>OV743720.1:64624197-69424197 GCA_928272305.1 Volucella inflata
TTTTTCGGATGAGTGAAAAAGTCTGAAATTCAAAATTTGGACCACCCCAGCAGCATCTCATTTTTTTTGTCGAGAAATGAAAATTTTTTATTGTCAAAAAAACGATGCTATTTAATTAAGAAAGTCACACAAATTACGCACATGTATAATTTGTTGATGAAAGACCAAAAGCTAGGCATAGAGAGCTGTTTTTTCGGATGAGTGAAAAAGTCTGAAATTCAAAATTTGAACCACTCCGGCAGCATCTCATTTTTTTTGCCGAGAAATGAAAATTTTTTTATTGTCAAAAAAACGATGCTATTTTATTAAGAAAGTCACACAGATTACGCACATGTATAATTTGTTGATGAAAGACCAAAAGCTAGGCATAGAGAGCTATTTTTTCGGATGAGTGAAAAAGTCTGAAATTCAAAATTTGGACCACCCCGGCAGCTTCTATTCTTTTTTGTCGAGAAATGGAAATTTTTTTATTGTCAAAAAAAAACGATGACATTTTATTAAGAAAGTCACACAGATTACGCACATGTATAATTTGTTGATGAAAGACCAAAAGCTAGGCATAGAGAGCTGTTTTTTCGGATTAGTGAAAAAGTCTGAAATTCAAAATTTGGACCACCCCGGCAGCATCTCATTTTTTTTGTAGAGAAATGAACATTTTTTTATTGTCAAAAAACCGATGCTATTTTATTAAGAAAGTCACACAGATTACGCACATGTATAATTTGTTGATGAAAGACCAAAAGCTAGGCATAGAGAGCTGTTTTTTCGTATGACTGAAAAAGTCTGAAATTCAAAATTTGAACCACTCCGGCAGCATCTCATTTTTTTTGTCGAGAAATGAAAATTTTTTTATTGTCAAAAAACCGATGCTATTTTATTAAGAAAGTCACACAGATTACGCACATGTATAATTTGTTGATGAAAGACCAAAAGCTAGGCATAGAGAGCTGTTTTTTCGGATTAGTGAAAAAGTCTGAAATTCAAAATTTGGACCACCCCGGCAGCATCTCATTTTTTTTGTAGAGAAATGAACATTTTTTTATTGTCAAAAAACCGATGCTATTTTATTAAGAAAGTCACACAGATTACGCACATGTATAATTTGTTGATGAAAGAAAAAATCTAGGCATAGAGAGCTGTTCTTTCGGATGAGTGAAAAAGTCTGATATTCAAAATTTGGACCACCCCGGCAGCATCTCATTTTTTTTGTCGAGAAATAAAAATTTTTTAATTGTCAAAAAAACGATGGTATTTTATTAAGAAAGTCACACAGATTACGCACATGTATAGTTTGTTGATGAAAGACCAAAAGCTAGGCATAGAGAGCTGTTTTTTCGGATGAGTGAAAAAGTCTGAAATTCAAAATTTGGAACACCCCGGCAGCATCTAATTTTTTTTGTCGAGAAATGAAAATTTTTTTATTGTCAAAAAAACGATGATATTTTATTAAGAAAGTCACACAGATTACGCACATGTATAATTTGTTGATGAAAGACCAAAATCTAGGCATAGAGAGCTGTTTTTTCGTATGAGTGAAAAAGTCTGAAATTCAAAATTTGAACCACCCCGGCAGCATCTCATTTTTTTTGTCGAGAAATGAAAATTTTTTTATTGTCAAAAAACCGATGCTATTTTATTAAGAAAGTCACACAGATTACGCACATGTATAATTTGTTGATGAAAGACCAAAATCTAGGCATAGAGAGCTGTTTTTTCGGATGAGTGAAAAAGTCTGAAATTCAAAATTTGGACCACCCCAGCAGCATCTCATTTTTTTTGTCGAGAAATGAAAATTTTTTTATTGTCAAAAAAACGATGCTATTTTATTAAGAAAGTCACACAGATTACGCACATGTATAATTTGTTGATGAAAGACCAAAAGCTAGGCATAGAGAGCTGTTTTTTCGGATGAGTGAAAAAGTCTGAAATTCAAAATTTGAACCACTCCGGCAGCATCTCATTTTTTTTGCCGAGAAATGAAAATTTTTTTATTGTCAAAAAAACGATGCTATTTTATTAAGAAAGTCACACAGATTACGCACATGTATAATTTGTTGATGAAAGACCAAAAGCTAGGCGTAGAGAGCTATTTTTTCGGATGAGTGAAAAAGTCTGAAATTCAAAATTTGGACCACCCCAGCAGCATCTCATTTTTTTTGTCGAGAAATGAAAATTTTTTTATTGTCAAAAAAACGATGCTATTTTATTAAGAAAGTCACACAGATTACGCACATGTATAATTTGTTGATGAAAGACCAAAAGCTAGGCATAGAGAGCTGTTTTTTCGGATGAGTGAAAAAGTCCGAAATTCAAAATTTGGACCACCCCGGCAGCTTCTAATTTTTTTTGTCGAGAAATGAAAATTTTTTTATTGTCAAAAAACCGATGCTATTTTATTAAGAAAGTCACACAGATTACGCACATCTATAATTTGTTGATGAAAGACCAAAAGCTAGGCATAGAGAGCTGTTTTTTCGGATTAGTGAAAAAGTCTGAAATTCAAAATTTGAACCACTCCGGCAGCATCTCACTTTTTTTGTGGAGAAATGAAAATTTTTTTGTTGTCAAAAAAACGATGCTATTTTATTAAGTAAGTCACACAGATTATACAAATGTATAATTCGTTGATGAAAGACCAAAAGCTAGGCATAGAGAACTGTTTTTTCGGATGAGTGAAAAAGTCTGAAATTCAAAATTTGAACCACTCCGGCAGCATCTCATTTTTTTTGTGGAGAAATGAAAATTTTTTTATTGTCAAAAAAACGATGCTATTTTATTAAGAAAGTCACACAGATTACGCACATGTATAATTTGTTGATGAAAGACCAAAATCTAGGCATAGAGAGCTGTTTTTTCGGATGAGTGAAAAAGTCTGAAATTCAAAATTTGGACCACCCGGCAGCATCTAATTTTTTTTGTCGAGAAATGAAAATTTTTTTATTGTCAATAAAACGATGCTATTGTATTAAGTAAGTCACACAGATTATACATGTATAATTTGTTGATGAAAGACCAAAAGCTAGGCATAGAGAGCTGTTTTTTCGGATGAGTGAAAAAGTCTGAAATTCAAAATTTGGACCACCCGGCAGCATCTAATTTTTTTTGTCGAGAAATGAAAATTTTTTTATTGTCAAAAAAACAATGCTATTGTATTAAGTAAGTCACACAGATTATACATGTATAATTTGTTGATGAAAGACCAAAAGCTAGGCATAGAGAGCTGTTTTTTCGGATGAGTGAAAAAGTCTGAAATTCAAAATTTGGACCATCCCGGCAGCATCTCATTTTTTTTGTCGAGAAATGAAAATTTTTTTATTGTCAAAAAACCGATGTTATTTTATTAAGAAAGTCACACAGATTACGCACATATATAATTTGTTGATGAAAGACCAAAATCTAGGCATAGAGAGCTGTTTTTTCGGATGAGTGAAAAAGTCTGAAATTCAAAATTTGGACCACCCCGGCAGCATCTCATTTTTTTTGTCGAGAAATGAATATTTTTTTATTGTCAAAAAACCGATACTATTTTATTAAGAAAGTCACACAGATTACGCACATGTATAATTTGTTGATAAAAGACCAAAATCTAGGCATAGAGAGCTGTTTTGTCGGATGAGTGAAAAAGTCTGAAATTCAAAATTTGGACCACCCCGGCAGCATCTCATTTTTTTTGTCGAGAAATGAAAATTTTTTTATTGTCAAAAAACCGATGTTATTTTATTAAGAAAGTCACACAGATTACGCACATGTATAATTTGTTGATGAAAGACCCAAAGCTAGGCATAGAGAGCTGTTTTTTCGGATGAGTGCAAAAGTCTGAAATTCAAAATTTGGACCACCCCGGCAGCATCTCATTTTTTTTGTCGAGAAATGAAAATTTTTTTATTGTCAAAAAACCGATGTTATTTTATTAAGAAAGTCACACAGATTACGCACATGTATAATTTGTTGCTGAAAGACCCAAAGCTAGGCATAGAGAGCTGTTTTTTGGATGAGTGAAAAAGTCTGAAATTCAAAATTTGAACCACTCCGGCAGCATCTCATTTTTTTTGTCGAGAAATGAAAATTTTTTTATTGTCAAAAAACCGATGTTATTTTATTAAGAAAGTCACACAGATTACGCACATGTATAATTTGTTGCTGAAAGACACAAAGCTAGGCATAGAGAGCTGTTTTTTCGGATGAGTGAAAAAGTCTGAAATTCAAAATTTGGACCACCCCGGCAGCATCTCATTTTTTTTGTCGAGAAATGAAAATTTTTTTATTGTCAAAAAACCGATCTTATTTTATTAAGAAAGTCACACAGATTACGCACATGTATAATTTGTTGATGAAAGACCAAAATCTAGGCATAGAGAGCTGTTTTTTCGGATGAGTGAAAAAGTCTGAAATTCAAAATTTGGACCACCCCGGCAGCATCTCTTTTTTTTTGTGGAGAAATGAACATTTTTTATTGTCAAAAAACCGATGCTATTTTATTAAGAAAGTCACACAGATTACGCACATGTATAATTTGTTGATGAAAGACCAAAAGCTAGGCATAGAGAGCTATTTTTCCAGATGAGTGAGAAAGTCTGAACTTCAAAATGTGGACCACCCCGGCAGCATCTCATTTTTTTTGTCGAGAAATGAAAATTTTTTTATTGTCAAAAAACCGATGCTATTTTATTAAGAAAGTCACACAGATTACGCACATGTATAATTTGTTGATAAAAGACCAAAATCTAGGCATAGAAAGCTGTTTTTTCGGATGAGTGAAAAAGTCTGAAATTCAAAATTTGGACCACCCCGGCAGCATCTCATTTTTTTTGTCGAGAAATGAAAATTTTTTTATTGTCAAAAAACCGATGCTATTTTATTAAGAAAGTCACACAGATTACGCACATGTATAATTTGTTGATGAAACACCAAAATCTAGGCATAGAGAGCTGTTTTTTCGGATGAGTGAAAAAGTCTGAAATTCAAAATTTGGACCACCCCGGCAGCATCTCATTTTTTTTGTCGAGAAATGAAAATTTTTTTATTGTCAAAAAACCGATGTTATTTTATTAAGAAAGTCACACAGATTACGCACATGTATAATTTGTTGATGAAAGACCAAAAGCTAGGCATAGAGAGCTGTTTTTTCGGATTAGTGAAAAAGTCTGAAATTCAAAATTTGGACCACCCCGCCAGCATCTCATTTTTTTTGTCGAGAAATGAAAATTTTTTTATTGTCAAAAAACCGATGCTATTTTATTAAGAAAGTCACACAGATTACGCACATGTATAATTTGTTGATGAAAGACCAAAATCTAGGCATAGAGAGCTGTTTTTTCGGATGAGTGAAAAAGTCTGAAATTCAAAATTTGGACCACCCCGGCAGCATCTCATTTTTTTTGTCGAGAAATGAAAATTTTTTTATTGTCAAAAAACCGATGTTATTTTATTAAGAAAGTCACACAGATTACGCACATGTATAATTTGTTGATGAAAGACCAAAAGCTAGGCATAGAGAGCTGTTTTTTCGGATGAGTGAAAAAGTCTGAAATTCAAAATTTGGACCACCCCGGCAGCATCTCATTTTTTTTGTCGAGAAATGAAAATTTTTTTATTGTCAAAAAACCGATGCTATTTTATTAAGAAAGTCACACAGATTACGCACATGTATAATTTGTTGATGAAAGACCAAAAGCTAGGCATAGAGAGCTGTTTTTTCGGATGAGTGCAAAAGTCTGAAATTCAAAATTTGGACCACCCCGGCAGCATCTCATTTTTTTTGTCGAGAAATGAAAATTTTTTTATTGTCAAAAAACCGATGCTATTTTATTAAGAAAGTCACACAGATTACGCACATGTATAATTTGTTGATGAAAGACCAAAAGCTAGGCATAGAGAGCTGTTTTTTCGGATGAGTGCAAAAGTCTGAAATTCAAAATTTGGACCACCCCGGCAGCATCTCATTTTTTTTGTCGAGAAATGAAAATTTTTTTATTGCCAAAAAACCGATGCTATTTTATTAAGAAAGTCACACAGATTACGCACATGTATAATTTGTTGCTGAAAGACCCAAAGCTAGGCATAGAGAGCTGTTTTTTCGGATGAGTGCAAAAGTCTGAAATTCAAAATTTGGACCACCCCGGCAGCATCTCATTTTTTTTGTCGAGAAATGAAAATCTTTTTATTGTCAAAAAACCGATGCTATTTTATTAAGAAAGTCACACAGATTACGCACATGTATAATTTGTTGATGAAAGACCAAAAGCTAGGCATAGAGAGCTGTTTTTTCGGATTAGTGAAAAAGTCTGAAATTCAAAATTTGGACCACCCCCGCAGCATCTCATTTTTTTTGTGGAGAAATGAAAATTTTTTTATTGTCAAAAAACCGATGCGATTTTATTAAGAAAGTCACACAGATTACGCACATGTATAATTTGTTGCTGAAAGACCCAAAGCTAGGCATAGAGAGCTGTTTTTTCGGATGAGTGAAAAAGTCTGAAATTCAAAATTTGGACCACCCCGGCAGCATCTCATTTTTTTTGTCGAGAAATGAAAATTTTTTTATTGTCAAAAAATCGATGCTATTCTATTAAGAAATTCACACAGATTACGCACATGTATAACTTGTTGATGAAAGACCAAAATCTAGGCATAGAGAGCTGTCTTTTCGGATGAGTGAAAAAGTCTGAAATTCAAAATTTGGACCACCCCGGCAGCATCTCATTTTTTTTGTCGAGAAATGAAAATTTTTTTATTGTCAAAAAATCGATGCTATTCTATTAAGAAATTCACACAGATTACGCACATGTATAATTTGTTGATGAAAGACCAAAAGCTAGGCATAGAGAGATGTTTTTTCGGATTAGTGAAAAAGTCTGAAATTCAAAATTTGGACCACCCCGGCAGCTTCTAATTTTTTTTGTCGAGAAATGAAAATTTTTTTATTGTCAAAAAAAACGATGCTATTTTATTAAGAAAGTCACACAGATTACGCACATGTATAACTTGTTGATGAAAGACCAAAATCTAGGCATAGAGAGCTGTCTTTTCGGATGAGTGAAAAAGTCTGAAATTCAAAATTTGGACCACCCCGGCAGCATCTCATTTTTTTTGTCGAGAAATGAAAATTTTTTTATTGTCAAAAAATCGATGCTATTCTATTAAGAAATTCACACAGATTACGCACATGTATAATTTGTTGATGAAAGACCAAAATCTAGGCATAGAGAGCTGTTTTTGCGGATGAGTGAAAAAGTCTGAAATTCAAAATTTGAACCACTCCGGCAGCATCTCATTTTTTTTGTCGAGAAATGAAAATTTTTTTATTGTCAAAAAACCGATGCTATTTTATTAAGAAAGTCACACAGATTACGCACATCTATAATTTGTTGATGAAACACCAAAAGCTAGGCATAGAGAGCTGTTTTTTCGGATTAGTGAAAAAGTCTGAAATTCAAAATTTGAACCACTCCGGCAGCATCTCATTTTTTTTGTGGAGAAATGAAAATTTTTTTATTGTCAAAAAAACGATGCTATTTTATTAAGTAAGTCACACAGATTATACAAATGTATAATTCGTTGATGAAAGACCAAAAGCTAGGCATAGATAGATGTTTTTTCGGATTAGTGAAAAAGTCTGAAATTCAAAATTTGAACCACTCCGGCAGCATCTCATTTTTTTTTGTGGGGAAATGAAAATTTTTTTATTGTCAAAAAAACGATGCTATTTTATTAAGAAAGTCACACAGATTACGCACATGTATAATTTGTTGATGAAAGACCAAAATCTAGGCATAGAGAGCTGTTTTTTCGGATGAGTGAAAAAGTCTGAAATTCAAAATTTGGACCACCCCGGCAGCATCTAATTTTTTTTGTCGAGAAATGAAAATTTTTTTATTGTCAAAAAACCGATGCTATTTTATTAAGAAAGTCACACAGATTACGCACATGTATAATTTGTTGATGAAAGACCAAAATCTAGGCATAGAGAGCTGTTTTTTCGGATGAGTGAAAAAGTCTGAAATTCAAAATTTGGACCACTCCGGCAGCATCTCATTTTTTTTGTGGGGAAATGAAAATTTTTTTATTGTCAAAAAAACGATGATATTTTATTAAGAATGTCACACAGATTACGCACATGTAAAATTTGTTGATGAAAGACCAAAAGCTAGGCATAGAGAGCTGTTTTTTCGAATGAGTGAAAAAGTCTGATATTCAAAATTTGGACCACCCCGGCAGCATCTCATTTTTTTTGTCGAGAAATGAAAATTTTTTTATTGTCAAAAAGCCGATGCTATTTTATTAAGAAAGTCACACAGATTACGCACATGTATAATTTGTTGATGAAAGACCAAAATCTAGGCATAGAGAGCTGTTTTTTCGGATGAGTGAAAAAGTCTGAAATTCAAAATTTGGGCCACCCCCGCAGCATCTAATTTTTTTTGTCGAGAAATGAAAATTTTTTTATTGTCAAAAAAACGATGATATTTTATTAAGAAAGTCACACAGATTACGCACATGTATAGTTTGTTGATGAAAGACCAAAAGCTAGGCATAGAGAGCTGTTTTTTCGGATGAGTGAAAAAGTCTGAAATTCAAAATTTGGACCACCCGGCAGCATCTAATTTTTTTTGTCGAGAAATGAAAATTTTTTTATTGTCAAAAAAACGATGCTATTGTATTAAGTAAGTCACACAGATTACACACATGTATAATTTGTTGATGAAACACCAAAATCTAGGCATAGAGAGCTGTTTTTTCGGATGAGTGTAAAAGTCTGAAATTCAAAATTTGGACCACCCCGGCACCATCTCATTTTTTTTGTCGAGAATTGAATATTTTTTTATTGTCAAAAAAACGATGCTATTTTATTAAGAAAGTCACACAGATTACGCACATGTATAATTTGTTGATAAAAAACCAAAATCTAGGCATAGAGAGCTGTTTTGTCGGATGAGTGTAAAAGTCTGAAATTCAAAATTTGGACCACCCCGGCAGCATCTCATTTTTTTTCTCGAGAAATGAAAATTTTTTTATTGTCAAAAAACCGATGTTATTTTATTAAGAAAGTCACACAGACTACGCACATGTATAATTTGTTGCTGAAAGACACAAAGCTAGGCATAGAGAGCTGTTTCTTCGGATGAGTGAAAAAGTCTGAAATTCAAAATTTGAACCACTCCGGCAGCATCTCATTTTTTTTGTGGAGAAATGAAAATTTTTTTATTGTCAAAAAACCGATGCTATTTTATTAAGAAAGTCACACAGATTACGCACATGTATAATTTGTTGATGAAAGACCAAAAGCTAGGCATAGAGAGCTGTTTTTTCGAATGAGTGAAAAAGTCTGAAATTCAAAATTTGGACCACCCCGGCAGCATCTCATTTTTTTTTGTCGAGAAATGAAAATTTTTTTGTTGCCAAAAAACCGATGCTATTTTATTAAGAAAGTCACACAGATTACACACATGTATAATTTGTTGCTGAAAGACCCAAAGCTAGGCATAGAGAGCTGTTTTTTCGGATGAGTGAAAAAGTCTGAAATTCAAAATTTGGACCAAGCCGGCAGCTCCTAATTTTTTTTGTCGAGAAATGAAAATTTTTCTATTGTCAAAAAAAACGATGCTATTTTATTAAGAAAGTCACACAGATTACGAACATGTATAATTTGTTGATGAAAGACCAAAAGCTAGGCATAGAGAGATGTTTTTTCGGATGAGTGAAAAAGTCTGAAATTCAAAATTTGGACCACGTCGGCAGCATCTAATTTTTTTTGTCGAGAAATGAAAATTTTTTTATTGTCACAAAAACGATATTATTTTATTAAGTAAGTCACACAGATTACACACATGTATAATTTGTTGATGAAAGACCAAAAGCTAGGCATAGAGAGCTGTTTTTTCGGATTAGTGAAAAAGTCTGAAATTCAAAATTTGGACCACCCCGGCAGCATCTCATTTTTTTTGTCGAGAAATGAAAATTTTTTTACTGTCAAAAAACCGATGCTATTTTATTAAGAAAGTCACACAGATTACATGTATAATTTGTTGCTGAAAGACCCAAAGCTAGGCATAGAGAGCTGTTTTTTTCGGATGAGTGAAAAAGTCTGAAATTCAAAATTTGGAATACCCCGGCAGCATCTCATTTTTTTTGTCGAGAAATGAAAATTTTTTTGTTGCCAAAAAACCGATGCTATTTTATTAAGAAAGTCACACAGATTACGCACATGTATAATTTGTTGATGAAAGACCAAAATCTAGGCATAGAGAGCTGTTTTTTCGGATGAGTGAAAAAGTCTGAAATTCAAAATTTGGACCACCCCGGCAGCATCTCATTTTTTTTGCCGAGAAATGAAAATTTTTTTATTGTCAAAAAACCGATGCTATTTTATTAAGAAAGTCACACAGATTACACACATGTATAATTTGTTGCTGAAAGACCCAAAGCTAGGCATAGAGAGCTGTTTTTTCGGATGAGTGCAAAAGTCTGAAATTCAAAATTTGGACCACACCGGCAGCATCTCATTTTTTTTGTCGAGAAATGAAAATTTTTTTATTGCCAAAAAACCGATGCTATTTTATTAAGAAAGTCACACAGATTACACACATGTATAATTTGTTGCTGAAAGACCCAAAGCTAGGCATAGAGAGCTGTTTTTTCGGATGAGTGCAAAAGTCTGAAATTCAAAATTTGGACCACCCCGGCAGCATCTCATTTTTTTTGTCGAGAAATGAAAATTTTTTTATTGTCAAAAAACCGATGCTATTTTATTAAGAAAGTCACACAGATTACGCACATGTATAATTTGTTGCTGAAAGACCCAAAGCTAGGCATAGAGAGCTGTTTTTTCGGATGAGTGCAAAAGTCTGAAATTCAAAATTTGGACCACACCGGCAGCATCTCATTTTTTTTGTCGAGAAATGAAAATTTTTTTATTGCCAAAAAACCGATGCTATTTTATTAAGAAAGTCACACAGATTACGCACATGTATAATTTGTTGATGAAAGACCAAAAGCTAGGCATAGAGAGTTTTTTTTTCGGATGAGTGAAAAAGTCTGAAATTCAAAATTTGGACCACCCCGGCAGCATCTCATTTTTTTTGTCGAGAAATGAAAATTTTTTTATTGTCAAAAAACCGATGCTATTTTATTAAGAAAGTCACACAGATTACGCACATGTATAATTTGATGCTGAAAGACCCAAAGCTAGGCATAGAGAGCTGTTTTTTCGGATGAGTGAAAAAGTCTGAAATTCAAAATTTGGACCACCCCGGCAGCATCTCATTTTTTTTGTCGAGAAATGAAAATTTTTTTATTGTCAAAAAACCGATGTTATTTTATTAAGAAAGTCACACAGATTACGCACATGTTTAATTTGTTGATGAAAGACCAAAAGCTAGGCATAGAGAGCTGTTTTTTCGAATGAGTGAAAAAGTCTGAAATTCAAAATTTGGACCACCCCGGCAGCATCTCATTTTTTTTTGTCGAGAAATGAAAATTTTTTCATTGTCACAAAAACGATATTATTTTATTAAGTAAGTCACACAGATTACACACATGTATAATTTGTTGATGAAAGACCAAAATCTAGGCATAGAGAGCTGTTTTTTCGGATGAGTGAAAAAGTCTGAAATTCAAAATTTGGACCACCCCGGCAACATCTCATTTTTTTGTCGAAAAATGAAAATTTTTTTATTGTCAAAAAACCGATGTTATTTTATTAAGAAAGTCACACAGATTACGCACATGTATAATTTGTTGCTGAAAGACCCAAAGCTAGGCATAGAGAGCTGTTTTTTCGGATTAGTGAAAAAGTCTGAAATTCAAAATTTGGACCAAGCCGGCAGCTCCTAATTTTTTTTGTCGAGAAATGAAAATTTTTCTATTGTCAAAAAAAACGATGCTATTTTATTAAGAGAGTCACACAGATTACGCATATGTATAATTTGTTGATGAAAGACCAAAAGCTAGGCATAGAGAGCTGTTTTTTCGGATTAGTGAAAAAGTCTGAAATTCAAAATTTGGACCACCCCGGCAGCATCTCATTTTTTTTGTCGAGAAATGAAAATTTTTTTATTGTCAAAAAACCGATGCTATTTTATTAAGAAAGTCACACAGATTACATGTATAATTTGTTGCTGAAAGACCCAAAGCTAGGCATAGAGAGCTGTTTTTTTCGGATGAGTGAAAAAGTCTGAAATTCAAAATTTGGAATACCCCGGCAGCATCTCATTTTTTTTGTCGAGAAATGAAAATTTTTTTGTTGCCAAAAAACCGATGCTATTTTATTAAGAAAGTCACACAGATTACGCACATGTATAATTTGTTGATGAAAGACCAAAATCTAGGCATAGAGAGCTGTTTTTTCGGATGAGTGAAAAAGTCTGAATTTCAAAATTTGGACCACCCCGGCAGCATCTCATTTTTTTTGTCGAGAAATGAAAATTTTTTTATTGTCAAAAAACCGATGCTATTTTATTAAGAAAGTCACATAGATTACACACATGTATAATTTGTTGCTGAAAGACCCAAAGCTAGGCATAGAGAGCTGTTTTTTCGGATGAGTGCAAAAGTCTGAAATTCAAAATTTGGACCACCCCGGCAGCATCTCATTTTTTTTGTTGAGAAATGAAAATTTTTTTATTGTCAAAAAACCGATGCTATTTTATTAAGAAAGTCACACAGATTACGCACATGTATAATTTGTTGCTGAAAGACCCAAAGCTAGGCATAGAGAGCTGTTTTTTCGGATGAGTGCAAAAGTCTGAAATTCAAAATTTGGACCACACCGGCAGCATCTCATTTTTTTTGTCGAGAAATGAAAATTTTTTTATTGCCAAAAAACCGATGCTATTTTGTTAAGAAAGTCACACAGATTACGCACATGTATAATTTGTTGCTGAAAGACCCAAAGCTAGGCATAGAGAGCTGTTTTTTCGGATGAGTGCAAAAGTCTGAAATTCAAAATTTGGACCACCCCGGCAGCATCTCATTTTTTTTGTCGAGAAATGAAAATTTTTTTATTGTCAAAAAACCGATGCTATTTTATTAAGAAAGTCACACAGATTACGCACATGTATAATTTGTTGCTGAAAGACCCAAAGCTAGGCATAGAGAGCTGTTTTTTCGGATGAGTGAAAAAGTCTGAAATTCAAAATTTGGACCACCCCGGCAGCATCTCATTTTTTTTGTCGAGAAATGAAAATTTTTTTATTGTCAAAAAACCGATGCTATTTTATTAAGAAAGTCACACAGATTACGCACATGTGTAATTTGTTGATGAAAGACCAAAAGCTAGGCATAGAGAGCTATTTTTTCGGATGAGTGAAAAAGTCTGAAATTCAAAATTTGAACCACTCCGGCAGCATCTCATTTTTTTTGTGGAGAAATGAAAATTTTTTTATTGTCAAAAAAACGATGCTATTTTATTAAGAAAGTCACACAGATTACGCACATGTATAATTTGTTGATGAAAGACCAAAATCTAGGCATAAAGAGCTGTTTTTTCGGACTAGTGAAAAAGTCTGAAAGTCAAAATTTGAACCACTCCGGCAGCATCTCATTTTTTTGCCGAAAAATGAAAATTTTTTTATTGTCAAAAAACCGATGCTATTTTATTAAGAAAGTCACACAGATTACGCACATGTATAATTTGTTGATGAAAGACCAAAAGCTAGGCACAGAGAGCTGTTTTTTCGGATGAGTGAAAAAGTCTGAAATTCAAAATTTGGACCACCCCGGCAGCTTCTAATTTTTTTTGTCGAGAAATGAAAATTTTTTTATTGTCACAAAAACGATATTATTTTATTAAGTAAGTCACACAGATTACACGCATGTATAATTTGTTGATGAAAGACCAAAAGCTAGGCATAGAGAGCTGTTTTTTCGGATTAGTGAAAAAGTCTGAAATTCAAAATTTGGACCACCCCGGCAGCATCTCATTTTTTTTGTCGAGAAATGAATATTTTTTTATTGTCAAAAAAACGATGCTATTTTATTAAGAAAGTCACACAGATTACGCACATGTATAATTTGTTGATAAAAAACCAAAATCTAGGCATAGAGAGCTGTTTTGTCGGATGAGTGAAAAAGTCTGAAATTCAAAATTTGGACCACCCCGGCAGCATCTCATTTTTTTTCTCGAGAAATGAAAATTTTTTTATTGTCAAAAAACCGATGTTATTTTATTAAGAAAGTCACACAGACTACGCACATGTATAATTTGTTGCTGAAAGACACAAAGCTAGGCATAGAGAGCTGTTTTTTCGGATGAGTGAAAAAGTCTGAAATTCAAAATTTGAACCACTCCGGCAGCATCTCATTTTTTTTGTGGAGAAATGAAAATTTTTTTATTGTCAAAAAACCGATGCTATTTTATTAAGAAAGTCACACAGATTACGCACATGTATAATTTGTTGATGAAAGACCAAAAGCTAGGCATAGAGAGCTGTTTTTTCGAATGAGTGAAAAAGTCTGAAATTCAAAATTTGGACCACCCCGGCAGCATCTCATTTTTTTTTGTCGAGAAATGAAAATTTTTTTGTTGCCAAAAAACCGATGCTATTTTATTAAGAAAGTCACACAGATTACACACATGTATAATTTGTTGCTGAAAGACCCAAAGCTAGGCATAGAGAGCTGTTTTTTCGGATGAGTGAAAAAGTCTGAAATTCAAAATTTGGACCAAGCCGGCAGCTCCTAATTTTTTTTGTCGAGAAATGAAAATTTTTCTATTGTCAAAAAAAACGATGCTATTTTATTAAGAAAGTCACACAGATTACGCACATGTATAATTTGTTGATGAAAGACCAAAAGCTAGGCATAGAGAGATGTTTTTTCGGATGAGTGAAAAAGTCTGAAATTCAAAATTTGGACCACGTCGGCAGCATCTAATTTTTTTTGTCGAGAAATGAAAATTTTTTTATTGTCACAAAAACGATATTATTTTATTAAGTAAGTCACACAGATTACGCACATGTATAATTTGTTGATGAAAGACCAAAAGCTAGGCATAGAGAGCTGTTTTTTCGGATTAGTGAAAAAGTCTGAAATTCAAAATTTGGACCACCCCGGCAGCATCTCATTTTTTTTGTCGAGAAATGAAAATTTTTTTATTGTCAAAAAACCGATGCTATTTTATTAAGAAAGTCACACAGATTACGCACATGTATAATTTGTTGATGAAAGACCAAAAGCTAGGCATAGAGAGCTGTTTTTTTCGGATGAGTGAAAAAGTCTGAAATTCAAAATTTGGAATACCCCGGCAGCATCTCATTTTTTTTGTCGAGAAATGAAAATTTTTTTGTTGCCAAAAAACCGATGATATTTTATTAAGAAAGTCACACAGATTACGCACATGTATAACTTGTTGATGAAAGACCAAAATCTAGGCATAGAGAGCTGTTTTTTCGGATGAGTGAAAAAGTCTGAAATTCAAAATTTGGACCACCCCGGCAGCATCTCATTTTTTTTGCCGAGAAATGAAAATTTTTTTATTGTCAAAAAACCGATGCTATTTTATTAAGAAAGTCACACAGATTACACACATGTATAATTTGTTGCTGAAAGACCCAAAGCTAGGCATAGAGAGCTGTTTTTTCGGATGAGTGCAAAAGTCTGAAATTCAAAATTTGGACCACCCCGGCAGCATCTCATTTTTTTTGTCAAGAAATGAAAATTTTTTTATTGTCAAAAAACCGATGCTATTTTATTAAGAAAGTCACACAGATTACGCACATGTATAATTTGTTGATGAAAGACCAAAAGCTAGGCATAGAGAGCTGTTTTTTCGGATGAGTGAAAAAGTCTGAAATTCAAAATTTGGACCACCCCGGCAGCATCTCATTTTTTTTGTCGAGAAATGAAAATTTTTTTATTGTCAAAAAACCGATGCTATTTTATTAAGAAAGTCACACAGATTACGCACATGTATAATTTGTTGCTGAAAGACCCAAAGCTAGGCATAGAGAGCTGTTTTTTCGGATGAGTGAAAAAGTCTGAAATTCAAAATTTGGACCACCCCGGCAGCATCTCATTTTTTTTGTCGAGAAATGAAAATTTTTTTATTGTCAAAAAACCGATGCTATTTTATTAAGAAAGTCACACAGATTACGCACATGTTTAATTTGTTGATGAAAGACCAAAAGCTAGGCATAGAGAGCTGTTTTTTCGAATGAGTGAAAAAGTCTGAAATTCAAAATTTGGACCACCCCGGCAGCATCTCATTTTTTTTTGTCGAGAAATGAAAATTTTTTCATTGTCACAAAAACGATATTATTTTATTAAGTAAGTCACACAGATTACACGCATGTATAATTTGTTGATGAAAGACCAAAAGCTAGGCATAGAGAGCTGTTTTTTCGGATGAGTGAAAAAGTCTGAAATTCAAAATTTGGACCACCCCGGCAGCATCTCATTTTTTTTGTCGAGAAATGAAAATTTTTTTATTGTCAAAAAACCGATGCTATTTTATTAAGAAAGTCACACAGATTACGCACATGTATAATTTGTTGCTGAAAGACCCAAAGCTAGGCATAGAGAGCTGTTTTTTCGGATGAGTGAAAAAGTCTGAAATTCAAAATTTGGACCACCCCGGCAGCATCTCATTTTTTTTGTCGAAAAATGAAAATTTTTTTATTGTCAAAAAACCGATGTTATTTTATTAAGAAAGTCACACAGATTACGCACATGTATAATTTGTTGCTGAAAGACCCAAAGCTAGGCATAGAGAGCTGTTTTTTCGGATTAGTGAAAAAGTCTGAAATTCAAAATTTGGACCAAGCCGGCAGCTCCTAATTTTTTTTGTCGAGAAATGAAAATTTTTCTATTGTCAAAAAAAACGATGCTATTTTATTAAGAGAGTCGCACAGATTACGCATATGTATAATTTGTTGATGAAAGACCAAAAGCTAGGCATAGAGAGATGTTTTTTCGGATGAGTGAAAAAGTCTGAAATTCAAAATTTGGACCACGTCGGCAGCATCTCATTTTTTTTGTCGAGAAATGAAAATTTTTTTATTGTCAAAAAACCGATGCTATTTTATTAAGAAAGTCACACAGATTACATGTATAATTTGTTGCTGAAAGACCCAAAGCTAGGCATAGAGAGGTGTTTTTTTCGGATGAGTGAAAAAGTCTGAAATTCAAAATTTGGAATACCCCGGCAGCATCTCATTTTTTTTGTCGAGAAATGAAAATTTTTTTGTTGCCAAAAAACCGATGCTATTTTATTAAGAAAGTCACACAGATTACGCACATGTATAATTTGTTGATGAAAGACCAAAATCTAGGCATAGAGAGCTGTTTTTTCGGATGAGTGAAAAAGTCTGAATTTCAAAATTTGGACCACCCCGGCAGCATCTCATTTTTTTTGTCGAGAAATGAAAATTTTTTTATTGTCAAAAAACCGATGCTATTTTATTAAGAAAGTCACATAGATTACACACATGTATAATTTGTTGCTGAAAGACCCAAAGCTAGGCATAGAGAGCTGTTTTTTCGGATGAGTGCAAAAGTCTGAAATTCAAAATTTGGACCACCCCGGCAGCATCTCATTTTTTTTGTTGAGAAATGAAAATTTTTTTATTGTCAAAAAACCGATGCTATTTTATTAAGAAAGTCACACAGATTACGCACATGTATAATTTGTTGCTGAAAGACCCAAAGCTAGGCATAGAGAGCTGTTTTTTCGGATGAGTGCAAAAGTCTGAAATTCAAAATTTGGACCACACCGGCAGCATCTCATTTTTTTTGTCGAGAAATGAAAATTTTTTTATTGCCAAAAAACCGATGCTATTTTGTTAAGAAAGTCACACAGATTACGCACATGTATAATTTGTTGCTGAAAGACCCAAAGCTAGGCATAGAGAGCTGTTTTTTCGGATGAGTGCAAAAGTCTGAAATTCAAAATTTGGACCACCCCGGCAGCATCTCATTTTTTTTGCCGAGAAATGAAAATTTTTTTATTGTCAAAAAACCGATGCTATTTTATTAAGAAAGTCACACAGATTACGCACATGTATAATTTGTTGCTGAAAGACCCAAAGCTAGGCATAGAGAGCTGTTTTTTCGGATGAGTGCAAAAGTCTGAAATTCAAAATTTGGACCACACCGGCAGCATCTCATTTTTTTTGTCGAGAAATGAAGATTTTTTTATTGCCAAAAAACCGATGCTATTTTGTTAAGAAAGTCACACAGATTACGCACATGTATAATTTGTTGCTGAAAGACCCAAAGCTAGGCATAGAGAGCTGTTTTTTCGGATGAGTGCAAAAGTCTGAAATTCAAAATTTGGACCACCCCGGCAGCATCTTATTTTTTTTGTCGAAAAATGAAAATTTTTTTACTGTCAAAAAACCGATGCTATTTTATTAAGAAAGTCACACAGATTACGCACATGTATAATTTGTTGCTGAAAGACCCAAAGCTAGGCATAGAGAGCTGTTTTTTCGGATGAGTGAAAAAGTCTGAAATTCAAAATTTGGACCACCCCGGCAGCATCTCTTTTTTTTTGTCGAGAAATGAAAATTTTTTTATTGTCAAAAAACCGATGCTATTTTATTAAGAAAGTCACACAGATTACGCACATGTTTAATTTGTTGATGAAAGACCAAAAGCTAGGCATAGAGAGCTATTTTTTCGGATGAGTGAAAAAGTCTGAAATTCAAAATTTGAACCACTCCGGCAGCATCTCATTTTTTTGCCGAAAAATGAAAATTTTTTTATTGTCAAAAAACCGATGCTATTTTATTAAGAAAGTCACACAGATTACGCACATGTATAATTTGTTGATGAAAGACCAAAAGCTAGGCACAGACAGCTGTTTTTTCGGATGAGTGAAAAAGTCTGAAATTCAAAATTTGGACCACCCCGGCAGCTTCTAATTTTTTTTGTCGAGAAATGAAAATTTTTTTATTGACAAAAAAACGATGCTATTTTATTAAGAAAGTCACACAGATTACGCACATGTATAATATGTTGATGAAAGACCAAAAGCTAGGCATAGAGAGCTGTTTTTTCGGATGAGTGAAAAAGTCTGAAATTCAAAATTTGGACCATCCCGGCAGCATCTCATTTTTTTTGTCGAGAAATGAAAATTTTTTTATTGTCAAAAAACCGATGCTATTTTATTAAGAAAGTCACACAGATTACACACATGTATAATTTGTTGCTGAAAGACCCAAAGCTAGGCATAGAGAGCTGTTTTTTCGGATGAGTGCAAAAGTCTGAAATTCAAAATTTGGACCACCCCGGCAGCATCTCATTTTTTTTGTCGAGAAATGAAAATTTTTTTATTGTCAAAAAACCGATGCTATTTTATTAAGAAAGTCACACAGATTACACACATGTATAATTTGTTGCTGAAAGACCCAAAGCTAGGCATAGAGAGCTGTTTTTTCGGATGAGTGAAAAAGTCTGAAATTCAAAATTTGGACCATCCCGGCAGCATCTCATTTTTTTTGTCGAGAAATGAAAATTTTTTTATTGTCAAAAAACCGATGCTATTTTATTAAGAAAGTCACACAGATTACACACATGTATAATTTGTTGCTGAAAGACCCAAAGCTAGGCATAGAGAGCTGTTTTTTCGGATGAGTGCAAAAGTCTGAAATTCAAAATTTGGACCACCCCGGCAGCATCTCATTTTTTTTGTCGAGAAATGAAAATTTTTTTATTGTCAAAAAACCGATGCTATTTTATTAAGAAAGTCACACAGATTACGCACATGTATAATTTGTTGATGAAAGACCAAAAGCTAGGCATAGAGAGTTTTTTTTTCGGATGAGTGAAAAAGTCTGAAATTCAAAATTTGGACCACCCCGGCAGCATCTCATTTTTTTTGTCGAGAAATGAAAATTTTTTTATTGTCAAAAAACCGATGCTATTTTATTAAGAAAGTCACACAGATTACGCACATGTATAATTTGTTGATGAAAGACCAAAAGCTAGGCATAGAGAGCTGTTTTTTCGGATTAGTGAAAAAGTCTGAAATTCAAAATTTGGACCACCCCGGCAGCATCTCATTTTTTTTGTCGAGAAATGAAAATTTTTTTATTGTCAAAAAACCGATGCTATTTCATTAAGAAAGTCACACAGATTACGCACATGTATAATTTGTTGCTGAAAGACCCAAAGCTAGGCACAGAGGGCTGTTTTTTCGGATGAGTGAAAAAGTCTGAAATTCAAAATTTGGACCACCCCGGCAGCATCTCATTTTTTTTGTCGAGAAATGAAAATTTTTTTATTGTCAAAAAACCGATGCTATTTTATTAAGAAAGTCACACAGATTACGCACATGTATAATTTGTTGATGAAAGACCAAAAGCTAGGCATAGAGAGCTGTTTTTTCGGATTAGTGAAAAAGTCTGAAATTCAAAATTTGGACCACCCCGGAGCATCTCATTTTTTTTGTCGAGAAATGAAAATTTTTTTATTGTCAAAAAACCGATGCTATTTTATTAAGAAAGTCACACAGATTACGCACATGTATAATTTGTTGCTGAAAGACCCAAAGCTAGGCATAGAGAGCTGTTTTTTCGGATGAGTGAAAAAGTCTGAAATTCAAAATTTGGACCACCCCGGCAGCATCTCATTTTTTTTGTCGAGAAATGAAAATTTTTTTATTGTCAAAAAACCGATGCTATTTTATTAAGAAAGTCACACAGATTACGCACATGTATAATTTGTTGATGAAAGACCAAAAGCTAGGCATAGAGAGTTTTTTTTTCGGATGAGTGAAAAAGTCTGAAATTCAAAATTTGGACCACCCCGGCAGCATCTCATTTTTTTTGTCGAGAAATGAAAATTTTTTTATTGTCAAAAAACCGATGCTATTTTATTAAGAAAGTCACACAGATTACACACATGTATAATTTGTTGCTGAAAGACCCAAAGCTAGGCATAGAGAGCTGTTTTTTCGGATGAGTGCAAAAGTCTGAAATTCAAAATTTGGACCACCCCGGCAGCATCTCATTTTTTTTGTCGAGAAATGAAAATTTTTTTATTGTCAAAAAACCGATGCTATTTTATTAAGAAAGTCACACAGATTACGCACATGTATAATTTGTTGATGAAAGACCAAAAGCTAGGCATAGAGAGCTATTTTTCCAGATGAGTGAGAAAGTCTGAACTTCAAAATGTGCACCACCCCGGCAGCATCTCATTTTTTTTGTCGAGAAATGAAAATTTTTTTATTGTCAAAAAACCGATGCTATTTTATTAAGAAAGTCACACAGATTACACACATGTATAATTTGTTGATAAAAGACCAAAATCTAGGCATAGAGAGCTGTTTTTTCGGATGAGTGAAAAAGTCTGAACTTCAAAATGTGGACCACCCCGGCAGCATCTCATTTTTTTTGTCGAGAAATGAAAATTTTTTTATTGTCAAAAAACCGATGCTATTTTATTAAGAAAGTCACACAGATTACGCACATGTATAATTTGTTGATGAAAGACCAAAAGCTAGGCATAGAGAGCTATTTTTTCGGATGAGTGAAAAAGTCTGAAATTCAAAATTTGGACCACCCCGGCAGCATCTCTTTTTTTTTGTGGAGAAATGAAAATTTTTTTATTGTCAAAAAACCGATGCTATTTTATTAAGAAAGTCACTCAGATTACGTACATGTATAATTTGTTGATGAAAGACCAAAAGCTAGGCATAGAGAGCTATTTTTCCAGATGAGTGAGAAAGTCTGAACTTCAAAATGTGGACCACCCCGGCAGCATCTCATTTTTTTTGTCGAGAAATGAAAATTTTTTTATTGTCAAAAAACCGATGCTATTTTATTAAGAAAGTCACACAGATTACACACATGTATAATTTGTTGATAAAAGACCAAAAGCTAGGCATAGAGAGCTGTTTTTTCGGATGAGTGAAAAAGTCTGAAATTCAAAATTTGGACCACCCCGGCAGCATCTCATTTTTTTTGTCGAGAAATGAAAATTTTTTTATTGTCAAAAAACCGATGCTATTTTATTAAGAAAGTCACACAGATTACACACATGTATAATTTGTTGATGAAAGACCAAAATCTAGGCATAGAGAGCTGTTTTTTCGGATGAGTGAAAAAGTCTGAAATTCAAAATTTGGACCACCCCGGCAGCATCTCTTTTTTTTTGTGGAGAAATGAAAATTTTTTTATTGTCAAAAAACCGATGCTATTTTATTAAGAAAGTCACACAGATTACACACCTGTATAATTTGTTGATAAAAGACCAAAATCTAGGCATAGAGAGCTGTTTTTTCGGATGAGTGAAAAAGTCTGAACTTCAAAATGTGGACCACCCCGGCAGCATCTCATTTTTTGTGTCGAGAAATGAAAATTTTTTTATTGTCAAAAAACCGATGCTATTTTATTAAGAAAGTCACACAGATTACGCACATGTATAATTTGTTGATGAAAGACCAAAAGCTAGGCATAGAGAGCTATTTTTCCAGATGAGTGAGAAAGTCTGAACTTCAAAATGTGCACCACCCCCGGCAGCATCTCATTTTTTTTGTCGAGAAATGAAAATTTTTTTATTGTCAAAAAACCGATGCTATTTTATTAAGAAAGTCACACAGATTACACACATGTATAATTTGTTGATAAAAGACCAAAATCTAGGCATAGAGAGCTGTTTTTTCGGATGAGTGAAAAAGTCTGAAATTCAAAATTTGGACCACCCCGGCAGCATCTAATTTTTTTTGTCGAGAAATGAAAATTTTTTTATTGTCAAAAAACCGATGCTATTTTATTAAGAAAGTCACACAGATTACACACATGTATAATTTGTTGATGAAAGACCAAAATCTAGGCATAGAGAGCTGTTTTTTCGGATGAGTGAAAAAGTCTGAAATTCAATATTTGGACCACCCCGGCAGCATCTCTTTTTTTTTGTGGAGAAATGAAAATTGTTTTATTGTCAAAAAACCGATGCTATTTTATTAAGAAAGTCACACAGATTACGCACATGTATAATTTGTTGATGAAAGACCAAAAGCTAGGCATAGAGAGCTATTTTTTCGGATGAGTGAAAAAGTCTGAAATTCAAAATTTGGACCACCCCGGCAGCATCTAATTTTTTTTGTGGAGAAATGAAAATTTTTTTATTGTCAAAAAACCGATGCTATTTTATTAAGAAAGTCACACAGATTACACACATGTATAACTTGTTGATAAAAGACCAAAATCTAGGCATAGAGAGCTGTTTTTTCGGATGAGTGAAAAAGTCTGAAATTCAAAATTTGGACCACCCCGGCAGCATCTCTTTTTTTTTGTGGAGAAATGAACATTTTTTTATTGTCAAAAAACCGATGCTATTTTATTAAGAAAGTCACACAGATTACGCACATGTATAATTTGTTGATGAAAGACCAAAATCTAGGCATAGAGAGCTGTTTTTTCGGATGAGTGAAAAAGTCTGAAATTCAAAATTTGGACCACCCCGGCAGCATCTCTTTTTTTTTGTGGAGAAATAAACATTTTTTTATTGTCAAAAAACCGATGCTATTTTATTAAGAAAGTCACACAGATTACGCACATGTATAATTTGTTGATGAAAGACCAAAAGCTAGGCATAGAGAGCTATTTTTCCAGATGAGTGAGAAAGTCTGAACTTCAAAATTTGGACCACCCCCGGCAGCATCTCATTTTTTTTGTCGAGAAATGAAAATTTTTTTATTGTCAAAAAAACGATGCTATTTTATTAAGAAAGTCACACAGATTACGCACATGTATAATTTGTTGATGAAAGACCAAAAGCTAGGCATAGAGAGCTGTTTTTTCGGATGAGTGAAAAAGTCTGAAATTCAAAATTTGAACCACTCCGGCAGCATCTCATTTTTTTTGCCGAGAAATGAAAATTGTTTTATGTCAAAAAATACGATGCTATTTTATAAGAAAGTCACACAGATTACGCACATGTATAATTTGTTGATGAAAGACCAAAAGCTAGGCGTAGAGAGCTGTTTTTTCGGATGAGTGAAAAAGTCTGAACTTCAAAATGTGGACCACCCCGGCAGCATCTCATTTTTTTTGTCGAGAAATGAAAATTTTTTTATTGTCAAAAAACCGATGCTATTTTATTAAGAAAGTCACACAGATTACACACATGTATAATTTGTTGATAATAGACCAAAATCTAGGCATAGAGAGCTGTTTTTTCGGATGAGTGAAAAAGTCTGAAATTCAAAAATTTGGACCACCCCGGCAGCATCTCTTTTTTTTTTGTGGAGAAATGAACATTTTTTTATTGTCAAAAAACCGATGCTATTTTATTAAGAAAGTCACACAGATTACGCACATGTATAATTTGTTGATGAAAGACCAAAAGCTAGGCATAGAGAGCTATTTTTCCAGATGAGTGAGAAAGTCTGAACTTCAAAATGTGGACCACCCCGGCAGCATGCTCATTTTTTTTGTCGAGAAATGAAAATTTTTTTATTGTCAAAAAAACCGATGCTATTTTATTAAGAAAGTCACACAGATTACACACATGTATAATTTGTTGATAAAAGACCAAAATCTAGGCATAGAGAGATGTTTTTTCGGATGAGTGAAAAAGTCTGAAATTCAAAATTTGGACCACCCCGGCAGCATCTCTTTTTTTTTTGTGGAGAAATGAACATTTTTTTATTGTCAAAAAACCGATGCTATTTTATTAAGAAAAGTCACAGAGATTACGCACATGTATAATTTGTTGATGAAAGACCAAAAGCTAGGCATAGAGAGCTATTTTTCCAGATGAGTGAGAAAGTCTGAACTTCAAAATGTGGACCACCCCGGCAGCATCTCATTTTTTTTGTCGAGAAATGAAAATTTTTTTATTGTCAAAAAACCGATGCTATTTTTATTAAGAAAGTCACACAGATTACACACATGTATAATTTGTTGATAAAAGACCAAAATCTAGCATAGAGAGCTGTTTTTTCGGATGAGTGAAAAAGTCTGAAATTCAAAATTTGGACCACCCCGGCAGCATCTCTTTTTTTTTTGTGGAGAAATGAACATTTTTTATTGTCAAAAAACCGATGCTATTTTATTAAGAAAGTCACACAGATTACACACATGTATAACTTGTTGATAAAAGACCAAAATCTAGGCATAGAGAGCTGTTTTTTCGGATGAGTGAAAAAGTCTGAAATTCAAAATTTGGACCACCCCGGCAGCATCTCTTTTTTTTTGTGGAGAAATGAACATTTTTTTATTGTCAAAAAAACCGATGCTATTTTATTAAGAAAGTCACACAGATTACACACATGTATAATTTGTTGATAAAAGACCAAAATCTAGGCATAGAGAGCTGTTTTTTCGGATGAGTGAAAAAAGTCTGAAATTCAAAATTTGGACCACCCCGGCAGCATCTCATTTTTTTTGTGGAGAAATGAACATTTTTTTATTGTCAAAAAACCGATGCTATTTTATTAAGAAAGTCACAGAGATTACGCACATGTATAATTTGTTGATGAAAGACCAAAAGCTAGGCATAGAGAGCTATTTTTCCAGATGAGTGAGAAAGTCTGAACTTCAAAATGTGACCACCCCGGCAGCATCTCATTTTTTTTGTCGAGAAATGAAAATTTTTTTATTGTCAAGAAACCGATGCTATTTTATTAAGAAAGTCACACAGATTACACACATGTATAACTTGTTGATAAAAGACCAAAATCTAGGCATAGAGAGCTGTTTTTTCGGATGAGTGAAAAAGTCTGAAATTCAAAATTTGGACCACCCCGGCAGCATCTCTTTTTTTTTTGTGGAGAAATGAACATTTTTTTATTGTCAAAAAAACCGATGCTATTTTATTAAGAAAGTCACAGAGATTACGCACATGTATAATTTGTTGATGAAAGACCAAAAGCTAGGCATAGAGAGCTATTTTTCCAGATGAGTGAGAAAGTCTGAACTTCAAAATGTGGACCACCCCGGCAGCATCTCATTTTTTTTGTCGAGAAATGAAAATTTTTTTATTGTCAAAAAACCGATGCTATTTTATTAAGAAAGTCACACAGATTACACACATGTATAATTTGTTGATAAAAGACCAAAATCTAGGCATAGAGAGCTGTTTTTTCGGATGAGTGAAAAAGTCTGAAATTCAAAATTTGGACCACCCCGGCAGCATCTCATTTTTTTTGTGGAGAAATGAACATTTTTTTATTGTCAAAAAACCGATGCTATTTTATTAAGAAAGTCACAGAGATTACGCACATGTATAATTTGTTGATGAAAGACCAAAAGCTAGGCATAGAGAGCTATATTTCCAGATGAGTGAGAAAGTCTGAACTTCAAAATGTGGACCACCCCGGCAGCATCTCATTTTTTTTGTCGAGAAATGAAAAATTTTTTATTGTCAAAGAACCGATGCTATTTTATTAAAAAAGTCACACAGATTACACACATGTATAATTTGTTGATAAAAGACCAAAATCTAGGCATAGAGAGCTGTTTTTTCGGATGAGTGAAAAAGTCTGAAATTCAAAATTTGGACCACCCCGGCAGCATCTCATTTTTTTTGTCGAGAAATGAAAATTTTTTTATTGTCAAAAAAACCGATGCTATTTTATTAAGAAAGTCACACAGATTACGCACATGTATAATTTGTTGATGAAAGACCAAAAGCTAGGCATAGAGAGCTATTTTTCCAGATGAGTGAGAAAGTCTGAACTTCAAAATGTGGACCACCCCGGCAGCATCTCATTTTTTTTGTCGAGAAATGAAAATTTTTTTATTGTCAAAAAAACCGATGCTATTTTATTAAGAAAGTCACACAGATTACACACATGCATAATTTGTTGATAAAAGACCAAAATCTAGGCATAGAGAGCTGTTTTTTCGGATGAGTGAAAAAGTCTGAAATTCAAAATTTGGACCACCCCGGCAGCATCTCTTTTTTTTTTGTGGAGAAATGAAAATTTTTTTATTGTCAAAAAACCGATGCTATTTTATTAAGAAAGTCACACAGATTACACACATGTATAATTTGTTGTTGAAAGACCAAAAGCTAGGCATAGAGAGCTATTTTTCCAGATGAGTGAGAAAGTCTGAACTTCAAAATGTGGACCACCCCGGCAGCATCTCATTTTTTTTGTCGAGAAATGAAAATTTTTTTATTGTCAAAAAACCGATGCTATTTTATTAGAAAGTCACACAGATTACACACATGCATAATTTGTTGATAAAAGACCAAAATCTAGGCATAGAGAGCTGTTTTTTCGGATGAGTGAAAAAGTCTGAAATTCAAAATTTGGACCACCCCGGCAGCATCTCTTTTTTTTTGTGGAGAAATGAAAATTTTTTTATTGTCAAAAAACCGATGCTATTTTATTAAGAAAGTCACACAGATTACACACATGTATAATTTGTTGATGAAAGACCAAAAGCTAGGCATAGAGAGCTATTTTTCCAGATGAGTGAGAAAGTCTGAACTTCAAAATGTGGACCACCCCGGCAGCATCTCATTTTTTTTGTCGAGAAATGAAAAATTTTTTATTGTCAAAAAACCGATGCTATTTTATTAAAAAAGTCACACAGATTACACACATGTATAATTTGTTGATAAAAGACCAAAATCTAGGCATAGAGAGCTGTTTTTCGGATGAGTGAAAAAGTCTGAAATTCAAAATTTGGACCACCCCGGCAGCATCTCATTTTTTTTGTCGAGAAATGAAAATTTTTTTATTGTCAAAAAACCGATGCTATTTTATTAAGAAAGTCACACAGATTACGCACATGTATAATTTGTTGATGAAAGACCAAAAGCTAGGCATAGAGAGCTATTTTTCCAGATGAGTGAGAAAGTCTGAACTTCAAAATGTGGACCACCCCGGCAGCATCTCATTTTTTTTGTCGAGAAATGAAAATTTTTTTATTGTCAAAAAACCGATGCTATTTTATTAAGAAAGTCACACAGATTACACACATGCATAATTTGTTGATAAAAGACCAAAATCTAGGCATAGAGAGCTGTTTTTTCGGATGAGTGAAAAAGTCTGAAATTCAAAATTTGGACCACCCCGGCAGCATCTCTTTTTTTTTGTGGAGAAATGAAAATTTTTTTATTGTCAAAAAACCGATGCTATTTTATTAAGAAAGTCACACAGATTACGCACATGTATAATTTGTTGATGAAAGACCAAAAGCTGGGCATAGAGAGCTATTTTTCCAGATGAGTGAGAAAGTCTGAACTTCAAAATGTGGACCACCCCGGCAGCATCTCATTTTTTTTGTCGAGAAATGAAAATTTTTTTATTGTCAAAAAACCGATGCTATTTTATTAAGAAAGTCACACAGATTACACACATGTATAATTTGTTGATAAAAGACCAAAATCTAGGCATAGAGAGCTATTTTTCCAGATGAGTGAGAAAGTCTGAAATTCAAAATTTGGACCACCCCGGCAGCATCTCTTTTTTTTTGTGGAGAAATGAACATTTTTTTATTGTCAAAAAACCGATGCTATTTTATTAAGAAAGTCACAGAGATTACGCACATGTATAATTTGTTGATGAAAGACCAAAATCTAGGCATAGAGAGCTATTTTTCCAGATGAGTGAGAAAGTCTGAAATTCAAAATTTGGACCACCCCGGCAGCATCTCATTTTTTTTGTCGAGAAATGAAAATTTTTTTATTGTCAAAAAACCGATGCTATTTTATTAAGAAAGTCACACAGATTACACACATGTATAATTTGTTGATAAAAGACCAAAATCTAGGCATAGAGAGCTGTTTTTTCGGATGAGTGAAAAAGTCTGAAATTCAAAATTTGGACCACCCCGGCAGCATGTCTTTTTTTTTTGTGGAGAAATGAACATTTTTTTATTGTCAAAAAACCGATGCTATTTTATTAAGAAAGTCACAGAGATTACGCACATGTATAATTTGTTGATGAAAGACCAAAAGCTAGGCATAGAGAGCTATTTTTCCAGATGAGTGAGAAAGTCTGAACTTCAAAATGTGGACCACCCCGGCAGCATCTCATTTTTTTTGTCGAGAAATGAAAATTTTTTTATTGTCAAAAAACCGATGCTATTTTATTAAGAAAGTCACACAGATTACACACATGTATAATTTGTTGATAAAAGACCAAAATCTAGGCATAGAGAGCTGTTTTTTCGGATGAGTGAAAAAGTCTGAAATTCAAAATTTGGACCACCCCGGCAGCATCTCTTTTTTTTTTGTGGAGAAATGAACATTTTTTTATTGTCAAAAAACCGATGCTATTTTATTAAGAAAGTCACAGAGATTACGCACATGTATAATTTGTTGATGAAAGACCAAAAGCTAGGCATAGAGAGCTATATTTCCAGATGAGTGAGAAAGTCTGAACTTCAAAATGTGGACCACCCCGGCAGCATCTCATTTTTTTTGTCGAGAAATGAAAAATTTTTTATTGTCAAAAAACCGATGCTATTTTATTAAAAAAGTCACACAGATTACACACATGTATAATTTGTTGATAAAAGACCAAAATCTAGGCATAGAGAGCTGTTTTTCGGATGAGTGAAAAAGTCTGAAATTCAAAATTTGGACCACCCCGGCAGCATCTCATTTTTTTTGTCGAGAAATGAAAATTTTTTTATTGTCAAAAAACCGATGCTATTTTATTAAGAAAGTCACACAGATTACGCACATGTATAATTTGTTGATGAAAGACCAAAAGCTAGGCATAGAGAGCTATTTTTCCAGATGAGTGAGAAAGTCTGAACTTCAAAATGTGGACCACCCCGGCAGCATCTCATTTTTTTTGTCGAGAAATGAAAATTTTTTTATTGTCAAAAAACCGATGCTATTTTATTAAGAAAGTCACACAGATTACGCACATGTATAATTTGTTGATAAAAGACCAAAATCTAGGCATAGAAAGCTGTTTTTTCGGATGAGTGAAAAAGTCTGAAATTCAAAATTTGGACCACCCCGGCAGCATCTCTTTTTTTTTGTGGAGAAATGAACATTTTTTTATTGTCAAAAAACCGATGCTATTTTATTAAGAAAGTCACAGAGATTACGCACATGTATAATTTGTTGATGAAAGACCAAAAGCTAGGCATAGAGAGCTATTTTTCCAGATGAGTGAGAAAGTCTGAACTTCAAGATGTGGACCACCCCGGCAGCATCTCATTTTTTTTGTCGAGAAATGAAAATTTTTTTATTGTCAAAAAACCGATGCTATTTTATTAAGAAAGTCACACAGATTACACACATGTATAATTTGTTGATAAAAGACCAAAATCTAGGCATAGAGAGCTGCTTTTTCGGATGAGTGAAAAAGTCTGAAATTCAAAATTTGGACCACCCCGGCAGCATCTCTTTTTTTTTGTGGAGAAATGAACATTTTTTTATTGTCAAAAAACCGATGCTATTTTATTAAGAAAGTCACACAGATTACGCACATGTATAATTTGTTGATGAAAGACCAAAATCTAGGCATAGAGAGCTGTTTTTTCGGATGAGTGAAAAAGTCTGAAATTCAAAATTTGGACCACCCCGGCAGCATCTCTTTTTTTTTGTGGAGAAATGAACATTTTTTATTGTCAAAAAACCGATGCTATTTTATTAAGAAAGTCACACAGATTACGCACATGTATAATTTGTTGATAAAAGACCAAAATCTAGGCATAGAGAGCTGTTTTTTCGGATGAGTGAAAAAGTCTGAAATTCAAAATGTGGACCACCCCGGCAGCATCTCTTTTTTTTTGTGGAGAAATGAAAATTTTTTATTGTCAAAAAACCGATGCTATTTTATTAAGAAAGTCACAGAGATTACGCACATGTATAATTTGTTGATGAAAGACCAAAAGCTAGGCATAGAGAGCTATTTTTCCAGATGAGTGAGAAAGTCTGAACTTCAAGATGTGGACCACCCCGGCAGCATCTCATTTTTTTTGTCGAGAAATGAAAATTTTTTTATTGTCAAAAAACCGATGCTATTTTATTAAGAAAGTCACACAGATTACACACATGTATAATTTGTTGATAAAAGACCAAAATCTAGGCATAGAGAGCTGTTTTTTCGGATGAGTGAAAAAGTCTGAACTTCAAAATGTGGACCACCCCGGCAGCATCTCTTTTTTTTTTGTGGAGAAATGAACATTTTTTTATTGTCAAAAAACCGATGCTATTTTATTAAGAAAGTCACACAGATTACACACATGTATAATTTGTTGATGAAAGACCAAAAGCTAGGCATAGAGAGCTATTTTTCCAGATGAGTGAGAAAGTCTGAACTTCAAAATGTGCACCACCCCGGCAGCATCTCATTTTTTTTGTCGAGAAATGAAAATTTTTTTATTGTCAAAAAACCGATGCTATTTTATTAAGAAAGTCACACAGATTACACACATGTATAATTTGTTGATAAAAGACCAAAATCTAGGCATAGAGAGCTGTTTTTTCGGATGAGTGAAAAAGTCTGAAATTCAAAATTTGGACCACCCCGGCAGCATCTAATTTTTTTTGTCGAGAAATGAAAATTTTTTTATTGTCAAAAAACCGATGCTATTTTATTAAGAAAGTCACACAGATTACACACATGTATAATTTGTTGATGAAAGACCAAAATCTAGGCATAGAGAGCTGTTTTTTCGGATGAGTGAAAAAGTCTGAACTTCAAAATGTGGACCACCCCGGCAGCATCTCATTTTTTTTGTCGAGAAATGAAAATTTTTTTATTGTCAAAAAACCGCTGCTATTTTATTAAGAAAGTCACACAGATTACACACATGTATAATTTGTTGATAAAAGACCAAAATCTAGGCATAGAGAGCTATTTTTCCAGATGAGTGAGAAAGTCTGAAATTCAAAATTTGGACCACCCCGGCAGCATCTCTTTTTTTTTGTGGAGAAATGAACATTTTTTTATTGTCAAAAAACCGATGCTATTTTATTAAGAAAGTCACAGAGATTACGCACATGTATAATTTGTTGATGAAAGACCAAAAGCTAGGCATAGAGAGCTATTTTTCCAGATGAGTGAAAAAGTCTGAAATTCAAAATTTGGACCACCCCGGCAGCATCTCTTTTTTTTTGTGGAGAAATGAAAATTTTTTTATTGTCAAAAAACCGATGCTATTTTATTAAGAAAGTCACACAGATTACGCACATGTATAATTTGTTGATGAAAGACCAAAAGCTGGGCATAGAGAGCTATTTTTCCAGATGAGTGAGAAAGTCTGAACTTCAAAATGTGGACCACCCCGGCAGCATCTCATTTTTTTTGTCGAGAAATGAAAATTTTTTTATTGTCAAAAAACCGATGCTATTTTATTAAGAAAGTCACACAGATTACACACATGTATAATTTGTTGATAAAAGACCAAAATCTAGGCATAGAGAGCTATTTTTCCAGATGAGTGAGAAAGTCTGAAATTCAAAATTTGGACCACCCCGGCAGCATCTCTTTTTTTTTGTGGAGAAATGAACATTTTTTTATTGTCAAAAAACCGATGCTATTTTATTAAGAAAGTCACAGAGATTACGCACATGTATAATTTGTTGATGAAAGACCAAAAGCTAGGCATAGAGAGCTATTTTTCCAGATGAGTGAGAAAGTCTGAAATTCAAAATTTGGACCACCCCGGCAGCATCTCATTTTTTTTGTCGAGAAATGAAAATTTTTTTATTGTCAAAAAACCGATGCTATTTTATTAAGAAAGTCACACAGATTACACACATGCATAATTTGTTGATAAAAGACCAAAATCTAGGCATAGAGAGCTGTTTTTTCGGATGAGTGAAAAAGTCTGAAATTCAAAATTTGGACCACCCCGGCAGCATCTCTTTTTTCTTGTGGAGAAATGAAAATTTTTTTATTGTCAAAAAACCGATGCTATTTTATTAAGAAAGTCACAGAGATTACGCACATGTATAATTTGTTGATGAAAGACCAAAAGCTAGGCATAGAGAGCTATATTTCCAGATGAGTGAGAAAGTCTGAACTTCAAAATGTGGACCACCCCGGCAGCATCTCATTTTTTTTGTCGAGAAATGCAAATTTTTTTATTGTCAAAAAACCGATGCTATTTTATTAAGAAAGTCACACAGATTACACACATGCATAATTTGTTGATAAAAGACCAAAATCTAGGCATAGAGAGCTGTTTTTTCGGATGAGTGAAAAAGTCTGAAATTCAAAATTTGGACCACCCCGGCAGCATCTCTTTTTTTTTGTGGAGAAATGAAAATTGTTTTATTGTCAAAAAACCGATGCTATTTTATTAAGAAAGTCACACAGATTACGCACATGTATAATTTGTTGATGAAAGACCAAAAGCTAGGCATAGAGAGCTATTTTTCCAGATGAGTGAGAAAGTCTGAACTTCAAAATGTGGACCATCTCATTTTTTTGTCGAGAAATGAAAATTTTTTTATTGTCAAAAAACCGATGCTATTTTATTAAGAAAGTCACACAGATTACGCACATGTATAATTTGTTGATGAAAGACCAAAAGCTAGGCATAGAGGGCTATTTTTCCAGATGAGTGAGAAAGTCTGAACTTCAAAATGTGGACCACCCCGGCAGCATCTCATTTTTTTTGTCGAGAAATGAAAATTTTTTTATTGTCAAAAAACCGATGCTATTTTATTAAGAAAGTCACACAGATTACGCACATGTATAATTTGTTGATGAAAGACCAAAATCTAGGCATAGAGAGCTGTTTTTTCGGATGAGTGAAAAAGTCTGAAATTCAAAATTTGGACCACCCCGGCAGCATCTCTTTTTTTTTGTGGAGAAATGAACATTTTTTATTGTCAATAAACCGATGCTATTTTATTAAGAAAGTCACACAGATTACGCACATGTATAATTTGTTGATAAAAGACCAAAATCTAGGCATAGAGAGCTGTTTTTTCGGATGAGTGAAAAAGTCTGAAATTCAAAATGTGGACCACCCCGGCAGCATCTCTTTTTTTTTGTGGAGAAATGAACATTTTTTTATTGTCACAAAACCGATGCTATTTTATTAAGAAAGTCACAGAGATTACGCACATGTATAATTTGTTGATGAAAGACCAAAAGCTAGGCATAGAGAGCTATTTTTCCAGATGAGTGAGAAAGTCTGAACTTCAAAATGTGGACCACCCCGGCAGCATCTCATTTTTTTTGTCGAGAAATGAAAATTTTTTTATTGTCAAAAAACCGATGCTATTTTATTAAGAAAGTCACACAGATTACGCACATGTATAATTTGTTGATAAAAGACCAAAATCTAGGCATAGAAAGCTGTTTTTTCGGATGAGTGAAAAAGTCTGAAATTCAAAATTTGGACCACCCCGGCAGCATCTCTTTTTTTTTGTGGAGAAATGAACATTTTTTTATTGTCAAAAAACCGATGCTATTTTATTAAGAAAGTCACAGAGATTACGCACATGTATAATTTGTTGATGAAAGACCAAAAGCTAGGCATAGAGAGCTATTTTTCCAGATGAGTGAGAAAGTCTGAACTTCAAAATGTGGACCACCCCGGCAGCATCTCATTTTTTTTGTCGAGAAATGAAAATTTTTTTATTGTCAAAAAACCGATGCTATTTTATTAAGAAAGTCACACAGATTACACACATGTATAATTTGTTGATAAAAGACCAAAATCTAGGCATAGAGAGCTGCTTTTTCGGATGAGTGAAAAAGTCTGAAATTCAAAATTTGGACCACCCCGGCAGCATCTCTTTTTTTTTGTCGAGAAATGAACATTTTTTTATTGTCAAAAAACCGATGCTATTTTATTAAGAAAGTCACACAGATTACACACATGTATAATTTGTTGATGAAAGACCAAAATCTAGGCATAGAGAGCTGTTTTTTCGGATGAGTGAAAAAGTCTGAAATTCAAAATTTGGACCACCCCGGCAGCATCTCTTTTTTTTTGTGGAGAAATGAACATTTTTTATTGTCAAAAAACCGATGCTATTTTATTAAGAAAGTCACACAGATTACGCACATGTATAATTTGTTGATAAAAGACCAAAATCTAGGCATAGAGAGCTGTTTTTTCGGATGAGTGAAAAAGTCTGAAATTCAAAATGTGGACCACCCCGGCAGCATCTCTTTTTTTTTGTGGAGAAATGAAAATTTTTTTATTGTCAAAAAACCGATGCTATTTTATTAAGAAAGTCACAGAGATTACGCACATGTATAATTTGTTGATGAAAGACCAAAAGCTAGGCATAGAGAGCTATTTTTCCAGATGAGTGAGAAAGTCTGAACTTCAAGATGTGGACCACCCCGGCAGCATCTCATTTTTTTTGTCGAGAAATGAAAATTTTTTTATTGTCAAAAAACCGATGCTATTTTATTAAGAAAGTCACACAGATTACACACATGTATAATTTGTTGATAAAAGACCAAAATCTAGGCATAGAGAGCTGTTTTTTCGGATGAGTGAAAAAGTCTGAACTTCAAAATGTGGACCACCCCGGCAGCATCTCTTTTTTTTTTGTGGAGAAATGAACATTTTTTTATTGTCAAAAAACCGATGCTATTTTATTAAGAAAGTCACACAGATTACACACATGTATAATTTGTTGATGAAAGACCAAAAGCTAGGCATAGAGAGCTATTTTTCCAGATGAGTGAGAAAGTCTGAACTTCAAAATGTGCACCACCCCGGCAGCATCTCATTTTTTTTGTCGAGAAATGAAAATTTTTTTATTGTCAAAAAACCGATGCTATTTTATTAAGAAAGTCACACAGATTACACACATGTATAATTTGTTGATAAAAGACCAAAATCTAGGCATAGAGAGCTGTTTTTTCGGATGAGTGAAAAAGTCTGAAATTCAAAATTTGGACCACCCCGGCAGCATCTAATTTTTTTTGTCGAGAAATGAAAATTTTTTTATTGTCAAAAAACCGATGCTATTTTATTAAGAAAGTCACACAGATTACACACATGTATAATTTGTTGATGAAAGACCAAAATCTAGGCATAGAGAGCTGTTTTTTCGGATGAGTGAAAAAGTCTGAACTTCAAAATGTGGACCACCCCGGCAGCATCTCATTTTTTTTGTCGAGAAATGAAAATTTTTTTATTGTCAAAAAACCGATGCTATTTTATTAAGAAAGTCACACAGATTACGCACATGTATAATTTGTTGATGAAAGACCAAAAGCTAGGCATAGAGAGCTATTTTTCCAGATGAGTGAGAAAGTCTGAACTTCAAAATGTGGACCACCCCGGCAGCATCTCATTTTTTTTGTCGAGAAATGAAAATTTTTTTATTGTCAAAAAACCGATGCTATTTTATTAAGAAAGTCACACAGATTACGCACATGTATAATTTGTTGATGAAAGACCAAAAGCTAGGCATAGAGAGCTATTTTTCCAGATGAGTGAGAAAGTCTGAACTTCAAAATGTGCACCACCCCGGCAGCATCTCATTTTTTTTGTCGAGAAATGAAAATTCTTTTATTGTCAAAAAACCGATGCTATTTTATTAAGAAAGTCACACAGATTACACACATGTATAATTTGTTGATAAAAGACCAAAATCTAGGCATAGAGAGCTGTTTTTTCGGATGAGTGAAAAAGTCTGAAATTCAAAATTTGGACCACCCCGGCAGCATCTAATTTTTTTTGTCGAGAAATGAAAATTTTTTTATTGTCAAAAAACCGATGCTATTTTATTAAAAAAGTCACACAGATTACACACATGTATAATTTGTTGATGAAAGACCAAAAGCTAGGCATAGAGAGCTGTTTTTTCGGATGAGTGAAAAAGTCTGAACTTCAAAATGTGGACCACCCCGGCACCATCTCATTTTTTTTGTCGAGAAATGAAAATTTTTTTATTGTCAAAAAACCGATGCTATTTTATTAAGAAAGTCACACAGATTACACACATGTATAACTTGTTGATAAAAGACCAAAATCTAGGCATAGAGAGCTGTTTTTTCGGATGAGTGAAAAAGTCTGAAATTCAAAATTTGGACCACCCCGGCAGCATCTCTTTTTTTTTGTGGAGAAATGAACATTTTTTTATTGTCAAAAACCCGATGCTATTTTATTAAGAAAGTCACACAGATTACGCACATGTATAATTTGTTGATGAAAGACCAAAATCTAGGCATAGAGAGCTGTTTTTTCGGATGAGTGAAAAAGTCTGAAATTCAAAATTTGGACCACCCCGGCAGCATCTCTTTTTTTTTGTGGAGAAATGAACATTTTTTTATTGTCAAAAAACCGATGCTATTTTATTAAGAAAGTCACACAGATTACGCACATGTATAATTTGTTGATGAAAGACCAAAAGCTAGGCATAGAGAGCTATTTTTCCAGATGAGTGAGAAAGTCTGAACTTCAAAATGTGGACCACCCCGGCAGCATCTCATTTTTTTTGTCGAGAAATGAAAATTTTTTTATTGTCAAAAAACCGATGCTATTTTATTAAGAAAGTCACACAGATTACACACATGTATAATTTGTTGATAAAAGACCAAAATCTAGGCATAGAGAGCTGTTTTTTCGGATGAGTGAAAAAGTCCGAAATTCAAAATTTGGACCACCCCGGCAGCATCTCTTTTTTTTTTGTGGAGAAATGAACATTTTTTTATTGTCAAAAAACCGATGCTATTTTATTAAGAAAGTCACAGAGATTACGCACATGTATAATTAGTTGATGAAAGACCAAAAGCTAGGCATAGAGAGCTATTTTTCCAGATGAGTGAGAAAGTCTGAACTTCAAAATGTGGACCACCCCGGCAGCATCTCATTTTTTTTGTCGAGAAATGAAAATTTTTTTATTGTCAAAAAACCGATGCTATTTTATTAAGAAAGTCACAGAGATTACGCACATGTATAATTTGTTGATGAAAGACCAAAAGCTAGGCATAGAGAGCTATTTTTCCAGATGAGTGAGAAAGTCTGAAATTCAAAATTTGGACCACCCCGGCAGCATCTCTTTTTTTTTGTGGAGAAATGAACATTTTTTTATTGTCAAAAAACCGATGCTATTTTATTAAGAAAGTCACAGAGATTACGCACATGTATAATTTGTTGATGAAAGACCAAAAGCTAGGCATAGAGAGCTATTTTTCCAGATGAGTGAGAAAGTCTGAAATTCAAAATTTGGACCACCCCGGCAGCATCTCATTTTTTATGTCGAGAAATGAAAATTTTGTTATTGTCAAAAAACCGATGCTATTTTATTAAGAAAGTCACACAGATTACGCACATGTATAATTTGTTGATGAAAGACCAAAAGCTAGGCATAGAGAGCTATTTTTCCAGATGAGTGAGAAAGTCTGAAATTCAAAATGTGGACCACCCCGGCAGCATCTCATTTTTTTTGTCGAGAAATGAAAATTTTTTTATTGTCAAAAAACCGATGCTATTTTATTAAGAGAGTCACACAGATTACGCACATGTATAATTTGTTGATGAAAGACCAAAATCTAGGCATAGAGAGCTGTTTATTCGGATGAGTGAAAAAGTCTGAAATTCAAAATTTGGACCACCCCGGCAGCATCTAATTTTTTTTGTCGAGAAATGAAAATTTTTTTATTGTCAAAAAACCGATGCTATTTTATTAAGAAAGTCACACAGATTACGCACATGTATAATTTGTTGATGAAAGACCAAAATCTAGGCATAGAGAGCTGTTTTTTTCGGATGAGTGAAAAAGTCTGAAATTCAAAATTTGGACCACCCCGGCAGCATCTCATTTTTTTTGTCGAGAAATGAAAATTTTTTTATTGTCAAAAAACCGATGCTATTTTATTAAGAAAGTCACACAGATTACGCACATGTATAATTTGTTGATGAAAGACCAAAATCTAGGCATAGAGAGCTGTTTATTCGGATGAGTGAAAAAGTCTGAAATTCAAAATTCGAACCACTCCGGCAGCATCTCATTTTTTTGCCGAGAAATGAAAATTTTTTTATTGTCAAAAAACCGATGCTATTTTATTAAGAAAGTCACACAGATTACGCACATGTATAATTTGTTGATGAAAGACCAAAATCTAGGCATAGAGAGCTGTTTTTTTCGGATGAGTGAAAAAGTCTGAAATTCAAAATTTGGACCACCCCGGCAGCATCTCATTTTTTTTGTCGAGAAATGAAAATTTTTTTATTGTCAAAAAACCGATGCTATTTTATTAAGAAAGTCACACAGATTACACACATGCATAATTTGTTGATAAAAGACCAAAATCTATTCATAGAGAGCTGTTTTTTCGGATGAGTGAAAAAGTCTGAAATTCAAAATTTGGACCACCCCGGCAGCATCTCTTTTTTTTTGTGGAGAAATGAAAATTTTTTTATTGTCAAAAAACCGATGCTATTTTATTAAGAAAGTCACACAGATTACGCACATGTATAATTTGTTGATAAAAGACCAAAATCTAGGCATAGAGAGCTGTTTTTTCGGATGAGTGAAAAAGTCTGAAATTCAAAATTTGGACCACCCCGGCAGCATCTCTTTTTTTTTGTGGAGAAATGAAAATTTTTTTATTGTCAAAAAACCGATGCTATTTTATTAAGAAAGTCACACAGATTACACACATGTATAATTTGTTGATAAAAGACCAAAATCTAGGCATAGAGAGCTGTTTTTTCGGATGAGGGAAAAAGTCTGAAATTCAAAATTTGGACCACCCCGGCAGCATCTCTTTTTTTTTGTGGAGAAATGAACATTTTTTTATTGTCAAAAAACCGATGCTATTTTATTAAGAAAGTCACACAGATTACGCACATGTATAATTTGTTGATGAAAGACCAAAAGCTGGGCATAGAGAGCTATTTTTCCAGATGAGTGAGAAAGTCTGAACTTCAAAATGTGGACCACCCCGGCAGCATCTCTTTTTTTTTGTCGAGAAATGAAAATTTTTTTATTGTCAAAAAACCGATGCTATTTTATTAAGAAAGTCACACAGATTACTCACATGCATAATTTGTTGATAAAAGACCAAAATCTATTCATAGAGAGCTGTTTTTTCGGATGAGTGAAAAAGTCTGAAATTCAAAATTTGGACCACCCCGGCAGCATCTCATTTTTTTTGTCGAGAAATGAAAATTTTTTTATTGTCAAAAAACCGATGCTATTTTATTACGAAAGTCACACAGATTACGCACATGTATAATTTGTTGATAAAAGACCAAAATCTAGGCATAGAGAGCTGTTTTTTCGGATGAGTGAAAAAGTCTGAAATTCAAAATTTGGACCACCCCGGCAGCATCTCTTTTTTTTTGTGGAGAAATGAAAATTTTTTTATTGTCAAAAAACCGATGCTATTTTATTAAGAAAGTCACACAGATTACGCACATGTATAATTTGTTGATAAAAGACCAAAATCTAGGCATAGAGAGCTGTTTTTTTCGGATGAGTGAAAAAGTCTGAAATTCAAAATTTGGACCACCCCGGCAGCATCTCATTTTTTTTTGTCGAGAAATGAAAATTTTTTTATTGTCAAAAAACCGATGCTATTTTATTAAGAAAGTCACACAGATTACACACATGCATAATTTGTTGATAAAAGACCAAAATCTAGGCATAGAGAGCTGTTTTTTCGGATGAGGGAAAAAGTCTGAAATTCAAAATTTGGACCAGCCCGGCAGCATCTCTTTTTTTTTGTGGAGAAATGAACATTTTTTTATTGTCAAAAAACCGATGCTATTTTATTAAGAAAGTCACACAGATTACGCACATGTATAATTTGTTGATGAAAGACCAAAAGCTGGGCATAGAGAGCTATTTTTCCAGATGAGTGAGAAAGTCTGAACTTCAAAATGTGGACCACCCCGGCAGCATCTCATTTTTTTTGTCGAGAAATGAAAATTTTTTTATTGTCAAAAAACCGATGCTATTTTATTAAGAAAGTCACACAGATTACTCACATGTATAATTTGTTGATGAAAGACCAAAAGCTAGGCATAGAGAGCTATTTTTCCAGATGAGTGAGAAAGTCTGAACTTCAAAATGTGGACCACCCCGGCAGCATCTCATTTTTTTTGTCGAGAAATGAAAATTTTTTTATTGTCAAAAAACCGATGCTATTTTATTAAGAAAGTCACACAGATTACACACATGCATAATTTGTTGATAAAAGACCAAAATCTATTCATAGAGAGCTGTTTTTTCGGATGAGTGAAAAAGTCTGAAATTCAAAATTTGGACCACCCCGGCAGCATCTCATTTTTTTTGTCGAGAAATGAAAATTTTTTTATTGTCAAAAAACCGATGCTATTTTATTACGAAAGTCACACAGATTACGCACATGTATAATTTGTTGATAAAAGACCAAAATCTAGGCATAGAGAGCTGTTTTTTCGGATGAGTGAAAAAGTCTGAAATTCAAAATTTGGACCACCCCGGCAGCATCTCTTTTTTTTTGTGGAGAAATGAAAATTTTTTTATTGTCAAAAAACCGATGCTATTTTATTAAGAAAGTCACACAGATTACGCACATGTATAATTTGTTGATAAAAGACCAAAATCTAGGCATAGAGAGCTGTTTTTTCGGATGAGTGAAAAAGTCTGAAATTCAAAATTTGGACCACCCCGGCAGCATCTCATTTTTTTTTGTCGAGAAATGAAAATTTTTTTATTGTCAAAAAACCGATGCTATTTTATTAAGAAAGTCACACAGATTACACACATGCATAATTTGTTGATAAAAGACCAAAATCTAGGCATAGAGAGCTGTTTTTTCGGATGAGGGAAAAAGTCTGAAATTCAAAATTTGGACCACCCCGGCAGCATCTCTTTTTTTTTTGTGGAGAAATGAACATTTTTTTATTGTCAAAAAACCGATGCTATTTTATTAAGAAAGTCACACAGATTACGCACATGTATAATTTGTTGATGAAAGACCAAAAGCTGGGCATAGAGAGCTATTTTTCCAGATGAGTGAGAAAGTCTGAACTTCAAAATGTGGACCACCCCGGCAGCATCTCATTTTTTTTGTCGAGAAATGAAAATTTTTTTATTGTCAAAAAACCGATGCTATTTTATTAAGAAAGTCACACAGATTACTCACATGTATAATTTGTTGATGAAAGACCAAAAGCTAGGCATAGAGAGCTATTTTTCCAGATGAGTGAGAAAGTCTGAACTTCAAAATGTGGACCACCCCGGCAGCATCTCATTTTTTTTGTCGAGAAATGAAAATTTTTTTATTGTCAAAAAACCGATGCTATTTTATTAAGAAAGTCACACAGATTACACACATGCATAATTTGTTGATAAAAGACCAAAATCTATTCATAGAGAGCTGTTTTTTCGGATGAGTGAAAAAGTCTGAAATTCAAAATTTGGACCACCCCGGCAGCATCTCATTTTTTTTGTCGAGAAATGAAAATTTTTTTATTGTCAAAAAACCGATGCTATTTTATTACGAAAGTCACACAGATTACGCACATGTATAATTTGTTGATAAAAGACCAAAATCTAGGCATAGAGAGCTGTTTTTTCGGATGAGTGAAAAAGTCTGAAATTCAAAATTTGGACCACCCCGGCAGCATCTCTTTTTTTTTGTGGAGAAATGAAAATTTTTTTATTGTCAAAAAACCGTGGCTATTTTATTAAGAAAGTCACCCAGATTACGCACATGTATAATTTGTTGATGAAAGACCAAAAGCTAGGCATAGAGAGCTATTTTTCCAGATGAGTGAGAAAGTCTGAACTTCAAAATGTGGACCACCCCGGCAGCATCTCATTTTTTTTGTCGAGAAATGAAAATTTTTTTATTGTCAAAAAACCGATGCTATTTTATTAAGAAAGTCACACAGATTACGCATATGTATAATTTGTTGATGAAAGACCAAAAGCTAGGCATAGAGAGCTATTTTTCCAGATGAGTGAGAAAGTCTGAACTTCAAAATGTGGACCACCCCGGCAGCATCTCATTTTTTTTGTCGAGAAATGAAAATTTTTTTATTGTCAAAAAACCGATGCTATTTTATTAAGAAAGTCACACAGATTACACACATGCATAATTTGTTGATAAAAGACCAAAATCTATTCATAGAGAGCTGTTTTTTCGGATGAGTGAAAAAGTCTGAAATTCAAAATTTGGACCACCCCGGCAGCATCTCATTTTTTTTGTCGAGAAATGAAAATTTTTTTATTGTCAAAAAACCGATGCTATTTTATTACGAAAGTCACACAGATTACGCACATGTATAATTTGTTGATAAAAGACCAAAATCTAGGCATAGAGAGCTGTTTTTTCGGATGAGTGAAAAAGTCTGAAATTCAAAATTTGGACCACCCCGGCAGCATCTCTTTTTTTTTGTGGAGAAATGAACATTTTTTTATTGTCAAAAAACCGATGCTATTTTATTAAGAAAGTCACACAGATTACACACATGCATAATTTGTTGATAAAAGACCAAAATCTAGGCATAGAGAGCTGTTTTTTCGGATGAGTGAAAAAGTCTGAAATTCAAAATTTGGACCACCCCGGCAGCATCTCTTTTTTTTTGTGGAGAAATGAACATTTTTTTATTGTCAAAAAACCGATGCTATTTTATTAAGAAAGTCACACAGATTACGCACATGTATAATTTGTTGATGAAAGACCAAAAGCTGGGCATAGAGAGCTATTTTTCCAGATGAGTGAGAAAGTCTGAACTTCAAAATGTGGACCACCCCGGCAGCATCTCATTTTTTTTGTCGAGAAATGAAAATTTTTTTATTGTCAAAAAACCGATGCTATTTTATTAAGAAAGTCACACAGATTACGCACATGTATAATTTGTTGATGAAAGACCAAAAGCTAGGCATAGAGAGCTATTTTTCCAGATGAGTGAGAAAGTCTGAACTTCAAAATGTGGACCACCCCGGCAGCATCTCATTTTTTTTGTCGAGAAATGAAAATTTTTTTATTGTCAAAAAACCGATGCCTATTTTATTAAGAAAGTCACACAGATTACACACATGTATATTTGTTGATAAAAGACCAAAATCTAGGCATAGAGAGCTATTTTTCCAGATGAGTGAGAAAGTCTGAAATTCAAAATTTGGACCACCCGGCAGCATCTCTTTTTTTTTGTGGAGAAATGAACATTTTTTTATTGTCAAAAAACCGATGCTATTTTATTAAGAAAGTCACAGAGATTACGCACATGTATAATTTGTTGATGAAAGACCAAAAGCTAGGCATAGAGAGCTATTTTTCCAGATGAGTGAGAAAGTCTGAAATTCAAAATTTGGACCACCCCGGCAGCATCTCATTTTTTATGTCGAGAAATGAAAATTTTTTTATTGTCAAAAAACCGATGCTATTTTATTAAGAAAGTCACACAGATTACGCACATGTATAATTTGTTGCTGAAAGACCAAAAGCTAGGCATAGAGAGCTGTTTTTTCGGATGAGTGAAAAAGTCTGAAATTCAAAATTTGGACCACCTCGGCAGCATCTCATTTTTTTGTCGAGAAATGAAAATTTTTTTATTGTCAAAAAACCGATGCTATTTTATTAAGAAAGTCACACAGATTACGCACATGTATAATTTGTTGATGAAAGACCAAAAGCTAGGCATAGAGAGCTATTTTTCCAGATGAGTGAGAAAGTCTGAACTTCAGAATGTGGACCACCCCGGCAGCATCTCATTTTTTTTGTCGAGAAATGAAAATTTTTTTATTGTCAAAAAACCGATGCTATTTTATTAAGAAAGTCACACAGATTACACACATGCATAATTTGTTGATAAAAGACCAAAAGCTAGGCATAGAGAGCTATTTTTCCAGATGAGTGAGAAAGTCTGAACTCCAAAATGTGGACCACCCCGGCAGCATCTCTTTTTTTTGTGGAGAAATGAAAATTTTTTTATTGTCAAAAAACCGTGGCTATTTTATTAAGAAAGTCACACAGATTACGCAAATGTATAATTTGTTGCTGAAAGACCAAAAGCTAGGCATAGAGAGCTGTTATTCCAGATGAGTGAGAAAGTCTGAACTTCAAAATGTGGACCACCCCGGCAGCATCTCATTTTTTTTGTCGAGAAATGAAAATTTTTTTATTGTCAAAAAACCGATGCTATTTTATTAAGAAAGTCACACAGATTACACACATGCATAATTTGTTGATAAAAGACCAAAATCTAGGCATAGAGAGCTGTTTTTTCGGATGAGTGAAAAAGTCTGAAATTCAAAATTTGGACCACCCCGGGAGCATCTCTTTTTTTTGTGGAGAAATGAAAATTTTTTTATTGTCAAAAAACCGATGCTATTTTATTAAGAAAGTCACACAGATCACTTACATGTATAATTTGTTGATGAAAGACCAAAAGCTAGGCATAGAGAGCTATTTTTCCAGATGAGTGAGAAAGTCTGAACTTCAAAATGTGGACCACCCCGGCAGCATCTCATTTTTTTTGTCGAGAAATGAAAATTTTTTTATTGTCAAAAAACCGATGCTATTTTATTAAGAAAGTCACACAGATTACACACATGCATAATTTGTTGATAAAAGACCAAAATCTAGGCATAGAGAGCTGTTTTTTCGGATGAGTGAAAAAGTCTGAAATTCAAAATTTGGACCACCCCGGGAGCATCTCTTTTTTTTGTGGAGAAATGAAAATTTTTTTATTGTCAAAAAACCGATGCTATTTTATTAAGAAAGTCACACAGATCACTTACATGTATAATTTGTTGATGAAAGACCAAAAGCTAGGCATAGAGAGCTATTTTTCCAGATGAGTGAGAAAGTCTGAACTTCAAAATGTGGACCACCCCGGCAGCATCTCATTTTTTTATTGTCAAAAAACCGATGCTATTTTATTAAGAAAGTCACACAGATTACACACATGTATAATTTGTTGATAAAAGACCAAAATCTAGGCATAGAGAGCTGTTTTTTCGGATGAGTGAAAAAGTCTGAAATTCAAAATTTGGACCACCCCGGCAGCATCTCTTTTTTTTTGTGGAGAAATGAAAATTTTTTTATTGTCAAAAAACCGTGGCTATTTTATTAAGAAAGTCACACAGATTACGCACATGTATAATTTGTTGATGAAAGACCATAAGCTAGGCATAGAGAGCTATTTTTCCAGATGAGTGAGAAAGTCTGAACTCCAAAATGTGGACCACCCCGGCAGCATCTCATTTTTTTTGTCGAGAAATGAAAATTTTTTTATTGTCAAAAAACCGATGCTATTTTATTACGAAAGTCACACAGATTACGCACATGTATAATTTGTTGATAAAAGACCAAAATCTAGGCAAAGAGAGCTGTTTTTTCGGATGAGTGAAAAAGTCTGAAATTCAAAATTTGGACCACCCCGGCAGCATCTCTTTTTTTTTGTGGAGAAATGAAAATTTTTTTATTGTCAAAAAACCGGTGCTATTTTATTAAGAAAGTCACACAGATTACACACATGTATAATTTGTTGATGAAAGACCAAAAGCTAGGCATAGAGAGCTATTTTTCCAGATGAGTGAGAAAGTCTGAACTTCAAAATGTGGACCACCCCGGCAGCATCTCATTTTTTTTGTCGAGAAATGAAAATTTTTTTATTGTCAAAAAACCGATGCTATTTTATTAAGAAAGTCACACAGATTACACACATGCATAATTTGTTGATAAAAGACCAAAATCTAGGCATAGAGAGCTGTTTTTTCGGATGAGTGAAAAAGTCTGAAATTCAAAATTTGGACCACCCCGGCAGCATCTCTTTTTTTTTGTGGAGAAATGAAAATTTTTTTTTTGTCAAAAAACCGATGCTATTTTATTAAGAAAGTCACACAGATTACACACATGCATAATTTGTTGATAAAAGACCAAAATCTAGGCATAGAGAGCTGTTTTTTCGGATGAGTGAAAAAGTCTGAAATTCAAAATTTGGACCACCCCGGCAGCATCTCTTTTTTTTTGTGGAGAAATGAAAATTTTTTTATTGTCAAAAAACCGATGCTATTTTATTAAGAAAGTCACACAGATTACGCACATGTATAATTTGTTGATGAAAGACCAAAAGCTAGGCATAGAGAGCTATTTTTCCAGATGAGTGAGAAAGTCTGAACTTCAAAATGTGGACCACCCCGGCAGCATCTCATTTTTTTTGTCGAGAAATGAAAATTTTTTTATTGTCAAAAAACCGATGCTATTTTATTAAGAAAGTCACACAGATTACACACATTCATAATTTGTTGATAAAAGACCAAAATCTAGGCATAGAGAGCTGTTTTTTCGGATGAGTGAAAAAGTCTGAAATTCAAAATTTGGACCACCCCGGCAGCATCTCTTTTTTTTTGTGGAGAAATGAAAATTTTTTTTTTGTCAAAAAACCGATGCTATTTTATTAAGAAAGTCACACAGATTACGCACATGTATAATTTGCTGATGAAAGACCAAAAGCTAGGCATAGAGAGCTATTTTTCCAGATGAGTGAGAAAGTCTGAACTTCAAAATGTGGACCACCCCGGCAGCATCTCATTTTTTTTGTCGAGAAATGAAAATTTTTTTATTGTCAAAAAACCGATGCTATTTTATTAAGAAAGTCACACAGATTACACACATGTATAATTTGTTGATAAAAGACCAAAAGCTAGGCATAGAGAGCTATTTTTCCAGATGAGTGAGAAAGTCTGAACTCCAAAATGTGGACCACCCCGGCAGCATCTCATTTTTTTTGTCGAGAAATGAAAATTTTTTTATTGTCAAAAAACCGATGCTATTTTATTAAGAAAGTCACACAGATTACACACATGTATAATTTGTTCATAAAAGACCAAAATCTAGGCATAGAGAGCTGTTTTTTCGGATGAGTGAAAAAGTCTGAAATTCAAAATTTGGACCACCCCGGCAGCATCTCTTTTTTTTTGTGGAGAAATGAAAATTTTTTTTTTGTCAAAAAACCGATGCTATTTTATTAAGAAAGTCACACAGATTACGCACATGTATAATTTGCTGATGAAAGACCAAAAGCTAGGCATAGAGAGCTATTTTTCCAGATGAGTGAGAAAGTCTGAACTTCAAAATGTGGACCACCCCGGCAGCATCTCATTTTTTTTGTCGAGAAATGAAAATTTTTTTATTGTCAAAAAACCGATGCTATTTTATTAAGAAAGTCACACAGATTACACACATGTATAATTTGTTGATAAAAGACCAAAAGCTAGGCATAGAGAGCTATTTTTCCAGATGAGTGAGAAAGTCTGAACTCCAAAATGTGGACCACCCCGGCAGCATCTCATTTTTTTTGTCGAGAAATGAAAATTTTTTTATTGTCAAAAAACCGATGCTATTTTATTACGAAAGTCACACAGATTACGCACATGTATAATTTGTTGATAAAAGACCAAAATCTAGGCATAGAGAGCTGTTTTTTCGGATGAGTGAAAAAGTCTGAAATTCAAAATTTGGACCACCCCGGCAGAAAGTCTGTGAGAAAGTCTGAACTTCAAAGTGTGGACCACCCCGGCAGCATCTCATTTTTTTTGTCGAGAAATGAAAATTTTTTTATTGTCAAAAAACCGATGCTATTTTATTAAGAAAGTCACACAGATTACGCACATGTATAATTTGTTGATGAAAGACCAAAAGCTAGGCATAGAGAGCTATTTTTCCTGATGAGTGAGAAAGTCTGAACTTCAAAATGTGGACCACCCCGGCAGCATCTCATTTTTTTTGTCGAGAAATGAAAATTTTTTTATTGTCAAAAAACCGATGCTATTTTATTAAGAAAGTCACACAGATTACGCACATGTATAATTTGTTGATGAAAGACCAAAAAGCTAGGCATAGAGAGCTATTTTTCCAGATGAGTGAGAAAGTCTGAACTTCAAAATGTGGACCACCCCGGCAGCATCTCATTTTTTTTGTCGAGAAATGAAAATTTTTTTATTGTCAAAAAACCGATGCTATTTTATTAAGAAAGTCACACAGATTACGCAAATGTATAATTTGTTGCTGAAAGACCAAAAGCTAGGCATAGAGAGCTGTTTTTTCGGATGAGTGAGAAAGTCTGAACTTCAAAATGTGGACCACCCCGGCAGCATCTCATTTTTTTTGTCGAGAAATGAAAATTTTGTTATTGTCAAAAAACCGATGCTATTTTATTAAGAAAGTCACACAGATTACACACATGTATAATTTGTTGATGAAAGACCAAAATCTAGGCATAGGGAGCTGTTTTTTCGGATGAGTGAAAAAGTCTGAAATTCAAAATTTGGACCACCCCGGCAGCATCTCATTTTTTTTGTCGAGAAATGAAAATTTTGTTATTGTCAAAAAACCGATGCTATTTTATTAAGAAAGTCACACAGATTACACACATGTATAATTTGTTGATGAAAGACCAAAAGCTAGGCATAGAGAGCTGTTTTTTCGGATGAGTGAAAAAGTCTGAAATTCAAAATTTGGACCACCCCGGCAGCATCTCATTTTTTTTGTCGAGAAATGAAAATTTTGTTATTGTCAAAAAACCGATGCTATTTTATTAAGAAAGTCACACAGATTACGCAAATGTATAATTTGTTGCTGAAAGACCAAAAGCTAGGCATAGAGAGCTGTTTTTTCGGATGAGTGAAAAAGTCTGAAATTCAAAATTTGAACCACCCCGGCAGCATCTCATTTTTTTTGTCGAGGAATGAAAATTTTTTTATTGTCAAGAAACTGATGCTTTTTTATTAAGAAAGTCACACAGATTACGCAAATGTATAATTTGTTGCTGAAAGACCAAAAGCTAGGCATAGAGAGCTGTTTTTTCGGATGAGTGAAAAAGTCTGAAATTCAAAATTTGAACCACCCCGGCAGCATCTCATTTTTTTTGTCGAGGAATGAAAATTTTTTTATTGTCAAAAAACTGATGCTATTTCATTAAGAAAGTCACACAGTTTACGCACATGTATAATTTGTTGATAAAAGACCAAAATCTAGGCATAGAGAGCTGTTTTTTCGGATGAGTGAAAAAGTCTGAAATTCAAAATTTGAACCACCCCGGCAGTATCTCATTTTTTTGTCGAGAAATTAAAATTTTTTTATTGTCAAAAAACCGATGCTATTTTATTAAGAAAGTCACACAGATTACGCAAATGTATAATTTGTTGCTGAAAGACCAAAAGCTAGGCATAGAGAGCTGTTTTTTCGGATGAGTGAAAAAGTCTGAAATTCAAAATTTGAACCACCCCGGCAGTATCTCATTTTTTTGTCGAGAAATGAAAATTTTTTTATTGTCAAAAAACCGATGCTATTTTATTAAGAAAGTCACACAGATTACACACATGTATAAATTCTTGATGAAAGACCAAAAGCTAGGCAAAGAGAGCTGTTTTTTCGGATGAGTGAGAAAGTCTGAACTTCAAAATGTGGACCACCCCGGCAGCATCTCATTTTTTTTGTCGAGAAATGAAAATTTTGTTATTGTCAAAAAACCGATGCTATTTTATTAAGAAAGTCACACAGATTACGCAAATGTATAATTTGTTGATGAAAGACCAAAATCTAGGCATAGGGAGCTGTTTTTTCGGATGAGTGAAAAATCTGACATTCAAAATTTGAACCACCCCGGCAGTATCTCATTTTTTTGTCGAGAAATGAAAATTTTTTTATTGTCAAAAAACCGATGCTATTTTATTAAGAAAGTCACACAGATTACGCAAATGTATAATTTGTTGCTGAAAGACCAAAAGCTAGGCATAGAGAGCTGTTTTTTCGGATGAGTTAAAAAGTCTGAAATTCAAAATTTGGACCACCCCGGCAGCATCTCTTTTTTTTTGTGGAGAAATGAAAATTTTTTTATTGTCAAAAAACCGATGCTATTTTATTAAGAAAGTCACACAGATTACGCACATGTATAATTTGTTGATGAAAGACCACAAGCTAGGCATAGAGAGCTATTTTTCCAGATGAGTGAGAAAGTCTGAACTTCAAAATGTGGACCACCCCGGCAGCATCTCATTTTTTTTGTCGAGAAATGAAAATTTTGTTATTGTCAAAAAACCGATGCTATTTTATTAAGAAAGTCACACAGATTACACACATGTATAAATTCTTGATGAAAGACCAAAGGCAAGGCAAAGAGAGCTGTTTTTTCGGATGAGTGAGAAAGTCTGAACTTCAAAATGTGGACCACCCCGGCAGCATCTCATTTTTTTTGTCGAGAAATGAAAATTTTGTTATTGTCAAAATACCGATGCTATTTTATTAAGAAAGTCACACAGATTACGCAAATGTATAATTTGTTGCTGAAAGACCAAAAGCTAGGCATAGAGAGCTGTTTTTTCGGATGAGTTAAAAAGTCTGAAATTCAAAATTTGGACCACCCCGGCAGCATCTCATTTTTTTTGTCGAGAAATGAAAATTTTGTTATTGTCAAAAAACCGATGCTATTTTATTAAGAAAGTCACACAGATTACGCAAATGTATAATTTGTTGATGAAAGACCAAAATCTAGGCATAGAGAGCTGTTTTTTCGGATGAGTGAAAAAGTCTGAAATTCAAAATTTGGACCACCCCGGCAGCATCTCATTTTTTTTGTCGAGAAATGAAAATTTTGTTATTGTCAAAAAACCGATGCTATTTTATTAAGAAAGTCACACAGATTACACACATGTATAATTTGTTGATGAAAGACCAAAAGCTAGGCATAGAGAGCTATTTTTCCAGATGAGTGAGAAAGTCTGAACTTCAAAATGTGGACCACCCCGGCAGCATCTCATTTTTTTTGTCGAGAAATGAAAATTTGGTTATTGTCAAAATACCGATGCTATTTTATTAAGAAAGTCACACAGATTACACACATGTATAATTTGTTGATGAAAAACCAAAATCTAGGCATAGGGAGCTGTTTTTTCGGATGAGTGAAAAATCTGACATTCAAAATTTGAACCACCCCGGTAGTATCTCATTTTTTTGTCGAGAAATGAAAATTTTTTTATTCTCAAAAAACCGATGCTATTTTATTAAGAAAGTCACACAGATTACGCACATGTATAATTTGTTGCTGAAAGACCAAAAGCTAGGCATAGAGAGCTGTTTTTTCGGATGAGTGAAAAAGTCTGAAATTCAAAATTTGGACCACCCCGGCAGCATCTCTTTTTTTTTGTGGAGAAATGAAAATTGTTTTATTGTCAAAAAACCGATGCTATTTTATTAAGAAAGTCACACAGATTACGCACATGTATAATTTGTTGATGAAAGACCAAAAGCTAGGCATAGAGAGCTATTTTTCCAGATGAGTGAGAAAGTCTGAACTTCAAAATGTGGACCACCCCGGCAGCATCTCATTTTTTTTGTCGAGAAATGAAAATTTTTTTATTGTCAAAAAACCGATGCTATTTTATTAAGAAAGTCACACAGATTACGCACATGTATAATTTGTTGATGAAAAACCAATAGCTAGGCATAGAGAGCTATTTTTCCAGATGAGTGAGAAAGTCTGAACTTCAAAATGTGGACCACCCCGGCAGCATCTCATTTTTTTTGTCGAGAAATGAAAATTTTTTTATTGTCAAAAAACCGATGCTATTTTATTAAGAAAGTCACACAGATTACGCACATGTATAATTTGTTGATGAAAGACCAAAAGCTAGGCATAGAGAGCTATTTTTCCAGATGAGTGAGAAAGGCTGAACTTCAAAAGGTGGACCACCCCGGCAGCATCTCATTTTTTTTGTCGAGAAATGAAAATTTTGTTATTGTCAAAAAACCGATGCTATTTTATTAAGAAAGTCACACAGATTACGCAAATGTATAATTTGTTGCTGAAAGACCAAAAGCTAGGCATAGAGAGCTGTTTTTTCGGATGAGTGAAAAAGTCTGAAATTCAAAATTTGAACCACCCCGGCAGCATCTCATTATTTTTGTCGAGGAATGAAAATTTTTTTATTGTCAAAAAACTGATGCTATTTCATTAAGAAAGTCACACAGATTACGCACATGTATAATTTGTTGATGAAAGACCAAAAGCTAGGCATAGAGAGCTATTTTTCCAGATGAGTGAGAAAGTCTGAACTTCAAAATTTGGACCACCCCGGCAGCATCTCATTTTTTTTGTCGAGAAATGAAAATTTTGTTATTGTCAAAAAACCGATGCTATTTTATTAAGAAAGTCACACAGATTACGCACATGTATAATTTGTTGATGAAAGACCAAAAGCTAGGCATAGAGAGCTATTTTTCCAGATGAGTGAGAAAGTCTGAACTTCAAAATTTGGACCACCCCGGCAGCATCTCATTTTTTTTGTCGAGAAATGAAAATTTTTTTATTGTCAAAAAACCGATGCTATTTTATTAAGAAAGTCACACAGATTACGCACATGTATAATTTGTTGATGAAAGACCAAAAGCTAGACATAGAGAGCTATTTTTCCAGATGAGTGAGAAAGTCTGAACTTCAAAATGTGGACCACCCCGGCAGCATCTCATTTTTTTTGTCGAGAAATGAAAATTTTTTTATTGTCAAAAAACCGATGCTATTTTATTAAGAAAGTCACACAGATTACGCAAATGTATAATTTGTTGATGAAAGACCAAAATCTAGGCATAGAGAGCTGTTTCTTCGGATGAGTGAAAAAGTCTGAAATTCAAAATTTGGACCACCCCGGCAGCATCTCATTTTTTTTGTCGAGAAATGAAAATTTTGTTATTGTCAAAAAACCGATGCTATTTTATTAAGAAAGTCACACAGATTACACACATGTATAATTTGTTGATGAAAGACCAAAAGCTAGGCATAGAGAGCTATTTTTCCAGATGAGTGAGAAAGTCTGAACTTCAAAATTTGGACCACCCCGGCAGCATCTCATTTTTTTTGTCGAGAAATGAAAATTTTGTTATTGTCAAAAAACCGATGCTATTTTATTAAGAAAGTCACACAGATTACGCAAATGTATAATTTGTTGCTGAAAGACCAAAATCTAGGCATAGAGAGCTGTTTTTTCGGATGAGTTAAAAAGTCTGAAATTCAAAATTTGGACCACCCCGGCAGCATCTCATTATTTTTGTCGAGGAATGAAAATTTTTTTATTGTCAAAAAACTGATGCTATTTCATTAAGAAAGTCACACAGATTACGCACATGTATAATTTGTTGATAAAAGACCAAAATCTAGGCATAGAGAGCTGTTTTTTCGGATGAGTGAAAAAGTCTGAAATTCAAAATTTGAACCACCCCGGCAGTATCTCATTTTTTTGTCGAGAAATTAAAATTTTTTTATTGTCAAAAAACCGATGCTATTTTATTAAGAAAGTCACACAGATTACGCACATGTATAATTTGTTGATGAAAGACCAAAAGCTAGGCATAGAGAGCTATTTTTCCAGATGAGTGAGAAAGTCTGAACTTCAAAATGTGGACCACCCCGGCAGCATCTCATTTTTTTTGTCGAGAAATGAAAATTTTTTTATTGTCAAAAAACCGATGCTATTTTATTAAGAAAGTCACACAGATTACGCACATGTATAATTTGTTGCTGAAAGACCAAAAGCTAGACATAGAGAGCTATTTTTCCAGATGAGTGAGAAAGTCTGAACTTCAAAATGTGGACCACCCCGGCAGCATCTCATTTTTTTTGTCGAGAAATGAAAATTTTTTTATTGTCAAAAAACCGATGCTATTTTATTAAGAAAGTCACACAGATTACGCAAATGTATAATTTGTTGATGAAAGACCAAAATCTAGGCATAGAGAGCTGTTTCTTCGGATGAGTGAAAAAGTCTGAAATTCAAAATTTGGACCACCCCGGCAGCATCTCATTTTTTTTGTCGAGAAATGAAAATTTTGTTATTGTCAAAAAACCGATGCTATTTTATTAAGAAAGTCACACAGATTACACACATGTATAATTTGTTGATGAAAGACCAAAAGCTAGGCATAGAGAGCTATTTTTCCAGATGAGTGAGAAAGTCTGAACTTCAAAATTTGGACCACCCCGGCAGCATCTCATTTTTTTTGTCGAGAAATGAAAATTTTGTTATTGTCAAAAAACCGATGCTATTTTATTAAGAAAGTCACACAGATTACGCAAATGTATAATTTGTTGCTGAAAGACCAAAATCTAGGCATAGAGAGCTGTTTTTTCGGATGAGTTAAAAAGTCTGAAATTCAAAATTTGGACCACCCCGGCAGCATCTCTTTTTTTTTGTGGAGAAATGAAAATTTTTTTATTGTCAAAAAACCGATGCTATTTTATTAAGAAAGTCACACAGATAACGCACATGTATAATTTGTTGATGAAAGACCAAAAGCTAGGCATAGAGAGCTATTTTTCCAGATGAGTGAGAAAGTCTGAACTTCAAAATGTGGACCACCCCGGCAGCATCTCATTATTTTTGTCGAGGAATGAAAATTTTTTTATTGTCAAAAAACTGATGCTATTTCATTAAGAAAGTCACACAGATTACGCACATGTATAATTTGTTGATAAAAGACCAAAATCTAGGCATAGAGAGCTGTTTTTTCGGATGAGTGAAAAAGTCTGAAATTCAAAATTTGAACCACCCCGGCAGTATCTCATTTTTTTGTCGAGAAATTAAAATTTTTTTATTGTCAAAAAACCGATGCTATTTTATTAAGAAAGTCACACAGATTACGCACATGTATAATTTGTTGATGAAAGACCAAAAGCTAGGCATAGAGAGCTATTTTTCCAGATGAGTGAGAAAGTCTGAACTTCAAAATGTGGACCACCCCGGCAGCATCTCATTTTTTTTGTCGAGAAATGAAAATTTTTTTATTGTCAAAAAACCGATGCTATTTTATTAAGAAAGTCACACAGATTACGCACATGTATAATTTGTTGATGAAAGACCAAAAGCTAGACATAGAGAGCTATTTTTCCAGATGAGTGAGAAAGTCTGAACTTCAAAATGTGGACCACCCCGGCAGCATCTCATTTTTTTTGTCGAGAAATGAAAATTTTTTTATTGTCAAAAAACCGATGCTATTTTATTAAGAAAGTCACACAGATTACGCAAATGTATAATTTGTTGATGAAAGACCAAAATCTAGGCATAGAGAGCTGTTTCTTCGGATGAGTGAAAAAGTCTGAAATTCAAAATTTGGACCACCCCGGCAGCATCTCATTTTTTTTGTCGAGAAATGAAAATTTTGTTATTGTCAAAAAACCGATGCTATTTTATTAAGAAAGTCACACAGATTACACACATGTATAATTTGTTGATGAAAGACCAAAAGCTAGGCATAGAGAGCTATTTTTCCAGATGAGTGAGAAAGTCTGAACTTCAAAATGTGGACCACCCCGGCAGCATCTCATTTTTTTTGTCGAGAAATGAAAATTTTTTTATTGTCAAAAAACCGATGCTATTTTATTAAGAAAGTCACACAGATTACGCAAATGTATAATTTGTTGATGAAAGACCAAAATCTAGGCATAGAGAGCTGTTTCTTCGGATGAGTGAAAAAGTCTGAAATTCAAAATTTGGACCACCCCGGCAGCATCTCATTTTTTTTGTCGAGAAATGAAAATTTTGTTATTGTCAAAAAACCGATGCTATTTTATTAAGAAAGTCACACAGATTACGCAAATGTATAATTTGTTGCTGAAAGACCAAAATCTAGGCATAGAGAGCTGTTTTTTCGGATGAGTTAAAAAGTCTGAAATTCAAAATTTGGACCACCCCGGCAGCATCTCTTTTTTTTTGTGGAGAAATGAAAATTTTTTTATTGTCAAAAAACCGATGCTATTTTATTAAGAAAGTCACACAGATTACGCACATGTATAATTTGTTGATGAAAGACCAAAAGCTAGGCATAGAGAGCTATTTTTCCAGATGAGTGAGAAAGTCTGAACTTCAAAATGTGGACCACCCCGGCAGCATCTCATTTTTTTTGTCGAGAAATGAAAATTTTGTTATTGTCAAAAAACCGATGCTATTTTATTAAGAAAGTCACACAGATTACGCAAATGTATAATTTGTTGATGAAAGACCAAAATCTAGGCATAGGGAGCTGTTTTTTCGGATGAGTGAAAAATCTGACATTCAAAATTTGAACCACCCCGGCAGTATCTCATTTTTTTTCGAGAAATGAAAATTTTTTTATTGTCAAAAAACCGATGCTATTTTATTAAGAAAGTCACACAGATTACGCACATGTATAATTTGTTGATGAAAGACCAAAAGCTAGGCATAGAGAGCTATTTTTCCAGATGAGTGAGAAAGTCTGAACTTCAAAATGTGGACCACCCCGGCAGCATCTCATTTTTTTTGTCGAGAAATGAAAATTTTGTTATTGTCAAAAAACCGATGCTATTTTATTAAGAAAGTCACACAGATTACGCAAATGTATAATTTGTTGCTGAAAGACCAAAAGCTAGGCATAGAGAGCTGTTTTTTCGGATGAGTTAAAAAGTCTGAAATTCAAAATTTGGACCACCCCGGCAGCATCTCTTTTTTTTTGTGGAGAAATGAAAATTTTTTTATTGTCAAAAAACCGATGCTATTTTATTAAGAAAGTCACACAGATTACGCACATGTATAATTTGTTGATGAAAGACCAAAAGCTAGGCATAGAGAGCTATTTTTCCAGATGAGTGAGAAAGTCTGAACTTCAAAATGTGGACCACCCCGGCAGCATCTCATTTTTTTTGTCGAGAAATGAAAATTTTGTTATTGTCAAAAAACCGATGCTATTTTATTAAGAAAGTCACACAGATTACGCAAATGTATAATTTGTTGATGAAAGACCAAAATCTAGGCATAGGGAGCTGTTTTTTCGGATGAGTTAAAAAGTCTGAAATTCAAAATTTGGACCACCCCGGCAGCATCTCTTTTTTTTTGTGGAGAAATGAAAATTTTTTTATTGTCAAAAAACCGATGCTATTTTATTAAGAAAGTCACACAGATTACGCACATGTATAATTTGTTGATGAAAGACCAAAAGCTAGGCATAGAGAGCTATTTTTCCAGATGAGTGAGAAAGTCTGAACTTCAAAATGTGGACCACCCCGGCAGCATCTCATTTTTTTTGTCGAGAAATGAAAATTTTGTTATTGTCAAAAAACCGATGCTATTTTATTAAGAAAGTCACACAGATTACACACATGTATAAATTCTTGATGAAAGACCAAAAGCTAGGCAAAGAGAGCTGTTTTTTCGGATGAGTGAGAAAGTCTGAACTTCAAAATGTGGACCACCCCGGCAGCATCTCATTTTTTTTGTCGAGAAATGAAAATTTTGTTATTGTCAAAATACCGATGCTATTTTATTAAGAAAGTCACACAGATTACGCAAATGTATAATTTGTTGCTGAAAGACCAAAAGCTAGGCATAGAGAGCTGTTTTTTCGGATGAGTTAAAAAGTCTGAAATTCAAAATTTGGACCACCCCGGCAGCATCTCATTTTTTTTGTCGAGAAATGAAAATTTTGTTATTGTCAAAAAACCGATGCTATTTTATTAAGAAAGTCACACAGATTACGCAAATGTATAATTTGTTGATGAAAGACCAAAATCTAGGCATAGAGAGCTGTTTTTTCGGATGAGTGAAAAAGTCTGAAATTCAAAATTTGGACCACCCCGGCAGCATCTCATTTTTTTTGTCGAGAAATGAAAATTTTGTTATTGTCAAAAAACCGATGTTATTATATTAAGAAAGTCACACAGATTACACACATGTATAATTTGTTGATGAAAGACCAAAAGCTAGGCATAGCGAGCTATTTTTCCAGATGAGTGAGAAAGTCTGAACTTCAAAATGTGGACCACCCCGGCAGCATCTCATTTTTTTTGTCGAGAAATGAAAATTTTGTTATTGTCAAAATACCGATGCTATTTTATTAAGAAAGTCACACAGATTACGCACATGTATAATTTGTTGATGAAAGACCAAAAGCTAGGCATAGAGAGCTATTTTTCCAGATGAGTGAGAAAGTCTGAACTTCAAAATGTGGACCACCCCGGCAGCATCTCATTTTTTTTGTCGAGAAATGAAAATTTTGTTATTGTCAAAAAACCGATGCTATTTTATTAAGAAAGTCACACAGATTACGCAAATGTATAATTTGTTGATGAAAGACCAAAATCTAGGCATAGGGAGCTGTTTTTTCGGATGAGTGAAAAATCTGACATTCAAAATTTGAACCACCCCGGCAGTATCTCATTTTTTTGTCGAGAAATGAAAATTTTTTTATTGTCAAAAAACCGATGCTATTTTATTAAGAAAGTCACACAGATTACGCAAATGTATAATTTGTTGCTGAAAGACCAAAAGCTAGGCATAGAGAGCTGTTTTTTCGGATGAGTTAAAAAGTCTGAAATTCAAAATTTGGACCACCCCGGCAGCATCTCTTTTTTTTTGTGGAGAAATGAAAATTTTTTTATTGTCAAAAAACCGATGCTATTTTATTAAGAAAGTCACACAGATTACGCACATGTATAATTTGTTGATGAAAGACCAAAAGCTAGGCATAGAGAGCTATTTTTCCAGATGAGTGAGAAAGTCTGAACTTCAAAATGTGGACCACCCCGGCAGCATCTCATTTTTTTTGTCGAGAAATGAAAATTTTGTTATTGTCAAAAAACCGATGCTATTTTATTAAGAAAGTCACACAGATTACACACATGTATAAATTCTTGATGAAAGACCAAAAGCTAGGCAAAGAGAGCTGTTTTTTCGGATGAGTGAGAAAGTCTGAACTTCAAAATGTGGACCACCCCGGCAGCATCTCATTTTTTTTGTCGAGAAATGAAAATTTTGTTATTGTCAAAATACCGATGCTATTTTATTAAGAAAGTCACACAGATTACGCAAATGTATAATTTGTTGATGAAAAACCAAAATCTAGGCATAGGGAGCTGTTTTTTCGGATGAGTGAAAAATCTGACATTCAAAATTTGAACCACCCCGGCAGTATCTCATTTTTTTGTCGAGAAATGAAAATTTTTTTATTGTCAAAAAACCGATGCTATTTTATTAAGAAAGTCACACAGATTACGCACATGTATAATTTGTTGCTGAAAGACCAAAAGCTAGGCATAGCGAGCTATTTTTCCAGATGAGTGAGAAAGTCTGAACTTCAAAATGTGGACCACCCCGGCAGCATCTCATTTTTTTTGTCGAGAAATGAAAATTTTGTTATTGTCAAAATACCGATGCTATTTTATTAAGAAAGTCACACAGATGACACACATGTATAATTTGTTGATGAAAAACCAAAATCTAGGCATAGGGAGCTGTTTTTTCGGATGAGTGAAAAATCTGACATTCAAAATTTGAACCACCCCGGCAGTATCTCATTTTTTTGTCGAGAAATGAAAATTTTTTTATTGTCAAAAAACCGATGCTATTTTATTAAGAAAGTCACACAGATTACGCACATGTATAATTTGTTGCTGAAAGACCAAAAGCTAGGCATAGAGAGCTGTTTTTTCGGATGAGTGAAAAAGTCTGAAATTCAAAATTTGGACCACCCCGGCAGCATCTCTTTTTTTTTGTGGAGAAATGAAAATTGTTTTATTGTCAAAAAACCGATGCTATTTTATTAAGAAAGTCACACAGATTACGCACATGTATAATTTGTTGATGAAAGACCAAAAGCTAGGCATAGAGAGCTATTTTTCCAGATGAGTGAGAAAGTCTGAACTTCAAAATGTGGACCACCCCGGCAGCATCTCATTTTTTTTGTCGAGAAATGAAAATATTGTTATTGTCAAAATACCGATGCTATTTTATTAAGAAAGTCACACAGATTACGCAAATGTATAATTTGTTGCTGAAAGACCAAAAGCTAGGCATAGAGAGCTGTTTTTTCGGATGAGTTAAAAAGTCTGAAATTCAAAATTTGGACCACCCCGGCAGCATCTCATTTTTTTTGTCGAGAAATGAAAATTTTGTTATTGTCAAAAAACCGATGCTATTTTATTAAGAAAGTCACACAGATTACACACATGTATAATTTGTTGATGAAAGACCAAAAGCTAGGCATAGCGAGCTATTTTTCCAGATGAGTGAGAAAGTCTGAACTTCAAAATGTGGACCACCCCGGCAGCATCTCATTTTTTTTGTCGAGAAATGAAAATTTTGTTATTGTCAAAATACCGATGCTATTTTATTAAGAAAGTCACACAGATTACACACATGTATAATTTGTTGATGAAAAACCAAAATCTAGGCATAGGGAGCTGTTTTTTCGGATGAGTGAAAAATCTGACATTCAAAATTTGAACCACCCCGGCAGTATCTCATTTTTTTGTCGAGAAATGAAAATTTTTTTATTGTCAAAAAACCGATGCTATTTTATTAAGAAAGTCACACAGATTACGCACATGTATAATTTGTTGCTGAAAGACCAAAAGCTAGGCATAGAGAGCTGTTTTTTCGGATGAGTGAAAAAGTCTGAAATTCAAAATTTGGACCACCCCGGCAGCATCTCTTTTTTTTTGTGGAGAAATGAAAATTGTTTTATTGTCAAAAAACCGATGCTATTTTATTAAGAAAGTCACACAGATTACGCACATGTATAATTTGTTGATGAAAGACCAAAAGCTAGGCATAGAGAGCTATTTTTCCAGATGAGTGAGAAAGTCTGAACTTCAAAATGTGGACCACCAGCATCTCATTTTTTTTGTCGAGAAATGAACATTTTTTTATTGTCAAAAAACCGATGCTATTTTATTAAGAAAGTCACACATATTACGCACATGTATAATTTGTTGATGAAAGACCAAAAGCTAGGCATAGAGAGCTATTTTTCCAGATGAGTGAGAAAGTCTGAACTTCAAAATGTGGACCACCCCGGCAGCATCTCATTTTTTTTGTCGAGAAATGAAAATTTTTTTATTGTCAAAAAACCGATGCTATTTTATTAAGAAAGTCACACAGATTACGCAAATGTATAATTTGTTGATGAAAGACCAAAATCTAGGCATAGAGAGCTGTTTTTTCGGATGAGTGAAAAAGTCTGAAATTCAAAATTTGGACCACCCCGGCAGCATCTCATTTTTTTTGTCGAGAAATGAAAATTTTGTTATTGTCAAAAAACCGATGCTATTTTATTAAGAAAGTCACACAGATTACGCAAATGTATAATTTGTTGATGAAAGACCAAAATCTAGGCATAGAGAGCTGTTTTTTCGGAGGAGTGAAAAAGTCTGAAATTCAAAATTTGGACCACCCCGGCAGCATCTCATTTTTTTTGTCGAGAAATGAAAATTTTGTTATTGTCAAAAAACCGATGCTATTTTATTAAGAAAGTCACACAGATTACGCAAATGTATAATTTGTTGCTGAAAGACCAAAAGCTAGGCATAGAGAGCTGTTTTTTCGGATGAGTGAAAAAGTCTGACATTCAAAATTTGAACCACCCCGGCAGTATCTCATTTTTTTGTCGAGAAATGAAAATTTTTTTATTGTCAAAAAACCGATGCTATTTTATTAAGAAAGTCACACAGATTACGCAAATGAGAGCTGTTTTTTCGGATGAGTGAAAAAGTCTGAAACTCAAAATTTGGACCACCCCGGCAGCATCTCATTTTTTTTGTCGAGAAATGAAAATTTTTTTATTGTCAAAAAACCGATGCTATTTTATTAAGAAAGTCACACAGATTACGCAAATGTATAATTTGTTGATGAAAGACCAAAAGCTAGGCATAGAGAGCTGTTTTTTCGGATGAGTGAAAAAGTCTGAAATTCAAAATTTGGACCACCCCGGCAGCATCTAATTTTTTTTGTCGAGAAATGAAAATTTTTTTATTGTCAAAAAACCGATGCTATTTTATTAAGAAAGTCACACAGATTACGCAAATGTATAATTTGTTGATGAAAGACCAAAATCTAGGCATAGAGAGCTGTTTTTTCGGATGAGTGAAAAAGTCTGAAATTCAAAATTTGGACCACCCCGGCAGCATCTCATTTTTTTTGTCGAGAAATGAAAATTTTGTTATTGTCAAAAAACCGATGCTATTTTATTAAGAAAGTCACACAGATTACGCAAATGTATAATTTGTTGATGAAAGACCAAAATCTAGGCATAGAGAGCTGTTTTTTCGGAGGAGTGAAAAAGTCTGAAATTCAAAATTTGGACCACCCCGGCAGCATCTCATTTTTTTTGTCGAGAAATGAAAATTTTGTTATTGTCAAAAAACCGATGCTATTTTATTAAGAAAGTCACACAGATTACGCAAATGTATAATTTGTTGCTGAAAGACCAAAAGCTAGGCATAGAGAGCTGTTTTTTCGGATGAGTGAAAAAGTCTGACATTCAAAATTTGAACCACCCCGGCAGTATCTCATTTTTTTGTCGAGAAATGAAAATTTTTTTATTGTCAAAAAACCGATGCTATTTTATTAAGAAAGTCACACAGATTACGCAAATGAGAGCTGTTTTTTCGGATGAGTGAAAAAGTCTGAAACTCAAAATTTGGACCACCCCGGCAGCATCTCATTTTTTTTGTCGAGAAATGAAAATTTTGTTATTGTCAAAAAACCGATGCTATTTTATTAAGAAAGTCACACAGATTACGCACATGTATAATTTGTTGATGAAAGACCAAAAGCTAGGCATAGAGAGCTGTTTTTTCGGATGAGTGAAAAAGTCTGAAATTCAAAATTTGGACCACCCCGGCAGCATCTAATTTTTTTTGTCGAGAAATGAAAATTTTTTTATTGTCAAAAAACCGATGCTATTTTATTAAGAAAGTCACACAGATTACGCACATGTATAATTTGTTGATGAAAGACCAAAATCTAGGCATAGAGAGCTGTTTTTTCGGATGAGTGAAAAAGTCTGAAATTCAAAATTTGGACCACCCCGGCAGCATCTCATTTTTTTTGTCGAGAAATGAAAATTTTTTTATTGTCAAAAAACCGATGCTATTTTATTAAGAAAGTCACACAGATTACGCAAATGTATAATTTGTTGATGAAAGACCAAAATCTAGGCATAGAGAGCTGTTTTTTCGGAGGAGTGAAAAAGTCTGAAATTCAAAATTTGGACCACCCCGGCAGCATCTCATTTTTTTTGTCGAGAAATGAAAATTTTGTTATTGTCAAAAAACCGATGCTATTTTATTAAGAAAGTCACACAGATTACGCAAATGTATAATTTGTTGCTGAAAGACCAAAAGCTAGGCATAGAGAGCTGTTTTTTCGGATGAGTGAAAAAGTCTGACATTCAAAATTTGAACCACCCCGGCAGTATCTCATTTTTTTGTCGAGAAATGAAAATTTTTTTATTGTCAAAAAACCGATGCTATTTTATTAAGAAAGTCACACAGATTACGCAAATGAGAGCTGTTTTTTCGGATGAGTGAAAAAGTCTGAAATTCAAAATTTGGACCACCCCGGCAGCATCTCATTTTTTTTGTCGAGAAATGAAAATTTTGTTATTGTCAAAAAACCGATGCTATTTTATTAAGAAAATCACACAGATTACGCAAATGTATAATTTGTTGATGAAAGACCAAAATCTAGGCATAGGGAGCTGTTTTTTCGGATGAGTGAAAAAGTCTGAAATTCAAAATTTGGACCACCCCGGCAGCATCTCATTTTTTTTGTCGAGAAATGAAAATTTTGTTATTGTCAAAAAACCGATGCTATTTTATTAAGAAAGTCCCACAGATTACGCAAATGTATAATTTGTTGCTGAAAGACCAAAAGCTAGGCATAGAGAGCTGTTTTTTCGGATGAGTTAAAAAGTCTGAAATTCAAAATTTGGACCACCCCGGCAGCATCTCATTTTTTTTGTCGAGAAATGAAAATTTTGTTATTGTCAAAAAACCGATGCTATTTTATTAAGAAAGTCACACAGATTACACACATGTATAATTTGTTGATGAAAGACCAAAAGCTAGGCATAGCGAGCTATTTTTCCAGATGAGTGAGAAAGTCTGAACTTCAAAATGTGGACCACCCCGGCAGCATCTCATTTTTTTTGTCGAGAAATGAAAATTTTGTTATTGTCAAAATACCGATGCTATTTTATTAAGAAAGTCACACAGATTACACACATGTATAATTTGTTGATGAAAAACCAAAATCTAGGCATAGGGAGCTGTTTTTTCGGATGAGTGAAAAATCTGACATTCAAAATTTGAACCACCCCGGCAGTATCTCATTTTTTTGTCGAGAAATGAAAATTTTTTTATTGTCAAAAAACCGATGCTATTTTATTAAGAAAGTCACACAGATTACGCACATGTATAATTTGTTGCTGAAAGACCAAAAGCTAGGCATAGAGAGCTGTTTTTTCGGATGAGTGAAAAAGTCTGAAATTCAAAATTTGGACCACCCCGGCAGCATCTCTTTTTTTTTGTGGAGAAATGAAAATTGTTTTATTGTCAAAAAACCGATGCTATTTTATTAAGAAAGTCACACAGATTACGCACATGTATAATTTGTTGATGAAAGACCAAAAGCTAGGCATAGAGAGCTATTTTTCCAGATGAGTGAGAAAGTCTGAACTTCAAAATGTGGACCACCAGCATCTCATTTTTTTTGTCGAGAAATGAACATTTTTTTATTGTCAAAAAACCGATGCTATTTTATTAAGAAAGTCACACAGATTACACACGTATAATTTGTTGATGAAAGACCAAAAGCTAGGCATAGCGAGCTATTTTTCCAGATGAGTGAGAAAGTCTGAACTTCAAAATGTGGACCACCCCGGCAGCATCTCATTTTTTTTGTCGAGAAATGAAAATTTTGTTATTGTCAAAATACCGATGCTATTTTATTAAGAAAGTCACACAGATTACACACATGTATAATTTGTTGATGAAAAACCAAAATCTAGGCATAGGGAGCTGTTTTTTCGGATGAGTGAAAAATCTGACATTCAAAATTTGAACCACCCCGGCAGTATCTCATTTTTTTGTCGAGAAATGAAAATTTTTTTATTGTCAAAAAACCGATGCTATTTTATTAAGAAAGTCACACAGATTACGCACATGTATAATTTGTTGCTGAAAGACCAAAAGCTAGGCATAGAGAGCTGTTTTTTCGGATGAGTGAAAAAGTCTGAAATTCAAAATTTGGACCACCCCGGCAGCATCTCTTTTTTTTTGTGGAGAAATGAAAATTGTTTTATTGTCAAAAAACCGATGCTATTTTATTAAGAAAGTCACACAGATTACGCACATGTATAATTTGTTGATGAAAGACCAAAAGCTAGGCATAGAGAGCTATTTTTCCAGATGAGTGAGAAAGTCTGAACTTCAAAATGTGGACCACCCCGGCAGCATCTCATTTTTTTTGTCGAGAAATGAAAATTTTGTTATTGTCAAAAAACCGATGCTATTTTATTAAGAAAGTCACACAGATTACACACATGTATAAATTCTTGATGAAAGACCAAAAGCTAGGCAAAGAGAGCTGTTTTTTCGGATGAGTGAGAAAGTCTGAACTTCAAAATGTGGACCACCCCGGCAGCATCTCATTTTTTTTGTCGAGAAATGAAAATTTTGTTATTGTCAAAAAACCGATGCTATTTTATTAAGAAAGTCACACAGATTACGCACATGTATAATTTGTTGATGAAAGACCAAAATCTAGGCATAGAGAGCTGTTTTTTTCGGATGAGTGAAAAAGTCTGAAATTCAAAATTTGGACCACCCCGGCAGCATCTCATTTTTTTTGTCGAGAAATGAAAATTTTTTTATTGTCAAAAAACCGATGCTATTTTATTAAGAAAGTCACACAGATTTCGCACATGTATAATTTGTTGATGAAAGACCAAAATCTAGGCATAGAGAGCTGTTTATTCGGATGAGTGAAAAAGTCTGAAATTCAAAATTTGGACCACCCCGGCAGCATCTAATTTTTTTTGTCGAGAAATGAAAATTTTTTTATTGTCAAAAAACCGATGCTATTTTATTAAGAAAGTCACACAGATTACGCACATGTATAATTTGTTGATGAAAGACCAAAATCTAGGCATAGAGAGCTGTTTTTTTCGGATGAGTGAAAAAGTCTGAAATTCAAAATTTGGACCACCCCGGCAGCATCTCATTTTTTTTGTCGAGAAATGAAAATTTTTTTATTGTCAAAAAACCGATGCTATTTTATTAAGAAAGTCACACAGATTACGCACATGTATAATTTGTTGATGAAAGACCAAAATCTAGGCATAGAGAGCTGTTTATTCGGATGAGTGAAAAAGTCTGAAATTCAAAATTCGAACCACTCCGGCAGCATCTCATTTTTTTGCCGAGAAATGAAAATGTTTTTATTGTCAAAAAACCGATGCTATTTTATTAAGAAAGTCACACAGATTACGCACATGTATAATTTGTTGATGAAAGACCAAAATCTAGGCATAGAGAGCTGTTTTTTTCGGATGAATGAAAAAGTCTGAAATTCAAAATTTGGACCACCCCGGCAGCATCTAATTTTTTTTGTCGAGAAATGAAAATTTTTTTATTGTCAAAAAACCGATGCTATTTTATTAAGAAAGTCACACAGATTACGCACATGTATAATTTGTTGATGAAAGACCAAAAGCTAGGCATAGAGAGCTATTTTTTCGGATGAGTGAAAAAGTCTGCAATTCAAAATTTGGACCACCCCGGCAGCATCTAAATTTTTTTGTCGAGAAATGAAATTTTTTTTCTATGTGCTATGTGCTATGACAGTTATGTCATGAGTGCTAGTACGGAAATTAGAACCAGAGAATAACATGCTATCCTAAGCAAAGGATTATACCTAATTAGAAATACATACCAGACAAAAAACCTTTAGTGGAAAGTGAGAACAGTGTCGGTGGCAGCACGGAGCCCTGAGGAACACTAGCATTTGTTCTATGAATATAGAACTTTATCCTTACATAATGTTTTTGACAAATTATTTCTGCTGACTTTGGGACATTGCAGTGTTTTAGGTTTTAGTTCTCGCACGTATTGGAACTAAACAGGCTAGTGGATGACATTAACGACTTTATGGTTCATTCAACAACAAATGCAGTCGAAAGGTTATCACGACGAGAAAATAAGGAGCAGGGTTTTCTTCAAAATTGATTTGATTCTTTTCCTTCATATAAACTGACTGTATTAGTTAAAAATCAATAAAATATAAACTTTATTTAGAATTCCGCACACAAAAACATATTTTTATTTTTAAAAAATAGTTTGCAATTAAAACAATTGCTTACATAACATTATTTACAATGGTACGTACGAGTATGTTACATGCACAGCAGTTTGCCGCGAATTTAATTGAATTTCACGTTTTTTTATTTTATCGCGGCCCTAACTTTCTGATTAAAATATAAATCACTCCATATACGACTATAGATACATAAAACGCCTCAAAAGCAAAAAAACAAATCGTAAGCTCTAATGCAATGAGTCCTACCAAGGATATTTTTATACAGAGAGTAAGAGGAGAATTTGCGCAATGCATAGTTCACACTAGTAAAAAACCTTGCTGATCTCAGTAAAACATAATTATTTATTGTACAAGCTAATCCTTTCTCACACCCTGAATAACAATTATATTCGTTTTGTAGCGCTCCGGTATCCGGACAGGAACACCTGTTCCACACCAACCAGCTATATATATGTATGTAGCACTCCATTCCAAAACACAGTGAGATATTTCCGCTACACTAATCCAAATGTCCTCGTGTAGTCAAACCGAATGCTTTGGTGCCTCTCCTCCTTACCTCTCTAACACTTTGTGTCACATATTTTCGATTTATAAAGCTAGAACTGAATTGCGACACTTATGCATAAACAGAGTGCGAGTATGTGTTGGTTGGTTTTTTCTCTTTATTTTGTAGATGAACGATTACGAAGCAAAAATATGCTGAACTTTGGCGCAACGTTGGACTTATGATTGCATTAGAATTCATGAAAGGTGCTTCCAATGCAGACAAGATCTTGACGTAGCAATTAGTTATATCGGGTTTTCCAATTGGGACTTGACAACTTGAATTTAATTTCTGAGCGCACTCTTTCACTAATCACCAAACTGTCACTGTCAATTTATTCAGTAAACTCAACATTTTCATCATGGTAAAGTACACGAACAAGTAACGTGTGCAAATTATAAAAATTTTCTACCGAAATTCGGAGTCGGTGACTCCAACTTTAAGAAGGTTAATTCCAAATTTCGGTCGTAATTCTCGCCCTAGTAGACAGGCAATAACAAGTTTAGTGCAAAAATTTGAGTCTACATATTCGTTGTGTGATGTTGCCGTGTCAGTGAGACAACGGGTTGGGCGAAGTGTCGAAAATATCGCTGCCTTTCGGGAGTCCTTAGCAAACGATCCAAATCAGTCAATTCTACGGCGTTCTCCAGAATTGGGCATCGCTCAGACCACATTATGGCGTATTTTGCGTAAGGATCTTGGTTTACGCCCATACAAGATCAAGCTGTCTCAAGAATTGAAGCCGATGGACCATTTGAAGTGACGTACGTTCTCCGATTGGGTTCTGGAGAAGATGCGCCAAGATGGTGAATTTCATCGCAAAATCATCTTCAGTCGATTGGCCACTTCGTTCGTGCGATTTAACGCCACTTGACTATTTTCTGTGGGACTACGTTAAGTCATCGGTTTATGCCAACAAGTCGACGATGTTGGAAGAGCTCAGAGCCAACATTGAACGCGAAATAGCCGCCGTTTCGGCCGAAATGTGTGGCCGAGTCGTTGAAAATTCGGTCCAACCAATCGACCGCTGCAAAGGTGCCCGCGGTGGCCATATGACCGAAATCGAGTTCCATTCATAAATGTTTTGATTGTACTTCAAGGCGATAATAAAGTTTTTGATATATCTCAAATGGTTTGCGTTTTATTTAAAAAAAAAAAGTTGTCAGGTCCTTTTTGGAAAACTTTTTACATAACAATATTGGGTGGGTGGGTGTTCATGGCTTAAGTGGTAGTGAACTGGCTTCGAAATCGGAAGGTTTGGTTTTCGAATCCCAGCCGTGCCCGAAGGACTTGCAGTTGACTAGCATACAACAATAAGCCAGCTATCAGCAACAATTTATCCTCCCTGTTAAATTTTAGATGCCACCCACTGATCCAAAACACCTTTTTTCTCTCTCTGTGCAATTTCGAGAAAACTTAACACATGCTGTGCTAGGGAGATGCTAGGGACCTAGAATTCTATAATCTCAATGCTTGCGCTTTGGCTGGTGATGAGAAATGCAAATTCTCTTTACCAGGAAACTGACTGGATCCCGGTAGTGTTCTACCCAGTATCCTCATGAAAAAGCTAGGCATTTCAGGTTAGGTTAGGACTTAGGTCTGGTGGTATAAATTCCCCCGTTCCATATCGATGGTAAGTCAGTATCGTCGAATTATGCTCGCCGAAAGCAAGGCCAAATGATTCTGGTACCGTTACCAATAACGCCAGTCACTAAACCTTCTAATACATTGTTATAATGATAAGATCATTATTTTGGCGCCTTCGAAAATTTGGAGTTCTTTGGATAGTTCTCCTGTTTAATTGATAGCTTTGGGTATATACCCACATTCTAAGTTTCATTTGAATTAACGATGCGTTCAAAACAAAGTTTGATTTGAACGAATATTTCGTATTCTGAGATTCAATTGAAAATTGTTCATTATTGAGTGAGTTCATTAAATGAACTTACTTTTTCAAGTCGGTAAACATCTTTTAAGCATTCCAGTGAAAAACCGTTTTTCATAATGCATCACTATGGGCTTGTAAAGGGTAGGCCACCTGTCTGTATCCTTTAAAAAGGCTTTAGAAAAACACTTGTCAATATCTTTCAATAAAGAGTAGTAGAAAAAGTATTAGAGTACATTATTTTATTAAAATGACTGCTTCGACTTGCTTGGTAGTAGTAGTAGGCCAATTTATCAATATTATCAAAGTTACTTGATCAGTATTGTTCTTGACTGCCTGGATCGTCTCTTGATTATTTAATTATTCCAATCCGATTCCGATTTTTATCATCAAATCGCAGTACTGTAGCGTCCAGCAAAATTGCCAAAATGACTGATTGCTACATTACTGAACTAAGTGTAAAATAAATCGATTGTTGGACAGTTTATGTGGTACGTAGCCCTACCTTGCTGGAGTCCTAGCTAACCGAAATATCATATTTTTGCCATAAAAAAAATCTTTTATCATGCCTCCGTAGCGTTGCTTCCATTGTAGTCTTGGAAAAGATGTAAGCCAATTATCCGGGACTCCAATAACCACACGGAATAGCCACACATTCAAGATGCAATTGCTTCTCTATGACTACGTATGGATTTTCGAGCCCCAAATACTGCAATTTTGTTTGTTTACAGATTGAAATGTGCCTCCTCTGAAAAGATGATTCTTTAAGCAAAATATTCGTCAATTTTGAGCTCTAGGCTCTTAGAGAAGCTTCAACGAAGCGGTTGGTCATTTTGATTCAGTTCATGAGTCAATTGGACCTTGTAAGCGAATAATTCCAAGATGTTTATGCAAAACATGCCTGTGAAGACACAGGCTGTTGCAACTGATGTTTAGTTGCTGAGATCTTTGGAGCGTGGGGCTTAAGCGCAATATTCTCCATTGTGTTCACAGGACGAACACTAGAATATGTTCTGTTAGCATTCAGCTAATCACGAACTTTCTTTGAAAACTTGCTTACACCAACTGTTATTTTTGCATTGTTTCGATCGAATTTTTATTTCAAAATTCGCACTGTTTCGGCAACATAGCATTATTTTGGAAGTAACTTTGCAATATTTCCCAGAGATATTCAAACGTAAATTGATCCATTTCGTAGCATGAAAATATAAACTTGGGTTTCTCAATTTTTCAAGTGCATAAGAGCTGTCAGTGTCAAAACATTTTTTTAAATCCGTTAGCCGCTTAAAAAGTATGGCAATTACAAAAATAACATAGCAATGTACTCTAAGTCAATTTATATCCGCTATTTATTTAGCGGTGATAACAGTGCTTCCAAATACTATTTTCTTCATTTGGGATGAGTTTTTCCAATGAATTTTCAAAAATGTAAAACATTCGCCTGCAAAATTTGTTCAAAACAATTTACCTATAAATTTGTTCGCCAACCGACAGATGAACTGCCACTTAACGTCAAAGACATGTCTGTGCTAGCAAGTTTTTATGATGAGCTCTTAAGCGAATTTGGTTCGTTTTTTGTGACACTCCCTATCATGCGTGCAAAAAAAAAAAACACAACTATTAACTTAGACATTTATATCCCTGAAACCAATTGTCAAATTGCAAACTGTCAGTGTCATTTTTATTCTGTAGTCTTTGTAGTTTTATGATGACATCACGCTTTAACATCGTTACCAAATTTCAGAAAATTTGGCTCCAAAATTGACCACTTTTCTCCGTATTGTTAACAATTCGTTTCATTAAGAAGAGTTTGTACTGAAGAAAATATTTCATCCGTTCAGGAGAGCATTGAAGAAGTTCAAAATTTGTCGATCCGACTTTCTTCACAACAGCTGGGGCTTTGTCAGTCCACTTTATTGAAAGCCCGTGAAAATTAAATTCGTTCAAGTATTGAAGCCAAATGACCATTTTTTGAGTTGAAATTTCGGTAAATGGTCCCAAAATCAACTGGCATTGGATTCTCTATCGAAAAATTGTATTCAGCGATGAGGCTCATTTCCAGCTGAATGGGCATGACGATAAAAAAAAAAAAAAAAAAGATAGATAATTAACAAGAGATTATCGCAACGGGGTTAGATCCCGAAAAATGGTCCGCTTGGTGCGGTCTGTAGGCTGGTGAAATCGTCGGACCAATTTTTTTTACAAAAATGAGGCTAATCAGCTGTTTCGATCATGGGTATTAGCATAATTTCAGGTAATGGACCTTTAAACTGATTCCAAAATCTAGTGATTTAACGCCTCTTGATTATTTTCTTTGGGGATACGTAAAGCCGCTAGCTGGCGCTGACAAACTAACAACAATCGACGTATTGAAAGCCAACACTATCCGTGTAATTGGGAACATACAGCCAAAAAAGCTTATGAAAGATCTGCGAATCATCAGATCCAGTCGTGCCGGGTATATGCCCAAAGTTGTGTTGAAAAATTAATTGCAGAATGTACGAGTATTCTCTCGATTGAACACAAATGGCTTTGTTGCTTATATGACCCTATATCAGACTTTTATTATTTCAGTTCTGCTCTATGGCGCAGAGCTATAAACTTTCCTTTCCTTTCCGCTTTTGGCTGTTTTGAGAGAAGAATTTGTTGGGTTATGTTTGGTCCCGTCTCCATATACGGTGAGTGGAAGAGGAGATATAACGACGAACTATACAGACTGTAGAACGACATGGACTTAGCCAGAAGAGTGAAGGTCCAACGACTGAGATGAATGTTTCATATAGAGCGGAAAGAAAATGTTTTGATTCGAAATCTTCGAATCTGCTCCCAAGGGGTAGCGCAGTTGAATAAGACCGCGGCTAAAGTCGCACTGGAAAGTTGAAGTTGACCTTAGTCGACCAAGCGTACGAAACTAGAGACAAGTTACGAAAGATCCAGCTGGCTGAAGACTATTGTTGGTTTGGAACCAAGCCCGATCCAGAATGTAGCGACACCTTATATTAAAAAGTAAATAAATGTTAACGACAACCTACTCTGGAATGTTGCCAAAAATGCTGCGAAATTGTTCGGTTTCCTCGAGCGATGTAAGAAATACATCGTGTGATCTGGCATTGTTACTTAAAGCATGTTTCGCTTTTTATTAAAGTACAGCACTTACATTTTATCAGTAGACAGTATAAAAAAAAACGCTCGTTTAGGTAACTTTAAACACATTCCAGCGACACATTCGCTGGCCTAACTTTGTTGTATTGCAATTTTTACAAAGGTGGTTCAACAAAATTGATATGCTGTAATGCTTTACACCCTTAACGCCTTCAACCGTAGCATCCACCTCGCTATACACAATTACTCGTCAGTTTACCCCCAACCCCACTTTCGGACTTACTTTGAAATATGATGATTCTATAAAAGCCCACAACTCGTTTATGAAATGCCCCGTAAAGTCGTTACAATCTGCAAGGATTCAAAGCTCATTATCGAATCGAACAATCCTTTTCCCACGCTGTGTGTCAGAAATTGTAGTTATATAAACAAAAAGAACGTCCTCTATAATGGCATCAAACAAACCTACAAACAGCTCAGTAATAATGCAGATTCATGGCAGAAACATGTACAATAATACTTGATGTTACGATACATGCTAGATATTTCACGGATCAGTAAAAGAAGAAGCAGAAGTCAAGTACCTTAAATGAGGCCAAACAAAACCATTAAGTCTTTCAATAAAATATTTATTTAGTTCTTTTTTTTTTAATAATTATTCTTATTGAATGTAATTAAAGTTAAATTTTATCAGTAATTTATACAATTTAATCGTAAAAATATTTTATGTATAATTTCAATAAATCATTACACACTACGTACGATTTTTTTCAATGTTTTTCTGGATTTTGTTTTCTTGTCTTTAATTGTTTTATCGAAAAAAAAAAAAATGTTACAATACGTTTTATATAATATATATTATGCAAAAATTCTAATTCATTTCATTAATATGTTAATTTAATTTTTGTTTTCTTGTTGTCTAAATTTAAATATTAATAACTACAAAACAAACAAAATATTATATAAAATTGTAATAATATTTAATAGAAAAAAATATATTACAAGAGAGTTAAGAAAACGCTCATTAAAAAACGGTTCAATTGAATTTTCTTTTTTCAAAACTTCACAACACAAACCACGAAAATTATAACCACAAACACAATTCACACACGCAACGATACAACAAAGTTCATACATAATAAAAAAAGAAAGAAAATATATTTATTACAAAAAATAAAAAAATAAAAACAAAATTAATGTAACGTCGAATATGTTTTGCTATAATCATAAGTAATATGTGTTCGTATATATTTGAACGAACATGTGTTACAATCTTTAAAAGAAGTTAATAATTTTCTGTTTTATTAGTAACTCATTTACCAGTCATTTGTTTAAACATACATGTAAATATGTATTTAAATATTTCTATTTTTTCTTTTTATTTTCAAAGGAAGTACTAAGAGTTAACCAAAAACGATCCCTGATTCCTGCCAAAGTTTCAGATTTATTTTTTTATTTTTTGGCACAATTTGCAATAGAACAATTTATTCCCGAAAAGTGCAACACAATTTTGACCAAAGTTTTGTTTTTTTTTTCATTTATTTAAGTAAGCAAAATAAACGTCTGATTTTGTAATGGAAAATGAAAACATGCAATTGTTAAAACTAGGCAACAACTTTAAATAAAAATTAAGAGAAAAGCAAACTTTCCAAGCAGAAAACAATTTAAAGAATAATGGACGGATAAGCTGTGCATTTATGTTATGTACTCGTTTGTATATACTATTTATTTTTATTCTATTTTTTAACACTTTATTTTTATTGATTTATTGGAGGGAGAAAATAATTAAACACTTCAATAGCTAACCTAAGGTACAAAAAAAAAGAATAGAACAAACAAACAATTAACAAATTGATGATCAACCAACTGATATGTTAAGAAACAGAAAAACCGATGTCTTTTACTCTCTATTTGCTTAGTAAACACAAACGACAGAGTACATCAATTACTTAAAAAGAAAAGAAAAATAAATTTCCTACTATCTTTTGATAAAACGAAATTAACAATTTGTCTATCGGACATAAGCAAACAATTTAGCGATGCATGGTATTGGTGAGGATTTTGCTTCAATCTGTGGCTTAGGCCTTGGGAGAGCGGCACATCTAAAATTGTAAGATATCTAAGAAATCCTGATTTGTTTCATTAAAAATTGTGATTCAGCATCTACTTGTTTTTAAATAATTTTCTTTTGATCTTCCAGTCTATGATAGAAGCTTAAGCCATGACCCCCGCGCTTTTGTTTTTGAATCGCACTGGAATTTGCAGTCTAAGGCTTAGAAGGATTACTTAATACTCAGGCACAGCAATCAAATAGGTACAATTTGTCTGATTTCCAAAATTTTTAAACCACAAGTTACAGATTTTTAGCAAAATTCTTACCAATTAGCATCGAACAAAACTAAATTGCAACACAACCATTAAACTAGACAAAAAGGAATCCCAATCTGAAAAACTTTTCAATTAATCTATAATAAATTCGATAAACATTTAGAAATAGCTCAAAGGATCTACTTTTATATGAACATTTGGCAAGGATACCAACAAAAAATTTCTTAAAATTTACATTTTTCCTCAATATACATGTTTTTTGTTTTTATTGAATGCTATCCAAGTAAAGCACTGCATTACTACGACGTTACATAACTGACGAAGGATTAATCAGGTATGAAACCAGCTTCATTTTCATTCCAACTTATTCTAAGCGTAGCGTATAGTTGCTATGATCCAATTGAAATCTTGCAATTTATAGGCTCCTGGTTCCCTAGTGTTTTTCTTTTTTTCTTAGATAAAGCTTCTAATTAAACTGAGAAATAATATTGTATGCAAGGAGCTAGCTGTACATCTAGTAACGTAAATAAATTAATTGTTGCTACAACAGTTCCAAGTGAGCCATTTTCCAGTCAAGTCTCTCCTCCAACTCACTGTGTTGTTTGTCATTTTATACACACTGTTATTAAAATTTTTGTCCGACTTTGAATAGCTGAAAAAGGCTGAAGGTTTTCATTTCCAAACGCGCGGTGGCAACAAAAAAAAAATTGATTCATTTTTCTGCTTTTCGAATGTAGACTTTTTTGAGTAATATTCGACGAACGTAAATAGGTACATTGCACCACGACAGCGTCTTGGGAAAATATGTCTAAAGTTCCAATACGATTACTACAACATCTAGCACTACTAAAAAAAAATTAAAATTTTACGAGTAACTTCTTTCGTCCATTAACCAAAACAATACAAGTCATGGCAGAAGAATCAAGGATTAATATAAAAATGAAGTGAATAATTCAAATTCGTATGTAAACTATTGCTCATACAACTAATGGTTATTCGAAACATCCAATAAATTGTTGGTTTTACAATGTTATGTACGAAAATAATCAAGTTGTTGAAATTAAAAAAACAACTGAAGTCACAAACATTTTGATCGATCCCATGAAAAGGAAAAAGTCTATAGCACCGATGAATAGGCTGTTGTTTCAACATAACCTGACAAAATATTTTGTGGAATTAAAGCCTTTGTGAACGGTTTTGCACTCTTTTAAATATCTATAAAAAGTAGCCCTCCAGAATAAGTTGCATACAATCGTCAAGCAGCGATAAAAAAAATCAAATACATAAGCTCGTCATGGTCAAATTATACTCAGACTTTGTTGTTTGCCCTATCACTGGTGATATCTAGCGATCAATTGCTCTCGGTAACAACTCTTTCTTTGACCTCAAGAAAAAGCTTGTTCTGTTGATTATACGAATACAACACAAATTTTTAAGATGCATCAATACTACTTAACAGTGCAGAGCAATAAACTCTTTTAAAAAGGGAAGACGATGCATTTAACTGTTACGAAAGAAAGTACTAAAACTTTGATGATCTTCAATCGCTAGCTCATTGACTTCGAATGGGCGGCTACATCGATGATCTACATTTGATCTGTATAGCATATTGGAGAGTCGATAAGCCGATTTCAACGCAATAGGATGACGATAATAAGTAAATATGGAATCGGTTAAGAAAAACTGGAGACTGCAACTAAACGACAAAGTTTGAAAGATTATCTTAGTAACATTACTTCTCGCAAGGTAACTGTATTTATGTGGGAAGTAAGTCATGAATCATATAATCTCAATAACAACATAAACATCTGATTTAAATTCTGACTTTGCGAGTGTCTTTTAAATTGCAAGACTGCTAGCCATGACTCCTTTATTGGTTGTGAGTGTTTGTACACTGGTTGTGTTGAAATCTATAACAAATTGTAATACAGGTTTTTGCACACACCTAGTTGAGAAATAGAGTTCAAAAGTAATATATTCGGAAAAAGCGGTTTTAATTTCTACACAAAAAAATTTACACAACTAACTGCTAGTTACTTCTATGAACGTAAGCGAGAAGTACCAATACTCCTAGTCTAGTCGCGTTAAGTTCACTTTATTATATTTCGACGGACCTTTACCCTTTTCAACTCGAAGTCGCTGACATGGATACGCCGAGAGTGCACCGATGAAAATAACTGACCTCAACTAGTTTCGAGAATCAATCCATTGTTACAGCATTAGATTCTTTCAAAATGAGACACAGTTGCTTCATAAATAAGCAAAATTGTCGAATTTGGTGCGAGGAAAGTCTTCAAGATACCCATCAGCTACCGGTGAACCTCAAAAAATGCTCTACTTGGTGTAGTTATTTAAAAATGAACAAAATCTAATTGTCGCTCGGTACAGAGCCAGGCTTAATGAGTATTTTGTTTCCACAAGGTTTGTTTCCAAGGTGTGTACACAAGGTTTGCAGAACCTTGAAAAACTACAGGCGAAACAATCAAAAAAGAAAATGTTCGATGATGACGTTATCTCTAGAAAAAGACTTGTTGCCTGGCACCCAGGATTAAATGATTTGTTGCCGTTTTGTGTGGAATTTTTTGAAAGCCAATATCGAGCGCACCACTCGCGAGATACGATGCAGTTCTTAAGACTTTTCTTTGGTGGCCATATGCACGAATCGAACTTATTGTCAATCGAATGAAAAAGACATTAGAACTTACAGAGCTCTGCAAAACCCGACTGTGGCCTTGGTTTTCGGACAAAACTATTTATTTTTTCAATATTCAATATATAGGTAGTAGCAGAACAAGTACCCGTTTATTTTGTGTTGTAATATTTCCTTTTCAGTATTCAATCTCTGACTACTCTGACGATCGTATAACAGGTTACTTGCGCTTGCAAAAAAAAAAAACTCGCAAAATCCATGTGCGTAATAAAAATTAAGTAGTTGCAAAAATTGCTCTAGTTGCGAGTGCTTTAAGTAAGTAGAAAAAAAAGTGTAGGATCCCACACCCCATTCTTTTTATAAACTCGTCCGTCTGTGCAGGATGACAATGGGGAGTTCACGCCGCTTGATCAATGTCCAATGACTGAAAAAGCTGATTCATATAGAGCAGATTGACACCAACGCTTTGATCCGAAAAATCTTTGAATCCGCGACTCAGCTGGCGCCCGCAAATGAAAGAGGACCTTAGCCAGCTTAACGTGCAAAACTGGAAGCAGCTAGTGAAGGTTCGAACTGGCTGGAGAAGGTTGTTGGCTGAGGACCAGGTCCGCTCGGACTGTAAGGCTACCTAAAGTAAAATAGAACTGGATTATTGATTATGCTGTAGTAATTGCGAGTTACGTGTGGAAATTTTTATCGGTGCAAATTGTAATAAGGGCATTTGATGGAAAAACTGACGATGAATTTAAGGTGACATAATAGCCGCTCAGGGTCTTTACGTTAGTTACTAGTAGTTTTGACTAGACATTACCTTCTATGATCAGCACACTGTTTTAGAGGTACGAGCCTAACAGACTAAGAGTCAATCGATGAACACTTGGACTTCAATAATCGCGATCGCTCATTGATTCTTGTATATTTTATGAATCATCAAATTGGGATAAAATAAACATATTTTCAAATCAGCGTAAGTTTCCTTTAAATCAACATACTCGTATGTAAGAAATAAACGTAGCAATGCAGTGCCAAATCAATATAAACGTTCATTCAACACACCTTTCCTAAAATTTACAGTATAATCCAAATGGTTAGCTAAAAAAGTACACAAGTACGCTCGAATTCGAAAGAAGAATGCAATAAATCCTAGACATATCGTTAAGCTATATAGTAGAATAGTAAGAATAATTAATAAATCCATACAATATAATTTCTTAGGGCATTTGGCGTCGTTCGTTATTTATTTTATGTGTATTTTGTTATTCTATTAGTATGTATTAATGTATAATTAAAATTAGCATTCCATTTAAAACGTTCTCTTTTCATTTTCATCATAAATAATTGTTTTGTATTTTTGCATTATGCTTTTTAATAAATATAAAAACAATAAAGTTCCTGTTCAATGTGAATTTAATCGATATTGCATGTTTAAATAGCAATGGAAATTGCGCTTTTCTTTTTATTAGATTTATATTATTTATTTTCAAATGTTATTTTCTTGTTTTTTTAAAAGATATAAATATATATGGATATATGTTTACTTTAAGAGCGTTTCATTTTTGTTAACAATGTAAGTAGTTTTTGTTATGAGCAATATTTAACTTTTTTTTTCTTGTAGTTGGAAAGCCACGTTTTGCTTAAATTTAAATTGTATATGTTTACCCTTAAGCGTTAGTTTGAATTTTAAGATTAAATTTAAAGAAAACTTTGAATTTGCCACATTTGTTACACATAAAAAAAGTTTTTCGAATAATAAATCTGCAATTGGAAGCATTAATTAGCATTAGAGTGCAGTTTTGTTTTGGTTGTTTTTTTTAATTTTCTTTCTTATTTTGTTTACAAAGTTGCCATTGAATTGGAATATATGTATTTAATGTATCTCATATGTATCTCAGACCGCTGAAAAAAAGCGGTAGCATATTTTCTATATTTTTTTTATTTAAACTTAATTTTTGAATTGTATTTGGCTTTGCTTTTCATACATCATTTTACACATCCGCTTACAGTTAAAGTACAAGTTTTAGTTTTTTTTTTGTTTTTAAAGTAAATGTTTGTATGTTAATAACGACGCGGAGGAGGTTTTGAAAAGGTTACTTCTTCGACGTTCATACACTTTTTGTTTTTTGTTTATTTTTCTTTACACATTTGTTTACATTTTTTTCCCTATAACTTACACATAAACCAAAAAATAAGAAGGTAACTAAGATTAGTACAATGTTAAGTAATTCTTCTTTTTTTTTTAACAAATTCACTGATTATAAACAAACGTATTGGAAGCAAATCATTTAAATAGGTTTTTTTTTTGTTTTATTTAAGAAACAAGTAGAACAAACAATTAAGACTACGTAAAGGTTTTTCTTTTTTAATAAATGAAACAAAATATGTGTATAATTAGTTAACTAGGTAAATTGTATTCTACGTGTATGTATGTATATAGTTTAAGACTAAATTTTTACACACTAGGAGTTATTCTCACAGTCATCGTGTTTGTGCTTGCTACGGACATTGCTGAGCAGATCGGCGCAATTGTTAACCATTGTTAGAAAATCTCCATTTTCCAAATTCGCATCATTTCCGGAAAATGTTAACGTTGTGTTGCTTTGCGACGAGCTTTTATCGTTTCTAAAATAATTAAAAAATAAATTAGTAACCTTTAAAAAAATTCACAGAATTATTTAACATTTGAGGCAAGAATGGAAAATGGTGAACTTGATTAAACTCAGGTAAATTTAGTCAAAAATTTCGGTTAACAAAGGGTGTTTTTCTCAGAGCTACGGATATTACTCGTGTATCTTTAATCTTTAAATACTATAAAAGCAAGTTCAGTTATCCTTGTCATCATGGTTTCTCAAACCTCTATAACCACCTGCACTACAACATTGCATCCATTAATTGTCCCCCGCGATGCAAGCTAGAAAAGAATGACTTTAAAGGTATCTTTGATTCACTCGGACCGAATTTTATAATTGGTGGTGACTTTAATTCGAAACATACCTTCTGGGGCTCAAGATGTAATTCAACGAAAGGCAGACAACTCTATGAAGCCGGAATGCAATGTAAAGTTGACTTTTTCTCGACAGGAAAACCAACATATTGGCCTTCGGATATAACAAAGACCCCTGATCTTGTAGACTTCTTTGTCACAAAGGGAGCAGCCAAAATTTCTAAAAACACCGAGGAAAGTTATGATCTCTCCTCAGATCACTCACCAGTCATTTTGACACTAAGCATACTCTTAATTAAGAAAGAAGTGGCGCCTAGACTAACTAACAACAAAACTAACTGGGACGGTTTTAGAAATTACTATAATGAACATATTGTTCTAAGCGTGTCGCTAAAAACACAAAATGAAATGGAAGACGAAGTCGACAGATTCATCAAAGTCCTGCAGAATGCTGCCTGGAACAACACTCCAACTCAAAAAAGAAAAGAGAAAGCAAGTAATGAAATAAAATATCCGCCAGAAATAAAAGAACTGGTGAGAGAAAAGAGGAGAGCGCGCAAAAGATGCCAACAATCCCGTGCTCCCCAGCATAAAACATACTTAAACCACTGATGCAACAAGTTGAAGGAAGCAATACGAGATTACAAAAATCGGAATATCTCTACATATCTCGAAGGTCTGACTGCCGAAAGAAGTTCAAATTACTCCCTCTGGAAAGCCATGAAGGGAATCAAAAAGCCTCAAATGCAATTTCCTCCCATAAGAAAAAATAATGGCGAATGGGCAAAAGGAGATAAAGAGAAGGCGGATCTATTTGCCGAGCACCTAGAAGAAACGTTTAAGCCTTTTGATGGACAGGCGTTAACAGGAGGTTCTAATTATATAATTACGGCACCGGACAATTTTAGAATAAAAACAGTATCCCTACGAGAACTTAACCAAGCAATTAAAAAATTCAAAAATAACAAAGCCCCTGGTTATGATTTGATAACAGGTCAGATTCTCAAGGAGTTGCCAAAGAAAGCCCTGATCAAACTGCTCCAACTTATAAATGCCGCGGTAAGATTATTAAACGTTCCAAGCCAATGGAAAGTTGCCGAAGTTATAATGGTCCCGAAACCAGGCAAATCTCTAAATGAAAAAAAGTCCTACAGACCGATATCGCTTCTGCCGATAATATCTAAAATATTTGAAAAACTCCTATTGAAGCACTTGCAACCGATCATTGAAGAAAGGCGTCTAATTCCTGATCATCAATTCGGTTTTAGAACTAAGCACTCCACAATTGACCAGGTCTTTAGAATTACGAATGAAATTGAGAAAGCCCTAGAGGGGAAAAAGATATGTTCTAGCGTGTTTCTTGACGTATCTCAAGCCTTCGATAAGGTATGGCATGAAGGCTTAAATTTTAAGCTAAGTCAGGTTCCTCCGAGAGAGCTGCATACGATTCTGAAATCGTACCTGGAAAACAGAATTTTTCGTGTTAAGCATGGCACCGAATACTCGGAATTTAAAGAGATCGCTGCTGGAGTTCCGCAAGGAAGTGTACTTGGTCCGGTATTGTTTTTACTCTATACTCGAGACATACCGGAAGAATCAGGTACCATAGTAGTCACGTTCGCGGACGACACGGCGGTACTAGCTACAGATACTTCAGTCGAGTTAGCTGCTGGAAAGCTACAAACGGCTTTGGATAAAATCTATGAATGGACAAAGATATGGCGAATTGTTCTCAACGAGACCAAATCTACTCATGTTAATTTTACTTACCGGAAAATAAACAACCTTCCCATTTTCATTAACTCGGTACAAATACCATATGCAAATGAAGCAAAGTATCTAGGAATGACACTAGATGTAAAACTGAAATGGAAGCCGCATGTTGAGAAGAAACGTGATGAACTTGAAAATAAATTCAGACAAATGTACTGGCTACTAGGAAGACATTCCAAGTTAAGCATACATAACAAACTGCTCATCTATAAGCAAGTGCTTAAGCCCGTTTAGACGTACGGTATACAACTTTGGGGTTGTACTAAACCAAGCAAATATTCTCCAAGGCTATCAAAACAAAGTTCTAAGACAAATCGTGAACACCCCATGGTATATCAGAAACAGTGATATCCACAGAGACTTAGGAATAGTTACCGTCGAGGACGAAATAATTAACTTTGCTCGCAAACTCCATATTCGTCCTCATGGTCATTTTAATAATAAAATACTCCAAATTCTGGACGAGACAAACTTAGTGCGTCGATTACAAAGAATGAGACCATTCGATCTGGCGCGATAAGGCCTATCCGCATAAATAGCGGTACTAGCAGGTGCTTTTGCTGGAAAGCTACCTGCCCCACGCGAACGTTATTTGAAACGGAAACTACTTAATAAGGTAACTTAGTTGTAGTCGTTAAGAAGGGAGGCGTGTTTTTAGTGAGTAAGAATCTCACACTACTATGAGCAACGGTTTCTCAAAAATTGCTAGACGAAAGGACTTGAAATTTCGCACAGTTATTCCTTATTTTACCTAGATGCGGGATAAGAACGGATTTTCAGAAATTCAACGTCTAAGTGGCATAAAGGGGGTTGAGATTGATTTTCCTGACACTAAAAGTTGTTAACACATCCCTATCCCAATAATCGCTCATGGGATTTAAAAAAAAATAAAAAACAGGTGATTGCGCCGCTGATTCATTTAAGATATAAATTATCCTTCTGCGTTGTCCTGGGGCTGAGTAATGCTAAAAACAATTAATCAAATCATCGCCCACAATTTTCCTTCACCCCTGGGTTATACAGGACTTTTTAAAAATCTGGATTTATCATTGTGTTAGTTTTTCTTACCAATGTGTGTGTTTTAAGAAAATCATTTTGCGTTTTGTCGACAACCAGACGGTTTATTCTGTAATTGAACGTCATCAGCGACGGAGGCAAAGCGGAAAAAATCATAAAAAGATGCTGAGAAAGCAAACAGACAAAACAAAATGAGATATTGCTCATATTGCTGAGATATGAATGCGGACAAATCCATTTTTATTAATCCCATCGGGATTTGAAGCGTAAAACAATATTTTGAGCAATCTGCTATAAGGTGATGGGTATTGGGTATCTTCACCCTCAAAATTTAATGAATAAAGATTTGTTGCAGGTAGAATTACATGTTTGAAAATGAAAAGAAAATTTGAATGCATGTAACTCACATTTTTGTTTTTTGATAGCAGCGACATGACTGCCCACTCGTACGAAATCCTAGATTGGACTGGTAAATTGGCCTGTGTGTATTCGCTTTTAATTGAACAAAAAAAAAACCTTAATGCACAGCAAAATTCATCCTGCACTGAGAATTTCAAAATTTTCACCCTAAAAGTGAAACGAAATCGTTTAAAAAAAGAGAATCCTTAAATGAGACAGAAGAAAATCTGAAGAAGAAAGCAACACACAAAATTTCTCAAATTTTAGAATCTTCGAATCACGGGCAAAATTTCGGCTGCCAGTAGATCGATAATAGACTTCAAATTACCTCTCTCGTGTGCATGTACTCAACACATGTACATATTTCTAGTTTCAATTGCGTGTGTGAACGTTAGGTAACTCGGTCTCTCGTGTACAGATACACATTCTTGTTGTTAAGAAGTCCTGTGTAACCCAGGGGTCAGTGGAGACTATTGCCAGCAGTCATGCTGCAGAGCCTATCGTTGCAATAGTGTGTGTGTGTGTGTATGGGCGCGCTACAATCTGATTGTTTTGATTCTTAGTGTGTGATCTCTTCCGTAAAAAATAGAAAAAAAAAAACAATCACAAATGAAGTTTTCAACAGTGTTTACAGTTTTATAGCTTTTCGTTAAATTGTGCCTACCAACAGAAATTGTTGCGGTCCAAATTTGTCGATGACTGCATTATTGGCAAGTGTGTTGGAGTATTATTCAGACATTTCACGTGCTGACGAAATAAAGGCTTGCCTCAAATCATCCTACTTGTGGCTAAAAACAAAGGAGTTACACCTTAAGAAAAATATGAGAGTACATTTGGGAAATGACGTGTGTGGAGAAGAGTTTGCGCAACATCTTCTAAAGATAGGCGAGAGAAGTATAGACGCGAAGGATGAAAAAATAGAAATTCCCCATAGTTTGTGCTACATCGTGAGCGAAATGTTTATCCCGATTTAAAAAACCTCAGTGCCAAACCAATTATATGGCTGAAGGAGGGAGTTATATTAACACCAAAAAATGAAATCAATGCTTAACTCTTACTTAAGTTTATCACTCCTGAAACTGAATACAAGTCTATTGATTCAGTAGCACATGCAGAAGGAGGAGACTATAAATAAGGCTCAGGGTCAGTCCTTAAATAAGGCTGGAGTTGATTGAAGGGCAGACTGCTTTTCTCATGGCCAACTATATGTGGCATGTTCGAGAGTTAGCTCATCTCGCAATCTGTCCGTTCTAAAGCCTGAGGGAAAAACGGCAAAAATAGTTTACAAAGAGGTGTTGCACAAATAAGGCAACGCATTAGCATCTCTAAGATTTTCAAAACACCACCAAATAAATTGACAGCTCCATTAATATACGAGGGCGGGTCAATAAGTCCGTGACTTTTGGATTAAAACACAGATTTTTTGATAAAAAAATAATTTTATTTTTCAACGTAGTCTCCCTTGAGCTCTATACACTTTGTCCAACGCTTCTCCAATTTTTTTATCCCTTCCAAAAAAAATGATTTGTCGAGGTCCTCAAAATAGGCCTTTGTTTGCGAGATGACTTCATCATTGGAGTCAAATCTTTTTCCACCAAGCCATTTCTTCAGGTTTGGGAACAAGAAGTAGTCGCTCGGAGCCAAATCTGGAGAATAGGGTGGATGAGGGAGCAATTCATAGCCCAATTCATGGATTTTTGCCATGGCAACTGCACATGTGTTTGTGGTCGACTGTGAGCAAACGCGGCACCCATCTTGCGGAAAGCTTTCTCATGCCCAAGTGATCATTCAAAATTGAAACCACTGAGCCATGCGAGATCCCTACGGCTTCCACAATCTCTCGCACTTTCAATCTTCGGTCGGCCAACACCATATCGTGAATTTTTTCGATTGTTTCGGGTGTAGAGACCTCAACTGGGCGTCCAGGACGTTCGGCATCTTCAGTGCTTATACGGCCACAACGAAATTCAGTAAACCACTTTTTTACCATTGAAATCGATGGTGCAGAGTCCCCATAGTATTTATCAAGCTTAGCCTTGGTCTCGGTAATGGTTTTTTTTCGCAAGAAATAATGCTTAATAAGCACACGAAATTCACTTTTTTCCATTTTCTCCTCAAATTAGTGAGTAGTCTGATAAAAATAGCTGTCAAACACAAACTAACTGACGCAGCAAGTTTAAATTTTGACAGGAGTCAACTGACAGATGCCTGTTGACAGGAGCAGTGTTGCTGTTTCAGTAAAGAGGTCAGAAATTCAAAAAGTCACGGACTTATTGACCCGCCCTCGTACATATTAATACTCGGGCTTAAAAAAAAACTTATAGGGGTGTGGAATACTATGCTGTCTGTACCTCCTTGTGGTGCATTCTGGTTAACACTAAAATTGTTAGCTTCATCAATACGAATTCGTAAACTCTTAGATGGTTTATAAAAGTTATGTTTAATCTGAGACTTCGCAAATTACTTTCAATATGGAATCGAATGAAATAAATTGAATTGTGTAACTTTTCAAATATATATGTAAATGCTTAAGAGCTTGCAACTAAAACGGTTTATGCCCACGAGCGAAACCGGGTGGGTTAGCTAGTAGATACTTTATAGTAAAGCAATAACAATGATTTTTGAAAATTAAGAATAATTTTTGAAATATTTCAGACATATGGATTCTTCGATCGTTTTTGACGAGGTGCATCTTCTAAGTCAACTTAGAAACTTATAAAAACCCTAATATTGGCTTTTAAAGTCTGAATTTTTTGCGTTTTTTTAGTATACACCAGTGACTGTACATAGTCGCAGAAAAGGCATATTACCAATTCACTCGTCACTTTCGCAATACAGTGTTGAACGTGGTGAAACCACATGTTTTCAGATCAATATCGCCCAAATTCTTGATGAAATAACCCCTGATCATTGTTCAATAACATTGGCTATTGACTGCTACGACAGTTTCAACCTTATGCTGCCATCAGCGTGTGTGGTAACACATAAAATATTGCAATTCTGTCAACGATCTTTTTTGGATTTGCGTTACTACAAAAGTTGAAGTTTTGCTGGTGTAGCGACTCATTAAGGTAAAAGTGTGGCTCGAATTTTTGAAACATATAGAAGTCAACGATTAAGCTGCTTAAGAGAACAATCCTCGAACTCCCGTAAGAATCATAAATAGGAGTATTATACACATAATGACCAAACAAACCGCTATTGACAACAAATCGATAACTCTAGATTATTGGCTATGCGTCATGTTACGAAATTTGACCACAATACTTCAAACAGCGTCCATCAAAAGGGCCAACAAAGTGACGTTATCTTCAACACGGTATGCAAATTGAAGATCGTGGTTTTTGTTTTAATGTTTGTTTTTTTCACTATGAAAAATTTACGCCAGAACAACGCTTGACTAGGTTTGCAAAATTTACAGCGCGTCTCGTTTTACGGTTGAAATAATTGTCCACCTTAGCATGTAATTCGAATAACCATATATTGCTTTCAGAGATGTTAAACAGTCCCGACGGAAGAAGCTGTTGCTACTGTGGAATACTGTGGAGGACTTGAAAAAGCCGATTCGGGATCATGTATAGAAGATTTTGCAGAAAGATCTTGGGAATAAAATATAAAATAAACAAGATTTGTCTTGATTTTCCATTTACCGTCAGCTTACTTTAGGTTTAATGGCTACTTCAACAAGGGAAATTGCCAATTGTGGAGTGAAGAAAATCTGACATCTGGACTTAAAGAGGCCACCGCCATTGCATCCAAAAAAAAAGATACTAATGTTGTTGATGAGCTGTGGCCGGCAAGAAGAGTGCATTCCAAGCGTGGACAAAATGCGATCGGAGCGACGATATTGAAAAAGCTCGACTGGCTCTTGAATACGAGCGTCTTAAAAAGATCTCAAAGAAAGTCCTGGCTCGAACTCGAGCGGCAGAAGCGGAAAACCTGTACCAGGAGTTGGAACAAATATCCTCACGATCGGCAGATAGAAGACAAGCTATCCAAGAAGTTCAAACGTCGTCCAATACTACAGTGCCAAATATTTTGAAGCTCGCTGCTCAGAGGCGAACAAATTCGATGGAAATAATCTCGCCGAAATACATAAAAAACGCAGACGGTCGCTTACTAACAAATGAAAAGGAAATTTGTGACCGGTGGCTTGAATACTGCAAGGAGTTGCTTAACAAACAGTTTCCACGTGATATCGTGCCGACAGCTGGTCTATTCGAGGAGGAAGTTTCGGGCATTTCATTCGAAGAAATAAGCATAGCAATCGGAAAAATGGGGCCGGGGAAAGCGGCGGGACCAGACAGCATTCCATCAGAGTTTTGGTCGAAGATGGAGGGAATCGGCAGCGAATGGCTATCGAAACTTTTAAATAAATTAAAATGTGGACAACCTTTGCCGAATCAGTGGAGAAGTAGCGTCTTGGTTCCATTATACAAAGCAAAAGGCGACACTCGAGAATGCAACAACTACCGTTCAATCAAGCTTATGTCACACACAATGACAATCGTCGAAAGAGTCTTAAACGAACGTCTTCGGCAAATAATAAAGCTCGATAATAGCCAGTGTGGATTTGTTGAAGGAAGACCGACGGTGCGTGCTATCCAAAGCCTACGAATAATAATGGAAAAGCAGCGAGATTCGTCTAAGGACTTACACATGGTATTTATCGACCTCGAAAAAGCATTCGATCCAGTGCCTAGGGATCTCATATGGGCCGCGCTGAGGTCTCAAAACGTACCGGAAACGTATGTTAGAATATTATAAGACATGTACGGAAACGTGAAAACTGCGGTTAAAAGCTCTGCTGGACTAACGAGAGAATTTCCAGTTAATGTCGGAGTGCATCAAGGAAGCGTACTTAGCCCTTTCCTCTTTAACGTAGTATTCGACTATCTTTTAAAAGACTGCATGCTCGAAGCAAATGTAACGCCAATTCTCTTCGCTGACGACGCAGTTATTCTTAGCGATAACGTCGAAGATTTATAGAACGCCTTAGATTCATGCGCTAGAGAGAAACGATTTTAAAATAAGTCGTTCAAAGACGGAGCATTTGACGTGCCCATTTTCGCATCCGTTGCGACCTGTTCCGGAATAGTTCTTCCGAAAAGCACTACCTTTAAGTACTTAGGATCAATCGTTAACATGGAAGCGAAATGTGACGACGATGTAAACCACAGAGTGAGTGTGGGATGGATGAAATGGCGGGAAAATTCAGGAATCTTTTGCGACCGAAAATTTCCACTTAAATTGAAGGGGAAACTACACCACGGTTGTTAAACCAGCTCTTATGTACGGTTCACAGTGCTGGACAATGTACGAAGCGTTTAAAAACAAAATGACGGCAGCGGAAATGAAAATGTTAAGGATGTCTAGTGGAGTCACTAAACGCGATTGCATTAGATCTACGCGTATAAGAGGAAGTCTACATATAAAGAATTCGGTAACCGAACAGCTTGAGGCGAATAGAATAAGCTGGTATTGCCACGTTCAAAGAAGATCTGCGGAAAATCCGGTTAAAAACGCACTGCCAACTGCGTTCACTCCAACTGTAAGAAAATAAGGTCGGGAAAAGAATTCCTGGATTTCTCAGATGGCAAATGCGTAACAACGCCTGGGGCTAACCACTGAAGCGATCCAGGACCGAGCAGTATGTAGACGCGTTCTGCGGTCTGCGACATTAGTCAACCCTATAAGCGGAGCAGCAGCGATGCAGTAAAAATGGGAAACTCGTTACGCATAAGTTCGTATAACGAGGAAAGGGTTAATAAAAGGATAAGAAGAAGAAGTGCTTTATGGGTTATTGATCCATGAGTTCTGACGTTTACGTTCTGGAAATGCAATGGCATCTTTGTGGAAGAGCGCGTTCTACAACGAATTTATCGAAAGAAACATTCGATATGCGCATACTCGTAATTTTATGTAACGATGTAATGAATTTGCCTCAAATTCAAATGTCTTAAATTTTAAATCAAGTTTAGATTATTTTCTGTGAGGGTGTATGAAGTCATAGCCGACGCTAATAAACGGAAGGAGATGGACGGCAAAGGAGCTCCACTCCTCGTGTTTTTGCCGACGTGCCCCAGCAGGTGCTTGATCTACAGCATCACATCACAAAAATTCGACATTTAACTGATAATTGCGGATTCTCTTAGTAACTTTTCTAAAAAATTTAAGCTTGTGGTTGATACCGGCTACATGTTGTATCTCATAATGCTTGTAAGTCTTAGATGTATTGAAAAGTCTGGCAGAAGTTCGCTGAAGAAGGACTTTCGGAAAAAGGATGTCTACAGTGAAAGTGTACATTATAGAGCTTGTTCTTAATATCGTTTGGTCTATTGGTTGAGGGTCGGACATCGGAAGAAACGAAATACCCAGATAAAGAACAATCTCAATTGTGATCACGATTTAAAACGGAAATTGGCAATTATTTGAGAGTATTCTCTTGGAATGTAGTTATATGGCTACAGCAGTTGCTTTAAAACTAGAGAGCATGTTCTTACAGTATTCGATTGACACATATGGAGGAACTATGCTGGGCAAGAACAGTCATGCTTAAAAAAAAGTATGCGAAATTTGCTACAGCTGGACAAAAAGACTTCAGTTGTTAGGAACGGACTTTTCGTGGGAAAGCAGATCAGATCAAAAATCATGTATGTACGGGCATTTTAATAAATTAGAAAGACGACAGAAAGTCCATAGTTTAGAGACGAGAGAACAATTTTAACAAAAAATGAATAGGTATATATATTCCGACATACGTAATCCACAATTTTTCCATATAATACTGTAAAGGCCTCGTGAATATAGCCCATTAAGCCTCTGCGACGAATGAAGTCGATTCACAGTGCTTAAGTCTGTGGGAAGTGATTTATAGCAAACTAGGTGGAAGTACATTTTTCACGGAGGGGCAGCAGATAACGCAGTGGGAAAAAACAAGGCTAGCTGCCTTAGTGCTGATGGCTAAACCATCAATCAAATCAGTAACACGTTGATCGAACGAAGACATTCCTCACTTATGCAGGATTATGTAATTTTACGGCATAATCACAAGAAAAAATCAAGCATTCAATGCCTCTGCACCCCTTAGCTGGAAAAAACTTATATGTAGTGTATTTTCTGTGTGCCAAAGCGCGTCGAGAACAGCGGAAGTTTCAGTGGGATGCAATCTTCAAGGAAGTGGTGGAGACAATTAGGAGATATCAACGGACACCGACCAAATACTTGCAGCCGTAAAATTAGTAATGGATGCAAAATAAAACAGGTAAAAGAAGATGTATTCAAAATGACAAGAAATAATCCCACCTTGGGCAGCTGGCCTTAAACACAATCACAATTTTAAGACCGCGCAGAAACCGGCCGGCGACATTGGTTTTATAATTTTATAAATGCAACGGATTTCGGCACGGAGTTACGCTATCGTGAGACTTGTTTACTTTTACACTTGAACAAACAGTGGCAGATAGGGTAAGTGTTAATGAAAGCACGTCACTATTTGGAGTCTTGATTGCCAAAACCAAGGTGTTGCGTTTTAGTGAGTTTTGCACTTGTAGACTAAAATCCGTTGTTTAAAGATGTCTTCGTACGGTTTACAGATCTTTTAACACTGAAAGTCTCTTTACCAATATTCCATGAGGTTGGCTCGGCCTGACATTTTGGAGAGGACTTAAAAACAGCTTTAACACGCAGGTCCGCAAAAATGTTAAAAAAATAAGAATGACAAAACACCTGTATCCATTAAATTAGACCCCTTACCCATTTTACTTACTTATTTGTTATGTTTGTTAGCATTTGTTGTGTCATAATCACAGCATTTTCCAATTCCTTCAGCATTAGATTATTATTGCCAGTACTTGTGGGCGAGTCTTCGCAATTCTTTAATTTAGCATGCAGCTGCATAGCAGCCGTAGTTGTTGTATATAATTTATTTATAATATTATACACTTGTGATTTAGCTGCAAAAACAAATACAATATATATCTCTTGTCTATAATATTGTTTGAAAAAATTGTCTTACGATCAGATTGATCAATATCGCGGGAAGGAAAATCAATAGACTCAAAATTGCCACGACTTTTCACTACATTTGGACTATTTATTACAGCCTTCTTGTGATCTAGTGATAGATTACGTGGACGAGGTGGTACTACTGGTTTGCCACCATGTGCCGATGAACTACCTGGGGTTTCCTCTGAACTTGAATCGTCCTGCTGACCAGATCCTGCAATAGAAAAATTATTACAATCAGAAAGGATTTAGGAGGAGTTTTGCAATAAGAGGTTTCATTTTGATTTAATAAGAGTAAAAGCGTTGAACAGAATTGACTTTAAATATCACTCTGAACATGGGTTTATGCTATCCGAGTAAAAAACACAAAAACAAATCGAAAATTCATTCAATAAGATGGGCTGCAATAAGGAGAATCAATGTTGTTAAAAGCTGATGAACAATAAGAATGTCACCAACTTCTCGCTTGTTGAGAAGTATTGATTTACGTTGCAGGTAACAATGACTAGAAAATAAACAGCTCGGCAGAACATTCCAAAAGAGCGAGTTTTAGGGCTTACAAACGAATCACGATGTTTCAGAGAACGTCCAAAAGTGTCTTGAGGGTAAACTTTTTCACTGATTCAGTCAGACGGGTATTGCTGCTAAAGATTAAAAGGTGTGGAATGCTACTGACAATTTCGATAGAGCACTAATGATGATTTATGGTAGAGTTAGCCAGGAGACCTGTCGTCGGTCCTCGAGGGTATTAATTGATTGAAAAATATAAACATTACTTATGAGTTTTATCGCACGATTTCGAGCAGTTCCATCTTACAGGTGCAGAGCTGGTCTCGAATAGACCAGCTGGTCTAACAACTGTGGTGTAGAGTTTCCCCTTTAATTTAAGTTAAAATTTTCGGTCGCAAAAATTCCCGAATTTTCCCGCCATTTCATCCACCCTACACTCACTCTGTGGTTTACGTCGTAGTCACATTTCGCTTCCATGTTAACCATTGATCCTAAGTACTTAAAGATAGTGCTTTTCGGAAGAACTATACCATCTAACATTATATCCGGAACAGGTCGCAACGGATGCGCAAATGGGCACGTCAAATGCTCCGTCTTTGAACGACTTATTTTAAACCCGTTTCTCTCTAGCGCATTTTTCCATGAATCTAAGGCGTTCTGTAAATCTTTGGCGTTATCGCTAAGAATAACTGCGTCGTCAGCGAAGAGAATTGGCGTTACATTTGCTTCGCGCATGCAGTCTTTTGAAAGATACAACGTTAAAGAGGAAAGGGCTAAGTACGCTTCCTTGATGCACTCCGACATTAACTGGAAATTCTCTCGTTAGTCCAGCAGAGCTGTTAACAGCAGTTTTCACGTTTCCGTACATGTCTTGTATTATTCTAACATACGTTTCCGGTACGTTTTGAGACCTCAGCGCGGCCCATATGAGATCCCTAGGCACTGGATCGAATGCTTTTTCGAGGTCGATATATACCATGTGTAAATCCTTAGACGAATCTCGCTGCTTTTCCATTATTATTCGTAGGCTTTGGATAGCGCGCACCGTCGGTCTTCCTTCAACAAATCCACACTGGCTATTATCGAGCTTTATTATTTGCCGAAGACGTTCGTTTAAGACTCTTTCGACGATTTTCATTGTGTGTGACATAAGCTTGATTAAACGGTAGTTGTTGCATTCTCGAGTGTCGCCTTTTGCTTTGTATAATGGAACCAAGAAGCTACTTCTCCACTGATTCGGCATAGGTTGTCCACATTTTAATTTATTTAAAAGTTTCGATAGCCATTCGCTGCCGATTCCCTCCATCTTCGACCAAAACTCTGATGGAATGCTGTCTGGTCCCGCCGCTTTCCCCGGCTCCATTTTTCCGATTGCTATGCTTATTTCTTCGAATGAAAAGTCCGAAACTTCTTCCTCGAATAGACCAGCTGTCGGCACGATATCACGTGGAAACTGTTTGTTAAGCAAATTTCCGTTTCATTTGTTAGTAAGCGACCGTCTGCGTTTTTTATGTATTTCGGCGAGATTATTTCCATTGAATTTTTTCGCCTCTGTGCAGCCTCTTCGAGCTTAAAAATATTTGGCATTTTAGTACGACGTACGACGTTTGAACTTCTTGTGTAGCTTGTCTTCTATCTGCAGATCGTGAGGATATTTGTTCCAACTCCTGGTACAGGTTTTCCGCTCCTGCCGCTCGAGTTCGAGCCAGGACTTTCTTTGAGATCTTTTTAAGACGCTCGTATTCAAGAGCCAGTCGAGCTTTTTCGATATCGGCGCTCCGATCGCATTTTGTCCACGTTTGGAATGCACTCTTCTTGTTGGCCACAGCTCGTTTGGTTTCGTCATTCGACCACCATGTTTCTTTGTCGACGTGATGGTATTTCGATATAGTCCCCAGATGGGATTTTGCGAGTGTTATGCATTCCTCGTGCATGCTGTTCCACATTTCTTGCTGGCTAAGTTAGTAGTCTGATATACCATTTATATTTTGAAGTACTTCTTTAGCCAGTGCGATAAATCTTGTGTTTCGTTCCTTCGATAGATTATACCACCGGATTTTTGGCTTTCCAAACGATGCCTGTGTTTTCGGTGGTTCCGCTGTGAAAAATCGGATATGAGGATCGTTATCTTTCGTAAACTTTGAATCGTGGCATATGTCGACCACAAAGCCACATTGACCGCCATGGAGTTGAATATTTAACAATCCGAAAACTCTCTCGGGGATTAGTAAGTAAGAGACTCCATATACTATATGTATCACCGCTCGTTAGTTGTTGCAATTTTTCGCTTTTGTTTTTATACATAGCATACGGTGAAATAAGAAAGTTGTTGCTCCACGGATTAGGTTTACGATCGCCTCATCATTTTATCAAAACAAAATCTGTAACTAATTAAGCCCAAGTTGTTAGATTATTACTTCGGTTATAAAACATCTGGTCCGACCATCTGGTGCCGGTCATTCTTTTTACTGATTCTCTAACTTGGTGTTTTATAAATTCTGAGAGTTCCTTTACGTGTGCGACAAGCGAGAGAATGGTTAATGCGAAAATTTGTTCATTGTTCGGAAAACGCCATTGCCACACTGGTTTGCTCGATTCCGTGATGTTGATTTTTTAAGAAGAAGGCGACCATTATTTTTTTAGGTTTGCCGAAATTGACGACGATAAAATCAAAACATTGGTCCAATTAAAGCAATGAGCATTCGTCAACTTACTACCACTCTCAAAATATCCATCGGATTCATAAAGAAGATCGATATCTGGGTATCGCAAACTCATCAAACACAAAGAAAACGATTCATTCTTGGAATGTATGGCTATTGGCGACGAAAAAAGGATTGTCATGTCCGGAGAGAAAAAAGTTGCAGAAAGGAAGATGCAGCATTAGAAAGGCAAGCAATGGTGGACATCCACCAAACACGATTGATTCTGATGAATACTGTATATCGTAAGGGTATGGTGTTTCACCATGACAAGTTACTACATCCACCATATAGCTCAGATCTTGCACCATCAGACTTTCACTTATTTGGCCCCTTGCACAGTAAAACGCTTGTTTCTGCGGAGCTCACCAAACAGCACATCGAAATGTATTTTGCAGGGAAAGCAAGAAAGCGAATACATCATTAATTAATGTTGTTACGTACATTGATAAATGTAAACTCTATTTACTAAGTACATTAAGACCATACAATTTGCTTGTGTTTAGTATATCTCATCTCGCTAGGTTTCTCTCTCCAAAAACTTTTGCTCAATACACCAATTAAGATCATTAAGAATTGCCCGAATGAATAAGAGCGGATTGCGATGGCTTTCTATAGTACACCGGAAAGGACGTTTATAGGTTTAGATTTTATGCGTCTCAAGAGGACACCGTAATAATGAAATCAGTCTGAAAGCCATGACCTTTTAGCTTAAGGAGAATAAGTTAATGTGAGATTGTGAAATATTGTCGAAAACCTTGCTGAAACCGGTGGTAATAAAACCACCGTATTTGCCATTTTCGTGAGCACATCGAGTACTTGATACAAATTCTGTTAGAATTGTGTTTGTTGTTTTGCCGTTTATGAATCCGTTTTTATTGCTCGAAGGGATTGACTTGAATCTTTTATATTGCTATCGCAGGACGTTGAAATCGAGAACAGTTTGACGATCAACTTATAATTTGGAACTACGCCTTTTCTTCTGGATGAGGATTATGTATGTGTTTCATCGAAATTCTTTTTTAAATCAAAAATTTAACAAACTTAATGTGTTATGAAAGCGTATATCGTTCCATTTTTTTGGCAGATGACGTAATAGGTGAAAATACTGTATGTACTCGTAAAAAAAATTAAAAGAAAAAAACTAACCATTGTTGAATGAACTTGATAGACCTTTGCGTCGGCTGGAGGACGATGTTGTAGCTTTATTACCATATTGTCTAGAGGCGGCTGCAATATAAAACATGTTAAAAGGAGGGCATAAGTAAGAAATTCCGGATTGTTACCAATTGGGCCATTCGTTCTGCTTTGTCCTTGAGCTGTCGACCTTACAGAACTGCCTCTGACAGCATCTTCTGGCTCAGAATCACTCTAAGAAAAAAAGATTGTCAGTATAAACGGAAACGCAACAGTTTACAAAAAAAAAAAAAACACTTACTCCATTGTTCAGAACATTCATCGAAATACTCTGAGAACCTAAGCCCGAACCTGGGGACTTATTACCTTGAAGACTATTCCGCTTGCTTGATGAACGAGAAGCTGGACTGGTTCGATGATTTGATGCGGGCTTTTGCGTCGGTGTTCCATTTGGTTTAGTGTCTTTAAATAAATAAAAATAAAAAAATAAAAATAAATTTATTAGCATGTGAATATAACTGAATATAGATAAATACTTACTCTTACCCATATTTCCCATGTGAAGATCACTCAATGAGCAAGCACGTCGTATTGAGGAGTCATCATTCTGAACAGACATTATATTTTTGTTGTTAGCTCCTGTTAAATTGTAAACAGAACATTAAAGTTTGATAAACGACACACTTAAGTGATGAAAAAAAAATCATAAGAAAAATTCAAATAAATTAGACAAAATGCAAATAAGTGCAAAGTAAAGAACAGAATCAGTAATTTAAAGAGAAATGAAGAAACACACTTTTTAAAGGGAACAAACCAAAATAATTGTAACCGACTTATGCAAAAGAAAAACAAATAGAAACTGATTTTATGATCAGACACACATATTTACGGTCACGTTTGAGTGGCCGTCAAATTGTAAGGTCACATCACTATCACTACTAATTAACATACTCGTATGTACATAGACTTTGTGGCGAATAAGTTTACCTGTTCACTGTATTACAGCCCAACACAAAATGAATATACATAGATCGTATATAATCGCGAGTGGAAAAAAAATTTAATAGTTTATGACTACACTAACCATTTGAAATGTTCATACTGACTAAAAAGTGTAACAACATTAGCAACGCTGTTAAAATTAATGAAGTGAAGCATTGTGGTGGTAAGCACTGCTTCGATGATGACTAGTAATGCTTGTTTCAACCAGTGTTTCCTTTAAGAAGCATTCGTATTATGCCGGCAAAACATGGGTAATAAAATTAATGAAGCATTTGGATAAGATCTGGAATAATTAGCGCTGCATTCAAGTAGGTGCAAAAACTTGCAACAAAGTCGGAGAAGACAAAGGGTTGTGTTATCCTTCGAGGTCTCTCTTCTTATTGATATTCTAGTAGTGAAAGGAGAGTGGGCACGTGATCCGAGTTCGAATAGGAAACAATAAGTCCACTATATACATTTAGAAGCACGACTTCACTCAAGTTCATTGAAGAATTTAAGTGAATACCAAACGATCGTTAAAAATTTAAGGACTGAACAACAACGATAATAAGACTGACAACTACGATTTGAATTCTTGCATTGCTATTTGTTGGTGTTACTTAAATTGAAACTTAAGGTATTTTAACAGTGTCTTTTGATCAACAGTCTTGAATCGGTATCGTTCACCATCGACACTGAATTCAATAAAAGGTGCGTGGTAATTAATGCTGTTCATTCTCCACACGCCATCGAATGCTTGTGATCCTCAAAGATTAGACATTTAAGTTTGAGGTTGATTTGGCTACTATTAAGCAATATTCAATTTTCGTTATCGATAGAAACGACAAAGTCGAGATACTAAAACACAATTTTGTTGAAAAAACAGAAAGGACTCTCGCAATAATAGAGCATAGGCGTATCCGATTATTTAAAAAGACTGACGAGTCGAAACCAATTTTCTATGACTTAAAAGAGAGTAAAAATAAAGTCAATCCTGATGGTGTTCCAGTAGAGCTTTTATAGACAGAGCCAAAAGCATCTTTAGAGCTCGTACACTCTTTATTAGAAAGAACTTGGAGACCTCATTCTTTTTTTCGAAGAGCTAAAAAGGGGAATTATCACTAACATTTCGAAAAATTGACAGCTTATAGAGCTCGAAAATTGAAGAGGAATTGGTGTGCATTTGGAGAAATAGCTAAAGTATCTTCGAGTGGATGAAGCACTACATTGAGGCTATACTCGACATCGAGCCAAACATGCCCCTATGTCAATCACATAAACAACTTATTGATCATCATCGAAAAGCATGTTAAACATTGAGCTCCATTGCCAATCGATTTTAAAAAGGCACGCAACAGTGTCCATGGAAGTTGTATTTGGCTTTAATATAACATTCGCGGATCTAAATGTTGTGTTCTGCATAAAGGCGAAACTCCAAAAAGAAGTGCAGAAAGGGGTACCGACAGGGATGTATCCTTTCGCCAATGTTTGAAATCCCATACGACATTGTATCTCACCAAAATTAAGTCATCAGCCTCCCATTCCGACCTCACAGATGGGCAATACAGGGCAACCAGTGGAGAGAGATGTCAATACCTTAGTAGTAGGGAGTATCGTCTTTCAGGAACGTGAGACTGAATAAACAAGGCTTGCATTCGGAATATCTCCTAAAATACGTGGAAGCAACTTTATCAGCTTAAAGACGAAGCTGGGACTGATCGGGTCAAATGTTGACTCCGTGCTGTTCTATAGGTGCAGGAACGAAAAACTATGCGCCACTGGCGACACTGCAAACATTTTTGAATGAGTGCCCCTGAAACCTCTGAAGGGTTTTTTGGCGGTTCTGCATTTCCAATTTATAGCTACATGACAAAACTCATTTTGTAGACATTACAATGCAAAAACGAAGATGGCAGTGGATGACAAATAGATTTTGAAAGGGCGACACCTTGCTTGTAAGGCCTTGTAATGATATCGAATGGCCTTAACAAGAAATTAGCTGCTTGAGGTAGACATGTGAAAATTTACCACAATTCTCCAAAAATCGTAAGCGATGGCGCGGTGGAAGATGTCCAATCTAAAAGTGTATTTGGTATATTTAACGTAGTATTCGACTATATTTTAAAAGACTGCATGCACGAAGCAAATGTTACATCAATTCTCTTCGCTGATGACGCAGTTATACTAAGCGATAACGTCGAAGATTTGTAGAACGCCTTAGATTCACGAAAAAATGTGCTAGAGAGAAACGGGTTCAAAATAAGTCGTTCAAAGACAGAGCATTTGACGTGCCCATTTGCGCATCCGTTGCGACCTGTTCCGGATATAATGTTAGACGGAATAGTTCTTCCGAAAAGCACTATATTTAAGTACTTAAGATCAATCGTTAACATGGAAGCGAAATGTGACGACGACGAAAACCACAGAGTGAGTGTGGGGTGGATGAAATGGCGGGAAAATTTAGGAATCTTTTGCGAGCGAAAATTTCCACTTAAATTGAAGGGGGCACTCTACACCACGGTTGTTAGACCAGCTCTCATATACGGTTCACAGTGTTGGACAATGTACGAAGCATTTAAAAACAAAATGACGGCAAAGAAAATGTTAAGGATGTCTAGTGGAGTCACTAGACGCGATTGCATTAGATCTATGCGTATGAGAGGAAGTCTACATATAAAGAATTCGGTAACCGAACAGCTTGAGGCGAATGTCTGGTATTGCCTCGTTCAAAGAAGATCTGCAGAAAATCCGGTTAAAAACGCACTGTCAACTACGTTCACTCCAACTGTAAGAAAACAAGGTCGGGAAAAGAATTCCTGGATTTCTCAGATGGCAAATGCGCAACAACGCCTGGGACTAACCACTGAAGCGATTCAGGACTGAGCAGTATGTAGACGCGTTCTGCGGTCTGCGACATTAGTCAACCCTATAAGCGGAGCAGCAGAGATGCAGTAAAAATGGGAAATTCGTTACGAATAAGTTCGTATAACGAGGAAAGAGTTAATAAAAGGATAAGAAGTTGTGTAGTCATATACGATGTTTCCAACTGTGAAACCCAATTATTCCCTAAGGACAGGAAATTACTAAAGTAAAAAACAGTTTTGCACCATTTGCAACGACTAAGCCATTAAAAGGACTAAAGCGTGACGGAAAAGTTGCTGGACCGAACAGATAATTCAAAATACTCGTACACCACTGTAGCCTCTGTAAAAAAAATAAGAGAAAATAACCTGTTCTGGGTACAGGAACAAGACCCATTTTCGAAAACAAATGAATATATGAATAGAGCCAAATTTTGCTTGATGATTCGAATGATTCTCTCTGGATTCATCAACAAACTTGCCAGTCGAACGACAAAATGAAAAGAAAGATCAAAGAAACAAGAAACATTAAAGTGTGGACTTAGAAGAGCGGAAAGAATAAAACGAATACTCCTTGAATAAAATCACGAACTATGCAAACAAGAAGGCATAGAATTGGTAAAGCAAATGCTGTGTCTCTGTATCTTGACTTAAAGGATATATCATCGGAATCGATGAATAAACGGCAAGGCTCAGCCTCAAAATATTCAATATCGATGTTCAATAAATAAGACAAACCCTTAATATTTCAATTGTGCGAAATTCGAAACTCTTTTGAGGAAAAACACAGCGAGATGTCAGTGAAGCGATAAAGATGGACACATTGGTGAATGAAGGAAAAACAACAAAGAGGAATACACAACATCGACACTAAATTCAAAATGTCACGGTGGCAGCTACAATTTTTCAGGGACTTTATCTATCTCGGCTCCGTTGTCAACTGCAATAACGACACTAGCATGGAAATCTTGAGAAGTATCGGTCTTGCCTATTAAAACCCTCTCGAAATCAATCAAAGCAAATTTATATAGGACCCTGACCATCGGAATTCTGTTTTACAGCACAAGAGCTTGTAAATTGACGAAAGCGGAGGAAAATGCTATCACGCGCTTCGACAGAAAAGTTCTTCGGGTATTTTTCAGTTCCATGGATGAAGAATGGAGAAGACATTTCAACATCGAACTGTACGCACTGTATAATGTTGTCGATCAGAAAAGCTCCGATAACGTGACTTAGAAAGCTAAATCATCTCGAAAGCATTAAATCGTCCCAGGCTTAGGCGGACGAACTGTCACCAGTAGTAAGGGAGCCACGCTAACTTTGTTTGCGCAGCTAGAGGAAGTTAGCAAAAGAGCTAGACAGCTGGAAGAGTATGTTACCAGAGACCCTGATACACCACACACTGTAGCGCCATCTAAGTAAGTAAGTAAGTTCGACGCAGAAAAATATGTATGGTAAACAAAATAGTAATAACGTAACCAAGGGCAAAATCGTCACGAAAAACTGTAACAGTTACTGATCAGTGTATTTTTTATCGTAGGTTTTAAACAGTCCATGGCGTTCATACTCGAATACGTTCATACTTTAACTACGAAAAAAACAGAGAATAGAGAGGCTGAAACTCTAGCGGATTTTAAGGGTTAAACGGAAGAAACAACAATGAAATGCAAGAACATTAGTAAGCGCTTGGCGTAACTTATGACGCAAACCAAATGGAACGGAATAAAAAAAAATATTCAAGTCAGCATTTTGTAGCTTTACCATAGATGTACTTTTAGGTCTCACTAAAAAAGTATAAAAAAAGAAGAAGTAAAAGAAGGTCTTTAAGGTGACGTTTCCACAGAGATAAGAACTTCCCCCGAACGATGTTTTCCACTAAAGAGAAAATATTTTTATTTTTCCTGCTAAATCAAAAGAAATTAATAAACAAGGATATTCAAATAAATCAAATATAAAACGAGGTTCTAAGTAGTAAAATATTGTGTGTGGAAAAATACAAACACAAAAATATACAAAAACAAAACACCTTCTACAGTGAAACACACCAAACGAACTCAAGATAAAACTCAAGTAGAAAAGAATGAACCAAGAAAAGTGTGCTTTGAATCACACCAAACCTTTATCTTTCCCACCGCAGTCATTGCGAATTTTTTCGCTCTCATGCTCATCGGCGTCTGCAATAAAATCGTAAGCCTGCAACTTGGCACTCTCTAAAACATCTGGAAGACTTACATTCCTTGTCATTCTAGCGTATGGGCCACCACCTTCACCACCAAAACAACCAGCCCGTTTCTGTTCAATTACGATATCCCTTTCAATTCCACGAGCCAACTTGTCGAAATTCATTGTCAAACTCTTGACATAACCCTTTTCCTTGGAGTTACATTCGAAAGGCTTCATTCGATTTTCAGTTGCCAAACGTATCTGTTCCAACTTTTTCTCCTCCATTTCGATTAGCTTGTTGATTATGTCAATCTTTTTGGCAATGTTCCGACACTGATTGCTGGTGTTGTTGTCCAAAGACGGTGACTGAACGTAGGTCTTCTCATTCTGTGAGTTCTTTTTACTTTTGTCGTCTTGAACTAGGTCCACGATAGGAGGTGGCTTTGTGTAAAGTTTAAGACTGTCCATATTGTTGTCACGTTCATTGCCATGTTCGGAGATGTACATTTCAAAGGATTTCTCTTCATAGTCCGTTCTGTTGCCACTAGAGCGGCTACTACTGCAAGAAGATGATCGTTTATCGCTTGGGGTGTACTTAATTTGGCTCACGGTGTTAAAACGAACAGAAATCTTCGGGCGACTACGCGAACGCATGCTTGATGCACGACGAGACGACGCCGTGGTATTCAAGCACCTCTGGCTTGACTTGAGGCAACTACTTGTGCTGCTCAGAGCTCCACTGCTGACGCTAGTGCGCATGCTTTGCTGCTGCTTTTCTCGTTCGAATTTAGCCAGATTTCGCTCAAACTTGCGAACAACACTCGCCGTGCGGGATGCACACTTTAGATCCTTGGTGTCCACTTCGAAGCTGCACGACTTCTTCACTGGCTGTGATGAATTATTCATGACCGAAGACATTAGACTTTGTGGCTTTGCTGGAACAGGGGGTTTCTCGCCCACTGGTTTCTTTGTGAACATGTAGTCATCGTACTCTTCCGTAGTTAGAGGATGTTTTCTCTGTCTTTCATAGGCGAATTCTTTGCTCAGGCTTTTATTTACGCCAGAATTGTACTGGGCGTTTTTGTATCTCATTGTCGGGATATCATCGTCGTTCTTTGGAGATTTAGGTGGCAGACAATCTGATAGTCGGGGGTAAGTTTCTGAAGGATGAATGGTCATTAGAGACTTCTGGCTGCGAGTTTTGTCAGAAAATTCATCGAGTCCGTAACCGGATACGTCAAAATTTTCATACGTACAGTTTACAGACCTCTGCTGCATATAAAAGTCCAATGAGCTGTATGTATTCGGACTCGAACCGTATGACTTTGACACATTATCAACCACCCGTCCTTGAAGGATGTGCGCGTATGGATGTCGTATGCGTTTTTTGTCGAAAAGCATCTCCAAAGGAGCACTCTTGCAGTCTGATTCATCTGAAAGGATGCTCTCCATGGAATTGTAGTAGCTCCCATCACCGTACTCATCCGAAAGCAGACTCTCTTGGCTCTTCTTATCAGGATATTGGGTAAGGAAAAAACTGGCACTGGAATGACGTTGCGTTTCAAGAAATCTCGCTTCGTCTAAATGATCGTCTGCTCGGTTTGATGGATCATCGTTTAAAATATCCGACAGTGAAACGTTTCTATGAATTGATCGATCGTAGAAGTCCTTATAAATAAAGTATTCACTAACAGATCTCTTCGGAGCGCTTGCAGGCTTTTTCTGGTGCTTCTTACATACACTTCTCTTCTTACGACCACTGGCGTGATTCTTATCATAATCCAGATCAAGACTGCAATTCTCCAAAGAATCAGAACTAAAATTTCCATCCTCGTCCTTTGGTGAATCTTTATCCTTTTTCTTTCCAGATCCCGCATGATGATGATGCGGAAGAGGCAGACTATGTGTGTTTCCTAAACTATGCGGAACCGATGCTGAGGTAGATAGTCCCATAGTTTGAGATTCATCAAGATCACCATACTTTTTGGTGATCTCTTCGATCATACGCTCGGTATCAGTGTGGATCATGTCGAGGATCGTCTTTGCGTCATCACTATAAACCGAATGCCGTTTAGGTTCCGTGAAAATTATATTCTTGTTGTTATTTGGTAGATTTCTCCAGTCGATCTCCTCGTGTACCGGTGAGACCGGACAGGATTTATAGTTCTTTAAAATGCTTTGCGTTTTACGAATCTTCGATTGGCTAGTGTTGGAGGAAGAGGTGGAAGTTTTGTCTGTTGATTCAATGCTTATTTCTAGATTTAATGGTTTCGTCTTTGAACGTGGACAAGTGGAAGAGTTGCCCTTTTCGGTTTGCTGTTGTTGAATAGATGTCGATGGTGTTAAGGTGGTGGTAGCTGTATAAACGCCAATATGGCGTGGGTATGGAGGATAATTTTGATGCAATTGACGCATTACATTACAGTTCTGTATAAGAACTGATTTCGAGGCAGCACAGTTAAAGAAGAAATTGGAATTTTGGCCTTTGTTTCCTAGGGGTTTAGGGGAGTATAATTTATCCACAGAGCAGCATGTTAAGTTATAAAAGATTCAGTGGATACAGATTTTCTTTTAAAAATATTCTACTCACCAGCTTTGACGTATCTATTTGGTGTTCGGGGATTCTCTAGATTTCCTGTGAGGCTAAGATCGGATATGCTGTGGCTTCCACGAAGTGGCCGATAACCAACCTAAAAGGATAAAAATCAAGGATTCGTTAGAAAAGTGAATGGTTTTGATTATGACAATATTAACACGCATTAGCAACGAGAAATGAAATAAGGTTTTCAGATGAGAACAGAGAGTTAGAGCTTTATTTGTTAGGATATGCAATTCCAGTAGAAGCAGCATTCGTTATTTACTTCGATTATGGAAGGTTCACTCGATGGGATTTAGTTGTTTATTGTTTTTGGCAAGAAGAAATGGCTAAGCGATGAGTTTTGCAGTATTTTAGTATGTAAATGTAGGCAAGTAGCATATTTAAATCAGAAATTAAGACATATTCCTATGATTACGATGTTTTAGACAAAATTTCGCTACTTGGTACCTGGTTTTAAGAGCGGAAATAAACATGATCTTGAATCAGTAACTTTAATATATAACTATAGTAAGTCTTAGTAGTTTATTATTTGAGTTGAAATTTTCTAAACAATGTTTTTTATTGACCGACGAAGCCACTAATAAAATCTATCTAATTAGGTTAGATGGTAGTTAGTGTATTTAGTTGCGATACTTGATTGGGAGAACTATGGCCTAACACCGATCCATTGTGGAGCCTCGGTAACACCCTAGTGCGCACTTCCATAGATGCACGTGTGATCTTCTTTCTCGTCTTTGTAGATGCGATAATAGTCGTTCCCATCCAAGTGATTGTCTACCTAGTGAAGACATATAATATTGGCATTGACCAACCTGCTTAGCCGTATTTCAAACTGGATAACATCTGGCATTGTTATGGTAATATTATTAGCTAGGGTAACATATTTGGCATAAGATACTCCAGATTGAGTGGTGTACAGCCTAATGCTGTTTTTGTCACCAAAAAATCGTTAGTTGGTTAACCGGGACAGAAGAGGTTGATCTGTCGAGCTATTTCAATTTTTTTTTTTCCTGTTTGGGAACAGAGTATTCAGACAAAGAACAAGTCAATCAATATCTGTGCATTCCTTTTATTAGAATTTCTCAGTCGTTTATGGAAAGGCAAGTAAACGCTTTGGTGGTAAAGTGTATCTACAACATGAGGGCCGAGTACTTGCAGCCTGATGCTAGCGCAAGTCGGACGCTCACAAGATAGTGTTCTGCGGGGTTGTTATTACGCTTACAAAAAGAGTCACAATGGTTTTGTCACTTATGACATTGAGAACATTAAGAATAGGACATTAAGTTGCGCAGTGAAAGCGTTGTGCCCTACTACATCGCCAGTAAGCAGTCTATAGTCTTCTCAGGTGAGGGAAAGAAGCGCTCAAAAGAAAACAAATGTTTAATTATGGAGGGAGAACTGACTTGCACCACATAAACGGATGGCGACATCAAAATTGTTACAAAGAAAATTCTGCAAGGCGACGAAGGGAACAACTTAATTGGGGCGCAGTCTGTGCTAACAATTTGGTTGAATAAGTTCTGCCTACTGCTAAATGGCGGAGAATACGAAAAAACTGCTGCTTTTCTGTATCCGATGGTTTAGCTACCGACCTCTTCACAGCTGCAGGAAATGATCTGTTAAGGAGTATGTTCAATTTGTTTCAACGAACTGAATGGCATCTGATTATTATCTGTTCGTATTATTGGAACATTTAAGACCGATCTTCAACAACCCGATAGATGATCTTACCCGAGAATACAAAATCGATAATCGTCACCTCTTCACCGATCATAACGTTGCATAATATACCGTCTATAGAGACGAACTGCATAGATTTGAACTTGGTTTTACTACGAAAATCGTTCGGCTATGTAAGTTGTTGATGGAGAAGTCCCACTTTTCTGTCAAACACAAAAGAAATATATCAAATCCTTTGATGTTAGAAAAAGTCTCAGACAAGGCGACGCGCTATCATGCAAGTTTTTTAGCATCGTAATTGAAAAGAATGTGCGCAACAACGGACACAATATTTCAAAAATCTGTTCAACTTCTTGCATACGCAGAAGACATTGAAGAAATCGAGAGAAAAATATATGTTAGTCACAAAAAAGGATAATCAACACCGACCCATTGGCAAAATGTGATTACCGACAACTCTGATTTCGAAGCGGTAAAGTAATTGATCTTGCTATGCTCTGCACTTAACTTAAGCTTGGAAACTAAATGAAGAACATTTCTTTCCAATTGCTGTTTCGATGGGGCAAAACCCTTTACAAGACCCACATGAAATTTACCAGAGCATGTGAAAGCTCTCATTGTTGCTCTCAGGGAAAGATTCTCCGTGTGATATTTTGCCCCGTGTGCATTGACGGAGTGTGGATGAGAAGGTATAACAAAGAAAGTATATCGTTTGCAACGCTACTTGGATCTGATCAGAAAACTTCGATTACAGCGATTAAGATTGCTAGATCATATAGAATGGATGATCACCAGTGTAACAACGTAATATAGAAAGGAGATGCACGCAGTTGCAAACTAGGTAGGAATCGACTGGGTGAAGAATCATGTTGGTTGTGGCTCAGAAACGTCTCGGTCTGTAAGATGCCATCAAAAGTAAAATAAGAGTAATTTGAACGTTTGACCTAACAGACTGCGGTACAAATTCGTCCTTGCTATCCCTCTACTTTTCCTAAGCCTGAGACAAAGGCCATCATCAGAAGAAAAACGTCACAAATCAAATGGAAAGGGTATCTTTCAGTCTCAATATAAGCATTGTTATTGATTGTTAGCATATTGGTTGCACAGTTGTTAAAATATTCTATAGTTTTATGTGCCATTGAGATAGAATAGGGCTCCATTGGGTCTCAGAATTAAAATAACATTCTTTATGTAACCAGGACAAATTTTGGCCCGAAGTCTTTGCGTTGACCGACTTCAAGACATTGGAGAAGCGTCAAAGATCATGATACCAAAGAAAAACATAATCACACACTGTAAATAATAATGCCGTTCTGTTTTTTTTAAATAAAATCTTAAAAGAAATCAAGTATGCGACTCTTCCGAAAGAAGTCAACTCGACCTTGTACTTTCAAACAAGAAAAAAAGATCCACAATCCACTCCACAGTTTATCGAGATTTTAATTACAAAACGTAGTCAATTAATTGCCTGAATTACCTCTGTTGGTAATAAGATATATCTCGAGTTAATGATGTGTGTTAACACAACAGAGTGATATCAGAAATAAATCGTGCGTACTAGAGTAACAAAACGTATCTGCAAAATAATGTGATTCCCATCACGCGATAAATTCTATTTCATACGCATTAACAGCCACAGTCAACTGCTTGGCAAATATTTAACCGCATTCTACTATCTTCAATTTTCTTAAGCAAACAGTACAAAAAAAAAATCAAACTTTTACGGAAAACGATGAGAGATAACAACGGAGTATATAAGATACAACATACATGCTTTTAATCGTTCAAACAATGTCATCTGGCAATTCAGTTACATGAAAATGATTAACCCATAGATTCTGAGCAATGCGTGCATGCCAAGCTATTAATGCAATTATTGTACAATCATCCAACACACGAATTTCATTAAGATCAATGCATTTAGTTTAAGAAAAAAAAAATATTTCATAATAAAAACTGAATGGCAATTTCAATGAAAATTAATTTACAAGTGAATGGCGAGCAATTTGTTTTAAAAAAAATTAATTCTTCAATTAAATTCCGTCACGGACAAATCTAATAGTCTGTTTAAATTGTCCACAATAACAAAAATCAACAAAAAAAAAAAGAGGAAGTATTAGCAAAAGCTGTTAGGATTCTGCCTCGAGAGAAGGAAACACTTTCATTTCCGGTTATCGTTTTAGTTTGGATCTTCTCTCACCTCTGGATTTGCATTATTCTTTTTAATTCCATTTTTGTAATTTCTTTGTCCCTAAAACAGTAATCGTAAACGAAAATAAAAAAAAGAGAAAGAAATAAAAAATAAAATAAAACAACACAAGACAAATACAAAAATAAAAAGAAAAAATTCCTGGGTGACTTCTAGATGAATTAAACAAGTAGTGCACGTCTAGAAGGAAGTCCAAAGAAAAATTGTTGCAAGGATACTGCTATCCTGAAGCATAAATCTTAAACTTCACTTCATTTTGTTGTACTTGCACCGAAGAACCCGCCAATATACGTGGATAATATGGGAGGACATACAGCAATATATGTTGGTTTTAGACGAACTTACATTTTCCAACTTTTGTTTGGCTTCACTTATGACTTTAAGAAGTTCCTCCTTCTTCGTGCTCGTGTATGATTTTGTAATTGAGGGGGTTTTACTATTTTCCGTATTATGTTTGGCACTTATACTGCGGCGAGCTATAAGAAAAGAAAAATGAAAACGTGAGTCGAGTCTTTGTATGGCTTACGAGGGTGTTAAGATCTTACTCCTATCATTACGTTCTGGAAGCGCTCCTGGACCATCTAAAGCTTGTTGTAGGAAACTCGATGAGGCTTGTGGGATATTTTCCGAACTGCCACCTAATGTGGATGCTAAAGATCTATCTGCATTCTCACCACTTGGAGTTGATCCTTCGTCTTCGGTATCAGAAGTGCCTGTTCCGGTGCCAGTACTTGCTGTGTGTGATCCTCCACTAAGGTTGAGTCCGACTTTTTCAAAGTTCTTCCGTCGCATTGACTTACGGAGCTCCTCTTCGTTCATGGCATTGACTTTGAATTCACTAGGAGCAAGAATTAATAAGAAAAATAATTAGAAATGGAGACAAATTATGTGGGAAACAAATAAAAGTGTTGGTATCTACACAGGGGGAACAGTAAGAGTCTATGAGTGGAAAAACATGTCAGATACTAGTAATTAAAGTTGAGGAAGACAACTGTGTTCAAAATGCAACTTTCAGCTGATGTTGGAACAAATGAGCATCAAGCCTACTAACAGACACTTGTAGAATGTCGACCAGAATTTTGAATCGAGGGTCCTCGAAATGTATCTACTAGCCGAGAAATACAGATACGGACAGGTCAGACATAAAAGTCGCTAGAAAGCATTCGCTTATTCCAAAGCACAGTATTTTCTACTTTATTAAAGAGATCGGGAGTACATTTTACTCTTTGCACATCTCAAGTTCGACGCAAGATAACTCATTGTGTCTTCTGTTACGAGACAGCGCTGCCTGATGGCAAAAATTATGTTAAATTGTGCAATAGAAAGAGATTTGGTTAAAAGATGCCGCGTGCATAAAAATAAGATGTATTTGTACCTAAATACTCGTATATAAAATATACAACAGTTATCGTATACATTTCTGTTCTCGAAAAGATAGCCTTTTGCTTATATCGGGTTTTCCAATAGGGACTTGACAACTTTGAAATTAATTTGTGAACGCAGACTTTCACTAATCATCAAACTGTCACTGTCAATTTATTCAGTAAACTCAACATTTTCATCATGGTAAAGTATACGAACGAGCAACCTCTGCAAATTATAAAAATTTCCTACTGAAATTCGGAAACGGTGACTGCAACTTTAAGAGCGTTAATTCCAATTTTCGGTCGTAATTCTCGCCCTAGTAGACAGGCAATTACAAGTTTAGTGCAAAAATTTGAGTCTACATATTCGTTGTGTGATGTTGCCGTGTCAGTGAGACAACGGGTTGGTCGAAGTGTCGAAAATATCGCTGCCTTTCGGGAGTTTGTAGCAAACGATCCAAATCAGTCAATTCCACGGCGTTCTCCAGAATTGGGCATCGCTCAGACCACATTATGGCGTATTTTGCGTAAGGATCTTGGTTTACACCCATACAAGATCAAGCTGACTCAGGAATTGAAGCCGGTGGACCATTTGAAGCGACGTACGTTCTCCGATTGGGTTCTGGAGAAGACGCACCAAGATGGTGAATTCCATCGCAAAATCATCTTCAGTCGATTGGCCGCCTCGTTCGTTGAAAGAGCTCAGAGCCAACATTGAACGCGAAATAGCGGCCGAAATCGAGTTCTATTCATAAATGTTTTGATTGTACTTCAAGGCGATAATAAAGTTTTTGAAATATCTCAAATGATTTGCGTTTTATTTAAAAAAACAAAGTTGTCCTTATTGGAAAACCCTTTAGAAACAAGAAATATGTAGGACCATAATTTCTACAGTCAGAGGCCTGGTTTAAGATAATACACAGAAGCTTAAAGCACAAGGGGGGCAACAACTTTGGACATCTACAAGCAGAGTGTGTATACAGTATATGAAATCAAATGAGTGTACGAGTATGTGTTTGTTGACTTTATGCACACAAACCGCTGATCCGATATAGTCGATATGTATGTCTTTGGACAAATTCATATTTTTAGTGATTCCTACGTTCATGTATGCTGCAACCAACACCAAGTACTAAAGACTAGTGGCATCAACAAAAACTAATCATAAACGCCGTAATTGATGTGCTTGATTTCACTTGATTGCCTCCATGAAGCTCCAGCTTGAAAAAAATGCAGACTAAAATGCTTATAAAGTGACTCTGTAAAGACGAATGAGAGCGGCCCATAAAAAAATCCTCAGAAGCGCCGATGGAAGAAATTTTGAAATGCTGCTCTAAAAACAGAATTCGGGCATTTTACCAGGGAGAAAAAATTTCAAGGCAACAGAACCGAGGCCTGAAGAGATGAACAAAAAAAACATAGTTATAGAGTCAATGTCGGTACTAAAGATATGGGAAAATTATGTACTTCTGGACACTGTGAACTGGCGAAGACAACTCTATTTTTTCTAGCAGGTAGAATAAATCGTTCAACCTAAAGGGTGAACGTCAAGAGATTCACCCAAACGCCCAAAATGAAATGGAGTTAACAATATCCAAGCCTAAATACAAGGCAAATGACTTGGTAGCAATTAATGCCTGAAAGATGGAACTATAACACCGTTTGCCCGATCAATAAGAAAAAGACCATCTTAATTGCGCTAATTATGGAAATATCATTCTCCTTAACTCCTAATATAAAATCTTATCTGTCATCTTGTGCGAAAGCTTGAAGCCATCTATCAACGATGTGATTGGCCCCGATTAGAGCGGTTTAAGGCTCGGTACGTCTATAATCAAACAAATATTCACACAATGGCAGATCCTAAAAGAGAACCAAGAAGTCCAAATCAATACTAACCATCTCTTTATCGATTTTATGGTTGCATATGACAGAATCTTCAGAAGCGAGGTATACACAGCCATTTATAGTCTTGGAATCGCTGGCGCACTCGTCAGATTCTGCAGAATGATGGTGAAAAACACACGCTGCTCCGTAGAAGTTAAAAAAAAAACAATCTCTCCTTTGAGAGATGGGAAGAAAGGATTTAGGGGACTTTCGATAATTGTGGAAACTCCCAAGCGAACATCAGAGGGACAGTTCATCAAAAGTCTGTACAACTACTTGCATACGTTGATGATCACTGAATGAGCTAGCAAAGTTAAATAACAGCACAATTAAACGTATAGTTAAAGCTATGTTATGACAATGACATCATTGTAGCTTTATACGTATAATTATTATAATTAATCTTCTAGCAGCTTGATGGTTGTTTTTTTTTTCAACAAAAATCTATGAAATGTGTGCTTTTGACTCATGAAAGATACATAAATCGAAATTATATCAAACGCTTCTTGGAGCCTACAACTTACTCATCTAGTAGACATGAGTATAAAACATCCATAGACCTTAAAAAAAAAAATAGCATGCATAAACGAAAAGAGTTATGGTTAGCATTTAACAAATAAAAGTAAAAAACTTACGTTGGTGTTCCGGGTGAAATATTTGGATAGAACATTCCATGATCAGAACTCGTTCTTTCTCCATCAGAAATATCTTCAACATCTCCATCATGATCGTTATTCGATTCAAATCGTAATGACGCCGATACTCCTGATGATTTCTTCTTCTCTGGCACAGGCCGTGCTCCACCATTACTACCTCCGACAAATTTTAATTCCCTCCTCGTTTCCATACCACTGTCAATCGAACTGTCCTCACTCAAATACGTTTGATTGTACATAATATCCTTTGAGCTGGCACTATTATAATCTGATGTCTGGGTATTACCAACAATTCCTCCAATATACGGTGGTGCTCCCAAAGGGCTTTCCGAATTACTTCTCAAGTCAAGAGTATCAGTGTCAATTTGACCACGTTGAGCCCAACGACCTCGGGGTTTTGGAACTCCAATTACTTGACTAGGACTCGAACTCAGGCTAGGTACATTTGAATTTGTATCATCGTTTGCGGCTTTCCGTTTGGCCCATTGAGGTAGTTGGCCTACATCGGAGAATTTATAGCCAGGTGTTAAAGGAATTTCATCCATGAACAGCCGACCTGGTGATACGCCGAATTTTTCTTCCTCCGGCACGGGAGATTCTATAATAATCTCAGAGATTGGCCGTGGTAAAGGTGGATGACCAGAACGTAATCGCTGTTGTGAGAGTCGAGCTTGCATTGTTACGATCATGTCGTGGGGTATTTGCCACACAAAGACACAACCATCACCGCTGGCCGATATAAGATGTTTGCAATCGTTTGTAAAAGTGAGGCCGGTAACCAATTCACTGTGACCATACATACGTGCCATGCATTCGTTTGAGTAGTAATCGTAAACAGAAAGTGTTTTGTCTGTACACGAGGTAGCTACGTAAATACCACTTGGATCGAGACTGAGCTTTATTAGACTTCCATCTTCTGAATGGGAGCCTTTAAATGTTTTCGTATGTTTCTGATTGTGGGTACTGTACACTCGGATATTACGATCCTGACAGGCAGTTAAAATGTGTTTGCTATTGCTATCCACTTCCATGTCGTAGAGGGTAGTCTTGCCGGAACAATTTGAACCCCGAAGGAATTGATTATTTTGGAACGTGCGGAACATTATCGATTTATCCGCTCCACATGAAATCATCTGGAAAGCTAATCCGCTTCCAACAAATTTAATGGATGTAATGCTACTCGAGTGATCGTCCAAAGTTTGCAAAATCAAATATCCCTGGCTGACGTCGAAAACATGTATTAGCCGATCACGACTTGCACTGGCCAATAACTGCCGATCGATTTTGTCATTGGTGTACTCCAGGCACAGCACTTCCGAATCATGTGCTTCTATAGTCGTTAGAAGTTTTAAATTGGCGAGATTATAAATCCTTATGTTACCACTACGATCGCCACTAGCTAGATGACTTAATTCTGGACTAATTTTGATGCAACGAACACCATTTCGGCCATCATAGCTGGACTTATCTGTACTCAAAACCGAATTATCATTGTCTTTGATAAAGTTCAGCTCGTCATCTATGTACACAACTTTAAGCAAATCTTTACTGTAGATGTTCTTTCGGTAGATTTCATTGTTGGCACAACTATCCAAGCCCCAAACACGTATTGTATCATCCGAGGAGCACGTCAAAAAACTTTCTTCTGGTAGAGTATGTGACATTTCTCTCTCCATGTTGTATGGCACAGTTTCAACACCCCAGATACATGTCGAGTGATACAAAAATGAGTGGCTCTTGCCAACTCGTTTAATGTCCCTCATGTCCCAGATGTATAAGCTGTGATCGTTGTATACACAACTAACTTTCGATCGAGCCTCATCGTACACCATCGCTATGGTGTCTGGGTATTTGGCATTTTGTGGCACGTTCATTATGTGATTGATATGTATTCCTGCAGCTACGTCCACACCTAAGTAATGCGTCCGAGGCAATGTTGTCACATACTCCAATGTCAAAGCATTGAATATCCTTATAATAGATTCCGCACAACCGACCAGAATAAATTGTGAATTCACACAGATACAGTTTGCATTGGTCGTCCGACAGGCGACCCACTTATCGAGTAGACGGCGGGAATTGAACTCCACAAGATGACCCTGACGAGTGATCGCATAGGTGCTATCAAAGCATTCAGCCTTTCCACATGCAACGGCGCAAAAGTCATTATTCCTCAGTTCTCCTAAAATGGCACTCCGGCCCATCAACGGCACGGGATCTTTGTACTGCTGAAAAAGAATATCTCAAGTTATAAATTCGATTATTAAACAAATTGACGTGTACTAACCTTTCTACCACCATCAAGATACCAATACTTGACGTGTCTGTTGCCCACAGTGACAAAGTAACTACCATCTTCGCTAAAGCTTACAGCTGAAACTTTAGCGCTGACTTTGTTTGAGGCCATCTTAAGGTTAGATTTCCAATCGAAGACATTGACTATCATGTCATGTTGGGATCCAACCGATACCAGGTACTTGCCCGTGGGCGAGAAGGCCTAAAATGCAAAATACAAAAAATTTAGGTTCGTTTAAAATTGTTTTTTTTTTTTCTGTTGTAGGACTTACCACACAGCTGATCGCATACTTATGACCTACGAATTCTGCTATAACATTGCCACCAGTTGTGTCATCCAAATTGCCATTTGGAGAGTCCAATTCCCACACTTTGATGGCAGGATTTAGGCCGCATTCACCTGTTGCCACGTAACGACCACATCGTGAGAATGCCACAGCCGTGATTGCTTTTCGAGATGTGTTCACAAGGTAAGCTTGGGTTTGTTTTTTGGCATTGAATAAAATAACGGTGCACCTGGGGGGTACAATAAGAAAGTTAAAATTAAAAGTGAGTAACAGAGACTTCCTGAAAATAATGGGTTAAAGGGAAAATTTAAATTGTAAAGAGGTAAAGTGTAAGCTGTGCTAACGTACGCAGTATGCTGTACTCTCTGTACTTATATACTGTACGCTGCGCTGCGGTGTTTTTGATTCTTTGTCCTTTGTCCTTGTGCCAACGGCAAGCAGATTAATGAATAAAATTTCTTTCCCTTGAGGAAGGACAAAGTTTCGTTTGGGTAGTTTTTTTGCAACTTATGCATGGATTAACTTATGAGATACACAGTCAAACTGTTGGAAACGGATGTTTTTTTTGTATCTTCCTGGTGATGGTTAGAAGATAGGAGTAGGAAAAGAGGAATTTCTTTCTAATTGAATGCCTTTACGCGAGCGTTGCCGAGGTAGCGTGAAAAATATGATTTAATTTGTGGCCACAGCGTGGTTGTTAAAGTTCTTTGTCGTGGGATAGCGGTGAAGATTTATTAATTATGATTTCATGAAATGAAATTTAATACCAGTACAATGAATTAGTGGTTATGTACAAAGGTTTGAAGATCCTTTACGGCGATTTGAGATTCAAAGAAAAATTTATCGAAACAGAGAAAATATAAATGTTATCCGTGCGGCATCGGATAAAGAATAGTGCCGCAGTGCGTCCCAGCTTGTCGTAAGAGGCGACTAAATGGGACACCAATCATATACAGGCAACTATGACACCAAAAATGAGCCTGTGACACTTTAACACCTTAAAACTTTCCCCCAAGTTTGTATGCAATCAGTGGGTTCCCACGTCTGGAGACTAACGGTGGGGTAAAAGAACAGTCAATCAATTCGAAATGAGCATACAAGTGTCAAACCACTCAAACTTTAAACTTCATGGAAATGAGTAATTAATAGCACTACCCCGCTGGGCACCACGGTTGCAACGCACTCGGGTGATCCCAGAGCAAGCAGAAGTGCTTGTGTCAGAGCCCGACGGGCAAAATGAAGTTTCCAAAATATTTTCCTAAACTTCGGTTTGCAAGTTGGAACGTCGGATCGATGACCTCAAAAAGTTTAGAACTGGAAGCGATTATGCGTCGCAGAACTCTACAAATCCTGTGCGTACAGGAAACGAAGTGGTGTAATACAGGAAATAAAGCGCGTTTTCTAGATTTAAAAACTAAGGCATTTAAGATGTTCTACCATGGAACGGTCAATGGACGAAACGGTGTTGGAATCGTTGTTGCAGCGGATCTTCTAAACAACATCGTTGGTATCTTGAAAATAAGCAACCGCTTGATGAGTGTTAAACTCGTCATACACAATGAAACGTGGAACATTGTTAGCGCGTGCGCCCCACAAAATGGATGCGACCAATCGGAAAAATATAAATTTTGATCAGAGTTCGGTAATTTGCTTAGAAATATACCTATCGATGAGATGCTCTTCGTAGGCGGAGATTTAAATAGCCACGTCGGAGAAACAAATGTTGATTATGAGGACTGCCACGGCGGTAAAGGCTTTGGAACCAGAAATTCAGTTGGTGAAGACATCCTTGTAGCGTGTAGGGCTTACGGCTTAACCGTCTTAAATACAATGTTTATTAAACATCAACGACATCTTATCACCTATAGCAGTGGGGCCACGAAACGCAAATAGATTATCACCTCTGCAAAATGTCGATGAGAAACCGTGTTAAGGACTGTAAAGTAATACTTGGAGAATCGCTAATAAGCCAACACCGTCTGCTCATTACAGAATTTTTCACAGCGGAACCACCGAAAACACGAGCATCGTTTGGAAAGCCAAAAATCCGGTGGTACAATCTATCGAAGGAACGAAGCGCAAGATTTATCGCACTGGCTAAAGAAGTACTTCACAATATAAACGGTATCGCAGACTCACTTAGCCCGCAAGAAATGTGGAACAGCATGCACGAGGAATGCATAACACTCGCAAAGTCCCATCTGGGGACTATATCGAAATACCATCACGTCGGCAAAGAAACATGGTGGTGGAATGACGAAAGCTAACGAGCTGTGGCCAACAAGAAGAGTGCATTCCAAGCGTGGACAAAATGCGATCGGAGCGCCGATATCGAAAAAGCTCGACTGGCTCTTGAATACGAGCGTCTTAAAAAGATCGCAAAGAAAGTCCTGGCTCGAACTCGAGCGGCAGAAGCGGAAAACCTGTACCAGGAGTTGGAACAAATATCCTCACGATCGGCAGATAGAAGACAAGCTATCCAAGAAGTTCAAACGTCGTACAGTACTAAAATGCCAAATATTTTTAAGCTCGCTGCACAGAGGAGAAAAAATTCAATGGAAATAACCTCGCCGAAATACATCAAAAACGCAGACGGTCGCTTACTAACAAATGAAAAACAAATTTGTGACCGGTGGCTTGAATACTGCAAGGAGTTGCTTAACAAACAGTTTCCACGTGATATCGTGCCGACAGCTGGTCAATTCGAGGAGGAAGTTTCGGACTTTTCAATCGAAGAAATAAGTATAGCAATCGGAAAAATGAAGCGGGGGAAAGCGGCGAGACCAGACAGCATTCCATTAGAGTTTTGGTCGAAGATGGACGGGATCGGCAGCGTTTGGCTATCGAAACTTTTAAATAAATTAAAATGTGGACAACCTATGCCGAATCAATGGAGAAGTAGCTTCTTGGTTTCATTATACAAAGGAAAAGGCGACACTCGAGAATGCAACAACTACCGTTCAATCAAGCTTATGTCACACACAATGAAAATCGTCGAAAGAGTCTTAAACGAACGTCTTCGGCAGATAATAAAGCTCGATAATAGCCAGTGTGGATTTGTTGAAGGAAGATCGACGGTGGACGCTATCCAAAGCCTACGAATAATAATGGAAAGAACCGAGATTCGTCTAAGGATTTACACATGGTATTTATCGACCTCGAGAAAGCATTTGATCGAGTGCCTAGGGATCTCATATGGGCCGCGCTGAGGTCTCAAAACGTACCGGAAACGTATGTTAGAATAATACAAGACATGTACGGAAACGTGAAAACTGCGGTTAAAAGCTCTGCTGGACTAACGAGAGAATTTCCAGTTAATGTCGGAGTGCATCAAGGAAGCGTACTTAGCCCTTTCCTCTTTAGCGTAGTATTCGACTGTCTTTTAAAAGACTGCATGCGCGACGCAAATGTAACGCCAATTCTCTTCGCTGACGACGCAGTTATACCTAGAGATAACGTCGAAGATTTATAGAACGCCTTAGATTCATGGAGAAATGCGCTAGAGAGAAACGGGTTTAAAATAAGTCGTTCAAAGACGGAGCATTTGACGTGCCCATTTGCGCATCCGTTGCGACCTGTTCCGGATATAATGTTAGACGGAATAGTTCTTCCGAAAAGCACTATCTTTAAGTACTTAGGATCAATCGTTAACATGGAAGCGAAATGTGACGACGACGTAAACCACAGAGTGAGTGTGGGATGGATGAAATGGCGGGAAAATTCGGGAATCTTTTGCGACCGAAAATTTCCACTTCAATTAAAGGGGGAACTCTACACCACGGTTGTTAGACCAGCTCTTATATACGGTTCACAGTGCTGGACAATTTACGAAGCGTTTAAAAACAAAATGACGGCAGCGGAAATGAAAATGTTAAGGATGTCTAGTGGAGTCACTAAACGCGATTGCATTAGATCTACGCGTATAAGAGGAAGTCTACATATAAAGAATTCGGTAACCGAACAGCTCGAGGCGAATAGAATAAGCTAGTATTGCCACGTTCAAAGAAGATCTGCGGAAAATCCGGTTAAAAAGGCACTATCAACTACGGTCACTCCAACTGTTAAGAAAACGAGGTCGGAAAAAGAATTCCTGGATTTCTCAGATGGAAAATGCGCAACAACGCCTGGGGCTAACCACTGAAGCAATCCAGGACCGAGCATTATGTAGACGCGTTCTGCGGTCTGCGACATTAGCCAACCCCATAAGCGGAGCAGCAGCAATGCAGTAAAATTGGGAAACTCGTAACGCATAAGTTCGTATAACGAGGAAAGGGTTAATAAAAGGATAAGAAGAAGAAGAAGAGAAAATATAAATGTTCTGTATTTTGTCAACAAATTAGAAAGGATTGCGGTTTCTTTATGCATCCTCAAGTTACGAAGAGGGGAAAGTGTATATTACTGCCGTCACATGGTGATTTTATGAAAAAAAAAAGATACAATTCTTTGTGAAACTTTGGAAAACAAGTCCTCAATAAACCTTTGCTCAACGAAGTCAATTTCCACCTTCCTTACAAGAAGTGACTGCAAGCAGAAAATTGATGTTTTTGATGGATGTGATTGATGGATGTTTGTTGGTATGCCACTGATTAAGGAAGCAGAAAAAGCAGCTTTGTTCTTGAACTTATAAAATTTGGAATCAAATCTATAGCTGATCTGAAGCCTGCTTTAAAAAGGCGAAAACGTGAAAACGCAATGGGACTTGTCAATATGGACTTAGAAGAATTCTTACATTCAAAGAACGAATATGGTATTTCCTACAAATGGCAGTGAAACGTGCCAAACACTTTTCTCAAGAAACGACCGAGCGCTTCCTCATCATTTTTTTTATAACATCCATGCCTCTGCTCTATAAAGAGTGCTTTGCTGCTTGTCCGAGAAAGAGAGCCCTGCTACTAAACTTTTTAAGACCTAAAGACAACAGTTACTCTCTGAATGATATCCTATTTGGGGTCTTTTTCATATTTCAGTCCAGCTCCAAAGTTCTTGACTACCTCGAAGTTATTCTATATTCGTCTGATTCGTTCGTTCTCTTCACTATAATTCGAGCCTTTTTCAAGACCTGTTGTTGTTTGTCCGATTCTCAAGAAAGGAGACCCTCTGAACTGCGCCAACTACAGAGGCATATGTCTCCTTAACATCGCATATAAGATCTTATCCGCTGTATTGTGTGAACGCCTGAAGCCGTTTGTCAACAACCTGATAGGTCCATATCAGTGTGGCATCAGGCCAGAAGTCCACAATCGACCAGATATTCACACTACGGCAGATCTTGGAGAAGACCCATGAGCTTCAGATGGATACCCACCACCTATTCATCGATTTTAAGGCCGCGTATGACAGCATCTATAGAGACGAGCTATACGGAGCAATGTCTAGTTTTGGCATCTCTGCCAAACTCGTCCGTCTGTGCAGGATGACGATGGAGAATGCACGCTGCTCCATCAAGGTCGGTAAAGATCTCACCGAGACCTTTGATGTCCAGAAAGGATTTAGACAAGGCGATGCGCTGTCATGCGATTTTTTCAACATCGTGCTTGAAAGAATAGTGCAGAACTCACGAGCAAACACAAGAGGCACTATCTCTCAAAAGTCCGTCCAACTACTCGCATACGCCGACGGTATTGACATAATCGGGAGAAAGCAGCGTGATGTCAGTGGCGCTTTCGCGAGTATTGAGACGGAAGCGGCGAAAATGGGTTTAGCGGTCAATGAGGGCAAGACCAAGTATATGCTGTCAAGCAAAAAGGACAACCAACACCGACGCATCGGGCAGAACGTCACCCTCGACAGATATAACTTTGAGGTAGTTAAGGACTTTGTCTCCCTAGGCTCTGCTATAAATACAGAGAACGACACCAGCGCTGAGATCAAACGAAGAATAACTCTTGCCAATCGCTGGGTCTTGACTAGCAAAGCCCTCTCTCGGAAAACGAAAATCACCCTTTATTAGACCTTAATGATCCCGGTCCTGCTCTATGGCATAGAGGCATGGACATTATCAAAAATGGATGAGGGTGTTCTTGGTTGCTTCGAGAGAAAAATTCTTCGGGCGATCTTCGGTCCCGTCTGCACTGACGGTGAGTGGAGGAGGAGATACAACGACGAACTGTATGGACTGCGACATGGAGCGACATGGACCTAGCCAGAAGAGTGAAGATCCAAAGGCTGAGATGGCTGGGTCGTGTAGAACGTATGGATACCAATGGTTCGGTCCGAAAAGTCTTCGAATCCGCTCCCGAGGAACAGCGCGGTAAAGGAAGGCCAAGACTCAGGTGGCGCATGCAACTGGAAGAGAACCTCAGCCAACTTAGCGTGCGAAACTGGAGGCAACTAGCCAGGGATCGAGCTGGCTGGAGAAGCTTGTTGACTGAGGCCCAGGTCCACCCCGGACTGTAGTGCCACCTAAAGTAAGTAAGTCAGTTGTTGTGTAAGAAATTTTGGCAATGGCAAGCTTTTCATGTCTGATAAAGACCATAAAATTGTTTGCCAATGCATTTAAGGCAATTACCTAGTGCGGCAGGAAAGATTTTACATATTCTCGTAGATTACATAGATTGGCTAGAAGGCATCCTTCCTTCAGGGTTGGTCATACAAGGCCAAGATTCCATTTGTCTGGCATGCTTTCGTCCGAACATATTGTGGGGATGATTTACTGCATGCTCTTCACGAGGTCATCTCCCGATAATAGTAAGAAAGTACCTTGTTGGTCTAAACAATAAATATGGCTATGCACGCTCGGGGACAGTATTGTCATCGCTATTTTATAGCCTTTCATATAATCAATACTGAAAGCGAGTCTATGAACTTGTTCGTCCTAACTGGCTTTTGTTAGAACATAGTTTGTTCAGCTTGAATGTTATTTTTGCCGTCATGTAAAATTTCCTGCTATAAAGTCCCTCAATTTCCTGGAACTTACGTTTAATCTCTTCTGAGAAGCCAATGCTCGAACTTTCGTTATTGTGTTAACAGAGCCCACAAGCAGTACAGTCCCCGGTAGCAGTCGCACTATATGCTTTTTGTGTCCCTGCATTCATCGTCAAGCCATTTGTCGCGGTGGTGGGCAGGCGAAACCACCATCGAAGTAACTTCAATATACTCAAAACTCTCCGCGGTGTTCTTCACTAATTACAAGGGTAAACATTTGTTCATTCAAGTGTAAATGGTAAAGGTATGCTCCGACCGTAGTAATATATGCCTGTACTTCCCTACGCTGTCATATGGCTCCTTCCGTATAGGAGGAAGAGATAATAACATAACGAACGGCGCCGGACATCTTCGGTATAACAATTGAAGTATAGCCTACACGACACCAGGTCTAGGTCGAAAACAAAAAATAAAAATTTCACTCATCTCAATATCATATTGCAATAGAAGCCATGCATGCCTTCAGTATTTCTATGTCCAAACGTTTCAGGCAGCCAACTTTAACTCAGATCAAGCGGGTTTCACAAGCGCCATAAGGAAGCAGAACCACTGTGGAAAATATCCTTAGTACAAACGTAGAAAAGTTGCAATATCCAGCTGTATCCAGAATTTCTCAACAGCTCTAATGCTGCCAGCATCATGTAACCCGTAAAAGCAAGAAGACCAGTACAGAAACATGCGATGAAGAAGGAAATCCTGTAGCAAAATCACAGTCGGTGTTGAGAAAACGGAAAAACTTTTTCTACGGGTTGTATCGGGTATCCCATAATTCGCGCAAAATGTAATTTTGATAGATTATACAGCTTAATTTTTTTATTGATTCATAGAGTATACAGATTGTGGTTATGTATGGAATAAAAAATCGGATAAGTGGCCGTCACGGATTTGCTGGCAAGTACGAACTTTGTTATTGAAATTTTCTATGACCGTTTCGCAAAATATGGATGAATTTCATTAATACTCTCAATTTCCTCTTTCAAGGCGTTGGTGGTTGTGGGCTTGTTTGCATAGACCTTTGACTTAAAAAAAAAATTCCAATGGCGTCAAACCGCAAGATCTGGATGGCCAATTCTGATCGCAAAAACGGCCGATTACACGATTAGGAAATGACTCAGACTCATGCAGTTATTGAATTGTTTCTTTGGATGTATGGCATGTGGCACTGTCTTGTTGAAACCATATGTTAGTCACATCCACATCTTGTACTTTAGGCACTTAAAACTGGGTTAACATGTCACGATAACGAACAGCATTAATTGTTACTGCCTGACCAGCCGCATTTTCGAAGAAGAATGGTCCGATAATGCCTCCAGCCCAAAATTCCCACCAAAAAGTCACGCGCTGTGGATGCATTTGTTTCTTAACAATTACTCGTGGGTTTTCTGAACCCCAAATGCGGCAATCAAGATGAAAATTAGCTTCGTTACTGAAAATGATTTTGTTCGACTGTAGCTGACAAACCTTCGTCACTGTACTATTAAATTCCGTCATCAGGCAGAATTATGATAGCCAAAACTTTTGTCCACCTGACCGAAATGATATAAGAGTAGCAAAAATCAGAGAAAGCAGCTGGACTTGACGACTCACCGGCCGAGATATTCCAAGAGCATACACCAACTCAATTCTCTGATCAGAATGCCAGAAGAACGTATGCCTGACAAATAGAATCTCCTTCGCCAACAACCTGGCCTATCATTGCGGTCTTGGCCAGAAAAGTCCCCAATCGGAAAAATCTTTGCACTCTGGAAAAAAACCACCATCTTTTTATCGATTTTAAGACTGCATATGACAGCTTTTTAAGGACGAAGTATACAGTTTAGTATACAGTTTCTAGTTTTGACATCACTGTCAAGCTCGTCTGTCAGAGTCAATAACAACTAAACGGAGACCATAGATTTCAAAGAGGTCTAAGATAAGGTGATGTGCTGGAATGTCACTTCTTTAACATCACACTTGAAAGAATTGTGTAGAATTTAACAGAGGCACAGCATTACAAACGAATGCGCAATTCCCACCGTACGCCGATGATATTGACATAATTGAAAAGCACAGTGGGCTGTCACTGAACCGGAATATGAATGGCCTTTCTAAACCTTGGTTCTGCTCTTTATTCTGCCAACAATACCTCAGCAGAAACAAGTCGACAAATCGATCCTGCAATCACAGTTTGTTTCGGCAAGGAAGGCAATTGAGTGGAACAAAAAAAAAACTCATGTCCGGGCATAAAGCCCAGCTGAATCCTCTTGCAACTCCTGAAAATGCAAAACCTACTCTGAACACAGTTGTAGGGTTGAATTTACTGAGTCTCATTTGCGTCCCAGGTTAAATCGGGAAACAAAATCACCGATGAACTTGCTAGGTATGGTGCAAAAGACCCTTTCTTTGGACTCAAAACTCGCGTTAGATCTATCTGCGTCCTCGGCTAGGGCTTCCATCCACAATTGGGTTTCATATCAGCATAACCGCAGATGACATGACTCTCCAGGTTTCCGGCAAACCAAACGTATGCTTCACAACATCTCTAAGAGGTCAGCGTCTTTCATTCTGTCCCTCAGTACGGAAGGCTATTTACTTTACCACAAGAGAAAGAAAAATCTCAACTCGCCTCAAATAACACTGCGCTTATGCATATAATGGGAGTTCTCTGTCAGGACAAAAACAACAAGCGCTTCGTAGACTGTTGCAATATAGTACATGTGGCGGAGGTATTACATATAAAACCTATCTTTCTTGTGCACGTCTAACACGATCAGCCCTACCCTAAACAGTTTAAAAAGACGTACGTAACAAAGAAGGGCTGTTTCGCGACAAGACTAGATACACCAAGGCACGGTCTACTAAACGGCGGAAAAAACCTCAAAGAGGTGGGCTGAAGACTAAGGAAGTTGAAATTTAAAAAAAAAAAAAATCACTGAAGAAGGTTAAGATGTCAGTCTGACGATTTAAGCAGCCGAATTGAGAAACCTAACTTAAGCCTATGTACGGGACGCCACTGCCACCCAAGACATTGGGAAAGAGTGCTGAGGATGAAATGGAATTGTACATCCGACTCACTGCCGGAAAACAAAGCTAGAGCCAATAATTGGAACAAGAACATTACACGTCTGAGTCCCCAGTTGGCCTCCCAGCGGAAGGGAATCAACAACAGTTAAAACCGCCCTAGGCCGGGTTTGTTCACCTTACTTTGCCATTTAAATTTTTTTTATTAATCATCAACATCAAACTCGCTTCAAAAATATGAAAACCGAATTGACTTCCGGTAGACTTACCGACCGTACACTTTCCGTACATCCACCACAGAAGTCACTCAATTTATTCCATCAAAATGCCATCTTCTAGCCCCAAACTATTTATGTAAGTCCCGTTTATTCATTTCCCTTAGGGAAAATGGCTTAAACGAAACACAACTCCCTAAAGCATTGACAGGAAATTACCCAATCCACAAACAAACCAATTGGCACGTCGCGTCGGTTCGTTTCGTTTATACCCACCATCCCTATGTAAGTAGGTTTTTGGCCCAATTCCACGTCCTCCATCTTAGCGGAAGAGGACAAAGTTGTTTCGTTATCTGGAAACATTTAATCTGAGAGTGAAATTTTTGACAATTTACCGAAGACACCAAGGACATCGTTGAAGGCTTACGTATACCTGTGCTGGCATAGGAACACCACCAGAACACGTTGTAGGGGGTAAAAATTCATTTTCACAGGGTGGCTAAGGGTGAGGGAAAGGAACTTTTTCAACCGAAAAATCGACGAGAAAATTGTTCCCAATTCAATAATCTTATTTGCAGTGGAATGAAGCAACCAAAAGCTGGTTACTAAAGTGAAAATCTGAGTCCTGGATCTATACCTTCCAACATCAGTTCATGTGCCATGGGTGCATCCCACCGTGCAATGCCAAAATATCATTTAGTATGCATGAATGCGATGTCATAACCCATTGACATGATGTGCAATTTGCCAAAGGCACGATATAAATACGAGTCCTCATCGATGTGGTGGGAAGGCGCGTGAGTTTTCGGTTCACTTGGAATTGGAGCGCATAAATGCGCAAGTGAAATTGAATAGCTATCGCATGTCATTCATTTGATATTCAATGGCCAAAGCCAATGGAATTAGTTATTGATGATGCATGGCTTCTGCCACAGAGTTGAACAGTTATCTACGGCCAGTATCCGTTTGATGTAGAGGTTGCCGTTCATTGATGACAGAGTTTGTGACGTCATGTTTCGATTCAAGGTCGGTTGAGGTTAGTCTCCAGCTAAATTTCCTTAAAAGCAAAAATGACAGCTTAGATAGGGAAAGCAAATGATCATCCTAACTTTAGCAATTAGGTTACTTTGGATCAACAACAGCCAAGCCGTTCTGAGTGTCCGACATTAATCGTAATCGAAAAGAAAGTGACAACCTCAATTGGTTGAAACTCCCTGAGGATATCAACAGACTATGATTAGTATTTTGTGTTCTACAGAGCTGAAGGAAAGAAGGATGAGTATGTACACAACAGGCTTCTTAGTAGATGCAGTTAGACAGCATGTCTAGATCAGAAAAAGAGACTCTGTAAGAAGCAAAGATAAAGCAATATTTCTAGAAACTACAGGTTTGGTGAGCACAATATCCAGCAGATGACTAGATCACTAAAAAAAGATCTCATTTTCCTTGAACTCAGACAAACTTGTTACCAAAAGCATTTATATCCGCTCTCTGTCAGATAGCAATTAACGCTTTTACGATAACCTCAAAAATTGTTTTCGATTGCATTTGCCTTCTTAAAACACGAGCCAGAGTCTGAGTCCAATTAGTCTTTTTGCCAGTTCACAGTGGTGAAATGAAAGCGAATTCCCAAAAGAAGTTCGACCTTAACAGTCAAGTTGCCATGACCATTTTGCGGGTTAGCAACTAGCTCCATCTAAACAGAACAGACAGGAACTAAAGGTAAGAGGAAACCCAATAATCGCTTACCGACACATTAGACAGTACCTTAGGTGGGTATAACGGATTCAGGCTAATTGATTTTTGCCTCGGGAGGAAACATTGCATGCGGTTCACAAGGGGACGCGGACAACTCCTGATAATTCAGCTGTCAAATCCATTTTGACCACATTGCGATCGACGTAAGGCATCCCCCAATATTATGGATCTCCGAACGTTCCAAAGAGCCCTCATCGACTCCGACCATTACCTTGTTGTAGCTTAGGTGCGGTTGTGAATATCACGAATAAGGTAAAGACAAGGTAATACTGTTGCATACTGAGCATTTCTGTAGACTTTATAACGGCGATGACGAACAAAATACTGATGTCAGGCAGAATGAACCTTTCAAACTGGACGATGAAGTAACAATTCAACCACCCGACTTGGATGAAGTGAAGATAGCAATATCTAAGCTGAAGTCCAACAAAAGTGCTGGAGTGGACGCCCTGACTGCCGCGCTCTTCAAAGCGGTAGGCGATGACTGGTAAGGAGCCAACATACCTCTAAAATAGAGTCGGACGAAAGTATGCCCGATAAATGGAACTAATCTTCAGGAAAGGAGACCCTTTGAACTGCACCAACTACAGAGGCATCAGTCTTCTTAAAATCGCTTACAAAATCTTAGCTGCTATATTGTGTGAACGCCTGAAGCCGTTCATCACAATTGAGACAACGACAACAGCGCTGAGATCAAATGAAGAATAACTCTCGCCAATCGCTGCTACTTTTTCGGCTAAGAAAATTTACCTTAATAATCCCAGTTCTTCTCTATTGCGTTGCGGCCTAGACATTATCAAAAATGGATAAGAGTGCTCTCGGCTGCTTTCAGGAGAAAATTCTTCGCGTTATTTTCGATCCAGTATGCATTGACGGTGAGTGGAGGAGGAGATATAATGACAAACTGTATGGATTGTATAGGGACATAGACCTAACCAGAAGAGTGAAGATTCAAGGACTGAGATGGCTGAGTCATGTAGAGTGGATAGACACCAACGGTCTGGTCCAAAAAGTCTTTGAAATGGACCCTGAGCAAGGACCGCGACTCAATTGGCACAAGCAAGTGGAAGGGGATCTCAGCCAGCTTAACGTGCACAACTAGAGGTAGCTAGCGAAGTATCGGGCTGGCTGCAGACGCTTATTGGCTGAGGTTCAGCTCCACCCCAGACTGTAGGGCTACTTAAAATAAGTAAGTACGAGTTAGTAAAATAAGAGTGAGCTTTGATAAGGGTATCCCACCGCCCCTCTAGTCTATTTCATTGGAAATCTTTAAATCATTTCGTCAATGTCCTGATCGAACTATCAAATTGTTTTAAGGCAAACATTCACCATTTCAAAGCAATCGGTCTGCATAGAGTAATGTTTAGGTTTGGTATAACTCAAGTGACGATAACTGTCGTATAATGACAATTTTGTTTCCTCAGACTGAGCCTCTAGTCATATCCCGAAGGACAGACCCTATATGTCAGTCCTTAGGAAATGATGTCTAAACATATCGTCGTTTGTTGTGTTGGCTAACAATTCTCGAAAGATATAGAAAGGATTTTGTTTATGTTAATTAGTTGTTGAGAAGGACGTTTACCAATAACAAAAAAGAATTGCAAAGACGAAATAGATCTAAAGCATGAAACCAACTAAGAGATATATTGGCATCTAATTAAAACCATTCAATGATTTCCATTCACACAGATACATTGAATTTTCATTTCGAATCTTTTCAATCAGAATTATTGAAATGGATACATGGTTTCAACTTCTAGTAAACACTAATTAAATGCAACCTCTTCAGAAATGTCAGAACTAATTTCAATTGAAGTATCTATTCATAGTACTCGTATTCACCAGAGCCCAATGAAAAAACTTGTATCCCGTGTTAGTGGAACCTCTCAATCCAACCCAATCGAAATAAGCGCCACCAACAGAAAAATAAAAAAGAAAGAAATATTGCCAAACCCACTTTTTACTTGGTTTTGTTTGGTTTTTCAATTTTGTTTCTTCATTTTTTCCACTATTATCGCTCTATTTATGCGAAAATGAAATAAGAAGAAGACTGAATAACAAAATGAATGAAAAACCTCCCGAAACCATGCTATGCCATGCCATTCAATTGCCGGGAATACTTCGCTTGCTTTGCTATGACTTGTCTTGTCTTCATAATGGAATACGACCACACAATAAAGAGAATCACAATGCAATTGAAGTTCAATCCGAAAGAAGGTCAATCTTGTTCAACTAAATAACTTTGAGTTGCAGCGCTTTGTAGTGTAATGGGATGGCAGTGCAGTGGTTTCGACATTTTTTATCACAACAAAAAAAATCAAAGAAAAACCTTCGACCTGTTCCCAATGGAGTGGAACTCATTGTTGTTCATGTGGGATTCAGAGTCTAATGTACCCAGGTATTCAATGTGGCACAGTTTATATTTGAGCACTGGGATCACAATAGTACACATTCTTTCACCTGACATCGAATGCGGTAGAAAATGCCAATACACTTGGAAGATCTCTTTAAGACAAAATAACTTGTCTGGACAGTGTGTTTTTAGAAACTTTTCGTAATAGTAAATCCTGTGTATTATTAGGGCTCTTAGACTGAAAGGTGGAAACGGGGGGCAGCAGGCGGCAAGGTGATATACATATACTGTCAATTTGAAGAAGATTCGTAGATTGTTCAGCAAGTTTATCAGAATTTGAATCACAGCCTGGCTGTCCCATCCAGTCTTTAGGTTTGAGATGTTAAAAATCGAATATCGAGTTCAAGAATTTAGCCACTACTCGTATGTATGCCAATGACTTGTATTAGGCCTCACAGAAAAAGGAGCTTACAATGGACATTTGTTCGGTTCAAATCGAGCATCTTCCGGCGCACATTTTGAAGCCCTTGCACTAAGTTTGAATTCTCTCGGAGCCATTTAGATATACGAGCTCCAAGCGGACTAAAATACTCGTAGATTCATTAATTCATTCAGGATGGCTGTGGGCCTCCGAGCAGCACAGTGAAACATCGATTATAACTAAACTTCGGCTATGGCATATCATTTGTTGATAAACATTGTCCACTCTGTAACGTAAGGATCCTCTCGACTCACGAAAATAAGGTCCTCAGATCCACAAGTACTTTCAACTCGGAGAAACTTCCTGCAGTATAAGATGAAGAGCTTGGGTCATTTGATGAGTATTTACCATTTGCCAATCCAATCCCTTATATATTTTGGAACTCTAAAAACGTTTGCTAGTTCCGAGCAATACAAAAGCGCAGAATGGCTCCGTATCGTGGAAACAGTGCAGTGACCCGGTATTTAAGGTGAGATTGTACAGTGAAGTAAGAATGGGTTATTGTGGCCAAGTTAAAGAAGCTAACGTTGCAACCAGTGTTGGACAGATTATCATGGAAAATTACGGTTTACAAACTACATTCCGTGCGACAGTCCTGTGAATAAATTCAAATCAACTAAACAAAATTTGTACGTCGTCGAAATGTGTGGTCTGCCATAAACATTACTTCAATGAACAAGAAACTGCAGGTAGTTGATTCCTCCCCGGCCACAAGAACTTCTCGTTCTACAAACCTCAACTAGGGAAATTTCGCGATGGATATTGGGCCAGAAACAGTACAACTGGCCCAGGAATTGAAGCTAAGCGTTAAGCATTCACAGATTTCGGACGGAAAATCATCTTCAGCAAAGAGACCGATCCATTTTTAGACGAATAGCTTTGTCAGTAAGTAAAATTGTAGTATACATGAAGATAACAATCGACATTGTATCGATTCAAATGCATCCAGAAAAAGTCACTATTTCGTGTGGAATTTGGTTCTTTAAATAAGAAGAGGCAATCGTGATTCACCAACATATTAAGGTTTTATCAGGAGTCGACGGGGGTATATCTAAATGAACGATTGAAAGCGGGATAGTCTTGAATATTAGCCAGTTCCCTTAGCCAAAGACGTCCAAACCAGAGATAAAATATTGAAAAGTATGGTATGAGTTTTACTCCAAGTGGTACTCGCAATAGAACCGTGGATTTCTTGATCGTGGCCGTTGCACGGATTCTGGACGCCCCAATCAACATACTCGTACTAAAGAAACTTTCCACCAATTTAGCCGTTGACCCAAGAGTTGCTAGATCACTCGATACTGATGAGACATTACGCAGATTGGGCTGAGACGATAAAGAGAGAAAAGCGGAGTTTCTGTCTGCTTAACTTCACCACAAAAAAAGTTTTCTGATTAAAGTGCTGCTTTTGACAGGTTGACCCGGGAAACTGAAAAAGTCGAACACGTACCTGAAGAACGACAATCTGAAAGAGAACGCAAGGTGGAGTTAAAGAGTGCAGAAAACTTTCAATACTCACCCTCAACTCAGAACAAGACAAAAGCTAGAAAAAGATGTTCGGAACCTCAGAGGTGGCCATATCATGAGGTGTGATTCAGCATGTCCAGCATTCGCGTTTTTTCCGTGGCAGAACCCACGGCCGGTCCAGTTGGGTGGCAGGACTGCCGAAAGTCCCTACCAGGACTTTAAACTCGGTATCATGGGAGTCAGGACTCCAGCAATTTGTTCTGGGACTGACTTGGAAAAGGTTGGTCCTCTATTGGAAGCGTCATGGTGGCTATGGTTTGAACTTTAAGTCGCTTGAAGGGTCTTTCACTTGTGATTACCTCGCTGTCCTCTTTTAAGATCGGAAAGAGGTTTTGGATAGGCCTCGACTCAAATCAAGGATGGAGTTTGAATCCTCAACCCAAATTCCGAATTGATTTTACTGAAACACGTAAGTGCTGGCCAGGCGTCTATATCCTGGCCCCCATGTATGTATGGGGATGCCATGAATTTGAGTCAATCAATAACAGGTGTTCATATAAAGCCCTATTTTTATTTGTTGGATCTTGCCCAGATCTAGAACTCTAAGGCACTGCCAGTGTAAAGTAGTATTTAGGAAAAATGTCTCCTCTCACCGAGGAGAGTGCTTTGGATCTTTCCAATGCAGCCCTTTTCTGATGGAGCAAGTTATAACGAAAATAGGTAACTGACAGTAAAATTAGTCTTAAGTCTGTATGTCTTCTCTCTCTTTTCGTTAGAAAAACTAGCCTCTCTCCTTCAAGCTCCGATACGCAATTCTGATAGCAAGAAAATATACGAGTACTCCAAAGAATCCGTTGAATGGGCGAAGTAGTTAGGTTCGTAGCCACAGCAAGCTGCGTTTAAAGTTTTGTTGAATCCTCTGACAACTTCAAAGTTACAGTTGGATTCAGGAGAGTAAACGACTCTGATGTTCCTAAAAAGTCGGCGAATTTTCTGCTGTCCCTGAGTATAAAATAATGTGGACTGCTTAAGTTTGGTAGCTGAGCTCCTTAGCATGACCTAAGTTTGCCAAACATAAGTGACACAACACTCCACACACGCTGTGAAAGTCATCACGGCAAAGAGGAGCATTTGTAACACTCCGAGCTACGCACGAATCAGGCTGCAGATACTCGGCACTAATATGCTGAATGGTTCCCTTATCCTTTTACAAAATTAACTAACAAATTCCAAACTACCTATTGTAGTTCTCTGCCTACAGTGATCCATTCCGATGTTCTTTCAAACTAAAACTGCTTTTACATTTCATCATAGGAACGAGCATGCAGAATATCATTTATACTGGGGTGCGTCCATCTGTTTCTCTATGTTCAAATAAATACAAAAGATACTTCGTCCGTTAGATGCCTATATTAAAGATTATTTTAGAATAATTTCACAAAGAATTACATACCCCGCTGGATAAGCTAGTAATCCGCTCACGGACGATACATCTAACGCTGCATTGCTGCATACTGTCAGTCCAAGAATTTTTTTCAGTTTTATCTGCAAATAGAAAGAGAACGCAAAACAAGTTGTTTAGTTATTTCCTGTCATTATAGAGGTATCCGTGTCTAATTGTAAATCCCCAAGGTACAACACAACACAACATACAAAACCATACCACGGCTCACACAATAACACACCGCTAGACAAGTCAAGACAACAAATTACGTCAAATTACATAGTTGTAACCATTCCTAGCTGAATAATTTTCTTTTTTTACGCAATTAAGCTTTATAACCGCCTCTCCCTGGCTCTGTCCAAGTCTACTCGGAAAAATTCACTATTCATTCGAAAACACCTACATACCCCGGATAGTGGGCCAAAACCAACTCAGATCTGTTAACAGGTGTTGCAAATGCGTCAGTACCCCCTAAAGTGCTTGGCTATGAAAGTGATCTTTGTAGCGCCCACAACATACTCATGTTCGCCTTTAGCCTTAAGTCAACACTGTACCACGCACGGTGGTACAAGTACGAAGGTTTCATTACAAGTAAAGATACCCTACCACCTAGCACAAGATCACTTGGCGCGAGCACTGTGGCCACAGCGGCGGCGCGCGGTTTCAACTTAATGAGCAGCATCGATTACACAACAATTCGCTTTGAAAGTCTTACTCTTAAAAGAGGGGGTTGAGTCTCTCAATGGAGTTCAGTCAGAGGTAATTGTTTCCAATATTACGCGCAAGATCGCTATAATATTGTTTTAAACTGTCTGCTGGAATGAGCATTAACCTTGTAAGCTATTGCCTATAAAACGTCGATCGACCAGCCGACCTCACTGTGCAGACAAAATGCTTAGGGGCAGATTTGACGATTTCGACAACGACAACAACGACAAAGATACCGCCAAAAAGCACCACTTAACGCTGCAGCTAGACATTCTGGGATTCATTCGTTAGTTTGAAACGCGATTTATTTGTGTCATTTTGTCTTTATTCGATAGAGCGACGCGTGTGGGTTTGCCATAATTACGTTGCTATTCGCGTATCTGAATTTTGCCAATTTTCAAATGCGAAATTCCTACGTGCGAAATCGGTTAATGTTCACTTTGCTTTGATCATTATCATGATGATAATGATAATGATGCGCCGAATACGTTCATGGAATTAAAATATTTTTTTTTTTTAATTTTTTGCGGACATACTGTATCTTTAACAATGCTTACTACTGACACAACTTGACTTAAGCATTGAGATTGAAGGTCGCAATATTTATAAGTGAATTTGATATTAAAAACCATGCTCATGCCCATGTTCATCACTGTAGGTTCCCAGATGGGCTGGGAACAGTTTGGAATCGCTAATTAAAAAGGGTTTTTCGGCTACCAGCTGGAATGGAAATATAATTTAATGCAAATTGAGTTCACGCAGCATCATCAGGTCGCTGTGGGTGGTGTGGTCATAACCGTGGGAATGAATCAAAGTGTTCCAGAGTATGAAAAAGCCATTAACACAGTCCTCATTCATAATTCAGATTTTATAACATTTTAACTCCAAAAAAAAGAACACAAAGCGAAAGATGAAATTAAAAGTTGTAATTGAAGAAGTCATGCATTAACCAAGAGAATAACACTTTTTGTTTCGAACGAAAAATTACCGAGGAGTGTGAGTTTGTGATTTCACTTTCGAAGTCGCATAGATAGTTTTCGTTTGTTTGCTTGGCCTCAGAAGTTTGGAATTTGGAATGAAATACTTAAGACTTTCGGTGGAAATAGCCCAACCTTCCCACGAACTTTGTTTCTTTGGTTGGCCCCCAGATAACTACATTTTAATAGGCTCGATCTAGAATCCAAAATCTCTCAGACTTGGCATGAAATAGCAACTTGTGCAGTGTGCTGGAATCAAGAACCACAGTCAGACCCAACTTATGGGCTAAATCATGGTTTAATGGACTGCACTGAAGATGAAGGACTAAATAACGTGAATAGAAGAAGTATAAGCACCGTCAGTCATTTGCCCTATAGTTGTTCTGAAGCACGTAGTCCCTCTTGCTATATTTTAACATTTTTGAGAGAGAGAACACTGCCTACCATAATGGGCAACACCTAGGCTACCGACTTTGTAATGAAATGAAGCATCATCACAGCTAGTACCTGTGTTCCGTGCCTCAACACAGAAAAAGGGGTCTGGAAGTTTCCTAATCGAACAAAAAAAAAATTGAAACAGTTTGATAGTACTGCGATCGACACAAGGCCCTAGTACTCTGATTTTGTTGGCTCCGTGTCAGCTTATATGTACTACAACCTTAAGAATCTCTATGTTAACATACTAAGCGCAAAAGACATATAACTGGGTTAAGCCGACCAAATTGGAAGAGAAGAACATTAAGCTTTTTTTCAAGAAACGAAGTTAGTATGCAGGGCCATTCTCCACTGCAGAAATGAGAACATACCAAGGCCTTGGCACAAATATCGGTGTGCTTAACATTAGAAGAGGTCCTACGGTTCATTCGCTAGGCATCATAAACGGTTTCTGATCAGGTCGATGTCGATGTACAGCTCGGGACAAAAACTTCTAGAAGAATCTTGCTTTTAATATGGGCAAGAATATCTTTATCCATTTTTGCTAACGTCCATGCCTCTGCATGCATAGAGCACGATGAGGGTCTTATGGAGAGTCACCGTGGTATTTCTTCTTAAGGCCTTTTGACCCATTTGCTTTTTTAGCCTGAAGAAGCAGTGATTAGCAAGAGTAACTTTTCGTGTGATATCTGAAAAATTGTCATCATCAGATCGAGCGGAGCTGAGGACTACAAAGTTCCTGACTGCTTCAAGCCTATAGCTCTTTTTTTGAGACATTGTGTCTTAGTCGTCGGTATTTTGTGTCGCTTCTTGTTGACATGTTGACATTTGTACTGAGTTTTGTCTTTAATCGCGATTTAACTCAGTTTTGGCGCTTCTGTTCCAATACTTGTTAACAAACCAGGAACAGCTAATTGAGATATGTCAAAGATGTCATCAGCATATGCAAGAACTTGGAATTCGGTGCCTTTTGTGTTGATTGGCATATTTCGCTCAATTTTCTCAAGTATCATGTTGAAAAAGTCAGATGACAGTGCATCGCCTTGTGAGAACATTTTTTGATATTTAAAGGTATCAGAGATACATGTTGTTTCCGAACGGAGTCCTCCACCTGACATATGTGTCAGGTATACAAAGGCTAGATATTGCTCTGTATAGCTCATCTCCATAGATGCTGATATACGAAGCCTTAACAACGATGAAGAGGTGATTTATATCGACTTGAACCTCATGTTTACGTATCGTTCTTTCCAGGATCTAGCATTGTGTGAATATTTGCTCGTATGTCGACTTACCGGGCATAAAATCGCAGGGATAGGAGATAGGATAGTTGATAGATGGCCAACAATTTTAACACGGATATGATCTTTTATGAAATATTAGGGAGACTAACGCCTCTTTCATTGGTATTAAATGGGCAATGCTAAGGTTCATCGCTTCAGGCAAACATTCAGCGGATCAAATCTTGGACATGAGTTTGTACACATCTTTTATCAAATGATCCCCCCTTGCCATAAATAGCTTGGCAAGTAGACCATCCGCCCCAGCAGCATTGTTGTACTTAATCTTGGATAATGGTATCCTCACTGCGTTTGTTTGAGTGGAAGGATGTCTTGATTTTCACCGCCTACACTGAACGGTTCATTCTGCCTGACAGGCCCATTTGGTTTGTTATTGCCATTTAACAGCCTGCAGAATTGGTCTTCCATATTCTCAATAACTACGGTGAGTGCTTATTCATCCCCACATGTGTCAGATGTTCGATGATTACAAGTAGTCGGGTCTTGTTGCCCTTATACGTTATTTTTAGAGAAATTGCCGAACATTGTTCCTGGAATAGCACCTTTTTTATTTCCTCGCTTACGGGTTCTTAATGTTTTTTTTCTTTTTTCACCTGAAAAGCCCATGTACCTTTCAAATTTAGGTAGGAGAACTCAAGTCGTTATTATATTCAGGGCTGCTTCGTAGGCGAGTTGTTCTCTGACGATTGCTTGGCTTCATTCTTCATCAAACCCATTTGTGATCGGATGAAACCCAGCCATCAGTTGTGAAGGTTTTGATGGCTTCTTACGGAAGTTACTGTTTTCAAATGCAATCATCTCATGCATGCGAGTCCTAATACAGAGCCTAAAAGTAAACGAATACTCGAGACAACTCGAGAAACTTAATATTGTTCTCCGTTGAATCAGCGATTTGTTCCGAAAAGTATACCAAGATGGGTCAAGGTGGGCTGCCAGATTTCTTTATTTCAAGCCAGATCTATGTGCTCTATAGAAAGACGGGCTGTTTGCAAGTTTGTATTTGCAAGCGACTCATCAAATTCACATTCAAATTGGTGGAATCGGTATGAACGGACTCATATGTAAACTTATTTAGGTAAGATTACAAAAATTGTTCCAAATTGCTGCTCCTCCCAAAAGATCTGGCGAAAGAATTCTGGATCTTAGTTGCTTAAGTCAGGTACAAGATTTATTGACTCAGGAGTTCCTTTACAGTCACCTGGCTCAGTGCATTTTCGTATCACAAAATCACGCCCCTTAGTCACAATGCATTCGGCCAAAAATCATAATTTTTAACAATGGCCTGATCGAATATATCGATTAGGAACAACAGAACAAAGATGAGTTAGAAGGCAATGTTTCGCAGTCATTTAAAAGTGTAAGTTTCCTGAGGCAACTCCAATATCAACTTCGAGCCAATACTATCAATGTCATAACAAACAAAGTAGTTGATGGGGGTCGCTGTTGTCACAGCAACAACAGAAGGCTATTTTATATGGAAAACACGAATATCTACAAGAATCATTGGCAAGGCTTTCTTCAAAACCTGAAATTTATTAGTTCAAGGCTTGCAATTGGATGAGACTAGAACTGAGCTTAAGCTTTCTTTCATCTCACCATCTGTTTAACGTTTGACCACCTTTCTTCTTATCCTTTTATTAACCCTTTCCTCGTTATACGAACTTATGCGTAACGAGTTTCCCATTTTACTGCATCACTGCTGCTCCGCTTATGGGGTTGGCTAATGTCGCAGACCGCAGAACGCGTCTACATAATGCTCGGTCCTGGATCGCTTCAGTGGTTAGCCCCAGGCGTTGTTGCGCATTTTCCATCTGAGAAATCCAGGAATTCTTTTTCCGACTTCGTTTTCTTACAGTTGGAGTGACCGTAGTTGATAGTGCCTTTTTAAACGGATTTTCCGCAGATCTTCTTTGAACGTGGCAATACTAGCTTATTCTATTCGCCTCAAGCTGTTCGGTTACCGAATTCTTTATATGTAGACTTCCTCTTATACGCGTAGATCTAATGCAATCGCGTTTAGTGACTCCACTAGACATCCTTAACATTTTCATTTCCGCTGCCGTCATTTTGTTTTTAAACGCTTCGTAAATTGTCCAGCACTGTGAACCGTATATAAGAGCTGGTCTAACAACCGTGGTGTAGAGTTCTCCCTTTAATTTAAGTGGAAATTTTCGGTCGGAAAAGATTCCCGAATTTTCCCGCCATTTCATCCATCCCACACTCACTCTGTGGTTTACGTCGTCGTCACATTTCGCTTCCATGTTAACGATTGATCCTAAGTACTTAAAGATAGTGCTTTTCGGAAGAACTATTCCGAACAGGTCGCAACGGATGCGCAAATGGGCACGTCAAATGCTCCGTCTTTGAACGACTTATTTTAAACCAGTTTCTCTCTAGCGCATTGTTCCATGAATGTAAGGCGTTCTATAAATCTTCGACGTTATCGCTAAGTATAACTGCGTCGTCAGCGAAGAGAATTGGCGTTACATTTGCTTCGCGCATGCAGTCTTTTACTACGTTAAAGAGGAAAGGGCTAAGTACGCTTCCTTGATGCACTCCGACATTAACTGGAAATTCTCTCGTTAGTCCAGCAGAGCTTTCAACCGCAGTTTTCACGTTTCCGGTACGTTTTGAGACCTCAGCGCGACCCATATGAGATCCATAGGCACTCGATCGAATGCTTTCTCGAGGTAAATCCTCAGACGAATCTCGGTGCTTTTCCATTATTACTCGTAGGCTTTGGATAGCGTCCACCGTCGATCTTCCTTCAACAAATCCACACTGGCTATTATCGAACTTTATTATTTGCCGAAGACGTTCGTTTAAGACTCTTTCGACGATTTTCATCGTGTGTGACATAAGCTTGATTGAACGGTAGTTGTTGCATTCTCGAGTGTCGCCTTTTCCTTTGTATAATGGAACCAAGAAGCTACTTCTCCATTGATTCGGCATAGGTTGTCCACATTTTAATTTATTTGAAAGTTTCGATAGCCAAACGCTGCCGATCCCGTCCATCTTCGACCAAAACTCTAATGGAATGCTGTCTGGTCTCGCCGCTTTCCCCCGCTTCATTTTTCCAATTGTACTTATTTCTTCGATTGAAAAGTCCGAAACTTCCTCCTCGAATAGACCAGCTGTCGGCACGATATCACGTGGAAACTGTTTGTTAAGCAACCCCTTGCAGTATTCAAGCCACCGGTCACAAATTTCCTTTTCATTTGTTAATAAGCGACCGTCTGCGTTTTTGATGTACGAGTATTTCGGCGAGGTTATTTCCATTGAATTTTTCTCCTCTGTGCAGCGAGCTTAAAAATATTTGGCATTTTAGTACTGTACGACGTTTGAACTTCTTGGATAGCTTGTCTTCTATCCGCCGATCGTGAGGATATTTGTTTCAACTCCTGGTACAGGTTTTCCGCTTCTGCCGCTCGAGTTCGAGCCAGGACTTTCTTTGCGATCTTTTTAAGACGCTCGTATTCAAGAGCCAGTCGAGCTTTTTCGATATCGGCGCTCCGATCGCATTTTGTCCACGCTTGGAATGCACTCTTCTTGTTGGCCACAGCTCGTTAGCTTTCGTCATTCCACCACCATGTTTCTTTGCCGACGTGATGGTATTTCGATATAGTCCCCAGATGGGACTTTGCGAGTGTTATGCATTCCTCGTGCATGCTGTTCCACATTTCTTGCGGGCTAAGTGAGTCTGCGATACCGTTTATATTGTGAAGTACTTCTTTAGCCAGTGCGATAAATCTTGCGCTTCGTTCCTTCGATAGATTGTACCACCGGATTTTTGGCTTTCCAAACGATGCTCGTGTTTTCGGTGGTTCCGCTGTGAAAAATTCTGTAATGAGCAGACGGTGTTGGCTTACTAGCGATTCTCCAAGTATTACTTTACAGTCCTTAACACGGTTTCTCATCGACATTTTGCAGAGGTGATAATCTATTTGCGTTTCGTGGCCTCCGCTGCTATAGGTGATAAGATGTCGTTGATGTTTAATAAACATTGTATTTAAGACGGTTAAGCCGTAAGCCCTACACGCTACAAGGAAGTCTTCGCCAGCTGAATTTCTGATTCCAAAGCCTGTACCGCCGTGGCAGTCCTCATAATCAACATTTGTTTCTCCGACGTGGCCATTTAAATTTCCGCATACGAAGAGCATCTCATCGATAGGTATATTTCTAAGCATATTACCGAACTCTGACCAAAATGTATCTTTTTCCTATTGGTCGCATCCATTTTGTGGAGCGTACGCGCTAACAATGCTCCACGTTTCATTGTGTATGACGAGTTTTACACTCATCAAGCGGTCGCTTATTTTCAAGATACCAACGATGTTGCTTAGAAGATCCGCTGCAACAACGATTCCAACACCGTTTCGTCCATTGACCGTTCCATGGTAGAACATCTTAAATGCCTTAGTTTTTAAATCTAGAAAACGCGCTTTATTTCCTGTATTACACCACTTCGTTTCCCGTACGCACAGGATTTGTAGAGTTCTGCGACGCATAATCGCTTCCAGTTCTAAACTTTTTGAGGTCATCGATCCGACGTTCCAACTTGCAAACCGAAGTTTAGGAAAATATTTTGGAAACTTCATTTTGCCCGCCCCCGGAATCCGTCGGGCTCTGACACAAGCACTTCTGCTTGCTCTGGGATCACCCGAGTGCGTTGCAATCGTGGTGCCCAGCGGGGTAGTGCTATTAATTGTGATCATTTCCATGAAGTGTATCTAAAGTTTGAGTGGTTTGACACTTGTATGCTCATTTCGAATTGATTGACGGTTCTTTTACCCCACCGTTAGTCTCCAGACGTGGGAACCCACTGATTACATACAAACTTGTTGGAAAGTTTTAAGGTGTTAAAGTGTCACAGGCTCATTTTTGGTGTCATAGTTGCCTGTATATGATTGGTGTCGCATTTAGTCGCCTCTTACGACAAGCTGGGACGCACTGCGAGACGTTTGACCACCTAAAGATTAAAAAAAACAAGAATACTGGTGGCACCGGGATTTCTACAGACGACGAAAAGCAAACCTTCGAAGCAAAAAAGCAATATAGGGTACTTTGCCTTATGTATACAAGACGACTACTTCCAGCTTGAAAATGACCATATTTATGGCGAAAGAGAATCGACAGAAACATGTCTGTCAATTTTAACGATAATATTTTAAATTGATTGCACCCAACACTCGTTTAAGTCTAAAATAGTATGGAAATACTCCGAACCTACATTCCATAAGAACGATATGGATCTGGTTTTTGTCCATTTCGGTCAAGTTAAGTGCTCGCTGTTCTGCCACTTGTTGTACAAAGCCAAAAGTAAAGTTTTCCGGAAATAAATTCAAGGCAAACTTGGGTCAATTTTATGGTTAAAAGGTCAAAACACCAGACAGTGTTGGCGATTTTATTTTTCTTCCAACTTTTAACGATATTTTGTTGTTACCTACACGTGCCACAGTTCATCGCATTACGTATGCATAAAGCACTTTTCAAATTTGCTCACTCAAATCTATTTAACTAGTTATGACATAATTTAGTTGTTTCGAACGTGTTCCAAATAGAAAAGTATTGTTGTAGCCAAAAATATCCAACAGAAACAAATAAAAATATAGAATAAGGCACTTTGAAAGGTTTTATAGGTACTTTTAGCAGTTTGCTTTGAAAGGACATGTACTGAAGTAATTAACTGATATCCGTTTCAGAATAAAATTTAACAGAGCATCCGTAAAAGGTATCTTCAATTTGGGCTCCAACGAACCTGCTGGAGCATAGAGGCCGGAGTGAGATATTTCCAAAACATACAAAAGCTTGTACTGAATCAGCAATGCTTTTTTATGACTATGCAAACGGAATATTTAGAATGCTACAGACCACTAACTTCTTCTGTCCAAGAAGTTCAGTAAACGGATTCGAAGTTAGTGGACTGTTAAGTAAAACCTTTTAAGCGTCGTTAATACGTCCAAGGCTATTCGGCATAAGAAGACTGATTTGAACCAAAGCCTTCGAGCAATGGGCTAAATATTACGTTAAGGTCGCTCTTTTAGTAGAAAGAAATGCAGCTTAAGCAGCATGACGAAATGTTATCGAAGTTCTCACATTTCGCTAGACATAAATTCTGTATTCTAGATGTCTGAATGCTTCGACTGAGAACAGAACAGAAGAATGCAGAGGTGAAGATTGGAGGGTAATAGTAGAGTTACAATAGGTTTTACAAATTTGGAAGAATTTATTTTGTGGACAACTCGAACTTTCGAGTTTACAGAGTGAATTTAGCGATAGCGTTCATTTGAATGAGAATAAATTCGGAATCGGATGGCAATTTTCAAAAAGTGTCCTTAAATACTTATTATACCATCGACTACAGAATGTGGAACAGCATGCACGAGGAATGCATAACACTCGCAAAGTCCCATCTGGGGACTATATCGAAATACCATCACGTCGATGGAAATAACCTCGCCGAAATACATAAAAAATGCAGACGGTCGTTTACTAACAAATGAAACGGAAATTTGTGATCGGTGGCTTGAATACTGCAAGGAGTTGCTTAACAAACAGTTTCTATTCGAGTGCATCTGGTCTATTCGAGGAGGAAGTTTCGGACTTTTCAATCGAAGAAATAAGTATTGCAATTGGAAAAATGAAGCGGGGGAAAGCGGCGGGACCAGACAGCATTCCATCAGAGTTTTGGTCGAAGATGGAGGGGATCGGCAGCGTTTGGCTATCGAAACTTTTAAATAAATTAAAATGTGGACAACCTATGCCGAATAAGTGGAGAAGTAGCTTCTTGGTTCCATTATACAAAGGAAAAGGCGACACTCGAGAATGCAACAACTACCGTTCAATCAAGCTTATGTCACACACAATGAAAATCGTCGAAAGAGTCTTAAACGAACGTCTTCGGCAGATAATAACGCTCGATAATAGCCAGTATGGATTTGTTGAAGGAAGATCGACGGTGGACGCTATCCAAAGCCTACGAATAATAATGGAAAAGCACCGAGATTCGTCTAAGGATTTACACATGGTATTTATCGACCTCGAGAAATCATTCGATCGAGTGCCTAGGGATCTCATATGGGCCGCGCTGAGGTCTCAAAACGTACCGGAAACGCATGTTAGAATAATACAAGACATGTACCGAAACGTGAAAACTGCGGTTAAAAACTCTGCTGGACTAACGAGAGAATTTCCAGTTAATGTCGGAGTGCATCAAGGAAGCGTACTTAGCCCTTTCCTCTTTAACGTAGTATTCGACTATCTTTTAAAAGACTGCATGCGCGAAGCAAATGTAACGCCAATTCTCTTCGCTGACGACGCAGTTATACTTAGCGATAACGTCGAAGATTTACAGAACGCCTTAGATTCATGGAGAAATGCGCTAGAGAGAAACGGGTTTAAAATAAGTCGTTCAAAGACGGAGCATTTGACGTGCCCATTTGCGCATAGGTTGCGACCTGTTCGGAATAGTTCTTCCGAAAAGCACTATCTTTAAGTACTTAGGATCAATCGTTAACATGGAAGCGAAATGTGACGATGACGTAAACCACAGAGTGAGTGTGGGATGGATGAAATGGCGGGGAAATTCGGGAATTTTTTGCGATCGAAAATTTCCACTTAAATTGAAGTGGACACTCTACATCACGGTTGTTAGACCAGCTCTCATATACGGTTCACAGTGCTGGACAATGTACGAAGCGTTTTAAAACAAAATGACGGCTGCGGAAATGAAAATGTTAAGGATGTCTAGTGGAGTCACTTAACGCGATTGGATTAGATCTACGCGTATAAGAGGAAGTCTACATATGAAGAATTCGGTAACCGAACAGCTTGAGGCGAATAGAATAAGCTGGTATTGCCACGTTCAAAGAAGATCTGCGGAAAATCCGGTTAAAAAGGCACTATCAACTACGGTCACTCCAACTGTAAGAAAACGAGGTCGGAAAAAGAATTCCTGGATTTCTCAGATGGCAAATGCGCAACAACGCCTGGGGCTTACCACTGAAGCGATCCAGGACCGAGCATTATGTAGACGCGGTCTGCGGTCTGCGACATTAGCCAACCCCATAAGCGGAGCAGCAGCGATGCGGTAAAAATGGGAAACTCGTTACGCATAAGTTCGTATAACGAGGAAAGGTTAATAAAAGGATAAGAAGAAGATACCATCGACTACAGAAGTAATACCCTCAGGAACATTTCGTACAACAGCATCCACACTGGTATACGTATGTATGTCCTCATTCGTAAAGGGTTGAGATCTCGAGAGGCCAAAACTCCAAAAACATACCATGGGCAAGAATAAGAGTTCTCTCATTAGGTTTTGAAACCGAAGCAGCAGAGAAGGCAAAACAATGTAACTCTGATAGCATGCTACAGCAGGAAGCAATGTATGTATGACATTGAATAGCTGGTAGTAAGGAAACCGGCGTATCACAATGTTGTAGGAACCACATCTTGTATGGATCCGGACCTTATTTTTAAAGCAAATGATGATGCCACCAATATAAAGAATCCACTGGATTTTTGTGAGTGTTGTTAAATGTCAAGAGCCTGTTATGGATTGGATTATGGATTGATTCAAAAGGTCAATCCGCGAACCCTTGTTGCAAACAAAGATCTCGCTGTAGTGCCGCATATCTTCGATTTTACGCGGATTTAGACTGGAATATATTTGCAAAATTTTACACATTGTGGACGAATAAAGGCCAAGTGTTGCGATCGACGCTGTATTGCCATTGGCTTACGGTCTTGCAAATTGTGTGAAATGTATCCACATTACGGTAAATAGCGAGCTCAGTTGGTCGGTTATGAGAACCAAAAAATCTACATGGTTATCATCTACGAGAATTGAAGACTTACTATATTTTCACACTCGCCATCACGGTTTGGGAAGGTATTCTTGGTCAAAATGGGACTACGAAAACTTTTTAGCGCGTGTTGGCATTCGAAATTTACAGAGGCGTAGTTAATGGATCTTCTCGGTAGCGCATATGGCGAGGATATACTCAGGCAGAAATAATGTACTACTCTACGATTCAGTGTTGCATACGTTTAAACGATAACGACAGTCAAATCTGCAAGTGGAATGTCCCAACCTTTAACAAGCCAGCCTTTGACTGTTACCATGCAGATATTGTATAACTCTCATTGCATAAGGAGGATACAAAAGAGCTCCCCGCCGAAACATATGAGCAATGTCCGAAGGTTGACGTTAACATTTTTGCGATTTTAACGCCAGGATAGGAATGGAGGATATTCTTGATAGGACACTATACTACGTCTGGCACCGGACTAAGGACGAAATATCAGTATAACAAGCACACGGTTTCCTTAATATACACAAGGCGGCACTTTGATAAAAGTAAGGTATGTGTCCAGTATTCTGGAAGTCCGGACGATCCAGGCCATTGATTCGGGGCCATGATGCAAATGCAAATTTCCCAAGCGCCACAAAAGAGAATAATTTTTGTGAGAGAATATAACATAGAAAAAGGTGCAATCGCCGAACGTGTATTCCAAAACTTTTCACCACTCCTATACAGCCGGCATCAAGTACCTAATGGCATCACTGTCAAGGTGCCGGAAGATACACCAGCAAAAAAAAAACCCAACTGCGTCAACCATAAAGGTATAAGTCTTTTTACCATCGCATTCAAGATCTTACGTCTGATAGTGTGAGAACGTCTGCAACAACCTAATTGGCCCCTATCAATGCGGTTTCAGACCATTTGAGGCCGCATTGGCATAATCTTCTCCCACTCTGGCTAATACTAGAAGCAACTCAAGAAGTCCAAATCGATACCGACCATTTTTTCATTGATCTTTAGGACACGTAAAGCAGCATTTATAGAGACAAGCTTTAAAGAGTCATGTTAGGCTTCTCGTGGTGTTGAACATGGAGCAGGCATGCCACTCTGTCAAGGTCGATAACGACATGACCAAAACCCACGATGATAAAAGGTGGTTCTTTAATATTATACTCGGATGAATTGTGGGGAATTCACTAGCGAACACCGAAGCGGTTTTACCGAAGGCGGACGAAAATGTCCTCAGTCGTTTCGAGAGAAAAATTCTTTCAAATATATTCAGTCCCGACTTACTATTTGAGCTATACAGAGAGATCGACTATATCAGAAAACTGCGCACCAGTCGCTTAAAATGGGTAGAACACATAGGGCTAACGGACAAAAATGATCCGGCAGGCTGAGTCTTCGAATCTAATCTTGAGTTAAAAAGTAAGTTATTGGATCTATTCTACAAAACACTGCACCAGATATTCGGCATGACAGACATGAATTTAGCTATCTTTAATGTATCTGTTCAGCTGCTGTTGTATGTAGACTCGGTCAATGGTGCTACGAATTAAAGAATCATCTTTTTACTATTTGTTTATCTCGGAGGAATATCGTACTAGTGGAACTCTTACGAAAATTCACTGTTTTACACGAAACACATTTTATTTATCCTACTTTTTTTGCTAAACTCTTTGAACTGAAAGAAAAGCCAGTTAAAACAGGTGTAAATGCTTCCGCAAATTTTGAGCCAATCCAACTATTGAAACAGTTGTATTGGTAATGGCTTCGGACATCCAAAATCAGAGTTTTTTGTTAGCTTTTCTTAAAGTTCAAATTGATATTCTCAGCTCACTTAAGCCAGCAGAGGGATCACTTCAATAAACTTCAATAAACCCATGAAGAGGGACTGCTAGATTACGATCAGCCAGGTGGTGTCAATCCACCTTGATTAAAAAGGTGGAATGACCACCGTGTTGCGCTTCCATTGTTCCGATTTGAGTTCTGTTTTTTTTGTGAAGTTGGTACATCTGTTGTTGATATTCCCTCTAAATCTTAGCGTTATAGGTTGATATTTGCAAAAGTTACGTAGCCAAGAGTACATCTATCTCTGTGTGTGTTGGCGATTTTTTTACAATTTTAGAAATGAATTTAAATTTGCAACAATGAACTTGTATTAAATTTTGCGTAAAAAATGGATTTAATGGTGCGCGAACGTTGGAAATGTTGGAAAAGTGTTTCGGCAACGATTCTCTAAAGAAAACGATCGTTTACCAGTGGCACGAGCTGTTCAAAAGTGGTCAGACCATCGACATCGAAAACCGACGAAAACATTTATGAGGTAAAAGAAATGTTGGTCAATAACCGCAAACTAACCATCAGAGAGATAGCGGAGGACTTGAACATTGCCTATGGATTCGTCCAAGACATTTTGGTTAATGATTTAGATTTCCGTCGTATAGCAGCAAAGTCGGTGCCAAAAGACCTCAATTTCATGCAAAAAAGAGACCGTGTTGACGTCGCAAAAGAGATGATTTGCGAGGCTGAATCCGATCCCACATTCGTCGAAAGGATCATTATTGGAGACGAAACGTGGGTTTATAAGTACGACACGCAATCCAGACATCAGGCAAGTGAATGGCGTTCACCAAATGAGCCGAGACCAAAAAAATACGTCGTTTTCAGTCAAAAAAGAAGGTAATGCTCACAGTTTTCATGGATTACAACGGTGTAGTGCATCTTGAATTTTTTCCAGAAAGTCAGAGAGTAAACAAAGAGTATTATTTGGGCGTTATGAGACGTTTGCGTGAAGCAATTCGCCGAAAGAGACCAGAATTGTGGGTGGAAAATTCGTGTCACCGTAATTATTTGACGAAAAATTCAACAAATACCATCTAACAGCCATTGAATTCACCTGATTTGGCTCCCTGTGACTTCTTTCTGTTCAATCGAGTTAAAAAACCACTACTAGCCGAGAGGAAAACCGAATATAAAATGAGTTTCGAGGATTGGATCAAGCGCTGGCATAAGTATGTTGCAGTCGTATTTGTAATCTTGTATTTCTAATTTTCTGAATAAATTCCGCAGATAAGCTATCCAGCTTTGTTATTATTGTTCTTATTCTTCTCTCGAGGATGGCAACGATTAGTATAAGGCCTCGTAGAAGTAGCATCTTCCGACAGGTGCTGGTTCCTTAAATGACGAGAATGAGCCTCTGCAGCCGAACATCTTGCAGCTCTGCTAATAAGTCCTACTTCACGTCTCCCCGTGGCGCCATCTGGGAATCTCACTAGAGGTTGCGAAGTGAAGGGGGCAAATGGCGAGTTTCCTGCGCCATTAACCAGGATTAGTGTCGGAAAAACAAAACAAGACCTTATCCGGGCTACTCCGACATATTTGGAGCTCAGGCTGGAAAGGATTTTCAGGACTTAGTCAGGGTCTTGGAAAAGAGATGGTGGCGGACGAGCCCTATAAGGGCCAACGGCCTCAGCCGGTTTACTGGCTTCGGTGTAACCGACCACTCGTCCTAGGGGCACTCAAAATGGAACTGGTCCTCCAGGTTGGGGGTTGTGGCGCCGGATGTGGACGGATCTACTGTTGACAACCGACGCAAACGATTTAAGGACAATGAGCTACGGATATGCACGTGGAATGTAAGATTCCTTAATAGACCACGTGCAGCCGAGCAACTAGCGGAGGCCCTAGACTGCTGCAAAGCAGACATAACCGCCATCCAAGAAATGCGATGGGATGGGCCGGACAAAAAGAAGATGAAAAACTGCGACATCTACTACGGCAATTGCTATCGACGGCAAAAGCAGCGCTTATTTAGATGCGGATTTGTTGTCGGAGGCAGACTAAGACGAGAAGTCCTCAGCTTGCGGCATGTGAGCGAGCGCCTCGTAGCAATCCGCATCAAGGCTAAATTCGCCAACATAAGCCTCATATGCGCGCATGCCTCCACAGAGGAGAAAGATGACGACGCCAAGGATGCCTTCTACGAGCTCCTCAACAAGACCTACGAGCAATGCCCTAGCTATGACATTAAAATTGTCCTCGGTGATTTTAATGCAAAGCTAGGAAGAGAAAGTATCTTTGGTAGAACAATCGGAAAATATAGCCTGCACAACACCACCTCCGATAACGGATTCAGGCTAATCGACTTTGCGGCGGGGCGAAACATTGTCGTGGCTAACACGCGGTTCCCACATCTCGACATACACAAGGGGACTTGGAGAACTCCTGATCAATCAACAGTCAACCAGATTGATCACATTGCGATCGACGCAAGACACTCCTCCAGCATTATGGATGTCCGTACGTTCCGAGGAGCCAACATCGACTCGGACCATTACCTTGTTGTAGCCAAGGTACGGTTGCGGATATCCCAAACTACGCCAAGACAAACTAATGCTGTGAGAAAATTCGACGTCAGACGGCTACAATCGCAAGAGATCGCCAAGTCCTTCTCCGATCGAGTGTCTCTTAATCTCTTAAGAGGTCCAATGCCGCCAGCATCAAGCATCGAAGACCATTGGAAACACTGCCATCAGAGATGCCGCTTCTGATGTGCTGGGTTTCACTCGTCCACCACAACGAAACCCCTGGTTCGATGATGAATGCCGGCAAGCACATGCAGCAAAGCAAGATGCATATAACGCGGCGCTGCTTAGAAAGACCAGAGCTGCTCATGAGCTCTATGAGGGGAAGAGGAGAGACGAGCACCGGCTTCTCAGGAGGAAGAAGAAAGAGCATGAGAAGCGCGCGATCGAGGAAATTGAGAGATGCTACTCCAGGAATGAGGTTCGGAAGTTTTACCAAAAGGTAAAAACAACATGCCGCGGAAACAAACCCCGAACCGAAGCCTGTAGAGATGAACAAGGGAACATCGTAGTAGAATCGCAGTCGATGCTGAGGATTTGGAAAGATCATTTCTGCAGACTGTATAACGGCGATGACGGACCAAATACCGCTGTCAGGCAGAATCAACCTTTCAACCTGGACGATGATGACCAACAATTCCGTCCACCCGACCTGAATGAAGTGAAGATAGCCATATCGAAGCTTAAGTCCAACAAAGCTGCTGGAGCGGATGGCCTGACTGCCGAGCTCTTCAAAGCGGCAGGCGATGACTTGGTAAGGAGCATACACCAACTCATCTGTAAAATATGGTCGGATGAAAGTATGCCCGATGAATGGAACTGCAGCATTGTTTGTCCGATTCTCAAGAAAGGAGACCCTCTGAACTGCGCCAACTACAGAGGCATCAGTCTCCTTAACATCGCATATAAGATCTTATCCGCCGTATTGTGTGAACGCCTGAAGCCGTTTGTCCTATATCATATATATATTATATATCATATCAGTGTGGCTTCAGGCCAGGAAAGTCCACCATCGACCAGATATTCACACTACGGCAGATCTTGGAGAAGACCCATGAGCTTCAGACCGATACCCACCACCTATTCATCGAATTTAAGGCCGCGTATGACAGCATCTATAGAGACGAGCTATATAGAGCAATGTCTAGTTTTGGCATCTCTGCCAAACACGTCCGTCTGTGCAGGATGACGATGGAGAATGCACGCTGCTCCATCAAGGTCGGTAAAGATCTCACCGAGACCTTTGATGTCCAGAAAGGATTTAGACAAGGCGATGCGCTGTCATGCGATTTTTTCAACATCGTACTTGAAAGAATAGTGCAAAACTCACGAGCAAACACAAGAGGCACTATCTTTCAAAAGTCCGTCCAACTACTCGCATACGCCGACGATATTGACATAATCGGGAGAAAACAGCGTGATGTCAGTGGCGCTTTCGCGAGTATTGAGACGGAAGCGGCGAAAATGGGTTTAGCGGTCAATGAGGGCAAGACCAAGTATATGCTGTCAATCAAAAAGGACAACCAACACCGACGTCTCGGACAGAACGTCACCCTCGACAGATATAACTTTGAGGTAGTTAAGGACTTTGTCTACCTAGGCTCCGTTATAAATACAGACAACGACACCAGCGCTGAGATCAAGCGAAGAATAACTCTTGCCAACCCCTGTTTCTTTGGGTTAAGAAGGCAATTGAGTAGCAAAGCCCTCTCTCGGACAACAAAAGTCACCCTTTATAAGACTTTAATAATCCCGGTCCTGCTCTATGGCGCAGAGGCATGGACTTTATCAAAAATGGATGAGGGTGTTCTTGGTTGCTTCGAGAGAAAAATTCTTCGGGCGATCTTCGGTCCCGTCTGCATTGACGGTGAGTGGAGGAGGAGATACAACGACGAACTGTATGGACTGTACAGCGACATGGACCTAGCCAGAAGAGTGAAGATCCAAAGACTGAGATGGCTGGGTCATGTAGAGCGCATGGACACCAATGCTCCGGTCCGAAAAGTCTTCGAATCCGCCCCCGAGGGACAGCGCAGTAGAGGAAGGCCAAGACTCAGGTGGCGCACGCAAGTGGAAGAGGACCTCAGCCAACTTAGCGTGCGAAACTGGAGACAGCTAGCCAGGGATCGAGCTAGCTGGAGAAGCTTGTTGACTGAGGCCCAGGTCCACCCCGGACTGTAGCGCCACCTAAAGTAAAGTATTCTTCTCTCGAAGAAGTAAAGATTATCCCAGAAACTTCTGAAAAAGTCATTGTGATGTACACCAAGGCGTTAAGCATGAATGGCTGTATGGCTTTGGCGATGCCAGAGACAATTCGAGCGTTGCAATAACTGAGAGTGTAATCTTTACTTACAATACTTACTTTATGTAAGTCGGCTTTAGGGTCTAGGCAAGTGGCATAGTGTCAAGCTATACCACCTCCAATGATGATCTCATCTTCCTATATGCGCAATCATATTGGCTTTAATAAATAACTTAATTACTTACTGTCGTTAACCATGAAGCGATGACGATGCCTCCATAGAATTAGACATCGTAGGATTGCTTGAAAGCAGACAAACTTCAGATTGAACGAAGGCCGTCGGAAAATCCAAATCAAATCGGTTTAAAAAGGCCGAAAGACAAATAATTAGGACTTCCCAAATGGAAAAAAAGCCACAAATCTCCCAGATACTACAATAGATGGTCCAAAGTAAAGAGGTCTGCAGAGTGATTTGCAATTTCAACCAATCCCACGAACGGCCCAGTAACAATGCAGATACGTGGGAGAAACGTGTGGCATTTAAAAAATGTGTTTATGAAATATTTCTTCTATTTCACGCCTAGACTCCCGTATGGTTATAATTTATGTTAAATCTATTCACCTGCTGATGATAAGCTACAACTCTAGGTCTTCAGGTCAACAAAATAATAACCGAACTGCTCTCTAATCAGCTCTAAGTTTATTTTTATGAACAGAAAGATTGTGATTTCCTTGAAATCTCATCAGCTAAACTCGTTTTAAGACTTTGATTTACGGATTAACACCCTCGTTAAAAAGTATAAATAAAATAAAAAAAAAAAAACTTTAAAATGAAATAGAATTCAAAGCTCGTTCTATTATGATATTGTGATCGTTCGGTGAATGCCACATATCCCAGTGCTTTGAGTGCGACCAGTGCAAAATGATTTCATATTTTTCTGTTTACGAATAATCGCATTTGATGATGTTTTTTCTGTTTTTTTTTTTTTAAATGGAAACAAGTTTCAATGTCATGTATCATTAATTTCGCATTCGAATAAAAAAATCTCATTCATCTGGCACGATGATGATACGAGCACTCTACACGTTTTGAACATCTTTTCTCCGTTGTGTCGCTTTGCTGGATTACAACATTTTCAACATTTTATTACGTTTTACTTTAAATGCACACACGCCATGTGCTCGTTTTGTGAGTTAATTCGTATACTCGTACACTCAAAGATACAAAGATGTGCGTTGTGTCGTTGTTGTCCTCCTTCACAATTAGCAAATTGTGAATTGTGAATGAAGAAATAAAATAACAACAAGAAAATAAAGAGTAAATAATTTTAAGCAAATAAAAGTGAATAATTTGCATAAGAAAACAGATAACATCCCTGAGTGGTTTGAGCTCTGGCTTGTTATTGAAGCCGCACTTACTTAGACTCCTACATACCTACATACTCGTACATACACGGTGCGATGATGCACATTACGAGTAAATTGTCAGAGTCGGCTAAGGAGGGAACAAAGACGAATGAGCGATATTTTTTTTTGGCAGATGATGTCATAGTAACTCCATCTCGGTTCGTGAAAACAAAACAAATTTTTCCCAATTTGTTTGTGGAAGAAGACTCTGTAGGATGTTGACTTTGTCAGTTTTAGGACTTTTGTGCAAACTTGTAATCGTATTTTGGATAGATGTGCTAATCAGTGATGAAAATGTTGTAGTAGAGTGACTATCTAGCGACAGTCGCGTGGATCGTTGACTTATATTTTTTATGAATTTTTTTTCTTTCATATTTGCATTTGGTTTTAAAAACTTTTAAATGGTTAAGACAATATTGCGAAGGGGGTTGTGTAGCATGTCTTGAGGAAAGCTGTTAATTTTTATAAGCCACGACCTAAACACGTCATAATTCGCAATTCGGTTATATGAAATTAATCTCTTCTAATCCAATAAGACTAATGCGAGTAACGTGGGAATGAAATTATGCTTGATGTTAAATTAGTAACGATGTCATTGTAAAGGGTGTTTTTTTAGGAGCTTGAGAAATTTAAATAATTAAACAAGACAGAAATATTGTTGAAATGAATATTTTAATTATAATAATCTGGTAGATAATTTCATTTCATTTCATCAAATATTATATCCGGTATATGCCCGCCGCGGCATATTTCACTACTTTTTCCAATAAATCTGGCCGTATGGCGTCAATGGTGGCTTGAATATTGGCTTTCAATGCTTCAAGAGTTGCTGGTTTGTCGGCATAAACCAATGACTTAGCATAGCCCCATAAAAAGTAATCGAGAGGCGTTAAGTCGCACGAACGAGGGGGCCAGTTAACAGGATCACTTCTGGAAATAAAGTTGCCACCAAATTGAATTTGGAATAAATTGATGGTTAAGCGCGCTGTATGGCAAATTGCGCCGTCTTGTTGTAACCAAATGTCGAAGATGTTTAGCTGATTAATTTTTGGAAACAAAAAATCAGTCAGCATTGCTCGATAGCGCTCGTCATTCACCGTAACGGCAGCTCCTTCCTCATTTCGAAAGAAATAACGACCGATGATGCCACTAGCGTGTTAACTGCACCGAACAATCAATTTTGATGGATGTAATTGTGATTCGTTAACAGCTTGAGGATTGTCTCGCGAAAATGATCAACAACTGCACGAATTGCTTGCTTACTAGGCCGATTATGTCGATCGTAAAATTGACGAAGTTCTCAATGAACTTCACGAACAGATTAATTTTTTCCTAAGTAAATTTCCACAATTTGGAAGCATTGTTCTGGCGTTAAACTATTCATGATGAATTGTCAAATCTTACTGAACAGAAATGTCAACACAGTTTGACATTGACAGCTGTCACACCATAGACAACAACCATCGAAACTTCTCATGCAGCAAAAAAAAAAACACCTTTTATTTTAAGATGGAACTATTGTAGAAAGGTGCAAGTGACGAACAATAAGTAAGGAATTCGTCGGGGTTGGGCTCCATTTATTCATTATAATAATTGTGATCCATTTCCTAAGTATGGTTGTCGAGGTATCATACAGCGTCCAATAATGTGAGGTACTAGACCATTGCAAAAGTACGTGGTCGATCTTCATACGCTGCGGAACAATTGCCATGTGACGCACCTATTGTTTGGATAGGTCGTGGCGTGTGACGTCATTATTTCGCAAGATCCCGTTGTCAAATTATGTGTGAAACGAAAAAATCTATAATAGAGTAATGTACGAGCTTAAAAAAGGATCGAGTGTTGGAACAGCAGAAAAAAAAATTTAGAGCATTTACTCAGATGTTGCTCTTGCCTCAAGGACTCTTGTTTGGTAGAATAGAACGGTGATATAACCTTTGGGGATTAATCCTATTCTATACGGTCTTTTGAGAATAATGACGATATTGTGCGATCCTTAGTGAAAAATAAAGAGAAGATTTGAACTGAGGAGATTGCTAAGAGGCTTAATATTGACCATTCGTCATCATTTCGCCATTTAAGGGATCTTACTCGTAGATTCATTTCCAAGCTCGATACGTGGGTGCCACAATATAGAATAGAATAGACTGACCCGCGTCTCCATGGCCATATCTCTGCTTAGACGGCATGAAAAACGAACCATTTTTGGATCCAGTCGTAACAGGTAACGAGAGCGGTATTACAGGGGTACCATTTTGTTTAGACGGCATTTCACTTGGCGAAACAATTACGTCGAATAAATGCTGTGAGAATATCTCTAAGCTAAAAGAGAAAGTCCAAGAAAAATATAAGATAGAACAGCCACTGATCCTAGATAGAAACTGCGTTGTCTGATATATCATGACTTGTTAATGTCTAATATAAAACGCAGGCAGTCTTAGACATCATCGAAGGTTAGTGCATGTTTGGATTTTAGTCAATCCTTTCAAACGTTTGATTGTTTTCATTACGAGAAAGAGGAAAACTACTGGTCTGAATCATCTAGATCTTAAAGACACCGGTGTTCTTGGTTTTCCAACGAAACTACGTTTTTGGGTGTCCGCATGAATAACACACTTCTTTGGAGTACAAATCTCAAATCTAATATCTTGAGGCGTTGTCGGTTTTCTGACATGGCACAGAAGATTTTGACATGAATCTTGTCACCGACTCAAAGTTCAGTCTGTCTCGGTCCTCTGGATTTACCTTTTGTCTCCGGCCATGTTGTCTTATCCAATGAAACCACAACTTCTGCTGATGTTCAAATAAGAAAAATTGACATTTTTGTGTCCAAAACTGTCTCGGCTAGAGACAGAAAAAATGTTGTTCTCACAAGTTTTTCCAAACAACAAGCTGAACACTATAACGACCTCTAAACTTGCTCAAGAATTTTGATCAACAATGTTTAGAAATATTGCAAAGATACTACCAAAGTAGATGCTGTGTCGAAAAAATGCATCAACTGCTACTGGTGTATGCAAGTTTGACACTGGTTTGCTTATTGATAGCCGAACACATTCCCGTGTTTGCCCTGTGAGCTCAAATGAGATTATTGCTGCTTTTGTCGCAAGTGTACGCCTAACCCAAGAATCTCAACGCGCCAGCAACTAAACACCAGTTGTACCAGCCTAAGAAGAATTTTGCATACAAATCTCGTATTATTCACTTACAAGATCCAAATGACTCAGGAATTTAAACAAAATTACCACTCGCTTCGTTATCGTTTCTCTATTTTGTCTTTAGTGCAGCTCGAAATTGACAAAAATGTTGCTCAAAGAATCATCTTTTCAGATGGGGCGCATTTCCATCTCGACAGATACGTAAAGCAAAATTATTGTACAATATTTGGGGCTCAGAAAATCCAAACGTAGTCACAGAAAAGTCAATTCATCCTGAACGTGTGACTGTATTGTGTGGTTTTTGGAAGAAACGCTACAGTAAATAGAAAGCGTTACCGAGGCATGATAACCGAAATTTTATGGTCAGAAATTGAGGATTTGGACCCTAACCGAGCTATGGTTCCAGGAAGATGAGGTAACGTTTCAAACAAGCCGTCTTAGCAATCGAATTATTGCACCCTGAGTTCAATAACCCTGTAATCAGCCATTGACGCAGTTGTTGGATATTTTGTGGAGTGCCGTCATGCGAACAATCCAGAGACGATTTAGGCTGTTAAGAACGATATTCCTGAAATAGGAGCTATTACCATCAAACATATATTGAAAAATTAGGTTAAGGGGATGGTCTACTGCTAATTCAGCCCATGCAAACTCATTTTTTTCTAATGCCTAACACTCATCCTAAAGCAGACAAACAGTTAGCGTCCACAACGATGGTCAAAACGCCAACGGGAGCTCCACAGGAGATATATGCGGGATTCTTACGATGCTTAATCACCTGTATTAAAATAAAACCCAAACGCCTACAAGGAAACTTGAAGGACCTATGAATGAATGAGAAGTAAAAGAGGCCCATACAAAGTTCCTGAGAAAGAATCACAAATACAAACGAATCCTCGAAGCAATAACAAGTTTTGATCAATGCATTATGAATTCTGAGCGTATTTAGGCACTCAGATGGCAGCTGGATTAATCCTTGGACATGCTTATAAGCCCAACATTCTGGCTGCAACTCAACTCACATACAATTTTTGGAAGCTTATGCACCTAAACCAGGACTTGTGGGGAATAACTAAAAATGAGAGAGTATGCACCTCCAAATCATTCAAGACACCAGAATCTGATGATATCTTCATTGTACAAGTACAGAATTCTTTTCAGGAGGTCAGAGATCTTAGTTTAGGTCACGGTCAAATATCTAATGCTTGGCAACAGGTAAACTCATGGTGGATTTCGGACCTATTATTTTTCTTCCAAAGAATACCCAAAAAGACCTTGATTTTCTGACCTACCTTTGATAAACCACTAATTTAGACAATTACATCCTGAACCCATTGTAATAGTGACTGGCAAGAGTAAATCTACGTCTGATTTCTGTGCTGCTTGTAACTGCGAAGCCAAGGTAGACGAAGTGCTTAACTATTTTAAAGTTGTTACAAAGTTGTTGCACTAAGTATGAAAGGAGTACCCCAAAAAATAACTAACATCATCAGAGCAATGTAAGAAGATTCAGATCTCGCGGTACTGCATAATGAAATTATGAGAGAAGTTTGCGCGCAGAGACGAGGCATAACTTGGAGTCTCACACGACAACTTGAGAACTTAGACTATGCGGACGATATTTGTCTTCTATCACATAAGCTCAGTGACATCCAAGCTAAATTAGACCAACTCGCAAGATTAGTACGATGCGCCGGATTGGAGATAAAAATCCAGAAGACTAAGGCCATGAGGATCAACACCTACAACAGAGGAGACGTTACCATCCAGGGAAACCCCGTCGAATATGTAGATAGTTTCCGCTATCTTGTATAATAACAACAGACGGCGGTGCAGAAGCAGACGTTGATAGCAGACTCCGAAAAGCAAGAGCAGGATTCGGCCAACTACGACCTATATGGAGGAGTTCCCAGATTTCCAGATACACGAAGCTAAGAATATTCAACTCATATGTCAAGTCAGTATTGATATATGGCAGCGAAACCTGGTTGATTTCCAACAACATCATACAAAAACTTCAGGTACTCATCAAAAAATGTTTCCGTACCATATGTCGAATATTCTGGCCGAACATCATCAGGAGCGTGGATTTGTTGGAAATGACAAGAGAGGAAGCAATTGCGATAAAGATTAAAAGGCGCAAATGGAAATTGATCGGACATACGAGTACCATCACGAAAATAGAACCTTCAAGGCAAAAGATCCAGAGACCGTCCCAAGAACACCTGGAGACGATCGATACTCCTGGAACTAGGAAAACTCAACCTCACTTAGAACAGTGTAAAGATAACTGCAACCTACCGAATAAGATGGAGATGCCAAGTGGAAGCCCTATGCTCCCAAGTGGAGTGATAAAAGGAAAATGGTTACGTTCTGGCCAAGTCATCGAAAGTGTGCCTTCGTTTTTGATGACAGCATTTACTTTGTTTTGGCCACTTTTACTCTCATACCTTTCCTGCTCCAATACTCACATAAGCTGTAATGACGGATCGCTGTGCTCATCCGGTCATATCAATCCGCAATGATTATAGTTAATTGTGGTTCTTTTGTTGGCTAGTTAGTTCTGCACGAGTAACGCAGTGTAAAAGAAGTCATATGACATTGAATGTGTCGGTTTATACATTGCCGATCTTGATGGAGCAACGGAATTTTTCATATTTATCCTTCAAAACCTAGTAATGTCCAAGCTGGACATGGCGTTGCAGTGCTCGTCACTATGCGGCTTTAAAGTCGACAAATCTGGTAAGCTTCATTAAAAGCCTAAACTAATTGGCCGATGGGCAAATATTTATATTCTAGAAATTGCAATGCTCGTTACTAAGTGTCGAATAGGTGACCTACCCTGCTGAAATGAATCTAGAGCGCCAAATGTGACAATATTTCTTGCTTGACTTTGCCGGTCTCTGTGTGGATTTCACGGCGTCAAGATGGCATTTTTAAAACACACAAATACTCTCCCTAAGTGCTTCTGTTTCTGTTTCTACCTTCAACGAAGGTGTTGTTCTGAACTGAACAATAATCTTTATTCATTGAGAATTTTCCGATAGTTTTTTCGCATTTCTGATGATGTTAACGAGATGCTGAAGGCCGTCGCCCCACAGAATATTCCTTCTAAAATTGAGTCTATTGAGATTGTAGCTTACGAATCTTTTCACTTTCATTTTCACAGATTTTGTGCAGACTGCATATTTCGACCGTTGGACCAAAGATAGATACTTCAATTTCGTTAGATTTTCAGACGTCCGTAAAAAAAATGGCTAACTCATCATTTTGCTTTACAGCATTTCGGAAACTCCTTAAATTATCCAGCTTCGAAAATCATGGTGCTCTGTTAATTTTGTAGGACTCTTCCCACTGAAGGCATTTTTTTTACTACAAATGTGCCAGTAGTGGGCAGTGTGCGTACATCCTAGTTGCATACTCTCATTTCGTGGAAATTTCTAGTTGTCTACCATAGACAATAGACAGATGTATGGACATGGACATGGACATGAGCTAAAAAAAAAGGCGAGAAGTGTCTCTACTGCATGATAGATTTCTCCACCAGAAAAGTCTCTGAGTATCTATGAAATTTCGTCGAAGGACCATTTTTCAGAGCATCTGAGAAGCATGTGTCGAACATTGATGACTGTATCTAGAGACGTATTTCGTACTATGATGGATTAACGCCATCTGACCTGTATCAGTATAGCTTGGGGCTAAAATGACGAATTGTTTCAAAGTTACATTTTCCAAAACTCTTTCAGCATCCGTCATAATCTTCGTGCTGTCGGATTTTTCACTTAATAGATCATATCTGTACAGGAACTGACTAATTGCTTCAATTGAATTTTTCTGTACTTGAATCCAATAGATTAGTGATGTTAATGTAATCAAACCCCATTCCGGTTGGCCGTGTATAATTCAACTTGTCACTATAATTGCCGATGACATGCGCAATATCTGACACAATCAAGTGAGAAGATGAAAAGGAAAAAAAAATCTTTTGCTAGCGATACTCGTATTTATGTATTAGAAAACAAATCATTAGTCGTAGATACATTTACAAGTTCGAGAAGCGATTAATGAGATCACTAAAAATGTGATTACCAACCACTGAGAAGGGGAGCAGTTCGAAACGGGGTCGAACAATGGCAATAACAACTTCAACTACACCCACAAGCGCCTTCGATTGGAATTTCAAAAAGGTTTCAATTTTTAAATCAATTTTTTTTAATGTATTTCATATCTCAAATTCAATGTCAAATTTTTCAAAAGATAAAAACCGACCAAAATACGAAATAGTGCGAAGCCATTGAATGATATCATCGCCTATGGTTGGGAGTTACTTTGATTAGTTTCGGGGGATTGTTTTGTTGGTTTAAGTTGGTTGATTTGCTGTTGTAGGCAGACGTTTGTTTACGTCGTATCTGTCGGATGTTAAACTGATATTTTTTGTGAAATTTCAACCGAAAGTGAGAAGAATTTTTGTACAAATTTGGTTTGCAAATACTCGTCAAATGCTAATGGTATTTCCTTAGTGTGGCGAATTGTTTAGGAATGGCTGTCCAGTTACGTTTTGGATATTGATGGTTAAGGTCAAATCGATTGTAAAGTGTTTATGTAAATTTGTTTTAATCCTCTTACGACACACGTTCATAGTTGGTGGTGTTCAGAATAGGTGGAGTTTCGGAAGTGTTTCCAAAAAAATGGAATGTGCGGGAGATTAGGGTATAAGTGTGGGAAATGGTAGGTTCGGTCACGGTCACTTTGGCGTATGAGTGATTTGATGTATTTTTTTTTTTTATATTTTCACCAACAGATGGTCAGTCATGGTCCGTCAGGTTCAACAAAGTCACGACCATAGACTGCTTCCCTGAAGTTTATATTACAAAATAATTCGCATGTTATGTATCGTTTAAAATAACGAAATTTAAGTTGCAATTGGTAACTACGCATGAACTCTTTTTGAAGGGTTTTTGAGGACACTTTTAAGAGGTTTTTATTTTGCCATCTTTCCACTGAACTACGTCCTTTACAGGAACTTTCAAGATGAGCGCAGTGGTCTAAGGAGCCACTTAAGGTAAACAGGCTGTTTGAGAACTTCTGAAATAAGGGCTGCATTTTTGGTTGGGGCGAAAGCTCCTATTTATTCGGCCTAATACCAGCTTTCTTAAGCTAACTAAAACTAAACTTAAACTTAAAACTAAGGTTGCTTGGAGTGGAGAAGGAGATTGGATTTGAGGCATAGGAGGTGCGGTGGGTTGGTAAATATAAGAGACGAAGGGTACGTAGATACCGAGGGTTATCGTTTGGGAAGATAGAATTGTGAAGGGACGCGCAATCAACGTAACCTGAAAGAAGTCGAAGAATGAAGAGAAAGTCGGCTGCATTTCTGCATCTTAACCTTATAAACTTAAACCAATAAGGTTAAGACGGTTTTGATAGTTCACAGGGAGGCAGAATAAAAGGAGGGAGGATAAAAGTAAGAAATGTTTTTGAAAAATTTGGAATCGTCGTCGTAAAGGGAGCCAGACAAGTGTTTGAAGATCCTATCGAGATCGTTTATAGTTAATATAAAAAGAACAGCACCTAAATGAGTTTCCTGTGGAATTCAAGAGATGGAGCCGAATGGGCTGACCTGAAACAAACACAGGGAAGACGGTTTTCAATGTGCGAGGATATCCATTTTAACAATATGGGTTCAAAGCCGAGAGCAGACAATTTGAAGATTATCCTTCAATGAGAGATTTTATCGAAGGCTTTGCTAAAATCGGTTGCAATTACATCGACTTCATAACCATTCTCTAGAGCTGAGATAGCAAAGGATACGAATTCAACAAGGTTTGTGGTGGTTGACCTGCCCTTTAGGAAGCGCCATGTTATCTAGGGAAGATAAGTGATTTGCATTAGAAGCTAAGAGCTTCAAATAAAATAAAGGGTTTTCCAATAAGGACTTGACAACTTTTTTTAAAAATAAAATGCGAACCATTTGAGGTATTTCAAAAACTTTATTATCGGCTTGAAGTACAATCAAAACATTTATGAATGGAATTCGACTTCATTCATATGGCCACCGCGGGCCAGCGTTCGATTCGTTGGACCCAATTTTAACGACTCGGCAACACATTTCGGCCGAAACGGCCGCTGTTTCGCGTTAAATGTTGGCTCTGAGCTCTTCCAACGTCGTCGGCTTGTTGGCATAAACCAATGACTTAACGTAGCCCCACAGAAAATAGTCAAGCGGCGTTAAAAAATGAGCTTCGTCACTGAAGATGATTTTGCGATGAAATTCACCATCTTGGCGCATCTTCTCCAGAACCCAATCGGAGAACGTACGTCGCTTCAAATGGTCCATCAGCTTCAATTCCTGAGTCAGCTTGATCTTGTATGAGTGTAAGCCAAGACCCTTACGCAAAATAGGCCATAGTGTGGTCTGAGCGATGCCCAATTCTTGAGAACGCCGTGGAATTGACTGATTTGGATCGATTGCTACGGACGCCTGAACGGCAACGATATTTTTGACACTTCGACCAACCCGTTGTCTCACTGACACGGCAACATCACACAAGGAATTTGTAGACTCAAATTTTTGCACTAAACTTGTTATTGCCTGTCTACTAGGGCGACAATTACGACCGAAATTTGGAATTAACCTTCTTAAAGTTGGAGTCACCGACTCCGAATTTCGGTAGAAAATTTTTATAATTTGCAGACGTTTCTCGTTCGTGTACTTTACCATGATGAAAATGTTGAGTTTACTGAATAAATTGACAGTGACAGTTTGATGATTAGTGAAAGAGTGCGTTCACAAAGTCCCTATTGGAAAAGCCGATACTTTCGAAGAGTTTGGGTATAGGAAGAGTTTAGCGATAGATCTAAAAAAGAAAACACTGGTGCGCTGGCAGCCTGGTATGGTCCATGGCCTAGGCAATTTTACGATTCGAAAAATTGTTGGCGATGCCGGGGATCGAACCACGGACCCTCTGCATGATACGAGTAGTCCAATGAGCTAACCATCGCGCCATCGCCACCACCAGTTAAAAAGCCAACCACAGGGAAGCTAAAAGGCTAAACTTAGTTTGGGCTTCATTCAAGGCTTAACCCAGATATGAAACTTTTGTTCCAATACCTGTTAACGCACAACTCGCTCAGTTCTGTGAAAGATGTCAATGTCACCAGCGTTGCAAGAAGTTGAGATATTTTGCCTCTGGTGTTGACTTTTGAGTTTCACACAATTTTCTCAAATATGATGTTGAAAAGGTGACATGACAGCGCACAACCTTTCTTAAACTCTTTTTTAATATTTAAAGTCTCAGGTACCGAGACAGTCTTCGGCACAGCGAACGTACTCCATCGTCACAATCTGACATAGTTGTCAGGCAGGAAAAAGGGCTAGATATAGCTCTTTATAGCTAGTTTCTATACACACCAGCATATGAAGCCTTAAAAATGAGAAAGAGGTGTAATACATGGACTTGGACTTTTTTTCTTTTTTTTAGCGTGAATATTTGGTCGATTGTGGATTTACCGGTCCTAAAACGGCAATGATAGGGACTAACTAGATCGTTGATAGATGCCCTCAGGGCTTTATATAGATAAGGTCTTATATGTAATGTTAAAAAGACTTAAGCCTCTAAACTAACCTCAGTTACTACTTTTTTGGGGATCAAATAAGCGGGAGAAGGAGTAGGAGTCAAAGTCATTTAGCTAAGCCTCACGAGTATAATAATGCTGCCTCTCTACGATATTCTACCAAACTACTTGAGCTTAACCCTTGTTGGAGAATATCAAGCCTGTGTAGGTTAAGTTTGAATGTACTTGAAGCACACTTTCTGACGAAGAAGGATTTTTCGAGTTTTCAGACAACATAGTGAAGGATAGTTTTCTTTCGTGCTCACTTTAAGATTGCAAAATGGGTTTCAGGAGTTGCGTAACCGAGTCAAGCACCCTCTTCGCAAAGAACACGTGATCCGGCTATGGAGATTAATAGTGTCCAAAACTCGACTGCCCCAAATGTTCTAGGAAATTCTGTTCCAAAATTGGCGCAGAGCCCATCTTAGCCCTGCAGGGCAGTAAAAATGAATGACGTTTTTAGAAATAACTTGGACGTGCCAATTAACACTCCCAAATGCCTTAAGCCATTGCTTACTTTCGTAATCAGCAAATGAATGGGGTCCTTTTCTTTTTTTGAGCATAAGAGCATAAGCTAATAAGAGCACTGCTCCAGATGATGTCGCCACTGCCTTGATCATCCTTAACAAGAAACTTCTATTGTTGTGCCCACCAGCTTGCTTCATTTGTAACATTATATGCTGGATCAATGCCTACGTCCGCCTTTTGGCAATCTCAATAGATGATTCTTTAATCAAACAGAGCTTTAAGCTATATCGGCTGCGAAGAAACTCTCGGCTTCGATCTCAAAAAATACGCTGGATTCTTGACTAAAGCTAATGCAGTTCCGGCTCTTATAAAACCGATATGAAGTAAAACGAAAAGAAACAGCAAGAAAAGAACCAGCTTCAAAGAAAGAACCTAAAGATAAATAAGAATTGGATGTCGCCGATGTGGCTTTTGTTTTAAAGTTCAAATCAAAATATCTATTCTCAAATCTGACAACTGCGAACGCTTATACTACAACGAAGTTTGACTCGGAGAACTGTTCAATCTGGTTCAGGAAAAACAATTACAATGATGTAAACACTGGTCAAGGTGTTTTCAAGTAAACAAGTGGCTCTGCCCAGTCTTGTAATCTAACGTACTTAATGAAACACCAACAACAAAAATTACATTGTCTCGGACTACTACCATGAGGTAGTGACCAAAGTATGAATGTGGATATCAAAGGCATACAGCTGAGCTTTAACTTCGGGCGGCTACAATCGCAAGAGAACGCCAGATCCTTTACCGATCGCGTCTCCTTAAACTTTTTCCACAAAAACTATTCAACAATAAGAAGGGCGGATGTGCAGTGGCAATGCTGAGTCTATTTGAAATGCCGCCATCTGAAGTGCTAGGTTAAACATTGCAACCACAAACAAGAGACCAATGGTTAGGCAATGAATGCCAACCTGCATTTCCAGACAAACAGAACTAAAGAGGCTTGCTGGTTGAGTAGCTGAACTGACCAGGAGTTGGCCCTTCCCAACCATCACTTTAGCGAATAAGGCTGAAGGCAAATACATATGATCAGCCTACATGCCGCATGCCTACCGATTGAATTGTAAACTAGTTTGAAAGTGATGCACTATGACGGACCCATTTTCTTGGCTCAAAGTGCCATCGTTATGTATTTCGTCTGAGCTTTCATTAGAAGTGTTTGTCATTTTATTAGAAATGACTGACTTACTAAATGGGTGTCGACAGCAGCCAGTGTCACATCGCTTAAAGACCATTGACAGTTGAAAACAATGCATTTTCCATGAAGGCAATTTGACTGAAAATCGATCTACAAAGACCATCATTCCCAACACTTTCCTCGTTGCTTTTACAATGACATATAAGACCAGCCATCTCAAATTGCAGTGTCTATCATTTGTCTATCTAAAAAGCTACCCACAGTCTTTGTTTTTTGACTGAAAGACACTTTCCACTTGACAACATAAACAACTCAGTGTAACGATAATGACCTCCCTCCCCATAATGTGTCATCCCATTCAAGCCATCAAAAGACTGTAAATATAAACTCCCATGACTTGCATTTCATAAAAGAAAATAGGAAAATGGAGATAAAAAAAAAAAAAAAAAAAAACAAAGAAAACCCGGACTATAAAAGTTGGCAAAGATACGAGTTTTGCCGGTGGCGATGGACATACATTTTCCACTCCAAAATTGAGCCAACAAATTGCACTTTCATCTATTTGGGCGCTGCTGCAGTTTGTGAACACATTTCAACTTTATCGAATGAACTCAGATATTGCATATACAACTTCAAGTTCCACCAAATGTCTATCCATCTGTCTATCTGTCATTCTCCCGAGACACAACACATATACTCGTTTGTATATCAAGTTGTAGATACATACGAGTATTGTACTAGAATGACTGAAAGAATTCCTCCTCCTCGTGGTTAAGTGCTTGCCAAAATGTTTGATCGCAAGTGAGCCGCTGTAACGGAGCATGACTTTGAGTGCAAGTATGAATACTTGAATGCGGTTCCAATACTATAGTTTCATAGCCACAATACCCGGTATTGCCAAATTACATTAACATTATGATAATGAGGTTAATGAACGCATCCAGTAGCACGTTTTCCTTTTTTCAGAAGTGTAGTGCTACTGTTGATGTTGGACACTCTTCTTCTTTTACATTGTGGTTGCGGTTGTTTGCTATTGACAGCTGTGTACTTGTGCTTTTGCCGCCAGCTATTACGAGTACTTTACTTCTGCCCGTGCTGGTGCCGTTGCCACCACACACTGTGTAGTAAATCTAGTGTATGCACACTCAACTTGACATTCAGGAACGCAGTTGTCACTGTTATTGTGCAACAAGTGGTGACATCACGACAGACAATTTAATTACAACAAATAAAAATGGAGGAAAAAAAATAAAAATAAACATGTCCACCACTGACACCAGCATGGGAATGACCGACCAGCAGGCTGATGTGCCGGTTGGGTTGTTCGTAGATTCGTCACTGTTGACAAAACCGTAAACTGTCAACCGTAAACCTTTTTAAGTGGCGATGATTTTTTGTTTTTTTTTTTGTCGATTCTGTCAGTAGTTTGACTGAGTATTGTTGATGTCACGCGGTAGTGCCTAGTACGACACAACGGCTTCCGTTTTTAATTGGAGGGGAGAAATTATATGGGAAGCACCCATTTATGGGACACGAAACTGTTTTAAATAAAAAATTGGCCACTTGTCCACTGTCTTAGGAGACACTAGCACGGATAGCTTATGGACTCCTACAATTGTCAGATTGATGACTGTGTACGAATATACTGAGCGATAAATTGTAAATGTCTAATTGAATTGCAAGCTCATGTCCGGGACGGTACTGACGGTCGGTTTGGATGACTTTATTACATCATTGACCGCACATGTTGTCTTCTTATACAAGAAACTGTACGGGTATCTACTCGTACTCTGTTTGAATTGGAACAACACAACTTAAGTGATAAGTTTGTTGACAGATATGTACAAGCACAATCGAGTCGATTAGATAATGACTTACGAGATTCGTAAGTTCAAGTTCAAGGCCCGCAATGAGGTTTTTTTTTATTTTTTTTTGATTTTTCATGTGGCTTCCTCAAATTAATTAGAGAAAGCCAATTAATTACTGAGGTTAGGTGTGCAAAAAGATAAATCTGACGGTGACTGTAAAGTTGGAGATGATTCTAATCACGAATTTTCTGCTTTGATGAGTATGAGTGAGATTTACCATCACTGCTATGTGGTTGCTGTTTACATCAAGCTTGTATTTGATAGACGCCGGTGGAATCTTAATGAAACCAATAACTTAAGCGCCTTTGGTGATTTGTAGTCAAAAAACGTCATTGAAGAATGTATGGGAATATATCGTCAGGGGTATGTTCAGAGATCTACTTTTCACGAGAAATTCTATGTGCTTTAATCAATCAATCTCTCACCTGCCTGGTTTGGAGAGTTACTTAACTCTGTAAGGGTAATATAAATCGTTTCTATAGAAGAGTTGGAATGTTAGCCAACGAAAAAAAAAATAAATACATTACTGCTTCCACAATTTATCTGCAATTCAAAATATTTTATTGAAATCAGTTAAACTACTTTTTGTCCCAATGGAGTTCCACAGGGAACCATATGTGGTCCGGCACTGTTCAAAATTATATTAACAATTCGGCTACAAATAACTTAATACGGCAATGTGTGATAGAAGTGATATAGGCCACTCAATTTTAGACAGGAAGTATGATGCGGATGGTGGAAGGAACTTTTTAACGGGATATCAATTCTCTAGGACACATTGGTCATAGGTAATAAAAGCCATGTTCTGAAAGTAGTTACGTAAAGATCGTTTAAATCTTTCGAAGAAAAATGAGTAATACCTTCAGCTTTAGATTGATAGATCGTAATCCGGACATTAAGAGAGAAAGTATTCGGTTCCACTGCCAACATATGATACATATTCACAGCAAGTTTGGTCCACAGATTTTCTCCTGAGGAACAACTGTCTTATTAGAAGTATCCGGTAGTATTTACTTTGTTTGTCTGAATCCAAGAGTTTTATGAAACCTTAGTTTCTACTAATGGAAAATTAAAGAAATTAAAGAAAAGCCACTGGCACTTCACAGCACATATAGATCGTAAAAAGTCCTTCCTTGAGCTTGCCTACATGACCTATGAACATCTTATGTGTTGCGATCCGATTGTGAACCAGGAAAAACTTAATAAGCCAGGCCTTAGACCGTGTTTAGGGAACGAATTATTATAGTTTGTGAGTACAGTAGTTGAAAAGTTGAATAAAGGTATTGCAGATGCAGATACTTCATTACCCTACTTTGTGGCGAATAGAAGAGGAAAATACTCAAGGTCATATAGCAGCCCGGGCCCTGCCTAGCGCTGGACGTCGATGTGGGAAAAGATATATCTTCCCAAAGGATACAGGACAATCACTGACATTATTTTTGTCCGCAGATTCCTACCTTGTAATACTAAATGATTGTCGAGAGAGATGTAATGTAGGGCCCAAAATGAAAAGACGTTGCTTTTAATAAAGAAACATTGGGCAGCGGAAAACCCAGCGTCTTTACTAACTGAAATTCTTTTGTGAAAAGAAGAGTCCAATTGATTTTCAAATCGATCATTTCAAAGTGCTTCAAAGCGGATGCGATGTTTTTCCCCACATATCGGGAAAAGGTTTTGATATTCACTGATCATGAGCGTATAAATTCCTATGTCTGATTTGGACCATTGAGAGCGTTAAGCAGTGAGTCGAACATGCACCGGCAGGAAAAGGGCAAGCCCAATTTAACCCAGCCTTCACATTTGCCCTATTTACCAGCATTGCTTTTGTGCATAAAACTAGTAATTTGTCTCGCCGTGTTATCTGGCCGAGTTACAGTTGTCCCGCAAAGTAGCATTCTTGAAAGCAGCCTCCTTTGCGATGAAAATGCTCAATCCTACCCACCAGATTTTGAAGCACACTTTTTCGGGATCTAGCGCGATGGTAAGCATGTCTTATTTTAGGTAGAGTACGCATTCGCAAAACAATTTTTCGCACATAAGGTTCGACTATTCCCTCCATGCTCGTCGACATACAGGACGTTAGACTTAAAGGTCTGAAATCTTTTGCAAGCATGTAGTGCTCTTTTCCGATTTTCAGTATAAAAGCTACTCTTACTGTTCGCTGCGGTTTCGGTATTAATGTCAGTGCTAGGCTGGCAGATTCTGAAGATTTTCTTCACAGGAACCAACCGCTTGTCTATAACTTTTCGTGGCATAACTGAGTATTTTTCAGGCGGTTTGAAACCATCCTTTAATCATAGAATAAGGTTTATTTAGAGAGAAAGAAACATTTCTGACTAAGTACCTACACTGTAGGGACATGATAGATCCTAATGTCCGACCATTTAACTATATCACGTCCCCTTCTTTCAGAAATAATGGTCACCAATACGGAACTGCACTATGCAGAGAGCACATCAAACTGCGAATTGCAGTTCAATATAAAGTTACATATTCTTTTTGCTGTGACGAACATCCTTTCCCATTAACAAGACCAATTCGACTTAAAAGAATTCTCTGACGTGACATGACTCAAGACAAATCTGGTGTTAGTTGGGCCATAAATTTAGACGGCTTGATTTTAAGAAAGCTATTACAAAGCAGTTCCATAATCAGTGTATTCGAAGAGCAGTGGTAAAAAGTGACTAAAAGAAGCCTATTGTCTCCATTCTAAGCGCCTGCTCAAAAAAAGATTGCCCCATTACAGGGCTCCTCTCTTTGACAATCTTAACGAACGGTGCAAGGAATAAAAGCGAGACCTCGTGACCTTATGTGGTTCTAACTAGTCTCTATGTAGCCAGAAATGAAAGTCGACTCATGATACAAGTATGATGATAGACCTTTCCTTTCCTAAATTTGTCTGGAATTGTCGGGCAGTGACACTTACCTAACCTAACATTGAAGAACCTTGCTGGCGATGGTCCAATATTAAATTACCAACTGTGGGTAGGTCTTCTCTAGATTTACATTTACAACAGATACATTAGGTGGCAAAGCAAAACAGTAAGAAGCTAGGAGTTCTCATTTACTTCGTTGAATCTTGAAATTTGGGCTTTCGAACAGCGAAACGACGATACTCTTTTATATTCAGCGTATCTTTCTCGGACCGAATACCCTGATTCATCAGAACTTTCTAACAGAATGTTTTGTAAAGTATAGAAGGCTGACAAAATCCTGGAAAGAAGATTGGCTTCCCTAAGGTTGCTGTTGGATACAGCTTCATATCTGTATGGTTCGATATTGACGATACCATTGAAGTGGTACAACAATGAACGATGTCTCCTTCCGTGTTAAGATGGGCTTTATGGCCTTAATGACTTTAAACGCTCTTAAGTAGTTTATGCATTCAAGGCAGCCTTACTTATCTAATACTATACTACGCACATGCGCTCATACGCATGTGCTGTGCAAATCATATAAAGCACTGAATCGGAAGTCTAGGTGTTTCTTTTGACTCTCTGCAATGCTTAACTTTATTCGAAACCCACTAAGTGTGGCAAGTCGACTGCGCAAAATGTATTCAATCACCTCGAATTGATTTCAACTATTCGCCAATCTATTGTTGGTCGTTCATAGCAAAAGTGATGTCAATAAACTTCAAAATATACAAAACACACTGTCATTGGGATAAATTAACACACATTCAACTCTTGACAAACTTCCGTGTATCTGATTGCCTTCCAATCAACAAAACCACATGATGTCTCATCTGGCGTTGAAAGATTGCCGCCGCAATTTTTTCCTATTGTCTATTGTGATCAACGCGGAGATGTGTAGTTTTTTTTCGTATTTTTTAGTGATTTCAGTTTCAAAAATGATTTGCATCACTTGGTCTCTAAGCGACAACTTGAAAATTCCACTCAGCACCACCTACTCAACTCATCTGTCTCCCAAACACGGTCGTCAAAAAACCTTTATGTTCCAAAGTGAAAACAAAAGTGAAACGACATTTCAAAGTCATCACAGTTCAAAGATGCGCATCTAAATACGAGAACATATTTTAAATGTTCACTTAAAGAATTGTATCTCAAAAAAATTCCGTTCACGTGAAAAGATGAAGTTTTTTACGAGTATTGCGCGTCTTTTTTGCGTGCAGTGACTTAATGTTATTGGGCAGCAGGGTTTGGTAATTTTTTGAATTTTTGTTGCGCGCATTTTAGTTTTTTTTTTTTTTTGGTTTCTTATCAATGGCAACTCTCAGTTCTTGAAGTAGGCTACTATGACATAGAAAGGGCCTGACCATTATGACAGTAAACAAACTTCGGATCTGCAAGGATGATAATAAACTCTGTGCAAGCAACCAAAAAGCACACACTCTTGACCGCTACAAAGCAGACATAAACGCAATTTAACGAGTGTAAGAGGATAAGCCGACCAAAGATAGGATTAAAGACTGTGACGTACATATACTACGGCGATTTTAACCCTTTCGGGACGCAATTTAGCTGATACCAGCTTTTGCTTGTACATATGTGTACCACCCGTCCCGAAAGGGTTAAACCACATCAAAATCAACGCTTGTTTGGCTGGGAATCTGTTAATGGAGCCAGTAAGGCAAGAAGTCTTCAGTTTTCTACATAATGAGAATTCATATCAAGGCTGGAGTTTCGCTCATAATTCTGATATGAACACGCTCCTACACTGCGGAGCTTCTGAAACAATTGTATGTTGAAATTGCCCTGCGTGATTTAACGCAATATCAAGAAGGCGCAACTTCTTCGGTGGTAAATTTGGTAAGCAAAGCCTTTAAAAAACATCCTCTATAAACGAATTGAGGCTTAATTGATTCTGTGCGGGGCGAATTATTGTCAAAGCTAGTATACGTACGCCCTTCCCTAATCTCTATATAAAAAATCCCCAAAAGCTTTCTGATTGGGCAATCGTCAAACAAACTGACCACATTCCCATCGACGTAAGGTCCTCTCCTTTTGGATGACGGATGTCTGAATGTGTCAAGAGGCCGAACATTGGCTCAGACAATTAAGTCGCTGTACCCGGGATACGCTTGGATACGGACACAACTTCCCAAATATAAGAAAATACTTTGATGTTTGGCAACTACAATCGCAGAAACTTTCCGACTGTGTATCCCTCAATCGCTCAAGAGGGGCTATGCCGGCAACAACAAGTACTAAAGATCAGTAGTTGCGCTATCAAATAGCTGCCACTGATAGGGTAGTTTTCTCCCGATTACCTTAACGAAGTTTTTGGTTGAAAACGTGAAGCATATAGAGGGATAGAGGGGTGATGTGCGACAGGTAGAAGTGACGTATTGTCTAAAAACTACAGAGGTACAGGAATGAAGATCGAAAATTTAACTTAGGAATGAAACGAATATGTCAAGGATACCAACCCTTTAGAGATGAACAACGCAATTTAATAGCTGAAAATTATACGGTGTCCAACTTCTGGTCTCTGCAGACTGTACAACAGCGATCATGATTTAAACTCATTCGTCAGTCAGAATGAATTATCTAGACGATGACAACCAACAATGCTGTCCACCCTACCAAGGCGAAGACAGCCACATCTAAATTTTAGTTAAGCACAACTGTGAAAGTTCTTTAAATCTTAAGCAGAGGGAGTATAGCATCCACTAACTAATATGCAAGATTTAATCGTGCCTTAGCACTGTTTACGCGACCCTCAAGGAAAAAGATTCTTTAAACTGCGCAGGAAATATTTAGATGCATAATTCTCCTGAACTGACTTACCACTCTTCGACGATTGAACTGTTAGCAACTTCAAGTCGCTGTTAGTGTCAGAATACGAATGGCAGCGCGTTGGTTAGTAGGCACCGCATTTTATTATTGAAAGGCGCTTTCTTCTATCGACGATGGATTTTAATTGCAAGAGTATGGTTACGGAAGTAAACAAAATATTTGTATCCGCGAACGGCCAAGTTGTAACGATACCGGCAATATTGCAAAACGTTGCTTTCGTGTTCGAAAAGAATTGCAAATACAAAGACCCGCAGCGGAAGTTAGCAACTGAGCTGCATGTATCAGACCTGAGAAAAATGAGCTTCAGATGAAGAAGAGAGTTCAGCGGTCTCAACGATAGGCAGTGCTTGAAAGAAGCCTTGCCACCTTGTATTCTTTGACGAGAAATGGTCCATGGGTTTGGTCAACAAAGAGATCAAACGAGAATTTAAGTTGCCGCATGGCGGCCATTTACCTCCTTCTGTAATGGCGTGGCTGTAAAGTTCGATAAAGTCGTACTCCACTGGTATGCCTGCCCCTTGGCGCTAAGCTTAACGCAACTGAGTATTGCGAAAGGGTGCTGGGAGGAGCACTCAGGTTCTAGACACGTGAAAAATTCGGATTGACACCATTCACGTTCATCCAAGATGACACACTGTCTTTTTAAGCCAAGAATGACTGAATATTCTGCTCTGTTTTCCGGGCGAACAACGGTTCGCGAATTCACCAGGCGCGGACTTCTGTGTTTTAGGCCAGGATCAGTACGACAGACTAAAGTGTGGACTCGATGAAAGCAGCTCTTTGCCGGGAGAGGCTTACAATACTACCTATACAATCTCAGTGCGCAACTTGCTCTTGGCCCCTTCTCAGTCCTATCATCAAGAAAGAAATACTCGTACGGCCCTGACACCGTACCGGCCAACAATTCTCCAATAGTACCGGCGATATTGCCACAATTGAACACGGTACTTTGTCATAATGTTTTTGAAAACGGCGACTACGATAGTGGAGCTATATAGAGTAGAAGAATTGCAGCGCTCCCTTCAGAGAGGGACCTTAACCCATTCGTCGAGGGTAACTCGTGTCTGTATATTTTCCGATTAAGCTCGATACAGATGTTTGTCGGCTGTTACCGTCTAAATTAGTCAAAGTTAATAAGTATCTCATTGCGCCTGCTACTAACACATAGAGGTTATTGGTAAAGAGACGCACCACAAAATGAGCCTGATACAACAGCAACTATTTAAAAATCTGATAAATAACATCTAACTCTGAAGTCTACTCGTATTTGTGGGTCAGTATCTTTTTCTTTTATTTAAGTTACCGACAACTTCTTGTATTTAAATTTCTTTCGTTAGTAACGGCGTCTTTAAACGTACGAGTAGATTACGCTAATTTCTTTGCCACGTGAACTTGCGTCTTTTATTCGGTTCTTTACAATCAAGAGCTAACGTCTTTATTTATTTTATTTTTCTTTTCCAAGAAAAATACAACAATTTGTATCTACAACTAGTTTGTGATGTGAGAGAAGGAAAAAAAAAGAACTAAATCCATGCCGGCATTGAGAAATTTACCGGTTTTACGAATTGGAATTAGAACGACAAGTCTTAGTGAGTTGACAAACTTGTATCTTGTATCGGATTGTGTGTCGGCGAGCCAATTAAACAATGTCAACCCGTGTGCGGTATTCGAATTCGTGCGTTAATATACTTAATACGAATATACGAGTACACGTAGATAATTCTTGTATCGACCTTGTTCGCATTACAAATGGCAGAAATTTGAGTTATGCCACAAACAGGAAATAACCTCAAAGATACCAAAATTAATTGAAATGATTCTTCTTCATAAACGATTGAATAATTTAAGACAAAAGAATGTGGCAGTTACGAATGTAAACTTTATAGATACTCGTACATGCATAAATTTACGGGATTGTGTTGTGTTGTTTATCTTTTGGTTTTTGAAGTGGACGATATCAGGTTTGGAGTGTATCTTTGGGATTTCCACTTGGCCATTACTAAACGAATGGAAGTCTCTTTCCAGGAATCCTTATGGTTTTAGTGAAGTCATATGTAGATGTAAGTGTAGATGGAGGTAGTTAAAGTAATTTAGTCGACCAATGAGTATGGATAGGCGCCTGCACTTAAGTTCAGTCGAAATGATGACTAAGCACAGATTTAAATTCGATTTGTTGCCACTGAGATTCAATGCAAATCGAGACGGTGTCATGACAATCAGAGGTGATTGGTTAAAATGGTGATTTACATTTATAAAACATGATTTTTGTTTTTTTAGGAAATCGGATGCTGAGTATAAAGCTCTATTTTTAGAACTTGTTTTGCAGTCTTTGTTATATATACACTGAACATCAACGTATACGTTTCGATTTACTTACTAAACTGAGTGTGTTTTCTTACATTAAACTGGTCAGCTTCATTTCGTTGTACCGAATTGGCATTCAGAACATGAACTGTCAACTTGGTACTTAATATGTGGTTGCTGCAGCTAAACTCGTAAGCAGACCATCCACGCTTCACCATATAAAATGGGAAAACTAACCGTGAAACAGACAATCCAAACGCAAGTTCGGTTGTGCAGAAACCCCCCTCTGAGTCTTTCCTAACAAGTTGATTTCATTTTCTCTGATCCCATTGTAACATGAACTCAGTAAATTTAACCTTACGACTGATTTGAACGAAACCTTTCATCCTCGAAGGAAGTTGGAGTGAAAGAATGCTCTACAAGGCAATAAGAGCAGCTTGTCTTCGCTCTACACCGATTTTTCACAATGAAGTTTACAGTCTTAATGATTGTGTACACCTTCACTTGGTAGTCACACAAAAGGTTTTCCTAACAACTAGTGAATTCTAACAGTGTCGGCCTCCAAGAAGACACCAGCGCTACATCCTTGATCCTAGTTTTGGGGTAATCCGCTAAGAACCTAGTACATTCCTTTCCTGCTTCAGATTCCGGCCGAAACCATTCTTGGGCACAACGGTAGCAAATTTCGTACGAGGACCTTCGCAGCAGCAGAGTTCAGAGTCGAAAGTGAGTCAGCCCACAAGATCGCTTAGGGCGCTGCTCGTGCGTTGAAACCTATGCTTCATGCAGTCCTAGTCAAAATAATACTGCCTTCCAACTGCAAAAATTTTAACTGCTGTCGCTTTAAGAACGAACTTATAAGAATTATATGTAAAAGAGGAAGCCCCTTCAAGACGTTGGAAAGTGTCCAAAAAATGGCTTCGACTAAAATGATGCAGTAAGTTCTAATGTGGAATGCGATACTTCGGCAACGTCAGCGACATGTAATCTTATCACTTATCAATACTCATATGTCAAACCACTGAGTGGTATGTGTACAGTGGCACTTTTCCTATGATAAAGGGAGTGATGATTGCTTGTTTATTCTACCGGTGAAATAAGGTGTTTTTAGAAGATTATGAGGATCGGAAACCGACGAACTTTTGAACTCGGACCGAGTGTACGTTTAATGGCACAAACATTAAACACTCCATAACCGTTTAGGAAATTGTGACAAATAAATTTTAGATGCGAAAAATGTAGGCGAAACTGTCCCAGAGGATGAACGAACGACCAAAAATCGCGTCATGTCAGGAGCTTTGGAACTTGAGTGAAAGTGACTCCCACTTTTTAGACAATGCCATCACAGGTGTTTGAATACGACCCCGAAACCAAGAGGCAACATGACAAGTGACACACTTCGGTCAATTGTCAAGCCCATGCTTATCGTGTTCTCTGACATCAGGACGCTCGTTTATCATAAATTTGTATCACATATTTCAACCGTCAAGGACAGACTCGTGTCTATCGGACGATTATAAGCTTCACGTAATAACGCAAAAACCCACAGCACCTTCTTCGTGACCGGCTTTCTCGCCGATTTAGTGGTGTCAACAATACCCCATATGATACAGTCTTAACGTGGCTTCCCCAGACTTATTTGATTCATCTTAAAGACTCACATGAACGTACATAACGTCTCGTGACTTACGTGAACACCTGTCGTGGAGAATTGATTTCACGGGATGACTATACATCCATTAGCGCAAGGATGCGCCTTTTCATCGCTCTTCGTCAGTTCCTTTGATACCAATTCGGAACCCGTATTGAGGGCACAGTTTCAACCCTTGATATGAGTCGAGGCCCATTGAAAACGCCTTACTAATCTTAGGGTCTCAGCACCCAGTACTTGGTGCAACTCACATAGGGTGAGACCAGAAGGTGCACCCTTTCCTCTGTTTTACGTTTAAACCACAGCCACCGTGACCCAGCCAGGAATCGAAACCGGACTGTCTGTGTGATAGTCCAATGAGCTAACTACCGCGCCATCGCCATCGCAATCCAACTCGCTTAAAATTCACTGATGTATCTTCTAGAACTTGACATGAGCATCGATCTTGCAGTGAAAGTTCTTTTAACTTGGACGTCGACTTTTGTTTTCTGGAAATGCAATCATACAATTCTACAGAAAAAGTTGAAACAAGCTTATTGGCTTCTTAGTGGCCCCGTTCAGCCCTGCTTAGCACCTTAGTATGGGAATAGGTAGCGCGCCGAACATAGGGCAATATGGAGTTTCAGTTGAATAAATATTATAGATACATAAATACTACGCTAACCGTCTCTTATTTTTTGGAAAGAAAAGAGTTGGGATAGGAAACGACGGCTTTTTGATCTTAACAGAAATGATAAGTAAAATGTTAAACAAAAGAAATATTGGTTTTGTTTGTGTGAGAACACATTTCTGATTATTGAGGTTCAAGCCCATAACGGAGTCTGAGAATGGACACGCGTCCTGCATATTCATTTCCTCAGTTGTTCCGGGATACACTAGATAGGCGCGTTTGTTTGGCCACAGAAGTTATGGTTTTCTGTAGAGATTTTTGGAACAGAATGGCTAAGTCATTGAAGGTTTAGCTGCACTGAACACTTCACCCTGGCGGTTCTGTTTGCTATACCACATCCCTCCCATAAATTGTAAATATTCTCTGTTGTTGTTTGCATACAGTTTTATTCAGGCTGTGTTGGTCTACGAGTTCCTGATTCAAAGCATAGGGAAGTAGTTAGGGGTACCCTTATAGGAAAGTTAGTTTCCGCCTTTTTGACGTTTGTTTATAAAAAAAAAAAAATTTCTGCCACATTTGGTTTCCAACTACCCGAACTAAAACCTTTGGTGATGTAGAAAAGATTCAATTTTGACTTAATTGAACTTTAAACGGTTTCATCAGCTTCCATCTATCAGGACAATGACGTTTGGCAGTAATACGCCACTAATGGCTGTAAGGGAGCCTTTCAACCTTTTCTGTTTTTGGACCAAGCTGTAAAAAGATCAAACCAACCAACCATCTGTCTATTTTGCTGGAGTTTAACTCTAACAGGCTAAGCTCGCCCTGCATTTTTTCCATTGTTTCGTAGAAAGTGCTGCAAGAACTATTCGAATCGGAAGATCCAGCAAATCTTTGGTTAATGTCCTAAGGCCGATAGTGAGATTGGTAGATTTTAACTATTCCAAAGTCTGTTTGTCTGGCATGCTTCTTTTCTTAGATGAAGCAAAGGTGTATTTTACTGTGTTAAAGAGTAAAGAAAGACTCAGTTGTATAGAAAAGAAAAAAAGATACACCAGTAAGTAAATGGTTGAACAAAAAACATCTTAGGCCTTACTCTTACTCTTACCTAAAGTCACATACACGTGTTACTTTAAAAACTTCATCGCTTGTGAAAACAAGACCCTCGAAGCTGCCTGAAACCAACCTTTAACAGGAAGAAAACCTCTTCGTCAATATTTTATGATAAAAGTAAATATTTTGGTTTTAGGCGCATAGTTGTCCAAATAGTTTCAAGAAATATGCCGCATGTCAATGGGTAGCGATGTGAGTTCATATTGATTTATTAACTATGTGGCATCTTTCATGGTATGTTTGCACAACAATTTCAAATAGATGGTTTCATTTTTCACGCTGTGTATCGTCTCTTTAAATTATAAGCCAGAGTGACAAATTACTGAAGTACTATCAGGTCTTTAGGTGTATAAATATGACATCATCTGACAAAGGTTTTCAACTCGCAACAATACAAATTTCATACAGCGGCATAGTTTGTAGTACCGTTGAGCATGTCGAATTTTGTGCCTGAAAACTAAGATTTGCGGGCAGCATTGACTTTCTGTTACCATTTGAAGAAAGCTGCTGCAGAATCGCATCGAACGCTTGTCGAAGCCTGCGGCGAGCATGCTTTAAAAAAATCAGAAGTGTGGATTTTAACGTGGGAAACGAAGATTGTGGAAGACCACCGAATATGTTCTATGAAGACAGCGAATTGCGAGCATTGTTGGATGGGGATGACGCTTAAACGCAAAAGCAATTCGCGGATTAAATTAAATGTCACACTAAAAGTCGTCTGCATACATCTAAAAGCTCTGAGAAAGATGCAGTAGATAGGAAAATGCATTTCATATGAACTGGATGAAAAACGGCAAGAAAACTGAAGAACCACAGCAAGTCGTGACTGGCGATGAAAGCATGTATATTCTGAGAATCTTAAGCGCTGAAAATCTTGGGTAAATCAATGTGCATTATTCACATCGACTGCAAGGCCGAATCGCCTTGAACGGAAGACAATGTTTTGTGCTTGTTGGGTGTGAGCTTTTATAAGCTGCTAAAACCTGGTGAAACTGTAAGCCGTTAACAACCAGAATATAAAAAAAACGCAACATTAAGTTGATGATAATGGATCATCACATACAGGAATACTGAAAATGAAAAGGAACAGGCCTTTTGCTGAAAGATATTTTCGAATGCGGCTCGCTCACCAAAATTGGTTTAGTTCGATTAATACTTATTACATTTGCATCAAAGCCACATGCACTTGCTGAGCAGCGCTGCACTTCTTACGAAAATGATTGGCTTGCTTCAAACGAGCGGCATTTTTTTTCGGCATGGCATCTATAGATTGTCAGACAAATGGCTAAAATTTACAGCTAACGATGGCAAATTCTACTCTTTTAGCCCTGAATCTATTTCCTTTTTGGCAGCAATGAATCGATTGTTGCGCTGAGAGCAAGAAGTTCTGCATGCATTCGGTTGAGTAGAACTCAATTCTGCTCAGCAACTGTTATCACCCAAGTTTCTTGCGTCTTAGCGCTCCTTTATCGATGGAACAGCTTAGAATTTGTTGCCATCATATCGAATTCTTTCAAAGACCATGGCTTAGTACGAAAAGGATAAGTATCAACGCATCTTTCATTTCTGAAACAAATTTAGCAACTACTGATCTATTGGCAGTGCTCACCCTGTTTCTGCAGAATTACGAGTAGTAACAATAAGAAGCATTTGCAGCCTGCTTTGCCAGAAAAAAAAAGACTGACAAGATCATATTTTTATTGACGTTTCAGCGGTTTTAACAAGTCTACAGCGACCTGAGCCAGAGAGATATTAAATTATCTAACATACCTAATGTATGTGCACAAATGGCACTAGCCCGAGATTGGATCTGGGTCTCAATTGATAAACCTATCCCGTCTATGGTCTTCTACTTGCAGCTACGCACTCGAAAATTAATGAGATACTAGTGCGCCTAGAAAAGCGAAATCTTCCTATATTGAAGATTCTTCAGATCAAAGCGTTAGTATTCATTCCGTATAGATGGCGTGAGCGACGGATACCCTTTTTTGAACAAATCAATGTATTGTAGCACCTCGTAGAGTAAGTTGTCATATCTCGTTGTCTAAGGTTCGTAAACGCAAACGAAACTTCCATGTTTCTAAATCATTAACAGGCCTTCGTAGGCCAAGGAAACAGAATTTGATAAGTACATATGTCTCTTCGTTTGATTTCTGATGATCTGTCACTATCGGAGTCAACAGTGGAAGCGAGGAAGACAAAATCTTTAACTACATGAAAGTAATAGATACCTCGTGATAATTTGCCGAATTCGATTTCTCTGTCCTTAAACCATGTTTTACCTCTACGAACGCACCAGTTGTCACACGCTAAGTTCTGCCAATGTTTTCAATGTCATCAGGGTAAGCAAGTACTTCAGTTGTACCGACATCCGTTTCGCAGTCGAGAATTTCACACAATTTTCTAGAGTATGATGTTTAATTGGTCACATGACAGCCCATCACTTTGCCCTCTTTTGACTTCAAAGGTCTCGGTGAAACAGCGTCCCAACTTTATGAAGCGCCGAGCGTTCTCCAAAGGATGCCAAAACTAGACATGGTCCTGTACTTAAAATTGTTGGGTTTTCTTTAGGTTCAATACCACAATGTAAACATGCAGTCATTTGTAGGCAGTTTTAGACCATAACTGCATTGACAGGCGACAAGGTAATTGGGAAATGGTGTCAGCGGTTCACAGAATACGGACAACAAGAGCTTTTTTAAGGAGATTTCCTTCCCTGTGGATCAAACAAACGATCCGGCGCTTCGATCAGGCATTCTTACTTAACCGAACTTTAGATACTAGTTGGTGTAGCCAAGCCATTTATCGATCGAATCATCACTACAGCACATATAACAGACATCATTTTCAGAGGAAAAATGTTCAGTTAAAGCAAAGCTAATAGGAACATAAACTCATTTAAACCTGTCAAGGCACCGGAAACTCTTTCCATTTTTGATTTACAAAGGTCAGATCCACCTATGGTTGCCCCAGTTAGACCAAGCTTTAATCTGAAATACATAAAAACAAGCCGGAGGGAGATTTACGTTGGAGAAACCAACTCGTGATATACTTAAATCTTTGTCTCATTTTAGCCTGAAATCGTTTTATTTTAAAACAGTGGAAAGACTTATAGATGCTTTAAATCTAGCACCAAAGATAAAAAAAGAGTTCTTTCCTAGAGTTTGAAGGTACTTGTGAACCATACCGGGTACGATTCCATCTCAAATGCCTTGAAATTTAGAATTATTGATCAACCTGCCCGCAGATAAGTGAGAGGGATGCTCTGAAGCTGTGTAATAAGCATTATTTCCAGCAAAACTCAAATACTGTCTCAGCAGCCAAAGTCTATCCGCAAGTAATTATTCCTTCCCCTCGTTTGGACTTGATCAATAAAAATAAAGTCTGTGCTCGTTCTGTTCAATCCTGGGAAGAAAGCTGGGTCTCACATCTAGGAGTAGTAGCCTCGCAAATGTAAAAATCGAATACTTCGTCAGAAGGTGTCGAAACCCAAAATCAGATCTCAAGATGTGACAAGGGACATACGGATGGATACAAAATGACACAAGAGCAGGTGCAACTATTCACGATTTATTGTAAATACAAACATTGCAAGGGCGATGGATAAAAGTTACAGCACTCTTCAAGCTGGACTTCGTGACATCCAAGAATATGGCAGTTTCATCCCCGAAAGACGACTTAAAGACAGTCAAGCAGCAATAAAATCTTTATATTCAAACCTGTTTGACTCCAAATAAGTGCTCCAATACGCTTCAGGACTAACCAAAAAGAAACAAATTCAAGCTCTGGTGAGCGCTAGAGTATAAGGAAATTGAAGGAAATGAAAAAGCCGATGAACGGCATAGAAAAAGTTTGGTTAGTCCATTCAATGCCGCAGATCCAGGCTTAATAATCAAAATTTGAAACTTGTGGCATAACAGAATCTATTTAACTGGATTCGAATGCTTTCCGAACTCACAATATCTGCAGAAAAGACTGTTTACTAGTATCATAACGATGCACTATGATGCGCTGATTACATTAAAGTGCTGCATTCAAGAAGAATCACCACCAGTAGTACAAGAGTTATGTCGACACTGTTACATAATTTAGATGATTTTAGATGATCCAGCACCTCAAAAAGAGTACTCAATTCTCGAAGTGGTGCACGATGAATCACCTTCGTGCAACTGAAGATCGTAAATGAATGACGACATTAATTCAAAAGTCAAACAAATCAACATATTCTAGATACAAGAATCAATTTAACTATTTCTAAAGATTGTTATCGATAGTCGCTAACGAAACCCGCCAAATGGCCATATGACCAATCTTGAAGTCACTGACATCATTCTGATTTTACACGCATTTTACTTATGTATTATGAAATCCGTTGCAAATGACGCAATTGAATGCAAAATAATTTCGAGGATCTATCAAATAAACTGCATCATTATGACTTACGAACCGAACCCACCGCTCATTTATTATGACACCCAGTAATTGGCTTGAACTTTAGCCAGAGTTCATGTGAATTTCTTTAAAAAAAAAAAAAAAAAAGAAAACCCAATTTATTTGGTTCTGCCGGTCGTTTTAATTAAGTCATTCAGTGGAACCGAACACTTAAGATACCTATCTCTTCATTTCCTACACCACTTCAACTATTATTTTGTTGAGATACACATAATTTAAGCTCATAAATTTCATTGAAAGTTCGTTGTTCAGGTTTTATAATTTAAAATTTGTACCATAATTGACTGGTGACCACTGTCACTATACCCTACTTAAACTCAACAACTCAGTTAAATGAGGTCATAGTTATATTTGCATAGCTAAGCGTCACAGTCACCATCACCAATCACCAACGCGCCACTGCGCTGCTGCCTCTGTCTAAGAATTGAATAACGACAAATTCCACTCCCCGAAATCACACGACGAATTTTAATTAAGTTCTCCTGTTGTCATTTCGTATAGATATCGATAGAATCGTTATTAATTCATGCATTAGATTTAAGTTTACCTCCGAGTATAAGATAGAAAAGTTGTACTTCATACCTGATATGCTGCTACATCCTCGTTCCCATACAAGGGTACTGGCGATGAATTAGCTGGAGCAAACATTTTCATTCAAAAATTTATCATTAATCCACTTTTTCGAATTTGAAACACAAAACTTTACAGCACATAGTTCGAAACCCTTTCGGGGGAAGATTTTCAAATTGAATTTAGGGAGCGAATTTTGGGACAAATTTTCGGAACAAAATTTTAAGAACTACTACAAGGGCATACAAAGATACAAAAGATACAAAATCAACTATAGATAGAGTAAAACTTTTTCTACTTTTCTTTTCACTTTTTCAAAAATAAAAAAATAAAAAATTGCAACAAGACACAAATTACTCTTGTAAACTGATTGCGACTAAAACTCAGGGCCGCCGCACATAAAACAACTTTCTTCGTTTTGTTTCGTATTGTTGTTGGTTTCTTTTACCGCCTTCGCTGTAGAGATACGAGTATATTATAATGCAACATCACTTGCTACTTGGATATATTTGTATCTATACTCTTTTAAGTACGTTGCAACTCTTGGTATGCAGATAATTTCAGATCACCGAACAACAGAATTAAAATTGGAAAATGAGAAGTAAAAAACAAATTCGCGCGAAAGAAGAAAATATCTCTCGAGAAACTTTTCCTTTTCGGATGGGCTGGCTACACCACTATTTCGGTATGATGATGGACTATTCCCAGAGATGATAATCAGGTTTTCACGTTGCACTAATCTGACTGACAATGCTAACACCGACTAAAAACTACCGCTGATACCACCACCGTCAACACTATCACTTCTATAGCCTTCTGATTTGGCTGTTGCTTCAGCACCACGTTGCCACAGCCGCCGCCGACACTGAAACGGACAACGATAACAACAACGGCAACAACGATGATGAAGACGATGACGACGATGCAAGAGCAAGGTGTTGTTTTTGGTAAATAAAGAAAACTTTCATTTGTATCTTTGGATTGAAATTGAAAGATACGAGTACTATACGCTGCCAGTGATGACAACTTTCTTGAGATTTAAAGCAGATTGCACAGTACCGCACAGATTGCAATTAAGATTTACCATACATATACGTACGAAGATTGTAATTGATTTGAATAATTTGTCAAGTGATTATTCCCACATAAACACAAAATTTTATTCACAGCAAAGCACTTAGATACTTCGACAGAGACAATGAGAAAATATATTTGTAAGAGACAATATTTATTTACAGACATACGAGTATATGCTCGTAGATTTTCGTTAAATTCGTTGTAGATATTTAGATACTTTTTGAAATTTTTTTCTTTTTATACAAGTATCTATAAGATATTTCAATTTTTTATTTTTTTTTGTAAATTTAATTGAAAAATTCGATTCGACAGGCGCGCGCAATTGTCGTGTGCGTCGTTCGACAACTGATTTAAAATCTCAGAGCTGAGAATAGAGACCAACAGACCAACGGACTTGGTGGACAACGCACAGATTTACAAACAAACAAACACATAAGATTGTTAAAAAAGCTCACGATTAATTTCACGACTTCTTTTTAACTGAATTCCAGTCTTGACTTACTGTCTGAATCTGAATTCTCTGTCTTTAACTTTAGAGCTTAGGGAGGAGATACAGTGTGAGCGAATCGCTCAAGCCAGAGTCAGGTATAGTGAGGTATTTCTCGTATGACTCTCTGTTTTTTTCTGTTTGTTTGTAGGTTGTCGAAGTATTATTCTTCGATCTTTTCCTTTCTTTTTTCGTTTTTTTTTTATTTTTTTCATTTATTTTCTTTCTTTCTTTACTTTGAAAGGTGTGCGCTAGCTGTTTAGGCCGCTCACATACTGCAGGTGAGTTATACAAAAAAAAAAAAACCTCAGTTGACAGAGCCCTCTGTCCTAACATGCACCGGTGTTTTAAGAGCCAAACAGATACGAAAATAAGGAGAATAAGAAAACAATAAAAAATCACGAGAGAAGGTGATTGTTTGATTAAGTTTCGGACGATAATTATTATTAGTTGTCGAGGTCGGTGTATACCTAAGTTGGTTGTATTTCTATTTCTATCTTTTATAGTTTTCCTGTGGCAACTTTGACAACAACAGACAGACGGGTAGACTAAAGCAGGTCTGAAATCGTTGACTTTTGTTGCCAAGGTGTTAGCTGCATCGGCAGGCCTTAATCGGCCATTAAAGAGTCAAGTCGTTGTCGTTGTCGTTGTCGTTGTTATGTGCATTTTAATTTTCAATTTTTTTTGTTTTGTTGTTTTCTGTTTTCATCGATAGAATTGTAATGATTACTGGATTTCAGTGGATTTGAATGGAAAGTGGCGTCGATTGATATTTATGATTTCAACATATTTTATGACTACTGTCATCTGTAGAGACATTTGTACAGTCAAATCGGCTCATTAGGGTAAATTATGGTTTTTAAAAGATGCATTTTCTTTCAGATGTATATTAGATACTTTTTTTTTGCCTGCCTGTAGATAGTGTAATTGGCTGGAGTATTGTAATTTGTCTCACTTGGTACTTAGTGGCGCCACAGCTATAAGTTGTTAGGTAAACAGAGAGTAAGTGTCTGGTAAAAACCTAAGTGTTTCTCAAATGAATAGGAGTAATGAAACTGCGGGCAAAAGAGGTCGGGCGACAAGACCCTGGCTCTCTAATTATTAACTAAGCATCTATAGTGAAATATCTACAAAATTATAAGAAGGCGGTAAGCAGGAGCAATTGCATAAATGACAGCTTTTCACACGTAGAAGCGAAGAAATTGCAAAGCATACAACATCATTTTTGACTTTATCTGACGCTTCACCATTAGCACTTAGGCACCTTTTAGTTCGAAAACGCTATTGGTACTGTATATTTGACCACCTAAGATAGGCAGAATCACACATGGGCTCAATCTCTCACTGACAGACAGGCACTGGCATACTAGGTGGGGTGAAAAGTAACCTCCTTGACCGCCAGAATCCGCTGCTACTGCAAAAAAGGTTATGGTGCCTTGAAATCCGTTCATATCTAGGCAGACATGCCAAATTTCAATGCGATACTGTCTTTAGTTTTCTTTTGACAGCTGATTGTTGTTGATCATGTTGAGTATGGACAAAAACGATTTTCGTTCTCTCATAAAACATAATTTTTTGAGAGGCAAAACGGCGAAGGAATCAAAAGAAAAGTTGGATAAATATCATGGGGCTAATGCTCCCTCAGATTACACTGTCAAATATTGGTTTCGAGAGTTTCGTGGTGGCCGCAACTCCACTACCGATCAAGTCCGCAGTGGCAGGCCTTTCGATGCGGTTACTGAGGACAATGTCAAAAAAATACATGAAATGGTGTTGGCTGACCGGAAAGTAAAGGTGCGAAGATTAGTACTGAGCGCACACGCCATATTTTGGGCAATATTCTGCATATGAAAAAGATATTCTGCCGCTGGGCGACGCGCATGCTCACACCTGCTCAAAAAAACACGAACGCGAGAGCACTTCGAAAGAGTGTTTGGACTTGCTGCTGCGGAATCGGGCGGATTTTTGGCGTCGATTGGTAACTGTTGATGAAACCTGGATCCACTATTACACACCAGAGAATAAAATGAGTGCCCGGCAAACGACTGAAGCCGGCACGAGTGCTCCGATGCGGCCGATGGAGGCTCAATGGGTCGGAAAGGTTATGGCGTCGGTTATCTGGGATTGTCATGGCATACTCTTCGTGGACTACCTCGAAAAAGGAAAAACCACAAACAGCGAGTATAACTGTGTATTATAAGAGCGATTGAAGGCCGAAATCGCTGCAAAACGGCCTCAAATGAAAAAAAAAATTTGTTTCTGCAAGACAATGCGCAGGCGCATAAGAGCATCGCAACCACGGCTAAAATCAATGACTTACGGCTCCAATTGCTGTTGCATCCACCGTATTCGCCCGATTTGGCTCCCTAAGACTATTATCTGTTCCCAAACCTAAAAAGATGGCTCATCAATAAAAAAATTTAGCTCACGCGAGGAAATCATCGACGCCACGGAGGAGTATTTTGCAGACCTTCCGGAAAATTACTTTTCGGACGGGATCAAGAAGTTGGAAAATCGCTGGAATAAGTGTATCAAGCTAAAAAAGGACTATTTTGAATAAAATAAAAAAAAACATTTGAAAAAATTTTTTTTCATTCCCAATGAGGCTACTTTTCACCCCACCTAGTATATGCCGAAATCCTGGTGATCAGTGAGGGTAGCCTTTATACCGAAAATGGAAAAGATACATATACCTGCGAAGAGCTTCAGGCTTATTAACTGAACTTCTTGTTCAGGAACATGTAGAGTATGGTCGAGTTTAACGTGCGCCCTGTGTCTAAGACACATGATAAGGATCGAAAGATCCTAGAATAACGTGTTTCGAAATGAAGGTACACTCGGTCTCGGTGAGAACAAATCCGAGCTGGGTATTTTCACATACATTGAGGGTGCTTTAGATAACGAAACTTTTGATAGCATGAGTAACTTGGCCAAACAACATGGTCTTTGACAAACTGCTTAACGCTCTCAACAGTTTTGACGTCTATGCTCTTGTGTATGCAGATGATGCTGCTGTGCTGTCCGCTCTAAAGCACAAACAACCCTAGGCGTGATCGAGAATTGGAGCACTAGAAATGAGCTTGATTTGTTTATAAGAACGACTTCTTTAGTGCTTAAAGGCATCATCGTTTCCTACCGAAGCTTTGTATTTGGTTATCATCTTGGTCGGCTTTCAAGCAGTTTGGAAGAGCTTTGGGTAAAACATGAAGTTTGTCACTGAGGAGAGTGCTATAAGTCCACATGGCTACAATAAGAACAGAACGATCTTTCCTAGCACGTCTGACTGCTTGAGACGAACTGATGAATGTTCGTACCTTTTTTATTCATATTTTGGGATACACTCTGAAAGCCATTTCTGTTTAGAAAAAAGTTGTCTTTGGTATAATATGCAATAAAGTTTTGATGACCTTAAGCTTCGATTGACTCTTGACTCTAGTCTTATGGACATGCTGTCTGTTGCAGTGACAGAAGCATTCCTACAAAAATTGTGAAAAAAATACGAAATCAGCTTTTCTTGTGCTCCCAACAATGCTTTTGGCTACAATTAGAAAAGGAATGTATTTAGGTCCTATCAGATGGCTTTAAACCAGATTAAGGATGTGGTATGAAATCATTAAGTAGAAAACGTAAGATTTCACTGATCGTAAGGAAAACTACGCAATCCGCATGGAAATGAACAATATTGTGAATAATTGGTGGAGAGGAGCGGATCATCTGCATCTGTAGCAACAGCTTAGTTGCGCTTTAAGCATAAATGCATAGTTAAGGAATGAAAAACTTTATTGAACGCAATCGGAAGGCTGAAAAACTGAGTCTTAATTGGGTTTACAGTTTACAAAGGAATTTGTAGGCAAGGTTCAGACAAGAGTTAGATCAGCCTGCGCCTACTCACCCTTTGTATTTCAAAGGGATCGCATTTTTTGCGGGTTTCTCTCAACGTCGCAAACAAGCTGATGCGATATATCTGAAGCTAGCACAAGTAACTTTTCAATTATACAATGGGAGAAGAAAGTTCTACTTCCTGTGGGCATTTGGTCGCCTCTTATATATTTTTTAGAATCAGAGAAGCGCATGACCGAAACAAAAGGCATATAATATGAGGTTCAACACGCACTCGCGAGCAAAAGAGGCATTAGGAACATTATTTCATGCTATCTTAGAGATGCGATAGAATCGGCTGTTTCTTGTAGGGTGATAACTGTAGAGAACAGAACCTAATTGGATATAGATTTGTCATCAGATGAAGTGTTGGGCAAAGTCAAGAAGTCTTGAGCTTCAGACATAAGCCTACTAGCTGCCTACGAGACTTACGACACTAAGATCGTAATTCAAACGCCCAGTTAAGAAATATTTGGAATATGAAAAACAAACGACAGCAGTTGCGAAAACTGATTGATTGCTAGTATAATGGATGTTCCATAGTTCCGAAGCTCCAACATCGAATCAAAGCCCAATTTTTGTGTACAACCAACTGCAGAAGACCAAAGTCGGTTTCTTCAGCAAGCCAATGAATATGCCGTATCTGATGTACTAAGTTTTAATCGAGGCACACAAGCTCGTGATGCAGAGAACTGCGTAAGCTGGTCATAAATTGAATGTGATAAGAAAACAGGAGAATCATATGCTTCTCAATAAGAACAAGAAAATAGGCAGAAATGCGCTCGAACGAGGCTATGGAGTGGTGCACAAATTGTGTTCTCAGAAGCATACTGGGATACATTAGATGTTTAAAATCTAACGATAAGAATTTCGCACGATAATCGACCTCGGATCAGACTACCTGCCGAATTAAGTCGTTAAGGAGTATGCTCCAACTTATCTGGAAAACATGATACGATGAACCTGCGTAGTTTTAACCATTTTAATTACACCAGCAATACAGAAATCGGCGACCTTTGCATGACATACACGATTTCACCTATCGTACTATGCGAAACTTTCAAACTCTTATGACCCGAACTAAGAGCAGTCTTAGGAAAAAACCTAATAATTTCAAATCCTTACCTACCACCTATTTATTGTTTTTAAGGACGCATATGGCAACATTTAAAGGAACAGACTATATAGATCCAGTCTTCGACTTAAGTAGAAAAATACCTGAGTCATGAAACAAAAAGCAATAAATGCAAGATAGATACGAGGGCGGGTCAATAAGTCCGTGACTTTTTGAATTTCTGACCTCTTTACTGAAACAGCAACACTGCTCCTGTCAACAGGCATCTGTCAGTTGACTCCTGTCAAAATTTAAACTTGCTGCGTCAGTTAGTTTGTGTTTGACAGCTATTTTTATCAGACTACTCACTAATTTGAGGAGAAAATGGAAAAAAGTGAATTTCGTGTGCTTATTAAGCATTATTTCTTGCGAAAAAAAAACATTACCGAGACCAAGGCTAAGCTTGATAAATACTATGGGGACTCTGCACCATCGATTTCAATGGTAAAAAAGTGGTTTACTGAATTTCGTTGTGGCCGTACAAGCACTGAAGATGCCGAACGTCCTGGACGCCCAGTTGAGGTCTCTACACCCGAAACAATCGAAAAAATTCACGATATGGTGTTGGCCGACCGAAGACTGAAAGTGCGAGAGATTGTGGAAGCCGTAGGGATCTCGCATGGCTCAGTGGTTTCAATTTTGAATGATCACTTGGGCATGAGAAAGCTTTCCGCAAGATGGGTGCCGCGTTTGCTCACAGTCGACCACAAACGCAATCGTGTAACAACTTCACAGGAAGGTTTGGCGTTGTTTAATCGCAATATGGAGGAGTTTTTGCGCCGTCTTGTAACCGTGGACGAAACATGGATCCATCACAACACACCAGAGAACAAACAACAGTCAAAACAGTGGGTTTCTAAGGGTGAATCGGCGCCAAAGAAGGCCAAGGTGGGTTTGTGAGCCAATAAAGTTATGGCGACTGTTTTTTGGGATGCACGCGGGATAATCCACATTGACTACCTTCAAAAGGGAAGAACAATCAATGGGGAATATTATGCCAACTTATTGGACCGATTCAATGACGATTTAAAAAAAAAACGACCTCATTTGGCCAAGAAAAAAGTTCTTTTCCACCAAGACAATGCAAGGGTGCACACATGTGCAGTTGCCATGACAAAAATCCATGAATTGGGCTATGAATTGCTCCCTCATCCACCCTATTCTCCAGATTTGGTTCCGAGCGACTACTTCTTGTTCCCAAACCTGAAGAAATGGCTTGGTGGAAAAAGATTTGACTCCAATGATGAAGTCATCTCGCAAACAAAGGCCTATTTTGAGGACCTCGACAAATCATTTTTTTTGGAAGGGATAAAAAAATTGGAGAAGCGTTGGACAAAGTGTATAGAGCTCAAGGGAGACTACGTTGAAAAATAAAATTATTTTTTTATCAAAAAATCTGTGTTTTAATCCAAAAGTCACGGACTTATTGACCCGCCCTCGTACCTATAGACCGACCTGTTGGTTCCGGCCCAGCTCCACTCGGGGCTGTAGCGCCACATGAAAAAAAGAAAGAAGATTCAAAACAAAGACTTTTGACACTCTTCCGTGAATATGTTACAGTACACTACGTGTCCACAGTTCACTCCAATGGATTCTTATCCACTTTCGATGGCATCTTCATTTTCGACTTTGTTGAGGTAAAATAGTCAGATTTGCATCAACTTATTGATCAGTTAATTCTCATGCATTCTTAGTAACGAGGAATCACTTCTTTCAACGCATTATTTTCAGTTTTAAAGCGTAGTTTCAGTAACTTTTTCTGGATCCCCGGACTACAAACGGATTTGTTAGAAACAGTGTTGTTAAGCAGAAAGAAGACGTTATCAATACTATCGTTATCACAATGGAAACAAAAAAGACATATCTTGGCGATACCCAAAAATAAATTAAACTTTCCTAAGAATAGTGTCCAAGTAAAGCACATAAAAATTGACTTTTGAGGTCTCGTTAAGGGTGATAGCTTCTATTTCAATCTGACAAAACACTGAACTGATTCAATAACTTCAACATTCCAAAGCGGCATAGCTCGCTATTTTTCTCTGGTTTTCCACAAAGAAAAATCATTGTCTTGGTCTTTAAATCATGGGAACAACTTTTGTAAAAAGCCACGGGTCTCAAGGGACCTCAGTTCGTAGGAGATAGGAGAGTAGACGTCTAGTCATAGGAAACAGTATTTGCGTTCCATAATTAAGCTTTAAACGCTGGTGCCAGTAGTTAACTAAATTATTCGTTGAGAAGAACGACTTTTTCTCTTCGTGTGGATATAACAAAACTGCTGCTTGATCTTAGATTATACAGAAACTGATCGAATATTTTAAGATACTCGAATAAAACATGATAACTACTGTGGTCTAGTGGGACTACTCATCTGTTCTTTTATTTCGTGAAAAGTGCACCATTATGGATGAAACATCGAACTATCAAAAAAAAAAAAAAAAAAATGTTCGAACAGCGAATTCTGTTGCAGGGTTTCCACGTTTCTAAATCTCTCATCTCATTGATATTGACGCCACGTATTACTATTCTTTTGAGAAAATCCGCCAGAATATTCTAAAATCGTTTGTAATGAGCAAAGGAAATAAGGATGTCAATATTATTGTGTCAACACTTACTAGATCCAGCAGCTGCTTGTCCTGGATGAGCTTGTTTACCAGGCTGATCGTGGGAAATTTAATTGATCTACCTGATCTTGTCATCCATGGGCAGTAGGCACTTGATATGAGATATTCCGTATTGTTTGTGATTGATTCTTGAGTTTCATTTGACCCTCAATTTCTTTAATAATCTGCATCTTGCGTACATTTGCATCATGTGTATTAATCAATACGATCACTCTTTGGTTCAACTTCGTATATAGGATACTGGTAGAAGTGTTGAAGTTGATCCACAAAACGCTCTACTTTGATAGGCAACTGCCATTCTTCGAAAATGTAAAAATCGCACGCTGCCAAGTCAGACAAATACGGGGACTGGCTGCCGGTTAATATGCGATTTTTAGCCAGAAAATCGGTCACAAGTGCCGATTAGTTGAGATGGCCCAATATTCGGGACGAATATGATAAATACAATGCAGTAAACGCTTCAGAACACTATGATAGAATTGTACATTAACTTTTGGTTCAGCGGAACGATACCTCTGTGGACAATGTCCATGGAATCGTAAGGGCAAATCAACATTGTCTTCACGTTTGACTTCTCCGAACTAGATTTATTGGGTTTTGGCTCTTCTGGACCCACTTTTGGATTATACCACCTCACGGGCCATATATACCACCTCTGTACAGATGGGCCACATTTTCTTTGCTAATCGTTGGGCGAAGATAAGACTCAAATAAGAAAAAATATTCCAGATCTATTGGATCTCCTAAGGAATTTACAGAGGAGACCTACTTTAAGGCCTTCTCCCCCTATAGGTATTGGTCTTAGCTAGCTGATTGAAAGTATCTCGGACATCAAAAATAGCCCAATCAGTATCAAATGCTGAGAAAAGAGTATCCAGAAGAAGGCTTCTTACTTAATCGTTTAAAATCTATGCATGGTACATAGATGGCGGTGCGTATGAAGTGGAAATATTCTCTGTGATGATCTAAGTTGATTTCACCGCTTTGTCAATAGAGCCAAACACAGAGCTCTGCGACAACAGAAGCATCGCTTCTTCATGAGGGTCCGTAATGATCTTACAAAGGCGTTCGGCAACGCGATTTATTATTTTGCGGTTTCTTCAACATAGTACTTGAGAGTATAGTGCAATTTACACAATTGCAGTAACACAATCTTTTGAAAGTTCCCAACTACTTGCGGACAACAATATTGGAACAACACAATGAGGTGTTGGTGAGGTATTTGCAAGTACATATTGCAGTAAGCGAGCGAAAAACTAAGTGCCTTCTGTCATAGGGAAGAATACAGAACATTACGTTGAAGAGGCAGCTGGTCGTTTTGGGAGTAAATTGATTTGAGTGGTCTATGGACATGTTGATGGAGAGTGGAATTAATAAAAATAATAATAATATATAGGATGTAGTGCACTCCGACCTTGTTTTCTATTGTGCCCCCTACTTATACCTTGAGGAGGTTTGCTCCCTCTTTCGCAGCCTCTTCACAGCTTAATTCACCAGGAGTTATGTTGGGATATTTATGCTCTTGCTTTGGCTTTGGCAAGGAAAACCTGCTTAGAGCACGTCATCCAGACCAGTTTCTTTTATGAATGAGTAGTGACTTCGTAGTTGGTAGATCCTTTTCTTGGATTTAGTGTTTTCCCAAATATTTAAGCCTTTTTTGTGTCAGTGCCCCGAAAGATTCCAGAATGTGTTCTGGAGTTTCTGTGGATTCATTGCAGAATCTGCAGATACATTCATCTGATATCCCTATATTTCTTAGATATTCCCAAAGTTTGCAATGCCCCGTTAGGAAATCAGTTAGGATGCGTAGGTTATTTTTGCTTTAAATCTTTTGAGATTGTAATCTCCTAAGAGTTTTTTGGCTTGCATCAGACCTTGGAGATCCCGAAGGGTTCTAGCACTTTTCTCCTTTTCCGATTTCCTGAATTCTTCGCGTAGGATGTGCTCCCCTATCTCGCAGAATGGTTCAGGTCCTATGAAGGGTTCTGCTGCCCCTTTTCTAGCTAGAGAGTCCGCCGCCTCATTCCCAGTGATGCCCATATGGCCTGGTATCCATTAGACAGATACTCTATTTTTCTTGCCCAATTATTTGAGAATTTGTAGGCATTTCCATACAAGTTTGGATTTAATGACAAAGGAGTCCAGTGCTTTGATAGCTGCTTGACCATCTGACATTATTGCTATGTTACAGTTTCTGTAATTCTTTTCGAGATTGATTCGAACGCATCTCTCTTTGGCGCATACTTCTGCTTAAAAGATGCTGGTACTCTTGCCCATGAATTCATGGTATTTCGTTCTTGGCCCAAACAGAGTGGGGTTGGATATTTCAGCAACAAGTCTACAAAAAACATCAACTTTGCTAAAACAGGAAAAATTCATCACTAACATTCCGGTTCGGAAAAGCTTCTTCCTGAACATGGAAGAGTTCTCCGAAGTGTGGAAACTTGAATAAAGAAGAGAAGAAAATTCTTCATCATTGACTACTTTGCTCTCTCCACAAGAAGAACAACTCATCTTTGTAAGTTCTCCATCTACTTTTAGAAGAACTTCTCGAAATACCAAGAAGGAGGCTAAAGAACTAAGACTTTCGGAAGTTTGCTATTGACTAAAGAACATTTTATATCGATAGAATTAATTTTTCATTAAAATAGTATCTAAGATTTAAAGACTTACATCTGCCATAGTGTCAGACTTAGCACTGACAAAACTCATTATCACATTATTGCACTACACAGATCCCGCGAGTATGACCCTAATGGGTCAGTGTAGTAAGTGAAATGACGTTGTGATGCAAAAAAAATGGTCAGAAAGCTCGAAATGTCGACAGACAGACAGAGATTGACTATAAACTTGTGAATTGACTTGTCACAGTATTACTGTTTGAGTTGACTGTCTTATAGTTCAACATGTTCCATTTTCGAGCACGTTCGCTACATGAATGTTTAGTTCACATCGGTATTAGCAGTACCCATCTCCTTAGGACTAGAACTGTATCAGCCAAAATTATCCTTACCTGCCTGTTCTAATATGTGCCGCATTCCTTTGTGGTATACCAAGAGTTAATGAAAACATCAACAAAGACGCCCACTTGAATGCTTTCAAATTGATTTTAAAAACTGAGACAGAATTATTATTTAAAAAATCGAAAACCCACAGCACACGTCTCAGAAATATATAAATAAGATTGGATCCATGTTTTTTTAGTAAGGAGAAGCTGTTTGAAATAGGGATTGTGATAGGTGAACATCAAAAACAGACTAACTCAAAGGCGACATCGCGAGCGTGTGTATGAATCACTCAAATTCAGCTCAGTCGGAAGAGATATAGCTCCGAAACCCAACGAATGCATTGAAGCTGGGAGGAGGTCAGGGTCTTTCTAAGAAATCGAATACCGTAGGGTTTGAAAAAATTTGCTATGAAATTATGCAGACGATGCGGTTTTAATTTACGCTACAATTCGAAGTCAACAAGCTTCTCCAGCTAGCTCGATCTATCGCTATTTGCCTCTAGTTCCGCACGCTTAATTCACCGAGATCCCCTTCAATTTGCGTGTGCCAACTGAGTCTCGGTCTTCCTATATAGCGCAGTCCCTCAGCGGGCGGATTCGAAAACTTTTCGGGCTGGAGCATTGATGTCCATCCGCTCTAGTCTTTGGATTTTCATCCTTCTGGCTAGGTCAATGTCAATGTACAGTCCATACAGTTCGTCGTTGTATACCCTCCTCCACTCACCGTCAATGTCGGAAATCAATCGAATAATTTTTCCCTCAAAGAAGCCAAGAGCACCCTTATTCATTTTCGATAATGGCCATGCAGTTCAGGACACGTCTTATTTAGGGTAACCTTTGTTGTTTGAGGAAGGGGTTTGCTAGTCAATTGTCTTCTTAGCTCAAAGAAGCAGCGGTTGGCAAAAGTTACTCTTCGTTTGATGTCAGCGCTGGCGTCTTTGTCTTATACAAGCCTAGGTGGGAAAGTCCTTATCTATCGAAAGTAACGTTCTGTCCGAGACGTCGCTGTTACGCTTTTCCGGTTGACAGCATATATAGGCACTTGGTCTTGCCCTCGTTGACCGCTAGACCCATTTTCGCCCCCGTCTCAATACTCGCGAAGGACTCACTGACATCACGCTGCTTTATTCCGATTATGTCAATATCATCGGCGTATGCGAGTAATTGGACGGACTTTTGAACGATTGTGCCTCTCGTGTTTGCACGTGAGTTTTGCACTATTCTTTCAAGTATGATGTTGAAGATATTGGCCGACAGCGCATCGCCTTGTCTAAATCCTTTTTTGACATTAAAGGTCACGGTAGGTTAGGTAAGGTAAAACAGGGTGTGCCATAAGACACAGACACTATGCACCAAAACGGGCCCATCGAAATTGCAAAACCTAAACAGTCTCCCTATTAAAACACCTAATTTCTCTACAAAAGCCAAGAAGGCCTTTGAAATCCGTGCCATCTATTTCCTCTAAGTTTTCAAAGAAATATTTTCCTAAGAATTTCCTTCGGCTACGCGATATTGCCTCACATTCAAACAGTATGTGTGTTATGTCCTCAACCGCTTGTAGATCCCCGCAGAATCTACAAGTGTCTGTATTTGTCAGTTTTAGTCTCTGCGTGTTTCAGCAGTAGACAGTGTCCTGTCAGTATTCCTATTAGCGTCCTAAGCTTATCCCTATTCAGCTAAATAAGCTTCCTAGATCTGTTGCCGTCAAGAAGTGGCCATAGAGCCTTTGAATACCCTATGTCCTTCCAGATACGACCACCTTATGCTGGCGGCCTTTATGGTTTTTTCTCCAACAGTGCCCCTTACCGTGCAGAAGGGTGGTTTGACATCAGCAACCTCACTATTGTCGAGTAGCCCTCCTCTTCTTGCAAGCTCGTCAGCTTGTTAATTTCCTTCTATACCGCAGTGTCCTGGCACCCACCATAGTCTCACCCTGTTCTGAATGCATAATGCTTTGAGCATTGTGCGACAGCCCCTGACTGTGTCAGAGTTGATGTTGGTTGACTCCATTGCCTTAAGAGCGGCCTGGCTGTCGATGTAGATAGCGATATCTCTACCGGATACCGATCTCATCTGCATCAGCTCAGCCGCCCTGAGAACAGCTAGAACCTCTGATTGAAAGACACTACTAGGTTCCGGTAGCCTTATGGACACTCTCAGTTCCGGGTCCTCCGAGAAGATACCGGAACCTGTTTCTTCCTCTGTCTTTGAGCCATCTGTGAAAACTGAAATTTCGTTTGATCTTATCGCTGCATCTTGCCAGTCCTTCCTGTCGAAATCGATTAAGGAAGGGATTTCATTCGTTTTAATAGTATTGCCTTGTAGTAGCTCCTCCAGTATCGTGCCGTGTCCGAAGCTAGTGCTTTTGAAAACACCCACATTAGTGAGTCGAATCGCACTGTTGTCAGCAAGTTTTTTTTTATCTGTAAGGGTGTCCAATGCTGCCTTAGGGGTGGTACCGAGCGTACCTGTAATGGCTATGGAAGACGTTCTCTGAACCGCCGCTAATTTTACGTAAATCGTTTTCTTAGTTGTTGCTTTCCACCATGCTAGTGCGCCATATGTTAGTATGGGTCTCACCACTACCGTATATAGCCAGTACACCATAGCAGGTTTTAGGGCCTAAATTTTTTCCCACAGTTCTTTTGCATATGAAAAGAGCATTATATGCCTTTTTGATTCCTTCCGCTACGTTGAGATTCCAATTCAGTTTCGTATCCAGAATGACGCCAAGATACTTCGCGCTATCCGAGAGGGACAGATCCACCCCGCTGAGTTTTGGCAGTTTGAAGGTTACGGTAAGATCTTTACCGATCTTGTTAAAGCAGCGTGCATTCTCTATTGTCATCCTGCGCAGAAGGACGAGTTTGCCAGTGATGCCAAAACTAGAAATTGCTCTGTATAGCTCTTCTTTATAGATGCTGTCATACGCCTCCTTAAAATCGATAAATAGGTGGTGTGTATAGATGGGCTCATGGGTTTTCTCCAAGATCTGCCCATGGTTGACATTCCCGTAATGAATATTAAATCGAAATAGAGCCAAGGAGGAAGGAAGAGACAGCTCTGATTAAGTGAGTTATATCAAGGTGTGAATGTCGATTACGAGTACACTTAACTGGCATCAGTGAGGGAAAGTACAAAAGAGATTTTTTTTTATAAATGAAAGGTAACTTAGTAGATCAAAAGCATGTGAAACCTTCGTCTGTCGCCTCGACGATGACGAAAAGTTATGTATTTCCCGGCAAGAACACACTGGTAAGTAGCTGAATTTCTACAATTGTTGATTTCACTTCAAACAACTTTAAAAGGTAAAGGTTATGGATGCTCTAAAGTCAACTACTTTATTCCTATTTAAACATCCTTCAAAGAAAAATTATTACAAGGAAAGTTCCTATGTGAGTACTGCAACTATTCGTACACGAAGTACCAAGTGTCACGTACAATCTCTTGGATGTAAGGCAATTTACCCATAAAGTAATTTCTAGGATTCACACAAATGCCTGCCTTCAAATGTTTAACCTTTCAACGTGCTGGAACAATTTTCCTGGACAAATGTCATTTTGTTGAAATTACCTAAGGACATACGACTACATACAAAGTGTGCCTGAGCATGTGCGGCGTGTTGGCCGTATTTTATGTCAACTTTTTCATTTCCTCGTTTTGTTTTCTCCCAATTCCAAAAAGAAAGGGAACAAAAAACTCACAGAAAAAAAGAAGATTCAAATAAACTACCAACTATGCTATCACAATTTGTCCTTAGAACAAAAGAATAATTCTAGGAATGGGACAGGATACATATAGTCAGCTTCAGCATGAAAACGAAAGCCATCTACGAGTACTGATACGATGGTAGCACAGTTCAAATGAAAAACAAAACAGAACATTTTTCTTTTCAATTTCCAGAAACAAAAGATGAGCAATGATGACAAAGAGAAGTAGGTAGATACTTACGCCAACTACTACAAATTCATCCTCCCTCTCAAATGATGCTAGAGATCCCCAGGACTCGTTTAGATAAAATGTTGCCTATTGTGTTACCATGACAAGTGGGTCACATAAGCTTAAAAACTCTGCAAATCGCACTGCAGATCTTTACAAATTCTCCCAAACAAAGCGACGAAATAGTTCGTCCTTATATGAGTAATAGTACTCGTAGGTATCTATTGGTGGTTAATGTCAATTTTATTTTGTTTAATTAAAATATCATTGCTCTGAGTACGAGTATCTGTGAGGTTATAGAAAATCACCAACCATACGAATGCCACCAGTTTCGACAAAAGTTTCACTTTTTCAACTACCAACTCAGGAATGGTGCAATTCACCCCAGATACGCCCACAAAAGACCACATTCTATGGGACCCAAAAGATACTTTAATCCGTGCACGTTTTTTTTTTTTTTTTTTTGTTAACCTCCTCCTTAGTGACTTCCACAAACGGACATCTAACGAAGAAAATAAAAGCTACTCCAACCAAAAAAACCGAGATACTCGTTCTTGTCGTATCTATACCATAAATATAGGCAGAAAATGTATCTATAAGGTCGGTATAAGCTTCAAAGCAGCCATTCGTTAAGAATAAAATTCAAACATTAATGCACCGGTGGTATGGTGTAGTTCACACTCACAGCAGCAGAAATCTTTAGACAGGCCAGGCCGGGCAGTCACTTTTAGTTTGGGGGTTCAACTTTTGGCCCGTTTGAGCAGATACAAGTTGCATGTTAATTTTAGTCTTTGAAATTTCCTATGAAAACCCCAACCAAACTAAAATATTGGCGATAAAGGGTATCACAAGAGAAGAGATCGCTAGCTGAAGTGAAGTGTTTATTATGCTAAAATACAGTGAAACTGCCTCATAGAGGGACGGACTTTAGCTTAATTCAAGCGGAAAAAAAAGAAGTTTGTAAATTTGTAGCGTCGACGACGACTACTACTTCTCTCTTCTAGGAGGAAAAAAAAAGGCAGTGGCAGGCAGATAGCGATATGCAACTCACTTGTTTGCCGCCTTCGTAACTGTCAGATATGCTAGACCTTAAATCGTATTCACCATCTGCGATTTCTGTATCTTAAAACGAAGTGAGTTAAGTTTTGGCGCTTGAGATGTGTTTTGTTGTTTTTGTTTGCTTTTCTACTCGTAACTGGCTAACTAACGTGACTGCAATAATTGTTAAGCTTCGACTTTGAATTGCCCAGGCTATCTATGGATAGAAGATCTCTAAGCGGTTGTGTTGCAGATAGAAAATCTTCAAGATTTTTGTTATTTATAAATTCTGCACACTTACAAATTGAATTTATACGAAAGAAAAACTTACAGAAAATGAAATGACTGTTGTTGTTGGAGGTGGTAAGAATCTGCTTCATATACATACAAGACACGTGATGAATAAAAGTTGGAGGTGTGACTTTAATCCGAATAACATTTTATGGTAAGTTTTGTTTCAGAATAATAAGAGAAACGCGGATGAAAACGGCCTACGCGCATGATGGGTTGGTATCAATTGTTCCCTAGTGATAATTATCTGTTGACCCTTGGTGTTAGACCTCGGTTTCTAGTACTTAAACGAAATACACAGAATTGAGGGTAACAAATGACTTTGTCTTCAGGTAGAGGGAAGATATTGATGGCAGTGACAAGTACGAGTATTATGCCTCAGAGAAGTGATATCTTTCGACAAGAAAACATGCGTTACTCCAAGGGTAAAGTCAACACTAACACCACGAAAGACCCCTCTTTCGTAGAATTGAGCAGCTAAGAAAGACACATTTAAGCGTAATTTCCAATAGATGCCACCCTCAAGTTGGCTTATATGAGATATACAAGGTGGCGCAAATGTTGTCAATTTTTTTTATGAATGAACAACTTTGGATCTGCTTTTGGATTATATTTATTGGATGTCTTAATTTTTTTTCCAAAGTCGAGTAAATGGTACCGGGTAAGTGACCGCCGTCATAATTAATGACCGTTCGGGCCCGATTTATGGTATTTTCTATCACTCTTGCCAGAACTTTAGGCGATAGAGCCCCTATTCTTAACGGATATTCTCTTTGAGGGCTTCAAGAGTCTGAGGCTTCTTGACGTAGACGAGTTATTTCAAAAAACTACTCGAAAATAAGTCTGGAACGGTTAAATCAGAGCGTGCAAATCGCCAAAATGGGAGATAAGGCGACCTGCCGTGCAGCCCTCAGAATTTCGGTTGTGGCTCGTGCAGTATGCGCCTTTGCTCCATCCTTCAGTCCCAATTCATCCAACTGAAGAAAGAAAAAGTCGTTGAGAATGGCTCTGTTTTCGAAAAACTCAGGCCCGATGATGCCTCCAGTATAAATAGCATTACATGCAGTAACTTTGAGTGGGTTATACGCATATTTTCAGTTCTCCAAAAGCGATAATTTTGCTTATTCGCATATCCACGGAGATGGAAATGAGCCTCGTCGCTAATGATCATTTTCGATGAAAAGCTGTCTCCCTCGTGCTCAAGATTCAGATTGGTTTGAGCATAGGTTACACGCGATTGGCTTTCAACAGCTAACAGTTGCTGCACTGTCTGCACTTTGTAAGTCTTTCACCAAAATTCGATGTAAAGACCACCGATTGATGGCCAATTGCTACGATATTCTCACCAGAATGGCTGCTCTGGGGCCGGCCAGACAGCATATCGCGTTATCTCATACTCTTTTAGGCGGGCGGTTAAACGAAAGAGTGTCCAGTTGGTGTCAGACGACCGGCATGGCCCAGATGGAAGCATTGTACTCCAATTTTGGGCATATGAATGCCTCATATATTGATGCCAGATCAGAGGGAGATCGCACCGTTTTCGAAAAAATCGAAGATGTGATCACGTCAGCGAAGATTATCATTGATGGCGAAGTTTTTCGACGACAGCAGACAGCATTGTGTCAAAACACAAGCATAAAACTCCACTCTGTTGATAGTTCCCCAATTGATGAGTCCGGGAAGTAATATGAAAAGCGAGTACTATCGTTAGTAAAGAAATATATTGCTTTAGATGTGGCTGGCAATAGATAATTGATGAAGATAAAAAAGAGTGCTGGAGGTAAAACAGTTCCCTGGGGCATACCTTCATATATTTTGTGAATATCAGACTTAAGACCAGTGAAGACAACTTGAATGGAGCGTTCCGAAAGGTTATTTCTAATCCATTAGAGAAGAGAGTTATATCGTTATAAGTGATTTAAACGCCAAGATGGGAAAGTAAGGCATCTTTAGTAATACGTCAAATATACAGCTTCTTCTGGGCATGCACGCAAGCTTAGGCAGGACGTAATGTAACTACTGTCATCACATGGCGTCTGCATCTTGATATCTATATCTGGCTGACTTCTGATTAACAAACCCCCCAACCGTCTGACAAATACCCGTAATAGCCTAAAACCAGCGAGCAATTCAACATCGAATGTCTGCAATCACAAAAAACTGCTAGGGGCTTTCCGATCCCGTCTCTCAGCAAGTTGGAGATATGAAGTAACAAATGTAGGAGACCTGTGTCATTTCTATCAAAGAAATCTGTTATGATTGAGATGGAAACCTCATAGTTCAACCTTGACCGGTGCTGAGAATCTATACAGAAAATTTCTGCAGACTATTGAAAGGTGATGACGGATAACATCCCACTGATAGACATAATGAACTATTCAGACAGAATGAAGACATACAACAATTAAATGAAGATGAAGTCAGCAATAAGCTTAAGTCTGACAAACCTGCTACACCCAATGACTAACCTGATTGGACACGGAGCATGCACCAACTCACCTCTAAAATCTGGGTCGACGAAAGTGTGCCCAACAGATATTGTTTATTTCATCGTAAATAAAGAAGATCCTCTGAATTGCACCGACTCAAGAGGAATAAGTCTCTTCAACATGACATTACAAATCCTGTATGGCGTAATACGTAGGTTCTACGTTAGTATGTGGTCGACCGGTTCCACGATGGTTGTAGGCCTAGAAAGTTCACAATAATTTCACTTCAGAGTCGCATAAAACAACACATATACTCGTAGATACGAACTATACTGACCCACATGAAGCTTTCACATCGCTACCAAGCTCACTGGACTATAGAGGATTACGATGGAGAATGCACGTCGCTCCGTCAAGGTCGGTAATGACGGGACTTTTAATGTTTGTTCAGGACTTAAACCAGTGAAGCGCTGTCATATGATTTTTTCAAAGTCGTTCTTGAAAAAGTACGCAGACGACATTGACATAATAGGAAGAACATAGCGAGCTACCATGCCATTAAACGTGGAATAGCATATAAGTCAAACAGCAGTCTCGGCTTCACTGGCAGTGCTTTAAGCGATCGGTCCAATTTTTAATGACTCGGTCCAATATGTGTGGCGTTATTCCGGCAATAGCGTGTCGAGCTTGTCCAAAATGGTTGGCTTGTTAGCGTAGACAGGGAGCCCCAGAGTATATAATCGGGTGGTGTCAATTCGAGCATCGCAACGCTTGTATGGCATGTAGCGCCGTATTGTTAGAACCACAGCTCGGATATATCGATGTTGTCGAGCTCTGACTACAGAAAGTCGGTTAACATCGCTCTATATCTGAGACCATTGACGTTAAAGGTGTCTCCTTCCTAATTGCGAAAGAAATAGAGTCCGATGATGACGCCATGCCATAAACCCCATCAAACAGTCAATCTTTGTGGATGTATTGATGCTTGGTGGAACTCTTGCTCATTGTGTTAGCTACAATAAAAGCAATATTGCTTGTTGACATAGCCGTCGAGTCAAAAATGGACCTCGCCCGAGAAGATGATTTTTTTGGCCAAAATCTAGATCTCCAGCCCACATTTCCAGCGCCCAATAAGGGGACTTTTGGCATTGTCTATGGTCGCTCGACTTCAATTCTTGCGTCAGCACAATCGGATATGTACTCGTATATAGGTTGACTCTCTGGCGATGGCCAATAAAGTTGATCAGCGCCGAATGGACATTTCTAGGCCTTCTTCGATACTGGGTTGATGGCTTGAGTTCCAAAAGAGTGTACTCACGCTTAAATTTTTTCACAGTGCGACGAAATGCCTGCATACTAAAGCCATGGTGATGGCCGACCTCAAAACTGTCGTTCAGCAGATTTAAATAGTATCTAACATTATTTGCATGTCGCAGTTATATTGTTGGTCATTTTACAAGAGGAGACAATTTTCCTAACTTCCATATAACTAATGAATATTTCCCAAATTAATATCAAACTTGCGTAACTTGTTCTACATTCCAACGAACGAACTAAAGAATATGAGCCAGCATCCGGCATAAGTTCTGTCTAAATAAGTTTGCCGATGTAGTTCTATTCCATGTACGGCCATGTAATCCATTGGTCTGATCCCACAGATTATCACCCATATTCAAGATTTCCTTACTCGAAGATGGTTTCCATAGTTTTTCCAATTTAGATTTGCATAAGCTACCCTTAGATAGTTGTTGTCGTTGATCAAGGGGCTACGTAATCCACCACAGATTTGTATTTGCACAATGAAATTACTATTTACGGCTCAAAGACCATTTACAAAGTCAGATGCACATTTGTGTCACTATAGTATGGTCAATACGCCACATAAGTGCATGCAACAATAACGATTTATTGAAATTTCTAAGCACTACCTGCCCGCTGGAGCAACTGGTCGAACGAACGACAATTAATCTTCTGATTGTCATTTGTTAAGGTACGAAGATACATAAATATTCAAAAACAGATACGAGTCGAGTTGAGTATCCCTCCGCACAGGTACGAGTAAATACAATATTTAAATAATTCAATAAAACGGTTGGCGCTGACAAAGCGATGATGTCCTTCGCAGATATCAATTTGGCTATGGCAGGCAGGCAGACGAACTTAGTCTGGGAATTCGTAAACAGACAGAAATTCTACGACTCAATAAAACACCAGTTTCTGGCGTTATGGAATTGTGGAGTTAACACACCCATGTCCTGGTGTCGTGTGTACTCTGTCGAGGACAAATGTTAGATGACTTCATCGAGTACAATCAGCAGCTAAATATTTTCATAGCGAATATTACAATACGAACATAACCCCAAAGGAAGAAGACAGAGTTCAGGGATTTAGGGTCGTGGGAGTGACAATATGCCACCTTGTTTTGCTCTACAAGGCTCAAGGTCGTTCTGTTCATGGTTGAAGGGAAAAATCTCATCCAGTTGGCCAGGTCTCTCGGGTGAATTCGAGGATGGCTTTTGGGTTACATTCAATGTGTCCTCCCTCTCCCGTGATGGTTATCTAAATGTGAGAAATGTAAACGCAAGCACAAGCACAAACATATTATAAGAACAGTTGTGCGTTGATTTTCATCATAAAATTGCCTCCTGAGAGCGGAATAGAGGGACCGGACCAAGCGTAGATCCTATTACTCTTCTTTTTGGTAATGAGTTTTTGTCCTTCGTCAGCTATTGCCGTCCTTGTGGTTTTGTCATTCATTTTCATTTTATTGAATTAGATGACGATAGTGGGGAAAGTTTTTGCTGTTCTTTTAGTAGGCTTTACTGCTTAGGAAGACTCTTTGGGTAACAAATGAAATGAGGGCTTATTATTATTATCATCCCTTTGTCGTCATGGAGTGTTTGGTATTTAAATGAAATGCGATTTACGAGTATCTCTGATTTATATAACTACAGACGGGTTAACACAAGTAGGCCATTTTTCATTACATGTATATTCATCGCCTTGAACCTTCACAATTTGAAATTGAAAGACTAAGCAAGGAACACACATGCTTTGAATGGTAATTTCTTTGGTTCAATGATCAAACTATTGACAGCTGAAGGATAGCTCGTTACACTTAATTTATTCTTTAAAAATCTGCAATGAAACGTCATTGTTTCGGACACTTTTAGAGCAGGTAGATATTTGAGCAGGTTGGAGAATTGATTTATCGAGGATAAGTAGCCCGGCATTGCAGGCACTCTTAAAGCGGCAGGCTCATGTCATTGTTGCCATATTGACATTGCTTCAGCTTATATATATAGAGCAAAGTGAAAAGTTATCGGCATGACGCAGAGATGGCGTTTCAATCAGCAAACATGTACATTTCCCCTTCTGGGTGCACGAGTCATTAGTTCGTATCATAAAATTCTTCGTTTTGGATGGATTAACCCGTAAGAAAATGCGAGCAATGTTGACAAAAGTTTACGGGGTTGCACATCCCTCGAAAATGACCTACGTAAAGGACGGCCAAAAACCGCAACTACATCTGAAAATATAAAACATCGAAAAAGTAAATGATATCGTGTTGAACGATAGACGACTGAAGTAGAGTGATATAGCTGAGGCTGTGGATATATCGGAAGAAAGGATGCGAAACATCTTGCACAAAAACTTAGAGATGCGAAAGATGGGTTCCGCATTTGCTGAATGCCAATCAAAAGCAAATGCGCAAACGATTTTCGCAGCAAACTTTGTACCGATTCGGTAGGGATCCGACCGAGATTTTGGTGCGAGATGGATGGATGAGATATGAGTCCACCACTACACGACAGCAGAGAAAAAGGAGACGAAGCATTGGGTGGAAGCCAGTCGCATCTGCCGGAAAAGTCATAGCCAGCTTGTTTTGGGATGCGAAAGGTATCCTGTTAATTGATTACCTTGAAAAAGGAAAAAAAACTTGAAGAAATTTCGGCCTGGTAAGCGCTTCGCATCCAATGAAGAAGTTGAGAGGGTCGGAGATGTACATTTTCACAGCCTTCCGGGAAGGAATACTGTATAAGGGAAACGCTGAACCATGTGTGTTGAAGTCAAGGGCGATTATGTAGAAAAATAAAATTAATTCTTAAATGAAAATTGCAGTCTTTCATAGTCAGGCGGATAACTTCTCACCTTACGCTCATATTTGATACCATCACGAAGGGGAGTGGCCGAACATATTTAATACCAGGACGGTGCGACTCATCATGTACATTACAGGCAATCATCTTCTGGATATCATACAATCGTTTAAGCTGGTTATCTACAATGTTGCCTCTCAGTCAACCTCTGTTAAGAATACAATACAGCATGTAATAGCCGTAAAAACAATTTCTAAGAGGTTTACTAAGAGAGAACTGGCTGGAAAGTACAGTCGAGAACTGACTTATAGTTCGGGATATCCCTCAATACTTCTCGCAAGTTTAACAAGAAATTTAGAACCAAAAGGCTAGTAAAAGCCCTCAAAATATGAAAATCAGCAGCTACGAGTAGACAGGAATCGCTGAGAAACATGATGGCACCTATACTGAGTTGAAAGCAGAAATTTGCAGGTAATTTAATCAGAACCCGCTTACAACCAGCTCCTATCAACGAAGCTGTAACAAAACACGCTATAGCTTGTATTTGTAATAGTTTGCAATAACGAATGGACCTGACCTCCTTTGTGTCATTGATTTAGCTGCATTATCTGTTGTTCATCCCAAGCGACTGGTTGTTTTAAAGTGCCGACCGACTATCTGATCGACCTCTTTGAAATCTAAGGTTGTGCTCTTTAAGGGAAGGACGAAGCTGATTAGACCAAAATTAAGTATTTTGGTATCATCCTGTAAAATAAGCTTCTATGGACTAAATGTTTGTACCGGGTGATTTTCTTTGTTGTTTGGTTTCTCAGTATTCTCTTTTTGACAGCTCAAGCGTGACTCGTGGCATGTGTTGAAGTCAAACATGCTCAGTTGGCAATGCCAATTCCTCCTGAGACTTACACCCAAACAACGCTTACAAATTATTGAATTTTATTATCAAAATTTGTGTTCTCTGAAAAATGTTTTTCGCACACTTTGATCATTTTACTGAGGAAGCAAATCAGGCCATTGTAACAAAATTTTGCATCAGTTTCACGCTATTGAACATCAAGCCACCTTCTCGTATGAGCGATCGCAATTTTTCCATTCGTCGCCGTTCGCAGCAGTTGGGATTGTGTTACTCGACTACGTGGAAGATTTTATGCAAGGATCTTGGTCTAAAACTAGTGACGAATTTTTGGTGATTGGGCCTTAAAAAGCTGGAGAATTTTGACCGACAAATTGTCTTCAGCGACGAAGCTCATTTCGGGTTGAATAGATATGTACAGTACGCGAACCAATGGATCGTTGAGCATTTTATCTCTTGTTTTGGACCAGTGAATTGGCCAGCTGGATTGTGCGATTTGACGCCTTTAGACTATTTTTTATGGGGAGATGGCAAATCACTAGTCTATGCCTTTGGAAGAGAGCAATACACGCATTACATTAGCGCGATACCAGACAATATGCTCGAAGAAGTAACTCCAAATTGGACTATCCTTATAGACCACTTAAAATGTAGTCGTGGTCAAAATTTACATAAAAATGTTTTTAAAAAGTAGGTAGCAAGCATTGGTTTATCAATTCAAATAAAAATACACTTTTGCAATTTTTTCTTCGTATTCAGATAGCCAGGCAGTCGTGAAGACTTTATCCTCTGTAGTCATAAGATCTTTACTAGAAAATAAATTTGGAAGGGTTACAAAAAGATATGCAATGTGAATACGACATGGTGAAAGAGTGAACGGACTCGAAAAAAAAACTGACTGTTTGGAAGTAGAATTAAAATTAATAGGATGTGGTGCCGGATCCAGATTTTTTAAGTAAATTTTACGACTTTCCTTATTTTCTTTTTTTTCATTTCAATTTTGTTTATAAATATAAATTAACTTGTTTTTAAACTTACTCTATTAATACATAAATTCTTTCTAGATTGCTTACCTGAAAATAAAAAAAATAAAAATAAAATGTTAATACAATTGCCCATCAAAATATGTAAATAATTTATAAAAGACGATACACCAAAGACATACTTTAAGTCAAGTCACAATGACTGGAAGGAACACCGAATATAAGGAGAAAGTATAGAACAGACATCAGAACAGGAGACATCATTCAAGTTATATTCTAACAAGTTCACCAAAATCCTTGAAGTTCCGTCAAAGTTTTTTTACACAACAAAACAGATAGTGGCAGACATAATTTTCGAACACTTGCATTCTATGGACACTACGATGTCAGGTTCTCGTACGCAGGCTGTGGTATGAATATAAATTCTGGTGGCTAGGCAATGCTAGCAAATGAGAAGTAGATGCACCATTTCCAAAAAAGTTGACAATGCGTTGTACACCATTCTCCCATTTTGCGACGGATAAAAAATCTAGAGCTAACTTCATAAGGCCAAACTCAGTACTATTTAAAAATTTATGATTGCGGCAGAGTTTTCATCGAATATTCTAAACGTCATAGGTGCAAATATGAGGACCTTGAATAAGTACTCTCTGTTTCTTGAAAGATAGCAGTAGAAGTACTCCGTGCATGGAATTTAGAACGGAAATGCACCTGGGAGGAAGTACTGTATCTATCTATCTTTCAGTGCATCGTGGTTCACTTTAATGTAAACAAAGTAAGTCTTTATTGGTTCTGAAAATGTCTACTTTTGTGCCAAATAAAGTGTATTTGCGGACAACTTTATTGCACTATTTTATTCAAAAGAAATCTGGAACTGAAGCACACAGAATTCTTTTTGAGACTTACGGTGACAATGCTCTGTCAGGTACAACATGCAGATCCTAAGAACGTTCTGGTGCACCGAAAAATTTGAAGACAAAGAAATGGAGGAAGTACTTGAACAAGACCAATTTCATGCTAGCAGAACTTCGAAAAACATTACAAGTATTGTAGATTAGTCAACAGTTTCAAAAGGTTTAAAAATGTTAGGAATGATGCAAGGAAATTGAATGCCGTCTGAAATGAAGTCGAGAGACGTCGATCGGCGTTTTCTCAAGTGTGAACTACTGCAGAACTACAACGGCAGAAAATTAAAGGTTTTTTGCACCGTATCGTGACTGGCGATGAGAAGTGGATGTACTACGATAATCCAAAGCGTAGAAAATCGTGGGGTTAGCACGGCCATGTATCAACATCGTCCGCAAAACCAAATATCCATGGTTTGAAGCTCTTCTCTTCATTTGGTGCGATCATCGGAGTCTAATTTATTATGAGCTGCTCAAACCAGATGAAAGTATGGCTATTGACTTCAATTGATGCGTTTGAGTCGAGTCCTAAAAGAAAAAACGGCCGCTATACCAGCAGAGACACGACAACAGTGAGAACTTATTCAAGGTCCTAATACAATATTCGCTCTCCCAGCTAAGGTATAAATGCAAACCGATTGCTGACTTACACAGAAGAAACTTTTACAAGATTTTGGTGATCCTTGTCCTGGTTAGCTGCAAGTCCCATTGATAACGTTTGCAACAATACAAAAGTGTACTGGCTGAAGAAAGGCTCATAAAGATTTTGAAACACAAGTTATGGGTCCTTCTCTAAGAAAGCATACAACAACACAGGAATGCAGCAATAGTAAAAAGAATTCAGGGATAAAGTCACTTGGATCCGAGGCACACCGAAAAGACTTTACTGAAAAAGAAGTATTCAGAGTCCAATATACTTACAACAAGGTTTACCAAGCATATCTTACAGGAAAGTGAAGTAAATAGAACACTTGCGCAAGCATAGCCGAGTCACCTATAAGGCACTCTAAAGTAGAGAACAGTGTAAAAGCTAGACCTTTAAGCAAAGTGTCAATGAGAGGGTATTTCACTTCCTGATACTTGAGAAACTTTAATTGTCAGCTCAACAGCAACGAATTGAACATGGAAACTCTAAAGTGGTAGTAGACTAAGCATTGTGGGCGCTTTCTCAGTCCTCCTCGAAACAACAATGCCCCAGACCCATCTCGTATAATATTTGGTTGTAGCTCTTACCATATACTGTTAAAATAGTGCTGTCGGTGTCCTAAAAAAAGGGCCAATCACTTCCTCACTGTAATTGCAACACCAAAAAGTCACTCTGAGCGGATGCAATGGCTTTTCGGACAATTCATGAGGATTTCTGTGCCCCAGAAATGCAATTTTTGTTTGTTCTCATAGCCACTTAAGTGAAAAAGATCCTTCTCTTGCAAGTCAATGTCACTTGATGGTCAGCATCCATAATCAAGCCTTTTCCCAAAATTCGACGCAACGAACGTCTGCTTATGCCAGATTTGTGAACTCTCTCGAGCTTCCTTGGCCACCGCAATGATATTCTCGGTCAAATGGTCAACCAGTTTGAACGAAATAATCAGCCCAACGCTTAATTGTTCCCGTACATGGTGCAAGACAACGTAGAAAATGACGATAAAACTAAAGCTGCGTCAAAACCATGGAGCGGAAACTGGTCAAATAAGCGGTAACAATAAACCCGTTCTTTAGGTCTGTACTACTCTATTGCTTGTTGTCAACTAGCTCTCTATCTGTCTACAGCATAAATGTCAAAGCACAATTATATTTGCAAAAAGTATGGCACATCCACATTAAAACATTACTTTTGCTGCCCCATATTGTAGTAGAGAGATGGCACGCATCGACCAATTCTGTCCAATAAATAAGACAGACGCGGGCATAGCCTCTTTTCAGAAATCTTTGTCAAACCGAGGAAGTAAAAGATAGTTAAACCTTATCAGGTTAATGTAGCAGCTTGTTTCAACTGACGTGCCTTACGACTAGGAAGATGGATCTAAGAAAGTCGAAATTGAAAAGCTACGCATCAATCTCACTGAGAGAACAGTGTACAGACACCAAAAAGACTGAATCAAATCGATGTTCATCTTCAAGGATGGATCAGGATTGGAAATTAGGATAAGTGCTATAATCTTCTATCTTCATCTGATCGTAGCTTGAATTCCAGGCAACAGAAGTGTCTTCTAAGTCAAGCATTTGATCCTAGTAGAGGTGGTAGAAGTAGCTACTCAAAGGATGAACATTCTGAACGTGGTTAAATATTTGGAGCAGCAAACATTGACTCAGATCGCTAACATGTAGCAGCGAAGGTGCGATTGCGGATTTCCCAAGCGTCACAACAAAGAGGAGCTACCCTGAGAAGATATAACGTAGAAAAGCTCAAATCGCAAGAAGCCGCCAAAATCATCGCCGAAAGCGTATCTCGAAGTCTTCCGAAAACTTCTTTGTCACCAGCATCTACAATAGCACTGAATACCAGTGGTATCGTAGCCAACATGTCATCATAGATTCCGCAACTTATGTACTAGGTTTCACCCGATTGCCACAAACAATTCCTGATTTGATGCCAACACAAGAAGCGTACAAACCGGCGCTGCAGAGAAGGACGAGAGCCGCTTGTAGGCTCTACGAGCAGGAGAGACGGAGAGAACAATAGCATCTCCAGAATTAGATAAAAGAGTATCAGAAGCGTGCGATCGAAGATATTGACATGTTGTACTCATGAAATAACGTTAGATAGTTTTACCTGTAGCGACAAAGAAGGAAACCTTGTAATCAGTGTTGAGTATATGGAAAAACTTTCTATGCAGACTGTATAAAGGCTAAGAAACCTAGCGTTCTGCCGTCAGCCAGAGTACCATTCAACTTAGATAATAAAAATCAAAACTTCCATTGTCTACTTGACCGGGCCCCGCCCAGTCTAATGACGTTGTCTAATAAAAAGCGGGGGTAGAGCAAAACTGGACTTATCTTTAACATCATCAGACTTCTACGCCACTGATGGTTGCTATGATTTGTCAAGTTACAAGCTGCCGGCAATAGGTTTTGTTGAGTGGGAAGACCACTGGTAGTCCGTTCAAGGACTTGAAAGACGGTACCGTGAGAGTTAGGAGCCCCCCGGACTTCGGTCCATGCCTAACTTGTTGAGGTATGCCACCTTGTGAGAGAGTCACGGTGGCTATTGTTTCAACCTAAAATGCAAAGAGGGTGTACCTGCTGGTCTCACCCGATGTAGAGTTGCAACAAGTGCTGGGTGCTGAGACCCTAAGATCAGTAAGAGGTTTTAGATAGGCCTCGACTCATACCAAGGGTAGAGCTGTGCCTTCGACACAGTTCCGAATTGATATCAAAGGAATTGACGGAGAGCGATCGCAAAGCATATCCTTGCTCCGATGGATGTATGGACATCCCGTGAAATTAAATCGTCATGACAGGTGTTCACGCAAATCATAAGACGTGCCATCAACCTGAACACAATGAAGTTAGGATAACTATCTAAGCTAAACTTGCTAGTTTACTGATCTAGGTATTCAAAGCCGCTGACAATGATTTTTGGAAAAGCATTCACGAACTTATTTCTTAAATTTGGTCAGAACAGCAAAAAAAAAGCCCCCTTAACTGCGTCAACTATAGAAATATAAGTCTCCTCACCATCGCATTCAATATCTTATCCTTTTATTAACCCTTTCCTCGTTATACGAACTTATGCGTAACGAGTTTCCCATCTTTACTGCATCGCTGCTGCTCCGCTTATAGGGTTGGCTAATGTCGCTGACCGCAGAACGCGTCTACATACTGCTCGGTCCTGGATCGCTTCAGTGGTTACCCCCAGGCGTTGTTGCGCATTTGCCATCTGAGAAATCCAGGAATTCTTTTTCCGACCTCCTCTTCCTACAGTTGGAGTGACCGTAGTTGATAGTGCCTTTTTAACCGGATTTTCCGCAGATCTTCTTTGAACGTGGCAATACCAACTTATTCTATTCGCCTCAAGCTGTTCGGTTACCGAATTCTTTATATGTAGACTTCCTCTTATACGCGTAAATCTAATACAATCGCGTTTAGTGACTCCACTAGACATCCTTAACATTTTCATTTCCGCTGCCGTCATTTTGTTTTTAAACGCTTCGTTCATTGTCCAGCACTGTGAACCGTATATAAGAGCTGGTCTAACAACCGTGGTGTAGAGTTTCCCCTTTAATTTAAGTGGACATTTTCGGTCGCAAAAGATTCCCGAATTTTCCCGCCATTTCATCCATCCCACACTCACTCTGTGGTTTACGTCGTCGTCACATTTCGCTTCCATGTTAACGATTGATCCTAAGTACTTAAAGATAGTGCTTTTCGGAAGAACTATTCCGTCTAACATTATATCCGGAACAGGTCGCAACGGGTAGGCAAATGGGCGCGTCAAATGCTTCGTCTTTGAACGACTTATTTTAAACCCGTTTCTCTCTAGCGCATTTCTCCATGAATCTAAGGCGTTCTGTAAATCTTCGACGTTATCGCTAAGTATAACTGCGTCGTCAGCGAAGAGAATTGGCGTTACATTTGCGTCGCGCATGCAGTCTTTTAAAAGATAGTCGAATACTACGTTAAAGAGGAAAGGGCTAAGTACGCTTCCTTGATGCACTCCGACATTAACTGGAAATTCTCTCGTTAGTCCAGCAGAGCTTTTAACCGCAGTTTTCACGTTTCCGTACATGTCTTATAATATTCTAACATACGTTTCCGGTACGTTTTGAGACCTCAGCGCGGCCCATATGAGATCCCTAGGCACTCGATCGAATACTTTCTCGAGGTCGATAAATACCATGTGTAAATCCTTAGACGAATCTCGGTGCATTTCCATTATTATTCGTAGGCTTTGGATAGCGTCCACCGTCGATCTTCCTTCAACAAATCCACACTGGCTATTATCGAGCGTTATTATCTGCCGAAGACGTTCGTTTAAGACTCTTTCGACGATTTTCATCGTGTGTGACATAAGCTTGATTGAACGGTAGTTGTTGCATTCTCGAGTGTCGCCTTTTCCTTTGTATAATGGAACCAAGAAGCTACTTCTCCATTGATTCGGCATGGGTTGTCCACATTTTAATTTATTTAAAAGTTTCGATAGCCAAACGCTGCCGATCCCCTCCATCTTCGACCAAAACTCTAATGGAATGCTGTCTGGTCTCGCCGCTTTCCCCCGCTTCATTTTTCCGATTGCTATACTTATTTCTTCGATTGAAAAGTCCGAAACTTCCTCCTCGAATAGACCAGCTGTCGGCACGATATCACGTGGAAACTGTTTGTTAAGCAACTCCTTGCAGTATTCAAGCCACCGGTCACAAATTTCCTTTTCATTTGTTAGTAAGCGACCGTCTGCGTTTTTTATGTATTTCGGCGAGCTTATTTTCCATTGAATTTTTCGCCTCTGTGCAGCGAGCTTAAAAATATTTGGCATTTTAGTATTGTACGACGTTTGAACTTCTTGGATACTCGTAGCTTGTCTTCTATCTGACGATCGTGAGGATATTTGTTCCAACACCTGGTACAGGTTTTCCGCTGCTGCCGCTCGAGTTCGAGCCAGGACTTTCTTTGCGATCTTTTTAAGACGCTCGTATTCAAGAGCCAGTCGAGCTTTTTCGATATCGGCGCTCCGATCGCATTTTGTCCACGCTTGGAATGCACTCTTCTTGTTGGCCACAGCTCGTTAGCTTTCGTCATTCCACCACCATGTTTCTTTGCCGACGTGATGGTATTTCGATATAGTCCCCAGATGGGACTTTGCGAGTGTTATGCATTCCTCGTGCATGCTGTTCCACATTTCTTGCGGGCTAAGTGAGTCTGCGATACCGTTTATATTTTGAAGTACTTCTTTAGCCAGTGCGATAAATCTTGCGCTTCGTTCCTTCGATAGATTATACCACCGGATTTTTGGCTTTCCAAACGATGCCCATGTTTTCGGTGGTTCCGCCGTGAAAAATTCTGTAATGAGCAGACGGTGTTGGCTTACTAGCGATTCTCCAAGCATTACTTTACAGTCCTTAACACGGTTTCTAATCGACATTTTGCAGAGGTGATAATCTATTTGCGTTTCGTGGCCTCCGCTGCTATAGGTGATAAGATGTCGTTGATGTTTATCTTATCTGCCATATTGTGTAAAAGTCTGAAACCCAACACCAGCTACCTGATTGACCAGCTCAGTACAATTACAGATTAGAAAGGACAGATCGGCAAAATCATCACACTCCACTAGCAGATCCTGGAAAAAATTTTCGAAGTTCAAATCCAAATCCACTATCCTTTTATCGATTTAAGGTCGAATGTGACATGTATGGAGATGAGCTATATGGCTCTCATGTCTAGTATTACTGCCAAATTCGTCTGTTTGTGCAGAATGAGCTTGCTGCTCCGCAAGAGTTGGAAGGTAACGACTTAAACGAAACCTTTGAAAGTCATCTGAGATAGCAGAGTCTTTAAATTCAACCCGGAGAAAATACGCAGTAGAGGATAACATAACCTTAGGCGGCACGTAAAAGTAGATGGGAACCTACGCCGACTTGGAGTGTGCAACTGCGGGCAATCAGCTTAGAACGGGCTAAATGGACAACTTCTGTTAGTTGAAGCACGAGTTTACTCCAAACTATTCTATTTCTCAAGGTAACAAATTTCGTTTAACTATAGTCGGTTCTGGTACCAATATCATAAAGTGAAACATTATGGCCTGCCAATAGTTTATCGCAAAGACAAGTTTTCCCACGAAACGTAGCCTATTGCGAATTCAGCAAACAAAGATTCCCCGAACTCATACATTCCACTGCTAATTTAGTAAACAATGCCAATTACAACATCCACAGAAGTGAAAACAAAGAAAGTGGGTTCGTCAAGTACTCCAACGCGAAAAAATTACACCACTCGTAATAATGACTTCATTTCATTATATCGTCGCTCTTACGACTACAACTGCGCCTTAATGAATGAATTTTAAAAGAATTAAAATCAAATCAGCATTAACTAACAACTACATTGAGATATTACTCATCAATCCTTAAGCATCGCCTATAAAGACTGACAACTGCTGCAAACTTTGAATACTACATCACTCAACTAAACAGAGCACAGTCGGATTACGCTGGTCTCCAAGAATTCTTGTTACTGCCACTGCCACTACTACGACAACCTCCACCTCCAGTCAAGACCACCACCACCACTCTCGTGCAATTAAAATCAGAATCGTAATCAACTAAATTAATCCGCCCCCAAAATTACATTCCTACAAGCTGATGTCTTTTGTTTTGTTTTTTTGTTTGCAGTGTATCGCATGTTCACATCATACTCGCTTCCATGTCACACTCACGTCACATTGGCCCCTTTGGAAGAAAGTGCCCCGAGTCGTTAAAGCCATAATTTATGAGATTTTGATTTAGTCCGTCACGAAACGGAAATCGAATTCAATTCAAATAAAAAGCCGGAGGTAAGCGCCCACGAGACTATTTAAAACTCCATCCACCGGTTGAATTCGTTGCACTTTTGTACGACTATCTCGACATAAAGGTACGCATTTGCGTTGCGTCTGACTATGAATAGACCTACGCCCGCACATGTTCCTACAGATAATGTATCCACGGAATGACCACTTAAAATTTACAAATTTGTGTCGACGAAAAATGTCGCTCAGCCGGAATTACATATAGTGTGAACACACCAGCTATTTACACCTTCTCCCGCTGTGAACACATCTGGCTGACTTATGGTAATTTCGTTTCCATTCAACTGAACCCTTCTCACCACCAAATACCCTTCCCTACCAAAAGTGACAGAATTTCATTTCTGTTGTTGGTGTCTATTCGAAGTGTCCAACACTTAAAAATGTTGTTTTACGTACATTCGAACTTTTGTTAGGTTAGTCGATTTCGCACTTTTAGTCAAGGCTGGAAGTATCTACATATAGAACGCCCACAAAACACCATTTAAGAGGCGTTTAAGGGGTAAGTCCAACAGAAGAAAAAAAATCATTTAATGCGCATTTGTATCTGGTCGTACGTGACATTGGATACTGTATTCAATATCGGGTTCGAATTGAAAGAATACACCCGGTTACATGAGTCGCCTATGGTCACCGGCAAAGTTTATAGAAATCCAACCAACCACAATGAGATCTTTGGTAACAATCGCTTTGCAGTGACTTGATTCAATTAAGATATCAAGTCTAAGTGAATCGTAAAATGACGGGGTGCGATCGTCAGTCTCTGGTTTTAACATTGTGATGTTCGTAGAAAGTATCTTTACACACGAGATCTCCGTAATGTAACCGGTAATTCACGCGTAAATGCATACTCATAACATTGGAGAGTATACGAGTACATAAACCATTCGACTGATGATGTGCATCCGTCAGTACTTTCTAAGGTTATAAAGACAATTATTATCAATCATTCTTCGTATTTCTTCCGATGAGTTATTTTCCAAAGATGCCATCTATTTAATGACGGACGCATGAAAAGCTATCACTCAAAGCGAAAGGCTGTCCAATAAGCGCAAGCAATTTTTGGTCAATGCACCTTTCTAAAAGTTTTCACACATTTTCTACGAGTATATGTGGGTTGGAATTCTTTTACAAACAATTCAAATGCATTCCAAATGACTTTTTGTTCGAAATTCACAAACATAATTATTTTGGAGTGCTGCAAGGGTCACTGCACTTTCCCGTACTTTTTTTTTGTTTTTTTTGGAGAATAAAGGTCAACCGCAAGAGGAAAGTTCAAGGCTGAAGCTCTCGCCACTGGGAAAAGAATCTGCATTATTAATCTATGACTTTTTTTTAAGTAGAGCCGTCCAGTTAATGACGAAGTTTGTAGGGGCACTTATCTATAAATTAAGCTAGCTGGAGAAACTTGTCCCAGTTAATCTCACATATGGAAGCTTGTAACTCAGAGTGTTCCGCCGATACTTTCTGAGAATTTCGAATATTCGAAGCCAACTGAGGAGTCTGATCCAGAAATACGTCATCATATCATAGCAGTGCGAAGAAAAATGTCCTGGAGAATGCAGGACAAAATAAGATAAAGGATTTGATTTCCATTCAATAGAACCCTCTTAGATTTTTGTGATAAAACTTCACATTCGTCTAGACAAGGGATAACAAGTGGTTTCGCTAGAATAACCAACACATTCGTAAATTGAATAAGAGTCCTGAAATTGGGTTGTTGTCTTCAAATGCGTTAAAATAAAATCGTGTACTCAGTCATCTACTAATGATCTTACTCAGCCCGTTGTGATGCCAGCGATAAAAGATTCTGGGTCCTAAGCTAACATTCTAGCACAAAAGGAGGTGCCAGTTACCGATTACAATAGTGTCCTGCTATTTTTCATCGTTGCTTTGTTCTTTGAGACCTGGTTCCCAATTCTCGAATTCACAACGCGCCAGATCAGAAAAATTGTGTGGCTGTTCCATGGCAGTTGTGTTGTTTTTGGCAAGAAATGCATGAACTGTGAATGGGGCTTTATATTGATGCAAATTTCATAAATTTTCTGTCAACAATGCAAGCCATTTTTGCGAATCGCTTAATACATATTATACTCTGGCCTTCAGGTAGAAATTAAGGATGTACAACATTACTGTAATCCATGAAAATAGTGAGCATCTCTTTCTTTTTTGAGAGGAGACTACGCTGCTTTTTGGGCCAGGCTCATTCGGAGCGCTTGGTGTATGGTTTGAGATGTTGGTCATCTCTCTGGATTCCCTGATGGCCAGTTTACGGTTGACGACTGGTAAAACTTTGATTACATCAGCGTATTCCTTAGTTGTCGATATCGAAGGCACAATATACAAGGTGGCGCAAAATTAATAATCCAATTTCGTTTTTGAATTACTTTCTTGCTAAATAAAAAAAAAAAAGATTTTGAGTGATGGAAATCTTTATGTGGACCTTTACAATTTTTTCTGTTAAGTGGAAAAGATGACATCCGCCAAGTGGTTACCGCCAGTGTTGATACACATTTGTGCCCGTTTTATCTCATTTATTCCGTGACTTTCCGCAAGATATTCGGTGATAACTGTCCGCATTCCTGTCGAATATTCTCCTTAAGGGCTGCCATGGTCTGAAGCTTGTTGGCATAAACCCGCGACTTTAAGTCGCCCCAAAGCAAGAAGTTTGGGATGGTTAAATCGGGCGATCTTGCTGGCCACGCCGAATCGCCAAAACGGAAGACTACGCGAGCAGGAAACGCTTCCTTCACAATATCCTCGTACTGTGTGTGCGGTTGCACCATCTTGTTGAAACCACATGTTCACCAAGCCCCGCCCATCTAATTCTGGCAGTAAGAAGTCGTTTATCATGGCCCTATTGCGTTCGCCAGTAACAGTGACCGTATTGCCGATGGCGTCCTCAAATAAATACGGCCCAATCGCTCCTCCCGCGTGAACGCCACACCACACAGTGGCTTTGAGTGGATGTAATGGCTCATCATCATCACTCGCGGATTTTCAGTGCCCCAAAAGCTTAGATTTTGCCTATTGACGTAACCGCTTAAGTGGAAATACGCCTCGTCACTCTTGATGATTTTCGACACAAAATCGTCGTTAGGGTCCGACTTCAATCAAGAGGCCATTCCGCAAACTCCAGTGGCAAGTCATAGCCTCGTGACCATTGTTCTTGCAGCAGTTGTATCTTATGTGAGCATATAAACTATATGTATGTCCCTTAAGGTAGGTACAATGGTGGTAAAGTATTGGCATAAAGACAAAGTAGCAGTCTGTTTCAAAGGCGAACACGTATAAGAAGAAGATTTTGAATTTATGATACGCAAATCTGTCAATGTTGATAAAACCATGCCACCTTGGGCCTAGATGAAAAGAGTCACCATCTAGCAATTGGTAGATGAAAGATGCATTGTTTGTTTGATGGAAACGTTGTTTAATTGAAACTTAACGGCAGTGGAGAGGATATAAAATAAATGCGTACTTTTCAGGGTTTACAACGATCAAAACTATAACGTACCAACGGCGGCCATCAATCAACCTAATTGGAAACAGTGGGCTGGAAATAAAGCCGTCTAGGACGACAGCTTGAATAGGCACTAAAGCCCACGTGGACTAGGGCTTAAGATTGCTTCCGTAAGTTTTTGGATAACCTACGGGTGTAAGAGGAATAAAAACGCCTTTCTCCAATGACTTGTCTCAATCATGACTGATTTTATAGTTCATCTTTAATGAAATAAAAAGTTGCCTTTTAGCCTCTTAGACTATTAAATTTATCGAATACCAGTTGTTAGCTTCATTTGTAAAACCGGTGCCACAACTCTGGTTATAATTAAGATTGCATTTAACTGACGGAATCATCACGCAATGTCTCCGCACCACCTAGGAAGTTGCAAGCGAAATCTTTTCATTCAATTCCAATCGCAACTCCATTAATACTCGTACATTCCGCCATAAAAGCGACTTTAAACATTTTGATTTATTGATTCGCAATTACTCGTATCTCATGGCGGTATTGGTTAAAGCTTATACATGTATCTATCGTATTACATGATCGACTTCTAACTACGGTTTATATTTATAAAATCTGTAATACTATGTAATTATTCACTTAACAACTGAAAAGGTAGGTTAGAGCAGTTTAAGATACTTTTTCCACCGTGACAAGTCATTGAAATATGCACGATTTAGAGCTTGAGTGTGTGGGAGATGGTTCGCGGTCTATTGTGTTTGTTTATGGTTTGAAACAATGGCATATTGACTGACGATACTCGTAAATTATGAGTTTTTGCAATTTTATTTTTCTTTATATAGATTGAGGAAACCTGGAGAGAGATACTTGTACCATAAAAATGTTACAACGAAAAATAGTAAGTGGTGCATAATTAACATTGTATAATGGCGATATACGAGTATATGTATCTATGTATCTTGTAAAATTAATTTTATTGATGGCACATGTGTCGCACGTACCAAGGTCGTGTAGACAACTTAAATGAAATGTTTTTGTTAAATACGAGTATCGTCGGAGTCACTTTGGGGAATATAGTTATTTCCAGTATGGACAGAACATTGGGTTTATCTTATTGCCCTCGGTGGATGTTATAAAAGATCGTTAATTAAATTGCTAGAGGTTTCTGTGGAGTCATATTTTTTTGAACCTTTGTGGACTACCAATGATCATAAAACAGCCAAAGCTGAAGCTAAACTATGGAAGAAAGTCCTGGTAATGATTGATTTCTCTTGACATTTAAGTTTATTGTAAGACACTCGTACCATTTCTGTTGGTTTTTTTTACGACCTAACATATTAACAGCACTTAAGCAGATATGGTGTCTGAATACGGTGTATTTTTCTGATAAATGTGCCACAACTAGCAGTCACAACCAAGTCTCAATTAAGGTTTATTGAGTTAATTTATCCTTTCATCTCCGACATGCAGCGACAGCTTATAAAATATTGCCGCAGTTTATTCCCCCTGCTAGTCGTAAACGGCGATTTAATGGGGGAAAATCGTACTTTAACACCTAAAGGGACAACAGTTTTTCACGAAGTTTTCATTCAACTAAACACACATTTATTGTGAAATCAGTGACTAATAACGTTCAGTCTATGGCAATTATGAATGGAACACAACATAGTTTATGTGACCACCACGGCTTCTGAAGCAAGCGACCATCCAAAGTTCCAAATTATCGATCACTTTTTGAAGAATAATTTCAGTTTGGATATTATGTTTGAGATCCAGAATTGTCGCTGGGTTATTGGAAAAGACCATACTCTTCAAATAGCCCCACAGAAAGAAATCTAAAAATGTCAAATCGCATGATCTTGGAGGCCAATCAACTTCTTCAAATTCTGTACGCAATAAATTGAATGATTGATTGATGACTTGTGTGGGTGGTAGCACCATCCTGTTGAAACCAGAGATCGTCCAGACCCGATTCATTCAATTTTGGAAAAAACAAAACCTATTGGCCGGTCAACATGTTGCAGTAACATTCTCCAATCAGCGTAACAGTCTCTCCAGCTTCCAGCCGGTCCCCAGAAACAACAATTTTGCTTGTCACCCATTTTTGGGATTCATCGGAAAAGATCATATTCGATGACGATTCGATTGTCCTGGCGATCAAACATCTAGCTAACAAATCCGCGACGTCGCAGATGTTCCGAAGGCTTCATTTGGTGTGTAATTTGGGTTTTATAGGCGTGCAAGTGAAGATCATAAGTAAGGCCAAATTGTTGATTTCGCCGATGAATTGAGGTGCCTAACTAGTTTTGAACACTTTCGCTCAGAGTGGTGATATTTTGGCATATACGTGCTGGTCGAGCATGTTAATAGAAGTATCCACGTCATTTCTCGGGCAAGCAAATGATGCTTGCCCGTTGATAAAAAAAAACTACGCTTCTTCGGGTGGAACGTCAGCGCAATGCTCAAATGTTTCGAATTAGGAAATGTATTACAAGCTTTAGTAAAATTGATATAAGGTACAAAAAAATGCGTTTAAAGAACCAAGAGACGAAGTGTGGCAACCAAGGGCTACTTTTCAAATGAAAGAAATAAGAATTGAGCTGTAACCATCTTAACAGCTGGATTTACAGATAAGATCGTAGGCGTATCAAAAATCAGAGACTAGCTAATGGCGATAAATTTTATTTTATGTACCTAGATGGCAACAAATAGTATAAGGCCTTTAAAGAAGTAGCATCGTCCGACAGGTGCTGCCATACTTCACGCCTCCCCGTGGCGTCATCTGGGAATCTCACTAGAGATTGCGAAGTGAAGGGGACAAATGGCGAGTTTCCTGCGCCGTAAATCAGGATTAGTGTCGGAAAAACAAAACAAGACCTTATTCAGGCTACTCCGACATATTTGGAGCTCAGGCCGGTAAAGACTTCCAGGACTTTGTGAGGGTCTTGGAAAAGGGATGGTGGGGGACGAGCCCTATATGGGCCAACGGCAGCGCTCACATCCCGGAATGGGTTACTGGCTTCGGTGTAACTGACCCCTCGTCCTAGGGGCATTAAAAATGGAACTGGTCTTCCTTATTGAAGGTTGTGCCTCCGCGGTAACTGCCCGGCCATTTAAAAGAACAAGAAGCTACGAAGCATCAACAAGCCTCGGATATGGACGGATCTACTGTTGACAACCCACGCAAACGATTTAAGGACAATGAGCCACGGATATACACGTGGAATGTTAGATCCCTTAATAGACCACGTGCAGCCGAACAACTAGCTGGGCGGAGACCGGATAAAAAACTGTGACATCTACTACGGCAATTGCTATCGACGGCAAAAGCAGAGCTTATTTGGATGCGGATTTGTTGTCGGAGGCAGACTAAGACAAGAAGTCCTGAGCTTCGGGAATGTGAACGAGCGCCTCGTCGCTGAATTCGTCGACATTAGCCTTATATGCGCGCATGCCCCCACAGAGGAGAAAAATTACTTCACCAAGGATGCCTTCTATGAGCTCCTTAACAAGACCTACGAGCAATGTCCCAGCTATGACATTAAAATTGTCCTGGGTGATTTTAATGCAAAGCTAGGAAGAGAGGGTACCTAGGAGGAACAATTGGAAAACATAGCCTGCACGCACGACACCACCTATTATAACGGATTCAAGCTTATCGACTTTGCGGCGGGGCGCAACATTGTCGTAGCCAGCGTGAGATTCCCACATCCCGATTTTCAGTTTAGTGTCTTCAAATTCAACAACAAAATTGTTGGACATCTTTTGTTTTACAATAACCAGGAGGCAAAGAAAGGACTTCGGCATAAGAGCCATTGCAGGTGGTAGCTGATTGGTTATCTGTACCTCACAAGCAATTTCCAAAATATGAAAGCTTCTTCGATGTCGAGAAATTACCAGTAAATCAATTTTTTTCGGTGAAGAGACTTCTTCCTCGTTGATACTACTTTGTGGAGTGCCTTTTCCGATGACTTGCCCTACATGTACCAAGCAGAAAGTATGCTGTACTAACATGTCTGCAGGCTTCGAGGCTGAAAAGAACCCGCACTTCCTACCAAGATTTGGGAATAGCTTTCATACTCAAGGCATCCTATGTAGTCTTACTGAGTAGAAACATAGAAATGTAAGGAAACGATTAATATGTCAGACATTCTCCTGCAGCGGATTGAAACCAATTTTGAAAATAACCTGGTTCCGGCCTTTCATTCAGATGATGGCAGCAGAGCTGTTGTAAAACATGTACGAGTTGTGTCGAACCTCCACTATTCGAAGATAGCCACGTTCAATTTAAAACGTTTTAGTCGATGGTATTGGTTGGTAGACACGTAGTTATATCCTGCTGGAGCCACATATCGTCGTCCACATCGATGAAACAAATATTTCCTGTAAATTCTTCTGGTATCGGCCATCATAAGGGCGACCTCCTACCCCATTTATAAAGAAGTAAGGCCCTGTGATACCATTGGTATACGAACCACACCATACAGTACCTCTTGGGTCGCTTGCGAATTATTTTCACCATAAATATGGCTATTTTGCTTTCTGAAGTATACATTACATGAAGGCCAACCATATGCCTGGACACAATTTAGCCATGAAATTCCAGATCAACTTGCAATTAGTTTTGAACCCATTCGGTGGATGTCCGACGCTTAACATGATCCCTGTAGCATGTGTGTAATGAATGCATATGTGGTTTGAAATATTTAAGCGGTTTCACACCACTATATGACGAGCAGTCGGAAAGACCGAAAACTTCTCATTATGTGCCGAACTCATTCTAACAATCTAAACTTGGGAAATCTTGCAGCCAAGATTTAGTTCTAGCAGACATAACTTACGAATCGAACGGAATATAATACAACACGCTGTAGCTGGTATATCTCATCGGTTGTGCTGACGGATGAGACTAATGGCACCAGTAATGTTACGAAACGTTTAAGGTCAACTGCAAGTAACTCTGAGGAGAATCTTCACTGCAGAGAGTAGCCTTTATACCGAAAGTCGGAAAAGAGAACTACGTGAAAAGTTGCAGGTCTATAGGACTGATTTCCTTTGTGTTGAAGATCATGGAGAGAATGGACGAGATACATATCCGCAAAACTGTCTTGCGAATGCGTCCTCTGTCTGCTATGCAACATGTTTACCAACGCAGAAGATATTGGCAGAGTGTGTTTCAAAAAATTGTTGACAGAATTGAAGGTGCACTCGACAAGAATTTGCCTTCGGGATTTTCATCGACATAAAGGGTGCTTTCGACAACGCAACTTTTGACGCGGTACGCAGTACACGTGGGTCGACTTACTGCTTAATGGGCAAGCATACGTAGCTGTACTGTCAGTTGAACCGTGTCTAGCGATTGTCTACACTAAAGAGCTGGCAGCTCTAGATATTATGGACGAATGGTTGTTCTTTTTATAAGAAGGAGAAAGCTGTTGCATAAAGACATCACCATCCAATTCTTCAAAGGAGCTAGGTATTTGGGTGTCATCCTTAACGTCAAAATCCTTTAGAGAGAAGCTTCAATATAGAGAAGTTTTTATCAAGACAAATGGCTTCTTACCGAGCAGGGATTTTTGGATCTACACTACAAATTACAATTTATGCTGTGTGTCGGTTGTTAGTTGGTAGAATCAGCTCTCATAAAAATAGGTCATTTGTCCTTGTACCAGACTCCAAAGAGAGGTCTGCCTCGGCTGCATGGAGGGTTTCCCCACAACGCCTCGTGTTTAAAAACAAGTGGTCTTGGGTACAACACGTACTCGAGCTATGATGACCCTGAGCGTCGGCTATTTTTTGACTCTGGTCTTATGGAAATGCCGTCGTATGCAATGACATCAGAATTTCTGCTGCAGAGAGAATACGAAATCGTCTTTCCTGTCCCAAAAACTGATTTCGGCCAAAATTTGAGTCACGGATTGTTCCGAACTCTTCATTATGAAAACTTGCGTCTGTCTTCTAAGCGAAAATATGCGCAATTTTGATTGCAACGGAACTGTATTGAGAAGAAGCGGTGGATGGCGGCTGTTTCTCAACACGAACAACTGCAGGATGCTCACTGACGTGATGGGACGCTACTCTTTCTCCAAGCACTTACATGTGCTGGGCATAATTGATACAACATCCTGCGACGTTTGTTGCCAAAGTGATGACGATACCGTAGAGTTTGTGATTAGTAAAATTCCGCTCACATCACACTACAATTGGTTGCTGGTTCTAAAGGCACTTTATCACTGAAGCGCTTACTCAGTTTTCTTCAAAAGATTTTAAAAAAAGTCCATAAAAAGGGGAACTAGTCTGTTCCTAGAGAAAACAAAGCGATCTCCTCTGATCAATTTTATTTCAAAAATACTTAAAAGAAACACTTCACCCTCTTAAATACTAAGCTCCACCTAACTTGTATCTTCTTTGTTTAGCCAGACTAGTGAAATTTAGTCTAGTCTGACCTAAAAACTTAACCGAAGTTTAAGATTTTTATGCGGAAAGCCTACATCTAAATGGACTGTAAAAAGAACAGCTTCTATACCATTCTACTTTCAAGGAAATTTATCTTTAATTAATCAAAATCTCTTCTGGTTACATACGCTTTCACATAAGTGAAACCTATAGTCTAGTACCAGTAATGGTCATTCTAGAAACTAGCAAATCTTTTAAGTAGCATTACGTTTGGATGGCTTTAGGTACTACTACTTGCAAGTTGTATAGTGTACACTACAAGCATAACATACCATGAAACTGCACACGTAAAGTGCACCTTTCAAAGGTCAAAGGGAATGTAATAAACTTATCTACTTAACCGTCCAGAAGTTCTTACATACCAACGCATCCGCCCTCTACATACCACACTCTTTATTCTTCCTCCTCTTTCAAACAGCTATTAACCTTTCAGATAAAAACATTTTAAACTTTTAACGAAAACAAATTAGCTCATTCATGTGCGCCATATCTACGTTAGTATGTGAGTGAGTTGTATCTCTAATTTAAAGTTCAATAAAAGTCATCATTAGCCCGAGCAAGTAAAGCTATTTAAATTTTCGTAATCAGATAAAGCCACAGAACCACTTGCCACCACCACCAGACGATAACAAAGAAAATTTACAAAAAAAAAAAAAAAACCAACTAAAAGCGAACGCGACTTTCAAAATTGAAATTGATTGCGCGGGCTGAGCTACATAATAGTTGAAAGCTTTGCGCGTCACGTCATCCACTAGTGTGACAACATACAAAACCTCCTCCAGAGATAGCACACAAAGTCTGCTCTTATTTGTTAATTGTGTCAATGAACGGTTTTTGTTTTTTTTGTTGTCAGAGCCAGAATGATATCAGCTTCAGTTTTTTTTTAAATAAACCAAACGCGAAGTAGATACATGTTTCTATTTGTGGATACTCTAACATCGGCTCTGAAGTGGAATTACCAAAGGTCGGTCATATCGACGTTCAGATAAAACATGTAGATAACCGATCGAATGGGTGACGGGCTAATTGTCCAATTGTTGCCAATTTGTTTCCGTCAACAAATGTTAGACCTGACGAACAAACAAATGCCAGAAGGCACCTTAACAGTTTCACTCAACCGAATAGAATCGAATGGAGAGATTGTTCTCACAGGTCCCGAAGGTGAGACTACCTAATTATGGAAAAAAAAAATAGAATTGAAAAAAATGTGGAAAATTAAATTCACGCTGCGGTGCTAACATTGTCAGAGAGCTGACCGAGAGTTATGTAAATGTAAATTTGAGATGCTTTTACGAGTATGCATGTTCTCGGGTTTTAGATACTTTTTTTTTTAGTTTCCAATTGCTGTTGTGTAAATATTTGTAGAGATAAATCTTCTGGATATGAATATTTTTTTGTTTACTCCGACAGGTAAAAAGTTATTTAACCCGAGACTGTGAGTATAGCGACTTTTATGTTCTATACAATGCAAAACCTCCTGCCCATATCTGAGTTACAGTTTCGAATCTTTTTAGATGGAATTTATATAAAGAGTGCTTCATCAGCGCAAAATATCTACAGTTTAATGCGAACGTGACCAAATAATCAATGAAATGGAGCTCCGCGGCGCCGTCATAACTCTCCCAGTAAGCATGGCAGTATGTTGCACAACTTATGCGTATAAAATATATTGTGGGTGCATGTCAAAAGCGTATTGCTCTGTTACTCCGCAGTCTACGGTCTTCCCTATTGAGAGATAGCAGGGAAATGGAAAACCCTTTAAAGAAATCGGAATTCATCGATTGATCTGTAGAGTCTTGTCATAAAACCCAATTGCCATTGAAAGTTCCGGTCGACGCCGCTGGCAGGGCTAACGAAGATTATAAGAGACTTTCCTCTGAGTATTGCCTTACAAGTTCATCAGTGATTTCATTTCTGGTGATTCCATTGTGACTTGGGACCGAACAAAAAAAAATTTACTTAGAAAAAAATAAATCTGTTCGTGAAGTTCATAGAGCAATTCGTCAATTTTACGGTCAACATAATCGGCCTAGTGAGCAGACAATTCGTGCAGTTATTGATCGTTTTCGCACTAATTTTACTCTTCTCGATTCAAAACCATCAAAGAAATGTGCGTACCGAAGAGAAAATTGCTGCTGTAGAGCGTTGTGTTGAAGAAGACGCCGAAATGTCGATTCGTCGCCGTTCTCAACTTGTTGGCCTTTGTCCTTCGACTACGTGGAAAATTTTTTGTTTCAAAAAATTAATCAACTAAACATCGACGACATTTGGTTCCAACAAGATGCCGCAACTTTTCATACAGCGCGCTTAACCATCAATTTATTGCAAAATCAATTTGGTGTCAACTTTATTTCCAGAAGTGGTCCTGTTAACTGGCCCCTCGTTCGTGCGACTTACCGCCTTTTGATTAGTTTTTATGGGGCTATGTTAGGTCATCGATTTATGCCGACAAACCAGCAACGCTTGAAGCATTGGAAGCCAATATTCAAGTCACCATTGACACCAGATTTATTGGAAAAACTAGTAAAAAATTGAACTGATCGAATGGACCATATAACTCGTAGCAGCGGCGGGCATATACCGGAAATCATATTTAAAAAATAATTAAATGAAATTATCTACCAGATTATAATAATAAAGAATTCATTCCAACAATATTTCTGTCTTGTATTATTATTTAAAGTTCTCAAGCTCTTAAAAAACACCCTTAATAAGCCTCGCAGTTTGGAACTAGTTTGGGAGCGGTATGGGAAAGGATTTCGCTTTAGACGCAAATTCCCCGAGATCTCCACTGAATCTTGACACTATAGTTCGTTGTCACGATGATCGCGTTTTTTTCCCATTTATAAGGCAGATGCATGTTTTTCTCAAAAGAAATGGAACTTCATAATAGAAAAGCACAAGCGCAACATCCCAGATCGATTTTTAAGGCATCTGAGAAGAGCTGATTGCACTACTTTACTGGTTCAGAGGAATAAGACAAGAGTGAGAGTTGTAACAAAGTCTGTCTAAAGCAATTTGAATGTGTATGAAAATGCCCAAATCCCCGTCTTTAACATAAAAACAAAAATAAACTGATAGGTCTTAACCTCTTTGGCAAGAGTATTATCTTTCAATGTTGCAGTCATCTTTGCGAGATACCAAGCTGGTAGCGAAAGTTGCCAGCACCTTTTGCATAACTAAATATACATCATCGGTGTAAGACAACTTAAAACCTTCAAAAGCAAAAGCAAATCTGATGACCTTATGGCATCACAATCGACGACAGATACCAGCTACGAGGTGTTATCTTACCTTTTGCGGTGATAGAAGCTCGTTTTGAGCTGATTGTGATCAGACGATCAAATGAAGCATTAGACAGACTCCCTGGCTTCGTCTCAGTATAGGTGCCATCTTTGGCTGGCTTAGCCCTATTTGGGATGAACAGTCTGTGGATTTCACCATGAAATGGGTGATTTGAAGGAGTTTTCTCTGGGCTGGACACATCTGGCAAAGAAAAAATTCAGACTCTTTTGTTTCGTTCCGAGGTTTGAAGGAACACAGGCGTATGTTCCGAGCTTTTTCTTTAAGCGTGCATATATTTAAGAGCTTGCGGCGTGAAACACTTCCCCATAAGAATATGTTTTCCACATTGGAGCACTCTGTTTGAATGAAAACCTTTTCTGCTGTTGCCAGCCCCCATATTTGATCAACACAGTGTTTGGACCATTCAAGTTTTTATTATTTCCAGTGTTCTAGGTCAAAGCATGTAAGAGCTGATAGAGGAACTATAAGCCGATCGCGTCACATTTAGCTTTTCAGTGTTTTGTTGCCGGTAACCTTGGCTGGTTGCAGCTGCTTTATGTACGTGAGGAAAGTCATCCCAGGTACAAAATCTCAATGATTTGCTTTTTTCAAGAGCTTGTTCGGTTCCTCCACAAGTAACTTATATTAAACAAATTCTGTTTTCTGTTGACGCTGGGGAAGTGCAATTTTTGCACTCGCGTCTTCTAAAGTACTTGCCGTTACTTTGCGCCATGCGATTGCATCACTTCTTTTCCTATCATACTGTTCAACTGTTTTTTGACAGAAGTCTTCTTCAAAAGCCTGTTCGGCGGGAGTCTCTCCATTCGTCCCGGTCTTGTCTATCGACTGAGACGCAGGAGTTATCGAAATCAAAAACCTGGTAACTCCTGGAACATATTTTAGGCGATGGTGGAATTTTTGTATTATTATGCCAGCCGGGGCCCCCAGAAATTGTGCTCCAACCGTCTCTTGGGGTTTTGGCGATTGGAAGTCGAACTTTGGGAATCTTACTTGACTCCGTTCTTCTTGTGATATCCGCATTTGTACCTGGCTGCAGTCTGGTAATAAGGGAGACACTCAGAACGCTGGAGGAGTGTCTGTTAGATTAATCAGGAAAAGCCAAGTGCCTCATGGATGTTAACTTGTCGTAGCCACGTGCTACTTAAAAGTAATGCCCCCTTACAAATTCTTAACAAATTCTTAAGGTCAAAAACGACGTCTCCACTGAATCTACATATGTATGTCCGGTCTAGAAGATAAGCACATGAGCCAAAATCAGCCTCATGTTTCTGAATTTGGATTTGATGCGTATTGTTGTAAAGCATTCACATACTTGCGGAACGACTGGGACTTTTTGTCTAAGCCTACCTCGAATAGCAAACCCACTACAATAAAGTCGTTATATCCTTTCGCTGTAGCAGTTGTCGTATTAGATATAGTAGTCACTAAGGAGTTGGGTACTCTTCCCTGCCATATAAAGATGGAAGTGGAAGTTGTTGTCTAAGCCCAACCATAAAGTTAAGTAAATAAAAAAGTTTTAAAATTAGATGGGTAGCAAATGCTCACAAAGATACGCACATAACTAAATAAATCCGTTCTAGTTCAATTAGTGATCTCTTGTGATTCATAACTTCCCCTTACCCGATTTCAACGGGGAGTCAAAGCTATATTATGTATATTCATGCAACAGAATACCATACTTTTAGACAGGCCTATTGAAAAGGCTTTGTCATTCGATAGCCTCTTTTGACCTTTCGTTCACTCTGGCTCCCGTAAATCTTAAGCATCTTGAGATTCTCAGATGAACTGATTGTGATCGAAAAAAATAAAAAACCGCACTTCAAGGTCACCGCATCCCTTTTATAGGCTAAGGCCATTACCTTCTGCAATCAGCTATGTTGTTTAGCAAGATTTCTCCAGCCGATCTCACCCTCTTCGAAAACAACAATAACAACGACGACAACGAAAATTCAAATTAATTAACAACTCTTACAACTTTTATTCTTTTAACACGCAAGGCCCAAATGAAAACGAAGAAGAGGAAAAAAAAAATTAGACCTCATTATTCACTTAGCAGATTCCATTGTATTTGTATCTGCGATTCACGCCACGTTCTGCTCATGCCACCACCGCCGCCGTGGCCAAGCTAAAGTCATGTTTCCAAAGGGAAATAAAATTACTCAACGAAACAAAGCGACGAATTAACAACGTGGGACTATAACTTCACAACAAAACCAACATTCCAACAAAAAAAAAAAAAAAAAAAAAAAATAACAAGAAACAAAAGAAACAAGCTGGTGTCAATTTTATCACCCTGACAATGGTCTTCCTCGGGTTTATGATGATCTCTTCCAGGTATGAGCTGAAATAAACGACTGTCGTCCGTCCATCTGCTATAGTAACTCGTGTGACGGATGACTTTTGTTTCTCTGAATGGATCTATCTACCAGGTGAATCTCGTCTCTGTTCTGTTTTAAAAGCCAGTAGCCAGCTATCACCATTGACTTTTGTTCCCATGTTCCACTGGAGTACGATGTGGAGCAAGTCATTGACACGGTATCTGACACACTCGCTGATAGCTTAACACGAGTATCATTGCCAGCCTTTGGGCATTCTGGATTTTTTTTGTCTCCTGGTACTTTGGTCTCCAGGTTACGCGGTCCTCTAGTTCCAGAAAATTCATTTCAACACCGTAAATTCGAATATGCATAGTTGAACCGAATGCTAACGGTTACCATTTCTTTATTGATTTAACGATTTATTTTTCTGTGGCTTTATGACTTATGCAAATATTCGTATTTCGAAATGTTCTCGAGGCCACTTGAAGCTTCCTCCAAGTAATAGCCTCCAAAACCGATAACCAGGTCGTCATCAACCATTATCATTGTCGAATTCGTTGCATAAAACATGTGTCCAAGCCCCCCTTTAGGCGCATGACACACAGAAACGGGCTGTTTTACGTAATTTCTATGGAAATCATTTCAAGAGACTCCCTATAGCCGGCCCAAAGCAAAGATGATTGACTGGCTGGGTCGGGTGTCCAGTCCCGTTTTGACCCGAAAACGTGTTGCAAATGCAAACGATTCAAAGGCTGTTAAACAAAATTTCAACTTTTGCTCATTATTTTCGTCTCGGCGCGGCGATGGGAAAAAGCTTGCAGCGTTCGAATAATATGCTGATTGGTAAAGGGAGCATGTAATAAGTGGTTTTTCGTGATTTTCTAAAAATGAGGCAACTTGTCACTGACGGAAGCTGGAATTGATCTACTCCGTAGATTTCTAGTAATTTACAGTATCTACAAGGTGGTACGGGAAACAAAAAACCCATAAAAATGAAGAAAATTGAATAGATTGGGAGATTTGGAATTGGATTTTATATAATCCCCGTTTTTAGTGACTCGTCTCGATGATATATACAAAGATACAGGTTAGACGAATAGACAATGAATGATTGTAACTCTGGCCAAAGACATAATGGTTATGTTGGAAATTAATGCAGATCTAGTTTTGTTATTCAAGATACACTTTTTGTTTGGTTTGGATTTAATCCAGCGATTAATTCGACCCTACTGCAGATACTCGTAGACTAGACTCATTTTGTGTATCACAGCATTAAACGTCGCGACGTAACGGACATTTCAAATGGGTTACAGTGAAGTTGTTTTGTTTTCTTCGAATAAATAGAAAGGCTGACATATTTTGTTTAAGATATCATTTAACAATGCAAGATACGTGAATCTATCAAAAGCCGGAGCTAATTTTCTCATCTATAGTCATAAATTTGATATTTCAATAGATACGAGTACATCGATTCAAGATACTGTTGAGGCAATGGAGATGTAGTTTAATTCTGAAGATCTAGATGGCTTCTCTCTGCACACTCTCAAACTCTGTCCATTTCATCCCGAATATTTGACTTCTTCCGGGATTCTGTATTCTCCTCTATACGGTCCAGTTCTCAAAACTGAATATGAATGTTTTCAAATAAAAATTGTGTATCTCTACCGATAGTTGGTTGATTGGCAAATTGCTGACTGACCTATAATTAAGATACTCGTAAGATTAAGAGCACAACAATCAAGTTTGTAACTTAGTGCTTACCATATTTCCCCATGGTGTTTCCGGTAACAGCATAAGTAAGCTCTTACTCATTCAGGCTAAAATAGCAAGGGCATGCTCGGCCAGAAGCATACGGTCAATATTGGCTCACGTCGATAACTCTATGCGGAAGAGACAAGAGAAATTTGACGAACAAGTTGACATCCTCGTATAGTAACTTTTGATCACCTTGGACAGAGTCCCTTAGCTGCTCTATTGGCAAAAGGATGATGAAAAACTGCAATTTTTACTATGAAGAATCTTGCAGACAACCGGCATGACAGTGTTTATTTGGATGTGGATTCTCTCTCAGAGGAAGACTCAGGGAATGAGTTCTGAGCTTAAGGTATGTTAACAAACTACTGATGACGATCCCAATAAAGGCTAAATTCGCCACCAAAAGCCTAATAAACACGTTTGACGATGAATGGCTACAATCGCAATAGACCGCCAAAGCCTTTGTCGATCGAGAAGTCATAAATTGCCGGAAAGTAGGAGACTAGTGGTATCACCCCCAAAGTGCAACCAGGCCGACTCTTATATATTGAATTTGGGCTCGCTACAACATAGCGCTGATTCGACAACATATGCGTATATGCAAATGTAGCAAAACAGCGGTTGTACAGAGCAGCAGAAAGAGGGGGCTCGAGCTCTACGAAACAGAAAGAAAAAAAGAAAAAGTACGAATAGTGCTGGATCAAGATCTTAGGGTAGTGCTTACAGAAGAATAAGGTTCAGAAGTATTGGGAAAAAATAAAACGAGCATGCCAAAGCTGTAGATCTTGATATTCTGTTCAGAGTGGAAAAGGAAACCTCTGGAAAGATTTATTCTTTATTATTTATAAACGAGGATGACGAGAACCAGGTAACTGTCAGGTAGGATGACCAAGTTATGCCATTTTGTGGTCCATCTGATCAAGATATAGTCAGGACAGCAATTTCTAAGCTTAGGTCAGGCAAAGCTAATGGTCTCGGTGACTTAACTGCCAAGCTGATTAAAGCAGCAGAAGTTTTGATACACATATCAACTTATCTGTTAAATGTGAGTCAACGAAAATCCTATTCTAAGGAAGGCGATCCCCTGAACTGCCCAAACTACAAGGGAATAAGTCATCTCAACATGTGAACAAATAAGCAGTCTGATCGGCCCTGTTAGGCCTCACGTAGATTAAATTTTCACAATACGGCACAATTTCGAAAATTGCCGAAGAGTTCTAAATCTATACATGCCATAAGTTTATCGATTTAAAAACCGCATATCGGAATGCACACTTCGCCTTCAAGTTCGGCAGTGACGAAACCAACCCGTTCAATGTTAGAAAATGATTTAAACAAGGCGTTCTCATCTGACTTTTAAACATGGTTCTGGAAAGAATTGTGTGAAACACGCTTGCTAACTCCAGAGGCACTTTATTTATGAATCTCCTCACATAGATTGATGACATTGAGACTATTAAAGCAGAACCAGCAAATACTGTCCAACAATGGTACCAGAGCGAAAGTAATGCGAGAAATCGGTATTGATATTCGCTGTTTCTTGAATAATTGAGTAATAAAGCCCTTTGTCGAGCAATCAAAAATTATTTTATGCAGGGCCCTGATCATCTCAGTCTTGTTTTACGGCGCACAAGATTGGATATTAAACACTGTGGATTAAAATGCTCCCGGGTGGTTCGAGAAATAAGTTCTTCGTTTATTTTCCAATCACATTTGTATCAATGGAGAATAGAAGACAGTTTTCAACAGCGGACTTTACGGGCAGAACAACGGTGCCGACCTCGTCAGAAAATTCCGGATATACCGGGCTCTCGGCTCTAAATACAAACCTCTACATACCGATGTGATCTGAACCACTTTTCAGAAACCACTAATACTATAAAATTACAAGACAAGATAGGGATGTAAGTGGTGTATTGGGGGTTGATTGAAATAAAGGTGCGATTATATTTCTCTTTTCAGTTATGAGCTTCACTCATTTCCAGAATTTTTCTTGTTCATTATGTAAAAAATAAACCGTAGGTAACCGAAGGTTACACGGATATAAGGTCACCGGGTGCGTTAAGTGATGGAGTGCGAGAATGCTAAGGAAAATGATACATACGACACTAATCGAAGAAATATTGAATATTGAATTTTCTTAAGATGCAAGATTATGGCTTATAAGAGCGGCATTGAAATTTGAATAACGAGAAAATTCTTTTTTACAATAACCACATAATACAGTCTATTTGATAACATCGCACACAACAAAAATTAAAGAAGAACTTATAATAACTTGTTTTTTTTTACTTGAATGCCTTTCAATTAATATGTTGTCCACTCTCCTCCATTATCAATAATTGCTTGGAGTCTTTCTACTAATCTTATAGCATAATCTTAAGACAAAGATCTTCATAAAACTCGTATCTTTCGTGATAATTGTTTGACCGTCGAAATCTTTTTTCCTTGGAGCTTTAGCTTCATGAATATTCAAACGTTTTCAATGGGATTTGCATCCGGCGACTGTGATGGCCAATCTAAAACATCGACGTAATTTTTTTGTTTCCACGCACTGCACAAACGACTGCGATGTTTCGGGTCATTATCTTCTTGCAGTAACCAATTCTCATTCCTTCTTTTAAACCACCTTTGGGCAGATGGTAATAAAGCCTTCTTATAAATTTTGACCATGTTGGGTGCGTTTAAGTTATTTGTAAACATAAACAAATTGCCAAATCCTTGTTTTGAGAAGCATCCCCAAACGTGCACCTTTGCCGGGTGTTTGACAGTCCGCTGGATTTATTTATTGGATAGTGTACACCAGGTATGAGTGATAGGAGATCATGTCCAAAAAGAAGCTTCATCCGAAAAAAAAACGTTGTTCCAATCTCTGTCCCAATTCTCCTTGGCCCAACTGACTCGTTTTTCTACGTGTTTTTTTGACAGAAGTGGTTTCTTTATTGTGCTTCGAAATTTTACATTATTGGCTAGTAAACGTCTTCGTATCGTATCGCAACACACATTTAGACCCCTTTTACGTAAAATCCCTTGTCCTGCACGTAACGATAGAAGAGGATTTTTTTCAAACACGCGTAGAATCATTTTTTTGTTGTTTTTGGCGTAGACCCACGATCCGGCAAATCATCCACATTTTTTACTTGGAAATAACGGTGCACCCACTTACTAACAAATGCTTTTGACTTTTTCATGTATTTAGCAGCTGCTCCGTATGACATTTTCGGTCCTTTTGGATGCGTGCACAAGAATACCGCTTCATCACGTGATGCAAACGCGACACTCATTTTAAAATACTTCCGTCTCTGACATAAATTGAACACTCTTTAAATTTTTTTATTCAAAGCATCTTAGCAGAAGTATTTTTTTATCTGCTATTGCAAATGCCACTTCCAAACCGGTTTTCATAAACGAGTTTTGCCGTATATGATGTTATCAAACGGACTGTAGATTCATCTTTATATTAACTCAAAAGTTAGACTTGTAAAAAAGGAGATGATAAACCCAGAAAGAGGGAGTTTGCGCTGTGCACAGGAATTCGCAAGTCACTGATATTATATGACTTGTGACAGCCCCTAGCCGCACAAAAAAATCAGGTACTATTTCCTTTTAGGTAGACTAAAGAAGTGCTGAACAAAGAAATCCTCATCCTATTTAATTTAGGCAGTAGCAGGCGAATAATCGTGAAATCCATGTAGTTAAGTGGTGTTCTGTAGTCCATGACTCTTCTTAACCCACCGAAAATAAATAAAAAATACAGTAAAAATAGAACTTAAAAAATTAAAAAAAAATATTAAAAAGTATTTATTTCATGTCTCCAAATCTGTAAAAATTAACAAAAAAAAAAATCTTTATTTTTAAAAATTTTTTAAATTTTTCAGGAACACCTTCTTTCATTGTTTTCATCGTCCCATCCGTCACCTTTTTAGACCTATTTTTCCAGCATTATTTTGAATTCTTTCAGGGTGTTGATAGCTTTTTTGGTGGCCCTTAACTCTTTTTTGACCAGGGCCCAATATCTTTCAACTGGCCTAAGATTTGGCGAATTCGGAGGATTGGCCTCTCTGGTCACCACCGAAACGTTGTTTAGCTCATACCAATCCATCGCTCTCTTTCCATAGTGACATGACGCAAGATCAGGCCAAAATAAGGGGAGTTCTCGATGATTGTTGTAAAAAGGCATTAAGCTCTTATGCAGGCACTCATTTACATAAATTTCGCCATTTATTGAGCCAGTCGTGATGAAAGTTTGGCTTTCCAAACGAAACTTTGCTACAACATTTCCTCCACCTTTGGCGGTATAGAATGTCTGCCCCGGAAGCTGGTTGAAATCAGCGAAAACACACGATTCATCGTCCATTACAATGCATGAAAATTTGGTCAAAAAATTTGATTGCAAAAGTTTTGCTCGTTGTTTCGCGTTCCGATCTGAAACCTTTTGGACTTTGTACGTTTTCAAGCCCGTATTTCTCTTCACTTGATGAACTAAAAAAATTGAACATTCTGCTTTTTTAGCCAAAATACGTTCAGAAATGTTCGGATTTTTTTCAATAAGGCACAAAATCTCAGTGACGTTTTTTTGGGTTCATAAAACCGGCTTTTCGACCAGACCCCTCCTTTCTTTCAACTGACAGGTTCTCGTTACAATTCTTAATAGCAGTAGCAACTGTTTTCCTATTAACTTTTAGCTCCTTTGCGATTTTTATATACGTCCACCCTGGGTGTGCTAAGTGACACTAAATAATATTTTTTCTTACATCCAATTCAGACTTCATGTTGATTATGTTAACTACCAAACAGAAATGACATAAAATTTAAAAATAATAGAAGCTTTCCCAGCATTACAAAAAAGAAGAATTTGAATGATTTTTCTGTAATTTTTGAAAGTAAAGTCGAAATGAGAGTGTGTAAATTTTTTTCGATGGCACTCCTTAGAAACATGAAAATGCTGTTAAAGAGGTCTAATGGTTGCTCATGCCTTTTTTTCGCTAATTTTAATGAAATATTCAGTTAATCAATTTTTCGGGTTCATAAGCTGAAGTTCAAAGCGTCCGGATACGGTTGTGCATTGTTGAAATTCCAAATGCGAACAACCTAAGAAGGTATGACTGGTAGTCCGCTAAAATATGCAAAAACAAAATTAAAGTAACCTCTTTTGTTTCAGAAATATTTTTCAATACTCAGCGCGGATATTGGAAAATAGAAATTGGTAGCGGACGAGCACTTAGTACATTAGAGTATATGACAACTTTATTCTTTCTAGAAGAGGAAGGAACTCATCTTGGTCTTTGTATTGGTCTCTAGTTTTGATCGGTGTGGACTTATCTCATGTAAAGATGTGACTAAGAACTTAACGGATGTGAGAGAATCCTCATAGTTTAATAAACAGCAGAGAAAAGATAAACCGTTCTGCAAAGGAACCGCGGATAGTCGGATGCCGCTTATCTAATTCTAAGTTTTCATCACTTAGGTTCCCTTTCATGTTCTGTAACCTGAAATAGGGAGCATTCACACAGGATTGAAAATAATGCCCCAATCGCTCGTTATGGTGTTGTGGCTAAGTTATTCGAAATCTACGCCAGACGATCTGGGTTCAAATCCTAGACCAGCAATGAAAAATAGAAAATATGATCTTCAACGTCACCAACTTTTCAACAGATAACAGCAAACTTCCTAAAGTGAAGTCTTCTGCCTCTCCCTTCACTTTATCCTCCCGAAATGAGCGAGATGGTCGCTCTCTCTATCCCCAAAGCGATAAAATGAACAACACAAAGAGTGGTCCACATCGTACTATTGGCCAAGCAGTATACGAGTATTTTGTAACTAGCCTAATAGATCGACCGCAGATATTATTTATAATCCGGATTATCGAACCCTTAAAAGAAAAGCTTAAGTCAAAAAATTTGCGTTTGAATATAATAGCAACAAGTTTATATTTTCAGTACCTGCAACAACGGTGCAGTATAATAATCATATGCTACACAAATTTTTGATTCATAAGACGGTGAAGAAGAACAATATGAATATGAACAATACTGTCAAAGCGAAAACAGATTTTATAAGTGTAATAAATGATATCCCACACGGAACCAAGCTACGTCCTATACTACTAAATATTTCCATTTTACTACAGCATTTAGGGAAGAATCTTTATACAGGCTAGGAAAGGTTTTACTTTAAAGGGCTAAGTCAATAAAAACATCATCAGAATCAGAATCAGAATCACCAGAATTTATTTTTTCTCCTTCAAAATAGACTCTATTTGAAGCGGTATATTTTTACCAACGCGCAATGCAGTCATCCATACAATTTGTATATGTATATTCCGAGACCGCCTTCAGTTTACTGAGAAAATGTATGTCTTGAATCGACTTAAACCAGGTTTCACGAATAGTAATTTGAGTTTATGAGATGGTGTAAAATTGAAGAGTTGTTCTGCTACAAATCCGATTGTTTTTGGTTAATGTTCTCCCTTTTACTCTTCATTAGGGTCAAATAGACGATTTTCGAGCAGCATTTTCTTCGCTAAGTCGCAAAACATCGCCTGAAACTGCGGCTGCAGGCCGTCGTGGGTAAGTTTTCAAGTTTTCAGCCCCCTTTGAACGCTTTTTGCCACTTAAATGCTTTGCTCATGATCTATCAGAAATAAGAAATTCCGTATGCAACACGACATTCCAAAGAAACCCAATGCTCAATATTTTTGAGGTTAACTAATGTCTTTGGCTACTGACAATAAACGCGTTAAAAGATGGCACCCAAATTCAGCGTCAAAATAGATGAGAGTTGAAACAATAAACACGGACTGTTTGACTGGCTCAGATGCGGTAGTATTTCGACAGGATGTAGCACATGAGCTGCAAAAAGTCCGTGCCGTTTTATAGTAAAACACAAAATTTTTGCAAAATTCAACTTTATTTATCAATATAATTGCCTTCGAGGGCGATACACTGATTGAAACGATTTTTCAATCATTCGATACCAGTTTTGTAGTACGATTTCGGTTTAGCCTCAAAATAGGCCTCTGTTTCGGCGATTACTTCTTCATCAGTCTTAAATCTCTTTCCGGCGCGTATTCTTTTGAGGTCTGCGAACAGGAAATAGTCACTGGGGGCCAAATCTGGAGAATACGGTGGGTGGGGAAGCAATTCATAGCCGAATTCATTCAATTTCGCCATAGTTTTCATCGACTTGTGACACGGTGCATTGCCTTGATGAAACAGCACTTTCTTTTTCTTCAAATGCGGCCGTTTTTCTGCGATTTCGTCCTTCAAATAGTCGATGTTGATAGTCTGCCCCTTTTGGAGATAGTCGATGAAAATTATTCCATGTGCATCTCAAAATACGGATGCCATAACCTTGCCAGCCGAATGTTGAGTTTTTGGTCGTTTTGGACGAAGTTCGTCGCCTGCTCGCCACTCAGCTGACTGCCGACTTGACTCTAGTGTTAAGTGATGGAGCAAAGTTTCATCCATTGTCACATATCGAAGCAAAAATTCGGCTTTATTGCGGTTGAACAGCTTTAAACACTCCTCTGAATCATCAACACATTGTTGTTTTTGGTCGACTGTGAGAAAACGCGGCACCCACTTTGAACAGAGCTTTCGCATGTTCAAATATTCGTGTATGATATATCCAACACACTCTTTTGATATCTTCAGAGCCTCAGCAATCTCGATCAACTTCACTTTACGGTCATTAGTAATCATTTTGTGGACTTTTTTGATGTTTTCATCTGAAACAGCGTCTTTTGGACGTCCACTGCATGCATCATCTTCGGTGCTTGCATGACCACTTTTAAATTTTTCAATCCACTTGCGAATGGTTCGTTCGGCTTGTGCAGTGTCCTGGTAACACTTATCAAGCCATTTCTTTGCATCGGCTGAAATCGGCAACACACGAAATTGCTTTGAATCCATTTTTTTCACAATAACAAAAGTTGCTTTACGCACAACTCTATATCTCGAGAACTAATCGTCCGACATCTGTCAAATTTATACACGTATCTTTTGAAGGTTGGTACTAACTGAAAATGATATGGATATGGAAGGGGTGCCCTCTCTTAGAAATGGCAAGGACTTTTCAGCCCATGTGTTATGTATAAGAGCTGTTATCTTTACATGAATGAATCTTATTTAAAAATGTACTAACAACTTTAGGAATGTCGGATTTTTATGCAGTGTCAATGTTGCTATGTAGCAAAGGCTATATCCAGCTCTTGATTCCTGAAAAAGCCTGTAAGTGTAGTACCATTTGTGTCGAACTATGCACCAGAGAGGAACCACAGTCTAACTCATTTTGATCTGTCTTTCAGCCAAAGTACTCGAAACAACGCATTTACTGGGGGTAAAGGTGGTAAATGCAGTCAATAACATCAGTTACAGGATTGAGATGCCGGTATTCTTATGAATAAAATAATGCGAAAATCCTCTAACTCGAATAGATATACTGCCACTCAATATTAATTAAAAGTCTTGTCATCCTCTGCCTTCCAAATTGCTTCCGATAGTGTTGGTGAAATCTGGATTTCTTTGGGCTATTTCATCAATCTTACAATTGGCAAATAAACCATTTAGCAGAAATCAGCTGTTTCCGCAAGAATCCTCTCCCTATTGGGTGGTAACAAAAAATACCATAAAGTTTATGCTCTGGCCTACATAATGAAAAAAAAGGGATACGAATGCCACATTCCAAGTGGAATCAAAGAAAAACTAACCTTCAATGCCATGAAAGCCTGCAGGGTACATAAGACTAAAAGTACTTCTTCATTTATTTTTGTGTGTCCTTCTTTCACCATGCTTAAATGGAGCGCAATCAATCCACAGACTTTCAGATAAAAGAAAAATCTCATCCCATCTTGGTAATAAATGAAAAATCTCGTTACCGTCAGATACTTTCGTTTGTCATCACCAGGACCAGTCACCGCCAATATTGTGGTCTTGTGTTTCTCCTTGTACGAGTATACCGGCACAGCTTCCATAAACCATTGTCGTTTTGTGAGATTTTTTCCTCCATTTTGCGGAGCTTTACTGCCCCAAGGCTATGTGCGACTTTCTTTTATCTAAATCCGTTGCAATCAAATCCATTTGAGGATGCTGCCAATTTCCAGCGCTGCACTCAGCTGACACCATTCACTACTCGTATATGAAAAATCACGTCAATTGTGAGTCTAACTCAAAGACTATAATAGTAAATGGAGCGATTGTTTGACAAATACCTGTTTGGGATTTGTGAATGCTTGCTCTGGTCCATGAATACTTCGAGGTATCGGTACTCATATTTGTATTCATACTCGCTTACACATATCTATTGTACCAGTCACTTGACATTCAGAGTATAATTCATGATTTGCTTTAGATGGAACCGGCACAAAGTTGTATGCCTCTAAGTGGGTGTACATAGCACGTCGTACGGTTCAAAACACATATCCAAGCTAACCATACCCCAAGCCCCAATAGTCTTGGACATGGATCACTGGCTGATATGGCAGCTCTCTGGATCTACATTTCTCCGACAACATGACGTTATGGGCTTGCAACTTCACGACTATTGTGAATACGGATTCTCCTTCAAGAGAAACAATTTTAAGGTGAGAGCAACACTTGAGAAAGTACTGCCACTTACTATAGTTGCAATAAATAGGAATAGGTATCTGCACTTTCATTTTTGTAACAACCAGAGGCAAATGAACTACTTACCAGGTAAAGACTACCGCACCATTCAAGCTCGTGTAAATTAATGTTAATGTAGCTCACGGTATTAATGGAAAGCGGTGCACCCATAGTGCATACTCCAGCTAGTCCCTTATCATACTACTGATTCTCACAAACCATGAGATACTTACAAAATAGTGGATATTTCGATTCTTTGATAAATTAAATGTTCCGAGAGGGGATAATGGCAGAACATGGAGTCATTTATGCGGGCGCTTAGTACAATTCGCCTATTTATAGCCTCAGTTAGCCATTGTAGTCTGGCATGGCACTCATATTCATGGAATCGGCGGCATAAAGTGGCATTCTTGATAGTACTATACCCCTAGTCAAGACACCAAGAAAAAAAAACCTCTGAAGCTTTCTGATTGTTTTATGGTTGGAGTTGCGCATTCTCACGCGAAACTGGGTTTGGCTGAAATGAAGCCATCGGTCGACGGTTGACTGTCGGTTGACGGGGGGCTGGTTGTCAGCAGGGCCAGTGGCTACGAAATGACGCCATGTACTGGAAAACATGCATTTAAATGCATGCAATGGCTTTGGAACTAATTTAAGATGCACGGACGACACAGATATGTTTTTTTTTTTGTGTTTTTTTCATATTTTCAACAGTGCAAATGGTTGGACTATCAAGTGGGGCGACAGTAAGATGGCATCAGTGAGGCTATAAGTTTATAAATGACCGCTGAAAAGTAATTCTTGCTACTGCGAATACTGTGGAATTTAGCATAATTCGGTGGCAATTCATATTGGACCATAAGTACGGAGTGATCACGTCCAAAGCATGTTAAATTTGATCTTACGGATCAAAGGACAGACTTAAGAACGAAGTGAATTCGCAAGATGACTAAGATGGTGTTTTTTGAAATGATAATGGGCCTGGAAAACACCCATTTTTCCATCAATAATGATGATGCTCTCCGCTGTTATTTTTTCCTTTTATGTGCTGACATTTTAGATCTTCACCCAACAGAGTCTTTATTCGACTCGGCATTCGTATAAGCTAAGTGCCAAACGGGTTCTATTACTTCATTTAGCTGGAGATAATTAGGCTCAGGAAAATCGAGTGTCTACTATTCTACTGCGACTTCTGCAGGACAATCTCTTTTCTTTTATGCTGATTCTCTTACCAGCCTCTTGTATTCTTTTGGATAGCGTATCTTGTGTTAAAAGTACCCTCCACTTATCGCGACTCTAGCATCGTTCTCATGTAACACTATCTTTTCGAAATAAATTTTTCCAGAAAATTCTTATAAGGTATGAAGAAATACATATGTAAGTCGGTAAAGGATTGCAGGAGGCTTATGCTAAGCAGTGAGAGCGTTACAAGGAAATCTGACAACGGTGTTGCATTTTATAAGCAGTAGATAGTATGGTTTAAACTGTGTAGGTACATGACCTTATGTGAAACAAAGCTTATCTTCTAAGCATATCAAAGCAAATAAAAGTAGGGGTGAAAGCATTCAAACCTGTGGCATTCCGTTAAAAAGAAATGTAAATCAGAGAACATCCATATGTTTTCCACTGTTCTTGGGGAATGCTTTGTGATGAATTCTTGATTTTTACTATTTTACTAGCTGATGCCATACCTGCGAGCTTATATTTGGAACCCGACTACAGTAGTCCCTCTGTCAAACGATTAAAATTGTGTTTTATAAAAAACTAATTTTTATTTTTATATTTTTTTAGTAAAATTCAAACCGATTGAATCGTATAGTATTCAAATTAATTTAATTGAACCAAATATGCTCCATTAGTACTGACTGTTTTTTGTCATTTACGGTAAAGAGGTTATTTTTCTTTTAAAAAAAAAACTGAATCAAGTAGTTTTCACAGGCGTATTTTGAAGCCAGCCTAAGCCTACTGAGAGTGTTCTGGCAAAATCGGAACGAGTGATACTCAAAGAGTGCTATTTCTGAACTATGCGGTGGGTGTTTCAAAACTTCCCAAATAGCTGTGGGAGCCTAAACGTTGTCATGATGAAGGACCACGTATTATTGGTCGATTAGTCCGGTTATGTCAATTGCCTGCCTGGCGTGATCAGTTTAGTAGCTCAGCACCAACCGTTTGACCATTTAGAAATATCTCATAGTAGATGATTCCCTTCAAGTGACCCATCTGTCATCACCGGTTAAGATTGGACTATGTACCTAGTCAAGTCATAAATATGCATCATTGGGCGCATCCATTTCGTATTGATTGCGATTTGACAGTTGATATTTATGCTTCATTTTGACGTAAAAAGTGTTTGCATTAATTGCTTACAATCATGGAATGGGGCGACATCGAAAATCGTATTGTTGTATTTGTCCTACTTAAATGCAACACGGCTCCAAAAGCCGTGAAGAAACGAATCGACCGAAAACCGCTGCGAAAACAGAATATCTTGTCGCGGGAAATGCAAATTTCGCAAAAATCCATGTATCGCATTATCAAAGATGATTTAGGACTCAGCGCGTACAAGCGACATACTGGACACCTGCTCACGGCCGTATTGAAGGAAAAACGCAAGCGAAGATCGAAAACGTTACTCAGCCGGTACGCGAAGAACGCTCACAGACAAATTCTGTTTACTGACGAGAAAATCTTCAATAAGCAGAACGATCGTGTGTATGCTCGGTCATCCAGAGAAGCATCCCAACACATCCCGAGGGTTCAAAGAGGCCACCATCCCGCGTCTGTAATGGTATGGTGGGAGTGTGCTACGATGGCGTTACCAAGCTCCATTTTTGCGAGAAAAGAGTGAAAACATCGACCAAAGTATACCAAACGACCGTCTTGGAACCCATTGTGAAGTCTCTCAACCAATCAATATTCAACAACAAGCCATGGCTTTCCAGCAAGACTCTGCTCCAGCTCACAAAGCAAAAATGACTCAACTGTGGCAATGTTCCGGAATTCATATCAACGGATGATTGTCTCCAGCTGGTAGTCCAGACCTCAACCCGTTGGATTACAAGTTTTGGTCCATAATAGAGGGCTTGCTCTACTCGACACTCAAATATGGGGTCGTTGAAGCGAGCCCTTGTCCGTGCAGTGCACAATTTCCCCATACATGAATGATTGGCCACATTGTCTTTAATCGTGCTGGAAGGCAAACGGAAGTTATTTTGAATAAGTTGATCTAAGATTTGCAGACATTGAATAACCCAAAAACAAAAAAAAAATTGTTTAAATATTAATTCGTTTTCATTTGGCGCTGATTTTTCTGTGTACCAGTATTTATGACTTGGTATATGTAGATAGTAATGACATGAATATCTTGGTTAACTATTTTAAGAATGTCATCAGTTTTTTGGGTGATTGGACGAACGGATTTGGACATGAAATTCCACAAAATCAATTCTACGTTGCGGATTTTGATAAATTCCCTTCGTTATTCGTAAAACATGGCTTATCTTAAAGGAGTACTCAACGGGCTGTAGAGAAACAACTACCTACTACTACGTCCGAACATCGGTCCCTCAAAAGAACTGACTGCCTGAAGTGACACCAGTATCTGCCTCCTTGGAGGAAAAGACCGTAAAACATTTTGTTTAATTTTTGTGACTCAAAGTCAAGACCCTATCCTTAAAGTTGTGTAGTTACCAGGAAAGTGCTCTCTCCGAACAAGTATGCGTCTACTTTCAGAACAAGTAAAGTTATAAGATTTCGTTTGTTTCGTCTTACAATAGAGATTGAAGATCACATGCCATCAACTCCAAAGTGCCTTCGTTCAGATCTTCAAATGATACATGTTCTATGATCTGCAACCAAAATTTAAAGGATAGCTGAAGGCTTTAACAATTTCGTCTCCGAAAATAGTTACAGACAGCTTCTCAATGAATTTGCCAAATGTCTTAATCTTAGAACAGATTTGAACATTATCGGCCTGATAATACCATATGCAATTGAGCCAATATCAAACGAAGCAAATGAAATTTAATGGAAGGTTTCAACGAGGGCACTGTCTAAGGAAGGAATTCCTTTGTTTTGGCCGAGATTAAAAGAGAACAAAGTCCCAGTGTGCAAAATTATGACAGTTTCGTTGTTGTTTTAACAGGCTTCCCTATCTGGCTTACGATATTATCAGTATATGGGTTGTGTTGTAATAGGTTGGTATAAAAGGCACTTATTCTAAGCAACTTCATTGATGTCATTTGACAACTTGAAGTCAAATTTTTATTTCAGAAAAGTCTTGGTTTTCGGATGTTGCAGGACATATTGCCAGAGCGCTATACTATTGAAAGCATATCTTGACGCAATAAATGACATTCGTTCATTTTAAGAATCAAACAATTTTGCTATTCTAACTACTTGCATTGTGCATTGTACGAGCTGTCATTTTGGAGGTAAACAATCGACGTATTTCTGTGGATCTATTGCGTCACGCAACATGTAACGGGTCAACTTGAAGCTATTTTTAAATCGAATCAGCAAAAGAATGACACAAGTGACTTGTAGATTCCAAGGACCTCCACATTTTCGTTAACAGCACTGAAATTTTTGTCAGCAGCCGCATTCCTTCGATACGATTGCATCGTTTTCGATGTACGAAATCGCTTCATTGTTCAACGATTGATTTGCAGACTCGCACTTCAATTTTGATGAAAAAAATCAAAATAGGCAGGCATAACGCCAACAAAGATTGACAATTGTCCATCAACAAAAAACAACGCTAATTGATATGGCGATTTTTTATCAGAGGCAAACTTAAGCAAGACCTATTGATTTTCGTACAAAATGGCGTATGTCGTATGGCCTACAAAGAGCAAAGATAGCATTACAAAGGATTGTGGCTCTTCAACGAAATCTTAAGTGCAATATATTTTTAATGGCTCAAAAGTAGTTTAGGCTACTTAAGTGTAAAAAGCTGGACATAAACAAATAAGAAGATAATACGGCACCATATATGGCAACAGTGATTGTGTGATTGATTTTGTTGTGAATCTGAACAGTACCATAGGTGCTTCGAAGTTTCAGCATCTCAGCATTCCCAAAAGGACATAGTAATCTCCAGATAAAACCACTAGTAATCAGAAAAACCGTGTTAGAATCGGAGTAAAACACGTTTCCAATTTGTTGGCCCTGTAAACATCGACACTGAACCCATGCGGAATATCGAGCTCAACTCTGTCGGCTACAGTCATGCAAGAATCCTTGTCGATCACGTATTTATTGAATAGAAACTTAGTGGTGTTATTCTAGAAGAAGGAAGACCCTTTGAAATGATGTTGACTGATTGAAGTGTCACTAAAAGACAGTATTGACAGGAGGAGACAGGAGACAAAGAAAAAAGCGTTATGACTAAGGGAAACACTGCACCATAGTACTCGTAGTTGCATGAGGCTAACGAAAGATGAGTGCTTTTGATACGATAACACTGGGGAACAATTTAAAAAAAATTTCTGTTGAGTTAAATTTTTCAGCTGTTTTACAGTTAAATAGGTTCGCTGTTTACAAAACTGTACTTGGTTTTTTTCTATCACGTCAAGATTTCTTCGCTAGGGAAACGTTGTGTTTCGATCCATATATTTATGATATCTATTAGAGTGAATTAGTGAAGTGGAGTCTGAGTTTTCGTCGGCATACAGGGAGTAGGCAAAGTTAAGTTTTTATTAATTGTATATATATACTTAATCCCTTTCCTTTAGATCATGTCTGCCTCTACTACTTCGCGTTGCAAGTGCTTAAATAGCCCTGATTCACTTGGTTATATAATGTGGCAGTTTTACCATTCCGCATTTGTCGGGGAAGCGTATTTTGCATATTTTAAAATAAAAATTGGTGATCAAGATAAACGTTGGGCACCTCACAGCGTGTGCAAACAGTGTGTTGAGAGTTTACGGATGTGGACAAAGGGATTTGGCGGGAGCCCAAAGATCATTCAAGTGACTGTTACTTTTGTATAGTGAAAACGTCCGGATATAAAAGAAAAACAAATGTAAAATAGAGTATCCTAGTTTATCATCAGCTGAAATCCCAGTGCCAGTTTTCAAAGAACTACCTTCTTTATTACATGAATACGACTATGGTGGAGATCGAAGTGACAACAACGATGAAGATTTTGAAATGGATGATGACTCCATTCGTAAGGGATTTGATCAGAAAAAGTTAAATGATTTGGCCCGGACATTGGGAATTCCTAAAAAGGCTTCAGAGCTCTTAGCATCAAGACTTCACGAGAAAAATTTTCTTGAAAAAGGAGCTAAGGTATCCTACTTTCGATCAAGAGAAATTCCATTTCTGCAATACTTTCGAAGTGACGGTGAATTTGTGTATTGCCATAACATAAATGGTTTAATGGAGGAGTTGGGAATTCTAGCCTATAACGCAACTGAATGGCGACTGTTTATTGATAGCACAAAGCGGAGCTTGAAATGTGTCCTCCTCCACAATGGAAACTTGTTTGGTGCAGTCCCAATAGGCCACTCAGTTTGTTTGCGTGAAGAATATGAAGACATAAAGAGAGTCATTGATTTGTTGCAATACCATATGCACAAATTGATCATCTGTGTTGACCTTAAAATGATATGCTCCCTTCTTGGCCAGCAACGCGGATATACCAAGTATCCCCGTTTTTTGTGTGTGTGGGAAAGCAGAGCTCGTGAAAAGCATTGGGTACAGTCAAATTGGCCGCCAAAATCTCAACTCAAACCTGGTGATCAAAACATTCTACATCAGCCGCTTGTTGACAGAAGGAATATTATATTTCCACTTCTGCATATAAAACTGGGCCTCATGAAGCAGTATGTTAAAGCTTTGCCAACTGAAGGAGACTGTTTCAAATACCTCATCTCAGCATTTCCTCGCCTGTCTTTTGAAAAGATAAAGTGCGGTGTGTTTGACGGTCCACAGATTGGGCAGCTCATCAAAGATGAAAATTTTATTGGGACAATGACCGAACAACTCCAAAAGAATACTTGGTTGGCATTCCAAAACATTGTCAAAAACTTTCTTGCGAAAACACGCGTGCGGAGAATTATGCAGAAATTGTCAAGCAGCTTTTAGAGAGCCTTAAAATGCTTGGTTGCAACATGAGCATCAAGGTTCATTTTCTGCATAGCCATCTTGCTGCCCTCCCGCAAACTCTAGGTGCAGTCAGTGATGAGCAAGGTGAGCGATTCCACCAAGATCTAAAGATCATGGAGGCGCGGTATGAAGGCAGATGGGATGAAGGTATGTTGGCTGACTACTGTTGGAGCATCAGGCGAGATTGTCTACAGAATGAACACTCCAGCAAAAGCTACAAGCGAAAACTTTTACCTTAATATGTATGTTTGCCGTTTGGCTAAAGAAGTTTACTACTTTTGTGAATAAAATTATTCATTTTGTTTGGTTTGTTTCGTAATAGATAAAAACTGTGATCATTTTCACATTCAGACGCCAAAAATAAGTCAAAAACAAGTGTCAGGTCTTAGTCAATGATATGTGTATTCCCCAGTGTTATAAGTAAGCAAATAGCATTGACATGTCATTGTTAAATATGTCCGTAACCTAGAATTCCTTCTTTACATCGAGGGTGTACCAAATCAATTCTGAAACAGCTATTATTTTTATTCGGACACTCACTTTAAGATTGACAAAGTCTCACATGAGTATTGCAATAAATTAACTGATTGACCAGAAAAACTCTTATCCAGTGCAAGTTTAACTTACTCTTTGAATCCTGTAATGAGTTGCTTACAACTGATCTAAGGCCACAGATTGAGGAAGAAGAAACAGATTATTAAAAACAGATCAGTGGTGTCATTAAATCAAGTTGAACTATTTCCCATCACACATACTGTTTCTGTAGACATGGTACTTCTCCCGGTCTTTCCCGTTAAGTAATATCAATTTTCACTTCATACCTCAACCAAACCAACGCTCTACCAAAAAGGCTTCAACGTTTCATAACTAAAAGTCACACATTATTCAACAAGAGACAGAAAAATCCAAGAACTTGTCATTGCAACAGAGTAAAAAAAAAACAAAGAAAACCGAAGAAAGAAAAAGAAGAATATCCACAGTAACTGACAACTGACTGACTGACAACTGAAAACTGAAAACTGAAAACTCGTATCCAACTTTCAAGAAATAGGTCAAAATAAATGAGAGATCCTCCACAAAGAGAAGCGCGTTCCACTTCATTTGCAGTTTCTTTTTAAAAAACAGACAAACCTTCATACGAATAGCATATATAAGTACGAGTAAGTACTCGTAAGTAAGTATCCATTACATCTAAAGTATCACCATCAATTGCAAAAGTAATTAGAATTTCTATCTAACGAAAGATGGAAAAATAATTAATGAACACATCCACTATAGTACAGCAAATGCAATTCCAATTCAAAGAAAGACAAAAAAAAATTATGAGAAAAAAAAGATACAAGAAAGAACGTTCCCCCAAATCAGGTTCTTCGTCCTAGTTATTCGTTGTACTCGTGCTGGAGTATCCGTAAGGAAAAAACAGGAATAGACAGAAAAAAAAAGAAAAAAAAAATACCAACAAGCGATTACAGGGTAAACATTCTCCATCTGGAAAGTAAAACAGAAATTGTTTTTTGGCACAAACATAAAGTGTTCTCATTTGAATGCGGCCTTGAACTTTCGAGTGGTTGTTTCATCCTTAACACCACAACACCCGCCACCTCTTTATCGAACGAAAACAAGAATTCCGCACTGAATTCAGGATATCTAGGGCGACCATAGCAAATATCATAGATTCGAGTAGATGTTGATAGATTTCGAGTGCTGTCTATGTGAACAGCAAATTCGATTCAGACTCACCTTTTCACATCTGACGTACTTAGTATCGGTAGCAGCGACTCCTGTAGCCGCCGTCCTTGATGCCATCGGGCGTGGACGTAATATTACCTCATGCATTTGTCTATATTTATTTATTTTTGTTTTTTTTTCTTAAACGTACTCGTACTATAATTTATCTGAAGCTCCAATTTTTTATCTGCGCTGTCAAAGCTACAGAGACAACAACATTTTTTTTTAACTCGATACGTTGCGTTTATCTAAATCTAGACAACAACACGTCGCAGCGCACTACAATACGCACATTCGCGTATTTTTATATTTGTAGGTACTACCTTCCTATCACAAGGCTGTTGCTTATCACTTCTTATTTTTTTTTTCGCTCTTCTTAAGCTTTCTAATTATTTTTATCACTAACGGCAAGTGTATCGCGTATCGATAAAACACGATACTCGTACACTACACTTTTTGACACTTCACTGGCTGGCCATTTGACAGCTTGAATTTCGATTTCATTTCGAACAAAGTTCTTCGTACGAGTAACCAACTATAGTGGGGACGAACAAAAAAAAAAAATTAAGAAAATGCCCAAATTTGTATCTACGACACGGAGTACACGATCTGAATAGGGAAAGAGCCGGCTTAAATGGTTTACTACGCGCGCCACTCGAACCGAACACAACCCACAAACTAACTAAACGCCGCAGTGAAATTACAATGCAAAGCGACGGCGACAGCGGCAGCTACAACGATGGCAGCGACTAACGCTGCGACCCAAAACATGGAATACTATACAATTTTCGTAGTCGAAATCGAATTAAGTTTTCGTTGTTGTTTTTGTTATGGTTGTGGATGTCGATGTTGTTATTGTATTCTGTTGCGACAGATCTTTGTTTTTGTTTTTTTTTTTGTTAATTTTTTACATTTAAGTGAGAGGCGCACAGCACAAAAGGGCGCCCTGTAATGGGATCGTGATAGACAACGTTATACCATACATTGTCGAGCGAATAAGTTTACTCGCACAAATATACGAACACTACACTTGCCGGCGAAGTACGAATACGAGTACGAGTATTGGTAAAAAAAAAAAAAATTTACTTCGCCGTGGTCTTACTCTCTTCAGCTGAACAAGTGATCGCTGTTTTTGTTTTTCCTCTTATCAACCGATTCTCGATGCTTTTTCGTGCCTCAAATGACCCGTTTTAGCGATATTTATGTTGCTTCACTGTACTGCTGTTCTGTTGCTTTCTCGACGAACTTTTTTCTTGGAAAATTCAGACTAACAAATCGACTCCAGAGTGGAGAGGAGAGAAAGAGATACGTACCTCTCACTTGGAGAGCTGACGACCGATTGCATTGTTGTTGCAGCGAAAATTCAACCAAAACTCTCGACTGAAATGGAAATTACCGACTGGCCTCAGCAGCGGCGGCAATGATGGCAGCAGCGCTTCCTTTACCCGGGAAATGGAAATGTTCGACTATCTGACTGAAGTGGTGGGGTCTGAGACTTGAATGATCATCGAATGGTGATCATCATGTTGGAAATCAAATCGGAAAATAGAAGACGAAAGGGTGAAGTAGGAGGGAACGATGGTGAATAGTGAATGGTGATGGTGAAATGGGTTCGCTTGGTTGGGTGTTTTAATGAACCTCTTGTCGCGCAATGTTATGTTGGAGGAGCTTTGTATAATCGAATGGGGTTAACCTAACAAAAACCAAACAAAACACAAAAGAAAGAAAGAGGAAGAAGAAGGAGAGCTAAATAATAAAAAAAAAACACGGAATAGAAATGTACGCGAAATGTGATCGCGATTGTGGAAAATATGCAAATTTGTCGTCGGTGTGGATTGAAAATGGTTTTAGGTTTTTGTTTTCTTCTTTTTGTTGTACCAAAGGATCGCGTGCAAATCTATCTTGATCATATGCTAATGATACGGGTCACAGTTAACCACTAACAAAGAGGAATACCACAAACTGGGTCATTTTTAAGTTCGATTTATTATCATTTGATATGTATCTTCTTTGGTAAGACAAACGAAGATACTAACATATGTCTGGCACGAGCTAGAGACGTTGCTAATAGTGGTTAGAAGATTCATACATTCATGTGTACTCTGTGACAGTAGATATTTGTATTGTAGATGTGAAAGGACTCTAGCGTATCAGTGAGAATATCAACCCGTTTTCCAGATCTTAGATAAACTTTTTGGCATTTTTGAGTGGCAAGGTCCAGACTAAGGTCCAAAAAACCCCCGTTGACGACAAGCCCAACGTGCATTTACAACGCCAGGAAGCCGACAGCGATGACGTGACATATTTGGTTCAAAGAGGTTTGTTGTCCAGGATAACGCTAAGGTTACTTAGCTGCGTCATAAATGGTGATGACTCAATTTCAATTCAATTTCAATGCGCCTTTGAGCCGAAAATTACATGATCCAAAAATTAGTACAGCGACATTATCATGTGTCTGAGTACAGACGTTAGAACCGCTGGAGGGGAGAAGCATTAAGTGAGAGTTCTCCTCCACTCTTTCAAGGCTGTAACCCTGAAAATCTATTTCTCTGTTCTACAAGACCACCACCACAGAGGAAAGCCAAAAAGGTTTCAAACGAGGCAGAAATGACTGCAACGTTTTCTGAGATCTGGGACTCCGCTCTGTCTCCAACGCTCTTATTAATTTTTTTATCAATGATCGCTTGTCCGCCCCTTCTTATCTAATATACTCAATTGCTGGCGATAGAACTCTCTGCTTTTTATATTTTTTCCTCGATTCCCGTCTCGTTCTTTAGCTGTAAAACGGGAACGAAACCGTAAGTTAGGCTCATTAAATTTCGATATTTACAGTTGCAATAACTCAGGAATGAAGAAATTCAATGATTCCAAAACGAAATATGTCTACTGGGGTTACAGCTTAAACACCTCGGCTATATCTTACTTACTTAACATGGCGCTACAGTTTCCAGTCAGCTCGATCTTTCGATAGCTGCCTCCAATTTTGCACGCTTAGTTGGCTGAGAGTGCCCCACCTGAGTCGCGGTCTTCCTCTAAGATGTACTTCGGTGGTGGATTCGAAGTAATATGCATCCGCTCTACATAACCGAGCCATCTCAGTCGTTGGATCTACACTCTCCTCGCTAAATTGATGTCCTTAAAGAGCCCGTTCAGTTCGGCGTCGTATCTTTTCCGGCTTGATATAGGTTCATTTTTGTTTCCCGAGATAGGGTTCTGCTAGCCTTCTTATCCCAAATTATTATTGGTTTCGTTGTCAGACTCGCTAGCGAAGCAAAGGCAAAGTCCTTAACTACCTGAGAATGATGTTTTGTCTGAGACGCCGATTTTGGGTCCTTTCTGGGTCCTTTACCTAGTCATGCCATAAGTTCTGTTACATAATTTCCAGCGCTTATCGTTCAAAACTTCTTGCGGTCAGTTTGTTTTCAGTTTGCAAACTATTAATATGGAGTGGGGCGTTGAAGAGAATCGAGTCGCGGTAATAACGTTGCATAAATGAAAAAAGAGTGCTGCCCAAATTTGCTAAAACCCCTCGGAATATTGAAAATACTCGTTAATCGGGCTATTGATCGTCTCGGCGAATTGTCTGGAGTAGAGGAAAGACCAAGAAGTGTTGTGCGTACACGCACTGCAGTGAACGAATTCGGAGAAATCACCTTAGAAAGCAGAAGATCATGTCCAAGGAATTGGATATACCAACCAGATCCATGTCTAGGCTGATTCGGGATGATCTGCATATGGAAGCGGGTCATCTTCATACTCCACAACTAAAAAAAATAAGGCTGGAAAGATGCAAGCGACTTTTACAGTGACACGCAAACAATGGCCATGAAAACATTATATCTACGGATGAGAAAATTTTTACCGTGGAAGAACTTTTCAACAAACAAAATGACACAATTTATGCAACGTCATCTAAAGAAGCAAAAAAAGTTGTTCCGAGGGTTCAGCGCGGACACCATCCCGCTTCCGTAATGGTTCAAAGTGTCACATCCCTCCATTTCTGTGAAAAAAGGCGTAAAAACTCTGCTCCAGCGCACAAAGCCAAAACCACGCAGGAGTGGCTCAGAGTCAATATTCCTGGCTTTATAGCAGCAGAAGATTGGTCGCCGGGGAGTCCAGATCTGAATCCACTGGATTATGATTATGATTTGATGGTCAGAATTGGAGAACATGGCCCGCAAGACCCCCTACAGAAATTTGGAAAGCCTTAAAATAGCATTAACCAGAGCAGCGTCCACGAACTTCATGGAAACCGTACGTGCCGCCCAATGGTCACACCGTTTGGAAGTTTGTGTTAAAACAAAAGGCAGTCATTTCAAGTGAATCCATTTTTTTTAAACAATCAATATTGTGGTCTAATAAATGAAATAATTTTGAATAGAATATGAAGCCCTCTCTCTACTTTTCCTCCTCTGATCCAACTTCAATATGTTTAGCATTTATCCGATGAAAATTGGAAAACAATGACCACATATAGTCAGGTACCCTAAGACTACTAGATAAGATTTAAAATGTAATCATCAGGCACACATTCTTTCAACCAAATCTTGAAATTTACTTGATGTATGCTCTTTACTTAGTCATTTCCCACTGCCTAAATATCTCACAGGTACACCAATCAATTAAGCAGTTGTGTTGGGTTTAAGTTAAGATATCGTCATTCTTACTTATTTTCTTTATTTATGGCGCGATAATTAGCTCATTGGACTATCACGCAGAGAGTCTGGGTTCGATTCCTGGCTGGGCCACCAACAATCAAGGCCCCGCTCAGATGTGACAAAAATGACAACATGAGGAACACAAATAAGTGTCAAGAAGCTAGGCCATGGCCCATACCGGGGTGCCAGCGCCACAGTGTTTTTTTTTTTGTTTATATCGGGATTCAGTCAGATTGTTGGAAATCATGGCTTTCATTGCCCAGCTTATCGACTTTGTAGTACAATTCCCATTTCCTGGATCAATTAGATTTTGTTTTGCTACATGTTCCTAAGGGCATTTTTCATTAAATCTGAAGTTTGGGAATCGGCTCCACTGATCTTTGTTTGTTTGCAACTGCAAATTGAAGCTATTAAATGCTAAAGTGGATATCTACGGTAGGTAGGCCGAGGTACTTGGCTTTCACTTACTACCGGTCCGCGTGTTTATTGGTCGCTCGGAATATTCGGACATCTACAACCTAGGAGGAATGGACTATGTGCTTCAGAATTGTTCAAAGGAGAAAGGAGACCATACCATGTTTCCTTTTGAACATTGAGTCGACAGCAAAGACGAATATCATGCCTATGTTGGCAAAATTAGACTTGATGCGGATTGTTTCTGCCTTGTGCAGTTCTAATAAGGACTTGACAACTTTTTTCTTAAATAAAACGCAAATCATTTGAGATATTTCAAAAACTTTATTATCGCCTTGAAGTACAATCAAAATATTTATGAATGGAACTCGACTTCGTTCATATGGCCACCGTGGGCACGTTTGCAGCGGTCGATTCGTTGGACCCAATTTTCAACGACTCGGCCACACATTTCGGCCGAAACGGCCGCTATTTCGCGTTCAATGTTGGCTCTGAGCTCTTCCAACGTCGTCGGCTTGTTGGCATAAACCAATGACTTAACGTAGACAGAAAAAGTCATGCGGCGTTAAATCGCACGAACGAGGCGGCCAATCGACTGGCCCATTTCTTGAGATAACACGCTCACCATACTTACTCTTCAATAAATCAATTGTAACGTGTGCGGTGTGGCTTGTGGCACCATCCCGTCGAAATCACATGTCTTCCAAGTCCATATCTCCCAATTTGGGCCAAAAACACGCCATAATGAGGTCTGAGCGATGCCCAATTCTTGATGCCCAGTCCGTGGAATTGACTGATTTAGATCGTTTGGTACGGACGCCTGAACGGCAGCGATATTTTCGATACTTCGACCAACCCGTTGTCTCACTGACACGGCAACATCACACAACGAATATGTAGACTCAAATTTTTGCACTAAACTTGTTATTGTCTGTCTACTAGGGCGAGAATTACGACCGAAAATTGGAATTAACGCCCTTAAAGTTGCAGTCACCGACTCCGAATTTCGGTAGAAAATTTTTATAATTTGCAGACGTTGCTCGTTCGTGTACTTTACCATGATGAAAATGTTGAGTTTACTGAATAAATTGACAGTGACGGTTTGACGATTAGTGAAAGAGTGCGTTCACAAATTAAATTCAAAGTTGTCAAGTCGATACATACAATATTGTTGATGATGGCAGTATAGGGTCTTCATTTGAATCTCTAAATTAAACGGAAAGAGGACAGGAAAGGACAAACTGTTTGTGAACCTTAAAATCATCATGAGAAAAGAATATCAATCATGTCACCAACGACCAAAAAATACAGTGGCGATTTGCATAAAATGCACCAGCGCCAAACGACCCATTATTTAAACAGAGATGAAAATTCAGTCTTCCAACAAATGCGCATCTAATTTCCTTTTGTTTTCTCAAGCAAACCCCAACCCAGAAAAATAATAACCAGCCATCCCGATGGTAGATAGTAGGAATACCTTTTACCCCACTCCAGTTACTGTCAAATGTCATCACGAAAAGGAACCTTCCATTCGAAATAATGTCAAATTTATGAGTTCTCCATCTTATCTCTGGCATCTTGTTGAGAGCCATTGATTTTGTCAAAATTCTGACCCCTTCAGCAAGGACAATCATTTCCTTCTCCGTCGACTACATTCTACATCATTATTCTATCCAAATATTGATTTTTCTCCCCCACATACTGCTTCCCCGATTCTACTGTATTCAGGCAATTGCCCCTACAAACCCTACCTCAGCACGACTCAACTCCAACAACTCCATAATTAAATATTGCTGAGCATACAACGAATAAATTGTTCGGCTTTTATCTTTATGCGGCAACTGTGACTTCTCTCTTGGATTCTGGCAACATACTCGTAACATAAATTTGCAATTATCGCAATTTACAGATTACGGATACGAATACGAGTACGAGAACGAGTATGTGCGCTCCGCCATGAATGTCTTCTTGTTGTGTGTCTGTCTATTTATGCACTCGTGTGTTTATGTCCACAATCCCTAAGGCTAGACGGATGGCTACTTCTCTGTCAAAGTCTCACAAATCATCGTCAACATTAACATATCATCAGTTCGAGATACAACAGAATCCCAAGACAATGGTCCAAGACAAAATTACAACAACAACAACACCAGTAATACGAGTACAACAGCTAACTGAGAGGTGGAAAAAGAAATTACTCTCTAGGCAAGGAAATCTTCGGGTACCTTCGAAATTAGGGTTAACGAGCAAAAGTAAAAGTTCGTGCACTATGACGCTCAGATAAATCTGAATTCACGATGTGTGTGCTGTTATTGCCTGACTGCCTGCCTGATGCTCAGATACTCAGATACTTGGATGATACATCAGTGAATTTTTACATTTCCCAATCCAAAATCTCACAAAGGAATATGAGGAAAAGTCTTTGAGGAGAACGGAATCTAGAAATGGAAGAAAACAGTCATCATTTACACGACATCCTCTCTCTATGGATCTCCAAGATATACACTTTTACACTCCAGTTGTACTTGAATCTATACGCTGGAGAATGTTCCCACTTTTACGAAATAGAAAGGTAATCAGGTCACGGAAAGTCTGTATCAGAATTTTTTTTTTTTTTTTATGTCATGGGCGACTAACATAACCGAGAGGCAGATGAACCACACTGTAATTAGTTGAACACTGAAAATTTAATTTTTCGACACCAGAAACAAACATGGAGTCGATAGCGATATCGGATGGAACTAAAGAGGATGCCCTCGTACCAATGGAAACACCCATGCCAATGTCGTACTAACTATCCCCAAGTACAGCACCGACAATCTCAGGAAGGGTTCTACGCATCATCGCAACTTTGAAGCGGGAATTCTCAGCAGATCTGGGTACAACAATACAAAAAATGCTTTAGCAACTACAGGACAAAGGCTTGAATGGGCATTTGAAACTACATCACATGTCAATCAGCAGGCACTTAAAAATTTATCTTGCAGTTATTTCGTCCACTTCATCGACCACTTCATCGAGGAACTGGGGCATCATATCGTGACGAGTATTTGGACAGAAAATGTAAATAGCGCCCCCTTTTGGTTGTAGATAACGTTCTAGCTGGCCTCATTTTCACAAAGCACACCAAACAATGACCTTCGCGGATGTACTCGTAATTGCTTCTCGATAAAAATTGTGTGGTGGAAAAGACGATCAAGAGCCATCTTCTTTTCAAGCCGTTCACCAAACGTACAATGTTCACGGTGGTCATTTGGCTTCAGTTCTCGTACGAATAGAGTACATAGAATGAATAGATAGGGATGTGCAGGATGGCGAATCGAATCGTTCGGGTCCTTCCTAACACTATAGTATGCTTCACAGCTTCTTCTGTGCGCACTGTATCACGTCTCTGCGGGTGCCTTTTAGCATAGACTCGCATAAAACTGCTACATTAGGTGTGACTGATGTCGATGTCGTGAGATAGCCCCATACACAGATTTGTTGAAATAGGCAGTTTTCGGACTAGCGTGAGTTTACAATGCGTTTCCAGGAGGAGTAACGACGAAGTTTAGTATGACAAGTGTTTTCCAGTTTCTCAATGAACACATATATGTAACTGTGATAGATATTGTAAGAGATTGAAATCACCATCGCTCGAAGTGATAATGTTGAAAATCTGGTGATTCTGCATATTTCCACCAAAAAATCATTCGCAGCTTTAGGGAACTCTAAGAGGAAGGAGAAGGGTTGCTGTCGACATACATTGGTTTTGAATGTTTGTAGGTTATAATTGCTGGGAAATAAAGGGATCTTGAGGGCATTCCCTAAGTGAGGTTTAGCTCTACAATAAAATAACTAAATTTCAGAGTACGTCCGAAAGGGAGGTTAAGGATAAACCGAACACCGTTCGTAGCGAGACGGGTATCGTGGTCGAAAAGTTACGCTATTCGCCATATTGTTTTCTTTGAATGATGCAGTGACTCCGAGACTCGTAAAAAGACTGCGTACTGAAGAGATTATTGCGTTCGTTCTGGAGAGTGTTAAAATTTAAATTTATAGATTTGACGTCGTACATAACATCTTGGCCTTTTTTCGTCCACTTTATGCAAAAATGTATCGATTCGACGTTTTACACAATATCTTAGTCTTTAAGGGGTACAAGATCCAGTTGGTAAAAGAATTTAAGCGGAATGACCATCGTTTGCGTCGGATTTTCGGGGAATGGGCCCAAAATCAACTGGCATTGGATCCGCTGTTTTATTGAAAAATTGTACTCGGCGGTTTTGGCTCAATAGAAATGTCAATAAGCAAAATTGTCCCATTTGAAGGGATGATAATCCACAGGAGATTATCGTTACATCCCGAGCCGTCTGTGAGCTGATGGAGTCATAGGATTGTTCATATTTTTCCAAAAAATTCAACATGTTACGATCAATGATATTCGCTATATAGTCACGATTAAATCGTGTACCAATTTAATGGATGGCACTACGTAGCATACACTTAACAAAAAAATCAACTTATTGAAGGAAATATTCGCACAATTTCGCGTAATGGACTTGTAAATTGGCTTCAAAATCTTGCGGTTTGAAGCCTCTTGATTATTTTTTTTTGGGATACATAAAGTCGCTAGCCTACACAGACAAACCAACAATATTCGTGTTATCGAGGATATTCGGCCACAAATGCTCGAAAAAGTGGTCAAAAAACGGATGATGATTGATCATTGATGAAGATTAAAAAGAGTGGCGGAGACAGGACGGAGCCGTGCGGCCCACCAACATTTATTTTTTGAATATCAGACCTGAAGTAAACTTAAATTGAGCCTTCCGAAAGGATTTTTCTAATCCAATTGAAGAATAGAGTCGTCGATACCAAATGCACGCATTTTCGACAAAAAAGTCGGATGCCAAGCTCTGTTCAATGCCCTGCAAATACCAAGTGCAACTGTGTTAGGTTACGTTAGGTTTGAGTGGCTATTGGAAAAAGACAAACAAACTAAGGCCTGTTAGCCCATTGTGATGACACGTGGATCTGTCATCCTCGTACTCAAGAAATCATTCCGCGCTTTGACAAAGCGTAGGAGACTTTTAATGTCTGTTTTGCTTAAATCACTTAAATCTTTGTAGAAAAAGGCTCCTAAGTGGAGTTTTCATTTTTGGGAGGGAGCTGGACATGTACAGCATGATGCGGATATTACGGTTTTCTTCAGCCAGGGCAAGGCTTCCTAAGTTGCCAGAATTTCCGCCTTGAGCACGATACAATGATTGGAAAGACGGAAGGAAAGACTAAGGTTAAGCCTATCTGTAAAGACACCGCCCCAACTCCACTATCTTAAATCGTTCGTAAAGGAGTGAATTGATTTGTCGTTCAAGAAAGCATTTTCCACCCAGAAGGAACGGAGGAAGGAAAGGAAGGAACTATGATGTAGTCGATGTTCTCTGGTAGAAGTCCTAGTGTGTTAAGAATGCTTTTTTGCAAGAGGATAAATCCACTGACGCTTACCTTACTCTTTCTTGAACATTCGGTTTAAAACTTGGTTTCCTGTCGAAAATTAGCTCCAGATATTTCGCTGTGTCAGAGAAGATCAAGCTGGTACCGTTAATTAGAGAAGAGGACAAGATCGGCTTTATGGGGGTTTATTCCATATCCACAAAGATCCGACCAACGTGGAAGTATGTTGTGCGACTGTGTTGCTTTCGCCAGATTGATGTACGGTTTGGTTCCACTTTTCGGTGAGACATGCCATAAAATCATCAATGGCTCTGTTGCTTCTGCCGGTCATTTACGAAGTTTTCGTGTTTGGAGATGTATTATTAGCTGACATTTTTTTTAGAGTTTCCACCTTGGACAGAAGGGACGTAAATGCAATGGGTCTGTAAGAGAAAAAAAGCGACGACTTGGAAAAGTCCTGATTTCCATCTACTCGAAATCACTGAGATCCTTGAGAACTTTTGCTATCTAATTTTCGAATTGCTCAAATGGAGATCAAGTCATGAGATAATATACAACAGATGCAGTATCGAGAGTAGTTTGTATAGAATTTCAGAGCCAACCAGAATTGAAATTCATGTATGTACATAGCTCAAATTATTGTTCAGATTGGGTCTGGTTAAAAAAAATGAGTAGCGGGTACTACTGTTTGCACTTTTCGTTGTTTCCTTTAGCAAGAGGAATTCAAATTTATATTCCGATTGTAAGCCAGTTACGACCAAAGCACACATTTTCCGTTCTTCGTCTCTGGAACATGCGTTTCAGCACAAATACCGTCTCAAAAGAATCTATAACATTCAAGACCAAGGAGAAGAGGTTCCCATTTTTATACATCCAATTCCAAATGCATTTCTATCCAAAGGCTTTTAAAGGCAAAGTGCTGCTTATTATTCCTTAAAAGAAGTACAGGCCATACCTGAATACGTCATGACACAAAATAAACAGAAGTGGCAACCCAGCTTGCTGGATATTGCAAAGTATCTACAACCTCTGACGGAAATCGACACAAAATATAGACTCCAGGCGACGCTTTGTAATAAATTTTTCACAACGACTTCGAGCGAGATGTGTGTACTTTGATTCAACACAAAAAGAAAACACGACAACGGAAAGTGCATTACGGAAAATTCATTATTTATTGTACTCGTATCTCAAAGATACACTTTCAGTGTATGCTCATTTATCATATTACTCGAATCAAGGGAAAGGCCAGAATCGCACACACACACACGTTCAAACGTAGTTAAATTTTGTTAAAAACAAAATAAAAATCAAAAAAATAGTGAAAAAACAAAACTCACCCGACCACACAGCTGATTGTCGTTTCGACCACCACCTCCTCGTCTACGTAATGGGGCACGAATTATTGCTGAATCCATATCCAAACCTTTGGTTTATGTATCTGCTATACGATCAGACTCATGCGAAATCTGTGGAAGTTGTTTATTTTACGAGCGACGACGTACCTACGTTACGATACGTTTTTTGTTTGTTGTTGTTGTTGTTGTTTCTTAGTGTCAAATAAATTGCATTGTTGATATTTTGTTGTCTACATTTAGGAGCATTTCATCTACATCTAATGATTGTGACAGTTGCAGTTTAAATAATGTGGATTGTAATTTGACAGTTTATGTTGTGTATCATAAATTTCTATTGTGCGTTGGTGTTGTTAATTTTCTTTTTTAAGGCATCTTTGTTGCTGTTTATATCTGAAAGGAAACCAAGAAAAATTTTTAAATAAAACCGGATAGATTATGGGAATATGAGAACTTTGTTGCGGAATATTATTTAAGAAAAATGGTTAATCCTTTGATACGACTTTAAAACAATCAACAATATTAGACCAGGATTGGGCAAGGTAAAAAATACAAGAACATTAGGCCAGTGACCAAGGATATGTGCAATCAGTTTAGAGTCTTACGTGTTGACTTGACGAATTTTCACAGAGATATGCCAAATATTTGCAAATCTTTCCAAGAAAGATACGTATTTGATCTAGTCACTATGTGCATACGGTACCAGTACCCAGACTAAATTCAGTCATCTAACTACTTTTAAAGGTGATAAAAGGGTTCAAGAAAACGTTTATTAAAACTAAAGACGCGTATAACCCGACGTCTTGTTCATAACAAAAAAGCTGTATGCCATCAGGATTACAGATGTATCCATTCGGATACAGAACGTCTCTTGTATTTTATGTGGACACCTGCTATGTAGACCTTATCCCACGGAGCGCCTACGCTCATAACAGGATTAATGCAATGCATAAATCGGCGCCCTTTGGGTGGTATTAATACCACCTCCAGTACCTACTAGAAGTCGCGTGTAAGGCACAATCTAACCCTTATAGGGTTGAGGCCTATCTAAAACCTCTGCCATTCTGTGGGTATGTGCAACCCCACATCGAGCAGACCAATTAGTGCCAAAGCAATCAAAAAGTTGAGCACAGGTCGAAGGATGCTACAACATATGCTCAACCATGTATATTCAAGCACAATGTGGCCTACTCTCCCTGCGACTTTGGCTATAAACCACAGCCACCACGATACTCCCGCAAAAGGGCCAACTCCTAGGTCAGGCCGGAACTAAGTTCCTGGGGCTCTTAACCTCCCGGGGTACCAGAATACAGCCTCCGGCCAAGCTTCGCAACCTTACGGTTACGCATAGCAAACACTATGTTCGCATAGTCCTGAACACTGCCAATGTCGCAAGCAACATCTTCAAAACCTACGCTCATAGCTTCAAGATCCCTAACATCATCATACAGAAAACATTCCCAGTACCCAGTCAAAACGAGCTCCACACGAACAACCTACCACTTGGCTTAGGCCCAAGGCCCAAAACATACTTCTTATCGGCATCCGCAAATCTGCTCGCTAGCTTTTAAAGCACGATCTTACAAGATCTTCCGAGTTGGAATGCGGTATGCAGGGATGCATTTGAGACAGAGGATGCATTTGCAAAGCAGTTTGGTACATACAATGCTCAATCAATAGCTTCATGCTGTTCCGCAGGTACAAAATCGATAATTTAAAGTAAAAAGAGGTCTTTTCATGGTAGACGGAAAATTCATACTAGTCTTTCGTCCAGCTATTAAAGAATTGGCTACTGTTTAGGAGTGTAAGTTGCTTGCCCACGAGAGCTAACACTTAAAAAGGAACAATTCCCCAACCCGGTACAAAAGGATCTGCTTACAAGATAAGAGCAAAGTAGTTGGGATTAAAACAATACGGCTTTAGGAGAGTGTACTCTCTAGATATCGGCTTTCCAATTAATTAATGATCTCATTCCTACTTTATCCACTTTAGTGGCAATTACCCAGACAACTTCATAAGACAAACATTTTCCAGCGAAGGCATAGTTGCAATAAAACGGCAACAGATGGACTTACTTTTCACTTTCAACTTTAACATCTCCACGCGAGATAACCAATGAAAAAATTCGTAAAATTCAAGAGGCCAAATGTGAGCGAGTGATCAGAAATCTGACAGCCAAAGCGAAAAATATATTTACGCTCCTTATAAGGACTGATGAAACGATGACAAATTTTGACTAACTATCGGAGCCGTCGATCAGTTTCTCAAATGTGAAAAATGTCCTCGACCATGGCAGAGAGAGAATAATCAAAATGCCAGATACCTCGAATGTGAACGGATGGGTGTGGCCGTTATACGAGTATGTTGAAAAGCATGAGGATATACGATACGGATATAAGGTGGTTACATGCAGACGAACTGCACTACCCCACAAGAAAAGTTGTTTGCTTTACTCCACCGACAGCTCGGATTCTTCGCAAGATTTTTGATTACCGAGAAAGACTTTGTGATGAACTGATGGACAGTCTTCGAAGCAGCAATGACTGATATTATCACAGTACAATGCGGTGACAGATCTCGCAGATAGAAACACGAAGCACAATTTCTAACATGCGAGTAGAATAGATTGGTTGCTGCTTACATCGATGACCTCGATGTTTATGGAACATTGAGCAGTGGACCTACTAGTTTGGCCTCAACTGCTCATATGCAGCAGAAGTCCATCCAACCCGGCTACCTGGCAATAAAAAACTTTCAAGATCCGTCATATAGAAGTCCGAATCAATCATTGAGTGAACACCAACATTGCCCGCAGCCATCATCGTATGAACGTTTACATATGAGTGCGCGCCTCCATCACGGGATGCAGCGTCCTGCCCAGACATTATACAAATGGCCCTAAAGTCTCTTGAGAACACCAAGAGTCTTAGCTTAGCAACATCTTCCTTCGGAGAACGTTTCTTCCACCAAATAATTATAGTCGGTCATTGACACGCATATCTATTTGCAAAAGCCTGGTCGACAAATTCATGCTTGAGATCGCAGTCAGCATAGATAGTTGGTTAAAAGCACTGCCGAAAGAAGAATTTAAGATACTTAGGCTAAGGTTACGATAAGTATGACAGTAGAACCATCTTAGGAGCAAGACACCAGGCCGCACTGGATTGATACTTTGTTGGTTACGAACAGAGACTTATAAGAAAAATAGAGAGAATACTTCGTTCTTGTTCATGGTGGTAGATTATGGAATTGGCAGCGAACTTCTAGACAATTCTTGGCTACCGGCGGCAAAGATTATGACAACAACAGAGCATCTTTTATAGAAGATTAGCCTGTAAAGACCCTACGAATTACGTCAACCATTACCACTGTGGTGAGAAGTGCGCTTAAGTACATATGAATAGCAAGTAAAAAAAACCAGCAGTGGCTAAAACTAGGAAAACTTAGTCTGTATTCTCGTCCAATGAAGGTACAGAATCTAATTCAATGTCTCCTGTAGCAGTGGTGTTGTTCATTGCTTTTTGTTCTTCGCCTTTGCTCTTCGAAGCTTCAGTCCAAGGTTGCACTTTGTATACAATAGATGTCGTTGCACCATCTTATAGATCTTCTGAATAAACCTCGATTACAAAACATGCAATGGAAAACATTTGCCCAATTTGTTGTAAGCCTCACGGTTTGGCGGCTTAGAGTTCTCCCGGTAATGTGCTCTAAGGCCTTCTGTCTAGTCAATGTATCCAACTAACCTCTCCATGTTTCCTGTCATTTGCTTGACTAAAAGTGATCATGCCATAAGTTTTGGGATCATTTGCCCATAAACACTGATTAAATCTTTTGGTCGTTCAGCCTTCCCAAGATCACTTGAAAGAACGCACTGCGATCTTAAATATCACAACTTGGCTGAACTTAAAATCTTTGTCTTATGACTATTGTTCCCATTTGCCCAATCTGTTGAATCATTCAAACTCAAGCTTCCCTAACGGCATTACGATGCCTTTTTTGGCAATGGTTCACAGAAGATTCATTGAATTCCGTGGAAAAGTTGCGATACAATTCATGATTCACGTGCTTCTGACCCAAATTCATCCCCAACTCTGGATGACAGGATGACGGTGTAGCACTCCACTTTGTACGGCTTAAAAAGTCATTTACCACGAATTTTTTTATTTTTATTTTTAAAGATCCCACTTCCGCCTTCCAAGATCAACGAGCAAATCATACAAAGACTCTCTGACGCCCGAAGCATACACAACAGAATATCAATCATTCCTGAGAGTCGGGAACTTCCCAATTAAGTTGTTAACTGCCTTCTCTAAATGATGACTAACCCAGCGCATTGTTTCCTTTCGTTTGTTCGTTTGCGATTTATTGGGACCCCTCGTGTTTGGCCTCAATTAATATCGATGTCAAGAAGCGACAGTGCTACTTAGCACTCCTCGACACTCATTCATCGTTTATTATTTGAACGTGTGCCTGGCAGATTGCCTACTTATCAAGATACTACTTGGAAAAATGTTTAATTGACTTTATCAGTTGAAAAGCCTAAAACTTGTCAACAAACTCTGTTCGATTGTTTCTTTATCGGAACAAAAATACGCCCTAAAAATACACGAAAGATACACGATCCACCCACGAGTTTTATTTCTAATTTTATACTCGAAACGTGCCGCTAGACAAAAATGGAAAACTTGCTCCAATTGACGCCCAAATAGTCACGATACTTTAGCCAACTAATTGAGGCACATAACGAAAGTAAAAAACTCACCAAAAACAGTCTCAAAGTCGTGATCAAACATTAAGATCCCTCGCGGATGCGTCTAGAATTTGTAAGTTCTCGAAACGTCACGTCATATGGTATTAGCAATTGTTTTCCACCGTTTGCTGTTCATTGTTCACTGTTCACTGTTCAGTGATCTATGCAGAATGGCTTTCCAATTGATATGCATGGTCGATATCGATGGCATAGTTGAGATTACCAACGGCGACTTTTATATATTGACGATGACAACAACAATCAAGTATTATGGAAGAGGAGGAGGAGAATGAAACCTACGGCATCACAGAGAAAAGGTTTGGACGCAGGTTTCCCAATTTGTCGCCAATAGAGCGGTTTTGTCCGCACCATCACTACGTGACGCGAGTTGACAAAAACGTTCAATTCCACGGAATACAATTGAAATAGTTCAAGTGTTTCGGTGCCGCAGCATTTCAGTTCTTTAGTGCTTCAGCGCTTGACTGAATTCAATGGATTTAATGCATTCTCCAGCCTCACTCAGCATAGACTGCAAGATGGAAATGAGTGTTTCTTTACGTCGTCGTTTTGAAGTAAGGAATGCAGTCCACGTTTGGAAAATAAGTTTTCAACTTAAACAACCACTGGGATGTAGACCAAGATTTGGTGAGATTTCTTCAGTGAGATTGCCATAGAAGGTGATATGGGGAGCGCGAAGAATATTTGCGCGTGTGTATACTTGCAACACTGTTTGGTATTTATGTGACGAAATTAGATGCACAGTGAGTTGGATGTTCTTGTCCGCATGGCCTTGCAGTGCTGGAATATTTATTTTTCCTTTTTTTTCTTTTAATTATAAAGTTGTATCTGATTACTACCTGGGAATTTCTAACCTGAGAGGGAGTGGTGTTTGCTTGACGCAGCATAACTTTGAGAAATATGACACCACTTCTGAATGTGTGTGGCAGCCAACTGTCAACCGTAGCAACGGAAATGCGTTTATTTAAAAAGGACACGATTGATTAGTCAGAGTTTGTTTATTTTAAGCAAACCACAAGAGGGGAAACATGGGAGCTGGATTTAATGGGAAATAATGGACATGGTAGCGAAGTAGTTTGTTGAGTGTCGGTAGCAAATAAATTTAAAGTCCATGGACTACCTAGACGTCTAATCTTGGATGATTTCCATAATGATGATCACACAAATAAAGCTAATCGTACCATCATTGTGGTAGAGAAAAGTGATATTTTTCGGAGGTCGCGCCTTTATTTATAACAAGTTCGCGATGGAGAAAGTTAGGCAGGTAAAGAGAGAGATAAAGAGAAGTACCGATGCACGTTGGTTTTGAATGTTTGGAGAATATAATGATGAAATAAAAGGCTGGAAAGAATCACGATATTTCAGAGTACGGCCAAAAGTGGGCAAGTGGGAGAAATAGGGCAGGAAATTTTCAAACTGGGCAAACGACCGTCGAGTAAAACAAACCAGACCTTAGGCATCAGGTATACGATGATTTATTTTTTCTGTTACGAGGTTGGGTTAAAAAGTCCCCAAAAAATACAACATATCGTATTCTCATATCAAATCCAACATTTGGCTTCTTAAGAAGCATCTTTCAAGAGAACACTCGCTGTCATTTACATAGACTAAATTGAAGTGTATTAAACGATCATGGCGCCTTTTATAGAGAGCTGTTGGATCGATTTGAAGCGAAAATGGGCTTCGTCCACCAGGACAATGCACTGGCGGCGTACTATTTAGCAGTCGGGTATAATAGCGCCAATCGAGATGAGCTGTTATACACATAAGTTGCGTTGAATAGAATACTGTCAAAATCTGCACGCAAAAAACCGAAGTCTGTGTTATTTAGGACATTTGCAGTTAGTCTTAGCTGTCGCATGAAATAAGCAACAAGCGGAGCAGCGCAGTCCTACTCCATGGCGCTTAGAGAGATATCCCACCGTAAACCGAAACTCGGGGAAGGTTAAGAAGACTTTGCCAAATGCAATTGCCTCCATCTGATTCTCAAAACAAATTACTTTATTGTTTTAGTACGTTCTTATAAGATATACTTCGTCAAAAAAGATATTTCAAAAAATCGGGAAGGCTTTGAGACCTGAAGATATCTTGTCCAACTTAGCAAACACTCATCTGAAAGCCATTGTACCTAATGTTATCAGTCGTAATTGAGCCTAAAGACTGACCACTTTCCAAATAAGTTAGGTCTAACCCCGATTATGACGTATCGCCGGAATCATATGAAAAGCGTAATATAAAGCATGTCTGCTTGGCGCCGGAAGATCCAATTCCGGCAGTTCCTTGGACCCTGCTTAGTTTTGGCATATTGTGCGCTTTACTTGCTAGTAATGGAATCACAGTCGGTGCGCTGTATAACGTCAATGACGGTCAAAAGAGCGCTGTTAGGCAGAATGAATGATTCACCCTGGAGGATGGTGACAGAGAATTTAGCACCTGACCCAGATAATGTATCGGAGTTAAAGTCGAACAATACTAGCGGCAAACACTAGGATATTTACAGCAGCTAGGGATGACCGCGGAAAATATTCACATTAACCTTGACGCGATGGTGTACAAACACAAGCGGCGAACGTCCATCGACCATCATAACTGCTTTCTTCCGAAATTTATTGTAACGTTCTATGGTTCGAGACACGAAAAATGTATTGAAATCGACGTGTTGTCAAACTCTTAGTATAGCCATTTGTGGCTTTCCACTCAAATATAGCGCTATCACACAGGCAACGTTTGAATTCAGAACCACTCTCCCTCATACTTTTATGTGAGGGGCGATCTTTTTTCAGTCCACATAAATTATAACTTCGTTTACCTTGGCTCCGCAGCTACAAGCAGCAACGACATCAGCTCAAGATTACTCTTGTCACCATTTGCTTAAACTAAAGAGGCAATTCCGTAACAGATCCTTCTCCCGTAAGACTACTATTGCTTTATACTCTCAGATAAGACGCTTTTTTATCTCGGTTCTGCTCTATGATATATAGTAAGACCATTACCTAAATGTGACAAATAAATGTTCGTGACAGCATTTCGATTTCATTCTTTGACTAGAGTTTCCACGTGCCCAGCAAGCGTTGAATTCCGGGCAATATGCCATCCGTGATCTCAATTTGATGTTGGGTATCGATCATATTCTTGATAAAAGACTTCCGCTCCGCTCTGTCCTTAAGTAGCTGACCAGGATACAGCTAGAATTTTTTCACAGTAAAACTGGCGCTAGAGATCGTCGATGTCAAGGCAGTCCCAACAAAGTGTTGTGTGTTTTGCATGACAATGACGCCCACTTTTTAAGAGGCGCATTCCTAGGGAGGATTTAATTGAAAACAGATAGTACAAATTTAACCAACTGAGTAAAAATTGATGTACCCATGCCACGTCTTCATAAAAGCTAGACAACGTTGTCTTTTCGATGAAGATACTTCTGGACTGGATCCCTTAACAGAATGCGACAACCGTCCAACTCGACAAAATATATTTAAGATAGGTGTTCAGTATAGAAGACACTTAAGCCTCCTTGCAAATAAAAACTGGACATAGTTTTGGCACCTGAACCTGCCAATAGAGAGGTTCTAGCCCCACTGAAACAGTAGTATATAACAGCCCCTTACATGATTCAAAATAGCTCAAAATCACTTTTTCCTCTAAACAAACAATCCTCTGAGGTCATACCCGTTTGTAAGGTTTATCTAACAAAGACTCATGACATATGGCGGACGAGGTAAAAGATAAACGCGCACTTGATTCGCAACACAATGTCACACTCAACCTGATATCTAACAACTGTCACACGATACATCAAGGATAACAAGGTGTTATGGGAAAAAAATGGGAATTCCCCGACTTCATTTCCCACAAAAGGAACTAAAATACTTCCGCAGTTCAGTTCGGATTGAGATAGACTCGTCATATCATGTGAATTCATCTTCCACTGAGCATAGCCCGTACGGCCTTAGCATTGAAAATTCGTTTGATAATTTTCCATTTTTCACTACTGCGTCAATGTTTGACACAAACAAAAGCACAGTGGCGGGCTTAAAAACAAACAAAATAGGAGAAGATACGAATACAGTGCTCGTACTTATAAAAAATGACAAAAAGCTATCGCCAAGTAAATGTTTACACTAATTAAGTTCACTATTCGCTTGGCGCACAAGGTGAGTTTATTGTGTTTGCTCTTGAGTTCGAGGTGCTGTCAGAGTGTACGAGTACACCATAGTGCAGCATACATAGTGAGCGTCAATCTGTAACCCTCAAAACTTGCATAAAAAGTTGACACTTTCGAATTAGATAACTGAAAAGTAGTTACAGATACTCGTATGTCTTCTTCAACGGCAAAGACATTCGCATGGGAGAATTGCTACAGAGCACAGGCTCGTATTATTTTCACATTTTTTCAAAATGGATTTTGTTTTTTGTGTTTGAAACTATTCACTATTTCAAAACGATTGAAGTAGACTACACAAAAGCCAAACCCAATACTGGTAATGGAATACGAGTACCAACAACGGATACAAGTTGAGAGCACAATTATTGTTGTTGACTCGCGACCGTGAAACATCAAACACACGAGTGACAAATGGTGAATACATCTCGTATGTTCAGTAATATTGAGTTTCGTCACAATACTCTGCATAGATGAAACTAACAAGCATGAGCACGAACAAATTGTATCTATTACTGGAGATGGATGTATTTAAGTACAGGGCTCCCACTTTGTTTTTTTTTTGTCTTGAATGAATTTTGTTTTGAGTCATACACTACAGGAAGAAGTTACTCAATCTGTAAGACATCACCGGAACATCGTTTCAGTTCAGGGTTCTAAGACAAGGTGGTTGTTGGTGGATTTTTGAAGAGATGCTATATTTGGTTCCTCAAGTATCATGGACATTAGTGTAGCAAGTCTTGGCATGTACAATGATCTTAATATGTACATACAATGTCAAGAGCATTAACGTAGTCACTTAAAAATTTACTGAGATTACTTCGTCTTAATACAGAAAGAACTCAACCAGTTCCGGTTCGATGACGTTAATATTAGGAGTAACGTGCAATCGATGTTAAGTTTTGGACATGCTGATTTCGTATAACTGAGAAATGTTAGACGCGCAGATGGCATGCTTGTTATGAACGAGACAAGTGAAATCTACTCGTCTTTGTTGAATCCGGGTAATCCAAACAAGGAGAGACTTGAACCCATAGTTCCTAAAATCGAAGCGAGCCTTATGGTGATTAAGTCCTTAGCTAACTCTTTTGTTCTGCAGGGCTACCATGTTAGTAGACACTTCGTTCGGATGAGAAATTTTCCAGTTCTAGGATGGGTCCAGATTTTGCAATGTAAGTCCATTCTCTAGTAATGGGTAATTGCAGACGTAACTTTGAGCTTAAAAAATGCGGTATAGTTGCCTGTGGTGCAACGGTTCAGCGTTTTCTGTCTCATCTTTCAGAGGCTCGAACATTTAACAAAATTTATCGAAATCGGCGGATTGTTTATCAGCAACCAGTTGTTTGTTAAAACATTTTTCGCCTCTAGACACTGTTAAGCACTTAAGATTTACAACTGATGGTAGATGGCAGAGGACTAAGTGACACCGAAAACTTAATTTCTACCAACTCTTCATAGAGATCATGCCACAAATAGGTTTTTCTCAGGACCCGCATTGTTAAATGGATCTTATAATAACATCCACCGAATACATTATATCTCAGTATGACTGCCTAGGTATGTCTTTGATGTAATGGTAATGATAGTTGCACAAGACACGAAAGATCTTTAAAGACGTCTTGATATGATAAACAGACGACGTGTTACACTCACCTTACCAATAATTTTACTTGTCTAGAGAAAATAGCTAGCTCAACAACCCATGTCCCTGAATTAACCTGACTACAGTGCGCTCAAGGATGTAATGTTGAAAGATACTATATGTCACTTTTCGGTTTTTTGAAATGCTTTAGGAAGGCCTCTGGTAACCTAGCCGTAATGGTTAAAATCACCTCGGTTTGTGAAAAAGTGCCTAAGGTACCAGCATCCACCTGATCAGCACCGAATATCATCGAATATCCTGAGTAGGCAGAAACTGTCATCATCCTCATAGTAAGCGTCGCAGGACATTGTGTCACTTATACCTAGGACACTAAGTTGCTTAACAAAAGTATTGTGCTTCACTACGACACCAGCATTTTTATCTCGGAAAGTATTCGTTTGGTCTGCCGGCAAACGGAGAGGTATGCGCACAAGAAACGCATTAACTCTTCTTTAGGCCTTGTACTACGATATAAAGTTGATCGGCGATCCCATTTCCTGAGATTCAAAGAAACTCAGTAATTTCTATTCCGTTTAGAGAAGCCTGGCACCTAAGAACTCGTTTGGAAGTAGTGAGAGGGCTCAGTAAGGGCCTAGGGCTTCTTAGTGACGAGTGATTCCTAATTTTCTTGTTTTTGAAGACATCCAATAAGACTTACCTTTTTTTGTTCAGGTTCTGGCCGCTTTTGTTAGTGAGGACAGTGAAAGTCGATTCCGTACTTTCGCAGTAAAAGATGGTCAGGCTTGATTGCAACTATAACATCAACGTCAAAAGACAGTCGGCATGACAAGGTCGTCATAATTCCAGGGGTTTTCGACGCGACATGTTTAGCCTTACTAAGCTTGTTTTCCGGGATGACATCCAAATTCGAAGCCTCGTTGCAATGAGTATAACCTCAGTTGTAAGAGATGTGAGTGGAAGTGAGTGTCCAGTGCACTACGCAACAATTACGTATCTAGAGCTGTATGCGATCAGATATCTTCTACATATACCTGGAATACATTTTGAGCTCAGTATCAAAGGATCTACCATATCGGTGGGAATGTTGCATCTTGGATAGAAGATACATCTGTAAAGCACTCTTTTGTGAACATAAAACTTAGCCTGATTGGTTGTAAGCTATTGACAAGCCTGTAGTTATGTTTTCCGATTTTGGGTATAAAAACGAAAAGGTATGCCAGTGCCATGCTAGCAGTAAAGATTCCCTTTAGAGTTTTCATCAACTGGTCTATTATATGTGTCGGTGAATGGCAACTTTAAGCCCTCACGTTTGGAAACCTTAATGGTCTATATCCAATTTATCACGCAAGTGAATCCGTGTATGATGCTCGATTTGTTTTTTTGTACTACACTACTATTTATCACTTACTCAACCAATTCCCGATTTTTCTTAGTTGGTAACCTATGAAACCGCAGCACAAGCCATCGAAAACCACGAGCTGCGACATTTAGTCTCGTCACTTACAAGTACTTAAAGTCAAGAAACTCGACATATAGGTTCCTCATCAGTTGATTGAGCAAAAGATGTTGCATCCGTTGGAGGTTTGCCCTTCTCTGCTTTCTCAGCATAAAGAGGATCCATTTCTCCACAGGCTAGCATCATGGTGATGATGAAAATATGATTCTCGATCTTTCATCCAACAAAGATAATAGGGACTGTTTGGTGGTCTTCTGCTGGCATTATCCAAAATTCTTTCTTGAATGCTAAGAAGTACTGTAACCAGCTGGAAGAAATGCATCCGAAACTACTCGTTAAACAGCCTAAATTGGTCAACAAAGATTGAGTCACAACAGCGCTCGACTACATGTGTCAAAAATTATACATGTGAGATGCTTTCTTATTCACCTTACCGACTACAGTCTTTTCAAAGATTTGGATCACTTTTTAGTAGGAGAACGATTTCGAAGAATTCCTTCAATCCAGAAATTGAGATATTTAAAGAACTGGTATACACGCACTTGTATCACGTTGGGAACAGTGTATTTCATGGTGCATACACATATTTTGATTTATAAATATACGAGCGCAACAACCTAATATTATATTATTAGCTTTAAGCCCTAATCCGAGCCTCGAAAGCAGCGTTGCGAGTCCGTCGTTTTTAGCAGATGCAGTTTAGGTAATTTAATGAAAACTGAAAATAGGCACTAAAGCTCTAATTAGTATTTAAAATTATTTTAAAGTCGGGCCTCGCTGTTACTAAAGGAATTATCGGCCTGTTACTATATACAGTAAATGAAAAAACTTGGTCTCCTTACACACTTCTCCCAAAGGAGTTGGGTAAACATTTCATTTTTCTACAATATACGAGTACATACGTATTGAAGTGGTAACACTGTTCAAGTATCTGCATAGTCCCATAGTCTATTTCTGAATTTGAGTGCCTCAATGTTTGGCAATTTAAAGTGTCGGCTAAGCACTTGAACTTGCCCGCGAGATCTACATAGCTTTGATGAGAGAAGGATGGATTTTCAGATACGGATACATTCAAGAACCTGCCAAAGGGAATCTGAAATAGTTTCAACACAAAAATGTAAACAGTCGACGTCGTTCTTTTGCCAGCGAATATGTATGAGCCGATGGAGAGATGGGAAATGATGAGGATGAACTTGAATCTGCATCTGTCGGAATGTACTAATGGCATTAGTGATGGAAGTTTGTTGCTTTTGGTATTCGTATTTCCTCTCCGAACGGTAGCAGCAATTAGATACGAGTATCTACGAGTAGTGCTCGTACCCTAGCAGCAGTGAAGGTAAAATAAAAATTGAAGGAAAAATGTAACTGAAGCGTGAAAAGAATTAAAGGAATTTTCCGCAGATCCGGAGATAAATAAATTTGCATTTAGCACGTACGTAAATAGTTTCTATAGAGATTAAGTATGAAACTAGGATTTGAGTCATTTCTTCTTACCGATTCACACAAGACATCGTTGCGATATGAGAACAAGTGGATTGTACGAATGAATTGCCAATTATTCTTTTGAATATTTGCAAAGAAGTGAGGATAACTTGATTTCGAGAATTGTCATCACGATGACTGTCAAAAAGGACACCAAACTCGAACATATTCAATTGACTGCATCTTTATATTTACTTGTGGTTTGATTATGATATTATTAGGAGGCTTTAAGGTTGAATTTATTTGTGAAATGGGTATATATAGTATGTATACATGTATTGTGCTAGTGACCCTTCTCTACAGTGAAGCCTCCTAAGCGTAAAGAAACAGCGAAAGGCAAGAGTAGTTTAACGTCTGATTTTTTGGCTCATATCGTAGCTTCTCGTGACTGCGGAGCCAAAGTAAGCCAAGCCATTTGTTACTTCGAAGTTACAACTCCCAAAAGTGTAGTTTTGGTCAGACCATCGGAGGTGAGGGTCCTTTTTTGATGACAGCATGTACCATAGTGTGAATATTTGATCGATAAAGAACTTTCCTTGCCTGAAATCGCACGTGAAGATACCAGAGCATTTATGGAAAAATGTCATCAATAACACGAATAATGTTAGCTTCCAATGCGTCGATTGAAGTTAGTTTGTCAGAGTACACACGTGACTTCACTTATCCCCAAACAAAATAATCAAGAGGCATCAAATAAAAAGATATTTGGGGCCAATTTATAGGGCCATTATGTGAAATTATGGGTTCATAGACAGTTTCGTTCTATTGATTGCTTAATTTTCTATGTGGCACATAGCGCCATTCTCCTAAAACTACATCTATTCCACATTCATGTCATTCAGTCGAGAACAAACAAAGTCAATGATCTGGAAAGCAAACACCTCAAACCACAGATTAGCTTCATTTTTTAAAAAAATAGTCCAATGACTCCACAGACAACAGATGTACCAAACTGAGCAACTTTCGGAATTTAACGACGTTTTGATAATCTCATGTGCATAATCTTTGCTTATTGGCATACCCTTTGAGCCAAAAATAACGCATCGCTGAACACAAATTTTCAATAAAAAACGGGATCCAATGGCACTTGATTTTGGACACATTCTTCGAAATCTCGATGCAAACGATGGTCATTCGGCTTCAGTTCTTGTATCAGCTGGACATTGTAGGCAAGATCTTTGCTTAAATTTTTGCATAAAGTGGACAAACCAAGCTGTTGTGTACGATATCGATTCGATAGATTTGAATTTTATTCAGCACTGTCTAGAACGGAAGAAATGTTCTCTTCATTACGCCCTCTTCTTATGCGTTTCGATGCTACTGCATCCTTCAAAGAAAATGTTGTTCGAAAACAGGCAACAATACACCGAATAGCGGTTTCTGATGTAAGTGCTCTCTTAGTTGTATGTCACCGTGAATAAAAGTAACACCGACAGTTTGCAATCTGACAATTGGTTTGACTGTAGTTTATGGGTCTTCTCTAAGATCTGCCGTAGTGTCGATGGTGGACTTTCCTGTCCTGAAGCCACACTGATATGGACCTATCAGGTTGTTGACGAACGGCTTCAGGCGTTCACACAATACGGCAGATAAGATGTTATATGCGATGTTAAGGAGACTGATGCCTCTGTAGTTGGCGCAGTTCAGAGGGTCTCCTTTCTTGAGGATCGGACATCCATCCGGACTTGACCTGCTAAACTTATAAGTGAGAGTGCCGACCAGCAGACACAAATAGCAATTCTATAAACGGGACAGCGGATGAATTCCCTAGATGGAATTTACAGTGGATCCAATCCGGACTACATATTTGGAGCTCAGGCCGGTTAGGATTTCCGAGACTTAGTCAGGGTCTTAGAAAAGAGATGGTTGCGGAAGAGCGTTTAATGGGCCAACGGCAGCATTGACATCCCAGAATGAGTGTATAGAAAAAGAAGCTTTGTGTGTCCCATCGTAATGTTATGAAGATAACTGATAGAATAGTCGAATGTGCAAAATTCAACCGTCCGCGCACTGTTCGTGTCGTGAAGAATCAAATTCATCAAAATCATGTTTTGGTCTATCTTCCAAAACAGCATTGCATGTTGTCGGCCGCTTAATCAAAAATGTATTGAAGCAAAAATGTAAGTAAAATTCGAAAGCCTTGCCTGATATTCGCGTAAAACGGTCGCAAAAGAATTTTTTTTACCGACGAACAAATTGAGTTTAACCAATAGAACGAAAGAGTGTATTTCTGTCATCACGACATGCATCTCAACACGTTCCGAGAGTTCAATGTGGCTACCACATAGCTTTTGTGATAGCCAACGGTGACGGGGTCATCGAGATCCACTTCCGACAGAAAGGAGTTAAAACTTCCATGAAAGTGTATCAAGCGGACATTTTAGAAAAAATTTTGGTGTCCCTCTACAAAAAAATATTCGCAAATAAACCGCGAAACTCTCAACAAAGCTCTGGTCCAGCTTATAAAACGAAAAGGTTTCAAACGTTCTGAACTTCATTGGCCAGACCTCTACAAGACGGCAAACTATGGTACTTCCTGGCGACTATACATTGTACTACTCGATATCCCAGTACTAAATCTTTGAAGAGCTCACTCGTCCGAGCAATGGAAAAATTTTCAATGCATGAGGTGCTTACTGCAATCATTGATTGGCCAGACCGCCTTTGCTGTTCCAGAAGGCAAATGGGGACCATTGTCAATAAGTTGTATGTCAAGTTGTAGCCACTGAAAGGCCAAATAAAATAAAAAACAAATTTTGAAAACTATTCATTCGTTTTCATTCTAATCGCCAAAAACCGTGTATCAAAACATTTGCACCGAAACATGTCTCAAGGAGCAGCAGGTCAGACTTAACAATAACGAACGCTCAACCTAGACTTATTTCATCCGACTCTGCAAAGAAGCGCAACATACAAAATGTAGTTTTCAAATTTCGTCCTGAATAGTAGTTAACAAAAGAAACTCAGGGCGAGATAGTGTTGAGACTGAAGGCGGTACTGTATCCAAGTCATGCATCGTATGTATAGTATATATTCAGATTCCAGAAAAACAGCACAATCCAAAAACCAAAATTCGCCAATCGGGTGTAAAACAGCAGCCGATTGCCAGTGATCACTGCTGGTTTTGACTGCAACGCATCGTCATAAATAAATGGTTTCGTAAATAATGACTCAGAAGTGTAAGGCGCCATAAATAAAATAAGCAAACAAACCTGAGACCATTTATCGGACATTGGAACAAACAATAAGAGATATTAATTGAATCCACTTGAAATGTTATCAGCATTTTCGCTTGCCACTTGAGTTAGCTTTTATAAGAAAAAAGTTTAATGCGTAATATCATATTGTGTAAGGAAAGGTTTTACAATTTCCAAATCGGTTTTTGGTGGACAACTTACATCATAGTCCTAATCAGCTTCTTGTACTCAGTATTTGTGTGCTCTAGATGAACTTAGGCGCATGTTTTACCGGCTCTCTATGAAATTGATTCTAAGATGACCCGGGCCAGAGCGGTGGTGTTTGTCTGCTTAACATCCACAAATACGAGTAGCCACCTATGCCAATGAAGTCTGGCTGTTCTGACAAATTACAAGCATAATGTGGAAGGGACGACATGGCACCATGTCATTTTATTGGAATATTTTTTGGACAATAATTGTATGGGTGGTGCATTTTCGAGCTGGAGCAGCGAGTGTTGTCGTCTTGCAAAGGGGGACAAATTTGGCAAAGGAACTCCTCATTTAGGGCATTGATTCTGAGATTCGATTCATTGGCCATAGCTTCATCCGAATGCTCGTATATTTTGCAAATGAGTTTTGGTTTGTTCCTTTCCCGCAGTTCCTCTTCTTCAGCAGCTGATTGTGAAAATATTATTATTTAGCCTTTTCTTTGTTTAGTGTCAGGATAAGTTTGTTAACGATTTTGATCGAACTTTAGCCTGTGCTATGAAAGAACTCGTACCACGTATTTGAAGGAATAACGCTTTGTTGGAGCAGATTTCAAAAACTGATATCAACTGTTCTTCTCGAAAAGGAAAAGCCATCCAGGAAGAATAAATTGAAGAAACAAACAGTAAAAAAAACGGCCATAAGTGCATAAAAAAATTTGTTTCACAAGACAATGCGCCGTGTAACATTTCAGCGGTTTCCATGGCGAAAATCTACGAATTGCGGTTTGTACTGCTTATACACGTACCTTCCTTACTAAATCTAGGTCCAAAGGACTGACTGTTTGTTCCTCAGCCTGAAAATTTCGCTCGGAGAAGGGAGTTTTTCTTAGAATGAGCTTTGTAAAATAGATGCCAAGAGCTATTTGCAAGGGTTTAGCAGATGTGGGCATCGAAAGAAGAAGTGTATGGACTGCCAAGGAGATTATGCAAAGAAAATTAAATTTAATTTGAAGAAAAGAATAACTTGTCGAACCGGAGGTTTCGATATGACGGTCCATTGATACAAGTCTTCAATGAAATCCGGACAATAACGCCACTAGTCCCTTCAGTTTGTAGCAGTTCGAAGCCAAATTTCGGTGCCGTAAAATAAGGCCATGCGAAATAAGACCATATCTGAAAATATGGTCTTATTTCACTTCCCAATTGTGAAATGGAGCCATATTTCGACATATGACAGTTTGTGAAATAAGGCCGTACGGTAAAATATGGTTCACTTCAAGTTTGAAGTAGGTGACTCGCTTCGCTCGCTAACAGGATTGAACCCTTTTCTCCGCAGGGTTTAGCCGCTCACGCGACCTCGTCGCTCCATATCTGACAATATGGCCTTATTTCATAATTGCGGAGTGAAACAAGTTCATATGGACATTTCACATGGCCTTATTTCACGGCACCAAAATTTCTTTCTAACACTTCTTTAGTGCTTTGTTGTATTTGCACATCCAAAGTACTGCATCTGTGTCTTATGTCTCCTTACAATGTGGTCAAACTGGTTGTAAGGTATTTTTGGTCAGGAGACTGCCAAGTCTCTTCAAGGAGGTTCAATGTTTGGGACACTAGTGCTATTTATGATTACAGTTCACATGGCCACGAAGTTAGTAGGTGCGATCCGTATTCAGAAACCATTCTCCTTTTTTGTAATTGTATTGCCAAAGATGCTTTCTTCCCTAACATGATCAACAGGGACGGTCTTAACGTCGGACGATATAGGTTTCTGATTCAACTTGTTTTGAATGCAAGCAGAAGCGATCATTCGCAAAGCCGTAATTCATCCTCTACTAGGTGGGGTGAAAAGTAATCTCCTTGGGAATGAAAAACATTTTTTTTTTAAATGTTTTTTATTTTATTCAATATAGTCCCCTTTTAGCTTGATACACTTATTCCAGCGATTTTCGAACTTCTTGATCCCGTTCGAAATGTAATTTTCAGGAAGGTCTGCAAAACACTCCTCCGTGGGGTCGATGATTTTCTCGCGTGAGCCGAATTTTTTATTGATGAGCCATCGTTTGAGGTTTAGGAAGAAATAATAGTCCGAGGGAGCCAAATCGGGCGAATACGGTGGATGCAACAGCAATTGGAGCCGTAAGTCATTGATTTTAGCCGTGGTTGCGATGCTCTTATGCGCCGGCGCATTGCCTTGCAAGAACAAAATTTTTTTTCGCTTCATGTGAGGCCGTTTTGCAGCGATTTCGGTCTTCAATCGCTCCAATAATGCACAGTAATACTCGCTGTTGATTGTTTTTCCTTTTTCGAGGTAGTCCACAAAGAGTATGCCATGACAATCCCAGAAAACCGACGCCATAACCCTTCCGACCCGTTGAGTCTCTATCGGCCGCTTCGGAGCACTCGTGCCGGCTTCAGTCCATTGCTGGGCACTCATTCTGTTCTCTGGTGTGTAATAGTGGATCGAGGTTTCATCAAGTTACCAATCGACGCCAAAAGTCCGCCCGATTCCGCATGAGCAAGTCCAAACACTCTTTCGAAGTGCTCCCGCGTTCGTGTTTTTGGTCAGGAGTGAGCATGCGCGGCACCCAGCGGCAGGATAACTTTTTCATATGCAGAATATTGCCTAAAATATGGCGTGTGCGCTCATTACTAATCTTTGTGGTATCTGCTAGCTCGCGCACCTTCACTTTCCGGTCAGCCAACACCATGTCATGTATTTTTTTGACATTGTTCTCTGCAACCGCATCGGAGGGCCTACCGCTGCGGACTTGATCGGTAGTTGAGTTGCGGCCACCACGAAACTCTCGAAACCAATATTTGACGGTGTAATCTGACGGAGCATTAGCCCCATAATATCTATCCAACTTTTCTTTTGTTTCCTTCGCCGTTTTGCCTCTCAAAAAATAATGTTTTATTAGAGAACGAAAATCGTTTTGTCCATACTCAAACACGTCAACAACAATCAGCTGTCAAAACAAAACCAAAGACAGTATCGCACTGAAATTTGGCATGTCTGCCTAAATATAAACGGACTTCAAGGCACCATTACCTTATTTGCAGTAGCAGCGCATTCTGGCGGTCACCGCCCTAGTATATCATGTCATGCCTAAGTAAAGATAGTGCTAGAAAGCCTTTCGTCGCCATCTCTATTTGGACATTCTAGCTAACATCCGTGTATGACGCAGCTGCTCCAAGGATGTCATCAGTGTTTTGCATTTGACTTCATCTTGGAAACATCTAAATGTCTTTGTATGTCCATAATCGTACATAACTGTACTTGCTTTGGTTGAAGTGTTTGGTTAGAATTGCATGATCAAGCGTAGAATTCTACAAGTTGGTATTAAATATATTCGACGACTTGTTTCTCAACCCGAGTTATGGACTAATAAAAGACGCCAGGAGTGACTGTGTCAACTTACGTTCCATTCAGCCAGAACTTTGATAGATATCGAGAGGAAGAACATAGATATAAATGTAAGAACGACAGCGAAGATTTTTGCATCGCTACAGGTATCCTGACTGACCACTGCCTCATTGGCAGGATGACCAGCTTTGTGGCAGCCTCTTTTAGACATTACTGTAGCAACGATGCTGTAGGCGGTGCCATTGCCCTATTGTACAAAAACGTCGTACCAAACACCAGAGGTTCAGCCTTTTTGGAGAACTTAAGGACAAATATACAGTGACTCAAGTTTTTGATCACATGATCAGAGCAAAGTATAATTTTTAGTTGTAACTCTTCAAGTTCAACAGTTAGAACAACTAAATTTTCAATCAAAATAAATGGAGTGATTATGAATCAGCACAGCAAAAGCACGGTTATTTTGTGAGAATTTGCAAAAGTTCTTATACAACGCATATAGTATGATCAATTTGTTGTTGGAGTTGTATCCAAAATACACAAAAATGTAAAGTCTGACGCTGAAAAGAATAAGTCTGGAAGGAAGAATTTTAAACTAAAATATACAGAGGTGCACAATACGGTAGGAATCACAATAAAACCTTAGTGTATGCTTGTTCTTTAGGGACTAGAACATACTATATTACCTACCTATTTATTCTTTCAAATGTTGTTGTCATCTGGCTTTTATTTGTGCGTTTCGTTTGGCCACATGTGCTCACATAGGCCCCAAACAAAAACAATACCTCGGCTAAATGCTGTGTTTTGTCTAGAACATAACTTACATTTTCTTTTTGGATCTAATGGATTTATTTCGGAGTGAACCATAGCCTTTAAAATAGGCACCATTTTCTAAGGCAACTAATTACTTCCCAACCTACTTCCGCTCAAATTAACCCTTCTAAAGGCTGTCAATAAACAAGTTATACCTATTTTAGCTATTTCAATGCAGCAAATATATTTTTAAACAAGAAATAGATACGAGTATATGCATCTATAGTTTGACAAACCATCAAAACATATTTATAGCTCATTTCCAGGTATTTATTTATAGCAAAGTTTCAAGTTGCTCATCATCCTAATGCAATCAGTTTGCTCTCAATCTTCCATGGAACTCATCTCGTAAATTAAATTAAAAGACAGACCTTAAAGCATGTTGACATGGCTCTAAATTAAAATTAGTTTTCTTTATTTTTATTGTAGAACACAAACTCGTAACAAACAACAAACTGTTGATATGCACACAACATTCGACAGGCGACAAACAAAATTTTGTCATTCTTCGGAGAACCTAGAGGGGAGAGAAGTCATTTTCTTTAAATACATACATAAATGTCTTTTTCTAGTGGGTACCTACCTAGGTACTTCTTCTCTAAGATGCAGAAGTACTACACTCCAGAAATAAGCACTTAAAATGCTTCTCTAACACCTCATTTGTTCAAGAAGAAGATACTTATGCATCTGTCTAGGCGAATGTATTTATGTCTGTTATGATGGCGCCCGTACATTAACGTCGACAATTCAAACATCTATGTCGCGTGCAAGTCGTTGAACTCTTTAATTTGCATAATTTCCAGAAGCACTCTCTCCTCCTGATACTCTTGCTCTATGTTCTCCTTCATCTTCATCATCACCAGCAAATGAGTCAATTTTCTTGAAATGGTTCTTCTTTTACTATGGCATGTGTTACATATTAACCAACTGAATGTGTACGAGTATGTTTGCATGTATCTATGGACCAGTATCTCGTCCGGTGGCAATGCAATTAATTTCCAGCAACATAAATATATTTTGCAAGAGACTACTTCTGACAATAGATTGCTGCATATGTTTTTTTTTTTCTTTTCTTAACAAGTACAGATACTCATGTCCATAGAGTCGAGAAACAGAACTTGATGATCTAAGCTCTCGACTGAGCTAAGATACGAGTATACTCGTATCTTTAACCGCTCTGTCTCAGTATCCACAGGTGGAACCGTGAAATAAGAAAAAGAAAAGGAAATCACATTGCCGTAAAAGATTCCGAAACAATCTGAAATCTGAAATCTTAAATCTAAAATCATTTCACGGTGTAGTGGTCGTTGGCCGCTGGCTGTTAAGCCGGTGGAAAAATTGGCAAAAAAATAAATTACGAAAAGAAATAAGAGACAGACACAGAGGCGACCGATTGTAGATACGATCGCGACGATCATTATTGTTGCTAACTTCGTTATGATGATGAAAATTAGGAATTTCCCATTGATCGACATTTTTCCACAGACACTATGCCAATAGCGACGACAACATGATTTTAGTTCACTGACCCTCATTGAATGGACGTTTGGATAGACGTATGGATGTCGCGTCGAGCAACAGTGTGATGTGTTTAGAATCTGTGCCACGACAATGGTGACAATCATGTCATGAAATAAATGATGAATGACTTCTGCTGCTGCTACTGTGACACTGGCAGTTTGATGAAGAATGAAATCGCGGAATTGTGTTCAACTGGTAGTATGTATTGTAGGTTAAACTTTTTCTGTAGAATCCTTTTGCTTATTTTCAGTCAGCAGTATATTTCCGGGTAAAACAGTGTTTTCAAGTTAAGAACCAGATACAAAGAAACTATGCAGGATCAAAATGTAATGTTTCAAAACTGGAATGATTCAAATTGTGATCGTCACCAGTGTTCTTTTGTTGAACTGACAAGCTTAACCTGTCGTAGGTTGTCAATTTTGTTACCGTATTTAACTGGATGGAACAAAATCACTGGATAACTCAGTGAAGGTCCTTTTATTGGTATGATGAGATGAGATTTTCATCCCAATGGCAGTACGTTGAGTCTGATTGCAGAAATAAAATAAATAAAATCGAGCACTCAAGTATACACAACCATTGAGCTCAAGTGTGGGCAAACATTGAGCTCACAAGTCTAAGCTGAATCGAACCAAATGTGAAATGCTCTCAATTGCGCGTGCTTTAGAAGGAAAACAGGAGCACAATTGTAAATGTAGCGAATCTCTCTGATCGAAGTGACGGAAAAGTTGCCCTAAGTGGTAGGAAATGATGTTAACAAAAAATAGAATGCCACAATGAGGAACATGGAGTCCTTCGTAAAATCCTAATGACAATCACTGTTTGGAAAGGAAAACTATGTTTTCTTCACGAAAAACTAAGCACTCAATGGAGAGGGATGTTGGTTAAGACCCAAAAATAATCCCGGGTTATAGTACCGTCTTAACTAAGTTTACCATAAAGAATCTCCCATCAAAAGAAAATAATATAACAAAGGTCGCCGTATTTCCTGACACAACAAGGCCGCCATGGTAAATAAGTTTGTTCAATGTGTTTTGGCTCTGTCCAATTCATCCCAGAGATCGCACTATCTCCCCATCCACGGCATGTTTGCTGTAGTTTGACGGTCGACCTTATTTTTACCTGGGTTAGGGAACTCCACTGCTTTAAGGAATGACTTTCTATCGGCTGATTCTCTTAATGGGTTGCAACGTAGAACTAATTCGAAGCAACAAAATACTTCCTCCATCTCTTAACTTGATCTTCACACGACGATTGCAAAGATTTTATCTATTTCGTTGAATGTTAGAGGAGCTCTGGCCCTGTTAATAGTTTTGGAATAGTATCTTCTACATAGGGGTTTCGTTTACTTCTCCAGAAAGGACATTGATGTGTAATATCTGACACTGCTCTGTTTAATTTTTTAATTTTGAAGCCAAGGATGTCGCAATACGAACTTAAAGAATTGAATCAGTTCCGATTATTATGAGTAGACAGTTCCCAATGATACTGTAAATTAAATGGACCTAACCTGCTGATCGTTTCAGCGGTTTAGACAAAAGGATCTCCATGATATTGGCAATTTAAAGACGTCCAAAGCCTATTGGTTCTATACATGAAAACTCTAACTCGTCTTTACAGGCTCGATGATCATTCGAAGCATTATGGCTATTACCGGACCCCGTAAAAGTAGCATTTCTCAATGAATTCTATTGTAGTTTGCTAAATGACGAGATGATGCCACTTAAGACGAAGACTTCAGAATTATCGCACATGTTAACACTGTGAAGAATCAACACGAAATAAATGCTCGCTAAATGCGCTCTTCGTGTAGGGGATAATGCAAACGAGCAAGTTCGGCGAGCATGATCGTCGTTTAGGGCTAGCTTTAGGGAAGAGCTCTTGTTATACCAACTAGACATTCAAAGAGTAAGCGAGATAAGGTAGTAAGACCACAACATCTATTCCTCTGAAACTGAAATTAAAGACATCTTACTTTTGAACTTCAACAAACCACAGAAAACAAGACGCGAGAATGAAGTAGGTCTACGAATTGTCATTTAGAGATCCGATATTGATGTTGGGGTTAAGGGCATTGAGGCCACCTCCATAATCTAGTGCAACGCTAAACAAAACTATGAAGACTAGGTTATGGACGATGCTACAACTGCGCATCGTCGATAGTTCAACGCTTATTTGGGGCATCCTAATCATGGCGGGTGATGTCAATAAAAAAAATGTGGAGGAGAGTTAAATATGGAGTGGAACTACCATTTTATGATAGCTTCAATACGGCTCCGTACTGAACGTATCTTTAATAGAGCAGGCTCCTGTGCCCCAAAAAAATACAGGGGAACAACTTATAGTGATAGACGTGATAAGCTTGATTTTATCAACGTACTTGTCAACTGAGCAGAAGAGGTAGGAAGTACGTGTGACACTAAAAAACCCTGATGACCGTTTCAAAAAGACAAATTCCCGAATACGCACCATCAGTTTGAAGTCATACTAAAATTACATCAGCTGTCAGGGCTATAAAGAAAAACAAGGCAGTTAGCAGATATGGCATCCCAGTGGAACTCTTTCAAACAGCATCAAATAACTCACCGCAAAGCTCATCACAGCCACTTATTAGGAAAGAATGGAAAATGGAAGTTTTTTGCGCCAATTGTAAGCGTAAGAGTTGAGGTAGAAGGAACTTAAGTGCATGGCAGAACTCAGAACACTACGACCTGTTGGTGTTGTGTACGCCCTATGCCCTATAAGGAGTTAGAGGATCTCAATAAAAATCTTTCTTGTTGGCGAGTTGAACTAGTTACAACTATAAGAGTAGATGCATTGTATCTCAAAAAATTCGACGGTTACCGAGCATTTTTAGTAAGAAACTCTTCAACGATCTGGAGCTTGCAAAGTTTCATAGGACTGGGTGTAGTTTACCCAGATTTTTCAATGCGATTAGAATCTTAACTTTTACCTACTTCAAAACGGTTCATTACAGAGTTTCCTAGTTTTATAATGGATTTTCAGTAGTTCAAACCGGATCTTCTTCATCTAATATTGAACAGAGCTATAAATTCGCAAGTTGCCTGCAATGACCCTTTTATCTAAATTAATAAACGCACGTAGGGTCCCCCTGTCATAACATCCAAGGTCATACTCAAAAAAATTAACCTTCCACATTATTTAGGATTACGGTTGCCTTTTTCTCTCATCGATCAACCCCATTAATCTTCTTCCTAAGTCGATTGCGTTACTTCCCTGAGTGAAATTTAATCATCCACACATATCGTCAGCTAGTCGAATGAAGTACATATCATCCGTTGGATACTCGTAGGTAATTAGAAACCTCCTACCAATTATGAACAACAGATACATTTGAATCTCATTCATGAACACTACGTGCTTAGTGTCAAAAGACAAAATTGCAGAAAACCGTTTTGAGGTCTTGAATTGAAATTGCATCTTTAGATGCATAGACACGATGAAGTCTACGTGGGGATGTCATTCAATATCATACCGTGGCTGGTAAGAAGAAATATCATGTCTGGCTTTGAGACGATATCTTACACAAGAGACGAGACTTTGACAATTCATCGTAAGGAATAGAAAGTTCCAGGTTAACATAGGAATTCAACCACCAACAGACTCAATATGTGTGGAACAAATTGTGGAATTTTAACTTTTCTTCTGTGAAATTTTCACATCGTCATTGTTGGCGGAACGACGACGGCGACGTCCAACTTATGGTTCGTTACGGAATATTGACTTACACTTTGGTACGGATTGTGGGTTTGTATCGTATCTATAGTCAATAGGCAGACATTTTATACATTGGTACTCTCGGTGTTTAATCAGTAAATCATCATCACTCTGCGACCTACATTCGATGGATGGATTATCTAGAATAGCAGCATTACTATAGAAGATACACTTTCAAATCTACACTTGGGAGCCAAAATTATATGAAAGAGGTTCAGTTTTATCGGAATAGCGTAAACGCCATCCCTTCCGTCAAACGGTTATCACAAAATTTGAACATGGAAAGGTTAGCTAATCAGAGTTCAAGAACAAAAGGATTTAGATACAATAATTTCCAAATTTGCCATGATGAGCTCTGATTCTGTGAGTGTATGTGGGTCTCTTTATTCATAATGTAACTGCAGAAAATTACCTCAACGAAGAGAGACATTTTCTGGATATGTACAGTGAGCCGCCAGGTAAACAAATACGAATACCTGGCAAGCTAATTGGCACTTCGCTGAATTTTTGTATCTGTAGGATTTCTATGGTTAAAGTGGATGTGAATTATGAAGGGGAAATGTGTGATGAAAGAAAAATTTCTCTTTAAGGACATCACTGGAAAATATTTCAACCGATACGCATAGAACAGGTAGAATAGAAAAATGAAATACTATATATGATGTTTTACGGAGATGAATAAGTTTAGTACAAAAAATCTGGTGTCATGATGTACGTTGTACTTACATAGATGCTGGTGCAAGGTGAATATTTTGCACCTGTTAGATGGAAATAGGTTTTGTTTTGATTCTGGAGGACTTTATCAGCCCAGACTAAGCGGCTTCTATTGGGGCTCTTAAGTCTAAATGCAGTTAGTACGAGTAAGTTGACAAGCTTGGAAGAACTGCGAACCTCGCTGACAATTGGCAATTTTTTTTCCTAAGCGAAAGGTTTCTGGATATTCTGTTAGAATGTGGAGATAAGTTTCGTTGCTCTTCAAAGAAAGTTTACTAAAAGCATCTGTCTTGTGGTGTAGATATTTATTCGAGAGATCACTTAAAAATCTTTTACGTACCCGAGAGGGGCTCCGCTAGAAATGTTTGATATGCAATGTAAAGGTTTAAAAGGAAATAATTTCGTGTGATAACTCCTACTCCAGAAACCATTTGGAGCTCTTAATATAGCGTAGGAGACTTTTAATGTCTATGTTGCTTAAGTCACTTAAGTCGTTGTGGAAGAAGGCCTCTAGGTGGAGATTTCTTCTTTGGGATCGAGTTGGACATGTACAGAGGAAGTGAGAGATTGTCTCCTCTTCCTCCTCATCCATGCAGCTTCTGCAAAAGTCGTTAGTAAACATGCCAAGCCTTCTTGCATGAAAAAATAAACTTTTCTATTTAGAAGAATGAAAGTCTTGGAGCGATTCAAATCCAGCTTTAGCCAGATTTGTTTGTTCGCAAAGCATGACGATCCAATCGCCAATCTATAGTTTGTTCTTCCATTAGCATTCTTTATTTCTTGTTTACGCGCAGCGATAGGTATACCTAGTGGTTCCAACTTTGGCAAGTTCGTCGGCCCTACAATTCCCTGGAATGTCTGTATGTCCCGGCACCCAGCAAAGGTCGCCATCTCCATTAGATCGGCAGTCCATGATTGTTCTGACTATCGGAAAAGATGCGGATATCCACTGCAGATATTACATTTTTCTTCAGCCAGGATAGGGCTTCCTTAATTTGCAGAACTTCCGCCTGGAACACGCTACAGTGTTTGGGGAGGCGGAAGGAGAAAACACCCCTACCAACCCCACTAGCAGTCTTTGAACCGTCGGTGTTAAAGTGGATTGAATTCTTATCCAGGAAGGCATTTTCCTCCCACAAGAATCTGGAGGGAATGCTTACATAGAAGCCCTTGTCAAACAATTGATTGGGTATGGTGTAGTCGGTGTTTTTTTGTAGGATTCCTAGTGCGTCAAGAATGTTTATTTGCCCACTGTGAAGTCGCTGTAAGGCGAATAGCTGCGTTGGCGGCTACTTGTCTGCTATAAATTTCGAGGGGTGTAAGGTGAAACATAGTGTCTAGAGCAGCGGAGGAAGTAGTGCATAGGGCTCCGCTTATGTCCAGACATGCTGTTCTTTGGACTTTACTTATGGTCTAATGATGGAATCACTTACTTTCTTATTAGTATCGCTAGAGTTCAGATGACTAGCCTCTGCGCCTCAGATGACAAGCCTCTCTAGTTAGGACGGGCCTTAATTAACTGCCTCAAGTTGCGCACTATAATCTACTTGTGCGCACCACTTAAGAGAAGGTATTTATATACTGCGTTGTCCTTTCAGATTAAATTTGAAGACTCTGAGGGCCGAGGCTTTATCTCAAGTTATCTCAAGCAAGATGCATTTTTCTGACTATATCGATGGCACCGTTTAGCTCGTTGAGTTTCTTTGTTGCATCTTTTACTCCAAAGCCGAACCGAACCGAACCGAAATGGACGAAGAATTTATCTCTCGTAACAATCAAGGATATCTTAATTTCCTTCCGATAAAGTCCATAATTCAGCACCATAAAGTAGAACAGGGATGATCAAAGCCTTCTATGTATAGACGCACCTTAGTTTTGAGTAAGGGGTTACTCATGAAGTTGCAGAAGACCACCACTCGCAGTTAAAAAGCTGATGGTTCAATCCAAGTTAGAAGTCAATCGAATTATTGAAAAATTTCGCATTCAATCCACGCTGTCAGATACCTACATACCCACAGAAAAGAGAACAGTACGTACGACGGAAAATAACGTTGCTGCGGAAACTTATGATGACAAGAACCCTGGTTTATCGATTTGTCGTCGTTCGCAGTAATTTGGGCTTTGTCTATCCACCTTCTGGGAAATTCTGCGTAAAGATCTTGCTCTCAAAACTAATAATATTCAATTGGTAAAAGAGCTTAAGCCGTTCCTCTTTATACAATATGAATCTGTAGAGGGCTTCAAGAGGTGCCTCAATGCACAAATAATTACTGCTACTGAAAGGGAGAATTATGCAAACCATGACAATCAGGAAAGTAGGACGACAATATGAGATGGTGAAAAATAAACGCATCAGAGGAAGCAATATACTTATATATTAGTCGTTTCAGCTGAGTGTAACCCACCGTAATGCACCGCATTTGCTGTTTCATAGATACAGTATTGAGTTTTTACTGAGTAGAAAGCCGTGGGTATACATTGTATCCATCTTCCAACGAACTTAAGTACTGAAATGTCTTCTTGAATTGGAAATAATTTTGAACTAAACATATCAGGGTCATTGGTGTCAAAAATTGTCAATTCTCCGGCATAGTAGATAAGGAAATTTGTAGACAAGGAGCGTGCCACTGAAAAAAAAAATCCAGCAATTCTGTCCCCTAAGTCTGTTGTCTGTATTAAAGTTGGGACTTCCGCTGACAATAAAGCTTCGACGTCTTTGAAAAGCAAGCTGATTTTTTACTCCCCGTTAACAGAGAAGAGTGCAGAGTAAGCAACAAGTTTTCAACTAGCTTCGTTACCAGGATATTCGTTGTTATGGATCGGGAAGACTCAAGATTTTTGCGATTAAATTCATATCCAGAACATATAGTACACATAAGTACTCGTATGTGTACTCGTACTTGGGTTACAATAAAGCAGGGTTCTCTCCACTGAGTGTTCGGATATTCCAGTATTTTAAATTAGCGGAATATAAGGTTCCTTGTTGATGTGTAGGTTGTTAGAAAATTGATTGTTAGGTATGATGACATTTCGTTCGCATAGCCGAAGAACGGTTTCTTTGCTGGAGTTGATATTGTGGAAGTTCTCCAGAAGTGCGTTTTATAAATTGTGTGGCATTACAGTGAGCAACAGTAGCATATGGCTCTGAGCAAAGCTCGTATTTTTGATCGACACATAGGGTAATTGCGGGAGAGATTCCGCGTCGGGATAGATCACCAAACCAAACTCAAACGTTAGGTATTCAAACGAAAACGTACGAAAAAAAACTATTTACATACGACATTTAACGGGAATTTTTTTCCCTTATTTTGTTTTTCGCATCCCTTTAAGCTTTCGAAATTTTTCAGAATATTGCTATTTATCGATCTAGAAACAGGTTATCGTCTGTTTTGTCAAGTGTAAGTATTTTTTTTTTTTTTTTTGCCGATGGCAACGATTAGTATAAGGCCTCGTAGAAGTAGCATCTTTCGACAGGTGCTGGTTCCTTAAACGACGAGAATGAGCCTCTGCAGCCGAACATCTTGCAGCTCTGCTAATAAGTCCTACTTCACGCCTCCCCGTGGCGCCATCTGGGAATCTCATTAGAGATTGCGAAGTGAAGGGGGCAAATGGCGAGTTTCCTGTGCAATAAATCAGGGTTAGTGTCGACCTTATCGGGGCTACTCCGACATATTTAAAAAAAAAATTAAGTTACGAAGCATCAACAAGCCTCGGATATGGACGGATCTTCTGTTGACAACCCACGCAAACGATTTAAAGACAATGAGCTTCGAATATGCACGTGGAATGTTAGATCCCTTAATAGACCACGTGCAGCCGAGCAACTAGCGGAGGCCCTAGACTGCTGCAAAGCAGACATAACCGCCATCCAAGAATTGCGATGGGAAGGGCCGGACAAAAAAAATGAAAAAATGCGACATCTACTACGGCAATTGCTATCGACGGCAAAAGCAGCGCTTATTTGGATTCGCCAACATTAGCCTTATATGCGCGCATGCCCCCACAGAGGAGAAAGATGACGACACCAAGGATGCCTTCTACGAGCTCCTTAACAAGACCTACGAGCAATGCCCTAGCTATGACATTCAAATTGTCCTCGGTGATTTTAATGCAAAGCTAGGAAGAGAAGGTATCTTTGGTGGAACAATCGGAAAATATAGCCTGCATAACACCACCTCCGATAACGGATTCAGGCTAATCGACTTTGCGGCGGGGCGAAACATCGTCGTGGCTAGCACGCGGTTCCCACATCTCGACATACACAAGGGGACTTGGAGAACTCCTGATCAATTAACAGTCAACCAGATTGATCACATTGCGATCGACGCAAGACACTCCTCCAGCATTATGGATGTCCGTACGTTCCGAGGAGCCAACATCGACTCGGACCATTACCTTGTTGTAGCCAAGGTACGGTTGCGGATATCCCAAACTACGCCAAGACAAACTAATGCTGTGACAAAATTCGACGTCAGACGGCTACAATCGCAAGAGATCGCCAAGTTGTTTTCCGATCGAGTGTCTCTTAATCTCTTAAGAGGACCAATGCCGCCAGCATCAAGCATCGAAGACCATTGGAAACACTGCCAAAACGCCATCAGAGATGCCGCCTCTGATGTGCTAGGTTTCACTCGTCCACCACAACGAAACCCCTGGTTCGATGATGAAGGCCGGCAAGCACATACAGCAAAGCAAGATGCATATAACGCGGCGCTGCTTAGAAAGACCAGAGCTGCTCATGAGCTCTATGAGCGGAAGAGGAGAGACGAGCACCGGCTTCTCAGGAGGAAGAAGAAAGAGCATGAGAAGCGCGCGATCGAGGAAATTGAGAGATGCTACTCCAGGAATGAGGTTCGGAAGTTTTACCAAAAGATAAAAATAACATGCCGCGGAAACAAACCCCGAACCGAAGCCTGTAGAGATGAACAAGGGAACATCGTAGTAGAATCGCAGTCGATGCGGAGGATTTGGAAAGATCATTTCTGCAGACTGTATAACGGCGATGACGGACCAAATACCGCTGTCAGGCAGAATCAACCTTTCAACCTGGACGATGATGACCAACAATTCCGTCCACCCGACCTGGATGAAGTGAAGATAGCCATATCGAAGCTTAAGTCCAACAAAGCTGCTGGAGCGGATGGCCTGACTGCCGAGCTCTTCAAAGCGGCAGGCGATGACTTGGTAAGGAGCATACACCAACTCATCTGTAAAATATGGTCGGACGAAAGTATGCCCGATGAATGGAACCTCAGCATTGTTTGTCCAATTCTCAAGAAAGGACACCCTCTGAACTGCGCCAACTACAGAGGCATCAGTCTCCTTAACATCGCATATAAGATCTTATCCGCCGTATTGATAGGTCCATATCAGTGTGGCTTCAGGCCAGGAAAGTCCACCATCGACCAGATATTCACACTACGGCAGATCTTGGAAAAGACCCATGAGCTTCAGATCGATACCCACCACCTATTCATCGATTTTAAGGCCGCGTATGACAGCATCTATAGAGACGAGCTGTATAGAGCAGTGTCTAGTTTTGGCATCCCTGCCAAACTCGTCTGTCTGTGCAGGATGACGATGGAGAATGCACGCTGCTCCATCAAGATCGGTGAAGATCTCACCGAGACCTTTAATGTCCAGAAAGGATTTAGACAAGGCGATGCGCTGTCATGCGATTTTTTCAACATCGTACTTGAAAGAATAGTGCAAAACTCACGAGCAAACACAAGAGGCACTATCTTTCAAAAGTCCGTCCAACTACTCGCATACGCCGACGATATTGACATAATCGGGAGAAAACAGCGTGATGTCAGTGGCGCTTTCGCGAGTATTGAGACGGAAGCGGCGAAAATGGGTTTAGCGGTCAATGAGGGCAGGACCAAGTATATGCTGTCAAGCAAAAAGGACAACCAACACCGACGTCTCGGACAGAACGTCACCCTCGACAGATATAACTTTGAGGTAGTTAAGGACTTTGTCTACCTAGGCTCCGCTATAAATACAGACAACGAAACCAGCGCTGAGATCAAGCGAAGAATAACTTTTGCCAACCGCTGTTTCTTTGGGTTAAGAAGGCAAAGCCCTCTCTCGGACAACAAAAGTCACCCTTTATAAGACTTTAATAATCCCGGTCCTGCTCTATGGCGCAGAGGCATAGACATTATCAAAAATGGATGAGGGTGTTGTTGGTTGCTTCGAGAGAAAAATTCTTCGGGCGATCTTCGGTCCCATCTGCATTGACGGTGAGCGGAGGAGGAGATACAACGACGAACGATACGGACTGTATAGCGACATGGACCTAGCCAGAAAAGTGAAGATCCAAAGACTGAGATGGCTGGGTCATGTAGAGCGCATGGACACCAATGCTCCGGTCCGAAAAGTCTTCGAATCCGGCCCCGAGGGACAGCGCAGCGAAACTGCAGGCAGCTAGCCAGGGATCGAGCTGGCTGGAGAAGCTTGTTGACTGAGGCCCAGGTCCGCCCCGGACTGTAGCGTCACCTAAGGTAAGTACTTTTTGCCATTAATTAGTATTAAAAGAACTGGATGGAGTGATTTTTTTTTTGTTTTCGTTTTTTGTTAGTTAGGAAGCATGGTGCGGCATCTCTCCCTAACTATAGGGATAGATGCCGCACTTTTTTTTTGATAAAATGCCGCATGTCGAGATGATGCGCGGGAGAAAGCAGCATCCATTGGGAATGGAGCTTCAGTATTTAGGGCCTTAGGAATCTACCCCTCTAATCCGCAAGCTATTCCAGATCACTTCTTCAGCATATCAGACTCGGCTGCAGTTGAAGTTCACCTTTCTCTTTCTTCAGAAACGATGACTTTATGCCCTGAATCTGACTTGAAACCTGCAGTGCAGGTTTCCTCGAACTTGGATCTGGTTATTCCAAGAACCAGCAATACATCGCACACCTGTAATCACTCGGAAAGTGATACGCACACCTCATCACTTTCAAGTCTACGCCAACAAAACTCCTTCAAGAAATGTTACCACTACCAAAAATTCCAGCTCTGATTTTTTCAAGACGAAGGCAGAAAGCAGAGGTCTTAACATCACCCTGTTCAATTGAAAAAAAGAAGAAGCCAAGTCTCCGAAAACCCAGCCAGGAAAAAAGGCTTCAAAAAGAAAGATTGAGCCGGCTGAGAATCCTAATGTTTGTGCCGAATGTTGGGAAAATTATTTTTCGACCTAAAAACGGGAGGATAGGATCCAATGCGCGAAATGTATCAAATGGCAACATGAAAACTGCACACGCTACAAAATACCAGAATCCTTCCTCTGTACAGATTGCACCGTGACGAAGAGCGAAAAAACATAGTAGACATTAGAATTAAATTAAATTAACATGCGGCATCTCTCCCACACATGTTGGGAGAGATGGCACACCTAGCATATTTTATTTTTCTATTAAAAGTTATGAAAAAAATTTTATTTTCTTATTTAATTTATTTATAATGGTAGAAAATAAATCCATCTTTAAATTTTTTTGAAAATTAAAATTTGTTTTACTTTTATGAAAAATACGAGTATTACATGGGTTTTAAAAAAAGCGTAGCATCTCTCCCGCAATTACCCTATAAGGGTTCGCTTGTTGTTAGGTTTGTTTAACGATATCTTCCTTTGGCTATCTTGTGTTAAGTAAAATAAAATGAGCTATAACAAATTACTCTTCAACTGCTTTATCACCATCTCTACTGTCACATCCTTCTCATATCTCGGATAGATGTCGTAGAATCGTCGATTGATCTTGCTAAAGAGTATTCAGTGTGTCATGAAACAGGTCCAGGTGATCGGATTTACACAGTAGACTAGCCGCTGAATCTACATGTATTCCGCGATTTCCATCTAATTTCTTTACCGGAATCGACTTTCCCTGTATCCACTAATGGTTTCGGAAATAAACCTGCATTAAGTCTGCCTGCCTTTGTGGTAAGTGCTTGCTTTGACAGTTGAGTATCTTGTGGGTATAATTACGGATGGTATGATTCCATGATGTCAGTCATTAAGTCACTTACCTAATTATTGTGCTATTACAATGTTACTTAGCGTAAGACGGCGCCCACCAGGAAATTATGCAGACAATACTTTAAGTAACATGTATGCAACGAAAAATTGCAATTTAAATTCATATAAACAGGCTCACAATCAGAATAAAGAGGATTCTTCACTCCAATATTCGTTAAATTTCAAAAACAACTAATAGTTGTAATAAAGAATGAGCAAGCTGCTTCCAAAGAACGTGCTAGATACAACTTTAACGTTATTGAGTCTCGCTTTTTACACATAGCCCCACTACCCACTTTTCATCAATCACAAATTAAGCAATTTAGCAAACGTGAATGTCGAATTATTTCAGAGCTCCGACAATATTTCGCAAGCATCTACGGATTTTTTTCTCAGTTTTTTTTTTACACTGCCAATCAATCATTACTTACTGTCAAAGCGACGCCGCACTTTATAAATTCGGCTCCATAAGCCAGTTGACTTCATTAATTTTGTATTTCATAATCTTTTTTTCTGACACGAAAACTGACGTTTCTATTGAAGCGGAGACAGTATAAGGTGAGAAATATCGTTTCACTTCATACTTATAAGAGTGTGCTACTGTATTTTTTTTGTTGTTGTCGGAGAAACAATCTGAAGGTTATAATCAAGTGCAGATTGGATTCGTCGTGCATGTTTTGTGATGTGACGCAATAAAGTCATAAACCCAAGACTTCAACTTAAGAAAACTACGTACTCGCATATACCCGATTGGAAATACCCCGTTTATCTATTTTATAATTAGGGGACACCTCTGACTAAGCAAAATTTAAGGTTTGTGTTAAAATATTGAGATGACAAGTTCTATCGTTCAATTCAGAGGCTGCAGTTCCAACACGCCACAGGAGATAAGTATGATCGGCTAATCGATAAGGTTGCAACTATCTCATCACTGGTTCTTCGAATTAAAAAAGTTATTAATGATAATAGTTGGATCAATGTTGAGTGGTCTTAACAATTCATTGATCAACTATGAAATGTAAAAACTTGTGCAGAGACCATCAAGTCAAAATATGACTAGGAGGCATTCCTATGTAGGAAGCTTCCTGCCATGTTGAATACAAAACCTCGCATCCTTTCCATACAGGAACCATTGGTGTGGCAAAAAATCCATCCGAGTATTTGATAGGAGGATACGACACCTCAACATCGTATATTAAACTTTATGGCATTATGCGAATGACCAAAACCCTTCGTCAACACCAGTGTGGTTTTAGGCCAGAAAAAACAACCATAGATCGAATTTTCATAATACGGAAGATCTTGGAAAATACCTAAGAGATCACGATACCTCTTAATGAAACGAATTAGACAGAAAGGTATCCAGTTTTAGCATCCATACGAAACTCCTAACATTGCTCCGCCCACGTCGAGAGTGAGGAAACTGACTGTGGTGTGACTTTCTCACCATCGATTATGAAAGAATCTTACGAAACTCACAAACCAATTTCAGAGACGACTTCTTTCAAAAATGTCCCAATATCGCTTTCCTAGATGACATTGACATAATGGCAAGAACACAGTGAGCTGTCAATGAAGCGTTTGGAACTATTGAAGCCAACGCATCAAAAATGGGTGAAGAAGAACGAAGAAAAAACCAAATACACGAGTTTGCTTTCAACAAAAAGGAACACACAACATTGGCACCTAGGACAAAACGTCACGATAGTCAGTAAAAACGCTACGGCTATAGCTACCAAATCGCTGTAACCAAGAAGACTTAGCAATGACTCCTGACGACCCCAGCATTAGTCCTCATCGTCGGGTAATTGGCGGAGGCGTTTGTATCGATGAAGTGTGGAGGAGACGTATCAGCAGCGAACTGTACAGCATTGCCGACCTAATCTGTAAGATTCGGATAAGCGGTCATGGATAGCTTAGGCATCTTGAACGCATGGATACCATTATCTGGGCCAGGAAAGTTTTTGAGTTAAACCAAAAGGCACCACGCGGTAGAGGGCAATCTCATCTAAGCACCAACTGGAAGAGCAGCAGCTTTCAAAATAATGTAACGCAAGTAACTAAACTACGAAGCGAATGGATGTTGGCACAAGCTCGTCATTGCGTGAGCTTTTTTCCCCTGTGACTAGACTAAAGGCAGTAATCGAACTTATTCGATACTATCATTCCAGGAAAGTTAAGCTTCGCACATGCCACGACCCACACAGTCGAAATACTCTTTTAAGAATATATTACCGTAGAGTATTCAAGAGACAATCATCTTCTGGACTAAGCGCTAACTTCTGATATAGTTGTCAACAAAGTTCGTCCTCAGGCAATATGTGTTACAAAACTATAGCAACAAGTTATCGACTTAACATTATCGAAGTGGTACTAACTTACTTACTTAACAGGCTCCCGACCCGTGTAGAGTCTCTGCCTGAGACACTGCAGCCTTACATCCTGTTGCTTCCAGTTGTCCAGACCAAGCGCTCTGGCATCCGTGATGGCTTGGTCTTTGAAACGGAGGTTCGGTCTTCCTTGTCTTCTCGAACATGGGGGCTTGGATTCGAAGATCCTCTTAGCTGGAGCATTATTGTTCATTCGCTCGATGTGGCCGAGCCAATGTAATCGACGTGTTTTGGCTTTTTGGAATAATTCCACATCTTGGTACAGCTCATAGAGTTGCCGGTTGTATCTTCTCCTCCATTCGCTCTCCTCGCACACAGGACCAAAAATCCGCCAAAGTATTTTTCTTTCGAAGGAAGCCAGTATCATCTCCCTTTTTGCGTATCGTCCAGCGCTCGGCGCCATAAAGCAGAACCGGCAGGATAAGGGTTTTGTAGAGCACACATTTCGTCCTTCGAGTTAGGAGTTTTGAACCCAATTTTTTGGCCAAGCTGAAGTAGCAACGGTTTCCTAGGGTAATTCTTCGCCGGATGTCATTCGTGGAGTTCATGTTTACTCCGAAGTAGGTGAACTCCCTAATTATCTCGAAATTGTTGGTATCAATATAGTAATGACGTTATCCAAGTGGTACAGTCCGGCCTAAGAACGGCTGAAACAATGGTTTCGGTGACATTAGCTGTGTAGTTTAAATTCAGAATCGGATGCAAGATCCTGGCTCTGTTAAAGTACAGGTGTCCGAGGAAAACCGAATCAGGATATTAGTTTTCCATTAAATCTAGCTAATGCTGTACGAGTATCGATCTATTGAATCTGCGAAACTCATTCATGTGTTCGGAGTGGCGAAGTGGTTTCATTAAGGTAATACCACACTTTGGCAGATTTCCTGCGTCAAATTCCAAAAATTGGAACAGGCCTAAGCCTTGGCACCTCCCGCACTGTTGCACTATGATTTTTTTTTCTTGAAGCGATTTACCTATAGAATCGTCCTACTAAACTATTTCATGTGTACTTCAAATAAAACATATGACAGACCTGCAAACATACTCTCCTGCCGAACCCAAAAGACTTGAGGTGACTTTCTCACAGGCAAAATGTCTGAAAATAATTCTGAGTTGTAAACTAAATTCAAAGACCCATGGCAAGCAAAGCTCGGATAAGACTAGTCATCTGAGGCGAAGCATATGAAGGTGAGCTGTAAGTTTCTTCAGGCAATCGACCATCTTTTAATAAATGAAAGAATATCGGCGAGGATGTCAATAACATTATTCCCTTCCGCGTGTTTCAAAGCGAATTCAGTGCAATCCCAAGCAGGCAAAACTGTGCAAGCGCAGTTTTTGCCGCAAAAAGATGGCTCAAACACAAAATCATGGTATGGTAGCATGCATATATTTTTCGAACAACTCGAACTGAGTTCGTTTTTCGCCTTCCAAACCATTGCAACATATTTTACGCAGAAATTCTGACAACTGCAGGGTCTATCTATGCTCCGCCTGAACTCAGAATAAAACAAAAGGTAAAGAAAGTTGTTCGGAACATGAACGCAACTTAGCTGTGTTTAAGGTCTTCCTTCCACCTCTCAAGGACAAATACGACGCTAATACCCATTTTATAAAATATTTTAGGAGCCTTCATAGCGTAACGGGTTGACATAAAATTAATAAGCCGCATCGTCTATATTATCGAAAAGTGCATACTACTCTTCGAGTAACATTTTCCAATTATTCTCCTCTCAACCAGGGTAATTTAAATTGTCCATCAACCCCTCTGAGAAGCCGGGCATATCTTAATATCCTTGTGAGCCAATGAAAAGTCGGATATAGCTACGAGTAGATTAAAACTATCTTCAGGCATCACACAACTGCTAAATGCATCCTAATCTTACTTGATGTTCAGTTGCAGGAGCATTTTAATTACCTTGAAACGAGGTTATCGTGAAGTACCTGCCTTCCCTAATGCATCCCTGCAAATGGCAAATCTATGTTTATTTAATCTTTCATCCACTGGCAGACTTTAAACATGCCGCACTTGAGAAAATCTATGTCAAGCTGTGAATGTGTCAAACAAGGACCTAAATATGACGAGTAGTTATAGATGTTTTCTTTTAATAAATCTTTTAGTTTTCATCATATCTGTTTTCTTTGGGATTATTTGTCTTTTCTAACTTCTCCCTTTCAACGGAAGATACATAAATGATTCCACGTCATATCTAAGTGACTGGATACTCAACCGTGGCAGATAGAATTCATCTTTGTATGCATCATGCATCATGCAAACTGATGAAAGGATCCTAAAGGTCTGTTTTCCTCAAAGGCATGTGTGATTTTAAATAGATTCGAATAGGATAGTGTATCTTTAAATGATGCTTTCAAATATCCGTAAAAGGGATTAGTGTATAGCGTAATGTAACTTTGATCCGGATAGGAGCTAATGTGCGCATTCTGTTGCATGATAAACAAAGGTAGTGAAGAGTGTCGTTTTCGGCATCTGGTGCCAATCACTTTGAGGTTCTTCTTGTAGTTGAAAGTCAAAAGCCTTTCTTTAATTTTCTGGGGTAATTTCCTTCACTTCTGTTCCAATTGCTGAAGCATTGGGAAGAGACCTGCCCCGGTTATCTCGTACGTTCCCAAACTCAGTCCTAATGACAAAATTTACCCTTAAAATGTGCGTATAGTGTGGATACTATTGATTTTTTTTAACAGGCGTCATTCTTCCCTAAATCTTATTTGGCATATTTTGTGAACAACTGAAACCCTTTTGCAAGAATTCCAATTCGATATCCATCTTTGCTTAGATGTTAAGACAGTCTAGGACAGCGTTTAGGGAGACGTCTTCGTGAAAACTTAGCACAAAATAATTGATTCAATATAATCGTCCAACTGGGCGCACTATAGGCCAAACTGTAATAAGAAATTGGAGAGACTGGCTCTGTTACAGATGTCTTAAGGCCTATTCATCAACAAGCGTCTTGAGCCAGCTTGATATTTTGCTAGCTGCCTCCAGTTTCGCACGCTTAGTTGGCTAAGGTCCCTCCCACTTGCTTGTGCCACCTGAGTCTCGGTTTTTCTCTGCTGCGTGCCCCTCCGGGCGGATTCGAAGCCTTTTCGGACAGGAGCGTTGATGTTCATCCGTTCTGCATGACCTAGCCATTGGAGAGTTGGATCGTCACTCGTCGATGTCCCTGTAAAGTCCATACAGTTTGTCGTTCTATCTCCTACTCCGCTCATATTTGGTCGATGTTTAGAAGACTGATGCCTCTTCTTCCGACCATATTTTACAGTTGAGTTGGTGTATGCTCCTTACTTAGTCATCGCCTGCTGCTTCGAAGAGCTCGACAGTCAGGCCGTCCGCTCAAGCAGCTTTGTTAGACTTCATTCAAGGTAATGTTCAGGCGTCTATAATACTGGAGAAGTGTCTTGCTTTGATCGCAATGTGGTCAATCTGGTTGACGGTTGTTTGATCAGGAGTTCTCCAAATCCCTGAATCCATTTTCGGAGGTGGTGCCGTGCAGGTAAAACCTTTCCACAGTACTTCCAAGATTCCTTCTCTTCGTAGCTCTGCATTTAAATCGCCGAGGACCATTTTCAATGTCATAGCTAGGGCATTGCTCATTGGTCTTGTTTGAGAGGTCGTAAAAGCTATGTTTGGTGTCGTCATTTTTCTCCTCTGTGGGGACTTGCGCGCATATAGGGATAATGTTGGCAAATTTAGCCTGATACGGTGCTACATATTACACAACACAGACCGTTCTGGCTTTTAGTGCAAGAAAAAATTCCTACGATTCCGTGATGTGAACTGCATACGAAGATCGTATGATTTGTCGCCGTTGAATTTCGTTGTGCTGTGCTTTTCAAAAGATTTTGTGTATACATACTCGTATAATCCGCAAGCTCTTGATACTTTGAAATCGTGAAGTTATGACCGAGTAATTGCCTGATATGTGTCGAAAAGTCATCGAAAATTACCTTGTCAGAATCAAGCCCTGCTAGAATTCCCATGGAGGACATTTAAATCATGTTATATTCTATTCACAATGGCAAGATCCAAACAATATACTAAAATAAAAATGTAATCGAAATCTAAATGATAAATGCGGTTTATGTAAGTTTACTTTCGGAACAACAAAATGGATAGCTCTGTATATTTCGGATAAGACTGGTAGACCGTGCTTGCACAAGTGAATTTAGTTTCATCAAGATCCGAAGCCTTACAATAAGCTTCGTTCCGGATCACATCAGTGCTTGTAATGCGCCCAGAACATGTTGAAAGAGAGCTATCTCAAATACTGTTCAACGAGTAGATAAAAAAAATGTAGGCATGAACTCGAATATTTTTAGTATTTGACCCGTACAGGCACTTTTACACTGTAAAGTGTCCTCATCAGTTTCAGCGCACATTGAACCGGTATAAAAAAATGTGGCAACTATTAAAGCGTAGGAGCGTAGTTCAGATCTCTTGATAAAATATTTCAAAGTCGGTGGTCCTTACAGAGCAGATGTCAAGCAAACGTGTCAAGTTTTACGGACCGATGATGCATATCAAAGCATTCTGTTGTCTTTTTCCTATGAATTTGATGCTTAGATACCTGAAACTGAGTGATGATGTCATAAGTGGGAATTGACCACGACCGTGGTGCAAACCTTTGAGACTACAGAATAGTCGCCACAGTAGGGGATCAATCAATTAAAATAAATTGATTGATTGATTAAAAAAATTAATTGCATCAAATTAGTTGCAGTTAATTTTAATTGAGGTTGATTTTAATGTTTTGATTGCAATTAAATTAATTGCAAGTTAACTATTAGTTAATTGTGGTTGTACCCAGACAAACTTGGCTGTGACTGATTCAACTACTTCGAATTGAATACTATTGAGATAAAAATCTGGCAAAATATTCGGATTAAAAATTTTCACTGATATCGGAGTCGCCTGGGATTTTGTTGAATTAGGTTATAATCCGTTTGCAGGGGACCAAGTAGGTATACACATGCTTCAATTCTTCAAGAAAAACGAGTTCATCAAGTTGACTGGCCAGGTACATTTGGCCATCATTCACATAAGGAAGACAGAAATAAGTTGTCAATCGAACGGAGGATCATTTGTTAACATACTACCTTGATCAAAATGTTTCCGCCAAACACACGGAGATAGATGTACTCTTGGCTACGTAACTTTTACAAATGTCAAGCTATGATGCTAAGATTTAGAGGGAATATCAACAACAGATGTACCAACTTAACAAAAAAAAACAGAACTCAAATCGGAACAATGGGAGCGCCACACGGTGGGAATTTTTCGATCAAGGTAGTACAAAATAGTAGTGGTTCGCCAGAAGACTTTTTGTTGTTTACCACATTTTATCAATTTCACAGCGTGTATAGAGATTCGGCTACAAACGCTGCCACTAGTCAGCATTGGTTTACACGCTTTCGTTCAGAAAATATAGACCTTGTTGATGGTGTTCGCTCTGGACGTCCACCCACCACAGACGACGAACAAATATTGGCTGTGGTTTAACATTATGCAACCGTTTCGCAGAGGCTGAAGAGGTTTGGAATGTCGAAAAACGTGGATGTTTGTGTTCTTCACGAACTCATTGAAAGAAACATTATGGATCTTTGTTGAACTCGTTTAAAGTCGCTTGAGACTTTCGTTAAAAGAGTGGTGACGGGAGATGAAAAATGGGTGGTTTACAACAACATTCGGCGTAAGAAGTCATGGTACGCTCCTGATGAAACACCCCAATGGGTCGGTAAACAAGATTTGCATCCCAAAAAAGTAATGTTGAGCATTTGGTGGGATTGTCGAAGTGTCCTTTACTTCGAAGTGCTTTCACGCAATCACACAAAAAAAGCCATTAAATATTGCTCTCAGCTTTGAAGCAAGTAGTGGAGGAAAAACAACCAGAGTTGACGAACAGGAGGGGCGTTGTTTTCCAGCATGACAACGCCAGGCCACTCGGAGCTTTAGTGACAAAACAAAAGTAGGATTCATTTTGCTGAATAAGTAGCACCCACCGTACTCTCCAGACCTTGTGCCTTCTGACTACCATTTGCAAAATAATTTAGGTAAAAGGCAAATCAATTCCGAAGATGAAACTAAAACGTACTTGGAAAACTTTTTATCCATTAGGTTAGGTTAAACAGTCTGTGTCGTCACACAAACAGTAGGCATCAAAACGGGCTAATCGAGATCCCTGTGGAATCAGTTGAATTTATCTTCAAAGCCAAAAATAGAACAAACTCCTTGGTAAAACACCCAATTTCTGTACAAAAGCGAAGAAGGCCTTTGAAATCCGTGCCGTCTATTTCCTCTGAATTTTCAAAAAAGTTTTTTCCTAAGAATTTCCTACGACGACGCGATATTGATTCATTCACAGAGTATGTGTGTTATGTCCTCAACTGCTTACAGATCGCCGAAGAATCTACAAATGTCCGTATCTCACAATTTGACTCTGTTTTCATGTTACAGCCGGAGACAGTGTCTGTTAGGACTCCTATTCCCAAGCTTAACCCCGTTTAGTTTTATTAACTCCCTAGATCGTTTGCCATCATGAAATGGCCATAGAGCTTTGGATACCGTTTGTCTTTTTAGATTTAACCACCTTATTTTAGCATTCTTTGTGGTTTTTTCCTCGTGTCTCTTACTATGCAGACGATTGGTTTGATATTGGCAACCTCAGTATTATCGAGTAGTCCTCCTCTTCTTGCAAGCTCATCCGCTTGTTTATTTCCCTCTATATCGCAATTTCTCACCAGGTTCTGAATGCATAATGCTTGGAGCATTATTTGACACCCCCTGACGGTATCAGAGTTGATGTTAGTCTACTCCATTGCCTTAAGAGCAGCCTGGCTGTCGATGCAGATAGCGATATCTCCAGCAGATACCGATCTCATCTGCATTAGCTCAGCCGCCCTGAGGACAGCCAGAACTTCTGATTGCAAGACATTACTTGTGCCCGGAGGTCTCAAGACACTCTTAGTTCTGGGTCTTCTTAGAAGATACTAGAACCTGTTCCTTCCTCTGTATTCGAGCCACATGTATAAATTGCAGTTTCATTTGCCCTGATTACTGCATTTTCGTGCCAGTCCTTCCTCTCCGGATAGATTATATCATACGAAATGTCGAGGTCGGTCAAAGAAGGAATACCCATAAGTTTACTGACTTTTAGAAGAACGTTGGACGAAAGTAATAGACCATGATGGACGATATCTGCTGGATCAAATACAAGCTTTTATACCAAAAATGAGTGTTTCACTTTAACCCTAAAAAACCGGAGAACTTATTGAACAGCCTTATACATGCCGGATTTGCTTTTCTCATCAAAATGCTGTTGGAACAATTGCCCACAGAAAGTTTCAACTTAAAGCTCTGGAGACTGTGATGCTTTTGTCGTGACAAAATATTCGTAAAAAGCATTCGTTCGTTAGAAATACGAGTATTGTTACAGATTTCTAAAATTCAATTTTAATAATAAATAATAGACCTTAACAAGCATACAAATGGACTCATTTAAATTCGTACATAAATTAAGTAAAAATATTTATGGAAATATTTTTTCCCTTTTGAGAATTTGAAAAACATAAAAAACTATAACGAGGTCATAAGTAACGACTGCAGTCTCTAAAGAAAATTCATTTCAGCATTTAAACAAGGCAAAATCGATACTCCTGCAACTGGTAGAAGGAGTACCTACACTTAGCCTATATGGGGTTGAAAATTATAAACCATCAAGTAGGCACATGCAGACGACTGCATAAAGCACCTACAAAGACTGTAAATGGGATGAATGTAGATACACATGTTGTGATGTATGATGTTATGAATATTATGAATTCCAAATGCAATTATTTAAGGTCAAGCAGTCGCACATAGGTTCATATACAACACATTTTAGTAGAAGGCGAGAGTAACCTAAAACCTCAATTCACAAGATTGCATAACTTACTGACGTACTTATAGTAACTAGAACAGCATAATCACTTTATATATATGTATAACCAGATACCAATGTCTTTCGATTTGTTTAGAAAGGAAATGGTATTATTAAAAAAGGACTTGAAATACTAAGAATTGTATCTGAAACAAGGGACGCCGTTAAGTACGCACTCCTTGTAAAGATTTATGAAAAGGACATCATTAACGAAGAACCAACTGGATTTTCAGGAAATGAAGCAAGTCTCAAAATCGCACCATTAAATGGATCGGCTTTCACCCTAGGCTGCTACATGTCATCGTCAGTCTACTCGCATAAATTTTACAAAGGTAAGACGATATAGATAGCCCAGGCCTATATGCTCGTCAAATATTCCAATGGGCATAGGTACAAGGTGGGTCAGATTTAAAAATATTTATGAAAGTTAATAATGGTTATAAACATATGCAATTCAAGAACGGGTTAAAATCTTAATAATCCCATTCCTGATCTATGGCGCAGAGGCACGACTTGATAAAAAATGGATAAGGGTGCTCTTGGCTGTTTTCAGAAGAAAATTCTTCGGATTATTTTCGATTGCGTCTGCATAAACAGTGATTAGAGGAGGACATACAACGACGAACTGTGCAGGCTGTACAGCGACATCGCCCTAACCAGAAGAGTGAGATGGCTGGGCCATATAGAGCGGATTTACACCAACTCAATGGTCCGAAAAGTCTTTGAATCCATTCCCCGTAAATCAGCGGAGTAAAGGAAAACCGCGACTCAAGTGACACATGCAAATGGAAGGGGAAGCCTGCGAAACTGGGGGCAAATACCGAAATATCGAGCTAGCTGGAGATCCTTGTTGGCTAAGTCTAAGGTCCTCACTGGGCAATAGCTCCACCAAATAAGAACATTGCTTTAGAAGATTTTGAAACTTATTTCAAAATTTTTTTTCACACAGATTCGATAGGGTCAACGGATGTGATATGTTAATAGATGCGTACAGCTAACCATAAATACTAGGTGGGGTAACCTCCTTGACCGCCAGAATGCGCTGCTACTGCCAAAAAAGGTTATGGTGCCTTAAAGTCCGTTCATATTTAGGCAGACATGCCTAATTTCAGTTCGATACTGTGTTTAGTTTTGATTTGACAGCTGATTGCTGTTGACGTGTTTGGCATCATGTTGAGTATGAAAAAAACGATTTTCGTTCTCTCATAAAACAGCGAATTGGTGAAGGAAACAAAAGAAAAGTTGGATAGATATTATGGGGCTAATGCTCCGTCAAATTACACCGTCAAATATTGGTTTCGAGAGTTTCGTAGTGGCCGCACCTCCACTACCGATCAAGTCCGTAGCGGCAGGCCCTCCGGTGCGGTTGCAGAGGACAATGTCAAAAAAATTCATGAAATGGTGTTGGCTGACCGGAAAGTGAAAGTGCGCGAGCTAGCAGATACCACAAAGATGAGTACTGAGCGCACACGCCATATTTCGGGCAATATTCTGCATATGCAAAAGTTATCCTGCCGCTGTGTGCCGCGCATGCTCACTGCTGACCAAAAACACAAACGAGATAGCACTTCGAAAGAGTGTTTGGACTTGCTGTTGCGGAATAGGGCGGACTTTTGGCGTCTATTGGTAACTGTTGATGAAACCTGGATCCACTATTACACACCAGAGAACAAAATGAGTGCCCGGCAATGGACTGAATCCGGCACGAGTGCTTCGAAGCGGCCAAGGGAGACTCAATGGGTCGGAAAGGTTATGGCGTCGGTTTTCTGGGATTGTCATGGCATACTCTTCGTGGACAACCTCGAAAAAGGAAAAACCATCAACAGCGAGTATTACTGTGCATTATTGGAGCGATTGCAGGCCGAAATCGCTGCAAAACGGCCTCACATGAAGCGACAAAAATTTTGTTTTTGCAAGACATTGCGCCGGCGCACAAGAGCATCGCAGTCACGGCTTAAATCAATGATTTACGACTCCAATTGCTGTCGCATCCACCGTATTCGACCCCCGAACTATTATCTCTTACCAAACCTCAAAAGATGGCTCATAAATAAAAAATTCAGCTCACGCGAGGAAATCATCGACCCCACGGAGGAGTGTTTTTCAGACCTTCCGGAAAATTACTTTTTGGACGGGATCAAGAAGTTGGAAAATCGCTGGAATAAGTGTATCAAGCTAAAAAGGGACTATATTGAATAAAATAAAAAAACATAAAAAAAAAAATTTCCTTCCCAAGGAGGTTACTTTTCACCCCACCTAGTAATTGCGACATATTCAACAACACAATAATGAGTGAAAAAATCTACCAGATTAGGCGTGCAAGGACTCTGAGAATGTTGCATCAACGTCAATTACACCGTCTTATTAGCACTGTTTGGTATGAAATCATGGTCGAAAGAGTGATCGCTCCATATTTTTTAGAAGATAATGCTGAGCATCCCCAAACCATATCTGTGGCAGTGGACCATGATAGAGATATGTTTATGTCCATCCGTTAAGAACAACCCAGCGTCCCATGAACGTTTATTCAGTATTTCAGTATTAAAGGTGTCACTTCATTTGCCTTCTTTCTATTACCTCAGAAGGATTCAGCACCGAAGTACCTTTGAGTGGGACAGTTTCTACTTATTCATTTGTTACTTCGGGTGGAAAGACTAACTAGTTTTGGGTGTTTAGTTAAATATATCCTTAAGCATCAACTAAAAATAATACAAATAGCTTTACTCATCTTATTATTGCGAGCCCCTTGGGTTGCACAATCTCGGAAGGGTCTAAACAATAAATTACATGAATTCGCACGGCATTGAATTCTGATCTTACAAATTTATTTGACGAATTGAGTACATATGAGCTGCTTGATTGGCGGTGCGCATGCTGGAAATTCAAATTTAAGCTACATTTTCGAACATCTGTGGTCGTATGTCCGCAACAACTCCGATATGTTCATGTCCAAAATTTGAACTATTGGAGTTTGCTTCACGTAAACTAAGCATGGTTGCAATCTCTCTCATCAAAACTTCGATCCTAATAAATTGATAGTTTTGGTCGCAGTACCAAGGATGTAACCTTGTCCTGTTGAAACCACATATTGTCCACATCGATGTCACAAATATTCACTGTTCCACTTTCTATATAAGTCATCATTGATTGTTCCACAAGATCCTACTTGATCTTTAGACAAATAAGTCCCGATGATATCACCAGCACACAAACCACATCATAGAGTACCATTTTGTGGATTTAATGGTGTCTGCAGACAATCACTACAAATAACAAAATGTTGCTCCCCTGAGCCAAAAGTGAGCCTCATCTCTGAACACAATTTGCCCATAAAATTGTAGATCATGTTGTCCATTTAGTGGCGGCCGTTAATCCAACGGTGGCAATTAAATATTGTAAGGCATAAGGTCAAGTTCCTTTTGCAACTTTTTCCAGGTTATAAACGAACAAAGCTCAAGTTCGTATAAACACCTGCAAACTGACAAATTCGGGGTTCGTTAGAGCTGGCTTTAACTGTGGCGATATTTTTTATGGAACGCGGTGATTTTATTCCTGTTGAAATTCGAGTACCAGGCGACCTCCGACTTAAAGATAACGTTCCTGTGATTATACAGGTAGACCACGGGTGACAGTTTATCCCGTCTACACGTGGGAATTCAAAATTAAAACAAACACAAAATATAACAGGCTTGATATCGTTATATCTGAAAACAATAGAAAGAGTTTATATTAGAGAAATCTTACGAAACAGCTTGCCTCTGCATCCGTGCTAATACACGTATCAGAGAGACAAATCGACAGAAGGAGCTCTGTTAAAACTGCCAACAGAAATAAAAAGCTCCTTCCGTAGTAAGGAAGTTGCACTCTGCGCGTTTCTGGACATACGAGTATATGTTGCTTTCGGTAACACTGGATATGACTCCCTCGCTCCACAGAAATATCGATCAACCAACTTTGAGCTGGATCAAAGCGATGCTAGAAATCCCGGTAATAACTACTAGAATTTCGGTATTTGTATCAGCCGTAATAAGCTGTCCACAGACAAGCATATTCTCCCCCCTCTTGTGGTCCTTGGTCATAGACAATCTGCTCAATAAATTAAGCAACCGAGACTTCAACATACTACAATTGGTTGTAACGATGACCTAGTCATTATAATTATGGGGAGCAAACAAAGTGACTGCACGTATGCAAAATGGCCTTAAGATAGCCCTAGATTGGTGCACTAGGGTGAAACTCCCCATAAATCCAAACAAGACTGTCATAGTTCCCATCACCAGAAGAAACTTAATCCTAGGTGTACTATAGTTCCACTAAACGACACAATCATTCAGTACTCTGTCGAAGTCAAATATCTGCGAGTCATCCATGATAAAAGACTCAGTTGGAACTCTCACTTAAACAACAAAATAACTAAAACAAACAACATGGGGGATCTCTCCAAAGATCACTAACTGACTCTACACAATGATGGTCAGGCCCATCATAGCATATGCCTCTGTAGTAGGGTGGACTAAAACCACGCAAAAAGCTGTCATTTCAAAACTCAAAAGAGTGCAACTTCTCGCACCTCTGGGCATTTCCGGATCCCTCCGGAACAGCTGTTTAAGAAGCAATAATAGGACAAACGCCCCTCCACTTGTTTATCAGAAAATTGGCTTTACGCAGCTCAGCAAGTATGGTACAAGCCAAAGAACTAGACCCTTGAGACCACCTTGACCTTAAGATCCTACTCTCTGAAAAACCAGAACTTGACATGATCTGTGCGGTAACAGACCGCCTTTAAAAGACATTATGCTTCGATTCGCAATGGAAATTCCCAGCAAAGAAGCATGGGTCAGCAATAACCTACCAGGCAGCCAAAATGGAATAAACTGGTAAACGGATGTTTATAAAGTAAGATCGGGAGTAGCAGCTGGTATACACAGACCAGACACAAGCATGTCAATTGCTATGGGAAAGAGTCCTAGTGTATTCCAAGTCGAACTACTCGCCACTCAAGAATGTGCCAACCTTATACAACCCCGGTATCAAAAGTGCTAAAATCCATATATTCACGGAGAGTCAAGCAGCTATAAATGCCTTTAGCTTCCATATCATTGACTCCAAATCAGCCATGTACTGCTTCAAAACCCTCCAAAAACTCAGCTCAAGGAAGACCAAACTATGCTGGATCCCTGGGCATTAGGGTATTGATGGTAATGAAAAGGCCGACGAAGACCAGTTTAATGTAGATCGTGGCAAGAGGAAGAGGTCCGGAGGGTTTGAAATATGTAGATCCGTTTTTCGACACCACATGGTTCGGTTCGTCAATATCGACAATTTTGTTTGTTTACTTCGCCAGCGACAGTGACATAAGTCTCGTCTTTGTTTGGAAATTTGTACAGGGCTTGCTTCAAAACCCTCTTTAAAGTGGTCTCACTGAGATTTTATAGCTGGGATTGGCAGCAATACGAAACATTTGTATTTTGGCAAGACTTGGATTTTCAATCTTTTAGCTTCAAAAGCTTGCTGATTCGCTACAGGGCCATACTCAATGAAAATTGAGCCCAGACGACGAATTATGTTGTCAAAATGCGCAGAATCATCACGATATCTTCCACGCTATGCAGATAAAAGAGAACAAACCTGCTGTCGAAAACATTTGAGATTCGAAGAGATAGTTTAAAATTTTATCCGTGCTGCATTGCCGGAAGAAAACACGATAATGTGAGAGGGAATGTCGTAACTTATCACCGCAGATTCTCCCAGAGTTATAGTCCTCCACTAGATGATAAAGTTTAAGTTTTCATCAGAGGAGGCCAAGAGAAGAAAGGGTTTAAAATGGATACGTCCGAAGCCCCTTTATCTGTCAAGGTATTTCATGGAATCTTACATTGACAGAGAAGAGATCAAGATTGTTAGCGGCGGCACCAAACTCAATGAAGGGAAGCCGAAGTAACACGATCTTCAAAATTTTAAAGCTGACACCAATCTGAGACTATTTTGTTGGTCCAGTTCTGTTGTTCAGGTGTAGAACGTGTAAGGTAAACAAAGGGTAATTGACAACTGCAGACCTTCGAAACCATTCTGATAGTTCTCTGGTCAAATCGTATCTTAAATGAGAAAGTTAAAATGACAGCTGGTGAAAAGTTTGTAAACATCACTTTGCGCTTAAGGAAGAGGTGACAGATTGGCCAAAAGGTTGCAATATAAAGGTCCATTGGTAAGTATACCATGTAGTATAATCCACCTCACAAGTACGAGTCACTGTAAGGAGGTGCTTTGCGAAAAATCGAGGACACTTGGGATGACAAGTCACTGAATCCAGTGATCGAGGAATTAATATTCAGTCTTAAAACTAAAAATTGCAGGAATAGCTGTCTGACAGATTTGTAGATCTGTGTACAGTATAAGGAAGTTCCAGTTGAACATGATTTCTTGAAATCCAAATACACAATGTAGAAAGTCCCGTCAAAGCTACAGCTTAGTTAAAATTTTAGAAAAAGAAATGAATGCAATCAATCTTAGCATTCAACTTATGAACGACAGGGAGTTAGTTAGATAACTGCCGCAAAATACAAACCTTCTTCCCATCCCAAACAGTGGTACTTTTACCTTAATTCCGAATAGACCATACTTTTCAAAACCTTGTACTTAATCCGAAACACATTCAAGCGTACAAATCGGTTCACACGTAACTCGTCTAGGCGAGTCACCTGGCAATGATAAGTTTATTGACAAAACGAAATCTTGCGTAAGTTTGCACGTTTTAGTGCAACCTCGAGCAGTTTAACGTCATCGAGTACTTCTTTATCACCTCCAACGTTATCGCTTAGAATTTTATTTTTAACTGATGTACCAACATTTTGACAAACCTAGAAAACCCGACACAGGCAAGGTGTATAAGAAGCAACTTTATCATATTTTATTTAAAATATATTCGCAAATTTCCAGTCATAAGAGGCGTTGGACTTTAACTTTTGGATAATAATGAAAAAACAGAAGAAGAGTCCACAGCCAAAGATACAATAGATAACAAAGCGGTATAATTAGATTGAATAAATTTGCAGAAAAAAAAAAGGTATAACGTTAATTCAGAGCCTTTACGTTGCGGACAATGGGCGCTAAATGTATTAAGCCAGCTAAGGAAAAGATAAATTAGGTATCTTCCAACCGTTACGAGTACTTTTCCATCGTCTAATGATTTCGCCAAAACAACACAACTCTTTTGGAGGAGATACAAGTTGAAAAGATACAAATACCTAAACCACGGTAGTAAGCTGAAAAATACCCATCCGTCCCATTCCCAATCACAGTGTGAGTCTCTTTCAAATCGAATGGTCTTAAGCCTTGATGTAAGTAATAACGAGCTACTGGTATCGCGAAACTGAGAAAATCGTACTATAATTAATTGTTGTCATATATCACAGGCCACAGGCGTTGGTTGGTTGTAGTCGTACATGTGTATATGGCACGAGTGCATAGTAGCAATTTGACTTGTTCAAGTGGCTTATCGGCTTTGTATCATTTTTTTCCAGAGAACTCGTATGTATTTAGGTGTATCTGTGAGTTTGTTAGTTTTTTTTTTATCAGTGACATTGATCAATGAATCATCTAATCGATTGAAACATATGAGAACAAGTATTTTTAGAAGCAGAAATGCTGGCGGGTAGCTCTGCGTTCGATTCAGATTAGATGTTTACCTTAGACAGGTGTTCCTCTCAGTGGGTTTCAATACCAAATTCCGTGTGTTTACAGTTCACCTTGTTGTATCTATAAGATTTGCAAAATATTGTGTTGAACCGACGTCAGGATGTGGAGTTAATTATAAATTAATTTTCCACTGGAAAGTAGGACATAATTGTTTTCATAACGAAGCCTCTAACAACGGCACATATAAATTCATAGAATGTGCTCACGTAATTTTCTTCCTGTCTGCACTCGGTAAGCCGTAAAGTATCCATTGACCTACATCGGATAATGCTGAAATAAGTGAGAGTATACCATAGAATAGATATACTTTTCACTCACATATATGTTCATATTCGTATGTGGATACAGGCATGTATTTATGAAATGGGGAGTTGCAAGATAGAGGGGAATGAAAGAAATGATGTAAGATGTCCATGGTTGGTGGTCGATTTTAAGTAATGTAAAGGGTACATGTTCTAGATACATTCACAGTTGTAGTGTTCACGTTCATGGACTTTTTCCACAAGACCCACTTCGTTTGCTTTCATTACCTTTTGCCGGCTTTAAAGAGGAAATAGATTGTAGAGATAGAGGCATTGAGGACAAATTGAAAATTCTTTAATAAAGGTTACTTCCTCAGGAGCCTATTCAAGGGTACCTAACCTACTATACATACTATATATTCTTCCTATTGATGTAGGTCTTTGAAATAGGAAATTGGTTGCCGTTGTCGTAACTCCCATTAGGGATTGCGTTAAACCATAAAATGATTAGGGATGTAAGCAAATTGAAAACAAGCTCTTAGGTCGACCTTGCAAATGCTCTCAGGTGAGTAATAGACGTCAGTCAGTGTTAACTTTGCTTAATGGAAAAATTAATTCTTATGTCTTGGAACGGAAACAGGTATTCGTATTACTTAAGGCGCTAGAGAAGCACTTAAAACTAGTTAATGCTATTGAATAATTTGATGAGTTGGTTTTTGAATTATCTTCACTTGCCACTTCAAACTTCTAAGCTTGTGTATATCTATAGAGATATCTGGAGGATACTCGAGTTCAGTTACTCGACAGTTACATATATAAAACTATACGCTGTCACTGATATAAAGTGTTGCTCGTCATACGTACTTTAAGTGCTGCTACAATTCATTGTGGATCTAGGCCTCAAACAACAGACCCTTCCATCGAATTTGTACTGCCTTACACCGGAAATTGAATCATAACAGCCGTTTTATAGTGATGAAAAATAGTCCTTCTACACCGACTGATATTCTAGTATTGATATTCCTACATTTTGCAAGTTTCGGCTCAGACTTTGTAGACTTTCCATGGTCCTATACCTCTGGTCGAGTGTAACAGGTTTAAACCTCAACCCAATGATACTGAATCTTAGTTTCCTTGACAGCGCCTACATTCAGTTCTGGTTTTCAGCATTCTTCGTTGAATTAGAGGATTTATTGAAGGCCCATCTCTGTTGGCTTTTTGGCAGCCGTACCACTCGACTTCAATACTCGGTGCCTAAGTGACCAAGGCTCTGGTAATGGAAAAATTCCTCACAGTATTCGCCCATTGAAATGTTGGGATATCCATCATACTGCAGCAATACCATTGATCGAAGTATGTATATTTTAAGAGGTAGACGCTTGACTGAACGAGAGTCTTCTATCTCAACTTAGGATGGATTCACTTTCGCAGTAAAAGTACTTGGAGCAAGGATCTTGTCGAGTATGTAAAAAATCTGGGTAACTGCAGATGACGCAAGATTCAGACTAAAAAGTCAACGTCTCCATTTGGACCTTCCTTGGAGTTTCTTCAGAAATATCAAGATTGGTTTGTGATCCAGAGAGCCGAAATCATTTTATTGCCCAAAATTGGAAAAATATGCTTCTCATTTGGATGGATAATTTTCGACCACGGTTAACGATTTTCCATTTTCCAACAGAACCTGGGCTACATAAAATTATAGATTCCTACAACTAGAGCGAGAACATGCAGCTCAAAGTAGACATCGTACGAGTTAGCGAAATCAGATAGTAACACTATGTGGTACCACTCGCGAAACTGCTCTTCTCATGAGGTAGTGCTCTTACTCAACGCTTATGTTTGGCACAGGCTTCCATTCTGTTCACCTTATGTTAAGGGAATAATTACGGCAAGGTCAGCGAGTAGACTGGGATAAGGATGAATAAAACGATTGCCATAGGGTACTGAACGCAACCATCAATTTAATGACATAGTTATCATAGTGGGAGACTTTAACGCAAAGATTAGTACGTTTAAAAAAAAAATGAGGACAAGGAAAGATTTGTTAGCTTTTCCAAAATCAGCAATCAACATTGGAGGCATGCTGTTTGATTACAAGGACTGGCCCGAACAATCGACAACGTCCACAAACTAGATCAATAACTTAACCTCATGTCGATGCTTTAGGAATTTCGTCAAAAGTGTCCGTAACCAACGTCGAGCTGACATCAAAGAGAGGGACCACCACATAGCCGCTTACAGTGCTTAGGGAGATCATACAGCCGCTTATTAGAAAGGATATGGGAAATGGTGCCTCCTTTGAAAATTGAAAGATTTTTATGTTGCCCTAGAAAAGAAAACTAGCAGAATCTGACAACTTTAGAAGCCTATGCTCCTTTCGGCTGTGGTTAGAATGCTAGAATAAATTTGAATCGACTGAACGATTATTTTGATTCAACGTTTGACATCGAATAGGCAGGCTTTCGAGCTGTGTCCTCCTGTACCGGCTAAGCAACACATTGAGCACTGATCTTCGGTCAATTGTTTTTCGTTGATTTCTGTAAGAATTTTGGCAACTAGTCGGCTACCTGTGATCGTGGTTAGTATCAAATGTTATGCAACGAGAGGATTTCAGAGCAGTTTGGAGTTCACCTAGTTTACATAGCTGGAGGAAGACAGCATAATTCGTAATTGTTAAAGCAATATTTTCAAACCAACACCAATCGACCCTCAATCTTAAAAGTGAGCATAGGAAATTGTACAATAGAATCCTGCATTGCGTTCTTTTCGTGGAGCAAAACTTTCGGAAAAAAAAGTCATTTTAACGACAAACAAGTATAGGAATCACTCGTTCAATAGTTTCGCCTCAAGCGAAGTCAACAACAACACAAAACACAGCTCAAATGAGGGCTGAAATAAGAATAGATGAGTGATGTGTTTAAATCTGACGGAAGTAAGAACCTTCTGCTCCTCGACCTCTATTTAAATATATTACAACTAGGCGGATAAAGGCTCTGGTGCTAGTCGGCTAAAAGCCTACTTCCCAGGGATCTGGCAATAATTGCTAGTGACTACCTAGACATTGCACACAAACATTTAGCAAGGCCTTCTACATCTGATTTCCGATTAGAGCAAATCAAAAACCGAAGGCCCTTACTTTGAAGCACTTAATATATAAATACATTGATGGCTCCACAAAGAGTATTTTCGACTAAGCCCATAGTCTTCAAATTTTATCGCTTTTCATATTGGATAAGTCCGTTTAAGGCGGAATAGCTGTTCATTGCCAGGATGACGTTTCATTCAAAAACCACTTCTCGAAAGCTTATTAAGAAGTACAAGTGTAGGGTTTAGTGTAAAGGTACGATCAAACGGACATCCAAACCTATCATCCAGATGACATGCTGACGCCAGAGAACTTTTATAATTCGGTTGTCATCTGCATGTTGTCTGCGAGCGTTTCATCTGCTAGATAACACCCAATCACACAGTGACACGCTTGCTTTGCCATACGGTTGACATGCCTGGATGACATAGACGGATGAAAGCCTATCGCACAAGATGACACTAATGGCACGGATGCCACTAATGACACTGATGACAGTTTGAATTTAACTTAGTTGTTTGCGAAAAACGAAAACGTCAGTAAAATAAAAATTAAACAACAGAAAAAGTGTCAGAGAAAAACGCGAAGGGAAAACAGAAGTTTCTATGATTGATTATACTATACGCCGCTCAATGTTCTATGAATTTAATCTGTACAAAAGATGGCGTTGCTGTTGACGACGGCGTTTTCGCTGTTTCTTTTTTTTCGGCACTAGTGTTGGTTGGGCAGCTTCGAGTAAACTCATTTAAAATTGAGTAATCATCGTACGCATCCTCCTGAAAAACAACAAACGAATATAGTAACGTGTGAATGTAAACATACATGAAAGCAGATCAATTCAAGTACGATTACCTACCAATTGTAATGTGGACGTCGATGGACACTCCAAAAACATCATTTCACTTAGATGAGGCCACGCAATTTCGCTTGTCACTTAGCCTGATTTTCTGGCTCGAAATTTGCCCAAATGGGCTTTAAAATGGCTACGAATTGATTGCCATTTAAGACGCGCCTCGACATCGTCAATACCCTCAATATTTAAATTGACCGCTCGCTGTTTCCAGGAATCAATTTTGGAGTTCGGAGTGACGTCAGGATGTAATCCAGATGACAAGTTTGGATGACCATCTGATCACACCTTAATTCTCTTGAAGTTTCCGGCCATTGGAACATAGAAATAAATGTTGGTTGAAGAGCCGAATCAGGAGTGGTTCCTCCATTAAGATTATTCTTGTAAAGACAGTTGTCTTTCCATTGGAGTGAGCATCCAATTAAGATAATAAAATTTCCACTTGGACGTCTAGAGTCATAAAAATCAACACAACAAACTCAATGGCCAATTGGCATAATCGAAAACCACTAGAGTATTATTCGAGAGATTCTCAGGAATTTCTGAAGTGACATTCTGTAACATGATAAATTTTCTCAACTCTACATTAACGATCAACACAGTTGCAAACAAACACCGACAGTCTGAGCCTTAAGTTGTAAAGATTTAAAGGCTCTAATTGGGTTTCGCTTTTGTCAGATATTCAATTCTGTCTTTCTAAATAGCTTCACAGACTGTGATTCTATGAACGGACCTACTTGGTTTTGTACAAAATTTAAATTGAAACGAGCTCCAAGTATACCCTTATCTTTTATGGAGACACAAACACAAATTAGGCAAACTGGTATGAATTCCGACTGAAGTCGCTATTGGGTGCAACCATCTGTATAGCGTGTAACCTGATGTTTGTACAGATTACTGCCTGGTTTTTCATTCCCCCAATCAAACTTGTCCATCTATGCAGAATGACTGTTGAGAACGCTCAGTGCTCCCACAAGGTACGAAACGACTGAACAGAGACCTTTGATCTCAAAAAGGTTCTAGACAAGATGATGCACTATCATGTGACTTCTTAAACATTATAAAGAAGTCACATGACTTGAAATAATTATACAGATCGGATACTCACATACAAACAAGAACGAGAACAGGGCGTTCGAAAGAACATATAGCATAGAAGATTGCGTTGAAGAGACCAACAATTTTTCGATTCATCATCTGCGTAAAGCTCTTGGTCACAAGATCCAATTGGTGAAAGTTCCTAAGGTCAGTTCAGTGAGGAGATTCATTTTTGGTTAAACGATTACGTAAACAAACGTTCATAAAACTCCCTATCTTTCTCTACAAGAAACGTGTTAATGTGATATTTGATAAGCTCTTCAAAAACTAAAGGAGGTTTTCAAGGAGCGAAATAAATGAAAGTCTGATGGCGCAAGATATGGGCCAGATTTCTGCAGTGGATGTGGCAACAAATCTCAACCATTTTTTGCCGTGTGACCAAATTTGTGTGGAACGGCATGGCAGTGCTGCAACACCACACTTTTACGATGGGAAAGCGATTTTTCTTTGCTTTACACTTAATTTGGAGGATATAAACCAACAATTCCGTTAACCCGACCGGGATGAAGTGAAAATAGCGATACCTAAGCTGAAGTCCAACAAAGCTGCTGGAGCGGACGGCCTGACTGCCGAACTCTTCAAAGCAGCAGGCGATGACTTGGTAAGGAGCATACACCAATTCATCTCTTAAATATGGTCAGACGAAAGTATGCCTCAGCACTGATTGTCTGATCCTCAAGAAAGGAGACCCTCTGAACCGCGCCAACAACATCAGTCTTCGCATACAAAATCTTACAACAACCTGATAGGTCCAGGAAAGGAAAGTCCACCATCGACCATATATTTAAACTGCGGCAGATCTTGGAAAAAACTTATCAGATCAATCCACACCACCTATTTATCGATTTTAAGGCGGCGTATGACAGCATCTATAAAGAAGAGCTATACAGAGCAATGTCTAGTTTTGGCATCACTGGCAAACTCTTCAGTCTGCGCAGGATGACGATAGAGAATGCACTCTGCTCCATCAATGTTGGTAAAGATCTCACCGAGACCCTTTACGTAAAAAAAAAAGATTTAGACAAGGCGATGCGCTGTCATGCGACACTTGTTGACTATAGAGTCACCTAAAGTGAGTAAGTATGTAACACTTAATTCTCATAGCTCCTCACAGTAGGCAATTTCGTTCATTGAAAGCAGCTCATAAATGACTGGTTCCACAGCCTCACTTTTCCTCGGATTATGTCCTTCTTTGCTTAAATTTCCGATGCTTCACCTTGCTAGTCAACCTGTTTTTCGGCTGACATTGTTGTATTATAGATATGAGGGTTGTCTGAAAAGTTTCCGACCGCAACGTTAAGATAGCATTGCATCTTTGACATCTTTTGACAGTTACTTACCGAAGTTTCAGTCATTTTGGACGCGCAGTCATTAGTTGACAATCGTTTGAGTTAGTCGATGTGAGTGTTTTTGAAAGGCAAACGCCTACGCAAATCAAAAATGAGTTGCACTCTTTGTATGGGGACTCTGCACCATAATTTACCCCCAGTGAAATCTTGGGCAGCTGAATTTAAACGTGCCCGTAAGAACTTGGGAGATGATGAACGTTCGGGAGGTCCAAAAACTGCAACCACTGACGATAACGTTGCTAAATTTCACCAAATGGTCTTAGACGATCGCCGAATTAAAGTGAGAGAGATAGTAGAGGTTATGAAAATGTTCGAAAAACGTGTTTGTTATATATTAAATCAAGATTTAGGCATGAGAAAGCTGTCTGCGCACACAAAAACGTGTTCGAATGAACATTTCCAACGCTCTGTTGACGCAGTTTAGGCGCAATAAATCCGAGTTTTGGCGCCGATTAATTACTGCAGATGAAACTTGGATACACCATTATACGCCCAAAATAAAAATTCAGTCAAAACAGTGGACTGCAAAGTGCGAGCCGGCTTCAATATAAGCAAAAACTGTTTTTTCGGCTGGGAAAGTGATGGCGACTGTTTTTTCGGATAGTAAAGGAAAACCATTACAGGAGCATACTACGCATCATTACTTGCCAAGCTGAAGGCAGAAATTGAGGAAAAACGGCCACATTTGCAGAAAAAGAAAATCCTGTTTCACCAAAACAAAGCGCCGTCTCACATCTCAGCGGTTGCCATGGCGAAAAACCATGAATTACGGTTTGAACAGCTTGACTATCCGCCTTATTCACCAGATCTAGCCCCAAGCGACTTCTTTTTGTTCCCTCATCCTCACTCAGAGAACAGAGACTTTCGTCAAATGAGGAGGCAATCACCTTCGTGAACAATTATTTTGCAGAGAAAAACGCCAAGTACTATTTGGACGGGATAGAGAGATAGGAGCATCGCAGGAAGAAGTGTGTAGAGTTACAAGGAGACTATGAAGAAAAATAAAAAAAAAATTTGAGAAAAAATGTCTTGTATCATTGTTCGGTCGAAAACTTTTCAGACAACTCGTCCGTGATATGCTTCAAGCATGGATCATTTTTTTTCACATTTGGTGAGCTAAACGCAGACGTGTATGCCCTTGTTTAGATGATTTTTTTTTAAATGATGCGGCACCCAAATTACGAGCTGGTCAACGGAGCCAGAGAATTTTAACTAGAACGCTTCCAATGAACAGATGAATGCCTATTCGCATTCAGAAAGGCCTACCCGGCATTTTTCGATGACATTTTCTCTGTAATGTTCTTTAAAATTCTCCATATTCGAGGCACAAAACTTAATCGGTTCACACTAAATACGTGAAGAAAATGTCACTCTCCGATACAAATAAATACGGCTAAGGCCACTGATTACTATTGTTGGTCTACTAGTTTACATGACATCAAAGTGGAAATACTATGAATCCAACAACATGGTGCTCTGCTCCCTGCTGCCAGCACAAACACGGCTTTATTGAATTGTTCCGTCAACCAGAAGGTCGTGCGATTTCACGCTTTTGGATTATTTTCTGTAGGGCAACGCCAAATCACTAACTTTTGAACATTTTTGACCTCAACATTGTTCAAGTAATCCGCGATATACGGCCACAATTGCTCGAAAGTGTAGGCAAAAATTTGATCTGTAGAATGCGGGACATGGTAGATGTATGCCTGAGCTATTTCCAAATATTGTACGTCATTGTATAGTCATCTTTCGAATGAGTTTAATAAATTGTGTAAAGTTAATTTCATTGCATCTATATTAGAAGGAACATACTACATCAACAAACTGCACAGAACGGCACAGTCCACATCTAGAACTTCAAGATAGTACGGGAGTTTGAATATCTTGGCTCTGCTAACAATTCTGAAAGCAAACACCTCAGTAAAACAAAGTATCACTTTTGCCAATCGTTATAGTCGGACTCTATCCTGAAGAGCTAAGACCACTTTTCATAAAATCATGGTCAATTTGGTCCTACTTTATGGTGTTGAAGCAGTGACTCTTGCAAAAATGCAACAAAATAATCGAAAGAAATAATTATTAGCAAAATATTGAGTACAGTTTGCGTTCAACGGTTTTGGAGGAAAAGATTCATCGACGAAATATGTGAACTATACATGGAAATCGGTCTAGTCATTCGCCTGAGATGGCTGGGGTATGTGGAACGAAAGGACACCAATGCTCTGGCTCGCAGATTCTTTGATTCCAATCCGGGCGAACAACGCAGTAGAAGAAGACCTCATAAGTAACCATCAGACTGACTGGAGAGGCTCGTGAAATAAAGTTCTTAAGGCATTCCTTGGACAATTTTTGGCACTTGGTCGTTTACCACTTTCTGATCACAATAGTTTAAATGAAAAATTCAGCTTTTTACTTGCTGGATTAGTTTACCTCCTCCCTGATGTTGGTTTGGGGATGATCAAATCATGACCTTTTTAAATCAATGATCGAACCGAAGAAACAAAGCAAAAACGTTTCTGTATTTGTAATTTTTATTAGGAGAAAAAATTGCTTAGTCCCATCCTAGCACATCATTAGGTACGCTCTGGTCTTCATAACTGTATGCTCAGCAGCGGCATATGACAAACAAACAATAACCCATGAAGCCACATCCAAAGCCATGTCAAATATGGATTTAGAATCAAGAAATATAGCCTCATGAATGCTTGACTTCAAATTTTCAAAATGTATCTGCAGTAGTATGGCATCTGTCTGTAACGAGAACTTTTCAAATCTGATAGTTATAAAAAAACTTTAAATATACTTATTACCTGCCGTTTTACTCCGGGCTTTTCCTTACATTTCAAGCTGCTCAGAAGCACGTGAAGCCTACACTCCTTTGATTTGTTCTCCAAATCGTCTGCGACAAATCCCAGCAAAAATAAATCCACAAATATAATAACTGGAGCAGTAAGCAGCAAACAAAAAATATTTATAAAAGAACAAGTTATGAAAAGATGATGATATGCTTCGAAAATGTATGCCGAGAACACATAAGCCAGGTAGATAGCTCTAATCAGACTGAAATAGGACATCAGCAAGAACCATTTGAAGTAATCATTTGATATTTGCTTCAGTTTGTACAGCCTCGTGCATAAAACCGAAATAGAATTCCCATCTTTCTCATTTAACTCATGTGCGATATTAATGAGCATATTTAGATGCAGATAAGTAACTGTCAAGTGTTCCTGAATTAGTAACCACTGCAGATATACCACAGATATTACAATCCTATTCACTATCACCAAAGGTTCATACTCGAAGACAAAAATTGAAAAACCGTACGGCCGTCGTTTCATCATTAAGATGTCAAGGACTGCTCCGAGAATCCTTAGAATAAAGTAAATTTTCACTCTTCTTCTATTCACAATCTTCTTCTTTCTGAGTAAACTATCAAGTAAATAGTCACACTTTAGTATACCGTTTAAAATCTTCAGCAACAGATGGCTTTTCGTCCTCTGATTGGTGTAGATTGTCAATATTCCAACCCAGAGTTGAAACATGTTTATAAACATTAAGATGTTATCCTGTATCTCGGACTTCTCATCTTGTTTGCTGTGGATTCCAAGGTGAATTTTTATGACATAGAAATACATCCACATCCCAATTATTGTGCTGTAGTATAGCCAACCAATGCAATTTCTGTATATTGTCAGAATTTTTAGGTTTTTGTATCTCTTGCGATCAGAGTCGTAAACGAACTCAAAAATGCCTAGTAGACGGGCAAGGAAGAATGTAAATTTTATATACATCGAAATGTGCTTGGATGCAATTGTTTTATCCATTTCTATGGCGTTTGCACTTTTTAACTGAACTGATTGCTCACAATTGGATGACCGTTGGGGCATTAACGACGCACCTGGAACTAAGTAATTGACTTCTTTTGTTATATTGAGATTTATCGTGCATTAGAATAAATGGCAGTTAACTGCATGTACATACTTTCGGGAAATGACGATCATTACCAGATAATGAAGGCGTTATAGATCAATTTACCTGTAAGTTTCTTTGCATTAACCATAAAAGTGACTTGTCTCTATCTAAATGCTTTTCCATTATCAAGATTATGGATATTAAAATGTCGTATTGGCTATAGGCCACATAATTAACATGCTTCCTTCACATAATGAAATATTCATACAGGAAGCACCAGTGGGGAATGAACGCATTTGTGGTTAGGTTCTTTCCACCCGTATATGACGTGTGATCCGAAAAACCGATAATTTGTTTTTTTTCTGCACTGAGTTCATTGTCTCTGCTGTATCTGATACTTATTTTCCCTCTGATTTGGTACTCCCGCAACCGCCAAAGAGGATGAAACACATTTTATGCTAAGTTGAAGCAGATGTCTCTGGTGATGTACGTGAACTCCTATCTATGAGAAACTTAATTTTATGGAATGGGCACACATCCATGGTCGCCAGGAAACGCCTGCCAATATTAGTGATGACCTTTGCGTAGAGTACAAGTTCTGCCCCCATTACAAATCGGGGCTGACCTAAAGCCTCGTCCAGATCTTAGGGTCACAACACCCAGTACTTATTGAAACGGAACCCTCTTAGTATCATTAAGTTTCCGGCCACGCAATGAACGACGCAAAAAAATTAAAACACATGAAATCGTATGGAGGTGGCCACATAAACCCTGAGCGACTGAGCGATTTTTTAAGCGATAGAGCGACATCGCTCTGCAATCAAATCTGTTTTAATTTTTCAGTCGATCGCTGAGCGACGAAGTAAGTCCATGGAGAATATAAACGCAGAAAGTTTGATCTCAGCTGTCCAAAGCCTCCCAGTTCTATGGCACTGACACACGACAATATTGCCAAAATCGGTCTGGATATCTGCGAAGATTTTGATATAGGTGATGAAATTCACCATAATTTTCCCTTTCACGATTTATGGGGTGTACACCAAATCTACGTATTCTCGATCTTATTATAAATCTATAAATATAAACGCGACTTTAAACTAATAAGCTACGACGAACCGCACTTAACGATGGCATTTTCCCAACTAATCGCTCAGCGACGTCGTTCAGTAAATGGCCACCCATCGCTTAGATTCGTCGCTCAGTCGCTCATTGCATGGCCGGAGCCTAAGGATTAACCATCGCAGGTAGGACGGACGGTACATTATGGAAGTCATCAGAAGAAAGGCGCAGGAACCGCGCCCAACGTATTAATGTATAGGAGCCTTTACCGACGTTGTCGGCTCTTGCCCTTGTGTGGTGTCGTCTCCCCCATCGGGTAATCTCCATTGCCTCAGAAGGCATCTCCGCACCACCCATATCTTTCCTGCCCAATCCGTTGTTTTGGTCCACCCCTTCATTTTATGTCCGATGTCTTCTTTGAGAAGCATACTGGCGGGAAGAGTTGGTGGGTTCTTGAACTCTGTCTTTCTGCTTCTATGCTTGTCGGAGGGGACAACCAATAGGTCTGCGAGAAGGCAGAGACCGGAGTCTCTTTGGTAGTGACGGACGGTCACTTTAGTAGAAGCGCTTTAGGCCTAACCCCAGATAGATGGTCTGGAACCCTCTACGTGCAGTAAACCCCAGAAGATCTAAAATTACTGACGCCTTATTCGGTGACCGCCCATCGAACCATAAATAAACATAAATAAAGACTGGAACCCCATTTGCGTGTCCCACACTAACGAAATTTAAGACAAAAGGATTCACCAGGATGTCGTTGGTCTGTTTGCATTGGTTAGCGCTCAGAGGTAGAACTTCTTCCAATAGGCTCGTCATATGAGCACTTCCTTGTTTCGCCCCCACGAGAGCTTATCCGATCAAAAACGGATAATGATCGGGACATACTACCTTGATCAAAAAGTTCCCGTGTGGCGCTCCTATTATTTGATTTTAGTGATTTGAGTTCTGTTTTTTTTTTTGTTAAGCTGGTCCATCTGTTGTTGATACTCCCTCTAAATCTTAGCGGCACTGCTTGACATTTGCAAAAGTTACGTAGCCAAGAGTACATCTATCTCTGTGTGTGTTGGTGCTTTTTGATCAAGGTAGTATAAACGCGAGAATATTGTTTAGCAAATTATCTTTTTCCTTTTTTTTTCTTTTGGGAAGGACCGGGACTGAATGCAACCCCAATGATTGATCGTAAGGGAAAAATTCATGGACCTGTGTGTGTGAGAGAGTGGAAGCAACGGAGGTCCATGGCATGGTGGCACACTTCAGCAAAATTGCGGAGTGTTGCAAACAGAGTCAAAAAAATTGGCCCGTTGTTTCGGTATGAACGGTTGTATGAATGGACGTATATGTGAGACCTACGGTCCGATCCAATATCGATGGGATATGGTTAACCATCAACAAGTTTAAAGCAAGTTTTAGCAAAAAAAACAAAAAAAGCGAAAAAGAAATCAAAGGAAAAAGTTCGATCGTATTAAAAAAAAAAAAAAGAAGGAAGAAGCACAGAGAGAAAACGGGAAGAAACAGTGAGGAGGAAACAAGGAAGAACTCAGGACTAGAAAGGGGAAGACTAGGAACTACCTATTACGGGAACTTTCTGGAAAATTAGGAAAGAAAGATAAGAACTCTTGTGTATTAAAGATAGTTGTTCGTATCATATTCCCCGGGGTGAATCCTTTCGATAGAAAACATATCGCGTTTTAGTGTCGGGCTCCGCAAATAGCGGTTCAGGCTATTTGGTGGTACCTTCAGCTCCATCCTTCAAAATAAAACATCTTGTTGTTGCCGCCTTTCGGCTGTTATATTATCAACCAACCCTCGATTTCTGGTGTGATTTTCGGTCTTTTTCTTTTGCAGCATACGGTTTTGCACTTCCGATCGGAAAAAGTGCATGGCACCTACTTACAATTTGCCAGTGCAATGCAGGTTTTTTTCTATTCTTTCTATCCCAAGTAACAGATCGTCGCACTGATATTAACCACCAACCGCTTGGTTCGGTTTTTTTCATAAATTTCGTGTTTAGTTTTTTTCCATTGTTTTTTGTTCTGCCGGCAATCCGGCCATCATAAATATTGGAAATTAGTTAGCCCGGGAAAATTGTGCAACATGTTTACGAGCAGGAAGTAGTCAACACTATCAATTTCTCCAACAAAGCTAAGTATCATCTTGGACAACAATTAAACATGCCACGTCAAAGACTTCCAAGGCGCTATCGGCTTTCTGGCTGTGTAAACGGGCATTTAACTAGACATGGACCTTGTTACTGGGCATGATTCTCTAAATCTAATCTGCTGTGTTAAGGCCAATTATATCATATGCGTCAGATGTGAAACAAACTTCCCCAAAAATTCGTCACTTTCGCCATTACCAGACTCTTTGTCCATTAGAACATCTATTTTGGAGGAATATGTGATTCCCAAGCAAGTCTCGGCTCTATTCAAGACGCGCTAATCAATCTTTCTCCCCTTAATATCCATAAAATGCGCCATATTCTTCCGTTCTGTTGTGATAACCTGACTTTTGTGCATGCCCCCTAATGCAACAACACCGAAGCTCAGGTGTTGTTGAAAAAATTCGAATTCCAAACCCTGTGCTCAGAAATGGTTTTCTTAAAAATCTGATCAAGAATGTAGCCGGGTTCTTACGGAAAGCTCCAAAATAGACTTAGGTTGAGAAAACTTGGAAAACTTTCGAAAGGCTTCTAGGCGGAGATATGTATTTGCAACCAGGATGCCAACGAAATATATTGTGAAAAATCTGTATAGCTGGCGAGGCTTTGCATCCGTAGTGATAGTCAAACTGCGCTTAAGGCCTAACTGTAACTACTCACGACTTTCAAGTTAGGTCGACAAAGCAAAACTTCAGTGAGCACAGTCGGAAGGCCGAATTTGCTTAGTCTCTTTGGGGCTCACAGAAAATTAGATCGCCGAAGAACTTGCTAGGTAAGACCCAGACGACAGTTTTTAAGTACCCAAATCTATCTCAGGGCTGTCTACGTTGTCGAGTAGGGCTTTTTTGACAGTTGGAATTTATATGCAGATACAATACATGAAGGGGGCAGGTGACACCCCGGATAACTGACCAAGCAAATGCTTCTAAACAGCCAGAAGAGGACTGCAGCTTTTCTGCTCTTCCACAGTAGGAAAGACTGCAGCCTGTTAACTGCTGTGACGGAACACCACGCACAATAGCACAGATTCCAAAGTGATTCAAAGCAGCATTTAAGAAGAGTGCGCACTTTCATCACTGCTAATTCAAGTGCTCATTGCACTCCGTCAACAGGAAATGGAGGAATTCGACAGATCTTTACAAGAATCTTAGACACCTCAACTATTCTGACAATGCACGCAGGAATTTAGGCTTAATCTCGCCAAAATAAAATCTCTAATCTTAGCTCTTACTCGCCATCAGCTTTTAAAAAAGATCTAGTTGGTGCGAGAAGTTAGGCCGAGGTATGCGACGGAACTTTGAGAACTGGGCTCCGTAGCAGCTTGAAGTCGACCATTATTTTTATCGACAAATCGTATTTTGTGGCGAGGCACATTTTTGCCTCACTGGGTTTGGAGAACAAGCAAAATTGCCGTTTCTATATTGTTGCAAGTCCAAAAGAATTCATTTCATACGCAAAAGTGCACTCTGTTCATGCTGGAGGCATAGTTAGTCCTTTTACTTATCAAAAAAGAGGCTGGAGCTCGTTACAGTCAATAGTCAACCTTACAAGTATCACAAATATGCTACATTACATCGCGAAATCGACTAGTGGATTGACCATCAAGATAGTGCAATTTGAAGCCAATTGATTACTACTTGTGGGGCTACGAAAATTTTTTGATGTATGTCGGGGTCTATAAAACTTTTTGCTGACTTCCTGGCCATATCATGTTTCCATTGCGGACTAGTCTATGTAGTATCCTGCGTGCATGGGGCATATACTTGTAGATATTGCCAGAAAATGTACTGAACCTTGTATGGGTCTCATACGGAGTATTATCACAAAAAATAGAAAGGATATTGTATTTGAAAAGTTCAAGAGAGAGAGAGCTCATTGAAGCCACTATCCTTCAGAAAGCCAATATTTTCAAAACCGATTACGAGAAAAGGTATCACCTTCAAATATGTAGTAAGTGTTACGGAAAAGAGGAAGAACAAAGAACTCGAATAGGGAAAACGCAACACTTTCCACTTAAAACGATATTTAGGGCGAGGCTACCATTCCATTTGCAGAGAAATTTTCATTTCCCGGTCTTTCTAGGCCATTTCCACTCGTGTAGGTGTTGGCAAAAAAACTTCACATCTAATTACTTACAAAGTAAACATTCGAAGTCATCACTTGTACTCTCTATTTACAAAAAAAAAAAAAAAACTAAAATCCATTCCAATCTAAAAAGTACCCACCCAAATTGCAGTGAAAATATGCTGCCGGTATATGCTAATTCACTGCTCATAATGGCTTCGGACACGCATCACAGATCAAGTTGATGCCGCATTCAAGTAAAAACCTCGGCCGTTACTATCACGTACTAAGTGGAAATGATGGTTCGAAACATGACAGAAAGAGCTTTCCACCCTCTTCATAGTGCACACTCCCCCACACTTGCGTACATCGTATAGGTACATGCCACTTTACAATCATTAAGCCAAATGTATTATAATTTGTAATTATCCTTTGACGAGCCGTTTAACAGGAGTGGCGCCGCCACCGGTGAGATACATATTTTGGACAAACAATAATTTATGCACGATACAGATATGTAAGAGTGTGCTCGTACAGATACCTATAAAATTTTGAAGAATAAAACACCACTCCTCGTCGTCAGTGTTAAGCCTCACATTAATCAACGTTCTGATAAACATCAGCTCAGTCCCGTTCCCTCATCTGTCCGATTTCAGCACGAAAGTGAGATTGATTTGGAAAATCAATTTTTACAAACATGCACAAACAATTCTGAAGTCCAAATTACTATATGTACTGAACCAAAAACGAAACATGCACTGAGCATGGATACTCATAAGTGAATTAACTTAATTAAAACAGGCCGCCCGATAGTATGACCGTTTGCCTATCTGTTCGTCCGTTCTACTGCCTGTATTAAGTTAATGTTTGCATATGCACCCTACAGACAGTTTTAATTTTTGCATGCCAAGGTGGCAATAGATAGACACAGATACTTTGTATGAGTCCCTCAGATCAGACCGGTCTGTGCTTACCCCCATTTGCTTCGCCGGTGTCTCAGGTGTAATTGGGGTGTGTCCGTTTGTTTATGTTTGCGTTTGTGTTAAGGTCTGTGGTTGTTTTACAATTTCCTCTATTTTTTTTTTTTTTTTATTCATTTTTATCATAATTGTGTTTGAACATGGAATGCTATGCTTACCATCCTTTCAGTGGATGAGCAACATAAATGAAAGTTGTGTTATGAAGTAGTAAATGATTCGATTTTTCCGTTGACTTTTTTCTGCCACTTCTGTCACTGTTTTTTCAACAGTATGTGCCGCAAGCGTGTTTGATTAATTTTTAAATCATTTAAAACTCACTCTTTTGGGATTCCAAGTTCAGTTTAAGGGATCTTACCTGAAAAGAGATAAAAAGGAAACATGGGTTAATATAAAGTGAAACTAAAAGAGAGAGACAATGCACCGGTCAAGCTACCGAAAATATCGCAGCCGCAAATGATTTAATTCGAAATGAGCCGAATCAGTCGATTACACTCCGTTCAAAGAAATTAGGAACTATTAGTCCACATTGTAGCGAATTGTTATAAAAAAAACTTGACTTACACCTTTACAGATCAAATAAACTCAAGAACTAAAGCCTCTTGATCGTTTGAAGCGCCGAATGGGCTCTTAAATCCGGCCAACGATTTAATATAAATAAAAAATGATGCAAGAAAGATGATAACAGCGGCCAACGAAGCAATCAACGGAAGATGGCGGGAATATTTTAATGGCCTGATGCACCAAGAATTCCCAAGGAAAACCATAGAACAACATCAGACGATAATGGAACCAGTCCAGGAAATTAAAGCTGAAGAAGTGGAGTAGGCGGAAAGCACTCGAACACTGGAATTCACTGGATAACAAAATTGTTCAAGATAATCATTACTGACGGCATGATTCCGAGACGATTGGAGATGCAGCTTCCGATCTATATGAACAAAGGTGACATCTAATTGTGAATTAACCATAGAGGAAGAAAGCTTACGGCGCACACACTGAAACTTTGGGAAAAAATCATTTGCAACAGATTATCCGCCATCTATATCATCACGCAGCCCGAATATGGTTTTGTAGCAGGCAGCACAACTACAGCACGGCACTAATATGCCGTTCCGAGTAGTAACTAGAAAAGTACCAATGCGAGAAAAAAGCACCTTTGCATGATCTTTATTGACCTAGAAAACGCATTCGACCGAGTGCCAAGAAAAGTAGGGTATCTCTAAGGAAACATAACATCGCCGAAGGATACTAAAGAGTGACCAGAGAGCATTAATAGTTTTTTCAAATTGTTATGTTTCAGCAGGCACCAATGTTTCCAATGACATCCAGCTGTCAAAATATTCGGTAACCTTTGCCATTTCATCATGCATGATTTTACGCTTGCCGAAATTATTAAAAAAATATTATCGAATTTCGTCGTGAAGTCGGTTGGCTTCATGGCTTCAGCGTGCAGGCTATTCGTCGCACCGTGGAAAAGTTTAAGCGTGAGTACATTATTTTGAATCTTAACCCACCACCAATGAGATAATAAACAAAACTTAGCCGCCATAGTGTCCAGTATTGAGGAAAACCCAAAAGTGTCGATTCGGCGGCCATCAGCTAAATTGGGTATCGCCAGAGAGTTAACCCGGCTAATTTTGGATTTGGGCTTATATCTGTATAAGATTATGCTGACGCATGAATTGATGACCGTAGACAGCGCCGTGAGTTCGCTAATTGTTAGCCAGAGATTCGGATTTTGGCCAAAAAATCATCTTCTCGGATGTGGCCCATTATTATGTCACCAAGCAAAGTTGACATTATTGGAGCGAACACAATCCACAAGTTTCAAGCATTAATGCATCCATAAAGATAGATGACGCTACATGTCATACAACCGACGCAACGCTCGAAGTTATGAAGGAGAAATTTGGCGACGCGACGGGGTCATCTCATGGAGAAAATTCATCGATTGAGAAGGTATTAGTCTACGTTAGCCAACCACTTTAGAAGAGCTCGAGGCCAACATTCGAAAAGCTTTCGCCGAAATAATGCCGCACATATTGGACAAAATTGGCCGAGGCAGCCATTTGAATGATATGCCAATCCACACATAATGGATAAATTTTTTTTCCTATCGTTCTTATGTGATCACACATTACAGAAATAAAAAAGTACATCTGGTTTGTCAAGAGCCTTAGGGATCCGCACTAAGCCCCTACTATTAAATCTTGTTATGCACTTCATAGCAGCTGATATTCAATACCCAGTACCGTGGAATATTCTATTAGCAGGTGACACAATACTCATTGGTGACAATATATTTGAGTTAGAACAACAACTTAGCGTGTGAAACGAAGTAATCACAATTCAAAAAAATTTCTAGAAGGGCCAACAAGTGGTGCTTTGGTTTGACCGATTTAAATTCGTTTTTTCAATGATGGTAGCAACACAACATTACCTTACATTTTCACCCAATTAATAGAATGACAAGCTATGGACAACCATAATATTTTTCTGAGAAAGAGTACAGTTTTTTTTTAAGGGCTTTTTTCTTGATTAGTTCACATCTTAAAAGAAACAAGAAGTGGGAAAAATTATATTTATATGGGTATGCCTAAAGGTTCGCCACTGGGACCAATACTTTTTTGATCAAAATCAACTAATATTTATACATGATTTGAAAGGAGTTATAAGAGCTTTTGCTGATGATTTGGCGTGCGTATTTGGGTCGAATAGTCCCCTTGATCTACTCAAAGTTATAAATTGAGTTGCTGATCAGAAATTGATAATAAGCCCAAAAATTAAAATTGTTTAGCTTTTATGAACAAAATTCTCTGATACCGACACCTCTGTTTTTATGCACCGGATTATCCCAAAATCATAATTGGCTCTTAATCCTGCCACTTTCTTCTGTAATTAGCTCAACTGCAATAGAAATTGTTTCCAGATTGAAAAAGCCGAGATGAGTTGAAGCTAAGCATCAACACCAAAATGTAATTTACCGGGCAAAACAAAATCTTGACAAAATTTTCTCGCAGGACTTTTTTAGCCGGATTATTTTAATGAATTTGATTTTTTAAAGATTTACTGGTCGTACACCCTACGTCGACCATCAGAGAGTTAGCAGAGAAGACATGGTTCCGCATTCGATCCGCTTGCTTTTATTAAACCAAACATTTGGGTTGTAGGCGTGTCGCCTTAAGGCTGATGCTGAAGGACTTCAATTTTTTAACTACAAAAACTTTTGCTCGAAGACAGTGCAAAAGACATGATGTGCAAAGCTTTGGAATAAGCTAAACATTCATCAAAGGTATAATTACTGCTGAGAAGACAAGTGATTGTACTTGTAAGTATGATTTTAAGCGATTGAATAGCCCGAGCAAAATACTTCGTTTTCTCTTAAAACAAAAAACGATGCTCATTGCTTTTATGATTACAACGGTGCTGTGCCAATGAGGAGTTGCTAAGCAAGCATTAGGAGCATTAACGCCATTCTTGGCGACAACGTAGGCATTCAGCTTCATAGTGCAGTGGGTTCAATATAAAACAAAGTCTGTTCATAAACGAGTCGCAAACATAGTGACTGATCGACATTTGATAGTTACGAAACAAATGTTAGTGTACTACAAGTTGTACTCGTACAAGATCCAGATCAATGCCCATCTTCATGAGTGAAAACAAGAAAATATTTGAACGTTTTCAGCAGAAAGCGGTTTTTAAAGCGACAGGCGGAATCAAATATCGAAGCTAAAAAATACTGTGCCAGGAGCCAGTAAACACAAAGTTGCGGTCGAATCATAGTCCCGGATGAGTGTGCTTATCCTACGATATCCTATTTGTTTTGAATTTGATTTGATTAATTGAAGTCCACTCATTTGCCATGTCCGATACATGGTTTGATTAGAAAATTGGCTTTTTGCCATGTTATGGGTATTCTATTTGATGCTCATCTGGAAAAAGGTTACGAAATTATTGTATACATACAATATATTGTAATATAGGTATATGAAACATCATCGAATAATCCATAGTACGTGAAATATTCTTTAAATCAAAACAGGTGCTAAGTGTTGCCATGCCATCGAATAATGTGGAATCTGCTGTCAGGCTGTGCGCCTGTGCATTGATTTAAAAGCATATCCTGCTTTTCACTATAATTATTTCCCGACAAATGATCAATCTTTCAAAAATTGCTTACATTTGGAGCGCTAAAGGAAGAAAACTCTTCAGCCTTGTGCTTGAAAAACTTTAGGTCTTGAAATTTAAAAACTTTATGAATGGACACCGTGTTCTAGGCAGTCAAACCTGGAAAGGACAAGACATTATGCGGAATTAGTTCTGCAGAAAATACAGAACCGATATAAGAAAGTATTCGCTGTTTGTCCTACAGTCCTTAAGGATACCAACACTGAATCGTAAGCCTTTTAGTTAAAGTCAAAAATACATAATATGTCATCTTTCTTCCCGCTCCGACTGTGTAAAACGAACATCTGTTGTAAAGTGCAGCAACTACTGGTGCTGTTGTTGGTTGGTTGGCTGCTTCCTACACACGGAATAGTTTGGCTGGAATTTAGGGTAAGTTTTCGCCGGTAGACAATAAACAGAGTTACACCTATAGCAGCGCACCAGTCTGCGAGTGAGTCATTTAAAGGCCAAACACCTTTTACATGTCTAATAGATGCGCGACAGGGCGTGTTGAACTAAATATGTACATACTCGTATATACGTATATGCACGAATTGTAGATATATCAGTTAAAGAGCACCCAAGGGTGGAAATTGAAATTTTATTCCACATATCCGTATTTGTATCTTCCACTGTTTTGTCTTTCAACATTGAGGATACACACACAGTCGGTAGTGTTGGCTAACGAACTCTGTATCATGTATGACATTAAACTGGTCGAAATGCATTGCAGCCCGGAGCTGGATTCTCGATGTTCTCCCTTATTATTTTGGAGAACGGCCGGATAGACACATTCACAGCATTGCATGACAGGAATAATGCATACCAGGGGGATTTTAAGGATTCTCCTCCAATGAGGAGAAAACACTCAACCACTCGTGTCTAGGAACAATTTCTGCGTTATAGTAGCACTCGGAGGGTGGCTGTAAAAGTTTTTCTTTTTTGTTTGATTTATGAACTACTGCATGGGAAACTGTCATGGCGAAATTTGTTGAACTCTTTCAAATTTAATTTATTAACTTCATTCTCTTTGCCAATGGATATGGGTTGGTCTTTAAAAAAATAACATTTTTAAACCTTAAATAGTAAAGAGTGATGGCGTGAAATAAATTTCGTTGGACGACATCATATGCATATTAAATGAAATGCATTTCAAAACTAAGTTAATAAAGAAGGGATACAGATCCGTTATTAACTTCCCTTTTTTTTAAGCCCGTAGTAATTTTGATTTTGAATTATTTGTGTTCCATCGAAAGAATACGTTTTGACACAATTATATACATACATTAGTATATACCTTTGTATATACTAATATATATATATATATTACTTAAATGCTAACCTAAACCTATGTAAGCTGGCCATCGCTATTTACAGAGCAAATAGATTGGTCAGCTCTGCCTCATTAGTGAGGCTGCTCCGTAATTGACGGAAACGACGACAAAACATCTTCCCCCTCACTCAACCACCAGAAATGCTGGTGCTGCCGAACGACATCCCTCTTATCGCGATTCCCCACCGCCCTACTGAACCTGAGACGATCCACCCCGCCGTGTGCGACGTCTCTGTTGTAGTTGAGTCGCCTGTCCCAAGCTATCTGAGCGACATGGAAGATTAACGGGACCGCTGATCTATCCTGGATCAACCCTATCTGATCAAGGTAGAGGAATGCTTCCGGTGGAACGAAGCCATTAGAGCGCACACTCTCATGATAAAGGTAATTGGGGTAGTAAGCCCCAGATATCAGGTTATTCATCGAGGCCATTGCTCAGCTTAATTACGAAGTTGTCCACTCGTATTAGGTTCGACCTGTTGTAAAGGACCTCATTAGGATAAAATTTTTTGTACTCCGACTCTGGTGTTCTGTACAAGCGAAGACAAGCCGCCCTAAGGCAAGCCCTCTCAAACACCCTAATCTTTTCCATTAAGCTTGCTCGTACATTGAACCACACGGGACACCCAAATACCAGCATGGGCCTGATAAGGGCCATGAAGCAGATTATCTTTACCCTCGCATCGAGTTGGCTGCTATAAAACAGTCTCTTTGTAAGGGCAAAAGCGCCTTTAGCTCTGGCTAGAGCAGCATCTACATTTTTGTTAAAATACAGAAACTGATCTAGCCAAATCCCAAGGTATCTGACTACATTTCGACAGGCAAGAGGCTGTCCGTGTTGTCCAGTGATCGAGAACTTTCGCCAATTTTTTCTGATATCCCTAGAGGCTCCAGACAACGGCGTCCTAAAAAGTATGGTTTCCGACTTCTGAAAGTTGATTTTCAGCTTCCAGTCATCGCAAAATCGTCTTATCTTATCGAAGTCACGCTGTAAGAGACTATTAATGACCTCGATTTTTGGACCGGTTCTGTACGTTTTCAAGTCGTCTGCGTATGCAATAGTATGGTGAAGTGAACCTATCAAGTCGCTTGTGTAAATGTTGAATAGGATCGGCGAATTGACCGCGCCTTGCTGAAGACCATTTTTAATTTGAAATATTCCAACAGAAGTCACATAACCATTTTTCACGATGAACTGTCTGTTGGTTAGCATATTATGAAGAATGTACAAGAGTGGTTTACTGATCCCCAGACTAGCCAGCTTGTAGAAAAGACCTTCTAACCATACAGTGTCGAAAGCCTTCTCCAAGTCAACTAGGCAGGCACCAGTGCACTGTTTTTTGCCTTTATTCCATTGGATATCGGACACCAGTTTAGACGCGGCATGTGAGATAGCATGTCCTGCCTTAAAACCGAATTGATTATCCGGAACTATATGTTTGTCCTCAACCCACCTAGTCAGAGCTCTATTGATTACTTTTTCGAACACCTTACTGATATTCGGAAGGAGACTTATCGACCGGAGATTCGCCGGATTGGACATATCCTTTCTCTTTTTGGGGATAGGTTGGACCACCGCCGTTTTCCAATGCGCTGGATAATGTGCATTATTCATTGCATTATTAAACAGGGTGGTATAAATGTCCACCGCTTCTAGAGGAAGATGTCGAAGCACGATGTTCGGAATACCATCGGTCCCCACTGATTTCTTACTTCTGATTGTGTCGAAGATCTCCTGGAGTTCTTCTTTCGAAATGAACGGGAGTAGGTCACCTTCTCTGGCAATGACATTATTTGCCATATTTTCGTCGCTGAACCGGTTGAAACCAGAGCCCTCGGATCGCCAGTTCTCTACTTCATTTCGAATATAGAAGTTGTGCACCAAGACGCGATTGTCCAGGTCATAATTAGGGCCAATGATATCATTGGCCTTGTATACTTCCTGGAAAGTCACCCCTATTGCCTAAACCTTCTCCTGTGGATCCTCGATCACAAAGAAGTCGTCATCATCAGCGGCCTCATTTGTATCAATGCCTGCTATTGTTAGTAACCGTTCGTTGTCTGTAGTTCGGGCTATTTTAAGACACTGAAGGTTGTTTTGATTTTTTCTCCGAAATAGTTTATTTATTTGCGGGAACATATTCGGGTTGCTGGTGTTTACAGCCCGTACCTTATTGTTCCAATACAAACTTACAGCAATTCTGCAATTCTCTTTGATTAATGTTTGAATATTTTTAATCGACGACTTCAGTGTCCTAATCTCTGGGTCTTGTCTGTCTGTAAACTGTCTGTATACGTTTTTAAGGCTTGTCAGAAGTTTACTTTTCTGTCGGTGCAGTGCGTCAATAGTAGGATTGCGGAACAGATCTTCTTTAGTCGTTTGTTTATACCGCGGTATTGTAGTGTCCATAGTTTGTTTTATTGTCTCGTCCATTCGTTTAAGGTACTTATCGATCTCCTCGTATGATAAATTCCTATTGGACGGTGGGTGGAGCGTGTTCGAGGAGAGTGCTCCTGTCAAGGTTGCGGAGAAGCGTGTCCATCGAGTCTTACTGTAGTTGTAAGAGTATCTTTGGACAAACTCCCCCAATTCCGCAATTTCGTTGGGAACTGTGATTTCGGTGCTAAAACCGCAATGGTCGCTGTCATACACGAATGTGCGCAGACAGTTAAGCGTTTGTAAATTCGTACCTGTCAGTCGTAGACGGGTTATCCGTCGCTTTAAGACCGAGTCTATACATGGCATCGTGCTGACCCCACCAATCGAGTAGTAGGTTCCCTCTAGTATTTGGCAAATTATTTCCCCAATCTCTGTGTCTAGCGTTGAAGTCCCCGCCGATTATAAAATAATTCTCCCCCGATTCCAGCCTCAGAAGTCGAAAAAGCGTGTCGAGCTCTGTTATAAATAAAGTGGATTGTGAGGCCTCAGGTGCATAAACAGAGGCCAAGCACAGCCGCTTTCCACTGCGGAGCGGGATGTAAATGCCTCCAACACCCGGAACCTGCGCAACACTCTCTTGTACACTCTGTGAAATTTTATACCTTCTTTAATGAAGATCGTGACACCGCCTCCACGTTTGGATCTGGGCCGGTTTCTTCTTCTAACAATATAATTATTGTACTCCAGTTTGTGCTTATCGGTTAGCTTGGTTTCGCTGGCGAAAAGCACATCAGGGGTTCACTTTTTCAAGTTTATGTGAACATATGTATGAATAATGTTGGCTTCCACTGGGTCGATTGTTGTTAGTTTGTCAACGCAGGCTAGCGACTTCTTGTCTCCCCAAAAAAAGGTAATCAAGAGGCATTACGAGTAAATCACAAGATCTTGGAGCCCAATTTACAGGTTCATTATGCGTTCATCAAAAGTTACATTCAATAAGTTGGTTGTTTCGTTTGTTGTATGGCACGGAGGGCCATCCTGTTGGAACCATATCTCTTCCATGTGCATGCCATTCAATAGAGAAACAAAAAAAAACTCAATTATCGTGGCAAATACCCTTAAGCGGAACATGCTGGTTAGCTCAATTTTTGAAAAAATATGGTGCAATGATCGCACCAGCCCACAGACCATACCAAGCTGAGCATTTATCGGGATCCAACGGCGTTTTTGGCCCATTGAGCCAGAAGTGAGCTTCACAAAATTTTTGAATAAAACAGTTGATCCAATGCCAGTTAATCGTCGACCGATTCACCGAAATTTCAGACGTTGTTCACTCAGCTTCAATTCTTGCACCAGCTGGATCTTGTAAACCTTGTGAACAACATCGATTTAATAAATTTTGATCTTTTTCAACCTCTCCTCATGAGATACGATTGCTCAGGAAGATGCTATTATATATCCCGCGGCCACAGATGGACCTAATGTGATATCCCCCATTTTAAAGCTCATCTATGATGCCGCTGTTCTTGAGAAAGGGTCTGCATGTATTGTCTTGTGCTATGCCCATGGTCATCAGGTGTGTGCCCTGTAGAAAGCCTGTGATCAGTCGAATCTGACTTCTACTTAGTAGAAGTTGTATTTGTTGTTTCGGTACTTTGTGGCAGCTGTTTGGCGTAAAGTTATTAGCTTGTCTGTTTTCTTCGGTTTTTCTCCAGAAATGTATCTTTTTTTATTTAGCCAGGTTTTGATACGGGCTTTCATGGTGATCATCGATATCCCACAGAATGGTGTTGGCATCATGAATTGGAATGCACATCCTTTCCTGACAAGTTCGTATGCCTGGCACCCAAATACGATGGACTCAGTAATTGTAGGAGTTGAATGCATTCTCAGACCAATTTTGATCTTATTCCAAAGGAGTTAATTGTAAGTAGGGCTGTTTTGCTGTCGGAGAGAATGTAAATGTTTCTTTTTTGTAGATTGCTCTTTAGATTCTTTCGAATGACCGTATACCCCAGGTCCAACTTCATTTGTTTAGGACCCATCTGTGTACCATACATGTGAATCCTTGTCATATACTGGTTTTTCTGTTGCCCAGTTCAAAAGGTCTTGAAATGTAACCCTAAAGTTGTGCCGAAAATTATATCGTGCTAGATATTTGTCCATTAAGTGTATTCCAAGTAGTTCGTCTTTCCTCTGAATTCATGTAGGATTGCTGTATGAACATGCAATTACCATTACTGCTTTTATGACTAGATGAAGCAGTCTAGATAAAGTGATGGGATGTTAAGGATAACCTCCAGTACAGCTGTTGGTGCGATTTTTATTGCACCAGTTGCACAGACACAGGCTATTCTCTGTATTTTGTTAAGTTTAGCCTGTGTTGACCTCTGCGTTGCTCTATGCCACCCGACGGCGGCAGCATGCGTAATGATAGGTCTCGTTATTGTCGTATACATCCACAGTGCCATTTTGGGGTTTATTCCCCAATTTTTCCTTACTAGCCTTTTGCTGATTCATAGTGAGGTCCTGGTCTTGTCGATAGTCTTAGAGCGATGAGTGTTCCACGTAAGTTTATCATTCAGTGTGATTCCTAGATATTTGACTTTTGTTGAGAACTTTATTGTTGCACCGAATAATGTGGCATTTCTGAGTCTATTTCGCCTTCTTCTCTATCGGTTCCATATTCCTTCCGAAAAGACTGCATGTCCACTTCTCCTTGGCATAACAAGGAGTTGCGCTCTCTCCGCAATAACAGAAACAAGCAGTGGCAAAAATTCTTAAGAACTCGATCTGATTACGACTTCACTAACTATCGTTTTGTATACAATCGTTTTTCTGGACTTTGTTAGTCTCTTTACCTTGAGTACCTTTACGGCATGCAATTTAGCTTAGTCTCGGACTCCCAACGCTTCTACCAGTTTGTTAATACCAAAAGAAAGTCAGACGGCTACCCATCTACTCTCAAATTTCTTAGTGAATCTTCTGCCGACCCAAAAGCCATTGCTAATTTCTTTGCCTGTTATTTTAACAAATCCTTTTGAGACAAACACCCAAACCCGATCCTAGTTACTTTAGCTATATGAGAAACTGTCCAGCTTAATATAACAACATCTTTGGTTTCTAAAAACATTACCAAGCTTAAAGATGATTTTTCGTCCGGCCCTGATGGAATTCTGGCTATTGTAATAAAAAAGTGTCTAAGCCATCTCGGTCCTCTCCTCGCTGCCCTATTTAACTTGTCTGTTTCAACAGGTACTTTTCCTCTCCTATGGAAGGAATCTTATATTATCCCTGTTCATAAAAAAGCAAGCAAGGCCGAAGTCGATAATTATAGACCCATAGCAAAACTCTCTTCCAAACCCAAGCTGTTCGAAAGCATCTATCTGCCATCTATCTGCACAAACCAGCACGGTTTCATGAAAGGTAAATCCACTACCACTAACCCAACAGAGTTCGTATCTAGGACGCTTTGTGCTTTAGAAGATGGTGATGAAGTCGATTCAATTTCCACAGATTTCAGCAAGGCTTTCGATAAAATTTCCCATCAACATATCATTTTCAAACTAAAAAAACTTCGTTTGTCGCATGGATCAAATCCTATTTAGAAGACCGAGAATAGCAGAGTCGTCTTCAGATCCTCACTATCCGATCCCCTCAAAGCAACATCTGGTTTCCCTCAGGGTAGTCATATTTTAACGAATTCTGATCTTTCTATTTTCGCTGACGACATGAGAATTTCCAAAGTCATATCAATGCCTTCTGACTCCCATTGCTTGCAAGATGACTTAAATAAGTTTTCGGTATGGTGCAATCAAAATTTTTTGGAGCTTAATGGCAGCAAATTCCAAGCGATAACCTATTCCCGCAAACGCCTTCGTCCGCCTTCAAGAAACTACTTTATCTGCGATGAGCCTATTCCCTCCACTACCGAAGTAAGGGATCTAGGAATAATATGTGACAGGGAATTGAATTTCGACTCACATATTGACAGTACTATAAATAAAGCTAACTCTGCACTTGGCTCTATCAAACGCTGGTCAAAAGAGTTTTTCAACCCCTACGTTACACGGTCTCTGTACATTACTTTTGTAAGGCCTCTTCTGGAATATTGCAGCCAAGTTTGGTCACCCTATAAACAAATCCACATTCAGAGAATCGAAGCAGTCCAACGAAAGTTTATCCGATTTGCACTTCGTGGTCTACCTTGGGCCGATCCATATGGATTAGCTCCCTATGAAAATAGGTTAAAACCAATTGGAATGCATACTCTAAAAAAACGAAGTAATCTACTGCCCGGGGATAACACAAAATATTTGATTCGTTCCCAATCCCCGTAACCTAAGATCTGTCCCACTTCTCCTTATCCAAACTCATCGCACCAATTACGGTCACTTCGAACCATTATTAAGAATGTTGCGTATAACAAAAAAACTACGCCGAAGTCTTCGACCTAAATAGCAGCCAACATGAAATACAGTCTGTTTGATAACATCGTACACGACAAAAATTAAAAAAGAACTTATAACTATAAAAAAAAAAAATCAATTGTACTGGTTTATTTTGTTTATTTACTTGAATGCTTTTCAATTAATATGTTGTCCACTCTCCTCCATTATCAATAATTGCTTGGAGTCTTCGAGGCATGCTTTCTTCTAATCTTATAGCATAATCTTGAGACAAAGATCTCCATAAAACTCGTATTTTTCCTGATAATTGTTTGACCGTCGAGATCTTATTTCCTTGAGCTTTAGCTTCATGAATGCTCAAATATTTTCAATGGGATTTGCATCCGGCGACTGTGATGTCCAATCTAAAACATCGACGTAATTTTCTTGTTTCCACGCACTGCATAAACGACTGCGATGTTTCGGGTCATTTTCTTCTTGCAGTAACCAATTCTCATTCCTTCTTTTAAACCACCTTTGGGCAGATGGTAATAAAGCCTTCTTATAAATTTTGACCATGTTGGGTGCGTTTAAGTTATTTGTAAACAACTTGCCAAATCCTTGTTCTGAGAAGCATCCCCAAACGTGCACCTTTGCCTAGTGTTTGACGGTCCGCTGGATTAATTTATTGGATTGTGTACACCAGGTATGAGTGATAGGAGACCATGCTCAAAAATAAGCTTCATCCAAAAAAAATAACGTTGTTCCAATCTCTGTCCCAATTCTCCTTGGCCCAACTGAGTCGTTTTTCTACGTGTTTTTTTGACAGTAGTGGTTTCTTTATTGTGCTTCGAAATTTTACATTATTGGCCAGTAAACGTCTTCGTATCGTATCACAAAACACATTTAGACCCCTTTTACGTAAAATCCCTTGTCCTGCACGTAACGATAGAAGAGGATTTTTTTCAAACACGCGTAGAATCATTTTGTTCTGCTTTTTTGTTGTTTTTGGCGTAGACCCATGATCCGGCAAATCATCCACATTTTTTACTTGGAAATAACGGTGCACCCACTTACTAACAAATGCTTTTGACTTTTTCATGTATTTAGCAGCTGCTCCGTATGACATTTTCGGTCCTTTTGGATGCGTGCACAAGAATGCTGCTTCATCACGTGATGCAAACGCGACACTCATTTTAAAATACTTCCGTCTCTGACATAAATTGAACACTCTTTAAATTTTTTTATTCAAAGCATCTTAGCAGAAGTATTTTTTTATCTGCTAATGCTAATGCCACTTCCAAACCGGTTTTCATAAACGAGTTTTTCAGTATACGATTTCATCAAACGGACTGTAAAAAAAGCCCTGCTGAATATGTCACGCCCATAACATCTCCCCCGACTAATATTCTCCCTCGCCCCATTAGGTTAAGAATGTTTTTGGTAGTTTTTAAGCCTAGGTTTAAGTTTTCGCTTGTTAATTAGTTAAATAAAGTTGTCCGGGGTAGACCCGGACTAATAATTAAGTGAATGCATCTATGAGGCTTTTCTTGGGATTGACCTTAAGACCAACCTCGGTGCATTATTCAGCAACTATGTTGGGAGCCCTCTGGAGGCGATCCGAGATTGTGTCTTTGAATTTGCCCCTGATTAGGATAGCAATGGCGTCTGCATATATGTATGTACTTGGACATAGAAACCATCGTTACTGAGAATAATCAGTTCATTTACCACAATGGGCCATACTAGGGGAGAGAATACTCCCCCTGGAGGCATCTTTTCGTAGCTAGCATACTGAGCTGTTTATTGCTGCCTAATTAGGATTTTGTTGTTTTATCCTTTACAAGGGGTGAGAATACTCCCTCTGGAGGCATCTTTTCGTAGCTAGCATACTGAGCTGTTTATTGCTGCCTAATTAGGATTTTGTTGTTTTATCCTTTAGCATACATTTTATCCGTTTACAAGTAGTGTCGTCAACTCCCAGGTTTTGAATAGTTCTATATATTTGGAGCACTGTTGTCAAATGGTCCTTCTTTATCGAGGAACCAACCGACCGCTACCTCTTTATCTCTGCGAGATTTTTCAATCTTTCTAGTGAGATTCTGTAGATCATTTGTGGTAGATTTTCCATGTGGGTAGGCATATTGATACTTGTGTATCGTCTCTGATCTGTATATCAATGTTTGGCAGCAACCTCAACACTCTTCTTAACTTATTATGTGGCACTGCATCTTGCATCACGGCGACTAGCCATCTAAGACGGTCGAATATTTTGGGTGTAATATGGTGGAAGTGTTCTATAAGTTTGGCGGATAGAACCACAAATTTGAAATCAAATTTCTATTTGTTGAAGCGTACACATCATGATAAAATTGCAAAAACTACTGATACAAAATGACACTTAAGGTTTGCAATCTGGCAATTAGTATGACAGGTATAAATGTATGGAGTTAATAGTGGGTTAAAAAAAAAAACACCCTTTACCTTGTTCTGCGTACGAGTATATTTCACCAATACTTGGACGTAAGATAAACATGACAGCAGTTAGACACATTAGATTGGCATTGATGAAAGGTATATGATATCGGTCTCCAGCAAAGTACTGTCGATTTTCTTTCTTTCATATTGACATGAACACTCAAGTATTCGCCTTCTATAAGCCTGGCAGAGTATTTAAAAAAACATAGTGGCGCTTTCGCGGTTGCCCTCATCAACTTATGGAAGAAATGTTTTTTTTCTTTCATTATGACAGTGTGAATTTAAGTTTTAGTTAGATAAACTTCAAACACCTCGATTTGTGTGTAAACAAAAACGTCTTTCATATTTACATTGACCAAAAGCAAACAGCTTTCTCCGGATGTATACGTCAGTTATATCTCATTTCTTGTTCTGTAATCTCTACAAAACACAAATACCCCATCTTAAACGTAATCCCAACGTAACCTGGCAAACACGTGAACAAATAAAAACCAAAACAGCTTTACTTGTAATTAATTGTTATCATTAACATTTGGCAAGTAATTAATGTCTTCGACCGATATCCGATAGTGTCACACCACAATTTCCAAAATCCCAAGGTAGGGATTCGAATTTTCTCAATGTAGACACATTACGTCGCTGGTTAGCGCTTTTTTTTTTTTAACATAAAAATCAACAATCAGATAAAAGAGCTTCAACTGAGGCACAAACACTATTCGGACCACGACTACGTAATAGATACTCGTACAGTGGTCTAATAGCCAGACAGCACCTCGAAACGACGTTTCAATTAAATGCTTTGCCATTGTCACTGGTCGTTTGCTGGACAATAATCGAAACTAATGAATCAACTTCAGGAAAATTTATTTGCAGATTAACTAGATTGCTAACGTGTATTTGAGTTTATTAGATTTTCTCAGATTTTACAAGAAAAAAGTTACAAATTCTTGCCAGTGTCAATATGTAGTTTTCCAATTAAAAGTTGTTTGCCAAGGTCTACCTGACCTATAGAAGACTAAGACATATCTTTCCAATTGCCACGAATAATTTCAATCCATACTTTCTGATTCCGAATGGAAATTGCCCTTTGTCTTAAGTTGCTCAACTATCGTAAAATTTTCAACACCCAAAGAGGATATCGTTAATGTCATGCAACAAATTTGCCCGAAAACTACTGAAATTCGATGGAACTAAGTTGGAATTCTCCTCCATTTCGTGGCAAGGACTAGTGTTACAGATACCACAACTGATAAGAGCATCAGAACTATCCCATCTTTCATATTAATTTTAAATTAAAACTTCCTTCCTTCAAGGACATCATTTCCTCATGCTCGTATTGCTACACTCAATATGAAAGAAAATATGGGAGAACAGAAATATTTTCACCATCATCTGGTGCTGCAACGAGGGGTGTTCCGATGAAAATTTGGAATTTTCCGGCTGCCGGATACGACAATTGAAAAGTAGTAAATTTTTTAGGAGGTGCTCTCCTTGAAGAATTTACATCTTCTTAAGGAGAAAATGTGTCTTTTCAGTGCAATAAAGTTTGGAAATCTTTTTGGGAACCAAATATGTACGTTGCTCGAAAAGGTGTCATGAAAGTTCGTAAGGACGCGATTTCAGTTTTATTCGTATTCGAAGATGTCACGTGAGTTTCGGATTATAAAGGGTTTCGGTCAAGGCCAGATGGTGAGGCACAATCCTGAGAAACAGAATTACATTTGAAAGTGCAAAAGGTACATTTTGATATGAAATTCGGTAGAATCGGATCTATTCTTTCTAAACGAAAATAGCAAAGCATACGCATTTGTTACAGAGATCTGAAATTTTATTTAGTCCTGCGTCAAGTTTGATTAGGGCAACACAATCATGTGCCAATTTAAATGAGCGACATACTGATATATTGCAAATATTTATTAATTTAGCAGATGCTGATGGTTATCAGATTGCGTCACTTCTAAATTAATATTTCTAACCCGACTTAGGGCTTATTTATCTGTCTGTCACTGCCACAATTGTAAGAATTTCGTCTACGGCAGATACTTCTCGTCTGATAGAAGTAGATCAGATTCGTGGTTAAAACTTTTAGCGCTTTGCATATTTTTTTTTCGTAAGGGTATATGAGGTTGCTGTCTATCGCGGAGAAGTAGCTCATTCACATTCTCACTCAACTGTGGTCTAGTATGTGGCTTTCTTCTTCGACTCGAGATCTTTTTTTTGTTGATTAAACCTGCATTGTACATATCACGTAACCCTTCCGATGATTTAGCTCATAAAGTTCAACTTTTTATGCATCCTGATCTGCATCGTTACAGTTGGCATCCATTGAACCACAGATTTTCTGGTTGTGGTCTACTGAAATGCAGCACAAAATTTGAGGTATTTTAAGTAGCCTTTTTTTGTCAATGCCAATAATCTGCGGTAGTCTGTGTCGATGGAATAAATAATCAACAAAGATAATGGACGCCGAAACTTTGCATTCTTAATCGTCGAACTTGATTTTTTAGTCCGATGTTGTCATGGGTTGCAACATCTCAGGCGGCTATCCTCCAGCCTTATAGACATTTTAAAGCGATGTATGGGGTTAATAATAAAGGGTGTTCGAATAAGCACTTGACAACTTTATTTTTAAATATGTTAGAATATAATACTGATGGCAAAGAACACCAAAGATTACAAAAGAGACTTCACTTTATTAAAGGCACAATCGGAATGAATGACAGAATAAAGTTAGGTTATATAAAATGTGAAAGCTTATAATTGACATTAAGTGTTATATGAATATAAAAGTTAATGTGACAAATGAATTTAAGTGTTATATAAAGCTTAAGGTGGAGTTCTATTTTAGAAATGTTAATGTTGTATATTTAACAAAATAAAACGCAAAGCATTTGAGATATTTCCAAAACTTTATTATCGGCTTAATGTACAGTCAAACATTTATGAATAGAACTCGACTTCGTTCATATGGCCACCGCGGGCACGTTTGCAGCGGTCGATTCCTTGGACCCAATTTTCAACGAAACGTCCGCTATTTTGCGTTCAATGTTGGCTCTGAGCTCTTTCAACGTCGTCGGCTTGTTGGCATGAACCAATGACTTAGCGTAGCCCCACAGAAAATTGTCAAGCGGCGTTAAATCGCACGAATGAGGTGGCCAATTGACTGAATATGATTTTGCGATGAAATTCACCATCTTGGCGCATCTTCTCCAGAACCCAATCGGAGAACGTACGTCGCTTCAAATGGTCCATCGGCTTCAATTCCTGACTCAGCTTGATCTTGTATGAGTGTAAGCCAAGACCCTTACGCAAAATAGGCCATAGTGTGGTCTGAGCGATGCCAAATTCTTGAGAACGCCGTGGAATTGACTGATTTGTATCGTTTACTACGGACGCCTGAACGGCAGCGATATTTTCGACACTACGACCAACCCGTTGTCTCACTGACACGGCAACATCACACAATGAATATGTAGACTCAAGTTTTTTGCCTGTCTTCTAGGGCGAGAATTACGACCGAAAATTGGGATTAACGCTCTTAAAGTTGCAGTCACCGACTCCGAATTTCGGTAGAAAATTTTAATAATTTGCAGACGTTGCTCGTTCGTGTACTTTACCATGATGAAAATGTTGAGTTTATTGAATAAATTGACAGTGACAGTTTGATGATTAGTTAAAGAGTGCGTTCACAAATTAAATTCAAAGTTGTCAAGTCCCTATTGGAAAACCCGATATAAGAGTAGGCGCCAACTTGGTGTTGCGTAATTAGGTTTCTATGACTGTAAGCCAATTGAGCTGTAGCTCAGTTACGCAATAGCCGTCAAGCAGTACAATTAGCTGTGATCTGGAAGAAATTTGCATTCGCATCGTTAGCAAGTGCAAGTTCGACAGTTGATTTTTGGAAAGTCTAAAGAGCGGAAACGGATCAAAATACCCAATAAGTCGCTGACTGAAAGCAAATGAGCTAAAAGCATATTTTGATTCTCTGCTCAACATTGAGCGAAATTCCGAGCGAAAAACCGAGGTATACCCTTCTACTTCATTGAAACTTTATACAGGGATGTTATTTCGTACATTAACTACTTGGGTTAAAGATGATAGGTAGCATAGCGAGTTTCAGATAGCCTTCCGAACTATATGCTCCACAACAGATGAAATATTCTTACTCCGAATCTTGCCCAGATTAACCTGCAGCGCAAGGAAAAGTTATTTGCCTTCTTTTTTGATTTCAAAGCAGCGTTTGACTCAATAGATCGAGAGAGTTTCTTTTATAAACTCTCGAACTTACGCATACTTTCCAAAGTCATGGCAACACTAAGAGCTTTGTAAACGGCTAACAAGATAGCTGTATGGGATGGTGAATCGCCGTCCGACCAATATAGTTCACCGAAGGGCTTCAAACTGGGATGCGTGCAGAGCTAGCTTCTCTTCTCAATCTTCATCAAAAACATCATAGGGTATCTTGGAGTAGGAGTAAATGTTGCAGGTGTTACTGTTCCGGCACTATCATAAACTGATGACATAGTTCTTCTGGCAGACTCCCCTAATCATCTACAAGATTTGATTCAGAAGTTTGAGAGGTATTGGGACATTTGGAATCTATCCGTCAATTCAAGTAAGTCCAAGCCAAAGCTGTAAACGTATGTCAAACATGCTTATTGGTCGTGCAGAAGAATACAAGCGATCTCTAAATCTTTAATGATGTATGCTGCTCAATTAGGTGTTAGAAACAACACGAGGAAGTGGAAAAATTACTTCGTTTCTTCTAAAAACGTATCTTCAAACTGCCGTCTACAACCCAAAACTCTATGTTATTAATTAAAACCGAACAACATGTTTTTAAACGCACTCAAATTGCATATTGACTATATCCTCAAGGTTCTTCAATTGGACTCTTCAAGACTTGCTAACTCAAAAAATCGTGTACAGAGTATATTACTTTGGCGAGGTCTTCACAGCAAAGGCAATATTAAACCAGGTTGAACGTCAATTTAGATACAACCATCTTCCAAACGAGAGGAGAATTATTGCCCTCATAGACCGGATCTACGCCTTTACTGTGAAATATGCAATATGCGGGAAAGAGAAGACATTTGTCATCTACAGGGTAGGCCATTTAAAGTTGACCCATCTGTCAACCCTGTAACTTTTGACAAGGCTGACAGATCGACAAATGTACATAATACCGCGCTGAAAGCGTCATTCGAAGACAATTTATACCATAGAACAGTACACTCCAAAAAAGCGCGCTGAAATTGTTCAGCTTAACATTAAAAAATCATCATGTCAGACAAGGCACATTTCTCGTTGAATGGAGGCCTAAACAAGCAAAATTGTCGATTTTATGCCAACGAAAATTTTCAATTTATTGAAGACCAGCCTCTTTACGACCAAAAAGTTACAGTTTGGTTCAGTGTTTGAGCGAATACGATCATCGGACCGTATTTTTTCGAAGACGATGATGGAGCCACGACAACCGTCAATGGTGAGCGTTATCGAGCCATGATAACGGAGTTTGTGATGCCCAATATTCGTGAAAATGGCATGGATAACTTCTGTTTTCAACAGGACGGGGCTACATGCTATAAGGACCAAGCAACAATCAATTTATTTATTTAGTTTCTCGGGAGGTTGATATCGAAAAGTGGTGATTTTGACTAGCCACCGAGATCACCAGATTTAACGCCACCAGACTTTTATTTGTGGGGTTATTTGAAATCAAAGCTATACGCTAATAAGCCAAAGACCTTAATTCAACGGAAAGCCAAGATTCGATTCGTGAAATAGCCGCCATATTGTCCGAAACATTGGCCAAAATTATGAGAAATGCCAATAAAAGAGTGCATTTGGCTGTAAAAGCTAAAGGTGCCCATTTATGCAATATCACTTGCCGAACGACTTCAGAGCATTTTTCATTTTCGTTTATGATTTTAACGGATGAGCATCAGCGCGGAAGAAGGAAAATGATGTCCTTTTCAGGTAAAAAGAGCAAAAAGAGCGCTCCCTTCCATGTTCATGCTTGGAAATTACGTTCACGAATGAAGTCTGACGACCGTGTAGTACAGTGTGAACTACAGTACTCGTATATGAATTATTGCAAGACAGTTTTGGGTCGAACCATTTGTCGTACGGGTCAGCGCCAAATATAACGTGAAATCAATATTTTTAATATACATATACAGACATAAAGTCTTTTTTACTACTACTACTACTACTACTGCACAGACAGAAAAAGCTAAGTCTTATGCGAATAAATCCAATCTGGCGTTGAGGCTTAGGGTGCAAATAACTTTTATCTCTTACAAAAGCCTTTAAGAAGCTGACGTCAGTTTAGCAGGGCTAACTGGGACTAAATGAGGTTATAGCAGATGAACCCTCAACGAGCCAATGGCATATCACCTAATAGATTGCTGCAACCCTATCAAACAACTGGATAGAGACATCCCGAGTTACGGAGCTTGAAAAGTTAATAAAATTTAATACGGCGTTTGCTTTCAAAAATAAAAGAAGCGCTTATTTTGATACAGGTTTACAATTGGCGCCCAAATAAAGTAAGAAGCCTTGAATTTTCAGAAGCCTGTTTCGTAAACAAAACCAATTTACCATATCCCGCTTTGCATAATAGACTACAACGGATGAGGGCAATCCTTTAGCATTATAAGTTCCAAGATTCCGTTAGACTAAAATTAGATCAGACCACTACTTTGTTGAAACAAGAGTACAATTGCGAACATTTCGAAAATTTTGTAAAAAAGGAGTTTGTTAGTGTACTCCAATGTCTCAAGAGATCATATGCGGCCGGAGGTTTCTGAAAATATCAAGATGCCAGCAAACATTTAAACAAATGGGAAAAGGTTGAGTCGAGCAGCCTAACCTCATCTTAATATTCCAAAATTTTACTTCACATGATGCCAACCTGCGGGGCAATTAAATACCATTACGGCAGAGAAGACTATTCAGTTTTATAAGGGGAACACCTTGGCTTAAGTGCTAAGAATCGATACGAAATAGATGCCTTATCTTAGGTTTTAGACCTAAGCCGTGAGTAAGGTTTGCACAATTCGTTAGCAGGGTCTACTCCAACAAGGTAAGTAATTTAGTGGCATCCTAAATGACAAAATAATTTAGACTATCCAGAAGGCGATGTCGTGGCACTCTGTCACTGTAAAGGAGCTTGGTAGCAAGGTAGGACTTCTGGATATGACCAACTGTATACTATCCATTGGTTGCTCTGACTCCGGTTTTACATCAGTACTCCTGAGGTCGCGAAAATACGAACTCGTCTTCCTGTGTTTCAGCCAAAATCTACTCGTATTAAAGGAAAGGAATATTCTTTCATTCGGGTCTTCACAGGTGGCACCAAAAAGGGTCTGGGATAGTCCACTGGGGTCTTTCTAGAGGGCAATATTGTCATGAATTGCTGAAAGGGGTTAAGAATCCGAAACAAAAGAGACAGTAAACCTGCGCTTAGAGCCCGGCTTATTTCGAGAATGTTAGACATCTCCAAACGCAGTCGGAACGTTGAACTTAATTGTTTAGGTTTCCTGATTACAAGTAATTGAATTGCCAACGAACTTGCTTAACAAGGTTCAGAGAAGAATTGTTCATGATCTGTAGGCATTAGCACTGTCTCTGCCCCCTAATAGGGCTTCTATTAACCATTGAATTTGATGTGAACATTTTTCATAATAAGAAAGACTGAAGACTGCTAACTGGGGCCGAAAAATGGCACTTTAATTTTGATAGCCTGCGCTCGCATCAGGCAATATAGGCATTCTATACTAGATGGGGTGAAAAGTAAGCTCCTTGACCGCCAGAATGTGCTGCTACTGCAAAAAAGGTTATGGTGCATTGAAGTCGGTGTATATTGAGGCAGACATGCCAAATTTCAGTCCGATACTGCCTTTAGTTTTGTTTTGACAGCTGATTGTTGTTGACGTGTTTGGCATCATGTTGAATATGGATAAAAATGATTTTCGTTCTCTCATAAAACATTATTTTTTGAGAGGCAAAACCGCGAAGAAAACAAAAGAAAAGTTGGATAAATATTTTGGGGCTAATGCTCCGTCAGATTACACCGTCAATCGAGAGTTCGAGAGTTTCGTGGTGGCCGCAACTCCTCTACCGATCAAGTACGCAGCGGCAGGCCCTCCGATGCGGTTACAGAGGACAATGTCAAAAAAATACATGAAATGGTGTTGGCTGACCAGAAAGTGAAGGTGCGAAGATTAGTCTGAGCGCCCACGCCATATTTTGGGCAATATTCTGCATATGAAAGTTATCCTGCCGCGCATGTTCACTCCTGAGCAAAAACACGAACGCGAGAGCACTTCGAAAGAGTGTTGCGGAATAGGGCGGACTTTTGGCGTCGATTGGTAACTGTTGATGAAACCTGGATCCACTATTACACACCAAAGAACAGAATGAGTGCCCGGCAATGGACTGAAGACGGCACGAGTGCTCTGAAGCGGCCGAGGGAGGATCAATGTGTCGGAAAGGTTATGGCGTCGGTTTTCTGGGATTGTCATGACATACTCTTCGTGGACTACCTCGAAAAAGGAAAAACCATCATAAGCGAGTATTACTGTGCATTATTGGAGCGATTGAAGGCCGAAATCACTACAAAACGGCCTCACATGAAGCGAAAAAAAATTTTGTTTTTGCAAGACAATGCGCCGGCGCATAAGAGCATCGCAACCACGGCTAAAGTCAATGACTTACGACTCAAATTGCTGTCGCATCCACCGTATTCGACCCCCGGACTATTATTTCTTACCAAACCTCAAAAGATGGCTCATCAATAAAAAATTCAGCTCAAGCGAGGAAATCATCGACGGCACGGAGGATTATTGTGCAGACCTTCCGGAAATCTACTTTTTGGACGGAATCAAGAAGTTGGAAAATCGTTGGAATAAGTGTATCAAGCTAAACGGAGACTATGTTGAATAAAATAAAAAAACATTTAAAAAAAATTTTTTTTTCATTCCCAAGGAGGTTACTTTTCACACCACCTAGTAAGTGAAGATTTTACACAGCCTGTACGTACTAGTTCTTCCAACACAATATTGAACAATAGCAAAATGCCGTTAAAGGAAGGCAAGACTTTCAGCTCAAGCCTCGCTTCAGAAAATTATAGATGGTGGAAAGCCAGTCAAGCCTTTTCCAATTCCTTTCCATTTATCAGGCCACAAATGTTTGAATTTTGACGCTTCAAGAGCAGCATACTCGTACTAAATCCCTATATTTTTTAACCAAACTACAACAAATCCAAGGCAATCAAAGCATTCAGGCTTTCAACTCGACATGATGGTTCCATGTGGTTTTTAAGATCCCATTTTTGCCTGTTGTTATGTTTTTGCGCTCTTTAGTTCATAAACTATCTTAAACTTTATAACAAGAAGAAAACTGCTGATTTTTTCCTTCCTCAAGCCGCACGTTCAACATATCTGCTGCCTTAAAAATAACGATTAAATTTACGGCCCATATTGTGTGTTAGTCTTGTGAATATCCCACTTCATGGATCTCAACTCTCGGCCTAATGTAAGGTTGACTTTCTCCAATTTTGTTTCCTCTCAAGGCCACTTTAGTGCGGTCTCAACTCAACCGGATTTTCAGTTTTTTTCTTGACCCTCCTTAAGAAATGAAGACGAGTGCAAAGATTTATTGCTAACCTGCTTTAGAACCAAACGAAACTTTCTTTTCCAATAACTCGACCCTCACGCAATTTCGCAGTTCGCTTCAGATACACATAAGTACTCGTAGACACCAAAGACTTGTGAAACAGATGTCAAACTTTGAAGTACCTGAGTAGTTGGCAAAGGTAAGTAAAATGAGTTGCATACAGAGTTGCATGTAGTAACGCATAAATTATGTAAATGCTGCATCTCTACTTGTCAAAGTCGCTGCCTATGGCAAGTCAAAGTGAAACCAACGAGGAAAAACCCCATTATGGGGCAGGAAAACCATCATAAATATTTCATAGCATTTCGCAAGAGGAAAAAAAAAATTAAATACAAAGTGAACGGAATGGTTCAACATATCCATTTATGGAATAGCCCCATCATTGTCAAATTCTCTTGAAGTCGAAGTTACCCGCTAGACAGAAAAGTTAATGTCGATCGTTGGAACCTAAATTGTTGCTGCAGTTGCACTCATGTCAAATTGTTTAAACGTTCTCCAACAGAAATTACCATATCAATCAGTTTGAGGGGGGTAAGAAGCAAATTCAATCACTGTAAGACCTGTGTGAAACAAAATAATCAAAATTTTCTCGTCGTCGGCGCTCCTGCTAATCACATGCAGCCGTCTGTCATTTATTGTGCCCCACCTTACTGCTTTTGCTGACACAAAACCGAAATCTCAGCTTCGGGATTTATGAACAAAGTTTTGGTAGATATTCTTTGCTGCCAGTTGACAGATGTCATACAAGTCATAAGCTTTGTGACATTATTTTGTCAGCAGCGACATAAACTTTGTCCCGACAGATGGTTTTTGTTTGAATGCGAGTAACTTGTCCAAAGGGTAGTGGTTAAAGGGGTTGACAATGTTAAATTGCCTTTTGATGGCTCTACGTGCGACAGAGTAATGTTCCATTTTAGTGCTTGTGTTAGGGTGGAAAGAATTTATGCTTCGGAGACGCCGAAAGTTGATAAAACAACTCCTGATAAGTTGATATAAAGTTTGGATGAGGCCTTAATCGCCACACCGGTGATAATTTTATTACATGCAGGCTTATCTGAGGGAGTATAGTCGAAAAAGTAGGATGAAATCAAATGTTGAAGAGGTCAAACGGCATTGATTTTTGCGTTGTAAACATAAATAATTATTATATTTGTGCTGATGGTAAGATACAACACATGTTGCAGGTCTTATCGGTATTTATTCATCAAACTTTGATGAAAACATATCTAATAACGTAAGTTTCTTCCTCAGTAGAAGCGTAGCTTCTTCTTCAAAATGTCGAGGAGCCAGCCAAAGTCAGAACCCAGAATATAGAAAAGTACGAGTTACCAGTAATACTCGTAGTTATAGCAAAAAGAGCATATCTTCATAGGCCGAATCGAGGAGAATCCTTCAACGCACTCCAGCATATCCCATGGGAAGGCTCATACCGAACATCATTATGGAACACGCATTTCATGTACTTAATTGTCAACGCATTTTTCTTTAAAAAAAAACAACAATAGATGTACGAGTACTTTGTCACGACGAGTAACTGAATCATCAGAGATAATTCTACCAATTACAACTGATGAAGTTGTGGAAGTCGCGAAACCGTGAAGTTGCCAAAGGGTTACGTTTAAATTTTAAAGAAGGACGATTACTCAGGAAGAGATTCTTACTTATGAACATTTGTAACGCCACGAGAAAGGGTGTTGATTGCATGATTCTTTAAAGCCAAGTGGTTCTGTATCTAACTCTAGCAGTGTCTGATCTACTTAGTACCTCTGCTCTTCTTAGTTACTACTCAAATTAGAGCTTGGTTGTCAGTGAAGACAGCAGTGTTTTGGCCTTGTAAAATGAAAAAGGCTATGTCTGGGGACAAGGGGAAGGTCAGATAGATAAAAAGCAATTTCTCTAAAAAAAAAAAAACCTCTAAAGATAGAGTATTAGACCGAAAAAAAAGATAAGAACGAGAAAAGAATCTTTTGCATGTTTTTAAACTATGTTATAATTTTGAACAGAAGCTCCAAGCTTAAAGGGTCTATAGCAAAGAGCAAAGAGCGTGGGATGTCCAAAAGTACCATGTTGTTTACTCGCAAGTTATAGGTTGAAGAATTCCTAAAAGGAACATTTCCGCTTCGTTTAAAGAATTCTTTGAGTACCTTGAAAACGTATGGATTCCTGAGTGGCAATATACGAAGACTTGTTAAAGTGGCCAACTTTCTGTATAGCGACTTTTGCCACATATAATTCTAATTATATGCTTTTGGGCAACGACTAGTCCACTTAAGGTACTAAGGTGGTTACCTCCCCAACTAACAATCCCATATTAAAGCACTGAAAGTAATCTTTGCGAGCAGAAAGGCTTCAGAAGATACATTCTCCGTGTTAATAAATTCATATATGATTTTAACTGTAGGGCTTGTGCCTTCCAATTTAGTTTGTTATCAATGAGAACTCCGAGATATTTGAAAGACTCGACTGTGGAACAATTACCAAAAACGCTGGAATGATGCTTCCCACAAGTATGTAGTGGTAAACGGAATTTTTGACAATCGCTAGAATGACAAAAAAAAACGCAAAGCTTTCTAAATTATTTTGGCATTGCTTAAAGTTCATTATTTTTGTTTTTTTCACTAATAATAAGCTTGTGAAAGGTGAACCAAATTCTAAGTAAATGAAGGTCGTTGTAAACTTTCGCAACGCATTCATGGAGCGAAAGGTCGGTGTATGTGAAGGCGTTGTCATCTGCAAATGCGCTTATATTTCCGTAAAAGCTCTGGATGAAATGTGAGTTTATGTATATAAGTTTATGTATAACAGTACTGGGCCTAGTACGAAACCTTGCGGAACGCCATTTCTAAGCTTAAGTGAAGTGCTGTAAAAGCCATTGACCAATACTCTTTGCTCCCTCTCCAATAAATAAGACTTAAACCGATTGTATGCCATTCCTCTGAAGCCAGGTTTGTATAATTTTGTTAAGATTATATTTAGGTCCACCACATCGAATGCTTTGATTATATCAATGAGAAGAGCCATAGTAGAATGGCTTTTGTTAACTACACTGAATAAATCGCAGTAGATCTCCTCCGTGGATCTTCCAGGTCTAAAACCATACTGTGCTTCTGAAAAGAAGTTACTTCTTTCTAAAAACGTCAGCATTCTTGATTTCATTAATTTTTAGAAAATTTTTGATATCGTGGCAAGCAGAGAAATCGGTCTATAATTGGCTATATACGAGGGCGGGTCAATAAGTCCGTGACTTTTGGATTAAAACACAGATTTTTTGATAAAAAAATAATTTTATTTTTCAACGTAGTCTCCCTTGAGCTCTATACACTTTGTCCAACGCTTCTCCAATTTTTTTATCCCTTCCAAAAAAAATGATTTGTCGAGGTCCTCAAAATAGGCCTTTGTTTGGAAGATGACTTCATCATTGGAGTCAAATCTTTTTCCACCAAGCCATTTCTTCAGGTTTGGGAACAAGAAGTAGTCGCTCGGAGCCAAATCTGGAGAATAGGGTGGATGAGGGAGCAATTCATAGCCCAATTCATGGATTTTTGCCATGGCAACTGCACATGTGTGCACCCTTGCATTGTCTTGGTGGAAAAGAACTTTTTTCTTGGCCAAATGAGGTCGTTTTTTTTTCAAATCGTCATTGAATCGGTCCAATAAGTTGGCATAATATTCCCCATTGATTGTTCTTCCCTTTTGAAGGTAGTCAATGTGGATTATCCCGCGTGCATCCCAAAAAACAGTCGTCATAACTTTATTGGCTGACAAACCCACCTTGGCCTTCTTTGGCGCCGATTCACCCTTAGAAACCCACTGTTTTGACTGTTGTTTGTTCTCTGGTGTGTTGTGATGGATCCATGTTTCGTCCACGGTTACAAAACGGCGCAAAAACTCCTCCATATTGCGATTAAACAACGCCAAACCTTCCTGTGAAGTTGTTACACGATTGCGTTTGTGGTCGACTGTGAGCAAACGCGGCACCCATCTTGCGGAAAGCTTTCTCATACCCAAGTGATCATTCAAAATTGAAACCACTGAGCCATGCGAAATCCCTACGGCTTCCACAATCTCTCGCACTTTCAATCTTCGGTCGGCCAACACCATATCGTGAATTTTTTCGATTGTTTCGGGTGTAGAGACCTCAACTGGGCGTCCAGGACGTTCGGCATCTTCAGTGCTTGTACGGCCACAACGAAATTCAGTAAACCACTTTTTTACCATTGAAATCGATGGTGCAGAGTCCCCATAGTATTTATCAAGCTTAGCCTTGGTCTCGGTAATGGTTTTTTTTCGCAAGAAATAATGCTTAATAAGCACACGAAATTCAATTTTTTCCATTTTCTCCTCAAATTAGTGAGTAGTCTGATAAAAATAGCTGTCAAACACAAACTAACTGACGCAGCAAGTTTAAATTTTGACAGGAGTCAACTGACAGATGCCTGTTGACAGGAGCAGTGTTGCTGTTTCAGTAAAGAGGTCAGAAATTCAAAAAGTCACGGACTTATTGACCCGCCCTCGTATTTACAACTCCCTTTCTTAAACAGAGGCAAAACCTTTGCCCTTTTTAAAGACACTGATGTTGAAAAGATAACACAAGACATCATAACATAACATAAAATATACGCTGTTGTATATTTTACAAATACAACGATGGACAGCGAGCGTAGATAACGGCTAAGGCATCAGACGGATATATCTTCATTGACCCGTTGGTACCTTTGCATGCTGCACTTTCGACTTTTTCAAATCAACAAAACACTGTGGCGCTGCCAGCCCGGTATGGGCCATGGCCTAGCTTCTTGACACTCATTTGTGTTGCTCATGTTGTCATTCTTTTTTTTATCACATCTGAGTTTATCGCCGAGTCCCAACGGCACTTCTTAGAAGCTTTTTCATAGGCAATTTTACTATCGGGAGTTTGCATTGCCCCTGCATTGAAGAAAGGGTGATGACGATTCCAAAATTTGTTTGCGATGCCGGGGATCGAACCACAGACCCTCTGCGCTATAGTCCAATGACCATCGCGCCATCACCACTGCCCTTTTAAAATCAACCGGTCTTATATATCAAAGTTAAGACTGACCGAAAAGCGACGTCGGCGTAAAGATTCAATTTTTTACTGAAGGTTTTATTACAGGCCCAGGATTCTATGCATCCTGTTTTGTCCTCAACCACTTGCAGATCGCCGCAGAATTTTCAAATGTCCGTGTCTGACAATTTGAATCTCTTTATGTGTTTCATTAGGATCCTGTCTCCTCGAATAATTGTCCAAAGCTTATCGCTGTTTATTAACATTACCGTCAAGAAGTGGCCAAAGAGCTTTGGATACCCTGTGTCCTATTCTTAGGTTAGCAGTCTTTATGTTTTTTTCCTCGATAATGCCCCGTACTTTACAGAGGGGTGATTTGATGTTAGCAACCTCACTATTGCCGAGTAGCCCTCTTCTTCTTGCAAGCTCGTCCGCTTGTTCATTTCCTTCTATACCGCTGTGCCTTGGCAGTTAGCACAGTCTCACTCGGTTCTGAATGCATAATGCTTTGAGCATTGTGCGACAATCCCGAGTGTATCAGAGCTGATGTCGGTTGATTCCATCGCCTTAAAAGCAGCCTGGCTTTCGAGGTATTGTAAATAGCGACATCTCTTCCGGATACCAATCTCATCCGCATTAGCTTAGCCGCCCTGAGGACATCCAAAATCTCTGATTGTAAGGCACTGCTTACGTCTGGTAGTCTTATAGACACTCTTAGCTCTGGGACTTCTGAGAATATACCCGAACCTGTTCGTTCCTGTTTGTTTCAAGCCATTTGTGAAAATTGCCAGTTCTTCCTCTCCGGATATACGAGTATTATATCATACGGAATGTCGAAGTCGATCAAGGAAGGAATTTCATCCGTTTAAATTGAAATTCTTGGCAGTAGCTCCGCTAGAATCGTCTCGTGTCCGAATCTACCGCTTTTGAAGTGACCTAAATTAGTGAGTCGTATCCCACTGTTTCCAGCAAGGTTTTTGATCTATAAATCGAGCGGTGTTAGGTGCAGAAAGGTGTCCAATAATGCCGTAGGGGTGTTACGGAGCCCACCTCTATGGGAGCCGTCCCTTAAACAGCCGCCAATTTTCCGTAGATCGTTTTCTTATTTGCTGCTTTCCAACATACTAGTGCGCCATATGTAAGTATGTGTCGCACCACCACCGTATATAGCCATAGCAGGTTTTAGGCCCGAAATTTGTCCTGTCTTTTGCATATAAAAGGTGTTTTTTTTAGCTGTATGAGAAGTTTCAATGTTCGCTGTCTATTGTGTGACAGCTATCAATGCCAAACTGTGTTGGCATTTCTGTTCAGTGGGGTTTGGCAATTCATCGTTTAACGCCAGAACAAAGCTACCAAATTGTGGAAATTTACTTCGAAAAAAATAAATCCGTTCGTGAAGTTCATAGAGCACTTCGTCAATTTTACGGTCAACATATTTGGCCTAGTGAGTAAGCAATTCGTGCAGTTATTGATCGTTTTCGCACTAATTTTATCCTTCTCGCTTCAAATCTATCAACAAGACAATGAAATGTGCCTAACGAAGAGAATATTGCTGCTGTAGCGCGAAGTGTTGAAGAAGACGCCGAAATGTCGATTCGTCGCCGTTCCCAACTTGTTAGCCTTTGTCCCTCGACAAAAATTAATCAGCTTAACATCGACGACTAACTATCTTAACTATCGATTTATTACAAAATCAGCTTGGTGTCAACTTTATTTCCAGAAGTGGTCCTGTTAAGGCCTCTCGGTTACTTTTTGTGGGGCTATGTTAAGTCATTGGTTTATGCCGACAAACCAGCAACACTTGAAGCATTGGAAGGTAATATTCAAGCCACCATTGATGCCATACGTCAGATTTATTGGAAAAATTAGTGAAAAATTGGACTGATCGAATGGACCATGTAACTCGTAGCCGCGGGGAGCATATGACTGAAATCATTTTTAAAAAATAAATAAATGAAATTATTTACCAGATTATAATAATAAAAATTTATTCCAACAATATTTCTGTCTTGTATTATTATTTAAAGTTCTCAAGCTCTTAAAAAAGCTTTATAAAGAGCATTACGTTGAGAGTCGAATTCAGTTTTTTGTCCAAAATTACAACCAGATACTTCGCGCTGTCCAAGAGGGACTGTTCCACTCCGTAATCGGAAGGGGCTTTAGGAATTCTTGCAACTCTAAACAGGACTCCCACTGAAGATTCAATTAATTTAGAATTTGATTGGATGAGCTGGAAATTTTATGGTGACGCCAGACATTTTTCTGTTTTTCGGCATTTGCGTCTGCATGAACCCGAAACTAACAAGTATGTAGTCGACGAACTAAGCCATATCGCTGCGCTACTAGCTACTCATATACGAGTAATCCAAAAGTCACGGACTTATTGACCCGGCCTCGTATAAGCCATTAATGGACAAACGAACGGGAGCGCTCACATTTCCGAAAAGGTTACTGGCTTCCCTCCAACCGACCATTACATCATGAAAAAATCTAAACACTCTTTTGCACCAAGAAGAATGAAGAAAATCTGTCTTGCATCATGGCTTCAACTATTTGAAGAGTCCAGTATGGGACGGCTTGGTGAAATTTCTCGATTAGACACTAAGTTATCAGTTTAATCAATGTGAATTAAAATCGCTAACAACTAGTCCAATAAAAAAGTTTCTAAATTCTGTTTCAGCAGCATCCCTTCTTCTGCTTCTATTTAGATGTGATGTCACACAGAATTGCTGTGGTAGTTCCACATCTGTTCTTGAAAGTAAATTCCTACACAAAATCTGGTGAGCATCCCAAAGGAACCCTTGTATGCTTAGATCGTTTGGACTAATTTATATTCCCCAAGTAGATATTGTCCATCGTTTGACTAAATTTCGCAGACTCCATTTGAAACAGACATGTAAATGAGTGTCACATCGCAAAACTTTTCCACGACAGACCTTGCTCGTCATATTCCACCAGCAACTTGGTAGCCAATATTCCCATTCGATCCACTCTGTCGGTCAGTTTATACGAAAATTCCAACCAAAACCAACTTTATCATACAAAATGCAAAGCCACCAAATCCCACCTTTGTAATGAAAATCTTTTTCAAGTATTTTTCCGAATTTTAAAAATAAAACTTTATCCTGCTCACAACACTCAGAACTTGTTAACAAATTCGAGGTGGTCCCTGTTCGGTTTATGCAAAATGCCCCCAAGATACACTGATAGATACTCGTACATTTGCATACTACTACAATAAAATGCAAAATTATTCACCAGACTGCAGTTTGAGAGTTGTGCCATATTTTTTGTTATTGTTGTTACAATGCTTCAATTTAAATTTCAAACCGAATCACTCATTTTTCTAAATGAGTCTACATAGAGTGCACTTCGATCGCGCGTCGATTCAGGTTAATTGATAGCCATCTATGACCGACCAGATACGGATAGGTAGCAATCATATAATTAGTTGAACTTTTATTTAAGTGTAATCATTCTGATTCATTATCTGAGCAATTCAGAATGCAATTAAGCGAACGCTACTACTCGTATCTGTATCTATAATACTCTCTACTACCACCTCAAGGAGGAGAAAGACAGACGGTGAAGAATCTGATTAATAGCGAATCCTTAGACTCAATTGCATGCCAAGGTGAAATTACTCGGAGAAAAAATATTGCAATTGCTTTTATTATCTAAGCTTTTCGTGTTTACTTTTATATCAGGTAAATGGTTATCGGCGGACGAGAAAGGTGGGAGTTAAACTAAAAGAAGACCACTGCCAGGAACAAAAACCAAAGGAAACTCCTTTTGAAATTTTTCTTTATTTCATTTAAAACGAGCTAGAGGAGGTATTTGTATCTTTGAAATGCAAACGGGACATTCCTTTGTAATATACCTATCTATTCGCTGCTGTCGTGTTTTATTTATTTTATTTCATTTTTATAAAATGACTTTCATTAGGGAAAGTGCTTTCACTTTTTAGCCCTTTTCTAGATGGAATTTATGTAGTTCACCAGTTGAATGCAATGCCCTAGAGGTAACGAGGAAAAGGCATAAAGTCAAGTCGAACGTAAGACCTTTTGACAAAGAGGGACCTCAATACAAATAAGTGGAAAGGATATTTTGAAGGAAAATGAAAAAAAATTTCGGTTAAACATTTTTGAGGATTGGACTAGTCTGATAAGTAAGAAGTCTGAAAAGTGTTCAAATATTTCTGATGAGGCACTTCTAGGACAAAGAACCTCTGGTCCTTGTGGATGAGATGAATTCCCAACAAAGCAGCTTGCAATTTTTATATCCTCGGAAGGCGTGTGGTATTTTTTCTGCCTTACTATAACCGGGCACCTTGGTTATCTGTTTTCATGTGGTAAGCAGCTGTCAACACAAAAAACGTACTGCTACGCAGTTCTGTCTTTTCAACGTGCATCCTATTTCCCTAATGTCATCTTAGACAAGGAACCAGTTTATTGTAATACTTGTACGTTGCTCATTGAAATCACAGCAAATGAAATTGTCGATGAGCTTGCTTTCGCTAAGCACGTAAATACATAAGTGACACACATCCTGCTTGCTGTGAGAATGACGACGACACAATGTAGCGCTTCCTTTGTGAGTGTCCGGCTTCAGCTCGTATCAGGCTGCAGAAACTCGGCGCCGATATAGTAGGTGCAGATAGTCGAGTGTGAATTGTAGTGTAAGTTGTCCTGAAGGACAATTCAAAAATTCAGAAAAATCCACTTTGCAAGCAGGAAAATCCTGGAGGGGAGTAAGAATAGTTCAAAATTCAAATGTTATTGCTCTATCTACAAAATAATCGATGAATGGAATAATGCTGTACTAACGAGTATCACTTTCATGCTCCTAGAAACCTTGTAGTTAGCTAGCCTAATGTCGGGAATCTATCAGCATCTCAACGGTTTTCGACAAGATAATTTAAGATACTTGACTTCGCACCGAATGGACAGCCCTTTCAGAACAAGTTAATTCAGCCAATTAGCTGATAATTTTTCGATGAGAGCTTCAGAAACGGAGTGTGTGAAAGTGTATTCCTAAAACGGATTGCCGATCATAACTAGGACTACCTTCGAACAAACAAGTCTATAGACAATGTTGTACTCTCACTCATTGAGTTAACATCGTCTTCCAGTGTTTGTAGCAGAAAGTGAGATGGTTTCGACTAAGTAAACAGCGATAAAACTTTCAACGATGGAGCTGAATATATTTTCGATTTCCTTAAGGTACTATCAGATTTTCAGAGGTTTTGCTATATTTGCTCCTTTTGATACCTTTGTCTGGACTGTGCTTGGATAATTTCGCAAAAGCCTATGAAGAAAGCATTGAAATTGAGCCACCTAGGGCAAAAGACAGCAAGCATGATTCCATCTCAGCTAAATGCTTCTTCTTCTAGCGAATGAATGCAACCATGCCCGACTGCGCAATGAAACTCAGTCTCACTTTTGACACTTTATCCTACTTTGACACATTTATCGTCATCAGGTAGTCTTTATGATATCGACTAGTTTTCCTAGTAGATCTGATGTCCAGTGTTAAATCAATATGTTCTTTAGATAGATCCGGAATAACTCTAGATTTTAATTTATCTACATTTGGAACCACCCATTTACCTCTCCAGTTGCACAAGAAATAGTTTTCTTAGCTTGACAATCATCTGTCCCTTCCAATCTCGGTGAATGCTTTCAGGAGCGGGGTTGCTGATTGTTTTTGCATTCTTGGCAAGGTAGTCCCTAATTTGTTATATGTCGGTATTACATCCGTGCAAAAGCAATTTCGTCCGGTATCTGTTAACAGATGCAGCACGAAGACATATAGGATCTACCACTAGATCGTACTGCTTCTCTATTCGGATGTCAGATGCACGTTTGTTTTGAACGTCTTGGATGACAATTTGTAGAGCTTCGGCTAAGGTGAACTGATAGATTTGATCCGTGTACGTTGTCAATCAGTCGAAACCCTTCTTGTAATGTGGTAGCCCTTGTGTTAAAACAGATTGAGAAGCCTTCCATCTTACTCCCATTGTTATTTCGTGTCTCACCAGAGCCGTGGGGTTCTTAGTAAGATCTCGCATCACGATGATACTATTTTCGTTAGGCGTTGAGTTCATTGCAAGCCCTATTCTATTTCGCAATACTTATAGTGGTTCCATCTTCTAGAGCACGTTGAACTTTTTTAGTTTCCTGAATCACCCTTCCAAAGTAGTAGTTTAACCAGCCGCTTGTCCATTTTGATTGAATTTTTTAAGTCACAAATACGCAGAATTTCCACATAGAAATTTTAACCTACAAATTGGTGAATCCAATCATCGCATCTGTGATCAGTATCACAGAACTGAAAACCACTTTACCCCTCTATTAAAGCAATCAGGAACAACGATCCAATATCGAACTTCAAAAGGCTGTTTCTGTATGATTTCCTTTTATTATAGGCATCTGCGGAATGGCAAATTTAACATTCCTGTCAATAAGTTTTAAAAAAAGACAAACGGATATATGCGTAATATTGAAGCTTACTCCGAACCTTAAGGATATGGGATCACGCTCACGCTCAGACTTGAGAATGTCTGTACTTGTATGCATTATATTCGTCACCTGTAATTCTGTCAAACATCCTACAGCGTTATCATGTTTTTGGAACTTGAAGTTTATGATTCTTTGGAAGGCAGAATTTTCTTGATGTGTTGACGTATTGTAAAGGGTGAGCGAACAGACGGTGTAGATGTTAGCTGTCAATTACTCTCATTGCCAATTACCACGCAACAAGAAATTTTTGTTATGCAATCTTATTGCGAAAATCTGCGATTTGTAAAACGTTTCGTAAAATTAATCAATTTCTCGGTCAACATAATCGCCCTAGCGAGCCCGACATTCATAAAATGGTGAAGCGTTTCAAAGAAACTGGTTCGATATCGGGTCAACCTCCGTATCAACATGCTTAGTTCGCCAAAACATCACCACTGTGAGTGAAAGTGTTCAAAACCAGCCAGGCACCTCAATTCGTCGCCGAAGTCAACAATTAGGCCTCACTTATGGCACTTTACGGCGAATTTAAAAAGTTGATCTTCATTTGCACGACTATAAAATCCAAACAACACAACAATTGACGCCTTTGGGTCATCTACAACGTCGGCGATTTGTTAACTGGATGTTGGATCGCAAGGACAATTTTTCATCGAATTTGATATTTTCCGAAGAAGCCCAATTTTGGATAGATGGCTACGTATATGAACAAAATTGTCGTTTCTGGGGACCTTTCCGGTCCGGTGGGTTTTCCACCCATACGAGATTCATGAAAAACCAATGCATCCCAAAAAAGTCACTGTATGGTGCGGATTATGGGTTCCGCGAAGATGAGGCTGGAGAGACAGTTACAGTCAATGCAGAGCGTTAAAGCAATTGATGACCAGATTTGTTTCCCAAAAATTAAGTGCATTGGGTCTGGACGATCTCTGGTTTAAGCGGAATGGTGCTACCGCCCACACAAGCTATCAATCAATCAATTTATCGCGTATGAAATTCAAAAATCGCATTATTTCTGTTAGAGGAGAAGTTGATTGGCATCCAAGGTCATGCGATTTGACACCTCTAGACTTCTTCCTGTGGTGTTATTTGATCCACTTATGCTCGTCGATAATTTTGTCCTCCAGATGGTCGTTTGCAACATCAGTCGTGGTGTCTGAACACGATGTTGTGTTCCATTCATAATTGCCATAGACCGAACTTTATTAATCAATAAAATTAAATATTGATTTCACAATAAATGTGTGTTATATTTAATGACATCTTCCACGCTAGCTGTTGGCTCACTCTTTAATAGATAGGTTCGCCACGCACTTTTATGAGTCTTGCGGATTTCGATATCCAAAAACGATATTTTTCAGTTTTTGCCGTGACTATATATATTGTTGTACATAATAATGTGTTTGTTCTTTAAGTTCCTGTACTTAGCACACATCTACGAGTATATCAATTTTTGCAAGCAATGCAGGCGAGATAGCATGTTGTTGAACTAAGTCTTGATACCAATGTCAGGAGCATTTACTCTTCTTAGTGGCGATTCGATACACTGTAACTACAATGTTGTCCGTCTGTCGTCTCTACCATAAATGCATTTACAACGTTGGTAAACATATGTGCCGGTCTAACTACTTTGAAATTTGAACCATGTTAGTTCAATGCAAAATGCAATATGTAAATTTTGTGGTCGTGTTTGTTGAAGCAAATGAGTGAAACAATGGAACACCTCCACTTTACAGCTTTAGGAATTCTCTCCGTTCACTCATTTTTGCGTCTCATTCTACTACGAAGCAAGTGGTAGTGGAATAGCTTGGATTGTATTGACATAATGAAGTATTTATACTTAACTATGTGGTCGAGGTGGTATCTCCGTCATTGTATGACCTACTCCAGCCACTGTCGAAACTGTCAGTTACAATATCGGAAACACAATCTATTTTTGAACAAAAAGAAAAACAACACAAAAAACAATTCAAAGAACAAAGCTGCTGTGGTGGTTCTAAAGACAAAAAAAGTCTGCATCTTAGCCAATAGCCTGGGTTGTCATGTATTTTAACACCAGTACAGCCCTGTTAAACGTCACCCTACCGCATTTATTCTCTGTTTGACAGTATTTCTATCTAAAAGTGTCTCACACGATGAGATAGTTTTAAGTGGTTTCAACTAAAAAACCACAGAAGCCTTGACAAAGACTGCGACAGCGGTAGCGGTAGTGAAACATTACAACACTTCAACGAAGTAGAATGAAATTGTTCATTCGGATTTGCAATGTAAATTAGTATCTTCACTCGTCATGGTGGAGTGCAAAATTTTAACTTCTATTGTCTTGCTACTCAAAAACAAAAGATGCGTTTTCCCAGCACTAAAACGAGACCATCGACTTCCCATTGTCTGTTGTGTTGTCTGTATCTTGTTCATGTATTCGAATACGAGTACTGTATATGAATGTAACCGGAAATAGATTAAAATTAATTCATCAAAACTATGAAACTTCACAATATAATTGGATTTCATCGGCAAATTGCCGTCGTAAGCCTTTGACGAAAGCCAAAAACAATGTCTGGGTTCACTCACCTACCAATGTACGAGTATCTTTACGGATGTCTATGGAGATTTAGCGCTGTTTGGTTATAAAACAATCAACGACAACCACTTAAGAAGGCCCCCACGATGACAACGAATTTTTAAGATATTTCTTGTGGGACTTGCAATTCAGTTTCGGTGTTGTAGATACGAAAATTTGAGTGCCACTCCCCGCAGCCAATTGGAGCAATTTTTCGATTAGCTTCATGGACTTCTGGCATTCTAAAGATTTATTCATTGTTGTTCTTAGCGGTTCAATAAGTCGAAGATATTGGATCCGGGCACGGCCCAGAACACCACAGAGGAGGGGGGAAAAATGGAGATGAAAAAATTGGATTAGAGTTCCTGTGCCAATTTTTTTTTTTTAAATTGGAACACGTGATGGGTCATTACTTAATTGTTTCAACCGAAATGGATGTAGAGATACATTTTTTCTTTTTCAATTGCTTCGAGGTGTGGTTTATGATTGTTTACATAACGGCACACCTAAGCTTAAAAAACGTCTTTGATTTTATGATATTTGAGTAGAGTTACGAGGGTATACACTTTAAAGTATGAGTGCGTCAGAGGAGAATAAATTCCACTTTAATAGGTGCTTAAGTTTATGTGGAAAAATCATTCAGTATCTAGGCATGAAAATAAATATATTTGTTTTGACTTGAGGAAATTTTGGCTACAGAAACCAAACAAATTACTCAATGAGAGGTCGCCTTCTCAAGACGAAGTCACCCATTTTATCTTATTTCTGTGGTTAAATTGGTTTTTATATAAAGTATACGATTAAACAAGGGTGCGTCATAAATTGAGATAAGTATTGACCTCTATTGGAATAAGAGGATCTTTGAATAGGCAATATCTGGACAACGTAAGGGACTACTTCTGTGTTCGTCAACAACGATATTTCTGAAGAAATTTTGATGAGGCACATACACTTAATTGAGTACCTTCCTTGTATGCAATTTATATAGTCATTGCTCCTACGAAATTCCTACAGATTTGGTAAACCAAAAGTAAGTCAGACAGCTCAACTCCTAAACTTCTCAGTAAATCTCTCAAGAACCAAAAAAAGCCCCTAAATTTTTGTTGAAAATCATTTTTAAAATTTACTTCAAACCAAAACACATGATCTGATCCTGTTTACTTAAGATATAAATACGAGTTAATATCAACAAACGCCAGTCATCTCATTAAGCATAGCCACAACTAGATGCCCTCATTCACTCATCTGTTTCATGCAGAATTCCTAATTTTTTCTGGAAAAAACGTATCAGTCCTATATAAAAAAAAAGAAGTAAAGACGTTGTAAGTATCTTTGGGCCCATAGCAATACTGTTTGGCATACCCAAATTATTCGAAAGGACTGTATATCAAGGATTACTTCCACACAATACGGGTGAGTCGTTTATCTGCAAAGACTAGTCTGTTTTAGAAGACACAACAACAGTCACCACTAACCAAATTAATGAATTTATCTCTAGGACGCTGTGTGCCTTAAAAACGGTAACAAAGTCGATGCAATATCTAGCAACCGCAGCAAAGCAATAGAGAGATTTCTCTCACCAACCTCTGAACCTTAAAAACATTAAAAATACAGTCAGTTTTAAATCCTCAATCCTTTCAGGGTAGCCACTTTGGCCCTATCATCTTTATCCTTACGATAGACGATTTTACTTCGTTTCTTAAATATTTTCGCTGATGACATAAAGTTTCCAGATTTATTATATATCATGGTCCTCTAACTGCAAATGCTTACAAGACTGCTTATTTAAGTCAGTTTTCGGTAAGGGGCCAGCTAAACTTTCTGGAGTTTAATGTCAACAACATTCTATAATTTTTATTAAAAACGGTAGGTATTGAGTTCGGATCAAAGGTCTTTATTCATTAAGGAAAATGATTTATCACTTTAGGCATATGTCTTCCTTGGCTGGTTTTGATGAAACGCATCTTTTCGATCCAATTCTTTCAAACATACTGGACTCACCAATAATTCAATATTTGCTTGCAACGCCTGAATACATGGTCCCACAAGAAATTATTCACTGGCATCAAACCGCAAGATCTCAGTGTCTTATTCACTCGTTCATTCCGGAGTATAACATTGGAGTTCAATTAAGCCCTCAGTAAGACATGGCCAGTACAAAAAACACACCTCCATTCGGCTAGAATTGCTATATGATCAACATCATCACACATTATTTGACAGTTATGTTGACCATTAATTGAAACGCGATCTCCTGTTCCATTTTTAAAAAAAGTAACGACCAATGAGGCCACAGGCTCAAAGATCACACAAAACAATGGACTGTAGACCCACTCCGGAAATGAAGACTTTGCTTGTGTTGAGGTTGAAAGCCTCGTCACTAGCCATGATAATTCAGCAAAAATAAGGGCGGCTTCAAGATCCCAATTCGCAAATTTCCTTAGTAAGCCATTGTATTATGGCTTCATATCCTACAATATACCAACTGGCTTTAATCAAAGTGTAGCCCGGTTTTTTTTACAAAATTTTCTACATAACGTTCGGAGGGCAAAAGCTTAAAATGTTTTAACACACATAAACTTTGAAAGGACTAACAAAATCACGTTCAGAGCATATTGCCACTAAAATTTGCAAGATATAGTATACCTGCAGCTAAAAGCCAAAAAAGTACCCCATCCGCTTCTTATACTATCATTAATCAGTTGTATAACTGGTTGTGTACCTCACCATTCCATTAGATACTCGTATTATTTGAAGGACTAAGTTCATTCCATCCTCTCCCGTCGTCTAAGAACGTGAGAACTACCTAGTCAAGTCATAAATACTGGTACACAACTGAACTCACTCATTACGAATGCAACACTGGGCGCATCCATTTCGTATTGATTGCGATTTGACAGTTGATATTTATGCTTCATTGTGACGTAAAAAGTTTTTGACATTAATTGCTTACAATCATGGAATGGGCAGACCTCGAAAATCGTATTGTGGTAGTTGGCCTACTTAAATGCAACATGGAAAAAGGCGATATCTTTAGGACGTTGCGACCGCTTGAAATCACTCACAATTATATGTATCGTGCTGTGAAATTCTTTGAGGATACTGGTGGAGTACGAGACCGTCAAAGATCCGGCCGTTTGTGAGAACTGCGAAAGCGATCAAAGCCGTGAAGAAACTAATCGACTGAAAACCGCTGCGAAAACAGAAAATCTTGTCGCGGGAAATGCAAATTTCGCAAAAATCCATGTCTCGCATTATCAAAGAAGACTTAGGACTCAGTGCGTACAAGCGACACACTGGACACCTGCTCACGTTCGAAGCGAAGATCGAAAGCGTTACTCTGCCGGTACGCGAAGAACGCTCACAGACAAATTCTGTTTACTGACGAGATCTTCAACGTAGAAGCATCGTTCAATAAGCAGAACGATCGTGTGTATTCTCGGTCATCCAGAGAAGCATCCCAACACATCCCGAGGGTTCAAAGAGGCCACCATCCCGTGTCTGTAATGGTATGGTGGGGAGGGTGCTACGGTGGCGTTACCAAGCTCTATTTTTGCGAGAAAGGAGTGAAAACATCGGCCAAAGTATATCAATCGACCGTCTTGGAACCCAATGTGAAGTCTCTCAACCAATCAATATTCAACAACAAGCAAGACTCTGCTCCAGCTCACAAAGCAAAATCGACACAACTGTGGCTCAAAAACAACGTTCCGGACTTCATATCAACGGATGATTGCCCAGCTGGTAGTCCTGACCTCAACTCGTTGGATTACAAGTTTTGGTCCGCATTAGAGGGCATGGCTTGCTCTACTCGACACTCAAATATTGAGGCGTTGAAGCGAGCCCTTGTCCGTGCAGTGGACAATTTCCCCATACATGAATGAGTGGCCACATCATTTTAAGTCGTGCTGGAAGGCAAATCGAAGTCATTTCGAATAAGTTGTGCTAAGATTTGTAGCCATTGAAAAACCCAATAAAAAAAACAAAAAAAATGCTTAAATATTAATTCGTTTTCATTTGGCGCTGATTTTTTGTGTACCAGTATTAATGACTTGACTAGGTAATTATGGGCTGATTGGATATTTTTTGGTTAAGCGTTGATCCATACAAGATTGAATCATACAAGAAACCATGCATGATAAGTGTCAAAATACCGGAAGAGACAAGATCATAGGAGTCATGGGCATTTGGCTTCCGGAAATCCATTAAAACAGCAGAAGTTGAAGTTCTAATCAAAAGTTAATTTCGTGGTCCATAAAACCTGACCAAGGAACCTCCAAATACTTCAATTATTTAAAAGTAAAAAAAAAAAGATTCACAAATGAACCTACCAAAGCACAAGTTCACCATTCGCAAAACTAAAACCGAAAAGATATTTTGTTAAATCACTCATTCACTCTTTTTCATCACTTCCTTGGAAGTCGTCCTATAAAAATAAGAATATACCATGCTTCGTTGATTTGAAAAATAAAAAAAATAAAAAATAGCAACATCTGCTTGCTGATTGAAAATTCAGAGTACATAACTCTATCTGATCCGAGAAGAAATAAGAATTTAGTGCGTACAAAAAAAAAAATAAAAAAAATAAAAAATACCAACATCTGGTTGCTGATTGAAAATTCAGAGTACATAACTCTATCTGATCCGAGAAGAAATATGAATTTAGTGCGTACAAAAAAAAAAATAAAAAAAAAAACGAATTTCGCAATCGAAATCATATTCGATTCAACTTAATCTCTGTGCCACATGTTCGTTGCTCACATCGTATTCCCTCCAATCATTACTCACACCGTGGAATAGGTAGGTGATAATGACTTTCAGATACACAATCCAATTGAACGCATATTTTATCCGCAAAAAAAAAAAAAATAAATTAAAAACATGAAATTTAAGACCTTGGCCAATGCTACAATTTTGATTGACTGGCGTTGGTTGCTGTTGTAGTTGTTCATTGAAGTTAGTTGAGTGCTGTGAATAGTTATTCAGTTGTTGGAACAAATGAAAAACAACAAAAACAAAATCACCAATCCATCAGTACCGCAAGTGGTGTCACATCCACGTGCAGTTGCGCAAGTACAGACATATGCGAGTATCTATTTGTTGTACTCTCGCAATTGTACAATACAATTTTTCACAACGTTTTTGTGATTTTCGCTTTTGGTTTTTTTTTTTCGGAGAGGAACACGTTTTACCAACCAAATTGAGTTTCTTCTCCCCTTTTTCTTTTGCTGATTTTTCAAGAATTATGACCTAAATGTGGAATTCTTCGCAGCACCTATTACCCAGGTGGGCATACAATCGATTGGACAATAAGTAGAGTCGCACAAGCATGAAAGTGCTTCCATTCTTATGGGTCTCTTTTTCACAAAGTTCTTATGCCTTACATTTGCATAAAACAAGAAATAATGGCCTTGAGGTTCAAACAGCGAAACTCAATGGAGAGCGACATTTTATGGGGGAAAGGCAGTCGAAATGGAGGAGATTTGCTGAAAAGGTTTCATACAGATACACAGAAAACTCCTTTGCCTTGTCCCCAATATATTTAGTTTAACTTTCAGCCATCAAATAACATTGGAAGACTTAAGATCAAAAGATTTATTTCGAATATTTTACTCTCTGTCACAATACTATATAACACTCTTCTCGAAGTGTGCTTTTACGATGTCGTCGATGTACATATACTCGCTGTGATTTAATCTCATGGATTTCTTGTTTGAATCATATAATACTTATAAGACCTTATAACTAACTAATAACCAACTACTCCCAAAAGAAGGTCTTTCAAAAAAAAGCGGAAAAAAGCGCTAAAGTCAAACATCTTGTTGCCTTGTTAGTAAGACATATTTTCCATCCCTCGTGATATGATCTGAATATTTCTTCGAAAATTACAAATTGAAGGGATCGATTCCTCTCTGCTATAACACAGAATTAAAGTCAGTTGGGTTGTGGGCCAGCGTCTCGCATCCGTACAAATGACATTGCTACAAGCTAGACAAAACTGACACCGATTCCTTGATGATGGCGACCACATAGGAGTAACACTATCCTCTGTTTTACTTTCCTTAAAACTTCAGTATATGTACTTAAGTCTCGGATATCTGCGATACCAATAGACTTGTTTTCGAAGGCTCAAGGCAGCATGTCTCAGCCCAAGCTCTGCCTCATGATTAGTTTGATTTAAACAGGCAATATATATCTAAGTCTAACTAGATTGACTTGACTGTCTTTTGTGCAATAGGCGTGTTGAAAACATCACTTATTTATGGTAACTTTAAGTGTTTCATCTTCTAGTCGCCCGGTGCGCCAAAATTTCATAGACAACTCACCCAAGGGCCCTGAATGATGACAAGCTTCGTACTACTTATAGAAAACCCCTTTGTGACTGATGCCGTGTCACAGCACGGGCTATTTGAAAGCATCTAAGGTTCAGCACATAAGGCGCGAATATAGGCATATCTAGCAGTGGAGGGAGTACAGTTTAAAGGCCAAAGAAATGTAGCGCTTCGACCACCTTTTCGGAACTTTGCTTGCATAGGAGGGAGGAGGATCAATTCAGGAGATCCAAGGAGCATTTTGCTCATTTTTAAATTTGTCTTCCCGTAGTAGAAGTCTTCAAGGAAAATAGAGCGGTTTGATGTAATCGCATTTCCGCCAAACCTTTTGTGTGTCTAATAGATTCGCAGACCTTCTGTATTCACTCAATGCACAAATAGAAATATGGATAGAGAACAAATAAGTGGAAGAACAGAAATGAAATCGAACTTACACAAACGGATGGAGTGCAAAAACTGGAGAGGTATCTACGCCAAGCTGTTTCTCTTCATATCAGCTACAAAAAATGTGGATCAGATCAAAAACATCAGGAGTTCGGCGACCACCTAAATACTCTAGAGATAATCCATGATAATCCAACTCCATATGCTCTTCATAGACTTTGAAAAAACGTTCTCATTATAAGCAATATGCTTCAGCCAACCGTGACGTCCTCCCCTTGATAAAGAGTGACATCAGCACTAAAACACATGTGATGTGTCACTCTAGCAATGTCTGCATGATTTTGAGTTGAATTACATATATCAATCTGTTTGGTTCTAATGCCCAGAACACCTGGGCAAACACCTCGCAAACACAACGTGCGAGGCAACCATCTCCTGAACATTGTAACATTTTTATTTTTACAAAAGTTAGACATTGAGTAATTGACTGAACGCTATCCAACAAGTAGGAAAAGAAGATGGAAAGAACTGTAGTCAAACTATACGCACATCGAATTCAGCGTAGGATGCAAGTTCTCTACCTTGTTGAATAGGATAAATTACTGAAAAACCAATTGGGCACTGTTGAAGAAATAGCTTGATACGTTCATGTATAGACATTACAAACTCCTGTAAATCGCCTGTTCCATAGTCTGAAATTCCAAAACAAGTCACTAAAGACTAATTTGGAGCCTTTGCAGGTCGAAGTAAAAGGAATATGAGAAGCCTTGTTCGGGTTTAGAGGTAAATCAAATCAAGCAATAAAGCTCAGCAACATTCTCAAAGGATGCACAACACCCAAACTAGAAACAGACAGAAGCCACCACAGAAAGCACCTTTCTTGTGTCGAAAACAGGGACTTTGTGCCTGATGATTGAGATTCATATGCTAGGTAGCCTGATCAAAACCGACTCAAAACTAGCCCACATCTCTGAAGTTGCAAGTGAGCTGATTCATAGAACTTGCTAAAGCCGGTATCTGCCATCGGTTATAGAGACGGGTGAGACCCTTAAACACGATGTCTCTGCCTTTGGCGCCGACGGCATAATTATTATGTTACAAAAAGGTGTAGAACAGCGCTTAAAGAGAATTTTCACTCCTAGACTGGCATTAGCATACATACCGAAACGATGGTGAATAGAAAGAATTCAGACTCGCAGAGTTTCAGAGTTGAGTTCCTTCATATTGAAGAGGATGAAGAGAATAGTTGAGGTTCATGTAATCAAAACTGTTTTGTAAATGCATTCTCTGTTAAAGAAAAAACACGTTTACCAACGTGGAAAATACGGCAAGACTGCTCCTTCAAACTGATGGGCGGAGTGAATGATGCATTTGACAACAAGTATGCTCAGCGCAATTTTGTCGACATTGAGCGTGCTTCAAGCGTCCTTTACTCACTTAACCCGTCACAACGACGTAGAGTAATGCTGGTGATAGAACTCGGTTTGCGGAAATTACACAGAAGTTGGCTACAAGGTGGTATTCTGTTTCCAGTGCTAAAGGGGAAATTGGTAGATTCACTGCTTACCGCGTCTCCATGCTATAATGTTTGGGTAGCCCTAGACGTGCCTTGGTGGACTAAAAAAGAGGTTTCAGTCAATCTTCTCAAACGTAAGATTGGAAATTGGCTGGTCTAGTCTATCAAGTGCCTAAAGGCATCACCATCCATTTTTTCAGTCAAATAAGGTCGCCTGCATTAAGGCTTTCTTTAGAACGCCTGTCTTGCTGTAGACGCAGTAATGCATAATAGAAGCCTTACGCGGCGACTGGGTTCCAGGACTTCTTAGGGATCATGGAAATTGAGATTGCTGATAAACTCCCACAACAGGACTCCAGCTTGTTAAAGATCTTCCTGAGGGGTTTTCATCGAAAATTAGGTTTTGTGTGAGCAGGATGTACAGATTCAATGCTAATGATATTTTATCAATGAAGTGTTAACTTATCCACGTATGTTCCAGGAAAAAGAACATCCAAGGTTTGCAATAGACTCTATCTGCGCGGGAGTGCTCTTTTCCAATGAAAAAAAAACACAACAAATTGCCAAATTTAAAAGTTGCGAAAGGTACTTTCGGTCTAAGTTCTAATGCGGCCGAAACTCCAAGTTTTAGGCACTTGAGCCCAAACGCTCAATGAAACCTTGTTGCTCAATATGTAGAGCTTCCTGTCCTTTCTTTATTTAGGAAATATTTTCTCGGCCAATCTCTTACTAGATATGAGCAACAGAATTCGCATTCTGTTTGCTATGCAAATTATGTCAGAACAATATTTTCAGTATGACAACAGATCTTCCCTAACATACGGTTTCAATCTTCATGCTTCATGTAAATTCATGCTCCTTGGCTAGATATGCCCAAACAACAGCCCTTTCAATATAAACAGATTTGATCAAAGTCAGATCGGAGATTCCAAAGAGCGTTCTTTCGAAGCATACTAAGTGTTGATGGGTACATGCTATAGGTAGCAAGTCTCAAAGCCTATAGTTCAATGTTCTTTATAGCAGCCATTCATGACCTTTACCCACCTAGGTGGGCAAATGGGCTTTCGACACAGGACGTCACATAACTTGGTGATAGCCTAACCAAACGTAAACTGGTTTCACAAGAAGGAGTATACGGTTGGTGAACACTCACACAAAAAGAAGACAAAATCGATATGTCGTAGAGACAAACTCACATTTTACGAGTACTTAATTTTTTTATTGTTACTCTGGCCATCAATCTGTCGATAAACATGAAAGAATTCAAATTTAAATGGGAATACCTATAAAATGCAAGCTGCCGCGTGAGTACACACAGTTGCCTTTAGCTGGTCATTCTAATGTTGGCGTTTCATATCCCTAGAATATTCTTTAAAATATCTACTACAGTGCAGTTCAAGACCAAAATCAATTATTTTGACCTAAGGCCTTTTATTTGCAATTTTCTTTTGCCAGACAACCCCTCTTAAGCCAATTTAAGTTCCCTCAAGCCCTTAAGCTGCCACATTTAATAATTTAAACGAGCTGAAAGCTATTTACGGACAACTGTCTGCACTTACGTCAAGATAGAAACCCTTTGAATGCAATTATGAATTGCACAAGTCAGCTTTTTTCCATCTGCTGGAACAACATTGTCAACCATGACATTATTAACCTTCTGGACACCAGCTAAGTCATAATAAGCTTAAGATCAAATACTCCAAAGTAAGACCGCCACACTCCAAATGGACGGACCACTTCCCAAGGACACTTCCGTAAACACTTGTTTTTATTTTTTAATGATCACTAATTAGACTCGTGAGCCAGAAGAGCTCTTAATACGTACAAATATATGACCGATTGTTTTTCCACTTATCAGTGAAAATAAAAAGAAGTTATTAAGCCGATAAGGTAAATTTACGCTTAATAAAGTGTAAAAAAAAGTGTATAACGTCATCCTCTAGATGATTTCATACCGAGAACGATTTGAAATTGAAATAACATAAAATGAATACGCGTACCTACTTAGTTAGACTTTATTGATTAAGAACGTGCAGCTAAAATTCATAGAATTTCATGCTATCAAATGAGGTAAGCAACATCAAATTGGAATAGAATAAAAATAAAAAAATAATATCGATGATGACATTGCCGTCACTTGGAACAGCTGGTGAAAAAGCACGTTCACACTATGTACTCGTGTTTCCGGGCAACATATCACACCTAATATCTGTAAAATGAGAAGTAATACAGATACTCTGCGACTTCTTGTTTGTGATTCCTCATTTGATCTCTACGGCGGTGCCTTTGTCTTGTACAACCACGCCACACTGTTGATATGGAGTTTCAAGCGTTGACATAGAGCGGTTGATAAAATCGTTTTGGTGATGTTAAAGTTCTGCGATCCCATTCACCGGGCATACTATCTCTTTAAATAAAAATCAATGTTTGTTTGTTTGTCCTTTATAGACTCTTAAATGGTATGAGATAGAGCACTGATGTCTTTGGCAACTTTGTTCAGAATTCTGTGAAAAAGGTTTTGGTACCAAATTTTTATTTTTTTATTTTTTTTATTTCAAGCAAAACTTTATAAATAGTCACAATTATATTGATCGGACACATGATTTATGAGATACAATCGAAAATGTTTATTTTTTGATTTATTTTTGCAAAAATTAAGAAGTAATGTGGGGAAAAATTGTTGAAAATATTGAAAGCTATAATTTTGTGAGTGCACTTTTCCGATTGTTAGCACCAGTGACGAGATATAGAATACTCGAAATCTTCTATTCAGTGTACTTAAAACTTGATCTTGGTCGCGGAAATATGCGTGGCAACGCGCGCCGGATACAGCTAGTATTTTACTCGTATATAACAAATGAGTTGGTATACTTCTTAATTTAGATATCCCTGCTCTTAACTCCTTTTGCACGGGTGGAAAAATACGTTGAATTCTTGTGACTGACACTAGAATGTTAGCCGTTTTCGCCCTTAAAGATGAGGAGAAAGATGACGACACCAAGGATGCCTTCTATGAGCTCCTTAACAAGACCTACGAGCAATGCCCTAGCTATGACATTATAAATTTCCTCGGTGATTTTAATGCAAAGCTAGGAAGAAAGGGTATCTTTGGTGGAACAATCCACCTCCACCTCCGATAACAGATTCAGGCTAATTAACTTGCGGCGGAGCGAAACATTGTCGTGGCTAGCACGCGGTTCCCACATCTCGACATACACAAGGGGACTTGGAGAACTCCTGATCAATCAACAGTCAACCAGATTGATCACATTGCGATCGACGCAAGACACTCCTCCAGTATTATGGATGTCCGTACGTTCCGAGGAGCCAACATCGACTCGGACCATTACCTTGTTAAAGCCAAGGTACGGTTGCGTATATCCCAAACTACGCCAAGACAAACTAATGCTGTGAAAAAATTCGATGTCAGACGGCTACAATCGCAAGAGATCGCCAAGTCCTTTTCCGATCGAGTGTCTCTTAACCTCTTAAGAGGTCCAATGCCGCCAGCAACAAGCATCGAAGACCATTGGAAACACTGCCAAAACGCCATCAGAGATGCCGCTTCTGATGTGCTGGGTTTCACTCGTCCACTACAACGAAACCCCTGGTTCGATGATGAATGCCGGCAAGCACATGCAGCTAAGCAAGATGCATATAAAGCGGCGCTGCTTAGAAGGACCAGAGCTGCTCATGAGCTCTATGAGCAGAAAATGAGAGACGAACACCGGCTTCTCAGGAGGAAAAAGAAAGAGCATAAGAAGCGCGCGATCGAGGAAATTGAGAGATACTACTCCAGGAATGAGGTTCGGAAGTTTTACCAAAAAACTCAGGAGCAAACACAAGAAGTACTATCTTTCAAAAGTCCGTCCAACTACTCGCATACGCCGACGACATAATCGGGAAAAAGCAGCGTGATGTCAGTGGCGCTTTCGCGATCATTGAGACGGAAGCGGCGAAAATGGGTTTAACGGTCAATGAGGGCAAGACCAAGTATATGCTGTCAAGCAAAAAGGACAACCAACACCGACGTCTCAGGCAGAACGTCACCATTGACAGGTATAACTTTGACGTAGTTAATGACTTTGTCTACCTAGGCTCCGTTGTAAATACAGACAACGACACCAGCGCTGAGATCAAGCGAAGAATAACTCTTGCCAACCGCTGTTTCTTTGGGTTAAGAAGGCAATTGAGTAGCAAAGCCCTCTCTCTGACAACAAAAGTCACCCTTTAGAAGACCTTAATAATCCCGGTCCTGCTCTATGGCGCAGACGCATGGACATTATCAAAAATAGATGAGGGTGTTCTTGGTTGCTTCGAGAGAAAACTTCTTCGGGCGATCTTCGGTCCCGTCTGCATTGACGATGAGTGGAGGAGACGTCCGACGGCTACAATCGCAAGAGATCGCCAAGTCCTTTTCCGATCGAGTGTCTCTTAACCTCTTAAGAGGTCCAATGCCGCCAGCATCAAGTATCGAAGACCATTGGAAACACTGCCAAAACGCCATCAGAGATGCCGCTTCTGATGTGCTGGGTTTCACTCGTCTACCACAACGAAACCCCTGGTTCGATGATGAATGCCGGCAAGCACATGCAGCAAATCTAGATGCATATAACGCGGCGCTGCTTAGAAGGGCCAGAGCTGCTCATGAGCTCTATGAGCAGCAGAGGAGAGACGAACACCGACTTCTCAGGAGGAAGAAGAAAGAGCATGAGAAGCGCGCGAAGGAAATTTAGAGATGGAGGTAAAAATAACATGCCACGGAAATACACCCCGAACCGAAGCCTGTAGAGATAAACAAGGGAACGTCGTAGTAGAATCGCAGTCGATGCTGAGGATTTGGAAGAACCATTTCTGCAGACTGTATAACGGCGATGACGGACCAAATACCGCTGTCAGGCAGAATCAACCTTTCAACTTGAACGATGATGACTAACAATTCCGTCCACCCGACCTGGATGAAGTGAAGATAGCCATATCGAAGCTTAAGTCCAACAAAGCTGCTGGAGCGGATGGCCTGACTGCCGAGCTCTTCAAAGCGGCAGGCGATGACTTGGTAAGGAGCATACACCAACTTATCTGTAAAATATGGTCGGACGAAAGTATGCCCGATGAATGGAACCTCAGCATTGTTTGTCCGATTCTCAAGCAACGAGACCCTCTGAACTGCGCCAACAATAGAGGAATCAGTCTCCTTCACATTGCATACAAAATCTTATCTGGCATATTGTGTGAATGCCTGAAGCCGTTCGTCAACAACCTGATAGGTCCATATCAGTGTGGCTTCAGACCAGGAAAGTCCACCATCGACCAGATATTCACGCTACGGCAGATCTTGGAGAAGACCCATCGATTTTAAAGCCGCGTATGATAGCATCTATAGAGACGAGCTATACAGAGCAATGTCTAGTTTCGGCATCCCTGCCAAACTCGTCCGTCTGTGCAGGATGACGATGAAGAATGCACGCTGCTCCATCAAGGTCGGTAAAGATCTCACCGAGACCTTTGATGTCCAGAAAGGATTTAGACAAGGCGATGCGCTGTCGTGCGATTTTTTCAACATCGTACTAGAAAGAATAGTGCAGAACTCACGAGCAAACACAAGAGGCACTATATTTCAAAAGTCCGTCCAACTACTCGCATACGCCGACGATATTGACATAATCGGGAGAAAGCAGCGTGATGTCAGTGGTGCTTCCGCGAGTCAATGAGGGCAAGACCAAGTATGTTTATGCTGTCAAGCAAAAAGGACACTCAACATCGACGTCCCGGGCAGAACGTCATCCTCGACAGATATAACTTTGAGGTAGTTAGGGAATTTGTCTACCTAGGCTCTGCAATAAATACAGACAACGACACCAGCGCTGAGATCAAGGTTGACGGTGAGTGGACGGAACGACATGGACCTAGCCAGAGGAGTGAAGATCCAAAGACTGAGATGGCTGGGTCATGTATAGTAGAGCGACACCAATGCTCCGGTCCGAAAAGTCTTCGAATCCCCTCCCGAGGCACAGCGCAGTAGAGAAAGGCCAAGACTCAGGTGGCTCACGCAAGTGGAAGAGGACCTCAGCTAACTTGGCGTGCGAAGCTGGAGGCAGCTAGCCATGGATCGAGCTGGCTGGAGAAGCTTGTTGACTGAGGCCCAGGTCCACCCCGGACTGTAGCGCCACTTAAAGTAAGTCCGAAAGTGGGCTAACTTCTATCGAACACTGGTGGAATTGGCGTGTAATCTTTGCTTTGCAGGCCTTCCTGTACTCGAACTATTTGAGTCACTTCTATATTGAAGACTAGACTGGCTTATTCATTGTTGAAAGTGAGTTGTTTTTCCTGCTCCACACCGAAACGGTTTTTTTTCTGTATTTGCAGTCATAGTTGTATAAATTCTTCTTCAAATTGTATCGCCACTTTAATTCTTCATGCTGTTTGGGTATATTAAACAGAGAATGGCGCCGTAAGTATGTTTCGGCTGCTTGCAGTGAAATGAAATAAGCCAGAAATGGTGGGCTTTATATATTTCTCTACACAACCCTCTCATGCCCTGGGGAAGGGAGTCACGAAGTACCTTCTTGTGATAATTAGATAGTCTAACGATGTCAGAAATTGGGGAGGATTGTGAGCGATACCAGTATATTTGTTCTATTAACTTACCAAGATGCTTGAACTCAAATCCTTTTAGAATTGGTTGTTCGAATCTCGAGGGATAATTAACTCCTCATTACTGACAACAATGCCCACGTCTTCTTGCCGTTTTCTTCAGCTCCGATTTCAGTCATTTATGTACTCATCCATCTCTGAGTGCAACCTCATTAGGATAAGTATGCAATTCTTTCTGCCTGTTAACGTTCAATGTTCCTCTCTTCATTAATCTTTTCTTAGTCATAAATATTGTCGAATTATTTTTGACCTTCCTTACCATTCTTCCCTGGCATTGTATAGGTACTCTTCCCCGTATTGACGTTTCATTCAACTCATTTAACAAAGTCATAAATTTCATGGTTAACAGAATTCGTTGATTGGTCTGAGTTAATCTTTATGAAAAGCTGCCCTTAAGCTGACTTTGACTGACTTTGCTTATGTCGCAACATAGGAACATACGAACAACTGACAACTCCAAACCCAATGTCTCATACTATAAACAAAACAAGCTTTAGATAAACGAGATAAGTAAAACGATAAGATAGAGTACTCACTCGAGTACTTGAAGCAAACAGATATGAATACATGTACATCCAAAATAGAGAACAGCATGTCAACATGAACTCTTGCGACATGCTCGTATGTAGGAATATGGATGTTGTACGTAAGCAAGAGCGATGACGTCTTAGTCGTATCTTTTCATGCAAAAATCGTGAAAAATATTCAACCTCTACAAGTAAGACATGAGATACTATTTCGTGATTATACTATCAGATACTAAAAGCAACTTATCTCAACGAAAAACAAAATAAAAAATACCATATTCTTGGAAAATATAAGTGAAAGTCACTCAGGCAGTCGGTGGAACCGAAACATGTTCGGAATCGATGTTCAACTAAACGCAAACCAATTTGCAATGGGCACCGCTAAACACCGACCATGCTACGAATAACTACACCTCTTGTAGGAAAAGTGAATTTAGGTTGTAAGACTTGTAAAATTGCAGAAACATCATAAACGAGAACGAGTACATGACTCTGGCAATGGCTATGCCATGATCGTAAACGGCTACTAATTATAAAGGAATTTTCAGGTTATCTGATCAGAAAGTTGGGCCCAAAGCATCCGACTTTTTCGAGATACGTTCAGCTATATAGATACACAGTGGATTTGTTAAGTGTAAAGTGAAAGAAGTTCTACAAGTTGTTATGATTTATTGCATAAACTGGAATTCTGGAGTGAAATACGTGTCAAGGTGAAATGTGACCTCGTTACAAAGAAAATTATTCCGGAAGACGGTTCACGCAAAGACGATCGATCAATCGAGGGACAGTATATTATTAAAAAATTTTTTTTGTCCATATTAAGCCCTTTTTGGAAAGTTTGCTGCGGGCAAAAAAAATAAATCAGATTTAGGCCTATAATGTGGCAAAAAACAAGGTTTATGGGTGAAACGATTATTATCATGTGGAACAAGTGTCTGTGAAATGTAAACCGATTTATTCCAAATTACGGATAGCTCGTTTACAACTGCTTTCACCAATAAATTTTAAATTATGAGCTGCTACATTTAAACTATCTGGTATTTAAAACTAAACGATATTTGTGAAGCTAAGTCAACCAGACATCGAACAAGGAGCTTTTTTTTATTTTAAAACTTACCATTATTGAGACATTCTTACCTAAAAAGAGAGAAAAACAATCAATAAACAGTTAGTTTTTTTTTTAAATTCTATCAGCTAGAAACTACGGATACAAATGTACGTTTAAGTAGAAAGTAGAAAGGACAAGTTAAGATCTTACATTCATACAAAACTATCTAACTATAGTATGTTAGATCCCTCAAAACGGTTACTTAGATGATAAATTCTAGTTTTTTCCTCGAAAGGAATACATTTCATCCACAAGTCGAAGACCTTTAGAAAATAATGAAAAAAGCATAAGCCTTACACCGTTTCATCTTCAAGTTGAAGCCCATCTATAAATGTCTTCGTGAAACATTTAGTGGCGTTTCACCCATCATGCGCCGGTAGTAGTAAATAAATACTAGGTGGGGTGAAAAGTAACCTCCTTGGGAATGAAAAAAAAAGTTTTTTTATTTTATTCAATATAGTCCCCTTTTAGGTTGAAACACTTATTCCAGCGATTTTCTAACTTCTTGATCCCGCCCGAAAAGTAATTTTCCGGAAGGTCTGCAAAATACTCCCCCGCGGCGTCGATGATTTCCTCGCGTAAGCTGAATTTTTTATTGATGAGCCATCTTTTGAGGTTTGAAAAGAAATAATAGTCCGAGGGGGCCAAATCGGGCGAATACGGTGGATGCGACAGCAATTGAAGCCGTAAGTCATTGATTTTAGCTGTGGTTGCGATGCTCTTATGCGCCTGCGCATTGTCTTGCAAAAACAAAATTTTTTTTTGCTTCATAAGAGGCCGTTTTGTAGCGATTTCGGCCTTCAATCTGTTGATGGTTTTTCCTTTTTCGAGGTAGTCCACAAAGAGTATGCCATGACAATCCCAGAAAACCGACGCCATAACCTTTCCGACCCATTGAGCATCCCTCGGCCGCTTCAGAGCACTCGTGCCGGCTTCAGTCCATTGCCGGGCACTCATTCTGTTTTCTGGTGTGTAATAGTGGATCCAGGTGTCATCAATAGTTACCAGTTGAAGCCAAAAGTCCGCCCGATCCCACATCAGCAAGTCCAAACACTCTTTCGAAGTGCTCTTGCGTTCGTGTTTTTGGTCAGGAGTGAGCATGCGCGGCACCCAGCGGCAGGATAACTCTTTCATATGCAGAATATTGCCCAAAATATGGCGTGTGCGCTCAGTACTAATCTTTGTGGTATCTGCTAGCTCGCGCACCTTCACTTTCCGGTCAGCCAACACCATGTCATGTATTTTCTTGACATTGTCCTCTGTAACCGCATCGGGGGGTCTGCCGCTGCGGATTTGATCGGTAGTGGAGTTGCGGCCACCACGAAACTCTCGAAACCAATATTTGACGGTGTAATCTGAAGGAGCATTAGCCCCATAATATTTATCCAACTTTTCTTTTGTTTCCTTCGCCGTTTTGACTCTCAAAAAATAATGTTTTATGGGAGAATGAAAATCGTTTCTGTCCATATGTCATGGACATGATGCCAAACACGTCAACAACAATCAGCTGTCAAAACAAAACTAAAGACAGTATCGCACTGAAATTTGGCATATCTGCCTAAATATGAACGGACTTCAAGGCACCATAACCTTTTTTATAGTAGCAGAGCGTTCTGGCGGTCAAGGAGGTTACTTTTCACCTCCACTACTAACGGCGTTTATGTGAGTATCCCACGTAAATTTGTTGTTAAACATGATTCCAAGATTTTGAGCATGCGTGAGATATTCAACTTGGCAAGAGTTTAAAAGGATGGGAGGAAAATTAGAGAAATTCGGTTGATGTTTGGCGATTGGCATCGCTTTCGTTTTGTTGGGATTAAGAGTCAGGCCATTACGTGCAGACTATGTACTCAAAAATACTCGTAGATTGTAGGTCGACATTCATTTTTGCTATTGCGTCATCAACCATCACAATAGGAAAATTAATGTACAATTGGATATCATCAGCATCGATAATGTGATAAATGTGAAGGTAGGTCATTAATGAACAGAGAGAACAGTAATGGACCAAGAATAGATCCTTGAGGTACACCATTTTTAACAGGAAGGAACGAAACGTAGGGCTAGTGTTGTAAGAAAAAATCGGTGTAGTGAATTTAAGGTTCGACTCGTCTAAATTTATATTGTCGTCCGAAATAGACATGCTTGTCTTAGTTAGTCCGATGTGGCGAACTTCTTTAACTTTAAAGAACGATAAGAATTGAATCTCTCATTATAATAGCTTTCTTTAACGGATCGAATAAACTTAGTAACAAGTTTAGGGGATGCCCTAAAGTCACTAAACATTTCCGCATACCCGAAACGTTTCCAACGACGAAAGGAGATATCCAGATAATGCTCATTTGTTAAGTCTCCCTTTTACTTGGGCCCGTCTTGTCTCTTCAGGATAGATTCAAAAGCTTTTCGAACTAAGGCATACCTTAGCAAATTATCTGGGCCAATGCAGGTCTTTACATAATTTTAACCCATTTGATATATACAGATCCTTTTTGGCATGGGATTTCGATGAAATGACTATCTTGAACTAAGCCTACAAGATACTTCGTTGCTGGTGTTTGCAGCTTAAAGCTAAGAGCTATAAATTTCTTAAAATGTTTGGGAAACTTAATCAAAAAACGCGTTAGCAGTAGCTAACGATTGAAAAACAGTTTTTTAAGTACGACTTCGGTGGTTGTGATGTGTAAACCGGGTTCTACTGTGCACCTTAAAATGGCCCTAACTTTTCCTTAAAATCACCTACATAGTTATTTTTTTCTTCTCGGTGGTTGAAGCTAAGGGTAGAGAATTAAGTACCATATAGCCAAGATTTCTCGCCTTTTTTGACAAGGAATGTACTTAGATATATGCAGGAGTTGTTTAGATTATAACAATTACTACTAAGAATTTTTCTTATAAAATAGAGGGTAAGTCATCTGTTGGTATCTTTTCAAAAAGGCAATAAAAAAACACTGTTCAATATTTTTAAACGATTATTGCTCTGTTGAAAAGAGTAAAATTTATTTAATTAAAGTGTATTATTTTGTTTAAATGGCTGACTTGGCTGGTTTTTCAATATCATTTTCGATAGTTTCGGCCCCTATTTCACGAATAGCTTGACCAATATTCTTGTAGTCTGCCTGAATCTGGATTGTTCGCATCAATCTTTAGTGGCAACCCACAAAAAATGGATCCAACGTCGTCAAATCGCTACACCACGGCGGTCAAGCAACATCACTAAAACGAATCATTACACGATCATTGAACTTAGTTTGCAATTAATCGATTTCTGACAGCTTGTGTAGCACATAGCTCATTTTGCTGGAACCATAGCCCGCTCAAATACATATTATCAATTTCCAGCCATTACAAATCGGTTATCATGCCATTGTAGCGCTATCCATTGACTGTTAGGTTTCTTCCATTGTCGTCTTGAAAAAATAGGGCAATATATACTACGTATGGGTTTTCCGAACCCCAACTACAATAATTTTGCTTTAGGCAGCCGACAAGATGAAAATCCGCCCAATCTGAAAAGATGATGCTTTAAGTAAAATTGTCGTCAACTTCAAGTTGTTCTGAAGCCCAAAGAAGCGATAATAATCTTGCTTTAATTCCAAAGTCAATTGGACCTTTTATGCGAATTCTACTCAGACTTGTGCGACTGAGGTTCAGTTGTTGAGATATTTTGCAAGTTGAGGTTGAATGTTCTTCAAAAACTTACGCGATCCAGCTGCAATTAATGCATTATTTCAACCAAAGTTTATTTTCAAAATCCGCACTGTTTCGCAAACACAGCACAGACTTTGGAACTTACTTTGCAATATTTCCCAACGTTGTTCAAGTGTAAATTGATCCGTTTTGTACAACGAAAATATGATACCAAGTTTTTGAATTTGATATGAGGGTAAGGAGAAAAGTTCTCGGCCTGACAATAAACGACTGCGATTTTCAGTCTAAAAATTAAATTGTTTTTCTACATAATCTCTGTTGTCTTCAACACACTTGGTCCAGCGTTTCTCTTACAGAGATTCTGGAAGGCTGAAGCATATTCATCTACGGCTCTCTCAAATTCTTCATCGGATCCAAAGCGCTTCACAGAAGCAAATTTTCGCCAAGTTTAGGAACAGATGGAAGTCTGAGGGTGACAAAACATGAAAATAGGGGGAAATCGTATTCCAAATCCCGCGGTTTTCTCATCGCCAATGCACTCTTGTGTGCAGGTGCATTGTCCTGGTGAATGATGATTTTATACTTCATCAAGTCAGGCCTCTTCTCGCGAGTTTTGGCATCCAGCTGGTCAAAAAGGTTGAAGTATACTTCGCCTGTAATTGTTCAGCTTTCTTCAAGGTATTCAATTAACAGGATTCCTTTCGCATACTAAAACACGCTGGCCATGACCTTTCCAGCAGATGCGGTTGACTTCGCTTTCTTTGGCGCTGAACCACATGCTTTCAACCACTGCTTCGGTTTTGGCGTGTAGTTGTGGAGCCATGTCACATCCTTGATGAGAAATCGCTGTACAAAATCGGTCGGATCCCTATTGAATCGGTCCAAAGGTTGCTGCGAAAATCGTTTACGCATTTGCTTTTGATCGACATTCACCAAATGCGGCTTCCATCTTGCGCAGAGCTTTCGCATCTCAAGGTTTTTGTACAAAATGTTTCGCACTCTTTCTTCCGATATCCTCACCGCCCCAGCGATCTCACTCACTTTCACCTGCCTATCGTGCAACATGATATCATGCACTTTTTCGATGGTTTCGGGTGAAAGGGGTTAATTAATACAAAACGAAGAATTTTATGACCGCACGATATTCAAGTACTTCCATTTAAACGAAAAACACGCAAGACCTCTACTGCAAAAATTCGTGTAAAAAAACAACTTGAGAGAAAGAGTTGAAACTTGTCATACGAAGTAATGACACGTGCTCTGGTATGTTAAGAAACCGAGCGTTGTACGTACGTAGCTGTGGTTATATTTCTGATTCTCGCTTTATTAGTGGTTGTGTGACACAATCTCCAACACCAGAAACATCAAAGATAGCTTCCTCCCGATAATAGACATAAACATACTATAGATAGACATTTAACCCCATGTTGCCATTTTATTTTTTTCAAAGAATAAGAAGAGAGCTAGTATGGATCCCTGTGGCACTTCAATTTGGGGGCAAATCAGCCATCTGCCGATAAAGTAAGATTTTATAGTTACACAGCCTGCAGAATACCAGCAAATATCTGTTCAAAACGCTCCAGAAAAATGTAAGGGACTTATACTTTAACAGCACTACTGTCAAGACTTTCTCTTCCGTTTCTTTGGTGATGAAACTCTGATTTTCGTGAAAGCTTGAGACTGTTGAAACGAAGGTTAATCTAGATTTTAATCTAAGCTCCCTTCAATATGAATTTATTATTGTACAATACTGGTGTGGTGGAAGACAAATTGCTTTTGTCAAAAATGGTTAAAATACCAAAGACCAATGACCCTTTCTATTTCAATATCGAATCTTCTTAATCAAGGATTAAAAATGCAGTAGGCCTGCAACTGTTTAATTCCTTAGATGACAACAATTTCTGGGTGTGCCTGCTCGTCAATCAATAAACCTGTTCAAGTAGCGCTGCCTTTGGCCAACTGGCTTCAGTTGCACACTTTAGGTTTGTTGAGCTTCATTTCTCCTAATGCGTGACAAGGTATTATACCTTTTTTCCCGCGAAGAGGAATCGAAAACTCAGTGTCCTGTGCTAACCAATTCAGACGATTAATGCGCACTATTCTGACGGGACGCGAAGCGATTTCGGCATTTCGAATGGTTTATTGTCATCGATGCCACTGATTTTAATCACTCAATGCAGGCTCTATGGAAATTGATGAAAGGATTATTCCTATTGCAATCGTTTAACGGTGAGTCTCCTCACGGTTTTCATTGTTGTGGGAGCTAAAAAGTCTATAGATGTACCTTTGCTGGAACTAAGTTAGGTATTAGTCCAAATCTATATTGATCGGAATCAAACCTTTGCTGGAACTAGTTCCAGGTCTATATTGGCCGCTCGAAATTAAACATCAGACATCATAGTGCTGGAGTTTATAGTTTGTGGTGATGGTGGCATGATTTGTTTAAGATTGTGCTACTAAAGACGTCCTCTTTTCCGTTCATTCAAATGCTGAAAGCTTTACCTTTTTCTTTTGGACATGTCCTGTTGAAGACTCCAGCATTTTATGTGCAGATCCCTACATAGTTGTCCCATTTTTATCGTCAAGAGTGCATCCGTCCTTATTCCGAGGCTAATGGTTGACGCACAATGGTAGGGTTTTTACAACGCTTTTCGGACTCCAATATAAGCGATGCTGTAGCCTTATAGGCCACATTCCCATTTAAAATAATCCCTTTTGAATAATGAATCGGTTATTCTGACGGACGATGCTTTCAGTCATTATGCTGTTTTCTCATGCACATCACTTGCGCTTAACATTTTTGCAAATCAGGTTACCACTTGGAGATAAAATAAAATAAGTACAATTGATGTGAAGAACACACTGTCCATCGTCAAGATGAAATAAATTTATCGCTAAAAATAATTGGCAAAAATATCGAAGCCAAAATAATTCATCCTCATATAGAATTTTAAAATACCTTTAGCACAGCAGGTCCTTATACTTGCTGTTTGCTAGATCCTGCTTAATTTCCCAAACAGGGTACAAACCGAACATACAGTGACTCCCATAATTGATCACATGCTTCATATTTCTACGTTTTTCGCTCATGTCACCGTTGTTAAGTTCCGTTATTCGATGGTTCACATGCCCAAGTTTGTTGTTTATTCAACTGTTGATGTCCTTGTGGTTATCGAAAAAATACTTTGCTATAGAGAAGTTTTATAGTCGATTTGGTAGAACCTCCGTCCGCCGATGTGATCTATTTTGTGAGTTTTTGTGTACAAATTAATTAGTAAGTTCAACTAAAATAATAAAATAAAACGTCTGTTAGTGTAGTTTAATTGAATATAAGTAGATTCCAGTTCTTTAGCCTTTTCATAAGTAAGCAAAAAGGAGGACATACAGGATGAAGGCTATACCCCTCGAGGTGAAAAAAGTTATCGAAAACGACTTGAAAAAATGTTTAAGTCATCGGGAAATAGCCAGAAAATCGAAATGCGCTGTGGGTTTCATCAGCAAATTAAGAAAAGCACTGAACTTGGAGATTCCAACAAATCGATCTGGTAGAAAACAAATTTTATACCAGGTTTGTCAAACGGAAACATTGCTGTTAGTGAAGAGAGTAGAGAAAGGGTTAGAATAGTGCTCCGAAAAGCTGGCCTGAGGGGTAGAGCAAAAGTCAAAAAGCCTCTTCTAACAAAACGGCATATGGCTCTCCGAAAAGCGTTTGCTAAAAAGTATAAATCGTACACAGAATAAGACTGGGCTAAAGTGATTTGGTCAGATGAGACCTTATGCTTTGGGGGTGAATGTCTTCTAATGGTGTTGGCATGTGCAAGAGAATTGAAGGACGCATCACCGCTCTGATGTACGTGGACATTTTGACATCTTGCCTAGAGCCAAGCTTTCAAAAATGGGCTTAGTCGATTTCAGACGTTATATTCCAACACGATAACGACCCGAAGCACACAGCCAAAGTGACAAAAGATTGGCTAGAAAATAAAGGGTCGGAATAGAACACCTTTGGAAAGGAAAAGGAAACTGTCCAAGTATGATGCTGCAGGATAAACACTGGACGAATTGAGGTCGAGAGTTCAGCATGAGTGAAATAATAGTCCACCAGAAGTGTGCTTAAGATTCGTAAACTCTATGCCAAGAAGAAGAATAGCAAATGGAGGCCCCACAAAGTATTAATACGGTATGATGTCTTCAAGTAAGTAAAGCTCACCAAATCGATCAAATGATTCTTTTCATCAAATTTTTTGATTTTTTATTAGAAATATGCACGCACCCCTAGAATTTTATTTAACACTGAAGTCCAATGAGTTTGTTTTTATTTATTTCTTAACAAATACATTCTTCTTCTACAATACAATTAATTTATTATTAGCTAACTGAAAGGATTTTTACAACCAAAATCCTAGAGCGGAGACATATTCCATTCTCGTGTTGATGAACAAGAGAACCCGTAAGCAGAGTGAGGTATCTGAAGGATGAATCTTAAGAATTTGCCTTGGGACTGTTTGCATCCTCAGTTAGGGTTCTAATGACAGTTGAGTTCCTTTGTATCACAACCGTAGGTGGCACGATTTTGCAGATTGCAGACAAACCAAAGTCAGCGACGGTACCGCGGTTCTTCTGTAGGAAAGACCGTAGACTACTTACCGACGTCTATAAGGAACCATTTTCTGGTATTTGTGTGAGAGTGACGATAACGACCTGTAGCATTTCCTCCATGAGTATTTCACTGACACACACGAGATACTGAAGCTGGTGTGGTGGATACGTTAGCAGTTGGTACTTTATCGCTGAAACAATTACTCACACTGATACCAAAGACATTCATTCAAATGAGCATACAAGGGGTGCAAGCAACTGGTTATGTGCCAAAGACTCCACTTCAACAAAATAAAATCAGAAGTGGAGACTGCTAGTCGTTGTATCTTTAACAAAACTGGGTTTTAAATTTCCATTATTTACTTGATTAATTAGATTAGACTTTCCAATCATTCAAGAGCGGTTGGTGATTCCTAAACTGGAAAGCACAAGCACAAGTTACCCACTTGCAATTCAAGCACCTTCGAGATAAGCATAACTGATAACTCACTTTTTTTTATCACAAATTTCATGTGTAATTACAGCTGTTGTTTTTAAATTTAAGACAGGTTATTCCATCAAAAGCTTGTGGACTTGCTTTTCAATATACCGTGGGGCAGAAGGGGTCTGAGCTCATCCAAATATCGGCAATATAAAAAATCTCCGCGGTTTTTTGGCACATTTTTGAAAAAAAAATTTCTTAATTCAAAATCAAATTCAATCAAGTACATATTGGCCATTATTATCTATGACTTTTTGCCATTTTCCGGGTAGCTTCGTATTTCCACCGGTGTAGAACTTCTGTGGTTTATCAGCGAAAAACTTGGCCAAGTGATTTTCAGCGCGGCTCTTCGTTCGGCCAATTTTTTACCATCAAGAGAGTTTTGCAAAGACCGAAACAAATTGTAATCAGAGGGTGCAAGGTCCGGGCTATACGGTGGATGCGTCAAAACTTCCCAACCAAGCTCCGTCAATTTGTTCCGGGTCATCAAAGATGAGTGTGGCCTGGCACTGTCATGATGGAAGATAACTCCCTTTCTGTTGGCCAATTCTGGTCGCTCTTTCTTGATAGCTTTATTCAAACGATCGAGTTGTGCACAGAAGAGGATCGAATTGACAGTTTCGCCTCGTTCTAGCAGCTCATAACAGACAATTCCCTTCCAATACCACCAAACACTCAACATAACCTTGTTTGCCGTCAATCCAGGCTTTGAAGTCGTTTGTGGTCGGTCAACGGCCTTTGACCATGATCGCTTGCGTTGGATCTTCTCGTATTTAATCCATTTTTCATTGCTCGTAATGAGTCGCTTCAAAAATGGTTTCATTTCGTTTCGTTTCAGCAGCGTTTCACTGACGGTTATTCAATCAATTGAATTTCTTTGCGTTTATTCATGTGGCACCCAAACATCGAGCTTCTTTGAGTAGCCTGCTCGTTTTGGATGATTCCAAACTGTCATACGGTTGATATTTAGTGCCGGTTTCAAAATTTCATCGACTTTTTGAGTGACAGGCGGACCAGTGCGAGGTGCATCTTCTACATCGAAATTTCCTGAACGAAATCGAACAAACCAATCCTGATTCCGGTGTTAACTCACAGCATTCTCACCGTAAACTGCACAAATTTTTCGGCATGTTTTTACAGCGCTTTTCCCTTTTTTTTATAGTAAAAAGGCATCACATAGCGTATTTCTTTAGATATTTCACTCTTATTCAAATCAGTATAACTTTAAACACGAGCAACGACTTACACAGCTGTCTTCACAAAACCTGTAGTCTGACATGTCACCTTTCAAACACGTTTTCGTTTGACACAACCAGATAAGTGTTTCCAAATAAATCGACATCAACACCATCTAGTGACAAAAAAACCGCTCATCTAAATAAATCGAATATTTTCTAGGGCAGCAACAATGTTATACAAGCGAGCACCTTTCACAACTTGCAGATACTTTCAAAAACTCTGATTCTTATGTAGGAGGCAACACCAAAATATGTTGCTCCCGAAAACCGAAATTACTTAACGATTGCGTAATCATTTGACTTCAAGCATCGCATCTCCAATCAGTGGCATGTGTCAAATTGTTTTTTTTAAATGAGCTTTATCTCCTCCAACAGATTTTGTATCTCGCACTTTTACTTCAGAAAGTAAACAAATCCATCAAATCCAAAAGCCGATTTATTATCGTATAGATACTCCGAGTATCTAAACAAAAAATCACCAGGCATTAACTGCGCTCCATTAAAACTGCCAAAGAACATACCAGCCATTCGGCTAACTAAATCATTGCCAACAAACAAATCCGGTTAAGGTTAAAACAATCTGCACTCTTCATCCCGCAGATAGATGAAGAATTTTTAAATTGTACGAGTATCTCCGAAGGCACCTGAGTCAGATCAGAAGCATGTCCTCCTTGTTAGAGTAAAAAGTAAAAGAGTTTCAGCTATCTCGCGCTGTTTGAATGAACAATTTGCATAATTAGATTCAGTAGTTGAAATATTTAGATACTCGTATTTGCAATAGATACGCGCATCACGTGGATTGTGCACGTCTTCGTGCCTTAGCACTGTAACATGGTGCTAATGAAAGTGAGTAGCATATAGTTGCGTACTCATTATTCATGCGTTTTCTTTGCACATACGACTTTGTTACAAACCCATCTGTGTATCTATAAACGCGGATGTTGCGTGTTAAATTTGGAAACAAGAGTCGAGGAAAATAGACCGAACTCACTGTGAGAACCGAAACCGAGCAAATTAAGTTTTCTACCGTAAATCGTGCATTTTACTTGGCTAAATCCGACATGGTAACAACACAGCGGTACGCCGAGAGTCGTAAAATTTAGTTTTCGCCACTGCCGGTTTTAATTACTCGAAATGTGCTGAGTTGTACAAGTATTGTTCTACTGAGGAAATTGTGCTTTTGCTTAAGAATTATGATATGAAGCGTTATTGTACGGAGGCAGGAAAAGGGGTAGAAAAACGTTAGAACAAAACGTTGAATGACAATTTTTTATGCCTTTAGGCCTAAACAACTTCTGTGTAAAGAGTGTAAAGAGCACATAACGGTTTTCTAGTTGAAGGTCTTGAGTTTGTTCAACGAAATAATTTCAAATGAAAGAAAAGAAAAATCGCAACAAACTGTGTGACCTCTCTGGGAAAGGAAAAAAGTTGTTAACCCAATTTTGTGAAAAGCACTTAAGTGCTTTACAGTTGGGCTTCCTAAAAAATGAAAAAAAAAAACAAAAAAACTTGAAATGAAAAGATGTCTTTCAATGTATTAGCTGCTATTTCCACAAGGTTCTCTGCTGATGGTTTCAGTAGAAAATGATTCGCAGATTAAATTCCTTCTTTGACCTACTAAGCAGTACAGATTTTTTGGAAGGAAACAATGTTAAGTTGTATTCCTTGGCAGTCTTAATGCGAGTTCTGCCTCTGAAAATCCTTTCTTTGAACCTTCCTACTCGTATCATTGTGACCTGGGACGCAAACAAAGCTCAGTCAGTACAGCCTTCCAACTTCTTTCTGAGCAGTCTTGCACTCTTAAACTACAACACAATAGACAGGAAGTTGTGGAAAGATTTGACAATGTCTGATCCGCAGCAAAGTTGGCGCTAAAGACGCAAATAATTTTCCGCCTCCACTGTTAAAAAACACAGTGGGGCAGTCGTATGTTAACCGTCGAGAAGACGGATACTGTGTGTATCTGCGCTTGAAAGCAGCAGCCTTTGTATAAAAGTGTAAAATCCTCGTCATCCAAAATGACAATATGTTGCGGGCTATCCGTAAAGCTTTGACTGCAATTCGTTTTTAGGGAAAATGTTGGCCGAAACTATTCCTGGAAAGTGCAGTGACATATTTTCCTCAACAATAGGATAACTAAATCCACTAAGCCTCATTGCACTCGTTAGAACCATTGTAAGAGTGAAACTTTCTGTTCACTATCCTGAAGCTCTCAGGTTAAGAGAAATATGCAAGTGCAACGCGACAAAGGAGACCCAAAATAAGTTCAAACGAGCCAGGAACGACTGCAAAGTTTTTCTTTGAAATTTCAGTGCAACCAAAACTAGTAAACAATTTTGGTCGTTTGTCAAAACTCCATCCTAACGCTCATTTACACAGTGTGGCAAGTAATATCCCGGGCATAAACCATATCTCAGCAACCAATAGCGCCATCTATTTGTCCGAACATGTATTTTGAAGCTTAACAAAGAGGGGCCAGTAAATTCCAGCCAAAACTTGTTAAAAATGCATCAGAAATATTCCGATTGATGCAACAAGTGTACCGTGATGATGGTTTGAGTATAATAATTGTTTTCGTGTGGTACAAACGTTTTTCGGCAGCAGAAAGACGCTGAAAAACATACCTTTTAGTTCGGACGCCTGAAATGATTCAAAAAGTACATGATTTTGTTACAAAAGACCGCAATGCTTCACTGAGAATGATGAAGGAGCCGCAAACATAAAAAAAATACTATTTGAACCATTCTTTACGAAGATTTGGGGAAAACAAAATTTATTTATTATTTATAATGCATCGAGGCGGACAGCACTTATTGTTCCACAATTTTTGGCCCGAAATCGAATGTGTGTTTAATAATCCGCCGTATTGGCGCCGTGCGACTTTTCTTTGTTCCCGAAATTGAAGTTGAAAGGATGCATATTTGACGACATTCCGACGGTTTAATCAGCTTCGACACGGGCATTGGAAGCAAATCCAGCGAAATGAGCTAGAGTAGACATTTGAATAGCTATTTAATCGCTGTGTAACAAGTGTATTGAGTCGGGTTGAAAATACTTCGAATAAAAACACCGAAAAATAAACAGAAATACTCGTAATGTTTTAATTATGTTTTCTAGAACCAGTCAGGTATATTTTTTGCCACACTGTGTACAACGACAATCCGGTTGCCAACTCTTTGAATAGGGCCAATATGCTTGCTTCCTCTTTTGGCCATCTCAACACTTGCAGATTGTCCTTTGTCTTTTTTAAACTTGAGTACCTCGAATGTTCAGATGTGTCCTGTGTTTAGCGTGAATGCCTGTCGTGTAAACTTAAGTTCACGGGATGCCCATACATCCATGGAAGCAAGGATACGCCTTGCCATCGTTTTTTTGCTACTTGAAATAATACCAATGCGGAACTGTGTTGAGGGTACAGCTCCACCCTTGGTATGAGTCGAGGCCTACCTTAAACCTCTTACTGATCTTAGGGTCTCAGTACCCAGAACTCCACTCAGGGTATCGCGCACTAGCAAGGCCACTCTCCCTGCGATTTAGGTTTAAACCCCAGCCACCGTGAGGCTCACATAAGGGACTCAAGAACTTAGGCTCGGACTGAAGTCCGGGGGCTCCTGACTCCCACGGTACCGTGTTTTAAATCCCGGGATGGACTACCGGTGGTCTTGCCACTCAAAAACTGCAACAAAAAACATTCAGACCATTTATTTGGTAGATTTTGGAATGGCGATATTGCCTTGGAAGATCAACTCCGTTACGGACAGCCTTTCGAGTTTGATTACAACATTGTGCGACCATTAGTGGAAAATAATCCAAAAATTTCAGCTGAGGAGATTGCTGAAAGACTTAATAATGACCATTTGTCAGCATTTCGTCATTTAAAGAAACTTGGATACACTCCCAAGCTCGACACGTGTGACCATATCCCTGCTTAGACGGCATGTAAGCGGACTTTTTTTAATCGAGTCGTGGTTCTGAAACGAAAAAGCTAGCTAGAAACAAGCAGATGAAAATGCAGAATACGTGGAAACAGTTGACTTGCATCAAAAGAAGTTACTGTTATCTGTCTGGTAGGATACCAGGGGTATAATCTTGTTCGAGTTTCTTTTTCCTGGCGAAACAATCACTGTGAATAAGAACTGTGACAACTCTCTTAGTTTAAAGAGAAATTTCAAGAAAATCGTCCGGTTTTGCCAAATCGACCGACAAACTCTGCAAAAACTGAAGAAATTAAGCAACCACTGTATTCCCCAAACCGTTTAAATGTAAAGAAATTTGGTTCCGATGTTTATATTGTTGGGTGTTCATCAATTCCTCGTCTTTGAAAATGCCAAGACTTAACATTTGATTCTGTGCACCTCCTATTAATAGGGTTCATTCGAAAACTTGCTGTCTTACTTCCACAAAAAAAAGTTCGCTAAGGGCTGACGTAGAAATATAGCATGAAGTCCAAGTGAGGGTTGTATTTCACGTTACTTCCCTAAAGAGTATCCAAACCATTTCCATTGTGAAATATGATAAGTCCTATTTGTTTGGAAGCACGGAACTTAATGAATTCCACTTCTGCCTTGGGTTGTGGCGGCAGTAACGAATCAAAGTAGTTGCTTGCAGGTTGCTCATGAGAACCTACGATTACTAGTCCAATTTGCAATTGCAATGCCGCATAATTCAGTTTTCCGAAAATGTTTTCCTGGTCATGAACTCGGGTAGAAGACCTTGACCGCCAATTGTGCTGTCATGGACATATGTAAATCAGAGATCGGTTATCTTGAATGGTAATAATTAGATAAATGCAAGCCAACAATAAATCCGTCACTCACAGGAGTTGTATATTTTTGATATCAGACAAAATGAATTTCAATATTACTCACACTATCTACAAGTGATATCATTGCACCAACTTTTGTATCTTTGCTGCTTTGTACACAAGTGTCGCATTGATAACCACAGCCAAATAGATAAAAATCACCTCATGCTAAGCCAACTGTTTGTGACAAATCACTTTGGATTCGATTTTCTTTTGTAACCTTCACCTTCAATGTTACACAATTCACATCCAATTTAGCATAGAAAATCAATTAATCCATTCAATGCGATGTGAGTCGGAGGGCATACGGATCGGAGACGTCTCAAGCGTATGAGCACACATACAGAATTCTCAAAATATCAATACATCACTGGCATTTCTTACATACCGGTATACCATATTCTTTTAATGTCAACCTAGAAAAACTAAAAAATGTATCCACAAAATAATAAACCAACCCATGGAGTGGATTCGGACGTGGACAGAGGCGACGACCAGAGGATACGGACAGAAGCTACAGCAGAATAAGATACAGATATTTAGAGAGATACAGAAGTTCGTTGATCTTAAGGAGGGAATCTATCGATTTTCAATTTATTTTCGAAGCCAATCCCCTCAATTGAGCACGTAGTACTGCACCAAACAACAACAGGAACATAAATCTTGAGGTTAAGATACTAAGGATGGATTTTTTTGTCCTTTCTCTTTCTTTCTTCGTATTTTGTAGCTCCTTGAAGGAAGATTTTGTTTACATAGCAAAATTGGGGGTTGAAAACAAGGTCTGCTTAAAGTGCATAAGATAGCAGAAGAAACCCACTTCCTGGAAAGACGACATCTTAAGTTTGCCTGCTCAATCGGATGCTGGATCTATTCTAAACACCTCAAACTGGAGCTAAATGCGAGGACATCCATACGAGAAACGAGTTCGAGCACGAGACACACTATATTGCAAGGAGACCACTCTTTTGCTGTCCTTTTTGGTGGAAGCGTTTGATTACATAGAGATGTAATTTCGAGGATAGATACGTGTACTCCTATGTGGTTCAATTTTTTTGGGACGAATTTGCTTACAAACGGAAGCAATTTTGTCGCATCAATTTGCATAGTCAATTGTAGAATTGGGAATAACAATTGAAACCCAAATTGGCAGATTGCCAAAGTTTTCTCGTATGTGCTGGCAGATTGCGACGGTGCTTGGACAGTGTTTCTGATTTGTTTTCTTTTTTTTTTTAGAAACGTTTTTACTTTCTACGCGAACAATTAAAACTAGAAGAGAACAAACAAAACATTAATTGGTTTGGCTTTGCCTTTACTTTTGCCTTTGCATTGTTTCTTATTTTGTTTTTAGAAAATAGTTCACAGAATGTGATAAAAAAAAACCGTAAGAGCAGTGGTGTTTGCTTAATGGCAAAGTTTTGCGTAAAAATAGAATATCGCAGCCCTGTGCAAAGTGCGTTTGAAAATAAGGACACTCTGTTAACACAGCAGTTTTCGCTTTTGTTCAATTTGTTCAGAATTGTTAACGAAGTCTGAGAGAAATGTCTATTGGGATGCCAAAGAGACTTTGAATAGTCGATGATTAGAAGCCAAGGAGAGGAAACCTTGCAATTGTGGAGAAATTTCAAGTGGTTTTGGATATTTTGGAGTTCAACAAACCCGACTTGCATTTATCGGTGAGAGAATCAAATCAGAGTTCTGGTGTTAACTTCGATCTAAGTATTACCGATCATCGTATGACTGGTATATGGTTAAATGATATTAAGCGTACTAAGACTATTAAAAATAAATCTTCAGCTAACGTTTCAAAGATAAATTTTTACTTACTAAACATTGAACTACAATCAGAAAACTGGGAGGAAATTTATTGTGAAAGTGATGCATCGAAGGCTTATGATTTGTTTCTAAATATTTTTACAAACTATGTAACAAATTTTACTTACACTGTTTCAAACAACAAATCCGAGTACAAATTAAAACCTTCGATTAATAATTACTAACTCTACTCAAAGGCTTAAATTAAGATCCAAGAAAATCAGTAAAATCGTTAATGAAGAAATAATAGTGGCTCGAGATAGATACTATCATTCAAAGATACAGGGTGCCTTAGGCAACTAAAAAAAAGAATGGAATTTTTTAAATAGAATAATTGATCGTAATCTAACCAATTCTTATAAATCAATAACACTTGATAACGTTGGAATTATTGTTCATGATCCAGTGCAAATTTCTAACATTTTTAATGATTTTTTTTCCTTGCTAGATCTTTTATTTACTCTAGATTTTTTTGATTACTGTAGAAATTGCATTAAAAACAGCTTAGTGAAAGAAAATACTAATAATGGCAGCTTAAGGTCATTTAGAAATGATGGCATCTCAAGTATTACACCCAAAAAAGTTGCAATATATATAGCTGATATCATAGGAGTCAAATGGTTAAGATAGGAGACCAGTTTAGTGAATGCCATGATATTCATGTTGGTATCCCACAGGGATCCGTTCTTGGCCCAATCGTATTCCTTATATTTATTAATTCTATATTTAGTAAAAATTTGAAGGGCACATTTTTCTTAAATTATATTGTATAATGTATCTACTTAATTTTATATTTCAATGATTGTCTTTCTAATAGGAAAACACTTTTAGTAACTCGCTATTGTTTATAATTTAACTATTATTCTAAATTTGTGTATATTATCATCAGTATTATAGCACTATTGTACTAAAAGTTTTGATGTAAATGGAATATGAAATAAATAAATAAATAATAATAAATAAAAATAATAAATATACATTTCCTAATAAATTTAAATATGCCAACGTAATAAAAGTGGTAATAAAAAAAGACAAAAACAATTACAGGCCGATTTCCTTGTTGCCTTCAATCTCAAAAGTGTTCGAAAAAGCTGTTAAAAGGCGAGTATTGAACTACTATCTCAAAAAACAAAATTTTTTTTTGCCCTGGTCAATTTAGATTTAGATAAGGCCTTTGTACAGAAGATGCCCCTTGGAGTTTAGTTCCTTTATTTACAAGTCTTTAGATAATAAAATGTATTGTGAACATCACCAAGGCCTTACATATGGTGAACCATAATATTTTATTAAATAAATTTGTTTGTGCAGCATTTCGCGGTTTAAGCTCAATTGGTTTACTTCCTACTTGAGTAATAGAACTCAAAAGGTCTTAATAGATAATTTTGCAAGTAGTCCAAAAGTACTCAACCTACGTAGGTGTCCCTCAAGGTTCAGTTCTAGGCCCATTATTATTTTTTTATTTACATCAACTCGATTTTCAACCAACCGTTTTTAGGCAAAATCACAGCTTTTGCAGATGATCTTGGTATTGCATATGGTTCAAAAAGTCCTCTAGATTTAACTGCTGATATAAATCATGATGTCCACCTCCTAAGGACTTGGTTTGGGGTGCATAAGCTGGTTACAACCAATAAAGTAATGAAGTCATAAAGACTGGTACACAACATTCTTTAGAATTTGAAATCTGGTTCCATCCAAACAAATGCCCCCATATCTAATGAGTTAGTCTAGAACTGTAATTTGGTAAATACTTATTTTACACAAACGACATGTGATGCGAATTGTTTCAAGATTGAACCAGTGAATCAGTATAAATACTTGGGTTTTAATTTCGATTTTAAAATGTGCTGGTTATTCACTCTTAAAAAAATATTTACGTTCTGCTATCCATGTCCTATTTCGACTTAAAAAATACTGCAGTAATAAAACCTTGAAGTCAGTGCACTACGGATTGGTTGATTCAAAACTATAATATGGTATAAGTTGCTTTAATCGTTTACAAAAATATACTATTATAAAGATTTGTGGGACAGATCGTTTGGTACGATCTACGAGGGCGGGTCAATAAGTCCGTGACTTTTTGAATTTCTGACCTCTTTACTGAAACAGCAACACTGCTCCTGTCAACAGGCATCTGTCAGTTGACTCCTGTCAAAATTTAAACTTGCTGCGTCAGTTAGTTTGTGTTTGACAGCTATTTTTATCAGACTACTCACTAATTTGAGGAGAAAATGGAAAAAAGTGAATTTCGTGTGCTTATTAAGCATTATTTCTTGCGAAAAAAAACCATTACCGAGACCAAGGCTAAGCTTGATAAATACTATGGGGACTCTGCACCATCGATTTCAATGGTAAAAAAGTGGTTTACTGAATTTCGTTGTGGCCGTACAAGCACTGAAGATGCCGAACGTCCTGGACGCCCAGTTGAGGTCTCTACACCCGAAACAATCGAAAAAATTCACGATATGGTGTTGGCCGACCGAAGATTGAAAGTGCGAGAGATTGTGGAAGCCGTAGGGATCTCGCATGGCTCAGTGGTTTCAATTTTGAATGATCACTTGGGCATGAGAAAGCTTTCCGCAAGATGGGTGCCGCGTTTGCTCACAGTCGACCACAAACGCAATCGTGTAACAAATGGCAAAAATCCATGAATTGGGCTATGAATTGCTCCCTCATCCACCCTATTCTCCAGATTTGGCTCCGAGCGACTACTTCTTGTTCCCAAACCTGAAGAAATGGCTTGGTGGAAAAAGATTTGACTCCAATGATGAAGTCATCTCGCAAACAAAGGCCTATTTTGAGGACCTCGACAAATCATTTTTTTTTGGAAGGGATAAAAAAATTGGAGAAGCGTTGGACAAAGTGTATAGAGCTCAAGGGAGACTACGTTGAAAAATAAAATTATTTTTTTATCAAAAAATCTGTGTTTTAATCCAAAAGTCACGGACTTATTGACCCGCCCTTGTATGAGTGTCTACATTCAGGCATACTTTAGGTAAGTCATTTATAAAAATACAGAAAAGTAGTGGCCCTAATATTGATCCCCGCGGGACTCCTGCCGGTAAGATTTTAAACTGTGTTATCAGGCCCACAGATTGATTAGATTAGAATTAGTTTATTTGGCAAGAGAATTCTCCTCATGACATAGGCGGTATTGTAAAGGCACATACAAACCTTCAAGAGCTATTTTCATAAACGAGCTGAAGTCCATAAGATTTTACAAAGACTTCGCCATTATATTGCAGTCTATATTCATAAGCGACAGGAGCACTCATGCTCGTTGCTTAGGTCCGTAGGTACTGCCCCCAGTTTGTTTGCCCACTAAGTGCTGGTTTCAAGATTCTAGGAACTTGTTCCCAATAGTATGAAACCATTAAAGATGCTTTAACGATCAGCTTTAGAGTTGTACATAGTCATGCCATCTGCAATTATGCTCATACAATCCCAGCTGTGAATGCAAGTGCCAGAGGACGCAAACAGTGTCAATGAAGACTAGGATTGCTCGCATAGCATTGAAGTTTAATGGCACCCCATAAAGTTCAACGATGTCAATTCGCAGCTTCGTGGCAGTCAAACAACATCATCAAAATGACTGATTACACGATTATTGAATTTGCAGGACCCATAGCTTGCCCAAGTCTAAATCCTCAATTTCTGTCTATTGCCTGTAACGTCGTCTTGGAAGAAAAATAGGCCAATAATGCCGCCATTTCAAAAATCACACCAAAGAGACACACGTTCAGGATGCATTAGCTTCTCTATGGTATACATTTTCTAATCCCTCAATTTTGCTTGTTAAAATAGCCGCCGAAATGGAAATGCGGCTCATCTAAAAAGATGATTTCTTGAGCAAAATGATAGTCGATTTCGAGCTTTGAATCACAAACAGCGAAGCGATAACGAAGCGGGTTGTCATTTTGGAACGTCATCTTAATGCAAAATTCTCCTCATGCTAGTGCGACTGATGTTCAGTTCTTGGATTTTTGCACACTTTTTTGGCAACAACTGTAATATTCTTCGTTTAGCGCGCAGGATGAACTTGGGAATACGTTTCCTTATCAATCAGCAAACCAGTCTCACGAACTTTCTATACAAAGATTCGCACACCAGCTGCAGTTGGTGCATTACTGCGACCGAAAGCACAGACTTTGAAAGTAACTCTGCAATATTTCCAAACGTTGTTCAAGCGTAAATTGATCCATTTCGTACCTGCATATATATCTCCTTTTAGAAGGCACACAGCCGCGCTCCGGTTTTTGAGCCATCCGTGAAAAATCCATTATATTCGTTACTATAAACATTAGATCATTGTATCAGAGAGTATCTTTATAAAATCATAGTCAAAACACAGTAAGATAGTGCGTGTCGTATCAAAGACCACTGCATTTTAAAATAGAATCAAGAATCTGTCATCAACAAGAAGGAGCATACGATATCGACGAATGGAACTGAACGTCATAGCCGACAGCTTTTATTAAGAGGTTGTAGGGGAATTCGTTTACCTTACATAGGCTCTGCTATAAATTCTACTAGCAAGACCAAAGCAAAAATTAAAGAAAGAATCACTCTTTCAATTCTTTGAGCCAACAGGGGAATCGAGCAGTAGGGCCGAACAACTAAGGAGGGTCTATGCAAGACCTTGATAGTCCTAGTCCTCTTTTTGGTGCTGACTCTGTCGAAAACTCTACGACGAACTAAACAAAATGACGGCATCGATCTTATCTGCGCATCAGTCGCCTGAGATAGATAGGAAATGTATAGCGAATGGATACAGTAATGCTGTCGTTCTCAGAGGTTTTGACTCTAATCTGGAAAGACAACGAAGTAGAGCAAGATCTCGATATATGTTGCCAGCACAAGTACATTAGGACCTCAATCGATTTATAGTAAATTAGTAGAGACTGTTAGTAAAGGACCAAGCTAACTGGTAGAGGCTTGCTAATTGAACCCAAAGTTTACCAAGAACTGTAGTTACATCAATGTTAGTAACTAGAACTTACTCTCAAAGCCATAATCCGTCTTTGATGACTTTGTGGGCCGTATGTCTGTCTTTCGAATTTGGTTCGTGGGAATTTCACCAGAAATCGTATTTCTTCAAAATTGATCTAGAGTGTGAACCTAGTGTCTTTTTGGAGGACGAGAGATAGACTTTACTCCTCGTCAGGTTAATTGATGTCTGTTTTTGAAGCAGGGATATACACAATACTGATGGAAACAAAATTATTGTGTGAAAAGGGCGCATTATCCAAATCATCCCACTATCCCAAATCTTATTCGAGAATGCTAGGTCTTCCACTTAGAGTTGAGAGTCATGTGAGGATAATTGCTGATGATACGACTCTGCAAGATACCGAGTAATCAAAATCTTGCCTATGAACCGCTTACTGTCGTCTTGACGGACCACTACAGTTTAAACATACATAAGTGCCGCAAAATCCTGTGCCACTTGTGTGAAAGTATCATAAAAAACGAAATCTCCTTCAGCGTCCCGTCTACATTCGCATTATGCTACATGTACTTGACGCAGATGTGGTGAGAACTAGTATTGTGGGCACGTCATCACTGAAGCAAGTAGGCCAATGGCCTAGTTTATTTGTCTAAGTCCTCTATTCTGACAGTAGAGGAACACGCTCTGTTTCACAGACATAAAGCCTATCTTAAGGATTCTCGGATGCGAAGTACAAAAGAGGACATGTCGGGTATACACGAAACCGATATAAGTTAAACTAATATTCAAAGCATTTCTTAGAACCCACACTTTGTCTCGTACCATGCAAACATTTGAATAAAGAACTGACACTGTCAAGGAGGAAATTTTCCATCAACCAAATTGGATTACAGAAACACTCTCGTTTGTATGTTCGTTCCGGCATGTATATGAAACATGATTGTCAAGATAGAATTATGTGCAATGCTTCCTACTTAGCCTGCTTGCACTTGCAACTATCCTTCCGCTTCACATCTCATCTTACACGATATACCTTTATGAATACAATTCTTCCAAGGATAGATCTGCTCGTTGACTTATCCTTCGTTTCTCATTCCTAATCCACAGTCGTAACTTTTTATACTCGATTTTCTTTATAGGACTGCTCTCTGGCACAGAATAACAAAGATACGTAAATGTAACTGGCAACCATCTCACAATGTCTAACACATTCAACTTCAAACTAGTCAAGGCGCCCCCTTTCTTTTAGACGGTATCCGTCAGTAGTACTCGTAGTTACGAGTATAACAAAAAGGTGCTTACCTTTTGGCTTTTCCTTTTTATCACCTTTCAGGGACGTGTGTTCCTCGGTGGCTCGATGACACTTGGAAAAACTTGCCTTTGGAAAAGTTTCCAATAACCAATATCCGATGGGTGGCGGTGGCGTTGGAGGTGTAGTCACAGAGAAGCACGAAACTAATACACGCAAGGCAATTAGCGCGATATTTTACGAATTGAGGTAGGAAAACTATACACCTGCTTGCACGCAACCATGTGCGTCAAGTTACGAATAACTCAATCGTAATTTAATTAAAGGGAATCGCTTTTGGTGCTGTTAATGGTTCTATAAAACAAGTGTAAGCCATAAAGTGATATCACTAATCATGTGATGTAGTCAAGGTGACTACTACTAATCGTTGAAACTCTGTTGATTTTTGATGTTTTCGCTTGTTCTGCAGTTTAAGTGGAAACGAACCATGACAACGAGAGAGAATGTGCCTGTCATGTCTGAGAATTGAATTGGGAAGTTGAAATATTCGCACAAAAGTTGGAGCTGTTGAGTCCCAAAATTGATGGTCGGAATTGTTGAGAGGAACTTTCGCCACTGCAAAGACATACATTTGTACGTACATATTTGCTCTGTACTGGTATGTAAGTTTTAATGGAAATGAACAGATTCTTTTGTACGTACGAGTATCTTGAGTGGTTATATGGAGGAGAAAGTGCAAGTTCAGGAGTAACTACACTTATCTTGCTTTTAAAGTCAACCAGATGCAGCAGATGCTGTGAAAAAAAACTTTAAAAGTTATTATTCCCAGCACAAGTTTGTGAACACAGTGATCAGGGGAGCAAATTACGATGGAGTCAGGGAGGTGCCCCTTGCATTTGATGTTTTGTGTGTTAGAATGTCTCTTGGCCTCTCAAGGGCTTTCAAACATAAGTATGTAAGCCACAATTCATAAAGTTTTGAAGTTCATTTTAGAAGAGTATTTCGCTTATGTTCATGTTTGCACTGCCTTCTAAAGTAATCCATATTCTTAGCAAAGCAAACTTTAACCGCACCAACATACAAAAGTTGATGCTTTGATTTGGTAGCAAGGATCATAGTGATTGCGAATTGTGCGTCAAAATGTTGTCATTAAACTCTGGCAAGTTATGTAAGTTACCTTCCACGGGGCAGTGCTCATAATCGTCCACCAGAGCGATCATTGCCATAAACTATGGATTGTTCCCGCAACAAGTTTACCCTAAATCCCGTAAGACTTCGTACAGTGAGCACACAACAAGTGATTAATAGTGAATAGCGTAGTGTTGATGATGATCCAAATGTGTCAATTCGTCATCGTAGTCCATAATTAAACTTGTGTCCATTCAATTTACGGAAAGTTTTGCGTAATGATCTTGGTTCACGTGCGGCATCGGATAAAGAATAGTGCCGCGGTGCGTCCCAGGTTGTTGTAAGAGGCGACCAAATGGGACACAAATCACATACAGGCAACCATGACACCAAAAATGAGCAAAGTGTCACACTTAAACACCTTAAAACTTCCCCACAAGTTTGTATGCAATCAGTGGGTTCCCGCGTCTTGAGATTACCGGGGGTAAAAGAACAATCAGTCAATTTGCATACAAGTAAGTGTCAAACCACTCAAACTCAAGATACACTTGATGGAAATGATCGCAATAGCACTACCCCACTGGGCACCACGCTTGCGACGCACTCGTGTTATCCCAGAGCAAGCAGAAGTGGTTGTGTCAGAGCCCGACGGATTCCAGGGGCAGGCATAATGAAGTTTCCAAAATATTTTCCTAAACTTTGGTTCGCTAACGTGAAACATTGTTAGCACGTACGCTCCACAATATGGATGTGATCAATCGGAAAAAGATAAATTTTGGTCAGAGTTCGGTATTTTGCTTAGAAATATGCCTATCGATAAGATGGATAGGCGGAGATTTGAACGGTCACGTCGGAGAAACAAATGTTGATTATGAGAACTGCCACGGCGGTAAAGGCTTTGGAACTAGAAATTCACCTGGCGAAGACATCCTTGTAGCGTGTAGAGCTTACAGCTTAACCGCCTTATATACAATGCTTATTAAACATCAACGACATCTTATTACCTATAGCAGCGGAGGCCACGAAAAGCAAATAGATTATCACCTCTGCAAAATGTCGGTGAGAAACCGTGTTAAGAACTGTAAAGTAATGCTTCGGGAATCGCTAGTAAGCCAACACCGTCTGCTCACTACAGAATTTTTCACAGCGGAACCACCGACAACACGGGCATCGTTTCGAAAGCCAAAAATCCGGTGGTATACTCTATCGAAGGAACGAGGCGCAAGATTTATCGCACTGGCTAAAGAAGTACTTCAAAATATAAATGGTATAGCAGACTCACTTAGCCCGCAAGAAATGTGGAACAGCGTGGACGAGGAATGCATAACACTCGCAAAGTCCCTTCTGGTGGTGGAATGACAATACCTGGCTCGAACACGAGCGGCAGCAGCGGAAAACCTGTACCAGGAGCTGGAACAAATATCCTCACGATCGGCAGATAGAAGACAAGCCATAAAAGAAGTTTAAACGTCGTACAATACTAAAGTGCCAAATATTTTTAAGCTCGCTGCACAGAGGCGAAAAAATTCGATGGAAATAACCTCGCCGAAATACATCAAAAATGCAGACGATCGCTTAAAAAGAAAATTTGTGACCGGTGGCTTTAATACTGCAAGGAGTTGCTTAACAAACAGTTTCCACGTGATATCGTGCCGACAGCTGGTCTATTCGAGGAGGAAGTTTCGGACTTTTCAATCGAAGAAATAAGTATAGCAATCGGAAAAATGTAGCGCCGGGACCAGACAGCACTCCATCAGAGTTTTGGTCGAAGATGGAGGGAGTCGGCAGTAAAAACTGCGGTTAAAAGCTCTTCTGGACTAACGAGAGAATTTCCAGTTAATATCGGAGTGCATCAAGGAAGCGTACTTAGCCCTTTCCTCTTTAACGTAGTATTCGAACTATCACTTAAAAGACTGCAAGCGCGGAACAAATGTAACGCCAATTCTCTTCGCTGACGACGCAGTTATACTAAGCGATAATGTCGAAGATTTGCAGAACGCCTTAGACTCAAGGAAAAATGCGCTAGAGAGAAACGGTTTTAAAATAAGTCATTCAAAGACGGAGCATTTGACGTGCCCATTTGCGCATCCGTTCCGACCTGTTCAGGATATAATGTAAGATGGAATAGTTCTTCCGAAAATAACTATCTTTAAGTACTTAGGATCAATCGATAACATGGAAGCTAAATATGACGACGACGTAACACTCAGAGTGAGTGTGGGGTGGATGAAATGGCGGGAAAATTCGGGAATCTTTTGCGACCGAAAATTTCCACTTAAATTAAAGGGGAAACTCTACACCACGGTTGTTAGACCAGCTCTTATATATGGTTCACAGTGCTGGACAATGTACGAAGCGTTTAAAAACAAAATGACGGCAGCGGAAATGAAAATGTTAAGGATGTCTAGTGGAGTCACTAAACGCGATTGTATTAGATTTACGCGTATAAGAGGAAGTCTATATATAAAGAATTCGGTAACCGAACAGCTTGAGGCGAATAGAATAAGTTGGTATTGCCACGTTCAAAGAAGATCTGCGGAAAATCCGGTTAAAAAGGCACTATCAACTACGGTTACTCCAACTGTAAGAAAACGAGGTCGGAAAAAGAATTCCTGGACTTCTCAGATGGCAAATGCGCAACAACGCTTTGGGTTAACCAATGAAGCGATCCAGGACCGAGCGGTATGTAGACGCGTTCTGCGGTCAGCGACATTAGCCAACCCCATAAGCGGAGCAGCAGCGATGCAGTAAAAATGGGAAACTCGTTGCGCATAAGCTCGTATAGCGAGGAAAGGGTTAATAAAAGGATAAGGAGAAGAAGAAGATCTTGGTTCAGGTGCTTACAAGATTTAACTTATACAGGAATCGGTGCCACACAATCATCGTTCGCGCCGCGCATTTGGTGATTGGGGCGATAGAAACATCCACAGTATGAAAATTTTGTCAATAAACAGAATTACCACAAGCCATTGTCGAAGCACTATTACATCCAGAAAAAGTCACCGTTTGGTGATGTCTTCAGAAATGGTAAGGGTCAGAACGTTACAGTCAAATGTGAGCGGCACGAGACAGGTTTACTAACTCTGCCGTACCTCAATTGGAAGGCATTAACGTTGCAGACATGTGGCTTCAGCAGGATTGCGTCACATGCCACACAGCACGCGATACAATTAATTTGTTAAAAGACACATTAGACAAACACAAAAATGTTAACGATCTGTTTACCGGCCACTCGATCATTCGTGCGATTTGACGCCATTGGATTGTTTTCTCTGGGGTTATTTTAAGTCACATGTCTATGCCGATAAACCATGTTGGAAGCCAACATTCGATGCGTTATTGCCGAAGTACAGGGTGATTCACTGCAAAAAATGTGTGAAAATCGAATCTCCGGATTATGCCATATACGAGCCAACTGGGGCTCCCACATGCCCAAATCATATTCAAACATTAATGCCATAAAATTATTTGTCACATAGAGCCAATTACAAGGATATTTACACATTTTTCTATGCTTTATTTCAAATTAAAGTTCTTCGCCTCTAAAAAAGCACCCTTAAGAAGTACAGACTTATAGTATTGATGTCCATGTTCTAACGTAGCATCTAATTCTTTCATCCTATCACACATCTAGTGTTCATTAGATAGCTGTTGAAAAGCTGTTTATTTAAATCAACAAGTTACAAATTTCCAGACAACGATTCGACCTACTGGTGTTAGTCAGGTATTTTCATAAATTCTTTGCGGATTGGATTCCTCGAACTGACGAGAACGCACTGCGGACATGCTCCACGAACTGACGTTATATGGAGGATCGCCATTCATTAGATGGCGTTTTTACAGAGTAGGACTATTAGATCAACGCAAACTTTAACCTCTAGTTTCCTTAGGTTAAAATCATACGACAGGTCAGTGTCAATAATCCAATTATCAGCAGAGTAACATAAGTTGACTTTAATTTAATGAAACCATTGTTCCAGGTGCTTAACTAGGCATATACAGGACTTCAGGTTAGGTTAAGTCTATTTTAAGCCCATTCTATACATCATCGCACTTAGATCTGTTTAGACCCATTGCGATCCGCAGGTGGAGGATGTGGAAGAAGATGGGGGTTTCATTGCGGTTCCTAGTTCTTATTTTCGCTTTCCATCTCACTTTGGTTGCTGTCTGGTACCTAAACGGGTCCAAGTCATCTTGTTGAATCTGCAAATCTGCAAAGAAATATGATGGAGGCAGCAGATATTTCGCAGAGGTCCAATGAAGTACTAATTCCTAAAGTCCTTTGCCTAAAATTACTGAGACTGGGACAGTGGCACAAAAAATGGCGGGCATCTTCCTGCGAACCTAGGTCCCTACGCACCTTTATTGCGTGCGCCTCCAGGAGATTATGGCCTATGGCTCTGCTTTTCAAGAAAATCTTACTTGTTTTAAATTTGCTGAGTTCCGGGCCTAATTATCTTGAGCTCGATTGAGCGTTTTTTCACCTGTTAGTTGCATCATTTGCTGCAGGATTTAATTTTTTGATATGACAGTTTCCTCTCTAGGGAGCTAGCTCGTCTGTATGATCATTGCCTGCAACTCCTTTATGGCCAGCATTGTGTAACATAGTGTGACAGTTTGCTGAATGCAAAAAGCATTAAGATCTTCTCGAGAGCGCTTTACAAATTTCGATTTAACTTAGATGGCCGCAATACCTTCCCTTTTTTGATTCCGAAGTAATGCACAGAAGAGGGGATATAACTGCTTTTTGAGGTGGTGACCACCAATACTGTGATGCCTAGTGTCGCATTGAAGTTGCTCTTACGGGTCATACATAACACATTCGTTAATGCAAGATGAACTCCAGTATTTCCTTAGTTTCTACTTCGATCAAGAATACTCGAAGGGCTCTTCGATGTTAATGGAAGACTGGTAGAGTGTGTACTTTGTCGGAAAGATTTTTTTCAATCGTGCTGACAACATTATGTTTCAATGCTTTGACCTGTTATATAAGGGCAAAGTCTTCTGGGTGCAGATAACTTCGAATATGAGTGTCAATCAGTTTTCCAAAGATTTTAAAATGTATGATGTTGGACTTATGTGGTTGAGGTCTTTTGGATGAGTAGGGCTGAGTCTTTCTGCCTTAGGAATGAATACTTCCCTTACTTTTATCCAATATTTTGGCAAATATCCATACTTAATGCTACTGATGAATAGACTTTTGAAAAACGGTATCACAGTTTGCTTTGTTTATTGAAGCATGATTGGATCCCTTTAGTCCAGTGTGGAGAACACCTATGGTTGCGCTGAGATATTTTTTCAACAGTCCACCTAATGTTTGTTCTTCTATAAGCATCCAGCTCCAGTATTAGTGTGCACGTGTGCATTTGTAAAAGTAGGTATCGGTTATATCTTTTCCACGTAGAATAGTTCCAATTCTAGTAAGTTTTCCGGCCCTACAGTTCCCTAGAAGGTCTCTATGCCTTAGCACCCAATATGGGTAAATGTTGAACTGAGAGATGATCGGAAATCAGAGCCGAGCTGAGTCAAGGGATTAGATAGCGGCCCGACTATCTGGAAAGATGCGTATATCCTTTGCAGATATCACGTTCTTCTTTCGCCATGGCAGGACTCAGTTAATCGCAGAAATTTCCGCCTAGAACACGATACACTGATTTTGAAGACGCAAGTAGAGGATTAGATTAAACATAATTGAGAATACACTGTATGGAAGTGGATTGATTCATCGTCCATGAAAGCATCTTCCTTTCAGAACGATCTACAGGGTATGCTTTCATGAAAGCCTTTGTAAAACCAGTGATGGGGCATAATGTGGTCGATGTTCTCCGTTTATTGAGATCTAAGATTGGTTTTTTATATTTTCTGGAAATAAGGACAAGGTCAGGCTTTTGGTGTTAATCCCAACAGCGATCCACCCGACAAGTTTATAAGTTAAGATTTATCTGGTAGAGTTCTTTCACGGTATTGAGATGCTTTCCTGACACAGCTATTACAAGGTCATTCGCAAAGACTTCCACCCGCTGCCAGATATATCAGGGCTTCGTTGACCACTGGAAGGACCAGAGGAGGGTTTAAAAGACAAAAGAACATGTGCAGACACATCTTTTAGAAGGCAACCCATTCAGCTTTGAGGTGTAATCCTGGTATATGGATTAAGAGTGATCAGCTCCCCAAGTGTGTCATCTACTTTCAGAGTTGACAGCGCATTTGTGGTTCCGGATGTGTTGACGTTATTTCAAGCACCTTCTATGTATAGAAGCACGATCATTGTATGCTCTCTATAATGTAGGGATTGATCAATGTGGATAGCCAGTGAATGTAGATCAATTTTATTTTCGTGGATCAATTTTAGATTGTTCATATGGATATCAATCAGTCGTTCTAGAGCTTTTAGATTAATAGGTCTGAGGACCTTGGGGACAACATGTAACATTGGGGACCTGTAATAGTTTTAGGGCCGTAGCAAATGCATTTAATCATGCACTCCTAAATTCAATGCTATCGTCTCACCTGGATGTCAACGATGTTGCCCTTCAGACATTAGCTATAAGACTGAAACCATCTGTCAGATTTAGAAGTAAAGTTGTTTTCTGTATCGATGCGAAAGAACATGACAAGAATCAGGTTCGTAAAACTGCGACAAAATTGAAGACGCACTTTACAGGAAAGCGATGCAGCCGTAGACATAATAGACGATTGGTGCATTGCAAGCGGATTTTCAATCAATCCTTTAAAACCTGAGGTTTTACTCTTCACAAGAGGGAAGCTGACTGACTCATCTAGTACTTAAAAGAATGTTTTGAAGCTACTTATTTGGGTAGTATTCTACCTAATAATATTCTTTGCACTAAACACATTCACGGCGCTGTCAGCTTTCTGGTGGTGTAAAGAAGATTTCGACAAAACATGGAGCTTGTCATCTAGAGGGGTTCACGGTCTAACTCAGATGCTTGGGGGTTTTCTTAGCTGGCTCTGATCTATACTCCCTAATGAATTGTCATTTCCTTGATAGTTCATGAATGGTCAAAGGCTGTAAAGAAATGCATTTGAATCTTCATAGATGTCTTGACAAATGGACTAGAATCCAGCGTTGGGGTCTTCTTGAAAGTGTGATAGAAGTTGGCAAAGCTCGCTAAAACGACGGTCACCTTAATCCTCAGTGATAGCTAAGCGCGTTTGAAGCCTTTATGTACTTTTTTTCACGACAATCAAGCTAGAAATTAGAGTGTGCAAGACTTCACTGAATCCAATCGAAGGGCTGAATTCACCGAGCGTGGTTTTGGTTCCATGTCACATTGGGATTAAGTCGTCAATCGTCGAGAATATTTAAGGACCGGAATCTGCTCTAGAATTGTCAATTTCCATTGATAGTTGGGTTTCATTTGGGCACATTTGCAGATGACATGAATCTTCAATATTAAACGAATGTTTCTAGCCGTCTCTAAGAAACCAACGACTTTCCTGGTGTGCCTCAGTAAAGAAAACTGGCGTTGTGACAAGGCACTTTGCTTTCGGTAAGCACACAAATGTGCTCGGCATATGTGGCATAAGAGCATATCCCGGACTTGGCAAGCAAAGTATGTTATCTTCACAACAACCTGTTTCAGAAGACCTTAGGCTCAGTCAAGATCAATTATATCTTGCACCCTCCGGGAAACCTTGTACATGTCAGAACCATCAATTACCATGTTCTAGCCATGTTGCTTGACAGAATTAACTCAGAATGTCTGTTTCAGAGATGATTTCCAGCAAAAGATTCTAGAGCAATAACGTCGTCTATTCATGACCACTCTAGAAACTGACTCACTCCCTCCTCATAGGTAGAAAAGTCGATGGCCTCGAATTCACAAAGGTAAGACAGTAACCTTAGCTCTTATGTAAAGGTCGGCTCCCAAACGGTGCATCATAATTCATAATCCATGAAACCGGCAACCACCGACTAGCAGTAGCCGCACACAATAGCCCAAATCAAACAAGATAGCCGATCTTGTTGGCTTCTTGTTGCGCATTTACGAGTCACACGTACCTACGAGTACGAATATGAACGATTCACTGATCATTTTCATCATTACACCATAATCGCACTCATACAGTCATAGTTTGTGAAGAATAATGAGAACCAAACAATTTGGAGTAAACTCGTCCGATTCACCTGTTTCAATGTGTGATGGTCTCTCCCTATTTATCGGCGATTCGTTTTCAAGTGAAGCATGCCTGGGAATTCTTCAGAATTCCCGTGAAACCACCGTCCATGTGGATGGAAGACGATAATGACGATAATGACGAAGAGTTCTTTTTTTCTTTCTTCTTCTTCTTCTCTATTTGGTTTTAGATACTTCTTACTCCAACCACTCACCTTTATTTTGGGTAAAACGATTTAAAGATGTGCCTCCATCGGGAGTTGGTTAAAGATGAATGCACACAGCACGAGTGTACAATGAGTACAGGTATCTCTGGATTCCGGGATTCTACAACTCAGGAATTCTGGGACTCTTCTTCGGATCCACTGTTTGTTTGTTTGTTCCTCTGTGTATCTTGCACCAAACAAAAATTTTAACAAAAAAAAAAAAGTAAAAAGTAAATAGACAAACAAATCCGAAGAATGGAAAAGCAATGGCAATGACAGTAGATTCAGATACTTTTGGTGAAGTTTTCTCTCTCACTTTTCAGTTGCGGTGTCGGTTCTCCTTCGGCACAGCACACACGTAGAGAACACTCACAACAATTGGGGGCTATCTTATCGCTTGATAAAAGCCCATCACTTTGATTCCTTTTTTGTGCTTCGATTCGCTTTTTTGCGGCCTCTTTTCGGCTTGATTTTGATTTGCACTTTTTTCCCTTTCAATTGAATCTGTTTAGCACTTGACTTCTTTTTTTTCTTTTCTTTTTAATTTTCGCACAAATATCCGCCGTCGTCACATGCACAGAGCGAGTAAGGCTGGAAGCGGATCTGCTGGTATCCAAAGAACTAGGAGACCTGACTGTCCGGAGCAAGTGGTTAGAAGAGAGAGAGACAAAACGAAACCGACAACGAAGAAGACGGGCGCACAGGGAAAACACGGACAGACGGTGGTTTTGGTGGAAAAAACCTTTTTTTTACAATTTTTCACTGCTTACACCTTTTTATTATTTTTAATTTTTACTTGCACTATTATTCCACTCTCACACACGTACACCCGAAGAGGGAAAAACAACGCACGACGTGTGTAACGAAAGGTGAGCGATGACGGAGAGACTTGGTACAAAAAAAAAAAATAGAAAAAAAATTCACAAAAAAAAAATTGGTAAATTGGATTTTTCCTTTGTTCTGACTGGTAGCCGCAGGTTTAATACAACAAATTGTGGCAATTTTTCTCTAATTGCAGACGCGAAATCAGAGTTAGAACGCCGGAGTTCCAGATGAAAGGCACACACGCATTTGGGGGGAAGAAATTGGCGAAAAATAATTCACAATAAACCGCGACCGTTCGACACTTGCTTCGATCCACATCACAAAATCGACTTGGTACCCGATTGCTTGAAATTTTGTTGGTAAGCTGACGGTTGCTTCTACTTCTGCTACTGCTGCTGCTGCGGCTGCACAACACGACAGTTGAAAGGGAGAAAATCCAATAAACAAATCCAAATGGGAATTTTGAATGGCACTGTTGGCAACCGTGCAGTGGATGTTCGTTGAGTTTGCTCACTGAGTGTGGTTAGTTCCGGCAGGTTGTTGTATAAGATATAAGATACGATGCTGGAGTGGCATCTACCGACGGGTAGACAAAGTAGTGGAAACGTGAACATACGAGGGCGGGTCTATAAGTCCGTGACTTTTGGATTAAAACACTGATTTTTTGATAAAAAAATAATTTTATTTTTCAACGTAGTCTCCCTTGAGCTCTATACACTTTGTCCAACGCTTCTCCAATTTTGTTATCCCTTCCAAAAAAAATGATTTGTCGAGGTCCTCAAAATAGGCCTTTGTTTGCGAGATGACTTCTTCATTGGAGTCAAATCTTTTTCCACCAAGCCATTTCTTCAGGTTTGGGAACAAGAAGTAGTCGCTCGGAGCCAAATCTGGAGAATAGGGTGGATGAGGGAGCAATTCATAGCCCAATTCATGGATTTTTGCACGATTTTACACGATTGCGTTTGTGGTCGACTGTGAGCAAACGCGGCACCCATCTTGCGGAAAGCTTTCTCATGCCCAAGTGATCATTCAAAATTGAAACCACTGAGCCATGCGAGATCCCTACGGCTTCCACAATCTCTCGCACTTTCAATCTTCGGTCGGCCAACACCATATCGTGAATTTGTTCGATTGTTGCGAACAAATCCTGGACGTCCAGGACGTTCGGCATCTTCAGTGCTTGTACGGCCACAACGAAATTCAGTAAACCACTTTTTTACCATTGAAATCGATGGTGCAGAGTCCCCATAGTATTTATCAAGCTTAGCCTTGGTCTCGGTAATGGTTTTTTTTCGCAAGAAATAATGCTTAATAAGCACACGAAATTCACTTTTTTCCATTTTCTCCTCAAATTAGTGAGTAGTCTGATAAAAATAGCTGTCAAACACAAACTAACTGACGCAGCAAGTTTAAATTTTGACAGGAGTCAACTGACAGATGCCTGTTGACAGGAGCAGTGTTGCTGTTTCAGTAAAGAGGTCAGAAATTCAAAAAGTCACGGACTTATTGACCCGCCCTCGTAGCTTCGTGAAAACTGAATGATTTAAACTGGCGAAATTCGAATTCTTGAGGCAAATGTTTTGTAAAAAATCAGGTAAACCATTCCTTAATTAATGCTGCAAAGTGGAACACACGTGCACATTACTTCTTAAGATTATTTTGTCAAGCCAGGAGGGAATGCTAAGGTAGCGTTTAGAAATTAACCCTTCGTTAGTGTGGCCAGAAAAAGTTACACGAGTAGTGTTGTGGGGTATTATATACATCAAACAAAAAATTGGTCAAAATCGTAAGGCCTTTCGTTTGAATTAAATTTATTATGCGAATTAGGATTTGAATATATTTTTTTTTATTAGGAACAAAAAACATCATATTTTCCTTGTTTTATATAGAAAATAACATTTAAAGTAAATAAATAAAATAAAAAAATATAACATGTCCTTGTTTCTTGGACAAATAGAACATCTTGTACTATTTCTGCGTCGTTCAATGGTAGGGTCACTATATTCTGCATTCTTATTTACACATAGTCCTCGTGGTATGCGCGGGTTTTGTGTTCTCTCATTCCGAAACTCCGATATAGGCTAAATTCCAAGCTGTTTCAGGAATTTGCGCCTTTTCAAATCAATCTTGTTCGTTTTTGTTTTATAAACCACCTGAGAATTAACAGCTTACATACTTACTTACATACAGTTCGGGGTGGACCTGGGCCTCAGTCAACACAAGCTTCTCCAGCCAGCTCGATCCCTGGCTAGCTGCCTCCAGTTTCGCGCGCTAAGTTGGCTGAGGTCCTCTTCCACTTGCATGCGCCACCTGAGTCTTGGCCTTCTTCTACTGCGCTGTCCCTCGGGAGCGGATTCGATAACTTTTCAGACCGGAGCATTGCTGTCGCTCTACTATACATGACCCAGCCATCTCAGTCTTTGGATCTTCACTCCTCTGGCTAGGTCCATGTCGCTCCGTCCACTCACCGTCAACCTTGATCTCAGCGCTGGTGTCGTTGTCTGTTTTTATTGCAGAGCCTAGGTAGACAAATTCCTTAACTACCTCAAAGTTATATCTGTCGAGGATGACGTTCTGCCCGGGACGTCGATGTTGAGTGTCCTTTTTGCTTGACAGCATAAACATACTTGGTCTTGCCCTCATTGACTCGCGGAAGCACCACTGACATCACGCTGCTTTCTCCCGATTATGTCAATATCGTCGGCGTATGCGAGTAGTTGGACGGACTTTTGAAATATAGTGCCTCTTGTGTTTGCTCGTGAGTTCTGCACTATTCTTTCTAGTACGATGTTGAAAAAATCGCATGACAGCGCATCGCCTTGTCTAAATCCTTTCTGGACATCAAAGGTCTCGGTGAGATCTTTACCGACCTTGATGGAGCAGCGTGCATTCTTCATCGTCATCCTGCACAGACGGACGAGTTTGGCAGGGATGCCGAAACTAGACATTGCTCTGTATAGCTCGTCTCTATAGATGCTATCATACGCGGCTTTAAAATCGATGGGTCTTCTCCAAGATCTGCCGTAGCGTGAATATCTGGTCGATGGTGGACTTTCCTGGTCTGAAGCCACACTGATATGGACCTATCAGGTTGTTGACGAACGGCTTCAGGCATTCACACAATATGTCAGATAAGATTTTGTATGCAATGTGAAGGAGACTGATTCCTCTATTGTTGGCGCAGTTCAGAGGGTCTCGTTGCTTGAGAATCGGACAAACAATGCTGAGGTTCCATTCATCGGGCATACTTTCGTCCGACCATATTTTACAGATAAGTTGGTGTATGCTCCTTACCAAGTCATCGCCTGCCGCTTTGAAGAGCTCGGCAGTCAGGCCATCCGCTCCAGCAGCTTTGTTGGACTTAAGCTTCGATATGGCTATCTTCACTTCATCCAGGTCGGGTGGACGGAATTGTTAGTCATCATCGTTCAAGTTGAAAGGTTGATTCTGCCTGACAGCGGTATTTGGCCCGTCATCGCCGTTATACAGTCTGCAGAAATGGTTCTTCCAAATCCTCAGCATCGACTGCGATTCTACTACGACGTTCCCTTGTTTATCTCTACAGGCTTCGGTTCGGGGTGTATTTCCGTGGCATGTTATTTTTACCTCCATCTCTCAATTTCCTTCGCGCGCTTCTCATGCTCTTTCTTCTTCCTCCTGAGAAGTCGGTGTTCGTCTCTCCTCTGCTGCTCATAGAGCTCATGAGCAGCTCTGGTCCTTCTAAGCAGCGCCGCGTTATATGCATCTAGCTTTGCTGCATGTGCTTGCCGGCATTCATCATCGAACCAGGGGTTTCGTTGTGGTAGACGAGTGAAACCCAGCACATCAAAAGCGGCATCTCTGATGGCGTTTTGGCAGTGTTTCCAATGGTCTTCGATGCTTGATGCTGGCGGCATTGGACCTCTTAAGAGGTTAAGAGACACTCGATCGGAAAAGGACTTGGCGATCTCTTGCGATTGTAGCCGTCGGACGTCGAATTTCCTCACAGCATTAGTTTGTCTTGGCGTAGTTTGGGATATCCGCAACCATACCTTGGCTACAACAAGGTAATGGTCCGAGTCGATGTTGGCTCCTCGGAACGTACGGACATCCATAATACTGGAGGAGTGTCTCGCGTCGATCGCGATGTGATCAATCTGTGTGTAGAGAATGATATAAAGAAAAAACTCAATAACAAAATCCTTAGGAATCATCTTCTGCAGTTAAGCCCACCATTTCTGGCTTATTTCATTTCACTGCAAGCAGCCGAAACATACTTACGGCGCCATTCTCTGTTTAATATACCCAAACAGCATGAAGAATGAAAGTGGCGATACAATTTGAAGAAGAATTTATACAACTATGACTGCAAATACAGAAAAAAATCCGTTTCGGTGTGGAGAAAGAAAACAACTCAATTTCAACAGTGAATAAGCCAGTCTTGTCTTGAGCATGGAAGTGACTTAGCGCTGAAATAGTTTGAGTACAGTACTACCTAGACACTTTGATCTATCTCATTGCCTTCAAAGTCCTCTTCTCCCAATACAATACACTTATTTTTAACTCTCGAAACAATTATCAAAGTCGATTACCGGAATCACCTTTAAGGCGCGTAGCGATTTGATTTTTGTCTCTTCAGTCGTGTTAAGACCGTTTCTGCACTGCTTGGCTTTCCTATCGATTCTTCACTGTATAGTAAGACTCTTTTCGAGTACGCAGGAAGCCTTCTTCAGCTCGAGAAATATGTCGAAACATATATGTATTTCTTAATGACCTGCGGTACGGTTTTCGGAACAACAGGCTTACTCGTGATTGGGTTTTGATTTTATGCACTTGTTATATCAAGCGTATTTGACAGAGTTTACTACAAGGCTCTTAAGTCGGAAGTGTATTCATTTGGGATCAGTAAATCTCTTTAAATGGATAAGAAATTCAATTGGACAATTTTTAGTCTCAAATCCACAAACAAATGTTGATATGCCCCAGGGCTCCGCGTTGTCTCCGATATTTTACTTTATTTTCATAAGTTTACTCTGGTTTTCCACTTTGAATCCAAATTTTCCTTGCGCTGGGGACAGCTTTCTCTGCTTTTCATATTGTTGCCTGAAGTTACGTACCTTTCTTTCGGCAAAGTGATAGAAGAAACACATCACCTCTTCTGATATGCTTGATTGCTATTTTTTCCACCAGTGTTCGATCGAAGTTAGCCCACTTTCGGACTTCCTTTAAGTGGCGCTACAGTCCGGGGTGGACCTGGGCCTCAGTCAACAAGCTTCTCCAGCCAGCTCGATCCCTGGCTAGCTGCCTCCAGTTTCGCACGCCAAGTTGGCTGAGGTCCTCTTCCACTTGCGTGAGCCACCTGAGTCTTGGCCTTCCTCTACTGCGCTGTCCCTCCGGAGCGGATTCGAAGACTTTTCGGACCGGAGCATTGGTGTCCATACTACATGACCCAGCCATCTCAGTCTTTGGATCTACACTCTTCTGGCTAGGTCCATGTCGCTGTACAGTCCATACAGTTCGCCGTTTTATCTCCTCCTCCACTCATCGTCAATGCAGACGGGACCGAAGATCGCCCGAAGAAGTTTTCTTTCGAAGCAACCAAGAACACCCTCATCTATTTTTGATAATGTCCATGCGTCTGCGCCATAGAGCAGGACCGGGATTATTAAGGTCTTATAAAGGGTGACTTTTGTTGTCCGAGAGAGGGCTTTGCTACTCAATTGCCTTCTTAGCCCAAAAAAACAGCAGATGGCAAGAGTTATTCTTCGCTTGATCTCAGCGCTGCTGTCGTTGTCTGTATTTACAGCGGAGCCTAGGTAGACAAAGTCATCCTGCACAGACGGACGAGAATTGGTGTGTATCGATCTGAAGCTCATGGGTTTTGTCCAAGATCTACCGTAGTGTGAATGTTTGGTCGATGGTGGACTTTCCTGGCCTGAAGCCACACTGATATGGACCTATCAGTTTGTTGATGAACGGCTTCAGGCGTTTACACAATACGGCAGATAAGAATTTGTACGCGATGTTAATAAGACCGCGGGCACGTTTGCAGCGGTCGATTCGTTGGAGCCAATTTTCAACGATTTGGCCACACATTTCGGCCGAAACAGCCGCTATTTCGCGTTCAATATTGGCTCTGAATACTTCCAACGTCGTCGGCTTGTTGGCATAAACCAATGACTTAACGTAGCCCTACGGTGGCGGCCAATCGAATGGCGATGAAATTCACCATCTTGACGCATCTTCTCTAGAACCCGATCGGAGAACGTACGTCGCTTCAAATGGTCCATCGGCTTCAATTCATGAGTCAGCTTGGTCTTGTATGGGTATAAACCAAGATCCTTACGCAAAATACGCCATAATGTGGTCTGAGCGATGCCCAATTCTTGAGAACGCCGTGGAATTGACTGATTTGGATCGTTTGCTACGGACGCCTGAATGGCAGCGATATTTCCGACACTTCGACCAACCCGTTGTCTCACTGACACGGCAACATCACACAACGAATATGTAGACTCAAATTTTTGCACTAAACTTATTATTGCCTGTCTACTAGGGCGAGAATTACGACCGAAAATTGGAATTAACGCTCTTAAAGTTGCAGTCAACGACTCTGAATTTCGGCAGAAAATTTTCATAATTTGCAGACGTTGCTCGTTCGTGTACTTTACCATGATGAGAATGTTGAGTTTACTGAAGAAATTGACAGTGACAGTTTGATGATTAGTGAAATAGTGCGTTTACAAATTAAATTCAAAGTTGTCAAGTCCCTATTGGAAAACCCGATATATACTACAGTGACTGCCGCAGCGTTAGAATCAGCATCTACTTGGATGCGGATTTTTTGTAAACGACAATCTGCTATACATTGACGTTCCTGAAGAAGAAATATACGATAAAATACCAACGAATATTTCTACGATTTCTTTGACAAAACTAAGAGTGATGTCCCAAGTACGAATATTCGAAGACCATATCGCATCACGTCCGGAAAGTGATTAAGACATTGCCACGAAGCTTAATATAACTCCACGTAGTTTCCCTTCCTTTGAAAACATGGCAGTTGCCTGGTCACAAAACAGGCGAAAAAATGATCGATCTTGATGTTCTTCCAAACATTTTGAGACGTAATGATTCAATGCGGCTCCGTTCTCAACTTGTCTTGTCGTATGCAACAACTTGGCGAATTTTACGTGAGGATCTTGACTTCAAAATGTTGAATATTAAATTTGTGGAAGAACTAAAGACGACTGATCTGCCGAATTGTCTCCGTTTGTTTGACGTGGTCCATATTTCTTCAAAAGTGAGTCTAGCCGAAACATCGCTCGTTATTGCACAATGGACTATTTGCTGCCTAAAATTGAAAGTGGTCTCGACGATGACAATGGTTCCAACACGATGTCTTCACTTGAAACTAGGGCTTTATTATGAGAACGATTCAGTCAACAGTTGGAGCGGTGAATTATATGACATCACACCTTCGGACTTCGAACTCGAAATGCATGAACTCTTCAGAATAGACCATGTTAACCACAGTTGCACACTACGGCAGATCTGATCATGTATGCGATGTTGAGGAGACTTATGCCTCTATAGTTGACCCAGTTAAGATGCGCTCTGTTTGTGTGCATCCGCCAAACGATGCTGACAAAATCCATTTATAGGGCATACAGTCTTTTGACCCGATCTAATAAATGAGTTGGTGTAAGCTCTTAACAAAGTCATTTCCAGCTGATTTGAATATCTTGGTCCCTAATCCGTCAAGCTCCATTTCTAGTTCATGTATTCTAGCTACCGTATTTCACCATTTACGCCAGAGTCCTTTTGTGTTACTTTGAACACCTTAGAATGGCAATAATTAATGAATCCAACTGTTTTAGCTGCTGACTAATACTCCGTTGCGTTGTCTTGGTAGGCCTGCGTTAAGTTGACGTATACTATCAACGAAAATGGTTATAAGTGGGAGTTTCCTCTTACGTAAGCGGCCGAGAGTTAATCAAGTTTTTTGACCCTTTCAATCTTTGAGGTTTTGGTTGTAATGTGATCGCATTGAAAATCAATGACTTTAATTTTAAACGGTTCCCTCTGTGACTAACTGAAAAATATTGGCTTAAATAAACTCATCCACATTTTTTCGACGATTAACTTGATGGTCATCTTACCAAATTTTGTTGAATGTCGAACTTTTTTATGTTGGTAGTACTGTTACTGACATCTGTGTCAAATTTCATAACAAAATCTGTACTAGTTCAATAGTTACGCCGCCGGTATTTTGTGAACATCAAGAAGTGAATTTGGCGATTTGTACAATGTCTGATTTTGTTGAGTGAAAAAGTTGAAGGATGTTTGGCTTCGAATTCTTCTGACTATCAATAGGCTATGAAATGTATCATTACCAGAGATGAAACTTGGATTTATGCCTTTGAACTGGAAACAACTGATCAATCAAGCGAATACCGTGCAAAAGATGAGCCAAGTCCAAAAAGATCACGCCAAGGTCGTTCGAAAATCAAGCTCATGGTAACAATTTTCTTCTATTCTAGTGGTATGGTGCATTATGAATGCAAACTGTAAACAGGGAATGTTATTTGAGCGTTGTGCGTCGTTTAGATGAAGCTTTTCGCAAAAGATTCCATAATTATGGGTAAACAACTCTTGGTTTTTGGCATTCATTTCGAAGGAGGAACAGTGTGTTCAATCAATAGAATCCTGACAAAACAATTTGAGGTCGAAAATCTCACATGCCACGTCTCAAACTAGTGTCTGCTATCTGTTAACCAGTGGAACAAAACATATAAGCGATGCTCAGGTGCCTTTCGCTTGACTTAGAGTAGTGCTTCTGCACAATATGATTCGAATGAAAATTCTTCAGGCTTAAAAGAGGTAAGCCACTGCAGGTACCCACAGGTCGCACAAAAAGCCAAAACACGACTGATACCCTGACTTGACTACAGAAAGCAAATAGACAAGAATGGTCCAGCTAAGGTAATCTTTGGAGAGCGAACATGGGATTTAAATATAAAGTAAACGCAGGTGCTAGAAAGTGTGGTCCATAAGATTGGCGGCAGAATCCTCTTATCGATGGGTGCCTGCATGAGAGCAATCATTAATCGAGAACGCACTAAGTAAGTTACTATCTTCTTCGATATGTAATCGGTGGCCAATTCCATCTTTGAAGGTGTCGTTATGTAGACTTACTTACTTACTTACTTACTTTAGGTGGCGCTACAGTCCGGGGTGGACCTGGGCCTCAGTCAACAAGCTTCTCCAGCCAGCTCGATCCCTGGCTAGCTGCCTCCAGTTTCGCACGCTAAGTTACCTGAGGTCCTCTCAACTTGCGTGCGCCACCTGAGTCTTGGCCTTCCTCTACTGTGCTGTCCCTCGGGGGCGGATTCGAAGACTTTTTAGACCGGAGCATTGGTGTCCATGCGCTCTAGATGACCCAGCCATCTCAGACCCTATCTATCTCAGTATAGAAGCAGCCAAGAGCACACTCATCCATTTTTGATAATGTTCATGCCTCTGCGCCATAGAGCAGGACCGGGATTATTAAGGTCTTATAAAGGGTAACTTTTGTTGTCCGAGAGAGGGCTTTGCTACTTAATTGTCTTCTTAATCCAAACGCTTGATCTCAACGCTGGTGTAGTTGTCTGTATTTATAGCAGAGCCTAGGTAGACAAAGTCCTTAACTACCTCAAAGTTATATCTGTCGAGGGTGACGTTCTGCCTGAGACCTCGGTGTTGGGGTGGAAGATGTTTCTTAGGTGATGTTTTTATCACCTCGAACGACCTATTGGTTATTTTCACAACATTGCCCGTATATTTAGCCGTAAAGCTCATAGAAACCAAAAAACCAAAGAAAGAAGTCTTCTTGCGGCCAGTAATTTGGCATTCTGCTGTATAGTAATCCTAATAGCAAATTTCAAGGTTTCCTTTCTCTTCCTAATTAATTGCATCGCGCTTTTGATATTCGGATTGATGCAGACAAAAGAGTTCGGTGAAGATTCAGCTGCATGGAGATTGTCAGTGGTCCAAACATTTTATGTGCCTAGCCAAATATCGATGATATTCTGCGTGATTTTCACAAGAGAATTTACGTCTCGATTAGCTGATTTGGAATTTCTTCCTTGCTCCCAAGATAGATAATATGCAGGTCGCAAAGCTGCTTCAATAAGACACCGTTTTCTTGTTCTTTTTTGTTCACAAAAAAGACCGCCCAAATTCGCTGACAATAAACAAGCTTCTCGGAAACAAAAAAATTATTTATTTACAATGTTTTACATAAATAATTTTCTTAGATATAAATAAATTTTTAAATAGTAACTTCTAACATGCTATAGAACTCTTGTAATTTTGTAACTATAATTTTACAGAAAATGTCAGGACTACGAGTATTGTGTTCGTAGCTAGTTTACCACAGTTCACAGAGTCGACCCACCAAATATTGGTCACATAATATTTACAACCCAACCCTCACCATGCTTTAGTTGTACGAGTATTTGTATCTGATTAATCGAGTTTAACGTCCATTAATTCGTCGGCAATCTCACCCTTAGTTTTTCGGATTTTAGCCACATTTCGTGGACTAATGATGGTTAGCATGTCAAGTGGTTTCCTTTGATCAGGTACTTCGGCAGCTTCTGGATCGTCTGTCGTGGCCATCTTATAGAGTTGTTGGAGTTGCTTCAAGGCTGAGTGTGGAATCATTGTGCCAGTTTTAATGTAATCATCTTTAAATGTTTCATTTTCGGCGGCATATTTTTGTTGGTGTCTACTGGCGGTGGCTTTTTTCTTCTTGTTCATATCGTTAGCCCAACTTTCGAGCCAACTCGAAGCGGTCGTTGATTCCTCTGGACGTGGCCGGGTTCGTTTGAAATCATTTTGATTCACTTGACGTTTACTACTCGAACTTGAATCGGCATTCATGAGGGGACGTGTATCTTTTTGGGGACCCAATTCGACGACGACTTGAAAGTCAGCATGTTCGCCTAGACGAAATCCAAATCCGAGACGAGAATCGGTTCCTAGAAAGATACAATGTTTATTAAGTTTTTCGTGCAAAAAATAACGATTATGCAATAGTTCGAATCATACTCACCTTTTCGAATTGGAGGGATGTTTGAATAGACAAGAGATAGAATAGATGGTACTTCCTGGGGGACAATCAATGCTTGAGTTACTGGAAATTAAACAAAAATAGAATTTTTTACTTTTGGCTAAGTTAGGATTGAATAAAAAATATTTTGTTCGACCTGAGGCCAAAAACCAAGTTAAGTTCGATATGGGAAATTGAAAGCGCGGACGTATGAAATGCAAGTGGAAAAACTTTCTGATTACAAATATTGAGCTATAAGGGAATGGGAAATCTCTATAAAGCTAGAACTTTGGCCACAACTTTGATGCAACAACTAAAACGAAACCCCTCGTTCCCGAAATTAAAACGATGCTGTCTAGAAGGCTGGAAAATACTCAATAACAATGGCCAGGATCTGCATCATTTGTCGTCTGAGTTGAAATACATCATCTCCTATAACATCGCTGAAGCAAGAATAAAAATATCTTTTCCTTCAGCTAAATAAAACTGCTTTGCTTCTTGGATGAAAACAGAAGTTGATGAGTTTATATGGTTTAGCCATCTTGATTAAAGGTAATATTATGAAAGACTTTGAACGCTGCAATGAGGTGCAGCTACCTTTAAACACCGCGCTCATGATTTTATCGATTGCCGTATCTACCTACAAACTTGGAATTTCTGCCAAACTAGCATACTTGTGTAAAATTATAATACAGAGCATGGAGACTATTGCGTCGTGGTCGGTAGTGCATTTTTCGACATGTCTAAGATGAAAGGCCAGGATTAAAGGCACATACTCTAAGAATCCTTAATAGGCTAAGATGTTCATAGCTATTTCTAAAGTTCTCTCAGCTTAAGAAAGTGGTAAAGAAGTTGACGTTATAAAAACTGATTTCAGTAAGGCTTTTGACAAGATATCTCACAAACTAATCCTTTTCAAATTGTCCGTCCTGGGTTGTGAACCCATTTTGCTTAAATGGATATCTTCTTACCTGGATAAGCGTTTTTATAGCGTTCGTTTCAGGTCTGCCCTATTAGCGGCTTTCTTGGCTACTTCAGGTGTTCCTCAAGGTAGTCACCTAGGTCCACTTCTGTTCACCCTAACCATTAACGATCTTGAAAGGGTCATTCTCCACTCAGCACTTTCTGTCTGTGCTGACGATACTAAATTTGTTAGACCCATCTCCTCACAACACGACTCCCGCCGACTCAAGAACTGTTTAGAACTCAATGTCACCAAATGTCAATCGATTACGTTCTCACGTAAGTGCAACAAGTCTCCTCCCCGAATTTACGTTCTCCGCGGTCTACCCCGTAGTTCAGACTATCCGCGACCTTGGCATATTATGCGACAGGGAGCTTAATTTCCGCACGCATATTGATGAGATAATTACTAAAGCAAACTCATCACTTGGCTTCGTTAAAAGATGGTCCAAAGAATTTTGCATTCCGTACATGACATCACTTACGTTCGACCCCGTCTCGAGTACGCTAACCAAGCGTGGTGTCCATATCATGTATCTCGAATTGAGAGGATACAGCGTCGTTTTCTTCGATTTGCTCTTCGAGGTCTACCTTGGAGCGATCATCTAATCTTACCTCCCTACCGAGACCGTCTCAAACTCATTAACCTGAATACCCTTGAGGAACGAAGGGACGCAGCAGACATTCTTTTCATTCACCGACTCCTCTCAGGCTATCTCTTTACAATTCCATTTTCTTTTACAATAACCCGCGAAATCTACGTTGCCCCCGTCTCTTCTATCTACCAATCCACCGCACCACATATGGCTCAAACGAACCAATCTCCCGTATGCTGCGTAAGGTAAACTCCAACCTTTCCGTTTTCGTACATCTGTACAGCCATGCCAAACGCCGTCTTGTTAACACTTATAGGACTCAATAGGAACAAATTATATGGTGGCATTTGAATACCTTCTAGAAGCCATAGGCACATTAGCATTTAAAAAAAAAAAATATTCGAAGTTGGTATGCGTGATTATCAGACTGGAACAGCTCCGAGCAGCCAATACGAGCAAACATTGCCATGGCGACTGATTACATGATAACCGAACTAACCGCGCAAAAAATCGATTGTTAAATGAGCTCCGTGGCATAGTGCGCCATCCTGGTGAAACCAAAGATCGTCCAAGTCCATGTCTTTAATTTTAGCCCAGAAAAATTCGGCAATAGCTCTATGGCGCTTACCATTGACCGCTAAGTCAGTCAAAATGACGAGACCGATAAAGTAAAATAAAAAAAAATTGCGCAAGAGAACGTCGTTGGTTCAAGTGCAGCGGAAAAACCGCCATCCAAAATAAACGGTTACATGCGCATCATCTCTCAGAAAATGCGAGAGGTGAGTTCCCTCTTTACATCAAAGACTGAATTAGGCACTCCAAAAACATAGAAACAGAATTTGATTCTATGCAAATAAGCTCAATCTCCGTAAAAATAAACTACTTAGACTACAACATAGGATCTAGTTACTTCCTCCGGGATATAAGCTAGTAGAAGACGACCTCGTTCGTCTCTTTGACTCACTCGGACATAATTTTGTCTTAGGTGGTGACTTTAACGCGAAACACACTTTCTGGGTATGCATTTCGACAAAAGGCAGATTACTGTACAAAGACAACATGAAACGTACGGTGAACTTTTTTTCGACAGGAAAGCCAACTTATTGGCCAACTGACCTCGTCGACTTCTTTATCGCAGAAGAGTTAACTAAAAATTTGACGGAAGTTGAAGAATGCTACGATCTATGCTCAGATCACTCAGCAGTCACCCTAAAAATAGGTGGAAGTCTAGTAAAAAAAGAGGGAAGAGACTAAAAGGATAATGTTGCTTTACTATAAATGTACGGCTCAACACACCATTCGAAATAGAAAAAGAAATCGACAAACTCATCGAAGCCATTCAGAGCTCAGCGTGGAAATACACTCCTTTGCGAAAGACAGAAGCACGGAACAATAGAGTCAAATACCAGCCTGAAATCGAAGATCTCATACTGGAAAGGAGGAGAGCGCGCAAGAGATGGCAACAATCCCGCGCGCCATCGGATAAAACTTATCTGAACCACCTTTGTAACAATCTAAAAAAATGTGCTGCAGGACCTTAAAAATCACGAGACTTCGACTTACCTCGAGGGTCTGACTGCTGATAAGTATTCAAACTACTCTCTATGGAAAGCCTGGGAGTTCATAAGGAAACCAGTAATGCACTCGCCATTAATTAGGAAAACTTACGGGGAATGGGCAAAAGAAGTCAAAGAGGAAGCAGAATTATTTACCGATCACCTAGAGGAAACGTTTAAGCCATTCAATGGACAACCGTTGATCGACGATTCGGATCAAAATATGGCACCCAACAATTTTAAAGTAAAAACCGTATCCCTGTGCGAACTTCGAATGACAATAAAAAAAATTAAAAAAATAATAAGGCTCCGGGATATGATGAGTGACTACACTGGCGAAATTTTGAAAGAGCTACCGAAAAAAGTGCTGGTTGAGTTGCTCTATATTGTATTATAAATGCTTCTTTAAGACTATTATATGTGCCAAGGCAATGGAAATTCGCCGAAGTTATTATGTTTCCGTAACCGGGGAAATGTGCAAATGACAAGAAATTATATAGACCCATTTCACCTCTGCCAAAAATATCTAAGGTCTTCGAGAAACTTCTGCTGAAACGATTGCAACCAGTAATTGAAGAAAGACACTTGATCCCGGATTATCAATTCGGCTTTCCGGTCAAACATTCCACAATCGATCAGGTCTATCATATAGAAATGAAAAAAATTTACCCTAGCGCTCATCTCGACGTATCGCAAGCCGTCGACAAGGTATGGCACGAAGGTCTAAGCTAAGAGTTTGTACAATTTGTACAAAATATTGGAATCTCATATTGAAAACAGACTTTTCCGTGTTGGATACGGGGGTGAATATTCGGATTTCAAAAAAATCTACGCTGGTGTTTCACAGGAAAGTGTTCTCGGTTCAATCCTGTTCCTGCCCAACACAAGTGATATGCCACAGGATGAAGGGTCCGTTGTAGCAACGTTCGCAGACGACACGGCTATCCTCATAACGGATGAGTCAGTCGAATCATCAACGGGAAAACTCCAACGAGCTTTGTACAAAGTATGCGAATGAACAAAAACCTGGCGAATAGTCCTCAATGAGACAAATAATCCGTACTATGCACGTGACAAACCTTAAGCGGCGACTACAAAGAAAAAGACCCTTCTACCTAGAGCCGTAAGGAAAAACCGCATGTAATGACGGTATTAGTAGGTGCCTTCACTGGAAAGCTTCCTACCTTACGAAGTCGATGCGCTGTTCTGCGATTTCTTTAACATCATACGCAAACACAAGAGGCACAATCTCTCAAAAGTCCTTCCAATAACTCGAATACGCCGACCATATCGACATAATTGGAAGAAAGCAGCGTGAAATCATTGGCACTTTTGCATGCATTGAGACGGAAGTGGCGAAAATGGGAAAAGCGGCCAATGAGGGCAAGACTAAGTATAAGCTGTCAAGCAAAAACAACACTGAACATCGACGTCTCGGACAGAATGTCACCTTTGACAGGTATTACTTTGAAGTAGTTAAGGACTTTGTCTACCTAGGCTCCGATACGAATTCAGACAACGACACCAGTGCTGAGATCAAACGAAAGTAACTCTTGCCAATCGCTTCTTCTTTGGGCTAAGAAGGCAATTGAACACCTCTCGAACAACAAAAGTTACCCTATATAAGATCTTAATAATCCCAGTCCCGCTCTATAGCGCAGGGGCATGGACATTATCAAAAATGGATGAGTGTGCTCTTGGCTGCTTCGATAGGAAAATTCATCGAATGATTTTCTCGTCTGTATTGACGGTGAGTGGAGGAAGAGAAACAACGACGGCCTGAATGGACTGTACAGCGACAACCACCTAGCCAGAAGAGTGAAGATCCAACCACCAAGATGGCTGGGTCATGTAGAGCGTATGAACACCAATGCTCCCGTCCGAAAAGTCTTCGAATCCGCCCTCGAGGGACAGCGCAGTAGAGGACCACCGAAACTCAGGTGGCGCACGCAAGTGGAAGGGGACCTCAGCCAACTAAGCGTGCGAAACTGGAGGCAGCTAGCACAAGATCGAGCTAGCTGGAGACGCTTGTTGATTGAGGCCCACGTTCACCCCGAACTGCAGCGCCACCTAAAGTAAGAAAGTAACTCTGAGCCGGATTTGACATCCCTTTTTCAATCACATACTCGTTTTTACGTCAAACAGAACTATTATTGTTATTTTACAATATTCTCAAAATCGTCGAACGAGCTATATTTGTGAAAACTTACCACAACTGCGCATTACGAACCGATTATGGTGGACATAATCGTCCATTTGAGTGTACTAGAGGCAAAACTGTAGACAAAATACAAAGAGACTGGCTCTGTTATAGATGTTTTAAGGCCTATCCATCATCGAAATGCACGGTCTACAGAAAAAATGACTGCTGTTAGTGGACGTTTTGAAGAAGATCCAGAACTATAAATTTGACGACGAGTACAGCATTTGGGCTTGTCTTACGGCACATTATGGCATATTTTGCATCTAGATGTGCACCTACACCCTTACAGAGTTTCACCAACTCGAGCAAGCTGGCCACAAAATGCGAAGAACTACACCGGCTGGGTGCTTGAACACCACCGTTTAAATGACAAATTATCACACAACATTTTCTTCAGCGATGAGGCTCAAAGGGTACATAGATACTTATAAGTCACTGCCTTGGTGTCGTGCACGGTTCCAGGCTAAGTCCTCTACTTGTTATTATCTATGTATCTTATGAATGTCATGCAGAAAAAGCACTGTGTTTGCCTACGCAGACAACACGGCGGATGAATAAATTCAACATAGTCATATCATGGTGTCATGATTGTTAACGCTAAAAACACGAAGTTTATACCATCTGAACTATAGATGTGGGCAAAATGTTCTTCGGTACAAGAAAACCAATAAAATTCATCAACCAAAATGGATGAAATCGATTCATTGTAAGATAAATTATTACTAGAGCTAGAATAAGTTTCCAAAACTACGCCCGTAGTCACCCATATACATCCCTATCATGTTTCCTAAAAAAAGCGAACAATTCTAAAGATTTATCTTAATGGCTTCCGGCATTCCAACATATGTGTATGTGTATGGTATTATGTAGGGCTATCTTATTCGCAACAATATTGAATAGGAATAGAAGACAAATGAGCGAGTGTAAAGTAGGATAAAGCAATAACAACAAAAATACAAATAAAGGCGGCTATTGATTTAGCTTATGCGATGATGGACAAGTTTCATCAGCCGATTTACGGTTAGTAGATTCAGCAACAACCAGGCAACCAACATTTCGAGGGAAATAGTTGAAACTGTTTTATGAAAGGAAACCCGTAGTAGTATGAAAATTGAAAATGATAAAACGTCGGATATTGGGAAAATCTTAACTGTTGAAATCCAAGCGTGTTCGAATGGAAAGTATTAGCCCGGATTCATTGAAGAGGATGCATGCTTTCGATCCAGTGTAAAAGTCTCAGCAAGTCCACTTCAACAGTGGAACCGATGCTTAAGGCATGATGACAATATGGTTAAAAGCTTCGGTAGGTGGCATTAATTCAGTTATCAAGCTGAATTATTTTGCTAGATGTGTCAATTATAGTACGCTTACACCGAACCGCGATTCAGCATTTCGGACAAATTCAATATTTCAGCCGAAATGCTCCATACAATTTCTAGCTTTTCGAAATGTTGAATATCTGCGAAATGTTGCATTTCGTCTCTGCATTTAGAAGGTTGTCAAATCGAACAAACCTTTTTAAATACTCCGCACATCATTCAGCGCACGTCATAGCGCTTACAAAAACAACTTTGAAAGAAGTCAGCTGTTCCAATATTTACAATCACTAACGACTATCTGCTTCAACCAAAACAAGTATAAAAAAAGGAGGAAGGTGGAAGGAGGAAGGAGGAAGGAGGAAGGAGGAAGGCGGAAGGAGGAAGGAGGAATAATTTTCGTTCATTTGCGGCATTTGCGTGCAAAAAGCGGTATCAGAACCGTTGTATTCGACAGTACAGAGTGTTTTTTTTAGCAGGATAACAGGATAACAGCAGGATAACAAAACAAAACGGTTCAGCACGCGTAATGCCGCGTGGTTAAGGGAAAAACCTTTGGCCAGAAACAGTTCAGACAGCCGTTTATATTCCAAATCGAACAACAGTAGTGAGAAGCTCATGCAAGACAACATTCGAGCAGTGGCTTGGGGAAAAAACATAGCTGAATCACTTTAAGGTTTTTGGCATAGCGGGTTTCGTTCATACTCGTATTTCGAAAATGGAAATTCGAAAGAATTGGGTTTGCTAAGCGAAGATGTTACTTTTCCTCATGGCCACAAGAAGAATGAGATTAAAACTCAATTATTAAAGGAAGTTTACGTTTGTATTTTAAATAACGTTTCGCAATCAAATGGATTGAGCATGATACATTCGAAACCAGTTTCAAAACCTTCTGACACTGGGACTTTTTTGATGAAATTGAACGAAAGCGTTGCTTAAGCTGATTTTTCGTATCGATGCAGATGCAGGTCCATTTTAGTAAGCCACGTCCTTGATCAGTTTCGAAGCTCATCGTCCTCTGCTTTTCTAGTTGCAAAGTTTTTGTCACTGCGGTTTCGTGAGCCTATTTAGCCCCTCGTTTGGTGCTCTATTCCGATTCCCGTTTTTTTGACGTATTTGATCTTCGTTTCTCCTATCGATGCTAACTGATCGATAGCTGTCACTCTTGCGACTACAAGGTCGTCTATGAACTTGCCATGCATTTGAGTGTCTGTACTACAGCCATCTATTTCCTGTACTTTGTCTTATCGGAGTCCATATGCGCAGATCTGATTGACATTAATAGCTTTTGTTTGCCGGCCGTGGGACCCCACACGTTTGACATTAGTCCGCTTAGTGACATAACAACCTTTGAAGCACGTTCCGATACGGACTTTATCGTTTGGCAAGATGGTGAATGATAGTCCGTTTCAAGTACTTCACTATCTCTGGCATGTTAAAACTTGGAAGTTAATGTAGATCCGAATCCTCTTCTAGGCCAGAAGGACTAAGACCATTCCATTCATCAAATGCAAATACATCAAAAATGTTTCACTAATAAAGGGTGTCTCACAATCCTAATCTTGCACCATTTGTGCGGCTAAATTGATGCCAACGAAAAGATGAACGTGACAACTTACAGTTCAGGGTTGTCCGATTTATCTTCATCGAGTGTGAAAAGATTAATTTACTGGATTCATTAGTGATCCCACACACTTGAGCCGTCCTTCAACAAGTGATTTAACACAAAACATCGCACCAATTCATCAGGGTGCTGCATAGAGTGCAAGAAGATAAATTCGGCACCGTGGTCAGGAATTGGACATTTTAAAAATCCCTATACACCCGATGTCACGAATAATTTGCATATACATGCACAACACGTGCAATTGAATCAAGACATGAAGCTTACTGAGCACGCACAGCAAAGAGAATTCGTTGAATGGACCATGGAACAAGAAGTGGATTCTGATTTTTCAAACAAAATCATATCGGGAGATGGGCCTCATTTTCATCGTAGTGGCTATTTAAATCGCCAAATTACCTAATTTGTGGTTTAGATAATCTACGAATGATTGCTGAGAAACAAATACATCCACAACATGTCATTGTTAGGTGCGGATTTTGGGCTGGATGGATAATTCGGTTGCTCAAGCAATAACAGTTACTGGTGATCACTATCACGACATGATAATCCGGTTTGTTGTGCCTTAACTGCAAGATATGGATGTGGATGACATGTGGTCTCAACAAGACGGTGATGCATATGATACAACTCAGGGAATAATTGAATCGCTGTATGAGTCATATCTTGATCGCGTACTTTCACATTTTAATGATCAGATCATGTCGATCGACGTGGGTTGTCTAACAAAATTAGAACTAAATTTTTATCAGCAACCAACTTAAGGCATTGCGATTCGAGAAGCACCAGATATTTCAAGAATGTAAATGTTATTGTTTCTCGAGCTTTCCTCTTTGAATTAAGCACTGGTATATACCTTAACACTGTAAAGTAGCCAACTCTGGCGTCAGCCAACATTTGCATTTCCTCTTGGAATCGTCGTTTTCTAGCATCTTTGCCACAACCTTTTCAATAATATCATCTGCAACATCAATAATTGAATCTTCATTTGCAATCGAAGGGCACATTCACTATACGTACAGCGCGTTTCAAAGCTGGGAGCCTAGGACCGAACCTTGCAGAGCATACTTTGTATGCCGTCGTTTCCTCGTCACAGTCTCAGAATAAAATGCATCTGTTCGCAAAGTAGTCTGTTGATATTTTATTAAGATAAGAAACTGCAAAGTCAAAAATATTGAACCAATTTAGGAATCCTGTGGAATACCATAATTATTTAAATATCTAAAATATATTTTACATTTTACACGTTGTTTTCATTTAAATGAATGTTTTTCACATTGTCAGTCATATGACAGTTTTTAAAGTTTCTTATCAACAAACTAGGTTAAATGACATTTACGCCTTATTTCACCTATGCTATTTCAACTCTATTAGAGTCAAAGAACGCCAAGGTTTTTAACTTCAAAAGACTCAAGTAAATTAGTGTCTCACTAGTGTGAGAAGATAATGGTTCTGTTCCAAATCTATCTAAAAGTATATTTCTGCACTGAAATGTGAGTATTACGAGTATGTGTAGAGATTTCCATCTGCGGTCAAAATGACATAACATCGACCTAATTACAAGCAATAACACTTTGGAACATTTTATCACACTGAAACACTTGTAGATACGAGTACACGAGTAAGTGTCTCAACGAAGGTCAACGGTTTTAATGGCAATACGAGTATAAGTCTTAGTGCTTAAGGTGTTTTTTCGTGATTTCTTAAGACGGCGTAGAAGTTGAAGCGCAAAAAATATCAAAAAACAAAATAAAGCTTTTGAATAAAAATACACTCAACACTTATTTAATGTAAATACTTTCACTATTTTACAAGATACATTTGCGAAGATATGGGATTATTTATAGGTTGATTTTGCAGAAAATTTCGTAAACGGATGAATGAATTTAATTTTATTGTTAGGCCGTGAAATAAATTTTAGAAATTTGCCACCTTCACATTAAGATATTCCAATCAGGCATTCATATCTACTTATATACTCGTACCATCATAAACTGGCATTTCAATGGCAGTATATAACTACGATAAGATCAGATGTTTCTTTTATGGAAATGTTTCTGTAAAGACACTTTGTGTTTTCTAAATACGGCACACGCATACCTACGTTTGTAGTTTCGGAAAAGTCTATCAATCGTGTGTTTTTAACCTTTTACTTACTTCAGACATTTATATTTCTGTCAAAACAATTGTCAGATTGCAAACTGTCAGTGTCATTTTTATTTATTAATTCTTGCTTCAACAATCAGAAATTTGGTTCCAGATGTATAGTTCTGTGCGCCAAACGGAGAGTACTTGCACCTTTCTAGAAACGACATAACCGACAATCTGAAATCACTATTCCCCGTGATTTTAACCATTTTCGCATTGCATTTTCTTTGGGTGTCGGAGTCAAAAATAAAGATAACCAACATGTGACGGTCAAGGGTATTTGCTATGGAAGCATGATTAACGTCAATAATGTGGAAGAAACGTGGTTCTAGCCACGTTCCATATACCAGACTAAACAATCACGAAAACGAAACAATGTAAATTTTCCTCCAAGATCTTGTGATTTGAAGACTCTTCATTATATTCTTTGGGAATTGGTAAAGCGTTCAGCAAAAGTGTAGTGCTCTGTTACGATGCTCGCAAGCATCCTGTCGTATTACTTGTTAAGGGAGAACAGGAAGTATACTGACTTCTTAGAGACGTCGGAAGGCATTCGTTTGGTCTGCTTGCAACCTGGGGAGTCATCCAATTAGCAGTTGTGCTGATTTGAAATTCAACTGTCTATGAAAGCCTTAACCACGGACATAGGCGAATCTGACGTACGTTTGGATCCTCTGTGTTCCTCTAAGCCTTCCAAGATACGAGTATGTATGTTCACCGGCTATTTGTTTGCCCATGATTTCATTGTGATTTCGGAACGACAAACTAAGTGATTGCGACGGAACTCGTCTTGAACTCTTGAACTGACTTGGCAGTCCTAAGAGGGTTCAGCAAGGGTCTAGGCACAGCTTGGTTGTCGATGTCATCCTCCATTCTTAGATTTCGAGCGGTCCATGAAGCCCCAACTGCATTCCTCTTCTACCTTTAGCACTTAAATCAAGCTTAAAAGTGGTCAGAATTTAAGTTTATAGGAACAAGCAGTTCGTAGTAATGTCTGGCCTTGACATCATTGCCTACTTCATTCGGATGGTGAGTTTTCCAGCACTTTTATAAATAGTATAGGATTTTTAGATATGCCACTGAAGAATACGAAAGATGGCATTTATGTCTTTAGAAGTATTGAAGCATATATAGGTCGAGACAGTAAAAAATGTTTACCCCTCAGCCACATCGCTGCACAAATTCGATTTCGATAAGGTAAAGAATCTAACCTAGACTCCACCAACCCCAAAAGAAAGATCAAACAGATCATCATGGTTACCATACTCTGTATCTACCGCTTTGTTCTTTCATAATAAATTTCTAAAACAAGTGACTATTTGGTATCTATCTTTATATGTTCCAGCTAATTTTTTCATACTTCCGTATCATATCAGTGATCAGTTAAGAGACTAGTCCTTGGAGCCTGGTAAAAGAAATTCAAACAGAACAAATGCTACGCAATGTAATCATCACTCTTACAGCAAACATTACAGATGGTTATGCCCGTTAACTATGGCAGAAAGCAGATTTAAAAGTGGGCAATCTGTTGGTATGTTGTGAATCATTTATTCTTTTGTAACTCACAACTCTTATTTATGCGCTCAAAAAATTAACAGAAACTCAGTATTATTGGTATATTCTAGCGATACGAAATGGATCCATTTATACTTGATAGACGTTGGGAAATATTGCAAAGTTGCTTCTTAAGTGGATGCTATGATGCCGATACAGTGCAAAATTTTGAAAAGAAATTTCGGTCAAAATAATGCACCAATTGCAGCTGTTGTTCACAATTTTGTGAAGACTGGGAGCCTTTTTTTGTACATGAGTGAGTGTCAAATTTATGTGACACTGACGAATTTCAATTCCTGTTTCAAGAACAACATTAAAAAGAAACTATTTCAGAACAAAGTACATATTCAAGGCACTAGGGCAGGGCAAAAAAAAAACATCACAGTTCGTCTCCGTTAGAAGAAGATTTGGGGCATACTCATCCTGTCACCCACACCATTACTACCATCACGGTAAAAGTTCTCCACTCTATTCATTCTTATTTATTTCTTTATTAATAATCGAAAACTAGTATAACAGCAACTTTGCTTCCAAATATTTGTAATTTCGAAATGAAAAGTCAAACCGGCATGGAGTGAAGTGGAATATGGTTTAGCGACTATATTCAGAAGGCAGTCGATCGAGTGGAGGAATACCAAAACATATTCGACACGATAGTAAGCTCACTTTTATTGTTCCACTCGTCTCGTGAACATAAATAGGCCCTGTGGCTTTCTAATTGATAGTCCAACATATTCCCGTGTCCGTCCTTTGCCCGGAAAATATTACAGCTGTTGCCGAAAGTGTTCTCCTAAACCCGAGAACCTAAACACGAAAAACATCTCAGAAACCGCACATCAGTCGCACTAGCCTGAGCCGAATTTTGTATAAACACCTCGGATTATTCGCTCACAATTGACTCAGGAGCCCAAATGATCGCCTCCGAACTCTAAGTTGACGACAAATTTGCTGAAATTTTTTTCAGATTAGCTGCATTTCCATCTTGGACACCAACAGATACTGCACCCTTTACATAAACACTACATACAATGTAGTCTAATGACTATGAAAGTGTTATTTCAAAAGTCGCTCCTAGATGTAAGTAGTGTGTAGTTACTGAACGCTACCTTTTGCGAAGAAGACATATGTACTTACAATTCCAACCATGGATAGTTGCACGCTAGAACAACATAAATTGTTCAAACTACTTATGAAAACGGTCGCTCTATTAAGAATACATATCGTAAAATTCGTCACTTTTTTTGTTGTATTACTCGTATAAATAATCTTCCGAATGAGTCAATAATTCAAAGGTTAGTGAAAAAAGTTAAGAAACTGGTTCTATAAAAGATCGATTGGGGTCTAATAGACCAAAATGTGGATGCTCTTCTGAGAACATTGTGGCTTTAGAAAAAAGAGTCTTTGAATAACCTTCAACATCGATATCAAGCCGTACTCAGGCATTAGGCATTGACTGTATGGGCGTATTTTCAATAAGAATTTGCATTTGCATCTTTACGAAATCCAATAAACAGAAGAATTGAAGCAAAAAAGCATATCGAAACAGAATTTCGTCAATAGGTTGTTAGAATATGATCCAATCTTCTTCAGTCATGATTATCATTTCACATCAAATGAAGTTGATCAACAAACAAACATTTCGCATCTAAGGCGAAGGCCAGGCAGTAAGCAGCAAGCGGCAGAGCGGCAAAAAAAAAATAAAACAAATAAAATTTTATGGTTGTGGCAGTCTCTGAGCGGCAGAGCGGCATCTCCCAGCTTTCAATTCTGTTCTATTATTTAATTATAGTGCTGAGCGGCAAGAAGTAATCTTGGTGAAGATTTGTATTGAAAATTTAATTTCAGAAGTACAAAGCCGTCCTGCATTATGGCAGGATTAACTAAAGATTTTAAAAATAAAAATATAACAGACAAACTGTGGAGTAAAGTGGAAGAAAAATGTTATAATTCAGGTTAGTTTCACTTTTATTTTAATCTTGGTTTAATGTCCAAAATCCCATAAATATTTTGTGAGCTCTGTTTGACACATTTTTTTGCAGAAATCGCCATTTTTGGGATAAAATTCCAAATGCGCATTCAATGCACTTCCTTGCGGTTGAAAATCGGGTATTGAAATTTTCTCTCTGGGCATTTACATTTCTACGTGGATATATTATGATATGGGCCAACAATTGCTTAATATAGAGAGAGAACATCTCGAAATATTAAAAGAGGACATGAAAAGGACGGAAGACAATGCAGACAAAATTTTTTGCAAAGCTTATTACCATTTATGGAAAAATTTAATGAAATCGAAAAACTCGAGCTCAGAGGAGAGTTTCAAAAAATTGTTTTAAACAAATTAAAAGCCAATGAACAATAAACAATCTCATACAAACGTGTGTTTTTTTAATTTACCTTAATGTTAAAACAAGCCTCTGTTCTGCCATTTCCTTCGTTTTGTTAATATTTTAGAACGAACTTTGTCCAACAGCAAATCAAAAGATTGTATTGACATACGTAGGTATTGCCTGAATCGATCTTCATTTATTATACACATGGCGAAATTCGCCATAAACTGATCTTTTTCGGTTTATTGGATATACACCAAATCTTTTTTTTTTAAACTTAAGATAATTGTGTAAATTTTAAAACGACTTTCTTGTAAAACACTGCGGCGAGCAGCACTTGATAACGACATTTTCACAACTAATCGCTCAAGAATTGCAGCTCAGTAAATGGCCACTTGCCGCTAAGCTTTTTGCCGCTCTGGCGCTTGCCGCTTACTGCGTGGCCTTAGCCTAAGGTGAAAAAGAAAATCTTTGAATAATCCAAAACCATTTTATACTCAAAAATGTACTGTTTGGTGTGGTTTTTGGGCTAGTGGAACCTTAGGTACATTTTTCTTCAAATGTTTAATTTAAAGAGCCCTTTAGACAAATGATTGAAAATATTTTGTGGCCTCAAATTCAAGAAATAGGTCAAGAACGATTATACGGTTGAAAAACAACACTCGGACTGAAATTGCTGAACTTAATGCGAAAATTTGTGAGCGAGTCGTTTAAAACGTTCAAGTTTGTACGAGTACGAGAACCTATAGACGGTGAACATTTAAATGACTTTTCACACATAATTATTAAGAGCCATTTTTTTATAAAGACACTATCGCAGAGTTTTATACAAATTTTAGATGAAAGATGGAAATTATTGTCATGATCGAGTCGAGTTGTAGTGCAGTTCGTAAAATAGAATACAGATCCTTACACTGACTGTTATTTCTGAAAGCAAATAACTTTCCTTAAGGATTTGTTGGCGGTTGAACATGTATCGGGTTTTCCAATAGGGACGTGACAACTTTGAATTTAATTTGTGAACGCACTCTTTCACTAATCATCAAACTGTCACTGTCAATTTATTCAGTAAACTCAACATTTTCATCATGGTAAAGTACACGAACGAACAACGTCTGCAAATTATAAAAATTTTCTGCCGAAATTCGGAGTCAGCGACTGCAACTTTAAGAGCGCTAATTCCAATTTTCGGTCACAATTCTCGCCCTAGTAGACAGATAATAACAAGTTTAGTGCAAAAATTTGAGTCTACATATTCGTTGTGTGACGTTGCCGTATCAGTGAGACAACGGGTCGGTCGAAGTGTCGTTGAAAATTGGATCCAACGAATCGACCGCTGCAAACGTGCCCGCGGTGTCCATATGAGCAAAGTCAAGTTCCATTCGTAAATGTTTTGATAGTACTTCAAGCTGATAATAAAGCTTTCGAAATACCTCAAATGGTTTGCGTTTTATTTAAAAAAAAAAAGTTGTCAAGTCCTCCAATAAGGGAGAACCCTTTATATTACCTAACAATAGAGAAACATCAATAAGGGAAGAATCTTGAAATATAAAGAATAGCTTAAGAGCGCTGTAACATGTGATTGGGCTGCTTATTATCACATCCAAATGAAGCCCTCAATGGACAAGTATCTGGTCTGATATTTTCTATTGATTGCCAACTTTGTTGGTATTATTTTTCAATTACCCATTGTTATACAATTCAGCAACACCCTGTAAATGCTCATTATTTGCCGCTTAACGCTGGCCTAAATATTTATCTATCCCCACAAAAACCAAAACAAAAATTCCATTATTCACGATTACACAGATATTCGTTACTTACTCGCTTTCTTCTTTCACTACGAGCACATACGTCATGGTCATGATGCATTGACTCACGCTTGAAGCCTCTTCTTTCACAACACTACCAAATCTGACTCAAAATTTTTTTTGGCGAAAAATTCCAACTCAATGCGTGGTAAGACGAAGCCAGTTGCATAATGTACGAGTATCTACAGCGAGTGATTGGCTTTAATGGTCGTGCAACGGAGAAAAATCCAATCTTCTATGGGTCACGCATTTAGACTGGAAACCTGACTAACAAGTATCAGAGTATCTGAGTATCTGCAAGTCTGACTATCTGAAATATCTGGTCCGACATTAAGAAATATGTATACATATATTTATGAGTATATTCAACAAAGTTATGTTAGTGCTACTGATCCACTATCTCAGAGTGCGATAGAGTGATAATTGTTAGCGTAGGTTTCTTGATTTGTTTGTTTTAATCAGTGTAAGAGTTTATCTGAAGAAATTCGAGGGTTGGGCTGTTATATCCGATAAAAGATACCACACACAAAAATATTTGAACTGTTTTGCCTGCCATTTCGCAGTTGTATCCCGGTTTACTGGTACAACTTACCAGGTATATGCGTGACAGTGGCAGTATAATTTTAGTTACTTAAGATACGAATAGCCGCTAATAAATTTGCGTATTCGACTAGTTTTTTTGTACTTTCTAATTCTGTGGCAATGTGGCACTAGCATGTCTAGGAAATTAAATCGAAATATACTCGTAAATTGTGCCACTTATCTTTACATCTATAGTTTAGTCAGGTGTTTTTCGTTTTTGCCTTAGATGGTGGCGCCATTTGGCAGCGATCATTGAAATTAATTGACGCACTTACGAACGTAGTATGATTTGGACTTTTGCTTAAAAGGTTATAGGTTTTGAAAGTGAGACTTATAAAAAAGATTAACTTGACGTTGGTCTCTCTGGCTGTCGCATTCAATCAAAAACAAATGTTATTGCCTGTCTTTTCGAATTGACGTAAAGCTCCCCAAAGAAAACTGTGACCGACCAGTTCTCAACTTTTATACATACGAGTACTTTGTTCAGATAAAGATTTCTTTACTGGATTCTTTACTTTGTGACATATCCAAGACCTTGCGCGCTTCTTATGTTCCAATTGTTCTAATTGGGGATTCAGCATTTCGGTTTTCCATCATTTTAATGAATCCGCGTTCATTACAATGTACTTTCCAATGAAAACGGAGCTCTTCAAAAATAGATATTTCTAGTGAGGCCATCTATTGGCAATTACAGCTATTGGAGAGGTAGGTTCACATAGTTTTTGGATGAATTTAAGCAAATCTTGTTGCATTGCATCAAACATTTCTCAGAATTCAATCGTCGAAGGACAACATAAAACCAAAAAGAACAAAAATTTCATTAACAACATTGTGACGGGTGATGAAACATTGTTCCAATATGACCTAGAAACCAAACCAAACAATCTCACTTGGAGAAGTTAAAGGTAAAGATAGCGTTGATTTGCTTTTATGTTTTGAAGGGCATTGTCCTTAAAACATTCGCTCCACAGGGCCAAACACTTAAGGCAAAATTCAATTTTGGTGTTTTTAAATGTTGCATTGTGTTTGTCACTTTCGTTTATACTATCATGCAGGAGGAAGTTGTCGTTTGCTGGTAATGCGCCATCACAACGATGAACACTTTTTATCGATTTTTTGACTAAACAATTGAATGTCCACTACTCCCCGTATTCGTCTTGAAAAATGCATTTGCTGATGAATTGAAAGCGTTTTGTGGATGTAAAAGCATTCCAAACAGCTTGTACCGACATCCTGAGGGACATTTTTTTTGACATTTTGCATGGTTTTCTTCAGAGCTGCCTGAGTTTAAAGCTTAATAACATAAGCCTGTGACTTATAGTAAGAAGTCGAAAGCTTCGAATAGGGCGATCTTGAGTGTCAGTGAAAATCGCCAAAACGCGATATCTGGAGACCAGGTAAAGCCTGGTTTAGAATGTCGTTTCATCCTGTTATTGGAAATAACTCCCCTACACCTTATTGCCTCAGAGGCGGCGAATAACACCATTTGAAGAATACCAAAAGAAGGAACTGGAAAGGGGAAATGCATTAGTTCGAAAGAATATGATGCACTACTCGGAAAACTTAAACTCTTGGCTACTCCAAGAGATGACAGCATTAAGAAATACAACTTTGAAAAGAATTTCTTAACGAAACTCAACAACAAGAAAGAATGGAGCGATGAATCCACTATCTATGGACTGAGCAACCACACGATAAAGTGGTATACAGACGGCTCGAGAACTGACGAAGGAATTGGTGCAGGAGTGTTGTGGCCAAGAACGCAACACCATGAATGCATGGGCAAGAGTACTAGCATCTTTCAAGCAGAAGTATGCGCCATAGGAAGATGCGTTCGAATCAATCTAGAAAGGAATTACAGAGACTGTAGAATGGCAATAATGTCAGATACTCGTAGTCAAGGAGCTACCAAAGCGCTGGACTCCTTTGTCATTAAATCCAAACTTGTAAGGGAATGCCCAAAAAGTCTCAACAAATTGGGCATGAAAAACAGATTATCTGTCTGCTGAAAACCAGGCCATGTGGGCATCATTGGCAAAGAGGTGGCGGACTTTCTAGCGAGAAAAGGGGCGGCAGAACCCTTCATAGGATCTGAACCATTCTGTGAGATAGGGAAACACATCCTACGCGAAGAATTCAGGAAATCGGAAAAGGAGAAAAGGGCTAAAACCCTTCGGGATCTCCAAGGTCTGAGACAAGCCAAAAGACTCTTAGGAGATTACAATCTCAAAAGATTCAAAGCAAAAATAACCTACGCATCCTAACTGGTTTTCTACCGGGGCATTGCAAACTCTGGGAACACCTAAGGAAGATAGGGATATCAGATGAAGGTCTCTGCAGATTCTAAGATGATTTCACAGAAACTCCAGAAGACACACTGGAATCTTGCGGGGCACTAACCCAAATAGGCTTAAATATTTGGGAAAATACCAAATTCAAGAAAAGGATTTACCAACCACGGACCCAGTACTCATCTTTAAATTCATAAAAGAAACTAGTCTGGATGACGTGCTCTGAGTAGGTTTTCCTTGCCAAGGCCAAAGCCAAAGCATAAACACTCCAACATAACTCCTGGTGAATTAAGCTGTGAGGGGGCTCTGGAACAGGGAGCAAATCTCTCCAAGGTATAAGTAGGGCGCACAATAGACCACAAGGTCGCAGTGTACTAGACCCTATATATTATTATTATTATTCGTCCTGCTGGAACCACATGTTCCTAACTCTCAGTTCATCCAATTGAGGAATAAATATTTCTTTGATCATGGGTCTATAACTCTCACTATCCATGGTGACCGTATAGGCCTGTCGTTCTAAAAAACGGTCTAATGACTCGGCCAGCATAAACAGCACTTCGTGGTTACTCACGATTTTTCAGGGCCTCAAAATCGCAAACTTTGTTCATGTATCCATCTGGGTGGAAATAGTACTTGTCGCTCATGTCATGTCATGTCAAGTTTCGGTGACTTCTTAAACACCATACTTTAAAAATACTTTGCGTCACTCACAACCGAACACCGGAAGCACAGTCTTTCAAAAGTATATACGCCATCGAGGAACTAGACGGAACATCACATTCGACAGCTTTAATTTTGTTTTAGCTCTGTTAAAATTTCCACCAACAAGACCTCAGCAAAAAAAATGAACAATCACTGGTGTCAATGCCTGTTTCATTGAGTGAAGGAGCATAAGGTCATATCCAGAAAAAACTAAGGAGACTCTGTATAGTACCTTGATCGTCCCAGTGCGATTGGCGCTGAAACATGGACTCTATAGAAAGCGAATACTCAGTCGTTTCAAGATAAATATTCCGTCTTGTTTGCATTGACATTCCTTGGAGGAGAAAATTTAATGCCGAACTTTACGAGCTGTTCAGCGATATCGAACAAATGGACACCAATGCTTTGAGGGACATCGAGGTAGAGGGAGACCTTACCATAAGTGAAGCGCACCAGTAGAAAGACGCGTTAACTGGATAGGAGTGCGCAACTGAAGGCTAGGCTAAAAGCCGCGATAACAGAAGAGGCTTGTTAATTGAGACCCTGAGGTGTTAAAAGTTATTGGCACTTTAAAACTTCGAATTCATATGGTGCTGATGGCATTTCGAACCTGGTTGTTAAAAAAATTGCATGTTTCTTAGTTGATGTATTGGCAGATGCCTTCAACCGTTATATTTTTACTGGGATATTTCCAGAAGCCCAGAAATGTGCAGATGTGATTCCTCTGTTTAAAAAAGGATCTGCTGTAGAATTATGTAACTACAGGCCTATCTCACTTCTTCCAGTCTTATGCAAAATCTTTGAAAAACTTTTAAAAAATAGGGTAGTGATTTTTTTTTTTTTAAATAGAACTAAGTTCTTTAACCCTTTGGAAAGGTAAATCGAGTGAAGATGCACTCTTACAGAATTGTGCTCATGTGATGTCTGACCTTGATGCTAAAAGATGTACAGCGGATATTTATTGACATCACTAAAGCGTTCGATATGGTCAACCGGTTTTCGTGGTTTTATGCTTAAAGGGTTTAGGTCGTATCTGGAAAATGGGTCACAGAGAGTGAAGATTAACGAGATTAGGAGCGAATTAAAGTTCGTAAATTTGGGCGTACCTCAAGGCTCCGTTCTTGGGTCCTATTTTGTTTTTTATTTATATTAATTCGCTATTTGCTCCTAATTTTAAAGGTAGGCCTACTACTGTCGCTGGTGATATAGGATCTCGACCTATTAAGACACTGGTTTGCTAAACATAATTTGGTTACGAGTATAAGCTCCAAAACAAAACTCATGTTTCTTAATTCGTCTTCTATACACAACCTTGAAGAGAATGTGTACTTCCATGCACCTCAATGTGATAGATACAAACTATCTGTTTGCAACTGTACATCCGCCTCTCCCATCTGTAGTGAAAAATGTTTTTTAATTGAGAAAGTAGACGATTTTAAGTACCTGGGGCTCACAACAGACTCTAGAATGAGTTATTCGGTGCACGCTGAAATATTGAGAGATTATTTTCATCTCACGCTAAGGCATTTTTTCTATTTGCGCAATATCTGCTCTATGACGCTTTTAAAAACTATTTACTATGGGATTGTTCAATCTAAACTTCAATACGGAATTGCATCCCAGTTTTCCACTGTTTTGTGATCTAAAAATTCTTCCTGTTCGTCACCTTTATTGTTTTAAGGTATTGAAGACCTTCTTCATGAAATCTGGTAATCGAAATAAATAAATAAACAACATGCTCTAAGTTCATTCCAAATGGGTAAACGTAAGGTTTTTTTGGCATTAAGTTGAAGCCCATTATAAGAAGCCCAAAGTCGAACAGCCTCTAAGTCGTCGTTCAATTAACTGACACAACTATCAATCTTAGCTCGAGGGCAGGAAACATATAATTGAGCATCGTCAGCGTATAGATGTACATTGGCATGCTTACAAACAAGGGGTAGGTCATTAATGAATAGGACAAAAAGCAATAGACCTAGGATTGACCCCTGAGGAACACCATGGTATAGTCTTACCTTACTTCACGTTTTTTTGTTTAATGAAACCTGCTGATACCTACCGCTAAGATAGTTTAGAATAAGCTCAGCAGCTCTATTACCCACAGCTATTTATAAGTTTCCAATACAATTTTTCATGATTCACTGAAACAAATGCCTTTGAGAAATCTAAAAGACATAGTAGGGTTATATAAGGTCTGTCAAAGTTTAGACGAATATCATCAACTATTTTCAAAAGTGCAGTGGCACAACTATGACTTGCACGATAGGCAGATTGATGCAGGCTTATCAAATTGAGTGAGTCAACATGAGTTTGAAGTTGATTCTTAATGATAAATTCCAGAATTTTTGACAAATTCGGGAGAATGGTTATTAGGCGAAAGTCAGCATATCCAGACGGATTGCAATTCTTCGGGATAGGGACTACTTTTGCAAGTTTCCAGGCGGAGGGAAAGGGCCTAAGATGTCTGAAGAACTACGGTATAAATTAGCTTCAGTGGAAGGAATAGAACTATCTGAAACAGATGTGGTCGCAAAAGAGTTGTTAAATAGATCCAGATTGGTGTCCGCATAGTTGGAGAAACCATTTACGCCCAACTGGCGCAAAATTTTCCAAAGATCTCGAGTCTTAGAGCTGGTATTAAGGTTCGATTTTTAATAAAACTGCTTTTGTTTGCGAGTCTCAGCGTTTGCTAAGTTTATCAACTTGACTTATATAAAAGTAACCTCCTTGACCGCCAGAATGCGCTGCTACTGCAAAAAAGGTTATGATGCTTTGAAGTCCGTTCATATTTAGGCAGACATGCCAGTGCATTCAGTGCGATACTGTCTTTAGTTTTGATTTGAAAGCTGATTGTTGTTGACGTGTTTGACATCATGTTGAGTATGGACAAAAACGATTTTCGTTTTCTCATAAAACATTATTTTTTGAGAGGCAAAACGGCGAAGGAATCAAAAGAAAAGTTGTATAAATGGGGCTAATGCTCCGTCAGATTACACCGTCAAATATTGGTTTCGAGAGTTTCGTGGTGGCCGCAACTCCACTACCGATCAAGTCCACCGCGTCAGTCCCTCCGATGCGGTTACAGAGGACAAAGTGAAGGTGCGCGAGGTAGCAGATACCACAAAGATTAGTACTGAGTGCACACGTCATATTTTGGGCAATATTCTGCATATGAAAAAGTTATCCTGCCGCTGGGTGCCGCACATGCTCACACCTGACCAATAACACGAACGCGAGAGCACTTCGAAAGAGTGTGGATCCACTATTACACACCAGAGAACAAAATGAGTGCCCGGCAATGGACTGAAGCCGGCACGAGTGCTCCGAAGCGGCCGAGGGAGGCTAAATGGGTCGGAAAGGTTTTGGCGTCGGTTTTATGGGATTTTCATGGCATACTCTTCGTGAACTACCTCGAATAACGAAAAACCATCAACAGCGAGTATTACTGTGCATTATTGGAGCGATTGAAGGCCGAAATCGCTACAAAACGGCCTCACATGAAGCGAAAAAAAATTTTGTTTTTCAATGACTTACGGCTCCAATTGCTATCGCTTCCACCGTATTCGCCCGATTTGGCTCGTTCGGATTATTATCCCTTCCCAAGCCTCAAAAGATGGCTCATCAATAAAAAATTCAGCTCATGCGAGGACATCATCGACGCCACGGAGGAAGTTGGAAAATCGCTGGAATAAGTGTATCAAGCTTAAAGGGGGCTATATTGAATAAAATAAAAAACTTTAAAAAAAAATTTTTCTTCATTTCCAAGCAGGTTACTTTTCACCTCACCTAGTATCATCCAGAACTGTAACGCCACATACTTAGGCAAGTAAGCAAGCAACTAACAGAAAACTCAGTTCTCAGGACAAAGGCTTTTCTTAATTTCAACAGAAGTGCTGTCACCATTCCAAAGGAAACAGTTGATGTATAAATATAACTAGCTGTCTTATCAGCAGCCTAATTGGCATTAGATGAAAAGGTGAAATTATTCGACACCCTTTGGGCCGACAGTTGCCACAGTAATTTACAGACTTAAAGCAGTGCTCTAAGTATGACCTAAAGAAATCTTTAATATCGCAGTTGAAATCAAAAATGCTAACATATTGTAAACATAGCCTAAAGTGGATCTTATCGAGCAAACTATGAATGACGATTTGAGTAAGAAGGTCTTGGAATCCAATCCCACTGGTTTGATATTACGTCTCATTGGATTGTCACAACTTTAAAAATTGACTTCAATTAGCAGTCCTCGCCAAGAGTAAACGATTACCCAATAACTATCGCTTTCCGTCAAACAATTTTTTTTAAAGTTTTTTTTTTTATTTACTGTCTGCGACATCTGTGAAAATTTCATAATCCAATGTGACACTAGGAAATGACCCGACCTCGTTCACACATTTCATTTCAGATTTGAATAGCTAAATATATACATATGTGACACACGTACTCGTATTTAGATACGAATATTCATGGCAAGTACTATAACGTATTGAATTAGAAAAGAAAAAAAACTAGTTTTGTTTAGAGGAAGTCCATCGGAGCGAGGTTACTAATAAATTATAGAAAACTACGCATAATCAAAGACACACTTTAGTTTACATATAACATGAAGGTTCCTAAAAACGTCAGCCTTGACCCAAACATCATTAGCCCACCTACGGAACCGGCATTTCAACTTCGCATTCACCTACATACGGATACAAGTACATAGCTGCACGTTTCTTCCCTGCTCTGCCACTTTGACAATAAACGGTTGCCAATTGGCACTTGGCAAACTTTCATTAGAAAGCCTAATTGTTTAGCAAAAAAGCAAAACACAACTATGGGTCTAAAATGTGTCAAAAATATCACTCCATCATACTTACAATAGCTCAAGGTCATCAACAAAATCCCAACCACAACCACAGCTCTGTAGCACAACATATTTACTGTGAACCGATTAATGCCCTGCTCACAACGCGGTTTCTGTATCTTTTAATCCGAAAGAACTAATTTTTTCCAAAACACACTCGAGACACGGATTTATAGCAATCGAATAAATGCACATGAATGACAATGAAAATCGAAGTGAAGAAAATCCGTCAGATTAGCATACAAAGTATCCGATGGATAGGTATAAATTTTTTATTTTTTTTTGACGAACGTTTTGTTGATTTAAAAAATTATTTTCTTTTGGAACATCACTCTCACTTTTCGACCATAGTCGGTGGTGGTAGGTATTCGTATTCGTAACCTAACTGAGGCAGCGATGACGATCACGATGATGGCGTCAAGTGTTGCTGGAATTGTTGTTGTTACTTTTGCTGCTGGCTGCTACTGCTGCTGTTGCTGATGTTGCTGTTGCTGTTGCTGTTACTATTGTGTTATTGCTTTTGGTGTTAATGTATTTGCTGACTAACCTTGCACATACATAACTTAGGCAAACATTTTGGAATTTTTATTGAACTATCAACTGACTGACGGATTAGTCGTTCACGAGGCTTATTTCATTGAAAATTGGTCAAAATTTATTGGTAACAATTTTTTGTGTGCACAAAATGAAACACGACAGTGACACTTGACAGGCAATCACTGGTACACAGGTACACAGATACGGGTAGCCACTTTCATTGGATTTTGTAATTTTGTCGTTGTACGGGTATTCATGTGCGGAAAGTGAAATGAAAGCGAAATAGCGTCAAAGATCGATGTTTAGGAGCGCGAAGTTTTGAATTGGAACTGAATGCGTGTACGAGTATTACGATTATTTCATTGAGAAAGACGCAGCGTCGTCGAGAGTCACAGTCACACTTACTTACTTACAAACGACAATGGAGAAGTGTTTAGGCTAACTGACGTTACGAAGTCAGACTTTGGTGGTATGGCTGCCACAATCGTACTGGATGCAGATATTAACTTTTGGTAGTTACCGATCGGTGGAGGTATTGTTGTTGTTTTTGTTGTTAGTTGTTATTGCGTTATTTTTTGCTGGTGGTGGTAATGGTGGGGTGGTAAGGTTTGGTCACTCTCTCTTTTTTCTGTTTGTAGCCAGTTGTTGGTCGAGGAGCGTAAGTGGGGAGATTTAATGTGTAAGCTTTGATAATCAACGGAAAAGCCATCAGGTTAAAAATATGTATTTCAAACTAAGTGGCCAAATATTTGCATTGTACGCTATTTCAACTCATGGATGTGGACTGACTTATGGGTAAGCGATGCAGCAGATTTCAGTAAATTCCATTAAACTGAGATAAATTAAGTGTTGTACAGTATGAAGGTCCTCAGCTCGAGCAAGTAAGGATTTTCTTATTTATTTAAGCGCAAAATCCTACTCTGAAAAATTGGAACACTCTGAAAGGCTTTCTGCTTAGGAGTAGTTGAAGAGCAGAAGATAATGTGCAGCGCAAAGAGATAGCAAGTGCTGCCGAAGGCGCGAGTGCGAAATCTAACCCTCCTCAATTGGCAACAGAGAAACAGATCAGCAGAAGTAAAACTTAATGAAAGTGGCCAAGGAAGAGAAGTTTCTGCGTCTGAAAGCTCCACTCAAGTAATAACTGAACCCTCTCATCATTTCCAAGATATTTGGGAAATATTTTGAAAATAAGACTTAGTTCATTGTACTCGGCACCGATGAAGTGGGTGCCTTACCAACCAAGTTACATGCAAACAGTACAAAGCCGAGGTCAGTTGGAATAATTATCGCGCTGTTAGAAACCAGTATAAGGCACAGACAGTAAAAGCTAAAAATTACAAAATCAAAAACCAATATTTCAACGGAGTGTGCAAGAGAACGAATCCTTGCAAATGAGTTTGACTAGTGTTTTGTACAAAGGGTTGTGCAAATTAATCAGTCAATATCGTACCGTTAAAACCACAAATACAATTTTCCAAATTCCAACTTGCAATTCGAGTTTCAATCCATAAGGCAGGTGTTACGATTACTTACTTACTTTACTTTACTTTAGGTGGCGCTACAGTCTGGCGTGGACTTGGACCAAAGTCAACAAGCGTCTCCAGCTAGCTCGATCCTTAGCTAGCTGCCTCCAGTTTCGCACGCGAGCTGACTGAGGTCCCTTTCAACTTGCGTGTACTACCTGAGTCTCGGTCTTCCTCTACTGCGCTGTCCCTCGGGGGCGGATTCGAAGACTTTTCGGACCGGAGCATTGGTGTCCATACGCTCTACATGACCAAGCCATCTCAGCAGTTGGATCTTCACTCTTCTGGCTACGGCGATGTAGCTGTACAGTCCATACAGTTCGTCGTTGTATCTCTTCCTCCAATCGGTCGTCAAAGCAGACGGGACCGAAAATAACTCGAAGAATTTTCCGCTTAAAGCAGCCAAGAGCACCCTCATCCATTTTTGATAACGTCCATGCCTCTGGCCCAAAGAAGCAGCGATTGGCAAGAGTTATTCTTCGTTTGATCTCAGCGCTGGTGTCGTTGTCCGAATTCATAACAGAGCCTAGGTAGAAAAATCTCTAACTACTTCAAAGTTATACCTGTCAAGGGTAACGTTCTGTCCGAGACGTCGGCGTTATGTCTCCTACTTAGTCTTGCCCTCATTGACCGCTAAACACATTTTCGACGCTTCCGTCTCAATGCTTGCAAAGGCGCCACTGACATCACGCTGCTTTCTTGCAATTATGGCAATATCGTCGGGGTATGCGAGTAGTTGGACAGACTTTTGAAAGATTGTGCCTCTTGTGTTTGCGCGTGAGTTTCAAGAATGATGTTGAAAAAATCGCATGACAGCGCATCGCCTTGTCTAAATCCTTTCTGGACATCAAAGATCTCGGCGAAATGGATGGGGCAGCGTGCATTCTCCTAGACATTGCTCTGTATAGGTCGTCTTAGCCTTAAAATCGATGAATAGGTGGTGTGTTTTGATTTGAAGCTCATGGGTTTTCTCCTAGATCTGCCGAAGTGTGAATATTTGGTCGACGGTGGACTTTCCTGGCCTGAAGCCACACTGTTATGAACCTTAAAGGCGAATGGCTTCAGGCTTTCACACAATACGGCAGATAAAACCTTGTACGCGATGCTAACCGGATTAAGAGTATCAGACCAAAAGAAAAGGCGTGGTACGACTCGAGCTGTAAAGAGAGAGAAAGAGAAATGTTTTTCGGTCGTAAAAGACCAACTCGACAGAGGAAAACCGAAAAAAATTCAAGCGAGCCAGGAATGATTTCAACGCCTTTCTTAAGCGTGTGAAATTTCTATATTATACAAAAAAAATACAGTGGAGCAGGTTTTGGTCTGAGCACGTTGTTCCTAAAATACTTTCGAGCTCAAACCGGATGCAGATACAGAAACACGTCACTACTAAGTTAAGCATCACTTTCGTTTGAAATTCTTAAGAAACTTCTAAGGTAGGCATATGTAGGTTTTTGTAATTTGTTATCTAGATAGCCACACAATAAGATGGCCTTACTCCAAGCATGTAGTACTGTTGATGAATCTCTCACAAGGGTCCAAGTTCCTCGGACTCGAGTTCACAACCTGTTGATATTTTTAAACAAAACTCATTCGTTCGTTAGATCGAGAGATCTCCTAAGATAATAAAGGTTCACGAAAGAAAATTAACTCAGAACTAGTAGGAAAGTTAAGGTAAGTGCATCAAAGAAGGGTCATAAATAGATTTAAGGAATCATACCATAGAATTGTAATGAAAGGGCAGGCACGTCGAATGGGGTATGACAAATTTTTGTAGATCACCTTCCTGATCATTGAAGTTTTTAAAAAGTCATTTAACTTAACTTAAACGTCGGCAAAATGGATTCGGCCCATGAAAATGTCATCAACTCAGCTCAACCAGCTTTATTTGGATCGGAAAATTAGAAAGCGCGCTGGTTAGGATTCTATGTGCGACATTTACTAGGGTTAGCCTTCGGTAGTTTGTCGTTAGACCATCCTCATTGTAGATAGGATATAAATGGTCTAGATTTCAGGCATCCTTCATCCTCTTATGTTTAATGAAAGATTTAATTGATGCTCGCCTTTGACGTAACACTTTTGGATTTGTAACCTACTCTTGGTATTGAGTCAGGGGTATTAATTGCTGTGCCAACCTATAACTGTCTAGTGAAAGGGATGCATTACTGAGAACTAAATACTCCTACTCCGTACTCCCTTAGTTCGTATCCACCTAAAAGCTGTTTTAATGCATCAATGTTTCCCTTTAAGTTTAAAGCACCAAGTGGCTATTTATCGGGATTAAATAAACAGTGGATTGGTGAGCTTTCTGAACCACACTTCAGATATTATAATATTTATACAAGGTGGACCACAATTCATTCGAATGTCAAATCGATTTTGATATTTCTAAAGCAAACAGAACTAGAATTTGATGTAAATAGGCAATCGTACGCTGTACTCCTGAAGAACACGGAGTAACCGTCACGAAGTTTTTGTTAAGCAATTCGTCATTGATTTTGGCGCAACGTGCTTTTCGTGGTTATTCGGTTCCTCTTAGTCGTTTAATATTTCGTTTAATAGCCGCACTACTCTTGGAAACTTGATCATCACGGGACCAACCCAGCTCTGGAAGGCCTCGTACCTCTCGTGCGGTGATAATATCGCTACCATGACTGAAGATGTCATAGAGGTTCCATCGACATCGACCAGACGATGTCAATTGGCACTTCCACGCACATCTCAGGGACGCATTTTATTGGTAGACTTGAAGATTTTTCGATATAAGTGTTGTTAGTCTAACCTATGCTTACGCACTCCTGAATTTCAACAACTAAGTGGCCGGTTTTGAGTCAGAAACAATCATGGTGGACAAGGCCCATTTCCACCTAAATAGATACGTGAACAAACGAAGTTTGTCCTGAAAATTTGCATGTAACGATAAAGAGCTGTTACGTCCGCTCAAATTCATTGCATGGTGTGCTTTTTATTGTAAAGGTGTCATTAAAACATTTTTGTTATTAGAACGGCGAGAGTCAAACGGTCACTGTGGATGGTGATCTCTACAGAGCCAAGATCATTCAAATTTCTATTCTTCAATTGGATGAATTGTGATGGGAGGACATGTGGTTCCAGCAACGGCGCATACTGCACGCGTCACAACCGAAATTCTAAAGCAAGAACTGGCCAGGCTAGGATTTAACCATCCTAGACTCCTTTCTATGTGGTTATGAAAAGTCGCAGGCTTATGCGAACAAGCCAAAAACTCTAGCGGCCCTCAAGGAGAACGTTTGTTCACTTAAGCGATATAATTTTCAAAACATGATGAACGAAAAATTTGAAATAACCTAGGGTTAATCATTATAGCCCACCTTGGTGAACGATTTGGTAGACCTGATAACCTGCTTAGGCTCATTTTTCGTCAGTAAACCTACATCTATTCTATTTTTTTCTGTTCTTGCTTCATTAAATGGCTATATCCAATGACACCACTTGCTTGAATTGCTTCCATTAACTAACCAAGACAACCTTTTAAGCAAAATGCAAGTCAGGTTTGGATTGCACATTACCAGAGTGGTACTTACACTCGTGCTCATGCAACATGCATCTAATTGCTACACCACTCTTTCAATTTAATTATGCATCCAATCCAAATGATACATACCATATCCAAAGCACCAGCAAGCCATCTCAATGAAACAGAGCATTGAACGAATGCATTGCCCCGGCCAAGTTGGATTTCAGCTTCAGACCTCTGGTCAATGGAGCGTAGCGTTGGGTGATTGTCATGTAATTTGTGCCATAATACACAGTAAGTGTTGTTCATGGTACAGTAGTTAGCAAAATTAAGTGTTTTGAAACTGGATTTGTTGTGGACAGGTACATATACTGCAGCAGCAGCGTCGAATATAGGTACATACGAGCATGTGGTACAGATACTGTATCGTTCCTGTCACTTCCATTGTCATGAAAGTTGTTCTCAAATAAGTGGCTTATGTAACTCAGTTAACTCAGGTATCTGCATCGACAAAAACTAATCTCACATAGATGAATGGAGCACGTTGGGCGCTTGAGAATACGGAGTAAATGAAGCATGTTACAACTTTCAAGATAAATAACTATCTCTTGCAAATGATAAGTCATACAAAGCTTAAGTTATCTTTATGGACTGATAAATTTTTAGTGATTTATACCTAAAAAGGAGTAAATACTATATATCGATAAATGAGAGATCAGATTTTTAAGTTACAATTACGGCCGTTACGGACGGGTAGGTGATCGTCGCGGAAAACATATCCAAAAATGCTTATCTTAATGAATTAATCGCATCATTAGATCTTTCTGTGCTAACCAGACACGATTTACACGATGCAACCAAACCTGATACTTGAATACGAGTATAACCAAGCTTGAGAAATCACACTTAAATTTGCAGTCAGATCTGAAGGGTAGAACCATGCGAGCGGCAAAATGCCTTAAGCGTGCGTGATTTTTTATTCGATGGCCGACCTACTATTTTCGACCACTTTTTTCGAAAATTTGAACCGTATCTTACAAATGGTGCGCTCGATATTGTGTTCCCAGGCTAAGATCGTTGTTGGATTGTTCGCATATTCTAACGCTTTTAAACACCCATATAATGAATATACGAGCAGCTTCAAATTATGTCATCTTGGAGGCCGGAACATAGGTCCAATTGTGGGGATGGTGTTGTCATAGAACATTTTCTGCAACAACACTATGATTTTGCGAGCAGTACTCGTGTGATGTGGCACCATGTTCACGCGTTTTTTAAAACGAAAATTCGTTGATGACCCCCTGATGATGATAAAATTTCGATTTTCTCTATTTTTGAAAAACAGCTCTATGCATTTGAAGCTGAGGCACTAAATTTAGATCTTTCTCGCCCCCAATCCGTAATATTTTTCTTATTAAGAAATTCACTGAGGCAGAAGTGAGGCAGAAGCCGCTGAACCAGATTTGATGAATTAAAGATGAATCGATTTCCAAATGCTTAAGCACCAAATCAGCCAAGTCATGAGGCAAGTAATTGACTTTAATTTTATCAGCAATTGAATCTTTTAAGTGAGTGAACCAAGACCCTCGTGGCGCAAAGTCTTCCCCAAACTTGACAGACACCAATCCATGAATTAGGGTATTCCTTAACTCTGACGTCAACAGCGCACTTTGCGCATTAGCGGCCGTTACACGCAAGAGCTTTGCCTCATGATTGGAGTGTACTCGTCAAAGTGTGGTAAAGAACGAATAAAATACCGCACGCCAGAAACGTGGAACCAAAATTTGGTTACAAAGTCTTTCCCTCCCGAAATTACGCGCTCTTGGAGCGAACACTGCAGGAGCTTAAGTTTAATGGGCAATCGCGCGCAAAATACAGCGAGAAACTGGAACGTTTCGGCGCGCGGTATTTACGAGTAACTCGTTCTGTACCACACTCCGGGGCGTACGCTCCAAGCATGTGGTAAAGCGCTTGCGTGTAAAGGTCGCTATTGCTCAGTACTGAGCACATGCGCATTTCGTTGCAGTAGTCTTGCCACAACACATGTACCCTTTCGCGCTTGGAACCACGCATTCCAAGTTTTCGCGCAGTAAAGAACGGGGGAAGCTATTGTCTTCAACGGCGAAAGGCAAAATTGCAGTGCGAAGTTTGTCAATTGTTTTGCGATTAGCTGAGTTACTTGGTAGACTTTATTGAACATAAAATTGCCTTAGCGCTCTATAAACATTTTTTACTGAACACTGATTTTGTTGTCAGATGGCAGAATAAATACCAGCAGTTTTAATGTTGCCATATTGAAAAATGAATCTCTTAAAGAAGCACCCTTTATTTGTTAGGAATACTGTCAACCACTTTCCACACTTACATACCACTTTAATATTTACATACACATCATACATTTGTTTACATATTTCAACGATTGTAATTGCTTTTTTTTTTGTTTTGTTTTTTTCATAATTAGCGCGGGGTCAAGGGGTTATTAGCACCCTTAAAGAGATTACACACAGCGCGGGCGGTGGAAAATTAGGGAGCATAAAAATAGAGTAACCGATGTACGTTGGTTTTGAATGTTTGGAGGTTATAATGACTAGGGAACAGAGAGCTCAGCAGGGCACTCCATGAGCGAGTTACTCGGCTTAGAAAAGATTCCCGATATTTCAGGGTACGTTCGAAATTGTACCCTGGCTTGAGGGTGTACTGATGAGCATTCACAGCGAGACGGTTGTTACGGTAAGAGGTTTGAAGGGGCGGAATGCTACTGGCTTTAGCGACAGCAAACTATTGTGTTTTGGAAGCGTTAAATTTCTTTTGTTAATAGTTCTCCAAGCGGTTATGCTGTAAATATCGGAAGTCAATGAGCTTAACATACGCTGCCGTTCCCGTTCTACAGCCGTAGGGCAGAGACGTGAGTCCAGCAACGAATAACGAAACCAGAAAGAGCTATCGTCAACAAGGGAATATATTGGATTTGAAGTAGCAGGCAAGAGATCGTTGATGAATATTAAAAAGAGTGTCGGAGACGAGACAAAACGTAGCCCTGGGGTACACCACCCATCCAAGTCACCTTCAATTAAACGCTCGAAGGTAATTTCTAATCCATATAAGAAGAAAAACGTCGATCGCAAATGCACACATTTTCGACAAAGAAACCTGAAGTCAAACTCTGTCAAAATCGAGTACAATTATTTTGCTTTCTCCAGATTGATGTAACCTTTGATCAGTGGATTTGTTGCTACGAAAACCATTCTGCCAGTCATTAAGAAGTTATCATGTTTCGAGATATTTCATTTTATGAGCAGTGTTTTCATGGCCTTCGAAACAAGGAACGTATGTGCACTGGGCCTGCAAGAGGAGAGATTGAGAGTAGTTGTTAATATTGGCAAGGCCGGTTTCTGTTTTAAATACCATTTGACATGACATCATCATTATTTCTAAGAATTTTAAAAGACCTCGAATCCTGGTGTCAAATTTCTGGCTCCAAGATTTCAGCACAAAAAAGCGCAATTTTGCACATTTGCAAGAAAACTAGTTGTAATAAACGTATCGCTATCAATTTTAATAATACTAACATAACTAACACCAATTGCCTTAAAATCTTAGGTATATACTTTGATAATAAGTATAGTTTTAAGAACCATTTTTTAGAACTTAAGAAAAGCTTAGCTGCCAGATTAAATATTATAAAGATATTAGGATCTAAGAATAGCTGTTCTCATGTCAACTCACTTATTAATGTAACAAAATCAATTATGTTATCAAAGATTGACTATGGGCTAGTGGTTTATGGTAAATGTTCCAAATCAAACATACAAGCGATCTCATCAGCATACCATGCCTCAGTAAGAACAAGTCTCAAAGCTTTCAGAACTACTCCAATCAAAAATATCCTCGCAGAGAGCGGTCTACCTTCAATTCAAGATCGATTCCAGTATCTTAGCTCACTTCTTGTTGCGAAAATTGCCTTAACAAACAATTCCCCGATCGAGTTAGACCTTAAAAAAATAATAAAACGGAAAAAAATATACAGATACCCTTCCGCAATAGAAAATGCAATAGCTAGATCCAAAACAATGGAAGTAATACTCAAAAAACAAAAATCGCGTCCTACTAATTTTCCACCATGGAATGATTCAGTAAATACAGAGCTTGCAGCACTTCCGAAAATCTCAACCAGCAACTCAGTATATAGACAACTTTTCGAACAAATTAAAAATGTCCATCCCGATTGGATCACAGTCTTCACAGATGACTCTAAAAAGCAAACAGGCACAGCGTTTGCTATTGTGAATGATAAGGTACAGATAGAAACCAAAGGTTTGTTGCCAAACTTTGTCTCAGTATATACAGCTGAGACTATGGCAATTCTAAGGGCTACCGAATATCGTCTTGTCAAAAAAAACCCTTATCTGCACAGACAGCCTATCTGCCATCGAAGGAGTGCTAAATATGAACAATAAAAATCCGATAATTACAGCTATCCGTAATAAGCTTATACTAAATAATGGTAAGCTCAAATTAATCTGGGTCCCCGGACATGCAGGTATTCCGGGAAATGAACTCGCCGATACTGCAGCGAAAAGAGCCTTGAACGAACCTCTCATAACTTTCTTCATAAACAACAAAGAAAACATTGAAAGAAAAATTAAATCTATCTGGCGGAAAAACCGCGATGAGGAGTGGAGTATGTACATTCATATCGATCGTTTACCCAACATCTTCATCAAATAAAATGATAAAATGCTTTTTAAGACTTAGACTCGGACACACATTCATCACACATAGCCACATAATAAACAAAACCAGCGCTCCAGAATGCCATATCTGTCAAAAAAGTATTCAACTAACGCTACAACACTTAATATATGATTGCCCAAAAATAAAAGAATTATCTAACTTATTTTTTAATAATAAACAACTAAGCAAAGTTCTTTCGTTTCCTTCCGAAACAAATATTAGACAAGTTTTTAACCTTCTAACCTCTATCAAATTACAAAATAGTATTTAATATTAACCTTTTTTTTCGTTTTTTTTAAAAACTAGCTGAAGGCCCTGGTAGCTAGAGCTATTGATACTCTAAGTTAACGTGTAATTCATTATATGTTAATAAATAATAATAAATAAATAAAAACATGTTTTATCAAATCGAAGCCTATATTTTAATTTTGAAATACTGAATTTATGAGCTAAATTGTTTGGCGACAAATTTATTCGTTCGTTATTCGTTATTCGATTCGTATTTATTCGTTCTTTAATTTTGTTTCAGTAAATATTGACTTAAAATGATGTTTCAAAAGTTATAGACGATCAAAATTAAGTTTCTTTTCTTTTATTTAAATTTTTGATTTTGTCATCATTTTGTTTTTTATAAATAGTCACTTTTTGCAACTTTTAAAGTTCTACCTAGTGTAAATAAACAGGATAACGACACCATTGCTTTGAATGTTTCTCTATAAATTAAAGTCAGGACACCTCGGAGGCCACAGAATGGCTCTATTCCGCCCATACGAGTACACGAATTTTTATACGGTCTCCAACTGCATGGACGCCATCTTGCTGGCATAACTGTTCTTTATTGCAGTGGTACTTACCCTTATAGTTCTGGTAATTTTTTTCTCAGTAAGTCTTGGAAAAGCTGATAGGGTTCAATTAGCCCGTTAGCCTATATGCCTGTCCAAACATTGACGTTAAATTTAAGATAAAAACATCTGTGTTTCGTAGAGCGGGTATTGCTTTCTGTCCAGGTATGTAAATTGTACGGATAAATGATTCCATATTTGGTTAATCGGGACTCATCCGTCCATAGAAGAATTAAAGACGCTTCTCTGAATCGCCGGGTTGTAGCATTTGGACTAGCATATGACAGAATGAATAATTCTCCAGATGGATTTAAATCTCTATTTAGCTGGTAAAACGGGTATTTAGGTATTTAGATGGTTTCTCGCTCCTTAACTCTGCAATGAACTCAGAAAAGACACCAAAGTAAGATCAAATAAAGAATAACTCTTGCTAATCGCTGCTTTTTTGGGTTTAGAAGGCAATTGACTAGCAAAGCCCTCTCTCGAGCAACAAGAGTTACCCTATATAAGACCCTATATTATCGAATATATATAATTATATTTGAGTGATCTTCGATCCTGTTTGCATTAACAGTGAGTGAAGGAGGAGATACAAGGACGAACTGTATGTATTCTAAAGCGACACAGACCAAGCCAGAAGTAGAGCGGAAAGACACCAACGTTCCGGTTCGAAAAGTCTTCGAATCCGCCCCCGAGGGACAGCGCAGAGGTGGAAGACCGAGACTCAGGTGGCACACGCAAGTGGAAGGGGACCTCAGCCAACTTAGCGTGCGAAACTGGAGGCAGCTATCACAATATCGAGCTAGCTGGAGACGCTTGTTGACTGAGGCCTAGGTCCACCCGGGACTATAGCGTCACCTAAAGTAGGGTTGGTTTCTGAGGTGATCTAAAAAGTCTTACTAGCTGCGATATGAGTCTCCCGACAATCTGACCCCCTCAATCTGGAAAATATTCTATTAAATTTATTGCTATTTGGTGCAATCTTAAGAGAGTATCATCTCAGATATTCCAATCTCGATTGTTGCCGTGGCTAAAATTATGACATAAACCCTGGCTGCGTGTTCTTGTGTTAAAAGTCCATCAACTAGGATATTATGACATTTCTACACGATTTTATTCTCAAAATATATCAAGGAAGCCTCTCCTGAAATGTTCGACGTATTATTGGGACACCATGCACTTATAAATACTTGCGTGCCACAAAATTTTATTTCTAACAGAATGTTACCAAGTGATGATAAATCAAACAACACCTCAATACATATGTACCGTATTGTATCATATAAAACAGGGTTTCCCAAAGTGGTCGATATCGATCCCTTAGGATCGAAAAAATGAAAAACTATTCAGTAACGATACCATGAAACCTGCAAAAATGGAGGACCAATTATCAAGATTACAAGTAAGCCAATGTCCTTCTTTCAAGCACTTAATGAAAAACTAAAGAAAAGTCAAAGGCGATGTTTGCGTCATCATCTATTTAAGACGTCGATAGTTTACGAGCGTCCTATAATATATCTTTACTAATAGCGAAGTCGGGGAAACCCCATACAATTGGAGACCAGCTTATTTTTCCAGTAGCTTTTTTTTGCTACATATTTAGAGACTGATACCAGAGGAGAATCGATTTTTCAGGCTGAGGAACTTTTTATTTATCGACAAAGCTATTCCATGGTAGAACATTGTTTCTGTTGCGACTGATGGTGCACCATGGTTGGTCGTCATCAAGGTTTTATAGTTCTCTTAAAGCTACAACTGCCTGAGGTACTGGTCATTCACTGCGTGATTCACAGATAGTATTTAGTAGCAAAAAATCTGAGTCCTAGATTGCATCAGTCTTTACAATATGCTATAAATGCTGTCAACTAGATTTGAAGCAGTTCTTTGAACTCTCGGTTATTCGTTCAGCTATGTGAGGAAAACGACAAAGTCTTTACTCGGTTACTTCTGTACACTGAATTTCGCTGCCTGTCAAGAGGCTCTTGCCTAGCAAGATTTTCAGCTATTTTTGAATCTGTGTTGGAGTTTTTCCAAGGAAAAGATCCGAATTTGATCTTGAATTTACAAATTCCTCAATAGATAATAACTCCGTACAATATCACAGCCATGGAAGAAGAAAATGTGATAATCCAAGAAGAGTTAATTACCATCAGCGCAAATGAGGAGCTTAAGCAGAATTTAAACCAAGTCTGTCAGAAGTTCTGGTTGCAACATAACAAAACAAAAAAGGGTTTAATGTGGTTACAAACATTTTGACAAAACAAAGAAATCGTTTTAAAATCAACTAACGCAGAAATTTAAGGCTGCAACTCACCAATATTGAACCAGATTTAGCTAGATTGGTACAAAGTAATCCATTATCTAAATTCTTTAAACAATTTTTTTTTACTTTACTATTTCAATGTTTTTTTTTCAAAAAGTAATTACGAGTACCTACCTAAGTATTACTTAATTACTTAATATGTATTAATAATTATTTATTACACTGAGGTTTCAGTTCATTTTGGAAAAGAGGTCTCTTGCCCAAAATAGTTTGGGAGTCCCTGACTTAATGGCAACGATTTCTCTTTTGGTTTCACACTCTCTTATTGTATAAGAGAGTTATATGAATACAATAAGGAGCATGCCTATGTCGAATCTTTTCGCTCACAGCAAAAATATATATTTTTCATAAATTTTTCACTAAATTAATTATTAGCTCACTGATTCGTGCAGTTTGTGTATACGAGTACACCGAGAAAACACACATTTATTTAAAAGTTCGAATCTTCGTCTTGTCTATTTCAGATGCCATACACATGTTTCTATCAACATTTGCCTACATCCAGTTCTCTCACTGTGCACTGATAAAAATAATTTTTTATTTTCCTCAATTCAGAGATAACCGATGTTTTGTAGTTTTAAGAGCAAGTTTTCAGTAGCGTTTGTTTTTATAAGAGAAACCACTTGTTATGGCAATATGTTGCGGCAACATTTGAACTCTCTTCTATGAATGCACAGTGGAGGCTTAAGTGGTGTAAAGTCGGTGTTTTGAATTTTAGTATTCATCTACAGAAAAAATATTTTTTATATTAACTGATGCCAAACCAAGACTGAGAAATGGGTGTTGTTTGAAATAATCACAACAACAATCTGCAATACGCAGTGTCTGATACTGCACATTGTGGTCTAAGTAAGTGCATCTCAGTGCATGCACATGATGGAGACAAGTTAAAAACCTACGTTTTGGCGGAGGTACTTCCAAAATGGATTCAACGAGGACCTCAAAAGTAAGTACAGCGATAAACTTACTTGACCTGGCGTTTAAACAGGCGATTTAAACTGGTAGGTTGTGTATCTGTAAAGCGGCATATACACTGGTCATACTGGGTGTATAAGTAAATTCTATTTGACGTTGCATATACACACATTATACATGAGTCTTCAATCATTCATTTTTATTTCAATGGCATCCGGATCCTTTTTTTTATAATTTTTAGGAACGTTTTGTACTGATCATTTTTTTAACTGCGGTTGCTATATTGTTTTTGTTTTTCGTTTCACAACGCATGTAGAGAACGATAAACTTCTACTTCAAACTATGCGTTTATTCAATGTTTCCTTCAGTAAGTTCGTTGTTTCGTTTGCTGTATTTCACGAGTACCATCCTTTTGCCATTCAATTGGTGACTGTAAGACGCTGATTAACTCGGATTTAAAAAACAAAAATGTAAACAGATGACTCCATCTATTGACATACATTTTGAACTAAAAATTAACCTCATAGCTGACCACAATTTTCCAATAAAACAGCAGGTTCAACGTCATCTGGTTTTGGTCCTATTCACAGAATTTTTTCTTCAATTCTTGTACGAGCTTTGTCTTACTAGCCTTCAACCTAAGATCTTTCCGTAAAATATTCCATAAAGTTGACGGACAAACAACAAGCTGTTGTATACGGCATCGATACGATATTAAGAGGAGTGTTAAACAGATGCAATAATCTCGCACTCTTCTTACGCATCTCGATGCCACCGCTTCTTCCAACGAAAATTTTGTACGAAAACAGTCAACAATACGGCGAACAGCGGTCTGTAATTATCGATAATGTCGGGCGTAATTTGGTGCAAGTCCTTTATAAGTTTTTTAAGATTTGTATATGTCATCACAATAAAATTGTAAGGACTATTGAATAAAAATGACACAAGCATCTTGACTTTCGCCAAAAAATTGTTCTCGGTTGAGGCCAAACTGGATTGTGATTCTCATTCGTTTCAAAGACTTAAGATTACTTCAATGTCATTGCTCGGCTCGTATATAGGTTTCGGATCTAAAATATTTATTTAAATATCGGTTCTGCTCTCGACTATTTAAAATGGTTCACTTCAAGCAACCTGACTATCTGTTCAACAAAACTACTTTCTGTACATCTAAACGGTACATCATATCTAGTTAATAAGATAATTTTTCATATATGCTGTCAAAACGATAGAATTTTCTGCCAAATCATGTGACGTCTACACACAAGTACGTAACCGAATTCAGACAATTTTGCCCACGTTGCTAAACTCCAAACTTATTGCTTCCTTTTCTCCTTACACACTGTGGCGCTGGCAGCTCAGTATGTGCCATGGCCTAGCTTTTTGACACTCATTTGTGTTGCTCATGTTGTCATTTTTGACACATCTGAGCGGTACGTGCGGTTTATAGCGGAATCCGAATGGCACGCCTTAGAAGCTGTTTCATGGGCAATCTTACTTTTGGGAGTTTGCCATTATCCGTCCAAAGGTTGATTTTGATTCGAAAAATTGTTGGCCTTGCCAGGGATCGATCCCCGGACCTTCTGCGAGATAGCCCAATGAGCTAACCATCACGCCATCCCCACCACCATATAACATCATAAAGGGTGTGCTAAAATTCATCCAACAATTTAATTTTACCCTATTTTTACAGTAAAAAGTTTCCAACGAAAAAAACGGCGGCGTGACAGTTGTCAGTTTAAGGTTATTAAAAATTGAGCGCGAAACGTAAAAGCTGTTCGACGTTCATTGGGGTTTTTAAAGTTTGAAGGAGCAAATTTGTTGTTGTATCAATGAAATTCCGATGCATTCAGGCAAAACTGTCACGAAATTTTCCATAAAGACAATTTACCCTATAAGCTATTCTGAATATAATCCTATACTGTATATTTTAAGGAATCAATAAAACATTTTATATTTTTTTTAATAAAAAAAACATTTTTTCTGTAAAACCACTTCTTGCGCTAATTTTAGGCCACCCTGTATAACATTATATGGATTCTTTTAAATTTAATATGTTTGAATTTTACTAAATATATATATATATTTATAAAATATAATATAAAAAACCAAACTAATTAAAAAATAAATAATTTATTAAAAGCGTCCCATATTTTCTGGCTGATATTGTAAGACTACTAGTAGTCCTAACCGTTGCCTTATTTTTTTTCAAATGAAATACTTGTAACATGCACTTGTTAGGTATTGCTACATCTTTCAACACCTCTGAGGTCACCTTAGCTAATGGCTAATGGGCTATGGCCAAACTTCATGTTGAACAATTTTTATTGAACTGGTTTTGTGTCGAATGATTAATGTTTGTATTATGGTGCAGCAAAATACAAGCTTATTGTCAAATCATATGTCAATGAAAAATAATAAACTTTTTCTTGCAAGTAGTACTATACTAGATACATTTTGGAATTTTAATAAATGATGTGGAAATTGTAAAGGGTTTAAGGGTTCGGGGTAGATCAGAACCTCATTCGACCACCGCGCGCCGTTGCTGTTCATCAGCTTTACATGATCCAGCCATTTAAGTCGTTGGGCTTTCATTCTTTCGGCTAGGTCGATGTCGCTGTACAACCTATGCAGTTGTTCGTTGTATTTCACACCGAAATCACCTGGGCCAAGAGCGCCCTTATTCATATATGGTCACTTTTGTATGATCTCAGCGCTGGTGTCGTTGTCTGAATTTATAGCAGAGCCTAGGTAGGCAAAGTCTTTTACTACCTCAAAGTTATATCTGTCGAGGGTGATGTTTTGTCCGAGACGTCGGTATTGGATATCTCTTGGATACTCGGTCTTGTTGACCCTTAAGTCCTCGTTGACCTTTAAGTCAAATTTCGCCGCTTCCGTCTCAATACTTGCAAAGGCGCCACTGACATCACGCTGCTTTCTTCCAATTATGTCAATATCGTCCGCGTTTGCGAGTAATAAGACGAACTTTAGGAAGGTTGTTCCTTTTGTGTTTGCCCGTGAGTTTTTCACTATTCATTCAAGTATGATGTTAAAGAAGTCGGATGACAGTGCATGACCTTGTCTAAATTCTTAATTGATTTGAAATTCGGAGAGATTTTTACCGACCTTGGAAGAACAGCCTGCATTTTCCATCGTCATACGGCACAGACTGGCGAGTTTGGCAGAGTTGCGAAAACTAGACATTTCTCTGTATAGCTCGTCTCTAAAGATTTTGTCATATGGGGCTTTAAAGTCTATGAATAGGTAGCGTGCCGGAAGCTTATAGGTTTTCTTGAAGTTCTGCCGAAGTGTGAAGCGTGAAGTCACATTGACAATGGCCTATCAGTATCGACTTTGCGGGTCGAAACAATGCTGAAGCAGCATTCATTTGGAATACTTTGGTCCGATCATATTTTTCAGATAAGTTGGTTCATGCTTCTTAACAAGTCATCAGATATGCCGATCGCCGATTTAAAAAGCTCGACAGTCGGGCTACCTGCCCCAGTAGCATTGTTGAACTTAAGCTTAGATATGGCTATCTTCCTTTCATCCAGATGGGGTGGACGGAATAATTGATCTATATCGTCTAGGTAAAAAAGGTTTCTTCTGCCTGTCAGGGCGATTTGGTTCATCATCGCCGTTATACCTATAAAGTCTAAAGTAATCGAACTGAGTCCAAATCCTTAGCATAGACTGCGACTACGACTCTACTCTCCATGTTTCCTTGATCGGCTCTACAGACTTCCGAGGTTTGTGTCCGTAGCACCTTTTGGTAAAATTTTCTCGATCATGCGCTTCTCATCCTCCTTTTTCCTCATGAGAAGCCGGTGTTCGTCTCTCCTTTTCTGATAATAAAGCTCGTGAGCAGCTCTATTCCTTCTATGCACCAACGCTTTGTATGCACCTTGTTTGGCTGCATGTGCTTGCCGGCACTCGTCGTCAAAGCAGGAGTTCTGTCGTGGTGGTCAAGTGAAATCTTGCGCATCACAGGCGGCATCCCTGAAGACTTTTTGGCAGCGTTGCCACTGACCTTCGATACTCGATGCTGGCAGTTAAGAACCTCTTATGAGATTATTGAAGACCCGATCGGAAAAGATTTGGCTATCTTTTGCGATTGTAGCCGTCTGAGATCGAAATTCCTCGCAGCATTAGGTTGACTTTGCGCAGGTTGGGATACCAGCCAACATTATTTTGTTGTGCGGACATTCGGACATCCATAATACTGGAGAAGTGTCTTGCGTCGATCGCAATGTGTTGCCGGTTGATTGATCAGGAGTTCTGCAAGTTCCCTTATGAATATCGCAGTCCGAAAGTCGATTATCCTGAATTTCTTATCGAAGGTGGTGCCGTGCAGGCTATTCCGTCTGAAAGTACTACCAAAACTGCCCTCACACATTGCACATTGCACATTGCTCGTTGGTCTTTGGTGTCTTCATCTCGCTCGCCTTTGCAGTTTTACTACACAAAGAAACAGCAACAAGCCAGAGCTATAAGGCTGGAACAGTAGCCTGCAAACTTGAACATAGTAAAGTTGCACTCAGTACTGAAATTATGAAAAAACTTCAACCGCACACTGTATTATCATTCACCCTGTATGTAAATGATAAACAATTAAATCCCCCTGATCTACGTAGAATTAAGGCAAAAATATCAATGTTAAGGGCTAAAAACGCTGCTACCGCAAGCCCCAGATTGTATAATTATGTATTTAAAGCAGCTGGAGAAGACCTGGTTTGAAACATGCGCCAGCTCATTTGTATGACGTGATAAGGAAAGTACTCTATTGCCCGAAGCGTGAAGTTCCTGCATCATTTGTCCAAACAAACAGAAAGAATACCCTTTTGACTCCGCAATAATAGAGGAATAAGTCTTCTTAGTAGCTCCCATTAGAGTTTTCGTTTTTTAATCTTTTCGTGAACAATTGAGCTGGCCAATATTAGCGCAGTTACAAATGATGAAACTCCAAATATTTAGCTTGTCAGGAGCGGTGTAGGATGGGTATAGGTAATACATGCTTCTTCATCAAAGCCGTGAATGTATTAACAGAGGGCTATTACGTCAAAAAAAGTTTAAGCTAAGGCGACTCGCTGAAGAAAGAATCGTCCAAACTCAATGACCAACAAAACAGACACGATATTTGTAAAGCCCGTGGCATTACTTGAGTACGCGGATGATGATATGATTTGATGGAAATGGAGAGCCTGCAGTGAGGCTCGTCAAGTGGTGAAGCGGAAGTAGCTTTGAATAAGAGAAAAAATAGGAAATGCTGACACCAGGATGGACGCACACCAAAGACGGCTAGCCATAACGTCACCACTGGTAGAACTAAATTTGATATCGTTAGGCTTTTCGTCTTCCTTAGCTGCACTGTTTACAAGCAGCAATGATCTTACTGCACAAATCGAACTGGCTTTGTATTTACAAGACCTTTTGTATGCCGATCCTGCTCTTTGGCGCAATGAAGGTGTAATTGGTTGTTTCGAAAAAAGGACACTATGAAGATGGAAGGGAGCCTTAACCAATTTGGAGTATGCTGAACCAGAGAGAGCTGATGATAGATAATGCTAGCTGGGTAAGCTTGTTAGTTGAGGGCTAGGTTTTTCGTTAAAGGAAACGCGACAGATTCCGACGAAATGAACCATGAGCACTAAAGGAGGAATCGTGGGTGAGTGCACAATGCACAAGTTACGTGCGTAGCAACACCCTCAGGTGTGTCGTTTAATTTTCCAAATTCTTTGAAAACTGATAAGCAATTTAGGTGCACACATGTAAACTTACCATATCTCTTGGTCGGCAGTGCCTATTTTTCTAAGAACAGCCAACATAACATATGTATAATAATTAGACTATAATAAATAACTTCTCACCGTTTTATGCTTGCTTAATGACAATTCAGAAGTCACAGGGCGGTACCTTTCCGAAAGTGGTTTACCAGTACCACAAGAATCATTCGCGGCAGTTATTATACGTAATATTACGAGTATCACAAGGACCGAGGATATAAGAACTGTACATTATCACTTAAGATGAGATGACTATAAAACCTTTTATCATGGTCGGAAGATATACGAGTATCAGTGAGCATATTGACGGAGGAGTTCTTTGGCTTCAACGGTAAGATTATCAATTTATTACCTCCTTTATGACAGATTTTATTAGTAATTAAAGAGGACTCGTATTGTTCTCTTTAAACCTGAGAAATACTATAATCTAACAACCGAACATTTTACCGAAAACATCGATAAACAGTGAAGAAGGCGTGCGTGGGTGTGCCGAAAAGTTGGTGGAGTAGCTAATTTCTATAATTTCAATGATGGGATAGATGTTGTCACCCCTCAAATAGATATCAATTTACAATAAAAACAAATAAACAGGTTAGCTGTGATTACTGTTGCAGTTGGAGATATTTGTGCGGCCCAATGTGTGAGAGTAGAAAGCGGACAGAGTAAATACATTACCCCGAACCAAAGGATTAACGATGAAATAAAATGGATCGATCAAGCGTTATTGGCATATACTACCGCCGGTGCAGCAGTGCTAGGAGAAGATTCGCACACTGTGCATCAAACTAATAATGGTGTTTTTGAAATAATGATATTACCTCGGAAGAAGCTTAACCACTTTTAGAATATTCAGAGAGTAAATTGAATTTGAGAATGAATAATAATCTCAATAACCCGACAACTGGATCAGGAACACCAACAGATGTAATTTTCTCAAGAGGTTTAAATAATTTGCAATCCCGAGTCTCCATATTATATTTTGCCTGCCACAAACCAATTGTTTCTTTTCTCGAACATGAAAATATGGAAATTAATGAATGAAGCCCCTAACTCCTCAACAAATCATAATGAAAAAGGTTTTCTATTTTCAAAAAAGACTTTTTTAAAATACACAGTGTGGGACACGAGCTATATCTCAGCAACCAAGAGCGTCATCTACGAATATTTGTCCGAACATGCGTTTTAACGATTGGTTTTTTGTCTTCTATTTGCCAACACTTCATGACATTTGGTTGACATTTAATAATTTAAAAAATTATTTTTCCAGAAAACTTTTTCATTTTATGTTGAATTTAAGCACGGAGCAAAGAGCGGTCATTAAATTCCACGCAAAACTTGGTAAAAAAGCATCAGACACACTGATTGATGCAGCAAGTGCATCGTGATGATTCTTTGAGTAGAACAGTTATTTTTCAGTGGCATAAACGTTTTTTGGGCGGCAGGGAGACGTAGGGTGATGACAAACATACAGGAAGGCCAATTTCAATTCGGACGCCTGAAATGATCCAAAAAGTACGTAATTTTGTTGATGAAGGCCGCAATGTTTCACTGAGAATGGTGGAAGAATCCTTAACGATCAAAAAAGAGACTATTCGAAGGGTTTGGGCAAAATGTTGTTCCACAGAAGAAGGTATCCAATACGATACAGAAACCAAGCGTCAAAATTCGGAAAGGAAGTAAAAAAAATTCTCCACCAACTAAAAAAATATGAAAAATTACTTTTAAAATGAAGAAATACCCATCACATTTTTTGATAGCAAATGAATTATCCAGGAATTCAGTTGAACTGGGGAAATAGTTACTGCCGCATATTATCTTAAAGTTTTAAAGCATTTAAGGGGGTTCTCCGGCGTGACGATCTGTTTTTTAAGAATTTTTTTTGACGTCTAACGAAAAGAACGAACTTTGAATTATTTACCATTTATTTATTACTATTTCAAGAGTATGTTGAACAAATTTCAAGTAAAACCCTTCATTAGAACGTAAGTTGTACCACTCCGAAGACACCTCCAATGAAAAAAAAGGACACTCACTTCCTCCACGATTTGGGGTGATAGGATTATTTGAAAAAAAAGAAAAAAAACAGCATTTTAATCTGTAGACCCAAATGCATCGAGTGAACTAGAATCAATTGAAAATATTGAAAATTGTGTTTTTGGCAGACTTCTGAACAAAAAAGTTTCAAATTTCATGAATTATTTTTATGTTTTCTTTATGGGAAAAAAATAGAACTACTCGGAATTTTAGGATGATTCGAGTTTGCTATATGCGTCTACATGTGTTCAGTCTACCCTGTAAATTTCATGAAACCGTTCTCGAGATATGATGGAGGAAAGTTTGAAAAACACAGTTTTGAAAGAAACACCTTTTAACGTGTAGTACTCAACTCAGCGCTTCGAACATCTGCTTTTCTAACTCCTGCATCTTTATAACGATTTCAAATTTTAAAAAAAACCATTTAGAGCCGTTAAAAATATTGACAATTGCTCTCTACTGCGGCTACATTTAAACAGCATCACGGAATGGTGCAAAATCAATGCCCTGAAGTTAAACACAAGCAAGTGTAACTTCATTTCATTCAAATCACCCTCTATAATTCAATTTGAGTATTCGATTGATTCCACACTCCTCTCTCGAATTGCTGAAGTCAAAGATTTGGGAGTTATGTTGGATACTACTTTTTCTTTTAAAGTACATTTGAATCGTACCTTATCCAAAGCTTATTCGGCAATAGGTTTTATTAAGAGAAATAGCAAAGGCTTTTCTGACCCATTTTCTTGCCTGTCATTATACGAGGGCGGGTCAATAAGTCCGTGACTTTTTGAATTTCTGACCTCTTTACTGAAACAGCAACACTGCTCCTGTCAACAGGCATCTGTCAGTTGACTCCTGTCAAAATTTAAACTTGCTGCGTCAGTTAGTTTGTGTTTGACAGCTATTTTTATCAGACTACTCACTAATTTGAGGAGAAAATGGAAAAAAGTGAATTTCGTGTGCTTATTAAGCATTATTTCTTGCGAAAAAAAACCATTACCGAGACCAAGGCTAAGCTTGATAAATACTATGGGGACTCTGCACCATCGATTTCAATGGTAAAAAAGTGGTTTACTGAATTTCGTTGTGGCCGTAAAAGCACTGAAGATGCCGAACGTCCTGGACGCCCAGTTGAGGTCTCTACACCCGAAACAATCGAAAAAATTCACGATATGGTGTTGGCCGACCGAAGATTGAAAGTGCGAGAGATTGTGGAAGCCGTAGCGATCTCGCATGGCTCAGTGGTTTCAATTTTGAATGATCACTTGGGCATGAGAAAGCTTTCCGCAAGATGGGTGCCGCGTTTGCTCACAGCCGACCACAAACACATGTGCAGTTGCCATGGCAAAAATCCATGAATTGGGCTATGAATTGCTCCCTCATCCACCCTATTCTCCAGATTTGGCTCCGAGCGACTACTTCTTGTCCCCAAACCTGAAGAAATGGCTTGGTGGAAAAAGATTTGACTCCAATGATGAAGTCATCTCGCAAACAAAGGCCTATTTTGAGGACCTCGACAAATCATTTTTTTTGGAAGGGATATAAAAATTGGAGAAGCGTTGGACAAAGTGTATAGAGCTCAAGGGAGACTACGTTGAAAAATAAAATTATTTTGTTATCAAAAAATCTGTGTTTTAATCCAAAAGTCACGGACTTATTGACCCGCCCTCGTACTTCGCCCTTGTTAGACGCAGTTATGATTTGGAATCCAAATCTCTCTTCTAACTCCGACCGAATTGAACGTGTTCAAAAGCGTTACACAAGATTAATTTTTTATAGAATGCATTGGAACTTTTGCCCCAATTATAAAGCAAGATGTTTACTCCTTGGCTTAAAATAACCAAAGTCTAGACGTACTATACACGATATAATGTTTGTTAAAATCCTTCTCGGTTATCATATAAGATGACCCATTCTATTATCAAAAATAGGACTTTATGTCCCTATACGATCATAGAGAACACGGCATCTTCTCTTTGTTGAATACAATAGAACGAATTATGGTATTAATGAAGAGCTTACTCGAACCGTCACAGACTTCAACGAAGTTAGTAACCTCTTGGAATTTTATTTGTGTAAATAGAGCTCAACGAAAAAATTTAGTCAAAAGCTTATTTATTTTTTAAATTTAATTTACATTATTAATGGGATCTAAGTTTTTATTGAACACATCCCCAAAAGCTTTTTCACTGCCTTACCCCATTTAACCTCTAGCTTCAAGCCTATAAAAGGAAGAAAGTAGCTTTGACTCTCTCTCTTTTCATTTTGCTTCTGTTCTGTGAACGATCAACCGTGGCCGTGGATGGTAAATTCTGTCGTTTTCACAAATTATAAACTGTTACTGAATACCCGTATTACCGCTTTATAAAACTATCATTTATTACCTTCTAAATTGTCATAATAAATTGCACTGAATTATTTAATTGGATTAATTACTTATTTAAATATTAAACTGAATTGGCTACCTACTGAATTATTCTAAAATCTAAATAAATTAGTTTCCTATTGAATTGTTCTAAACCAATAAATTATGAATCCTTTTTAATAAAATATTCATTGATATTGTTTTGGAAATACTGTTTCAATTCCCTCATGTATATATATATTTTACTTTCTGATAATCTGTTAGCACTTAAGTGACTTGTAGATGAACATATAAATAAATAATATCGCGATCCAAAAAGTTGGTCTCTGTGGCACGATAATCCACCGAATTACACATTACTCATTGTTCGTCAATTTGTGGCTCGAAATCAAGTGTTTATGTTAAATCATCTGTCGTATTCACTTGATTTGGCGACTTCTCTTTGTTCCCGAATTTGAAATTGAAGCTGAAAGTATGCCTTTTTAACGACATTCCGACTAGAGGTCTGCATGAATCCACTCATACAATATTTCAGTGTACTCATTTCAGTTCACTGTATGAGTAAATTTACTGTACAAATGAATGAATTCTTTGATTAAAAGGAACAGCTACTGTACATCACTTGATCACTCGATACCAAAATGAGTACACTAGTTGGTTTCATATACGCAAGTGAGTGGTTCCTTTGAACAAACAATATACCTTAAAAACACACTGAGTACACTGAGTACACTGAGTGCACCCATTTAAAATGAGTGCACTTGTTTGAGTTAGTGCATTCATTTGAATAAGTGGTTTCTAGCTTTCACAAAGTGAAGAGGAAGACGGTAAAAGTTGCTGATCGGAAAATTGCATTGCTAATTAATGTGATTTAACAAAATGGAAGTCGATAATGTAAGTTAATTTTTATTCTGAAGTAATTACATACCTATACATACACCCACTAATATTTTATATTTAATATCGGATGGCAACGATGGCTACTTCACGCCTCCCCGTGGCGAAATCTGGGAATCTCACTAGAGGTGAAGTGAAGGTGGCAAATGGCGAGTTTCCTGCGCCATTAACCAGGATAAGTGTCGGAAAAACAAAACAAGACCTTATCCGGGCTACTCCGATATATTTGGAGCTCAGGCCGGAACGAATTTCCAGGACTTAGTCAGGGTCTTGGAAAAGAGATGGTGGCGGACGAGCCCTATAAGGGCCAACGGCAGCGCTCACATCCCGGAACGGGTTACTGGCTTCGGTGTAACCGACCCCTCGTCCTAGGGGCACTCAAAGTGGAACTGATCCTCCAGGTTGGGGGTTGTGCCGCCGGGGTAACTGCCCGGCCATTTAAAAAAGATTAAGTGACGAAGCATCAACAAGCCTCGGATATGGACGGATCTACTGTCGACAACCCACGCAAACGATTTAAGGGCAATGAGCTTCGGATATGCACGTGGAATGTTAGATCCCTTAATAGACCACGTGCAGCCGAGCAACTAGCGGAGGCCCTAGACTGCTGCATAGCAGACATAACCGCCATCCAAGAAATGCGATGGGATAGGCCGGACAGAAAGAAGATGAAAAACTGCGACATCTACTACGGCAATTGCTATCCACTGCAAAAGCAGCGCTTATTTGGATGCGGATTTGTTGTCGGAGGCAGACTAAGACAAGAAATCCTCAGCTTTCGGCATGTGAGCGAGCGCCTCGCTGCAATCCGCATCAAGGCAAAATTCGCCAACATTAGCCTTATATGCGCGCACACCCCCACAGAGGAGAAAGATGACGACACCAAGGATGCCTTCTACGAGCTCCTTAACAAGACCCACGAGCAATGCTCTAGCTATGACATTAAAATTGTCCTCGGTGATTTTAATGCAAAGCTAGGAATAGAGGGTATCTTTGGTGGAACAATCGGAAAATATAGCATGCACAACACCACCTCCGATAACGGATTCAGGCTAATCGACTTTGCGGCTGGGCGAAACATTGTCATGGCTAGCACGCGGTTCCCACATCTCGACATACACAAGGGGACTTGGAGAACTCCTGATCAATCAACAGTCAACCAGATTGATATTATTGCGATCGACGCAAGACACTCCTCCAGTATAATGGATGTCCGTACGTTCCGAGGAGCCAACATCGACTTGGACCATTACCTTGTTGTAGCCAAAATACGGTTGCGGATGAATGCCGGCAAGCACATGCAGCTAAGCAAGATGCATATAGTGCGGCGCTGCTTAGAAAGACCAGAGCTGCTCATGAGCTCTATGAACTGAAGAGGAGAGACGAACATCGGCTTCTCAGAATGAAGAAGAAAGAGCTTGAGAAGCGCGCGGTTGAGGAAATTTAGAGATGCTACTCCAGGAATAAGGTTCGGAAGTTCTACCAAAAGGTAAAAATAACATGCCGCGGAAACAAACCCCGAACCGAAGCCTGTAGAGATGAACAACGGAACATCGTAGTAGAATCGCAGTCGATGGAACAGCAACTGAACACTACTTGATCACTCGATACCAAATGAGTACACTGGTTGGTTTCATATACGTAAGTGAGTGGTTCCTTTGAACAAACAATGTACCGTAAATACACACTGAGTACACTGAGTATACTGAGTGCACCCATTTCAAATGAGTGCGCTTGTTTGAGTTAGTGCATTCATTTGAATAAGTGGTTTCTAGCTTTCACGAAGTGGAGAGGAAGACAGTAAAAGTTGCTGATCGGAAAATTGCGTTGCTTATTTATGTGATTTAACAAAATGGAAGTCGATAATGTAAGTTAATTTTTGTTCCGAAGTAATTACATACCTATACATATACCCACTAATATTTAATTTCTGACAAGGATTCAATAAATGATTCAAATATTTCCATGGCAAGTTATATCAGCTCAGCAGTTATAGACAAAATTGTGCGCGGTGATCTCAGAATTATCAACTAAAGAGGCAGAAGCAAAGTGTGGGATATTTTTGGGGAAATATGTAGTGAAAATGGTGATGAAATTCCAAGTTTAGTGGCCTGCAGGAAGTGTTTTAGTGGCTTTAAATTTAATTTCAAAAACACCTCAAATTTAGTCAAACATAAATGTTATGTTATCCAAAAAGGAAAAACTGATAATACCGCACAAAAAACCGAAGTGAAAATTGAAGACAAAAAAATAGTATTCGCGTTACAACAAAGTGGGCCATAGGAAATGGTCGACCTTTTAGAATTATGTAGGAATCAGGCTTGAGGAATTTTGCACCATTTTAAATATCGATAGGTGCAAAATATGGTCAAGCTGTTACCACACCCCACGACTAATTCACGAAATGTTCAAAATTTAAGCGAAAAATATTTCAAAATTATAAAACATATAATAAAGTCAATAAAAAATATTGGCTTTGGATTAACATCAGACATTTGGACGGACAACTATTTGAGGACTTCATGCATTTCATTGACAATCCATTTTACGAGTATAAAAGAAGGAAAATTAATTACCAGACTTTTAGGTCTAAAATCCATGAATAGGTAACAGGAAATTTCCAAATCACTCCTTTTCATGCTAATGAATATTTTCGTTAAATCTGCAGGTCAAAATATTAAGTCAAAGGTTAGTAATTTTTTTGAGCGAATTCCAATTTGAATTGAATGAGAAGGCCATTTTAGTGACGGACAGGGTTGGACAGGGTATGGTTGCTGGCTTTCGTCCACTCAACCACGTTTTCTGCATACACAACCTAATAAATGTCACTATAGAAAAAGCAATCAAAGAAATTTATGAAATAGCTGAGTTAAGTACTATGTGCTCAAAACTTGTAAGATACTTAAAGAAATCAGGCATTAACTCTAGTTTGAGAACTTCTTTAAAAGTTAATCTTGCACACGGTGGAACACAATTTTTTATTCTTTTTAATCCATAGAAAAAAACTGCGCAAAAATTACTATGAAAATTAAATGACAAAAAATGAAATACAGACAATAAACAATATTAATTTAAATTGTGTAAATGCTTTGATCAGAATTTTAGGACACTTTGAGGAAACATCAACAAAATTAGAAGGCGAAGATTATGCAAACCTTCATTTCAAAAATGTACATATTCATCGGTTAAAAAAAAATATATGCCATTAATTTGGAAGACTTAGATGTCATTAAAAATTTTAAAGCAAAATTAAACTCGTTTTTAAATTCAGTTGTGCTACAAAATTTAAATATAATTCATAAAATAGCCCTGTTTGTTTCCGCCCGCAAATAAATTAATTCAATTTAACGAAACTGAACGAAAAGACGAATGTAAATACTCGTAAGCTCAGCAAAGTTATGCCAATGAAATACCAGATCACGAAGATCAAGACCGATTGTTAAATAAAGAGTTGCATAGTCTTTTATCAGATGATAAAAGATGTTTGAAGATTTGGGCATTTGAAAATACAAATGTAGTTTTCCATAATGATTTTAATATTTTGCAATGGTGGTACTTGCATCAAGCTGAATTTCCAATTTCCACAATTAGTCTAGCTTCAGAACGAATATTTTCCTCAGCTAGGCAACTGATAAACGTAGTTTGATTGGTTCTGACCAAGTTGTAGTAAATCAAATTATGTTTTTGAATTGAAATATCGACAAAACTGAGATTTATAAGGAATAAGAAAAAAAATTACATATTTTTTAAAAAGTGAACAAAAAGAATTAATAAAATAAAAAAAGTAATATTCATTCAAAATGAGTGGACTCAATGTATTCGGTGTACTCAGTGTAGTGTACCCATTCTATGTGAGTACACTGAACTAAATGTTTTGTTGCCAATGGCTGAAATACTCATTTAGTAATCAAATATCTGGTTATTCATTTATTTTCTTTTCCAAGATGTGAGTTCGGTGAATATGGTACCCGAAAAATACTCAATGTCTCGGAACTAGTTTCAAGTCATTCGTTGCAGATGCCTAATTCCGAACATTTAAACACTGGAGGCAACTCCGCAAAATAAGCTGGACCGGGCATTTCAATCACTATTAAATCGCTGTGTACTAAATAGGGAGGAGAATATTTCGAATGCAAAAACCGAAAAATATACATAAATCCAATTTAAATTATGTTTTCTAGAACTAGTCCGGGATATTATTTGTCACACTGTGTACTTATGATCTAGGGTGAGCAACCCGTATTTAGATAGATAGATATACATTTATTGCAGCAGAATATTTATACCTTATTTCTTTAATTAAAAAGGACAATTTACAGAGTTATGGTATAAATCAACCTTACTAGGGATATAACTATAATATTTAAAACAAGCAAAAGAACAACGCAAACAAAAAACCCTAATTAAAAAATAAAAATAAATTAATAAATAAATATAAAGAATAAGTAAATATGTAAACAAATAAACAATGGAAAAACAAAATGATTATATATATATCAAATAAATAAATAGTAAATTAGTAAAATTAATATGACTGAATCAGTCTTATTTAAATAGTAGTGAAAAAAAAATGTAAAGCTAGGTCTGTAATTAAAGCGTTATTAGACGACATTGAAGACATAATATAACTTTCATTGAGCTTCATATGGCGTGGAGCTCAACTATTGAAAAAGACCATGGAAGCTTAAGGATCATTTTCAAAATCTTATTTTAAGCTATTTGAAGTCGCCAAGTATGACTAGCCACACATTTTCCCCATAAAACATAATTCCTTGGAAAACAACTTTGCAAATCAGGAGCTTATTTTAATTACAAAATTTTGATCAGCGATTAATAAACGGATAAGGAGTTTTGATAGTTACATATGTTAATCTTTTTAATTATTTCCTGTATATGCATTCCAAAAGTTGCACACCAAGGTATTTAGCACTTGAATGCCATTCAGTGCTTAAACCGTTTACTTGCAGATTGTAGCACGGCAAGAAACAGGGTTTTCTTTTTCGAGTGAAAAAGATAACTTGTGCCTTGGAAGCATTTATTCAAAACCTTCCAATCGAAAAAGTAATTTCACATAATATACAATGCAGATTGTAGGTTTGTTGCAAGTTTGTTAAACTTGGGAAGTCAAAGGTAAAAATATTATACAAGGTTGGGCATAGCACTGATCCTTGAGGTACGCCTACTGAAATGTTGTAAATATCGGAGTCCCAACTATTGATTGAAACCTTGAATTTCCTTTCGGACAGAAAAAATTGAATAATTCATTCTAAAATTAAGTCGCAAAAGCTTATGTAATAAAGCATCATGCCAAACTGTATCAAACGCTTTCTCAATGTCCAGAAGTACCATTCCTGTACTTTTTCGTCTCCTAAAGTTAGTTCTGATGTATTGTATTTAGTTTTCTATGTACTTGATGGACTGTACTATGATGAGCCCTAAAACCAAATTGTTCAAGCGGATGTTCAAGAATGTTATTTCTTGTTACTTGTGAAACAAGTCTACTATTTAGTTATTGCTCAAAGCATTTGCTAAAAGAGTTTAAAAGACTTATTGCCATATAATTGCTAGGCATGTTTGCACTTTTACCCGGCTTTAAAACCGGTATAATTTTAGCTGTTTTTTAAGCATTAGAAAAGTTACTTGATTTCAGACAGCAGTTAAATAGAATTTATAAAAATTGTATTCTTGATTTAGGCAAGTTCTTAAGGTATACATTTTTAATGCGATCAAGGCCTGCAGATTCTCTTTTTTTGAGGTTTAACTCAACATCTTTGACTTCTTCAAATGTAACATCTTTCTGAGTACCATTTGAAGGACTAGAATTAATGATACTGATCGATTCACTGGCCACTGATTCAATACCGCTAGTTACCAAATGGTTGTCATAGAAAGTTTCGTCCAGGACATGAGATTTTTCATTGCTAGAAATTATTACATTGATTCCTACTTTAAGAGCTGGAATGTGCATATTTTTCTTTTTAATTATTTTGACGACGTTCCAAAACGGTTTGCTTTCTTTATCTAAACTTTAAAGTTTATGATTTCAAGATCCCGTATTTCGTGTACAATTTACCGAGCTTCATGAAATTTCGCTTCCATTGCCTAGCTTTCTGGGATCACAATTGTTTGTCTTAAAAATGAAGATCTCGAATTGTTTGCCTACGATTTGTAGAAGTAGAAAGATATGTACATATTATCACTTTAAATTGTTTCCTTTATTTAGGTAATCATTTGCTAAATTACAATTTAACTTAAATATCAACTAAAACTAGGTAAACAGTGTTTGTAATGATATATGTTCAATTTTTCCTTTTAAACCTTATATAAGAAATAACATAACAATACATTGTAATGAAATAACAAAAAAAAAATAATATATAACCAAACAATAAATCAATACCAAATGTTTTCCAAAGTATTTAACAAAAAAAAAAAACAAAAAACTTCACTTACCAACAGCATTTAATATAACAAACTCACATTTATTATTATTTAAATTCATATATCAATTATCTAAGTTAAATTTAATTTTCCTTTTAAACTACTTTTAAATGTATATGAATAGTATCGCATAGTAATTTAATTAGGTTTTTTTTGTATCTTTCGATTTGTATAATAAACATTTCGTGTAAAAATAAATGTTCATCTCTCTGAAAAATATATTAATCTTTTAATCTTACATATTAATTTATACAGTAAATTTAATTATTCTCTCTTTTTTTTAGATTAAATTTCTCCAAAGGTATCTCTGGTAGAGGTGAATCTTGGTACTTTTATTTTAGTTAAATTTTTCTTAATTTTTCCTGTTTAATTGGTTTTTATTTAATACTTCCCATCCTAGCCAGAGGGTGAGGTGAATTGAATAGTAATTAATAAATAGGATGCAGGGTTTTTTTTATATTTTGTTTCATTTATTTCGGTTTTGTTTTTTTTTTTAATTTTAGAAATGATGTGTTCGTATGATATCTGGTACTTAATCATATGCATTTGTTATCTAAAGTATTGACGCTTCATCAATGCCATTGGAACACCACATGAGCTACCATTAGATATACTGTAGCGACTATTATGCTGCCTATCATAACTGGGAAACCGACCCTAAAACGAGAATAGTAAAAGAAAAACAAATTAATTAAAAAGTACAATAAGTACATGAATTTACGAATAAAATAATTAAGGAAGAAATTAGTTCATGAACCATTCTTAATTATAAACATAAATTTTTGCTATATGTCATTGTTTACACAACGTTCTACATAAAGTTTAAAAAAAAAAAAAAACACTTCTTACATTGGGACCTGATAGAAGCAACATGCATCTAACTTTTCTCTACAATCACGTATACCACCTTTCGAAAGATATCATACAATATATACACAAAAACTTATATGCTTTAATAACATCCCCAAAGTCGACCATTTAAGTACTACTACGTTACATGCGTCAACTCCAATTGCAGTTAACTGAAAACAATTGGCAGTGGGCAGCGAGACGTCATAAGCTGACAGAATATTGCGGCTGTAAACTGGAGGAGCTGGAGGTTTTGGAGGTTATGTTATTTCAGGCAACAATGCTAATGGCAAACAACGCGTGTCACATCAATTTATTAACGATAAGCTTCGTTGATCGTCTTGTCACCATTTGCCACCTGCGGCAGACTTAGCCCTCCAACACGTGAACGAGCACCTAACGACACTCCGCATCAAAACTAAATTCGATAACAAAAGCCTTGTATCCGCCCATGCTCCTATAAAAGATAAGGACGACCCAATCAAAGTATATTTCTACGAGCTCTTCGACAAATCATGTGAATAATGCCCGAAGTATCCGTAGTGACACCAGGACAGAAAAGGAGAACATCTTTGGTAGGATAGTTAATAAGCAAAGCCTTCATGACAACACGTCTGGCTACGGACTTAAATTTATTGACGGGGGGACGAAATATCACTAAAACAAGCACTAAATCAAATTGATTACATTGCAATAGACGTGAGAAATGCTCCAAGTTTTCTGGATGTCTTAACTTTCCGGTTAGCCAACATTAACTCTGATTACTACCTTGTTGAAGTCAAGGTGCGAATATAAAATTTCCAAGGGCTACAACTAAGAAGAACTACTTTAGGAATGTAGTAGTAGATGCCGCCAGCATCAAAGATCGCAGACCGTTGCCACTGGCTGTGAACATGCTACCGCAATGAATGTGCTAGATTTTGCTCGCATATGCAACGAAACACCTGGTTTCATGAAGAATGTCGGCAGGCACATACAACTAAACCAGAAGTCTACAAAGCGGCACTAAAAGAAAAAGAGCACAGGAGGAGGATCTACATACTAGGTGGGGTAAAAGTAACCTCCTTGACCGCCAGAATGCGCTGCTACTGCAAAAAAGGTTATGGTGCCTTGAAGTCCGCTCATATTTAGACAGACATGCCAAATTTTACTGCGATACTGTCTTTAGTTTTGTTTTGACAGCTGATTGTTGTTGACGTGTTTGCCATCATGTTGAGTATGGACAAAAATGATTTTCGTTCTCATAAAACATTATTTTTTGAGAGGCAAAATGGCGAAGGAGACAAAAGAAAAGTTGGATAAATATTATGGGGCTAATGTTCCGTCAGATTATACCGTCAAATATTGGTTTCGAAAGTTTCGTGGTGGCCGCAACTCCACTACCGATCAAGTCCGCAGCGGCAGGCCCTCCGATGCGTTTACAGAGGACAATGTGAAGGTGCGCGAGACATTAGAGAGAGATTAGTAGTGAGCGCACATACCATATTTTGGGCAATATTCTGCATATGAAAAAGTTATCCTGCCGCTGGGTGCCATGTATGCTCACTCCTGACCAAAAACACGAACGCGAGAGCACTTCGAAAGAGTGTTTGGACTTGGTGATGCGGAATCGGGCGGACTTTTGGCGTTTGATTGGTAACTGTCGATGAAACCTGGATCCTCTATTACACACCAGAGAACAGAATGAGTGCCCGGCAATGGACTGAAGCCGGCACGAGTGCTCTAAAGCGCCCGAAGGAGGCTCTATGGGTCGGAAAGGTTATGGCGTCGGTTTTCTGGGACTGTCATGGCATACTCTTCGTGGACTACCTCGAAAAGGAAAAACCATCAACAGCGAGTATTACTGTGCATTATTGGAGCGATTGAAGGCCAAAATCGCTACAAAATGTCCTCACATGAAGAGAAAAAAAAAATTTGTTTTTGCAAGACAATGCGCCGGTGCATAAGAGCATCGCAACTACTGCTCAAATCAATGACTTACGGCTCCATTTGCTGTCGAATACACCGTATTCGCCCGATTGTCTCCCTCGGACTATTATCTCTTCCCAAACCTCAAAAGATGGCTCATCAATAAAAAATTCAGCTCACGCGAGGAAATCATCGACGCCACGGAGGAGTATTTTGCAGGCCTTCCGGAAAACTACTTTTCGGATGGGATTAAGAAGTTGGAAAATCGCTGGAATAAGTGTATCAAGCTAAAAGGGGACTATATTTTTTTATTCCCAAGGAGGTTACTTTTCACCCCATCTAGTAGTTATAAATGTTTTGGCATTCCTGTGGAGAATGATAATAATTAACCGAGATCAAAGATCTCAAAAAAGTTATAGGAAAAGTGACATGCTTATCATCATTCTTGAAAGAATTCTGCAGAAATCGCAAGAGACCACTGGAGGCACAATCTTTCACAAATAATTACAACTACTGGCGTCCGCCGATGGCGACATAATTGGGCAATTGGACATAGTGGGCAGCTACCAATGTGTTTTTTAGTATTGAAATGGAAGCTACGAAAATACAATAGAAGGGACACAGAAGACCCGGAAATTGGATAAGACATCACAGTCGATAGTTGTAATTTGTACATAGTAAGCGGCTTTGTCTACTTTGACTCCGCTATAAATTCTGCCAACAAAACCTAAGAATCACTGTCGCCAATCACTGTTTTATTGAGTTACGGAGGAAATTGTGTAGTTAGGCCATATGACTCTAAAAAAGACCTTGATTGTCCCAGTTGTACTTAATGACGCTGAAATGTGTACCTACTCTTCGAAAAGCAGATGAAGATATCTTCCGTGTTTGCGAAGGAAAAAGAGAGAGAGTATACGAGCTGTACCTCGACATCGATCTCGTCAGAAAAGATGTATCCTTCTCTAATAAGCAGATTCGGGTTGAATGTCCCCTATCCAGTCAATTTCAAGGAGTCTCGAAATGATAAAAATGTTTAATCCCTCATCTACACAGTCTTCAAAGCCAATCGAACTCGCAGAAAATGTTAATGATAAATAAACTTCTCTTCAAATGTGGGATTGCACTAGCATGACGTGCGACGGGGAAACAACAAACGATCTTAAGTCCTTAAGACTGACTTCTTGCAATTCACAGTTAAATATTTGAAACCTCATGAGATCTAATAGAATAGCTGGACCACTACAAAGCGAATACCACTGCCACACAAGGACTTTGTTGAAATGAGCCGACCGGATATATAGAAGTTAAGCAACCTTCTTAATTGCAGGTCAAACCAAGACTTTGGCAAGAAATCCACAATACGGATCAAATGAATATTCCCCAACAAAAAATAGTGATGGTCCGTATAGGCGACATTTTACTCCTCATGTCAAACTGCTTGTAGGGGCACACTTTGGCGGCATTCGAATCTAGTTGAATGAAGGGCACTGGCATTATTAAAGTCATTCAGTCGTCCGCATTAATTTTGCTTTGCAGTAAGCTTGGTATTATTTCTAACACGCATCTTGAAAATCGGTTAAGCTCGTCCAATTATCGATTTTACTTGCATGTTCTTACATTGCGTAATAGTAGCAGCTTTCATCACCCTATCGGAAGATGCTATAATTTTTGCAAATGGCAACAAAGGTAAATTCTACTTTGACATTTGTGAAGTAAACAGATACAAAATACACGTCAAAAAGATACTCGTATGAATCGCTATACTCCTTAAGAACGCGGAATAACTGTTGTTCTTCGGTGGTGTTGACGCAGCGTGAATTTCGGCGCAGACTTCTTAATTGTTCGACACCAACTGGCCAGACACTACGACATTTAGCCGCTCGCCTAGAACAGTATGGAACAACACGAGATGCTGCCAGGTTCTGCTAAGAATATCGCAGCTTAGTTTGAAGATGTCTCAGAGGACCCTGCAGTATGGACCAGACTACATGTCACACAATGGGGCATAAATCAGCGGTCTTTACAGAGAATTTTGGCGAAAGACTGTAAGATGTTCCCTTACAAAAGGCAGAAAGTGCATTGGCTGTTAGCTGTTGACCGCTAAGTGCGTGTAAACTACGCTCAAGCTATCCCGAATCTCGACAACGTGGGAGACAGCTTTTTATCGAAAATCATCATGAACGACGAGGCCCATTTCGTTCTCTGTGGATATATACTCGTAAATAAACAAAATTATCAATTTTGGGGCATCGAAATCCACGTATAACTGCATGGTGTGCTGTTTACGCTAGAGGCGTCATCGGGCCTTATTGCTTCGCAAAAGCCTACTGTGGACGGCAAGCACTACAGAGCCCTGCTCAACGACTTTTTCCTTCCTCAATTGGAGGAATTGAGACTGAAGAACATGTGGTTCTGACAGGATTGAGCAACGGCGCATACTGCACGAGCCACAACCAAAATTCTAAGGGTCGTGCAATCTCTCGTTTCGGCACGATGATTTGACCATCCAGACTTCTTTTTGTTGGATTTTTTGAAGTCACGAGTCTATGTCAACAAGAGAATATCCGTCAAGAATGCGAGGACTTGTCGGATATCTGGTAAGAGTGATGGAAAATGCCATATATCGGGCCCGAATGATCATCAATTCTGTTATTGCCAAAATCAAAACAGTGAAAAAGATACGCCATACACTTGTTTTAGATCTTAATGAATGCTATCCTAAACAATGCATGTTGCTACTGTAGCGGACGTATAAAAACAGAGAATATTCTTATATATATGACAACTTTACGGAAATATTTGAATCTGTTTTGGCACATAGTATTGTATAGCTTCTAAAATAATCCAAAACCCAAAAAACTTACTTGAAATATTCTAAAAATGTGAACCGATATCCATGCTGCTCCGCAACACCTGCGCAAACTACATTCGCCGATGCTCCAATCAGAGTTCCATTTCCTAAACAGAATTAAAAAACAAAAAAAACAGATTAAGATATATTCCTATTTGATCAATAGTTTTTTCGAACCTCCTAAACAAGCTCCGAGTGCCAAGGCCCACACCAAAGGCTGCAAAGGTAGACCCAATTCTTTATTTTGTGCCAATGAGATAGCAATTTTAATCATCATTGTCGTCAGCGGAATATTATCTACAAAAGCTGACGCTATTGCGGATACCTGAAATGAAATAAATTCGTCATTAAATTGTGCAGGCCTTATATGTAAGAAGACCTCCTTACCCATAGAATAAGAAGAACAGCCACACCTAGTCTTGAGTCTTCACCCACTGACATAATCACATTCACCGTCATGTTACCAATCCAATCAATTAACCCAAGCTCTGCCAGAGATTCCATTAGAATGAACAATGCAGCAAAGAAAAGCAATGTTGACCATTCTACTCGAGCCAACACCGATTCCATATCCTCTCGATCAGCTAGGATCAGTAGAAGAATAGCTCCTAATAGAGCTGTCCATCCCAAAGAAAGCCTCTGCAGTTCTGGCACCGAATGCAAGAAGAACAAACTGATGACGAAAAGCAGTGCAACTCCTGACTTATACAAAAGGGATTTGCTTCGAATTGGATACTACAACGTTACTAACAGTTAAGATATGTTCTCAAATATACTCTGTAGTTAAACTCACTTTGGCTTGAAGTTGTCCAAGGGTCTGTTCATAGTTTTCTGCCGGAACTGATCCTGATGTGACTTTCTTCTTTAACGTTCGTTTCAAACGATTGACTTTCTTTATCAGAGTTTCACGGACAAGATCTTCGTCCTTGGAATAGGATGACAGTGAAGCTGCTGCCCTTTGCCAAACAGCAATTTCATGACGCATCTCTTGAACATCTTGGGGTTCGTTAAAGCGTAGATCATTGATGTTGCGGAATTTGTACCGAAGTTGGAAATATGTTTGAACCATCACCAAAAGGACACCCATTAGCATGTGCACAGTAAAGACCGTAAAGTTAACACCCTAAAATATTATACAAATACATTCACGCGATCTTTAGAACGTTTGAAAACATTAAGAATTAGTATGCGTTTTCACTTACATTTTTAGCGACAAAACTATTCGAAGCGATAATCACATTTGGTGGATCTCCCACTGGAGTGAGAGCTCCTCCGATATTCGAATAGATGATCATGCACATGAGGATCGGTACAGGATTCAGACCCATCACCTCGCAAAGGCGTATCGTAACCGGTGTCATGAGAAGGACCGTTGTCACATTATCAAGAAATGATGAGACGGCAGCAGTGAATAAACAGAGGCAGTTAATTAGCGGCCATACCTTTCCATTAGTAATCTATCAAAAAGATGATTAATAAAAATATGATTTTTGGAAAAAATAACAAGGACTTCCTACCTTATAAGCAAACACTGCCAAGTAGTCGAAAATTCCTGTCTCCGACAAAATGGCAACCAATATCATCATTCCAAACAGCAGCAAGAGTGTTTCCACATCGATCCAACCCATAATTTCCGCCATTGGTGGACGTTCATCCAAAGCAGCCAGAATACCGATTGCCATCGTTGATGCAATTATGGCAGCAAAAGTTCGATTCACAACCTCCCAAATGATCATTATATACAAACCGCAGAGAACAACTGCCGCGTAGATGACACCTCTTTCCTTGTCGATTGGGGTCTCGTCGTAGCTGAATTGAAGTGGAATACCACGATCTGAGTCGGTCTTTATGCGAACTCGGAGAGCAGCACTTTCACTACGGATCTTCGCCGAACGACCTTCGTCAAATGTAAAGACTTTGGCCTTTTTTAGTTCGGGTACCACATCAAGTAGTTCACCATTGACCAGAGGAATCCTCCAAATATCTGTCAGGTTCTGTGTATGGGTGACTTGAAGTTCTTCACTTTGCATCGAGGTGCCATTACCCTCTGTTAGTTGTTCTTTGCCCAAGTAGAGTAGCTGAACGTAGACGTAAAGGTAATTGGTTTCGTTAGTGACGGCATGCTCCGCAGCAAAGGCACCTTCAAGTGTTACTTGTAGCCGTAGCTTTTTCGGTATATTACTAATGATATAATCTGAAAATATAATGGTTTACCGTTAGAGAATTTCTTTTAAATAAAGTAAAAATGATAAGGGAAATCCTATTTAACATTTCTAAAGATCTAAAGAACAGCGCTTAAGTTATGACATTTGCTGCACTGTCTACTTATAGCCGGGTTATCCAGGAACTTCAACAGTGCGCACACGCAAAAAGGCCAAGGATTAGAGAAAGAAACTGAGCTTTTAACTTACATATGTGGTTTTGGACACAAAAGTATTTGGGAAAATATGTGCTAACCGAGCCTGATGAATGAAAATTACAACCTTGACAAATTGTGACATTGACGTATCTAGTTTAGATCTGGCACACTATGCTGAGGTTCATTCCTCATGCTTATGTTTTGTCAAATAAATCTCAGAAACTATCAACTACCGATTCGTAGGAGCCAATTTCCGATCACAATCCCGTACATTTCCGCCGATATTCAAGCTATTTCACATTGAACATTGGCTCTGAGTACATCTAACAACCCTGAGGTGCTTGCATAGAGCGATGACCTGACGTAGCCTACATTAAACACTTCAGTGCCCCCAGGAGCCAGGTAGTAAATTGGTTTGTCCATTTCATGAGAAAACATGCTTACTAGACTTTGAGTTGAAAAGCTTGATTTTTCGACCCTCTATGTATGAAGTGGCACCGTGTTGTTAATACCATATCTCCTCAATCTTGAATGCACCCAATTGCGACTTAAAACAACGTTCTAGGATGTCCCGACAGCGATTTCCATTAAGTGTAACGTGGATGTACTAGTAGTAGTAGTCCATGTGGGTTTGTAGATATCCTACAGTTCATGTCTTGCTTCTTGACGTAGGCTATGCTTTCTATCGTTCCTATTATGAAGTAAGAATCAAAGATTTTAACAACAGACTAAAGATATTGGTCGTATAAGAAAACAAAGTAGCAAGTACTTGGGGTGGTCGGACTCTTAACAGTCCTAGCGCCCCCGAGTCATCCATAAAAGACGATGAAATAGAGTGATTCCTCACGATTCAAGTCTGTGTGAAATTCGCTGATATCACCCCTAAAAGGGTACATGCGACATTACCAAGGAAGGCTTTTATGTACGTATCCCTAAGGGGTGCACTCTCCAAAGAGTAAAATAAGACTCGGAGATCTTAATGTCGAAATGTGATAGAAAAGCATCTTTGCTAGACTTTGCAAATGATCGAAACATCGCCCATGGCACTTCATACGCCAAGGCCAATCTCTTGACTGAAATCCGACAAGCCTTACTGATGGTATTGCCAAAGACTGTAGACAAGCTGACATTCTCATATTACAAGGTGCCAAAACAGACTCGAACTTCTACCTAGTAGCATCCTAAGTACAAATACGGATAGCAAGATCAGTACAAAGCCAGTGAAAATACTAAAAGAATATTAGACATCAGATGACAATAAACCCTAGAGATCCCCAGCTCTTGAACTAACTGCGTCGTTCTTGATTTCCCGCAGATCACGTGTCCAGTGTCAATTTTGCAAAGAGACCATTAGAAAACCGGCTCGGATGTGCTAGGTCCCACAGGCAACCACCGTTAAGAACTCTATGGTTTGACGATGAATGGTGGCGAGCTAATATTGACACATAACCACAAAGGGAAAAACCGAATCCAAGCTTCCCCAAGTAATAAATAGAGAGTTCAAGCCTTGTGAGGTCGAGAATTTCGAAAGATGCCAATGCAAGAACAGGTTTCGTAATGTTGCCATGAGGTAAACAGAACGTGTCAGTGCAGTAAAATTCGAACAGGAACATGTAAAGTGGGAGTCCACAATTTGAGGGAACCTCTTCTGGAATGTATTCTACGGCGAAGCGTTGCTATGTAAGAACATAATTTAACGCGATTAAAGATCGTGAAAGCCACCGTCCGCCTTAACAGAACGAATTAATTATAGAAAGGAACGCATGTCTGATATATGGAACCTGGGCTTTATAGTTCCCGTTCTGATAAAATAAAGAGCCCTCGGTGCCACAATCTCTAAAACTAGATTGGCTTCAGATCTGAAAAGTCCATTATTTTACTTTGCAGCGAAAGTCAAAGGAGATCCAAGAATACAAAATTGACGCTCATCACCTCTTTATCGATTTTAAAGTTGCTTTTCATACCATCAGAAGAGAGGAGACAGATGGATTCTAGCACTATTCTTTCAAAATCGGATGAAACATCACCGAAACTTTTGATATCAAGGAGGTTCTTCTATCATGCGAAACTCTAAAGCTAACTCAAGAGGCAAACTTTTTTTATGTCAATCAATACTGACTGCTCTTGCGGAACGTAACCCCTGTACCCCACAAGAGTAGATATCAATCCAAGATATCTCGCTCGCCCTCGCTAACCACTGTTTGTGTTTTCTAAAACGGCAATTGGGCAGGAAGCCTATCATCATCATCATCGCTGCTCTGATTTCTCTCGCAGAGTCATGGACTTTGAACAATAGATTATTTGTATGATCATCGGTTCTGCCTAAATATCTGAAGTGTAGAGGACAACTAGGAACAATACCGGTGCAGTGACATAGACGTGGTAAGAAGGCTTCACCTGCAGCTATCTAGATACCTATTTCATGAATCACAATGCCTAGCTGAAAGGCAGATTGAGAGTGATCAAGATTGTTGGTAGGGCTAATTGTAAAATGTCATCGAAATTGAAAGAAGTAAGCATGCCGTCGCGGATATGGAAAGCTAATATCATAAACTTTAAGCCTTACGTAGAGCTGCTTTGACCCAAAATTGAATTTCTGCTACTTTATTGGTATACATAGCACCTGAAAGTATTTAAAAAATATTGTCCGCTCTTTCTTTTCTTGGGTGAAAAAGGCGACTGCATATCATTTCTCGGACAAGGAAAAAATAGTAGTCATAACATTATTCAATTCATCGACTCTAAATCAACATTAAACTATATGAAATATCTTAAGCTCTTCAACGGCAGCGCACACATCTCCGAACGGGTTACTGGCTTTGGTCTAACCGATCCCTCATCCTAGAGTCATGGAAACATATGAAAGTTACGAAGCAACAACAAGCCTCGGATACGGATGCATCTACTGTCGACAACGAGCTTCGGATATACACATGTAATGTGAGGTCCCCGAATATGGTACGTGCTGTGGAAAAACCAACGGAAGCCCAAGAGGACGAAAAACTGTGATATCTACTACGGCAGTGTTATCGACGGCAAAAAGAAGCACCCATGTAGATGCAGATTTGTTGCTGGAGACAGATTTAAGCAAAAAGTCTTGAACTTCGGGCATGTGAACGAGCGCCTCATAGCCATTGGTATCAAGGCCTAATTTGCCATAACAAATACAGCTTCTACGAGCTCTTTAACAAGACCAACGAGCATTGCCCTGGCTATGACATTAAAATTGACCTGTAAGGCGTTAGAAAGAGAGGACATATTTGGTAGTAATGTCAGAAGATATAGCCTGCAGGACACCACCTCTGATAATGGATTCAGGCTAATCTACTTTGCGTTGGATCGAAACATTGTCGTAGCTAGCACACGGTCACCACATCAAGATATTAACAAGAGCACTTGGAAAACTCCTGATTAATCAACCGGCAACCTGATTGACCCAACTCAAGACACTCCTCCAGTATTATGGATGTCAGAACGTCGACTCGGACAATTACCTTTTTGTAGCCAAGATACGGTTGCGGATATCTCGAGCAGCGCCAAGACAGGCTAATACTGTGAGAAATTTAGACGTCAGGCGGCTACAATCGCAAGGAATTGCCAAATCTATTTCCGATCGAGTCTGCTTAATATCTTAAGAGGTTCACTGTTGCCAGCATCAAGCGTTGAAGACAGCCAAAAAGCAATCAGAGGTGTTGCTTCTGATGTGCTTGGTTTCACTTGACCACTAAAATAAACCCCATGATTTGATGACGAATGCCGGTAAACACATGTTGCTAAACAAGATACGAGTACATACTCGTACAAACCGGCACTGCATAGAAAGACTACAGCTGCTCACGACATCTATGAGCAGAAGACGAGAGACGAACACTGGCTTTTCAGGAGGGAAAAGAAGGAGCATGAGGCGCGCGCTGTCAAGAAAATTGAGAGATGCTTCTCCAGGAATGAGGTTGAATGAAGCCTGTAGAGACGAACAAGGAAACATCTTAGTAAAGTTGCAGTCGATGCTAAGAATTTGGAAAGAGCATTTCTGTAGACTGTATAACGGCGATGACGAACCAAATTACTGTCAGGCAGAATGAAACTTTAAACTTGAACAATGTAGACCAACAATTCCATACACTCGACTTGGATGAAGTGAAGATAGAAATATCTAAGCTGAAGTCCAACAAAGCTGCTGGAGCGGACGGTCTGACTGCCGAGCTGTTTCAAGCGACAGGCGAAGACGTGGTGAGCATACACCAACCCATCTGTAGAATATGGGCGGACGAAAGTATGCCGGATGAAAATAGAACATCAGCAATGTTTTTCCGATACCCAAGAAAGAAGACCCTCTAAACTGCGCCAACTACAGAGGCACCAGTCGTCCTAACATCGTTTATAAGATCTTATCTGCCGTATTGTGTAGACGCCTGAAGCCGCTCATCAGCAGCCTGATAGATCCATATCAGTATGCCGGGAAAGTCCACCATGGACCAAATATTCACACTAGGGCAGATCTTGGAGAAAACCCATGAGCTTCAGATCGATACACACCACATAACATAAATTTTGAGGCCGCGTATGACAGCATCTATAAAGCCGAGCTATACATGGCAATGTCTTGTTTTGGCCTCAACAGACATAACTTCAACGAAGTTAAGGACTTTGCCTGCCTGGGCTCCGCTATAAACTCAGACAACGACACCTGAGATCAAACAAAGAATTGAAGAGCACCTCAGCCAACATAGCGAGCGAAACTGGAGACAGCTAGCGAAGGATCAAGCTGGCTGGAGACGCATGTTAACTAAGGCCCATTTCGGACTGTAGCGCTACCTAAAGTAAATAAGTAAGCTCAAAAATCATAGCACCTCAACTAATCCAAATTGTAAAGATGAGAATAGCTGGCTAACTGGCTAGAGTCGACTGTTGAAACGCAGCTTAATCCAGAACTGAGCCACCGAAGTGACTCCAATGACAAAATTTCAACTTATTCAAAACGTTCTAACTGTTTGGAACCGCTGTTGAGAAAGTAGGCGGACATCGTCCGAAGTGTTATGAAACATTAGTTGTCGCCTAAATGCTGAGTCTGACATACAAATGCATGCAATCGGATTTGTGCACACACAGCTGGGTAGACCTCATGGCTCCTTCCGGAATTTTAAATCCTGCCAAACAAAATTCAAAATCACTCGGATTAGAATTCTAAGATATGCTCCTGAAGAATGCTGAAGATATCGCCGTAGATTAATAAGGAGATCAATAAACTCGGTGCACGCAACTCGGGGAGGTAAGCCCTGAATCCAACTTAACTGTTCTATTACTAGATCCTCCTCAAACTGAGTGGCCTCAAAAAGGATACGAAAAATAGTGCGAGAATACATTCTTGCGAAACCCTCGACAGTGTCCCTGGAAATGAGCGACAAAATTGAAGTGTTTTGTTAAGAAAACAAAAAGGGCGGCAATGGAGGAGAGATTTGACGATTAGTTCGGCTAACTTTCACCCGTATTTTGTGGGATATAGACCATTGGCGTGCTTGAATTTTTAATTCAATGTTGTAAAACAAGTCAATACACAGCGGTCACTCACCGATTAAACCTGTAATTCACTTAATCGATGAACTTTATGTATTACTCACCTTTGGGCATTTGTGCAGGTGGAATGGATAGTAATTTTTTGTCGATGACTTTCTCATTTGTTGTCACCAGGAAGCCTGTGAACAGACCCCACACCACTAGTAAAATTCCAATTTTAATCCATTGTGGCCATTTTTTATGCTAAAAATGAGAGATATACGATAAGAAGAAAAGTAACGAAAACCACTGAGGTCCGGTCGTACCTTATGATCATGGGTGTTGTCCATGTCTTCTGTGTGATGAGAATGTTCGTTGTTATTGTCGGTGTCCCTTTAAAATAAAATAAAATATCATTAATTCGAAATGTGTGTATAGGTAGATACACTTTAAAGTCAACTCACCTGACATCCATGCTATGTACCTGACCCAATTCATTTGTAACATTTATCGATACTGGTCCACTGAGATTTTTCGAGTTGTGGTGATGTGATGCGGTTTCATCCAGTTCGGTTAGATCCTCTGTTGGTAAAGGATCTTCATCTGGAATCAATTCACCCGCTAAAATACACAAAAAAAAACAACTCATTACAACAGGTTGTCTATTGATGCATTGCACTGTTGAACATTACGTCGTCCTAAGTGTAAATATTTAAACAATATTCTTTTCATCATCACTTTGTTGGATTCAATAGTCTGGGAGTACACTGGAAATAGGTCTGGCGCTATAAAAATGCAAAACCACTACTATCGGTAGCATTCACTTCAATGTCCATTAGGGGCATATCGATTCGATTGCCCTCCGACCACTTTAATTTCGGAATGGCATGTCACGCTTTTTGGACTTAAGTATGTCCATTTATACTAGAGCACTCTAAATAACTGTCTGCCAAGGAAACTACTCTTTTTCTCTGTGGATAGACACTGGACAAAGCTATTGTCCCTTGGGGAACAAAAAAAAAAAAAAAAAAACACAAAAAAATTCCACTTCCCCCTACACACGCACGAATTTCTTTTTTTTTGTATGGTAGACTGAGCTCGTGGCCACGTTCCTTCTCACAGGGAGTCAAAGCCAATACTGTCGGTCGTATTCTGACTCCTTCACACCTTGGATATTGGTTTGAAGCCCAGGTTCAATGGAACACTACGCATGAGGGTGGAATAATCAAGGAAAAAAAAAATATATTCATATTGCCTCATTTCAGGAAACTGGCTATTTAGGGTGATGAGCATACGTGCCACAATCACCTGCTTAGCATCCTGTGCTTTAAGGTTTCCAATGTGGAGAGCATCAGATCTAAGGAAATTGCTTCCATTTCAGCGCTTGCGCTTATTACATGTGTACACATGATAAAAGTCTACAGGTGGAACGAGAATTATACACTTTGTCCAGAGTTGCCACTGGGGTTGGCAACAACGAAAGTCTGCCTCCGAGATTTTTCTCAAATTTTTTGCAAAAATGTATGACGTTGGCAGAATGATCCCCTTTCAGCTCCAGCTTTCTTTAGAATACGTACTCATAGGTAACCCTGACAGTTCAAATTAGTGTAGATACTTGTACAGCATTGGAGTTAATATTGTATGACTGTGTGAGAGGCAACAAAATGTACTGAGCCAGCATTTGGTGAAAGCTCATTAAGAATTAATTCAAGGTCAATGGAGATATGTTGCAGGCACATGTTTGCCAGATACACATTTAAATGTAATAATAAAAATTTAGGGGAGATCCACGAATAAATTGGCGCGTTTTCTGTTGATTAAAAAAAAAAAAAAAAAAAACGGACATGGGATTGGCAATGAATTGGGTGGCAAACATGACGTCCAAGAGCGTTCATTAATAAGAGAAGAAGTCGTTTGTAGTTATATCGACAAACTGATGACGTACTGGTGAATGACCATGGTATAAATATACAATAAATGTGCGTGTAGACAGCGCTTGGAAAGGTCAATAAATGTTCTCATTAACATGGAACAATGATGCCATTTTTGAGCCAAAAAGAGAGTTTGAGTTTATATCTTCGTCATGATAAAAGGTTCAAAACAAAGAAACTGTCAAAGGGCCAATAAATTTTCGAACAATGCGTCAAATAGAGTCATGTGGTTGGTCGTAACATAGAATACTACAACTCCCAAACTTATGCCCCAACAAAGTATTGGCCGAGTGTTGTTGCTGTTGAATCGGAGAATACCAGTACTGTCGTAAGGGTTCCTTAGTCATGTGTCTTATGCTCATCACAGTGAGGTTCTTAGCAAAACTGTAGTACTTCCAGGAAGCGAATAAAAGTACACCGTAGCAATCGAGAAGGCAATGCACGTTACACATAAAGTCTCGTAGCCACTTTATATACTCTAATCTCAGGCGGATGACCAGAGCGATATTCAATATCTGCTTCAAACACAGATTCTGGAAGGCTTACAAGGACTGTTTAAGTCTGCTTGTAATAGTATCTTTTAACGACATCTAAGAAGCAGATCTGGGTGAACTACTGCAATTCAATAGAAACTCTTAAGGATTCGGAAAGGCTTCCCAAGATCATGTCCAAGAAACACACCAACCCCTCCATTCGAAAAAGGTCAGATCTAGGATGGAGAGAATCTCTGCAAAGACCTTGGAACTCCAAACTTTTCTGAATGCAGTGATATCAGTCACATAACTCAGTGATATAACTCACAGCAATATCAATTCAGTCATTTCTTAGCAGAAGATTTCCTGGGCTAATAACAGCTTCTCCCCGGACCCGAAAGGCATACTTCCAGTCAGGCTACAAAGAACGAAGGACCTAACAAAAGCTTGGCTAGCGTCAGAATAATACTGAGCTACTTGAGACGCACTGAAGTAGTACTTACATCGAAGGTAAGTAAACGCGGGCACGTATCCTCGGAGAATTTCAGGCAAATTAGTTAAACCTAACCTTTGTCATAAAAATACTGGGGCGGGTCTAACACATCCACATGCCAAACATTCTAGAATCATCGCTATCCAAATCACACCATGCCCACCTCAACGAAAGATCTAAGGAAAGGGCTCTCCACGAGTTAGTACACGAACAATCGCAAGTTTGTAGTTTTTTTTTTTTTTTTTTAAATGCATTTTATTTTATTTTTCTTACATTAACTATACTTACATGCTAACAGAAAAAATGCTTAAATATTAGCTTAAAATAACTTAACGAGCTTATTCTAACTTAATGGCCCTCCAAACGGGCACTCTAAGCTAAACTATTGTATGTTACTGTTTTATGTCTTTCGACGTCATTACAAATAATAATTACTATTCTTATACATCTACTTAAACTAAGAAAATAAGTATTTAGAAAAAACTTAGTGCCCGAACAATTTTTTTTGTATTTATATAAAACTTATATTTTAACCTTAAACTACTTAGCCTAACTATATCTAACCTAGCCTAATTGTTAGCAAACTTAAAGTTGCTAATCTGATCATTAGCTAACCCAAGGTTGCTAACTTTAAACACTTAAAGCTACCCTAACCTATGTAAGTCGGCCATTCTAAAAGGAAAACTAAAGAAAAAATAAATAAAAATAAAACAAAATGGCCCACCTTGCCTTTTGACTAGGCTAACTCGGACTTGAAGGAAACGACGAAGGAATCAGATCTTCTTCACTCAACCACCAAATATTTTGGTGCTGCAAAAAAGCATCTTTTTTATCGCGGCTTGAAACCGCCCTACTAAACCTGAGACGTTCGATACTGCCGTGTGCGACGTCTTTGTTGTAGTTGAGTCGCCCCTCACCCACTGCACGAGCTACGTGGAAGATTAGCGACACCGCAAAGTTATCCTGTATAAGCCCTTTCATTTCAAGATAAATGAACGCTTCAGGAGGGATGAAGCCCTTCAAGCGCACACTCTCATGATATAAGTAGTTGGGGTAGTAGGCCCCAGATATCAGGTTATTGGACGAGGTCATTGCTCTTGCAATATGCCTTCGAGTCAACTTAATAGCGAAGTTGTCCACTCTATTTAGATTCGCCCTGTTGTATAGGACCTCATTGGGATAGAATTTTATGTACTCCGATTCTGGCGTTCTGTAAAGGCGAAGGCAGACCCTAAGGCAAGCCCTCTCAAACACCCTAATCTTTTCCATTAAGCTTGCTCTCACATTAAACCACACGGGACACCCATATACCAGCATGGGCCGGATGAGGGCCATGTAGCAGATAACTTTCACCCTCGCATCGAGTTGGCTGCTATAAAACAGTCTCTTTGTAAGAGCAAAAGCACCTTTGGCTCTGGCCAGAGCAGCATCTACATTCTTGTTGAAATATAGATATTGGTCTAGCCAGATCCCAAGGTATCTAACTACATTTCGACAAGCAAGTGGCTGGCCGTGTTGTCCAATGATCGAGAATTTTCGCCAATTTTTTCTGGTGTCCCTAGAGGCACCAGACAACGGCGTCCTAAACAGAATGGTTTCCGACTTCTGAAAGTTGATTTTCAACTTCCAGTCGTCGCAAAACCGCCTTATTTGTTCGAAGTCACGTTGCAAAAGCATATTAATGACTTCGACTTTTGGACCTGATCTGTACGCTATCAGATCGTCTGCGTACGCTATGCTATGGGGAAGTGAACCTATCAAATCACTTGTGTAAATGTTGAATAAGATCGGCGAGTTAACCGCACCTTGTTGCAGACCGTTTTTAATGTGAAATGTTCCAGCAGAAGTTGCTTCGCCATTTTTCACGATGAACTGTCTGTAGGTAAGCATATTATGAAGAATATACAAAAGTGGCTTACTGATGCCCAGTCTGGTCAGCTTATAGAAAAGTCCCTCTAGCCATACGGTGTCGAAGGCCTTTTCCAGGTCAACCAGACAGGCTCCAGTGCACTGGTTCTTGCTTTTATTCCATTGGATATCTGACACCAGTTTAGACGCGGCCTGTATTACATCATGTCCCGCCTTAAAACCGAATTGATTATCCGGAACTATATTTTTGTCCTCAACCCACTTAGTCAGGACTCTATTGATTACCTTTTCGAACACCTTACTGATATTCGGAAGGAGACTTATCGATCGGAGATTCGCCGGATTGGATGTATCTTTACCCCTTTTAGGGATGGGATAAATCACCGCAGTTTTCCAATGCGCTGGATAATACGCATTATTCATTAAATTGTTAAACAAGGTGGTGTAAATGTCTACCGCTTCTAGAGGGAGATGTCGAAGCACAATGTTCGGTATTCCATCAATTCCCGCTGATTTTTTACTTCTTATTGTGTCGAAGATCTCATGGAGTTCCTCCTTTGAAATGAACGGGGGTAGGTCCCCTTCATTGGCGATGACATTATTTGCCATATTCTCGTCACTGAACTGGGTGAAACCCGAGCTCTCGAATCGCCAGTTCTGTATGTCATTTCTCAGGTAAAAATTTTGCAGAAGGACTCGATTCTCCAGGTCGTGATTTGAACCAATGACGTCATTGGACTTAAACACTTCCTGAAAAGTCGCTCCTATGGCCTCAACCTTCTCCTGAGGATCTTCGATCACAAAGAAATTATCATCATCTGCGGCTTCACTTGGATCTATGCCTGCCGTAGTCAGTATTCGTTCGTTGTCCATCGTTCGAGGAATTTTAAGACACTGATGGTCGTAATGATTTTTTCTCCGAAATATTTTGTTTATTTGGGGGAACATACTCGGACTGCGAAAATTTACAGCCCGAATTCTGTTTTTCCAGTACAAGCTTACAGCTGCTCTGTAATTCTCTCTTATCAATATTTGGAGGTTTTTAATTGATGACTTCAGTGTCCTGATCTCTGGGTCTTGTCTGTCTGTAAACTGTCTGTATAAGTTTTTAAGTCTTGTCAGAAGTCTACTTTTGTGTCGGTGTAGTGCGTCAATGGTAGCATTGCGGAATAGGTCTTCGTTGGGCGTGTGTTCATACCGAGGTATTGTAATGTCCATCGTTTGTTTAATTGTTTGGTCCATTTGTTTCAGGTATCTGTCCAGCTCCTCGTTAGACAGATTCCTATTGGACGGTGGGTAGAGCAAATTCGAGGAAAGTGCTCTAGTCAGCGTTCTAGAAAAGTGCGTCCAGCGAGTCTTACTGTAATTGTAAGAATGCCTAGGAACAAACTCCTGCAGTTCCGCAATTTCGGTACTAAAACCGCAATGGTCACTATCGTACACGAAAGTATGCAGACAGTTTAGCGTTTGTAAATTACTCCCAGTCAGTTTTATCCGTACGTCGTATAGCAATAGGTCCAAATAGGAGCCGAATCTGGGAAACGACGGATTGTCCGTCGCTTTTAAACCGAGTCTGTACATGACACTGTGCTGAACCCACCAATTGAGTAGTAGGTTCCCTCTAGTATTTGGTATATGATTTCCCCAATCTCTATGTTTGGCATTGAAGTCCCCGCCGATTATATAATAATTCTCCTCCGATTCCAGTCTAAGGAGTCGAAAGAGTTTATCGAGCTCTGAGATAAATAGCGTGGATTGAGAAGCATCAGGCGCGTAGACAGAGACTATGTACAACTACTTTCCGCTACGGAGAGGGATGCGCGCGACACACGCCTCCAGCACCTGGAACCCATGCAAAACACCCTTGTATTTTCTTCTAAATTTAAATTGTTCTCTAATAAATATCGCGACGCCACCTCCTTGTGTGGAGTTGGGTCGGTTTCTTCTTCTTATATTATATTTACTGTGTTCCAGATTGTGCTTATCGGTTAGCTTAGTTTCGCTAGCGAAAAGCACATCAGGAACTTGGTCTTCCAGCAACTTAAACAGCGCGGCTCTTCGCTCGATCCTAATCAGTGAATTGACATTCACTGCAAGGATCTTCAGGGTTTGCTCCACCATATGCGTACCCACTACGATATGAGGTGCGTTAGACCCGGCAGCAGCGCACAGATTTGATCCACCCGCTTAGCCTGATTCTGTACTTGACGCTGAAGCTGAGCCATCTGCCCTTGAATAGAGAGCAAGATAGCTAGCATGTCAGGTGCAGCTTCCGGCGCTCTTGGCGTTGGGGCCAAGGAAGCAACCGCGGATTTTTGTACCATTCTACCCCCACCTGCCGCCATTTGGGCGAAGGTAATTCGGGGAGTGACGGCTGGAGTTTGAAGCTGAGCAGATGAACGCTTTACCTCCGCTTTCTGCTGACGGGCCATATTTACTTTCTTAATATCTTGGAACTTGGGACAACCCCGATAGTTAGCGGTGTGTCCCGAATTCTTGCATAAAGCACATAAGAGTTGGCTTTTGTCTGACTCTTTGTCCTGACCCAAAGCACATTCCTGTGAATTGTGGTTCTTTCCACACTTAACGCATCGAGGCTACATTTGGCAGTTCGATGCGGCGTGGCCGAACATTTGGCAGCGAACACATTGTATAATGTTATCGCTCCTTTTTAATTTCTTCCAGTGAACAACCTGGTAGTCTAGGACTTTGATACTCCTTAGACTATCCAGTTTGCTAGTAGGAGTAAGCTGTACTAGGAAGAACGGTAGTTTCCGCTTCTCCCTTTTTGCTCTTGGAGTGGTAAAAGGCTTAACCCCCACAAACTTGAGACCTTCACACTCTTTCTCTTGAAGCAGTTTTAAGCGCTCCTCGGGATCAGTGGACGGTTCCAGTCCTTTCAGTAGAACGGTTTTAAATTTATCACCTTTCGGTGTGTATGTGAAGTACTCCGTCGTCGTTTCCTTCAACAGATTTTGAATTTTTTTGTAGCCCTCCACTGAATTACAGTGGATGACATGCCTGTCTTACCCTAATCTTTTTATGCTAAAGTTCTTACCAATGGCCGACTTACACAAGTCCTTGGTGTCCTGGACTTCCATGTTGTAGGTGTTGATTGGAGGCACCTTTTCTTTTTTTGTTTTCTGCTGCTGTTGCTGTTGTTGATTTTGTTGTTGCTGCTGTTTTTTGTTATGTTTTTGCTGCTGCGTTTGATGCTTTTGCTGCTGCGTTTGATGCCTTTGCTGCTGGGGCTTATGTTTTTTTTGTCTTTGCACTTTTTCTGATTGTGCCTGCACATTTTCTTCATGCAGTTGTTGTTGCTGTTGTTGTTGTGAGCTCGCCTTAGCTACTTGCTCCCTTTCTCTTCGGGCGATTTGCTTAGCCCTAATAGCAAGCACCTTTTTTTGTAGTTGCAAGATGCTGCTACTAATGGCATTTAATTCATCCTCTTCATCTTCCGACTCCGAAGCTGCTAACGAGGCAAAGCTATTATTGCCCCCTTTATAATGTCCCCCTCTTTCAGAGACATATGAAGACTCGTCATCCGACAAATGACGTTTTTGTTGTTGTGCTGCTACTGCTGCCGCAGACGTTGACGCCCCCCCCAACTCACTACTTAGCAGCATTTCAGTAAAAGTGCACAGAGAGGGGCGTTTTGCTAAGTTTGCTGACAGACTTAGTTTCTTTCTCCTTTTAGCTGTTCCTTCACTGGTCACTGCTTTTAGGTGGCCAGATATAATAGCACTTGTTGTGCCGTCCACTAATCCCACAATGGGGATAACGGGACGGTCTTTGCCACTCATCACGTGTTTAATTGCTTTCGTGTCACCAATTTTATTTTTAACTTCCAATTAATGAAAAGGAGAAAAAAAAAAAAAAGTAAGGAAAATGTTCTTCCAACACGGGCAGGGATCGAACCCGCACCACCCGATAGAGCAGAATTTGCTTCCGCGCACTGTCGCACAACGCCACTCCAACTAACAACAATTATTTGTTGATTTGTAGTTATAACTTTTTTACTCGTAATTCACCAAAGAAAGCCGAAACCGCTCTATACACTACCGTGGTCAGTGAACGACTCCGCAAGTTTGTAGTGTGTCAAAGAATATAACCTAGCCTTCCTTCCGACATATACTAGAGGGCGCCTTTAATAAATCAGACACTGCAGGTATTAACAAATCTCTGATCGAGCTGGTCAAAGAGGAAGCTAATAGTCAGTGCATAATCTCTATCCTCAGGACAAGAATAATTCAGCTAACACTAGGAAAGAATGACTTAACCAAATTCGCTAATAGAGGAACGCCACAGGGTGTATGATTTTTCCTCTATCTTTCCATGATAAGCGAAAAAAATGTAGCTGCTCTAGATGAGGCAAGCACCTGGGTCGTAAGTTGTGCCCTAGGTGTCAACCCGAGCAAAACTGACTCGATGCTATTCACTATCAACAACAGAACACCTGATTTTACCCATTTTTTTCCTCAACGGTCAACTGCTCATTCTAGTTTCCCAAAACTTAACTGAAAAAAAAATACTAGCAAAGGATAAGGAAGGCGTATATCACCTGCTATACCTTCAGCAAAACCTTAAGACAGAAGTAGGGACTTCAACTTTAGTTGACCTTGTGGGTGCAAACAACCGTATTATGTCCAATTCTCACCCACTAGGCACTATTATGAAACAATATGAACAAAACCTGCAACCTTAGGTTGAACAAACAGCACAGGAACCACGAGCGGATTGAAGTCGACCTTGCCTTATTGTGCTTCTCAAACGCACGAAAAAATACAACACTATTCAGCGCAGTCAGAATCAATGAATGTGGGTGCAAGGCTGCACGGTCTTAAGGCCACAGCAATATTTTAGACTCATCACTAAACAGCATGGTCACGTTTCCAAACGACTTCATCACAGCCAAACCGATATTCAACCCGAGAGGCCTGCACGCCTCCTCATAGATAGTCAAGTCACTTCCATATCCTGAAAACTGGTGCAGGAGTGCCGGAACAAGCTTTTCCACCTGGGCGAACGCTCAACGTTTATACTTATCCGGGTTCCAGACTACAGGGACTTAAAAAGAAACGAGCGATGAACAGATGAACTGCCAAGGCAGGGCACGCCTCACTCTCAGTAAGGATTAACAACCTTGCTAGGAGCGAACAAAAGGCCTACTTAACAGACCCTGACTAGATATCGCCAGAATCACATCCATGATCACGTGACACTGGTTAATTGGAAATAATGCGCCCAAACTAGGTATCCCATACATTTCCATAGCTGTGTTAGAAAAAGCCCGAGTTTGTGGACTAAACCAACTATTATTCGATGACATCTTGGGTAAAGGCATACGAGATCTAATGAGTTTTCTTAACTCCAAAGGCTGGGCTTAGGCATCTACCTAATGTCTAGCATCCTTAACAGGCCATATCATCAACCAGGTCACCAGGAGTGCTACACCTAATACTACTTGGGTTCATGTTGAACTACCACCTATACCTACTACCAAGTATAACTATGTTGAACATGGGTATTTATTATATTGACGTGAGATAGTAGCTGTCATAAGATCATTGTCTTTAGACATTTATATCTGTCAGATCAATTGTCAGATTTGGCCCCAAAATTATGATTCTGTGCGCCAAACTTAGAGAGCACTCGTGCCATATAACACCCGATATAATCGACCATCTGAGACCGCTATTCGTGGTATTTTTGTTCGATTCCAAACAACTTTTTCTTAAGAACATAAGAACTGTGTCACTGAAATCCTTAAAAGAGTGCGTACTCAAGAGAATACTGTGCCCGTTAAGGAAAGTGCTGAAGAAGATCCAAATTTTTCGATTCGACGTCAATCACAACATCTGGCTCCTTGTCCGTTCTTAGTAGGCTTACAAGGTCCAGCTCGTTCAAGAATCGAAGCTAAATACGAGTACCATCGGTTGCAGCGAAATTTCGGAGAGTCCACATGAGATTATGAAAACATTATTATATTTTGAAAAATGCACAACTTGGTACGGTCTGTGAAGCAGTGAAGGGTATTCATTATAGCGCTGTGATAACCTGAATATGGAAGAGGTGTGATGGGCCATCTGTTGATATCTTTTTGAATCATATATTATTTTGATACTGTCAGCTCTTATACGAACAAAAATTGACAGGAACTCAGTATTATACGAATATTTTCGTTGCACGAAATGAGTTGCTTTACGTTTGAACAACGTTGGGAAATATTGCAAAGTTACTTCCAAAATTCATGCTGTGCTTCTGAAACAGTAGGTCCAACTGACGCAGGAACTAAAACAAAATGACTTCGTTACACTTCTCTGTTTGGGCTTAGGAAAAGCATGAAATTGTATGCATTCGGAGCTCGAGAAATCCACACGTAGTCATAGAGAAGCCAATATATCCTGAACATGTGATTGGTGTGTTAGGAGTGGTGGCATAATTGGCCCATTTTTGTTCCAAGAGGATAAAAAAAATGGAAAGCTCTACCCAGGCATGAAAACCGATTGTTTTTGGTCAGAAATAGAGGATTTGGACTTGAACTTTGTCCAACAATCGATTTATTGAAAACTTAGTTCAGCAATACTATAATCAGTCACTTTGGTGTTATTGCTTGGTCGTCACGGAACTCTGATTTGATGAAGTTTTTGTGAGGTGGCGTCAAAGATTGGTCCTGTGCGAACAACTCAGTGACGATTCAGGGATTTTTTAGATAGGTGGCAACATAGCTTGCCAGAGCCCGTTCATCGAAATTTTGAGGTGGCAATATTTTTGCCGCAACCTTGAAATTGCATTTTTGTTTAGATGGCCAAGTTCAATGAACAAGAAATTGAGAAATTTGCTTACAAGATCATTGGTTTAGATTCAGAAGATTCCTATGAAAGTGACGAAAATTTTCGAAGGAATTGAACTGGCTCGTGAAGTTGAGGAACAATTTGAGAACACTGACATGGAGTCCTGTAGTTCTGAGGATGATTCTGGGGACGATTCTGAGGAGATCGCTGATAAAGACCCATTTTAGATGAAAAATCTTCTATTTTTGCCGGTTCAACATTTTGATTCCGTGAGTAGTGTACCTTCTTTTTCAACTCCGAGTCGCAGTTTGCAGATTTATTTTTTTCCAAAAAATATTCATTGATGCAATGCTACAATCAATAGTGGATCAAACTAATCTATATGCACTGCAACGTAAAAGTAAGAATTGGGAAGATTTAGAGGTAACAGAACTGCGGGCATTTTTTGGAATAATTATTTTGATGGACATGCATAATCTTCCAAATATTGATCTCTACTGGTCAACAGATCCGTCGTTTTACAACGAAGTTATAGCCTCTGTTATGTTATGCAAAAGGTTCAGAAAAATGTTACAGAATTACATCTGGTCGACAATTCCCATTGCCCCAAATACGGAGAGTCAAATTTTGACCGTCTTTACAAGCTGAGGTTAAGTTGTATGCACCAAATCACAGTAAATCATGAGTGCCACTCAAACCTATAAAAAGAGGTTTCAAAGCTTGGGCTCGATTTGATTCAGAAACTGGATATCAATATCAGTGTGATATTTACAACGGCAAAAAGGATAACAGCACGCCCGCACTGGGGCTGGTGTACTAAAGCTTTGCGACTCATTGGAAGGCGCTAGTGTCCACGTAGCCTTTGACAAGAGTTTGTACGAAAGCCAAATTTATGCGACTGCTACTGTACGGCCGAATCGAAAGGGTCTTCCTAATACATGAAAAACAATATGTCCGAGGGCCAATACAAATGGAGGAGACGGAAAAATATAGGTTTCATTCAGGGAATGGATACAAAGCAAGTAAACTTTCTTTCAACAGGTTTTGATCCAAAAAGCAAAGCAGTCACCAATAGAACTTCAATGAATGGTTCCACTGGCCATAGTATACAAAGCTCATGGGTTGCGTGGACAGTTTTGACCAAAAGCATGCCACCTATAGCATAGGTCGTTGAAGCAAGCGCTGGTGGTAACGCATTTTTTTCTTCTTCGTCGACGCAGCTGTAACAAATGCTCACATTCTGCACTCGAGCCTAGTTCGCATCAGGACTAAAGAGGTATCCCACTTCCAGTTTAGAGCTTTACTGGGCCAACAGCTTATTCGAAGGCCTCAAACAAATAACGGGAAAAACAAACCAAGTTACATGAAAAAAACTGCTACACAGAGTTCCAATAAATCGATGGGCGTGCTAGATGAACATAGGCTGTACAAAGTGGGAGTCCATTTGCCTGAAGATATCGCAGATGCAGGCTTTGTAGCACTAAAAGCAACAACAAAATGTCGAAATTTCAGTGCTCACGATGCCAAGTACCACTCTACGTTACTCCCTGTTTCCCTGTTTTTCATAGAAATATGTTAAATTGTATAAATGTTATATGTATACCACCTTGATCAAAAAGTTTCCGGAATAACCACCGTGTGGCGCCCCCATTGTTCCGATTTGAGTTCTGTTGTTTTTTTGTTAAGTTGGTACATCTGTTGTTGATATTCCATCTAAATCTTAGCATCATAGCTTGACATTTGTAAAAGTTACGTAGCCAAGAGTACATCTATCGCTGTGTGTGTTGGCGATTTTTTACAATTTTAGAAATGAATTTAAATTTGCAACAACGAACTTGTATTAAATTTTGCGTAAAACACGGATTTATTGATGCGCGAACGTTGGAAATGTTGGAAAAGTGTTTCGGCAACGATTCTCTAAAGAAAATGGTCGTTTACCAGTGGCACGAGCGGTTCAAAAGTGGTAATGAGTCGATCGAAGATGATGAACGCAGTGGCAGACCATCGACATCGAAAATGGACGAAAACATTGATGAAGTAAAAGAAATGTTGGTCAATAACCGCAAATTTACCATCAGAGAGATATCGGAGGACTCGAACATTGCCTATGGATCCGTTCAAGACAATTTGTGTGATGATTTGGGTTTCCGTCGTGTAGCAGCAAAGTTGGTGCCAAGAGATCTCAATTTCATGCAAAAAAGAGACCGACTTGACGTCGCATAAGAGATGATTTGCGAGGCTGAATCCGATCCCACATTCATCAAAAGGATCATTACTGGAGACGAGACGTGGGTTTATGAGTATGACACGCAATCCAGACATCAGTCAAGTAAATGGCGTTCACCAAATGAGCCGAGACCCAAAAAACCACGTCATTTTCAGTCAAAAAAGAAGACAATGCTCACGGTTTTCATGGATTACAACGGTGTAGTGCATCATAAATTTTTGCCAGAAGGCCAGACAGTAAACAGAGAGTATTATTTCGCCGTTATAAGACGTTTGCGTGAAGCAATTCGCCGAAAGAGACCAGAATTATGGGCAGGAAACTCGTGGATTTTGAACTATGACAACGCACCGTCGCACAGTGCCATAATTATTCGTAATTTTTTGACGAAAAATGCAACAAATACCATCCAACAGCCACCGAATTCCCCTGATTTGGCTCCCTGTGACTTCTTTCTGTTCAATCAAGTTAAAAAACCACAACGGGGAACGCGTTTCAGCAGTCGAGAGGAAGTTATGGAAAAATCACAGGAAGCACTGATGGATATACCGAAAACCGAATATAAAAAATGTTTCGAGGATTGGATCAAGAGCTGGCATAAGTGTTTTGCAGTCGATGGGGATTACTTTGAAGGGGACAATATAGATTTAGATGAATAAACTTGTATTTTTAATTTTCTGAATAAATTCCGGGAATGATCAAGGTGGCAAACCTGTTGCTGGTTTCTGGTTTTAACATTTCTAAACAAGTCCACCCGTATAAAGGGTTAAACAGTGTTTTTTCCAGTCCAGTCCAGTAATTTTTTCTTGCATTAAAGCCAAAACGGGTCGTGTTGTGTGATATGTGGCAACGTCTTGTTGAAATCACATGTCTTCCACACTCATATCTTCGATTTGAGGTCAACAAAGTTCGGTTAACATTTGGTTATAGCGATGAGAATTGACAGTGATAATTGCACCCTCCCCATTTTCAAAGAAATACGGAGGAATGACATGACCAGACCAAGTTGCGCACCCTATGCAGCCTCTTTTTGTGGATACAATGGTCTTTCGTCTGTCACATGTAGATTTTCACTTCTCCATATGCGACAGTTTTATTTGTTTACGCATCCACCGAGTGCAAAATGACCATCATGGCTGTAGAAAATGTTATCTGTTGAGGAATACAGCGATATCAGTTAATCAATTATTTGCGTTAAATAACAGCCACCCGGATTACTCGGACTTAGCGCAATGATAGTTTTTACTAAAGTGGTACTTGTTGTCTAGTAACGCATGGAATTCTATGTTTCCTACTCAACTGTACTAAGTAAAATAATGCTTCACACGACTTGAAAGCAATTTTCGATTACCAGAGATAGTACTGGCAATTAATACAAAGTTGCAAAGCAATAATGTTAATTCAAGTATTGGGTGCACTTACAATTTTTTTTATGTTTAAATTAAAGCTTAACAACAAATGAAATGCTAAAGCAGTTCTAATTTTCTTAGAAACGGAAGAGATTCGGAATGGACCACACCACGGCAATCAGAGAAAATGGCCAACAAAGCCCTGATTTTGAATAGACTTTGTTTCAGATTTCTGGGTTTTGGCTTGTCTGAGAAGCGCCATTCCGATATTGTTGGTTAGTTTCGATGTCATGTTCATAAAACCAAGTCTCGTCACTCGTCTCATCGATAACATTTTTTCCCAAAGAAAGCATTTTTGAAGCGACATCAATGCGATGCTGTCGTTGAAGAAAACAAATTCAGCGCTTCAAGTCGTCTCATACCCAAAATATTATGCATAACGTGCTTCACCGATCCGAATGAGACACAAAGATCGGCTGCCATCTCCCTGATGCTGATACGACGATGATCTGCGAGGACAGTTTTCTTAACTTTTTCAGTGTTTACGTAAGTCATAGTAATGGGGGTTGGAAGACTGAAACGAGGCAAATAACTGCCGACTTTAAACTCTTTGTACCACTCGTACGTTTGTTCTTTTGACATTGTCGAGTCCCCGTAGGCCATCGTTTACATTTTCAATACTTCCGCACATAATATAGGCATTTTGTTAGCAACACAAAATTTCAGGCAAACTGTTTGCTCAACTTAATTTGACATTGCGAACACAACAAACACCGACTTGTTGACAAAGCTATCATGCAAAAACCCCCGGAAAATGGGGCGCAAACAGATATTTGATAGCCAGATGTCAGATCTGCCAACCTAAAAAAAAGGGTTTGACTAGATGTCAAGTGCGGTTTGTTTGAATGGAAAATTCCGGGTACTTTGATCAGAAGGTAAGCAAGAAAATATTCTTGTTATGAGTAGTACTCTTTAGTGGGTTCACTTTAGTGGTTATTGTATGTGTTGTTTGATGGATAACCGAGATAGCGATTACGTTTTTGGAAGGTAACTTCAGAAATTCTAACGTCTGCAACGTCATAGATCTTGACATTTTTTTCTGTCGCTTTGAAAATGTTTTATGACTTTTTTTTCTCAAAGAAAACCGATGACTTTAGATTTTTAATGGATGTTTATGGTGAGCATACTCTTATTCAAAGGAGTTGTCAACGTTTGTTCAGTGGTGATTCTGGCTATGGAAAGTGGATGCATTTCGACAATCCCAAGTGCAAAAAATTATGGGTAGACCAAGGGCAACCATCGACCTCGCGTGTTTTTTGATAATATTGTAGCTTTACTCGGCCCAGCTGCCATTTGAGCAGGGTAGGCGTTGAGAGGTGTCAACCTGGCAATACCCAGTGTTGCAACTGTTTGTCCACATCAATTATTCTTATTTTAACTTAAAGTGCTAACCAAGATACCTCTCTAGTCGATGTCCATTCGGACTTTGATGAATTTTGTAGGCGCAATCAATGCTGAAGTGAAATCTACTACTCCGAAATCGAACTACTCCGACATATCTGGACCAAGTCAGGGTGTCGGAAAAGGGATGGTGGTAGAAGAGACATTATTGAACCAACGACATGCCTCACATACACGAACGGGTTGCTGACGTCATTCCGATTACTCGGTCTAGGGGTACCTATAATGGAATAGGCCCTTCAGGTCAGGGATTGTGCCGCCTGTTAACTGCACGGCAATGTTAAAAAGTAAAGAAAGTTACAAAGCGGAAATAAGCCTCGGATACGGACGGATTTACTGTTGATAACCCCTGCAAACGCATCAAACACAGCAAAATTTGGATATGCGCGTGTAAACTTAGCTCCTGTAATAGGCCAAGTGCAGCCGAACAACTAGAGGAGGTCCTGGTCCTGGACTACTGCGAACGACATTTTATTGCCCGAATAAATGCGATTACAGGGGCCGGACAAAAAGAGGATGACAAACTGTGCCATCTACTAACGCGATTGTTATCAACAGCAAAAGAAGCGTCTATTTGGCTTCAGATTAGTTGTAGACCTACAAGAGATAGCAACTTTAACAGTCCTGTCGATAGGTGTAACCTGCACAACAATAACGGATTCAGGCTTATCGAATCTGCGTCGGAGTGAAACGTAATCGTAGCTAGTATGCGGTGCCCATATCTCGATATTTACAAAGGGTCTTGGACAATTCCTGATCAATCAACCATCAACCAAATTTACCACATTGGGTCCGACATAAAATACTTCTCCATTGTTATGGGTATCCGCACATTCTGGAAAGCCAACATCAGCTCAGACCATTACCCTCTTGTAGCGAAGGAACGATACAACGACGAATAATGCAGGCTATAAAGCAACATTGACTTAATTAGAAGAGTGAATTTCCAACAACTGAATTAGTTGAGCCATTTGGATCGGATGCACCGGTCAGAAACATCTTGAAATCTGTCCTCGAGACCAGTAGAGGAAGACCGCAGATAAGGTGGCGCACGCAAGTAGAAGTACCTTAACTAACTTTATTATGTGATAATCAAGCTGGCTGAAGACCCATGTAGAATGAGGCCCACTCCACCTCGTAGTAGGTAAGTAAGTAATATTCGTTTTGTAGTGAACCACCATCCTAAAACCCATTTACGTATCTTTAAACATAAGGACTGTGCCACTATCAGATCGTCATAACATCCCATTTCTTTAAGACTTCACCGTTAAAATTCAAAATGACTCACAGTAATGTGTTTTGGAAATACAACGAGCACTTACACTGCACCAGAACCAGGTCTGGCCTAATGAGAGGTTTCCATATATGAGGACTCAACCGTATACTGTTTAATAACTACCATGTACAAGTACTCGCGACTGCTTGAATCATAAGAGTTCAATTAAATTCTTGTATTTTACATTATTGTCTCAATTAAAGTTGGTAAAGATATTGAAGGACATACCACGCCCACGTTTTTAGTTTCAACAAGCCATAGTTTTAATTATAAATCACCCCACACTTCTACCAAAGCCCCTTTTAAATGGGGCAAACTGTTACCACATACCAGCCTCCCTCATAATACATATTACACCCGTAATAGCCCCTTACATATATAGGTAGATACGAGTACAACTTCTCATTCATTCATTAATAGAATAAATGTCATGAATACGCGGTATCTATTCGTAGTCAACTTCCATAGTGTTTTTGTGTATTATGCAAATGCAAATGCTACCAGCTAATAGTCGGTTCAATTAAAGAGTCTCTACGGTGTTGTGTTTCCCGCACTCACCATTCAACAAGGGCAAACTTGAACTCAATATCTTACTCTGTGTACGTGTAGTCGTGATTAAGTATCCAACACAATCGCTTATTCCATCTGACAGTTTCGTAATAAATTAATTTTTTATAGACAAATTTATGTCTGCCTGGTAACCGCCCTTGAGCACTAGGAATACCGATGAGAGGACACCTATAAATACACCAGCACCCACCTAACTTTTAGGTATGCCAGCCCGTTGGCATACTCGCAATTATGCCAAACATTATTTTGACCTCTTTCAAAGAAGATTTCTCTTCTTTTGTTTTTTGTGTTGTTAGGGAAAGTATTCCCAAAAGTATTCGAGCATATTTCTGTACATACAGGTCATCCAAGGAGTTCACCCTTCACCCTAATTAAACGGTTTCAATATTTGTGAAACTTTAACCTTGGCAAGATGGTGAAGATTGAAGAAACACCCTGCTGCGTAATCATGATGGGTACTATACACAATGCATACACAAATTCTATGTACTTACACAAATACTTGTGTTTGGTTAATTGTTCTATTCTATACAAGCCGAGTGGGGTTTTATGATGGGAAGGTTAAGGGAAGGACTCTAGGAAGATAGGTGTATTAATTTGGTCTACACTTTGAATGATAACAACAAAAATGGAAAAAAAGCAACGTAACCATGTCAGAGAAATCAATTTAATCGTACACTGCAGCAGGCTATAATTTGTAATATGAGTGAAGAAAAAAATTATCCTGCCGACAGGACATTGCTTAATTGCTACTCGATAGAAAGGTGCGTCGAAGATACACAGGGTTACCAAGGCTACATACATGTAAATACATACACTTGAGATAAGCACAAAAAAACAAAATTTTTGCCTGGTTGATTATTAATTTAAGCTCTTTGGCCGTGGGCAATCTATTGGTTCCAGATGGGAACAAATATTTACAGTCTGATACAAACAGTAGCCGATTTAATAGACTAGGAACTCCGTAACTCTCCTTTAAAGTTTAAGGAGATCACTCTTTGAGGCGGTTACAATAGTTTTAAGGAAGATACACTTGCCTCAGTGACGGAGAACAATTATACAATATGCTGTCCTTGCCTTCTCGTCCTCTAAATAAATAAAATTCGAAAGCGTACTGACGTCATTCTTATTGATTTACATTTTTCTGTATGATAAGTAGGATGAGCTTTAATTAGGAGATAACGGGTTCGAGTTCGAGTTCGATACCGTTCAGTAGAACCTTTCCTAAATCATTATTCAAATGACTTTTTTTTTTTTTGCGACCAAATGCCATCGACAGACTGATTTTGTTGTGCGTTGCCAAATTTGAAAACAAAAAAAGTAGTTTACTTCGGGATTTGAATTCATTTAGCAAGAACCCATCACCAATAGCCTGATTGACTGTCAGTAAACAAATTCATGTCTGTTTTGGGAGTGACATAGGCGCACATATGGATAGTGGCTTGGCCTGAAAAAACGCTTGGCTTTGAAACTATGGGAATTGGATTGAATCTACAAAATCAGAATCTTTTTCCATTTCTGGAACTATCAGCGTTTTGAAACAGTTGAACAGTTGAAAAGAATGCTCCACAACTCTCTTCAAGTTCAATAGAGACCACACGATGAAAAGGCAAGATCAGAGCCGCTGTTAGACGAAACCAACTACAATACGAATTTTTAACATTAAATTCATGGTAAAACTATCCGCGACGAAATCCACAAACCAGCTGTAACAAAAAACATAGAAACTTCTACAAGAGATCCCACAGATACATAGGAGCTGGCAAATCCACAAGAGGCAAGTAGTGCATAGGATATACTGGAGCCAACCAGTGTACATAATTCATCTATAAAGAAGTCGAGATCAGCGAATTTGTCGCACAGGAGCAAGAAGACAAGTAGTACCAAGGAGGAAGGAAAGACTGTTTTCAGGGAGCTCATTAGGTTGTTCGTTTTCATAAATTATAAATGACAATTTCGACCTAAGGGATGAACTCTATTTATGGAGCACCAGAACGACGAACTACTAGACACATCCGCAGCACTGGACTTAGTTCTATGCAGTTATCGAGGGTGCGAAAAATACTTTCAGAGGGCACCAGGTTTATTATAGACATAACCTTTGTCAGAAGCTTTCTAGCGCTTAACTATGATCTCCTGAAGTCCTACATCGAAAGAAATCACACGGTACCGTTAAGAAAATTCAACTGAAACATACGACCATCCATCGACACATAACAAATATGGAAAAAGGCATCAAGTTGGGAAAATGAGTACCACACCACTAATCGCTTAATCTCTACATCCTGTTTGTCCGCGTCCTCTCTTCTCTTCTTTCTTTGGACTATTGTAGGTTTGTTAAGTAGTTATTTGTCTTATAAATGGTGTCCCATAGTTCACGCAAAATTTGAATTTCGCACCATTTAATAGTACAGTTATGAACACGGACAAAAAGATAACAATGTGACAGCTGACATTTTGGGGTTAGTAAAAATAATAGAGCGCTATACCAAAGAACAACGCATTTTCATTGATGAGCAATATTTTAAAAACAATGAAGGTTTGTCAGCTACAGTCGAACAAAATCATCATCAGTGATGAAGCTCATTTTCATCTTGATGGCTTCGTTAATCGTCCAAAATTGTCGCATCTGGGGCTCGGAAAACCAACGAGTAATTGTTGAGAAACAAATGCATCCACAACGCGTGACTGTTTGGTGCGGATTTTGGGCTGGAGGCATTATCGGACCATTCTGCTTCAAAAATGCGGCTGGTCAGGCAGTAACAATCAATGGTGTTCGTTATCGTAACATGATAACCCAGTTTTAAGTGCCTAATTTACAAAAATTGTGTCTGAAATTGGCCCGTGTGTAGGCGCTTTACAGTAAGGTCAGTTGGAGTAAATGGACCAGCGCACACTATACTATTTTGATTCCGGGATACAACGTTGTACAACGTTGCCAAATTTACACTATTGAGTGGCAGAAACGTGGGTGCCATATGTCTAACTGCCGGTATGGTTAGTGATCAAAATTAGCTCGGATCAAAACATTTCAACGGAGGAAACAAGAACTGCCACTAACGATTGCTACTAAGGACACAACCACAATTTTTTGCAGCATTTCAAAACAAAGTAAAACTGGAAAATCTATACGTGACTGCTTGGGACGAAGCTACCATGTCGAACAAGTTTTCAATTTGCGCAGTACGGATCACCCATGGGTGGATGCACGATATTCTTCTCTGGTGACTTTCAGCAAATCTTACCAGTGGAAACAAGAGGAACACTTGCTGATGAAATCAATACTTCATTGAAAAGATCTTTTCTCTGGCCGTGTATGAATAAACTAGAACTCAAAAAATATATGAGAGTGACGTTGTCAGCACACGAAAACTGACATTTTTCAGAGTTGTTGCTCAAAGAAGGAAATGGACAGATTTCACAGAAAAATGGGAGCATTAATCTTGATCAAAACCTTTGCATTTCGGTAATTGATCTTCAACAATTAGTCAACAACGTTTATCCAGAAATTAATAATATAAGTTCTAAGACTATAACTTGGTTCAAGGAGAGAGCTATTTTGTCACCTTCTAACGATCAAGTAGATAAAGTAAACGACTCTAAAATTTAATACACAGGCGAAAACCTACTACTCCGTAGACACTGTGGTGGACCAGTACATTTCCCAACAGAACTTCTTAATTGCATGCAGCCTTTAGGGTTGCCTCCACATAAATTGGTCTTAAAAGTAGGGTGTCCTGTTGTTTTATTGCGAAACCTTAATCCACCCAAATGGTGCAATGGTACACGTCTCCGGTTAAACGCCTAAAAACTTTAACTATAGAGTGCAAAATTCTGACCGGATGTGAAACTGGATAAACCGTGCTTATTCCCACTGATACCAACGGATCTTCCATTCCAATTCAAAAGATTGTAGTGTCCAAAAACAATTGTCATTTTCAATTACAATTAACAAATCACAATGTCAGACATTCAACGTTGCGGGCTTAGACCTTAGCGTTGGGTGCTTTTCCCATGAACAGCTATACGTAGCTCTTTCGCGCGTCACTCTTAAACAAACATTGTTCGTATTGTGTAACCAAAATTCAGTTACGAACAATGTTTATAAAGAAATTCTATTATCAAAAGCAGTAGTTCACGTCTTTCGTTTTCTAAATTACACCCGTGCGAAGTCGGGGCGGGACGCTAGTAATCTTTAAAATGGAATCGAAATATAAAGTGCACTTCTATCACATCACAATAAAGAGCCTTTGATGAACTGGATTTTTAGTGGCACTGAAAAATGGGTTCGTTACAATAACATTCAATTTCACCACAAATGGCTTAGTCCAAAAGGCACACTACAATAAAATCCCTGACACTTCATCCGCTCACTGGTGTATATGGTGGGATGCTGAGGGAAAATCACTTTAGCTTTGTTCAAATTTGTGAAAAGCGTCAAATCCAATGAGAACAGAAAAGTACAGCCCATATGAGAGTTGTCAAAAGTTAATCCATTTGTAATTTAAAATTTCACTTGATTTAGCCAACAACCGCCAACAAATAATACAATTTAAAATCACAGCTGATTTTGGAACTTTTCACAATTGTGTTCTACTTCGAGAGTAGGTGCAAGATTTTCTGTTCCGAACAGATTGAAACAACCTCACTGAACAAAGCTTCTGTGTTGTCTTTTTTGATATTCCGGTTGATTTAACAATTCAAATCGATTATCTGTTGTCGGAAACGATCAGTATTATAAGTTTCGTCAGATTTTAGAAGAAGCTTATAATAGATCACACTCTTCTGATCCCACCAAACACAGAGAATGGTCGATGTCGATGGTTCGCCTGGAGTTATCCTTAGAATTCTCAAAATATATTCCCTTTTCATCGCCTTTCACAATTCAAGAGAAAACAAATGTTTTTTTTGTTTGTGCCAGGGGAGTAGTAGTTTTTCGGTTTTCCTGCCTCCTTCACTCAGTTCATATGGAACCCATTTACCCATCTATTCGATTTTTCCCGAGGCTTTTAAACTTATGGAAACGGGTTGACCTGTCACATTAAATACCTAGTCAAGTCATAAATACTGCTACACAGTATTCAGCGCCAATTGAAAACGAATTAAATGTTTTTATTGGGTTATTCAATGGCTACAAATCTTAGCACAACTTATTCGAAATGACTTCCATTTGCCTTTTAGCACGACTTAAAATGATGTGGCCACTCATTCATGTATAGGGAAATTGTCCAATGCACGGACAAGGGCTTGCTTCAACGACTCAATATTTGAGTGTCGAGTAGAGCAAGCCATGCCCTCTAATACGGACCAAAACTTGTAATCCAACGGGTTGAGGTCTGGACTACCAGCTGGTCAATCATCCGTTGATACGAAATCCGGAACGTAGTTTTTGAGCCACAGTTGAGTCGTTTTTGCTTTGTGAGCCGGAGTAGAGTCTTGCTGGAAAGTCCATGGCTTGTTGTTGTTTACCGGCTGAGAAACGCTTTGGATCTTTGCTTGCGTTTTTCCTTCAATGCGTCCGTGAGCAGGTGTCCAGTGTGTCGCTTGTACGCGCTGAGTCCTAAATCTTCTTTGATAATGCGAGACATGGATTTTTGCGAAATTTGCATTTCCCGCGACAAGATTTCTGTTTTCGCAGCGGTTTTCGGTCGATTCGTTTCTTCACGGCTTTGATTGGAGTTCTCACAGTGCGCGGACGGCCGCATCTTTGACGGTCTCGCACTCCACCAATTTCCTCAAACAACATCACAGCACGATGCACAAAATTGCGATTGATTCCAAGCGGTCGCAACGTCCTAAAGATATCGCCTTTTTCCATGTTGCATTTAAGTAGGCCAACTACAACAATACGATTTTCGATGTCGCCCCATTTCACGATTGTAAGCAATTAATGTCAACAACTTTTTACGTCACAATGAAGCATAAATATCAACTGTCAAATCGCAATCAATACGAAATGGATGCACCCAGTGTTGCATTCGTAATGAGTGAGTTCAGTTGTGTACCAGTATTTATGACTTGACTAGGTATACCAACCGCAATTAAGATTGTTTTGCAAACCTTTGTGACAATAAGTAAAATTTCTATAGACATCCAAATTTGAAGATAAGGATACGAGTGAGGTGGGCAAGAATTTTAAGACATCGTTTTTGCCGTCATGCAATATATCGGTATCTGCTAACACAAAATTAAGTTAGAACCCTTGTGACAATACAACCAACAATTTGAGTTGCTCGCGATCCTTGCATCAGCTAAATAATTTTCATTACTCGTAATTCTGCCAAGAGATACAAGTTTTCCTAGTCTAATTAATAGATTGCGTTAACAAATACGAAGAAATAGCTAAAACAAATATTTACCCAGCCAGAATGTACAAAAAGGCGTAAAATTGCACAAAACACATTACTCATAGCAATCATTTATGAGACGTCCAATCGTTAAACTGACAAAGAACGAGGTTACTACGTACGTATACGGTAACACATTGAAGCTTTCTCAATATATGTGTAATTGCAATTGTAACAATGAAAAAATAAAAAGTAAAAAATTAGATCAACCTCATCGTGTTTACGAATAATTTGTCAATTTGTTCAACTTACCGTGAAGACGTTCGTGTTCCTGGCGAAACGAGGCAAGGCTAGGGTCATGTCGGATCTTCTCTGGTAGTGTCCGCCATATCTGTAGGGCACCTTCGGTCACTTCACTGTAACAAAAAGATACAATTAATTACAAATTAGAAATGTACGTCAAATCAATAAACAAATAGTGTCAACTTTTAAATTGACATTTTTATTTACGTAGGCGGTAAATTGGAATGTATTACGTGTTCCATAAGCAATAGCTAATCTTGGCCGCCTGTACTAAGAAGATAGAGGAATCGTATCGTACTCACGTTTGAAAAAAAAACAATCGAGGTCATGTATATTTGAATTTTGAATTAATCTTCGAAGAACTTCACCAGTTGGTTGTTGAATAGAGATACGCCATTAACATCGGTTGTAATCGAATCTGATTTAAATACTTTAAATTCTAATTAACGCAGCGGATACAGTAAATATGAAATGTTAGAAGTGTTTCTTCAGATAACCACACTATTAGAAGGTTAAAGCACTTATCCAATCTCGGTTAGCTCACTAATCAGAGAATTATATTTCGCCGAAAATTATTAAACAATTTCGGGCATGTGCTCACAGAATAGGCACACAACGACCTGGTTACTTGACGAGTTTCTTCTTAAAAAAATTTGTATGTCTCAGGATTGTCTGGAATGTGAGGTTCATTTATAATTCTGTTAACCCATTGTGGTGTATTGACCAGTATATTGTGCGGAAAGAGATGGGCAATGGAGCACTTTTTGAGGCGCTGCAGTCGTGGACAAAAGCACCGCGGAAAAGTTTTATAGCGAGGTAACGAAACCATATATATCAGCTTAAGGACGTTAAAAAGTGAAAGCTTGTCACCAATTTACAGAGCATTGAAGATATATTTAAACAGCACTTTCACCAACTGAAATAAGCAAAATGTTTAGCGAACGACTTCTTCCATCCAAACAAACAATAGTCCTCCTGCCAGTACAGCAAACATTGACGGGACTTATAAAAAGGTGAAGAACAATATCTGCTAGTTTGGATGCAAGTGCAGACGCAACATTGAATTAATATATTGTGGTTGAGGGGGGAATTTGCTTAATGGCTGAACAATCATATCTTCAAAAGGCTAATCCTATGTAAAATGTACAGAACGTATAAGATCTTATCGAACGCTATATGTGGAATTTGTAAGGCCTTCAGCAATACATAAATCTGAAATACAGAGAGACATTAAGAAATACGCTGAATTCTTTGAGACGCGAGAAGCATTCGTTCAGTTTATCGTCATCCTGAGGCAGTCAGTCCTAATATTATTTTTTGAGTGTTGTCCAGCATGTTCATCACATGTTGACAGGGCTCTGCAAGATATTATGCGCTGCTTGGTCTTCTATCGTGCAGATTTGGGTACCTTCCCTCTTCACCCACAGTATAGATTGTTGCCAGCAGGATTGCGTATATGGTATCTCCATTTCTAGAAAAGAAGCAAGTTACGTTATAGTCATACTAAAAAAGGCACAAGCTTCCTAGATCAGTTTTGGAGACTTTTGCTATAACTGCCTCTGGGCTTAATGTTTTAAAGTTAGAGCTCGAGTCGGGTGTTAGCCACACTTGGAAACAAACTTAAGGCTATGTTAAATGAACTAATAATAGCGCAAGATATTATAGATCCCGTATCTGAGGTTGTTACAGTCTCCAAAGAAAACGGATACATACTCTTTCATAGACATTATATGGGCTAAACCTATCCACTGCCAACGTTTGACTCAATCATCACGGGATAAAGCCAAACCAAGTACTCATCAAGATTGGATTTAAAATACGCCTACCACGAACTGGAACTGGATGGGAGTGGTTGAAAAATAACTTTTATTATACTATACATCCAAGGGACTTTATATGTAGATGCTTAGAATTATTGTTTGCCAGAGATATTCCAAAGAACAGTGGAGAATAGAGGTCTGCAATGAATGTCTTGAAACCATTTCTAAGACATTCGTTTTATTACGAGTACACCTTATTAGTGCACTCATAGTTTATGAACTGAAATGAATGAATTTGCTATTGCTTGATTGCTATGTAAGTGTTGTATTCATTTTCAAGAAAACCCATTAGGTAGTGCACTCATAAGAAACGGGTACTCACAAACGAGTACTCTAATAAGCGAGTACTCTCTTAAACGAGTACTTGCTTACGTTGCTATATTAAAATTAAATGAACACATGATACATTTAAAAAAAAATGTTTATTTTTTTCTTTATCTTATGATTAATTAATGTTTTCTTTTAAATCTTTTGTTGCTTATTCTTAGCTCACCATTTGCAATTTTGGTTTTGATGGCTGAATTATTTAACGAGGTGGTATTGCTTAGCATTGAAACATCAGAATCATTTGTTAAATCGTGAAATTATTTATATGCACATATGTTCATACAAATATTTATAATTATATTAACATATGATATGTTACTTACATCAGTTAGCTTCTTCTTCTTATCCTTTTATTAACCCTTTCCTCGTTATACGAACTTATGCGTAACGAGTTTCCCATTTTACTGCATCGCTGCTGCTCCGCTTATGGGGTTGGCTAATGTCGCTGACCGCAGAACGCGTCTACATACTGCTCGGTCCTGGATCGCTTCATTGGTTAGCCCAAGGCGTTGTTGCGCATTCGCCATCTGAAAAATCCAGGAATTCTTTTTCCGACCTCGTTTTTTTACAGTTGGAGTAACCGTAGTTGATAGTGCCTTTTTAACCGGATTTTCCGCAGATCTTTTTTGAACGTGGCAATACCAGGTTATTCTATTCGCCTCAAAGTGTTCGGTTACCGAATTCTTTATATGTAGACTTCCTCTTATACGCGTAGATCTAATGCAATCGCGTTTAGTGACTCCACTAGACAGCCTTAACATTTTCATTTCCGCTGCCGTCATTTTCTTTTTAAACGCTTCGTACATTGTCCAGCACTGAGAACCGTACGTAAGAGCTGGTCTAACAACCGTGGTGTAGAGTTTCCCCTTTAATTTAAGTGGAAATTTTCAGTCGCAAAAAAATTCCCGAATTTTCCCGCCATTTCATCCATCCCACACTCACTCTGTGGTTTACGTCGTCGTCACATTTCGCTTCCATGTTAACGATTGATCCTAAGTACTTAAAGATAGTGCTTTTCGGAAGAACTATTCCGTCTAACATTATATCCGGAACAGGTAGCAACGGATGCGCAAATGGGCACGTCAAATGCTCCGTCTTTGAACGACTTATTTTAAACCCGTTTCTCTCTAGCGCATTTCTCCATGAATCTAAGGCGTTCTGTAAATCTTCGACGTTATCGCGTTGTATAACTGCGTCGTCAGCGAAGAGAATTGGCGTTACATTTGCCCCGCGCTTGCAGTCTTTTAAGTGATAGTCGAATACTACGTTAAAGAGGAAAGGGCTAAGTACGCTTCCTTGATGCACTCCGACATTAACTGGAAATTCTCTCGTTAGTCCAGCAGAGCTTTTAACCGCAGCTTTCACGTTTCCATACATGTCTTGTATTCTTCTAATATACATTTCCGGTACGTTTTGAGACTTCAGCGCAGCCCAAATGAGATCCCTAGGCACTCGATCGAATGCTTTCTCGAGGTCGATAAATACCATGTGTAAATCCTTAGACGAATCTCGGTGCTTATCCATTATTATTCGTAGGCTTTGGATAGCGTCCACCGTCGATCTTCTTTCAACAAATCCACACTGGCTATTATCGAGCTCTATTATTTGCCGAAGACGTTCGTTTAAGACTCTTTCGACGATTTTCATTGTGTGTGACATAAGCTTGATTGAACGGTAGTTGTTGCATTCTCGAGTGTCGCCTTTTCCTTTGTATAATGGAACCAAGAAGCTACTTCTCCATTGATTCGGCATAGGTTGTCCACATTTTAATTTATTTAAAAGTTTCGATAGCCAAACGCTGCCGATCCCCTCCATCCTCGACCAAAACTCTGATGGAATGCTGTCTGGTCCCGCCGCTTTCCCCCGCTTCATTTTTCCAATTGCTATACTTATTTCTTCGATTGAAAAGTCCGAAACTTCCTCCTCGAATAGACCAGCTGTCGGCACGATATCACGTGGAAACTGTTTGTTAAGCAACTCCTTGCAGTATTCAAGCCACCGGTCACAAATTTCCTTTTCATTTGTTAGTAAACGACCGTCTGCGTTTTTGATGTATTTCGGCGAGGTTATTTCCATTGAATTTTTTCTCCTCTGTGCAGCGAGCTTAAAAATATTTGGCATTTTAGTACTGTACGACGTTTGAACTTCTTGGATAGCTTGTCTTCTATCTGCAGATCGTGAGGATATTTGTTCCAACTCATGGTACAGGTTTTCCGCTTCTGCCGCTCGAGTTCGAGCCAGGACTTTCTTTGCAATCTTTAAGACGCTCGTATTCAAGAGCCAGTCGAGCTTTTTCGATATCGTCGCTCCGATCGCATTTTGTCCACGCTTGGAATGCACTCTTCTTGTCGGCCACAGCTCGTTTGGTTTCGTCATTCCACCACCATGTTTCTTTGCCGGGCTTTGCGAGTGTTATGCATTCCTCGTGCATGCTGTTCCACATTTCTTGCTGGCTAAGTGAGTCTGCGATACCGTTTATATTGTGAAGTACTTCTTTAGCCAGTGCGATAAATCTTGTGCTTCGTTCCTTCGATAGATTATACCACCGGATTTTTGGCTTTCGAAACGATGCCCGTGTTTTCGGTGGTTCCGCCGTGAAAAATTCTGTAATGAGCAGACGGTGTTGGCTTACTAGCGATTCTCCAAGTATTACTTTACAGTCCTTAACACGGTTTCTCATCGACATTTTGCAGAGGTGAAAATCTATTTGCGTTTCGTGGCCTCCGCTGCTATAGGTGATAAGATGTCGTTGATGTTTAATAAACATTGTATTTAAGACGGTTAAGCCGTCTCCATTTTGTAATATGTCGCCAATGCTCAATAGCTTTCTAATAAAATTAAAGTTTTCATTAACCTTCACTTTGTGGACGCTAAAACCCAATTGATCATTGCACTCACTTTAACTCGCTTTATTCTGTGCACTCGGTGTATATTTAACAGTTAACATTGAAACCGTTCTGGTAAATGCGAGTACCAACGCAAAGAAAAGAAAAAAAAACATTGCACTCATTTTGCTGACAGATGATTTAAAGAGTAGTCCACTCGTTTTTCTCAAACGAGTACCCATATTACGGGTATTCATTTGCGTATAATTGTATATATTAATATATATAATAGTGTACCCAACCACAAGCTACAAGCAATAACCATTCTTGTCGAATAACAACGGCGATTCAGAACTCATTGAAGCTGATAAAAGCAAAAGAACTTATAACGTGGACTACAAATAGCACAAACTGACTTTTCCTTTTAGAAACGAACTGTGTATCTTAAGGAATATCTTGCTCTGAGAAACCTAATTTGTAATTCATGTTGTGTTAAAGTCACGAGTTCGTAAGCTATCACATAAGGGTTTATCAAAAATGTTCGTGTCTGATTCCTTGTATCAAAACCAATGCGGGCAGCTCCGATGCACAGGCCCGCATTACTACAGGGTCTGTGGTTATGCTTTGCAATGGATTTATTAAAAGCTCCAAACAAATCCACCTTTAAGTTATAGCTGCCGATTGTGACACTCTGACCAAGTCGTCTATGTCATTTGCGTATGCAAGCAGTTGGGCAGACTTCTAGGGAATCGTTCCCCTTCTATTGGCCATGAATTTTACAAGATTCTCTATAAAGCGATGTTGCCTTGTCTAGAACCTTTTTTGACATTGAAGGTCTCAGTTAATTCGTTACCGACCTAAATAGACCAGCGAGTATTCTCCATTGTCATCCTGCACAAATTGACGAGCTAGGCAGGTATGCCAAAACTAAACATGGCATTATACGGCTCGTCCCTTGCGGCCATATGCGGCTTTAAGGTCGACAAACATATGTTGGGTTTCGATCTGGAATTCTACAGTCTGCCGTAGTGTGAGCATGGTTTATAATAGACTTCCCGGGCCTGAAACCACCCTAAAATAGACCTATCAGACTGCTCATGATCGATTTCAAGCAATTATACAAAACGGCTGAGATGATTTTATAGGCGATGTTCAGGGGAATGATTCCCCTATAGTTGGCGCAGAAGGAATATCCTTTCTTGTGGATCGGCAAACGCTGCTGAGGTTCCATTCATCGGGCATGCTTTCTTCTGACCAGTATCGATTTCGCTATCTCAACTTTGTCTAGGTCAGATGAACGGAATTCTCTGCTATAATCGTCCAGTGTTGATAGTTCATTCTGCTTGATAGCGGAAATATGGTGGTTGTCGCCGTTATACAGTCTGCGGAAGTGATCCTTCCATATTTTCAACCTAGACTTCGGGCTCAACAGAAAATTAGCCAAACTGGCTTTATACTTACAAGACCTTGATCATCCCCGTCAAAGCTTAAACCCTGGGTGAACAAATCCCTTCTTAATAAAATAAAATATAAAAATGAATTGCGTCAAAAATGCTATATTATAGACACCCAATGAATTCTAAGCTAAAAAATAGATATAAACGTATTTGTAATTCAACAAACACGGAAATTCGGGTTTGTCGTGATAACTACTACCACAACCTTATGAGGAAAACCCGAGGAAACTTGAAACAAGAGTGGAAAGTTATAAACGCCATTATTATTCCCAGCGGTAAACATCAACATATATCTGTAGCACTTCATAGCAGTGATGGTAATATCATTGATCCCATAGCAGTAACGAATGAGTTCAATGATCACTTTGTCTAAATTGGAGATAACCACTATCCGGGAAATTGAACTGTTCATTGTAGCTGTTGCAATAGAACTTCTGATATCCATTTGTGTAGCAATAACTTCTTTTTTGCACCAATTATTGGCCTTGAGACTCTAAAAATTATTAAATCCTTGAAAAATTCATATTCTTGTGGTAGTGCTGAAAAATATTGCCTTTTACATCGTTGACATTTTAGCACATATCTTTAATTTGAGTGTTATGTCCGGAGTTTTCCCTGAAAAACTTAATTGTGCCCGTGTAATACCACTTTTTAAGAAAAGGGATAGAAACGAGAAAAAAATTACAGGCCGATTTTAAAATTTTTGAAAAGGCGGTTAAGAACAGGGTTTTGGAATATTTAGCTAAAAACGATTTTTGTTTAGTCCAATGCAGTTTTGGTTTAGAACAGGCCTTTTCACTGAGGATGGTCTCTTGTAGGTTGAGTCGTATCTCAATGACAGGATACAACAGGTTAAATTAGGGCTGAGTCTTAGTCTCCCTAAAACTTGGAGTTTATCTTGGAGTTCCTCAAGGGCCTGTCCTTGGACCTATACTGTTTTTGATTTATATCAATTCCTAATTTGCACTGCCTTTAATGGAAAGGTTAAAGCTTATGCCGATGATCTGGGAATCGCATACGACTCTGTCAACGGTCAACCCTTTGAACTTAGTAGTTGATATCAACCATGATGCACATCTACTGAGAACTTGGTTCGCTGAACATAAGTGAGTAGTTAGCAACAAAACAAAACTCATGTTTTTTAGCCTAAGTCCACGGGAATGTCCCGACATAGATGTCATATTTCATGCCCCTAACTGCCTTAGGTATACATATATTGTCGATGTTCTCTGCTCTAACCGTTGAGAAAATGTTTGATGAAAATGCCTCTTTATTTATTTAAAAAATTAATCTACAATTATTAAAATCAACAGATTTCGAAATTCATAACTAAAAAAAAAACTTAAAACTAAAACAATATGATATACTATAGTTAGACAAAAAAAGAAATGAAATAGTAATAATACATTTCATTGGTCAACAACACAATTTAAAGCATTTCTGTGCAGTAAATGTTAAATAACTTGGTGCACAGAGAAATAGGTTCACATTGACCATACAGCGTGGAGTGACGAGCCTCAAATAGCAATGGCCTTCTCCTTAGAACTCTAGACGAAACGAACAAGTTCAGACACATAAGAAGATTTTCACTATCAATAGTTGCACATAAAATGTCTCTTATAAACATAACACAATACATTTTCCTTCTCGATTCAAGATTTTGAAACCCAAGAAGAAGACATTTAGAACGATATGAAGGATGAACCTCAATCTGATTATTACAAAACAAATGACGTAAAGCAAATCTTAAAAATTTCTTTTGGACCCTTTCAATTCTATTTATATGAGACGCAGTGGTAGGGTACCAGACAACGCAAGCATACTCCAGGACAGGTCGAACGATACTACAAAACAAAGCTTTAAGGGTATAAGGATCTTTAAAATCAGATGAGTTCCTTTTAATGAATCCTAAAAGAGAATTGGCTTTGGAAATAACGTTATTCAAATGGAGGTGAAATCTAAATTTACAATCGAAAACTATACCGAGGTCCTTATATTCGTCAACTACTTTTATTTGTTTATTGTTAAGTGAGTAATTCGGAAAAATATTAAAAATAGTCCTATTGAAGCTCATGCAAGCACACTTGTCAACATTTAACATTAAGTCATTTAAAATGCACCACTCTGAACAGAAATTTAAGTCTTTTTGAAAAAGCAAAACGTCATTTATTGTCGAAATTACTGTAAAAAATTTTATATCGTCAACATACATTAGACAATGACAATGTTGTAATATGTCAGGAAGATCATTAACAAAAAGTAAGAATAAACATGGCCCTAGATGACTTCCTTCGGGGACTCCAGAGTAAACTAAAATCTGCTTAGAGAAACAATCACCAATAGAGACATACTGTTTCCTTCCATGCAAATAAGTCTTGAACCACTGCAGTAAAGGACCATCAAATTCAAACGCCTTTAGCTTTTCTAAAAGAATAGTCAAGTTTACCCTGCTAAATGCTTTGACAAAGTCAGTATAAATTACATGTACTTGCTTATGCATTTCCAAAGATTTAATGCAAAAATTTGTAAACTCAACTTAATTTGATATAGTTGATCGACCCTTCCAAAAACCATGTTGGTATTTACTGACATGGTGCTTGATTGTAAGGGTAAGTTTATCATTCACAAGACTATCCAAGAGCTTAGGAATTATTGATAGTTTAGTGATCGGTCTATAGTTAGAGATAAGATGCTTGTTAACAGATTTGAAAACTGGTACTATGGTAGAAATTTTCCAAACATCGGGAAAAATGCCATCAGAAATTGACTGATTAAACAATTCAGACAAGGGAAACGAGAGAGAGTCAGAGCAGTGACGCAGAACAATGGGAACAAATCCAAGAATGTCTGCTTTTTTTATGGGCTTCAGATTGCTTAAAACGGTTTGAACATCACTAACATTAAACGAAAAACATGAGCAATCAACACTAGATGAAAGGGAATGAACATAATTAGAATTGACTGAAGTTGAACAAGCAGAACTATTGATACTCTGAAAGTATTCCGCAAACATATCTGCGATTTCCTTAGGGTCACTAGAATGTTTATCATTAAGGTTCATCGTGGTAGGGAAACCAGTACTATTTCTTTTCGACCTCTTGTCTTACCACATGCTTTAAAGTTGAAACTGTAAATCACTTTTAGTATCTTGGTGTAACAATTGATCAAAATTTGAATGGTCCGAACACATGTCAATTTTAAAGCAATATCTCCTCTCTACCATTCGATGCTTTTATCACCTCAACAAGTTTTGCTCCAGCGATATTTTAAAAACAATTTCTTTTACGGTTTTCAACTCAAAGCTGCAATATGGCATAAGCTTTTGCGGAGGTGCTTACTTAAATAAAATAAAATACAGCAGTTGAACATCCTGCAAAAGTGTGTCATAAGGAAAGTTGTCAAGTTCACCCGTAGAGCCCACTCCTTAGAACTTTATAGGCTAATGAAAATTCTACCATTGAGGCACTTGTATTACGAGTATTATAGGGTACTAAAAATTTTCTATATGAGATGTGGCTACTTGCAGAGTCCAATCTCTGACGCTTATTGCTTGCGTAGGAATCTACTTTCTATCGTTCGTATCCCTGCCTCTCGTACCACTAATTTTAGCAACTCGTACAGCGTTTTATCTTGTAAGTTGTTTAACAGTCTTCCTGCAGAAATACGATACATTAGTATTTTATTTGCTTTCTTAAACATAGTAAAACTGTGACTTCTTGATTTCGAAACTTTGGTTCGCTATACTATGTATTGTTTAAATTATTTTAAACCTTTATTGAATAATTAATTATTGCACATGCATTCGCTTGTTTTTTGTATCCTATAATAATTTTTCTTTTTATATTGATTTATTTGGTTTGAATTTAGGATTTTTCTTTTTTTAATATGTTCACCCCACAACATAAATAACTATTGAAGTGGCGTTAACACTATTCCTTTGTAATATCAAATGCCACTAACTATTCCTTAGATTGAATTATTAGCTTAAGTTATTCATTAGAGAATAATGAATAAATAAAAAAAATATACGAGTATATATGTTATTTATTACTATTTTACAGCCGTGTATATATTCGAAAAACTAACGTTCTATTAAACTTGTTTGAATTCATTTTACTGATTGCTTAATTTAAACAATGGGTGCTCCTTTGAGTGGTCACGATTACACCAACGATCACTTCAATCGTCGCATAAAAATATTTTCTCTATGCCAACAGTCATACGTATGTATGCAAAACCAAATTCAAATGACATCGATGTACTTCTCTGTCTAAGTATATCTTAAAATGCATAAAAGTATGAATATGTTCCGTGAAGAACCAAAATCACGTGTTGATTCAACGAGGCAGCAGACTACATTTGCATCTTTACAGCCAAGGCAACGGATTGTCTAAGATAAGCCCTAATGACATGCCTGTCCAATATCCAAGATATATTATCTCATAAAATATTCTAGTAATTCTCATCTCATGGCACTTCTCCATTCGATTACCTAATTAAGTCAAACTTTTTCTCTCAACAAAGGCCGACTGTATTCATATCCACTGACAGATACTAACAGATATGTACTTTTATGTTGCAGCACTTTTGCAGCCTCGGAAAAACGCCTCAACAACCAAACACTGATGCAAATTTGTATCTATGGGGTCTCGGTCACTTATTCAATTGACAGAGAGAAGGGTAATATGACGGTTTATCATATTGTATATTCAGTGTGACCATCATTCGAATGTCTGCACTCTTTCAATCGACCCAATGATCTAAAAAGTTTTTTTCTTTTTTCTTTTTTACTTATTTATTTTATGTGAAAAGGAAGCGATCACTTTTGATGCATCATAATTCTCCATTCAGCGGAAAGGTAAACATACAAAAAGTTGATATTAAACCTATCCACCGACAACGTAAATGAGTATCAATTACTTGGCGCTCTCATCTCGTTTGTCTTTCTTTAAATACGAGTGCTAAGCAATTTTGAAATACGTCGAACAGTCGAACAGTCGAACGAGGCAATCTAATTTGCTGGGAATACTCGTATTAATTCAATTTTGAAAAATTAGGCCCTACACACGAACGGTTTGAAGGGATGATGTATTGTTTCTAGTCTCCCACAAAGCAGTTTCTGACAAATTAGGGCGGTTGCGTTCGATAAACGAATATAAGTATACGAGTACTCGTACCTACGTCGTTATGTTGTGGCCCCATATGAACATACCCGTATTCGATGTTAATGTCAAAAAGGTAATAAATGATCTGGATGGCTTACTCGTATTTGAGAGATTTGTTTGTGTCGCGTCTGTTGACACGCGTCATGTTTATTTGGATGAATTTCCAAGTTTAAATTTAAACTTCCGCTGAGGGGATGCAGAAAGGTCATGGAGTAAATTAAGTAATTCACAATGGGATACCGGCGGGGATTAAGCGGAAACAATTTTCTAATTTTAAATAATTGTTTACGCGCTATTTTTAAATTCTAAGTACATACAATGTAAGCCTACATGGAGAGCTGTCTTTTATGACTATGGGAAATATCAAATGGAATTCATCAAGAACAAGTCAAATATGTGCATTAGATGTGCTAAAGTTGGTGCAATGCCTGTGTTTAGTGAGACTAATCTAATACACTATCGAGGAGGTCAGAAAAATAGACTTTCATACTCATGTAGCTTCTTATGTGGATAGACGCAGAATGCAAGGTCGAGTCAACTTTACTGTCTTTGGAAGTCCGTTGAAAGTGTAACAGTTTGCAAATCTAATTGTAGCAAATTTGTAGCAAAGACTTCAAGTAATTTTTTGGTTGCAATAATACCAACGGTCATATTATGTCATCAACTGACATAACAGATCCTATATGAGCAAGAGGAAAAAGCGTTTCCAAGTTAAAATTGTAGCTGCTCTGGCTTTAATTTTAACAGAGATAACAAACCCGAAATTAAGCCCTCTTTGGAACTTGTAAATTTTACAGAGTACGTCCCCAGGTGTTGGATAGTTGAATGCCCATAACTTTGTAGGAGGGAAACAAAATACCTCCCTCGGATCAACAGATTACAGAATAAAAATTCGTAAGCAAATCATACCTGGAAGATTCTTCAGAATAAAAGGTAGGTGTTGTTACATAATAGAAAGGATTTTGTGGTGGAGAAGAGGGTCACTATCCTGACAACAGGTGGCAGCTGATTCTTAAAATATATAAAGCGAAAATAAAAATCTCCAACAAAGAAATAAGGAACCGAAAAACAAAAAAGAAATCAAATCCTAGGGATGCAAAGCAGACATAACCGTCTTCCAAGAAATGCGATGAAATGGGCCGAGCAAAAAGAATTCGAAAAACTGCGACATCTACTACGGTGATTGCTATTGACGGCAAAAGAAGCGCCGATTTGGAAGCGGATTTGTTGTTGGAGGAAGACTTAGGCAAGAAGTCCTGAGCTTCCGGCATGTGAGCGAGTGCCTCGTAGCAATCCGCATCAAGGCTAAATTCGCCAACATTAGCCTTATATGCGCGCACGCCCCCACAGAGGAGAACGATGACGACACCAAGGATGCCTTCTACGAGCTCCTTAACAAGACCTACGAGCAATGCCCTAGCAATGACATTAAAATTGTCCTCGGTGATTTTAATGCAAAGCTAGGAAGAGGGGGTATCTTTGGTGGAACAATCGGAAAATGTAGCCTGCACGACATCACCTCCGATAACGGATTCAGGCTTGTCGACTTTGCTGCGAGACAAAATATTGTCGTAGCTAGCATGCGGTTCCCCTATCTCGATATTCATATGGGGACTTGAAGAACTCCTGATCAATTTACCGTCAACCATATTGACCACATTGCGATCGACGCCAAACACTCCTCCAGTATTATGGATGACCACTACCCTATTGTAGCTAAGGTACGGTTGCGGATATCCCGTACAACACCAAGACAAGCTAATATTGTGAGGAATTTCGACTTCAGACGGCTACAATCGTAAGAGATCCCAAAGTCCTTTATCGATTGAGTGTCTCTTAATCTCTTAAGAGGTCCCTTGCCGGCAGCATCAAGCATCTAAGACCAGTGGCAACACTGCCAAAAAGCCACCAGAGATGCTGCCTCTGATGTGCTGATTTTCACTCGACCACCACAACGAAACCCCTGGTTTGATGAGGAATGTCGGCAAAGAAATGCAGCTAGGCAAGACACACACAAAGCGGTGCCGCAAATAAAGACTAGAGCTGCTCACGAGCTCTGCGACCAGAAGAGGAGAGACGAACATCGGCTTTAAGGAGGAAGAAGAAGGAGCATGAGAAGCGCGCGGTCGATGAAATTGAGAGGAGCTACTCCAGGAATGAGATCCGGACACAAAGCCCGAACTGACGCCTGCAGAGAAGAACAAGGGAACATCGTAGTAGAGTCGCAGTCGATGCTGAGAATTTGGAAAGAACATTTCTGTAGACTGTATAACGGCGATGACGAAACAAATACCGCTGTGAGGCAGAATGAACCAATAATGTAGACCAACAATTCCGTCCACACGGCCTGACTGCCGAGCTTTTAAGGCCGCGTATGACAGCATCTATAGAGACGAGCTATAAAGAGCAATGTCTAGTTTTGGCATCCCTGCCAAACTCGTCCGTCTGTGCAGGATGATGATGGAGAATGCACGCTGCTCCATCAAGATCCTTTGATATCCAAGAGACCTTTGATATCAAAAAAGGATTTAGACAAGGCGATGGGCTGTTCTGCGATTTCTTTAACATCATACTTGGCAGAATAGTGCAAAACTCACGCGCAAACACAAGAGGCACAATCTTTCAAAAGTCCATCCAATTATTCACACACGCCAATAATATTGACATAATTGGAAGAAAGCAGCGTGATGCCAGTGACGCCATGCAAGTATTCAGACGGAAGCGACGAAAATGGGTTTAGCAGTCAATGAGGGCAAGATTAAGAATATGCTGTCAAGCAAAAAGGATACCGAACACCGACGTCTCGGACAGAACGTCACCCTTGACACTTTGAGGTAGTCAAAAACTGTGTCTACTTCTGCTCCGGTATGAATTCAGACAATGAACCCCTAATAATCCCGGTCCTGCTGTATGGCGCAGACCCATGGACATTATCAAAAATGAATGAGGCTTAATGGCTACGTCAATAACCGAAATAGCCTTATTTGTGGTTCAAAACAAATCGGAGAGATTCAAGAACTGCCAGTTAGCACTAGGCACTCATATTGGGACCAGGTGAGACCTCCTCAGGGCACCTAGGCATGGCAACCTGTCTACCAAGAACAGAAATGTAAGTCTGGGTAATTCCAGCGTATACTGAGTTAGAACTAGTAGCCGAGAGACCATTTATGAAAATAAAAAAAATAGCAGGGCGCTGGGACACCGCAGATTTTCATCAAAAGAGCTTGATACCAAACTCCGTCAAATTTGTTTTAAATATCAACTGCAACTATCTTGATTTAGCCAAGTTAAGGTTCTATTTTTCAGTGTGACATGTCGTCGAATCATTACCACTGAATTTGATGCTACAACACCGCCAAGCCACTGTGAGTTATAGGATGGTTTTTGAATCTTAAGATATTCTATTAGTTGGAGGTCTATCAGCTTTTTCATGGCCTGGAAATAAGGGTCTCTAGGAGAACGAAAGGTGGGTCTCTACGAGAACGAAATTATCCGCTCTAATTTTTCCGACGAGCTAAACAATTGCAGTTAATTTTTTTTTATATTATTATACGAGTGCTAAGGAACACTATCTCTATTTAAGATTCGATGCCATCAAGTGTAGGTGGAGACCTGCCACTATTTATAATCTAGCTGAGAAATGAGAGGCAAACAGATTGCCAACTGGATGACCATTTTTAATGAGCGTTGGGATGGAGAACTAGACAGAATTTCTGATACCTTTCGGTCAATTAAGACCTTTTTTTAGATAGAAAAACAGGTTACTTACCCTGATATAGCTCTGGTCGTACCACGTCTTACTATTCAGTTTGATACTCTTCATCCGATAGGAGAGAGAAGCCTCGAGGAAGAACGACCAGTTGGACTTCCTAAACAAGATATGATCCAACAAGCCTAAAGTGCATCAAGTGTCAACTCATCATGATAAGAAGTTTTGAAGAAGGACTAAGTGTTAGTGGCATGATTATTTATACCAGGAAATCACAAACACAAACACAAACTTTATTTACTTGTTTTTCGCCAAATCACAAATTAGACAGCAAAGATAACTAGAAATTTGAGAACGTCCTCAAAGACGGATTATGAGACAGATTAAGTGTTGCGAACTCAACCAAAACTCTCATTATGTACTCGTTCATATGAATGTATATCTAGGGAAGCAATAAATTAACGAATGCTAAGTGTACTCTTGCAAATCTACCAACGCTTTTATGAGAATGCCAGTCATAATAAACTTCCACGCAACGCGGGTATAAATAGGCAATCACCTCTAAATAAGACTATTTAACCAAAACTACAATAAAATTTGGTATCACAACTCTTTAAGATAAACACAAACCAAACCTACTCCCTATTTGATCAGTCTTTCAGATAACGTTCTACAAATAAATCCATGTCACTGATTCAAGAGGTTGATTCTCTATAAATGTCTCCACAACCTTAGGACCAACAAAAAAAATAAATAAAAATAAAAAGTTAACGAAAACAGCATCAATTTGATAAGGCAATTTTTTTCAACCTCTTTTGGCAGCTCAACCAGTAATTTCCACTCTCAGCGTTTCGTAAATAACTTTCCAAATGTTTACAAACTCATTATGGGACTATAAAGAGATTTAAAGATTTAATCCAGAATCCGTGAATATATCTAATCATGACAGCTGTAAGTAGCTGCTTATTGAATAATTTTTACAATTTTTTATTGTCAAGCTATTTGCCGAACTTATCTTGAGCATTTTGCACCCACTTTATCCTGTTCGAGCTGGAAATTTTTCCGTTCTTGGCCAAATATTTACACATTTTAAAAATTATCATTTTTTAACGGAATACACAAATATTTGTAGATATTCGTAAATAACTCTCGTACTTGTCATTGCCCCTCCAATTTTCTGGACTGGAGTCTTGATGATTTTCCATAGTGATCGTGCTTGTGAGTTGGAAACGTAATCCGATGATTCGACAAAACTGTCAAAAAAAAATCAAAACGTGGCAAAATTTGCAGGTTAAACACAAAACACTTGACAAATTTGGGGGAAGTTGTTTTAAGAAGGTAAACGAATAAAAAATGAATAACACACGAAATTACTCGAATTCGTATCTCACGGATTGAAGATCATTTTTAAAGGTTCAAATAAAATTTCCGTATCAAGAACTAAAGTCTTTCTTAGATCCGCGGTACTGACTGTTTGGCGGCAACGATTGTAGTTAGAAAATTTGAAGACACTAAACACACAGACGACACATATTACTGTAAAGCCATTAACAGTAATGATTGAGCGACATGGCGGCGGCTTCGACAGTGACACTGACAATCTCCGGCTGGACAACAGAGAGAACAAAATCAAAGAACCGTCTCTATTGTCCGACTGTCATGACAGAGCGAAATCAGAGCTTTATTTGTGGCGAGCTGAATTATCTGAATCTCTACGGAGGGGATGACTTTATTTATTTTTTCCATTTTTTCATATTTTACCGGTGCATTGCAACTGCGACTTACTAACGAATACAATATTTATCACAGAGCGCAGATTGTACGATTTGTAGATCATGAAGCGAATTTGATTCGACAAAGTGTTGTAATATATGACATGAGATTAAACCACTGCTGAGGGGTGGTATTGTTAGTGCTACTGATGCCTCAGTACATTTGTTCATATGTACATACGAATGTGACGATTTATAGCTCTCCGATTACTGCAATACATGTGCGTTTAGCTCAATGGAGATTTTATAGTATAAAACTTTGGCATCGGAATTGTGATGGTTTTGTTATTTGGCGGTCACACGTTTTTGCGGCCTTTATTTTCTTTTTACAATCTCAATTGAGTCCCGTAGGGTATGTAAACTCTGTTCAACGGAATTTGGCAGAAATAATCTATACAACTTGTAGCTATCATGCTTCAATATGCCAAGAGCACTCAAAGTGCATTCAACTCACTATTTACACTTCGTATCTGAGGAGAGAGGAGAGCTCGTCTCACCCGATTGATAATTTGCTATCAGTGAATTATTTAAAGACAAAAAGAAACCAAAACACGACGGGGCTACACAATTGAATGAGACAGTCTTTAGCCGATAATATTCAAGGAAGAGGAAGAAGAGCCTCAGAAATGTATTTTCTTGCAAGAAGCCAAGCTCGTATTGCCTATTGGCTATACATCTCGGTTATAAGAGCGATACTTACTTTCGGGGTGGTTGTATGGACAAAACAGCCAACTGAGAAGGTAATCAAAGTCCAAAGAACAGCATGCCTTGGCATCATGTCTCGCATTTTCAGCAGACAAGTAGCTGCAAAACAACTATTTTCCCAAAAGAAATAGTTTTTTTTATGTTAAGCTAATATCCTGGCGATGACGATGGCGCGATAGTTAGCTCATTGAACTATCACGCAGAGAATCTGGGTTCGATTCCTGGCTGTGTCACCAATAATTTTTCAAATCGCCACCACCCTTTCGGCGGGCAGTGGCAAACTCCCGAAAGTAAAATTGCCAACGAATAACCTTTTAAAGAGTTCGGACTCGGCCATAAACCGTAGGCCCCGCTCAGATGTGACAAAAATGACAACATGAGCAACACAATCTGTAAATCAAGTAAAGTAAATCCTGTCCTGGCTGAAGAAAAAGTAATATTTGCAATGGATATCCACATCTTTCTTCTTGTTCTTTTAACTCAAAGACCGTTTCAGGCCACCGATCATCTCTCATGTAGGTGACAGAACAGTTCAACATTCACCTTTCCTGGGTGGCGGTACATAGAGATATTCCAAGGAACATTTGGGGCGGTTAACTTGCCAAAATATGGAACCACTATACTTATTCTACCTGCAGAAGTTGGTTTTGAAACATGCCAAGCCTTCTTGCATGTTTATCTAGAGGACAGTGTCCAGTGATGACACCTATGATGGCACTGAGATGTTTTCTTTTTTGAAGGATCAAACTCTAAGAGTGATTCAGATCCAGTTTTGGCTAGATTTGTTTGTTGACCCAACTATCTATCTAAGGTCATCTAAGCATCTTGTTTGCACGTACACCGATGAAAACTGCCGTGCAAGGCTGGAATAGTTCGGCGTTTATCAGCATACTTACTCTATTAAGGTAGCAGTTCGGGGTGAACCTGAGCCTCAACTAACAAGTCTCTGTTGGTACGTCGGTCTTTGATTAGCTGCATCTAGTTACACACATCAAGTCGGTTGAGGTCCCATTTTCCTTCTACGCGCGATCATTGACAGGGTCTGTCTCTACTTCGTTGGCCTTCTGGGTAAGATACGAAAACAGCGCAGTCTTGGTTTACTGATAACTTACTTTGACGTAGCAGCGAGCATTATCCATCGCCATTCTATACCAAAAGATGATAGAACTTTCTAGATAGCTCACCTCGTCTCGCCTTAAAACCGATGGAAAGAAAGTGGGTATCGATTTGGAGTTTTCTCCAGCAGATTTGTTCGATTGTCCACTTTCTAAATCCGCACTGATAAGAGACAAATACGTAGTTGACGAAGGTTTAAGACATTCACACAATATGACAGATAAAATCTTTATGCCACTAAAGTTGTTGAGTAGACCGGTAGTAGACTGTTTTGAGATTTCATTTATCAGGCATACACTCTCCTGACCAGAAAAATGAGTCGCTGACATACCTCGGAAGGTAAGCCGTCAGGTTCAGCTGCCTTGTTGGATTTAGGCTTATTTATCAGATTAGACACCAACTGCGACTCTACTACATACATTCATTCCTTCCTCATTTTTACAGGTTTCTTTCCGGGTTTTCTTGTTATCACGCGATCTTTTTAACTGTGGGTTCCGTATGTTATCCTTGGAGTACAACCTCTCCAAATCTTCGATGGCTTGCTTCCCTTGGCCTTTTTTCTGGTTCCTCATGTCTCTTCCACTCGTAGAGCTCAGGAGCGACTCTTATCCTTATTTAGCTGCGTGTGCTTGCCGGCACTCTTCACAAAATTAGGGATTACTTGGTAGTCGGTTGAAACGGACTCTAGAACCATAGAATAACCACATGTTGGTGAAGTGTGCTACTCACCTTAATTGCAGGGTTTTTGAGGGCATGTTGGCAACTTTGCCACTAGTCTTCGGTACATGATTCTGGCGGCATAGAAGTTGTCAAGGCGATTTTGACGAAGATTCTGACGGTCTCTCTCTGTTCTGGCGATGGCACCTTATCTATGCTTCTCACAGTGTTGCGTCCCGCCGTAAGGTCAATAACTCGTAAGTCCATTGACAGATGTGGTCTTGTGTAGGCATTGACTAGAATATGTCCTACCGTTAGTACGATTTCAATGTCATAGTTCGGTTATTCCTCGTAGAAATATTCTTGGATTTGTCGTCGTTATCTCCCGTACGATCATGGGCATATACTAAGCTTATGTGACCGAATTTAGCCTTGATGCGGTCGGAAGCTGACTTGTCGAAAGCTCCAGATCTAAGTCTGCCGCATATGAAAAATCCGCATACGACATCATCCAGTCATTTCCTTATACTAATCGCAATAGTACAATATTTCAGAGTTGTTATTCCCTTTTAGTTTTGTCCATCCCTTTGCATTGCCTGGATGGCGGTGAAGTCTGCACGATAGCAGTCACGACGAATTATTCGGCTGCCTGTGGCATAGTATAGAGTCCAAACATTTCACGTACAGATCCCAAGGTCGTTGTCCTCTAAGCGTGAGCAAGGGTCATCACCAGTAAATATATTTATATCATAGGCGGCGAGTTGGTTCGTCATTGTTGTGTTAAAAAAAAAAACAGAGAAACCAGTGTACAAAAGGTTAATGTCCTTGCAACTCTTTTAAATACGCCATATAGTCTTACCTCATATGAGTATTGCAACATGTTCATCAGATTTTGACAACTCTGCATCGAAATATATTTAAGAGTCAGTGCCGTACTGTAATGTATAGTACTGTCAACTGCACTATGATTAGTATTTCCAGTATTTTATCTGTCTTTTATCCAATTAGCCAAAGTGCTTAGTTCTTGGACTGCGATCAATGGTAAATGTGCTTTCATCATAATACTCATAGTCGGCCTAGGCACAATTTTAATTTTTATTTTACAATTCCTGTTATTTTTTTGTTATTTGTTTCAATTAAAATTATTGTAGTCTCATGGCAGAAGAAAGATATTACGGATAAGTTAATAAATTGGCACTTTCTGAATTTTCTTTAGAAACAATTATGAAGCCTTAATTGATAGAGCTAGTAACCACAGCCAGATACGGAGAATTTTTATTAATTAATCACTCCTATACACACCCCCGTGGTTATGAACATATTCGCTCAAAGTTATTCTTTAGTAATTCTAAAATTAGATTGAACAACTCATCACTAAAGTGACAACGAGCAAATCTCAAGTAGGCTGGTTATAGGCTTGGCCGGCTGGCCCGCAGATACATATTCACTGGATACAGTACAAAGATCAGTTAAATCTGAAAGGGGCGGAATATGTAGCTTTAAGCTTTTCACTGTTGAGATTCGAATTAAGCATACACGGTTTGGCTGGGCAAGTGAGATTTTGTGGTTTAGTTTGATCATTGTGATTTTTATTAACGCTAAGTGAAATTTGAGAGATACTCGTATAAATAAAGGAAATATGAATGTCAATGTCTACCATGAATATATGAAGTAGAAACTTGTTCGGGAAAACGACATTGCCAACTCATTGCCGTCAACGTTTTTTTGCTTAAATCCAACTGATAACAGATTTCATAGATTGGAAATGGATGGCACTTGCTGTCAGTCAGAAAACTCCTGTTTATGATGTATACAATACGTTGTTGTAGCGATGAGTTTCATTTCAATCAAGCTTATGTCACACACAATGAGAATCGTCGAAAGAGTCTTAAACGAACGTCTTCGGCAAATAATAAAGCTCGATAATAGCCAGTGTGGATTTGTTGAAGGAAGATCGACGGTGGACACTATCCTAAGCCTACGAATAATAATGGAAAAGCACCGAGATTCGTCTAAGGATTTACACATGATATTTATCGACCTCGAGAAAGCATTCGATCGAGTGCCTAGGGATCTCATATGGGCTGCGCTGAAGTCTCAAAACGTACCGGAAATGTATGTTAGAATAATACAAGACATGTATGGAAACGTGAAAACTGCGGTTAAAAGCTCTGCTGGACTAACGAGAGAATTTCCAGTTAATGTCGGAGTGCATCAAGGAAGCGTACTTAGCCCTTTACTCTTTGACGTAGTATTCGACTATCTTTTAAAAGACTGCATTTGCAAAGCATATGTAACGCCAATTCTCTTCGCTGACGACGCAGTTATACCAAGTGATAACGTCGAAGATTTGCAGAACACCTTAGATTCGTGGAAAAATGCGAAATATGTCGTTCAAAGACGGAGCATTTAACTAGCCAATTTGCGCATCCGTTGCGACCTGTTCCGGATACATTGTTAGACGGAATAGTTCTTGCGAAAAGCACTATCTTTAAGTACTTAGGATCAATCGTTAATATGGGAGCGAAATGTGACGATGACGTAAACCACAGAGTGTGGGATGGATGAAATGGCGGGAAAATTCGGGAATCTTTTGCGACCGAAAATTTCCACTTAAATTGAAAAGGAAACTCTACACCACGGTTGTTAGACCAGCTCTTACGTACGGTTCTCAGTGCTGGACAATGTACGAAGCGTTTAAAAACAAAATGACGGCAGCGGAAATGTAAATGTTGAGGATGTCTAGTGGAGTCACTAAACGCGATTGCATTAGATCTACGCGTATAAGAGGAAGTCTACATATAAAGAATTCGGTAACCGAACAGCTTGAGGCGAATAAAATAAGCTGGTATTGCCACGTTCAAAGAAGATCTGCGGAAAATCCGGTTAAAAAGGCACTATCAACTACGGTCACTCCAACTGTAAGAAAACGAGGTCGGAAAAAGAATTCCTGGATTTCTCAGATGGCAAATGCGCAATAACGCCTGGGACAAACCACTGAAGCGATTTAGGACCGAGCAGTATGTAGACGCGTTCTGCGACATTAGACAACCCCATAAGCGGAGCAACAGCGATGCAGTAAAAATGGGAAACTCGTTACGTATAAGTTTGAATAACGAGGAAAGGGTTAATAAAAGATAAGAAGAAAAAGAAGAAGCAGAACTCTGCTATTTAAATTCTTTTTTTTTTAATTTACAATTTGGACTTAAGTATAAGGTATAATATACAATATTTTAAATTCTATTTATTGAGGAGCCTATGGTTTATCGCCGAGTTCGAATGGCACTCCTTAGAAGCTTTTTCGTAGGCAACCGCCGAAAGGGTGATGGTGATTTGAAAAATTGTTGATGACGAGGAATCGAACCCAGACTCTCTGCGTGATAGTCCAATGAGCTAGCTATCGCGCCATCGCCATCCATTATAAAATTTGGAAGTGTATTAAATAAGTCGCAACCTTTGTAGGTTAAACTATTTTGCGTTAAATTACGATCATAATGTGGTACCTAATCTGAAATCCTCTCTGTTTCTTAATTGATAGGGTTGGAGTTCACCCACTTATCTTAGATATTTTTTAAAATAATTTGTTAGCATTGAGTGTTTAATTTTAAGGACCAAGCACAATACATTAACAAGAATCCTTTGTTTTACACTTAACCATAACAGCATATCTAACATTAATATCACAGGGATATAACGATTGCATTTCATAGTAATTCGCATGGCTCTATTCTGTAAACGCTGTATTTTATGTAACGAAGTATCACTACACAGATATAATGTAGACGAACAATATTCAAAATGTAGTTTAATCATTACATTACAGATATTTGTTGCACAAATTAAGGATATTTTCTTTCTTATTCTACCGAAAAAACCTACTTTTTAGCCACTTTTTTAAGATATATTCTAAGTGAATGCTAAATGATAGTTTATCGTCAGTAATTATTCCTGGATATTTTATTTTCTTGACATGTTCTAAAAATTCTCTTTCCATTTGTAAATTTAATGGTATGCTATACTTAAGTGAGATACACTTCGATTTGTTTACATTGAGCTTCATCTTATTCGATCTCAGCCTATGGCTGAATTTTAATAGGTCATCTTGAATCAATCTTGTACATTCAATAGGGTATTTTCCTGATATGTAGATAAGTGCATCATCAGCGAATAGGACGATCTGGGAGTAATTAAGTACACTATCTATGTCGTTTATATAACATATATTATGAGCAGCAAAGCACCAAGTATTGATCCCTGTGGAACTCCAAGCGTTGTTTCAACACTACTAGACAGCACTCCATTCACGCTTGTTTTTTGAGATCGTCCAGTAAGGTAACAGCGGAACCATTTCAGTTCTTGGCCCCTTATTCCAAATCCCTTAAGTTTCGACACTAAAATATCCCTGTCAATGGTCTCAAAAGCCATTTTAAAGTAGTGGTTTCTTCTTTCCAGCTTATCAGAACATTATTTAGTCAAGTTTCAAACGAATGTTTCCTTCGGAATCCTGATTGGTTTTCAAGAAAAATCCATTAGTTTCGAAGTGCTCTTCGAGCTGCGTTTGCACAATTTTTTCTAATATTTTCTCATACTGGCCGAAAATCTTCACATTTATTTGATCCTTTGACTTTTGATACAGGTATAACAACTGATTCCTTCCATGTGGACGGAAATGAACCTCTGGTCATAGACAAGTTAAATAAGTTTTCTAGGGATTGGCCGATTATGGGTATAGCATCTAATATCATTTTAGCATTCATAAAGTTGAAATCTCTTCTTTGGCTTATTAACTTTAAGACACTTATTATGTCATTAACGTGAATAGTTTTAAATTTAAAAGTTGTATTTATAGTGATGGGTCTGGTGAGAAATGGCTGGAGCGGTATTGATCTATTAATGTCCGACACACTTTTTATAAAAAAAATTGTTAAATTCTTCAGCAATACTAGTTGCATTTTTAACACAAGTATTATTTAAGTATATATTTTGTATTAATGGCTTATTTTCGTTAAGGACATGTGTTTTTATAACAGTCCACATCAATTTTTGGGTCTTTGGCCCTTTCGATACTCTGTTTGAAACTATTGTTCTTCGCCCTAACGATTTCAGCCTTACATCTATTTCTTGCAACACGGTATCGGTATTCTTTATATCTCGCAATTTTGTCGCGTTTCATCTGTCAACATCTGTTTTTTTCCGACTGTATTAATCTTTTGTATACCGCACAGGTAACGTCCCGACTGTCATGTTAAAGTAAGTTACCCGGAAGTGATAGATGTTACCATTAAGCTGTATAAAACATCCGGTCCTGGAGTATAAATTTTTACCCGATTTCTAGATAAAACATATATTTTGGTGTATTTTCCAGCAATTCAAGGATTCATCGAAATTTTTGTTTTAAAGAATTCCCCGCAAGAGCTGCATACCACATCTTTAATCTGACTACTACTTCATTGATTTTATACTTGATGTTAAAGAAACATTTTGACTACCAATCACTCCACCCGCCGCTCTTTTTATATTTTTTTAATTTTTTTTGCTAGTGTTTCTTAAAAGTCGATTGTGGAGTTACTACTAAAAGTTCGCTTTACCAACGCCATCTATTATCCTTTTCGAACCGTTGAAAAGCAACTAATTGGTGTTCATTTGTGTGATCAAGTTTCGAATCATTGTTGGCGTTTCAGATGAAATGATTTTATCATTAGCGAACATCATGAATTCTGTTTCTTTTAAGTCGAACGAAAGTCGGCAAAATGAATCCAGATTGCGGAAAAGATGGTAATCTGTTGGGGAAATATCAGGAGAGTACGGTGGATGCGGAAGAATTTCAAATCCCACCTGCGACAGTTTTTGGACCGTTACTTATGGGGTATGGGGTCTAGTATTGTCATGCAAAAGAATCGGGCCGTACCTATTGACCATTTCAGCCAACTTGGCATGCAATATGTCGATTTGCTCGCAATATTTTATAGCGTTTATCGCTTCTCCTGGTTGAAGAAATGAAAAGTGGATTGGTCCTTTTGATGTCCACCAAATTGTCACCATAATTTTTTTTTTGGCGAAGTTCAAGCTTGGGGGTGTGTTTTGATTTTTCATCTGCATCCAACTACTGTCCAGATCTTTTATCATACAGTGTCAACTTTTCATCACAAACGGTTCAGTTTGGTAAACGATTTGCAGATTTGCAGGCGCCGTAGGTTTTGCGATTCGTTCAGTTCATAGGGTACACACTTATCGTGTTTCTTTACCTCATGAGAGAAAGGTATCGACTTATTGTCATTGGGGATACTTCTATACTTTGTGGAATCTCCCGAACCGATTTTGTTAGGTCCACATCCATCGTTGCTCTTAAAGCATCATCATCAACTTACGTTTCCGGCTTCCCACGTGGTTCGTTTTAGAGGCTGAAATTTCCCCCAATGGAGCTTTCCAAACCAACGTTGTATGGTGCGTTCCTTTACCGCTGCATCCTCAAATACGTCATTAATGTTATTCATTGCCAATGACGCATTATGTTCTATTTTAAATTCGTAAAGACAGAGGCTTCGAATTTGAACTGCCGACAGCATTGTAAATAATTCCTAGAAAAAATATAACTATACTTGTAACGAACCCTAAAATTCTCACACGTCAAGCACACGTACCAGTTTATTTTATAAAAAAAACAATTAACGTTCCGGCACAGATGTTCACTCAAGAACTTGTTATTTCCGACATTTCATGTGGTACAACCCAATAGTTTACAAAACCTGTCAATCGAATAAAATGCCGTCGAAAAAACACGGTCGTCCATTTTGTGGTTCCGAAAGTAAGTTTAAATAAAAATACATTACAAAATACAGGTTGCGGATTGTGTGCATAAACACATAGATTCACAAAAATAAATACAACGGCAACAAATCACATAATCTTGGCGGCCAGTTCTTTATTAACAAATTGCGAAATAACTCGTTCAGGAATTTTTTCATGCATTACTAACGTATCCTTACTTACTTTAAGTGGCGCTACAGTCGGGGCTGGACCTGGGCCTCAGTCAACAAGCTTCTCCAGCCAGCTCGATCCCTGGCTAGCTGCCTCCAGTTTCGCACGCTAGGTTGACTGAGGTCCTCTTCCACTTGCTGGCGCCACCTCAGTCTTGGCCTTCCTCTACTGCGCTGTCCCTCGGGGGCGGATTCGAAGACTTTTCAGACCGGAACATTGGTGTCCATGCGCTCTACATAACCCAGCCATCTCAGTCTTTGGATCTTCACTCTTCTGGCTAGGTCCATGTCGCTGTACAGTCCATACAGTTCGTCGTTGTATCTCCTCCTCCACTCACCGTCAATGCAGACGGGACCGAAGATCGCCCGAAGAATTTTTCTCTCGAAGCAACCAAGAACACCCTCATCCATTTTTGATAATGTCCATGCCTCTGCGCCATAGAGCAGGACCGGGATTATTAAGGTCTTATAAAGGGTGACTTTTCTTGTTCGAGAGAGGGCTTTGTCAATCAATTTCTTAACCCAAAGAAACAGCGGTTGGCAAGAGTTAATTTTCGCTTGATTTCAGCGCTGGTGTCGTTGTCTGTATTTATAGCAGAGCCTCTGGAGGCAAAGACCTTAACTACCTCAAAGTTATAACTGCCGAGGTTGACGTTCTGCACAAAACGTCGGTGTTGGTTGTCCTTTTTGCTTGACAGCATATTCTTGGTCTTGCCCTCATTGACCGCTACACTCATTTTCGCCGCTTCCGTCTCAATACTCGTGAAAGCACCACTGACATCACGCTGCTTTCTTGCAATTATGTCAATATCGTCGGAGTATGCGAGTAATTGGACGGACTTTTGAAAGATTGTGCCTCTAGTTTTTGCTCGTGAGTTTTGCACTATTCTTTCAAGTACGATGTTAAAGAAATCGCAGAACAGCGCATCGCCGTGTCTAATACCTTTTTTGCCCTCAAAGGTCTCGGGAAAGTGTTCACCGACCTTGATGGAGCAGCGTGCATTCTCCATCGTCATCTTGCACAGACAGACGAGTTTGGCAGGGATGCCGAAACTAGACATTGATCTGTATAGCTCGTCTCTGTCATACGCGGCCTTAAAATCGATGAATAGGTCGTGTGTATCGATCCGAAGCTCACGGGTCTTCCCCAAGATCTGCCGTAGTGTGAATATCTTGTCGATGGTGGACTTTCCTGGCCTGAAGCCACACTGATATGAACCTATCAGTTTGTTGACGAACAGCTTTAGACGTTCACACAATACAGGAGATAGGATCTTGTAGGCGATCTTGAGAAGATTGATGCCTCTGTAGTTGGTGCAGTTCAGAGGGTCTCCATTCATCGGGCATACTTTCGTCCGACCATATTTTACAGATGAGTTGGTGTATGCTCCTTAGCGAGTCATCGCCTGCCGCTTTGAAGAGCTCGGCAGTCAGGCCATCCGCTCCAGCAGCTTTGTTGGACTTAATCTTCGATATAGCTATCTTCACTTCATCCAGGTCGGGTGGACGGAATCGTTGGTCATCATCGTTCAAGTTGAAAGGTTGATTCTGCCTGACAGCGGTATTTGGTCCGTCATCGCCGTTATACAGTCTGCAGAGATGGTCTTTCCAAATCCTTAGCACCGACTGCGATTCTACTACGATGTTCCCTTGTTCATCTCTACAGGCTTCTCTTCGAGGTTTGTTTCCGTGGCATGTTATTTCTACCTTTTGGTAAAACTTCCGAACCTCATTCCTGGAGTAGCAGCTCTCAATTTCTTCGATCGCGAGCTTCTCATGTTTTTTCTTCTTCCTCCTGAGAAGCCGGTGTTCGTCTCTTCTCTTCCGCTCATAGAGCTCATGAGTAGCTCTGGTCTTTCTAAGCAGCGCCGCGCTATATGCATCTTGCTTAGTTACATGTGCTTGCCGGCATTCATCCGCAACCGTACCTTGGCTACCTTGGCGAATCGATGTTGGCTCCTCGGAATGTACGGACATCCATAATACTGGAGAAGTGTCAATGTGAAATGTGATCAATCTGGTTGTCTGTTGATTGATCAGGAGTTCTCCAAGGCCCCTTGTGTATATCGAGATGTGCGAACCGCGTGCTAGCCACGACAATGTTTCGCCCCGCCGCCTGAATCATTTATCGGATACCCTTTCTTTCTTTCCAAAGATACCCTTTCTTCCTGGCTTTGCATTAAAATCACCGAGGACAATTTTAATGTCATAGCTAGGGCACTGCTCGTAGGTCTTGTTAAGGAGCTCATAGAAGGCATCCATGGTGTCGTCGTCGTTCTCCTCTGTGGGGGGCGCTCGTTCACATTCCGGAAGCTCAGGACTTCTCGTCTTAGTCTGCCTCCGACAACAAATCCGCATCCAAATAAGCGCTGCTTTTGCCGTCGGTAGCAATTGCCGTAGTACTATAGATGTCGCAATTTTTCATCTTCTTTTTGTCCGGCCCATCCCATCGCATTTCTTGGATGGCGGTTATGTCTGCTTTGCAGCAGTCTAGGGCCTCCGCTGGTTGCTCGGCTGCACGTGTTCTATTAAGGGATCTAACATTCCAGACTGTGAGGGACACAAAAATATAATCACAAGCAGCATTTTCATCCTTCCCCAGCATTTATGCAACAAATCAAACCTATCTAAAGAAAATGATCTACTAAATTGCTGCCTGCATGGAAACACCCAAAGTTATTATGTCGTGTGGTCAACAGTACTAAAAATAAGTTTTCTAACTTCACCTTCCCTCAGATTTGGGACCTATTGTTGTTTACCAAAGGAAACATTGGACATTCCAATGTATGTATATAAGGCTCCAGCAATTTACTCGGGAAATTTTTTTTTTTTGTAGATAGGGTCTTAAAAAATGATTAACCAACTACGTATAAAGAAGTCAGGATCATGAGATCTCAGGCACTTACAAGATTGGAAGACATCTTCGCCAGTAAAGAAAGTGACGAACTAGCCTAAGGAGCGGGACTTCATTAGTAGCTGACATTGGTATATTTCAGACTTTATTTGACTCGCTTATGGTGTACTGATTTTTGAAATTATTGTCGATTTATACTCGTATTTCTCATTTGACTCAAAATTAATTTGTTCCTACCCTTAAGAAAAATACCCTCAATTTATTAATTAAATACCTCTCCCCAAAGAGTGGAAATACATATTTCCAATGCAATGGAATTTCGTCATCAGAATTACGTAAGCCTCGTCACTTTTTATATCGAATATAATTGTTGTTCCCTATGTAGTAAATTTATTACTCCTTAATCACAATAAACATTTGTCGAAAGGCTTGCAATTCAGATGAAAAACTATTATTCAATGCAACTTGATCACTTAATCGTATGACAGAGTCTTTCTGATGTAAATACATTGCAATCGTGTTAGAAATACTACAAAGATACATTACTTCCGCTGATGTCTTGTTTCAATTAAAAATACATAAAAATAAGTTTGTAATCAGCTAAATGCAATATAGTATTGCGCCTCACCAACCATATGAACATTAAACTAATGGAACGTTCGAATACGTACCAATACGAGTACATAAATACACTTAAGGTTTGCAATCCCATTTACGAATATTTTCGTTAGAAACATTCTTAGAATCTGTTTCCAAAAATTCGATCTAATTTTCCGAAAGTAAACAAAAACATTTTTGTTACAATTTTTTCATCTATTTTTAGGATATGGCAGGAAGTCATTTAATCGATTTATGGACGCTACTGTATATTACCTATATTTCCGAAAGTGTAGGCTATCTAATTGAGTTACTTCGACAAGCAATAAGAGTATCAATTTTCAACTCGTATTGCTACTCGTATATAATTTAGTATCATTGGAAATTGGAGTAAAATAAATCAATTATGAACTTGATATTTAAAAACTAATCAGAACATCGTCGGTTGTTCCAATTAAGTGTCAAAATACCACGTGTCGAGGAAAAATACGATAGTCAGTGTAAAATAATTCCCAGAAGACAATTTCCAATACCTGTTGTCATGAGAAGGCTGCTATAACAATCATTTAGCTTATTGACTGCAATAAGATGAATATCTACTGGACCCCACAAAATGGATTAGGTCAAAGGTTCCCATAAAAGTATCAATCACTGTCCAGATGTTAGATATGGAACTTGCAAAGTCCATTGCTACCAAAGTTTAAACCCAATCACATGATACTCTAACCTTAACTTATGCCAGCTAAAATGTTGAGAAAATGTCGAGCCAAATCGTTTATAAACGGATTCACTGTTGATGAATATTACAATGAAATATTCGGCCGCTTAACGTGAAGACGACCCACAGTGGACCGTTTCATACATGCTAGACGTAAAAAATTCTTAAGTTTGAGTGAACGCTTTTATTTCCGTTTATTTTACATACAATTCATATAAAACAACATTTTCTGCTGAAAACATTAAATTTTGCTATCCGAAGTTAAAATAAAAATGAAAAACACTTTTGCTTATGACAGAATTACCAAAAAGTAAAACAAGCGATTTTTCCTTTTATTTTTTAATTTTTTTTGATAATACAGTTTACAGGTTTAATCTGATGAATCCAAATCGGTACTGAATGCATCTGAGTCTTCATCTTCTTGATTTGTTTGTTGTCTTGTGTTTCCAACCAGTTTAGGTTCAGCTAAAAATTGTATGATGTCTGATGGTATTGAACTTACATTTTTGAAAGGTTTTTCTCAAAAAGAATCTATTATCGGATCAGAGGTTATCAAAAGCATATTTAAAAGGTCTCGGTTAGTATTTAGTCTTGAAGGTTTTCTGGTATGACACATTCGAAAACGTCTGCAGTCTTTGTTCCGAGCCTCTTGGCTTTCTTCGGATAATTGTGCTATCGGAAGTATGCATTGTTTAATTACTTCGACAGAATGACAAAGTAATTTATGTATGCTGATGGGCATTGAATACCAGTTGTACATTCCTAAATATGCTAGTTTTGTTTCCTTCAAATATTTTTCAAAGAGGCCAATGTTAATTTCGTGGCCCGATGATATACAACTTAAAATGATATAAAACCGTTTTAATATATTCGCATCAATTTCTGTTATTTCAGCGCTTTTTACATTATTTTTGGAAAACCTCCTGGCAGTATTGCCATCATTTGTGTTTCCGAAACCCGGTTTCGGTTTGCCTACAATAAGACCAATTTCAGTTTTGAAACGAAATTGAATATTTATTTTTCCCCCGTCTCTACTGAAGCCTTGTCTTTTTCATTTCTTATAGCCCATTTTTTACGTCAAGTCTATATGCTACGAGTATATGTAAAAAAGCATGCAAACTTGACCAACCATATTCATAGAATTCTGTTTTTGGAACTTTATTAATCATTACTTGATTCATCTCACTTGGATTGGCTCCACAAATATAACACGATTGAGTTGACCCGTTGGATATAAGGAAGTTAGCAACTTTACCGTCTATCATCGTAAAAACAAATTTAAAAATAATTTTGACATTTTTGCCGCCAACCGAGAACTCGAGCTCTTCGATGTTTGCAATCTAATTCCGAACTGCGTTAAATTCTCTAAACGCCATATTTTCTGTTTCTTTAGCAAACATAAATATAATTGGACGGCATAAACGTCGGATCCGAAACCAATCTAAGCTGAATAGGAACAAATGAAATAAGGAAAAAACATTCGTCTGAATTCGTTTGGTTTTCAAAAGCTTGCCTGTAGTTGCTATGAGCTGAGCTACCATCACCTCCCCATTTACAAATGAAAAGAATTGACGATCCGTCTGCTATGTTTTGGGATACAACTCTCTCTTGCACTAATAACAAACGCTTAGCTGTGTGATAAACTATGTCTTTTAAATTTATGTAGGCACTCGATTTTTGGACACATATTGCATTTTCGAAAGGAAAACAATCCTTTTTACGAGTGGCTTTGGCTAAACTGTAAACTGATGGATATAATGCATGATCTCTTTCGATCGAAATTTTGTTTGTATGACGCGTAAGTTTTGTGTCTGTATACAAAGCAAGAGCCTCATCATTACTGTAGGGTCGAACTTTATCTAACTTCCTTTGGCTAGTTTTAAAATCTTTTGCAGCTTGGGGATGCTCTGTTACTTCTTTTATAACATCCGCAACTATACGCTTTCCACTTGCACGTGAAGCCATTTGAGCAACATATAATAGTTCTGAAGGAGATCTTGATTCGAGGAGATCGCGAATCACTTGGCGCGTTAAGAGTGATTAACACAATCCTCAAAACTTTTTCTTGGCCTTCCACGCTTAGAATTATGCGCAGATTCTTCATTCATTTTCAAAACTATTTGCTTTACGTTCTAGAATAAAATCATTGAAATTCAACCAATCTTCATATTTCAAAAGAAACCTTTCTTATCTTAAGCCGGCTGCTTTCCATTTCTTATCGAAATTCACTGACAGCAGTCGAATTTTGTTTTTTATTTGCTTGGAAAGCTCTCAATTTTCTTCAGAAATATTTATTTTGTTTGAAACATATTGAACAATTTTATTAATACGGTTTTTCTTTTCACTGGAACACAAAATTTCAAAATACTCCATTCGCGGAATCCCATACTCTATCAATTAAAAGGAAGAAAATCAAGTTTTGGAAATTCGTGCGGAGCAAAAATGACACATATTCTTCAACTAGAAACGACACACTTTACAAAAATATATAATTCATCTGGAAACATTGACATACTCATATTTAGATTATCAAAAACAAGACAATTAAACGAGGCACAAGAATTCAAAAATTGATAAATAAAAAAGAACATACCGACTAATAAGCCTGCCATTTCTTGTAAATTGTTTCCTTTTCAATTTAGAGTTATAATAAAATATATGAGAGGCTCACAATGCAATTAATACACGCAATCTTCTTCTTATCCTTTTATTAACCCTTTCCTCGTTATACGAACTTATGCGTAACGAGTTTCCTATTTTTACTGCATCGCTGCTGCTCCGCTTATGGGGTTGGCTAATGTCGCAGACCGCAGAACGCGTCTACATAGTGCTCGGTCCTGGATCGCTTCAGTGGTAAGCCCCAAGCGTTGTTGCGCATTTGCCATCTGAGAAATCCAGGAATTCTTTTTCTGACCTCGTTTTCTTACAGTTGGAGTAACCGTAGTTGATAGTGCCTTTTTAACCGAATTTTCCGTAGATCTTCTTTGAACGTGGCAATACCAGCTTATTCTATTCGGCTCAAGCTGTTCGGTTACCGAATTCTTTATATGTAGACTTAGTCTTATACGCGTAGATCTAATGCAATCGCGTTTAGTGACTCCACTAGACATCCTCAACATTTACATTTCCGCTGCCGTCATTTTGTTTTTAAACGCTTCGTACATTGTCCAGCACTGAGAACCGTACGTAAGAGCTGGTCTAACAACCGTGGTGTAGAGTTTCCTTTTCAATTTAAGTGGAAATTTTCGGTCGCAAAAGATTCCCGAATTTTCCCGCCATTTCATCCATCCCACACTCACTCTGTGGTTTACGTCGTCGTCACATTTCGCTTCCATGTTAACGATTGATCCTAAGTACTTAAGGATAGTGCTTTTCGGAAGAACTATTCCATCTAACATTATATCCGGAACAGGTCGCAACGGATGCGCAAATGGGCACGTCAAATGCTCCGTCTTTGAACGACTTATTTTAAACCCGTTTCTCTCAAGCGAATTTTTCCATAAATCTAAGGCATTCTGTAAATCTTCGACGTTATCGCTAAGTACTCGTATAACTGCGTCGTCAGCGAAGAGAATTGACGTTACATTTGCTTCGCGCATGCAGTCTTTTAAAAGATAGTCGAATACTACGTTAAAGAGGAAAGGGCTAAGTACGCTTCCTTGATGCACTCCGACATTAACTGGAAATTCTCTCGTTAGTCCAGCAGAGCTTTTAACCGCAGTTTTCACGTTTCCGTACATGTCTTGTATTATTCTAACATACTCGTACGTTTACGGTACGTTTTGAGACCTCAGCGCGGCCCATATGAGATCCCTAGGCACTCGATCGAATGCTTTCTCGAGGTCGATAAATACCATGTGTAAATCCTTAGACGACTCTCGGTGCTTTTCCATTATTATTCGTAGGCTTTGGATAGCGTCCACCGTCGATCTTCCTTCAACTAATCCACACTGGCTATTACCGAGCTTTATTATTTGCCGAAGACGTTCGTTTAAGACTCTTTCGACGATTTTCATTGTGTGTGACATAAGCTTGATTGAACGGTAGTTGTTGCATTCTCGAGTGTCGCCTTTTCCTTTGTATAATGGAACCAAGAAGCTGCTTCTCCATTGATTCGGCATAGGTTGTCAACATTTTAATTTATTTAAAAGTTTCGATGGCCAAACGCTGCCGATCCCCTCCATCTTCGACCAAAACTCTGATGGAATGCTGTCTGGTCCCGCCGCTTTCCCCCGCTTCATTTTTCCAATTGCTATACTTATTTCTTCGATTGAAAAGTCCGAAACTTCCTCCTCGAATAGATCAGCTGTCGGCACGATATCACGTGGAAACTGTTTGTTAAGCAATTCCTTGCAGTATTCAAGCCACCGGTCACAAATTTCCTTTTCATTTGTTAGTAAACGACCGTCTGCGTTTTTGATGTATTTCGGCGAGGTTATTTCCATTGAATTTTTTCTCCTCTGTGCAGCGAGCTTAAAAATATTTGGCACTTAGTACTGTACGACGTTTGAACTTCTTGGATAGCTTGTCTTCTATCCGCCGATCGTGAGGATATTTGTTCCAACTCCTGGTACAGGTCTTCCGCTTCTGCCGCTCGAGTTCGAGCCAGGACTTTCTTTGCGATCTTTTTAAGACGCTCGTATTCAAGAGCCAGTCGAGCTTTTCGATATCGTCGCTCCGATCGCATTTTGTCCACGTTTGGAATGCACTCTTCTTGTCGGCCACAGCTCGTTTGGTTTCGTCATTCCACCACCATGTTTCTTTGCCGGACTTTGCGAGTATTATGCAATCCTCGTGCATGCTGTTCCACATTTCTTGCGGGCTAAGTGAGTCTGCTGTACCATTTATATTTTGAAGTACTTCTTTAGCCAGTGCGATAAATCTTGCGCTTCGTTCCTTCGATAGATTATACCACCGGATTTTTGGCTTTCGAAACGATGCCCGTGTTTTCGGTGGTTCCGCCGTGAAAAATTCTGTAATGAGCAGACGGTGTTGGCTTACTAGCGATTCTCCAAGTATTACTTTACAGTCCTTAACACGGTTTCTCATCGACATTTCGCAGAGGTGATAATCTATTTGCGTTTCGTGGCCTCCGCTGCTATAGGTGATAAGATGTCGTTGATGTTTAATAAACATTGTATTTAAGATGGTTAAGCCGTAAGCCCTACACGCTACAAGGATGTCTTCGCCAGCTGAATTTCTGGTTCCAAAGCCTTTACCGCCGTGGCAGTCCTCATAATCAACATTTGTTTCTCCAACGTGGCCATTTAAATCTCCGCCTACGAAGAGCATCTCATCGATAGGTATATTTCTAGGCAAATTACCGAACTCTGACCAAAATGTATCTTTTTCCGATTGGTCGCATCCATTTTGTGGAGCGTACGCGCTAACAATGTTCCACGTTTCATTGTGTATGACGAGTTTAACACTCATCAAGCGGTCGCTTATTTTCAAGATACCAACGATGTTGTTTAGAAGATCCGCTGCAACAACGATTCCAACACCGTTTCGTCCATTGACCGTTCCATGGTAGAACATCTTAAATGCCTTAGTTTTTAAATCTAGAAAACGCGCTTTATTTCCTGTATTACACCACTTCGTTTCCTGTACGCACAGAGAGTTGTAGAGTTCTGCGACGCATAATCGCTTCCAGTTCTAAACTTTTTGAGGTCATCGATCCGACGTTCCAACTTGCAAACCGAAGTTTAGGAAAATACGAGTATTTTGGAAACTTCATTTTGCCCGTCCCCGGAATCCGTCGGGCTCTGACACAAGCACTTCTGCTTGCTCTGGGATCACCCGAGTGCGTTGCAATCGTGGTGCCCAGCGGGGTAGTGCTATTAATTGCGATCATTTCCATGAAGTGTATCTAAAGTTTGAGTGGTTTGACACTTGTATGCTCATTTCGAATTGATTGACTGTTCTTTTACCCCACCGGTAGTCTCCAGACGTGGGAACCCACTGATTGCATACAAACTTGTGGGAAAGTTTTAAGGTGTTAAAGTGTCACAGGCTCATTTTTGGTGTCATAGTTGCCTGTATATGATTGGTGTTCCATTTAGTCGCCTCTTACGACAAGCTGGGACGCACTGCGGCACTATTCTTTATCCGATGTCGCACGGAATAATTAATACTCGTGCACGCAATCACTGAGAAAAACTAAAAATTGGCTTTTGATTAGCCAGAACTTGTTGCTAAATCAATTAAACAGAATTTGGATTACAGTTATATGATCAGTGGGGAATTGTTTTTGTTTGGAGCTACATCAAAAACAATGAGTCGCAGTTGACTTTTTTACGTCTAGCATGTATGAAACGGTCCACTGTGCGATCCCTTGACAGCTATCACCGGCATCTGGAAAATGCGATGGGATGGGCCGGACATAAGGGGGAAGAAACATTTTGACTGTACGAAACATTGGTATGTATATAATTTGGATACGATACAGCAGCCTTAGGCAAGACTTTTTGAACATCCGAAACATGAGCGAGTATCTTATGATAATAATCATTAAGACTAAATTCGTAATAGACATCTGCATGGGTACATTCACGCAGTGAATGCACTTTGATTCATGGATACTTCTCATTACTCATTGTACAATGGAACTTGTGAATGAGTGCGGGTAATAAAGTTGTGTTGTGCGTAGTTGTGCTGTCGACTGTCGAAATTCATACTCATTCATACTCATAGATGGGCTAACCCACATTCACATCATTCACAAGGAATGAGAAGTGGTGTATGAGTATGGTTGTATGAGTATTTTTAGTTATCTCACCTAGAGTTTGCACAGGCTAATTTAACTGGTAGAATTTTAGGTATGATGTTATTATTTTTTTCTTCAACTAAGGAATTATTAGTCAACTACAATGCCAGTTCATTCTGTTAATGTCGGAATATGTCATAAAAAAATGTCATTATTAGTTATACTATATATATAAGGATAACATTTCAAAAATTGCGGTTAAAAGCATTAGAAGAAATTTAAAATTCTGAAATAAGCTAAGGCTTCATCGCTCTGGCTTAGCGGCTGATTTGTAATTTTTTTAATTATATGTTAGCTTTTTTAAATAAATAAAATAAAATGTTGAAAATAAAAAAGGTAGACGAAAGGTAAAGGAAACTGTGTGAACAAATCCTTTTTTTTTTAACCCGATCGAATTTGGAGGCGGAAAACAATATTTTGACAGTCTGCTTGTAGTCGATTAAAATAACTATATTAAGAACTAATGATCGAACAAATGTATGCACTGTACATAACGACTTTGCTTGATTGTGTGGTCTCTGAAATTTCCGCTCATCAAATCTGCCCATTTAACAAAAAATTGCGTATACCTATTAATTGAGAAAAAAAAAAAACCCAAAACGCGCAACAGAATCCGACCAGCAATAAGGATTTTAAAACTTGCATCCCAAAACTTATTAATGGAAATAAAATTTGTATAGGTTACAGTGGAAGAAAATTCGCCGCTTATAGAGATTTCTAATTTATTAGGAATAAAAAACAAAATTAAACAAGGGGAATATAAAGTAGTCATGCAGAATAGAAAAAGTAAGGTTTGGCAGATTTTTGGAAACGTTAACACAGGCGGAAGTCTGGTTAATAATATTGTAGCGTGCAAAAAATGTAGTAGTGCTTACAAATTTACAAAAAATACTTCCAATCTCGTGAAACTTAAATGTTACAAAGACCTAAAGGACACATTTGAAAGCAGACCTAAATTAGACGTTAGCCAACATGAAAAACAGCAAGTTGTCCGTACAACTACTGAGTGGGCTGTTAAAAACTTTCGTTCTTTTAAGCTTGTTGAAGACGATGGATTAAAAAAATTCACAGAGCTTATATTGTCGCTTGGAGCTAAATACGGACCGAATGTGAATATAGAAAAACTTTGACCGCACACCACAACTATATCCAACCATATAGACCAATTATATGAAGCAGCATATGAATCCCTTAAATTTGAAATAAACGAAATTAGTTGTAGCGGGTTTGGTCTAATTTCAGATCTGTGGACTGACAGCTTTTTAAAAATGTCCTATCTATCTCTTACCATACGCTACATTAAAATATGAAAAATCATTAACAGGCTTCTTGCCTTCAAATCAATGGACTTTATAGCTTCTAACAGTAAGTAATGAAATTCTTATATTTTATATACGAGGGCGGGTCAATAAGTCCGTGACTTTTGGATTAAAACACAGATTTTTTGATAAAAAAATAATTTTATTTTTCAACGTAGTCTCCCTTGAGCTCTATACACTTTGTCCAACGCTTCTCCAATTTTTTTATCTCTTCCCAAAAAAATGATTTGTCGAGGTCCTCAAAATAGGCCTTTGTTTGCGAGATGACTTCATCATTGGAGTCAAATCTTTTTCCACCAAGCCATTTCTTCAGGTTTGGGAACAAGAAGTAGTCGCTCGGAGCCAAATCTGGAGAATAGGGTGGATGAGGGAGCAATTCATAGCCCAATTCATGGATTTTTGCCATGGCAACTGCACATGTGTTTGTGGTCGACTGTGAGCAAACGCGGCACCCATCTTGCGGAAAGCTTTCTCATGCCCAAGTGATCATTCAAAATTGAAACCACTGAGCCATGCAAGATCCCTACGGCTTCCACAATCTCTCGCACTTTCAATCTTCGGTCGGCCAACACCATATCGTGAATTTTTTCGATTGTTTCGGGTGTAGAGACCTCAACTGGGCGTCCAGGACGTTCGGCATCTTCAGTGCTTGTACGGCCACAACGAAATTCAGTAAACCACTTTTTTACCATTAAAATCGATGGTGCAGAGTCCCCATAGTATTTATCAAGCTTAGCCTTGGTCTCGGTAATGGTTTTTTTTCGCAAGAAATAATGCTTAATAAGCACACGAAATTCACTTTTTTCCATTTTCTCCTCAAATTAGTGAGTAGTCTGATAAAAATAGCTGTCAAACACAAACTAACTGACGCAGCAAGTTTAAATTTTGACAGGAGTCAACTGACAGATGCCTGTTGACAGGAGCAGTGTTGCTGTTTCAGTAAAGAGGTCAGAAATTCAAAAAGTCACGGACTTATTGACCCGCCCTCGTAAATTCTTATTTGGTTATATGTATTTTAATCATTTTAAACACAGGTTCTTTTTACAATGACCTTCATATCATTATTTATTTAATTTACCATAATTAGGTGAAAGAATTCTCCAGAAAGTGACGGCGACCTTAAGTGTGTTCTACTGTAGTCTTGATAGAGCCATCATCGTTACGGACAGAGGGTCTAACATGAGAGCTGCATTTAATGCAAATGATCATATACGAGGTGTGATCAAAAAATAAGGTGACTTTTCATTTTTAAAAAAAATATATTTATTTAATCATCCAAATTTATTTTATCCCCTTCAAAATAATCCCCCTCTGATACAATGCACTTGTGCCAGCGCTTTTTCCAGTATTCAAAGCACCTCTGAAACGCACTTTTTGGTATTGCCTTGAGTTCCTCCAGCGATGCAGCCTTGATCTCCTCAATCGTTGCAAATCTTCATCCATTGGGATGATTGGGCTTTGGTTTCGATGTCATAACCATATACCCATGATTCGTCACCAGTTATAACCCTTTTGAACAGATCAGGATCATCATTGACGTTGTTTAACATGTCTTGGGCAATGTTCAAGCGATGCTGCTTTTGATCAAAATTAAGCAATTTTGGAACGAATTTCGAAGAAGCGTCGAAGGAACTCCAAGGAGAAGGCTATCCAACTTTACATTTGACTCTTTGAAAAGAGTATGTAAAATCAGTGATAATGATTTAGAGTGCATTAAAACAAGCGTTTGGAACTGTAATTTTCGACAGCCCCGGCGTAACCGATTTTTTTTTTCCATTCAAACCGTTCTAAAGGGATCGAAGCAGCGTATGGGCAATACGGTTGGTGCTGAAGTACTTGTTTACACTTTTAGTTATCGTTTTTCGAACGATATCATGATGGAAGATGACGCCTTTTCAATAAGCCAAAACTGGACGATAAATGAGCAGCTCACAGTACTTATTCGGCGTGATTGTTTCGCCAGGTGAAATAAGCAAAAAAAAATTTACCCCTGGAATCCCACTAAACGGATGACAGTACCTTGCAACGGGTTCTCCATGTTTCTACCTGCTTATTTCCAGCTCCTTTTTCTGTGCACGTTCTACGGAAACCACTTCTAATCACCTGTTACGACTCGATCCAAAAAAGATTTATCTTCATGCCCACGGAGACGCATTGTTCTGTAAGACAATAGGGCATACATACCAGGCGATGCTTATGCTAGGGCAGGAACGGAGGTTATCATACCCAGCACCATGTCTGAACTTACTGACCTATCGGTGAAACGGAATATAATTCTTGCATGCACACGAATTCCCCATATTATTTACAAGGCGATATTGCGATTTCCAGATCATGAAATTCTAAATCATATTGGTCACATTGCGATAGACGGAAAGCATGTCTCCAGTCAAGCAGCGAATCTGGATTTTTCAAACACCACAACAAGAAGGAACTAATATGATTCTTTGCTTAACGCGTACACCGAAGTCTCTTCACAACTTCTTTTCCGCCAGCATCATGTACCGAAGACCAGTAGCACCGCTGGCATACAATAGTTCCATCAGAGACGCCGGATCCGAAGTGCTGCGATTCACCCGACCCACCATCAAGTAAAAACGAAATAAGAAACGTTGGGAAGAGACGAATACCGGCACTCAAAAAGAAAAAGAAGGAATATGAGCGAGCGGTCCAGAAAATTGAGAAATTTTGCTACAGGAATCAAATTTGGATATACCAATACGAATTGGTATAAAAACCGTGCCACGTATACAATCCCCGAAACTAAGCCTGAACAGACGAAGAAGAGAAAATCGCTGAGGATTTATGTAGAACTTATAACGGCTTCAACGAACAAAATACCGCCGTCAGACAGAATGAACGATCCAACCTGGAGGATGTAGAACAACAGTTCCCTTAACTTAATACAGATGAAGTGAAGCATAACTAAGCTAAACTCCAATAAAGATGCTGAAGCGGACGGCCTGATTCCCAGCTCATCAAAGAGGCAGCTTATCCATAAAATATGGTCCGACGAAAATATATTCGATAAATGCAACCTCAGCACTGTTTGACGGATCCTTAAGAAAGGAAAGCTAGAGACCGCGACTCAAGTGGAATGGGACCACAGCGAGCCTAGCGTACGAAACTGTAGTGCCATCTTAAGAATATCAAGACAACAAACAGGTACTACTTCTGCCGTCGATAACAATCGCCGCAGTAGATGTCGCAGTTTTCTTATGCACTCATTATTCGGCTTATCCAATCTCATTTATTGAAAAGCGCCTCCGGCTGCATCTGGTCAATTAAGGGACCAAACATTCCAAGTGCGTATCTGAACTTCGTTGTCCTTAATTCATTTGCATGGTTTTCGAACAGTGGATGCATCAGTAATCAAGGCTTGTTTGTGTCTCGGAACTTTCGTATTTTTTCCATGGCCGAGCAATTACCCCGCCGGCACAACCCCCAACCAAGAGAGCTAGTCCATGTTTGATACCCCTAGGACGAGGAGTTGGTTAGACTTGTTTGGGGATGTGAGTGCTGCCGTTGATCCATAAAGCGCTCATGCGCCACTGTCTCTTTTCAAGACCTTAGTCTCGGAAATCTCCTCACATGTGCAAGAGGGGAAGAAGGAAGCAATAAAGACAATTATTTGATTTCAAAATCAAAATTTTACGCAGACAATCCAGATGTCCACCAGGAATTATTAACTCCTGTTAAAAAGAGCCAGGTCCAAGGGTACTCACTTACATTCTCAAGGGTAAACATACAGAGTTGCCACCCCATGTTCTTTGGCTGTAATTGTTTCTATGAATGCAAATCGTTGGTTCTGCTTTTGGATTATGTTTACTTGATGTCTCAAATTTTTTTTCCATTGATGACCAGAGTCAGAATTGATGACTATTCAGGCCATTCCATCACTTTTGCCAGAATTTCCGGCGATAGGTCCTCGCATTCGTGACGGATATTCTCTATGGGGGCGTCTGAGGCTTGTTGACACAGACCAACGTCTTCAAAAAAAAAAAATCCACAAAAAGAAGTATAGAACGGTAAAATCGGCGATCTTGCCGGCCAGTACGAATCGCCAAAAAAAAATTAGGCAACCCAGATATAGATACAGCCCTCAGAACTTCGGTTGTGGCTTGTGCAATATGCACCGTTGCTCCATCCTATCGGAATCACATGTTTCCTAGTCCCAATTAATCCAATTTCGGAAGGAGAAAATCATAGAGCATTGCTCCATTGCCAACAATAGCTGCGATATTCTCAGCAGAACGGCTGCTCCTCTTGGGACCAGACCTGGCAGCATCCCGTGTTGTTCTATGCTCTTCTAGGCGAGCATCTAAATGTCGTAGTGTCTGGCCAGTTGGTTTCGAACAATTGGGTAATCTGCGCCGAAATTCACGCTGCTACAACACCACCTACGAATTATTCCGCGTTCTCTAGGAGTATGGCGATTCATGTCTTGTTGACGTGTATTTTGTTTCTGTTCACTTCACAAATGTCGAAGTAGAACTGACATTTGCCGCTATTTGGAAAAATGATAGCGTCTTCCGATAGGGTGATGACTTTTGCGCCATCTAGTATATCTTCAGAAATAAGAAATCAGTGAAGTTACTCGTGTAATTTGGCGAAATTCGCGGACGATCACTTGGCGAGACAAAGTCTGATAATTCGAAAGCTTACTGTGTAAACTAGATGTGTGATCACCCTGAAAACTGCTAAAATGAACTGTGCAGTCTAACGAAAATTCCCAGCAGCCAGAAAGAAAGCAACAAACGACGCGTCAAAATTCTTCCCTTGAAAAAAAAAACCCTAATTTGAATCCCTTCTCACAATTTTACTCCTTTATCCCAAAACTAAACAATTGAAGCATGTTATCGACCTTAACACTCCCGACAATTTTAACTCGTAACTTAACGATTCAAACGTATCTAATCTTATCTTGCATTTTAAAAACCCTGCAATCGGAGGTAAGTGTGGTTAATCCAAATCATCCCCTACAATTTTCCCTTAAAGAAAAAACTCTACAACTCAAGTGGCCACTACAAATAATTTCAAAAAACAATGTTTTCACATAGATAAATATATGTATGTATGAACATACATAATATAATGGCAAAAGACAAAACTTACTTACATATCTAGGGTTGTATCATGGTGTTAGTTTTTGTTTTTGACGTACTCGTATGTAATGTACGGGGATGTGTTACTAGCATGTCAGTTCAATGTGAAAATGTCGTCATCAGCAGTGACGAGAAAGGAGGAAAAAATCAAAACAAAATACAATGTCACTATCAGTGAATCATAATGAAAAAAATAAAAAATTGCAATTGAAAGCATAGAAGAAATTCAAAATGCTGACAAGCCAGAAAATAGACTAAAGATAAGGAAAACTACTCATACACGTGTGCTCATATACTCGTACATACTCGTACATAGTTAAGTCACACGTTCTTTTTAATTTCTTTTCAAAGTTCATATTTTAATTACGAAGCTATATCAATTTTTGATGCTAGGAACTTGTCTGTCGATTTGGCTGGACATTTAAAGCCGTTCGTCGGCAACCTAAAGTCCACCATCGGCTAAATATTCACACCCATAGACTTCAAATCGATACAAAACGCCCATTCAACGATTAAAAGCCAGCGTATGGTAACATCTATAGATACGAACTATACAGACCAATGTCTAGTTTAGTATCCCCGCCAAACTCGTTTGACCGACAATGGAGAATCCACACTAATCCATTCTGGTCGGTAAAGATCTCACCGATGGCGATGCGCTGTCAAACGATTTCTTTGACATCATCCTTGAAAGAATAGTGCAATTCTCCGAGCCAACACAAGATGCAAAATCTTTCAAAAGTCATCCAAACGCTGAGTTTTAACCACTCAATCGACGTATTTTCTAACTATATCCATTCCGTGGTGAGCTGTCTTCAATTCTTGAGTGAGTTGAACTTTATAAAGGTCTAGATGCAAATCCAAATGCAAAATACTCCATAATGCGCCGTCAGACTACCCCAAATGGTGTGCTCGAGTGGACGTCAATAAAATTAAATCTCCTTTAACACCTTCATTAACGGCAATCATATTTCGATGATACTCGTAGATAGACCTTAAAAGATTTCTAACAGAGCCTGTCTTTCGATTTTTTTTTACACTTTTGCCTATGATAAGCTCAGATGGACAATTACATACGTCGACCATATTCTGGTTGCAATGCGCGTCTTCTGTCTTCTGTGACAACCGATTTGACAGTTCTCGGTTGTTTTGTGCTTAGTTACGAGTATGTATGGGTACTCATGGTAAATTAACTCACGCCGGAAAAACCTTTAGAAATTGGTCAAACTTATTTTGAAAAACATAATTCAATTCGAGGAACTCATCGGGCATTACGGACATTTAAAGGTGGTCATCGTCATCCAACAGAGCGATTAATTCGTGAAACTTTTGATAGTTTTCGCAATATGTTAATAGACATCCCGTAAGACGTAGTAGAGTGCGCACACATCACGCGATTGATGGTGATGATGATCCAAATGTGCCAATTTTATATCGTGGTGAACAATTCAACTTGTGTCCATCAATTTTAGGGAAAATTTTTCTTTCATATTTCCAAAGTTTAGACATTAAAGAGTATTTCCTCAATAGAATCAAAATTTCAATTATGTACCAAGTTACAGCGATTTTGGTGAAGCGGCATCTAAACTGGTCCAACCGGAACAAATCGAACCATAGACGTTTTTCTCGAAACCACTTTTGCTAGCTGGCGTGCATGATATCACAAGTTCTACTGAACCGATTTATGTGAGATTTTGTGTGAACCTTCTCTATGCATCCCTCTATGCCGATTAGCAGATTAAAGTCAGAAATTAAATTTTAATTGTTTTTTAAAAAGTTGAAAGCGCGGTAGGTGGGATAACAACATCTTTACTGATTAAGAATCCATTGGATTTTTTTTGTTTCAGGTGACAGAAGGGCTGGAACTATGAACGCCAGGATCCGTTTCGTTTTGTAAATAAATGAATGATAGAAAAATGGATACTAAAAATATTCCTTGGTTTTTTTCTGTACAGAGCCCGAAATTCGTGACTCTACACTAGAGTACCCCCTAATATGGGGGCCCGTGGAATCATTGATCCAATTGGAAGGCATAAACATTGCAGACACGTGGTTTCAGCAGGATGGCGCCACATGCCACACAGCGCTTGAAACAATTAATTTACTGAAGGAAGCATTTGACGAACGATTAATTACACGAGATGGACCTATTACTTGGCCACCTCGTTCGTGCGATTTAACGCCATTAGATTATTTTCTCTGGAAATATGTAAAGTCCAATGTCTACCATTGACCAGAAGCAATTAGGCACTTGAAAGCCAATATTCGACGCGTTATGACCGAAATGCAGGCATTAGTGGCATAAAATTATCTATCAAATACAGCCAATTTCATGGATATTTCCAACATTTTTCTATATTTTATTTTAATGCAAAGTTATCCGCCCCTTATATGCAAATATCATCAGGCATGTCATCTTTTTGTTCGGTTCACGAATCAATCGGTTTCGATAGGAAGCATGTTGAAGTACTGTATGTTCGTACAGTACAATGTTGATGAGCATTTGAACCGATTGGCATTTTAGAACTCACCGCGTACCGTTTATTCGACGATGAGACAGTGAACTTTATTCACTAATTATTCACTTTATGAAATACAGCTTTATTTGCATTTGAAATTAATTGTAAGTCAATAAAATTGAAGAAAAAAAAGCTGCGGAATCTATTTCCGAATAAAATACATGCATTTACAGATCGCTATAGAAAACCCATGGCAAATTGATTAACTGTCAAACGATATTTGCTATTGGAATCTATTAAAATAGAAATGAATAAACGACATTTGTGGGACAGACCGCGAATCAATATGAAAATGAAAACAAATGGCTTGAAACATAAAAAGAACTACGCAAATCCATCATTCGAATGGGGACTAATGGTCGCGAATTCATACAAAAATTTCAGGGAACAAAGCTCTTTCGGTTTTTCGCCAATTTTCAAATTCTCCCGGCTACCTTTCCAATTTCTCTTTGCATTATTCGAACTAAAGAGCAGCATTTAATTTTTATTTACTCGTATGGATAGTTTATATAGGTGTAAGTAGATAGATTATTTACTGATAAAGATATTTTATTTTGTTTTGATTTCTTGTTGCTGATGACGACATTTACAGAATAAACGATCATGCTAGTCGACAATGTCGTACAATGATTTGCTAGTGACACATACTCGTACGTTACAACAAAAAAAAAAAAAAACAAAAAACAAAAGTGTCGCTTTGATAAAGCCCCACTAGTCCAACACGCCTGTGTAAGCCCTTTGTAAGTGAAATAGAAAATCAATAAAAAACTACTTCAATCGTTAACTATAAATACGAAAACTCTGCTTAAATTGCAAACTATTTCGTTTCGTAGTGCAAAGTGAAAGGACGTGTGTAAAAAGCCAATAAAAGCAAATAATTCCGAGAAAAAAGAATCAAGTAAAACGAAGGCGAGACATTCGAGTTCGAAATTAAAAAGAAGAGTTTTTGAGTTTGTGTTTTCTCGTTGTTACTTAAACATTTGCTGCGCATTATTACTTCAATTCAATCTGGATTCTTTTGTTTGCGTTAACAAAGCGATTTTGTGAAAATTCTTCGCTTAATAGTGGAAATTTTAAAGAGTTCTCGATAGAAACCAACATTAAAATGAAACTATTGAACATATTTTTATCAATTCTTTTGATTGGGCTCGTTGCCGCCAAACAGCAACAAACAAATTCAAATAAAAATAGGAACACAGCGATAAACCAAACCCCAGCCCCTACACCGAAACCGAAACAGGAAAATAAATCCTGCTTCCATAATGTGCGTGATGTGTGCCACCAGAAAGAAACGGATGAAGATTTTGAAAGTAAGCCCCTAAGACATTTTTTATTTTTTCACCCCAGTCTCACTCTTATCTGCCGCTTTTTCTCTAGAACATTGCAACTCGACGATGAAATACTTCGAAACAAAAGAAAATGATGTACAGCATTATACTTACCATCTACTAACATCATCATACGACTACATCCTATTATCTACGGTGTTCAGCTCATACGAAAAGGACCGTCCCGGTTTCGCTAAGATTTTTCGTGAACTGTCCGACAAGGCATTCGACAACACCATCAAGTTAATCAAGTATATCACTAGCCGCGGTGGAGTTTTTGATTTTAGCAAACTTTCTAGCATTCCTCATTCAACGACGACAACTGTGGATTTAAATGAATTACACGCTCTGGCCTGGGCTTTGGATAAAGAGAAGGAACTTTCCCATTCGGTTTCTGATCTTCATAAAAAGGTCATTGATTCGGATCCACTAACCGCTCATTTCTTGGAGGAGGAGTTTTTCGAGGATCAGATCAAAACCATTCGCAAATTGTCTGGTCATGTCAACGATTTGAAGAAGATCATGTTGTCTTCTAAAGACGACACTGCCCTGGGAGTGCATTTGTTCGATGAGTACTTGCAATAGCTTTAAGTCACTTTAGCCCATAGATATCTTTTGAGCTACCAAGTAGGCTATGAGTGGGTATGAGGGGCTTTTGATCGCTTGTGGTAAATCAGAAATTTATTTTAAACAATATAAAAATAATCATGAACAAAGCAAGTGAACTCTCATTTCTTATTCCCATTTACTTATTTTGTTACAATTTTCATTTTTTTCGTTATTCACGCCAGGTTACTGCTCCCCTTGAATGGAGTAAAGATAGACGAATATGTGCGCTTCCATTTGATATGACTGCAGTTCTCTGTGAAATGTGTTGTTTTGGTTTTCAATTTTTTATTGTATTCTGAGTCGGCCTTTCTGTAGACACTGACCGATAGGGAAGGCTGAACGAAGGGTCCAAAGGGCGGTTGTTGTTTGCAATTATCAAGGTTGCTTGATAATTTTACGAAACTTAAATGTAACATGATCAACAAAGCTGCTGGAACGGACGGCCTAACTGCCGAGCTATTATAATCTGTAAAATATGGTCAGACGAAAATGGATTCCCAATTAATGGAACCTCAGCATTGTTTGCCTAGACCCCAGAATGCAGAATGCTGATCCTTTGAACTCCGCCATCTTGTCTGCCGAATTGTGTGGACGCCTGAAGCCTTTCGTCAACAACCTAATTGGTCACTATGGTTCTATTCGAGAAACTTATCGGCTATTGCAGGCATTTTATGGTTGTCAAAATCGTCTATCAGAGCGATTAGTCATAGTGGTTTATAATAAAACTTATAAGATTGAACTTGTAGAGGAACTGAAGTCACACCATTATCGTTTGAGCCGCTCATTTGGTGAATTTCATTTGAAAATTTTGTTCAGTGACGAAGTACGCTTTTGGGTAAATGCCTATTCCAATGAAACTTATAACAGAATTGCTGCATTCAGAGATTCAGTTGATAATCCAATGACAAGCCATTGTCGGAACACCATTACATCGACAATGGGTCGATGGGCCGATGGAATCATTTTCGTGCTTCAATTGAAAGGCATTAATGTTGCAGACATATGGTTTCAGCGGGACGTCTGAATCGTATCCAATGCATCTGTTGTATTTTTCATAAAAAAAAAAAAAACTGTAGGAAATTAAATATACTCCTGAACTTGAATTTGATTAAAACCCAATACGCAAATACAAATATGAAACCAATTGCATAATGAAAAAGAAATAGAAAAAGATATTTCAATTGTACAGTGTTGCCAGTATTATTTCCCTAACTACGCTTAAGGTCATAACAATTCTCCCACACTTAAATAAAACTCCTAAGTAAACTACTTCTGGTCCAGAACATAATATTTTCAATTATTTGGTGATCTACGTTGACGATTTGATTTACGCCTTTGCTCAGAGATTATTGATTGTTCAGGGAGAGTATAGTCTTCACTGGCTTCGTTTTGCGCTGTTGGATTTGGGGAAATGTCAGGAGTACTTTCGTTTAGTGATGGCGGAAATTTCTGGGGCTATACTGTTGCAAGATTTTTTGTTGATATTCTTCTAATTCCTGAGGTTGATGAAAATGATCCGGTGAACTACTATTTTGCTCGTAACTGGTTTATGTGTCTTATGAGATTATATCCATGATCCAGTTATACCAAATACCAAAATGTCGGCCCATTTTGATCTATCAAACTAGGTTTGAGTCAAGAGACCTCTCGCGAAAAAGCGTTAATTAAAACAGAAAATAATACGGTCGATACAAAATTGTGGTACTAAGTGCATTAGGTACCAATGGAACAATTCTCAACTAGGAATTAAGATGCATATTTGCAAGTTTCTAAGTTCACCAACAACGTAACCTCACCAAATGAATAGAACAGGGCTCTAACAGACTTCACCAGAACAGTTAAATAGTGAGAAAAGGCGTCTTGGGGAACCCCAAAACTATTCAGAAATGGAGAACATTTTAGATGAGAGAAATAGGGAATTAATTAATGAACTCGTAACAAAGTCTGATTTTCAGTTAGTCTACTCAGAGCCCGCAAGGTTAAGAGAAAGGCACGAAGCCGATTATCTAGAATATCGAAATAAGTTATTAGAGGCACAACTAGATAAAATCATGCAGAAAAGTACGGAAGCAAATGTTGTCATGCACCTGGTCGTGGAGAACAACACAGACCAAATTGATAAGGCGAAGTTCGTATGTGGTGGGCTGATGGATAAAAGTGAGACCTTGGAACTGCTACACTAATAGTTAGAATGAAGTTCCGTAGATCGGCCATGGATGTGCTAAAGAACGCAAACAAATTAAAAGGCACAACAATCATCATCCACAAAGACATTCCGCGCAATTTAGGATGGAACAAAGTTAAGTCAAGAAATATTTGGAGAAATTCCGGCATATTTAGCCAACTTCAGGAATAATTTGTAAAAACAACATAAATAATGCGTGTGACCCGTCAATGTCATCTAACAGCTGTCAACCACAGAAATCAGAAGCGCGCTGAAGGTGCAACCACAAGGAAAAATGTAAGCGATCCGAGTATACGCAAAAGTGGCTGTTCACACGAGCCACATAATTGAGGTGAACACGTATACCAGATCAATGTTACATTGAAAAGAATTAAAAATCTTCAGTTATAACGTAGCAGGCTTAAAAAACGAATTAATATTGATGGATTAAAGGATTTTTAAGAAATTTGAAATATTTGTATTATTAGAAACACATATGGCAACGATTAGTATAAGGCCTCGTAGAAGTAGCATCTTCCGACAGGTGCTGGTTCCTTAAATGACGAGAATGAGCCTCTGCAGCCGAACATCTTGCAGCTCTGCTAATAAGTCCTACTTCACGCCTCCCCGTGGCGCCATCAGGGAATCTCACTAGAGGTTGCGAAGTGAAGGGGGCAAATGGCGAGTTTCCTGCGCCATTAACCAGGATTAGTGTCGGAAAAACAAAACAAGACCTTATCCGGGCTACTCCGACATATTTGGAGCTCAGGCGGGAAAGGATTTCCAGGACTTAGTCAGGGTCCTGGAAAAGAGATGGTGGCGGACGAGCCCTATAAGGGCCTACGGCAGCGCTCACATCCCGGAACGGGTTACTGGCTTCGGTGTAACGGACCCCTCGTCCTAGGGGCACTCAAAGTGGAACTGGTCCTCCAGGTTGGAGGTTGTGCCGCCGGGGTAACTGCCCGGCCATTTAAAAAAAACAAGAAGTTACGAAGCATCAACAAGCCTCGGATATGGACGGATCTAGGACAATGAGCTTCGGATATGCACGTGGAATGTTAGATCCCTTAATAGACCACGTGCAGCCGAGCAACTAGCGGAGGCCCTAGACTGCTGCAAAGCAGACATAACCGCCATCCAAGAAATGCGATGGGATGGGCCGGACAAAAAGAGGATGAAAAACTGCGACATCTACTACGGCAATTGCTATCGACGGCAAAAGCAGCGCTTATTTGGATGCGGATTTGTTGTCGGAGGCAGACTAAGACGAGAAGTCCTCAGCTTCCGGCATGTGAGCGAGCGCCTCGTAGCAATCCGCATCAGGGCTAAATTCGCCAACATAAGCCTCATATGCGCGCATGCCCCCACAGAGGAGAAAGATGACGACACCAAGGATGCCTTCTACGAGCTCCTCAACAAGACCTACGAGCAATGCCCTAGCTATGACATTAAAATTGTCCTCGGTGATTTTAATGCAAAGCTAGGAAGAGAAGGTATCTTTAGTGGAACAATCGGAAAATATAGCCTGCACAACACCACCTCCGATAACGGATTCAGGCTAATCGACTTTGCGGCGGGGCGAAACATTGTCGTGGCTAGCACGCGGTTCCTACATCTCGACATACACAAGGGGACTTGGAGAACTCCTGATCAATCAACAGTCAACCAGATTGATCACATTGCGATCGACGCAAGACACTCCTAAAGCATTATGGATGTCCGTACGTTCCGAGGAGCCAACATCGACTCGGGCCATTACCTTGTTGTAGCCAAGGTACGGTTGCGGATATCCCAAACTACGCCAAGACAAACTAATGCTGTGAGAAAATTCGACGTCAGACGGCTACAATCGCAAGAGATCGCCAAGTCCTTCTCCGATCGAGTGTCTCTTAATCTCTTCAGAGGTCCAATGCCGCCAGCATCAAGCATCGAAGACCATTGGAAACACTGCCAAAACGCCATCAGAGATGCCGCTTCTGATGTGCTGGGTTTCACTCGTCCACCACAACGAAACCCCTGGTTCGATGATGAATGCCGGCAAGCACATGCAGCTAAGCAAGATGCATATAACGCGGCGCTGCTTAGAAAGACCAGAGCTGCTCATGAGCTCTATGAGCGGAAGAGGAGAGACGAACACCGGCTTCTCAGGAGGAAGAAGAAAGAGCATGAGAAGCGCGCGATCGAGGAAATTGAGAGATGCCACTCCAAGAATGAGGTTCGAAAGTTTTACCAAAAGGTAAAAATAACATGCCGCGGAAACAAACCCCGAACCGAGGCCTGTAGAGATGAACAAGGGAACATCGTAGTAGAATCGCAGTCGATGCTGAGGATTTGGAAAGATCATTTCTGCAGACTGTATAACGGCGATGACGGACCAAATACCGCTGTCAGGCAGAATCAACCTTTCAACCTGGACGATGATGACCAACAATTCCGTCCACCCGACCTGGATGAAGTGAAGATAGCCATATCGAAGCTTAAGTCCAACAAAGCTGCTGGAGCGGATGGCCTGACTGCCGAGCTCTTCAAAGCGGCAGGCGATGACTTGGTAAGGAGCATACACCAACTCATCTGTAAAATATGGTCGGACGAAAGTATGCCCGATGAATGGAACCTCAGCATTGTTTGTCCAATTCTCAAGAAAGGAGACCCTCTGAACTGCGCCAACTACAGAGGCATCAGTCTCCTTAACATCGCATATAACATCTTATCCGCCATATTGTGTGAACGCCTGAAGCCGTTTGTCAACAACCTGACAGGTCCATATCAGTGTGGCTTCAGGCCAGGAAAGTCCACCATCGACCAGAAATTCACACTACGGCAGATCTTGGAGAAGACCCATGAGCTTCAGATCGATACCCACCACCTATTCATCGATTTTAAGGCCGCGTATGACAGCATCTATAGAGACGGGCTATATAGAGCAATGTCTAGTTTTGGCATCCCTGCCAAACTCGTCCGTCTGTGCAGGATGACGATGGAGAATGCACGCTGCTCCATCAAGGTCGGTAAAGATCTCACCGAGACCTTTGATGTCCAGAAAGGATTAAGACAAGGCGATGCGCTGTCATGCGATTTTTCAACATCGTACTTGAAAGAATAGTGCAAAACTCACGAGCAAACACAAGAGGCACTATCTTTCAAAAGTCCGTCCAACTACTCGCATACGCCGACGATATTGACATAATCGGGAGAAAGCAGCGTGATGTCAGTGGCGCTTTCGCGAGTATTGAGACGGAAGCGGCGAAAATGGGTTTAGCGGTCAATGAGGGCAAGACCAAGTATATGCTGTCAAGCAAAAAGGACAACCAACACCGACGTCTCGGACAGAACGTCACCCTCGACAGATATAACTTTGAGGTAGTTAAGGACTTTGTCTACCTAGGCTCCGCTATAAATACAGACAACGACACCAGCGCTGAGATCAAGCGAAAAATAACTCTTGCCAACCGCTGTTTCTTTGGGTTAAGAAGGCAATTGAGTAGCAAAGCCCTCTCTCGGGCAACAAAAGTCACCCTTTATAAGACTTTAATAATCCCGGTCCTGCTCTATGGCGCAGAGGCATGGACATTATCAAAAATGGATGAGGGTGTTCTTGGTTGCTTCGAGAGAAAAATTCTTCGGGCGATCTTCGGTCCCGTCTGCATTGACGGTGAGTGGAGGAGGAGATACAACGACGAACTGTATGGACTGTACAGCGACATGGACCTAGCCAGAAGAGTGAAGATCCAAAGACTGAGATGGCTGGGTCACGTAGAGAGCATGGACACCAATGCTCCGGTCCGAAAAGTCTTCTAATCCGCCCCCGAGGGACAGCGCAGTAGAGGAAGGCCAAGACTTAGGTGGCGCACGCAAGTGGAAGAGGACCTCAGCCAACTTAGCGTGCGAAACTGGAGACAGCTAGCCAGGGATCGAGCTAGCTGGAGAAGCTTGTTGACTGAGGCCCAGGTCCACCCCGGACTGTAGCGCCACCTAAAGTAAGTAAGTAAGAAACACATATAATAAATTATGAAGAAAATAGATTTAAGACTTTTTTTAAAAAACTATGAAACTATTCGCATACCTGCGGTGAAACCGAACCTGTTGGACGAACAAGTGGAGGAAAACTTTTGTGGTATCGTAAGCAGTTGGAGGGTATTGACATTGAATTGAAGAAGGTAAAAGAAGAGCAGTAGTCTGAACTAAAAATGGTTGGTACCACTTTCTACATTGTGTCAATATACCATATTACAACGGTAGTCAATGGATACGGGATTTCAGCTGGCTGAGTGACCTTATGAATAATGGAGGATCAGCAGACCTAATGCTATTTGGAGATTTTAATGGAAGAATAGGTGTTTAAGCCAAAACAGCTCTCAACTAATGTTATATGTACACTTAACTAAATTCTACTCTTATACGAGTATGCAATATCGCCCTTGAATAAAAAAATATAATATAGAACGCCCAGATGGCACTTGTGTTAGCAAAGTTGTATACCATCTACGGGCAACCTCATTACGTTTATATTTTACACTTCCTCTTTCAATTACTAACCTTCTTCGAGGTAAGACCAATTCAAGAATAAAAGGCATATTCCGTATTCACGACTAATTTCGTTTTATTTTTCGCTTTTCGTTCTCTCAACAAACTTCTTTCGAGGATCGTCTTTGCACCTCAACATTTGGTCCAGTCGAGCCGAATAAACCAATAATTAATTCTCAATAAATAAAATTAAGCCAACCTACTGGAATAATTGCAAACCGGTGTTAATTTACGATTACCACATGGAAAATCATCCACTTAATCTCTTCATCATCAATCAATAATCCCAATCATCATTTCTAATTAATTCTACAACATCATCATTATTACTTTGCACATTAAAACAAAAAATAGAAGATCCACAACTTCATCAAGAAAAAAAAAAACAATCTAACATAATCATCATCAAAACTTCATTATTAACCACCATCTTATCAATGACAAAACTTAAACGCATGCTGACCGTCACAGCTGTGCACGCATCAACCGCATGAAGATCAACATCTGGGGAATAATACATCAAACAAGTGTAAAAGGTACGTGTACGGTATAATATTTCAGTGCCATTTATGTTTAAAAATACTATTTTTTATAAAATAAATAATTTGCTAATTAAGTACATATACATATCTTGAGATAAATAATATTAAGTGCATCTTAACTTGGTGATTCGAATTTAAGTTACATACTCGGTTAGTTTTCATTTAATTTTTTATCCACAAAACGTCATAAATGGAGAATTTCATTTTTTGCGCTGATAACTTAGGGGAATACTCTGCGGATATTAAAGAGGTTCCTACAACATATCCTGTTTGGAATTTATATTGACCGCTTCCAACAAGCTAAATCCTTTCCCTAGTGATCCTAAGCCTCTTGATGTTCAAGAGAGTAGTGCTTCGCAAGAGAGTAGTGTTTCGCAAGCTAAACTTCCCTTACCAGACAACTATTCTTTAAATAGTGTTTTTTCTTTACCTCCATGTGATTCTGAAAATTTTCACGGTGATTATCTATCGTGGCCATCCTTTCTCGGCGGTATACATAAATCACACTCGATTAAGCCCAGTTCAAAAGTTGTTTCATCTCCGAGCCAAGACTCGAGGAGACGCATTTAACATTGTATCGAAGTTCACTTTAACAGATACCAACTTTGAACTTGCGTGGAAAGCTCTAAGTAATCAATACGAAAACAAGAGGATCATGGTTAATAGTCAATTGAAGATTTTAATGAATCTTCCGATTATAACTGTTGAAACAGATAATGCCCTTAAGCGCCTTCATAGAGAAGTGAGCGATTGTCTTTCCGTCTTAAAAACCTATGGAATCGACACAAACTCATGGGACTCATTCTTGACATTCCTTGTGTCAGTTCGTCTACCTGAGAAAACTCTTTCGCTATGGGAACAGGACCTAAAGAATCCATCAGAAATACCTACCTGGAAAAATATGAGTGAGTTTCTAGCAGCTAGGTATAAAATGCTGGAAACGGTTACTGATATACGCCTCTCTGCAAAATCTAAGAGTTCCAATGTTATTCATGCGAATGTGACTAGAATGGTCAACACACATTATGTTAAATCGAATAAAAATTCCTGCGCGATCTGTCAAGGCAATCATTCACTTAGAACCTGTCCCTCGTTTTTACGAATGTCAGTTGATAACCGATCTGAAATAGTTCGAAACCACAAGTTGTGTTCAAATTGCTTGGCCTCCTATCATACTTTACAGGAATGTAAGAGCCAGTTTACATGTAACCATTGTAAGAAACGGCACCATACCCTTCTTCATATTTCCACTTCACCACTGCGAGCCATGCCAACTTCTTCGACTTACTCCCGATTAAATTCCAGCAAGGATCCCCAACCAGAAATACAGTCCATTATTCCGTCTAATTCAGCTAATGTCAGTTCATTCTTTTCTACTTCGACGAAACAGATTCTGTTAGCAACTGCTTTAGTTTCTATTTACGTCCAGAGTTTCAAATACACTCTTCGAGCTCTAATTGACCCTGGATCGGAAGTCACTTTGATATCCAAAGCTGCACAACTTCGTTTAGGACTCCCATTCACTTCTATCCATGCACAAATATCTGGTGTTAACACAGCTTTAGCTACAACATCCAAACGGTTATGCCATTTCACATTGGGATCTGACGTAGATCAAAAAGCTGCGATTTCTGCACAAGCGCTAGTTGTTGAAAATCCAACTGGAAAGCTTCCGTCTCAGTCAGTTGAATCTCTGGACATGAGGAAGTTATCAGGACTCAGACTCTCTGACCCACATTTTTATAAGTCCTCTCGAGTAGATTTACTCATAGGAGCCGATCTCTATCCAGACATAATTTTGGAAGGACTCCATCATAATATATCTGGAAAGCTAATAGCTCAAAATACAATTTTTGATTGGATCATATCCGGTCCTTTACTTAATCTACATAATTCATCTTTCACAAAGTTCGTTACGTATTTCAACACAATTTCTCGCGATGACGATATAAAGCGCTTCTGGGAACTCGAAGAAATACCAGCTCCCAAGCCACTATCTTATGAAGATCGCTTTTGCGAAAGCCTCTATTCCGAATCGACATATCGAGATATTGATGGAAGATATGTAGTGAAACTAACATTTAAGCCTGAATTTCCGGAAGACAAGAAATTGGGACTTTTACGAAACATTTGCGAAAAGCATTTTCTTAATTCCGAACGTCGATTAAAGAAAAATCCATCTTTAGAGTCTGAATATAATAAGGTTATAAAAGAATACATAGAGGTTGATTACATGCAACGAATACCTTCTAATGAGTTAATCCAAGACAGTAGGATTACGTCTTACTATCTACCTCATCATGCTGTTGTGAAGCCAGAAAGCTCGACCACAAAACTACGAGTGGTCTTTAATGCTTCAAATCCATCGGATAATGGCAATAGTCTTAATGACGTGCTTTATATCATACCCACTCCAATCAATTGGAAGATATACTACTTAGGTTTTCGTCCTTTTCCCGAGCTCTGAGAGTAATATCATATGTCCTACGGTTCACTCACCAATTAAACCCTAGGTTAAAGCATAGAAATTCATATCCAACTGGAGATATTACCAGAGAAGAAATAGTTACTACCAAGGAAAAACTTATAACTCTTTCTCAAAAGATATATTTCCAACCTGAATACGAAGGGCTGCATAATACGAGTAGACAATCGATCGATCGATCAAGTAAACTTTTAGCTCTGAATCCAATTCTTGATGCCAATGGCATAATGCGAGTAAATGGCCGCCTAACTAATTCTAATCTGTCATGGAGTGAAAGATATCCCATCCTCTTACCTTATAATTCACACTATGCCAAACTTCTTGTGAACTTCGTCCATGAGATATCCCTCCATGGAGGAAACCGGTTGATGTTGGTTCTCATTCGTCAAGCATACTGGGTTCCTAAACTCAAAAACCTCATTAAAGCTAGTATAAACCACTGCAAAGTTTGTGTTATTCACAAGAAACAACTACGTTCTCAACTCATGGCCCCACTTCCTCCAGAAAGAACTGACTTTTCAAAACCCTTTTCGAAAACTGGTTTGGATTTTGCTGGGCCATTTGACATAAAAACTTATATTGGTAGAAGTTGTCGCATAACAAAGGGCTACGTATGCGTGTTCGTGTGTTTCTGTACTAAAGCTATACATTTAGAGGGAACGACGGATCTATCTACAGCTGCATTTTTAGCTGCATTTCACCGTTTTATTGCGAGAAGAGGTCTTCCTCAAGTCCTCTATTCGGACAATGGAAGCAACTTTGTTGGAGCTGATAGAATTCTTAAGGACAATTTCAAAAAATACTTAAAGGAAGCCGCCTCTCAAATATTGGTATCGCACAATCATTCCATTTCTTGGAATTTTATCCCTCCAGGAGCGCCCCACATGGGTGGACTGTGGGAAGCAGGGGTTAAAAGCTTCAAACTCCATTTCAAAAAAATTACTACTGGCGCAAAATTCACGTTTGAAGAGTTTTCAACTCTGCTCTGTCGAATCGAAGCTTGTCTTAATTCTCGTCCAATCAGTGCAACATCTGAGAATGTCGATGACATTCTTCCTCTCACACCAAGTCATTTCCTGATCGGAGGTCCTCTTATTTCTTTACCTATAGAAGAACCTATACCTAAAGAATCCTCCATTTCTCTTGTGAATCGATGGGAAAAGCTTAAGATTCTTCAACGACATTTTGCTAAACGTTGGAAAGATGAGTATCTTAAGGAAATGCATAAAAGATACAAATGGAAGTTCCCACACAGAGATGTACAGGTTGGGGATCTCGTAGTTGTACGAAAAGAGCACGATTGTACGGAGTGGCGATTAGGCCGTGTCAGCAAAGTTTTTCCAGGCTCCGACGGTAGGGTACGTGTTGCTAGCATTCGAACTCAGCAAGGTGAAATAACGAGACCTATTGTAAAACTTTGTGTTATTCCTTCAGAATAACTTTGTTTAAGATAGATATGTACTTAAAATAGTTGTGATTGAATTAATTAAAGCGTTTGTTTTTTATTGTATTGCTTTTAATTATTTGATTTATTAAAGTTGTAATTGAAATGAACTATTAATACCGTACATGCATCTTATTTTTATTCATATAGGTACAAAATTGTACTTATTTAATATTGTTTATATAAATGTCTTACATATTTATAAAATCTCAAGAATGTTTATTGAATTATATAATTTAGATAGTTTAGATATCCCTTACTAACTTTCCTTCCTTCCGGAGTGAGTGGAACCCCTCCGGTAAAGTACAAAGGTTCCCAATCTGACTTACGTTCAGATATAGGGTCCAGCTAGGTTTGCAGAAAATATTTCTGCAAGGTGGGCGGCAATGTTTAAGCCAAAACAGCTCTCAACTAATGTTACTCGTATATGTACACTTAACTAAATTCTACTCTTATACGAGTATGCAATATCACCCTTAAATAAAAAAATATAATATAGAACGCCCAGATGGCACTTGTGTTAGCAAAGTTGTATACTATCTACGGGCAACCTCATTACGTTTATATTTTACACTTCCTCTTTCAATTACTAACCTTCTTCGAGGTAAGACCAATTCAAGAATAAAAGGCATATTCCGTATTCACGACTAATTGCGTTTTATTTTTCCCTTTTCGTTCTCTCAACAAACTTCTTTCGAGGATCGTCTTTGCACCTCAACAATAGGTTTGTCACAAAGCAACTGGTTACTCAGAATTCATATATTCAAATCGTAAATCGAGGACTCAAAAGGTGTTAGCAGATGCTTTGGACTGCAGGATTCTCAATGGAAGCTCTGAAGGACACCATCGAGGTGAATACACATTTCTGCGCGGAACAGCATATTGTCCTCGGTGATTTTAATGCGAAGCTAGGAAGAGAAGTTATCTATGGCGGAACAATCGGGAAATATAGCCTGCACGACACCACCTCTTATAACGAATTTAAGCTTATCGAATTTGCGGCGGGGCGAAACACTGTCGTAGATAGCACGCGGTTCCCCCATCTCGATATACACAAGGGGACTTAAAGAACTCTTGATCAATCAACAGTCAACCAGATTGATCACATTGCGATCGACGCAAGACACTTCTCCAGTATTATGGATGCCCGTACGTTCCGAGGAGCCAACATCGACTCGGACCATTACCCTGTTGTAGCCAAGGTACGGTTGCGGATATCCCAAACTACGCCAAGACAAACTAATGCTGTCAGGAAATTCGACGTCAGACGGCTACAATCGCAAGAGATCGCCAAGTCCTTTTCCGATCGAGTGTCTCTTAGGAGGTCTAATACCAGCATCAAGCATCGAAGACCATTGAAAACACTGCCAAAACGCCATCAGAGATGCCGCTTCTGATGTGCTGGGTTTCACTCGTCCACCACAACGAAACCCCTGGTTTGATGATGAATGCCGGCAAGCACATGCAGCTAAGCAAGATGCATATAACGCGGCGCTGCATAAAAGGACCAGAGCTCATGAATACGCTCTATGAGCGGAAGAGGAGAGACGAACATCGGCTTCTCAGGAGGAAGAAGAAAGAGCATGAGAAGCACGCATTCGAGGAAATTGACATAATCGGGAGAAAGCAGCGTGACAACTAACACCGGCGTCTCGGCTCTGCTATAAATACAGACGACGACACCAGCGCTGAGATCAAGCGAAGAATAAGATCAAGAAGAATAAATTGAGTGGCAGCAAAAGTCACTCTTTATAAGACCTTAATAATCCCGGTCCTGCTCTATTGCGCAGACATGGACATTATCAAAAATGGATGAGGGTGTTCTTGGTTGCATTGATGGTGAATGGAGGAGGAGATACAACCATGAACTCTACGGACTGTACATCGACATCGACCTAACCAGAAGAGTGAAGATCCAAAGACTGAGATGGCTGGGTTATGTAGAGCGTATCCACACCAATGCTCCGGTCCGAAAAGTCTTCGAATCAGTCTTCCGAGGGACAGCGCAGTAGAGAAAGGCCAACACTCAGGTGGCGCACGCAAGTGCAAGGGGACCTCAGTAAACTTAGCGTGCGAAATTGGAGGAAGCTAGCTAGGGATCAAGCTGGCTGGAGACGCTTGTTTACTGAGCCCCAGGTCCTAACCGGTCTGTATCGTCACTTAAAGTAAGTAATTAAGCATTTTGGAAATGTCAAATAATAAATGTCTATACAATAAAATATCAAATCGATTCATAATTTTTTGGCGATATTGGCTTACTCATCAAAGATATATAACTGCTGTAGCGGACTTTTTTGTAGAACTACTCGTATTTAAGAGATACATTTCCACAACTCATTATATTCGTGTAATTCTTACGGTTTTTGCAGCGCACGTCAGCATGGCTCGCAGATGGCGGATTTTTTTCTGACTTACGTGACACTTATTGGTATACCCGTATTTTGGCTAATTTACTCAATAGTTTCATAAATGAAAACTTATATGTTATTCTCATGTATGAGCTGTATTATTGTAAAGTTCTATTAAAATCTATTCAATCGTATTTGCGTGAAAGAGTAATAAACATCCACACATTCATCCATATGTGCTTTCACGTTAATAACATTAGTAATATGTGTCGCTTATTATAATATAGTAGTGGTGTATATTTTATATATGGAATATATATTTTTGTGAATCAAACACAAAAAACGCTTACTATGGAAAATCATACTGCATATTATATTGCATTATCGTGGGATGAGCTTTCTCAATGGTTCATGCAAAATATTTACCTCGATTCGGCAACAGCAACTCAATAAGTGGCTTAACTAAAAAGGCTTATTAAAAGAATTGCAAGCCGGTTTACTCCAAGGTCGATCACATTTTTGTGCTAAAGAGCATTGGAGAATCCTTCCTTTATCGATTTTAGGGCGGCATTCGTTGCGGTGGATAGACGTGCGCTTATTTACAAACTCTATGGACTCGGGATGTCTCCAAAGTTTGGAAAAGTCTTACAAAATCTGTATTAGGAAACTATAGCCGCAGTTTGGAATTTAGAAGAAATATCAGAAAGGTTCCAAACAGAGTCTGGCGTTCGACAGGGGTGTGCACTGAGCCCTCTGCTATTCGCACTTTTCATAGAGGATCTAAAGGATTACATTAGTGGAGGTGTAGAGTTAGCGGGGACCACTGTAAAGATCCTCCTTTACGCTGACGACATATGATGATGTGATCGTATAGATGCTGTACTACTTGGAATCTCACAGTTAACCTCAACAAATCTAAGATAGTGATCTTCAGAAACGGTGATGGAAGAAATAGCATAAGCGAAAGATGGTTCTATAATTCAATACCTATTGAAGTTGTGAACGAATTTAGATACCTACGAGTGTGCCTTACAAAAAACTTAAGTATAGAAAAGCATCTGTGTGAGAAAGTTGCTAAGGCCAAGAGTGCTACCCATATTGGAGCCATTTGGAAAAATTCTTTGCCAACAGAAGTATGGCGCATGGCTGTAAGTTCCGTGTATTTGATGCAGCTGCAAAACCAATTATGTTCCATGCGTCACAGGTGCAATGCTGTGGTATGCAGCTGGACTTGCATACTGAAAATCTCAATGAATGGAGAGGTAAACTGAATGAGTTAATTTCTATGATTGTTGAGAAGCTTCGAGAGAAATTTATCGAAGAGTGGTTTACAGACGGCTTTGTCATAAACTGGGCCCAAGAAACTACTTCAGAGATGAGAACACTGTGGAGCATATCTCGATGATGGTCAGACTTCGTGCCGAGTAACCGGTGAGAAAGAGAGGATGTTTTCATTTCGTATTTAAACGAAATGAAGGTGCAAAACTTTTTATGTAATGCAAAGTAGCGCAAGCTTACCGAAACAGAATTTCCAGCGAAAACTTCTGAATTCAAAATAAATAAGAAAGGTTGGTGTTAGATACTGATGTGTAAGGAACATAGACGCAATAAATGTATGCATGTAATTTATTTTAATAGTCAAGCTGGCAGACGGCTTTGCCATGCTAAAAGTGTTTTTTCTTTGCCATTGTACATACATGATTTGAACAAGAAATAAAAAAATTTAAGTTAAAATACTGTGGGCGAGGATGGTATCACAGCCGAATTATTACGCGCTATCAGCAGAACTTCAATACCCTCACATCAGAAAGACATGGAAAGCAACTGGAAAGCAATAAGTCTACTTATATAGAAGATACTTGCAACAATCATTCAAGGGAGACTTCAAAACAAAATCGAAGAAAATCTAGGAGATGAACGGGATGGCTTCCGCCCACATAGAAGCTGCGTAGAGCAAGTCATCACTCTGCGCATAATAGTTTAGGAGTCCATAGAATGGCGTACACCTCTATACCTGCTGTTCATCGATTTCCAGAAGACCTTTGACACCATCAAAAGAGTTGCAGAAGCAGACGTTGATAATAGACTTTGAAAAGCAAGAGCAGAATTCGGCCAATTACGACCTATATATCTGGAGGAGTACCCAGATTTCCAGAAACACGAAGCTCAGAATATTCAACTCATGTGTCAAGTCAGTTCTGATATATTGCAGCGAAACCTGCTTGATTTCCAGCAATATCATACAGAGACTTCGAGTATTCATCAACAAATGTCTCCGTACCATATGTCGAATATTGTGGCCAAACATCATCAGGAACGTGGATCTGTTGGAAATGGCAAAAGAAGAACCAATTGCGATACAGATTAAGAGACGCAAACGGGAATTGGTCGGACATACCATCAGAAAAAAAGCCGACAGCATTACCAGAATGGAGTTAGAGCGGAACCCTCAAGGCAAAAGATCCTTGAACAGTGTAAAATTAACTGCAACCAATCGAGTGAGATGGAGATGCCAAGTGGAGTGGCAAAAAAAAAAAAAAAAAAAACTGCATACTTGGAGTTTATTTACTATTTTATTGCAAGGTATTAGAGAACGTGTTCCATGAACCAAAACAATTCATATATAAAAAAATATAAAGTTACACCACTTGTGTCTAGAAAATAACAAAAGGTGCATTTTATTGGCAGGTCAGTAACCAGCACAGTAAAATTTAACATTACAAACAACAAGTCGGATGCTGGCGTTAAATAAGCCAGCATTCGTTGCTGCCGATAAAGTTTTAAAAATTGAAATTCAGATGGTGCAATGTATGCTATAAGAAATGATTTTGTTTTATGAAGGATGCGTTCGTTAATTATCTGTTTGTTCTTACACGAACTAAAAAATAATAGAAAGAAAAATAATTTTCATGTTAAATTTGTACGTGTTTAAGTTTAACTTTTTTGTGAAATTTTAACAAATTTGTTGCTTTTGTTGATTTATTCTTAAGTTTCAGCACAAAAAGAATTTCGCGCATGCATTTTACGAAGCGAATTCTATTTGTTCAGGCCTATAAACTAAATGCGAGTTAAAAAAAAACATTCGCAACCTTGCGAACACACCCGAAAGCTTATTCAACAAGTCAAATGACGTTTGGAGTGAGTTAAATCGTTTTATTCGCATTGAATGCTGAGCTGGCTACTGACCTGCCAATAAAACGTGGCTAAACGTTTTGAAATAAGGGAACACTTATAGGTACGAGTATGAGTAGGAGTTTTTCCCGCCAGAAAATTTTCAAATTCATTTTTATATTTCGCACTCAAAACCATAACATGACGATAACATTTGATATGATATTCCATATCATTAATCGAGTCCCGCAAAGTTCAATTTCTCCATACTTAAGTTGTTTACTTTTTCGATATGCTATCATTGCGCAGCACTTTTCAAATGTTTCGTTTTTAATTTCGGATAAAGTTCCGAATAGTATTCACCTCCGATTTTCTTCAAATTTTTTGACGTGATGTCTAGTATGTCAGAAGTAAAAATCCAAAGGGGTTTTTGGCGCAAACTACTGATAAGGACGAAAAGGACCTGGAAAGAAAACCTCAAAAATTGTGGGTTGGTTCATTAAAATGTGGTTTACCAATTCTTACAAAAATAAAAAACGAAACAGCATCGCTTTTACCAAAACCATTTAAAGACTTTCCAAACGAAACTTAATCCACAGGCAACATGTTGCCCATAATAGGTGGAATAGCCGATCTGCGAACGCAGTCTCAGATTATACCATTTGTCAAAAATTTAGTACATGAGTGGAGTATTTAAGCTCAAACGCTCGCTTCCTTCCCTCTTTTTCTTTCGTACCTTCTTAACCTTCATTACCACCAAGTTTGTGTGCGGGTGGCTAAGCTTGAATCAAATCAAAGAAAACAAGTAAAAGAAAAAAAAGGTGTGAATCATTTAGACAAAAAAGGGAACAAAGAATCAAATAAAAGTAAATCAAAATAATTTAGTTAAGCCGATAAAAATCTAATTCGTGTGTCTTTCGAACAGAGTACTGCGGATGGCCGTTGGAAGAAAAGCGCGTGCAACGCCTGGGTCGCCATTGCAAGACAAGCGGGACCAGTTACAGTTATGTAGCGGCTCGTGATAACGGCCACTTAATTTTTCCAAACCATCTGCAGATTTTTATACGTTACCAAAGAAAGTTTTTTTCGGCCTGAAAGAAAAAAACAAAACACGAAGAAAAAAAATGCAAGAACAAAAAAAACAAACAAAAGACAAACTTCAATGATGTTTCCCGCCCGACACATGCTCGTACAGGACATCAAAATATACCCTATTATGAAGCCTTAGATTGGATTAAAGATTTTTTTATATATGCAAATTTACCTAACCAAATATTTTGACAAGTAGAGGTAGTTGGTGCACAAACATCACTGCAGCCAACATAATTGAAATCGTGACTATACAATTTGCTATCTTACAAACATACATGTAATACATGTATTTTTGACATCTAAAACTATTTCTCACATATAAACTATTTACCTTAGTACCTACATGCATATTTTCATAAATAGAATAAAACATATTTAAATGAAGTGTCTAAAAATTCAATCTCATGAACTGAATAGTAAGGCGTATTTCTGTTCTGTGTCACATATCGAGATTGTAGCATGCGCTCCGTTTTCCTACATTCGTCTTTAAAATGGTCAAGAGAATATATCTTCATAGGATTGATTAGGTGTATATACTTGGGGCTAATATTTGTTTTCAGAATTTGAATAAGATCTTGCCCTTTCATGGGCTCTCGAAATTGGCTTTTCAATTGCAATATACCATTGAAAAAATCTTCAAAGCTCTCCCGAGGCAGTTGTCGTCTATCCATAATTTGTTTTATGATTTCGAAATCATTTTCATGAACAATTGTAGTTATTTTTTAACATATCAACCCTGAAGACAAAATCTTCTACGGAAATGGTTTTTATAGATCCATTGTACTTAAGCCCCCAACGGTCTAGGCGAAATTTTGGATCGTCAGACGAACCTGCATTTGATCTAAAGCTAATGTAAGAGTTTGCATATGAATATTCATCATGTATTGGACGGATGTTATTCAGCAACTCATTTTGACTTTGATAACTATGCGAACTCTTTGAACTTGCCAGAAACGAAACTACAGACCACGACTTTATTGACGAAAATCACATACTGAGACTGACTGACTTGGACGTAGAATGCAGTGTAAGTCTAGCTCCTCGTGGTGCATTCTGGGGTAAAAATAAATAACTTACTGTACTATACTTATTAGAAAGAACTAATTTCTTTCATAATCCTCAAAGAAAAATAATCAACAAATAAAAATCTAATAAAAAGTGGGTTTGGTCATTTTCAATTTTCTCAAAAAACACGAAGACATAAAATCATTTAGTTTTCAGTTTTTGATTAAAAATTATTTTATTAGTGCAACAAATTTCAGAAATAAAAAACAAAAATCTGTAATTTCACAGTTTTAAAAAATTACACTTTACAATTTTTTTTCATCTGTTCTTTTCCAAATTTTGAGTATAAAACCCGTTTTTTTTTTTTGAAAAACTATGCACAGATTTCACCTGATTTAAAAATAACCTAATAGAACAAAGTATTGCCCATAAAAAAAGGTATAATACTTAATTGTAAGTATTACCGTTATTTTTTAATACTGTTTGTTTTCCACTTTTAGTACTTTTTTTATGAAATTGCCCGTCCCGCCCATACGGGGGAGATAGACCCCACATCCCATAGTAAAATATGCTTGTATTGAACTGTTTTTCAAAAAACCCTTATCAATTTTTGGCGACTAAGTTATCGTACTCTCCCCCATCATTCTTTCCATAAAATTCTTATTCGAACTAACGAGCAGCATTCAATTTTTATTTACTCGTATAGACAGATTATATACATATGTACCTAGATAGATTATTTATTGATAAAGATATTTTATTTTATTTTGATTTCTTGTTGCTGAAGACGACATTTACAGAATGAACGATCAGGCTAGTCGATTAAACGTAAAATGATTTGCTAGTACAACATACGAGTACGTTACAAAAAAATAAAATAGTCGCCAGGATAAAGCCCCACTTTTTCAACACGCCTGTGTTAGTCCTTTGTAAGTGAAATAGACAATCGCGACCTACTTCGTTCGTAAACTATACGAAAACTCTGCTTAAATTGCAAACTATTTCGTTTCGTAGTGCAAAGTGAAAGGACGTGTGTTAAAAGCCAATAAAAGGAAATATTTCCGAGAAAAAAGTATCAGGTAAAGCGAAGGCGAGACATTCGAGTTCGAAATTAAAAAGAAGAGTTTTTGAGTTTGCGTTTTCTCGTTGTTACATTTGCTGCGCATTATTACTTCAATTCAATCTGGATTTTTTTTTGTGTTAACAAGACGGTTTTGTGAAAATTCTTTGCTTAATAGTGGAAATTTTAAAGAGTTCTCGATAGAAACCAACATTAAAATGAAACTAACAAATATCATTTTGTCAATTTTTTTGATTGGGCAATTGCGCAATGCCGCAAGTAACAGCACAACGCCAGCCCCAAGAACCTCCTGCTATTCCACAGTGCACAACATATGCAGTTACCCAACCTTGTCTACTAAAACTCAAGGTAAGCCCCTAAACAATTTTTTATTTTTTCACACCAATCTCACTCTAATTTGTCGCTTTTTCTCTAGATTTCCCACATTGCGACTCCAATATGGAGGGCTTCAATGTAGGCGGTCTGCAGGATTATACTTATCATCAACTTATATCATCATACAACTACACCCTATTATCTACGGTGTTCAGCTCATACAAACAGGACCGTCCCGGTTTCGCTAAGATTTTTCGTGATCTGTCCGACAAGGCATTCGAATACAGCATCAAGTTAATCAAGTATATTACTAGCCGTGGTGGAGTTGTTGATTTTAGCAAACTTTCTAAGATTCCTCATTTAACGACAACTGTGGATTTCAATGAATTACACGCTCTGGCCTGGGCTTTGGATAAAGAGAAGGCACTTTCCCATTTGGTTTCTGATCTTCATAAAAAGGTCATTGATTCGGATCCACTAACCGCTCATTTCTTGGAGGAGGAGTTTTTCGAGGATCAGATCAAAACCATTCGCAAATTGTCTGGTCATGTCAACGATTTGAAGAATATCATGTTGTCTTCTAAAGACGACACTGCCCTGGGAGTGCATTTGTTCGATGAGTACTTGCAAAAGCTTTAAGTCACTTACTAAAAGCAAGCTCATTTTAGCCTATACATATATCTTTTGAGCTACCAAGCGGGGTATGAGTGGGTATGAGGGGCTTTTGATCGCTTGTGGTTAATCAGAAATTTATTTTAAAAAATATAAAAATAATCATGAACAAAGCAAGTGAACTCTGATTTCTTTTTCCCATTTACTTATTTTGTTACAATTTTCCTTTTTTTCGTTATTCACGCCAGGTTACTGCTCCCCTTGAATGGAGAAAAGATAGACGAATATGTGCGCTTCCATTTGATATGACTGCAGTTCTCTGTGAAATGTGTTGTTTTGGCTTTCAACGGACGGCCTAACTGCCGAGCTATTATAATCTGTAAAATATGGTCAGACGAAAATGGATTCCCAATTAATGGAACCTCAGCATTGTTTGCCTAGACCCCAGAATGCAGAATGCTGATCCTTTGAACTCCGCCATCTTGTCTGCCGAATTGTGTGGACGCCTGAAGCCTTTCGTCAACAACCTAATTGGTCACTATGGTTCTATTCGAGAAACTTATCGGCTATTGCAGGCATTTTATGGTTGTCAAAATCGTCTATCAGAGCGATTAGTCATAGTGGTTTATAATAAAACTTATAAGATTGAACTTGTAGAGGAACTGAAGTCACACCATTATCGTTTGAGCCGCTCATTTGGTGAATTTCATTTGAAAATTTTGTTCAGTGACGAAGTACGCTTTTGGGTAAATGCCTATTCCAATGAAACTTATAACAGAATTGCTGCATTCAGAGATTCAGTTGATAATCCAATGACAAGCCATTGTCGGAACACCATTACATCGACAATGGGTCGATGGGCCGATGGAATCATTTTCGTGCTTCAATTGAAAGGCATTAATGTTGCAGACATATGGTTTCAGCGGGACGTCTGAATCGTATCCAATGCATCTGTTGTATTTTTCATAAAAAAAAAAAAAACTGTAGGAAATTAAATATACTCCTGAACTTGAATTTGATTAAAACCCAATACGCAAATACAAATATGAAACCAATTGCATAATGAAAAAGAAATAGAAAAAGATATTTCAATTGTACAGTGTTGCCAGTATTATTTCCCTAACTACGCTTAAGGTCATAACAATTCTCCCACACTTAAATAAAACTCCTAAGTAAACTACTTCTGGTCCAGAACATAATATTTTCAATTATTTGGTGATCTACGTTGACGATTTGATTTACGCCTTTGCTCAGAGATTATTGATTGTTCAGGGAGAGTATAGTCTTCACTGGCTTCGTTTTGCGCTGTTGGATTTGGGGAAATGTCAGGAGTACTTTCGTTTAGTGATGGCGGAAATTTCTGGGGCTATACTGTTGCAAGATTTTTTGTTGATATTCTTCTAATTCCTGAGGTTGATGAAAATGATCCGGTGAACTACTATTTTGCTCGTAACTGGTTTATGTGTCTTATGAGATTATATCCATGATCCAGTTATACCAAATACCAAAATGTCGGCCCATTTTGATCTATCAAACTAGGTTTGAGTCAAGAGACCTCTCGCGAAAAAGCGTTAATTAAAACAGAAAATAATACGGTCGATACAAAATTGTGGTACTAAGTGCATTAGGTACCAATGGAACAATTCTCAACTAGGAATTAAGATGCATATTTGCAAGTTTCTAAGTTCACCAACAACGTAACCTCACCAAATGAGTAGAACAGGGCTCTAACAGACTTCACCAGAACAGTTAAATAGTGAGAAAAGGCGTCTTGGGGAACCCCAAAACTATTCAGAAATGGAGAAAATTTTAGATGAGAGAAATAGGGAATTAATTAATGAACTCGTAACAAAGTCTGATTTTCAGTTAGTCTACTCAGAGCCCGCAAGGTTAAGAGAAAGGCACGAAGCCGATTATCTAGAATATCGAAATAAGTTATTAGAGGCACAACTAGATAAAATCATGCAGAAAAGTACGGAAGCAAATGTTGTCATGCACCTGGTCGTGGAGACCAACACAGACCAAATTGATAAGGCGAAGTTCGTATGTGGTGGGCTGATGGATAAAAGTGAGACCTTGGAACTGCTACACTAATAGTTAGAATGAAGTCCCGTAGATCGGCCATGGATGTGCTAAAGAACGCAAACAAATTAAAAGGCACAACAATCATCATCCACAAAGACATTCCGCGCAATGTAGGATGGAACAAAGTTAAGTCAAGAAATATTTGGAGAAATTCCGGCATATTTAGCCAACTTCAGGAATAATTTGTAAAAACAACATAAATAATGCGTGTGACCCGTCAATGTCATCTAACAGCTGTCAACCACAGAAATCAGAAGCGCGCTGAAGGTGCAACCACAAGGAAAAATGTAAGCGATCCGAGTATACGCAAAAGTGGGTGTTCACACGAGCCACATAATTGAGGTGAACACGTCTACCAGATCAATGTTACATTGAAAAGAATTAAAAATCTTCAGTTATAACGTAGCAGGCTTAAAAAACGAATTAATATTGATGGATTTTTTTTTAAGGATTTTTAAGGAATTTGAAATATTTGTATTTTTAGAAACACATATAATAGATTATGAAGAAAATAGATTTAAGACTTTTTTTTAAAAAACTATGAAACTATTCGCATACCTGCGCAATAATTCCCAGCGCAGAGCTGAAATCGTCTCCATTTCAATGTGCACACCCCATGAATGTTGACAAATTCCTTGATGCTCCGATTACGGAAGTCGAAGTGAAAGTTGTCATCGAATTAGAGCTGAGCCAAACCAAAATTCCAACTCTAATCTTAGCAGACGATATTAGTTTCTCAGCAGATTCAGTGCATACTAATAGACTACTGGTTAACAGACTCGAGAGCTACTGCAGAATCTGGAACCTGATTATTAACCTATTGAAGTCGAAGATGATAATATTCAGGAATGGCGGGCGGTAGCAGGCACTCTCGAAAAGAAAAGTAAAAGCTCCTAGGCGAACAGATCGAAATTGTGCGAGAGTATAAGTGTCTTGGAGTTTTGTCAACATCTAACCTAAATATGAAAAAGCATCTGCAAATGAAACAAGGTGAAGCTAAGCAAGCGATATGTGCAGTTTGCAGTAGATGCATTAACAATAAATATATATTGCATATCTCGAAACAGAAAATATTCCGTGCCACAGCAACATCTATCCTTTTTTACGCAACGTAAGTATGCGGATACTGTTCCTTCGAAATCGTGGTGAAGTTCCTGCGCTACTTGAAAAGGCGAGTTTTTAAGGTTCCAAACAGTTCACCCAACTACGAGTATATTCTCCTCTTGGAGACATGAGAAGCACCTCTGTTCGTGATTGTTCCTGATGATGATTATGTCACGGAAATTAATTAAAAAAGGATACTAAAGTCAGTTCTTTCGCAAATTATACTCTATGGGGGTAAATGTGTACAATAATGGAATAACTTAGCATAGGATTGGAATTATAGTCTGCTGATTACTTCCAATGAACAGGGCGCTTCCAAGGAACAAAAATTTACCACTACTCCGGCTTAAACTGGTCAAAGTATGCTCCAACAAATTATAAATGAAGCCCAGTCGTCGCAGTGCCGACAATATTACAGTAAAATGAATTTGGATGTAGAATTTAGACGTAGAAACTCAACCAATATGTTAAGCACTATCTTCAAAATAAGAGGAGAACTAACTAATTTGAACTACATACCGCACCGCCCAAAACTGCCAAGAGAGGATGTGCTCCACTACGTCGCGATATGTCCCATTCTAAAGGAAGTCCGCCTAAATTTCCTTGGATCGCAGACACTTAAACGAGGGGAGGCGTTAAGCGTAATAAACGAAGACCGAGGCTGGGATGTACGGGACTGAACAACGCTACAGAAATCGAATTATCGAAGTAAACTGCTACTATATAAAATATATGGAGTTACACCACTTCACCACTTGTGTCTAGAAAACAATAAAAATTTTGAAATAAGGGAGCACTTACGAGTATATGTACGAGTACGAGTACGAGTTTTTCCCGCCAGAAAATTTTCAAATTCGTTTTTATATTTCGCACTCAAAACCATAACACTTCGATAACATTTGATATAATCGAGTCCCGCAAAAGTTCAATTTCTCCATACTTAAATTGTTTACTTTTTCGATATGCTATCATTGCGCAGCACTTTTCAAATGTTTCATTTGTAATTTCGGATAAAGTTCCGAATAGTATTCACCTCCGATAAAAATCCAAAGGGGTTTTTGGCGCAAACTACTGAAAAACCTGGAAAGAAAACCTCAAAAATCTTCAAAACTATAACACGTATATACACAAGTGACACCACAAATTAAACCTACAATTAAGGAGCTTCAATTGGGTTAAAAACTTTGCAATCTATTTATAAGTTTTGAAGATATGCGAGTATATCAATTTTTCGAAAATGAGCTCATATTTTTAGGGAAAAAGCTTTTATTTTTTAAAAAGAATTTATAAAGAATTTAAAACAATTTTTTACTATGAAATTAAACTACATTTTAACAACTTGTTTTAGATACTAAATAAGCAATATTTTTTGCAACACGGTACTTAATATGAACAGTTTATTTCTCCAGAAACATGTATTTTGATTGTTTGACATAATTAAATTGAGATTTTCTTTCCAGGATTTTCAAACTTTCGACCGGAAGTAACTTTAAAAAAGAACTTTGATTCGATGAAAATATTACCTGGGAGCACAGTCCATAACACCACAAACCACAGTAAAGGTGAATATGTTATTAAAAATGATCACACCCGCAGTATAAATGATCTGGAAAATCAAAATAGAGTCTTAAAAAAAAAACCATTTTGTGCCGAAGAACAACAAACCACCTTCACCAATACATGGGCCTGTATTTTTTTTATCGAAAACATTGTCTCGAAAAGATATACAAAGAAGATATGGGCTCTCAAATTATGGAGTTCTTGATAGATTTTGCCGATGGAGCCGAATGTGTAGGATTACTTAGAGGCTGTTATCCCACCTGAACAGCCTAGGCTACTCAATGACATCAACGACAAACTTAACGAACTCTGCGAACTTGCCAGAAACGAAACTTCAGACGACGACTTCATTGACGAAAATAACATACTGAGACTGACTAACTTGGACGTAGAATGCAATGTAAGTCTAGCTCCTCGTGATGCATTCTGGGGTAAAAATAAATAACTTACTGTACTATACTTATTAGAAAAAACTAATTTCTTTCATAATCTTCAAAGAAAAATAATCAACAAATAAAAATCTAATAAAAAGTGGGTTTGGTCATTTTCAATTTTCTCAAAAAACAAGAAGACATAAAATCATGTCAGTTTTGCCGCGCGCTTTCGACTTCGCACAACGTATGTTCACCCTCGTGCGTTTACTTTCGCAAGTCCTCTATAAAACTTAATTATCATTCCCAAACGCAATCGATCACCTGAATCTGAGGGCAGCCAATTGTCCTCGGATAAAAAACTACGTACAGCCATGCCCAGGGCGAGTGGTCTTCGTAATAATCCCTGGTTTCCTCTCCAATGTCATCCAGACACTGACAATACAGATGAAATGGATGAAATCGTGTCACCTGTTGGGAAGAAAGTTTATGTGCCGCCCATTAAATTGTTACAAAAACCTCCTGAATTCGTTCATCTCCTAATGAAAAACCTTAATATATCCGATTATTCCATTAAGAAATTGTCAATCGGCAAAAAAATAGTATGTGAGTCTGTAGAATCATGTAACGCTGTCCGTAAAAAACTTAACTCAGACAATTGTCAGTTCTTCTGGCATGACCTTAAGACCGCGAAAGCTTTTAAAGTGGTTCTATATGGTTTAGAAGGCATAGAAGCAATTCATCTTAAAAATGAACTTGTTGGGCGTTAACTAAAATGTCTCGAAGTGAAAAAAATATTTAAAAACTACCAGCACTACAGTGACACTTTTTATATTGTCCGTTGAAAATGGGTCAGTTAAATTAAGTGATCTAAAAAAAAAAACTTCGTTCAGTATTTCACACCCAAATCAAGTGGAACTACCAACGACAGCTTAAAGGCAAGGTGACACAATGTCATAACTGTCAAAAAAATTGCCACATTAAAACTTATTGTGCGATCTGTGCGGGTTCACATAAAATAGCTGAATGCGACAACGTCTCACATAACAAATGTGCCAACTGCAATGGCAATCATAGAGCTACCGATCCAGACTGTCCAAGTAGAGCAAAGTATATCGAAATAAAAGAAAGTAAAAAATCAGTTCGTTCCAATTCTAATTTCCGAGTAAGTGCTACAGTCTCTGCACATGTTCAAGGTTCCTCGCGAAAACCGGTTTTCTTTGATTCGATGAATGATTTCCCAATGCTCCCAACACCACAAGGACAACGAAAAAAAATTCAAAGTTCAGAACAAAGAGATTGCAAGTTCCAACACTCAACACCAAATAACCAGCGCATGGGATAATGGAGCTCGCGTTGCCGCTTCCCCTCCATTGCTTTCTGATCAAAATACCTCATGTATTGCTAATCTATACTAATATTATAAAGAGGAAAGATTTGTAAGTTTGTTTGCAATGAAAAGGCTTTGAAACTACTGGGCCGATTTAAAAAATTCTTTCGCCATTAGAAAACTACATCCTTCGTGAGTAACATAGGCTATGTTGGATTTTCAAAAAGTTTAGGGTTTCGTACGAAATCTCGAATAATGTAACCCAAGGTGTAAAAAAATTACTCATAAAATTCCTTACATCGCGTACGTTGCGAAAACTATTGACGACAGAACAAAATAATGTTCTACAATATTAAAGAACACATTAAAATCTACAAAAAAGTCCGCGATAGCATATATATAACTATAAAAGTTTCTTCACTATAACTACTTTCGCATGTTACAAAATTATTAAAATCGGTAGTAAATTTTCAGACCATGTTACATATTGGTACCTTGGTATTAATCCTTATCAAAATAAATTACTTAATTTTCAAGTTTGGTTAAGCACCTACAGATGGCATTTTGAATTTTAAAAATCGGATATGTAAGATCCGATTTAAGAGATTTAAGAGAAGGTTTAGAGATATCACGAATTTTATATCTAGGCACATGATCAATTATAATATTACTAGCTTTCCGCGGAAATTTCGTTCGCGTAGTATTCGTTCCCACGCGTATTATTAGTTACGCTATTATTAAAACTAAGTTTAATTAAAAGTTCTTTTCAGAACTACACTCAATTTAAAAAGTTCAGAACTGACTCAATTTTCTTTAGTTATTTCATATATTATTCCTGACATAGCATTAATAGTTCTTTTAGGTTTCATTTACATATTTTTCATAATTAGCGTAACGGTCGCGATCAGTGCCTACTTAATAAATATTGTAGAATATTTGCATCACTGTAGTCATTATTTACGCGACCGTCGACAACGACTGTTTAAATTTGATTTGACTCATTTGATAATGAAAATCGTCTTGCACGTCAAAGGGAATACGCATCGCTATCGCGTGCAAGGGAATCGAGCGTCGAACGTTCACAGCGTCTTGCAGAACAAAATTTGCGAACCTCACAGGTCCGCGCACGAGATTCAAGTGCTGAGCGTACGCAGCGGCTTGAGGAAATGAGGGCTATAGTTTCACAAGCACGTGCGAGGGAATCAAGTACAAGTACTGAGCATTCCCGGAGATTTAGAGCACAAGGAGAAAGACAGCAGGCGTCAACAAATAGAATTCGCGAACGTGTTTTAGCTCGCAGTAACAGATTGGCTTTCAATTACGATCCACAGATTGATTATGCTCAACAGTCCTTCATTCAAATCGGAGCCATGAATAAGATGTGCTGCAAGTGCTCGGCCAAGAAATGGATTGATGAACCTAATGGTATGTGTTGTGCTTCTGGAAAAAATAGTGTCCCTAATATTCAGGAGCCACCACAACCGATAAAAAATCTTTTGACAAATAATAATTTACTATCTGGACATTTTTTAACCAAAATACGTAGGTACAATAGCACCTTTCAAATGATTTCGTTTGGCGCGAAAGAAATTAGGGAAGTAAATTTTATGCCCACATTTAAGATAGAAGGACAAGCATATCACCTCATAGGTAGCCTTTTACCACCGTCAGATCAAAATCCACAATACTTGCAGATATATTTCATTTCAGATGCAGATCAGCTATCATTGCGGTCAAACAAAGCGCCAACGCTAAAAGTTGGTTTAATTAGCCAATTACAGGCCGCTTTGAATAGTCACAACGTACGAAGTTTTAAACAAAACTTAGAACTGAATAACACTTCTGATAATTTAAAGTTGATTATTCACTCTGACCGTACACCACAGACAGCACACCGAGGCAGGTTTAATGCTCCTACTATAAACGAGGTTGCTGTTCTCTTGGTTGATGAAGAAAAAGATCCCAGGGATATAGTGCTGCACTGTAGAGACGGCCAGCTAAAGAAGGTCTCTGAGTTGCACCGCTCCTATGACCCATTACAGTTTCCTCTAATGTTTGTAACAGGAGAAGACTGTTATTACTTGACAATACCTCAGCAAGATACAGCGCGTAATAAAACTGTTTCGTGTATGCAATTTTATGCTTTTAGATTGATGGTTAGAGCTAACGCTTTTAATCCGTTACATTATTACAGAGATTTATTTAGTCACTATTGTGTGGGTATGATGGCCAAAATGATATTAGAAAGATTGAATTACATATCTCGAAATCAACAACAACTGCTGGCTGATGAGAACATTCATCTTAGAGATGCTTTAAATCCAGATGCAAATGTTGATCCATCAAATATCGGTCAACATGATATCTTACCATCTTCATTCACAGGTTCTCCGCGTCACATGCAAGAAAAAGCACAGGACGCAATGAGTTACGTTCGACTTATTCGTCACTCTCACATGTAACCCGGAATGGAAGCGGAACTATTACAAGGTCTGCGGTCATTCGACTGTCATGACATAATTTGAAGGGTATTTCATTTAAAGATGAAGAAATTTATAAAACTATTTACAACAACAAAAAAACAAATTGTGGCGCTGGCAGCCCGGTATGGGCCATGTCCTAGCTTCTTGACACTCATTTGTGTTGCTCATGTTGTCATTTTTGTCACATCTGAGCGGGGCTACGGTTTATTGCCGAGTCCGAACGGCACTCCTTAGAAGCTTTTTCGTAGGCAATTTTATTTTCGGGAGTCTGCCATTGCCCGCCGAAAGGGTGATGGCGATTTGAAAAATTGTTGGTGACCCAGCCTGAAATCGATCCCAGACTGTCTGCGTGATAGTCCAATGAGCTAACTATCGCGCAATCGCCATCGCCTATTATTACTAAAAATCAAATATTTGGCAAAGTGAAGTGTTATACTACATGGCAAGTGTGGAATGGCAGAAGCGCGGCCTACCACATTGTCTTTTGCTGTTCTGGTTAGAAAGAAAAATCCAGCCAGACGAAATTGTATTATAGTTGCTGAACTACCCGATCAACAAAACGATCCGATATTGTACGATATCGTAACTAAAAATGCACCATGCATGGGCCATGCTAATAATAGATAATAGTTGGATTGTCCCCTATTCCTCGCTGTTGTGTAAAATGTTTAATGCTCACATAAATGTGGAGTACTGCCACTCTGTTCAAGCTATCAAGAATATTTGTAAATATATCAATAAAGGATCAGACCAAGCTACATTCAGCGTTAGAAATCCGAATAACGAAGTAGATAACTATTTAAATGGTCGTTACATAAGCACTTCCGAAGCTGTCTGGCGAATTTTAGAGTTTCCAATCCACGACAGACACCCTACTATCGTGCAATTGGCCGTTCACTTAGAAAACGGCCAAATGGTGTACTTTACTACAGGAACAGCTCAACAAGTTGCCCAAAACCCACGTAACACAACATTGCTTGTGTTTTTTGACCTTTGTAAGGAAGATGAATTCGCAAAGACCCTTCTATACCACGAAGTTCCACAATATTACACATGGGACAATAGTAAATTTACAAGCAGAAGGCGTGGTGAAGAAGTAGTTGGTCATCCCGGCATAAAGAAAGATGCCGCTTTAGGAAGAGTCTACTGTATACATCCATCTTTAACCTTTGAATGTTGTTACATCACGTACGTGGTCTAACTTCATTTGCGCACTTAAAAACTGTAAATGGGTGGTCAAAGCAGCTTGCCGTGATAGAGGTTTGCTAGAAAACGACGACCATTGGGAAAATACTTTGAGAGAAGCTTCATTTTTGCAATGCCCAACAAAACTAAGAGAGTTGTTTGTAGTGATACTTTTATTTTGTCACCTATCGGAACCATTCAAATTATGGGATAATTTTAAAGACGAAGATATTAGGCACAGAATCAAGAATCAAATCTACCTTTCAGTGAAGAGATTTATAACGAAGGTTTGATACAAATAGAAAATAAACTACTCGTATTAGAATTAAATGATAAAACTTTAAGCAATTTCGGATTACCTTCTTCAGTTCGTACACATAATAATAGTACAGGAACAATGGAAGATCAGTATGATGCCAATGATTTGACAGCGTTTGTCAATGACAATGTGCAAAAATTAGCCCCAGATCAAAAATAGGCTTTTGGGACTGTAATAGAAAGTATGAATAACAACAAATAACAAATTTAATAGTTGCAAAGATAAGACAATCTGGAAAGATAGCGATAGCAGTCGCTTCGTCAGCAATTGCTGCAACACTCTTGAAAGAAGGAAAAACAGCTCATTCTACTTTTAAACTCCCGCTATCCGTATCTCTTGAGCAACAATCAATATGTTCTATTCCCAAAAATGGACATCTTGGGAGATTATTACAAGACGCATCATTGATTATATGGGATGAATGTACCATGAGCCATAAAGCACATGTAGAGGCTGTGGGTAGAACCTTAAAGGATCTCAGAAACTCTTCTTCCGTTATGGGATTACTTTTGTATTTGCTGGAGATTTCCGACAAACACAACTCGTTATTAACAGAGGAACGCGTGCAGACATTATAAAATCTTGCTTGAAATCATCTTTCCTATGGACATCGATTTAAAATTTGAATTAACGAACCAATATGAGAGCCCACCTTTGCGGAAATACGAACAATAATTACCCGCAACAACTGCTAAAACTTGAAGAAGGAATTTTTCCATCTTCAAATTTAAACAGTAATTATAACGTCCTTTTGGATAAGTCCCTAGGCCAAATAGTTCATAATTTAGACAATTTAATAGATACCGTATATCCTGAATGAAAATTTACAAGAAAAAGATTTCCATTGGCTGTGTTCTAGAGCAATAGTGTCACAATTTGATTATGCAAAAAGTCCGCGGCTAGGTCAAAATTTATAAATCGATCGATACCGTAACTAATATCGAGGACGCAGTACATTACCCACAGGAATTCGTAAATGCACTTAACTCCTCTGGACTGCCACCACATGAATTCAAATTAAAACCCGCAACACCAATCATGCTTTTAAGAAATTTAAGCCCTCCTAACATGTGCAATGGGACAAGGCTACTTATAAAGAAATTGAAGGACAATTTAACGACAATTATCACCGGCCCTGCAGTCGGTCAATTGGCTCATATACGAGTACCTAGGATACCGATGATTCCTACAGATTTATCGATTCCGTTTAAAAGACTTTAATTTTCTGTGAAAACATCTTTTGCTTTAACAATTAACAAGTCCCAGGGCCAAACCTTCGATTTAGTAGGGATTGATATACGAAAAGAATACTTCACTCATGGCCAACTATATGTTGGCTAATCGCGAATCGGAGCACCTGAAAATCAATTTACTTTGCAGCCACAAAATAAAACAAAATCACATGTTGTTTACAGGGAAGCTCTATAATTCACTAAACTTTACATAGCTAAACATTCTTTCAGTAAAATAACCTTCTTTTATACTACGGAAAATTCCCTTGGGAAAAATAAATCAATTTTGTTATGGAAATATAAAATACTCTTCAGAAACCTATAGGCTACTTTCTACACCTGGAAATTTCTACGGAAACTTTTTTTTTTGCATATTTAGCCTCTAAATTCTTATATTCTCTTCATGATAAATAACATGGTAAATAATCATATAAATATTATTATTTGATTTGCTAAGGGTATCCGTAACAAACATTTTGAATGTTTGAATTTTCTAGACATCAATAAAGTTGATGTTGCGTTAGTGACAGAAACTTGGCTTACAAGCGAAATTAGACTACCGTCGTCTGACTTCATGTGCTATCGTGCAGATCGAACTGAACAGAGGGGTGGTGGAGTTGCAATTCAAATTAGGAAATTAATGCAACATTCGCTCTTGCCTGTAATTAATATAACGTCTGTGTAGAATCTAGGTATATCTATTAGGCTTATAAATGCAAAGGAAATAAGTTTATTCTGTGTACGATTATATGTACTTTCCTGGCGGATCTTCATCGGACTCCAAAAGAAAGGTACTCAAATGCGATTTCAGGAAATTATTTGCTATGACTGGAGAATTTTTACTCGGTGGTGATTTTAATTGCCGTCATAAAGACTGGGGTTGTAGCAGAGCAAACGCTTGAGGTAATGTGCTAGCAGATCTGCCTCTTGTCCTACTAGTAACTATTTTTCCCGCTGGTTCTCGCGGTTCTCCGTCCATTCTAGACTTATTTCTGACAAATGTTCCTAGTCGAATATCGCAAACCAACTTCTCTTAGTGCCTTGTGTTCTGATCATAACCCTGTTTTATGTCATCTCCCTTGGTCGGGAATAAAAAAAAGTGCAATGTATACTCGTACATCAATTATATAAAACTAATTGGAAAATGTTTCAAACAAGCTTCAATAGAAGTCTTCGAAATATATCCACTGATTTGGATAATGTTTCTTGTAATTCTGATGTTGAATGTATTATTCAAGGTTTTACACCAACTATTTTAGCTTCAGTTGATATATGTGTTCCTAAGGTTATAAAAAAAGACAATTGTTCAAATAAGAAACTTCCGGTCCACGTTCTGGAACTCATAAAATTGAGGAAGATTCACAGAAGAAGCTGGCAAAAATATTGTCAGCCCTTTTGTCGAAACATGGTTTCTCATTTCAACCAGCTTATTTCTAGAGAAATTTCGAAATTCCGTACTGAAGAATGGAATAATAAACTAAAGGTTCTTGATAAAAATGAAAAACCTTTCTGGAACATTGTAAAAATAATAAAAAACAATTTTTTGATTGATTCTGCGCAAACATTTTGCACAGATTTGGATAAAGCCAATTTATCTGAAAATCATTTTTCAACAAACCACTTGGTATCACAAAATCTAGGCGATAGGGAAACAAATAGTTTAGTGAATAGAAAAATTAAAAAGTTCGATGCCTCAATGAAACAACGCCTTCTTACGCATTCGTTGCGGATGACGATATTAAAATCATTATAAACCATCTGCAAATAAAAAAAACCGGAGGCTTAGATCAAATTAAAAATATTTATTGTACGAGTACTCAAAACATCTTTCGAAAAGTGGTATAAAATATCTGACTTTTATTATAAATGCCAGTTTAAAAATGCAATATTTTCCAACTAAATGGAAGATGACAAAAGTTGTGCCTGTTGCCAAAGCTGGAAAGGCTCCTGATATTGCTGGTAGTTATAGGCCAATTAGTTTGTTAAGTAGCATAAGCAAAATTTACGAGAAGGTTTTAAAAGAACGAATCCTAAATATTTTGTCATCATGAAAGAATATTCCCTGATCAACAATTCGGATTTAGAAGGTTTCACTGCACTTCTCATCAGGTAAAACGAATTCGTCAGCAAATTCAGGACAACCGTGCACAAGGCAAGTCAACTGGAATGATTTTACTTGACATAGAAAAGCCGTTTGATTCTACCTGGCATAAAGGAACTATATATAAAACGATAACATTTAAATTCCCGTTATATTTTATATATGTAAAATATTTCAAAGTTTCTTGTCAGACAAATGTTATAAGGTTTATGTCGATTGTGGTATTTCTTCTTTAGTGACGTTTAATTTTGGTGTCCCTCAAGGATATATCAATATATACAAAATATTTGCTGATGGCACAGCAATATATTCATCAGACAAATTCGCTCTCAATATAGAGAGAAATTTAAAGCTGGCTGTTGAAATATTGGAAACTTATTATAACAAATGGAAAATAAATTTAAATTACGAAAAAGAAAGTCTTGTTACGAGGGCGGGTCAATAAGTCCGTGACTTTTTGAATTTCTGACCTCTTTACTGAAACAGCAACACTGCTCCTGTCAACAGGCATATGTCAGTTGACTCCTGTCAAAATTTAAACTTGCTGCGTCAGTTAGTTTGTGTTTGACAGCTATTTTTATCAGACTACTCACTAATTTGAGGAGAAAATGGAAAAAAGTGAATTTCGTGTGCTTATTAAGCATTATTTCTTGCGAAAAAAAACCATTACCGAGACCAAGGCTAAGCTTGATAAATACTATGGGGACTCTGCACCATCGATTTCAATGGTAAAAAAGTGGTTTACTGAATTTCGTTGTGGCCGTACAAGCACTGAAGATGCCGAACGTCCTGGACGCCCAGTTGAGGTCTCTACACCCGAAACAATCGAAAAAATTCACGATATGGTGTTGGCCGACCGAAGATTGAAAGTGCGAGAGATTGTGGAAGCCGTAGGGATCTTGCATGGCTCAGTGGTTTCAATTGTGAATGATCACTTGGGCATGAGAAAGCTTTCCGCAAGATGGGTGCCGCGTTTGCTCACAGTCGACCACAAACACATGTGCAGTTGCCATGGCAAAAATCCATGAATTGGGCTATGAATTGCTCCCTCATCCACCCTATTCTCCAGATTTGGCTCCGAGCGACTACTTCTTGTTCCCAAACCTGAAGAAATGGCTTGGTGGAAAAAGATTTGACTCCAATGATGAAGTCATCTCGCAAACAAAGGCCTATTTTGAGGACCTCGACAAATCATTTTTTTTGGAAGGGATAAAAAAATTGGAGAAGCGTTGGACAAAGTGTATAGAGCTCAAGGGAGACTACTTTGAAAAATAAAATTATTTTTTTATCAAAAAATCTGTGTTTTAATCCAAAAGTCACGGACTTATTGACCCGCCTCTTTTTCTTACGAAAAAGAAAGTCTTGTTATCTCCCAAGCAGTTTACTTAAAACCGATGGAATGGAAAAGACATAAATTGGGATAGGTCCGTAAAATATTTAGGTATACACCTTGATTCTAAACTTACGTTCAGCTACCATATTGACAATACACTGAAGAAAATAAATCTAGCAATAAAATTACTTTATCCTTTCATAAATCCCAATTCCGTATTAACAAATGGAAACAAAATCATTATATTCAAGGTACGAGTAGTCTTATAAGCAATATTACTTTATGGCTGTCCTGTATGGGGAAAAGCTTCTAACACTCACATAAAAAGACTTCAGGTCTCACAAAATAAACTGCTTAAAATGATGTTTAATCTACCTTGGCATCATTCGACTTCAGATCTCCACCAAAAAGCGAATGTTGAGTTGATTTCCGAACGAATTCAAAAACTTGAAAATAACTTTGTTTGTAGCTGTAATAGTTCTGATAACCCACTAATCAACCAATTGTATGCATAATAATTTTAATAAATATTTACCCTCTTATTTCTTTTTTTTTTGTTTGCTAAGGAATTTATATGACTATACGTGTATTATATATATTATATTCTGTTATTTTCTTTCCTTTTTGTAAGGTATTTATTAAATTGTTTATTTTGCATTTAAAAAAAAACAAAAAAAAAAAACACTGTGGCGCTGGCAGCCCGGTATGGGCTATGGCCTAGCTTCTTGACACTCATTTGTGTTGCTAATGTTGTCATTTTTGTCACACCTGAGCGGGGTCTACGGCTTATCGCCGAGTCCGAACGGCACTCCATAGCAGCTTTTTCGTAGGCAATTTTACTTTCGGGAGTGATGGCGATTTGAAAAATTGTTGGTGACCCAGCCAGGAATCGAACCCAGACTGCCTGCGTGATAGTCCAATGAGCTAACTATCGCGCCATCGCCATCGAGTATAAAACCCGTTTTTTTGAAAAACTATGCACAGATTTCACCTGATTTAAAAACAACCTAATAGAACAAAGTATTGCCCATAAAAAAAGGTGTAATACTTAATTGTAAGTATTACCGTTATTTTTTAATACTGTTTGTTTTCCATTTTTAGTACTCTTTTTATGAAATTGCCCGTCCCGCCCATACGGGGGAGATAGACCCCACATCCCATAGTAAAATATGCTTGTATTGAACTGTTTTTCAAAAAACCCTTATCAATTTTTGGCGACTAAGTTATCGTACTCTCCCCCATCATTCTTTCCATAAAATTCTTATTCGAACTAACGAGCAGCATTCAATTTTTATTTACTCGTATAGACAGATTATATACATATGTACCTAGATAGATTATTTATTGATAAAGATATTTTATTTTATTTTGATTTCTTCTTGCTGAAGACGACATTTACAGAATGAACGATCAGGCTAGTCGATTAAACGTAAAATGATTTGCTAGTACAACATACGAGTACGTTACAAAAAAATAAAATAGTCGCCAGGATAAAGCCCCACTTTTTCAACAAGCCTGTGTTAGTCCTTTGTAAGTGAAATAGACAATCGCGACCTACTTCGTTCGTAAACTATACGAAAACTCTGCTTAAATTGCAAACTATTTCGTTTCGTAGTGCAAAGTTAAAGGACGTGTGTTAAAAGCCAATAAAAGCAAATAATTCAGAGAAAAAAGAATCAAGTAAAACGAAGGCGAGACATTCGAGTTCGAAATTAAAAAGAAGAGTTTTTGAGTTTGCGTTTTCTCGTTGTTACATTTGCTGCGCATTATTACTTCAATTCAATCTGGATTTTTTTTTTTGTGTTAACAAGACGGTTTTGTGAAAATTCTTTGCTTAATAGTGGAAATTTTAAAGAGTTCTCGATAGAAACCAACATTAAAATGAAACTAACAAATATCATTTTGTCAATTTTTTTGATTGGGCAATTGCGCAATGCCGCAAGTAAGCGCACAACGCCAGCCCCAAGAACCTCCGGCTATTCCACAGTGCACAACATATGCAGTTACCCAACCTTGTCTACTAATACTCAAGGTAAGCCCCTAAACAATTTTTTATTTTTTCACACCAATCTCACTCTAATTTGTCGCTTTTTTTCTAGATATCCGAGATTTCCACCCAATAATGAGGGGCTTCGATGCAGGCGGTCTGAAGGATTACATTTACCATCAACTTATATCATCATACAACTACACCCTATTATCTACGGTGTTCAGCTCATACGAAAAGCACCGTCCCGGTTTCGCTAAGATTTTTCGTGATCTGTCCGACAAGGCATTCGAATACAGCATCAAGTTAATCAAGTATATTACTAGCCGTGGTGGAGTTGTTGATTTTAGCAAACTTTCTACGCTACCTTATTCAACGAAAACTCTGGATCTGAATGAATTACACGCTCTGGCCTGGGCTTTGGATAAAGAGAAGGAACTGTCTCAGGAGGTTTCTGAACGTCATGATCATTTCAAGAGCTGGGATCCACTAACCACTCAGTTCTTGGAGGAGGAGTTTTTCGAGGATCAGATCAAAACCATTCGCAAATTGTCTGGTCATTTCAACGATTTAAAGAAGATCATGTTGTCTTCTAAAGACGACACTGCCCTGGGAGTGCATTTGTTCGATGAGTACTTGCAAAAGCTTTAAGTCGCTTACTAAAAGCAAGCTCATTTTAGCCTATACATATATCTTTTGAGCTACCAAGCGGGGTATGAGTGGGTATGAGGGGCTTTTGATCGCTTGTGGTTAATCAGAAATTTATTTTAAACAATATAAAAATAATCATGAACAAAACAAGTGAACTCTGATTTCTTTTTCCCATTTACTTATTTTGTTACAATTTTCCTTTTTTTCGTTATTCACGCCAGGTTACTGCTCCCCTTGAATGGAGTAAAGATAGACGAATATGTGCGCTTCCATTTGATATGACTGCAGTTCTCTGTGAAATGTGTTGTTTTGGTTTTCAATTTTTTATTGTATTCAGAGTCGGCTTTTCTGTAGACACTGGCCGATAATAGATCTTTTTTTACCTTCAAGTGGTTGCCATGGGGTACTTGTCGATATTCACTATAACCTCATAAGCTGAGCATTATGAGTATAAACGGGAGGGCGGATTGAAAAAAAATTCCGGAATAACCCAAATGAGCCCTTATCCGGGTTACTTCAACATATATTTCTGGAGCTCAGGGCGGTGACAATTTTCAAGAGTAAATCAAACCGAAGCCTGTAGAAACGGACAAAGATAAAGAACATGAACGATGTAGACCAACAATTTCGTCCACCTGACCTGGATGAAGTGAATGAAGCAATATTTAAGCTGAAGTCCAACCAAGTTGTTGGACCGGTCGGCCTAACTGCCGAGCTCTAATAATCTCTAAAATATGGTCAGACGAAAGTATGCCCGATTAATGGAACCTCAGCATTGTTTGCGCAGACCCCAGAATGTAGATCTTTTGAACTCCTCCATCGACAGAGGCATCAGTCTTCTTAACACCGCCTACAGGATCTTGCCTTGTGTGGACGCCTGAAGCCTTTCGTCAACAACCTAATTGGTCACTATGGTTCTATTCGAGAAACTTATCGGCTATTGCAGGCATTTTATGGTTGTCAAAATCGTCTATCAGAGCGATTAGTCATAGTGGTTTATAATAAAACTTATAAGATTGAACTTGTACAGGAACTGAAGTCACACCATTATCGTTTGAGCCGCGCATTTGGTGAATTTCATTTGAAAATTTTGTTCAGTGACGAAGCACGCTTTTGGGTAAATGCCTATGCTAATGAAACTTGTAACAGAGTTGCTGCATTCAGAGATTCAGAGATAATTCATTGACAAGCCATTGTCGAAACACCATTACATCCATAAGAAGTCAACGTTTGGTGCGCTGGAATCATTGGTCCATTAAGTGTCCGTGGTTTTTTGTCACTAAATGGTGTTGGTGTAGTGAAACACCAATCTGATTGTGTCAAACAAACACGTGTTTGAAAGGCGACATGTCAGGCTACATTTTTTGTGAAGACAGCTGTGTAAAACGTTGCTCGTGTTTAAAGTTATACTGATTTGAATATGAGTGAAATATCTGAAGAAATAAGCAATGTGATGCTTTTTTACTATAAAAAAGGGAAAAACGCTGCAAAAACATCCCGAAAAATTTGTGCACTTTACAGTGACAATGCTGTAAGTCAACGCAAGTCAACCAGGAGTAGTTTGTTCGATTCCGTTCCGAAAGTTTCGATGTAAAAGATGCACCTCGCACTGGTCGGCCTGTCACTGAAAAAGTCGATGAAATTTTGCAACTGATGGAGCAAGACCGGCAGAGAAGCTGTCTGGAGATAGCGGAGGCACTAAAACGAGCAGTCTACTCAAAAAAGCTCGATGTTTGTATGCCACATGAATTAATGAAAAAAAATTCAATTGCCCGAATAACCATCAGTGAAACGCGGCTGAAACTTAACGAATTAGAACCGTTTTTGAAGCGATTCATTACGGGCGATGAAAAATGGATTAAATACGAGAATATCTAACGCAAACGATCACGCTCAAAGGCCTGTTAAAATCGTTGCTGTATTTTTACCCTATCTAAAGAATGTGCATTAATGTTCATCTAATATGTTTTTTTTTTTTATTTTCCTGGGACGTTGCATTAAAATTCCATGTTTTTGACATACATACATACGTTGATGTTAACATTGGCGACAAAGAAAAAACTGTACAAATCGACGAAAAGGAAATACCACAGAGGCCGTATTACTTATTGACGAGACTTACTTACCTTTTTAATATGTACGTACATAAAAAATCAACTTGACTATTTTTAACTAACTACTGACTTACTGACAAAATGACTGACTGAGACGCGGAATGCAATGCAATTCTACCTCCTCGTGGTTCATTCTGGGTAACGCTAAATGATTTGCAATACTTTACTTACAAAGATGATAGGATGATATACCAGCTGGTTCTGGTGGTCGTCCATCTGTAATTGATTTTTTTTGTTACTAACTTATTTAGTCATATTTCCCAGCCAGGAAAAATTAATGACCAGGTGAAAAACTCGTGCAATATATCCAGGATCTGAAACACGCAAATTGGAACATTTGCCGATCCGAAATCAATGCCAGACTTAGAAACGTTCCTACCAGCCTGGACGAAGCAAACAGCATAGATGACATTGACAATATCGTTGCTCAGTTTTTCGAACATAGTCTTGGTTCCGCTGACATACTAGGTGGGGTGAAAAGTAACCTCCTTGGGAATAAAAAAAAAAATTTTTTTAAATGTTTTTTTTTATTTTATTCAATACACTTGATACACTTATTCCAGCGATTTTCCAACTTCTTGATCCCGTCCGAAAAGTGATTTTCCGGAAAGTCTGCAAAATACTCCTCCATGGCGTCGATGATGTCCTAGCGTGACCTGAATTTTTTATTGATGACCCTTCTTTTGAGGTTTGGGAAGAGATAATAGTCCGAGGGAGCCAAATCGGGCGAATACGGTGGATGCGACAGCAATTGGAGCTGTAAGTCATTATTTTAACCGTGGTTGCGATGTTCTTATGCGCCGGCGCATTGTCTTGCAAAAACAATTTTTTTTTTGAGGCCGTTTTGCAGCGATGTTGGACTTCAATCGCTCCAATAATGCACAGTTATACTCGCTGTTGATGGTTTTTCCTTCTTCAAGGTAGTCCACGAAGAGTATGCCATGACAATCCCAGAAAACCGACGCCATAACCTTTTCGACTTCAGTCCATTTCCGGGCACTCATTCTGTTCTCTGGTGTGTAATAGTGGATCCAGGTTTCATAAAATGTTACCAATTGACACCAGAAGTCCTCCCGATTCCGCACACTCTTCGAAGTGCTCTCGCGTTCGAGTTTTTGGTCAGGAGTGAGCATGCGCGGCACCCAGCGGCAGTATAACTTTTTTATATGCAGAATATTGCCCAAAATGTGGCGTGTGCACTCAGGACTAGTCTTTGTGGTATCTGCTAGCTCACGCGCCTTCACTTTCACATTGTCCGCTGTAACCGCATCAGAGGGCCTGCCGTTGCGGCCACCACGAAACTCTCGAAACCAATATTTGACGGTGTAATCTGACGGAGCATTAGCCCCATAATATTTATCCAACTTTTATTTTGTCTCCTTCGCCGTTTTGCCTCTCAAAAAATAATGTTTTATGAGAGAACGAAAATCGTTTTTGTCCATACTCAACATGATGTCAAACACGTCAACAACAATCAGCTGTCAAATCAAAACTAAAGACAGTATCGCACTGAATACACTGGCATGTCTGCCTAAATATGAACGGACTTCAAGGCACCATAGCCGTTTTTGCAGTGGCAGCGCATTCTGTCAGTCAAGGAGGTTACTTTTCACCCCACCTAGTAAGTGTGCCAAAAGTTGAAAAAAAGTTTTCTTGTATAAAACTTCCAGCTCATGTCTTGTAGTTTATTCGTTTGCGTAATATGCACCGAAGGAACTGGCAAAGATATAGACAGCCTATCCCTCAAAGGCTGGTAAAACACTTTAACAAACTCATAGCGAAGTTTATTCAAACGAAACGCCATGAAGAGTGGAATAGGAAGATCAATTCTCTAGAAAAATCTTACAAACATGGGTACAACATATCATACTGACCCAGACAAAGTCAATATTTTCTGGCAGAGTTTTGCTAAAAACCATTGCGTTTCCCTATATGAAGGGGACACTAATACTAACATATTTGTACAAAACGCGTTACAAAACTTTAATGCCGTTCATTACTGAGGCTGAGAGAGAACACATCACAGATAACCTCAATGTAAGGAAAACTGGTGGTCTAGATAGAGTAAGAAATATTTATTTGAAGAACTTACCCAAAGCTAGAACTAGATATTAAGCTTTTATAATAAATGCTTGCTTAAAAATTCAATACTTTCCAACTGCTTGGAAAGAAGCAAAAGTTATACCTGTCCTAAAAGCAGGAAAACCTCCCAATGAACCAAATAACAATAGGCCTATAAGTTTATTGAGTAGCATAAGTAAAATCTATGAAAAAGTAATAAAGGACAAAGAACTCAAAACTATCGATGAGCAAAATATACTTCGCAATGAGCAATTTGGCTTTAGGCGCTTTGATAGTACGAACCACCAAATTCTACGAATTTGCAATAGTAATATATTAAGAGGAATTGTGCTTTAGGAAAATCAACCGGATTATAAATAATGGATATTGAAAAGGCATTCGATACTGTGTGGCACAATGGTTTATTATATAAAATGATAAGATTCCATTTCCCAACGAATATCTGTAAAGTTGTCCAGAGTTTTTTGTCCAATCGAAGTTACAAAGTTCATGTCAATAATAGTAATTCATGTTTGTGTAATGCAGATGCAGGTGTTCCTCAGGGATCAGTTCTTGTACCGATCTTATTCAACACCTATTTAGCTGATTTTCCCCATTTACCGGAATGTGATTTTGCCCTGTACGCTGATGATTCTGCGATTTTTTCATCGCATAAATTTGGTCTCAAAATTGAGACTAATTTAAAAGATGCGGCGGGAATAGTTATTCCATATCTTAACAAATGAAAAATTAAAGCTAATGAGGAAAAGATAAAAGCTATTTTTAAGTTAATTTAATTTAATTTTAAAAATAATTTAGTTGTAGTCAATGATCTATATCTATAGGTCTCTCTTTACCATCAATATGGTGTGAAAATACACCTGCTAAACTGTAGGGTTTGCGTCACAAGCAAATTGAATTTGTAGTTCTGGGTTGCATGGCATCAATACTCGATCACTTGCAATTTCATTTTTGAGTGTGTTGAATGTTTATCTACACTCTACTTGGACCATGGTGTCGGAATTGTGACAAATTTTGAATAAATCCAGAATAGGACAAGTATGTCACTATTCCGTATGTCAAAAATCGTCCTAGTAGATATCAGATGTATCGTCCTACGTCTAACGTCATCAACAGAATTAGGTCTTGGCATTTCTAAAAAAAGCTGCTCCTTCTGATTCACCCTTATTTTGAGATTCGTTTTCATTCAAAAGTGAGAAAAAGTCGAACAATCGGTATTTTGACATTCGAAGGAATAGAGAGTTCATTTACTAAACGAAAGTTCATTATTGTTCGTATTTTGAGATTCTATTCCTTCGAAATAACGTTCATTTTTTATGTGTGTTGCAATTTTCCGGACGAATAGATTTTTTTAATATGAAATAAATTTCAATTAATTATCTGTTATCTGACATAGGACACCTTCCAATTGGACAAATAAGGAGCAAAAGGAAGTTTTGATGAGGATGATGGAGGAAAATGCAAAAATCGCAAAAGGTTTTTGTTTTTTTTTTTCTACAGTACTCAAATTCAGATTTGTGTTGGGTATATCGATGGAGCAATTTCTTATTCAATAAAATGTATTGCTTTATTTATTTTGTTTGTATGTTTGGTTTTAATAATATGGGTATACAACTTTTTAATAAACACTCTAATTTCACATTTTTGTAATATTTAGAATATAATTTTGAATAAATTTATGCAATTTTGAGAATGAAAATATTTTAATGAAATAACAAAAAGTGACTCCTCACTGAAAAAATTATATATGGTCACCCTGCAAAACAAAAAAACGTCAAACGAAGTAAAATTCATTTCAGTTCATTTGATGATATCTTTCGTTAATGAACCTTATTCCTTCGAATGTCAAAATACCTAAAAATCTTTCGAAGGAATAGAGTTTATCGAACGAATTGACTATACATTCGAATCTCAAAATAAGGGTGAGTGACTTTAAAATTTTATTATACGAGTATGTAACCTAAAAATCCAATGAACACTCAGAAAGATTTACTCGCAAATGTAAGTCGAATTTTTGAAGTTGTTTCAAACATGTTCTTAAATGCAATTTGCATTCCGCTGATTGTGATACATGATTATCAACTTGGGCATGCAAACACGCCTTAAACAAATCAATGAAAAGAGCTAAGAAAATCTGAAAATTGTAGGTACAGTGATGCCAGTATTATTGCCCTAACTATGCTTTAGGTCATAACAGCATCCTACGTAAAAAATTTCTAGTAAGGACGAATCTAATATTATCAACTTTTAAATCTCGTTGCAAATCAATTTGTGCAGACAAATTCTGTTCCCATCCTTTAATGAATCACCATGAACTGTGGCACCTTTATTTTTAGAGCTCGGAATTACATGCAGGTTTTCTTAAATACCACCTTGATTAAAATTAAAAATAAAAATTAATTCATATAAATCTATATTGTCCCCTTCAAAGTTACCCCCATCGACTGTAACACACTTACGCCAGCGCTTGATCCAACCCTCGAAACATTTTTTATATTCGGTTTTCGGTATGTCCATCAGTGCTTCATGCGATTTTTCCATTACTACCTCTCGACTGCTGAAACGCGTTCCCCGCAGTGGTTTTTTTTTAACTCAATTGAGCAGAAAGAAGTCACAGGGAGCCAAATCAGGTGAATTCAGTGACTGTTGGATGGTATTTGTTGCATTTTTCGTCACAAAATTACGAATAATGATGGCACTGTGCGACGGTGCGTTATCATGGTGCAAAATCCACGAGCTTTCTGCCCAAAATTCTGTTCTCTTTCCAAATAATACTCTTACTGTCTTACTTACTTACTTGTTTACTGTCTGGCCTTCTGGCAAAAATTTATGATGCACAACACCGTTGTAATCCATGAAAACCGTGGGCATTGCTTTATTTTTTGACTGAAAACGACGTGGTTTATTTGGTCTCGGCTCAATTGGTGAACGCCATTCACTTGCCTGATGTCTGGATTGCGTGTCGTACTCATAAACCCACGTCTCGTCTCCAGTAGTGATCCTTTTGATGCGAATGAACGTGCATGAAATTGGGGTTTTTTGGCACCAACTTTGCTGGTACACGACGGAAACCCAATTCATTAACCAAAATGACTTCGACGGATCCATAGGCAATGTTAAAGTCCTCCGCTATCACTCTGATGGTAAATTTGCGGTTATTGACCAACATTTCTTTTACTTCATCAATGTTTTCGTCGGTTTTCGATGTCAATGGTCTGCCACTGCGTTCATAATCTTCGATTGACTCACGACCACTTTTGGACCACTCGTGCCGCTGGTAAACGACCGTTTTCCTTAGAGAATCGTTGCCGAAACACTTCTCCAACATTTCAAACGTTCGCACACCATTAAATTCGTGTTTTAAGCAAAATTTAATACAAGTTCGTTGTTGCAAATTGAAATTCATTTCTAAAATTGTAAAAAAATCGCCAACACACACAGAGATACATAGATGTACTTTTGGCTACGTAATTTTTGCAAATGTCAAGCTTTGACGCTAAGATGTAGAGGGAATATCAACAACAGATGTATCAACTTAAGAAAAAAAAAAAACGGAACTCAAACCGGTTCAATGGGAGCGCCACACAGTGGTTATCCTTTTGATCAAGGTGGTCCATATTTCCCATTTTATTATAATAAGAAAATTTATTTGCTCGTCCGTACCTTGGAATAGCCTTCTTAACGCGAAAGCGTTCCATTAAAAGAAGAAGAATTTAATAAATGGGCTATTAAAATTTTTTCATCAACTCAGCCGTATTTAAAGGGGTGACAGAGATAATTGAAGCCCAACCTAATATTTTATATTTTTATATGTATAAACGTTCTTTCTGAGTGATTTCGTTTTATTTAATGAAACACATTTATAAATAACATTTTAAGATAAATAAATAGTTAACTGAGCTTTAAAACATATGAAAAGGTAGATTAAAAAGAAATTCATTATACTAAACATTTTTCCAGCATTTTTCTTTTACTGAAGCTTATAAAAAAGCAAATTAGTCTTCTTGAAACACCCAGTAATCATATTCAATACAATGGATACAATCTCTGGATCGCGGACAATCACGTATGCATACAAAAAGGAGAAAAACCACTCCGTTTCCACTTTTTTCGTATACATTATACAGTCACAGTTATCACTCTGGGGAGGTGGAAAAATTACTCACAAAAATCTCTGGATCGCAAGTTATTTTCAATAAGGAAAAATGACGGATAGACTATAATATGCATGCTAACTCAGGCTAAATTAAATGGGATTTGGAATTTAAACCAAAGCAATAGATCTGCGCTATTTGATCTAATGAAAAGGGCGAGTTATCCTTCTTGTTATTACTATTCTTTGGTCCGAAACAAATACGTGCATGTGACAGATCGCTATAGAAAAACCATGGGAAATTGATCAACTGTCAAACAACATTTAAGCACGTGGCATCATCTACTGGAATCTATTAGAATAGATTGTTATTGTGTTATTGTTGGACAGATAGCGAATCAATACGACTAAGTAAAAGCAAGTGTAATTTTATTTTAATTTAGGCTTGAATGCGTTTTTCCAGATTTTTCAAACTACGCAAATCCATCCGCAAAAATCTTATTCAAACTAACGAGCAGCATTTCATTTTTATTTACTCGTATAGACAGATTACATATATACTCGTACATATGACTATACCTAGATTGCTATTGATATAGATACTCGTATTTTATTTTTTTTTGATTTCTTGTTGCTCCAGACGACATTTACAGAATGAACGATCATACAATGTTGTAAAATGATAAGCTAGTATGACAAATGTTACAAAAAAAACAAAAATATACACAAAACCGTCGCCATGATAAAGCCCCACTAGTTCAACTCGCCTGTGTAAATCCTTTGTCAGTGAAATAAACAGTAGCGACCTACTTTGTTCGTAAACTATAAATACGAATACTCTGCTTAAATTGAAAACTATTTCGTTTCGCAGTGCAAAGTGAAAGGACGCGTGTTAAAAGCCAATAAAAGCAAATAATTCCGAGAAAAAAGAATCAAGTAAAACGAAGGCGAGACATTCGAGTTCGAAATTAAAAAGAAGAGTTTTTGAGTTTGTGTTTTCTCGTTGTTACTTAAACATTTGCTGCGCATTATTATTTCAATTCAATCTGGATTCTTTTGTTTGCGTTAACAAAGCGATTTTGTGAAAATTCTTCGCTTAATAGTGGAAATTTTAAAGAGTTCTCGATAGAAACCAACATTAAAATGAAACTATTAAACATAATTTTATCAATTCTTTTGATTGGGCTCGTTGCCGCCAATACGAGCGCAAATGAAGGCACAGCGGGAAAAACCACAGATGTAAATAGGAAACAACAAAAACAGCCACTCAAACAGCAACCTGATAACAATCATTCAGCAGAAGAAAAAATTCAGCAAGCCACACCGTCAAACACAATGTCATCCACAACGTCAACCACTGCGACGCCAGCCCCAGTGGAAACCATGCCAAAACCTCTAACAACAACCTCCTGCTATTCCACAGTGTTCAATGAATGCACCAAAGCAGTCGTGCCTAACCCCGACGACGGTAAGCCCCTAAACAATTTTTTCACACCAGTCTCACTCTCATTTGTCGCTTTTTCATTAGATTTCCCACATTGCGACTCCACGATGGGGTTATTCGATGTAGGCGGTCTGCAGGATTACACTTACCATCAACTTATATCATCATACGACTACATCCTATTATTTACGGTGTTCAGCTCATACGAAAAGGACCGTCCCGGTTTCGCTAAGATTTTTCGTGATCGGTCCGACAAGGCATTCGACAACACCATCAAGTTAATCAAGTATATCACTAGCCGCGGTGGAGTTGTTGATTTTAGCAAACTTCCTAATTCAACGGCATCTCTGGATCTGAATGAATTACACGCTCTGGCCTGGGCTTTGGATAAAGAGAAGGAACTGTCTCAGGAGGTTTCTGATCATCATAAAAAGGTCAGTGGTTCGGATCCACTAACCACTCAGTTCTTGGAGGAGGAGTTCTTAGAGGATCAGATCAAAACCATTCGCAAATTGTCTGGTCATGTCAACGATTTAAAGAAGATCATGTTGTCTTCTAAAGACGACACTGCCCTGGGAGTGCATTTGTTCGATGAGTACTTGCAAAAGCTTTAAGTCACTTACTAAAAGCAAGCTCATTTTAGCCTATACATATATCTTTTGAGCTACCAAGCGGGGTATGAGTGGGTATGAGGGGCTTTTGATCGCTTGTGGTTAATCAGAAATTTATTTTAAACAATATAAAAATAATCATGAACAAAACAAGTGAACTCTGATTTCTTTTTCCCATTTACTTATTTTGTTACAATTTTCCTTTTTTTCGTTATTCACGTTAGGGTACTGCTCCCCTTGGAAGGGGAAAGGATAGACGAATATGTGCGCTTCCATTTGATATGACTGCAGTTCTCTGCGAAATGTGTTGTTTTGGTTTTCAATTTTTTTTTGCATTCAGAGTCGGCCTTTCTGTAGACCGATGAGGAAGACTGAACGGAGGGTCCAAAGGGCGGTTGCTGTTTGCAATTATCAAGGTTTGTTGATAGCTTATCGAAACTTGAATGTAACATGATCCTCATGTACTATTTATGTGTTGGTAGTTGAGTGCTGTAGAAATAGGCTAGGCACTAATAAATGTCAACCTGGCGATACCCAGTGTTGCAACTGTTTCTCAACACCAATTGTGATTGCTTAACCTTTAGATAGTAACCATCGCATGCTGGTCGATATCCATTCGGAATCGACATGTTAAGCTTATATGCGTGACGAAAATAGCAGCACTATAGCACCTTGATTGTATTAACGATACCTATTCGGTTTACTGTGACTAGTTTGGAGCTATGGCGGGTGAGGATTCCCAACGGGATTAACCCGTAATAGACAAACGGCAGTGCTTACAACCAAAGAAGGGTTAGTGGATTCGGTCTAATCGACCCATCATCCTAGGCCTATACACATACAGTGGAACTGACCCTCTAAGTTGGGGGTTGTGCCGCCTGGAAAACTGTCCGGCAATGGAAAAAGACAAATCCTACTAAACAGCAACGTATAAGGACGGATCGACTGTTGACAACCCATGCAAACGAATCAAGGACAGTGAACTTTGGATATTCAAGCGTAGGGTTGGGTCCCTTTATAGGCCATGTTCAATCGAACAACTGGCAGAGGACCTGTACTGTTGCAAAACAGATATAACCGCCATTTAAGAAATTCGATTAGATGAATCGAACAAACGAGAATGAAATCCGCGCATGTCCCCACATGAAGAATGATGACGATACCAGAGATAGCTTCCACGAGATCTTGAAAGAAACCTACGAGCAATGCCTGGGATATTACATATCTAGAAAGAGGGGGCATCTTTGGTAGTAATTTCAGAAGATATACCCAGCACGACACTATATCCGATAACGGATTATCGTACAATGTCGTAGCTATCACACGGCTGCCACATTTCGATATTCATAAGGGGACTTTGAGGACCACTGCTTAATCAAACGTAACCAAGGTTGACCACATCGACACTAGACACCCAGCCAGTATTATGGTTGTCCAAATGTTCCGATAAACCAACATCGACTCAGACCATTACCTTGTTGAAGCAAAGGTTCGGTTGCGAATTAATATTTGCGTATCTGCGCCAACTGCAAATAAATTTTCATTATTGAGCAACATCATAGCGGATTTATTTTAAGCTTTCAACTTTATGACAACAATACAAATGATACTGCAAATAGCCGCATCTAAAGTGATGAATGAATGACAAAGCAAATAAATTGCCACAAATACCGCCAGAGTATCCTATATTGAGACTGAAAACGACCACAGTTCAAATTTGCTTTTCGAATTCATACACCCACATCGTAAAAACTTCGCTAGTTACTTTGGTGGATTTTTTTGAAGATACAAAAACCTCCTCCTCCTCCTCTTTGTGGGAATTAATTTACAAGAAGATTTCTATCAATTAATCTTCAAGACTTGTGCTTCAAAATTAAAGGATGATTCCGTCCAGTACATCAATTATGAGCGCTCCTATTATATTCTCATTATCATCATTATTGTCGAAGATTTTTATGATATTCGCCGACAATAAGCTCATGCAAAACAGACAGTCAGTCAATCAGTCGGTCAGTCGTCAGACAGTGTGGGCTTAATGATATTTCAATTTGCTGTGACACTATTGTCGGTCGACTGCTTTGAGTAGTCCATTATAAGCACAACAACTTGTAAAACTAAAACTGGAACTGCATTCCGAACTGGACTTGGTCATGCTCAACTCGGGAGCAATAAAATTCAATTAGAAGAAACATCCAATTGAATTATTAGAATAAGATACCTCAATTACGTTCGTTGCTCGCACGCAGACGGAGCTCACAATAATGACGCCAGTGAGGAAAAATAATCATCAATCACCCTGTAATCCAAACACATCAGGAATGTAACCATTTCTGTACAAGTATAGATACTCGTATTCCAATACCTTGTACAAGTTGCGGAAAGATAGAAAGGAATGTATGTCCGATGTATTGATAGAATATTCAGAGAACGCATTAAAGCTTTAAGAACCATTTAAATGAAGAATCTTAGACGAGAAGATAAATGATTCATATATGTATACTATATACGTAGGGATGAAGATTTAAAAAAAAAAGAAATAAAAAAAAAAACATACCGAGTGCGAGTGCCTTGAGGGAATGAATCCCTATACCTACACGTGCAGTGATACATAAAGAATTCGTTTTAAAAAATTTTGGAAATTGGCTTTGGAGTTCGAATGAAGGAATCCTTTATTGAGAATATTTTATCATTCTGATTCTGTTGTTTAATTTAAATAGAATCTTATATAAAACACATATACTCGTATATAGGTATGTACGAGTATGTGTTTAAGAGCAGTTGTTATGTCAGCCAGTTTATGTACTAAGGGTGAAACCGATGCACGTTTGTCTTAAATATTTGAAAGTTATAATGACTAGGAAATAAATTTTTAATGGTTTATGGTTACCACCTCAAATATGTGTGTTTTAACAAAATTCAACCCATCCCTATCCAGAGAGTCCTCTGAATTAAAGACCTGAAAATTGTGGGCACAACTCAGTTGTGGCGTTGATATTCAGCATCTGGGAAGCAAATAAAATGAACAGGGTCCAACATCACAGATTACTTCAAATAGACATCACTGTGAACGTGTCCTTAACATGATCTCTAAAATTAGAAACAATCAGTCAACGACAAGATATGCGACATTAACTGGTATCTATACTTTAAGTGACGATTACAAACAGTTCAACGGTGCACCTACACCGGTCGAAAATGCAATAAATTAATACGGCAGTACGATCAGCTATTTTACAACAGCCTTTACGCGTCGAAGCTAGAGATGGTTTCTTGCTGATCTCAGTTTAGGAATAGTCCCAGACTTATAGAGACCATTACCATGATGTTACTCTTAAAGTCTACAAAGGACACAAAGGACAAAGGACAAAGAGGCTTCACAACCTTGAAGAAAAATTTGCACTCGAAATCAGGGACTTGGATGAACTGACCACAGCAGAAGAGGTCGAGGAAGCCATCAAGAAGAAAACATCAGCCCAAAATCTGGAAATACAGGTGGCAGTGACTAGGATAAACAGAAGCTCGCAGAAAATTGCTATAGTCGACAAAAGCGCTCGAGCAGCTTACGAGATGTTGAAGATTTCTCAAATCAAAATAGAATGGGTTTAGTGCAGAATGCGTCACAGAGTAGAAGTTCTTAGATGCTTCAAGTGATTCGGATACGGACACCATCAGGCAACCTGCAAGGGCACGGACAGAAAAGGACAAGGGCTCTGCTTCAACTGTGGATCAAAAAAAGATCGACTGCAGAACATCACCAAAATGTTGCGTTCGCCTTAAATCATATGCCGAGGTCCGGTAAGTATCGAGTTTTCCGAGAGGCACTTGAAAATGCGAAGAAAAAGGCTTTACAATCCTACAGGGAAATATCCACAGGAGTCAAACGGCTGACAATCTATTGTCTACATTACTAAGCGAATTGCAGATTGATGTTGTCATCATCAGCGAACAGTACGTAGATAAAGAGACAAACTGGATAGTGGACACCTTAGGAACCGCTGCAATCTGGATACCAGACACAAGGTCATTCGCCCTGAAAAACCAAGGTACACAAAGAGGTCTCACGTGGGCCAAGACCGATGGACTCACGGCTGTAAGCATATATTTCAGCCCGAATGACAGGATGGATGATTTGCGCCAAAAACTGGATGACCTGGAGGATTTCTTAAATGAAACGACAGGCGAGATCCTGGTTGCCGTCGACTTCAACGCCAGAGCCCAAGATTGGGGAATGCCAACTACAGACTCTCGAGGAAGGCAAATACTTGAGATGGCAAGGTCTAAACGTAGCAAAGAGGCACCATACCGGATGTAACCTTCGCTACGGAATCTACATCCGCAAGAATAAAAAACTGGCGAGTAATCGCCATGCTCCAAGTACATGGATCCGCGGAAGTAAAAGTTGAAGCCACGATGCAACTGATACGGCTCGCTTGTGATGCTTCAATGCCCAGGAAAAGCTGCAACAACAGAAGGAGAAATCCAGTGTACTGGTGGACAGACGAGATAGCTGAGCTCCGCAGGAGATGCCTACAATTTAGGCGCATAGTCACCAGGGGAAGGAGGAGACACGCTGAAAACATAGAGGAAGCTCTAGCGGGAGGATCTCCGCCAAGACATAAACAGCGACCCCTGGGGGCTAGGCTACAAGGTCGTAATGCGGAAACTGGGAGCCCAATCGGCACCGCCTATCCTAAACGAAGTCAAGATGGAGTGCATTGTTACCGCCCCTTTCCCAACTCATCCAGTCAGGCTCCCCGACAACACACCAACCCGACGACAGGAAACTCCAGGTTTTAGAGAAGAAGAGTTGGGATTAGCCGTGCAGACAATGAAAAACAGAAGAGCAGCCGGCCCAGACGCACATCCAGCAGATGTAATAAATGTGACTGCCCAAGCATGCCCTAACCTGCTGCGCAACATGTACAACAGTTGCCTTGAAGAAGGAGTCTTCCCAAAGAGCCGGAAAAAGCAACGATTGGGAATGATCAGCAAAGGAAAAGGAGACCCAGACTCCCCATCAGCGTACAGGCCCTTATGTATGCTGGACACCGCGGGAAAACTGATGGAAAAGCTGCTCAAATCACCGATCACAGATGCAGTACAAAGAGCGGGAGACTTGGCTGGAAGGCAGTACGGGTTCAGGAAAGGACGCTCCACGGTTAAAGCTATTGAAGAAGTGGTGAAGTCTGTTGAAACCGCCCAACAAGGAAGTTGTTGCTCTAAGAAGATCGTTTTGCTGGCAACCCTAGACGTAAGAAATGCATTCAAATCAACCAGGTGGAGTGATATACTAAATGCGCTAGAAAATAGATTCAACATCCCAGCCTATCTATTACATTTGATGAAGGACTATCTCAGGGATCGGGATCTGATCTACGAGACCACAGAAGGCCTACGAAGGAAGAAAGTAACATCTGGAGCAGCACAGGGATCAATCCTGGGACCAGACCTCTGGAAAATCTCCTATGATGATATACTGCGGATGGCGATGCCCGAAGACACCTTTCTCATTGGGTACGCAGACGATATTGCGGCAGTGATAACGGCAAGAGACACTGAAAACGCGCAAAGAAAGTTGAACCGAGTCATGCGACGAACAACCTTCTGGATGGATGAGCACGGTCTTAGTTTGGCAACAGAGAAAACTGAGATAGTCCTTCTGACGAAGAAGAAAATCCCGACACAAATAGACTTCCAAATTGGCTCTGAAGTCATCAAGAGCAAGGACAGGATGAGGTATTTGGGATTGAGGCTTGACACAAAACTAACTTTGTGACAACAGATAAAGCACGCAGCGGAAGAGCCTCTCGAGTTACAACATCACTCAGTAGATTAATGCCGAACATAGGTGGCCCAACGCCAAGTAAGCGCAGGCTATTAATGTCGATAACGCATGCCATTCTCCTATATGGAAGTGAGATCTGGGCAGTCCTTGTAGTCGCAGGAGTGACTTCTATCGATCTCCTAGCGGCACAAAGGAAGTACGTCCACAAAAACAAGGCGGAAACCGGATTTGAAGCGGCAATCGACCAAGCAGAGTGGACACGGAAATTTCGGCAAAATGGATAGCCCATCCTGCCAGTACGGCGACTCCCCAGCAGACGACGTACATCACAATTTGTTTGCCTGCAGAAGATGGGAAGCCCAACGCACAGCACTGGAAAACAGCATTGGTGTCTTCAACCCAGAAAACATAGTGGCTAAAATGCTGAAGACTGGGGAAGAATTTGGCAGTTTTTGGCAAGAGCCGCCTAATCTGCTTGTTATCCAAGGCTCTCAATAACGTAAATCGGATTCCCTCATGATACAGAAGATTTTCAAGTAAGACCATCACTTTTATAAGGGCAACATGATGGAATGATGCACGTTTTACAAAACGGTAACCTGTAAAAGGTTTAGCCGTGTATTTCTGCTTTTGTTTTTTTATATTATTTACTAGGTGGGGTGAAAAGTAACCTGATTTTTTTATTGATGAGCCATCTATTGAGGTTTGGGAAGAGATAATAGTCCGATGGAGCCAAATCGGGCGAATACGGTGGATGCGACAGCAATTGGAGCCGTATGTCATTGATCTTTGCCGTGGTTGCGATACTCTTATGCGCCGGCGCATTGTCTTGCAAAAACAAAATTTTTTTTCGCTTCACGTGAGGCCGTTTTGCAGCGATTTCGGCCTTCAATCGCTCCAATAATGCACAGTAATGCTCGCTGTTGATGGTTTTTCCCTTTTCGAGGTAGTCCACAAAGAGTATGCCATGAAAATCCCAGAAAACCAACACCATAACCTTTCCGACCCATTGAGCTTCCCTCGGCCGCTTCGGAGCACTCGTGCCGGCTTCAGTCCATTGCCGGGCACTCATTCTGTTTTCTGGTGTTTAATAGTAGATCCAGGTTTCATCAATAGTTACCAATCGACGCCAAAAGTCCCCCCGATTCCGCATCAGCAAGTCCAAACACTCTTTCGAAGTGCTCTCGCGTTCGTGTTTTTGGTCAGGAGTGAGCATGCGCGGCAAACACATCAACAACAATCAGCTGTCAAAACAAAACTAAAGACAGTCTCGCACTGAAATTTGTCATGTCTGCCTTAATACTCGTATGAATGGACTTCAAGGCACCTATTTTGCAGTAGCAGCGCATTCTGGCGGTCAAGGAGGTTACTTTTCACCCCACCTAATTTATGGATAAGAACACTTTTATTTTTTTATTTTGTTTATTGAAGTGCTGTTAGATATACAATATTTTTTGTTTTTCCGTCTGGTGCATATACGAATAAATCAGAAGGCTTTCCGGCGCGTGAACAGGCCACATATAGCTGCCATGAGAGAAACGCGGACTTTCTAAATTCAGGCCACACATTTGTAAAGATGCGGAGGCATGACGGGTAAATCCAGTGAATTGATTGACGTTGCCATCATTAACGCCTGCATCGCGTAAATGGATGCACTCTTCCGAGCGCAGTTTAGTTTGATTCAAGCTGATAGAATGTAGAAAAGTCGTTCGGTTTCGATTTTCCCATACATATCGACAATATATTGGTGGAACAATTGACGACATTTCAGGATGTGATTATCAACGTTTTCACGTATCATTACTAATTAGTAGTTCATAGCGCTGACTTTCTTATTCGTTTCTGAATCGGTTAGCGGATTTCTCGTTTTGATTCCGAAATGATACCCATCTTCTTCTTGCCAAAATAGAACTGGATATTGCAATCCGTCGTATAAGCGATGCGTTTCTGGGACTCATTGGACCATACTATTTCTGCGATGGAGAATAATATCGCGTGACTCGAGTTCTTGGCCAACTATAACGATTGCTGTTTCATCAATCGTTGGCGAATTAATCAATTCGTTGTGCTGATTAAATAAAGTTTGCAGTTCAGCGACAATTTCTCTTCCAGCGTTCCTATTGCATCGACAACGGTGATCGATTAGTCCATCTGTGTTTCCCATTAAATAAATCTGAAGTAATTTGTGACCTGCGTCTGGAAGTGTTAGTAATGACCCAACACGATGATAAATTTGGCCCTGCACTTGGAAGGTTGGCATATACATAATTTTCGCGTATAAAATTTGTTGCGCCGAACGATGTCATTTGGAAAACGAATTGTACTTTCTAATGTTTCCCAAGAAATGTTTCGATTGGCTTGTGTTACCTGATACCAATGTCGATAATGGATCAGGTGGTGGATGTAACTCTGATAATTTAACTTTCCCAGTCGCTCAGCACATTCCAGGTGTTTCACTCTTAAATTTTCGTCAGATTCTGAGGTTCGCAACTGCTTTTTCTTCTCTGCTTTAGGTGTATTTCCACCAATTGCTGCTCGTTTGGGAGGCATATTTTACAAAGTATAAAGCAAAGCAATCTGAAATGCCACCGTTTTCAATACAAAAAATTAGTATTATTCTACAGCAATTGAAAGAAACTTTGTTGACGAATTTTATCGGCAAATGTGTTGAAATCAGCTGGAAAAACTTAATTCCATTGACGATACAATGTAGGAAAACTCCATGAAAAATTCACAAAATCTGAATCGAATTGTTCTTTTTGATATTCAGATGAAGTTTTAAATACACTGAATAGAAGATTTCAAGTACTTTTGCTCTATATATTGTCACTCGTGCTAACAATCGGAGAAATGCATTCACAAAAATGATAGCTTTCAATGTTTAAAACAATTTTTCCCGACATTACTTCTTACTTTTGGCAAAAATAGATCAAAAAATAAACATTTTCGATTGTGTTTCATCAATCATGTGTCCGATCAATATAATTGTGACTATTTATTTATTTATTTTCACAGAATTCTGAACAAAGTTGCCAACTACATCAGTACTCTATCTCTTACCATTTACGAGTCTATAAAGGACAAACAAACAAACATTGATTTTTACCTAGTCAAGTCGTAAATACTAAATACACAATTGAACTCACTCATTAGGAATGCAACACTGGGCGCATCAATTATGCTTCATTGTGACGTTAAAAGTTTTTGACATTAATTGCTTAGGATCATGGAATGGGGCGACATCGAAAATCGTATTGTTGTAGTTGGCCTACTTAAATGCAACATGGAAAAAGGCGATATCTTTAGGACGCTGCGACCGCTTGGAATCACTCGCAATTTTGTGTATCGTGCTGTGAAGTTGTTTGAGGATATTGGTGGAGTACCAGACCGACAAAGATCCGGCACTGTGAGAACTCCGAAAGCGATTAAAGCCGTGAAGAAACGAATCGACCGAAAACCGCTGCGAAAACAGAAAATCTTGTCGCGGGAAATGCAAATTTCGCAAAAATCCATGTCTCGCATTGTCAAAGAAGATTTGGGACTCAGCGCGTACAAACGACACACTGGACACCTGCACACGGCCGCATTGAAGGAAAAACGCAAGCGAAGATCGAAAGCGTTACTCAGCCGGTACGCGAAGAACGCTCACAGACAAATTCTGTTTACTGACGAGAAAATCTTCACCGTAGAAGAATCATTCAATAAACAGAATGATCGTGTGTATGCTCGGTCATCCAGAGAAGCATCCCAACTCATCCCGGGGAACCCATTGTGAAGTTTCTCAACCAATCAATATTCAACAACAAGCCATGGACTTTCTAGCAAGGCTCTGCTCCAGCTCACAAAGCAAAAACGACTCAACTGTGGCTCAAAAACAACGTTCCGGACTTCATATCAACGGATGATTGGCCAGCTGGTAGTCCAGACCTCAGCCCGTTGGATTACAAGTTTTGGTCTGTATTAAAGGGCATAGCTTGTTCTACTTGACACTCAAATATTGAGTCGTTGGAGCGAGCCCTTGTCTGTGCAGGGGACAATTTCCCCATGCATGAAGTGCGTATCGCAATCGATTAGTGGCCACATCGTCTTAAGTCGTGCTGGAAGGCAAAGGGGAGTCATTTCGAATAAGTTGCTCTAAGATTTGTAACCATTTAAACAAAAAAAACTTGTTTAAATATTAATTCGTTTTCATCTGGCGCTGATTTTTCTGTGTACCAGTATTTATGACTTGACTGATTCAACGAAATATAATTACTTATGCCTGTTACTATTTAACTTTTTTGAAACCTTGGTTGTAAAAATTAATTTTATTTTTCCCCCTTTTTACAACTTTAATTTAACTAATATTTCATTAATTAAATTTGATCTTTATCTGTATGATAGAAAAAAAACGCAAAATCATTGTTGGAACAAATTTAGATACAATTTTACAAGTGGTATCACATTGGAGATATTTATCATCTTCTACAACTACCGGATTCAGGAGCTCATTAGGACTTCTCTTGAAATTGACTCGGATTAAATATTGTGCCACAAATTAAAAAAGCTAGGTTAATCAGAGCTTTCATAAAAATTCGTTAATTTTAGAATTGGCGTTCATAAGCAGTTAAATTTATTCCTTCATGTACAGCCAAAAGTCGCAGCTTGTTTTATGAAACTAGCCATCCGCAGTATGATAGAGGTTTTTTTTTTTAACTTAATACTGACGTCTGACATTGATATATGTAAAATAAATTGTTAGATTGTAAACTGTCAGTGTCATATTTATTCAGTAGTCTTTGCAATGTTACAATATTGTGTAAATTTGACTCATAGACCACTTGCACCATATTACACTCGACATTATCGACGACCTTAGACCACTATTTGCCATATTTTTGACCAATTTCACGCAACGTTTTCTTTGGAAGCTGCAGTGACACCGGGGCGCCTAAGAAGAGTTCGTACTGCAGAGAATATTGCATCCGTTCAGGAAAGTGTTAAGGAAGATCTAAATTTACTGATACGACGTCGTTACAATAGCTTGATCTTTGACTGTCCACTTAATGGAAAATTGAACGCAAAGATCTAGGTTTAATGGATTATGTACAGCTCGTGCAAGAATTGAAGCCGAATGACCATCGTTTTAGTCGAAATTTCGGTGAATAGGCGATAAATCCACTGACATCGGATCCGCTGTTTTATTGAAAATTGTGTTCAGCGATGAGGCTCAATAGATATGTTTAGAAGCAAGCACAGTGTTGTGTGGTCTGTATGCTGATGGAATCATCGGACCATATTTTTAAAAAAAATAAAGCTTATCTGCTAAGCTAATTGAGAGATTGAGAGATGCATTTTCGAGAATTAGATTCGAAAGATTTAGGGTACAAACAAACATACCAGGAATGTAAACTCCGAACTGGAGGCTATAGATAGGAACGCAGGAATATCGTATCAGAGTTGCAGTCGATGCTGAGGATTTGGAATGGGACATTCTGTAGGCTTGGAGAAGCATTCACCAACTTATCTCAAAAATATGGTGGGACGAAAGTATGCCAGACAAATGGAACCTCAACATTGTTTGTCCGATCTTTGGAATGCAAACCCTCTGAACTGCACCAACTACAGAGGCATCAATCTTCTCAAGATCGCCTACAAGATCCTGTCTCCTGTATTGTATGAACGCCTAAAGCTGTTCGTCAACAAACTGATAGGTTTATATCAGTGTGGCTTCAGGCCAAGAAAGTTTATCGTCGACCAAATATTCACATTATGGCAGATCTAGAAGTGAATTCATGAGTTTTAGATCGATACACACCACCTAACACCTAAAGAGTTTTTTAAGTCCGTCCGAATAGTAACGTAACTTTCTCATTTTCTATCGTTGTTTCTCTTTTATTTATTTATTAAAAATTAAGTTGAGTAGAGATGTGTGGAGTAGTGCCAAGATACAATCCTGTCCGACGAGCTAGAGCCGATCAGCCGATAGTTTTCCACTGCCTCCGTGGCCTAACCAGACTCCTTAAATGAGTCTTCACAATTTTCACCTGCTCACTGATTATTAAAAATTTTGTATTATAAAATGCCAAACCTTAGACTTCACATTTACAGTCTTAGATGACAGTTTTGTTGGATGTACTCGTACATATGTTATCGAAACGGGGATGTCAAATCGTGACCATTTTGGTTGAGAATTCGAAGCTATTAATTGTCAGGCCTTAAAAATGAAAGAAAAATCTATCACACCTGACATTGAGTGAAACAAATCACGAAATCAAATATCTTCTTCATCAATTAAATTTAAATACGTTTACATGTATCATGCATATTGCTATCCAGACAGAGTCGGTGCACCAGCAATGACGTGACAATTGATTTACGACTTCAAGTGCTCAACGTCAAATCGATTCTGGAATTTTTCTTGAATAATTTTTTTCCTATTTCAAATTGATCCTACTCGTATCTAAAGACATGCACTTGAATTTGCAAATACTCGTAATTCTATTTATAGGTGCTGACAAGTTAGACCAGGAACAAATTGTTGAAAGCAGATACATCTAGGTATTAAGGAATTTGCTGCTTAACAACAGCTCTGAGTGCAACCTAAAGTATCTTCACTCATGCACATTTCTATTCAAATTCTCTTATACGCTGCATATTCTTGCTCCGCACAGTTACCATTTTCTTAAAAATGATATTGTTGAATAATTTATAAAGTCAGAAAGACATTTTCGTGGGAAATTTTCTTTGCGAGAGCACATACATTACGATACATACTTGTATGTAGGTAATGGTTGTTTTAATTTAAACAGCCTTTTCTTATTACGCTAATAAAGGTGACCACTATGTCTTGATGGTGTGAATTGAAAATAGATGTCTTATGTTTGAATCAGAGCAAATGTGATGTTTTAAACTAAAATGTTACATCATAAACAGCATTCCTCTTTAAAGTGTACACATGTATCTGCATTGTATGGGGACCTACGTGGCGATTGATCGGAAAGCTGCTGACTGTTTAAAACTTGCAATGTACTTGCCTTACCTCCCAGTGGTGATCCCTGTTAACTAAATGAGTAAGTGCTTAGGGTAAAGCTAAAGTGGGAAGGCCATGCTTGCCCCGTAGTATAATACTGGCCTACGCTATGATGGGGCTTACAACCATAAATAGAAGAACTTAGAAAGGTTTGACAAACCAAATAATGGGCTCGGATAAAAATGGATTTATTGTTGATGACCTGCGCAAACATTTAAAGAACAAGAAACTTCATAAATGTAAGTGCAATATTTGGACCTTGACTGCAGCTAGATATTACAGCTATCCAGAAAGTTCGATGAGATGGAGCAGATATAAGGTGGATGAAAAACTGTGATACATATTATACTCATTTCCATGGAGATCATTAACATGCTTAACATGCATAAGCCTTAAAAGCGCCCATGAACCTATAGAAGGCAAGCACGATGGCAACAAAGAATATTTCTACGACCTCCTCGAGAGGACATACCACCACCGAAAAGTTCGCGGAATAATTACCGTGTGGCGCTCTCATTGTTCCGATTTGAGTTCTGGTTTTTTTGTTAAGTTGGTAGATCTGTTGTTGATATTCCCTCTAAATTTTAGCGCCATAGCTTGACATTTGCAAAAGTTCCGTAGCTAAGAGTACATCTATCTCTATGTGTGTTGGCGATTTTTTACAATTTTAGAAATGAATTTAAATTTGCAACAACGAACTTGTATTAAATTTTGCGTAAGAAACAGATTTAGTGGTGTGCGAACGTTAAAAATGTTGGAAAAGTGTTTCGGCAACGATTCTCTTAAGAAAACGGTCAAAAGTGGTCGTGACTCAAGCGAAGATGATGAACGCAGTGGCAGGACATCGACATCGAAAACCAACGAAAACATTGATGAAGTAAAAGAAATGTTGGTCCAGAATCGCAAATTAACCATCAGAGTGATAGCGGAGGACTTTAACATTGCCTATGGATCCGTCGAAGACATTTTGGTTAATGATTTGGGTTTCCGTCGTGTAGCAGCAAAGTTGGTGCCAACAGATCTCAATTTCATGCAAAAAAGAGACCGTGTTGACGTCGCAAAAGAGATGATTTGCGAGGCTGTATCCGATCCCACATTCATCAAAAGGATCATTACTGGACACGAGACGTGGTTTTATGAGTACGACACGCAATCTAGACATCAGGCAAGTGAATGGCGTTCACCAAATGAGCCGAGACCAAAAAAATCACGTCGTTTTCAGTCAAATAAGAAGGCAATGCTCACGGTTTTCATGGATTACAACGGTGTAGTGCATCATGAATTTTTGCAAGAAGGCCAGACAGTAAACAAAGAGTATAATTTGGGCGTAATGAGACGTTTGCGTGAAGCAATTCACCGAAAGAGACCAGAATTGTGGGCAGAAAACTCGTGGATTTTGCACCATGATAACGCACCGTCGCAGAGTGCCATCATTATTCGTAATTCTTTGACGAAAAATGCAACAAATACCATCCAACAGCCACCGAATTCACCTGATTTTGCTTTCGGTGAATTCTTTCTGTTCAATTGAGTTAAAAAAACCACTGCGGGGAACGCATTTCAGCAGCCGAGAGAAAGTAATGGAAAAATCGCATGAAGCACTGATGGACATACCGAAAACCGAATATAAAAAATGTTTCGAGGGTTGGATCAAGCGCTGGCATAAGTGTTTTGCAGTCGATGGGGATAACTCTGAAGGGGACAATATAGATTTACATAAATAAACTTGTATTTTGAATTTTCTGAATAAAATTCTGGGAACTTTTTGATCAAGGTGGTATGAGCAATGTCCGAAGTATTCGAAGTACGAGTACCGCCACTATAAGAATATTTTTGATAAAATAGTTGGTAACCAAGCCTAAACGATACCACCACGCCTGTTTACGGTCTCCGAATCATGAAACGCCAAATTAGATTGATGTACATATGTCTCAAATATTCCGGAAATCCAAAAGCTCCAGATAGCTGGCATCGGCTCGAATCCCCACCCTGTTGCAGTCAAGGTGCAAATGCACCAGACTCTTCGCCAACCGTATATCCCGACATTTCTCAATATACTCCAGGAACGCCATACCATTAAAGCGAAGGAAACGACAACACAATGTCAAAGTCTAAAGGTTTGCTGACTAAAACAACGTCAACCGTCTGGTGATTGGAGCACATTGTTTAGGCACAAGGACTGGCACAAGATCAGTTAGGTGTCGTTTAATGGGCAGCGAATATCGAACGAAATAATACAAAGAGCAGACGTGAGTATGGAGACGAACAACCATATAATCGTACTGCATCCGTTTGCAATTTTTACAATTGGCTTACAATTAGACTTATAACTAGAAAATTAAGAATTGTGGACTCAACAATAGGGGCCCGACATACTATATATCTATTGATAGGAATACATATATTGTGAAATTTATTAATTTTTACAATGAAAGCTTTATAAACTGTGAAAGTTTAGCTTCGGTAATGTCAGCTGGTGTTATTTTTGTAGAACGGGGTTACTTCGATGTGGATGATGTCTTCAAACTCTGGATCAATAATCGCCCTCACGGTGAGGTATTTGTGGTCGGGATGCAACGGTTACTAAGCTCTTGTATTCCCTGATTTGGGTGGTTATTGAGGCTCAGTATTAATTTGGAGGAGAGCTGCATCATGAACCTATCGATTGATAGGACTTTTGCTGCTTCGTACAGCCTCTCATTTTCTCCGGTGTTTTAGGGTAATTGGATGGCGATAGAACCCGGTACAGGCATAAAATTAATGACGTTCGAAGAAATCGTATACCAATGAGTTGCTTGTAGGTAAGCAACTTGGTCTGCTGGCTTAGGCCACTATTCCTTCTCAGAAATGGGCTTACAAGATGAAGAGCAAAACTTGCACGTTTGTGGATGGTCTTGGCGTGGTCATTGAACTTAAACTATAGTTTTCTTCTTCCGCTGATAGCTGTCATGGGAGTACGGAAACATATGAACTCCGTCTTACTTATATTAGTCTTCAGGCCCCATTTCAGGTTATATTCCCAAAGTCTTTGATGTGATGCTCCACACGTCTTGCTGCTATCTCAGGAGCTAGAACTGCATCCGTTTACAGATGCTAGTCCCTTTTATTCGCGGAGAATACCCAGGCAAAGGGTGATTCATTTAGAGGTACTTTCTCCAGAAAGGATTTAATGAATAGAATACGCATGCGTCATATCACAATGGTATGGTATTTTGTTCAGTATTGCGCTTAGAGCAACTTATGGTTCACATTATCACAAAGATAAGCCGGCTACGATTAAGAAAATGGGCGTCAATATTACTCGAGTAATTGGTCAAATACCATTTGTAGTCCTCGAACGTATCAATAGCTATGGGAACTCGATAAAATTGAACTTAATGATAATTTTTTTGTTTTTATAATAAGTTCCTCTGAACGAATTGCCTTATGGACTCAAACATCAGCTTAGTCAGTCCTCCAAACATAGACGAGCACTGTGATAAGTGTTTTTGTTTCTTTCTAGAACAGACACCATCGTCGGCAGAAGACAAAAGAGGTCTTGGCTTTCACAGATACCTTAAAACCGGTCGAAGAGCTAACAGATCTCGAAGCTCGATTTGGAACAACCTGCGTAGTAGAGGTTAACCGACTTGGAAGTTCGATATCACATAAAACAGTTTAGTGTGCGACGCATTAAGTGTTATAATATCTACTCAATAGCAGCTACAGTACAGATATTTTTCATTTCTAGCTTCACTAGGGTACAGTATTCCTTTCTCCCCCATCGCCATCGTCCCCCCTACACTGCTTCGGCGTCAACTGTGGGCTGTGATTCTCCTTGCCTGTCAGAATATGTCCAGGCATTCTTGAAAATCGACTCCCCTTTTAGAACTCTGCAGTCTCCACATGGCTTAGAAGAAGTTTGTTCTGGGAGTTTCTACTTCTAGATTCCACCAGTAGCACGGTGTTCTTCTTTTACTAGATATGCTGCTGGGCTTTGCTGCATCACGTACTGTGGTTAGATAATGTGATTATTTCTCCGCCGGCAGCTCTCTGTTATGCAACATCAGCATTGTCTGGAATTCACTTAACGTTCAATAGGACGCACGTAGGAGATGTAGAAGTTAATGCATAAACGTAGCCATCTGCCAGATCATTGGCATTTTGAATGGCATGTTTTCCACATTCCCAAATTCCGGCATTCTTTGATTTCTTTGATTTCAAATCCAAATGTTTCTGTCCAGGGTTTCTTAAGGTTCACTGCTTAAAGTGATGTCTACTCCCCCGTCTTTAGCTGTTAATGACAGTATATCCAGGGCTGATTTGCTTCAACGCACTGTTGGCAAGCAAGCCATTGGGATGTTTACATCGGCGTTTCTCGGGCTGATTATGTCTGGCTGATTCGCAAATCTTCTCCTTTGTCGTGGCTCTATCGACGTCTTTTGTTTCCAAACTAATACGGCATGTCTGAGCCCGATCCGCGTTTTCTTCTGTCTGCTCTCTGACTTCGGATGAATAAAACTAGGATAGAATGAAAAAATTCCCGAAAATGCACCTGCGCTCCCAGTAACACTGCCATTATATTAGCTATAACATATTTAGGCCAATAATTGCATCCAACAAATAATTGATTTGAATATTCAAATATGTATTTATCTCTAAATTCCCGTTCGGAATGTTTAAAAAATATCAAAACAAAACTTTCGTATTCCGTATACTTACGGAAGTCATAATGGGGCGCCAGCAAAATGGGATTGTCTCATCTCTATATGTTGCTTAATATAAGTATCAAATCGTTCAAAATATTTCGCAATATTATGTATATTCATCTTGTCGTTGGCGTAAAAGGATATTGGACAATTTGTTGGACACAATAAATATTCACAATGTGAACTCACTAGAACAAACTGACCTACGTGCCTGGCCTAACAATTGGATCTCACGAGATTGGTTGTACTCGTACACTGTCAATTGTCACTACTATCTTAAATGCACGACTAAAGTTTCCACACCATACACAAAGAAGAAAATATGCCGAACGAAACTATTGGATTTGGATTTAGAGTTTAACATTGAAAAGATACACATAAAACCGATGGAAATACGCTGTTTATGTATTTACTGGGTCAAACATGGGCAAGCTAGGCGATTACAAAAATTGGCTTTGAATATATTTTATCCTCTATGGAATGTGGTTTATTTTGGTGCTGTGCCCAAAGTGATATAACTCCGATTTGAAACCACCGAAAACAGTCCCTTTCAAATTTGTTGTATAAAACCATGTGGTTTTCTTTTGTTGGCATATTCAATACGACAGATTGTATCCACTCAAATTATTCAAAAACTCTTTGAAAAAGAAAAGTCTGAAAAATGCCAGATGTTTCTTGTTTATGGCGTAAGGTTCAAAGTACGAAAACCTTTCAACTTTTTTGACAGCACTGAGATTCGCTCAAATGCGGAGTCACTAAGTTGTACTTCTGAAATCTCTACCTTCTACAAACTGAGGAGCCAAAAAACTGGAAAGTAGACAATTTAATTACCTTTTCCCCGAGCAAAAGACTTACAGATTAATTTACGACCTTAAAAATGAAATTAAAGGGAAGAAGCTTTCTAAGGAATAAATACGAATATATGGTAAGCACGGTAACCTGTGCACGAATATAAGCTTTATATGGCAAAGCAGTGAGTTCGTATAGTACAAAGGTTGCTGCGTTTTGAGATACACAAATACAAATGTACATATATACAGGGTTTTCCAATAAGGACTTGATAACGTTTTTTTTTAAATAAAACGCAAACCAATTGAGATATTTCAAAAACTTTATTGTCGGCTTGAAATACAATCAAAACATTTATAAATGGAACTCGACTTTGTCGATTCGTTGGACCCAATTTTCAACGATTCGGCAACACATTTCGGCCGAAACGGCCGCTATTTCGCGTTCAATGTTGGCTCTGAGCTCTTCCAACGTCGTCGGCTTGTTGGCATAAACCTATGACTTAACGTAGCTCCACAGAAAATAAACAAGTGGCGTTAAATCGCACGAACGAGGCGGCGAATCGACTGGCCCATTTCTTGAGATAACACGCTCACCGTACTTACTCTTCAATACATCGATTGTAACGTGTGCTGTGTGGCTTGTGGCACCATCCTGTTGAAACCACATGTCGTCCAAGTCAATATCTTGCAATTCGGTCCAAAATACGCCATAATGTGGTCTGAGCGATGCCCAATTCTTGAGAATTGACTGATTTGGATCGTTTGCTACGGACGCCTAAACGGCAGCGATATTTTCGACCAACCCGTTGTCTTACTGACACGGCAACATCACTCAACGAATATGTAGACTTAAATTTCTGCACTAAACTTGTTATTTACTGTCTACTATGGCGAGAGTTACAACCGAAAATTGGAATTAACGCTCGTAAAGTTGCAGTCACCGACTCCGAATTTTGGTAAAAAATATTTTATAATTTGCAGACGTTGCTCAATCGTGTACTTTACCATGATGAAAATGTTGAGTTTAATGAATAAATTGACAGTGACAGTTTGATGATTAGTGAAAGAGTGCGTTCACAAATTGAATTCAAAGTTGTCAAGTCCCTATTGGAAAACCCGATATTTAAAATCGTTATTGGTTTTCAAAATATCCTCCATTAAAATCAATACACTTTTGCATGTGTTTGAACCAACTTTTAAAGCACTTTTTCTACTCCGAATGTGGTAGTTCCAAAACATGGAATTTCAACGCATCAACCGCTTCTTCAGGCGTTGAAAAACGTCGACCTCGCATTTTTTCTTTGATCTGGGTACCAAATCAGGACTACAGGGCGGATGACTCATCAATTCGACGTTGTGAATGTTCAAAAATGTGTGATGACTTGCGATGTCGTGGTAGAAAATAATTCGTCTTCTGCGATTGGTTCCTCTTACTTCTGGCGATGGCGCGATAGTTGGCTCATTGGACTATCACGCAAAGAATCTGGGTTCGATTCCTGGCTGAGTCACCAACAATTTTTCAAATAGCCATCACCCTTTTGGCGGGCAATGGCAAACTCCTGAAAGTGAAAATTGCCTACGAAAAAGCTTCTAAGGAGTGGCGTTCGGACTCGGCGATAGATCGTAGGCCCCGCTCAGATGTGACAAAAATAACAACATGAGCAACACTAATGAGTGTCAAGAAGCTAGGCCATAACCCACACCGGGCTGCCAGCGCCACAGTGCTTTTGTTTGGTTGGTTTTGTTTGGTAAACAAATGACACGGTGGCGACATGTCAAACTATTCAAAAAAAAACAGGCGACCATTTGCTTCGAAGTGCTTCGTGCACAAACCACTTTTGTCAGATTTGGCTTGTCTTGAAAAAGCTATACACTCGAGTGTTGTTAAGTTTCAGATTCATATGCATAGACCTACGATTCGTCCCCTGTCACTATTTTATAAACCTCTTTTAAAGCACCTCGATTGAATTTGTTAAACATTTTTTGGCATCAATCGATACGAGGCTTTGTCCGGTATCCAACGCGAACAAATTTCTTTGACGGCCACATGTTCGTGCAATTTCGAATGAACTCGAGTGTAACCAATGCCCAAGCATGCCTTTAATCTCACGATATGTCGCATGACTATCTTGCAATACCAGTTCACGCACAGCATCGATTTTTCCGGCACAACAATCGATTTTGAACGACTTTAACGAAATTCATTCTGCAGTTAATTGCGATCACGATTGAATTCGAACAACTACATAGTGAAACACAATGGTTCGAAATGGTGCTTCATTACCCAAAGTCAAATCGAGTTGATCGACACACTATTGTTGGTTTAATCCACGACAAAATATTAAAAAGCCATCGCACCAAAATGTTGACAACTTAGATCAATTCTGCTCACAACACAAATGACACTCGTAAAAGTACAATGTCAGATTTGACATATTCGCACTGGTGTTGCCATATCTTCTGGCCTGTCAATTGGACGATGTAGACCAATAATCCCGTCCACCCGATCTGGATTAAGCGAAGATAGCAATATCTAAGCTGAATACAAACAAAGCTGCTGGAACGGACGGCCTGACTGCCGAGCTCTTTAAAGCGGTAAGGACCAAATCATCTCTTAAATACGATCGGACTTAAGTATGCCAGATGAATGGAACCTTAGCATTGTTTATCCGATCCTCAAGAAAGGAGACCCTCTGAACTGCGCCAACTACAGAGGCATCAGTCTTTATAACATCGCATACAAGATCTTATCTGTCGTATTGTGTGAACGCCTGAAGCCTTTCGTCAACAACCTGATAGATCCATTTCAATGTGGTTTCAGGCCAGAAAAGTCCACCAACCAAATATTTCCACAACGATAGATCTTGGAGAAAACGGACCACCTATTCATCGATTTTGAGTCCGCGTATGACGACATTTTTAAAGACGAGCTTACAGAGCAATGTCTAGTTTTGGAATCCCAGCCAAACTCGTCCGTCTGTACAGGATCACGATGCAGAATGTAACCTGCTCTATCAAGATCGGTAGAGATCTCACCGAGACCTTTGATGTCAAAAAAGAAATTAGACATGTAGAACGGATGGACACCGGTCCGAAAACGTAGCAAGGATCGAGCTGGTGGGAGATGCTTATTGACTGAAACCCGGACTGTAGCGCCACCTACGGCAAGTATTTACGTTCTTTTTCCTTTTTTTTTATAATTAACGCGCACCTCAAGGGGGTTATGATACCCTTTTATTGTTACTGTTGCCCGATCGCGGGCGGAAAGATAGAAGGAGGAGAAAGGAAAGTATTGTTGTGATGTAGTGGATTGAAACTCGGTATATTTTGGTTTCGATATTGACTCTCCAGGCGTGGGAGTCCGAATAGGATGGAGAGTTTTTCTTCACTCGGAATGATTCAAGTTATAAATTTTAACGGTTGTTTTGTGCTTGAAACTCTACAACAGCCATATCTCAAAATTTAAGTATCATCGTCATGGCGTGTAACAAAGTAAAAAGTCGTATCAACATTTTGCAACAAAAGTGCACAATTTATACAGATACATTTGTATTCTTACACATGGAGATGAAAATTTGTCTCGATGACGATATACTCTATCAAGTCACCCGATTAACATCAATAGCAGCCTATCATACCATCATCATTTCTATAGACCTTTGCCTCCTTTTGTTTTCTTCTTTCCTTCAATTTTAATATTTTTTTACGATCTTAAAAGAAACATGCTGCTGAACACGTATTCATTAATAAGATTGCCTAAATAGCAATTTCCCCTTATTATCAAAGGCAATGCTAATTCGAAACTATAACAACACAAAAGTTATCTCATAAAAACAAAATCATCTCAAGCAGTTATTCACTTAAAACTAAACGAAGGTAATCACTGTGTCTGTACATATCTACTGTATCTACGCTACCCTCAAATATCTCTGAGTCGTATTTTTTGGCTATTTCTTTGCGAAATCCACTGATCAAACAATGGCTCTAAAAATACTTTTGCGCCGCACATATGGTCTTAAGGGCAATTACAGAAAAGATCGGACTGAATATATTTTTATCCGACGCAACTGACACAAATTGATGGTCAAGTATTCTTCTCTCTATAAAAAGTTTAGCACTTGAACTTAAACCCCTAAGATTGTGATGAAAGACTCAAGACTCAGAAACATGTTTGGTTTGTTTTCGCAACATTGCAAATACATTTGACTTAATGACCTGTAATTGCATGAAGTATTCACTAGGGTCCGCACGAATACTAAAGCAAAATTGAAGTCTTTGCCTTTCAGATGGATAACCTTGGGCAAGTCTGCATTTCAACAAGAAAACCACTCATATCGAGAAGTGTGTTTATGTTTTCACAATTGGAAACGACAACAAGTTTTTACTCGTATTTTTGATGGGAATTTGCTGAAAGTTTCATGGCAAATTATCCTAGATACAAGTACATTCAGATGATGAGGTCATACTCGTACTATGGAGCCACATTAATGCAAGCGAGTTTCTTTTGAATTTTCAATTGCTTTACCTAGATGAGGTAATTTTATGTGGTAATAAATGATAATAAGATCTATATCTGATGTCTATTTGAAGTTTATTTGAAACGAATTCGTAAGTGATACATTGAATATTCAAACGGATACTTTAAAAAGTATGCAAATTCACCAAAGAGAGATATAAATTAGTCTCGAAAGCAATTGCCAATTATCCTTTTTCGACGCTCATAATTGTTAAACTTTGAACTTACGTATTTATTCAAATTTGGCTTTTCAACGTGTAAAACGAAAAACACTATAAGTTCCAAGTATCTAAGAAAAAAATGTGGATACTACTTATTAAGTGATATCCTATATTTTCGAAAGTAAACTGTTGATGAAATAACGGGTTTCGGAAGTATGTTATGTCTAGGTTTGTTTGTTTCAGTTTTTTTCAAGTTTATCATATTAACGATTACTCCGAATGCCTTGAAACTTTTATTTATTTATTTATTTAATTCTTTTTTACAAATACCTTATAAACAGGAAGTACAAGAAACCGTATATACAAATAGAAGAAATGTATTAAGAAGAAAAAAGTATCTGCAATCCATAGTTCTTAAGGAAATAGAAGCGAGAGCAGATTCACAGGCAAAAACGATTAACAATTAAATTACAAATTGAATGAGTGGGGTCATTAAAGAATAACTTAAAAAGCAGTAACAAATATGAAAAGATGGTAATTAATAGAATTAAGAATAAAATGCAATAAAAGAAAGAAAAGAAAAAAAATACAATACATTTAAAGACAAAATTATCTATGTCAATATACAGAGCAGTTCAATAACATCTCTGTAGTTTAAGTCTAAAAGCCATGATTTCATTTGTTTGAGGAAACTGGATTCATTACGTATACGTCTTATATTATAAGGTAGCTTGTTATAAAGTCTAGGAGCGGTTGTCGTAAAAAAAAATTAAAAAAGATTTGCACATTGTGATGAGGTACTTGGACGAGTTTTAGTTCATTTATTCTAAGTCGGTAGTTAGATTAGCGTCTATTTAATAAATAGCCAGATCTTTTGAAGAATATTTTTAAGACTTTTTAGCAATATAAATGTTTCAAAGGTAAAATGTTAAGGTTTTTAAAAAGAACTAAGCTATTACACCGTCAGTTTTTGTTACAAATAAGACGAATAACATGTTTTTGTGTTATGAGGAGAGGATGCATTTTATTAAGGTGAGTGTCAAACCAGGAAGATAAACCATATTCCAGTTTAGAATGCACTAAACCATAATAAATACGCTTTAGAAGATCCTGTGAGCAGTAAGACTCTACAAAATAGATTTGTCTAGTAGCTGCCATCAGATACTTCTTAAGCGCAGTTGTTTGTGCTGACCAATTCATCTTCCAGTCAAACAGAACTCCAAGATATTTGAACTGATTAACTTTAACTATACCAAAACATTTGTCAGAGCAAGATTTTTTATCAAAATACTTCTGTGAACTTACGTCAGAATTACAAACAGTCACACTATGCTTATATCTATTACAGTTGCTACTATGAAACACGAAAGGTCCATAGTCTACTTCTATTCCACTCTGATTAAACAATATAATTTTTATTTTGTCACTAATAACCATTTTATGCATTTTGAACCAATGACTTAAAGTTTCAATATCATGATTGATATCAGCACAAAAATTTAATACTAGTTGTTTGTGAAAACGCACGCCATATCGTCCGCAAATGCAGTGACTTTGCTTTGATATTTTTGTAACAATAATGAGTTAATAAATATAAGAAATAGAACAGGACCAAAAACAGAACCTTGAGGAACTCCGACAGGGACAGAACGTAAGAAATAAAGACGCCACTAATTTTTACTCTTTGCACTCTATTGGAAATGTAGGATCGAAACCAATCATGGATACTACCTCTAAAACCACATTTGTAGAGTTTACTCAGATGTATATCATGATCTACAGTATCAAATGCTTTAGTTATGTCTATGAAGAGTGCAGCGGTTAGGTTCCTATTATTAAAACCTTATATATTTCAGCGCAGAATTTAAGGAGCGCATCCTCAGTTGAACAACCAGAACGAAAGCCAAACTGGCATTCACTGAAAAAACGATTTCTTTCTTGACGCTATTAGACTTCACCTACCGCACAAAATGCAGCTCGTGTAAGAGGTGAAACCGAACGACCTGCCACAGTGTCGAAAAAGCTGGAGGAAGTTCCGCTTTTTCATCGAAAAATTGAAAAAGCTCATTTCTGCTTGAATGGTTATGTTAATAAACAAATAGCACATGTGGTGCTAGATGCAGCAAGATGGCGCTAGATGCAACACAGCACGCGAGTCGATCGACCATTTAAGAAATGAATTCGGTGAGCAAATTATCTCTCCTTTTGGATCGTGCGATTTGACGTCATCAGACTATTCTTTATAGGGATACGTCGAGTCACTTGTCTAAGCCGATAAGCCAGCGTCGATTAAATCATGTACTTTCTTGTGGGACAAGGGCTTCTATTAGGCCTACGCGCCATCGTGTACCGTTTCTGGCAATATGCCTCAGTTCTACCCCACTTTTCCTCAACTTCCGTGCCTCCATCTCAACCGTTCTGCACCATGTTCTCCTTCGACCGCCTGGTATTCTGCCATACTGGGTTAACCGGTTCTATTGCACAGCATGGTTAGCTATGGAACTGTCACCCTTTCGGAATGTGTGACTAATCCACGGCCACTTTCGTCGTTGACCGTCGCCTATAGGTTTCTGACCCGTTCTCTGGTAGAGGTGTTCATTAGAAATACGGTTGGGCCTAAAGATGTTACGTAGGCATTTATTAAGGAACGTTTGTAACTTTTCTCTGATGTCGGTTACTCTCAACATACTACATCCATATAACAGCACGAATATGACGTTGGAGCGGCACAGTCTTGACTTGGTTTTTAGGCTGATTGCATTGCTTCGCCATACCTTAGACAACACACCCAATGCTTTTGCTTTGCAAGTTCTGTTGGGTTTATCCAGTTCGGTCCGCCAGTCGAGATAATACTCCCAAGATTCAGGAAATCGTCTACTCTCTCTACCGGTTATCCAGCAATGTCCATATATTTGAGCTGATGAGGTTGTACCAAGGCTTTTCAGCCCGACGACGCCTACCTCTCTGTCCACATCAGCTGTCATTTGGTGAAGATCCATAAGCATACATCGTCAACATAGTCAATAGCTGTGTTTCAGTTGAGATCTAGGAGTCCATTGAATTCCTCTGTTTCCCGTCGACAAAGTTGCACGAAGCACATCGCAAATCACCTAAAGGAATGCAATAGGACTTTGAAAGAAAGCAATCTTGTCTTACCACAGCAGGTGAAGTGGCGATCGATATTCAACACACTGCTCGCTAAAGATCCGCAGGGTGTTGATGGGGTCGACACAGCATGATCCAGAGCAGAAGCCCGCTAGATCGGCCTCTAGTGTGTCTTTTAGGTTTAGCATTATTTTGGCTATTTTGTTGGCTACAGTTTTCGCACTCCATTAAATTTCCTTTTCGTAGGAAGCTTGACGATCATTCCCTTCTTCCAGGAAAAAGTAGCTCGGAATATCGTGTAGTCATACCGTCTTGTTGGTTTTTAGTGCTTAAAATATCACCCATTATTTCAAGACTTCTCCAAAGCCGTTTGCCCACGTAAACATTTTACAGAAGTCTAATTCCAAAAGCGATTACCTTTTTAGCGTCAGCATATTGCTTTTGATTACCTCAACAACTGCCCAAGAGAATCCTTTCCGATGATTGTGAGCTACTAAGATAGAATTATGTCAATAAGGCTTTGAATCTCGAACAGACATTACATTGCATTCACTGAACTTTCCTGTAAATTCGTATGAACTGCGGCATTCATTAGAAAAGGTAGAAAAAAGGTGTAAAATCAACAAGACACGAACAACAACCTATGTATGTAGAAATACCATTGCTGGAGACGACGGGGACGATCGAAATCCGCTACCGGCCAAAACAACCTGTTCAACTTGGCACTGAAAGCCAAGAACTCAGTCCACCTGATCGAATTCAATAAGGTAACAAGAGATGATTAAGAAGATGAGATAGAACCATCAGTTTTCCTAGTGATCCCCTGAAACTTCAATTTTTGGCACTGACTTGATTGATAAGGCTAACTCAGACTGTTCTAAACGGTAGATTGTTCTGTCAAGTCATTTGATATCCAAAACGCTTTGATGTGTTATTATTGTTGTTGCTCAGAATAAGTGGTACCACCTCCCCTCTCCCGTGATGCTTGCTGTGAAAGTGACAAGTGGCAAGACGGCGACCTGCATGGCAATCGATCGGGATGTTCACGATTTATGCCGGAAAGGTAATGGAATGGAACAGAAGTTAATACAAGCAACCAGGCAACCATAACCGGCAGTTACACAGGTGGCCTCCAAAACGACGCTGTAATGAAGGACGGAAGCAACTCATGAGGCCATCGATGAAAAAATCACAAAAAGCACGTGATCGCAGATATTGACAGTTTGAACTCCAGAAATAAAGTACGAAATTCCACCAACAGCTAAAATGGTAAAATTCAAACATCCCGCTGTCAGGCAGAATAGACCATTCAACTAAGACGGTGGTAGCCAAAAATTAAAGCAAAACTGCCCACTGGCTGAGTGTTTGACTTATTTCTTAGATTCGATCGGAAGACTCGATGCCTGATGAATGGAGTTTTAGCTCTTTTTTTCTAGATTTACAAAATAGGAAACGTTATAAATCGCCTCAAGACAATATAAAAATGTACGTGGCGAGAATTTTCACAACGTACTCTCGAGATTTCTATCTTTGATAGATAGATTAAGCTTTGTTGATACGACTTTACTTTGAATTTAGATTATTATCGAATATAGTCTTTACGGAGGAGGACTTAGTTTAGCGAGTGGAGTGAAAAATGAAACGCGATCTGTTCAACAACGAGTACTTTAGTCAACTAACTTTATTACAAAAAAAATGACATGATCAGTAATCGGTCTTCTTTACATAATTTAAACATTAATATAAAAAATATGGCTGTCGCCGCGATCGGCGGTAAATTCAAATTTTCTATGTTTTCTACAAAATGTTATAATTATAACGATTCCAGAATCAAAAACAAAAACTACTGCAGACAATTGTGCGTTCATATAAATTAAATTTCAAAAAATGTATTTTTCTAGGCTCTAACAACAACTGAAAGCCTTCGTCAACCACCTAATTAGCCCCTATCAGTGCGGGCTCAGATCAGGAAAGTCAAATATCGAAAAAATATGTTTACCCTACGGCAGATCTTGGAGAAAACTCGTAAGTCAATGCACCATCCAACAGTGGCGCTTTCACGAAACAGCAGTGGCGAAATTGGGTTTGGAAGTCAAATGAGCCTAGACCAAGTATATGCTTTTAAGCAAAAAGGACACTCAATACCGACATCTCGGGCAGAGCGTCACCATCAACAAAAGTGTCCCCAAATAAGACCTTGTATATGAACACCAACGCTCCGGTCCGAAGAGTTTTCGTAGCTTAAGCTGGCCATACAAGACGAATATGTTCGTGCGATTTGTTCGTTGATATTTGGCCACACAGGACGAACCGATTTGCGGTACATCACTTTTGCTGTTACTTTCAACAAGAAAATATGGTGAACGCACACGCGGATGATGCGAGTGCATTATTCACAATCTATATATGCAAAAAGCGAAAGCAAGAAAACGAAAGAATGGCTGTATGGTAGAAACGATCGCACTCATACTAAATTGTTGAGAAAATTAGAAATGTCTGCACCAGAAGATTTTTAAAAATTTCTTAGAATGGATTCAGAAACTTATATTGAATTGCTGAGTTTGGTCAGTCCAGTTATTGGAAAACAAAACACAGGAATGCGAGAAGCAATTACAGCAAACGAAAGACTGTCAGCAACTTTAAGATTCCTCGCAACTGGAGAAAGTTTCGAGGAACTAAAGTTTTAATATTTCTAACAATTTCGATAAATTCCAAAAGAAACGTTTTGCTAAAACTTGCCATTTTTTTATCTTCCGCTGATATGCATGCAACAAAATTTATTTAAAAAAGAAAATGTTTTCGAACAACGCCAGAAACGTCGAACAAATTCACAAATTTTGAAATTTTTCATAAACATTGGATCGGTTCGTCAAGAGCACCACAAACGTCGAACAAGACCATGAACACGAGCAGATCGCACGAACATGTTCGTCGCATATGGCCAGCTTTACTGAGAGAAAAAAAAAAACATTTTCAAGTCTCCTTGCCTTTGAAAGTCAATAGTAAAGAAAAGGAAAAGTGGTAGGGATAAGAGTAAAGTCGAATCGTTTTTGTGCATGTGGTTCTACATAAGGAATTTGTTTGACTGCATTGACTTATAAAATGTATTGTTGTGTTTTTTATGTAAGTTTGTGACTGTGAAAGTCACTACTACGATGAATTTGAATCCTGCAAATAGGGTTGACAGTTGACTCCTGTCCATCAATGACGTCTGACTTTCAGATTAAGGCTACGGAAGGTTGTTACGATTTGACAAGTCACATTGTGAGCGGTTGGTCTTCTTGGGTGGCGGTATTACTTTTAGTCACACCAGGGCGTTAAAATTGGTGCCATAGGAGTCAGGCTCTTTGGCACCGATTCGGGCCCGACTTAAAAGAGGTAGGCTTCCTAGTGGGAGCATCATGTTGGCTGTGGCGTACATTTACGGTCGCAGAATTGTCTACCACAAATTTGATTGACCCGTTGTCGAGTTGGAGATAAATTCTCGGTGCCGTGGCCCGATTCGCAACAGGATTTAGGTTGGCCTCGACTTAAACCAAGAGCGGAGCCTAGTGCCCTCAACTCAAGTTTCGAATCCATACGACAGGGAAGTCAGCTAATGCGGTGATATCCTTGAGCTCAAAATTTCCCTGAAATCGGTGCTGCAATCAAAAAATATTGGCCGGAGGACCGACTTTCCTAAAACGAAAAATTAGGCTAGATCGGCGCACATATAGGGATGTCACAATCACCTAATAGTTGTGTCGATCAACTTTGGGAGCTAGCCAAGGCACATAATATTTGCTTCAAGCAGAGAGTTACGATATGGACGGGACCTCTTAGAGAGGAGTGTTCCATGCACCAAACTCTTGGATGGTTGCGTAAGTGTGTTGATTTCGAGACACCGATATTGACGCGCGTCGTTTTCTGAGTTCTGGACCAACTCAAGGATATGGGCTGATGCGTGTTTATATCCAGACTTCTGGACGCGACACTGGAGCCTCTCACAAGGAGAGATGGGCTAAGAAAAAGCTTCAGTTGAGAGGATTAAATCTAGCTGTGACGCACGCTCCAATCTGCAACTGGGAAGGGCTATTTGCTACTTTGTTTTCAAATGACTGGTGAAAAAAGAAGGCCGCCCGAGTACTTATCTTTTGTATTCATCAGATCAGCCTCCAACATTTCATAATCTACTTCAACCCTATGCAGAAGACTATTCGGTGTTGAATACAAAATCTCACATAATATGCATACAGGAACAATGGGTGGGGAATTAACTCATTTGTGGTTTACAACACTATATCTGTCTTTAAGCGTCGAACTGATTCTCACCATTTGGACAATTTTGCAATTCGGATTTAGATGTTGCAGATATAAGTACAAAACGAACGCAGAATGGTACAAGTCGTCGCTGCCTATTTCCTCTATGGTTTGTCATTACCACCATCACCGGAGGCAAAGCCAGGAAGATAAAACTTATCACATGCTTGGATGCTAATTATAAGAATACTTTTGAGTGAAGAACCTAATGCAACGTGAGGCGCAATCATCGCCTGAATTTCATACTATCGTCTGAATTGGTTGGCTCTCATCCAACTTTTGTTAAGAATGTAGGACACGGAGTAATCGATTTAATGAATTATCGCAGATTTCCATGTCACCCCATAGGTACACCGAATTCGAAAACGGATACAAAGCGTCGAGGAGCACTAAACCAACAGTGCTCCGTCTAAGCTTAGGAATGATGCTGTTTGGAATGAGTAGGATTGTTTCCCTACTCTAAGTGGAAAATGAAAAAAAGAAAAACATATTGACGAGTGACGACACTTTTGTTGTATACACGACAATTGTTGCTTTTGTGAATCGTCGTAAGTATGCTTAAAAATGAATTTGTCGTTGTAGACAAGGGAAAAGTGGGGTATTTCCTGTGGCTGGAGAGAGGAACTACATCCATATCTCACAGAAGCAAGCAATTTTATTTCTACTCGAGAATTATGACCTTAGTGACTGCAAAAGACGTGGGATACCATTAGAACCTGGTCAAAAGTTTACAAAGTGTCAAAGTTGTGCTGATTGTCTACTGTAAAAGATTATCAGCGAATAATCGGCAACTAGACCCAACATTCTTCATTTTGACAGCAAGTTGTCCCAGTTCAATGCGAACCCACATATGAAGCATATGCTTGCAGCAAAACATATACTTAGGTACTTAAACAATAGCATAAATCTTTCTCTGATTTATAGCAAACCTGAGGATCCTTTGCGTGTATACTCCGATCATGATTGGGCAGGGAATCATGACCATCGATCCTTCAATGTCTATGTATTTCAACTGTCTGGTGCAGCTATAACATGGGCAACTAAGAAGCGACCTACTACCTATCGCATCATCCAGCACAGAAGTGAAATATATGGCGCCAACGGCTGCAACCAAAGAAGCAATCTATTTGCAAAACCTTATTTCTGCGTTTTTGAAGTCTTGTGAGTCATCTGCTAACGATTTACTTCGACAACCAGAGTGAAATTTATCTTTCGAAACATCCATCTCACCACGAGCGCAGCTAGCACATCGATATAAGTTTTCATTACGTGAGAGATGTCTATGAAAGTCCTAGAGTATACTAGGTAACTAAAAAAGTAACCTCCTTGGGAATGAAAAAAAAATTTTTTTAAATGTTTTTTTTATTTTATTCAATTTAGTCCCCTTTTAGCGATTAATTATACCAGCGATTTTCAAACTTCTTGATCTTGTCCGAAAAGGAATTTTCCGGAAGGTCTGCAAAATACTCCTCCGTGGCATCGATGATTTCCTCGCGTGAGCTGAATTTTTTATTGATGAGCCATCTTTTGAGGTTTGGAAAGAGATAATAGTCCGAGGGAGCCAAATCGGGCGAATACGGTGGATGCGACAGCAATTGGAGCCGTAAGTCATTGATTTTAGCCGTGGTTTCGATGCTCTTATGCGCCGGCGCATTGTCTTGCAAAAACTAGCTATCTAGCGCACCTTCACTTTCGGGTCAGCCAATACCATTTCATGTATTTTCTTGACATTGTCCTCTGTAACCGCATCGAAGGGCCTGCCGCTGCGGACTTGATCGGTAGTGGAGTTGCGGCCACCACGAAACTCTCGAAACCAGTATTTGACGGTGTAATCTGACGGAGCATTAGCCCCATCATAATTATCCAACTTTTTTTTGTCTCCTTCGTTGTTTTGCCTCTCAAAAAATAATGTTTTATGAGAGAACGAAAATCGTTTTTGTCCATACTCAACATGATGCCAAACACGTCAACAACAATCAGCTGTCAAAACAAAACTAAAGACAGTATCGCACTGAAATTTGGCATGTCTGCCTAAATATGAACGGACTTCAAGGCACCATAACCGTTTTTGCAGTAGCAGCCCATTCTGGCGGTCAAGGAGGTTACTTTTCACCCCACCTAGCACACCAACTGAAGACATAAAAGCTGACATCTTAACGAAAAATTAAATGAAAGCAAAACATACGAAATTTGTTAATTTATTGGGCATTAATTTTTCATCTTAAAATTTCATCTTATCTTTAAAAACTTTATGCTTACATATATTTCAAGCTGAACTTAATTGTTTATTTTTAAAGTTTATATTTAATGTGGGGTAGTTTGTTGGACAAATTTGTGAACGCACTCTTTCGCTATTCGTCAAACTGTCACTGTCAATTTATTGAGCAAGTTCAACATTTTCATCATGGTAAGGTACACGAACGAGCAGCGTCTGCAAATTATAAAAATTTTCTACCGAAATTCGGAGTCGGTCACAGCAACTTTAAAAGCGTTAATTCAAATTTTCGGTCGTAATTCTCGCCCTAGTAGACAGGCAATAACAAGTTTAGTGCAAAAATTTCATATTCATTGTGTGATGTTGCCGTGTCAGTGAGACAACGGGTTGGTCGAAGTGTCGAAAATATTATCAGTCAATTCCACGGCGTTCTCAAGAACGCGCCATGATCACCGATTATTTTTGGCCCGAATTGGTTGATATGGACTTGGACGACATGTGGTTTCAACAGGATGGTGCCACAAGCCACACAGCACACGTTACAATCGATTTATTGAAGAGTAAGTATGGTGAGCGTGTTATCTCAAGAAATGGGCCAGTTGATTGGCCGCCTCGTTCGTTCGATTTAACGCCGCTTGACTATTTTCTGTGGGGCTACGTTAAGTCATTGGTTTATGCCAACAAGCCGACGAAGTTGGAAGAGCTCAGAGCCAACATTGAACGCGAAATAGCGGCCGTTTCGGCCGAAATGTATGGGCGAGTCGTGAAAATTAGGCCCAATGAATCGACCGCTGCAAACGTGCCTGCGGTGGCCATATAAACGAAGTCGAGTTCCATTCATAAATATTTTGATTGCACTTCAAGTCGACTATAAAGTTTTTGAAATATCTCAAATGGTTTGCGTTTTATTTAAAACAAAATTGTCAAGTCCTTATTGGAAAACCCATTTTAAACTCAAAGTTAGCTGAAATAAATTATTTCTTTGTATCGAGTCGAGAGAGCTGTTTTATTTCTTTTTACCTAACAATTGGAAATAGTGATGCATCTGATTGCATAAAACAACACCTGCATGTGATTGTCTCAAGAAATTTAATTTCCAGAGCAGATCTGCTTAAATCCAGTTCAAGTCAGATATATCCATTCTTCCAATAAGTCACGCAATATGTCAACTTTGTGCCACTTTAATAAAGTACACATACAGCTATGGATTTCTTTGGAGATACTCGTAAATGCTTATCGCATCTCTGAAGATCATTGGAAATATTTGCTTAATGAAATCGGAAAACTTTGCAATCACAAGATAGAACTATGCAGCCAGAAAACCAGTACTTTTGACTGCAAACACTAAAATCAAATTGTTTAGATAAGGGCGAGCATGACTTGAAAACAAGGAAGCTTCCAACGGTCATCATCATCATGCTGTGAAATCTCAAAGTAGACAAATAAAGGTCTTGTTACTAGAGTTGAATAGCCAAGAAATGGGATTAACGTTGGGTTACACTCAGTCCAGGTTAAAAGGATTGTAAGTAAGAAAGTACTCAAGGATGACTGCTGCAATCATCTAAAAGATCACAAGCTTCTATGAGACATTAAAGACAAGATTTCTCTCCAAATTATGAGATATATCAAGCAAATACTTCAGTAGAAATATAAATTTTACGACCACATTGTGTTTTTTAAAGGAAAACACTGACACCCTGCTTATTTATGACAGTGACAGTGACAGCATGTCGTCTTAAATATTTATTTCCACTTAGACCACTTGCGCACGTGCCAAAATCCCTTAACCTAACTCAACCTAATCGAATCATTTCGTTAGTCAGTATCTGGTATGTCCGGCATGAGAAAATGTTCACCATTCAAACAACATTATCGCCTCATAGCTATACACAAAAGAAAACTCTGGCCAGAAACGAATGCCCCAACAGTATCCATAAAATAATTATGTCCAAATTCGAGTGTCATTTTAATGATACTTATCCGAAATAGATACGAGTACCACCATCACCACCTACTTTGAGGTCGTCAAAACTATCCAATCGCACTTTATCCCAACTAATTACCGATCTGTATTCCATTCCAACAATAGACAAATCCAACTTTGGTGTTAAGTGGGTAAACATACAAATGACTTTGTCCACATGGACATTCGAGTTAGATACTTAGAACTTAATTGAATTGGCCTCTTACAAAAAAAAAATAAAAAAAAATAAAAAAAAACTATACACATACAATAGATATATGTATGTTACACACACTTAAAACTCAGTCAATTACCGGTAAAGATACTTTGTGAGTTTGAAACTTAGGTCCGGAAACTTTATTTCATGCCTTCCGACGAATAATTCAAAAATCTTTTGAAAAGTGTGCGACTAAGCTTGTCTGAGAGTGAAACTTTGGAAAACCTCAAACTGAACATTATCCCCTGCTGTTGTTTTGTATTAGTTGCGTGAGAACCAACATAATCGTGGAAGCAAAACCACGAAACGGAAGCACCTTTCCGCCATTCATTGTTTATGGTTTTATTATTATTTTCTGTTGTTTTTCTTCTTGTTTTGCCATTTAATTGTTATTTAACAGAAGTTTGTGAGTGAACGACATGAAATGATATGCAAATAAGTGAGGGACCGATCGATTGTCTAAACGATTAATCCGATAGGATTTTCCAGGTGAATTCACTTACGCCAATTGGCATATCCGCACTTTTGTCAGATCGAATAGAATCGATAGAGAGTTTAGCTGTCAGCGTTTGGCAGTATTTAGGGGTCGGTTTTGTCATGAAAATTTACAGCCCCTTTGGCAGTTGTAATTGAAGGAATGTTGTCGAAATGCTATTCCCTAATTGGCTTTTGATTGCATCAACGAAAGCACCTGAGTAGGTTACTTAGTAATTCTACCAACATACTAGTACTGCACTGAGATAAACAGGGTTTTAGATTAAAATTGAATTCAAAATCCAAAACCTTCGGTCGATTCTTCTAATATATTTAATACAGTTGAATTTATCTGCCGGTCATCCTGGTGGTTGGGTGCTATAGAAATAGGCACTGAGTGATGTCAACCTCTTCTTTGGAGCGACGTTTGGAGATCAGGCCGGTAAGGATTCCCGAGACTAATTCAGGGTCTTAGAAAAGAGAAGGTGGCGAAAGAGCCCTCAATGGGCCAACTACAGCACTCACATCTCAGAACGGGTTACTGGCTTTTGGTTCAACCGACCCCTCGTCCTAGGGGTATCAAAAATAGTTCTGGTCCTCCAGGTTGGGGGTCATGCCGACGGGGTAACAGCCCGGCAATGAGAAAAATACAAAAGTTACGGAGCAACAACAAGCCTCGGATACGGACAGATCTACTGTTGACAATCCATGCAAACGAATTAAGGACAGCGAACTTAGAATACGCACGTGGAATGTTGAGTCCCTTAGCCAAGGGAGGCCCTAGACATAACCGCCATCCAAGAAATGCGATGGAATGGACCGGACAAAAAAAGGATAAAAAACTGCGACTTCTACTACGGTGATTGCTATCGACGGCAAGAGAAGCGACGATTTGGATGCGTATTTGTTGTTAGAAGCAGACTTAGGCAAGAAGTTTTGAGTTTCCGACATGTAAATGAGCCCTTCGTTGTATACGGTATCAAGGCAAAATTTACCAACATTAGCCTGATATGCGCGTACGCCCCCACAGAGGAGAAAGATGAAAACACAAAAAATGCCTTCAATGAGCTCTTGAACAAGACCTACGAGCAATGCCCTAGCTATGATATTAAAATTGTCCTCCGCGATTTTAATGGAAAGCTAGGGAGAGAGGGCATCTTTGGTAGTATTGTTGGAAGATAAAGCCTACTCGACACCACCTCCGATAACGGATTCAGGCTAATCGACTTTGCGGCGGGAAGAAATATTGTCGTAGCTAGTATGCGGTTCCCCAGTCTCGATATTCACAAGAGGACTGTCCTAATCAATCAACCGTTAACCAGATCAGTCTGGTTGCGATCGACGCAAGACACTCCTCCAGTACTATGGATGTCCAAACGTTTTGAGGAGCCAACATCGACTGGGACCATTACCTTGCTGTAGCCAAAGTACGGCTGAGTATATCCCGAGCAGCGCCAAGACAAGCTAATACTGTGAGGAATTTCAGCGTCAAAATGATACAGTCCAAAGAAATCGCCTCATAACCTTCCGATCGAATCCCTCTCGATGAACAAGGTAACATCATAGTAGAGTCGTAGTCGAAACTGAGGATTTGGAAAAAGCATTTCTGTGGACTGTATAACAGCAATGACGAAACTAATGCCGCTGTAATGGAGAATGAACGTTTCATCCTGGACGATCCAGACCAACCCCTCAGTCTACCCGACCTGGATGAAGTGAAGAAAGCAGTTTCTAGGCTGAAGTTCAACAAGCTGCTGAGGCGGACGGCCTTACCGTTCTTCAAAGCGGCAGGCGGTGACTTGATAAGGAGCATACATCAACTCATCTCCACAATATGGTCGGACGAAAGTATGCCCGATGAATGGAACCTCAACTATTTTTGTCCGATCCTCCAGAAAGGAGACCCTCTCAACTGCGCAAACTACAGAGAAATCAGTCTTCTTTACATCGCCTACAAAATCGCATCTGCCATATTGTGTAAACTACGGCAGATCTTGGAGAAAGACCCATGAGCCTCAGATCGATACCCACCACCTATTCATCGATTTTAAGGCCGCTTATGAAAGCATCTATAGAGACGAGCTATACAGAACAATGTCAAATTTTGGCATCCCTGCCAAACTCGTCCGTCTGTGCAGGATGACGAAAGAGAATGCTCGCTGCTTCATCAAGCTCGGCTAAGATCTCACCGAGACCTTTGATGTCCAGAAAGGATTTAGACAAGGCGATGCGCTGTCATGCGATTTTTTCAACATCGTACTTGAAAGAATAGTGCGAAACTCACGAGCAACCACAAGAGGCATTATCTTTCAAAAGTCCCTCCAACTACTCGCATACGCCGACGATATTGACATAATCGGGAGAAAGCAGCGTGATGCAGTGGCGCTTTCGCGAGTATTGAGACGGCGAAAGCAGCGAAAATGAGTTTAGCGGTCAACGAGGGCAAGACCAATTATATGCTGTCAAGCAAAAAGGACACTCAACGCCGAGTTCTCGGACAGAACGTAACCTTTGACAGATATAACGTTGAGGTAGTTATGTAATTTGTATACCAAGGCTCCACTATAAATTCTGACCTTAATAATCCAAATCTTGCTCTATGGCGCATGGACCCTATCAAAAATTAATAAGGCTGCTTTGAGGGGAAAATTCTTCGAGCGATCTTCGGTCCCGTCTGCATTGACGGTGAGTGGAGGAGGAGATGCAATGACTGTACAGCGACATCGACTTAGCCAGAAGAGTGAAGGTCCAACGAATGAGGTAAATGGGTCATGTAGAGCGATTGGACACCAACGTTCCCGTTCAAAAAGTCTTCGAATCCGCCCCGAGTGACAGTGCAAAAGAGGAAGTTAGCGCCTCAAGGGGCGCATGCAAGTAGAATAACCATAAAAAATGAGCTATGGAAGCCTTATGTCGATCCGATCAAAATCATGTAATAATAGCAATCTCTCTACTAAAGCATTACTATGGGTTTTCTGCCGGATTTGACTTTCTACCCCTAACCAGGACGTAGAGAGCACGTCCTAACTCATTTCTCATATCTGGTCTGAAGAAAATATGCCGGATCTAAAAAAAGATCTTTAACCAGCGAAATTCAGACTGGAATCAGTCGTAACGACATTGCATACTAAATTTTTTATGTGATTGCCTGAAATTCAATGTTAAAGATCTAGTTCCTACGAGAATCAGGCAGTTTTAGTTCCGGTAAGCTCACACTTGCCCGGCAATTCACACTATTAAAGATCCTAGACCAACCACCTCACCTCCTTATTCGTTTTGGCGACGGATATGCAGCATCTAAAAAGAGGCCTTTTGCAAAGCAACATCTGGTCAGATAAAGACTCTTTCGAAGTATTTTATGCAGCGAAATCTCCGCGCTCTACATCGATGTGTGGATCATATAGAGCGGGTAGACACGAAAGCTCTGACTCACATACTCTTTCCAATTGAAGGGGACAATGCCGTTGATGAATCTCAGACATCGATGAATCGATGAGAACGTAAAACTTTGGCTGAAAGCCTTTAATGTTTGAGACCCAAGTAAGTAGGCAAGTCGTGCTTGGGCCTTGGAGTGGCAGCTGGTTAGCTGTAAAGAAGAGGAAGGACATGCATCTTGTAAGATATAAGGTCCAAAAATAATATTTGTAGTTCTTTCGGTTTGGAGGAATGTCTAACTAAATGTAGCGGAGGAGATGACCATATAGAAGCAGGCTCTTGCGTTTATTAAGAATTCAAGGTGGTGTTTGGGAACAGATTTCTGTAAGATCAGTGACAGTGACAGCAAAAAGAAGTCTATGGAAGATAACATAGCGACACACTTTTACAGAGATATACAAGTGTCTTCGTCATAGAGAGGAATGACAGGAAAATGCTAAGCAAATTTGCTGAGGCATATTGGCAATGTGAAGACTGATGTAAGAAAAGTTTCAAGGACAACAAGAACATTCACATCAAAAACGCTTAAATGGAACAAATAACACTGGAAATGAAATAAAAGGACGACGATGTCTCGAAGTTGTCGGATTCCGAAATTAAGTCCTTTGTATTAGCTGTCTCTATATGATTGCGGAGTCAGTCCTACGAATGGCGAATGGTGTGTAGCTTTGTCTATGTAGAAACTATGGATTCTTTAATAATACCGCCGTATCATAGATCTACCCTTCTCTTGCCGAGGCTGCATTCATCCCGCTTTCGTCATTTAATCTCAATTTTTACAATCTGAAGCAGTAAAACCAAAGATGTCGCTGTTGTAAGAATCTAGGTGATTATACTCGATCATTTATATAAATTATGTACGAGTATCTTTGGGCCTACGTAAGAAATTTCTGAGCCTTAGATAGCAAGGTAGTACAACTGCTTTTTCGCATCTTTAAGGTGGCGATGAAGTATCTGGAAAACTCTTGCGATTATCTCTGTGCATATCAGAGTTGTGATCAAGTTTGGGCTGGGTCGAAGAACGGGTTTCATCTCATCTTTTTTCTGTACTTCAAGAAGGCATGGAGTTAACCGTAGAATGACCTTTGGGTAGAATTCTACCCATGGCTGCACTTTCTTACAACATATCGGAAGAACGGTAAATATCAGCATACTGAAACTTCTTGACTTTGTAGCAAATGCTGTTTTGCAATGAAAAAGTAATGTTAGCTGTCTTTTTATGAAAACTTTTAATTTTTTTTTGCAAATACACGTTTAACGTCCTTGTGGGTAGAATTCTACCCAAAGGAATTTTTCAGCGCACAAACTATTTTTTATGATTGCTTTATGTGGCAAATAATACTTGTGCTCAAAAATAACTTTAAAGCATTATATAAAGGCGAACCGCCATATAATTAACAATTTTCTTTTTAAAAAGGGGAATCCCCGTGCAAGAAATACGATTCTTACAGCTTCTATGCAGTGAAGACAGTGAAGACGAATATGAACCTAAACACGATGAGTGCATTTTAAATGTTGAGGATTCTTCAGATGCTGACAACTGCACTGAATTTCCCAATTCGACGTCCACATTAATTACGAAAGATGGAACAGTCTCGAAATTACCGACAGTACAAGAAAACACACGGGACATGCGTCCCGATGTAACTCGTATCGCAACGTCTCGCGTTTTCGAAAAAATATACGGTTTTTGCTATTTTTTACACCAACAATAGAAAACAAGATCATTGATAGTTCAAATGTATATACTCGAGCTACATTTCCACAAGAATGTGGCGCAATAGATCCTGAGTGATCATAAGTGTGTTTTATCATTTTCTGATTGTAAGGCTGAACGTATTGCTTAGATCAAAGAACGAAGCGATGGCGGATTTGTTTAAGGAAAAATTTGAAAGACCGATGTTCCGAGCAATCATGTCAAAGAAAACTTTCACATACATATATGAACAGAGTTCTTCGTTTCGACAACGTGCTGTGCAGAAGGAAAAACCGTATAACCGACAAATTTTTTTTATTACAATCCACATGAATGTGTAACTGTTGATGAGCAGCTTTTGTCCACATCAATTACCACGGCAGCAAAAAGATCGAGAACGATGCGTTTTTTGTTATGAAGAAGCGAACTGATTTGTGTTATTTGCAAAAAAAACCAGCCTGCAAAGCAGTGCATAATAGAAATATTTATATTAAATGTTGTTCCAAATTAATAAGTAACTAAAAAAATAAGATTTATTAAAAAAAAAGTTTAAAACAATTCTTATTTTGTTTAACAGGAAAGCAAAATATATTTATGGGCAGAATTCTTCCCATAAGGACGTTGACGTAGTTTTTTTTTAAGATCACTCTACGGTTAAATAACTCAACGCAAACTCCAGAGTACATAATGTGCAAGTTAACGAGATTGACAAATCTCTGCTGAGCGCTATTCGATTTTCCGACACAAATTTTAGAAAGCTTGAAACTTTTGAATCCACCTTTTTATGTGGCTATGTATTTCGGACAGCGTATACCCAAGTGAAAAACCTCAGCGCGAGTTAGAGTTAATTAGGACAACAAGTTTGCCAGTTGTACAATTTTGTGTAAACTCTAGAAGAGTCCCATCAAAAGGTTTATTGAAGTTGGAATTTTACGACTAAAGGAACGAGAAGTGCTAAATTCTCCTGCCCAATAGCTAAGCTGACTGACTGTGTTCATCTAAGTTACGAGTATCATTAGTTATAGACATGAGATCTAAGCAATTTCAGCACACGTCACTCTGATACACTGAAGGGGCGTAAGAGTCCTTCTTCAGTAAAGTTCTTTTGTTATAGAAACCATGCAGTTATTGAATACCGAAAAACATATTCCGGAATAGAAGAAAAAATAACCATCAAACAGCTATTCCCAGTGGCACGCCCTGATACCTTGAAGGATCAAACAGGAGTTTATTTTTATTTAGAAATACAAAAAAGCTTTACTTACATTTTTTTTGTTTATTTACCTTCGAATGTATAGTATATCTTCAAAACGCAAATCCTATTCCCAAAACGATTTGAAATGAACCTGCACAAATGTGTCATTCATCTTTATTCTAAGCCAGATAATCTGGTCTTTCCATCATCTCACGAATTTAAATATTTCAAATTTCTTTTCATACTGATAAAGATACTTGTACGAGTATGTATTTTTATAGATACTCATATAAGCAATAAGCACTTAGATGTATTCAATATTTGAATGTGCATACAACCTAATCGCGCACTTTATTTTGGTTTTTGTAAAGCTATTTTCGGATACCTCCTGATGGGAGTTCGTTTTGTGTTTTCTCTTTTCTGTTATGTAGTTGCTAAGCAGAACCGAACCAAAAAAAAAAAAAAAACAGAGGGTGGCACGAGGATGGGTTCGATGTGGGACTACGTATTCTCTTGGGGTTGAATGATAGCCTAGATTTTTTCAATTTTTCTTATTTCATTTATTTCAAGAGAAAAAGAAGGAAAAATATTTTTCCTTCGAATTCATTGAACCAAAAATTACAGCATTTGTATTCGGTGGTTATCTTTAAAATGTTTGCGAATTGAGATACTGTTGACAAACGATGAAAAATAAAGAGAAAAGAAAATGGAAATACAAATTTGATATTTTCAATCAGAAGGAGTATAGCTTTGGATGAAATGCAATTGCTGAATGAAATTTTCAATGGCGCTAATCGATGATTGCTTTCACAGGTCATTTTAGTCTGGATCAAATCTGTTTAGAACCTTCAAATTGTGTCCCTTTCTTTCATCGTTTATTGTTGGTGATTCAATTCTTTAAATACCAACTTACAAAACGGAAACATTTCTGATTATGATTTAAATTAATTTAATAAAGTAGTTTCGACAAATCGACTTTTTTTTTTTTCTTTTTCTTCCTTTTTAGTTTGTTTTCTTGCAGTCAGTATCGGCAAAGTGTGATGTTGCCAACCTATTCAATGCTTCATTCATCCACGACTACCACCTCCCCAAAGTTATATTTCATATTGTGTTGTATTATGATCGCTTACCAGTTGGAAGCCTTGCTATTTTCTCTGTCTAAGGCACCTCTGTCAAAAGATTTTTCCACTAGATTTCTACCAATCATCTCTTGATCCCAATCGTCACTTTCTTCTGTTTCGATTGCTGATGAACATCGTGGCTACATGAAGTTTGGACTAGAAGGAGTAATACATGGGCCTTCTGTATTTACTATGTTTCTAACGTGATAGCAATCATTGGGTGGTACCGTCATCACTTTATACGGTCCAAGAAATTTTGCACATACTCGTCGTTTAAGTGCTACTCATAAGTTTTTTGGTTTTCCTTTTGGATATCTCTAATGTTTTCCATAGCTTTTGTCTTATTTTATCCCGCTCTTCCATGAAAATGCTAAGAATTTCTCATTGATTCACTTCCACTAGACGAAAATCTCTACTTCTCCGCATACTTGTACCAATTAACAGCTGGAATGTAGTTGTCTTAATGCTTCTCTGCCAGTACGGAGTGAGCTTTTCACCCAATAAAATAGTGATGGCATGAACTTTCCCGATCAAAACTTTCCTCAAATCCGGCAGAGCACAATATATGTACGTTTGCTTATTCCGACAAAGACCGATGAAACAAAGCCCAATCGATTGCGAAATTGCTTCGCCCCCATAGGTCATGGATCGAAAGGGTTAATTTTTTTTTTAAATTTATTAAGTAGTATATTCTGAGACCCAATGGAGCCGGTAGCTTTAGCTTACTTGTCTGTTCAAGCTTAAGAAAATCAATGCGCAGCGAGGGAAAGCAATACTTATGACTTACCAAACAAAGCCAAACATTAAAAAACTTTTCGGAAAACAACGCTCCTTGTAAGGTTCAAATATGGTAACAATTCATACATTAAACTTGGACAAATGGATGGTGATGTGTTTGATTCCAAATTTCAGTGCGATACTGTCTTTAGTTTTGTTTTGACAGCTGATTGTTGATTGATGTTGAGTATGGACAAAAACGATTTTCGTTATCTCATAAAACATTATTTTTTGAGAGGCAAAACGGCGAAGATCACAAAAGAAAAGTTGGATAAATATTAGAGGGCTAACGCTCCGTTAGATTACACCATCAAATATTGGTTTTGAGAGTTTCGTGGTAGCCGCAACTCCACTACCGATTAAGTCCACAGCGGCAGGTCCTCCGATGCGGTTACGGAGGACAATGATAAAAAAATACATGAAACGGTATTGGCTGACCGGAAGGATTGGTGAAGGTACGCGAGCTAGCAGATACCACAAAGATTAGCACTGAGCGCACACGCCACATTTTGGGCAATATTCTGCATATGAAAAGTTATCCTGCCACTGGGTGCCGCGCATGCTCACTCCTGACGAAAAACACGAACGCGAGAGCACTTCGAAAGAGTGTTTGGACTTGCTGATGCGGAATCGGGAGGACTTTTAGCTTCGATTGGTAACTGTTGATGAAACCTGGATCCACTATTACACACCAGAGAACAGAATGAGTGCCCGGCAATGGACTGAAGCCGGCATGAGTGCTCCGAAGCGGCCGAGTAGGGCTCAATGGGTCGAAAAGGTTATGGCGTTGGTTTTCTGGGATTGTCATGGCATACTCTTCGTGGACTACCTCGAAAAAGGAAAAACCATCAATAGCGAGTATTACTGTGCATTATTGGAGCGATTGAAGGCCGAAATCGCTGCAAAGCGGCCTCACATGAAGTGAACAAAAATTTGTTCCTGCTAGACAACGCACCAGCGCATTAGAGCATCGCAACCACGGCTAAAATTAGCTCACGCAAGGAAATCATCGACGCCACGCAGGAATATTTTGCATACCTTCAGACTATATTGAATAAAATAAAAAAAACATTTAAAGAAATTTTTTTTCACTCCCAAGGAGGTTACTTTTCACTGCATCTAGTAGTACAGCCACATTATATACATAAAGAGTTTTCCAATAAGGCAGCGATATTTTCGACACTTCGACCAACCTGTTATGTCACTGACACGGCAACACCACACAGCGAATATGTACACTCAAATTTTTGCACTAAACTTGTTATTGCCTGTCTACTGGGTCGAGAATTACGACCGAAAATTGGAATTAACGCTCTTAAAGTTGCAGTCACCGACTCCGAATTCCGGTAGAAAATTTTTATAATTTGCAGACGTTGCTCGTTCATGTACTTTACCATGATGAAAATGTTGAGTTTACTGAATAAATTGACAGTGACAGTTTGATGATTAGTGAAAGAGTGCGTTCACAAATTAAATTCAAAGTTGTCAAGTCCCTATTGGAAAACCCGATACTTGTACGAGTATATGCGTAGGGCATTAAGTAGAGTCGACTAACTACACTTAGTGTTTACGAGGTTGTTTGGTTCGGTCTGTAGGTTGGTATAGTCATATTTTCTTCGAAAACAAACCTAATCGTATTCGCTATAGAGCCCCCATCAATGACTTTTTTGTTCCTCGACTGAATGGCATGAATGTGATTCCAGCAGAATGGCGCTACATTTTTTTTTTCTTTTTTTTTTAAATAAGCGCATTCAAGCATCCTTAAAATGAAAATAGAAAGAGAGGTACCAATGTTTGTTGGTTTTGAATGTTTAAAGATTATAATGACTAGGGAATATAGAGCTCGGCGAGTTGCTCGGTTTAGAAAAGAATCACGATATTTCAGGACACGCCCGAAAGCAGGATTAAGGGTGTACTGGTGAGTATTCATAGCGAGGCGGAGGTTTGAATGGGCGGAATGATTCTGGCCAATTCAGTGGACGACTGGTTGTGAAAATAGCGATAGAACAAGGTAGGATAGGAAATATTACGTCGGTAATCAGAGCAGTCATTCATGGATAACGGTTGGGCATTTACTTTTCACTTTAGCAACAGCAGACAACTAGCATTAAATTTCATTCTGTGGAAATCCAATTGGTTATGCTGTCAATATTGGTATTTTATGAGCTAATGAACACTAGGAATATGGGACCGGGAACGAATATGAAAAGCAGAAAGTACTGTCGTCAGCAAAGAAATATATTGGATTAGAGGTAGCATACAGGAGATCATTGATGAAAGTTAAAAAAAGTCTCGGAGATAGAACGCAGCCCTGGGGCACACCAGAATTTACTTTGTGAATATCAGACTTGAAAAAAAAAAGGTAATTTCTAATCTATTTTAGAAGGCAGTCGTCGATCCGCACTGCCAAACTCCGTCAAATGCCCTAGCAAAATCAAATGCAACTATCTTGCCTTCTCCAGATTGTTGTAAGCTTTGTTTTTAATTTTCGGTGACACATGCTTTCACTCGTTGCTACGAGGACCGTTCTGCCGGTCATTATGAAATTTTCGTGTTTCGAGATATTCCATAAGCAATGTGCCATGGGTCTGTAAAAGTAGAAAGAAGAAGAATCGCCTTTTTTAGAGACGGGCTCCATTTGACTTTCTCGTATTGCCTTATGTTTTGTTTAGGAAAATTTTCTCTAGCTGTGTGGTCAATGTACGAGAATTTAACTGATATGGCACAATGGTCCGACGAGCCTAGAAAGAAGAGCACATACACGGTGTACTTATCAGGGTGAGAAGTTAGAAACAAGTTCAGGGTATTGGCGGTATGACTATCAACGTCTGGTATTCAGGTGGGCTCAGTTATAAGCTGAGTCAAGTTGTTTTCTGGTGCGAAAATCTCAGCACTATGCAATCACAGTATTCAGTAAGTTCAGCAAGTACCTTTTGTGGTGGTGGTAGAACGGAATAAAGAAAATAAGCTCAAGGAACGACGTATTTGTACCATATTCGTAATTGCTTAGCCTTTTTCGAAGGGCACTTCACCCTAAAATTTTCTTTTACCATATTGCAGCAATTCGCTTGAATAATATGGCTAGCTCTAGCTAGCTCAGGCTTTTGTCATTTTCAAATCAACAGAGAGGTGATAACGTTATCCTTAAAAGTAACCTGATCTTGTGCACTTTGGCATTTTGGATATTTAAACATTGAACTAGTAAATCTGGCAATACCAAAAGCATGTAGGCCTTCACATATATTCTACTAGGATTTTTGAGCAGATACCCAGAAGAATAGTAGCACTTTTCTTAGTGGCGGGTTCTTGGAAAAACGAATCTTATCTTCACGAGCATAATGTCCATTACTCCAACCACGGCGTCGTTGACAACACTTTGCTCATCCCAATTCAAAAACAGGCTACTTACTACGCAACAACAAGAGAGAGAATAATAGTGATCATGCCAACATGTTGTGTTCAGGGTGCTGCTACGTTTTCCCAGGTTCGCATCCTGATATTAGATAGATCAAAATGGACGCAATGCGAAATCCTTTAGAGCGGGCCAATGTCAATACGTTTAGATGTGTCTTAAACCCAAACTCTAGTCATTGCGGCTCGACAAGCCGTTGATTAGTTGGCGATAAACAAAATATCAGAAGATGATACCGCATTAAAAGAATGTATATCGACATTCAGGCACCTATCAAATCTGTCATCATGCTTTCCCTATACTAGGCTGTTGTGATTTATTCAGTTGCACCAGCGAAATATGAGTTTGGCGAGTTAGCTGGACGAGGTTTTCCCATAAGAAGAACCATTCCTCTTATTAAAGTGCCAATTTTATTTGCCAAGCCCTTTTCCATTACAATGACAAAGACAAATCTCAGCAAGACTATGCTTGATCAGTGCACCTCCGCTAACCTATTACGGTTGAAGCTTGATTAAAAAAGACTAAACAAACTTCCAAGGCATATAAGAGTAACTGCAGTTTCTTTAGAAATAAAGCACCAACGGGCACTGTATGATATGAAAGAATGGCCAAAGGCTATTTACCTTTGCCGCTGAAACGAGGCAGAATACTTGCAGAAGGTTTTTTTTTTGGTTTTACTGCCCTGTTTCAACAGCAGCGGCAGGATTCTCAACAACAAAAGCTAGTTCCTCATCCAACCAACCAAGACCAGAGAACAGCACCATCCATGATCCGTGATTTGTGACGGCTGATTCTGAAATAAAATATATTGAAAGGACCTCTTCAGTCAGAAATAAAACCACCACCTATTTGGATATAACACTCCGCAATAGAGCTTTTTACGACAGAAGGTATAAAGACATGTGTCTCAAAATTATCTAGAAGGAAAATATGATACCGTCGCAGATACTTATGTAGCTTCCAAATTATTCAGAATAAAGCAATTAACCAAAAATCCTGATGGCAATTTACTCTATCCTCGCAGCACTACAGAGCAGTTTGTGAAATTTAAGGCTTCTTCGCACGACGTTGGAAAGTCCAACTCATTGAGCCCTATTTTGGTTCTATCTAATGATCTAGCTAGCGATTCAAGAATGATTATTGCCTTAGATCTGACCTTATCAATCAGTTCTCACGCTCTCTCCAAATATCTTTTTATAGATTTTGACAATTGACCATGCCTACCAGCTGCCATCAATTACTCGTCCACTTCTTGATTGTTCTACATGTCTGGAACAATCATGCTCTGGATCAACATTTCGTGTTATCCATAACCATCAAAATATGTACTCGTCTAAAGTTCAAACCTATTACACGCGTGTCATTACACCCGCTTAGTTGGCATGTTGCCATTCCAAATGCGCAACTAAACCATCCGCTCCTCTGTTCTTCGAATGGCCACAATGCCCATTGGTCATTGTTCTTATTTTTGTACACATTGAAACTTGGCGCATTTTATCATTTAATTTGATAATCTCTAACTTTAAATAGTTTACACTCGTGAGCATTGAGTGCACGCGCTAAATTATTCAATTAAATCACATAAACGACTTAGCGAACCTTTAAATGTGAAGAAACTTTCAGATCAAGTACGAATACGAATACGAATCTTATACTCGTAGTTTCTATTTCTACCAACATCTTTCAGTCATTCACATTTTATGGTTTACACATATGAAATTTATATGAACTGTGGAGAGGGAAATAGATGTGAAAACGCCTCACTTTGATGGTCGGGTATCATGCTTTGCAACCGCAAGGTGTGTTTGCAAAACAATCAAAATAGATATCCGTACGAGATACGGAGAAGTGTACCTGGAAAAATTTGCATCTTATGTTAGTTATGGTTGAAAGCGTTTTCCTTGGAAAAATCTCTGCATATTGCAATATGAGTAGAGACAGTCGTGAGAGTTTTTAAAGTGAACAAATGGTTTTTTTTTTTTTTTTTTTGGGAAACAAATCGCTATATTCTGCAATTTGATACTTTAAATGAGGATTTTCACAAGAACTGCCAGCTGTATCGGTCTTTGGTTTTCTGGAAAATACTTTAAGGAGTGTTTTAGAAAGGAAAAAAGAAACTATCATGCAAGTTCTCAAAGTGATAAATGCTTAGTATTCGATACGGTGCAAAAGGCAGCTTATGAACGAAAGTGCAATATTTTATTGAGACTGACGATCATAAGACTGATCGTAATTTCTCCTCAAAAGGATGGATTAAGCCCTAGGCAGCCAAATAAAAGATAGGCTTTGGTTGTCCACAGAAGCGATTTTTTAACTCCGCTTGCTCATCTCGTAGCCAATTTAGACAAGAACCTTGAACGTAAATTTAGCCCAGTATTAAAGCAGTCTTTAATAAAAGCAAAGAAACTCTTAGACAAAGCAACACAGTTCTTAGATCAAATACAATTTTGGAGCTTACCGGATACACCTAAATTTATGAAAACATAGAAAAGTCAACAATTTCACAATAGTCCAGCAAAGGTCAACTGTGACCACCACACAACGACTTAAAATATTTTTAGACTTACTAATCTAATGATCGGATGAACCATGAACCATAGCCCAATAGTCTTTTGCTGAAAGAACGAACGCTATTGAAGTTTTTGGTGGATATAAGCGTGGATCCCATTTTAATTTTCGGTCAAGTATTGGACTTAAGTCAATCTCAATCCTGGGGATTATTCTGCGACTAGTTAACAAAAACCACTGAGGTCTATCATCTTTCCTACTGAGAACTCTGGAACGATTAATTGATATACAAATTCGATCCAGAATTGATCTACGATTTTTTTCTATGGCTGAACATGCCAACTGTAAAGCAAAGTCGGTGGAAACGTCTCTACATTCACCGACTAGCCATATTAAATGATCCCTTCATAATCGAGAGTACATTATAGTCACGTTTCTGGACATAAACACAAAGGCACCTTCCTCTTAACAACTTCGAAACATCCATAATCAAGTCGGCGCTATCGACCCTGAAGCTGAATGACTCACTTGGGTGGATGAACAGTCATCTGCTAAAGAGCCGAATAGTCAACTCCGAACTGGGTGGGGCTTCTGCTAAAAGATGTATCAGCCAAGGTATTCTACAAGGCCTTCTTTGAATCTAGAAACTTTATTTTTAAGAAACAGTAAGTACAAAAAGCTTTATTCTGTTGCAAAAAAGGCGTTGGAAACAAATAGGGCCTTCAACCTCGCATTACCCATTGCTTGGTTATAAGACCGACACTCACCTACGGGGTCTTGTGTCTTGTGGCTTAAGCCTGACTGCTTTATCTGACTGTAGAAAACTAATCAAAGTCCAAAGGATAGCATTTCTGTGCATAAGCGGAGCTTTAAGTACAAATCCTTCAGTGTCACTGCATATTCTGCAAGCCAATAGCTGTTATGCGGCTAAAAATCTCAAAAAACAAACTATTTGGTCACCCTTGTATTCTTAGCGCACTAGGAACGTACGAGTCAGTACACTTCCAGAGAACAGCATCCCCTCTACATTTTTCTGGGCGAAAAAATCGCTGATGACAGCGGGGTTGGAGGCTATGTTCTCTTAGATAAGCTTAACATTAGCATTTCCAACCGCCTTCCAAATCATTATACAATAGCATGCTTCAGGCATTTGAAGAAGCTCTGTCTTATCCTGAAGAAAAACGTGATATTTTCAAGAAATATCAACTTTCAGATAGTCAAGGAACTGTCAAACTAAGTTTCATGAAAATTCAAAAACCGCCTTTGACTGCCGACCATCTCCTAGGAAGTATAGTAGAACAGTTAAACTTTCACCTATGTTGAGTGCTGTACCACGGAGACATTCAAGAGAATTGTAGGGCCGGCGAACTAACACCTACTAAAACGAATCGTTATGTGCAAACTCATACCAAATCTGAATGCTTATGGAAGAACAAACCTTATGTGGACTGTTGGGTCAACATGTCTAAAAGTTTGATCTTTCAAAACGGAAATAAGCTCAGCATCAGTGGACACTGTTGTATAGACAAGTATGGCGTTTTCAAAAGCGACTTCCACCGTGTTCCGCGCATACACTTTGACCAACAAAGTGCATAGTTTAGAGTACCCTTGAAGCTGATGATATCATAAATCCGTAGTTTGTGAAAATAAGGCTACACATTCAGCGCCAACAGTGTTGGACAATAATTAATCATTGTTTCTTCGAAAATTTGCGCAACAATATTGTCAAAAAGACAAGTAGATTGTCCACCAAGATCATTCGATTTGACACAGTTCAATTACTTCTTCTGGCACAATGTAAATACGTTGGTGTATATTATCAGACCGAAAGCTATTCAGGCCTTCGAAGACTAGACTAGGGCTGTAGCTGTAGTTTTAACAACTCTGGAAGGCAATAGATTAAGCCTAAATTTGTGTGTTCCTGTATACCTCTTTCTGAAGTGGTTGAAAAGGTGTACATTATTGTAATTCGCATTTGAAAATTGATTGGTGAACTCTTACGACACATCAAAAACGCTGCCCGGACTTATAAAAAACATTGTCCTGTGGAGAAAGAACTTTATCCAAATCCATATCGCGGAAATAGCTTACTCTCCTTCTTTCTGACAAATCTGATGGCGCTCAATCGCCCAGAACAACAAATATTGTTCAGACATAGCACCCTTTGTCTATCACTTCAGTCTTTGCAAAACTTTTTCAATGGAATGCTGGTGGCTTTATGACAATCCTGCGAAGCCACTTGATTCTGTTTTTTCACCAAAAACCACAAAAGTTCCTGATCGATCGAATTATAACTTTACTCAAAAAATTGTGAAACATTGCCAATAACAATGTGGCATACATATTTAGTTTAAACAATATATATATCCTTTTAACGAATACCCTACATTCTCCACGATATCACATACAAGATACTCTGCCTTCTTCTGTGTAAGCGCTTAAATCCTTTTGTCAACAATAATCAATACATACCAACGTGACCGAGAAAGTCTGCTTTCCACCTTTTTTTATAGAGGCTTGCGATGTTTTAGTGTACCTACCAAACTCAATTGATTGTGGAAGATGCTGACTAAAAATTGACGCTGCACGCAGTAGATATTTTTCATGCTGTTCTTCCAAAAATTGTGCTTCACTGATACGTCAACACCAGAGGCATTTTCAAAATGCTTCAACTATTCGCTTACGTCGTGAGTAAAACGCTTATGACGTTCTCCACGGAGTCGTCAGAAATGGAAAAGAGGTTGAAACCAAGAATTTTCTATCTACCAAACAAGCCGTCCAATACAGACATATCCATGAGAAAGCTATTACACTTCGGCAGTTAGAGACATCTTCTGGCTATCGGTTGGTGTTACCAAAGCCTCCTTTCGAACAATTAAGGCGTTTTTATGTTATATTCTAATTAGTCATTCTTGCTTGAAAATTAATGAAGACGTCCAAGTATTTTTAGAAAAAAAAACTCTTCGGCTGAATCACGGCCTTGCCTGAAAGGGCTGAAAGACGTATAGAGAAGAATATAGGACGACGAGGTAACCTAAACCTAGTCCAAGGAGTCTTTACGAATTAATGACTACGAACCACTGAGGCATACAGAGTGGATGAGCATCAGCGAAAAGGCGGCGAAGCAAAGAAAGACGTCGTAGGGTGGTGTATACAAGTCCGGAATACGTAACTAGAGGTAGATTAGTAACACCAATCCAATTTTCTAACTCTGATGTTCCCGGACTGAAAACAAAATTATTGATGACGCGAAATTCTAAGCGTCCATATATTCAAGAGCTTACTGTTTTACTCAGTATTGTATATCTAGTTCGGATTGCTCCAATAAATTGAAGTACGTATTTTTTTTATGTCCTTAAACGTAAAAGTATAAAAGAGGAACAAGATAACAATGATACCTACAAATTAAAACGATCGCCCACTCTCATTCAAACAATAATAATTTTGAGAATTCCGAAGTTAATCTTTCTACTTCGCCTACGAAATTTAAAGCCCGATTATTTCTTATATAAAAATTCTGTGGTCGCCATAGCAAGAGCATACATTCATATACCTTGGGACTAAAAAGGAGGCCACCGACAAGGTATATACACTCTTCCCTCTGGCCAATTGGAAAACAAAATTAAAACTTTTTTACCAGGCACCTTTCCCTTTCCATACATCGTGTTCGTAGGCTCATACTTACGAGCAATGTTAGACATAATGATTCAACTTTATAGGCATAAATGGAAAATTGTCCTTTCCGCACAATGCCAATGAAATACATTTCACATCCGAGCACACACAGGCTGTATGGTGTGTATCTGTACATGGTTGGCATACAATTTATGAAAATATCATTTCAACTATTTTTATATCTTTATTTCCTTATTTCCTCAAATTATATATCAAAACACCAAAAATAATAACAATAAAGCAGCATTTCATTTGCGGAACTCGAAGGTCACATCCTTTTGAACCATATCGTGCGGATACTCATATGCGAGGGTGTAATAATAAACTTGAGACAAATGAAATACAATAAGTCAACATCCTTTGGCAGAGACACGTTTATACCTCACCCAACGCAGACATTTGTTTAGGTTATTGAAATTGTGATTGGGGGGCACACACATTCTATTCATTCAACCAAATAGATTCTATTCATCAAAACGAATTCCCAAGAAAATCACTATATATAAATCACAGCTGACTAAAGGACACCATACTCGTACTCAAGTGATGTCCGGATGTTGCTTTTGACTGCCTGAAACAGCTGGTTCGGAACGTCCCATTTGTTTTCTTTAGATAATGGGTGGCCATAAAAATAATATAGAAACCTGGGGCTCTTCGAAATACTTGATGATTATTCAAATAAGTAGGGATACATTAGAAATTAGCAATTTCGTAAACTCCCGGAGGACAAAGGGTGTTAAAACATTTAATCCATTCAAGAAAGCTGAAATTTTTCAAGAAATTCTAAGGGCAAGTTATTAACTATATTCTGTTTTCGGGATACTCTAGACAGGTGACCTTAATTTAATCATGAGGTTCCTGGTAAAATATTACGCTTTGATCCTTTACACAATCTTTAAAATACAAATAGTTCGCAGAGCACCAGTAGAGCCTATAGTCGATTAAACTATGGGAGCAACAAAAACTCCAAAAATTGATGCAATTAGCCAGGCAGCTACAACCTTATTTTTATACAAATTCAACTAAGTTATAGAGAAAAACAGAACAGAGAATCATATGAAACCTTTCCGATCCAATACCGAAAAAATTAGAGATGCAAGGAACATCAGAATCTAAGCCGCCTTAGTCGGAGCGATTTTTTTCAACAGTATTGGTTCCTACCATCAAATTCCCTGGTTGACAATAATGGCACAATACATAGACTTATCTCCCCGTTGGTAACCTCTTTGAATAAAAAAGGAAAGAAAGCCTCGTCGCCTACTATTGATAAGTAGAGTCTTAACATGCCCGAATACGAACTGGACAATAGGAGTGGAGTTCCTTCATCTGGCTTACTAACTTACTTAAAGTGGCGCTACAGTCCGGGGTGGACCTGGGCCTCAGTCAACAAGCGTCTCCAGCCAGCTCGATCCTTAGCTAGCTGCCTCCAGTTTCGCACGCTAAGTTAGCTGAGGTCCTCTTCCTCTTGCGTGCGCCACCTGAGTCTTCGCCTTCCTCTACTGCGCTGTCCCTCGGGAGCGGATTCGAAGACTTTTCGGACCGGAGCATTGGTGTCCATCCACTCTACATGACCCAGCCATCTCAGTCTTTCTGGCTAGGTCCATGTCGCTGTACAGTCCGTTCAGTTCGTCGTTGTATCTCCTCCCCCACTCACCGTCAATGCAGACGGGACCGAAGATCGCCCGAAGAATTTTTCTCTCGAAGCAACCAAGAACACCCTCATCCATTTTTGGTAATGTCCATGCCTCTGCGCCATAGAGCAGGACCGGGATTATTAAGGTCTTATAAAGGTTTTGTTGTCTGAGAGGGCTTTGTCACTCAATTTCTTAACCCAAAGAAACAGCGGTTGGCAACAGTTAATTTTCGCTTGATCTCAGCGCTGGTCTCGTTGTCTGTATTTATAGCAGAGCCTAGGTAGGCAAAGACCTTAACTACCTCAAAGTTATAACTTCCGAGGGTGAAGTTCTGCCCAAGACATCGGTGTTGGTTGTCCCTCTTGCTTGACAGCATATAATTGGTCTTGCCCTCATGGACCGCTAAACCCATTTTGGCCGCTTACGTCTCAATACTCGCGAAAGCGCCACTGACATCACGCTGCTTTCTCCCGATTATGTCAATATCAACAGCGTATGCGAGTAATTGGACGGACTTTTGAAAGATTATGCCTCTTGTATTTGCTCGTGAGTTTTGCACTATTCTTTCAAGTACGATGTTGAAGAAATGCTTTCTGGACATCAAAGGTCTCGGTGAGATCTTTACCGACCTTGATGGAGCAGCGTGCATTCACCATGGTCATCCTGCACAGACGGACAAGTTTGGCAGGGATGCCGAAACTAGACATTGTTCTGTATAGCTCGTCTCTATAGATTCTGTCAAACGCGGACTCAAAATCGATGAATAGGTGGTGTGTATCGATCTGAAGTTCATGGGTCTTCTCCAAGATCTGCCGTAGTGTGAATATTTGGTCGATGGTGGACTTTCTTGGCCTGAAGCCACACTGATATGGACCTATCAGGTTGTTGACGACAGGTTCAGGCGTTCACACAATGCGGCAGATAACATCTTATATGCGATGTTAAGGAGACTGATACCTCTGTAGTTGACGCAGTTCAGAGGGTCTCCTTTCTTGAGAATCGGGCAAACAATGCTGAGGTTCCATTAATCGGGCATACTTTCGTCCGACCATATTTATAGATGAGTTGGGTTTTACAGTGTATGATCCTTACCGAGTCATCGCCTGCCGCTTTGAAGAGGTCGGCAGTCAGGCCATCCGCTCCAGCGGTTTTGTTGAACTTAAGCTTCGATATAGCTATCTTCACTTCATCCAGGTCGGGTGGATGGAATTGTTGGTGATCATCGTCCAGGTTGACGACCAACCCCCCGAAATACGATACCTTAAGAACCATGAGACTCGGGGCTCCTTAGGCTAAACCAAAGACCTTAGACGCATTAAAAAAAAGTCCAAATCAGTGCCACTATTAAAGGCTTAAAACATTTTCATCGGGTATGACTTGAAAGAAGTAGAGCTAAACCAACCAAAGGAAAGATAATATTCCGTCCGCTGGATACAATCAATTAATTTGCCCCACAACTCGCACTGCATAATCGTCAACAGGCCATCATTTTGATCATCTAAAGAGCTAGCTCAAAATAATATATTGGCCTGCCAAACTAAGCACAGTACATTCATTGCCCTTATCTGAAAGTAAGACTTGTTAAGGCAGAACAACAATACTAAGGCATCCAGTCCTGAAACCTCATTATTATTTCTCACTTATTACTGCACGAAGAATCAAGCAATAACTCTGACAACTTCTTCAAATCGCATTCCAAAAGGTATATGACAGCGATCCTGCCCCATCATTAAGCCCGTGAAAAACAGTTTCTACACCGAAAATTTGGAACACAACCTACAGTCGAGAAACTAGTCTAACCTTTATTACTAAAGTTCTTCAAAAGGTCGTAGATATTGCCATTGTTTCTCGTTATCTATCCATGGCAACCCCGAATCCAATTGAAAGTTCGATTAATTGAAATTAATCTTGAACTTTAGCCTTCTCGTATTCGCAATGCGATGTGGTGCTATTTTAGAGCAACTGCGTTTGATAACGCACTCGATGTCCTCATTCACTTGTGAGCACCACCTTAGACTCTAATGCGCCGTCGGTTCGGGTAGGAATCAAAGACTTTTAGATGCCCCTTGTATGACCAAGAGGTTGTTGCGAAACAGTTCATAGATTTTGCTGTTCTTCAATGGTGTTCACATAAATTGCAAAATAATGTCTTCTTTCTAAGGAACTCACTCCGCTAAAGCGCTAATTGGATTCGAGTAAAACGGTTGTTTTTTTAGTTATGAACACCAAAATATACAACAAAAAATACAGAAGAAGTATCGGCGGTCAAATTGGGTCAGCGGGTCAGTGTAAATAGCCAAAAGGCGATATTGGTTGTGATTCATGCGGTTGGCGGCATTGCTCTGTCCTGTTGGAACTACATTCCGTCCAGTGGACGGCAGAAACAGCACACTACCTATATGTAGTGTCTCTGACAGGATGTATTGCCACTTTGGGTATTACTCGCGGATTTTCAGTGCCCTAGAATTTTATTTGCTCATGTTCCCACACAGATGAAAGTGAGCCCCATTACTCATGATTATCTTTGACGATAAATTGTCTACTTCGTGAACGTAGGTTAGACGCGATTCCAGTCTCTAAAAGTCGTAAGGCTAAAGCCGCATTGAATGAGCAGTGGGAGCCGGGAGCCAGGAAAACGATTGTAAAATGTACGTTGTGCCAATATCACTGTTGTTCACCAAAAACATGGTAAAGACAACCTACATTGTTTAGGAGTATAACGTTCCATTCCTTACTTCTAATTCTGTTGACTGTGGTGGGCGACTTCTTCTCGGCGCAGAAATAAAGAATGCTTGGTACCATCTTACACTTCCTGAGGCATGAAAACTTCGTTTATTGATGTCTGGTTGCGAAGATATCAATGTCATTCTCGTTATGAACGGCCTTAGAGCACTACATCAATTTGAGGTGTTTTTTTTTTTAATAACTTGAAAGAAAATCATAGATTTCCTCATCAAACGTTCCATATGCTCTTTATAGCCCAAAAAATACTTCCAATAACAATACACGATGATTGAATATTAAAAATTCGGTAAAGCTCGTCATACGTAAATGAACAGCTCTATTCTAATCAGGTAAATCCGCTACTATCCAAGTTAAGGCATCGCTCGACGTTTTACAAAGGGATAGTTCCGGTCAGGTCTGTAGTAGAAGAGACTGGCGCCATGGTGGGACCCAACCTTTTACTAAGCACTTAAATGTGCTGATCATAAGAGAAACAACTTCGTTCGTAAGCGATGACTACACAGCGCAGCAATACCAATTTGAGTCGTCGGTATAGGCATGCATTAAACATTATGTACTCGTCGCTGATGTCATCGGCTCCTATATCGGTACTTTATCACTGAACCACTCGGTCAGGTTTCTTCCAGAGACTGTGAAATTTCAGTAGTTTAGTCTTTATAGTGTCTTTTCAGAATTTCCACTACTCATTCACTCTCGGTGCACTACAGAATCCCTTGTGTCCAACACTTAAAGATATTACCTGGTCAAGTCATAAATCGAGTTAATATTTAAACAATTTTTTTTTGTTTTTATTGGGTTATTCAATGGCTACAAATCTTAGAACAACTTATTCGAAATGACTTCCATTTGCCTTCCAGCACGACTTAAGACAATGTGGCCACTCATCGATTGCGAGACGCACTTCATGCATGGGGAAATTGTCCCCTGCACAGACAAGGGCTCGCTTCAACGACTCAATATTTGAGTGTCGAGTAGAACAAGCTATGCCCTTTAATACGGACCAAAACTTGTAATCCAACGGGCTGAGGTCTGGACTACCAGCTGGCCAATCATCCGTTGATATGAAGTCCGGAACGTTGTTTTTGAGCCACAGTTGAGTCGTTTTTGCTTTGTGAGCTGGAGCAAAGCCTTGCTAGAAAGTCCATGGCTTGTTGTTGAATATTGATTGGTTGAGAGACTTCACCATGGGTGCCAAGACGGTCGATTGATATACTTTGGCCTTTCTTTCACTCTTTTCTCGCAAAAATGGAGCTTGGTAACGCCATCGTAGCACACTTCCCACCATGCCATTACAGACGCGGTATGGTGGCCTCTTTGAACCCTCGGGATGACTTGGGACGCTTCTCTGGATGACCGAGCATATACACGATTGTTCTGCTTACTGAACGATTCTTCTACGGTGAAGATTTTCTCGTCAGTAAACAGAATTTGTCTGTGAGAGTTCTTCGCGTGCCGGCTTTCGATCTTCGCTTGCGTTTTTCCTTCAATGCGGCCGTGAGCAGGTGTCCAGTGTGTTGCTTGTACGCGCTGAGTCCTAAATCTTCTCTGACAATGCGAGATATGGATTTTTGCGAAATTTGCATTTCTCGCGGCAAGATTTTCTGTTTTCGGTCGATTCGTCTCTTCACGGCTTTGATCGCTTTCGGAGTTCTCACAGTGCGCAGACGGCCGGATCTTTGACGGTCTCGTACTCCACCAGTATCCTCAAACAACTTCACAGCACGATACACAAAATTGCGAGTGATTCCAAGCGGTCGCAATGTCCTAAAGATATCGCCTTTTTCCATGTTGCATACAACAATACGATTTTCGATGTCGCCCCATTCCATGATTGTAAGCAATTAATGCCAAAATCTTTTTACGTCACAATGAAGCATAAATATCAACTGTCAAATCGTAATCAATACGGAATGGATTCGCCCAGTGTTGCATTCGTAATGAGTGAGTTCAGTTGTGTACTAGTATTTATGACTTGACTAGGTAGGCAGTGAATAGGCTGCAAGTATCACTAAATGAGATAGAAATGATAGAATTCACTTCCTCTTCCCAGTCAAGTGAAATGTATAACTGCACCCAATCGTTTCCCTAGCCCGCACAAAGCTAACTTCGGGTGATATAGCATGGTTAACTACAACCTCAACAGTTTTTCGAAAAAAAGTATCAAAAGAGGTACAAGCTGGATGCTCAAAACGTTACAACTTTTGTCAAAGCTGACAGGTTTCAACTTAATCATCTAGAGATGTTGGGTTCCCTACGTAGATGACAAGACGGCGTATTGATGGGAAGATTGCCATTTTGAGTTCTCTCCAACAGAATGAAAATTCGGCAAAGATGACCAAATAGGTGACATAGCTACACATAATATGATTAGATTCATCCGTTGCTAGGTTCGAAGCCTATGCGGATATCTGTACTGAATACTTTCTTATATACAAGTAAACATATCCTTTGTCGCCTTCCAGATCAATGTTGCATTCACAGAGAATATCTTATATTATGCTCTGTCCAGAAAATAGTAGAATCATCACTTAAAAAAAAAGAATTATGCTAAAACCCGTTAATTATCAACTGAGATCTTAAAGCTGGAAAACTAAACCTACGTCTATTACGATTATCGAAATAAAGGACATCTGTTATCCCAGCCTCATGACATCGACCACATTTAGCCTAAGCTGGATCAAAAATGTATTAACGTGATCTAGTCTTCTGTTTGCGTGGCCCAACTTCATGGTTTGTTAACTTTTATTTGACTTTTTATTAGTGAACAAGTCCATATTGTTATGGTTAACTAGTCGTGACCCTGGTCCTTTTGATTTGTGAGGAAGATTGAGGGGTAATAAAAAAAATCAGAGATCTGTCATTCAATTCCCACCTGCTTACGAGTAGTTCATTGCATAACGATTTTATAGATAAACTGGATTAAGTAAGTCTCTGGGTTTATTCATAGAACTGAGCGAAATCCCTTCAGGATTTCCTGGTATTGCAACGATTTCACGTTGAAAGGGCTTACAAAACGGATGCCACTTCTACACAACGAGTACAGAAAATCTCATATTTATTATCACCTAGAACAAAACTCGTACGGACTGTCAGTGGCAACATATCTTGAGTATGTAGTAATCGATATTGAAACGAAAATAGTTCACAGAATTCAGATATCGCTTTCCAGTAGCGGGCGTTCTCATTCATATCGAGCCAATTAAAAAATCAATTACCTCCCTAGAATATCAATCAACTGAATTGTGTACATTATTGTCACAAAGGTCAACACGCGTTTCTATTGCACGTATTGCCGTATCCATTTTTAGACAACATTATTACCAAAGGACACATGTTTTGTGCGTCTTGGAAGAAAGGAAGATAATATAATTAAACGAAATCAATTATTTTGTATAAGTTCTCCTCGAATGTATTGTTTCTGAGACTCAAGAAATGAGCAAACATCAGTAGGATTGATGACCGATTCGAACAAATATGAAAAATATAATCATTTTGGCTTCATTTTTGTTTTTATTTTTCTCTCTCTATGATAGTAAGTGTTTTGAATTTTTTAGCATTTTGTCTTAATCATCCGAACTTTTGTGGAGCAATGTCTGTCTAAAATTACACTGCGAGAGTTGTCTTCGAGATAACCCATAAAATAGCAACAGACTTTTCGCATTTTCATCTCTTGATAGTGCGTCCGTCTATCAAGACTCTAGATAAGGTGACAGCCAGTAGCTCGCCTTCACATGGTGATCTCCAGTCAATGTTCGGACATAAAGACCTCAATCGGCGGCGTACTGATAAACATTTATGAATGTACTCGTATCTACAAAATGAATTGGTACTTTGTGCAAATGAAAAAAAAAACTAAATTCGTGTGAGTGATGCCATCGCATCATTTGAGTCGCTTGATTAAGCGTTATAGTTAGTACAAAAATCGGCTTCTTACTTCAACACAATTTTTGAAAACCGAAGGCGAAGTATTTGAGAAATACACGTGGTATGGATATTATATTTATTAAATGCTACAGTGCAGCCTGCTCTAGACATGAGCGACGTTTCTTGCATTAGAAATGGACTTTCAATTAATCCTTTCAGAACTTTTCTACGAGAAGATAGAAACTTACTAATCTTCCTCACCCGTTTCTCCAAAGAAGCTAAGTATTTGGGTGTCATTCTGGACAGCAAACAAATGGCTCTCTATGAGGTCTTTTAGATCTTCACGGATGAAACAAGCTTTCAAGAAAATAAGTCACTGCTACTTTTACTTTAATCCAGAGTATGATCTGTCTTATCAAGATGAGAGCCTTCGGATTTTGCCGCTGATACTCGTATTCATACTATAGGCAATAACAGGAGCTGAATTCCTCTAGCCATCTTCCACTTAAAAAAAAAAGACTTTGATACAATACACCCAGAAGTGCTGATGACAATCTTTTTACTCTAATCTTATGAAAATACCGTTGGATGCTTTGACACCAGAACTCGCAAGGTTCAGAGGACAGTTTTTTAAGATTCCAACTTTCGTTGGAACTGTCTGCATCCTCGATTAGGGCTTTTTTAAACAATTGAATGATTCCCGACGTCTCAAAGACGTTTGCGACTTTCATGCTGTCCTGCAGCATAAAACACTGTAGACTGCTTATTGGCAACGTGACGAGAAACTATGCTCTTACAAACCACCGAAATGTGTTAGGTAGAAGTGAAACAATATCCTTCGACGATTATTGTAAGAATCATAACAAAACCGCATTCCACACTACCTCTGGTAGTTTAGAAACCCCCTTCAACGGACCTGAACCCTTCTGCTGCACATCTAAAACAGCAGTAAATTTAGCCATTAAACGCTGGGAGCACTCAAATTGCATCTCATACTGGGAGGAGGCTCCAGGGCTAAGGCAAGTTAAACAAGCCATCCTACCCTTTAATAAAAATGCCGACAGATGTCTGAATCTAAATCGGCATGATATCAGAAACCTAGTAGGATACCTTACAGGACACAACGGTTTAAGATATCACCTCAGCAAAATAGGACTCCGCAGAATGTCGACTCTGTCTCGAAGACGAAGAAACAGCTGAACACATTTCATGTAACTGTCCAACCCGCAATGGAATCAGGCGGAACACCTTCCTCAGAGAACAACTCGACATCTCTGAAACATGGGACTCCCCTGCTGGTAGAGGGAAGCTAGAAACCTTACTAGCCTTATTCTCTTTCTGACTCCTCCAGCACAAAAGATCTTTTTAGGTCGAAGTGCTTCTCAATCGATACTAGCGAGTCAGGTTTAAAAAAATGTCTGTCGAGTGTAGGCTCGTATTAAGTTGCATGTAGTCGGTACTGATGTAGTGGGCGTTAAAACTTTTTCACTGAAGCATTTAGTAATTTTTCTGTGAAAAATTACAGTAAAGGCGCCATACAAAGAGTACACTGGACTCGTTGTTAACCTGAGTGCTCTGCTTTTGGTGCCTTATAAACCCTTAGTGAACTAACGGCCAAACGTATACGATTATTTGCAAAGCGGGTTACAAGCTATCTAAAATTATTTCATTACTAAGGGATCCCAGAAAATATCGGTCTCACAAGTTAAGGGTTGTTGGTGAGACTTATTTTACCCTACCACATTGGAACATTACTTTTGAAAGAAGCAAAACTCAGGAATAAGAACCGGTTAACTGTAGCCGAACTTGCAGAATGGAAAAGGATTGCGAGGTTTAGATCTGCATATCGGGAAGACGAAGTTTGAGAAGCAAGCGCAGAGGAGTAATTTGACCCAAATAACTGGATTATCGCGATAACGAGCACCATTAGCTCTTTTTGCCTGACCAACCATATTTTCAAAGAAAAATGGTCCACAACAGTGACAAGTTGTGGGTGCATTTGATTCTCAACAATCACACTTTCCTGTACCCAGATAAAAAGCCTCATCCCTAAAACATCGAGACCCATTTTTTTGTGCAATAATCCATCCAACGAACTCTCTTTGCTGTGTGTGGTCATTATGCTTTAGTTCTGGAGTCAATTGCACCACATATGCATGAAGATGGAAATCTTTCGTGATAATATGCCATGGAGAACTTCTCGAACTCTAACGAACTGCTTCGATGTTTTTTGTTTAATCACTTGCTGAAAGATGGCCAGGGTGTCAGAGATCACTTATTGATTCAGCCACCTTAAATTTTTGAATTAATGCCTTTCAACTGTCATGCCGTTTTTTTTTCTTGGCAACACTTTACCGCACAAATGATGCAAAACTTAAATCGCAGGAATTTTGGGTCACCCCTAGTGTCGATACCCAAATACTTTTCTTATTTGAAGCAAATCCCGTCAACGATTATTTCAGACTTGGAATCTCTAACTTTGAGCGGTTGCATTCGCAACAAAACTCACCCTATACGATGCAAGGAATCTATCCGAACACCTGTCCAGGAAAGAACATGTAGCAAACCAACAGAGCTCTGCTTCACCTACAAAGATAGGTTTAGATGATCGACTTCTTCATGGAAAAAGGAACATCATCAGAAGCGTTCGATTCGGGTATGCTTCTACAGATATAATTTTCGAAAGTTCCATCAAAATGTGCAAAGAACCTGTCAAGGAGTCAAATCATGCGCAGAATCATGTCGAAATAAGTAGGTACTGAAACGTTTGAAGAGTTCTTCTACATACGCCGAAGAAGATCAGCATTCTGAACTACTCAACGTAAATGATGATCAACAAGATGCGTTAAACCACCGAAGAAGAGGTGTCATCTTAGCGATATTAATAAGCCAACAATAAGCAGACGGATTAACTGCAGTGTTTATTAAAATAGCAGACTATAAAAACTATGTTTTTCATGAGCTCTGATCTCATTTTAAACAACAACACCATCCATCGTAGAGATTAAAGAATTTCTATTTTATGGTAGGGAGAACATATACCTTATCTAAAGCAGACAAATATGATAACCGCCGAACTGATCACGTACGTGTATCACGTACACTCTACATGACGCGAAGTCAACAAAGCATCAACACCATGTGCGTGCACAAAAAAATTGCAGCTACTGTGACTGATAGATGTAGTAAAAGATACGGAATTCTCAATACTTGGTCCGTTCCATGTGTGAACAATTTCGAACTGCACCCGTACAAGATTCAAGAGATTGTCCATTGGCCAGACTGAAGTCGAATCTAAGTTTGATTGGAAAATCGTGATGGCATTTTTGTTTAATGGGCTTGTCAATAAGAAGAAATGTCGTTTCTTGAAAATAAGAATAATCCATGTGCTATAAAATTTCTAAGTTAGATATCAGTGATTACTTTTTTTCTCAAAAATTTGGACGGCATTGATCCTAATGTGGCATGTTGCCGTACTTACTCCAATAACTTTATTCAGCGACATGTATCAGTAAATTGGTCTTAGATATTATTTTATAGAATGGACGGGGATACTCTATCCGCATCTGGACTGTTCGTGGGTGGTGCCGGCGTTGAATTACTTACAACAAATTGAAACGTGAAAGATCATGGAGAAAGATGATGGTCGTCACCCTAGAAGGATTGTATTTGGTGGGATTTGAAGGAAATTGTGTATTATGGACTTCTCCCGCATAAGCAAGCTATTGATTTCGATAGACTGAAAGAGGCAATCAGCGAAAAACACCGGAGTCCCATCATGTTCTATCAAGACAACCCTAGACCGCATGTCTCTTTGCGGAGTCCGGAGACATTGGTAGAGTTTAGGTGGGATATTTTAACTTATCCGCCATAATAACCTGGCCTAAACTGTCCAGTTGTCTAGTGATTATAAGTATATGGTAGATACGAGTATGTTTGCTAACTACTTTCAAATGTTAATGTTAGTCGTTTGATGATAGTGAAATTAAAACAGTTTTAAGTAATTTTTAGACCTATACAAAAACACATAGGTCCTGGGATTTTCTTCTATCTACGATAGATTCTGTCTTAAAATCTGGTTGCAAACTTCATTCCACAGCTTTTAGACAGCGTCGTCAAAGAAAAACTTTCTATTACTTTCAAACAACATCTTAGTAAGTGCCAACATGGTTTTTGGAAGGACAAATCTTCTGTTTCCAATATAGTGGAATTTATTAAATTCTGTATAAGGTCATCAAAAAATCATAACCAAGTCCAGGTGGGCTATACAAACTTTGTTAAAGCATTTAGCAGAGAGATCCTGACAATTCCTTTGGAATAGCTGACGGCGTATATTTTGTATGGTCCGTTGCTGCAATTGTTTAAACCTTAACATATTTATTTTTATTTCAATCAGAGACAATTTTTTGAAAGAAATTAATGTTTCCTTGGGTATTCCCAAAGGCAGCCACCCTACTCCTTCTCTTTTCAATGTTAAAACATTGCCTTTGCCTCATATATCCAGACGATATTCAAATCTTTCCCGAACCGCTGCAAAAAGAGCTTAAACGACTTAATGTCAAACTTCGAAAAACGTGATTGGATGAGCTATTTTTGTATTATATATACACGCCCAAATACGAGTTTTTGATGATTTTAAAAAAAAATAATAATTCACCTATAATACATATAAATGACATTGATGCCAAGCCAACTGTCTATTAGGGTTCACTAAAATGAAAGAAAACTCCTCAGACTTCAAAGATCACTGTACTAAAGGGCGATTTTTTAAGCCAGTACTAACCTCGATTAATTACCCATTTATTTGTGTTCAATTCAGAAAATGCATTTTGCAATTAATTTTAAACACAACTTCAAGAATACCCTCAACATGGCTGGATCTGGTGAATGCAATAAAATAATCAAATGGCATCAAATCATAAAATATTGTAGGCCAAGATCTTTGAGCAAAACTTTCCATAAAGCGGACGAACAAAGATCAAGCTGTTGTGGACAACGTCGAAGCGATAAATTTGGGTGTTCTTATTCAGAAACCTGAACTGAAATAAATTAAATCTTAAATGTCAAGGAAATTAGAAATTTCGTACAATGAAATATATTTACTCTACAGTTAAACGTTTTAAAGAACTGGTTACCAGTCAAAACAAATTCAGCGGATTTAAATTTTAGAGCTGCTTCAAAGAGGAATCACGGACTTATAGCACCTGAAAACCGAGCAGAGGTCAATGACAGTAGAGAAATCCCACCGTCTGTCAGCACCGTAAAGCCCCGTTTAGATGCAGCACGTATTGCTGCTCGAAAACCCCTCCTAATCCCACAAAACCATTAAAAACAGCTAGAGTTCGCTCGCTGGTAAAGTGATATGTGAAAGAAAGTTCATAGACGGATGAACTCAAATTTGGATTCTTTGAATAGAATTAGGAAATGTTTGTCCGTCGACCGGACAAAGAGACGATGACTCCATTATGTGTGATTCCAACTGTGAAGCACGGTTCAGTCATGGTCTGCGGATCATTCTATTATGAAGGAGCTGGCAATTTGGTAAAAATCGATGGCACATTGAGCAAGGAGATATGACTACGTTCTTCCAATAGGGGGTCGCTTGATTGGGCTTCAACAAGATAACGACCACAAACATTCACCAAAACTTTTAACGGAGTAGGTACGTTAAAAATAGCTCAATTCCCAGACTTAACGTCTGTCAGTAAAATTTTTAACAATTTTCTATTTTTCTTTAATAAATAAAAGTCGCCCCTTTACTTAAAAAAAAAAAAATATTTAAAATATCTCTGATTGTTTGAAAGTTATTTCAATTCAAATGTTTTTTTTTTTTTTTTTGAGTATGCTTGCGTTGTGGAAAATGTCCAAAAAATCTTTTTTCTAAGTTGTTTCACGTCATTTAAATTACATCATTCATAATTCGATATTTTATGTAGAATCATCGACAGCGAAAATTTACTTAGTTGTTTGGATTCACATGCTAAGTCTCAGACAATACACTTTTTAAAGGTACTTTGCCTTTGCCAAGAAATATTTCTAAGAATTGGTTAATGTCCCTCCTTAAGCAATGAATTGTAGTATGATATTTCTCATACTTCACTTTATTTATTTTAATTAATTAATTTAAAAATATTTCAATATGTTATTATTGTAAAATCGTACACTGAATGAAAAAAAAAAAAAAACAAGGACACTAAGAAATGTCAATCTCTGAAATGTGGCAAAATATGTAAAAAAAAAAAAAAATAATAGTGCATATATAACTGATCCTTTGTCCTTAATTCCAACTAAAAGCACAAAGGAAACTTATCGGCCAACTCAGAATCAAGCTCCAGATATGAACTCAAAAGATGCGCTTTGTCAAAAATTCCACAACACGAGCCTATTTTCCTACCCTCCAATGATTCTTTCAGTGACTCTGAGTGGATGAGTGGATGTAATGGCTTTTCGTGCATAACTCGCAGATTTTCAATTTCAATATCCTAGAATTGCAATTCGAGGCCATCTGTGAAATCTTGGCTACTTTCCGATAGGATCATCTATTATGGCTCATCTTATACAAATGAATGGAGGGAATCACTAACTGGAACCAAAAAAAGTTTGTAAGCATTTAATAGTAATAAACACTTTGACATTGGGCGCAATTAATCTACAAACTTAACAAATCGTCAAGGGAAAGAAAAGTGGTATCACTGTGTTATAAAAACAGCGCAACATCCACTTCATGATCAACTAAATAGGTTTGTTGAATTTTTTTTCAAAATCTCATAGGACGCAGATAAGGCATCTCTGTGCTAGAAGATAGACAGGGTTTTTTTATTTTTAAATAATAAATCTTGAAATATTCAGTCCGTTCTAGCTTTTTTTTAAATAAATTTGTCTTTGTTATTTTTCTTAGGGTAAATCAAATGTTATAAATATTTGATTCCTTTGTGATGGATAGTAGATCGAATTATCACGCTCAAACATCCGTGCTATTCCAAAAATTACATCTCTTTCTATAGCAGGTGAGCAATTCAAGAAAATTAAATTCCTACTAAAATATGCATTCATGAATATTTTCAGGATGTGCTTCCTTAAACCTGTCCAAACCCTAAGCTCAGAGTTGTTTCCTAGTCATTTTAAAACAATTCCAAAGTAATAAACCAGCTTCTTGCTGAGAAGTGTCTCACAGGATAATTTGTTGACCAGTGCTTTTGTATGTCAAAAAAAAAATACAAAAATTAACAACCCCCAGGAGAGATGCCCCTTTGAATTTATAACCATCTACCCCCTAAAGTGTGATAATGACAAAACGTTTTAGTAAAGATACACACAAATTTCCATAAAACAAAAACCCTCCAAGATACGAGTAGACGCTCTCATTTCCTTTTCCTTGCCATCTCAGAGCAATAAAACTTTTTTAATAAATAAAAACCTATTTAAAAAAAAATCCCTAACATCTTCTGTAGTCTATCACAGTCACACAATTTTTTTCTAATAATTTTTTTTGCTAAAAAAAAATAAATAAGAAACGAGAAAAATTTACAAAAAAACAAAAGAAAAACTTACTGCGGCTGTATGAAAATATCCGTTTGTTTCGATTTCCTCCTTCTTAGTAGTATTCGTTTACTGACCTTAACACGCATGGTGTTGGTGTAGTTTTTATGCGGACTATCTCTAGCGTTGTTATACGTTTTGACGCAGATACTTAACCCCAGTTTCACGTGAAAACCACCTGCAGATACTTAACTGCAACGGTGAAGGTTACACTTGTGTATATACTCGTATGTATATGTATATACGGATATTCCTTATCCACGTGGTTGGCGATGTATCTATACGAATTTTCCCACCCAAGATGTTTACGATGAGTCAACAAATTTAAGTTAAAACCTTTTGAAACCCTTTCGAACCACGTTTTTCCTTATGACTTTGCTTATCGGTTCTGTTTTTTTAGGATACTGCCACTAGAATGTATGTTGAATGGGGTGAAGTGGGGTGAAATGCAGAAAAGACACCGAGAATAGTTCTTAGACGTAACCGAATCGAAGGTTAACCTTAAACAGATGTAGGGGCGTTCATTGGGCTAGCCAAGCTTACATATACACGACTACTCTTCCCAGAGTACCTTTCCGGTGTTATTTATAAGTTAAGGCCGAGCTTACGTTTTGTTTTGTTTTTTTTTTTATTTTTTGCCCTTCCTTTCCTTTTTAATTTGTTGGTTCACTATTGACTCACTATGACACTATTGCACACTATGCATTCGTGGCACTTACTTGTATCCGCACAACATATGACACCTCAGAGGACGGCGAAAAAAAATAAAAATAAACAAAAATGCGAAACGAAATACGGAAGACACAAGACGCATAGGCTTAATCAATACCATCGATTCTCGAAACCGTTACAATTATTTTATTCATTTCATTACGAAATACAAATTAACGAATCAACGAATAAAATCGAAATAACAAAACGTCGATGACAGCGAATAAACAAAATTGTAATTTGATACCAAAAACCAAGGACGAAAGGCTATAAGACTAACAGACTTACTAGTACCTACCGATACACTTATAAGATACACTTATCGAAAAATAAAAAAAATAAAACACCAAACCAAATACGAGAAAATAGAAAACAAAAAATTAAAATTTAAATCGCGATTCGTTCGATATCTAAATATACTCGTACATCATTCTGGGAACTCTCAGCTGATGGTGACAATGTTGATATATCCTAACTACGGTCCTTTGACACTTAATTGACTTTTGCATAATTTTTTTACTCTTGTCAGGATTCTAAGATCTTCTTGTCGCCTTTACTCACTAATTCCAAAAGGCACTTTTTTTGTCACTTGTCATTCAAGTTGTTTCTTTCGAGAGTTTCTTCCACCCTTCTAACCACGGTATGTCATGTACGCGCGTATGATGATGAAGATAAATCCTTTGGGATGCTCTTATTTTAACTAAAATATATACTCGTACATGTTTAGTTCATTATGTGAAAATTCGCAACACACATACTTCATAAGATGTTTGAGAAAGTTGAAAAAAAACAATTTTTTTTTTCTGTGTTATTTGCTTTCGAATCACTAATAACCGTGCCGTGCCCCGCAGAAAAGTTTGACAAAGAATGAGTACAAGCATGTACAGCAACTTTGCTTCAGATACACGGCGAGACGACCACAATACGAGTATGGATACGAATATGTGTACGGGTTCGAGTTTGAGTACATGTAACACCACACAGCAACGGAGCGAGGCGGTGGGACTGATGATAACTGACAACTGAGAACTGAAAACTCCTCGAAGACTCCTACAAAACCACGTCCAACAGCATAGACGAGCAATGTACGAATACCCGTATCTCTGAGTTGAGCACCCACAATATTTCCGACGATTCTTCTACGCGCGTGTTCTCTCTGCCTTTATGACAACCGTTTGCTTCGAAGGCTGGAGACTTAATAACGAATACAAAAACAAAACTAAAAACGACAGAAAACTAAATCTTTTGAACTTGTTCGCTTGGCTCGTGTACTCGTACAAGTATTACTGTTTGGCAGCGCCACCACAACGTCATCCTCCCATTCAATTTTTTCCATTCGTTCCGAGTTACGAACGTTACGTACGACTGCGAGTACGACGAGTGCTTTCGAATGTGGACGGGTACGAGCACGAGTACGAGTACGAGTATCTACAACATGGAGCAAGTATCTATGTGGTTACCATCGGAACCTTGGATTGGGTGGGATTCCGGGTGAGAATATGGCAAAGCTATTGGTATTGGTTTTGATCGTAGATACCGAGTACCGACTACTGGGTTAGGAATGCTAACTGGGTTTGTTGGATTGTTGCTTTTGGTGTGCCTTTTTTGGGGTTTGCCGGCCGGTAGGTCGACATTGAATGACAATGGATGACAATGGCTATGTCAGCTGTTGGAAAGTGGTTTATATGTGCGTCAAGTTGAATGGACAATCGATGTGGATGCAAACTTTTATCATTTATCCTAGTCTTTTTATTTTCTCTGTATCTATTTCACTCTTCGGTGTTCTTTTCAATTTCTATTGTAAGACTGTTAGAATGAGGTTGGAATTACATTTAAGCTGCTGCCTAACATTGACAATAGGATGATTCCTTTACTTGCCAAATATGGGGTTCATAGGCACTTTAGTGGTCAAGAAACAGATTGCATTAAACATACTCGTAATAACACTTTCAACCTGTATCCTTGCAAAAATCGAAAATTACATAACAACAGATTCATTCGTTGAAAATTGAAATTGTAATTACAAATGAAACTCTTTACAGATACTCGTACTCAATTTTCAGGGTTGATTCCGTGAAGTTTATCGAATTTTCTAAACATATGGAAAATTAATTAGAAATAGCTATTGTGTATGAGTCAGCTTAAAAAAAAAAATTGTTGTCATGTGCACTTAAGGTGTTGCATACCAATCGTACCAATACTCGTATTATTCAACTTTTGTACAATAGATGATAAAAAAAACACCTCTAATGGATATTGGAGAGTCAATTTCAACAATACCTAGTAAGATAATATATTGCCTCCAATGGACCACAGACCGCAATATAATCCCTGGATTTTCAGCATTTAATGCTGGTAAAGTTTGCATTTACTTGGTCTTCAAAAGAGCTTTCAACGACCTGCGCAGTGATTGATCGGGAAACTGTTGACTGGGCCAGCAACGCATCGGTCAAGTTAGTAGCGAAATGAATGCTTGACCTACCTCATGTCGTGGTCCCTTGCAACTACATAAGGGGCCTATTCATGCAGGCTTAATTGACAAAGGCATCCACGACTAGTTGCAATATACTGTCGTACACAGTCATAGGGCTCACAACCCTATACGGAACAAATTTTAGGATGTGACAAACCTGCTAATAGCCTCGAATATAAATGGATTCATTCTCGAAGGCCCTTGCAAATGTTTAAAGGACGACGACTTTCAGATCTGCCCGTGGAATGTTCGGAACCTTAACAGATTACATGCAGCTGAGGTGCAGTGCCTGGAAGCGCACTGGGATGGGGCGAATTTAATTGATCCAATCCTCGAAACACTTTTTATATTCGGTTTTCGGTATTTCCGTCAGTGCTTCCTGCGATTTTTTCATTACTTCCTCTCGACTGCTGAAACGCGATCCCCGTAGTGGTTTTTTAAACTCGATTGAACAGAAAAAAGTCACAGGGAGCCAAATCAGGTGAATGTTGGATGGTATTTGTTGCATTTTTCGTCAAAAAAATTACAAATAATGATGGCACTGTGCGACGGTGCGTTATCATGGTGCAAAATCCACGAGTTTTCTGCCCACAATTCTGGTCTCTTTCGGTGAATTGCTTCACACAAACGTCTCATAGCGCCCAAATAATACTCTTTGTTTAGTGTCAGGCCTTCTGGCAAAAATTCATGATGCACTACACCGTTGTAATCCATGAAAACCGTGAGCATTGCATTCTTTTTTAACTGAAAACGACGTGGTTTTTTTGGTCTCGGCTCATTTGGTGAACGCCATTCACCTGCCTGGTGTTTGGATTGCGTGTCGTACTCATAAACCCACGTCTCGTCTTCAGTAATGATCCTTTTGATGAATGTGGAATCGGATTCAGCCTCGCAAATCATCTTTTTTTCGGCGTCAACACGGTCTCTTTTTTGCGTGAAATTGAGGTCTTTTGGCACCAACTCTGCTGCTACACGACGGAAACCCAAATCATTAACCAAAATGTCTTGGACGGATCCATAGGCAATGTTCAAGTCCTCCGCTATCACTCTGATGGTTAATTTGCGATTCTGGACCAACATTTCTTTTACTTCATCAATGTTTTCGTCGGTTTTCGATGTCGGTGGTCTGCCACCGCGTTCATCATCTTCGCTTGAGTCACGACCACTTTTGACCGTTTTCTTAGGAGAATCGTTGCCGAAACACTTTTCCAACATTTTCAACGTTCGCACACCATTAAATCTATTTCTTACGCAAAATTTAATACAAGTTCGTTGTTGCAAATTGAAATTCATTTCTAAAATTGTAAAAAAATCGCCAACACACACAGAGATAGATGTACCCTTGCCTACGTAATTTATGCAAATGTCAAGCTATGACGCTAAGATTTAGAGAGAATATCAACAACAGATGTACCAACTTAAGAAAAAAAACAGAACTCAAATCGGAACAATGGGAGCGCCACACATTCATTGACAACTTTTGGTATAAATACAATTGTGATAGCTATGGACAAAAGAAACAACGCTCATTCGAATGCGGATATGTTATATGCGACAGACTTAGCCAAAATGTCTTGGGCTTTCGACACTAGGCTAAATTCATTAATAGAAGCCTGATATGCGCCCCTACTGAAGGCGGCGCCACCAAAGAAAGTTTTTACGTGCTGCTCGATATGTCCGAAATATGACGTTAAAAGAGTACTACGATATTTTAACGACAGGATAGGAAAGCCGGCCGTTTTTTGTAGGACAATTGGAAAGCATAGCTTGCACGACGCCACGTCTGACACAGGACTTAGACAACCAACAACGAATCCAACGCCACAACAAAACAGAACGTAAGAGACCAACGACTCAAAATGTCCACAACTCCTTTTTCGCCAGCTTCAAGTACCAAAGACACCAGTAGCATCGCTAGGTTTCGCTTGACCACCATCGAGCAATCAAGGTTTAATGAAAAAAGCCTGTAAGCGCATGTAGCTGAATAAGAAGCATAAAAAGCCGAACTGTAGCGAAGGACCAAAGCCGCTGGTGAGCTCTCCGAGCAAAAGAGATGTTCCCGTTCGATACCTCATGAATGAGTAAAGGAGAAGGTGAAAAAGGCGACCTAAGAAATCGAGAGTTTGAACTCCAGGAATAATGTACGGAATTTCATCCATGCCTAGAAAAATCGTATCAAGGGATGAAGAGTCCTACAGAAGCCCTTAGAGATTCATAAGAAAGTCTTGAAGTAAAGTCACAGTCGGCGCTGAAAATATGAACCAACAACTTTTTTGCCGACTGTAAAACGGCGAAGAAGTCAAACATCCCACCGTCAAGTAGAATAGACGATTCAACCTAGACCATGTAAGGATAGCAATACGTAAGCTGAAATCAGGATTTTAGGACAGCATATGGCAGTATTTATAGAGACGAGCTATGTAGATAGAGCCATTTCTAGTTTTGGCAACCCTTCCAAACTCGTCCGTTAGTACAGAATGACGATTGAAAACGTTGGCTTCTCCGTCAAAGTCGGGAACGACTTTACCGAGACCGTTGATGTCAAATGATGCGCTGTCTGGTGATTACACTTTAAAGAATTGTGCGCAACTCATAAGCGAATACCGTAGGCGCAATCTTTCAGATGTTTGTACAACTACCAGTACATCGATGATATTGAAATAATTAGAAGAATACAGCGAGCTATCACCCGTGGGTTGGCTTGTATTAAAGTAGCGAATCCAAAATAGGTAAGCCGTGAATGGGGGAAACCTAAGTTTACTCTACCAACAGATGGGACAAATTGGGCAGATCGTCAGAGTCAATAGCTATAATTAGGGACGACATGGTCTGCTATAAATTCTGCCAATAACACCGCAGCAGAAATAAACTGAACCAACTTGGAGGTTGCAAAATGAGCCAGTTAGCAAAGGATCCGGCTGACTGGACAGGCTTATAAGATGACTGTCAGGTTCATCTTTAACTGTGCCACCACCTTAGTAAGAAAAAGTGGCATTGAAATACATTTAGAGTCTAAAACGATGGCTAGGGTTAAGCCTCCTTCGAATTTCTGCACTTCAAGGTGCCCAGCAAATGTGGATTTAAGCACATTTTGCATCTCATTGAGAGATAGAGTTATTTTCACTGCCTTTTACGTTTTTATGACCAAATTTAGAAATTTTGACGTCGCAAATGCAGATAACCAAATAAATAGCACTAATTTCCTGTAGTTCCCACAATTTTCGACTGGAATACAAGAATCTGAAATTTAACCAACATGATCCTTGTTGCTTACTAGCTACATTAAATTTCGTACGCCATACTAAGTATTGTAGTAAAGGTCCCTCTACATTCGCTGGCTTTACTTGTCAAACTTTCTAAAAAGTTTCTGACCAGGACCGCTGGTTTGCTTTCGAGCTTCATGTCGATAAATTTGAACGAACTGATCTAATTTAGTCCATGTCGTCGTACAATTATTAAAATGATTGTTCCTCTCCACTCTCTGTCGATTCAGTCAGTCGAAGTATTTTGTTTTTCCTAGAAACTAGACGAGAGGGTTCTGGCACTCAATTGAATCCTGCCCACCTCCTTTCCAAAAAAAAAAAACAACGAATACCAAGGATCGTTCTTCAAATGATTTTTGCTTTGCCAATAATGTCTGTGCCATCCGTACTGATAAGCACATGTTCAGACTTTTGAAAGGTTAAGACTCTGACTTTGGTTTGCGAGTAATACACAACACTGTCGAGGACTATGTTAAAGAAATCGCATGACCGTGAATCCCCAATCAAAAGCGACCTTTACTGAGAAGCGAGCTTCCTCCAGAGTTATCCTACAGAGACGAATAAAATTAGAAGCGATTTCAAATCAAGGTAGTGGCTACGGCTTCGGAATTCAAGAGTCTTTCACAAGATTAGGCATAATTTAGTACTTAAGCTGAAAAAGGACTTCCTTCACCTGATACTAGACTGATAAGGGTCAATAAGTTGGTTAACAAAGGGCTTAAGACGATAACACATTATGTAAAGCAGATTTCTACAGTTGGTGCACACCAGGAGATCTTATTTCTTTAAGATGAAATGTCGAAGTCCCATTCATCTGGCATATTTCCTCTCACCACATTTAAGAGATAATTCGGCTTATGCACTTTATAAAACCATCTTGCCGATACCTGTAATGACAGTGAAGCAGCCTTGTTGAACCTTAGTTTCTAGGTTGAATTATAAGTTCTGTGTGCCAGAAACCGTTTAACAGTCTGGAGAAATGGTTCTTCCATAAACTTAGCACTGCCAATCTGCCACTAAGTTCTCTAGTTCATCCTGACAGGCTTCCGTTGTTACTTTCTCCTGGCTAAGGACAGATTAGGAAGGAAGGGATTCCTAAGATAGAGACGGATTTCCTTCTACCAAACAGCAACCGATGTGAAATGAGAACCGTTTTCCAAGCTATGCGCGTTTGTTTTGTGCATCCGTGCGGCATCGGATAAAGAATAGTGCCGCAGTGCGTCCCAGCTTGTCGTTAGAGGCGACTAAATGGGACACCAATCATATACAGGCAACTATGACACCAAAAATGACCCTGTGACACTTTAACACCTTAAAACTTTCCCACAAGTTTGTATGCAATCAGAGGGTTCCCACGTCTGGAGACTACCGGTGGGGTAAAAGAACAGTCAATCAATTCGAAATGAGCATACAAGTGTCAAACCACTCAAACTTTAGATACACTTCATGGAAATGATCGCAATTAATAGCACTACCCCGCTGGGCACCATGATTGCAACGCACTCGGGTCATCCCAGAGCAAGCAGAAGTGCTTGTGTCAGAGCCCGACGGATTCCGGGGGCGGGCAAAATGAAGTTTCCAAAATATTTTCATAAACTTCGGTTTGCAAGTTGGAACGTCGGATCGATGACCTCAAAAAGTTTAGAACTGGAAGCGATTATGCGTCGCAGAACTCTACAACTCTCTGTGCGTACAGGAAACGAAGTGGTGTAATACAGGAAATAAAGCGCGTTTTCTAGATTTAAAAACTAAGGCATTTAAGATATTCTACCATGGAACGGTCAATGGAAAAAACGGTGTTGGAATCGTTGTTGCAGCGGATCTTCTAAACAACATCGTTGGTATCTTGAAAATAAGCGACCGCTTGATGAGTGTTAAACTCGTCGTACACAATGAAACGTGGAACATTGTTAGCGCTTACGCTCCACAAAATGGATGCGACCAATCGGAAAAAGATAAATTTTGATCAGAGTTCGGTAGTTTGCTTAGAAATATACCTATCGATGAGATGCTCTTAGTAGGCGGAGATTTAAATGGCCACGTCGGAGAAACAAATGTTGATTATGAGGACTGCCACGGCGGTAAAGGCTTTGGAACCAGAAATTCAGCTGGCAAAGACATCCTTGTAGCGTGTAGGGCTTACGGCTTAACCATCTTAAATACAATGTTTATTAAACATCAACGACATCTTATCACCTATAGCAGCGGAGGCCACGAAACACAAATAGATTTTCACCTCTGCAAAATGTCGATGAGAAACCGTGTTAAGGACTGTAAAGTCATACTTGGAGAATCGCTAGTAAGCCAACACCGTCTGCTCATTACAGAATTTTTCACGGCGGAACCACCGAAAACACGGGCATCATTTGGAAAGCCAAAAATCCGGTGGTATTATCTATCGAAGGAACGAAGCGCAAGATTTATCGCACTGGCTAAAGAAGTACTTCAAAATATAAATGGTACAGCAGACTCACTTAGCCCGCAAGAAATGTGGAACAGCATGCACGAGGAATGCATAACACTCGCAAAGTCCCATCTGGGGACTATATCGAAATACCATCACGTCGGCAAAGAAACATGGTGGTGGAATGACGAAACCAACCGAGCTGTGGCCGACAAGAACAGTGCATTCCAAGCGTGGACAAAATGCGATCGGAGCGACGATATCGAAAAAGCTCGACTGGCTCTTGAATACGAGCATCTTAAAAAGATCGCAAAGAAAGTCCTGGCTCGAACTCGAGCGGCAGAAGCGGAAAACCTGTACCAGGAGTTGGAAAAAATATCCTCACTATCGGCAGATAGAAGACAATCTATCCAAGAAGTTCAAACGTCGTACAATACTAGAATGCCAACTATTTTTAAGCTCGCTGCACAGAGGAGAAAAAATTCAATGGAAATAACCTCGCCGAAATACATCAAAAACGCAGACGGTCGCTCACTAACAAATGAAAAGGAAATTTGTGACCGGTGGCTTGAATACTGCAAGGAGTTGCTTAACAAACAGTTTCCACGTGATATCGTGCCGACAGCTGGTCTATTCGAGGAGGAAGTTTCGGACTTTTCAATCGAAGAAATAAGTATAGCAATTGGAAAAATGAAGCCGCGGAAAGCGGAGGGACCAGACAGCATTCCATCAGAGTTTTGGTCGAAGATGGAGGGAATCGTCAGCGTTTGGCTATCGAAACTTTTAAATAAATTAAAATGTGGACAACCTATGCCGAATCAATGGAGAAGTAGCTTCTTGGTTCCATTATACAAAGGAAAAGGCGACACTCGAAACAGAAAATGACAGCAGCGGAAATGAAAATGTTAAGGATGTCTAGTGGAGTCACTGAACGCGATTGCATTAGGTCAACGCGTATAAGAGGAAGTCTACATATAAAGAATTGGGTAAGACAACAGCTTGAGGCGAATAGAATAAGCTGGTATTGCCACGTTCAAAGAGGATCTGCGGAAAATCCGGTTAACAAGGCACTATCAACTACGGTCACTGCAACTGTAAGAAAACGAGGTCGTGAAAAGAATTCCTGGATTTCTCAGATGGCAAATGCGCAACAACGCCTGGGGCTAACCACTGAAGCGATCCCGGACCGAGCAGTATCAAGACGCGTTCTGCGGTCTGCGACCCTAACCAACCATATAAGCGGAGCAGCAGCGATGCAGTAAAAATGGGAAACTCGTTACGCATAAGTTCGTATAACGAGGGTTAATAAAAGGATAAGAAGAAGAAAAAGCGCGTTTGTTTTGTGAGATCCCCTTTTGGTACTTCTGACCTTATAGCCGGCCATGCTACTTCCAGTTCCATGATAGATTATCACAGTTTTTCAATCACAAAATCTATTTCAAATAAAGAAACCGTAGAAATCACTTTAACAGCTCTTCGAAACCAACGAACATTTAAAACTGCGAAACTCGGAAAGTTCATTAAAAAAGAAATAATTTATTCATTTGGGCTTTTCCTTAAAAATCCCTTTCTCTTATTCCGGCCTCCGATAAACATACATACTCGTATTCGTAGCATTTCTCTTTAGGCTAGGTGTTTGTAACTACCACGTGGAATTTCAAAGCGAATTCATTATCTCTGGGTCAGGAATAGCGTTACAGAATGCCAATAACCTTATTCCACAAACTCACGGTAAAATATGTTAATCCTACGGGTGAAAAGGTCATCTAAATGGGATGAGATCCATTTTAATCGTTGCATACAAAATGATATACACGAAGCAACCTATTCATTTAGAATATCCTTTGATGTCCTTTATTGAAGTGAACTCTATCTCACACACATTTTTTTTTTCTCTTTTCGTTTAAATGTTCAACGAGTCGGGTCAGCATCAGCTCTACAAATGAATTAGAACGAAAAAATTCGAAATTCCAGGACGCAGGACATATGTATGTTGGTACTAGTACACCCGTATCTGTATCTATATAGCGCGCTATTTACCTTTTATATGAGAGATGACTTGTTTGCTTATTCGCTATAATTTCAATGCAGTTAATTACTTACATTGCGAGGACTCGATAAGTCAGGCGCTGGTTGGAAATCCTTTGGTCAACTGGAGGTAGGAGTATCTCAGTACGTCGACTAGGATGAGTATCATAATTTTGACCTTCAGTCTTCAGAGTTTCCAATGAATTAGTGTAGTTTACAATTTATTTATTGTACTATTTCGATGGCATATCTGACAAAGTAAAATGCAGAATTCCCTTCATTAGACATGTCTTTGGAATAACATGTTGGAAACTGTCCTTTTGTGAATTTATAACAGGCAATTCGTAGTGCTAACAATAAAAATGTCTGAAGTTTGGTAATATACACATGAAAGACATCAAAGTAAGCTGCGTCTAACCATATGGGAGCGCTCTGAATTAAAATGAGTTTTTGGCAACATAATCGAAGGTAACCCGTGTAACATGGCAATATCCACAATCTTATGGAAAATTTATCTGCCTACCAGATAAACAAAACGAACGAAATTGGAACAAGGGATACACACGAAACATACACGAGTATGTGCTGTGTACTTTTAGGAAATGCAAATTCGAAGGAGCAGACAATGTTATAGGGATTTCGACACATGCATACATTTGCGTTTGCCTTTGAGTTAATAACCAGGTTTAATATGCGGCAAATGGAATAACTTATTCAACCGTTTCATGGGAAAAGTTCTCCTGATATGTTCCCCCGACAAGAATTTTTTTTTTTTTTTTTTAATAAATAGCAAAATGTCCCATTACTTGCCAAAGCAATTTATATCTCTTAATTTTGGAGGCAACACAGGAAGACCTAAAAGTCAATTATCTGGGTCACCTATGAGTCACCGATATAAGCAAGAAAGACATCCAGACTAGACGTTGAGTTAGGAAACAGTATGAACAGGTGAGCATAGTCTCAATTGTTATAATAATCTTTTGATTGCGGCAGGGGCTAATATTCTGGAGACCTCAACCAACTTGTTAACGAAACCCATACTGATGTAGGCGTTTGAGTTTGAGTTTGATCTTTCAAAACGTTTGGTAGATTGGGCTGGAATGCTGCAAAAAAGAACGGAAAGCCTTACCCTTTTACGGTCAAACTTCCTTTAAAAAATTGTAGATAGGTGGCTTATGAAATTACTGTTTTTGACCTATAATAGCGGGTTCTACAGCATCTTAGAAGTAGTTGAAAAACAAAAGAAGATGTGAAGCCAACAACGTCTTTACATCCATTCGAAGTAGAGACTGCCAAAACTTCTCTAGTGTCGAAAAAATAGAAACAGAAAATCCGAATTGACAATTATTCAAACCCTTGTAACTAATACTGCATCGTATTCTTCCGTCTCAAACAGCCCCAATCGAACAAAAAGTTTTTAATAGTCATTCTGCCAAAAGGAATCGCAGTTCCAGTGGACAAAAACCAGATAAAAGGACTGTTATGTTACGCTCTAAGAAGGATATTGATGCTTACGAGTTCAAAATAGAAGGTAGACGAATGTGCTGACGGTTACGGCTGTAGTCGACGTTGCCTACTCTAACAACTGTTTGACGACCCGATGGTACACTTGTGATGATCCCTTTTTGCCACTCCTTATTGTTTGGCTTACTTCGAAGTTAAACCCAGACAACTTGACCAAATTCTAGTTTGACAGACGTCGACAATTCATATCATATATATGCTTACCATAATGGTGTGCTTCAGGCGATAATGTCTTCTGACATATAGGAAGAATGCATCGATTACGTCGATATCAAGCGCTGAACTGGACTGCAACCAATTTAATTTGCCGTATTTCTCCATTCCAGGAGAGCCTTCCAAAAACAACGATTGCTACTCTGCACTTTTCTGAAAAGAGACTTCACTATTTTAACAGATGCTTCAGCTCTACCATTCCCTTGTTGATAGTTTGGTGAGCTCTTAGTATGATTAAATTCACATTCTTTTGAATACTCAAGGAACTGTTTCTTCGCAAAAGGAGTCCCTCCACCAGTAACATAAACTTTCGGAATGCCATGCCGACTAAAGTTCCTTTTGCAGGCTTTAATGACTTGATCTGCCGTTGCTGGATTCAGAGTAATAATCTGCCGCTTCTTGCTGCCATCTACAACTTCACAGATATCAAGGCCAACTCTTTGGAACGGGAACTCCGGGATGGTGGTGCTTTGTAGTGGTAGTTTTGCCTGACTTACCAAATTTGCATGCAAATATCGCAGATATTGCAGACGTCCTTAATGTTGTTTGATATGCCAGGACAGAATCCATGGCTAAAGTGAATACGTTGCAAGAACTTTTTTCGCAGCGATGTTGGAATCACAATTCTGTTACCTTTTAGCAAATATCCATCTTGCACTGTCAGCTGTTCTCTGTAGTTCCAGTACGGTTTAACTGCTTGTGATACCAGTCCTCGATTTTCGTGCCATCCTTTCTTGACAAAATTTAAGACCTCTTGCAGAGCTGTGTCCTCTTTTGCATGTTCCAGTTCCATTTCTTCAAAAAGCGGATGGCCTGACTGCCGAGCTATACGAAAGTGTACCCGATGAATGGAACCTCAGCATTGTTTGTCCAATTCTCAAGAAAGGAGACCCTCTGAACTGCGCCAACTACAGAGGCATCAGTCTCCTTAACATCGCATATAAGATCTTATCCGTCGTATTGTGTGAACGCCTGAAGCCGTTTGTCAACAACCTGATAGGTCCATATCAGTGTGGCTTCAGGCCAGGAAAGTCCACCATCGACCAGATATTCACACTACGGCAGATCTTGGAGAAGACCCATGAGCTTCAGATCGATACCCACCACCTATTCATCGATTTTAAGGCCGCGTATGACAGCATCTATAGAGAAGAGCTATATGGAGCAATGTCTAGTTTTGGCATCCCTGCCAAACTCGTCCGTCTGTGCAGGATGACGATGGAGAATGCACGCTGCTCCATCAAGGTCGGTAAAGATCTCACCGAGACCTTTGATGTCCAGAAATTTAGACAAGGCGATGCGCTGTCATGCGATTTTTTCAACATCGTACTTGAAAGAATAGTGCAAAACTCACGAGCAAATACAAGAGGCATAATCTTTCAAAAGTCCGTCCAATTACTCGCATACGCCGTTGATATTGACATAATCGGGAGAAAGCAGCGTGATGTCAGTGGCGCTTTCGCGAGAATTGAGAATTGGGTTTAGAGGTCCATGAGGGCAAGACCAATTATATGCTGTCAAGCAAGAGGGACAACCAACACCGACGTCTTGGGCAGAACTTCACCCTCGACAGATATAACTTTGAGGTAGTTAAGGACTTGCCTAGGTAACTAGGCTCCGCTATACATACAGACAACGACGATGCCAGCGCTGAGATCAAGCGAAGAAGAACTCATGCCAACCGCGTTTCTTTGGGCTAAGAAGGCACATGAGTAGCAAAGCCCTCTCAGTAAACAAAAGCCACCCTTTATAAGACCTTAATAATCCCGGTCCTGTTCTATGGCGCAGAGGCATGGACATTATCAAAAATGGATTAGGGTGTTCTTGGTTGCTTCGAGAGAAAAATTCTTCGGGCGATCTTTGGTCCCGTCTGCATTGACGGTGAGTGGAGGAGGAGATACAACGACGAACTGTATGGACTGTACAGCGACATGGACCTAGCCAGAAGAGTGAAGATCCAAAGACTGAGATGGCTGGGTCATGTAGAGTGGATGGACACCAATGCTCCGGTCCGAAAAGTCTTCGAATCCGCCCCCGAGGGACAGCCCAGTAGAGGAAGGCCAAGACTCAGGTGGCGCACGCAAGTGGAAGAGGACCTCAGCCAACTTAGCGTGCGAAACTGGAGACAGCTAGCCAGGGATCGAGCTGGCTGGAGAAGCTTGTTGACTGAGGCCCAGGTCCACCCCGGACTGTAGCGCCACCTAAAGTAAGTAAGTAAGTACTTCAAATAGTCGCGAATCTTTAATATCGATCTCTCCAACAATATTTATATCTTTGATTTCGCGAAAGAACTAATCCATCGACCTTATTTCATCTATAGTAATACATAGACTTCAGCGTACTCTCTTGGACAGTTCTTTAAAAAATCATTTCACTTCCTTTTTTGTATATTATATATCATACCTTTGAAGGGAGAGTCTGATTCTCTGTACGCGTTTTGGACTTTCTAGAATGGACTTTTTAAAAATGGTCTGAAGCGGCTGGTGATCAGATTGGACGATGATCTTTGGATTGCCACATATATACTGATCGAACTTTCTGCAGTCAAATACGATCACCAGTGCTTCTTTCTTGATTTGGGCGTATTGTTTCTCTGTAGCTGTTAAAACTCTTGACGCAAATGCTACCGGGCGATCGTTTTGAAGTAGAACTGTATTTTAAAACTGGTGTCTTTAAAATAAGCATTTTTAATTTTTCAAATCTTGTTCCTGGTTCCATTCCCACAAAGTATATTCGCGAATAATTCTTCTTAAAGGTTCGGCGATATCTGATAGGCTCGGCAAAAATCTGGAAAGATACGTGCAAAGTCCTACAAATCTATGTATGCTCTTAACATCCTGTGGCTTGGGCATTTTTTCTATGGCTTCTACCTTGGCTTTGTCAATAGCTAGTCATTGAGTAGTGAGTAAAAACCCATAAAATGGTACTTGCCGCACCCCCATTCCACACTTGCTTTTATTAAGCTTTAAATTTGTTTCTCTTATTCTAGTAGGCAATTTAAACAGATTCCGATTATGGTCAAACACCAAAGAGTCATCTGCAGTAACTTCTACTCCCTCTAAGCCTTCTTTTATCTCATGTTGTTTCTTTTGAAATTCCTCCGGGGCCGGTGATACTCCAAATGATAAACGATTCCAACAAAATCGCCCGAGTGTTGTCCAAAATATCCTAAGAAGTCTACTTTCATAATCCAACTCAACTTGTCGGAACCCATTTTTCGCACAAGTACTGAATGGAGTATGTTCGTGTACCCTGCTGATAATATCCCTTCTTTCCAGGTCTTCTCATGCGATTTTTGATTCCTCTCTAAAAGATATAGGGATACACCTTGGGCGAGCTTGAACAGAAGGTATCGACTTGTCTACCTGTAAACGTAATGGATTAGCTAATTTTCTATCGCCGTCAAATACATCGAAAAAACTTTGCATGACACTTGCGATTGCAACTGCTCTTCCTGGTTACCACATTTTAAACAACCTGTTGTTTCCATCTAATTCAAAACACCTGTTTTGACGCCATCCTCCCTGTTCACAGAAATCAAATTCAGTTATACAGTCTATTTGATAACATCGTACACGACAAAAATTAAAGAAGAACTTATAATAATAAAAAAAAAATCAATTGTACTGGTTTATTTTGTTCATTTACTTGAATGCTTTTCAATTAATATGTTGTTATCCACTCTCATCCATTATCAATTATTGCTTGGAGTCTTCGAGGCATGCTCTCTACTAATCTTATAGCATAATCTTGAGACAAAGATCTCCATAAAACTCGTATTTTTCGTGATAATTGTTTGACCGTCGAGATCTTCTTTCCTTGGAGCTATAGCTTCGTTTTTCTACGTGTTTTTTTTGTCAGTATTGGTTTCTTTATTGTGCTTCGAAATTTTTCATTATTGGCTAGTAAACGCCTTCGTATCGTATCGCAACACACATTTAGACCCCTTTTAAGTAAAATCCCTTGTCCCCCACGTAACGATAGAAGAGGATTTTTTTCAAACACGCGTAGAATCATTTTGTCCTGATTAGGACAAAATTAGGATTAGACCCACGATCCGGCAAATCATCCACATTTTTAACTTGGGAATAACGGTGCACCCACTTGCTAACAAATGCTTTTGACTTTTTCATGTATTTAGCAGCTGCTCCGCATGACATTTTCGGTCCTTTTGGATGCGTGCACAAGAATACTGCTTCATAACGTGATGCAAACGCGACACTCATTTTAAAATACGAGTACTTACATCTCTGACAAAAATTGAACACTATTTAAATTTTTTTATTCAAAGTATCTTAGCAGAAGTATTTTTTTCTAATTGCTAATGCAAATACCACTTCCAAACCGGTTTTCATAAACGAGTTTTGCCGTATACGAGGTTATCAAACGGACTGTATTTGAAACCGTAAACACAGACGACACTTCAGTTTTTTACGTACTTTACGTACTATACTTTGGGAAATCGCGGATTTGCGTAGTGCAGCAAATAGTTAGTTTCTTGCATTTAGACCATCTCTTTCCGTATGCTGTACACTTACCTCTTTTATGCACTTGCAATCGTTGGCAGTCTCAGCCTGCGCTATGTCTCGTGTGTAGGTGTTTCGTCTCTTTTTCTAATTTACGTCTTTTCTATTTCGTTTTCTGTCCATGTAGTTTATATCTTCGATTGTAATTTTGTCTTCATCTGATTTTTCATTAATTTACTTAACTTGCTCTCGCGTTTGCTCTGCTAGTTTTGATAATTCTAGCGCTTTTTTTAACGTCGGTTTTTTTTAGCAAAAGGCTTCCGCGCATGTCGTTGCATATGTTACCGGGAATAAGTCTATTACATATAAATTCTTCTAACTGGTTTGCTTCATATTCACATGTTTTGATTAAGTTACGGAGTCGGCAGACGAATTCATTTACCTATTCTCCTTCCATTTGCTTTGCAGTGTTGAAAGTGAAACTTTCATAACGCTTATTTACTGAGGACTTAACAAATATTTGTAATGCTTTCATTACAATAGCAATACAATGATGTGTAATAGCACATCAACATAATAAAAGAATAGATTGCTCTGTTTTAATATCGTAACAGGGACAAACCCATTGGCAAAAAAAATCACCAGTTTTACCAGTAGATGATGTCCGGATAAGTCCGGAACTATAACCAACAAATTTCGTAGCTACGTTGTTCTCTCGCACAAACTGATGTTGGACTCCTTGGGGATGTCACAAGAAAACCAACATTCAAGAATACCACGAAACGCAAAGTATTCCACGTTTACTTACTGAGGTAGGTAGGTAGGTTGCTACTTAAGCTTATCATCGAAAACGGCTTTATTGTTTTTCAAAATACTTTTCATGAAAATCAGTACACTTTTCCATGCCTTTGAACCGGTTTTCGAATCATTTTATTCACGCATTCAATGCTTTTTCAGCAATAAGCAATGAAAAAAATTTTAACATGGCTGAGTGACGGCGCAGAGTTGATCAACTCTGGGATGTATTTAAAACAGATCATGTTCGCATTCCCGGGAGATACAACGCAACTAATTCTTGAAGCAAAACTGTGATGAAAATATCCCCCTAGAAAGTGAGACATCTGAAGTTGTTGGATTTTCTTAGCTGACGCGCGCAATCTCAAATAAAATGAAATGAGTCTATGTATCTTCATACGCATAACCCTAGCCTTTAACTAAGCTGTCGAGAATATCTCTAATACCGTCTAATGAGTTTTTTTTTTCGATATGACGCCTTTCCCAATACTTATCTTTTATGTTGACTCAGATCAACCTTCTACATTCCAAGCCTGCTCTCCAAGTCGCCGGTAGAAGAGTTCAAATGTTTCTATGGCAGACCGTACCTTCTGATCAATGAGTAACCGGAAAACGAAAACGGGTCAATTATTCATCGATATTTCTTTTACGTATTTCCTTCAAAGTAAGCTCCATTGCAGAAACATATTCCAACGCTTCCTACAATCTTCGAAACAGTTTTCAGTGGCCGATTTTGGAATCTTCTTCAACTCCATCTTCGAATTCTCATTTATCACTCAATCGTCTCAAAACTCTTTCCGCCAAGTGGTAACTTGAGTCGTGGGAATATGAAAAAGCCACAAGGTGCCATGTTAGGTGAATACCTTATTGAGCGGAACGCTATGAACCTTGTCTTTGATCAAATAGTCGCGTACAAGATGAGATGTGTGGGCAGGTGTGTTGTCGTAAGGAAACCATGAGTTGTTTCTCCACTTTTCTGGACTCTTGCGGCGATCGGAAGAAATTCAGAGTGGACCACACCACGGCAATCAAAAAAAAAACGGTCAACAAAGCCTTGATTTTGGATTAACTCTGTCGTGGATTTTTTGGTCCTGTTTCGTCTGAGAAGCGACATTCAGGTGATTGTCGATAAGTTTCGTTGTCATATTCATAGACCCATGTTCCGTCACCGGTAATGATGCCATCGACAACATTTTGACACAAAGAAGCATTTCCTTAGCGACATCATTTTCGCCACAAATTCAGCACTCTCGGCACAAGACCAAAAAAATAGTGCATGACGCTCTGTACCGATCCGATTGAGATGCCAAGATCAGGTGCTATCTCCCTGATGCTCACACGATGATCTACGAGGACAATCTTCTTAACTTTTCAATGTTAACGTAAGTCATAGTAATGGAGGTTAGAAGACCGAGACGAGGCAAATCATCAATCACAGTATTGCCTGCTTGAAAATCTGTGTACCACTAAATACTTGTGGTTTTCGACATTGTTGAGTCCCCGTATGCTATCGATAACATTAACAACGCTTCCGCACATGATAATTTGTAAGAAACACAAAATTTCAGGCAAACTGTTTTCTCAACTTAATTTGACATTGCGAACACAACCAACACTGACTTGTTTACAACGCTATCACCCAAAAATTCCCGACAAATGGCGCCCAAACATATATTTAAGCGCCAAATGACAGATGTACCAACCTACAAAAAAGCTTTTGACAATGACTCAAGCGCGGTTTGTTTGAATTGGAAATTCCGAGAACGTTTTATCAGATGTATAGAAGACCAACTAGATTCGATTCAATTAGGAAGTACAAAATGAAATTTAAACAAAACTGAGATTGTTGTCTTTACCAGAATTTTCCAAGGAAGCTAAGTACTGGGGTGTCATCTTGGATATAATACTTCTATAGAGCAAATTTGTTACGTCAAAAGACTTTAAGGCGATGTTGGCCTTCTGGTCGTGTATGTAAAAAAGCTTTCGGCAAGATATGGAGCCTGTCCCCAAACGGGGCCAAATTCACATTAGCTTTCGTCGCTTCTTAATTTACCAGAATTTACGAGTTTCACCATGATCTATGGCTCTTCACTTGCCGCACTGATGAATCTTCTCCCCTTGATATATCCATCATGCACTGCGATCTCAAAGCCTTTTCTTTTCAGGGAAGAGGTCTGTGGTACACTACATTGCCGTCTCCAGCAACGACAACATAACTCATCTGTCTGAAAAAAATATGAAATTGATTTTCCCTTTCTTTTCGTTTCGCCAACACCGATTTAGAATATGTCGCTTGTATCTTTCTGGAGAACGACAATGTTCGATTTTACTCGTCGTTAGGTAAACTTATATCTGCCTTCCAGGCGAAGATACACGTTATCTTAATGGCAACGAACAAGCACAGCAGAGACGGGCCAAAATATTTCATTATCTGATTGTTTACTGCCTTTTCAAGATTCTTGACAAATCCGTTCAGTAATGATACATTTTATAAGTAGCGGACGCTGTTTTCTAAATATTGCAACTTAGTTTCTCGAACTCACATTGTGTCTGCTACGTTTTCTATTTATATATGCATGTCTTAAGAAATAGAATAAACTTAACAAAACACTATCAAAATCGATTTTATCTCTTAACTAAAGGATATCATCTATGAAATAAGCATAGCCAAAGTTTTACCACCCATTAGCCAACTTTAATGTGATACTTAAGATGAACGATAACTCATTCCAATGTCCCCCTCTAGGCGCATTTAATTTTGTTTAAGTTTAACGAAGACAACGCTTAATTAACGAGTTTCCTTGGAATCCATAGGGATAGATATTTTTTTTTTCTATTCTGAAGAAAGAATATCACTTAACTTATCTAAGACAAACTCTGGCGCCAAAGTGCCTACGCATTTGGTTCACCAAGACCTCTCGCAACCGCCTCATAAATCAAACCGAAAGTAGTTTAGTGAAAGTGCATTTAAACTTTCATTTGGATAAATTAAAACACACAATTTACGAGTATTACTTTAATCTGAAAGAGAACGTTGGTTGCCAACTACTCGTATAGATACAAAGTTGCTTGTTAGCCAGCAATTTAACAACGATTTAGAGAAGGATTTTGAGTGCTTTGGTGCCCTTGACCTACTTTTTTCTTCAGTCTTTTGAAATTCATATCCCCGGCTGTAACAGAATATCCTTTAAAAACATCCAATTCTGAATATACAGCTTCTTTATTTTAGGAGAAAGTAAATGGAGATACGTCCTTTTCATTTTGTTGTAAAAGCATCCACCATAAGGAAGAAAAGTCATTTGTATAAGACAGACAAATTGCTTTTCAGTTTTGAGAAGATAAGTAGTAGGATTTAGGTTTTAACATCCCTCATCATCAGGCTTCATAATTGATTAATTTGTCTTTTCTTATTATATTTTCCATGTTTTGTTAACTGTTGTGATTAAATCTGTGAGATTTATACTTAAAGTTTAAGTAACATTTAATTAGCTGCTTACATCCAATGTGAATACTGAAGTGGCTATGCTTAAGTATATCAAGAAACCCTTGCCACTGAACTGATGCTCCTCCCAGTCGCCACCTTTTAAAAAGCCACTAGAAATCCATCAGGTCATTTTCGTTGTGTCGTCCGATCAAAGTCGGGCCCCACGTTGGGCGCCATTATAAGGAGTCTAATTAGCCACGGAAATGTCCGTGATGCAAGAGTACGCGGAAGTGGCACGCTCGCGGGTGCTCACTCTAGCTCATCGAATGAGGTTGGTTCTTGCCATTTCTCCATACATCTCAACTCAACTTAATTTTTGTTTCGCGCCAAATTATCAAAAATAAACGAGTTATGTTGCTGTTCGGATGGGCTTAAAGGATTGTAAAAGAGGAAATGAAAAACGAAGATATATATATAAGATGTGATATACTGCGTAAGACCGGTACATACGCGCTTATATCAAACTAAACTTATGCAAACTTAATCACGACCTACCCTGACTTAGATAACGACTAAAACCTAACCTAAAACTAACTCAACCTCACAAACTCTTCTTTCAAATACGATTAGTCGGCCAAATAACCATTTCTCATTTTAATCTAGGAAAGATGCGTGTCTGCTAATGGTTGGACAATTGAACCATGAAGCAGGATAAAGTTTAGCAGTTCTTCATGCCAAAACCAGCAAATATGTTAACAAGTAAATCCAAAATACCAACATCCACTTCCTTTTTCCGTTATAAATACAGCCCCAAGTTTTAGGTCCATCTACGCGTTAAATCCGACTCGGTATCGTACCGTTACCTTCTTCTTATCCTTTTATTAACCCTTTCCTCGTTATACGAACTTATGCGTAACGAGTTTCCCATTTTTACTGCTGCTGCTCCGCTTATGGGGGTACGGTATCGTACCGTTACCAGTCTCTGGAAATTCTTTAGTAAGCATCATGAGATTTTCCGTACGCTTCCCCAAAACAGATGCAGATAATCTTGCATTTCTTCGTAACTATCTACATTCGAAAAGAGTTTCACCCCTAACTTGACCACAAAAACTGTTGGTACCTAACAAATCATGCAAAAACCATCTTCGTGCCTTCTATTACCAGAACGTAAGAGGACCGCATTCTAAAATTCATGCCGTTGTACGTGACATCAACAAATCTTATCCTCAGTATAAAAAAACACAAGTTATGCACTCTTTCTTTCAATGTTTTTCGGAATGATTATCATTTAGATCATAATGAACCCAAGTTCCTTGTTTTTGAATCATTTCCAACGCATGCAATTGCTTGGAAATGGCCTGGCGGTTAACTCATAATGCAGTAGCAAGTTTTTCTTGCTTTTGGCACGGATCCTCATCGGGCAATGCCTCCAATTCAGCGTCTTCGAAGGATTTTGGGGTTCTTTTACGCGGACGGTTTTCAGGACCAAAATCACCGTCTTTGAAGAGATGGAACCAATCACGGCACGTTGTGTCACTTAGAGCAGCGTCTCCGTAAACTTTTTGGAGTTTTCGTTGCGCTCCAACTGCCATTTTCTTCCAATGAAGGAAGAAAATCAACACTTCCCACAAATGATGATTATTTGGCACAAAATCAGGTATTTTCACTTAACCAAAAGTATATCACAAATGTGTCAAAACGGTTTGTTTACCATATGCCTGAGCTTGATTCATAACGTTTTGGATATGTCAAAATCGGCCAGCACTTACGACTGGAGCCATCTATCAACAATCAACGAGAACTTAGTTGCGCACATAATACCTTCATTGGATGCAAGCCAACTTTTTCCACGGGTCTGCACCTTCACCTGTTTGTTGCCAGCTCCTTTTTCTTTGCACTTTGTTGTAATGAATCCACTTCCCATTCCAAAAAAAATTTCGTTTTCATGGCTTCTAGACAGGGCTATGGCCACGAAGATGCGGTAAATCATATTTTTTCCGTCAAACAATGCCGCACCTATGTGATGAGCTTGTCCAAGATTCTTTAAATGACGAAATGGTGACGAATGGTCAATACTTAGTTGAAATTTTCGGGAAATTTTTCGCAAAGTCTCGCACAATATCGTCATTAATCTTGAAAGCCCGTCCAGAAGGGGGCTGATCATCCACGGTCATTTCACTGTTCCAAAGTCTACAAACAATTGGAGACAAAAACGTATTTAGCTAGAGAGATTCTGTTTATTGTTATTTCCCGATTGAAATATCAGCGGAGCACTAATTAGTATTCTCCGCTTGAGCTCCACAAGCACGCCATAAGTTTTTATTATCTTCTTCCCAAGTTGTAATAATATTTTAACGATATGAATCAAGTTTCATGTTAAGGAAAAATATCTTCAGAACGGCCTCGGTATTTTCTCATACATTTATGGTCAAATTTATCACTGCAGCTTGTCATTTTGTATGCAGATACATCATAGCCAGTAAACTCAAACCAAGATCTAAGCTCTTCTGGTAACAGCGTACTACAAAAAAGTGTTCCCCAGATCCCGATGTTTTATTAGTTCAATGGACACTCGGACGTGCACCGCACGATAACGAATGAGCCAAAGACCTACATTTAGGCATCGAAATGATGTAGACAGTAGAGGAGAAAGTTCAATGCATCTTCAAATTCATTTTGAAATAATTAATTTCTGATTCAATTGAGAATATTTTTAGGCTTCATTAAAGTTTGAATTTATTGTATCTTTAATGAATTTGTTGCATAGGCATAGGGGCTTATAGATAGATGTATTGATAGCTACTGCTGACCCCACTGTTAAATACGATCCGTCTCTATTGGCTTAGAAGGCTTGACAAATTGCATCGAATGACTTTAACCTTGGCACCCAAAAAACTAGAATTCGACTTCATTTAAATACGTATAGACCGTTGTCACAGCCAAGTAAAAACTTCCCAAAAAAAAGGAATCGAGATAAAATGGCAGGTTGATCCTAGCTCTCATAAAAGACTTCAATAGCAGGAATTGATACTGAGTTAAACTAGGTCAGAGACTTCAAAAAAGGGTTAATCAGCCAGAATGGTAACACCAGGACAATTCGATACCACTTACGAGTATGTATCCTTACTTACTTACTTTAGGTGGCGCTACAGTCCGGGGTGGACCTGGGCCTTAGTCAACAAGCTTCTCCAGCCAGCTCGATCCCTGGCTAGCTGCCTCCAGTTTCGCAGGCTAAGTTGGATACGAGTATGTATCCACATGCTGACATAACATAACATGACTGTTGCGTTCCATGATGACTTCATCTGGAACCAGTGGCATGTGTCAAATTAGGTGCCGAGTGCAATAAGGCCAACTTTTCAAAATTAGTAACTGTCTTTTGGTTGTAATTGGTTGACTTGACAGTTGATTAGTTGATTAGGTCTTTTTTCACTTTGCATTAAAAAAATTGTTCGGCCTTATTTCACTGCACGGCAACTTCAATAGTTTTGTTTGAAGTTGGTTTTATTGCCCTTTAGCAATGTGAAATAAGGCTAACTTGGTCTTATTACTAAAATTTTGTTGTCGTTATTGCACTTGGTCGAATTGAAATAAGACCATTTGTGGAAAGGTGGCGAAATTGACGAAGTAAGGCCAATTTTGAAAAGTTGGCCTTATTGCACTTGGCGTTATTTCTCGGCACCGTCAAATTACACTAGATAAACTTAGATTAAGCATTCGTGGGTATGCATACGATACTGGGAAACAGCGGTTCAAAATCTGGTGCCCAACATTTTAAGTGCGCTCTACAAAAAGTGCATACTTTCGGAAACGTTACTAAATTATCTTTAGCCTCCTGCCTTCTGTCTTACATGCTAAGTTTGTTGATGTCCCCTTTTACTTGCGCGTCCGGATTAGAAGATTTATCGCAACTAAGGACTGGTGTTCACTTCACTTCATTTTTCTGGCTAAATCGCTGTACAGACCGTATAGTTCACCATTGTATCTCCTTCTCCACTCACCTTCTACGCAGACAGGACCGAAAATAACCCGAAGTGTTTTCCTCTCAATGCAGCCGAGTCCGTGCCACTGCGCTGTAGAACCAGCTTCCAATTATTAAGGTCTTATAAAAAGTCACTTTTGTGATGTCTCAGTGATGGTGTCATTGTCTAAATTGATAGATGTGCCTAGATGTACCTATCTTCACTTCATCGTCTAGGTTAAAAGATTTATTCTACCATACTTGGATGCGAGATTAGCTTGGTTATTGCTGTTATACGCTCTACAACTATCTTCCCTTGTTGGTCTCTACAGGCTTCGGTTCGGGGCTTGTGTCCGTGTTGTTTTTTTTTTGCTTGCTTTTGATAAAACTTTCGAATCTCATTCCTGGAGTAGTATCTCCCAATGGCCGCAACGCGCGCTTCTCATGCACCTTCGCTTTCATCTGAGAAACCGGTGATCGTCTTTCCTCTTTTGCTTGTAGAACTCTTGAGCAGCTCTAGTCATTCTTTGCAGGCAGTTCATTTATGCCGATTGCCATCATTATGTGTAGGCGGGGCTGAATAAGAGCTTTCTCAGGGTGACGTTTTAACTTCATTTATATGGTACTCGTACATACTCGTATTAGTGGATTCTTTGCTTAATGCGATTTCACTTAAGTAATTTCATGGTTCTTTACTTAGATTCGAAACAACTGTCTATCGTGAGGATTTTTCTCGCACCGCTCGCCGCCGGCTCTATTGAAGACGTACTTACGAATAATGCGCTGCACTGTTAATACCATTTTATTTCTAGACAAAAGTGTTTCTTGGTAAAGCTTGTTTTGAGGTTTCTCTGACTTAACATTGGCCGTGACTGCAATTTGACATCTCTCTTATGGATTTACAGCTAGTGCGATGACACTACTACTTTATTTGTTGTTGAAATACGAAGTCAACTACCGCTCCACTCAGCATTCCATTCGACAAAAATATAGTTAAAGTATGTAATTGAATCTACATAGATTTACTGATAAGACGGAAATAACCTAAGACTTCATTTCCTCGTTGTAAGAGAAGAAAACAACAAAATAAAAATTTCGCTGTCAGGCAGAATGGGCCATTGTTACCACTATTTTTACCACTGCATCAAACTGCTTACATCAATAAACAGCACAAATACCTATAGAGTTCATTTACTCAGAGTGTCTATAACAGTTAGTGATAGGCCCGACGAACTACCCAGAAAATGATTTACAACATGTCCCCTTATTCCTCACAAGTCCTTCCGATTAGTTAAAACGAACTCTGAATGCAGATCAGACTCGCCAAAACAGACTGGTGAACTCGAATAAAAAAAAAAACGATCTAAAACCGCGTTATCACGCAGAAATTCACTAGCATCAGCGTAGGTGGGAGCTTGTTAAATAGGCGACAACATGAAACCAAATAAGAATTGCAAAAGGCAGAGGTACGATACACTGGTACGGATACAACATCCAAAAAGTTTCTACGAAGATTGTAATCAGAAACTAATCTGTATTTAAGATTACCTGATGTCATGAAAAAAAGTTTTTAACACTTTAAAACAATACAAATGAAGGACTGGAAGAATTTTCATATCACAACACAACGGAAAACTTGGATGTCGACGGTGTTTTCGGCAAATTTTTCTCAAAACATTTTTTTGAAGAATTAAAAGAGGCTGGATTTTATTCAAATAAGAACCTCCCCAACACACAATACCATATTGAAGCTTCGAATGGAAAATACCATAATAGAAAGTTTTAGTAATATATTTGAACAAACATTTTTTAAATAAAAGAAATGTCTTAGAGTGGAGCGAAAATATTTCCTTAAAGACTCCGTATGGTTAGCAAAGCTCATTCTATCATCGATAGTGAGGCCCAGGTACTTGAACTCAACCACATTTTCGATTGAAAAACACTTATTACTGCAATTGATAAAACGGAATCACATGTACAGCTAGCCATTTTGTATCTTTGAAACTCCGATGCATAAAAGTAAAATACTAGTGGTAGATAGATTATAAAACAAATTTTTTGTTTTAGGGCTAGTGCTCAATCTGTGTTCGGCGAACCACATTCTTAATAAACGAAGGTCCTAGTTTATATCAGATACCAAATTCAAAGCACTGCTAGAACCATAGGAAAAGCCAACATCATCTGTGAAAGCAGTACGGGTACTTTTAACTTTTAATGCAAAGAATTAGTTGATATAGATAAGGAAGAGAATTGGTCCAAAACCAGAACCCTGAAGAACACCAAAATTGAAAAATTTAATTTCGCTCCTGGTTACACCAATCTTTTCTAGCTGAGATCTGTTCGAAAGGTAAGATCTAAACCGACCGATCATGGAGCCATGAAATCCAGTTTTTTCAAGTTTTCTCAACAAGATAGTGGTTAACCGTATCAAATGCCTTTGAAATATCTACAAATAAGCTTGCAGTGAACTTTTAGAGAAAGTACTCGAAAAAAAATATAGAAGGGCATCTTTTGTTGATTTTCCCTGCTGGCAAACAAATTGTACCGGGCTGAAAAAGACAATTCTCGCCTTAACAATTTTTTCAAAGACTTTGTTGAAAACCGGAAGAAGTTAAATCGACCTATAAGTGCTCATATCATCTGCTGCGCCTTTCTTAAATAGTGGAACTATGTCCGCACACAAGGCATTTATCGATCCACTATTCCGACACGCATCCCGTACTCATTGCATTACGAGCTGCCAACATATCTGATAGCAACAAGAAGAGGAATAGGAATATCAAAAGCAGTACAGTACTAAAACAAACAAATATTTTGAGGAGACTTGATTTAAGACGGCTACATCGTGACAAATTAACACAACCCCTATTGGTAGTGACTTTCTTAACCATTTCCCGCATTAACAGTGGCAAAGTTGCAAAGAGACCACCAGAAATACAAGGTATAAAGTAGGGCAAAAGAAATGTCATAATATTAATGTGCCATAATTTTTGCAAATGGCGTCAAAATGTCATTGTGCTTTGACATTTAAATTGTAAATTAGATTTTATTCATAATTGACAACAAGCAATGAAGCGATACACATCTAAAGAAAGCGGAATTATTGTTACTGCTTATTTGACCAATTTCCGATCTGTTGTTTTAGTGCAGAGTGATTTTCGACATCGTTTTCCTCGTCGTCCAGCACCATGGGCGCGAACAATTAAGCATTTTGTTAAGCGTCTCATGCAAACTGGGTCCACTAGAGATGTCGCAAGAAGTGAGCGAGGACGTTCGAGCGAGTTTACAAACATTTTAACGAAAGACCTGTAGATTGTACCTTATAAAGAGCAAACCGTTCACCAATTGCTGCCTGTTGACCATGAAGTGAGGTTAACTTACTCCCATGGTCTGTTAAACCTGGTCCAAGAATAAGATGATTTCATTTCCAAAATTATAATGAACGACAAAACCCATTTCCACGTAAGTGGTTATGCGAATACGGAAAATACACATGAAATGCACTATTTGCTGCGGCGTTTGATGTGAAAAAGTGGTTTGCTCTTATTTTTTTGAGGACCATGGTGCCGAAACAGTACTTGGTGAGCGCTACAGAAAGATGTTAAACGAGTGCTGAATTGGGTTTCGAGTATTGTTGATCCCAGTAGGATGGAGAAACCGCTCGCACAACTGCGGCAACGATCGAGATTTTGAATCACCAAGTTCCAGGCCGTGTGATATTCCGCTGTGGCAATTTGAACTGGCCAGCCGTAAAGCCAAATTTAATGGCGTCAGACTTCTTCCTTTAGCATTTTTAAAATTCCGCGTTCGCAACAACAAACCACAAATCTTGAAAATCAACGTTGAAGAAGAAATCACCAATTTAGAGCCAGATGTGTTGCAAGCAACAATTCAAAATGCCGTAACACGAGCACAATTGTTCATCAACTCAGGAGGTGGTCATTGGATATTTATTTTTTGTTTCCGTAAAGTCAGAGACCAATTTTTTTTTTCAATTCTAACAAAATAGCAAGCAGTTAACCTACGAGGCGTATCGTACAAGACTGTATGCAAGGTTGGAGGCTGAGTTGAGAGAAGAAGCTTGCAAGTAACGGCAAAGAAGTATATAAACTGAACACGAGCATTTTCACAGAAAACAGTTTTATTTTGTAAAATGAATGTTCACGGTAATCGAAAGATGATACTGTGGGAATACGGCTTAGAAATTCTATCAGTAGATATAAATGACATATCAGGACAACAACCTTGGAACCATCAAAGGTCAGACGCAGTCGGTGTTGAAAGTTTGGAAAGATCACTACTGTAGATTTGGAAAAACAAAGACGAGGAAACCGAATTGAGGTGTACATAGATGGCAATATAACAACTTTAATGGCGTGCCGTAAGCCTTCTCGTGATGACGGCGTAGCAACCGAAGAAAGAAGACCCCACGAACTACCTACCAAATGCCGTTTACAAGATCCTTGCATCCGTAATATGTAAACATCATAAACCGATCATCAACAAGCGAATGGTAAGCCCACCATTGATCAAATATTCACTCTGGGGGAAATTTGGAAAAGCAACCTGGAATTCCAAATCGATGTTTACCACCTCTTCGTCAATTTTAACATATCTTATGATAGCGTCTACGGAGGTGAGCTATGCGGATCTATACTTGGTTTTGGGATCTCTTCCAAACTCGTTCAACGCTGCTCTGTCTTTGTAATTGAGGGAATTGAGCCCAATTCAGAAACTAATGCCAGAGACACAATACTTCAAAAATGATAAAATTGAAATAATCGGGAGAGACCAGCGGGATTCCAATGGAGCATTTAAGTATTAAAGCAGAAACAAAAAATAGGTCTGACTCTCAGTATAGCACAACAAAATATATGGTATCTTAAAAAGGGCAGCTATGACACAAGTCCGAAAACAAACCGAAAAATGTCTCCCACCAGCAGCTAGTTTTGTAGGCTGATAAGTCAATTTAGCAGCAAAGCCCTATCTCAACCAACAAAAGAGAAAGAAAAGAAAAGATCCTCCACGGTATAAAAGATCTTTAGACATAAAACAGTACGGCAGATCTTGGAGAAGGCCCACGAGCTTCAGATCGATACACACCACCACGTATGACAGCATCTATAGAGATGAGCTATACAGAGTATTGCCTAGTTTCGGCATCCCTGCCAAACTCGTCCGTCTGTGCAGGATGACGATGGAGAATGGATGAGGGTGTTCTTGGTTGCTTCGTGTGAAAACAATGAACTCTACGGGCTGTACAGCGACATTGACCTAACCAGAAGAGTGAAGATCCAAAGACTGAGATGGCTTAGTCAATGCTCCGTTTCGAAAAGTCTTCGAATCTGCTCCCGAGGGACAGCGCAGCAGAGGAAGGCCAGGACTCAGGTGGCGCACGCAAATTGAAGGGGACCTCAGTCAACTTAGCGTGCGAAACTGGAGGCAGCTAACTAGGGATCGAGCTGGCTGGAGACGCTTTTTGGCTGAGAAATAGATGAAAGCCCTTTGAGCTGTCTTAATTGAAAGATTCTCCATATTTTCCGTCCAACAACAACTATACATGCTTACAGCGACTAAGAAGAGTACACTATGTAGAGTATGGGCAACAGTACTCCCGCCTGAGTGATTCTTAAATTTAGTTATGGGACATCACAATATAGAAGACCTACACGTGATTTGATGGTTTTAGGTTGATCTCAAATCAAAAGTAAATTTGGTTATAATAAAAGAAATCTCAAATATAGTAATTCAATTTTTGAGCAAAATGTTGACGTAACTAGTTCAATGTTATAAGAGCAAATAGCCACAAATGCACACTTTATTTCATCGAAGCAGTAAATCAAGTTTCAATTCAAATTTGAAAACATATCGTTCAATATACAATTAACCATTTCATCAGTCTGTACGTCAGCTTCTACGTCAATCTAAAAACAAATTATGGACGTTTCGAAAATGTATATTCAATACTTACGAGTTGTTTCCATTATTCTCCGATGAATTGATGCTATTCAGCCACTGCAAAACATCCTGCACCTTTAGACTGTCATGATCGGCCATGTTTACCAACTGTCGACTTCACTATTATGAATAAGTGCCAATTTTTCGAAATTCCAAAATAAATAAACAATAGTAGATGCAACCGATTTCACAGACATCAAAAACTTGCGCACACACTCTCACTGAACTGATTCACATTGCGGCCTTTGACATCAGCCAAAAATATCATTTAACACATTTATTTTCAATTTTTTTATTTGATTGAATATTCATTCAGTTTTTTGACCAATGTACTCGTATCTCTATTATGTCTACAATATTGAATAGGGTACTTAGACAAGAGAAGTTAATTTTAATGACGCACAACGATCCTTAGACAACGACAAACATGACAAGTGATCACAAATAAAAAATTCAATACTCTCTTAAACACCTCTAATGGGTTTTGACTACGAAAATCTTTCCCAAACTGAGCCATCTACTGAAAAAAATAATACCCACGTGTATATTTTTAAAAAGCACAGAGAAATAATTATAGATAGAAATCTTTCTGAACTTTTGCGCGTTTTTTTTTTTGTTTCTTGTTTGTTTGGAATTTGGCGTCTCCAGGCGTTCATCGCTCTATTTTTACATGCAACTAGACGTACATACATAATTTTCACAATTTCAAAAAATTGTTTTTTCTTTGCGGTAATTTTGAGAAATTTTTCGAAAGATCATTGATCGACACGTCTGAATATTCTAGTCATTGAAATGAACAAAAAAATATTTTTTATTTAAATACCCAACAATAACAACTTGTTGATTTTTCAACACTTAAAACAAGATTATTATACAATCTATATACATCACTGCGTTTTATTAGTGAAAGCTCTTAAAAAAGAAAATAAAAATTTAAGAAGATTTTAAATAAACGTCTGATAGAAATAAATCTTTGTTAAGTGTTGGTTAAACTATAATTTCTCTGGCACAGCTACTGCGTCGCTTGGGGTAGGTTAAACTTCCTGTTCTTGGCACCATTCGACCGGCCGCTCTATTTTAGACAACCTCGTTAGTCATGCCAAGAATTTGCCGGAACTTTTTGGATTTCGCTGATCCAATAACTTTTCCTTCGGACTCTTGTTTCGATCTCGGCAGAACATTGGGCCTCTACTACTTTTAGACCGGATTTTCTGCTGAACACAGAATCGCTAGACTAAACGAAATTAGGTATACTTGGCAAAGCAATTGATTAGCGTAGCCAAATTTTGTCCATTTTGGTATATTAAAGTGCTGACTTCCGATCACATCATCATTTGTTACACCTGCTGACATTCGAAACATTTTCGTTCTCATTCCTCATCAACGACACACGGTTTTTGGGGTCACTACCTTAAGGGTAGTCCTCCTCCTTGACCGCCAGAATGCGCTGCTACTGCAAAAAAGGCTATGGTGCCTTGAAGTCCATTTATATTTAGGCAGACATGCCAAATTTCAGTGTGATACTGTCTTTAGTTTTTTTTTAGTATATCACCACTTCTGTGGACCCTAGTAGTTAATGACTTAACTTAACCCTCTGACTATCGAACAGTGCTTAATACTTATAAATCCTACTACAAGAGAGTTGGAAGCTTAACGCCAATGAAAAAAAAGAAACAATTGTCTTCTACGCTTGCGATCATATATTTTGAGATAAATAGGGGCCTAGTCCCAAAATTATGGACAGACCCATCTTCACTTACTTTAGTTTAGTATGGTGGCAATCCATAAATAAGACTCTCGACCTTTGGTTAATGAGAAGAGTACAGTGGATTGCACGTATTTGAACAACTCATGCCACGAAATTGACACCGACTGGGGAAATATTAGAGTCTTCTACTTCTTTAAGTTGCGCTACAGTCCGGGGTGGACCTGGGCCTCAGTCAACAGGCTTCTCCAGCTCGACCCCTGGCTAGCTGCCTCCAGTTTCGCACGCTAAGTTGGCTGAGATCCTCTTCCACTTGCGTGCACCACCTGAGTCTTGGCGTTCCTCTACTGCGCTGTCCCTCGGGAGCGGATTCGAAGACTTTACGGACCGGAGCTCTTCATGACCAAGCCATCTCAGTCTTTGGATCTTCACTCTTCTGGCTAGGTTGATGTCGCTGTACAGTCCATACAGTTCGTCGTTGTATCTCCTCCTCCACTCACCGTCAATGCAGATGGGACCGAAGATCGCCCAAAGAATTTTTCTCTCGAAGCAACCAAGAACACCCTCATCCATTTATGATAATGTCCATGCCTCTGCGCCATAGAGCAGGACCGGGATTATTAAGGTCTTATAAATGGTGACTTTTGTTGTCCGAGAGAGGGCTTTGCTACTCAAGTGCCTTCTTAGCCAAAAGAAACAGCGGTTGACAAGAGTTATTCTTCGCTTCATCTCAGCTCTGGTATAGTTGTCTGTATTTATTTATTGTACTCGTATATTAGAGTAAGGTCCGCAAATATGGCCCACCATCACATTTCCTCAATACACAAGCGCACGCAGTTAAAAGCACGTTCATCACACGCACGTTCAAACCGGTTTTGAGTCAATCAATCGTGGTTGACCTGGCGCTACGGACGTACAAAATATTGAGTGTAACTGTTTTTTTACGTTTTTGTAGTAATTTGTTGGTGAGTTTTGTTGTTTTCAGAGTGAATATTTGTAAATTTGATGAAAGCAATCACTGCCGTAAATCTCAAAGAGATGGGCTTTTTAAAGGCAGCAAAAATGTTCAATATACCGAGAATTACACTGAGGCGCTTAGTGGCAAGAAAGGATAAGCCTTTGGAGGAAGTTGTAAGTGCCAAACTATTTTGACAATTTAGAAATGCTCATGAACAAGTACCATTTTACCCTTAACACTATTTTTAATGTGGATGAGACGGGGATTTCAGTAGTTCCAGCCAAAATGCCAAAGGTATTGGCTTTGAAAGGTCGAAAAAAGGTGGGAGCATTAACATCTGCTGAAAGGGGATCACTTATAACGTCGATTTTATGCATGAGTGCAGGAGGGTCATTGGTGCCTCCTGTGTTCATTTTTCCGCGAAAGAGAGACAATCCGCACCTCATGAAATGTGTACGGCCGGGTTCAATATATAGTATGCCAATCATCCATCAGGATGGGTGAAGACAAATTTGTTCACAAAGTAGTTCAAACACTTTTTGACAACAATGAAACCAACGGCATCTTCACCTCTTCACACCAGGAATATAGAACTTATAGATCTGGCTCGAACAAATAATGTTCATATTCTATCTATAATCCCGCATTCAAGTCACAAAATTCAACCCTTAGGTAAGACTTTCATGGGATCTCTCAAACAATGTTTGACTGAAGAAATTAAACGCTGGACCATAAACAACACGTTAGCTTCAACACAGTATGATGTAATTAAAATTTTTTAAAAATTCAAACTGCAGAAATTGCTCCGAAAGGCTTTTCTTCCACAGGGTTATGTCCTTTTGATAGGAATGTGTTCCAAGACCACGATTTTCTAGTAGCAGAGGAAGATGAAATACCCTTATCTAACATAGAAAATCCTGCTCCTGCTGATGGACAAAAGCATGGTAAGGAAAAAGAAAAGCTATCGCAAAACCCAGCTCTCATCATCAGAAAGTGAGGAAGACTTAATTTCAGATGACGGTTCTGATCCAACTCCTGATAGAAATAACCAGACGGATGCTAGAGGCATCTATTGCACTGGCCTGTTCTCTGACGATAAGCAAGGTGATGCCTGGGTTCAATGTGTTGTATGCAGAATCTGGCCTCATGAGGCAACGAGCAACAGTTTTTCAATATTAAACCCACTTTTCTTAAAAAACCATTGTGTAGGCCATATTAGCCGCATTTTTTTAGAAACTAGAATATGAAGTTCCTTTAAGTTTTCGTTTATATCTTTTTGATATGTTTTTTTTTTTTTTTTTATTATTCGAATTACTAAAGACTGAAAGCTTAGTGATTTGTAAGACTGTTTAAAAAACAAATAAATTAATTCGACTTAATTTTATGGTTTTATTTTAAAAAATGTTAAGGGTAGCTCATATTTGCCGCACTTACTTTAAATATAGTATACTTGGGCTCCTGCTCCTAGATCTATACATGCAAGAATCTGCGGTGAAATTATCACGACTACGAAATACCGTTCGCCTGCATTTTCACAAGCAGAGAGGAATTGAAGAGGAACCAGACTCTGTATCCATTTTCGCGATATCATCGGCGTCAGGACTTTTCTAAATCAATGGCTCTAACGATGCTTACTACTCCCGTCAGAGTACAATAGTACTACATATTCCAGGCCGAGATACTGAGTGTAGCAGAAGCAGCCGAATTCGCGGTAATAAAGGCGAGGACATTACTATATTTATCGACAACCAAGCTGCCATCAAAAGCGCAGTGGCAGTCGAAATCAAATCTAGGCGCTGTCGTGAAAAGCTTAGGCTTTGCGTTCAGCATAAGGTTACACCATGATGGGTATGCAAACGAACTACCTCGATGAAAATCGTTCCGAGAGAGGAAAGTATTAAATATCCATCCAGCACTCTGTGAATACAGGTGGAGTGAACAATACAAAAAAAAAAAAACAAGACCAAATGAGAGGTGGAAAAACGTTCCAACCTCTGAGACGTCAAAACAACTATGGCCAGAACACAGCAAATCGAGAACAAGTAAGATTTTTTTGACAAACAAAGCTGTTGGAATGCTTACAAAACATAGGCTTCTGGAGTGCGCAATAAAGCTGCGCTTTACCGACGACGACGATTTTCGAGTATGAGTAGTTTTCTCGATATTTGAGCCACCCCACGCTTACTCCATATGCGACAAGTTTGTCGTGATTTCCTTGGTGATACACAACAGAGCCTTGGTACTTAGATTGCTCGTACTTCGGCAAGATGACTCTTGAATATTGTAGATGTTGGGCTTGTAAGCTTGGCAATAGAATATTTGTACAGTAGGAGTCCTGGTACAACTGAAAAGAAGGGTCCGGTCTCGTGCCAGTACTACTACGATAGAGAAAATTGCAGAATATTTAATAGCATTGGTCTTGGTTTACCCCAACTATAACTTCGAAGCCACTGGTTATTTCTATACAATTTTTGTTATACCGACATAGTACATATGGAACATCGTTAGTGCGTACTACCCACAAACATGATGCGATCCAACTCAAAAAAGCAAATTTTGGTCAAATTTCAATACTCTACTCAGGAATATGCCAAGTGATAAGATGCTTTTCGTAGGCGGAAATTGAATGGCCACATTAGAGAATTTTACAGATATGAAGATTGTCACGGAAAGTGTTTCGAAGAGTGCTTGCTTTAAGTCGAGCGAAAGCAGCGTAAAACCTTTACTTAGGCCTAGAACTAATCAAAAAATTCAAATAGAGTTCCTAGAGATCTAATATGGAAGACGCTGAGGTCTCAAAAGGTGCCAGAAACTTATACAAGAATAATCCAAGATAAGGATGAAAACGCAAAAACGGCAGTTAAATGCTCTGCTGGAGTAACTAAAAAATTGTCTGTTAAGTTCGGTGTCCAACAAGGAAGTATTCTTAGCCCTATCGTGTTTAACGTGGTTTTAAACTATCTTTTTTTAAGACTGCATGCAAGAAAAAAATGTTACATCGATTCTTTTCGCTTGCTGTTAAGCTGAGCGATAACGTCGTAGATTTGCACAACACCCTAAATAGATGGAAGGATACGCTTGAGAAAAGCTGGTTAAAAATAAGTCATCCCTTGCTACCTATTTCAGAAGACTCTATACCACGGTTGTTCGACCAGCTCCTAGATATAGTTCGCAATGCTGGACAATGTACGAAATGTTTAAGAGCAAAATAATGACGGCAGAAACGCGATTGCATTAGATCTACGCATATCAGAGGAAGCCTACATATAAAAAATTCAGTAATTGAAACTCTTACAAGGAATTGAATAAGCTGGTTTTGGCATGTGCAGCGCAGACCATCGGAAACCCCAGCGAAAAAAGCCTTGTTGATTACGGTCGTTTCAATCACAAGAAAACGAGCTAGGAAAGACCTCTTGGATTGCTCAGATGGCGAACATCCAACGTCGCTTGAGACTTACAACCCAAATAAAAGAGGACCGTACAAAAGGCTAACAAAAGAAAAAGAAGAAGAAGAACGACATCGTTCATATCACGTGCTTTTTGAACACGCCTGTGGTACATTTTGAGATTTAAGCGCCGACCACAATCTGAGTCAATCGACAACCCCTAAAAATTGACATTATGTCTCCTATTTCATCTTCTTTTCTCACTATTTCAACAACTAGTGTTTTATTGCCATATGCATTCTGCTCCTTTAACCCATTAGTGCATAAAAATAATGAAATAATTTTTTGTATCCTTTTTTGTTTATTTAAAGTTAATTAGTCTTACTCTAATTACTCTGACAACGATTAGTATAAGGCCTCGTAGAAGTAGCATCTTCGACAGGTGCTGGTTCTTTAAAAGAATGAGCCTCTGCAGCCAAACATTTTGCAGCTCTGCTAATAAGCTCTGCTTCACGCCTCCCCTTGGCGCCATCTGGGAATCTCACTATAGATTGCGAAGTGAAGGGGGCAAATGGCGAGATTCCGTCGCCATAAATCAGGATAAGTGTCGGAAAAACAAAACAACACCTTATCCGGGAGTTCAGGCCGGTAAGGATTTCCAGGACTTAGTCAATGTCTTGGAGAAGAGTTGGTGGCGGACGAGCCCTATATTGGCCAACGGCAGCGCTCACATCCCGGAACGGGTTACTGGCTTCGGTGTAACCGACCCCTCGTCCTAGGGGCATTAAAAATGGAGCTGGTCCTCCAGGTTGGGGGTTGTGCAGCCGGGGTAACTGACGGGCCATTTAAAAAAGATTAAGTTACGAAGCATCAACAAGCTTCGGATATGCACGTGGAATGTTAGATCCCTTAATAGACCACGTGCAGACGAGCAACTAGCGGAGGCCCTAGACTGCTGCAAAGCAGACATAACCGCCATCCAGGAAATGCGATGGGATGGGCCGGACAAAAAGAAGATGAGAACCACCTCCGATAACGGATTCAGGCTAATCGACTTTGCGGCGGGGCGAAACATTGTCGTGGCTAACACACGGTTTCCACATCTCGGCATACACAAGGGGGCTTGGAGAACTCCTGATCAATCAACAGTCAACCAGATTGATCACATTGCTTCAGTGTGGCTTCAGGCTAGGAAAGTCCACCATCGACTAGATATTCACACTACGGCAGATCTTGGAGAGGACCCATGAGCTTTAGATCAATACACATCACCTATTCTTCTATTTTAAGGCCGCGTATGACAGCATCTATAGAGACGAGCTATACAGAGCAATGTCTAGTTTTGGCATCCCTGCCAAACTCGTCCGTCTATGCAGAATGACGATGGAGAGTTCACGCTGCTCCATCAAGGTCGGTGAACACTTCCCCGAGACCTTTGAGGGAAAAAAAGGATTTAGACAAGGCGATGGGCTGCTCTGCGATTTCTTTAACATCATACTTGACAGAATAGTACAAAACTCTCGCGCAAGCACAATAGGCACAACCTTTCAAAAGTCCGTCCAATTACTTGCATACGCCGACGATATTGACATAATCGAGAGAAAGCACCGTGATGTCAGTGGCGCTTTCGCGAGTATTAAGACGGAAGCGGCTAAAATGGGTTTAGCGGTCAATGAGGGCAAGACCAAGTATATGCTGTCAAGCAAAAAGGACAACCAACAGACCTTAATAATCCCGGTTCTGCTCTATGGCGCAGAGGCATGGACATTATCAAAAATGTAAGAAATGGTTCTTGGTGGCTTCGAGAGAAAAATTCTTCGGGCGATCTTCGGTCCTGTCTGCATTGACGGTGAATGGAGGAGGAGATACAACAATGAACTCTACGGACCTAACCAGAAGAATGAAGATCCAAGGACTAAAATGGCGGGGTCATGCATAGCTGATGAACACCAATGCTCCGATCTGAAAAGTCTTAGAAACCGCTCCTGGGGGACAGCGCAGTATAGGAAGGCCAAGACTCAGGTGTCGCACGCAAGTTGAAGGGGATCTCAGTCAACATAGTGTGCGAAACTGGAGGCAGCTTGTTGATTGAGGCCCAGGTCCACCCCGGACTGTAGCGGGTTGAAAGTATGTATCTTTCAGTTTGTTGAGCTTATAAGAGCTGTCTGTTTCATAAGAGCTGTCTGATTCAAAACAAAGCCAACGAAATCCCATATTTTAGCACCATCCTCGGGAAGTAATTCCTAAACGCAGTCCCACAGAGAGAGTGGCCGTATTGTGTAGGGAGCAATTAAGTACGTGAGCATATTTCTGGAATCGATCAATAAGACTTGGAAAGCAGACATTTTCTTAAAAACTGTTTAGAAAGATTACAGATATCTAAAAACGTGAAGGTATCACAAAATTTTCATTTTCCGGGTAAATGCAACAACTTCCCTATCAGAAAGTTAAAACTTAAAAACTAAAGAAAGGCAAGTATTGGATTTAAAAGATAATTCCCTTTAACGATGTTCTTAACTCGATTTTGTGAATATTTGAACCTGTAAATTACAAATACTTTGTAGAAGTTCTTTTACTTCGAAAATAATGCAAAGCACAACTCAAAAATAACAACATCTTCATGGGACCAATTGAATTTCTTTTCTGAATTTAACATCTCTTCAAAAATTTTAAACAATATAATTGGTTGAATTTCACTTATAAAAATATTCGAAATATTTACAATATCAATTACAATAAATATCTTAACAAATTAAATAAGTTATCATCTATTGTCAGGTGTTTTCTTTTTTATTAATTTTAATTTTAGTTTAAGGGTTAGTTTTAAATTTTTTTATAAATCGCGTATTATAAATTTAATAAATATAAAATGTATAATTATTGAACCATATCTAAATATTTATTGCAAAGATCTTATCCCCAGTGCTAATGCCATTCGTATAGAATATGTGACACCATCAGGTACGCCGTAATTATTGTAATTTGTCCAACCATCATTGGGAATACAATTCTGTAAAATAAAAGACAAATAATCATTTAGAACAATCTTTTCTCCTTATACCAAATGTATGAATACATCTTACTTCAAATATCTTGTGAAAGATAATTTGTATCCATGTTGTTCGGCAATGCCGGCAGATAGAACATTTGCCGAGGCTCCATAAAGAGTGCCATTACCTAAAAACCACAATGAAATACTTTAATTTGAAGAAGAACAATAGTTTGTTTTTGGGTATACCTCCGAGACAGGCTCCAAAAAGCAAAGCCCACACCAAAGGTTGCAGGGGAAGATCCAAAGTGTCCTTAGCCACCAAAGATAGAACTACCTTTACCATCATTGCTGTTACTGGAATACTGTCAAGAATAGCAGATGCCATTGCAGAGATCCACAATATAATGAAAATCGCCGCTGCCAATCGATGCTCCTTGCTAACAAAAAGAATGATATTCTCCGTTTGCGCCCCAATCCAGTTGAAGAGTCCCAATCTTTCCACACACTCCATAATCACAAACATAGAGGCAAAGAAAAGCAACGTTGTCCATTCAATTCTGGTAACTAGTGCGTCCATGTCATTACGGCCGGAAATGATCATCAAACAGATCACTCCCAGCAGGGCAACCCAACCCAGAGGCAGGGTTTGGAGTGTGGGAACCGACTGTACGAAGAAAAGGATGATCACGAAAGCCAATGCAAAACCCGATTGGATGAGTAAGTTCTTATGCTTAATTGGATACTAAAACCAAAGAGATTAGGTGTATTTCAAAAATATTGCCACAAACTGTCTTACCGCCGCTTTTAACTCCTCCAATGTGTGCTTATAGGCATCTGTAGACCCAACACCGGCTTGCTTCTTCTTTAACTTATGTTTCATAATTTTCACCTTCTTCAGCAGAGTTTCGCGAACTAAATCGACATCCTTAGAATATGAGGACAGAGAATAGGCTGCTCGTTGCCAGACCTTGATCTCACGACGAAGTTCCTTCAGAGCTTTTGGTTCGGTGAGTCGCAACGCTTTTATGTCCCAGAAATAGAGTCGCATGTAAAGACAGCTCTGGGCAACTGTTAAAATTACTCCTGGCAAGGTATGAGCCACAAAATTCAAAAATGTTACTCCATTTCGAATGATGAAATGGTTAGATGAGATGATAATGCTGATTGGATCACCAATGGGAGTGATGGCACCACCAATGTTGGAGTGGACAATGATGCCAATGATGACCGGAATTGGATCGATTTCCATAACTTCACAAAGTCTATCAAAAAGAAGTCATAAATCAACTTGCAGTGTCATGAGGGCAAACACTAATTTACCTTATTGCAACAGGAGTCATGAGTAAGACAGTGGTCATATTATCCAGCACTGATGAAATGCAACATGTGGTTATACAGAGGCTGTAGATAAGAGGCCAGATTTTTCCACCAGAAACCTGAAATGTAAAATGTTTTCAAATCATTTAAATCAAACTTATATGTTTCTTATACTATATAATAAGCTTTCTGTTTCAGTTTTAATATTGAAGAAATGATGACATTTAAGAAAGGTTCTCTACGCAAAAAACTTAGGAATTTAGAGAAGTTCATTAAAACGTTAGGAACCATTTCAAGACAGGCTAAGCGACTAGTACTAGAAAAGGCAAATAGGAGCTATTTCTCCCATCCGTAAGCTTCTTTAAAATATATATTATTACGCTTGAATTGCACGTCATTTTAATGGAGCGAATTCTACAAAAAAAAACCTACGGCTTTATTCTGGGTCTTGCTTCAGTTCTCAGGATGTCCACTTGGTCGCCGAGCTTGCTCATTGATTAAAAATCCGCTTAATATGAAAATAGGCAAATGTATCCCCCTTACATGCCCTTCACCACAGATAAATATATTACTCGACAAGAAGAATGAATTTCAAGCGTGGACAAAATGCGATCGGAGCGACGTTATCGAAAAAGCTCGACTGGCTCTTGAATACGAGCGTCTTAAAAAGATCGCAAAGAAAGTCCTGGCAAAGTCCAAAGTCTCGGCGGCTTTGAGAAGAAAATTTTCGGTCCCGTCTGGCCCAACGATTAAGAGGGTCATGTAGAGCGTATTGATGCAATCGCTCCGGTCCGAAATGTCCTCGAATACAGACAGCGCAATAGAGGAAGACTGCGACTTAGGTGGCGCACGCAAGTAGAAGGAGATTTCAGTCAACTAAGCGTGCGAAACTGAAGGCAGTCAGCGAAAGATTGAGTTTAATTGAACTTATGTGTAACGATTTTCCTATTTTTACTGCATAGCTGCTGCTCCGCTTATATGGTTGGTAAGGGGCGCAGACCGCAGAACGCGTCTAGATACTGCTCGGTCCGGGATCGGTTCAGTGGTTAGCCCCAGGCGTTGTTGCGCATTTGCCATCTGAGAAATCCAGATGGATTTTCACGACCTCGTTTTCTTACAGTTGCGGTGACCGTAGTTGATAGTGCCTTGTTAACCGGATTTTCCGCAGATCCTCTTTGAACGTGGCAATACCAGCTTATTCTATTCGCCTCAAGCTGTTGTCTTACCGAATTCTTTATACGAGTATGTAGACTTCCTCTTATACGCGTAGATCTAATGCAATCGCGTTTAGTGACTCCACTAGACATCATTAACATTTTCATTTCCGCTGCCGTCATTTTGTTTTCAAACGCTTCGTACATTGTCCAGCACTGAGAACCGTACATAAGAGCTGGTCTAACAACCATGGTGTAGAGATTCCCCTTAAATTTAAGTGGAAATTTTCGGTCACAAAAAATTCCCGAATTTTCCCGCCATTTCATCCATCCCACACTCACTCTGTGGTTTACGTCGTCGTCACATTTCGCTTCCATGTTAACGATTGATCCTAAGTACTTAAAGATAGTGCTTTTCGCAAGAACTTTTCCGTCTAACATTATATCCGGAACAGGTCGCAAGGGATGCGCAAATGGGCACGCCAAATGCTCCGTCTTTGAATGACTTATTTTAAACCCGTTTCTCTCTAGCGCATTTTTCCATGAATCTAAGGCGTTCTGCAAATGTTCGACGTTATCGCTTTGTAAATCGCCGTCGTCAGCGAAGAGAATTGGCGTTACATTTGCACATACAGTCACTTAGTATGTGTTTTACTGTTTCCACACCCTCGTTGTACAGTCTGCATATATTGCCTTGTGCTATGTCATAAAGAGGAAATGGCAAATTTTATGGAAGTCCCATAGTGTGCACTCTCTCAGTATCATATATCTTTTGAAGTACGGACGACAATCGCACATCTCTTACTTAACTGGTTCGCGATTTCACTTTGCCTTGTGGCGTGAGCTAACATGCTGAAACCTTAAGACTTTTTGCCTAGCTATAGCTTAAGAAGCCAATTTACATCCAAACAAGCATTGTCTTTCTTCTTTGTAACAGTTGTCGTAGAAGGTATTCCAATTTTTCTTTTATTACTTTTAGCTGGGCTCATCCATTGCACTGCCATACATCGGTGCCAGTAGACTCGTTTAGGTCTTTAGAGCCCTCGTTGGCTGTTCTGATTTCTTGGCTCACCATCTCTACTTCGAAATCCCGACACAACCATAGAGCGCCCTTTAGACCTGGGCTCGGAATTTAGTACAGCGAAGTATCTCTAAGAGAATCTCTTTCTTGAGCCAAGTGGCTCAAACTGTCTTGAGCCGTGGGTACCCCCGTTGATCCGTATATGGAATTCCTGTGCTGCTGTCCTGATGTATAGTACGAAAACTCTCCTCCCTCTCTCGTCTACAGCTGTCAATGAAGCTCCGCAGGGGTTGAGTACAAAGCCTTCAGTCAGAGATAATATACTTCCCGGCTTTAGAACATGAAGGTGAGAGAAGAAGTTGTTGGCTAGAGGCTTAAGTATCCATACTTGCGTCTAAACCCTAACTAACTAACTTTGAGAACCCACATTACAAGACCTATAAACAAGAAATCATGCTTAATGAACTGACTCAACAAACAAATAAAACGAGAAGAGAACAAACTTTACAGAACTTTACAGCACGATGACGAAAATTGTCTTTCTTGTCTTTTTCTTTCAAAAGACTAGCAAAGGTTATCAGAAAAAGATTTCGCCAAAAAAATTTAACGAATTTATACATTTTATGAAATCAACAATGATGTCTCCAATCATGTAGAGTTTCCGAGAAGCTACAAATTGAAATTCGTTGATTTTTAAGAAGTATCTGAATGCATTCTATTGGTAGGCCGCCATCCTGTCTACTCTAAGCCTTGACTAGCAAGTGCATTTTCAGTTAACGTGAATACATTTTGGGTTGGGAGGGCAAAAAAGACTCAGTGAATTCAACCCTTCGAGAAGCAGAGAAGCCTTGCAGTCGTGAGATAGTTGAAGCGCTGCTTAGCTGTCGCTAGGTACTGCACCCCATGCATTGATTCTTTATAATATTTTTTACTGCCATTAGAAATACGTTTATCTTTATTTGGAAGACAGCAGTTTTTCTCTCAAAGAGTGAAGTCTTACATTTTATAGTCTTTCTAAATGACACTTTATCCCAGATCGGCTCTGGAGCAATCCGTGAAGAGCCGGTGACATTTCTTACCTGCGTTAACTTCTGGTCGATAACATTGCAGCACAAGAAAAATCAATTTATAATTTTCATTGCAGACATAGCTGCAAAACGGCCTCACATGAAGCGAAAAAAAATTTTGTTTTTGCAAGACAATGCGCCGGCGCATAAGAGCATCGCAACCACGGCTAAAATCAATGACTTACGTCCCAATTGCTGTCGCATCCACCGTGTTCGCCCGATTTGGCTCCCTCGGACTATTATCTCTTCCCAAACCTCAAAAGATAGCTCCTCAATAAAAAATTCAGCTCACGCGAGGAAATCATCGACGCCACGGAGGAGTATTTTGCAGACCTTCCGGAAAATTACTTTTCGGACGGGATCAAGAAGTTGGAAAATCGCTGGAATAAGTGTATCAAGCTAAAAGGGGACTATAAAATAAAAAAAACATTTAAACAATTTTTTTTTCATTCCCAAGGAGTAATAGTATGTGCCAGGTTTTGAAAACCTTTAGAAGCATATTGAAAATTCATCTGCTAAAGATAGCTGAGCGGAATATCGAGTATCACTCGTTCTTGTAGGGTTAGAAGCTGCAAACTTTAAGCATTTTCGCACAGGTCAAGTCCGAGTTGATCTGTAGTTTGCTTGATTTTCTAAAAGTAAGTTTGAAATGGGTTGCTGCATCGCAGTCAATGTTGAGATCAAAAGATTTATTCTCATAGTCAACCCATGTATCATCTGGGTGCTCTAGTTCGCTCGAAATTCGTGGTTTTTAGGTTTGTGTACCTATACTTTTAAGAACTCACTTGTGTTGGCGATCACTTCGCAGAGTGCACTTATATATATTTTGTAGATTCTAGGGAATAATTTTTGGTCACCAGATGACCAAGACTATTAAGAGAAGTGGAGTTTGTAAAGCCCTTAGTCTACATAGTCTGGCCTGAGCGATCTAACTTTTGGATACACACGATAGACAATATAACCTGGTTCAATAAAATATTCTTAATTCTAGTTCTTGCCTCAAAAATCAATACAGCCAAGTAGTCAAATACACCAGTTTCAGTTAGAAGAGCCACAAGAAGCATCATCGAAAAGAGCAATGTTAACATTTCCATATCCATCCAGACGACAATCTCTTCCATTGTTGGGCGATCGCCGAGCACAGCTAAAATTGCTATACTTGCCGTCGAACATACGATAGCCACAAATGTCCTATGGAAAACCTACAAGATACACCAATAGAAATACTATGTTACATCTGATATAATATTTCCACTTACCTCCCATACAAGGAGTGCATAAAAAGCTGACAATATCACTGCAGCTAGTACCAGGCCTTGTTGTACATTGATCACCAAAGGATCGTACACAATCTTCAATGGAAATCCTGTTGAAGATTCATTAGTGAACATTTTCAACCTCATTTGTGTCTGATTTCCCTCCTCCAACTCCGAAATAATATCATCGCTTAGAATGAAAGTTTTGTTTTTTGAGTGTAAGACCGCTGTGTCATACTGATCTTCAGGTACTGTTGGCACAACCCATGGCTCGAGGATATCCTGAAAAAAAATTCATTCTTCGATATGCTAGTGTTTCGATGGGATATTTGTACATACCTCGACTATTTCACTCTCATTCCAGTATAAAAACTGAACCAACTGCAATTGCACTGTCAGAAAATTACTCGTAAAGTTTCTTTTTTCTGAAAAAGCTCCATGTAGAGTAATCTTAAAGTTACCCTCCGGATTTTTTGGAAGAAAATAATCTACAACAATGAAACAGAAGGATGCATTACCATTTCTACTAAAATACGAGTACATAATAAGGATCAGATTTGAGCATACACTTATCCTCGAATTCAGGTACAACAAGTGTTTTCTTGATGAGATGCTTCTCGTGTGTTGTTACCAGGGCTAATGTGGATAGCACCCAGAATATCATGAGACAAATCCTTTTGATCACTTTTTCTCTTCGAATTTGTTGTTTACTTCTTTTTGGAGCATTTGATAGATGATCGTCTGAGTGATGATCCTCATTATCAGAGCTAAAATTAGTCATTGTAAGTTGTATCTGATATTTTAGGATAGTTTCTTGCAATTAACCTCTTTAAATCGCAGGAGTGGTTTGTAGGATCTGGTTTCAGGTTCAATGTTTTCATACTGATGAATTCTGATCCGTCATTACTATGTGGAGGAGTCGATTCAATTTCATCGGAATTCGATTGATCACCATGAGAAGACGAACCTAAATAATGAAAAAAAAACAAAAGACAACAAAAAGATATTATTTCAAAGCAAAAGGAATAGAAAACTTATTAAAATAATAGCAACAGTAAATCCCTCCATATGTGTATGATAACAAAAATCGTGTTGGAAGAAAAGAGTATCAGCACTTGTCACCTATATGCGACGTGCCAGCTATGTGTGATGGAATGCCACAGGAGTCCATCTTTTAACCAGTCATTTATTTTATTTTATTTTGAAGACGGCCATTTTCGACATCAAATCCATCAGTGGTTCTTCTATGTTCCTACGGCTTTAACCCTTTGATTCGAATTGGAACTCTATTCGACATGAATTCGATAGGGGTTTAGCAGCCTATTTGTAAGTGTCTTAACGATTAGATGTTCATTATGTATTATTCGAAAAACAGTCCCTATTTTGATCGCAGCATTAAATTTTAGTATCTTTTGACTTATGGCTTTCGTATAGAAATTATGCGTGCGTTCATCTAACTTATCTAACTTCATCTCTTACGCAAATGGCGCTTAAGTCCGGAGTGGACCAAAGCCGTAGCTAAAATGCCTCTCTAGCTAGCGCGGTCTTTTTTCAGATACCTAAAGTTGTACACGCAAAATTGACTGACGGCCTCTTTTACTTGTGTGCGCCACCTAAGTTGAGGTCGTCCTGTACTGCATTGTCCCTTTGGTTTGGAGTTAAAAACCTTACTGGTCGCTTGTGTCCACGGCATCAAGTAAACCTAGCCATCTAAGCCCCTGTTCAGACCGTACAGTTCGCTCTTGATATGTATCCTACCTTCTCCAATAATAAAAACGGGACTAAAAACTACCCGAAAATCTTTTCTCTGAGACGCTCGTCGACATCTTCATCCGTTTTCATCAGTGTTCAACAGTGTTCTGTGCAGTAAAATATGTTAAGATAGTCAGTGTCTTTTTGGATTCTCAACTGTCTTCTAAGGCCAAAGAAGCAGCGATTTCCAAGGGTAGTTCTGCACGTGATTTTCGAAATTCCTTCTTAGCTGTCTATCCCTATCCCTCTTAGTCGGACAAAACCATCAGGCAAACAATTATGTTCCGCTCATCAACAGTAATCATCAGAAGACGAACTTTAAAAAGCACAACAAGATTGCTCATCTCAAGCTCGTTTAATGCTAAAATTACATTCCGATATTTTAGCTGGAGCTTGACGAACTCAAAAACTAACAGATTGCCTCTCCAAATCATTCCTTTGCTTCATCTGCAGGAAAAGACCACGGATTTCAAAGAACTCCACACCGAAATTAGAAAAAATGTCAAGTGTTCCAAATATAGGTTACAGCTTTACTGGGAAGTTCTCAAGTTATAACAAAAAATTATCCTTTTTCAACAAGTATACTTGTTACAACCCTGGCACTCCTTGTTATCCAGGGGCCTTTCAACAATTGTGTAACTCTTATAAACATCATTTTTCTTCAAGAACTAGATATATACCTATGCCTCTTTCTGCAGCTACTTTATTTTCAACAGTAGAGTCATGGTAAATAAGAAAGAAATCACATACAGCAACACCCCAACGGAGCATTTTCTTTCTTTTGCTAAGGATCGTAGTCCTTAAAGAACTGTTTTCCAATTAAAAGGACCCAGGGTGTGGTGCGAAAGCTTATGCAGTGACGGTAATCTTATAAGGCTTAAACATGTTCCTTAGCGTAAATCCAGCTAAATCAGAACTAGTCATCTCCACAGATCTAAATGGTACTCCTCTGGATTTTTCGAGGGATACCAAGTATAAAAGTCTTTCGCGGAAAAGAAATATTGCAGAGCGAAATAAAGAGGCTCCAGTTGACCTCAAGATGGGCTTTACAACCCAAAGTCATAGGCATTGTTTCGATAGAGAAAAGTTTGAGGAAGTCATAAGCACTTACCAAGCGGTCCAACTGTCGGACCTAATAATTTCTGTGATGCCAAGAAGAAAGCCCAGTCCATTCAGCTCACCCTTCTTCTGGTGGAAGGACAAAATTAAGCCTCTAAGAACAATCTGTCTTATAGAGAGAAGAAATGCCCAAAGCGCAAGGCGAAGCCTGGATTTTAATCAAAATCTAGTTATCTTGAAGCAAGCGAGAAGATTTATAAAAGTGGCCATAAAGGACACCAAAAACAGGAGATTCAAAAAGCTACCGGTCGAAGCCGATATAAATTCCTGGACAACCGCTTACAGAATCATCACGGCAAAGATCAAAGGACATAAAGCAACCCAACTTACATACCCGGGAATGCTAAGGCAATTAAGAAACTATTTTTTCTGAACAATTAGCGAATCGTTTAGGCAAAGTCATAGAATCTGCAGATGAAGAGATTCCACCCGTTACAGAAGATGAACTGATGCTGGCATGCAAAAAGATTGGCGACAGGAAAAGTCCGTGCCCGGATGGAGTTCCAAACATATATTCATCAAGATAGGACATCTTTTCAGAAGTAATTTACTCCTGTCTTAAAGTGGGGACATTCCCATATCACTGAAAACTGCAGCGTTTGGTGGTTCTACCTGAAGTCCCTTCGTCGCGTCGCCCCATTTACCCTCTGAATATCATAAAGATAATTGGAAGAACGTCATTTGAAATAGACTTATGACAATAGAGAAGGAGAGCAGTGCACTGTCAGAAAACCAGTCTGGGTTCCGAAAATCCCGCTTAACAGTAGACGCAATTAAAACAGTGACGAAAATAGCAAGTGCTGCGATCGAGGGACGTCGATGGCTATTCGGAAAAACGTAGTATTGTGCAGTGGTCACATTAGATATCAGAAATGCTTTTCATTCAGCGAACTGAACGTTTATAATGAATGCTCTCGCTAGATTGGACGTATCAAATTACATCCTTAGGATTATTTCTAGCTACTTCAGCAACAGAAAGGTAAGCTTCGACACAGACAAGAGAATTAGTTCTACAACGTTACAGGTGTGTAACAAGGATCTGTCCTAACCCCATTGCTGTGGAATATTATGTATGGTAGCCCTCAAACATCAATATAATAGGCTTTGCGAATCGTAAATGTGGCTAAGCATATCCACGAAGTAGAATCGGCAACGAACAAAGCAATGTCCCGAGCCAAAGTTTGCCTGGAGACAAAAACCCCGAATTTAGCCGAACATAAAACAGAAGCAGTTCTTATCACCAGCCACAAATCCTTTGAACACATGCATGTACGTATAGGAGATCAATTAATAAAACCAAAGCATCGAATACTCAATCCTCTCTGGTAAGATTAATGCCAGCCATCGGAGGACCCCGGAGCAGCCGCAGATATTACTATCGAAAGTAGTTAGCTCAGTTATACTGCATGCGTGTCCAGTATGGGCGAGAGCACCGACAAAAAAGGAATCTACGAGAAAGATTTTACGAATTCCTAGACTAATTAATCGCTTTGAAAACAATTTGCTCTTTTTGGACCGTCTTGGAGGAAGTAGCGGGGATTTTAGCCGGTAAGAGTGTGTTGCCCGTTGATATAATGACCGACGAAATGTGACGCATATACACGAGGATACGCACTTGTCCACCCAGTGGATCACGGGTAGAGTAGTTACAATCAAGAATACCTCAGCAACACGATCAAACGCAAATATTGACCAACACAAGCCCACACACTAATAAAATCACAGCAACGCACAACATATACATACTCATAACTCTTCCTTTATAGACTTACATATACACACGTAGAACAGACACCCAGGAGAGGGGGAGGAGATGAGAAAATACGAGAACTCGACTAACGAGCCCTTGATTTCCAACCAAAGCCTACCCCCAAGTTATGCCTTAAGGTGGTTCCGTGTTCAGAAGACAGGAATGATGTTTCTTTGCGAAGGTTAGATATAGTAAGTAGGAGTCTCCCACTGGCACCTCCACGGTGTGCGGATGCAGCTTTCCCTTCCGACCGAAAAAAAAGAAGCAAAAATAGTCTTTATTTGTGAAACCTATTCTGCGTGCGATGGAACAAACCTAAGGAGATGTTTGTGTAAGCGTCACTGGACCGTTAAGAACCTCTTCAACGGCGACTCGTCAAACGTTTCTTCGTTTTCTACATATAGACTTGTAAGGCACGTAGCTTACAATTAACTCTGCCTTTATGTTTAATGACTACAGATCGTCAACTCACAGCACATTGCGGCCTTGGCTAATTAACCGACCTTCAATTAACTGAACGTCAACATCGACTTGAAACACTTGATTCCAGATAGGAACGAATGGAAGCAAGGCACAGTAATTTTTAGAAAGTCGATTCCTATCTTCACAGATGGCTATTAACCAGGGCTTTCTGGGCTTTTGTATACACAAATCCTTCACAAACTGTACGTCTCAGTTATTCATCCAGTCTCTGTTTAGCTCAGGTTAAATGTGAATACCTGCATCATATAATGCAATAAACATAGAAAGTCAAGCAGCAATTCGATTCCTTACATCGTACACCATAAATTCAATAAGCATTGGAGGCTGCTGCGCATCTGTCAGCGAGAGACAACATTTCATTAGTTTTCGATACCACCAGATGTCTTAGAGAACTTCACAATATAAACGGTTTCGCAGACTCACTTAGCCCGCAAGAAATGTGGAAAAGGCGACACTCGAGAATGCAACAACTACCGTTCAATCAAGCTTATGTCACACACGATGAAAATCGTCGAAAGAGTCTTAAACGAACGTCTTCAGCAAATAATAAAGCTCGATAATAGCCAGTGTGGATTTGTTGAAGGAAGATCGACGGTGGACGCTATCCAAAGCCTACGAATAATAATGGAAAAGCACCGAGATTCGTCTAAGGATTTACACATGGTATTTATCGACCTCGAGAAAGCATCCGATCGAGTGCCTAGGGATCTCATATGGGCCGCGCTGAGGTCTCAAAACGTACCGGAAACGTATGTTAGAATAATACAAGACATGTACGGAAACGTGAAAACTGCGGTTAAAAGCTCTGCTGAACTAACGAGAGAATTTCCAGTTAATGTCGGAGTGCATCAAGGAAGCGTACTTAGCCCTTTCCTCTTTAACGTAGTATTCGACTATCTTTTAAAAGACTGCATGCGCGAAGCAAATGTAACGCCAATTCTCTTCGCTGACGACGCAGTTATACTTAGCGATAACGTCGAAGATTTACAGAACGCCTTAGATTCATGGAGAAATGCGCTAGAGAGAAACGGGTTTAAAATAAGTCGTTCAAAGACGGAGCATTTGACGTGCCCATTTGTGCATCCGTTGCGACCTATTCCGGATATAATGTTAATAGTTCTTCCGAAAAGCACTATCTTTAAGTACTTAGGATCAATCGTTAACATGGGAGCGAAATGTGACGACGACGTAAACCACAGAGTGAGTGTGGGATGGATGAAATGGCGGGAAAATTCGGGAATCTTTTGCGACCGAAAATTTCCCCTTAAATTAAAGGGGAACCTCTACACCACGGTTGTTAGACCAGCTCTTATATACGGTTCACAGTGCTGGACAATGTACGAAGCGTTTAAAAACAAAATGACGGCAGCGGAAATGAAAATGTTAAGGATGTCTAGTGGAGTCACTAAACGCGATTGCATTAGGTCAACGCGTATAAGAGGAAGTCTACATATGAAGAATTCGGTAACCGAACAGCTTGAGGCGAATAGAATAAGCTGGTATTGCCACGTTCAAAGAAGATCTGCGGAAAATCCAGTTAAAAAGGCACTATCAACTACGGTCACTCCAACTGTAAGAAAACGAGGTCGGAAAAAGAATTCCTGGATTTCTCAGATGGCAAATGCGCAACAACGCCTGGGGCTTACCGCTGAAGCGATCCAGGACCGAGCATTATGTAGACGCGTTCTGCGGTCTGCGACATTAGCCAACCCCATAAGCGGAGCAGCAGCGATGCAGTAAAAATGGGAAACTCGTTACGCATAAGTTCGTATAACGAGGAAAGGGTTAATAAAAGGATAAGAAGAAGATTAGAGGCTGCTGCGCATATGTCAGCGAGGGACAACATTTTATTAGTTTTCGATACCACCAGATGTCTTAGAGAACTTTGTAGCTGATGAACTGGTCACAAACGAATCCTCCCTCAGGGTTGAAAAGTAGACCAAGCTCTCCCTTAGGCCAGTCATAATTGAATTCAACGAAAAAACCCATAATCGATTCCAAAGAAGAAAAAAGCTTTTAAGTACACATTAGAATACATTCTCTAGGAAGTTTGTAATTCTAATATATTCGTAGTTATGATCCTTGCTCTATGAAGATCAGCTACGCTCACAATTTATCAAAAAATCTCTTTGAGGAGTAATTTGGACATCGCACTCCCACGCTCTCCCAATGACATCAAAATGGACCTACAACTGGTCTAAGTGCACCTCAACGAAGACCACTCTAACTCAACCTAACCCAACCACGTACCCTTGCCCTCAAGAAAATGTTGAGATGCATTATGTTTCGCATCTCGAATTATGTGGAGGTATTTAATTGTCAAGGTGGTGGCGATGACGCGATAGTTAGCTCATTGGACTATCACGCAAAGGGCCCGTGGTTCGATCCCCGGCATCACTAACAATTTTTCGAATCGTCATCACCCTTTCGGCGGGCAATGGCAAACTCCCGAAAGTAAAACTGCCTACGAAAAAGCTTCTAAGGACATTCGAATTCGGCGATAAACCGTAGGCCCCGCTCAGATGTAACAAAAATGACAACATGAGCAACACAAATGAGTGTCAAGAAACTAGGCCATGGCCCATATCGGGCTGCTAGCGCCACAGTGTTTTTTTGTTTTTCTTTTGTTTTTAATTTTCAAGAGTGTGGCCCATTTGTATCTATATTTTAATATTAAAGTTAATTCAAATTATTAGGGTTAAGCAACCTACGTGTATTTGAATTCAATTTGTTCCCTAAAGAAGTAGTAGACATTATTTGCCCGATGATGCTGACGCAATTGTATGCGTGTTTGGCATTTTATTTTTAAAGTCTCATTACTATCATTTCACTAAAAAATATTTTCTTAAATCATTCATCGTAGATATCGAACCAAAGATAAACTTTGTTTGAGCACTCCATCCAGTGAATTTCAAATCCTACAATCTCTTTTGAAATCAACATTGTGCGTATGTACAGCGCAATTGTATGCGTGGGAGGAAAATTACCCTACACAGTTGTACGGATAGTTGGTTTCGATTGCCAGACACAATCTCAAACATTTAGGCAAATTAATTCATTCCTTAACCACTTGTGTGGACAAAGTCATTCAGACAATGAAGATGTCAGCGCTGCGGCACATTTGGTACACACCCCCTCAAGAACAGCAAAATGACCAACACATGAATTTCGTAGATTTGTAGACAATCCGCTGACTAAAGTCGACTCAATGACAAAAGACCTTGTTTGGTGGGCAATTGGATGGAACAAATTTCATAAATAAATTAACTTTAACTGTCGCGTAAAAATATAGTATGTCACCTAAATTTGAGACAGAAATACTCGTAATTTCCGTTTTTCCAAAAATAACACTCTTAAGGGGTGGATAAGTGAGGTTGTAGGTAAACATACTCATATATCTATAATACGTAGATGTCAAAGGTCATGAATAGATTCTATCATGCTACAGACTCCTTTTAGATTGTGAGGAACTTTTGTGTTATTTATTTGTGGCAACTTACGAGGAAAATCAATTTTCTCTGCTTGACATGTTTATCCTTCAATGTCCCAATAAAGTGCCACATGTACGAATACATATGTACAATAGTGAATTGAGGAAACAGCCCATGACAATCGCTCGCAGTTACGGATAAATGAAAAAAAATTCTGTTTAAATAGCATTCGCCTTTTCCAGAGAAATGTATTCCAAACTTCGGTTAACCCATAGAGGGTTGTATCATTTGAGTGCGAATAACTTTTGGTTCCTTGTGTTGGCTTTTATTTATGAAAAATGGTACGAAGAAGAAGAAAAACACCTAATCGATGAAATGTTATAGTGACTACACTAAATATTTGGAATCAGTATACTTACCCACAATTTGGAGAACAAAATGTCTTTATTGTCAAAATTTAAAGGAAAAATTGAAGTCTTCGGAGAAATCTTAGCTTTGAACAGTGCTATTATAAGGATCAGGAACATCTAATTCTTCTTTTAAACTCAACTCGTTAGAAGATAAGCAAAAGTATTATTCGCAAAACTGCGATTCCGTTCATCTTGATAATAGTGAGAGCATCATCAACGTCATTAGTCTTATCACCAAGAAGGATTAGATTAGGTTAAGTTAAAGTGGCTGTTGAAAAAGAAAACCAGCCCACTTAGACCTATTGTATTGGCCCGTTGTAATACCACGTGAATCTGTGATCCTCCTACTCCAGAAACCATTTGGAGCGTAGGAGACTTCTGATGTCTGTGTTGCTTAAGTCGTTTAAGTCATGTAGAAGAAGGCTGCAAGGTGGAGATATCTTCTTTGGGAGAAAACTGGACATGTACAGAGGCGGAGAGGGATTGTCTCCTCCTCCTCGTCTGCCAAGCAGCTTCTGCAAATGTCGCTAGTAAACGTGCCAAGCCTTCTTGCATTATGTAAAGGGCAGTATCCAGTGATGACACCTATGATGGCGCTAAGATGTCTTCTATTTAGATGGGTTAAACTTTTGGAGCGATTCAGATCTAGTTATGACCAGATTTGCTTGGTCGCCAAACATATCGATCCAATTGTCCACCTATGGTTTGTTATTCCATTAGCATCCAGCTTTAGTTCTAAGTTACCCTTTTCAGGTGTAATGGGTAAAGGGTTCCAATTTTAGCAAGTTCTTCGGCCCTACAATTCTCTGGAATATCTCTACACCCCGGCACCCAGCAAAGGTGAATGTTGAACTGCTCCGCTGTCGACATTAGAGATGATCGACAGTCCATGACTGTTTTTGAATTAAGAGAACACGAGAACAGGGATTTGATAGCGGCCTGACTATGGGAAAAGATGCGGGTATCAATTGCAGAAATTACATTTTTCTTCAGCCGGGATAGGGCTTCGCTAATTGCCAGAATTTCCTCCTGGAACACGATATAGTAATTGGAGAGGCAGAAAGAGAGGCTAAGGTTAAGCTTATCGGGGAAAACACCACCACCAACCCCACTATCGGTCTTTGAACCGTCGGTGAAGAAATGGAATGAGTTGTCATCCAAGAAGCCATTTTCCTTCCAGAAGGATCTGGAGGGAATGCTTACATGGCAGCCCTTGTCAACCCATTGTTTGGGTATGGTGTAGTCGATGTTTTCTGGTAGAATTTCTAGTTCGTTAAGAATATTTGCGTGGTCAAAATGTTTATTTGCCCGCTGTGAAGTCGCTTTAAGGCGAATAGCTGCGTTGGCGGCCACTTGTCTGCTGAAAATGTCTGAAAGAGAACATCCAGAGCAGCGAAGAGAGTAGTACGTGAGAATCCTCTTATGCCCAGATATGCTATTCCCTGGACTTCACTTAGCTTCATGCAGTCAACTGCTTTGTGTTACGTCGTCCACCAAACAACCACTACGAAGGTGAGTATCGGTCTTATACCCGAGGTATATAGCCAATGGGTGATACGAAGTTGAAAACCTCATTTGTTCCCGAGGGCAAAAAAATAAAGAGCTCTTTAATCGTACGCACATGTTTTCCTGAGACGGCTATAGCAACGTCATCCACATACGCACCCTGCTACCACCCGCTTCCATGTATATCAGCACTTCCTTAACCACGAAGTTCAAGAGGAGGAATGAGAGGACACCGCCTTGCGGCGTACCTCTTCTGATTCATCTTTGACAGAGGAAGCCATCCAGTTTGGAGTTGATAATCCTGCTCTTTAGCATGAGACTAATCAAGTTCCCAAGTGAGTCATCTAATCGTAATTGTGGATATGTTGACGTTGTAAAAGGCGACTTCTACGAGTATGTCCCCGAAAGCTACCATTGTATATTCTCTACAATGCAGGGATCGTTCGATGTGGCTAGTTAATAAAAATAGAGTCATTTCCACCGACTCTCCTTTAGAGTAGGCATGTTGTGCCTTGGATAGGAGTCTATAATTAAGACTAGATCGTAGAGTCTTTAGTAGGAAAGATAATAGACTAATAGGTCTTAGGTCCTTTGGGGCAACGTGAGAACATTTTCCGCTTTTGGGGAAGGATTTCGAGAAGAATTCCTATAGCCTCAAACTCGCTGATATCAGAGTACATGGTACACATGCATGGAACCCGAGAAAGAACATGAAACATTTTCTGTAAGCAAGTTTACCTACCCAAAGCAACAAAGCATCTTTCAGTAAGTTATCATTTTCAAAAACCTAATTTTCTTCTATTTCCATATTGGCGGTTCATTGCTACATTGATGACAACGACGAGATAGCCAGTATTATCTAGTTACAAGTGTTATCCAGTTACTCGTTAAGTAATGCAGATATCCATGGCAATCTATGCATCATCTTGCTGTCTTCAAACTTTTCCCACTATTATCCCAACTGCTCTTATCACATCAGCCTGTGGTAATGATGATAAAAATGAAGGAACAGAGTACGACAATGTTTGATTTGAATAGGAAAACTTGAGTCCGTCTTCCAAGCGGTGATATACGTAATCCTAATAACAATGAACTGAATTTCGAAGAATCGATGAAGGGATCGAAACATCTGCATCTGTAACGAGAGCGAGTTTCATTTAAATATATATTTATTTTTTTTCGACAGTTTTGGCATGAGATAAAAGGATAAGATGAGTTAGGATATATGGAGTGGTGACAAAAACCAACCCCGTCCGACGAGCTTTAGCCGCTTAATCGCGAGAGAGCCACTGCCACTGACTCCTGCATAATGGATGTCTCCATGGCTACTACACTCCTTACAATGAGTTCCCAAAGTATCTGAGAGCTCTTACGGCTTTCTTGCTATCCTTTAAGATGCTTACTGGCATCTCGACAGGGCACTACCCTTCTACTAAGCACTTAAGTGTACTAGGCATAAACGAAAGACAGAAAATAAATAATCTCGCTCAGATCGCCGACAACGTAATCAGTCGCTGTCATGCAACAGATACTTTAGCACCGATGGGCTTAAGGTAGCTGCTAGCGACGAAATGTTACCCAACGCAGAGTGGACGTATTTGAAGGAGGATCTAACAACGTCATATATTTGAAGCACGCGAATCAATAAACTGCTCTCGTCTTTCGACAATATTTTTGTGACTCCTGCTGGTATCGTCAACGTTAAGACTTTCAGACGCACAGGTGGGGATGTCTTCTGATGGATACACCTGAAACTCTAACCATACTTAAAGTTATGATCTTCGAAGTTAAGGATCTGATCTGTGTAAATAACAAAATTTAACTCAGGTTGATTCAACAGAGGACTTATGAAAATGGACTTGCTAAAAATTTCTATCTGAAATCAGATAATTGAAATTGATTGGGGAAGGTTGCTTCCTTGGGAGAAGGGTATATCCTTTATCTAGCTCTTTCAACTCAATGCAGTTGCAATCTGCATACAGAAAAAAATTGAAGGAAGCAAATGACTTCGGTTCAAAGTCTAAGATTTTTAACAACTTCGTGTACTCGTATTTAAAACTTTAAGGCTGCCGAATATTTATAGTATTAAGTAATCACAAAAGACTAATAAACGGCTCTTAGCAGTGTAAGAATGGCGCCATTATTTGCTTACCATTTCGTCACGTCAAGGAATTTTACAGTGCTATTACCTAATATAATCTAATCCTGGCAGTGTAAGGAAGGTTTCGGAGTTATCGGTGAAACGTAACTTAAGTTAGGTTAAAATAGGGGTGTGCCGTTACACAAACACTTAGTGTGTCCCTGTGGAATTACATAAAACTGACTTCAAAGGGTAAAAACCTTAACAATGACCCTGGTTAGTCATACAATTTTCGAAAAAGTATTATCCTAAGAATTTCCTTCGACTCCTCGATATTGCCTCGCGTTCACAGAGTATGTATGTGTTATACCTTCAACCACTTGCAGATCGCCGCAGAACCACAAATGTCCGTATCTGACAATTTGAGTCGTTTTGTGTGTTTCAGCAGAAGACAGTGTCCTGTCAGGATTCCTATTAACCTTTTCCCTGTTTAATTTTATTAACTCTTCCCATATATTTTACCTCCAAGAAGTGGCCATGGATCCTTGGGTACCCTATGTCCTACAAGATTCCACCACCTTAGGCTGGCAGTCTTTATGGTCTTTTCCACGAAAGTACCCATTACTATGCAGAGGGGTGGTTTGATATTGGCAACCTTACTATTATCGAGTAGTCCTCCTTTTCTTGCAGCTGATCCGCTTATACATGGGGGTCCTTGAAACCAGCACAGTCTTATCTGTCACAGCCCCTGACTGTGCCAGATTTGATGTTAATCGATTTCATTGCCGCAAGAGCGGCATCTGTGATCTGTATATCAGGAGGTGTTTGGTGCAGAAAGGTGTCCAATGCTGCCGTAGGAGTGGTACGGAGCGCACCTATAATGCCTATAGAAGCCATTCTTTGAACCGCCGCTAGTTTTCCGTAGATCGTTTTCATATACTAGGGCGCCATATATAAGTATGGGTCTCACCACCACTGTATGTATAGCGCATACATTTTCGTAGGATTTAGGACCCAAATAGTTCTTTTGCATATAGAAAAGGCATTTTATGCCTTTTTGATTCTTTCCTCCTCTTACCCAGATACTTCGCACTGTCCGAGAAGGACAACTCCGCTCCGTTGAGTTTTGGGAATATGAATTGCGGTTTCTTGTACTTTCTTTTCAAAAGAACCAGTTCCGTTTTGGAGGGGTTGACATTAAGACCACAACTGTTTGCCCAAGTGCTAATCATCTTCGTGACAACCTCCATAATCTCAATGAAAATATTTAAGTATTTTCCCTGCACTATTATAACCACGTCATAATAGCCACGTGGCTCTTATACCGAACTTGCGCGTTAACACCAAATACTTTCTTTCTACGAATTCGTGAATGCAAGTCTTCTCCTAACGAAAGTCTTCTCCGGTTCTCAAGTCATCGTAACATTACGCGAAATTATAAATATTCTTGGCAATGACGGATCATTGCTGAATGGGGTTGTTTTGAGCATAACCTTAGATAGAATATATATCTGTCTACCAAACGAATGCTTTCACACGTATGTAGGGGGTCAGCTGCACTACTGCTTCCGTCAGTAGAGAAAACAAGGACGTACTCTAATAATAAAACAGAGGCTGAGCAATATTGGTCTCATCGTAACTAAGCCACTAAAGTTTGCCACGACTTGACCAGTTCCAATTGCTGCTGAGCGGACTAGTAGTGCCATAGGATTCGAGGCCCCCGAGGTTTTAGAACGCTCTCGGCTAATAACCGGGATATGGCTTGTGCCCTCAACACAGGTTGTGTCGGCTTGCACTCGCATTGGGTAGGGGCTCATTTAATGCGTGCTGATTTCTTATCGCTGAAATAATTCCACATCTATCCTAGAAATAATACGGAATTCCTTTGAAATTAAGTTAATTTAGAGTTTTAGGATCACACCTATTGTAGTATGCCAATTTGCAAGATTAAATTATAGTAATAGGTGTTTTTTTAGCTGTATGAAAAGTTTCGATGGTTGTTGTCTATGCTTTGGCAGCTGTCAATGTCAAACTGTGTTGACATTTCTATTCAGAAAGGTTTGGCAATTCATCATGAATTGTGGAAATTTACTTTGAAAAAAAAAAAACCTATTCGTCAAGTTCATAGAGCACTTCGTCAATTTTACGGTCAACATAATCGCCCTAGTGAGCAAGCAATTCGTGCAGTTATTGATGGTTTTCGCATTAATTTCACTCTTCTCGATTCAAAACCATCAACAAAAAAAAGAAATGTGCGTACCGAAGAGAATATTGCTGCTGTAGCGCGAAGTGTTGAAGATGACGCCGAAATGTCGATTCGTCGCCGTTCTCAACTTGTTGGCTTTTGTTCTTCGACTACGTGGAAAATTTTTTGTTTCCAAAAATTAATCAACGAAACATCGACGACACTTAGTTCCAACAAGACGGCGCAACTTGCCATACAGCGCGCTTAACCATCACTTCATTGGAAAATCAATTTGATGTCAACTTTATTCCCAGAAGTGGTCCTGTTAACTGGCCCTTAACTTAACGCCTCTCGATTACTTTTTATGGGGCTATGTTAAGTCATTGATTTATGCCAACAAACCAGTAACTCTTGAAGTATGGAAAGCCAATATTCAAGCCACCATTGATGCTATACGGTCAGATTTATTGGAAAAGTAGTGAAAATTTGGACTGATCGAAGGGACCATGTAACTCGTAGCCGCGGCAGGCATATGCCAGAAATAATATTTAAAAAATGAATGAAATGAAATTATCTACCAGATAATAATAATAATAAATTAATTCCAATGATATTTCTGTCTTATATTATTATTTAAAGTTCTTAAGCTGTTAAAAAAAACACCCTTATATACACTTCCTTAAATATGCCATAAATTTCATGGTGCATAAAATATTTGTGGTTGCAAACTAAGAATGCCATTCTCGCTTTCACGAGCAATAATTTTTGAATAGCACAAAACAGATGCTCTATGACGGCATTGCCTTTAAATTGTCTTTATTACCGGCCGTTTTATTTTTCGACCATTTTAAATATCTCTATTTTAAGCATGCACACGGTAAACTTTGCCAAAGATACTATTGTATAATTCTATTTGGTACCAAGAAGCGCCTTGTCGCCACAACTACAAGTACGAGTACGTCAGTCATGTTACTTATTTTCTATTGTCACATGGGTATACTTTTTTACGACTACGGATTAGTGTATCTAATATCTATTAAATTATGAAAAATATAAACCTGGTTATTGTCATTCAAAGCACGTACCTCTTTATTGTCCAAACAAAACCATTTTAGTCAACTAATAGGTGGCTGACTGATTGCCGCATCATTAAATTGGTTATCTGTCCCGCGTTTCAAACTCAAATCTCGTGATCAAAACAATTAAAGAATTATGCATCTCTACAAATATTTCAACAAGAATGGACTTTTGTGTGACGCGTGTGCCTATACTTAATTATATGTATTTGTATCTAGGAAATTATATAATTGAAGTAGAATCGGCAATGATGTTTTACATTTTTTCACATTTTTCCGCTCGAGAAAACATTACCTGTTTGAGAAAATACCTCGTTTTGTTCTCATTGTTAGGAAGTACAAAAATATTGTATACTGTTGCTTGTTTGAGTATTTATAGCCCATAAAGAAGAGAACATATTCATCAGATACTTCCTTATTTGCAGGTAAAATAGGTTTGAGTTCCCCCGAAATCAGCATGTTGTCCAACAAAGTTGATTCTGACAAATTGGATTATTATGCCCTGGTGCCAACGAAAACACAAAACAAGTGAGATAATGAAGAAAAATGTTGATATTGGCATACACAGATACAGAATACAATGTCCAGGAGAGAATACGTAATTGACTTTGCTCAAATGAGTGACAGGCATTGAAATGAAAAACTGCTGAAGACGTCAACTTAGTTAATTACTCCCAAAATCCTTAAACAGCTTCTCATCAGTATATATTTTAATTTATATTAATACTCTAAGCTGTTGAGTGAGTCGTGACGGGTATCTATCTGAACCAGTTTATCCCCACTTTTCAGACTAAACAACATTTTTTTGTTACATCGCTCTTTAGACCGACATGGCCAAGTTGTGCTGTAATAGACGTATTTTGGCTGCGAAAAATGCACTCTGCGCAGGGATGGAGGCTCTGACGAAGCTTTCGTGGGCCTTATGCAATAATATGGGACACAACCTGAACTACCGGTGTATTGTAGTACATAAGGAAAATAAAATCTGTCTAGGCAGAAAAGGTGGGAAGTTCGACGACCACCGAAAGCAATACTTGATAAGCTTGCTATTTTGCTCTCCATCCAGGCAAATTCATGACCATCTCTAGGTACTACTCCAGTTGGAATCCTTGCGGCTAATGTAAAACCATTTATGAGGATCCAACGAAGAGCCAAACTTTCTAAGTTGCTCAATATGAAACCGACCCAATTCTGTATAGGGAGAAGGAGAAATAGTTCGGGATTGTTAAGAATGTACAGCCATGTAGTCGAAGGTTCCTTGTTCTTGAAACACGTATCCCTCTAGGTATTGAAAGGCAGATGTTAGTGATCTCTCTCACAGTAACCGAACCTACTTTATTCACCTTTATCTCAGAACTCGAGATACTTATTGTGAGACTGAAATCGAAAAAAAAACTTAATTTTTAGTGTCACTACAGCCCTATGCACCGACTAGGTCTTAAACGACGGATAGGCCATCGTTCCTTAGGCACCATCCCTATCTGGATATTCAGCTGTTTGACAAACGAATATTACTGAGAGGCATGAACCACCACTATGATATGAACTATCTACGCACGTTCGAGTAACGTTGCAGTCTCATTACCGAAATAACCCCTCCAAACTAAATTGTGAAACTAAAGGGGCTGTTTTTGGAGCTAACAAGGCTGAGCTTTAGTAAGCATCTGCTATATGCTTTCTGCACAGTTCGTAGTAAAATTTGGTGATGTTACACATTTTGGAGGCGTCTGTGATTTTAGCCGAAACCAGTCTTGGGCAGAAGGAAGGTCTATTTTGTAATTTTTCCGTAACAGGAGCTCTGATGTCACTGCATCAGACATAAGACAGTCAACGCGATGCTCAATTTCATCAAACCTCCAGAGCGTGCGAAAAACCATTTCCTTTTAAAAGCCAGGCGTGCTAAAGAAAGCCCTCATGTAGCTGAGATAACCACATAACTGACAGCATATAATTGACCTTATCATAGCCGTATAGATCCAAGGGACCCTGTTCGGTAAAAGCTCCTATATTTTGCTGAAAGACTCTCTATACTGAAGCTTCGCTCCATATATAGCTTATTTGGAGAATTTGATGCTTTTAAGCATGAATCCGACAAGGCAGGTTCCCCCTTCTCATAAAAAGAAGAACACCAATTTAAAGAGAATTGACTAGCAGCCCATTTATAGTGCACCAACCGTCGATAACATCTAAGACTGCATGAGCTTTAGAGCAGACAATGGCTAGACACGAATTAACTCCATTATCCGCGTATGCTTTTGCATAGACGTCAGAACTTTTGAGTACGTTGAGTAGTGATTCGACCAGCATGCACCATTGCAGTGAAGATAGAACTCCGAATTGTGTATTCCCTGTTTACCCTCGCTGTCACATATTGGCCACAGTCAGCATCCCCAATCGATGTCCTATCCACAAAACATGTCGTCAAAAGTTTGGTTGTCGAAAGCATCTTCAATGTAAATGGAAACGCAGTGTGGCGTCCTCTCCTCTTAACTTTGGTGCAGGTTGGCCGCCTCGCTGCTTAACATACTTAGTTCTTTGATGTTCTATATTGTTTGTTCGATCTTGGCTATCAAGAATCGGTTCTAAAACGCAGCCAGCTCTAGGCGTGATCGACATTAATAGCATCTAGCTCGATTCTCTTAAAACTGAAGTTATTCTTCTCCAACTAAGCTAAGCGTTTGGCTGTCATTCTTGAAAATAAACTTTTCTGGATTGAACATTTCATATCAAAGCGTCTGAGGAGTTGTTGGCTTTTTGGCAGGGAACCCTCTCACCGAGGAGGATCCTTAAGTTCCACAAATCTATGATAAGATCAATTACTATATGTCCGATACGTTGATTGTCTTGTGGAACAAGCTTTAACGAAAATACGTTACTGCCGCTCTTATCAAACTCCAAAGAATTGACTGTCTCGTCTGCAAATTGGCTTACGCTGTTGTCATAGATGTCAGCTATCGTGACTTTAGTCTATCTTCCAAGAGATATGAGCTATCCTGAATGTAATGAACTACAATATAAGTATACTGTAAAGATTTGGTGACGTGGAAAATAGTTCAAGAATACACGGCTCTGTAAATGCAGTCGGAAAGATGTATTCACAGAGTCTTGGTTGTTTCCTACGTCACAATAAAATTGGCTATGAACTTGTTAGGCTAGGATCAGAAAAGTATTTGTTAGTAATACTGAGTACTTCGGAGTAATTTTCCACTTGTATACGCCATCTGAATCGAAGTCTTACCTTCGACGCCGTTCCTCCGAAGTTATTTAAACAATTTTCCAGGCCTTGCGCTGATGTTCATCTGCTCTATAGCTATTTTAATCGTTACGTTCGTATTCAAACTCTTTTGATAAGGCTAATGTGTACAGCTAACATCTTCATCACTTTGCACCATCAATATAGACGAAACCAAAGATGACTTGATTTGTACGACACTCAAAACAACAAAAGGGATTTTTATCTTTATTTAACAATGTCCATCCATACTTCTGCGTCTTAGAGCAAAAGTGAGAGAAGGCTGCTACTTAGCTTCCCTTATAGCCTTAGAAACAGCAGTTGACGAGCGTTATTTTGTATTCGATTTCAGGGCTGTTATTGTCGTATATCTCTTAATTTCGGGGGACGATCTGCCCGAGATCTTTTCATTTGTAAAAATCATATACTTGGTTTTGATCTCGCTTAACGTTGAACGATCGCTTCTAACGCGAAAGTACATACAAGCGCATTACTGACATTACATTGAGTTCGCCCAATTTAGTTAATATCGTCAACGTAAGCAACAGGTTAAACGACATTTGAAACAATTGTGGCTCCGATTTCGACATGGGAGATGCATAAATCTCTTCTACAATATATTGCAATTTTTTTCACCTTTTATTTGAACTTCTGAACAAGATTGTTGCATCAATTAGTTATAATCCACAAGATCATCGACCGAGCGTTTCCATGCTTAATTCCTTTTCTTCTTGAAAAGTCGATACTTTTTCTCAATTTCTTAGCACATAATGCTTGTGAGCAGTGCTCGTCCATGCTTACAGGTTTCATTGTAAGTGAACCTACCACTAGCTCTAATACTCGTAGCTTTCCACCAATATTTCCAGCAGTCTTCTTTGATTCGTGCTAGAGACTTGATCAGAAAACTCTCTTACAGCCCGCTGCAATTGCGACCGTTAGTCGTCAAATTTCCTTAGGGTTTTATTGTCTGGGAGATTTACTGCTGATAGCTACGAATTTTCGAACTAGGATGGGCAGATTCAAGTTGCTACCAGGTCTTTTGATGAATTTTGAGATGTGGGAAACGTGCTCTAACTATGAAATGAAATTACGAAATTTCAAACTGCCGCAAACTTTACTCATTGGCTAAACCTATTCGAAGAGCTAATTTCGTGTAAGCTTTGTTTTCCAACTATGCCGCAAAATAGGAAGATCCCTCATAAATCTCAGGGAACTCATTGAAGCAAGGTTTGACAAAGCCACTCTTTTCCTCTCTAGGTGTATGAGCGTGGGTTATGCTTGTGTTGGCAAATTCAGTCTTCATACAAATTGTAATCAGGCGTTCGCACAGATGCATGTATTTCAAGACATTCTACCTAAGTCTTACTTTGATAAATAATTAGAGCTGTTAAAGACCTAAACATTTCATGTGTATAGAGTGAGTCCATCCATATCCAAATCTATTGTTTACTGCGTTTTACCTGTTTGGGTTGTAATCACGATGGTAAAGTCCCCATCGTAGAAGGTCAGATCCCTCAAGTAATAGTCCAATGCAGTCCACTACAGGAATGCGAGATAGGCCGTTAGTTCGCTTAAAGCTTCTCCATCACCATTTGTATTCCGAGAAACTGAATATTTACTTTCAAATCCTAACATGACCTGAGCTAAAAGTGGTGACGTAAATAAATAAGGCCAAAATAGAAAAAAATTGACTTAATTTCTTAGAAGTTAAACATTTTAGCAGAAATACCACCTTGATCAAAAAGTTCCCGAAAATTCAGAAAATTAAATTTATTCATCTAAATCTATATTGTCCCCTTCAAAGTAGTCCCCATCGACTGCAACACACTAATGCCAGCGTTTGATCCAATCCTCGAAACATTTTTTATATTCGGTTTTCGGTATGTCCATCAGTACTTCCTGCGATTTTTCCATTACTTCCTCTCAGCTGCTGAAACGTGTTCCCCGTAGTGTTTTTTTTTAACTCGATTGAACAGAAAGGAGTCACAGGGAGCCAAATCAGGTGAATTCGGTGGCTGTTGGATGGTATTTGTTGCATTTTTCGTCAAAAAATTACGAATAATGATGACACTGTGCGACGGTGCGTTATCATGGTGCAAAATCCACGAGCTTTTTGCCCACAATTCTGTTCTCTTTCCAAATAATACTCTTTGTTTACTGTCTGGCCTTCTGGCAAAAATTCATGATGCACTACACCGTCGTAATCCATGAAAACCGTGAGCATTGCCTTCTTTTTTGACTGAAAACGACGTGGTTTTTTTGTCTCGGCTCATTTGGTGAACGTCATTCACTTGATTGATGTCTGGATTGCGTATCGTACTCATAAACCCACGTCTCGTCTCCAGTAATGATCCTTTTGATGAATGTGCGATCGGATTCAGCCTCGCAAATCATCTCTTTTGCAACGTCAACACGGTCTCTTTTTTGCATGAAATTGAGGTCCTTTGGCACCAATTTTGCTGCCACACGAGGGAAACCCAAATCATTAACCAAAATATCTTGGACGGATCCATAGGCAATGTTCGAGTCCTCCGCTATCTCTCTGATGGTTAATTTGCGGTTATTGACCAACATTTCTTTTACTTCATCAATGTTTTCGTCGGTTTTCGATGTCGATGTCCTGCCACTGCGTTCATCATCCTCGATTGACTCACGACCACTTTTGAACCGCTCGTGTCACTGGTAAACGACCGTTTTCTTTAGAGAATCGTTGCCGAAACACTTTTCCAACGTTCGCGCACCAATAAATCCGTTTTTTACGCAAAATTTAATACAAGTTCGTTGTTGCAAATTGAAATTCATTTCTAAAATTGTAAAAAATCGCCAACACACACAGAGATAGATGTACTCTTGGCTACGTAACTTTTGCATATGTCAAGCTATGATGCTAAGATTTAGAGAGAATATCAATAACAGATGTACCAACTTAAGAAAAAAAACAGTAAGTTGTAATATGTTATAATTTACATATGTTTGAGTGTAAAAAAAAATTGACAACCTATTTTGAGGGTTTCGAGTATGTGCCAGACAATAGCAAAGTTGTCATCGGGATAGTAATTCATTACCTGCTCCCACAAGACTCAAATTTTAAAGAAACATTCTTTCAATTGTTTAAAAAGTATATGTAAACACCCAGAATATTCTAGCGGTTGCAAGCATCTGACAGACGAGTATATAATACTCATGATGCTCGATGGGAGTGCGAGCGCAACAGACTCGCTGAGGATACATCTTTTGTATTGTTGGTTGTAGAGAAATTCTAACGGTATTTTAACGGAAAAAGTGAGCGCGCATAAGCTGCTGAGGTACTGTCCGAAATATAAGCAACTGTTTCAGTCTGAACATCTAACACTTCTTCATAAAAATAAGAAAACGCTTAAGAAGTTTTGCCTTAGAGTAAGATCTTTCACAGTACTTTAAGAAATATTTGGTGATCGAAAAATTTTGTAGACATAAAAAATAAAAAATATAGGTCAAAAGCCTGTGCAAAGTACTATATTTGCAACTTTTTGCCGCACTCAAAAAAAACGAAGTAACTTGAGCGGCCAAACCTTGCGGAGAAAAAGGCGAAATCCTGTTAGAGAGCGGAAATCCGCAGGATTTAGTTGCTATGGATATGTCAACAACAGTCAGGCAGGCGCCTATAACTTTCTCTAAGCAAATTCTTACAATTTTCAATTATTGCAAGGCTTCCATTGTTCTTCGCAAATTTCTAGTAACTGTATTTGAGTTGCATTTGGTCTTATTTTCATTTAAAATTTGACTTTATTTCGCTTATAAAGTGGAAGTAAAGCCAAACGGGCTTTAGTTTAATTTAAAAGCGAAATGAAACCAAATTTCATATTTTGCCTTATTTCATGTCACCGCTAAGAGTATCTTGAAGTAACTCAAATGAGAGATCAATGTTCTGTGCCTAATGGATGCATATGCTGTGAAGTTCATCCATCTGTGCATGTGAAAGTTCGAGCATTCAGTTATGTACATTGACAAGGTCAGAATCAATGCTTGTGTCGATTCGTCTTGATTTTGATCGAATATCGGAAATAGAACTATGCGCCCATGTCAGTTGAAATGATTTACAAACAAAGCAATTTCAAAACCATTTTCAATTCATCTCAAGATCTCAGTCAGTTGAATCAATATTCACACACAGTCTTTCAAACGAAGGTATGAATGGAGTCTCAATTACGCTAATAACAGAACATACGCCAATTTGTAAGTACTCGTACTTATTTCCGCAGCAATTATACCTCCTTTGAATGAAACTTAATAAAAATTTCCAACTCGTTTTTCAGCTTTCAGATATTTTACAATTACCTATGTACATCAAATAAGCAGATGTCTGAGAAAATTGAAGCACCGCGACTACCTGCGCGTGACATTATTAGGACTTGGAAGTGGAAAGTGGAGATTTCAAGTTTGGCAGGTCGGAACCAATCAACTCAAAGCGATGTGTGATGTGTGAAAACGTATAAAATTTTCAAATAAATTGCTTTTGAAAGATTTATTACAACAATTTACCCGAAGTGAGTGAGAATTATTAAATTTAATAAAAAGATGCATAGTTGTGTTGCCGTACAATTTTTGCTATGAAAATGGAACCATATTTTCAAAATGAATGAAGGGGAGAAAAAGTCTCATTCGAAGCTGCTAACAGTCCTTTTGAAACATGTTTAAAAATATCACTTGAACTATTTTTAAAAAAAAAATAAATTTCATCAGAATATTGGCTTACAACTTAGGAATTTACATACTTAGCTGTTGCTACAGTTCGGGGTGAACTTGACCTGGGTCTCCTTCTACTTGTGCGCAATATTCAAGATGAGGTCTTCCTATGCTACGTTGTCACTCCGGGATATATTCGAAGGCTCTGCGGGCCGTAGCATTGATGTCCATTCGCTTTACATGTTTCAGGCATCTTAAGCGATCGATGCGCAGTTTTCTGACTACTCGTATGTCGATGTCCCTGTACAGCTCATTGAATCTTCTTCTATAAAGCCCGTCAACGCAAACGGGAACACTTTTATAAGTTAGGACTGGATAATCATGCTCTTTTCAATTCGTAGATGTTGTACTCGTATGTCCCCGTTTTGTGACAGCATATACTTAGTTTACCCTCATTTATCGCTAAGCCCATTTTGACAGATTCTGTTTCAACTATTCGAACTATTCGATGACAGCCCGCCCTGTTCTTACAATTGTGCCGATATCATCGGGGAACTCCAGTAGTTGCACAGACTTTTGTCTGTTATATGCGGCCTTAAAATGAATGCAAAGATGGTGGGTATCGATTTCAAGGATCTGCCGGAGTATAAAGATTTTTGTCGATTGCGGATAGGAGGCCAAGCAGATTTTTGACGAAATGTTTCAGACGTTCACACAATATGGTAGACATGATCTTGTATATGAAGTTAAGGAGACTTATACCTCTATAATTGGTGGAGTTAAGGTGGTCTCTGTTTTTGTGAACCAAAACACTCTTATGTCACGATTTGAGAAATGAGTATACTAGTATGCTCTCCACAAAATCATCTTCAACAGCTTTGGATACCTTGTCCGGTAAGCCGTCAAGTCCAGCTGCTTTCTTTTATTTTAGCATGGACATTGCTATCCATATTTCATTTTGGTCAGGTGGACGGAAGTTTTGGCTATCATCATCTATGTTAAATGGTCTTTCTTCACGATTTCGTTGTTATACAGTTTTCTTAGCATCGACTGCAACTCTGAGGTTTCCTACTTCATCTCGACTTGCTTCTGTAAGGGTCCTGTTGCCTTGACATGCTCTTTTTACCTGCGGATAAAACTTCCGTAGGTACGTTGTTTCTGGAGTACAACCTCACAATACCTTCGATCACGCACTTCTCGTTTTAGTTTTAATTCTCCTGGAGAAGCCGATCTCTTCCCTTCCCTTCTGCTGGAAGAACTAATTCCTAGCTGTAGCGCCGCTTTATGTTTCTTGTTTAGATGCATGCGTGATTTTAAGATGGTGGACGGGTGAAACCCAGCACATCAGTTGCCGTGTCTCGGATGGCACATAGAGTGATTCCACTGGTCTTCGGTATTTGATACTAGCGGTATAGGAGTTGTTGAGTGGTTTTGGAATACGCTTCAGTGAAGTTTCTAGCGGTCTCTTCTGATTTCAACTTTTCTACATTATATGCTCTCACAGTGATTCTTCTCTGTTGTGGAGCTAAGCAAATCCACATTCGCACCATAACTGCAACAAGATGTTAATCCTAGACAAAGTTCGGCCGTCCAGAGTACCACTATGCCTTAGGTCTATCGTAATGGGATCAACTTTGATCAAGCTTTTCATGATCTGGAGACCACAATGTCTCTTTTTGCGTATTGAGATGCAGACGTTGTGTACTTGCTTAAGTGAAATTCCATCCCGCTGCAAAGTCAAAAAAGATAAGGCGGTTGCCAGACGTGGTGTCGTGTTGGCTATCGTTTCGTTACCAACTGTCCCTGATTTCCTAACCTGTCGTTATAATCGTACTTCAGCCACTGCGCATATGCTTTTCAAAGAGCGCGTTAAACCATTCTTTGTCAGCGTCGTCCTTATCTGCCTTTAGGGCATGTCGCATATTAGGCCTTTGTTGGAGGATTAAGTGTTGGTGCGGATAGTCATGTGTCGGAAGCTCTAGCCTTCTAGCCTAAGTCTGCCGCATTTGGCAAATCCGAAACCGAAGCCGAAGTTATTCCTCCTTCTTATGTCCGACCCATCCCATCGCACTTCCTGGATTGCAGTGATATCTGCATGATGTCTATGATGATGTAGGCTAGTATATTGCTATTGGCCGAGTACGCCCTTGCTATTTTAGCCTCCATGAGTAAGGGCTTAATTTTTCAGTTACAAAGAGCAACCAGAGTTAACAATATCCTGATCAATTAGATGTTCCCACGTAACACGGGCAAGAGCAAGAATTAGATATACCCATTCATGCTGGTTTTGAATATTTGAAAGCCATAATGACTAGGAAGTAAGGAGTTTGACAGGCATTCAGGACTTGAAAAAATATCAAGGTATTTTCAAGTACATCCATATTTAGGTTTCATAAGACGGGGCTAAGTAAGTATTCAAATTTTTGCATTCTCGGCACTCTCTGTCGGAAAAACCCTCTTCACAGCGTAAGCGTTGTACGAGTATTACCACTTTTTTTGTCTTATGCACTTCATCCAATGTGGAATAAAGAGTCTCATTAAGAAGAGAATAGCATCCAGGAGAGAAGTTCAGGGACTAGGCTTTAGTGATAAAGTTATGAATGTGGAGGGTCAATAACTTGTTGGCTTTGGTTGCTTTTCGCCGTATAGATCTCAACATGTTGTTCTTCGAATATTGTCGGTCCAGAGTGTCGAAACCATCCAAACTGTATTTTTGTTATAATCGAAATTGCAGTATCGATTTCATAATGAGAGGGAAAGATACAATTAATTGTAAAAAATCAGGTTGTAAACCAAAATCGTTAAAATTCGAATTGTTATCCAGTTTGCAGCTTCTAAATACTCGTAGTTTCCCTTACGGGAATGGAATTTCAGTCACAAGAAGTGCTAACAAAGCCGACCTGAAGTAAGAGACCTGTACCAAAAGTTGTGAAAATCCTAACGTTAGTAGTTATACTCGTACTTAAGTTTGTTAAAAGTTTTGGGCAAATGGGTTGGCGCTTAATTGGCATACACTTTCGAACATTTGGGCGCCTGTCTCAGAAAATATTGTCTTCCAAGCCCTAAATAGTTGAATATTTGACATAGCCCTATCAAAAGAAATCGCATGAACTCGACTACGAATTAACTGGTCCATTTCGCGATATGCATATGGGTTATGTTGTCGGGGTAGGTAGTCAGTAAGTCAATTATATTAAGAAGAGTATGTCACGTATCAACGGGGTGAGAATATATTTCGTATGTATCAACTACGACTACATTTTAAAAGAAATAATCATCATTGTCAAGACCGCACCAAACAGTAGACTCTGGTGATGTAACTGAATTTAATTTTTTTTTTACCTCGACTATGTCTTTGGCTCTGGTTTTCGATAGAAACTATGGCTGGCTCTAGTTTTTGAAGAGCCCAATCCGCAACTTTTTTGACAAGCAAAAAGAGACTCCCTTTTCATAAGAGACTCCTAAAAATCTCGAGACTGGCCGCATCATGAAATAAACCTTGCCAAATGCATCCTGAATAAATGACTGCTAATCTGCCAATTGAAGAAACATAGTCTGTTTATTAGGACTGAGGACCTTATCGAAGACAATACTGAAAGCTAGAAGTTGCAATTGGACCATCTATATGCCCTAAGCGGATGGCTTACTGTCCAATAGCTTGAAAAGTATCTTACAGAGGAATGTTGTTCATTACAGTGTTAGTGTTGGCCAAAATTAATAAAAAAAATAATGAAGCATGATAGGGTACATTATCGTGTTGGAAGACCCATAAATTGTTTCGCCATAAATTTAGACGTTTCTCACAATTGCCTCATTAAATTGTGACACGCTTCATTCACTCTGTATCATTGAGCACTTCTTAGCAACTTCCATTTAGAGCTGGTTTTGTTCGTAATTACATTCGTTGAAAAAAAGTATCTTGCTATTCGTACTTGGTTAATACCTTAAACTTGGTGATTCGGCGATCGCTCATAAGTATTTCGTTCGCTTTTTCCAAATTTTTCCCATTGTTTAAGTGCTGGGACGTCCAGATGCAAAGAAAAAACGGACGCAGAGGATTTAAACAGTCGTGTTAATCCAAAAGAACCCCTTCAATGACGAGCTCTATGTCTTGCCGAAACCTTCTTTGCACCTCTGTTTACATGCGCCATTGCAAATTATCCACAGTTGGCAACCACAATTGGTGTCCTATCACCCAACACTGCTTTTCTCGACAAAAACTATTGATTTGTCTACAAAGTGTTGACTAGCCGAGTTACACATACCAAGCGCGTGTTCCTTTTTGCTGGGTGCGCCTTTAATTCTGTCAACTCAATTTCGAAGTATAGTTTCTCAAGATCGATCTTCGGTTTAAGAATTACTTTCTCTGTTTGCCAGAGGCTTGGCATGTATGCCAGTGCCACACTAGTGTTGCAGATTCTCTTCGGAGTTACCAGCAGCCATTGAGGTTTGTGGCATAACTAGGTATATGCCATCGCACCTTGTTGACTTGAAGCTATCAAATGAAGCAACAGCCTGTTTGACGGCCCCATCTGTGCATAAATCACGACAGATAACAGCTTCTGTGTTCCACCCACTATGGGCTGAAAAGTCTGTGCCCTTTCTAAGAGAGGGCACCACTTGAATTAAATCCATACCATTTTCAGTTAGTACCAACCTTCAAAAGATACGTGTATAAATTTGACAGCTGTCGGACGATTAGTTCTCGAGATATAGCGTTGTGAGTGAAGTAACTTTTGTTATTGTGAAAAAAATGGATTCAAAGCAATTTCGTGTGTTGATTTATCATTGCTTTTTGATGGGAAAAAATGCAGCCGATGCAAAGAAATGACTTGATAAGTGTTACCCGGACTATGCACCAGCCGAACGAACCATTCGCAAGTGGATTGAAAAATTTAAAAGTTGTCATACAAGCACCGAAGATGATGTACGCAGTGGACGTCCAAAAGAGGCTGTTTCAGATGATCACATCAAAAAAGTCCACAAAATGATTACGAATGACCGTGAAGTGAAGTTGATCGAGATAGCTGAGGCTCTGAAGATATCAAAAGAGCGTGTTGGATATATCATACACGAATATTTGGACATGCGAAAGCTCTGTTCAAAGTGGATGCCGCGTTTGCTCACAGTCGACCAAAAACAAAAACGTGTTGATGATTCAGAGGAGTGTTTAAAGCTGTTCAACCGCAATAAAGCCGAATTTTTACGTCGGTATGTGACAATGGATGAAACTTGGCTCCATCACTTCACACCAGAGTCAAGTGGGCAGTCAGCTTAGTGGCGAGCAGGCGACGAACCTCGTCCAAAACGACCAAAAACTCAACAGCTGGCAAGGTTATGGCATCCGTATTTTGGAATGCACATGGAATAATTTTCATAAACTACGAGTATCTCCAAAAGAGGCAAACTATCAACAGCGACTATTACATTGCGTTGTTGCAGGGTTTGAAGGACGAAATCGCAGAAAAACGGCCGCATTTGAAGATAAAGAAAGTGCTGTTTCATCAAGACAATGCACCGTGTCGATGAAAACGATGGCAAAATTGAATGAATTCGGCTACGAATTGCTTCCCCACCCACCGTATTCTCCAGATTTGGCCCCCAGCGACTATTTCCTGTTCGCAGACCTCAAAAGAATGCTCGCCGGAAAGAGATTTAAGACCGATAAAAAAGTAATCGGCGAAACAGGGGCCTATTTTGAGGCTAAACCGAAATAGTACTACAAAAGTGGTATCGAAAGATTGAAAAATCGTTTCAATCAGTGTATCGTCCTCGAAGGCAACTATATTGATAAATAAAGTTGAATTTTGCAAAAATTTTGTGTTGTACTATAAAACGGCACGGACTTTTCAGCCCATGTGTTAACAGCTTCGTTAATAGAAATTGATTGTGAGCTGATTCTGAATAGGTTGTCTAGGAATTAAGTGAATATCTCTCCTTTTTTATTAGTCTATGGCCCATCAGATCTTCTGAGTGATTCTAAATTCTTCTGGAATCCACTTGATAAGGGCAGGTCCATGTTTCAGGACAGCTTGATTTTGTTCTTTTTTGAGTTCCGGAGAGCATCTACAGTCAAACCGATACCTGCTCATTAGCATGAAAGCATTCGATAGTACAAGCGATAATCTCTTTAGCGTATTTATTACGTAGCATAAAGTCGGTTATTTTCTAACTCATTTTTTGTCAAGGAGCAACCTACTTTATTTCATTTGAGTTTTATGCGAAATTATTGATGACCAGTAGAATATTGGTCCTGAATATAACGACTTTAAGACAAATACAGCCACCGCAATTAATAACTTCCATTACATATTCTGACAAGCTTTGTGGCTTTGACAAATACTTCAGCCTGAACTGATGTGGGTTCATTTACGTATGCAATTTAGATTCAATTGTGTTAAATGCTGTTATAACCCGAAGGTTGTCCTACAAGCTAACCAATATAACATCTAAAAATAAGCTCAATGCCTTGTGACCATCAAAAACCTTATAATAATAACGCACTCCAACTGAGATGGTGGTCTGCCAATCAATTAACATTTAACCAACGTTCCAAGGGACCAACAGGTATCCCGATCACCAACCGGCCAGTACAGAAAATCAGTAGAAACATTACCAGCTCATTATGAGGTTCGGTCTCGTCACTATAAAAAAGACTAAATAATTCGAAAAAAATCTAGGGTCCTGCAGATCTGCAAGGAAATACTGCGAAGAAGAACAAGAGTACCACAAGCAACATCTGTTAAAAGTTGACAAGGTTGCTTCGAAAGAAAAAATTATCGAACAATTTCAATTTGGGTGTACTCCTGAAAAGTACAGACGACTTCAGGATTCAAATAAACTTGGCTAAGTATGGATATGAAGCTAAGTCATGGCCAACATTAATTAACTCGGACAGTTTTTGAAGACGTAGCAAGAGAAGATCTTAACCCTGACCGATATGATTCGGTAGCACAAACAGCAAGCAACCAAGGCAAGGCAAAAATCCAACTTATACTATGGAACCCCTTGAATGGAGATCATATGTTCGTATTCAGGGACCTATGCATGCGAACTGAGAAATCAGGTTTCTATTACTCAGTCATATTCACCATAACTTTGTTTTGCTTATTTATGAACTTAACAGCCCGTCTCCACGAGACAAGATTATGTCAAACAAAACATCTGACATCTAGTCTGCCATATTTGTTTTTGTTAACGCTGGGAAAATTATGTCAAGACATTTTATTTTGTAAACAAATTCTAAGGCGATAGCAACCAAATTAAATCATCTCTCGTACTCGGTACGTTTGCAATATTTAAATACAAAATGACAACACAACCAAATAAAATGCAACTGGATGCAATCAAATTGTACATTTATCAAAAACTTACCGCCAAATACACTATATTTATATTTCTCTAATATTTTTGAGAGGCAAAGGAACGTTTATCCCAAAAATAAATAGAAAACAGCTCCCATATACACGAAATGTCCCCGGATTTTCATCTAATCTCATGTCAGGCCATAAAAATTAAGATCCATGCTCTGATAGTAGTTTGAATTTGGACATCGATTTTTGTGCCTCAATTAGACATATATGTATTCATGACATGTTTATCATCTAGGCATCGTTCATGTCCTGCGGAGAAGGCCTGTTACGAACAACAAGACATACAAATAAGAAGGTCATGACATGCAAGACAACTATAGAATAGAATGTTTATTTACTCGTGCGGTTCTCTTGAAAAAGTCAATTGTGAATAGTACAACACGTCCGATTTTCCATAAAAATAAATCACATTAAATACAAAAGACAATGAAAGGTTTTAAATTCGAAAATCGGAAATGCATTGCCAACTGACTATCACAAATAGATTATCGCGATCACAATCAATTTTGAATAGTCTAGAACGTCAGCAAAAGTCTCAACTTTTCTTGTGATACGATTTATATGATATTTTTATTCTCATGATGTTTATCTTCACTTTTTCATATCGATAGTAACCGCAGATTTTCTTAAATACACATAAAATCAAAGATCACCTCGCCGCCGTTTGTTTACCCATCTGTCTTCAAGTCTACAAGTGAATTTATTTCAATGGACTCGCTGAAATACATTCACCTCGCCATTAATATTTTTCAAAATATAAAATTCACCCAATATACCCAATATATTTAAAATAGTAAAATTTTTTTTAAAAATAAAAAAAACACACTCACCATGCAAACGTTCATTTTCCATTTGAAAGGATGCCAAACTTGGATCCTGTCGAATTTGTGCGGGTAAACCTCGCCATACTTGTAGCGATTGCTCTGTTACTTGATTAGGAGCAACTAAATTGAAAAGGGATTTCCTTCGATGAGGTTCCCTGGACCTTGACCGACGAAACATTTTCAGTTGGTCTCGTATGCCCATTTTCTACGGAGCGTATCTAATAGATTTCGTTTCACTTCAAAAAACCAAATTTCACTGCTTCACTTCAGTTCAGTTCTCGTAAATACGAGTATTGATTGAAATAAAATAAAAATAAAATAAAAACAAATCTCACACTAAAACATCACGAAACTTCACTCCCAAATGGTTTTTTGATATTTCGAGAGCACAATAAGCACGCAGGAGACAACTTTCCAGGTCACGACTTGAGCTTGAGAGTACAATATTTATGATGTATCCGTTCGTTCGTTCGTTCTATTTTTCTTCTTATTTTTTTATTTCTTTTTTTTTTGTATTATATTTGAGATTTTAGGGCAAGAACCGTTGCTCAATTTTTTCGACTTCACCATAAAAATGCGCGCGCTACAATACTATGGACTTCTTAAAAACGAGGTTAAACGAGATTGCTCCGGTTGTCCATACAATGTGCCCAATGAAAGGACATCAAAGAAGACATAATAAATTGTTGTAATGAATATTTCGAGGCTGAGTATATACGTTAACGGTCAGTGCCAATGTCATGGGAAAATCAAATTCCGTATAAAATATCCATCCATCCGAACACTCTGCCGTTCGACGAGAGACAAAAACAATCCCGTAGATACGTATTTATGTGTTGCGCTCTAGAAGCAGTCTGTTCGGTTCTGTTTTCTATGTTTCTGTATTTCTTGGTTTTATGCTTTTGTATTTCTGAGTTCCTAGGTTAGGTTCTCTCTACTCTCTGGCTTTCTGGATTGTGTTGTGGTAGACAGCTCGAATCCAATTGACTGCCACCATCCACCCACTTACGCGGGTGAAAAACTTATTTTCGGCAAACAGAAAGCTTTTGACTTTTTCTACCCATCATCGTTTGTTGTCTTTGTTTAGCTCCTGGTGAATGGTAATCCGAAATGAAATTAAAAAAAAAAAACTGAAACCAGCTTAAGAATGAATTTGGTTGGAAGGGGGTAAGTTCAAAGGGAAATCCCCACGTGCTTGCAGAAATCCACAAATGCCTATGGTGCGTATACGTAACGTCTTTTTTTCATTTTTTGATTTTCGTGTCGTAAGTGCTTTTATATACATGTAGTTTGCATTAGGGAGCGGTATAACATTCACAAGGGATATAACACGAACGTAAAATGTCGCGGCAGTTATGCTATGTCGACACGTACGAAGTAACAGCGACCGCGGACAAGATTATAGCTATGGAGAACCACATTAGCGGATGGTTCTGTGAGAAATGAATTTCGATTCTTACGACTTTTTCTCTATCTATTTCCCATTAAAGTTTTTTCTTTTTTTTTTACATTTATTCTGACAGCGAAAAGACGTGGTAAGACAATAACAAAACTATTGTCCTTTGAATGTCAATATTTATCGATATTATCGATAATCGATAGTATTGTACTTAGCGGTACTTCTGCTCTATTCAACCTGTTGAACTTTAAAAGAACGACTGAGCATTCGATTGAAATGAATGTAACACAAATAGAACTATCCACAGTTGTACGGACTTGGTGTAAGGTGGTGTTTTTGTCTCTTTGTTTTCTGCCATTATCTTATTTGCGTTCTTATCGAGGATTATCTCAACATCGCATCATGAAGTTCACGACAACTTGGCAGAATAGCATGCGAAGGTATTCTAATTTATCATTACTGCTAAGGTTGGGCTTTTATAAGAAGGATAATTCACTGTTTGCGTATTTATAGGCCAATCGCATAGTGTTAGCGATTTTAATAGTGTTTATTATGAAACTGTAAAATTGAATTTCGAATTATACCAAAGGTGAGTCAATATGTGCAAAGCAACTTTAAGAGTCATAAAAAAAATTTATCTAAGTTCCATCACGACCATCACACTTAGACCTTTGCCGATACAAAACTCAACTTCATTCATATGTCCATCAGGAGCAGACTTGCAGCGGCCGATTCATTGGAATTAATTCTCGGCAATTTCGCGTTCAATATTAGCTCTGATCTAACATCTCTCATTTGTTGGCATAGACCAACGATTTGACGTAGGACCAAAGTGTAAACAATATAGAGGTGTCAAATCTCACGAGCAAGGCGGCCAATTAACTTTTCTATTTATTTAGATAAAACTCTGACTTCCACAGTTCAACCGTTTGGCCCGCTGTTTGGCAAGTTGTGCTACCCTGTTGAAACCACATCTCACCAATATAAAATGCACGGAATTGTGGCACGTGGTGACCATCACCACTAACAAAAATTTGCAGTTAAATGACGTCGCCAACATGAAAGTGTAGTGACGTCTTATGCAGCACATGCGGGTTGGTAGCCATCCAATAATGCATATTGTGCTCATTTACAAAGTCATTTAGCCAGAAAAGCGCTTCATCACTTAAGACGATTTTGCGATAAAATTCCGAATCAGTTGTAATCATTTCCAGACGCCAATTTCAGAAAGTTCGATTCTTCCACTGATCATCTGGCACTATCAGTGATTCGGTAAAAAGCATCAGACCATCACACTGTGCCCAATGCAAAGCTAACAAAATTAAGATTGAGATAAAGAAGCCTTTTGGTTACGACTTAATACCCGGAGAAATCCTTAAAATGCTGCCTAGAAAAGCATTGACCTAAGCTTCTTTGCATTATTAACGCTGCACTGTTGTTGAAATAAGTTATGAGTCAGTTAAAAGTTGCTAAACTCATAAACTCATGAGACATAAACTGTCAATTAATTACAGATAAAATCGTCTACCTAATCACCAGTTTGGGGTCAGGAGTGATTCCACTTTTAATCATGTGCATGGAATCACCGACGTAAATGACAAAGTTTTGGGAGAAAAGGGATTTGCTCAAGCGTATTCCTCTATATCCGTAAGCTTTTGATAAGCTATGGCATGAAGGGTTAAAGTTCAAATTACGGCGGATCTTGCCACTGACCTTTTATAATATACTGCCAAATTACTAAGATTCGCAACTTAAAGAGATTTTGCCGGGCGTACCACAGGGAGGTGTTCTCGGTCCTCTTCTGTATCTCCTTTATACTCGAGACATAACCATAGAAGAGGGGGTTTTTGTTATGATTCTAGAATATTTTACTCTGCTTTACTGTGGCCAAGAATCAACCAATAACTTACCTTTGCCTCTCCCCATTTTGCGTCATTTTACACTGTTCGCTTTAACTTCTACCCGGTATGGTGGCCTGTTGTTCCCCTCTACAAATGTTAGCTGTGTGAAAGTTCCAGACATCCAGAGTACTGTAATAGATATTGCTGAGAAGCATGAATGTCAATTATTAAAGTTGAAATACAATTTTAGAAACTGCGTTATACAGGCATCTCCGGTAGTTTCATGTAGATACAATGTTTGCAAAAGTTGTGCCTCAACTCTACTGCAATATGAGTACAGGATGGACCTGATATCCTGGTGACTAAAGGTACGATCAGACGGTCATCCAAACTTGTTAGCCGGATGACATGCTGATGTCAGTGAACTTTTGTAATTCGGTGGTCATCTGCATGTCATCTGCAAGCGTGTTATCCACTAGATGACACCCGTTCGGTCATCCGAGTGTCATTTTTTCCCAAAATGTATGACATGCTTGCTTTGTCATCCGGTTGACATGCCTGGATGACATAGCCGGATGACAGGCGATCACACGAAATGACACTAATAGCACGGATGACACTAATGACACTGATGACAATTTGTAATTAGTTGTTTGCGAAAAACGAAAACGTCAGTAAAATAAAACAACATAAAAAGGGTAAGAGATAAACGAGGAGGGAAAACAAAAGTTTGTATAATTATAGGGCGCCCAATGTTCGATAAATTTGATATCTATATAAGTTGGAAAAGAGTGCACTGCTGTCGGTTGGGCAGCTTCGACGGACGGTTCAGCGTTTGACAACTGCGTCAACTCATTTAAAATCTAAAATACCTATGGACGTCGGTGGACATGATTGTGTTACTTCGGAAGACTTCAAAAAGTTCATTTCACTTAGATGAGGCCACTATGCCTTCACAATTTCGCCTGTCCCTTGGCCTGATTTTCTGGCTCGAAATTTGCCCCAATGGACTTTGAAATGGCTACGGAGTGATTGCCATATAAAATGCACCTCGACATCGTCAACACCCTCAATATTTAAATTGGCCGCCACCTGTTTCCAGGAATTAATTTTGGAGTTCGGAGTTTTGTAATCCTTCAGCCCACTATCACAAAGAAAGGACAAGACGGTTCCAGGAAAATAATATTTTTCTGCTGCTTTTTTCCCTGAAATCATGAGTGTTTTGTTTTTGGCCTCAATATCGGCTTCACCGTCGTTGCCACTCATTTTATAACACAGAAAGAAAACGGAAATTAACTTTTAACTTTTTCAGCTATGCAAACGTGTCATCCGATGTTAGATGACAATGTGGAAAGTCAAGTAATGTCATCCATGGACCTTGTCATTCGGATGACATGCTGACATGACAATAGCAATGACAAGCGATCACACGATCAATCAAATCAGTCATCTGGATGACATATCAGATGACACGATTTCTATGTCATCCGGTTGACACGTTCAATTACTTTAGGACAAATTCTACGTCATAGTAACGTTAGGATGTCATCCGGATGACAAGTTTGGATAACCGTCTGATCAGACCTTAAGCCCTCGAAATTTAATAAGCCTTGTATGCTAAGCTGCCGTTTCCGTTCTTTATCCAACCAAGAAAGCAAGTTCGGGAAGAAATACGAAAAAACTGCAAAGAAATGTAAAAGTGAAAAAAGTTTCGTATACTGAACGAATCCCTGGGGCAACGGAGCGTTTATTTTGTAGAAAATGTACAATGTATTATAAACACGTCCAAAAGAGCTTAGAGTGTTGTAAAAGGTAACGTCTAACCAACACTTTAGGCGAATTATAGTGTTTCATTTTTCAAGACGTTAGTACTTAATTGCGTCTCAAGGTCAAAGAAGCAGCCAAGTGCAAATGCAACAATACGTTTGATTTCTGAGAAGAACCAAGATGGACCAAATTCTTAGCAATCTGAAATTTATAGCTGTCTTCTATTACGTTTAATCTAATTCACCGACTAGATACACGAATATTTTATTTAGATTATGAACTTTGTTTGGTCCTTATTCTCCCATAACCTCTTCTATGAAGCAAAATGTGTTATGAGACTTACTATGCCCAAAGGGGCTAGAGTGATCGCGTTCACTGACGACAATGCCACGGTAAACCTAACCAAGAACATCATCGAAATAGAATGCGCCACGGATGAAGCTGTAGCTTACATCATAACTTGGAGTCTGCTGGTCTCGCCCGAAGCTATCCTTAAAACAAAGTGGATGGATGCTTTTGATCAACAGTGGCCTGGGAGAGTGCCGGTGTTTAGAGTGATCCCTTCGATCAACACTGCTCCAGTATGGGCGTGTGCACTAGCGGCAAAAGAGTTAAAAAGAAAACTGCCGTCAGCGTAAAGGATTGTCAGCGCCATTCAATTAATCTCTGATGAAGAAGCTTATGTTTTAGCCGAAATAAAATTCTTGACAATAGAATGTTGAGAGTGTACTTTAGGTGAACCTTGAACCGGCATGAGCCCAAAATTTGTCATTAAATCATAGCTATCGACAGCAAGATTAATACTACCTTATTCAGATCCTTTTATACTTTTAGAGAACTTCGGCGAAATTACATATATCCCAACATTGATTTGACAATGACGTTCATGTAAGCACCCCTCTAGATCTTTCTCGGAAAAGCTACTTTCATGAACGACAAGTCAATCAATTTCTTCACAGATGGATCCAAGACTAATTGCAGGTTTGGTGGTTGTGTTTTCTTTAATAAACTTAACGTAAGCCTCTTCTTCCTCATATAAAATCACTATACCGTGCTTCAGGCGGAAAATTTACCGACTTACGAAGTCTTTTCATATCTGAAAGAAAAATGATATCGAAATTTTCCGTATAGTCAAGGCGCTATCAGATCCCTGGATTCCGTTTCACTAAATTCTAAAAAACCCCTTGAAAGCCGATCATTCCGCAATCAGCTGGCCGAGCTGTTCAGCATCCACTTATGTTGGGTCGCTACGTATAAGCAAGTAGTTTAGACAGGAAAAAACCGTTGGGAAACATGCTTAGCGATAAAAAAAAAACTGGCCAAAACTAGATCGCTTTAAGAGTTTGACCATTCTAAATGGGGGGCATATCAACACCATAGGTGTCATCGCTTGACACTGTTTTACAAAAAGGCTTGACGTTTTTACAAACGGCGTCTGGAAAAACTGCTGGGAGAAAAAGGAAGAAAGACGAAAACTCAACATGATCTACAGCGATCTAGGCATTCTAAACATTATAGAAGTTCCTACTCTCCTCCGCTTCGTTGGAAAATCAAATTGGTTCCAAGAGTAGGACCATCATCCACGTGGAATGGACCAGCAGGGGTAAGTGGTTGGCTTTTCTGTCACTCACTGTCACTAAACCTAACCTAATCCGTTCTGAACTGTGTTTTTAGAATTTGGAATTTGATTTGATTCAAGACAAATAGCTATTATTGAAGTAACAAAAGTGCGAATCCTACGGTTCTACAAAAAAACCTTCAAAAGATGATGCCTTAAACAACTGTCCTATGTATTCGGATTGATATTCTTGCGGTCAATCACATCGACGTAGGAACGTTTTGTTGATACTGTGAAGAAAATCTAAAGAAAACGCTCTATGGTTTTGCTAAATGTAAACATATGCAGTTCAACTTTTTTTTCTCCTATCAAAGTTTCACGACAGAACCATCCTTTAATCGATTTAGGGGTGTGTGTTCAGAAAACAAAAACAAACACAACTCAAAAAGAAACTTTCAAAGCCACATAAACACTTCGGATGATGTCAGTGCATTAAAAGTACTGTCAACCGATCAACGAACTACGAGTAGTCAAGAGCCAATCCTTAGGGTGTGGGGGTTGTCATTGAAAACTGCACTTCTTTTCGTTCCACTTTCTGGCATTTACCATTAATTATTCATCCATTATGGTTGAAATGTTTGTAAATAAACTTTTGCATTCTAAATAATTTATTTGAAGACGAACAAGAACATTATTTGCAAGACATACCTACATAACTTTCCTGCAATTTTTCTTTTAATAGCTTTGTTCAATGAAGTACGAGTATATACTTCCAAGAAGTTCAGAACAAAAAAGTCCAAGTTTTTTCCATTAAATAAGAAAAATGTCTGTCCTAAACTGATCAGCTTTAATTTCAAACAGATAGGAGATAAATTTCCTATAACTTGCCTTCGGGTAGAACAGATTTTTGAGAAATGTCAAAAACAGCTGTTGAATTTGATTTGAATCCAGCGATTGTGGTTTTAATTTTTTGTTTAAACTAAACGATGGAAATAAAGTCAGTATAGGTAGTTTAGTGCTTCCCCAATTCATGTCAGAATTTAGAAAACAGTAAGAACAAAATTAAATAGAATTAAACATGCTTTACGTAAATTTTTGACAGCTAACATATGGCTGCACTTTTCTATTCTAACTTGATCTGACATTTTTTTAAAAATTGTGCTGTTCTGTTTAGCTTTTGTCTCATTGAACAAAGCTAATTGCAACGTGTACGAGAATGTCATGTCCACTTCAACTATCTACTCGTATGGATCTGTGAGATGGTTGTCAAAGTGTGACGGGGAAATAGTAATGCACTGAAAGCGAACAAAACGAATTCGAAGGGCACTATCTATGTCGTACGTGTTTTGACTGGACAATCCTGAAACAGAGAGAACTTGTTGCCATTAACAAACGATAGAAGGCACGCCGGCAGATTGAGGTCCTCCCACAGACAATCAACGATACGAATAGAATATGCTTGTTACAAGTGTAGACTCACATGAAATGCCAAACGTTAACACCCTCTAGTCGACTAGTGAATTAATGATTGTAGGGGGTGCAAATGATGAGTTGATGAGTCGTAATTACAAATTGGTAAAGAGCCTTTGAATTTATATATGATACTATACTTTCCGACACAGCAGGGGTGCTTTTCAGAGATTTACGTTGTTGCTGGACTTGCTACTCGTATTGACACCGACCGCTTATATAGTAATTGGATCACGTTTAGTAATTTTAGAACTCATTACGACACATGAAGTTGCCGAGAGGGCAACTTTATGAATAGTTATTTAATTAATCTCCTACGCAACTATTGCAAGTTTAATTAAAATGGAACAGTAACGGCTCGTTTGCAGTGAGAGAGGTATTTTTCGAACAGAGCTACGTTGTCCTGATATCATAGAACAATTTTGAATGATGTCTATAGTGGGATGATTGGTTTACTCTTTGCCAGACATTTCAAATAAAAAATTATTTGCATCTTAGAAACGGACATTGAGACTTTTCAAGCTTGTCTCAAATATCTTCAGGTGGCGCTACAGTCCGGGGTGGACCTGGGCCTCAATCAACAAGCGTCTCCAGCTAGCTCGATCTTTTGCTCAAATATCGTAGCTCTTTAATCAGCCTGGCGATACCCAGCATTATAACTGTTTCTGCACATCGTCTGTGGTTATTTTACCTTGAGGTGAGGTACTGGTTGTTGTCCATCCGGACTCGACTTGCAAATGTTGCACAAGATACAATAGATAGCAGCACTATATAGGTATACATGACAGTGAAGGAATTCCTTAGCCGGAATCAACAATAGTGTCATCACCCACTTCAAATAGAAGCAAAACACAAACTTTTTCTGGACTACTTCGACGTTTTGGAGTTCATGACGATAAAGATGTCCAAAAATCAACCGAATTCTTAAAAAAGAAATCGAAAACGAAAGCAGATGCAGAGCAGATTAATGGGTTAACGGTAACACTCACATCCCCGAAGTATGGTTCTGCTTTCGGTTCAAGAAGCCCCTCAACGTAGGGGTTGTACCGTCGGCGTAACTTCCCAATTACGTAAAAAGCAGTTAATTATGAGAGAGACACCAGTTTCGAATGCCATCAACTCTTTGTAGTTTAGATCACGACCCCAAAGGTTGACAGACTGAAAATTGAGTTTATACATCTGAAACGTACACCGATGGTGTTTCTCAAACACCTGAATCTGGCCTCACGCGGGACAAGGCACTTATTACCGCGATTCGAGAGATATGATAGATAGGATCATGTATGCAAAAATGGAAAATTGTTATTTTTATTGCAGCTCCCATAGAAGACCGCACATGTTAGAATTCGTCTTGGAAGATCGGCTAGGCTAAATATTAATAAGATTTAAACCGATTAATGATCAGCCGGCTGTGATCAAGGAACCTTTCGAATATATCAACCTCATAAGTGCACAAGCTCCAGCTTTATTACCTTCTGCATGGATCCTATCCGAGATGTCAATATTGTACTCGGGGACTCCAATGCCATAATCAGTAAGGAAAACATCTTCGGCGTCTGACAACAGACCATGGCTTTCGGCTAATAGATCAGACATTCGAACGATCGGTATCAAACATTATGAATGTGCAAAAATTCACAGGGGCAAACGTCGACTTTTACCACTTTCTTATTGCAGCCAAATTTAAAGCTTTCACAAACTTTAGGATATTTTTCAGGAAAGCTAAGCGTTTGGCGGCTAACTTCAAGCGCGGAATGGAAACTCTTCAAAACAGTGAAGAAAACTCGGTCACTGAAGCGCACGGGCAATAGAAAGAGAGAGCGATAGTATATTCGAAATTACTTCCATTTGCCTTCCAGCACGACTTAAGACGATGTGGCCACTCATCGATTGCGAGACGCACTTCATGCATGGGGAAATTGTCCACTGCACGGACAAGGGCTCGCTTCAACGACTCAGTATTTGAGTGTCGAGTAGAGCAAGCCATGCCCTCTAATACGGACCAAAACTTGTAATCCAACGGGTTGAAGTCTGGACTACCAGCTGGCCAATCATCCGTGTTATGAAGTCCGGAACGTTGTTTTTGAGCCACAATTGAGTCGCTTTTGCTTTGTGAGCTGGAGCAGAGTCTTGCTTGAAAGTCCAGGCCTTGTTGTTGAATATTGATTGGTTGAGAGATTTCAAAATGAGTTTCAAGACAGTCAATTGATATACTTTGGCCGATGTTTTCACTCCTTTCTCGCAAAAATGGAGCTTGGTAATGCCATCGTAGCACACTCCCCACCATGCCATTATAGACGCGGTATGGTAGCCTCTTTGAACCCTCGGGATGAGTTGGAGTGCTTCTCTGGATGACCGAGCATACACACGATCGTTCTGCTTACTAAACGATTCTTCTACGGTGAAGATTTTTTCGTCAGTAAACAGAATTTGTCTGTGAGAGTTCTTTGCGTGCCGGCTTTCGATCATCGCTTGCGTTTTTTCTTCAATGCGGCCGTGAGCAGGTGTCCAGTGTGTCGCTTGTACGCGCTGAGTCCTAAATCTTCTTTGACAATGCGAGACATGGATTTTTGCGAAATTTGCATTTCTCGCGACAAGATTTTCTGTTTTCGCAGCGGTTTTCGGTCGATTCGTTTCTTCGCGGCTTTGATCGCTTTCGGAGTTCTCACAGTGCGCAGACGGCCGGATCTTTGACGGTCTCGTACTCCACCAGTATCGTCAAACAACTTCACAGAACGATACACAAAATTGCGAGTGATTCCAAGCGGTCGCAATGTCCTAAAGATATCGCCTTTTTCCATGTTGCATACAACAATACGATTTTCGATGTCGCCCCATTCCATGATTGTAAGCAATTAATGTCAAAAACTTTTTGAGTCACAATGAAGCATAAATAACAACTGTCAAATCGCAATCAATACGGAATGGATTCGCCCAGTGTTGCATTCGTAATGAGTGAGTTCAGTTGTGTACCAGTATTTATGACTTGACTAAGTAGAGCAAATAAAGGTGGCTGAAACCATGTACGATGACTGGACTATCAGTTCTATATTTCATTAATTTTAAGGAAAGCAATCCTATATCTTGTAAGAACTACAAAGGCATTTCTCTGATAAATGTAGCGTAAAAAATCCAATGTACTGTGTGAACGCCCCAAGCCTTTCTGTACCACACTAATCGGCACGTACTAGTGTGGCTTCCGGCCGGGCAGACGACAGTCAACCAAATGTCTCCACTTAAAGAAATGACGGAAGAGACCAATGAATTTTAGCCTGAGACTCACCATGTTTTCAACGACTTTCTAGCTGCATATGTCAAGGAAATGCACTCTGTGATTTCCTTAATTAAATGCGCAGAGCGAAGGTTAACACGGAAGGCGCTATCTTCAACAAGTCTCTCCACCTGCTGGTATACGCCCGACATTGATATCATCGCTCCCAACATGCCTCATCGAAGAATAGGCGAAAAAAATTAAACTTGTAGTAAATGACAACATAACTAAATACGAGTACCTACATGTTGTCAACAAACAAAGAAGCATCTGTTCACCGCCTGGGACTCAAAGGCACTTTTGACAACAGTAATTTTGAAATAGTTAAGGAATGTACACACCAGTGGAGATTAGGCAAAAACGTTCCCTAGGAAACCGCTACTTCCTCCTTTCGTCGTTTAAATGGGTTCAAAACTCTTAAACTCGGAAAATGAAATGCAAAAACACTTGATTCTGCCAATTCTACTCTATGGAGCCGAGTGCTGGACGATAAGCCGAAAGCAAAGTAGATACTGAACACTTTCTAAAGAAAACTTCTTTGTCTAATATTTGGTACTGTATACGAGGAGGACAAACTGAGAAGAAGATACAACCGAACTGTGGTGAATGTTGTACGAAAAGCTAAAACATGACAACTATACTGATCGACCACATAGTGCGAATGTACAATAATGCTTCACCAAAGACGGTTTTGAATCACAGCCTTCAGGTTGAAGGCGACAAGGAAGATCGAACAACCTCCGTTTTAAGAACTTAGCCATCGCGGCCGCCAGAGTGCTGAAAGCCTGGGAGCAAAGAGAGGAGAAGACTGGTGTACATCAGGAGACTTCTCACAGGTCGGGAGCTCATTAAGTAAAGCAAATATTTCTTCGAATTCAACCTATATTCTCGGCTTACATGCAGTGTTTAAAGTTGTAAGTCTTTAAGCTATGAGTCCTTTCTGAAAGATACCAAAATGTCGCTTCATTTCAAGCACTTTTTTGGCTTCAGTGCGAAAGTACTTATGTACTATCCTTAAGACTGTTGCCTGATAAGATATGTGTTTGAATTTTTGTAGCAGAAATGGCCATATTTGTATGCGAAGGATGACAGCCCACGAATAAGCGAATGCATGTATGTAATTTAGCCCAATTCTATTTGACTAAATTTCTAAGTAAACCTGGCGTACTTTTGTTAAAATTTTGATGGTGTTGGGCAAGTATTATTGTACAAAATGCACATATCTGTGTATCTACTTTAGCTTTTTAGCTTTAACTTGTTCTATCAGCGTAATAATTATATTATATGTACTTCATGCACGATGTCGTTGCACACTTATCCTCTGGTTGATCTTATCCTGTTCTAAGAAGAACATAACTTAAGACCACCGGGAACAAAAGAGTGAAATAATAATTCCAATTCGGATGACAGATTCTTCTAATGCCTTCCTATTATCTCATCACACGCAGTATTTCTCTCTCGAAACTGTAAAATGCTTCTTTATCCATTTTCGTCAAGGCCTAAGCCTCTGCGCCATAGAGCATGTCATATGTATACTCGTACATACAAATTGCGACTCGAACCCAAAGAAACACTGCTTTGGCAAGAGCAATTCTGCTTCCGATTTCTGCCCTTAAGTCGTTGCTGTCTGCAACGTCCCCTTTTAGGTTGATACACTTATTCTAGCGATTTTTCAACCTCTTGATCCCGTCCGAAAAGTAATTTTCCGGAAGGTCTGCAATATACTCCTCCGTAGGGTCGATGATTTCCTCGCGTGATCTGAATTTTTTATTGATGAGCCATCTTTTGAGGTTTGGAAAGAGATAATAGTCCGAGGGAGCCAAATCGGGCGAATACGGTGGATGCGACAGTAATTGGAGCCATTGATTTAGCCGTGCGCCTGCGCATTGTCTTGCAAAAACGAAATTTTTTCGCTTCATGTGAGGCCGTTTTGCAGCGATTTCGGCCTTCAATCGCTCCAATAATGCACAGTAATACTCGCTGTTGATGGTTTTTCCTTTTTTGAGGTAGTCCACGAAGAGTATGCCATGACAATCCCAGAAAACCGACGCCATAACTTTTGCGTCCCATTGAGCCTCCCTGGGCCGCTTCGGAGCACTCGTGCCGGCTTCAGTCCATTGCCGGGCACTCATTCTGTTCTCTGTTGTGTAAAATTGGATCCAGGTTTTATCAACAGTTACCAATCGACGCCAAAAGTCCGCCCGATTTCGCATCAGCAAGTCCAAACACTCTTTCGAAGTGCTCTCGCGTTCGTGTTTTTGGTCAGGAGTAAGCATGCGCGGCACCCAGCGGCAGGATAACATCTTCATATGCAGAATATTGCCCAAAATATGGCGTGTGCGCTCAGTACTAATCTTTGTGGTATCTGCTAGCTCGCGCACCTTTACTTTCCGGTCAGCCAACACCATTTCATGTATTTTTTTGACATTGTCCTCTGTAACCGCATCGGAGAGCCTGCCGCTGCGGACTTGATCGGTAGTGGAGTTGCGGCCACCACGAAACGGAGCATAAGCCCCATAATATTTATCCAACTTTTCTTTTGTTTCCTTAGCCGTTTTGCCTCTCAAAAAATAATGTTTTATGAGAGAACGAAAATCGTTTTTGTCCATACTCAACATGATGCCAAACACGTCAACAACAATCAGCTATCAAAACAAAACTAAAGACAGTATCGCACTGAAATTTTGCATGTCTGCCTAAATATGAACGGACTTCAAGGCACCATAGCCTTTTTTGCAGTAGCAGCGCATTCTGGCGGTCAAGGAGGTTAGTTTTCACCCCACCTAGTATATGGAATTCACAACTACATTTAAGTCATAATTACCAATGAACAAGCTGCTGGTAGTATGCGTCGTTTTCTGATGACAGCATGTACTTTGTTTCACCCTCGTTTACCGTCCGATGAATACTAACCCCCAGCTCCGCCTTGAAGAACAACCCAGTAAAAGAAGAGTTCTTCTCAAGTAAAAAATAAACCTTAACCAACACGTCATGCCTAACTTTTGGTAGCTCAGCTGGCTTATGTTTAGAAAGGATGAAACAGGTTTTTGGTTGAGATCCAATTTCACCCTCGGCAATCTAAATAAGGATTGAGCTTCAAATTAATACAAAGCAACGTTGGCAAGTCTAGTTCCCTAGAAAATACATCCCCAATGATAAGATGGTTTCTACTATAGAAATGAACAGTCCAATCAGCTGGCAGCCCGGTATGGGCCATGGCCTAGCTTCTTGACACTCAATTGTGTTGCTTATGTTGTCATTTTTGACGGTTTGATTTACGGTTTATTGCCGAGTCCGAACGGCACTCTTTAGAAGCTTTTTCATAGGCAATTTTACTTTCGCGAGTTTGCCATTGCCCGCCGAAAGGGTAATGACGATTCGAAAAATTGTTGGTACTTTCTTTTGAGTCAGGCAGTTTCCTCATAAAACAGAATCCTGCTACCATTACGGGTATTGAAAAACAAATCATTGTTCATCTGTCGTATACCATATATTTGTTAAATGATCACTCGAAACGGTGCTAAAATTTCGAATACATTAACACCTCGACGGCGGTTTTCCTCTATAAGGCGGCTCCTTATTTGTGGAGACTTTTCTGATTTGTCCCACATTCTTCATATTCCTAGTTGGGTGTTACTTTTCATGTCTGGAAGCATATAGATGGATGGAAAGATTCAGTTACGGCTTAGAAAGCTGTCCTTCAATCATAGGTTTTTCAGGAATACACTGCTTATCTGTAACTTGGTCTTACATTAGCAATTTCGACTAATGGTGCCAAATAGTGTAAAAGTGGACTAAAAGTCTGCGGTAATCAAATCGAATAAATGACCTTAACTTGATTCTCGAGTGAGAGTCATTATCCACAGCCATAATCTGTAAATGGCTGGAAATAAAGTTTAATGCCAAGTCTTCTTCCTATGACCATATTCCTTCATGCTAGACCATTAACAAAACTGCTTACAAAAGTCGAAAACTAAAACAAAACCAATTTCAATGGCAATGCGAGTATACTCGTACAACATTGTCCTGATTCCAATATTCGACCTCCAACTCCAACATTTTTATTTAATTTTTCTACTGAACCACCCACTCGTACCACTAACCTTCCGTTTCGTTTACTACACCTGTTAGCCTGTCAAACGAAAAAGGATTGAATTTACAATACCAATGACAATTAGTAATTATTATGACTACTCGTTTGGTGTTGTTTGGAAATTCTTTTGTTGTGGCCCAACTGGAAGTTGGGGTTACTATGTCGCTCGTACAACTCATATGAACACGACCACGACCAAGTTGCAATATTCATTCAACTCACATAACAGTCTAGGTTCTGTAGTCGAAAACGTGACAAACAGCCCCCGAAGTAAAAGGTTATTTTCTATGTTATATAGTCAGATGCCATTGTACGCCGGTGAGAGGCAGTTCATAATGTAACCAGAACAATGGGCTGCGGAACATCATCAGTATTGGGCTCCCCGCAAAAGGATTCATCAACTGTTGCACGACGTCGTAAGGTAATGGGTTTTATGTTGACCTATAAGTTGACTGTTGAACTTAAAGTTTATCTTTGATTTTTAAAGCGAAATAAAACGACCGTTGAGGAATTTGTACGATTGGATGAGGAAATCAGTGAAATGGAAGGAATTTGTCCCGGGCCAAGACTGGCAACCGCCGAAGCATGGATCGAACATTTACAGGAAAAACGTGATGCTCTACTAACGACTGCAGATGCAATTCAGGATGGTGTATCTGTAGAACAGGCAGACGAAACTACAATAGTGACATTCAACCAAGACTACGTTATTGATTCGCCCAGCAATGATTTAGCTAGGGTATCTACAAATAGATAAAAGTAATTTTTCAAACTTACAATTTTTTGTATTTATTTGTAGTTAGTGCTAAGCCTGGGTGTACTTATGGATAAACAAAAAGCCGCAACGCATGAGGATTTTTTTGCCAATCTCAGCAAATCTGCCCTACAAATGATATCAAGTCGATTCTACAATGAGATTCTGGAGCATACAAAGTCGCGAGTGAAAAATCTTACAGAAGACTACAGAACACTCAGTGATCTCTACGTGCAGCAAGATGCCATTATTGGTAAGGCAATTCCCTTCGAAGACCTTGTTCGTTTAATACACTTTCTGGTTTCCCAAAGCTCTCATCAGTGGTGGCACTTATATGACAAACTACGAAGAAAGTTTGGACTCTCAATTGGAAACCGCTCGGGATGTTCGTGACAAACTGGGAAGTACCCTGGAGCAATGGCGTATTTGTGGTTTACTTTTGAAAGCTTGTGCCAAATCAGCGTCACAAAGTTTAACATTTTGGAGAGATTTAAGGACTCTAAGGTACATATGTGCGATTGCCTTTATTATTTTTCGTTCTAAATTATTCTGGCCATTAAAATGAATGCCCAAGTTCATAACGATTATAGTGCAAGTGTCGTAGTGAAGAAGCGACAATTTAATAGGACACGATGAAATGTATGACTAACACGCAACTTTAGGTGAAACCTTGGTACAAAGTTATACAGGATACTGACCACGAAACTATAATAACAGCTGTATAAACTTCTCAGGGGACCAGACGTTAAAATAATAACATTGACCCTGTTTACACAAGTTCTTTATCGCTTGTAAAAGTGTGTGTTTTTTTCGGAGTCCTATTCCCACAAGGGAATCAATACTTTTCTGGAATAATACAGTCAAAGCAATATTTTAGATTTTTCAATATAATTGGCACCCTTGAGTTTGTATGTTGGTACTTCCTATTGAAATTTAAATTATTATTGTGATTTTGGTCTGCATTGTGTTAAGCCAGGTTTTTAAGTAGGAAGTCTTTGTCTTTTTAGTAACAGTATGTACATATAGTACATATATTCGCAATCGTATAACCACTATTCTACAGGCAACTTAACTTTTTATCACCTCATATTAGTTGCACATTTTTATTCTAATTCTTTTCATCAAACTTTGTAAAATATAAATTGTTCAAAGTGCAGGCCAGAGCTTGTCTTTGAAAAGATCGAACAATGTCCCTTCTTTCCAAATATAATCGGACATTTGTAACTGCCTCTTCGATCCTTCGAATCCCCTTCGAAATATGACAAGTGGTAGTAAAGGGTTTTCCAATAAGGGCTTGACAACGTTTTTTTTTTAAATAAAACGCAAACCATTTGAGATAATTCAAAAACTTTATTACCGGCTTGAAGTACAATCAAAACATTTATGAATGGAACTCGACTGCGTTCATATGGCCACCGCAGGCACGTTTGCAGCGGCCGATTCGTTGGACGCAATTTTCAACGACTCGTCCATACATTTCGGCCGAAACGGCCGCTATTTCGCGTTCAATGTTGGCTCTGAGCTCTTCCAACGTTGTCGGCTTGTTGGCATAAACGAATGACTTAACGTAGCCCCACAGAAAATAGTCAAGCGGCGTTAAATCGCACGAACAAGGCGGCCAGTCGACTGGCCCATTTCTTGAGATAACACGCGCACAATACTTACTCTTCAATAAATCGATTTTAACGTGTGCTGTGTGGCTTGTGGCACCATCCTGTTGAAACCACATATCCAAGTCCATATCTTCCTTATTATATACGCCAAAATGTGGTCTGAGCGATGCCCAATTCTTGAGAACGCCTTGGACTTGACTGATTTGGATCGTTTGCTACGGACGGCAGCGATATTTTCGACACTTCGACCAACCCGTTGTCTAACTGACACGGCAACATCACACAACGAATATGTAGACTTAAATTTTTGCACTAAACTTATTATTGCCTGTCTACTAGGGCGAGAATTACGACCAAAAATTGTAATTAACGCTCTTAAAGTTGCAGTCACCGACTCCGAATTTTGGAAGAACATTCTTATAATTTGCAGACGTTGTTCGTCCGTGTACTTTACCATGATGAAAATGTTGAGTTTACTGAATAAATTGACAGTGACAGTTTGATGATTAGTGGAAGAGTGCGTTCAAGTATAAATCCTTAAATTTAAAAATAATTTAAAAAACAGATAAATAAATAAATAAACAATTTTGAAAATTGGTTATGTGTCGGTTTTATGTAGTAAGCCTGAACTCAAGTGGTTATCAGAGAATCTGCAAGACCAGCTGAGATCGCATGTAACTCTTCAATCGAAAAATGCCAAGGCAAGTTACAATTCATTTCTAAGAGCTTATTTTCTGTTACTAGTAACCTACAAAGCGAGTTTTTGCCCCCTCAGACGACGATCCTGTCTGATCAGTGGCGTTCATACTCATACGATTTTTCTATACGATTTGCTGGACGATCAAAGAATGCCTAGTTTTCACACCATACAATGTGCTTGACAGACTTCATTTGCGATAGAAATTTCGAAGCATAAACATGGCGGCGAGTGCTCTCTTGTTACAGTGATTATTATTGATGATATACTCGAAAATAAAGAAAAAGAGCAAGAAAAAAATACTTCTGGAAATCAACCTAAAATTATTTTTCTTTGATTGACATCATATCGTTCATGCCGCTCAAGATTGGTGTTCACTCTCTGAAGTCACAAGCAAAAGTGGAAAAAATGCTCTGCAATTGTACGACAACTGTTCACACCTTACGATAAGCCGATCAAGCAAATCAAAAATTTGAAAATATTGAACTTCCATTAGACACTGTATGATTTGGCCCATCAAGCACGGTCATTAAGCCGCTACCTAGTTGATAGTAAATTGTTTATTGACATTTTAAAAGTACGATCTGATAAAAATGACTAAACTATTTAAATCAAATAAATTGAGAAATTTGAACGTAGTAGTCTATGCAACAAACCTTTGTGCTATGCAGTGTCAAAGCGTTTTCAACATTGTTACTTTACAACCATTATAGTTATTGTGAAACCATTTTCAATTTCTAAAGAAAATATCTATTTAAGGCAGCAGTTTAAAAGTTTATTTAAAAAACTTAATCCGCAATTTGAAATTCTAAAAAAAATTACTTTTTATCCGATCGAAATCGCCACATCTGCAATAGATAAGGAGCTTTCAAAATATTCTCGGTATCGATATGAAAGAAAATGCGAATTCAACTAAAATTATTTTTATTTTACAATATAATCTACATCATTGCATTTATTACATCTTGAGATTAGCTCTTTAATAGCCCCAAAAAAATATGTTTCCTCTTTCTCTGCAAAAAATCCATTATGAAGAGCTCATCATCAGAAAATCGCTTTCCACGAAGATATTTTTTCAAATCAGGAAACAAGAAATAATCACTTGGAGCAAGGTTTGGACGATAGGGTGGGTGTTGTATTTCTTCGAAACCACAACCTCGCACAGCAGCCTTGGAAACTCGCACTGTGTGAACGGGAGCGTAGTCCCGAATAAAACGTACATGTATATATAGAGAACTGTTTTTTCGGATGAGTGAAAAAATCTGAAATTCGAAATTTGGACCACTTGTGTTTACCTAGAGATTAAAAGCAAATTAATAATCACATAAATATGAAGTTTTACAGCAACGCAACTAACTACTTAACGTAACCCCATAAAAAGAAATTAAACTTCGTCGTTAAATCGTATAAGAGAGGTGACCATTCGACTGGACCATTTCTTAAGTTTACACGATTACCAAACTTTCCCTTCAATAGATCAATTGTTGACCATCTGTGTAGCATAAGACATCAGCTTATTAAAACCATTTATCACTAATGTCAAGTCCATCCAATTCTGGCTAGAAATAAACTTATAATATGGCACAATAGCTAACTCCATTGACCATAGCACGGTGATCATTTCCATCCATTAAAAAATACAGTCCAATCACACGTCCGCCATGAAATCAACATCACTTTTTGTAAGTGAGGTGAAGTGAGTTTCTTGAGGCACATGTGGGTTTGTTGTTGTTCAATAACGGATATTTTATTTTTTGACGAAGCAATTAAACCAATAATAAGCTTTATCGCTTAACATAGGGCAGAGCTCGAAAATAACTCTCAACCTTTATTTTCATTTGGTTTCCCTTTGAGAGATATTGCATTGGGCATTGACATTTAGGTTTTGCTCAGAGATATATATAAATATGTACTCACCTTTTAGCTCCTCGCTTGAGATTTATTTTTTTAATTTCAAATATATCTGTCCTCTATAGACTTTTTTTTATAAAAATTAATAAAAAATTAAAGCATTTTTCGTAGAAATTGCCCAGTATGACAATCAAATAATTGCACCATTCCTAACGTTTTTACAGTTATACTTATTGAATTCGGTTTAAGTTCAAAAAATTGTGAATTTACTCAAAGAATTGATCTGTCCATTCGAGTGGCACTATCAATTTTTAAAGACAACAGTCTACCTATTTTTTTACCTATTTTCCTAAGCCCATCCCTGTATAAATGCTTAAAAGGTCTTCCATCATTTGTAACTATTTTAATTATCGAGTTAATAAAATGTTCCTTGTTCACTTCGAAACATATTTTTATTTTCTTTTTACGCACTTCGTCTGTATTTTGGAGGCTGTTTCTAAATACTGTATCTTCCAAAATATCCTATTGTTGAACATCCAAATGCATTTTTAGATTTGTTAAATGATACCCACTCAACTCCAAATCACAAACACTGCACTTCGATTTTACTCAAGTCTCATTATATTGAAAACAATTTCTAACAGTAATATTTGATCTTTTGCCCATCCCATAGTCACTTTTGCTTGCACTTACTTCCATTGAACCTTCTTAGACCTGTCTTTATCAATATACAATAACTAAGCAAATCACTTAACAAAATTGCATTCCAATACGTGCTTATGGAACTGGAGCATTCGCTCAGCCAAAGAAAAAAACAAGGCCCATTCTCCACCAAAGAAAAGTTGACTGACTGTTTACGCTTTTTCGCGGAAGACAGCTATCAGCACGACGTTGGAAAAGACTTTAACGTCAACATTGCGCAATCTACACTTTCGCTAGTGCTGTCCGAGGTGTAAGAATCATTAGAAAACATTCTTTGCACCAAATGGGTATCCCTTGAAATGAATGTGGACGAAGAGAGGGAAGCTAAAGCAAACTTATGGTGGTTTGTGGTTGATGGAAGTCATTTGCGCATACAAGCGCCTTCTTCTTCTTCTTCGTATCCTTTTATTAACCCTTTCCTCGTTATACGAACTTATGCAACGGATGCGCAAATGGGCATGTCAAATGCTCTGCCTTTGAACGATTTATTTTAAACCCGCTGCATAACTATGTCGTCAGCGAAGGGAATTGGCATTACATTTGCTTCGCGCATGCAGTCTTTTAAAAGATAGTGTGGAGGTGTGTGCCATTGAAGTGTTGGCCGAAACATTAGCGGCGGAATATGCTGTGGATGAAGTGGTTACATATTCGATGCAGGCGCCATTTGAGATACCATCGACCACGTGCTTCAAATTGAGCATCTCACTTACTTTCTCCGCTATGTCGCTTAAGGGGACTTCTTTAAATGGTGCTCCGCCGGTACCCCTTATGTACGGCTTATTTTTTTTTTGTGCCGCTTTAAAAATCGGTCCACACCTAAGGTAACGCTGTGGTTAAATAATTGTTTAAACATTTATATGAATCAAATGTCTGCTTTTACCTTTTTCATCCTGCAACGTCTTTTACAGGAGGACCACATACATTCAACTTTGTTTCAGTTCGCACCAAAAGTCTCGCACCTCCGGCGGATTCCGTTGACTGAAGCCCTGTGCGATGTCAGGATTTTTTCTTAGCTCGCTTACCATTAAGTTCAACTGGGCTTTATTGGTATATTTTTCACTTTTATTCCTGTAAAAACCTCAATTTTTATTTCTAAAAAGCATCACAAATACATTTCGAAATGTGAAACTCTCACGGAAAGAAAGTAAACAAGAATATCGATAATGCGGAATCAACAATACGGAGATATGTGGGGAAAATTGAGTAGGTAAAGTAGTTTTCCGTGTAGGAAACAACAATGCAAAAAAAAATTTCCGCACGGAAAGAGTGCGGAATCAACAATACGACCCATAATTGTTTGATGAAATTCTGGAGTTTCCTCAAAACTTGCAGAGCCCAATTGGACAAGTTTCGACGCTTCAAATTGACAAGAGGCCTTAGTTCTTGAGTTCATTTGATCTTGTAAGGATGCAAAATTCACCATAATGTAGGCTGAAATATCCCAATTTCTGTGAACGAAGTGCTATCGACTGATTTGGTTCATTTCGAACTGAAGGACTTGCGGGTGCTGTAGTTTCCTGTAAACAACAATATTACTTCCATTATAAGAACTGCACTGCACTACACTAAGAAGTGCACTTGTTGCTGCTTTTTTGTACGTAGAGTAAGAGAAGCGAAATTGTGGTCATCAGCGCAATACAAGTATGTTCCCATTCGAATGAAGTGCAGATAAAATGATAGTGAAATGTGGTTATCTCAATCCGATAATAAAATTTAACAAATTCAGTATTCGAATTCCCAACTGAGCTCAATGAAAAAGTCTGATAGGAAAGAACTACCTTTCTGTACCGGAGAATCCAAACCATAGGACATTGGGAGAGCTGTGAAAGCCTAGTATGAGTTATCAACAAAACGTAGAATTATTAGCGACGGTAGAGTTTCTCAAATTAAGATCGCAGTCATTATTCAAGATTCAAAGGCCGTTACAGAGTACAACATATTGTTACTGCGTACTCAAACAGCATTTCGCAGAAATAAGATTTAAGCTGAATGTGAAAGCATTGTAATGCGATAATTAAATACAACACGGTGACGCTATACTAAGCATTAGGCATATCGCAGGCAATAAAAAACGTATGAACTCATAAAAAAGAGCTCAACGCTAACTATCTTACATCCTCTCTTCTGAATGATAGGAATAGTTACTTTTATGAATTGGATATTTTCCAATTTAGAACAATTTTGGCACACATCTCTTATTGTTCCATGTTATAAGACTACATTTGTTTAGATATGGAACCCTTTAAAATGGACATATGCATGTGTACATCCTTGTAGGTAGGCTGTTAAATTCTACAGCTGAGAAATGCCTTCGTTGTACAGAAGAGCATCTGACTCTGTAGCCTTCAAAACTACCAAGTTTTTTTTAATGGTCTGAAAAGCGTAGACGCTTATAATATTTTCCTTTTTCCCATTAGGATTGATTTAGATTTTTGAATCTACTGTAACGGAAGCTCACTTTGTACACTCCGCCTGTATCATTTAACACTGTATTCATTGTACTCTTATTTACAATAGTCATTGAATAATACCAGTTGTTTAACAAGAGTTCCCTTAACTTCAAACACGCCTCACTCAATATTTCCTACTTATAGATCACCAAGAGACATAATTTACCACGCATTCGAATGTCGCAACAATATTCAAGCATCACTTGTATCACTTGAATGTGCACAGCTGTCGCTTCCAAATGTGGAAATAAAACATGTCAGCAATCGACAAGTGTTGGCTGTAAAACATGTAAACATCTACATGATAACCGACATCGCAGACGAATCACGGTAAGAATTCCCTTGACAAACACCTATAGAATCCTTCAAACTAAATCTCTTCTCAATTTTCAGATACAACCATTCGGCAAAAGTGATTGAAACCTATGAAGACAACATGCAAAAAGCTTCCAATTGGTTGTATGAAACGTACAACAAAACCCTACACAAGGACTTCGATAAAGCAGAAGATATCGTCAAGAGCCTGTCGAAGAAGATGCGCAACCATAGATATGAAATCTTTATGAAGGAAACCACAAAGAAATAGATTTTCTTATTATTTTAGTATTTTACAATCTTCTTTTAAAGAAATATAAAAAGTTTTACATTAATACCAATATGACTTTTTGGGAACACCTTCTTCGACAATCTTCATTTCATCCATGATATCCATCTCAAAGGTACACAATTTTGGTTCAAAGGTGATTTCGGACGCCACAACAGCTGCAAAGAATGGATTGCTTGACAAAACGGATAAGGAATCATTATTTAAACTAACCTGGAGTATCCTTCTCCCTTTCAAGGTATGCCGCTTTCGTTTTGTAGTCATGAGTCTCGTTGTTTGCGCCTGGAATTGGTATTATTCTGCCAGAACGCATAGACACTCGTACTTTTTCGCCATCGTCAGTAAATCGCCATTCGAAATCAGTTCCCTGCAAGTCAGACGGATCTACCAGACGAATATCTCTGTCTACTCGCAGTGGTGCTTCGGATCTAATATAAACACCGGGAAAATCTTTTTCCGCTCCCACTATGCGATAGTGCCAGTTGATACCCTCTGCAATTACCCAATTACGTTCAGGTATTACTTGTGTGACAATGCCCTGCTTGCCCTTATCCTTGCCAGTTAGGACTTCAATACGATCTCCCCGGAAATAACTCCATTCCTCTGTTATTAAAAACAAACAAAAATATATAAATTTCTCAAAAAATCGGGATAAAATAACTTACCTATAGGTTCGACGAAAACCTTTTTGCGAATGGTTCCAGGCGCATTCTGTTGCCGGAATTGTCCAGTCCATGACCTGTTTGTGGTATAACGAAACTTTCTGCGTTCAACTGTTTTCGGTAAATAGTTTGGTAAACCGCGGGGTGTCTTCCAATAGACCTGCAAGAGGTAAGCATGGTTATTACACAATGTTAACACTCGCCATAGATGTCAGTGACACACTTACCTGCCGTTTGCTGCGTTCAATATATTGTTCAGGAAAATTGGAGAAATTTTTCAATTTACTAAGAAGAAACTGTGTTAATCGCATTTTGACTCAATATTTCGTTGAACTCTAACTACAAATGTCCACGGCAAAGCAGGTTAATTTCAATTGTCAGATGAAAATATTAACAACTGTCAAATACAGTTAATCTTGACAGTAGGGTGGGTTTGGAAACTATAATAATTTACTGGGTGGATAGAGTGAGATAAGCGTTCATAGTTTCATAACGCTTTTATAATTACTGCAACGTACGCATTTAAAAACATATGTATTAAGTTATTCATTTCAAATTTAAGTTTCAAAGCACTATCATTTCGCAGCTGCAAATATTTTGGCCCAAACAGGATCATATTGAATATGGACCGTTTTCTAATTTTTTTTATTTAAGTCAGATTACAATTACTTAGTAAGTTGCGATCCTGTCGATATAAGAGAAACATACAGTGCACAATTCATACTGAGAGGATTGAATTTAAAGTTATAAAAGTTATGATAAAGTCTATTAACGGACTGCTCCATAAGAAGGTCTAGTTTCAAAACTATTTCAACACCAAAAAAGTCTTTTACAAACCTGCGTTCACAGTCGGGAGAAATATTTCAAGGTCCAAGTCACTCCGCACAAACTGACAAGGAAAATACCACAATGATTGAAGGAAACTATGAGATATTTATCCTAACTGGAATCATTCTGAAACCTAACAGAAGCAATGTACATATCCATTTCAGAGGTAACCTATTCCAAACTGTAGGAGCTAGTATGAATCTGAAAGTAATGTTAACCATACAAAACGCCGTGACTGACATCTGTCATCGGTTTAATGCTTCTATGGTGGTATATATCTATCGATGCTACAAAAATATGCAGACCAGCTGCTAGCAGAATCTTTACTTCTACCTTGGCACTGACGCACGTACCGAAACAGTGACAATCATTGAGAGTAGGTTTTATTTTGAAAATCAGAAAAGATTATCAGACGCTCGCGAAGAACTTGAGACTTATCAGTCTGATTTCCTTAAAGTTGAGCAGCATGAAGAGACTAGTCGAGCTGCATTTGCGCAACTGATTTCAAGTTCACCATCTATCTAAAAGCAAGATGCCTACCAACACGGAAGACCCAGCGATGTCCTTCAAATCTGGTGGATGGAAATGATGGTGCACTCGAAAAAAAACAAAGATTTCGCTCTAGACATTTTCCTCGACATTAAGAGTGTAATCAATTAAAACAACTTTGTGTAACTGGGACGGACAACATGCTACAGACGGAGCACTAGATTTTATTATAAGATCAATACTGTCCATGCTGCTACTTTTTCGAACTCTTAACAACTCTAAGAGCAATACTGATGAATAGGATCCTGATTTCGGAAGCCAATATGTGATTGGGGGGATAAACATAGTGAACATAAGGGTATTCTTCGCATTGGTTGTCTTGTATAACAAGCTTTCACAAAGAACTGCACCGCTGCTTTACTAGACCCTAAAGAGCGGCCGTTCTCAACTGCACGGGGACTTTCCTAAACGTACAAATGAATATCCCTTCTCTTGATTTTTATACCATGGGCTTCACTCTCAAAACCATAATCCGTTTAAAAGAACAGGTCCTTGGTACAAACCACACTGGTTCTTTATCGGTGGCTCCATAACTGTTTTTTTGGTAGATAAAAACGTTCGATCTTACTCCTCGTTAAAAAAAAAAACTAGTGCATGTCCTAGCCTTTCAGTTAAAGGCAAAGACAAGGAGTGCAATAAACTAATTCTTTATATTAATGTTCTGTCCCTTCAAAAACTATAAAGCAAGCTCAAATATGTAATTAGTTGTTTATAAGCAGAAATGCCGTAGTCAATAAACGTCACTGTTTGGTGCATATTGCAATCAGGAGGCGTCTTCTATCGAAGATTATTTTGAAAACATTATAATTTAAAACAAAACACGATTCAAATCAATGCCACAATTTGAAATTTTAAGATGTTGGTTTCCGACATAATGATATTGCCAAACGTCGCACTGCACGATGGAAGCTGATTGTTAATCCGAAACTCCATTTTTGTCTCCCACTAAGACAGGACTCAAAGAACATATGATATTGATGAAACTTATTGACCGAATATTTGGTTTATCATCCAATGATATGGATAATGGACTTTATTCAAAGCATTATAAAGCTGCATCTAGTGAGAAACGTCGAAGACAATTTTCAATACGCCATTGACTCCCACTGATTTTTTGTGATACTTCCTTTAAAATGAACGGCGGTAACACACTCTCTCGTCAGCGATGACATTATTTGCCGTATTATTAAGTTCCCAAGCCCTCCAGAAATTCTGCAAAAGATCGCTACCGTTCTAGTTTGCACTGACTTCAACGTCGGATGCGCCACGATGCTTAGAAGTGAACTGCAGATATTTTATTAACAAATAGAAAAGGTTATATTATTTACACACATTTAAAGAAATTCTTGAAAACAAATTTCTCTACGAATAAATTTATAAGAAATGCAGCGAAATGTCAATCTTTTAGTAAAGACTCGAGAAAATAAGAGACATAAGTCCAAATTATTTGCGTAAACAACCATGCTCTGGTCACCACAACAGCTGTATGCAATTTGCAAAATCGCCGCAACCTTGTCATATCTGACATTTTTCAAGCTACAGCTGTTAAAAATATTTGTTTACCGTCTACTTGTAAACATTTGTCCACGTATCCTACGATTTATTCCACAAAAAATGATGTAATATTCAACAAAGGAAGCGGAAAAGATGTCCTCAGACGATAACAATTGTGAACAAGAGCGGCCTAATTTATTTGATATCAGTTGGGAAGATGTGTTATTCCCGAAAGTGGCAGTTCACCTAACACTCAAGGACTCTTTCAATTTGCGTTGCTGTTCGAAAACTAGTAAAAACTTCGTCGAATTATCATTTCGATTTAGAAAGGAAATAAATTTTTCTGGTAATAATACCTCAAACATTCATCAAGCATTTAAAGTGCTCGCTAAATACTGTTACAAGTTGGAGAGACTATATCTTGCCAAGTGCTTGTGGTTATCTGATGAGTTAATGTTACAAGTGTTATCTAAAAATAAACAGTTGAAAGTAGTTAATCTAAACGAATGTATAAACATCACACCATTAGCCCTACAGCCAATCATTATCGATTGCAAGCAGCTACAGGTACTAAAGCTATCCAAGTGTCACTGGCTGACAACTGGAACTGTGGACGCCTTGACCTTACACCAAAGCAACATTGAAGAGTTTGATATATCACACTGTGCCACAATCGGCGAACGCTGCTTGGTAATATTCTTCCGCAAATTAAACAAATTAACTATTCTGTCGTTGGCCTTCACACAAAGTGTTACCGATAATGTGCTTATTCAGATTGCTAACTACTGTAAATCGTTGGAACACATAAACTTGGTTGGTTGCACAGCTATTTCAGACTACGGGGTGTAGTAAGTTTAATCCAAAACAAACACAAAAACCTACGCAAATATTTCTGGTAATGTAAGCTTTTTTTAGCGCTATCACAATGGGATGTCCTAACCTTAAGTCGCTTATGGTTCAACGATGCCCTGGGGTAACTGAACGGGTGCTAGCCCCCTTGCGTGGGCGTGTTCATATTGACCGACCAACGCAAGATAATACTCTTCAAAATTTCATGCAACGACTTTATCTTCAAGTTTAGAAACAATCAAAACTTTGAGACAACAAAAGACATTTCCCTTTTCGTCGCGAGCAATTGTAAGGACAATAAATAAATAAATCACTTGTAACAATTGTATGTTCATTGTTCATATTTAATAGTAGTTTTACAATTTTCTTTCAGGCACCTGTGGTATATTTTCCTTTAAAAAAAATCAAGTTTTAGATAACGTCATGATCCTAACTCCTGTATCCGGGAAACTGCAAGAAACTTCGTGGGCGATAGTCGAAAAAAATCTGTTACTCCAGGATCCTGCCATGTAAGACGATTTTAGCTGATATATCTGACTCATTTACCGCAACTGCGTTGTTAAATATGAGAATATAGTTAAATTTGAAAAGAATCCCCAATCGTATTCATCTTTCGATTAGAAAAACAAACCACTACAATGTATAGTCCGATGTAAACCTTAGTTATCTGAGAAGAAACCGGTCGTACCAAGCAATTTGCAGTTACACTTTTTTTTTCATTTTGGCGTGAGTCTGGCTCTTAAACAACAAATCTGTTCATGCAGTACGATCTTGTTTTGACCGCTTCCAGCGATTGACCAAACAAAAAAAACACAATACACAAAATTGGACTTTCTAAGGTGGCGCCACAGTTCGGAGGGAATGTAGGCCTTAACGAACAAGCTTTTCCAGTTAGCCCGGCCTACGTCCAGTTGCGTACTCCAAGTCGGTTTAGGTCCCCTTTTATTCTTGCGCCTCACCAAGTGGGCCGGAGCATTGGTGTCCATTCTCTCTACATGCCTTAGCCATCTTATGCAACTGATGCAAAGTTTTCTGGCTAGGGTTAGCCAGTGTTCTCAATCGTCGTCCTTCGCAGATGGACGAGCTTAAACTTAATGCTTAAACTAGCTCGCCGGGCGGCTTTAAAAGGAAATGAACATGGTTGATGTCGATTTGGATTTTCTTAAGTTTTTTCTAGAATTTGCCGCAGTGTTAAGAATTAGTCGATTGTGGACTTTTCCAGCCTGAAACCCCTGTAATTAGTGTCAATCAGGTTGTTGGCGAAGGCTTTCAAATGTTCACATATAGCAAATAATATCTTGTATGCAATGCTATGCAAACTTATACGTCTACAGCTGGCGCAGTTGAATGTGTCTCATTTTTACTCTCTCTCTATACACCATCAGGTCCAGCTGCTTTGTTGACAGCGTTGCGATGGTATTTGATGCTGCCGGCATAAGAATTGTTGATTTCGGGATGCACATTCAGCGAAAATTCTGGCGGTCTATTGCGATTGCAGGTTTTCTACGTTATCCCTTCTCACTGTTGTTTTACTTTGTTATGGCGCTTGGGAAATCCGCATTTGCACATTGGCTACAAGGTGATGATCCGAGACAATGTTAACTACCAGGAATGTTCGGACGTCCAGAATTTTAAATGCACGGCTTACGTCTATCGCAATGTAATCAATTTGATATAACGTTTCATGATGCAGAGACGCCATGACCCCTTGTATTTATTAAATTAGAGAAACCGTGTGCTTGCGTCCCGTCGTCACGTCACGTCCCGTCACGGCAACGGTGATCAACTTCTGGACCTAAAGCAAGACGGTCTTGGTCTTTTCACGGTTTACTGTTCATTTTGTCTTTTCCCCGCCAACAAAGACAATAAATACATTAAACAATTCAGTTTTTATTTTGTTCATATTTAATTGTAGTTCGTTTATGTCTACGAATTTCTTATTCCTAATCCATACAAAAAAAAAACAACTCAAAATCAAGTACTTGCAGGATTTCAATTAATACAAAAATAATCACTACATTGGCAAATGAATAAAAATTTTAAGCCGTAATGAACGTTGTGATTATCAACGTGAGGTAGACGGGCTATCAACGTTTTCAGTTCGCCATTTCTCGTGCAATTCCTTGAGGCGTTTGTAGACTCTCATCGATATGTTTAGACTAGGCATGACTTCGCATAAACCAGGTTCATGAATGAAAGACAAACCACAAATACTGAAGTACGTATGGAAAGGATCTGTGACTGATGTGGGCCACTTTGCAAAGCCTCCGACTATGTGATCTTGGGTGGACATAATGTATCTAAAAGTTAAAGCAAATTATAATAAATATGATGATAATAATATGTTGGAATGAAATACCTTCTATTGCTGTCAAAATCTGTTAAATGAAACGCGTTAAGAATTTGCAATGATGAGCCAATCCAAAAGGAATAACATGTGTCTGCGGGTTTATTTGGTCGACCCTGGAATCCATCCATCTAAAAAAAAAAAAAAACATAATAAGCGTGTGAAGAGTTTCCTAAAATTTCTGAAATTTGCTCGACTTACCTGACGGAAAATAAGCCAACGCTTAATGCCTTCAATGGTGGTTTCGCTAAGTTTGTTCAACTGGCCGCTAAGATGGAGTGCTGCGACAGCGCAAAATGTTGTGCCTCCATGAGATTCCGCTTCAAAATGTTGACTCACTCCATAGTCATAGCGCTGAAAATTTCAATGATTTGCTTATCGTCGAATAATAAAAAAAACAAAAGTGATTGTTCGAATACAGGTAAATATATCTCTGCTCATTACAGGACTTTTGTAATTATTTTAACCATGATGTGTGCAGTTGTTTTTTCTATTGTTTTATATGTAAACTATAACTGCAATTACACTTTTTCAACATTTTTATAATAAAGAATGGAAAACATATTTCTTGTTTGATGTTTGCATCTTTTAAGCGTCCAACATTGACTCGATTAGCCACGTAACAACAACAACAACAACGCTGTGGCGCCGGCAGCCCGGTATGGGCCATGGCCTAGCTTCTTGACACTCATTTGTGTTGCTCATGCTGTCATTTTTGTCACATCTGAGCGGGGCCTATGGTTTATCGCCGAGTCCGAACGGCACTCCTTAGAAGCTTTTTCATAGGCAATTTTACTTTCGGGAGTTTGCCATTGCTCGCCGAAAGGATGATGGCAATTTGAAAAATTGTCCAATGAGCTAACTATCGCGCCATCGCCATCGCCAAGTAACAAAAGCGAATAATTCAACAGTAGAAAAGGAAAAATATTAAAATCTACAAGGATGCAACGCATTGGCAATGGCTGATTAGTGTACATGCCATCGTGGATAATGATATAGTCAACACGAAATTCCAACTTCGCTGGGGCTTATAAGGGGAGCTTCTAACGTTTAACGTGGAACCAACACGTGAAGTGAAAGATGACTTTGAAAAAATATTGCTATTCCTATCGTTGATACGCTCATCAAGTTTCTAAATGAGAAAGGGATTGAGAAAAATGCTGCGTTATTGTGTTACTTCTTCAGTGTCAAACTTAAGACAATTATACAAAGCTCACCGGCCGACTTAAAGTGTACAAACACGGATTTCAAATCCGTGTAATGATTAACAAATGACAATAACGCCGAAATTTGTTTGCTGAAGTCAACGAGCTGTAATTTGTACATCTACAGACTTCAAATCAAATGCGATATAAACTGTAAACAGAACATGTTGAACAACCCGCTCTCAGAAAAAATGTGCACCCAATACTGACAAATAGATAGAAAGTATCTGACCTCGACTTTGACTTGTATGCAATAATACTTTGACTATCTTTTCCTACGGCAGTTAAGCATGATTTTTGTGAAAAAAAATGCAAATCCGTGGTCTCTGTGCACCCACTTGTGCAAAATTTAAAAGCCAAAACAGCAAATACGAGCTTCGTCATATTTTACTCATCAAAATAAGTTTTTGGATGTAGCCGTAGGGAAATGCCTGTTATAAGGAGTAAATAATGTTGAGTTTATATGTATGTGCGCTGAGTGCATAGCATACGCCTTGGGTGCCCATTAATAAGTAAAGCTATTTCTGTAGAAATGAAAAGCAAAAGCGTCCAGAATACATTATTTTCAAGTCATCCTTGCAAAACCATAACAAAAGAAAAACTTACTACAGCGAAACCTCAACCTCGATAAAACTGACATTACTGATAATGGCCCCGTAATTCGATATGCAGACCATAGAAAGCTTTTTAAACATAAAAATAAAGAGGAAATACGGATCTCCAAATCATTCTAATATCATTCGGATATATCATTTCGATCGATTATACTTCGAGTGTGACGGATTACGAACTTCCCGAGCTGCAAACATCAACGCCCTAGTTGGAGCCAATGTATGTACGATGTTATCCATAACAATAACAATCCCAATTCGCCATATGTATACAAAAGCAATTAGAAATTGGAAAAAATTACTGGTGGGCGGAGAATGCCGGCGAACAAGGTGCTAAATATGCGAACGTGTGGTCTACAATCGGAAAAGAAAAGATAAAATTCAGCTTCCCCGTAAGAAATAGAATGAGCACGAGAAACGCGAGATCGAAAATGTTTAAATGTGAGGAATGATCATCTCAGAATGAACTAGACAATTTAAGAGGCATGGCAATGAAAAAAAAATCTGCAAAAAAGATTTACTGAACAGCAAAGCATAATCAAGAAATAAATTCACATTCAATACTGAAAATTTGCAGACTGCTTTGTTGCAGACAACAAACTTTTTAGAGTCAAGCTGAATAGTAAATGGAACCACAAATTTTATTCATCCATACAAGACTAGATGAGCATAACCATATTCCAAGTTAAAAACAAGAGAACTGTTAGAGTTCAATTATTTAAGTCACAGAGATTGAATTGCATGCTAAATGAGTAAATTTCCGAAATCATTTGGCCATTTCATATAAAAGAACACAGTAAAGAGCCTAATCTATGGTCTGACTGGCTGATTAATTCCTATGCAAGCGGGAAAATGCCTTTCCTCAACCAAATCTTTCAGTAACCACTTCTTGAACAATAATCTTATGAGAGACTATAACTAGGTTCGATATCCTGCCAAAACTCGTCCGTTTATGTAAAACAAATGCACAGAACCTTTTGACGTTAAGCAAAGCAATTACTCGCTACACAACACTAACGCAAGTAATCCCTAAACGAGCAAGGTACCCAGAGATTAGGCCAAAGTGGGTTTTGAAGAACAAAACTCAGTGAAAGAGTATGTTTCATAAGATCTAAGAGTTAACTTAGATGGATAAAACACAGAGGAAAAACGCACCTCGAGTGACACAGTCGGTAAAAACAGACGACTAGGCATAGATATAAAAAACATTGGCTGGTCTGTAACATGTTCATAGTCAAACCGATATTATACTAAATAGTCCAACTAATCATCAATTCACCCTGGGCGTACATACTATCATCATGTTTTCCAACTTCTATTAATGGGCCCCTTGTTACTATCATAGCTTACAACCTTTAAATAAAGTTTAAAGTCTACTTACGATACTTTTAATAATATACTCTGCCATTTTTTCTTTGTCAACACTTCCCCAGTAATCTAGCATCGTACATATAGCGGCAGCACAATAAACAAATCTCATGTCATGCTCGTTTCCTTCCACCGAGGCACTAAAACTTCCATCTGGCCTCTGAACAGCAGCGACGCCTTAGCAAGTAATTAGTTCTTGATTAACAAAAAAAGTCACCTTCTTGATAACAGTTAACTATCTCTATTTACCATCAACTATGGCCTTTCGATCTACCCGACTCAAATCATCACCCAGCGTTGCTAGTGTTGCAATGCCAGTGTATGTCATGGCAAGATGGCCCCATTGATAACATTTTGCGTTTGTCTGTAGAGTCTCGTCATCTGATAGGATATTCAATGCTCTGGAGCCCTGAAAACCAAAAAAAAAATACAACAAAAGATGTTTACACGGCTTGAAGATTTTCTCTCAGCACGTAGTTTGATATGTCCATCATCGAGTAATCCCGATTGTAAATCATCAAACTCCGCACAAATAATACAATCTTTAGATTACCTGAAATCCCCCACACTGTACACCTTGTTTGTCAGGGATTACTTGACATCCATAGATCCAGTCAATGATACCATCTCTTGTATGATCTTTTAGCATGTGTAAGGAATCCAATATATCAAGGCCACATACTGCAAAGAACGCAATTGACCCTCTGGTAATAAAGAACAGAAAAATTAGGAGGGGAATTTGCCAGAAAGCACGAATCTAGTTTACCTTGTCGAATCATGCGAGGCTAAGCGTGCTGGCAGCAAATTTAGGAATCGTAGAAAGTATTTTGCATGTTTTGTATGCAACAGCGGCTCCTGATTTTCGTTGTCCATATTAAGTACATTATACATTTTGGTTGCGAGGGTTTCAAGTTAGATGGACTAAATTGACAATGAGGGAAAAAAACTAATAGAAACAAAAAGTATAAACAAGTAAAGTATTCGCAGAACGCTTGATTATCTTCCGGTCGCCAATGCGTCAATGACTAAAATGTCTCATAAACACGAATTTAACACTTTGCCCCTTCGAGGAGCTCCACACAAACATTTCTTATGAAATAATTGCCAACTGTCAAAATCGCGGATATGATTCACCTGTCATTTGTCTATCTGACAGATTAAAGGGGTGGGAACAGTAAAGGCACCAAGAATGAAACGTTCCAGAGTAATAGAGTTTTAAAATAACGTAACGAAAACGAAAATTGTCGTTCTTCGAACTTCGTTGTTCTCGCTTCGAGCTCTTATGGTAGACAAAATACTTTAGAATCCTAATATCCACTGACACAGATAATATATCTCCCCTTCTTTTGAAAAGATGCTCTTCCGCGCTGGCTAAACCCCCACGTAAGCCTTTCCATCAATTCTTCTCTCTAGAAATATTTCTAGGTAAAAAGAAAACAACATTTGTCAAGCCCGTCCCTCACAGAGGTGAATCTTTTCTCTCCTCATCCCTTGCACATAGCTAGTTCAAACCAATCTGGTAAAAGCAAAATGGTGGCACTTGACATTAATATTTGACAGATTTCGTGATCTATACAACTCGCTTACGGAGTCTGGGTCTGGTTTTTTATGTCAATATCGTCGGCGTATGCGAGTAGTTGGACGGACTTTCGAAAGATAGTGCCTCTTGTGTTTGCTCGTGAGTTTTGCACTATTCTTTCAAGTACGATGTTGAAAAAATCGCATGACAGTGCATCGCCTTGTCTAAATCCTTTCTGGACATCAAAGGTCACGGTGAGATCTTTACCGACCTTGATGGAGCAGCGTGCATTCTCCATCGTCATCCTGCACAGACGGACGAGTTTGGCAGGAATGCCAAAACTAGACATTGCTCTGTTGTTGACGAACGGCTTCAGGCGTTCACACAATACGACGGATAAGATCTTATATGCGATGTTAAGGAGACTGATGCCTCTGTAGTTGGCGCAGTTCAGAGGGTCTCCTTTATTGTTAGCCTCCGACAACAAATCCGCATCCAAATAAGCGCTGCTTTTGCCGTCGATATCAATTGCCGTAGTAGATGTCGCAGTTTTTCATCTTCTTTTTGTCCGGCCCATCCCATCGCATTTCTTGAATGGCGGTTATGTCTGCTTTGCAGCAGTCTGTAGCCTCCGCTAGTTGCTCGGCTGCACGTGGTCTATTAAGGGATCTAACATTCCACATGCATATCCGAAGCTCATTGTCCTTAAATCGTTTGCGTGGATTGTCAACAGTAGATCAGTCCATATCCGAGGCTTGTTGATGCTTCGTAACATATGTTTTTTTTAAATGGCCGGGCGGTTACCCCGGCGGCACAACCCCCAACCTGGAGGACCAGTTCCATTTTTAATGCCCCTAGGACGAGGGGTCGGTTACACCGAAGCCAGTAACCCGTTTCAGTATGTGAGCGCTGGCGTTGGCCCATATAGGGCTCGTCCGCCACCATCTCTTTTCCAAGACCCTGACTAAGTCAGCCACAGTCGAACAAAATCATCATCAGTGATAAAGCTCATTTTCATCTTGATGGTTTCGTTAATCGTCAAAATAGCCGCATTTGGGGTTCAGAAAACCCACGAGTATTTGTTGAGAAACAAATGCATCCACAACGCGTGACTGTTTGGTGCGGATTTTGGGCTGGAGGCATTATCGGACCATTCTTCTTCGAAAATGCGGCTGATCTGGCAGTAACAATTAATTGTGTTCGTTATCGTGACATGATAACTCAGTTTTTAGTGCCTAATTTACAAAAATTGTGTCTCAGTTGGGGTAAACGGACCAGCGCACACAAGACTATTTTTATCCCGGGATACAACGTTGTACAACGTTGCCACATGTACACTGTTGAGTGACAAAAACGTGGGTTGCCCCATTTTCATCTGCCGGTATGGTTAGTGAACAAAATTAGGCCGGATAAAAACCTTTCAACGGAGGAAACAAGAGACTGCAGTGGAAAGTTTCCCCGGAGTTAAAAAAAACTGATGCTCTTGGGAGGCAGTGAATGTTTTTACTTGAGAATGCTACTTCACATTGTAAAGGGCGCATCATACAAGGAGTAACTAATAATACCTATAAAGCAGCATGCAAAACGATGGGTCTCTTGGAAGACGACTCTTAATGGGACACACATTAACGGAAGCTACTATTTGCATTTCATCCAGCTCATTATGGTATTTGTTTGCCATTATTATAGCGTTTGTCAAGTGACCGATATTGTATCGCTCTGGAACAACTATAGGCAAAATATGGCCAAAGATATGTATATTGAATCGACGACGGCGAGTGTTAAAGTCAGATTATGTCCAATATGAACAAACCATTTTTGACGGAGCGTTGTTAGATTTGAATAAGGTAGTAAAATAACTTTGGGGTAGATCCATTTCGGATTTTTGACTGCCGATGCCAACAAATATAACGAGCCCTGAATTAACTGGCGCCGAATACGCAAGAGAAGCTTCCTACGATCAATTTAAACTGTTACAAATTGTAACTCAAGATGAACGTCACATAGATCAAAAATTAAGTATACGAAATGAACGAAATTTATATTTTCTTAATGCTCCTGGAAGTACAGGAAAAACATTTCTTATCAACTTGCTCCTTACATTAGCTGTAGCATCATCCGGAATTGCAGCTACACTTTTGGAAGCAGGCTGAACCGCTCATGCAACATTCAAACTTCCACTAACGATTGTTACTGAGGACACAAACACTGTTTGTAGCATTTCAGTGATGACTGCTCATTAATAGCTTGGGACGAAGCTACCATGTCGAACAAGTTTTCAATTTGCGCAGTACGGAATCACCCATGGGTAGATGCACGATATTGTTCTTTGGTGATTGGCAAATCTTACCAGTGGTAGCAATAGGGACACGTGCTGATGAAACCAGTGCTTCATTGAAAAGATCTTTTCTCTGGCCATGTATGAATAGATTAGAACTCAAAACATATATGACAGGACACTAAATAAAATAAATTATGCACGTTTAGACTGGAGAAGTTGGTGTTCGAAAAGAAAAAACAAAAAAAAAACGAAATAAGATAAAAGAAAAGGAAAAGTTCTTGTTACAAAAAAGCATTTGAATGCCTCTGGTCGGTTTTTTTTACATAGGACTCCATCAAATGCCTTGGTTTTACGAAGTTTTCTATGTCAATGGGCAGAACGTTTCATTCTCTGACAACATAAACAAGTTTCTGCATTTAAGCCTTGATTGAATAAAAACAAAAGAACAAGATGAAATTGGGAATAGTGTTTTTAAAGCGCAACGTTTTAAATAGTGCACACCTATAAGTGCTAGGCTGTAACCCAGATAGTGTATCCAGATACATAATCAAGTCTTTTACTGTTATAAACATACCGCGTAATGTTGTTTGAGGCCACTCTAAGATTTGTTCGGGTTTTTGAATTGTGACAAAAAAAAAATTGAATCTCCATACGTGGTGGTGGTAAAATTAAACTTTTGGTAAGGTAGGCCTTATATGCTGAAGTATAAAGTGCAAGATTTCTTAAGATCGTTATTAAGTCTGTCTACGTCTTATTCTAACACTAACACACCATACACATATGTTGATGAGTGTCGGAATACTTGTAGGAGATCATTTATAAACATCACAAATCGCAAAGGTCCAAAAATTTACCCCCGTGGTATTTCTAACTTTAGTTTTAAGTAAATGGGGAATGTTTTTTTTCCATCGATACGGCTTGGTTTTTTCATTTAGATATGAAGGAATGAAGTTAGATGCAGAGTTACTAAAATAGGAATTACTATTCAATTTAAAAAAAAAAAAAAACATATTCTATGGTTGACAGAGCCGAATGCCTTGAAGAATCTAGGAGCCCAAGAAAAAATATCAAGTCATGATCCATCACACTTCTCAGATCATCTATTATTTTTAAAACAGCAGAGACACAACCATGAAACACAAAAAGTCGTTTGTCTATGAAGCAGATTCTCGAGAACCTTCGATATGAATGAAAGAATAGAAATATGTATAGTTCTAAATTCAGGTGGTGACGAGCGAGTAGCAGGATTTTTTTTATTATGAGTATATTACTAGCAACCTTCAAGGTTCTCACTGGTAGAATTTTATCAAATCGCTTTGGGTGCAGCTTCCCTTATTCTCATAGAAATGCTGATTCTTAAAACACGGAAGACTGCATGACACTCAGGAAGTCGAAATCTCTTCCACCGTTTGTTAGCCAGGATACTATGCTTTGTAGCTTCTTGTATTTCAGGTGGTAACCATGTAACAGTGTTTCTTGACATATACTTCGCTTTGACCGTAACAAGTGAACTATAGAGATGACATATTACATTTTGAAAGAAATTTAATTAATCATCGTGAAATAAATATCCAACCAATTAACCTGCAGAACAAACACTTCCAACAGAATTATATTTATTCATCCAAAATGCCTAGAATCACACAAAGGGAATGCCATTTGCAGGAGAGGATGTTCAAGAGTAGAAAGTTAAGACATTGCTTGTGCATAATATATTCTCGAAGACCGATGTACTTCCCGTCTCTTCTATTCAAAAAGCTTACAGGATCCTTCGTTCTAGGGCCACTTTGTAGGCTTCTTGTTTAGTTGCATGTGTGTATCGGGTGTGTCGGGTGAAACCTAACCTATCAGTTACGGCATCTCAGATGGCGACTTGTCACTAGTCTTCGGTACTTAATGCTGGTAGCATAAGGGTTGTTAAGAGATTTCGAGATACACATTAGCCAAAAATACTGGTGGTGTTTTGTAGTTGTTCTTTGCTGTGGCGCTTGGGAAATATTTAACAGTCTGCAGAAATTTTGTTTTCAGATTCTCAGCACCGTGTGTAGTCCTACTTTGAGTTTTCCTTTCTTATCCTTGCAGGTTTTTATTCGGGCTTAGTAGCTATACGGTAGCTCCCGTTAATTTCAAATTAATGTTGATAAGTAATCTTTAATCAGCTTTCCCCGAAGATTGTATATGACAGGTTGACGGTCTGGAAAATAATTTTATCTCAATCTACGAAGAAGCAATTTCCTTACTCAGGGTAAGAAAACTTGTTTTATAATAGCTCCAGACTTGAAAGATAAGCTTAAACCTTCAAAAGACCAAACAGCAAGTTTTCTTAGTTAATTATAAAATCAGTTTATTCATTTTCCATTATAAAGAACGGCGGCATAGAAACACTTCCTTCATTCATAAAGTATTCGGCAAGCGTCTCACGCACTTGAAATCCTTCGTTGGATCTATCATTTAAGCCGCATTCCAAAATTGGCAACAGAGGCTCAACCACTGACCGCCAATCACCATCTATGATGTCATTATGGTCGTTATACGAATCACAAAAACCAGGCGGACAGTAGTAATCGTTTTTGTGATCAACTCCAGTCATTTTAACAAAATTATGTAAAGCAACACACGCGTGCACCACCTTCTGGGTGTTCTTTGGGCTAAAATCTACTTTGCCACGTAGAATTGGCCATCGGCTGACTAAAACCCCAAACGCGTTTTCCGCAATTTGTTGTACTCTGGATAATCTCATATTAAAAACTTGTTTAGGTAAGTCCAACTGCTCCTCGGAATATTGTTGCATGATGTTTGATAAAAGTGGAAACGTTTTGTCCGCTACGAAATAATGTGGAACAACTTTTTCCGAGTTATGAAGCATCTGTTGTGGTGGTAGAGTATTGCTTTCGTTTACTATTTCTGCTCCAATACTAGATTGATCCAGTATCCCACCAACTGCCTGATTGCCACATGAACCAGCTTCAGCTGCTATAAAATTATAATTTGCATCTACTATTCCAAATAATATAATACTATGAAATCGCTTGTAATTAACATAATCAGCGTGAGATTTCGGAGGGCATTTCATTCGGATGTGGTTTGCAGCGATGCTTCCTATACAGTTGGGCATTTGCCACTTTTCGTAGAATTCCGAGGAAATTTTTTGCCAGTCTATAAGTTTAAAATTTTGTAAATAAACAGGCGTTAGCTGTTCGTAAATAACTCCGCAAACTTCGACAATTATTTGCCTGACGGTGGAAGCCCCCAAGTCAAAGGCCTGAGCCAACTTAATGGGCGAAACTGCCTGTGTCAAGTACCTGCAAAAGTTCACCATTAGATTCTAGTTTTCTCGAACTATTCAACAATGTTTACGTGATAGTTATTTTGAGCCTGTCTTCGGGATCAACTGCTTTCCTCATGGAGGTTTTTATAAGTCTGGGTCCCACCAAATTTAACAAATAGTTGTATTGTGAAAATGTCATGTTTGTCATTTTAAAAAACTCTTCCGGATCTCCGTCCACTACCATTTTAAATGTCGGTTCCACAAGGTGTTTCTTGAATGTTTGCAGAGGTTGTACAGACAGGAGCGGTGGTTTTGTTATTTTACGCTTTCTTTTTCGTGTTTTCACATATTTATGCCCATGGTAGCACATTAATAAAACGCTGAATAAAAATTCTGTGTCCTCAGTGTCCATTGTAATTGATTTGATTGTTTGTATTATTATCCTAAAATGCGATTGTATATAGTGGACCGTAACTGCAGGTAATTCCAAAACGACGAATTTTCAGCTGTCAAAGTCATATGTTTGGCATGTTTATTATGCGTGCTATAAGTCACTAACAAATACGAATTGTTTGTCACTGTTGCCATTGTCATACGCATGTGATTCATTGTTTACGATTGACCACAAATTTGGGAAATTATTTTGCATTTTGATATTTTCCTCGTCGTTGGCATAATTGACATATTGATGAGTCGGCTGTCTTAAAGTAGTTGCTTTGTTACGAGACAAACACTTTTGCCGAAAATCTATATAAAACTTAGATCATCTATTCCTACTCTCTATGGCAACTAAGATGGAACTCTGAAACAAGAGGTAGATGGACCGCCAAACTAATCAGAGACATTGCTGAATGAACAGAGCGAAAACACGACAAGATAATTTATTACACCACGCAGTACGTAATGTACGTAAAGTACGTAATGGTAAAAAAGGCATTAAGACCCCTCTTATTGCCTTTTTCGGACTTTCTCTAACTGTGTTATCCATGTAAGGGAAATCAGATTATATGATTTCTCAATTCGACGAGCGAGCAGGGAAGTATAAGTGATGCCATTATCAGGGTGGCCAGTTGAAAACTAATCCAGTGTGTTGGCGGAAATACGATCATTCGTACAGCCATTGCTGCTAGTTGCTCATTACTCTTATATTAGTAACAATTTGTAATTGTCATAAAGTTTTCCGTAAATACAAATAGTTTTCCACCAGAATAATGATTAGACTAAAATTTCGGTACCTATAATATATTGTGAACCCACTCAATTTCTTATTTATTCAAACAGACGAATACTCTTTGGCAACACTGTGCTACCGATAAGCAAAACGTCAATACACTTTGGCGCCCACATCAGTCAAACGCAAAATTTTAACTTTTCAAATAGTAATGTTTATAATTTCTTAAGTTTGTTTTCTGAGAAAAACATGTCCACATGTACAGCTGCAGAAATTGCAGAAAAGAAGCGCATTGCATTAGAAAAATTAAAAGCCAAAAAGAATCAATTAACCGACGGTAATGCTACAACTACGGTTGCATCTCCTCCCGCCCCAACAAACAAAATAACAAGTCCTGTCCAGAAATTTTACAAATCGAATACAGAAAATAAGGCGGCTGATTTTTTACGTGCGGTTAAACAAAGTGCCACGTTTGCTAATCGCAGGGAATCGCGAAACACAGTACATCCATATCAAAGGCCCTCGACTAAACCCGATCATTCGTCATCAGGGGGCAGCATATTCAAAAATGCACTCAGCCCCGAAAATAACAAGCCCAAACTTGCACCCGTGTTTGTGCAATCTGTATCGTGTACATGTTACCTAGTGAGTAGGGTAAGATTCGCAGTTCAACCATCTGGATACCATGCCCAACTGATAGAAGTTTTCAAATCCATTCCATCAAAGACGTATGGTAGGTGACGAACTTACTCTAAACAAGTTAAAATTAATGAAATATCAAATTTCAGATAGCAATACGAAGATTTGGAGTTTTTCTTTAACTGATTATCAAATGGTTCAAGATCGTGTAGCTGGACTCAAACCGTATATAGTGATTGGAGTTATACCAAAAAATGTTCTTAAGCTCTGTCTAACACCTGTGAAGGAACTAGATCCCTCGTGTTTAGAGTCTATTGAACCAACACTTGTAAATACCCTGCTGCCCTTTCAAAAGGAAGGCGTTATGTACGTTTTCTTCAATTTCCTTAAATTCCTTTCTGTATTTATTCGTTATGATTGGTTGTAGGTATGGAATATCAAAGCATGGTCGTGTTATGATCTGTGATGAAATGGGCCTTGGCAAAACATATCAAGCTCTAGCTATAGCTGACTTTTATAAAGAAGACTGGCCATTATTTATCTGTACAACAGCATCAACGAGGTAGGTTTTATCTGAACAGCGTCATTTCAGTTGATATAAATTTTTTTAATACAGAGATTCCTGGGCATCGCATGTGCTGGAGCTCTTGCCAAACATTTTAGTTCATAACATTAGCGTATTGAGCACAAAGCAACAATACACTGGTGACGCAAAAGTTCTAATAACAAGTTATAACTTGATGGAGAAAAGTGCAGATATGCTTTTAGAGAAAAAGTTTGGTGTTTTAATTTTAGATGAATCACATACTTTGAAGAATAGCAAAGCTAAGTGCACAGTGGTTGCCGATCGATTGGCACAACAGGCGAGAAGAGTGATTCTATTGTCTGGTACTCCTGCGCTTTCCAGACCATTGGAATTATTTAGTCAATTGCAAATGATTGATCGACAGTTTTTACATTTTATAGATTACAGTGAGTACACAAATTCTTATACGAACAAATATTTTAGTAAGGCAAATCTTTTTTTTAGCATCAAGATATTGCGATGGGAAGCAAACCAATTTTGGTTGGGACGCTAGCGGGCAATCGAATCTTCAAGAACTGAATGTTATTCTTAAATTAAAATTCATGGTACGACGGGTAAAAGCTGATGTTCTACCACAACTAGCGGAAAAGCTGAGGTGAGTTATAAAATTATAGTCATTGTGTACTTTGTTTTATTGTGAGATGTTCTTTATGTATTGGGAAGTCCGTCCAGTTCACTAAAAAAAAAAAAAGAAGCTAACTTTTGAAAAGAAGGAAACGGGTAAGGTAAAAAGGTAGAGTATATGTTGCTGTTACTTTTTGTCGTTCGTCTCAGTTTTAGGATCTTATTTTGGAGTACGATTTTCATTTTTTTTTGTTTGCTAGTGCTATTACTTCAGTTTTTGCTTTGCCTCTTTTGTTTAGCAACGATTAGCAACTTGTTAAACTAGGAGGTTGACAGATAATTAAAGCAAATGGGCGAGACCATAAAACGAACGATTGACAGCACGATAATTCGGTTTCTACATACCGAAAACGAAGATCTTGATATTGAAATAGTCGACTATCTTATTAGCCCGAAACCACTTAGAAAATCGGGTCCTTCCTTCGAAATGATATAAAGAACTAGTGATTTGGGAACTCAGATTTCAATGACAAAAGTACGCCAGAAAATGTCATCGCCATCGTTGGGTTACAACCCTCGTTCATTTCGAAGAAAGACCTCCAAACTTTCTTCAAATCACTGAAAAGTATGCAAACTGAGAATCGATAGAATACCGAACATTGTTCTTCGCCATATCACACCAGATAATGTCCATTATCCAATGCATTGAAAACAACGGTGAGCATCCCATTCCCAAAACGGACAAGAACATATCCAATGCGGGGAAACTTAGATCGATCAGTCTCCTTCCGAATATCAGTAGCTATTGGAAAACGTGATCAATAGAGTCCTGACCACTTAGTTGAGGACGAAAATATAGTCCCTGATATTCAATTCGTCTAAACTAGTATCTGACATCTATTGAAACAAAAACAAGAAGCATTGCATGGGTGCCTGTTTGGTTTATTTTGAGAAGTCGTTTAACACCATATGGTAATCTGCTACATGATTTATCCGGCCTATACCTGTATTTGTTCATCTGGTTTGGTTCAACATAAGTGCAAGTTCAATGGAAAAGATAGAATGATTGAAAAGACTTAATTAGGGTGTGCCTTCTCTTGTACATAACACTAGAATTCCAGCTAGGAAGCTGTATGTGAAGTTCTATTATAATGAGGTCTTGTACAAAGGACGAACCTCATACGAGTGGACTATTTCGTTTAAGGCACATTACCTCGAGGAGCAACCTAATTTTCAGAGCTTTTTACCCTAATCATATGTACTCGTACCACAAGATTTTGCGTTTTTATAGCCAGAAACATTCCTCCATCACGATAAAAAAAAGGTCTGATGTATCAAATTCACTGTGCCAATAGAGGGCAAAAAGTTTTGGAAAGGGTATTCTTATTTTCTTTCAGCGATGGCATGTGTTTGGTTTTACCTACAGCAAATGCCAAAATTAAACGTCAAACCATGACTGAGTTGCCTGAATTGTTTGATTAGTTGGAAATGCTGAAACAATTGCGTGATTGCAATTGTAATAAGTTGCGATGCAGGTGACTATGATGGATACTACATCTCCTCACTATTATCTACACGTTAATACTTTAATAAAAACTAGGAGGTGTTTATAAATTTTGATGTCTGCTGGTGGAGTGTATAATTTGCCGGAGAAATTGACTATCGTTAATGATAGACCAAACGGCCCTACTTTTGGTTTTATTGTTGATATATCTTCGATTGTATTTTCAGTCACCTCTCCAAGGACGGTTTCGTGTTCCTTTAATCCGAAAACCAGTCTCAATACAGTTTGAATAGGTAGAAATCGCAGTCCTGACTATATCTTATTTCATTTGTTCAGGTTATACTGAGCAATAAAGAAGCACGAATAAATTACAAATTGCTACGAGAAGCAGCAACATATTTATTTTCTAAGAAAGATAGCATTGTTGCTGCAGCGAATTCTCCTTGGCGAAAATTTCCAAGAATAAAAATCCTTCCTCGATTGGTAGAATGAGTCGAGGTTGTTCATTAGATACTTTACTTTTAGAGAAACGGTTGTTTTGGACCCGGCGCTTATTTGGCATGGTGCCAACGTTGAGGAATCTTTAACATCTTTTGCTGAGAATCTTTCCCGAAGTAAAGGGAAAGAAAAAGAAGAAATACTTTTAAGGTTCTATGCGGAAACAGCATCAGTAAAAGCCCGTGCCGTTTGGTAAGGATGTCTTCAAACCTTTTATAGATTAAGTACTCGATTATCTCTTTCTCTTCATCTTCATTTGCAGTGAATACCTCAAAACACTTATCAAAGAAAAAGTCAAATTTATTGTATTTGCGCATCACAAAGTTATGATGGAGGCAATTTGCGATTCACTGGACAAGCAGAAGGTCAACTACATTAAAATCGATGGATCGACCAGAAGTGATTTGCGTAACGTAAGTTTCAAATTATCCCAAGATAAAAAGCATATCAAACGTGTTTTATTGTTTCGGAATAACTTTCCACAGGAGTACGTAGAGATATTTCAAAATAAAGCTTCCTGTAGGGTTGCAGTTCTATCCCTGAAAGCTTGTAACGCTGGCATAACACTCACAGCTGCCCAGACAATTGTCTTTGCTGAATTAGATTGGAATCCAAGTGTAAGTTTCAACTATAGAACGTGAATTCTTAAAAGCAAATAATATTTTTACTTCAGACCCTAGCACAAGCTGAGAGCAGAGCTCATAGGATAGGTCAGAAAGGTTCTGTAACATGTCGATACCTTATGGCAAGTAGAACGGCAGACGATACTATTTGGAATATGCTTAAAGCCAAACAAGATGTACTAAACAAAGCAGGTCTTTTCTCGGAAGATCTAAGAGATGCAACACATACATCAGCTCCTGTTTCTGTAAGTAAATATTATATCTAGCTGTATTGACTTATCGATTCGCTTTTATTTTATGATTTCAGTCCAAATCAATTCAAAGTTACATGACTCCGGTAAAGAAAAGCAATAACCCGAATACGCTTAGCAAAAACAGAGTTGTAACCGAATCAGCAAAAGAATTAGCAACGCATCACCAAAATTGTTCTACAAAAACGGGAAAGATGACTAATATAGAGCAAGAGAATCTAGAGAAACTTTTCGATGAAGATGATGACGCTTTTAAGGATTTGATTTATTAAATAATTTATTATTGTTTATCTTCTGATCGGATAAAATAAATTTGTTTGTAAATTATGTAATATGATCGCGAATTTTCTGAAAAAACAAAATTAAATGAGGAGTCATAGTGATTTAAAACTGCTAACATTGTACAAATACAACGAAACGTATATTAAAAGCTCGAAACGGAAGGGAGAATCGTTCCACAAAAAGTATAAAATCGCAAGGCCAGTCAATAAACATAAGTATAGCAACTGTAGTAGAATTAACGAAGCCAACGCCAAGGCTTTGCCGCAGCAGCACACAATTTTTGGATGCGTGTTCAAGCTTTTCTTAATAAAATTGATTATGCTAGTACAATATAAAAGAAAACCATGTGGATACACATATCCACATACATAGACACTTCCGATGTGATTCGAAATGATTCCAACTTACCAGAGGTCTTTTCCATTGCATGGAAATACGACGGAGGCTAATATAATTCCAAGATACGCCTAGTCAAAGGACGACTGAGGGTACCGGTTGTTATCTCGATTCCAAGAAGGATGCTTCGAGAGGGATAGATGTTAAAGGAAAAACTCTAAACTAAGACCGGATAGGTCGACAGAAATGACCAATATAATTCCGTATGGTTCATTAAAACCATACAAAACCTGGGGGTAGCAATGTGGGATTGTCGATCTTGCTGGTTAAGAGCTGGTGCATAAACACAATATTGGCGAATTCCCGAATTTTTTACCAAGGAAAGCGTGCAGAGCAGTCTAATCAGTCAGCATAGAGATGCTAAAATTAGTGGTCAATTCATGGAAACCGTGGCCATTCGAACCTTAGGAATCTGTTTCGATATGTAAAATATGGTTTTCATACCACCATATTGGTACTAGCATTTTTCCAACTTGCATTTTATTTACGAGATCAGCTCAGATTAAAAACTAAGGGCATTCAGTTTGGAAAGAACTAATTTTATCATAGGTCTTGCTGATATCTCTAGCAATCACATCTGCTTGCTTTTGGGCACACAGTGCACTGGAAACAAACTCAATAAGGTTGGTAGTTGTTGATCTTATTTTTGGCGCTGTAGTTCAGGGTGAACCTGGGCCTCCACTAACAAGCATCTTCAGTTAGCTCGCTCTTTAGGTAACTGCTTCCAGTTGGCCACTCCAGGCCAGTTCTGGTACGTCTACTGTATTGTCAGAAATATTGGTGTCGAGTCGCTTAGGTGCAGTTTTATGTCTTGTTCAACATTGCTGCATACCTCTTACAATTCGTCGCCGAATCTTCTTCCCTAAAGCCCGTCAAAGCAACCGACTGACTTTGTAACTAATCAAGCATTGCGCTGGCATTTTGACTCAGATCTAAAACTTAAAAGCGGAGGTTAAAGTGACTGAGTTTTATCTGAGCTCCAGGTTGCAATGAACAGAGCAAAAAAAGAACCTTTTAGGAAATCAATCTACGGTAGGATGGTGCATATTTTTTTTTAATCAGCATACTTTCAGCAAGTTTTTACCAGCAACCGTATAAGCTGTTATGTAGACTTGACAGCAGGCCTTCATTTCCAACATATTAAAAAGGAAGTTGTGAAGAATCACAAATGAAAAAAAAGGTAAAAATTTTCAAGGCGAAATGACAAAGAATTGCTAAGTAAGGGCACACCAAGGGACTGTTTTCAACAAGGAGTTCCATACATACTTATCATTTGACTGAATAGTTAAGGAAATAAAAAAACCATTTATTCTTTAATTTAACAAACCAATATAATTTAGTAGAAGCCAAAAAAAAAGCAAAACAATAATTAACAAATATAAAACAACATTTCTCTGATGCAGAGAACATCAGCGCTTACACTTTTTAGCAGAACATTTGCCCGAAATATCTTTCTTTGCCGCACGTTTGTTTACACTTGTATTTGCAACAGGTATGCCCGTTTTAACTTCTTTATTTACTTTATACGCGTCGCCCATCTTTCGAATATTCTCCTTGTGGATAGTCTCATGTATAACAATTCGTTTTGGGTAATCTTGACCAATAACACATCCATACTCCCTCTGTGCAATAGGTGATGCTAGCCAAGGTTCATATATGAGTGCCTTGGGAAATTTCTTCAACTCAGGTACATACTTTCTTATGTAATCGCCATCAGGATCTGTTTTTTTCCCGAATGCCACTGGACTATATACTCTAAAATATTGATGAAAAAATGCTGAAGCCGATAGCCACATCCAGTTGCCCGCATTTAATGCCCAGTCAGCATCAAGTAACAACTCTTCAAAAACTTTCTGACCCTCCTCCCATGAAATCCACAAATCACCACGTGTAAGGAAACAGGCGACAGCATGTCTTGCTAAATGATGAATCCAACCCTCCTGTCGTAATTGACGCATTATTGCATCGATGAATGGATAGCCGGTGCGACCGTGCGTCCATGCTTCTAGGTGCGCATCATTCTGTTGCCAAGGGATCTGTAGGCAAATTGAATTCCCCATCATGCGATCAAAGTTCGGCTCTCCAGCACCAGCTGTATAGTAGAATTCCCTCCACATAAGTTGCCCCATAAGCGACACAGGAGGTTTCGAGTGTTTTGGATTTTTATCGAGGATTTCTTTCAGTTTTTTATATAATAATCTTGAACTGAGACAGCCGAATTTGAGATACGGACTTAAAACTGTGGTACTGGGCTGCAGTGAGTTTGGAGCTGTGTTGGGTTTCTCGAATTTACAAACCCACACCTTATCTTTGAGACTATCATCCAATCGTTGTAGACCCACTGCTTCACCACCTGGAAATTTGTTTTCTCCCAAATCACCCATCCGAGTGGTTAATTCTTCCAGGTGTGGTGGATCGTAACAAGCGGAATTACGTACTTCCTCATCATCTTTCGGGGGCTTAAGACTATCAGGTAAATCTGCTGGTTCAGGCTCTGGTTTCGGTACAGGGATTTTCTCCACTAATGAGAGAAATTTCTGATATGTTAGTGGTGGCTTGCCAAGGTTACGATGCAGAACAAGTTCTGGATTGTAAATAGTATGAGAATACTCTTGAAACACCTTTATTCCATGTTCTTTGGCAAGTTTCACAACAGCAGCATCACGCTTTAGAGCATATGGTTCAATATCCGATTCAAATGTTACCGCCGTAACATTCCACGACTTAAAAACTCGTGGAAACACTTCACTTGGAATACCCCTAACTACATATAGTCGTGAGTTTATGCGAAGAAGATTTTCATGTAAATTTTGAAGAGATTCCTGTAAAAACCGTAGACGATTGGCGCCAACTCGCATCCACTGACGAATTGCTGGATCGAGAATAAAAATTGGACGAAGTGAATGATGTGGTTGACTGGCCAATTCGCAGGCTTTAATTAATGTAGGGTTATCGTGGATACGAAGTCCTTTACGAAACCAATGGATTACAGTATGGTTTTCACCCATTATTTACAAATTCAAAATATTTAAACAGAACAACAGCACAGATGCATTTTTTTAATCTTATTCATAAAAAAACTGCGTATTCAACTGTCAATTGCCGAAAGGGAAATTTAAAGTTGCAACAATGAACAAAATTAAGATGTTGGGTAATTTTTTTTTTTAATGATCCTGTTCATTAACTTCATGTCTAACATTTTTTTGAAAATGTCTTTGCTTTTCATATTTCTGAAGGAGGACAGTTGTCAAAACTATCCTGCACTACGTTCCTTTTTTAACACAATATATTCGAAAGTTCGCCCCACTTTCCTTAATAAGCTACTGAATTACCCGAAGACCTTTTCAAAAAATTATTTGCTTCATTGGACCTTGTTTTTCAAGTTTAATTCACATTGGCTAAGGTGGTTTAAGTCATAGGATTCTTTCATGACATGAAACCCGCACAATACTCAATGAACTAACATCAAGACTATTTTCAATAGCATTTCTTTTATTCATAAGAATCTGGTGTATTGCAATGAAAATGCCCAACTCCGTTTGATTAAGTGTATACTAAATGTTTCATAGTTTTTCCAATTTCAAAGAAGGCAGACCTTCTAAATATTACCAATAATAAAGTAATTAGTCCTTTTAATAAAGGTTACAAAATAGTGCTCTCCGGCTACAACATCATTTATAAAAAAAATCTTCCTTTGGGGAAAAGGACAATTAAGAACGCTTAAAGCTCCATAAACATCGACATATTTAATGTAATAAAGGATTTCAAGCCCGCACAACTGCTGCCACACGATGAAGGCATTGACGTTGGTAAAAGAAACTAGTGCTGCAGCTTCCTGCTAACACAGGCTCTCCACACCACATGTATTATAAAGGTTTTCTTTTTAGGCCAGTACCAATTTTAGATATTTATAGTTGTCAAACCAATCATCGGATTTTAAACTGTCTATATTTTTTTATTCAGTTTTACAATTTCATCGTAATGACATGACCGCTTCCTCAACCTTACCAAATTTCTAATGTGCTTCCTAAAACGTGGTTCTCTGCAGCAAATTTACAGAGCACTTGCATCATATTACACCCGACATATTTGACCATCTGAGACCGCTATTTGCCGTATTGTTGAACGGTTTGAACAACATTTTCTTTGGAAGATGCAATGGCAACGAGACCCATAAGAAAAGTGCGAACTGAATCGAATACTGCATCCGATAAGGAGTGTTTTGTAAAGGAGCGAAATTTATCTATTCGATGTCGTACACAACAGCTTATTCTTCGTCCGTCTTAATCGAAAATTTTACTCAAAAATCTTGATTTGAAGGTCCAGCTCGTGCAAGAAATGAAGTCGAATGACCTTTGTTTGCATCGAAATTTCGATGAATCTGTCGAAAATCAACTGGCATTGGATCCCTTGTTTCATCGAAAAGTTGTTTTCAGCGATGGGGCTCATTTTTGGCTCCATGTGTGTGTCGCATTTGGAGCGAATATAATTCCCATGAGATTATCGAAATGCCGTAACATCTCGAAAATGCACAGTTTAGTGCTTTTTGGGGCCGATGAAACCATGAGACCATATTTTTTCAGAAATAAAGGCAATCAGCTTGTTACGGTAAATAGTAATCACTAAAGAGCCATGTATTATGACTTTTTCGTTCCGCTATTGAATGACATAAATGTGGAACAGATGTTGTTTCAGCAAGATGGCGCTACGTGCCATACAGCAAACGAAACATTTGACTTATTAAAAGAAGCATACTGTGAACGCATAATTTCGCGTAATGGACCTGCAAATTTGATTTCAAGATCCACCACCATGGTGGATATTACTTTCTTCCAACATTCTGGAAAAGCCATAATGCCTCCTTTCTAAGAGTTTTGCAGGTACGTTTTGATATCATCTTCGGAATTGAATTGCCTTCCGACCAAATTGTTTTGAAGAGAGTGGAACAGATGGTAGTCGCAAGGCGCAAGGTCTATAAAGCACGGTGGGTGCTGCATAACTTCCCAGCCAAATAAATTCATTTTTGTTTTGTCACTAAAGTTATGTGTGGTCTGGCGTTGTCATGATGGAAAATAACGCCCTTCCTGTTCGCCAACTCTTCCACTGCCTGATTCAAAGTATCGAGCTGAGAGCAATATTTCATGGAATTTATTTTCTGATTGCGTGGAAGCAACGCGAAGTAAAGGACACCTCGCCAATCCCACTAAATGTTCAGCATGACCTTTTTGGGATGTAAATTTTGTATACCGAACGTATGTATAATGTTTCTTGCACTGAGTTCGTGAGGATGTTCAATGGGCGATGTTGAGACCTTGAGAGATTTCCCGTGTTGTCAAATGCGTGCCAACGCTCTCCGCAACTAAGTGCTGAACGAAAGCGGGTAAACCAACGCTGATAAGTGTTAGCGCTTATAGCCAAATCTCTATCCACGCTACGAATCTCCCTGTGCATCTCTGTCGCTTTGACACCTTTTTTAAAAGAAAAGGAGTGATATATACCGAAGATGCACTTTTTTACCCTCAACTTAAAAAAACATTATTGAACACTTAAAACACGTCCAATCGAAACAAATTCTCGGAACAATGTAAAAGATAGCCTTTTTTTATTGGAATAAGGAACAATAATATAATAACGGTATACACGAAGATTTTCTGAAACGATAAACACTTCTTCCAACAGCAAAACTTATTGTATTCATCCCCTCTCCGTTACGTTCCATGTAAAAAGAAGGTGTCATTCAAATTTGCACTTAAAAAAAGAGAATACCTAGCTTATACTACAATCAAAGAAGCTGAAAAAAATAGTGGTTTCAACGGAAAAGAAATAGCTAGAGAAGCACTTGATCGATGACACAAGGGTGCTCCCGCAAAAATGATGTTCGAAAATGTATCTGTACGTGCACAAAATAATGCATACAACTAAAGAGAATGAAAATGTGTAATAGAATTCAGTACATTAAATTTGAAGAAATTACTTTTTTTGGATTGTTGATAATAGACCCTATAACAGGAATTTCATCGTAGAACATCGTAGAACACGGCGTCTCCACGAGCAATATTTCATAGAATGCCATATGTCTTACTTACTTACTTAAGGTGGCGCTACAGTCCGGGGTGGACCTGGGCCTCACTCAACAAGCTCCTCCAGCCAGATCGATCCCTGGCTAGCTGCCTCCAGTTTCGCACGCTAAGTTGGCTGAGGCCCTCTTCAACTTGCGTGCGCCACCTGATACCCTCATCCATTTTTGATAATGTCCATGCCTCTGCGCCATAGAGCAGGACCGGGATTATTAAGGTCTTATAAAGAGTGACTTTTGATGTCCGAGAGAGGGCTTTGCTAGTCAATTGCCTTCTTAGCCCAAAGAAACAGCGGTTGGCAAGAGTTATTCTTCGCTTGATCTCAGCGCTGGTGTCGTTGTCTGTGTTTATAACAGAGCCTAGGTAGACAAAGTCCTTAACTACCTCAAAGTTATATCTATCTAAGTTGACGTTCTGCCCGAGACGTCGGTGTTGGTTGTCTTATCATTGACCGCTAAACCCATTTTCGCCGCTTCCGTCTCAATACTTGCGAAAACGCCATTGACATCACGCGGCTTTCTCTCGATTATGGCATTATCTTCGGCGTATGCGAGTAGTTGGACGGACTTTAGAAAGATAGTGCCTCTTGTGTTTGCTCGTGAGTTTCGCACTATTCTTTCAAGTACGATGTTGAAAAAATCGCATGACAGCGCATCGCCTTGTCTAAATCCTTTCTGGACATCAAAGGTCTCGGTGAGATCTTTACCAAACTTGATGGAGCAGCGTGCATTCTCCATCGTCATCCTGCACAGACGGACGAGTTTGGCAGGGGTGCCAAAACTAGACATTGCTCTATATAGGTCGTCTCTATGGATGCTGTCATACGCGGCCTTAAAATCGGTGAATAGGTAGTGGGTATCGATCTGAAGCTCATGGGCCTTCTCCAAAATCTGCCGTAGTGTGAATATCTGGTCGATGGTGGACTTTCCTGGCCTGAAGCCACACTGATATGGACCTATCAGGTTGTTGACCAACGGCTTCAGGTGTTCACACAATACGGCGGATAGGATCTTATATGCGATGTTAAGGAGACTGATGCCTCTGTAGTTGGCGCAGTTCAGAGGGTCTCCTTTCTTGAGAATCGGACAAACAATGCTGAGGTATACTTTCGTCCGACCATATTTTACAGATGAGTTGGTGTATGCTCCTTACCAAGTCATCTCCTGCCGCTCCAGCAGCTTTGTTAGACTTAAGCTTCGATATAGCTATCTTCACTTCATCCAGGTCGGGTGGGTGGAATTGTTGGTCATCATCGTCCAAGTTGTTCATCTTGTTCATCTCTACAGGCTTCGGTTCGGGGTTTGTTTCCGTGGCATGCTATTTTTACCTTTTGGTAAAGCTTCCGAACCTCATTCCTGGAGTAGCACCTCTCAATTTCCTCGATCGTGCGCTTCTCATGCTCTTTCTTCTTCCTCCTGAGAAGCCGGTGTTCGTCTCTCCTCTTCCGCTCATAGAGCTCATGAGCAGATCTGGTCTTTTTTTGCAGTACCGCATTGCGTGCCTTTTGCTTAGCTGCATGTGCTTGCCGGCATTCATCATCAAACCAGGGGTTTCGTTGTGGTGGACGAGTGAAACCCAGCACATCAGAAGCTGCATCTCTGATGGCGTTTTGGCAGTGTTTCCAGTGGTCTTCGATGCTTGATGCTGGCGGCATTGGACCTCTTAAGAGATTAAGAGACACTCAATCGGAAAAGGACTTGGCGATCTCTTGCGATTGTAGGTCTGACGTCGAATCACAGCATTTGTTTGTCTTGGCGTAGTTTGGGATATCCGCAACCGTACCTTGGCTACAACAAGGTAATGGTCCGAGTCGATTTTGGCTCCTCGGAACGTACGTACGGATCTATAATACTGGAGGAGTGTCTTGCGTCGATCGCAATGTGATCAATCTGGTTGACTGTTGATTGATCAGGAGTTCTCCAAGTCCCCTTGTGTATGTCGAGATGTGGGAACCGCGTTATCGGAGGTGGTGTTGTGCAGGCTATATTTTCCGATTGTTCCACCAAAGATACCCTCTCTTCCTAGCTTTGCATTAAAATCACAGAGGACAATTATAAAGTATCTAGGGCATTGCTCGTAGGTCTTGTTAAGGAACTCATAGAAGGCATCCTTGGTGTCGTCATCTTTCTCCTCTGTGGGGGCGTGCGCGCATATAAGGCTAATGTTGGCGAATTTAGCCTTGATGCGGATTGTTACGAGGCGCTCGCTCACGTGCCGAGAGCTGAGGAATGCCATATATTATTCTATTAAAATCGCCTGTGGAGACCGCTAATAGTATGCTATGAAAAATTTCATTCTTCATTTGCTTTAAACACAACGATTTGCTCTCTTAAAAAAAATTTTGAATTTTTCCCTGATTCCTTTGACCAACAAATTTCTTCCGTTTTTTTTTGCGAACCACCCTTCATGAAGAACGAATAGAAATAAAGCAATTTAGAAAAATAACAAACAAGGAGAGAAGAAAACTTAAAAAGAGTCATTGAAATTTTGGCCGACGATTCACAAGGTTGGTGATTTTTTATCTCATCTTCTTTCTCTTTTGCACTTGTGTCAGTCGTGACTCAAAAGTCACCGTGTAATGAGTGGTGGATGGAGGAAATAATTAAATTTATTAATAATTATCGACAATTCCAGGAATGGATTCACCCAAAACTTATGAACCTTTCTCTCCGTTTGTTTTTGTGATTTCTTTAATTCCTTTAATGCGAAAATAGACCGAAGTGCTTTGCTTTGCGACATTTCAACGAATGAAATAGTATTCTGTGAAATGCCCATTCTTAATTTTATGTCATTCAACCGATCTTTCTTTCTATGGAAAGTGACAGATGGTATTCTATGAAATATTGCTCATGGAGACGCCGTGTAACAACACCAATAATGTCTAGTTGGTCAAAAACAAATGAAGTTGTAATAGATTAATATTCAAATTTTCAAAATTGTATCCCAATGAATTAATTCATCCCTCTTTCCCATAATATGAGTATGTTTTTTTAGTAGAAATTTCCACGAAATAAGAAAAATACCACGCTACATAAACACTACCTGGTGGTGCAACACTCACTCACACTCACTTGTGGAACATCTCCGCATTCATAAACAATGAACCCATCTTGACAGTTGTGTTTGAGAGTTATTTGTTTTTTTATTTGATTGTACATACACATTTACTATGAGTTATGATTCTGCAATATTTATTTAATATTAATGATGGAAGAGAATTTTGAAGAAAAGTTGCTTAAAGTAGACTTAATTGAAGTGAGTATAAATAGAATTCAAAAAACTCGTGTAGAACGGAGACAAGATTGCGTGTTTGCGTTTGTAAGATTGCACTTTTCCATATCCAATTGGGATGCTTATCTTAAAAGCAGTTTTAAATCCCGTACTTATTCGGTAGTAATTTATTATAAAATGATTCTGCTGTTGGGGCGATGGTTAAAGGGTCAATTTACCGTTCAAACCAACATTTGAGCACTAAGTAATGTCACAAAGTTTTCTATTTTAAGTTGCATTGTTTACTTGCTTAGTTTAGTGAAACCAAAATTGAGACGGTCTTGTCTCTCAACTAACAAACTATTAAAGTAGTTAGCCCTCTTGAATATCTATAATTTCGTACCATTTTGAATAGTATTTTTATTATATTCTCTAGATATACGATGATGTGGCCGCCATAGGCTTATCGATGAATCAAATTGTTGAATTGTGTCTCAAAGTACCCTGTAGAGTCGATCTAAAATTGGGAAATGTCGTATACGCTGTCGAAAAGAAGTACAAAGACAAATTAGCCAAGTACGAAGGGTCAAAACGTCTTAAATGGCTTAATATAAACCTCAAGTCAATCGTTCCAAATCCTGAGGAAAAATTTCTCAAATGGAAACGAAAACATGAACAAGATTTAAAAAAAATCTGGTTGACGCGGAAATTGAATGCAATAGACTTGATTCCCAGTGAACCGCTTTTGTTTAGTTCTGAAGATCCCCGCGATTTATGCAAAATCCGAGACAGAAGAGTCTCAATTGCAAGTAACCAGAACCATTCACGTTTGTCAATTCGAAAAGATTTAATGCCCGATACTTCAAATTGTTCGACATGGGGTAATACTTCGTCGGAAAGCGCACAAACTGTTATTGCTTCACAGCCAAAAAACACGCAAGAGTCGCAGGAGTCTTCGTTTCTGCTTACCTTCAGAGATGTGTCAAGAAGCACTTTGAGTAGTAGCAGTGGACAATTACCTTCATTATGTAGAGAAGATGGATGTATTTTGAACCCAAATGAAGAACAATCACCCTGTATAAAAGGAAAAAGTGTCCAGCCACGAATACTTCCAGGGGGTAAAAGGATTCGGACTGCAACAAGAGAATCACAAGAAACATCTTCACTTGATGAGGCATATCGTACGTTTTATCAGGACATGCATATTACGTCTACACAGGAATTTGGTTAACTATTCATACCGATTGCTATCAATATTGTTTACTTTTGAAATTTACATTAAATAAAATTTATTTTAACTTTGTTTATACATAAGAATGTGTTCTATTTAAATTCATTTCGACACCTTTTTACTAAGGGCTATGTTAGTTCTAAAACAAGGTAATTGCTTAAGTAAGGTCTGGTACTGAAGAAGAAATCTATCCGTGTGCAATGCTTTCATCCAGTTTAAACTTCAGTTGTATACGATGTAATTAAGCGAGTGGTTTTTATATAAAATCATCGAAGACAGGCTATCGCACTAGCTTTCGGTTCTCTGTGCAAATATCGATGAAAAATGCTCCAATGACATATCGGTATCAGTGCTACACTATTGGGCAGGAAATTTTCATATTAGAGGCGGTGTTGAATAAGGTTGAATGAATCCTTCCTCGGAATTGGTGTATAGTTCAATGCAATTATTTTAGTTACTCAACGTTCGGTGAAACAATCATTTAGCGAGGATCAAATGTGGATATCTAGGATACAAAACTATCAACGAATGGATTGACAAGAGTCTTTCCTAAAAGCAGAGCCATCAATATTGTCTGAAAGCTATTATCTGATGTCCTGTGTTACATTTAACCGCCAACATAAAAATAGATACAGGCAGACAGCTTTTCAGAAAAAAGGCGCTCGATGGAGGAGTGCTACTGCAGAACTGAGGTTTAAAATAAACAAAATTTGCTTAACGTACAAAGTTGAGGATGGGAATCTGGTAGTAGAGTCTTCAATATTCAACTGTCAGGTAAAATGTTTTCGATGTTTGATTGAAACTCACATCTCTCGTATGATTAAGAAGAATTGTAAACAGAGATATCTAAACTCAAGACTATAAGACTGCTGAGAAAGGTTTTTTTTGCTAAAAAGCAATAGATAGGAATTATTTAGCAAAGGTCACACCTCAACTCATTAGAAATATTTTTTTTTCTTTAGCTCAACGACGAATCCGGGAGAAGACGAATAATTTTGAAGTCGAGGCTTACATTCATTCATCAATTTTTAGGCTGGTTGTGATATCTTGACCTATGCGAGCGAATGGTTTTGGTCATATACCTAGTCCTGGTATAAGTTCTGTTACAAATATAAAACGCTATATAAAAAAAAAAAACAGTAAACATATTATATTCAAAATTATTTCATTTATTCACCACAATGTTGGTTATTAAAAAAAAATTGAATTAACTCAAAATAACTGCCTTTTGCTTTAACACAAGCTTCCAATCGGGGCAGCCATTGGGCTGTAGTGGCACGTTCCAGGGACATCATGGATGTTGTTCTGGTTAATGCTGTTTTAAGGCTTTCCAAATTTTTATGGGAAGTCTTGCCGGTTATGTTTTCCAATTTGGTTTGGTTTGGCTTTGTGCGCTGGAGCAGAGTCCTATTAGAAAATCCATCTGTATCCATTGAAAAGGATATTGGTCAAACTCTTCATAACACCCTCTAGCACATCTTCTTGTCAAACCTTTGCACCAGTTTTAACGTCTTTTCCACACAAATGGAGGGATGTGACACCATGGAGATAAATCCCCCACCAAACCATTACCCTTGGAACAACTTTTTTCGCTTCCTTAGATGAAGTGGCATTAATTTTGTCATTTTGTTTGTTGAAAATTTCTTCCACGGTAAAAATTTGTTCATCCGTAAACAGAATGTTTTTATGGCCATTGTCTGCGTGCCATTGCAAAAGTCGCTTGCATCTTTACAGCCTAATTTTTTTTAGTTGAGGAGTTAGAAGATGACCCGTGGACCGACGATAGGCATTCATATGCAGGTCATCATGGATCTGATTGATATATCCGATTCCTTAGACATGATCTTATGCTTCCTAAGGGGATTTCTCGGAATTCGTTCAAGCACTGCCTTTACTACCGCATTCGTAAGGACGACGCGCTTCAGACAATTTGGTGAAGCAAGCAAAAGCTCGATAAACGAATATTCTCGATATTCCGAGTGGTTTTAGCGACTCGAAAATTTGGCCGCCACTCTTTTTACACTTATGCAACGCTATTACCGCGATTCGATTCTCTTTAACGCCCCACTAGTTTGCAAACTGAAACCAAGCTGACAAGTATTCTTCATTGATCAGTGCATGTATTTAGAAAAATAGTTAACGGTCCCATTCCCGCAAGAAGTTTTGAACTATAAGCGCCGAAAATTGTGTAACAGAACTTATGGCAGGACTAGGTATAAGCGCCGGATATGCAAATGTGACAGGTATATGCGCTATCGTGTTTCTTAGCCGGTCGTTTAGCAGATAATATGCAGTGACACGGTATACGTAGGAAAGGTTTTTTTTCTCTACATGCTTGAATATAAAGAAGTGAATGATACCATCGGTCGTTTCCGATTTTTCGCCATAAAGACATTTATGGAAACTGAAAAATAAACGAACGAAGACATAACCAGTATATACGAGTAGTAAATTTCGCGTAAAGGAAGCTGATTGGAAAATAGCATAATCGTGATCTCTAGAATTGAAGCAAGATCTAGTCCAAAACTCAAAACCACGTCATCCATGTTGGCTCGAATATATAGGTCCGATGCTAAAGGTAGGATCGAAAATTATGCCGTTTGGTATGGAACCTGGAATCAGTGCAACTGTTTTCAAAGAGCCTTTGGAAATGGCTTGATTAGCATGATATTCTTATATCATCTTGGCATTTACATATACATAGGAATATATAAGCTCTTCTAATTATTACTTATATTCCGTGCGGTAGGCGATGTTTTTAGCATTTGAGCTTAATGACATTCACACACCAATGTTCCAGTTTTTCGACGGTGATTACAATTTTTATAATTACATTTTCATTCTAAGTTGATAGGGGGATATTCAGTCGGCAATTTCTGTTTCTTGATTCGAGCGATAATTGTAAATTCCAGAACGATTAGCCTTTAATAAAAAAAAACTTGTTTTCTCATAAATGAATGTGATATTTCCTTTAAGAGTTGAACTCATCTTCCTTGAGGCATTCACTTCAATTCTTCCCTTTCGTTGGTATCAACAAAGGTCTCTTGATATCTTCAATATTAGTTAAGTGATGTTGATCTTCATACTCCTTATACATATGTAGTTCTTGCTGAGGTTCTTCAGTTTTAAAAGCAATAGATCTACAAGGCTTCATCGTTAGGAAATATTACGAGTATTATTGATGGATTTTCAACACTGATTACTGTTGAAGTTGTAGATAGTTCTTAGACAAGAACCTAAGAAATCTCCCTGGTAAAACACCCAATTCCTTTGCAAAAGCCAAGAAGTCTTTTGAAATCTGTGCAGATATCGCAAACTTATATACCCTATGTACCTCAAGATTCGACCCCTTTATGTTAGCGGTCGTTCGCCTTCTATACCGCAGTGTCCTGGTAACCGGCCCAGTCTCACCCGGGTCTGAATGCATAATGATTTGTGCGCCACGCCCTGACTGTATCAGAGTAAATGTAAGTCGATTCCATTGCCTTAAGTGTGCCCTGGGAGTCGATGTAGATAGCGATATCTCTACCGGATACCGATCTCATCTGCATTAGCTCAGCCGCCCTGCGGACAGCCAGAATCTCTGATTGGAAGACATTACTTGTGTCCGGTAGTCTTATAGAGACCCTTCCTATATTTTCGAGCTATCTGCCTCATAACTACAATACATTTTCTTGCGAGTTCTCCTTCTCCGAATATATTATATCATACGGAATGTCAAAGTCGATCAAGGAAGGAATTTTATCCGTTAAAATTGAATTCCCTGACAGTAACTCTGCTAGGATCGTTCCGTGTCTAAAGATACTGCTCTAGAAGTGAACCAAATTTTTGGGTCGAATAGCACTGTTGCCAGCAAGTTTTTTTATCTGTAAATCAGGTGGTGTTAGGTGCAGAAAGGTGTCCAATGCTGCCGTAGGAGTGGTACGAAGCACACCTGTGATGGCTATGGAAGCCGTTCTTTGAACTGCCGCTAATTTTCCGTAAATCGTTTACTAATTTGTTGCTTTCCACCATACCAGTGCGCCGTATGTAGGTAGGTTTTAAACCCCACTGCAAAAACTCATAGCCAAAAACAGTGAATAAGTTTCTTTATTGTGTACACTATACAAAAACACCACACTCACGGTTTTGGAATCATAACAAGCGTGTGTACACATTTTTTCTACGTTTATTTCTTCTTCTAAGAGGAATAGGTAGGTCTTTGGATAAAATCTTTCCATTTTTCCATCGGAATGAATATCATCTTCGCCCTGCTTAATATATCAAGGCACACCCAGGTGCATCTGTGGTAGTATGTTAAGTTTTTAGGAATATGGGATAGAGAGAAAGAAAGAGGCTTCGGGTCAGTGGTCATTTCGCTCCATGTGAGGCATCTACCAAATTATTATCGTAAATGGACTTGTTGTTGTTATTCTATGCAACCGCTCATCTTATGTGATTTTTTTTGCCTGAAAAAAGAATATTTTTTGGGCGTGGTTGAAACTGAACGCCGCACCGTTGAAAGCCAACATACTACTTCAGCCAAGGCCGCCAAGCAACTGCGACAAGTGCATTGTCTTGCCACTATAAACTTCCTAATGTCATAACGAAATAGTAGGCAAAATGCTCCTGCCTTGTCAAAGCTCTACAAATGTGAGAATTGACAAATAAAAATTACAAAACATCCTTGTCATTGAAGAACTTTGTCAAAAGCTAATTATGTATTCATGTTAATGTACATATATTATGTTGCACTTAAAATTCTTTGATTATCATGAATAAACAATAAATAACAAAATATCAGACGATTTTGGGTGAATGGCCTTCACAAAACTGTATCCGGTGTGGGACGTCTCATGGGTGGAGCAGGAGTTGCGAAACCTAAACGAGCATTTGGCAAAGGTACACCTGGCTTAACTGGTTTAAATTTCATTAAAGTGCCAAAGAAAACGTGCTGTATTATTGGAAATTTCGATAATATCTAAAAGAAAAAACAGATACAATGGTTATACTATAAAGATAAGACCTTACTTCATTACGACTTACCTCTTTCTGATACATCTTAACCAAGCCTGAGTTAATCTTCACCCAAGAAGGTACAGCAGAAATGCTCCACAGTTGATTTGAATGTTCGGCAAAATGTCCAGTTTTAACCTAAACAAAGGTCGCAAATACATATGTTTGTTAATTTTTTTAAATGCTCAATTTTTAACCTCACAAATGTAGTTAATACAACTGATGAACATGTAGGCGTCTTTGTAATCATCAATAACGTTCTGATCTAGAAACTTCGATGGGTCGAAAGGAGCATGGACTAATAATGAAGTGAATTTTTTAAACAACTTTAACAAATAAGTAGATAAGATATACTTACGTGCTAATTGAGCGCTACCCCAAACGAAAGGAATGAATTGAAAATCATCCAAGCTCCATACACCTTGACTTCCAGCAGGCTCCATGCGGTAGGTTTTTTGTAAACGTCGTACAAATATCAAATATGCATTGAAAAGTTTTAGGGCACACGCCACATTATCTTCTTCGAGTAAGGCTTTTGTTTTGAATAGACAACAGAGGAACATTACAAAAGCTAGCTCGTGACCTGTTCCGTAATCGATACGCGTCGCATTCCCAAATGACTCGGTAAAGTAGACATATAATTCGTTGATAGAGACACAATGTTCTGCGGCAAGAATCTCCCCAATATATGCTTTGGCATTCTAAAAGTAAATGTTTTGTTTTATAATTTTCTTCTCTTGAAGATGTACTAGTAAAATGGACTTAGACTAAATGGCATTGCTAAGGGACGTAATAATATTATAAATCGCAACGGATCATAAAATTCTCGACCAAACGGATTATGTTACAAGGCACTCAATATAATTTCCCAATATTTGGAGCGGCCAATGTAATTTCGGAAGACTACATAAGTAAAATACGTCTACGCATATTTCAGAAGACATATGCTGTGAGGAGATTAAATGTTGAAACGGCAATACGAAGAAGAATGAAAGCGGTTCGTGAACTCTCCGAGCAAAACACCGGCAAGATTATCGATTTCTTTGAAGGAGAAAGAAAGAGTATGAGAAGCGGGCAATCGCGAAAATGTAGAGGTGAAGGGATCGTATTTAACCAACAAGATCTGAACATAAGCCTGAAAAAGATAAAATGGCAATTTACTCGATGCTGGTGAACCAAATTCTACAAACTATTAAGTGACGTGGACGACTTACACTACATACTTATACTTATACTATGTGCAGATCCGAGAGGAAACCCGAGAATTCCAAATCAATAATTCAATTTACGGGAAATTAGCTGATATCACACAGTAGAGGGTAAAGCACATCTGTTGTAAGTCCAAAGTATTGGCATTATGGGTATTAACGTCAGATATTTGCGTAAGTTAATTCATGAGCTGTTTTTCGCAACCAAGAGCTCAGCACGCTGTCTGTAAAGAATAGGGCCCTCGCTAATTATTAAGGCTATGCCCATCAATGACGTAGTCTAATATTGAACAGTAGGAATACTTGTCTTATCTTTAACGCTCACAGACGCCACCAAAAGTTGCTACGATTTCACAACTTACAAGCAGTAACTCTCCTGTTGAGTGGTAGTACTGACGGTAGTCAAAGCCTTCTAAGAGGTAGGACCTTCGGCTTCGACTCATACCAAGTGTGAAGCTTGTGCCCTTTACACAGGTTCCGGATCGCTATTCATTAATACATGCAAGCGGTGGCTATGTGTATACTGGCCCCATGGATACCCTAAAATAAAAATGTGTGGCATTAATGTTGCTTTGCACAATACCCTGCTCTGGGATCATGTATATGATGGTATTTTTAAAAAACTGATGAGGTACACATCTTTAACACTTCTGAGTATAAAATGGAAAAGATATACTAGAACGGACTGCAAACGTACAAATTATTGTTACTATTACTGGGAGCCACAAGTACAGTCCATAATACTCTACGTATTATATTAACATTATGATTAGATGCTGAAAATATTATGTGAAATCGATATATCAGTCGCATCTGGACTTATGACTTATATTTCGGTCATACATATCGGATAATTTCGGATGATGCAGTACCTGGACAGTTCTAATTCAGACGTAAGAGAACGAAAAATGACATCATCTATGGGATAGTGGGCAACAACAAAACATCACAGATAGGTGTATTGAATGAAAACTTCTAGATCTGAATGGAAGCGTGACAGGAGCTTTCAAACCAAACTAGATACACTGGGCATTCACCGAATGCAGGAGTAACACTTCTTTTGCGTTGGAAGCCTCGTAGTTCTTACAATTTATAGAATCGTATTTGTTTTTACGTTTAAGACCTACAAGAACGACTCAAAAATGGTTTCATATATGCATAATAAACCTACCTCTTTCATTTTTTTGGACCACAAGCGGTAGGCTTGATTGCCAAAACGTTGAGGCTGATCAATAGGCGGCGTCTCATCGACAAGTTTATTTAATTTATCAAAGACGCTCAGAAGTTTTTTCATTGTTTCCGAAACGTGCATGTCGTCTGTAATTTTTTTGCCCTGTATTGCTGTGCTTATGCCATTTATAAAGCCGATTAAATCGTAATAGGCCTCCGACTTTTGCCAAATGGCCATGTCACCCATTGATTTGACACTTTTTACCGGCTCATTACAAGTGTCTGCTGGAACAGTTTCAACTGAAATAAAAAATATATATAATCTCACTATATATTCTACATGTTTAATTTACTTTTGCCGGCTAATAAGGGATTTTCTTGTGCCATTTCACAATTTTATAATGTTGTGAAAATGTAAACAAGACTGTAAATGAAAATAGTAACGTAGAATGTGCAGCGACCTTGAGATGTCACCAACATTGTTTTAGGGAGTTCAATAGTGGTTCTCTTACAATTCATTACTAAAAAGCGTTAGAAAACTTATAATCATAATTTTGTATTAAAATGTAAATAAAATCAAAATTGGCAAATGCAACTTGAGCTATCCGCCAGGTATTTCACATTGATAGGTTAAGGAAATGATGATAAATTAAAATAAAGGAAATTAAAAGCCTTTAAAATGCTATGCATATACATAAAAGATTCATAATAAAAAATTCCTGGCTGTGTCACCAACAATTTTTCAAATCGCCATCCCCTTTCGGCGGGCAATGGCAAACTCCCGAAAGTAAAATTGCCTACGAAAAAGCTTCTAAGGAGTGCCGTTCGGACTCGGCGATAAACCGTAGATGTGACAAAAATGGCAGTAGGCCATCCTGTCACTGTTTGATTGTTGACGGCTTGTGCGGCACGTAGCCCCATCTTCCTGGAATCATACCTCTCCCTTGTCCTAATTCTCAATTTCTGGCCATGAACAATCGATTATCATGCTTGTAACGTTCTCCATTGGTCTTAAAGTTTATTCCATTGTCTTCTGGGGAGAAAAATGGGCCAATAATATCGCTACCCCAATAATAAAAATATCGCATTTCTATAACTGGTTTTCCGAGCTCCAAATACGGCAATTCTGCTTATTTTCGTAGCCGTCGAGAATGAAATGCACCTCGTCTGAAAAGATATTTTTGCGAATATTAAGCTGGGGGTCAACTTCTGAGTTCAGTTTAGCACGTTATGATGTTCCGGCTGATGCTCCTTCCACTTGTATACGCCACTTGAGTCGCGTATTCGCCTCGGAGTGTTGGTGTCCATTCGCTATGCATGTGTCGTTGTCTAAAGAAAGTTCTGTCCATGACATTGATGTTAAGTGTTCTTTCTGCTTGATAGCATATACTTGGTCTTGCTCTTGTTGACCGGTAAGCCCATTTTGGTCGTTCGGGTTTCAATAACCACGAAAGCGCCATTGACATCATGCTGCTTCCTTCCGATTATGTGAATATCATCGGCTATGCGAGTAATTGGACGAACTTATAAAAGACTTTGTCTCTTGTGTTTGTGCGTGAGTTTTGCACTATTCTCTTAAGTACGATGTTGAAAAAATCGCATGACCGCGCACTGCCTTGTCTAAATTCTCTTTTGACATCAAAGGTCTCGGTGAGATCTTTACCGACCTTGATGGAGTAGCGTGCATTCTCCATCATCATCGTGCACCGACCATCGAATTTAGAAGGGAGGCCAAAAATAGACATATGCTCTGTATAGATCGCTTCTATAGGTATGTGTTATCATAGGCGTCCTTAAAGTTGACGAATAGGTGCTGTACATCGATTTGAAACTCATAGGTTTTTTCTAATACCTTCCGAAGTGAGAATATTTGGCCGAAAATTGACTTTGCTGGTCTGACGTCACGCTGATATGAACCAACGACATTGTTAACGAAAGGATTCAGATGTTCACGCAATGCGGTAGATAAGCTCTTGTATGCGATGTTAAAAAGACTGATGCCTCTGTAGTTGGCGCAGTTAAGAGAGTTTCCTTTCTTGAAGATCGGACACACAATGCTGAGATTCCATTCATCGGACAAACTTTCGTCCAACCATAATTAACAGATGAGTTGGTTGTCCGCTCCAACAGCTTTGTTGGGTTTTAGCTAAGGTATGGCTATCATATCATCCAGGTCGGGTGGACGGACTTGTTGATATAAATCATTCTGCCTGACAATTCTAAATCCCCGTTATATGGTCTACAGAAGTACTCTTTTCAATAAGGGGCTCATGTTCGTCTCTACACGCTTAGTCTCGGGGTTTGTATACGTAGAACCTTTTTGGGGCATCCAATTTTTATTGTCGTTATTGTAAATATTGGGCATTTACCGTTACCTGTATGTGTGTGTGTAAGCGAATCCAAAATTGTTTCCCAATTGCCCCATTTACTAGTGTTTGTTTTACTGTAATATGGTTTTACTTATACATATGAGTATAAACAAAATTAATTTTCAATTACTGTAGAGTTTATTTTTTCTTCAGTCATGTCAAAATTACGATGTATTTTCAGGCCTTTCTATCAAAAAATTTATCCATTTTATCCATTATTTCGGCATTGTGCAAAAAAAGTTAGACTTTTCAAATATTTTACGAAGGTCGACAATTTCAAATCAGTTGCAATCTTATCCTTGGCTCTAACATTGAGTTCAAGTCCGTTTCCGGCTAATTTAGAAACCGAAAAGCAAATATCGCAAATGATTACTCAAGCAGAGAAGTGCATTTTGGAAAGGAAATTCTCCGATGCGAAGAATATCCTCAACAGCGCTCTTAAAATCGCTGAAGACAATCAGGCCTACGGAAATTTAGCCTACATGTGTGACCTTCTTTCCTCAGTTATATTAAGTGAAGGAGAATTCTTTAAAGCAGAAGAAATTTTAGTTAGATTTATAGAAAAACTTCAACAACTAGGCTATGCAGAGACCCATAACAGTATAATCAAATTCAAATTAAAATTAGCCAGAATGTATCAACTGATGGGCAGTCCAGATATGGCAGAATATGGTTTCCGACACTGTATTGCTGCACAAGAGAATAAAATGGGAAAACAGAAGCAACTTGATGATGAGTCTGAGGAAATTTACCTGAGCGCTTTGTTTTGGTATGCTAAACTTTTGAGCGATCGCAAAGAATATGATCGGTCTAAGAAGGAGTACAAAAGGTGCTTGGATCGTATGTCGAACAAATCAAATATTCTTCCGTCACAGAAAATGGTTGTTCTACATAACATTGCCGGTGTTTCTGCAATCCTAAAAGTACGGTAACTATTATACAAGTATATCGGATCAGAACTTAAGTTTTATGGTTTGTTTTAAGGATTATGACAGTGCTCTTAACTATCTTTTCGATGCAATCGAGATTTGTTTAATTGAAGATCCTGACAATAAAGATTTACCAGTTTTGGTAATTCAAATTGGGTTAATGTATCTAAAGAAAGGTATCTATGATGGTGCATTATTTTGGTGCCAAACAGGACACTCTCTAGCATTAAACGAAGAAAATAAATTGGCGGAGGCAGAAGGTGAAAAGTGTATTGATGAGTTGCGAAAATTAAAAATTATAAAATAGTTAAATTGTTGATTTTGATTTAAATAAAATTAAATTTGCGCAATCACAACTGAATGACACATAATATCGGTTCCTATGAAGTACGATACAGGTGTTTTGCCTTAGAATACATTAATCAAGTCATCAATCAAAAATGCTGGCATTGTGCTATTAATTGATTCGGTCCTCTATCCAGAGGGGGATTGTGCCTTAAAACTATTGCCTTACTGCAAGTGAACGAACCCATTATTTCCATCAGTATCAAGCCTAAGTTCGCTAGCATGATATGATGCAAGTTCATGTCCGCGATCGTTTTCGCAACTATGATATAAATAATTACATTCCGGAGACGATAATACCAAAGAAGAGCTAATTCTTCAAGGAAAATTTTTAGTGAGCTGCTATTAATTTAAGATAGATTCAGTTTTTTTGTAGACTCTAGATGTGATGGCGATGGCGCGATAGTTAGCTCATTGGACTATCACGCAGAGAGTCTGAGTTCGATTCCTGACTGGGTCACCAACAATTTTTCAAATTGCCATCACCCTTTCGGCGGGCAATGGCAAACTCCCGAAAGTAAAAATTATTTTCTAATGACCTCCGTTCTTTCGGACTCGGCGATAAACCGTAGGCCCCGCTCAGATGTGACAAAAATGACCACATGAGCAACATAAATGAGTGTCAAGAAGCTAGGCCATGGCCCATATCGGGCTGCCAACGCCACAATGTAGTTGTTGTTTGGATGTTTCAGGCATCTTTAAATACGAACTTTAAGCGTATTTTTAAGAGCATTTACTGTTATTTTTTATTGAACAGTCGACTTCTGAATTTAGTTGTGTCAAAACAACAGTCAGAGTTGATGCTTGTTATTCTGAAAGCTTGCACATGCCGAAAGCTATTTAAACTTTCGATTGTGGGCGATTTGTCAACTATTTGAAGATAAAAAATATGTTTCGCTACTTATCAATCAATCAATTTATCATTTTGATTAACGAAATGATGAGGTAATTTCTACATTTTGTACGAGTATGGAATTGCTTGAAAAAAACAGTCATTCAAATACTCAATATCGAGTAGTACGTAAAACTGATCTATCTAAGGTCGTCGGAAATCGCCAGTCTAGAAATGAATAGTGGATAGGTTCTGACCGAATTTCGAAGAGAGGGCTTAAAATCCAGCCCTCTATGACTAATTGCTTCAAATTTGAAGATTGCTACTGCGGTCTACAAACTAAGCCAACTCTACAAACGGCTTACTATCGTTATTACATGTTTTACAGGTAATATAGAACGGAGAAATACATAATTAGGTTCTTTCAAATTAACTTGAATGTTTTACTTAAGCTCCCCTCCCAATTATCAAGGCTTCTTCCATCAATGCCGTTGTCCAATAAAAAGCGGAGGTAGAGCAAAACTGGACTTATCATAAACATCATCAGACCTTTACGCCACTGATGGTTGCTATGATTTGTCCAGTTACAAGCTGCCGGTCATAGGTCTTGTTGAGTGGCAAGACCACCGGTAGTCCATGCCAGGACTTAAAACACGATACTGTGGGAGAAATAAGCCCCCCGGACTTCGATCCGGGCCTGGCTTGTTGAGGTAGGTCCCCTAGTGGGAGCGTCACGGTAGCTGTGGTTTAAACCTAAAGCGCAGGGAGGGTAACCCTGCTGGGCGGGCTCATATCCGGATGGGAGTGGCTACAAGTGCTGGGTGCTGAGACATCAGATCAGTAAGAGGTTTAGGTAGGCTTCGACTCATACAAAGGGTGGAGCTGTGCCCTCAACACAGTTCCGCATTGGTATAATCTAATGTAGGATGCGATGGTAAGGCGTGTCCTTGCTTCCATGGATTTATAGGCATCCCGTGAAATTAAGTCTCCATGACAGGCGTTCACGCAAAACACAAGACACATCTGAAGCTCATGCCCCTAGGAAAGACAAGGACAACACAGCCGAACAACAATCCCACGAGTTCCTCTACTAAGACCCTCTTCAGGTTCAAAATCGTACTAGACAATCAGGAAACGCTATAGCAAATTGGTCATTTATCGACCGATGCAGAGCATACCTCCATTATTCTGGATGTCCGAAACTTTTGTGCAAGTAACTTTGATTCGGATCATTATCTTGCTGCCCCATAACAAAGAAGAGCTTCTGTGAGACAATATAACAGAAAAAAACTGTGCAAGTCAAAGGACCCCCAGAATCTTTAATGAACGCTTATTCTGAAATTTTTCAATAACTTCAATGTCACCAGTATTGAGTTTCGGAAACAAGTGGCAACGCTGCAAACATGACATCCGAGACCCAGCACAGCAGGTTTCGCAAAGAAATTTCTGGTTTTATGAAGAATGATCGCAAGCAATCATTTCGCAAATCTGGCCAGAAGTTTGTATGCCTGATAAATGGAATCTCAATATCGTTAGCCCAGCGTAAAGGAGACCGCCTCAACTGCCCCAACTATAAGGGTATACCTAAGTCTCTCTAACATCGAATGCAAAATCCTATCTGCAATATTGTTTGAACGTCTGAAACTTTTCGTCAACAACCTGATTGGCCCTTATCAGTGCGGTTTCGAATCAGAAAGTCCACAATCGATAAAATCTTCATCTCTGGCAAACGCAGGAAAAAGTTCAAGAAGTCCAAATTGATACCTACCATCTTTTCATCGATTTTAGGACCGTGTATGAAAGCATTTATTAAGACGAGCTATAAAAAGCCATGTATATTTTCGAGATCCCTACCAATTGATTGAGAACACTTGCTGCTTCGTTATAGACGGAAACATCTTAATCGAGTCCTTGATGTCAAAATTAAGTTAAACAAGGTGACGCGCTGTCATGTGACTCTTTAAACATCGTATTCGAAATAATTGTGCGGAATTAACAAGCGAAAACTGGAGGCACAGTCTTTCGAAGGTCTGTAAAAGTAGTAGCCATGATATTGACATAATAGGCAGAGTTCAGTGAATGGTCATCAACGCGTTCACTAATATTGAAGCGGAAGTTGCCAAATCCAAGTACATACAAACATATGTGCTGTAACTAAGGAATGACACTCAATCTACGAATTGGACAGAACGTTACTGTTTACTGACTTTAACTTTGATATATTATAGTATCGGATCACTCTTGTCGCTGTTCCTTTGGGCTAAAAAGGTAATTCGAACAACTATGTCCGGTATTACACGGTGACTTTTGAGTCATGACTATTTTTGACAGTTTTCTTTTAATTTTCTATTCTGTGAGGCGCGTGCTATGTATTACACGGTGACTTTTGAGTACACGACTATTTTTGACAGCTCTCTTTTATTTTTTCTTTCGCCTTAAACACAAATTATCCGCTCTCTTAAAAAAAGTTTTAAATTTTTCCTTGATTCCTTCCGATTTTTTGCGAACCATCCTTCGTGAAGAACGAATAGAAATAAAGCGGTATAGAAAAATAACGAACAAGGAGAAAAGAAAAGTCAAAAAGAGTCATTGAAATTTTGCCCGACGACTCACAAGGTTGGTGTTTTTCTATCTCATCTTCTTTCTCTTTTACTCTTGTGTAAGTCTTGACTCACCGTGTAATACCGGACTAAGAAGTGTCAAGATAAAAAAAAAAGTTAAATTTTTAAACAGTGATATTCATTAATTGAACAAAAAGGATAAAAGAAAACTACAATGCGCGAGAGGCGACCTATTCTTTGCTAACCAACACCTTGACGACCCGTCCATCATATCTACTTTCGATCAGTTCCGCCGATTTGGAAGTGTTGCCGTTGACAGGAAGCTCTATACGAGTATAGGATATTCAATAATCCCAGTCCTAACTGTAAGATATACGGTGCCGTTTGCGCTGATGGGCCCTGATCTGACATCGGTGACAGCGATACCTGACCTAGGGCAAATGGAATTTACCGGGAAGGACAACTTAGGTGGCGTGAACAATTAGAAGGGGACCTCAACCGACTTGGTTAGGTTACAGAGGCCTTTGTTCGGAGGCAGAAACTGAGTAAGTAAATAAGTTTACTAACAGAATCTCTCTCGGGAATTAAGAAGTTAGCACAAACTTCCAACAACAGAATTGATAGAGATCTAATAAATTTTTTTAAAATTTTTTTTGTACTCGGTTTCTGGTAAGCTGCGAATGTTTGCAGTACACACTGTTGCATTGCTTTGGAGAAACTAAAATACAACATAGAATTGGCATCTATAATAACATGAAAACAGAGTTGCCACTTGTCTTTATAATTTATGTCAAAATAATATTGATATCCTTACTTAAAATTAACCAATGTCTTCCGTTCCTTATACATTTCGAATTTGCACAACAAATCGTCAACGTGAAGCTTTCACATTTTATAAAAATAAATCCAACTTTCGCTTGCATATCTACCACAGTTCCTCGCCGTGTTTTAGCGCAGACGGGCGTGATTTTGTAGCGCTCTACAGCGCGAGGATAGGGTAAAAATATCAACGAAATCAAAACAATCGAATTTTTAGTGTTTTTGAAAAAGCTCGTACACCTTCCATGGAATGTAAATTTCAAACTAAAAATAAATTTGAGTTGTGAAATTTTCAATTTTTCGCACTGTGATATTGAAACGATATTCAAAACGTTTTCGCTAAAATTACTTGCGTATTTTCATTAACACTGGGCGAATGAAAATAAAAAGGCTCGCAAATGATGTAACATTTCTGGATGCTGCGTCATTAATCGGTGTGGTGTGGTGAAAGTGTTTTTATTTTTTTTTTTGATAGCTAAATGCCGACAATGTTTTTTGTGTTATTTTTCCTTTTTTTTAAATAAATAAATAAACAAGGCACTATATTAAGCTGCAGATAGTAGATGCAAACTACGTAAACTATGGCGAAAAAGTGTCCAATTCGTTCGCTTGGCGATAGTTCATTGGGCGAATTGGCCAATTTGATAGTGTCGACAATCGGATACTCTATGCATGTTGACCTTGATAGTGACATCAGTATAACAATGGTTGAGATCAATTCGTATTTAGAGGCGGCAGGTGCAACAAGTAATATATATCAAGATCTATTAAGAGTGATTCTTGGTTCCGACTATCTGGAAGCGTCTATGAGATTTACTTGTCTACAAATGTTGCTAAATTGCGGTGTTCATTTATTAGTAACTGAGATATTTCCATTTTCTTATTATGAGAAAATTCTGCAAGTTATTGCAGCGCAAGGTACTGGCTTGCGTACTTTGAATTTAAAGGGAATATGGGTTAAAGAAGAGCACATGCATTACATGTTCAACATTGTGAAAAAATGCCCAAATCTTACGCAGCTTTACATCCCTTATATTGCCAATGATGATTTGCTTGAAGTAATTGGGAGGACATGTACAAAACTCCAGCTAATTGACATCTCTGGTGAAACAGATATTACTGAAATCGGAGTTGAGTTTCTTAGTAAAGGGGTATCATGTGAACAATTAACTATTGTTGATGTTGGCATGCCTGGCGAAGAGAATATATGTTATTCGGATATAGCAATGATTTTGGAACATTGCCCAAATGTCGAGACCTTGTCAACATATTCCTACGTTGGGCCTGCATTAAAATTTATTCACGATAACATCGATGAAGAATTTCAGTGCAAACTGAAATATTTGCATGACACGGCAACAGATGAAGAGACACTTCGTGTGATTGTAAAGACTTGTCCAAAATTGGAATCGATCTATTTGGATACGCCAGCTACGGGCATTTTGCATGTTTTGAAACAGAAATTTCTCAGAAAAATTAAAATTTACAAATTCCAATGTAAAGAATTGGTAGACCTACTAGAGACAATAGGTCGTAACGTTAGTCATCTTACGATGATCAAGGGTGATGGGAATTTAGATATAGGCAAGTTGACGAGGACATGTCCTATGCTGATCGATTTGGATTGTTATATGATGGACATGATGTCGTATAGTTGTATTCGTAAATTTGTTAATTTGGAAGGTTTAGAGATGCTTAGTAGTCCAATGAATAGCAGCGCTTTGAAGAGTTTTATCTGCAATTCGACGAGTTTAAAACGTTTGGCAGTCGATTCGGTATCTTTTGATGATGAAGATATTACGAGGTGCGTTAAGCGATTTATTTGAAATGGAGAAGGATTTTCATTTAGAGAATCGTTACAGCATTTTCCTTGAACATGACTTTTTGGAATTGGAAGATGTTTGGTTCACATTAGCACCAAATTTGACAGTAGCTTCTGTCGAGGTGAGTAATTATTTTTGTTAATTTTTGTAATAATAATTTTTAATCCACGGTTGGGTTGTACGCATTGCAAGTTCGTCCTCCTCATGTGCTTTTTCTCCATATTTTACGATATTGATTCATCCTCCACTTTTTTCACAATCGAAAACAAGATAAGATATTATTTTATAACAGCAAAAGTGCTGATCGTTTTTTTAAACAGAGCATTCAGTCATTCCATGGTACAAATTGGAATTGAAATTAAAATTTTTGAACCAGACATACTCGTATGTTGTTTCAGTGTTACCCGACCACACAAAGGAGTATCAATTTTGGTCATTGCGAGGTCCTTAACAGATTTTGTGAGAGCTCATGCGTCTGCTTCCTCTTCTTTAGGTGGGGCTACAGTACGTGGTGAACCTGCGACTTAGTCAACAAACGTCTCCAGCCAGCTCGAACCTTTGCTAGCTCCGGTTTCGCACGCTAAGTTGCTTCAGCGCAAAAAAAAAAAGAATTAAGATAAACCAGTTTCTGGAGCGGGACCTAATTTACATAAAAATCAAAGCAAAGGATTCGTTTAATTCGTAACGAGATGTTCTTTAAAAAGGGTTGTCTAAGTTACCTGTCAATGTCGTTAACGTATAATTGCAATTTTGCACAGTTTCAGTAGGTATATAGTGTTGAAATACTCACGAGACAGCTGGAATTATTTGTCTAGCCTAAATTTTTGTGATTTCAATTGTGGTAGGTTCCGGTGCAAATGTTAAGAATAATTGTTTTCCTCCTGATCGTGCAATTGATTTGTTGGCATATACCCTTTCATTTAATTGATTCTTTTTCACACCGGGAAGAAATCCCACAAAGTTTAAACCGTAGCATGAGATGTGTGTGATGAAAAATCTTCCTGTTGGAATCACATAGGAGGTGAAGCAAAGATTCCAAACATGTCACAATAGCGATTTCAACGGCACCCAAAAGGCATAAGCAAGATTTTGCGCTATTTGCCAGTTTTGTCTCAACTGCATGCTTTCGCTTCAACAAGAGGCTTTGCTCCGTTGGAGCTGCCTAGCAAAAAATTGTTTGGAGTTAGAGCTTCTTTTTCTTCATGACTAATACGTATACATACATGTGAGTGGGCAAAAGTCCATGGTCATTTCAGCTGCATATCATCCGTGGGGTTCCGGGACAGCAACACCTTGGATAATACACATTTTTCACAGATCTTACGAGACGTTCCTATGCGCCTCCTATGTTGGGTGTAGCTAGTGGGATGAATCGTCAATGTTTAAAGGTTCTCACCATCAAACCCTTATGCATTAGAGCCAACGCCTCCCTAAGTTCACGATCAACTCCTTTAAAGTTCGTACAATTGTCGCTTCGTAACACGATCGGCGAACCACGCCTATCGACCACATTTCGGATGGCTAGGATGCACGAGCTGATTAACAGAGAATATGCTGTTTCGAGATGGATCGCCGTTGTTGCCAAGCAAATTAATAGAACACCATATCTGTTTTTGTTACTTCGTCTCGCACGGATACAAGTATTGGGCCATCATAATCAACTCCTACGTATCTTAATGTTACCCGTACAGGCGGCAAGCAGCGTATTTTTGTGGCTTCGGACAGTGGTGATTTAAGCATTGGCGCTGTGATTGATTCAATAGAGTTTTCAGTCTCGGTATCCAAAAATGTTGTCTTATCTCATTGATTATGGTTTCGTGGCTTGCGTGATGGTATCTAGAATGATAATCGAGTACTTATAATTAAGTTTATTAAATGTTCGTCTCTGGGTAGTATAACGGAATGTTTTCCATTGCAGAGAGCCACACTGCCTCTCAGCCGTAACACGCCTTTTGCAGCAAGATATGGAGATTAGTCGAAGATGGAGCTCGATTTCTTAACTGTGGTCTCAATCAGCAATAGTACTAATTCTTGAGCAAAAATCGTTGCCTGCGCTTTCCTTCAGAGTAAGATCTTGCAAAACTGGATGTCCTCCTGTGCTGACAACAAGTGCTTCAAAGAATTTCTGTACGCCTTGCTTCTCAAAAGGCGTTACGCGTAGTAACAGCCCATTTAGCCATCGCTTACTGCTACAAAAATCAGGGATCCTCTGCCATGTTGTAGCTTCATCTGCTACATTTTGAGTAGTGAGGACCCATCGCCAGCTTGCAACTCTCGTAAGCTTCAGTACTTCACTTATTCGAAACGCTACAAATTGTTGGTAGCGGTGGTGATCCGAACGTAGCCAATATAAGACTGTTCGAGAGTCCATCAAGAATATGAAATATGGTAATTGGGCTGTCCAATATATCATCAAAAGAATGGGTGTCCATAATACGAGTCCATTGTACACCTTTTGAATACTCAGCGGAAAGTCTTCAGCAGGCTTGTTTTTGAGCGCAGCTAGGAGAGCATGTGGCTCCAAAGGTCATCACTATCATAGTGCATGCTTTGGATCTGAACAGCCTTGTTCAATCCATAAAAAACGCTGATAGTTCTGGCCCTCTTTGCAAATTTTCACTTGATAGTTTATTTCAGCGATATCCCTTCCTATAACTACTCGCCGCTGCCGAGATTTGCGAATCGTTGAAACCAATGAAGTCAATAAATCCGGTCCTTTTAAAAGAATACTGTTTAAGGAGACACCATCTACCTTAGCTGCTGCGTCCCAAATGAAATTTTCCTGGCTTATTTGGGTTATTAACCGGGAACAAAGGCGAATAACAACACTTATGTCCAAAACACAGGAGCAGAATTTTGTGTGCAGTGATATTAGAATACATATGTTTTAATTCGCGAAGCTACATATAAATGCTGAGCGCAGCGCTGTTCTGCAATACATCTCTATTTCTTGATTCGCTGCAATTGACAGTGTCACACATAAGTGACAGTAGCTTTAAATTGACAGCAACCGATGCGATTGGCTTCAAAAAATATCTGCACATCTGTTTTACGGGCAGAGCTGACAGCAGTACTGTAAGTAGATTTTCTGCACATGTGTCTTGGGCATTTGGAACTCCGCTGCATGCAGTTTTCTGGCATATCCACTGCCAATGTAGGGATGAATCTTGATTTGAAGCACTTTACTTAAATCTGGATCACTTTGTATCTTTGAATATAAATACAGATCACTACGCTTAGCAATAGCTAAGCTATTTGGAAGCAGTATGTTTCTTGTTTTTCAAAGAAGAGCTGTTTCAAAACAATTTTCAGTTCTACACGTAAATTTCCGCATTTATTTGATCGCATATTTCCTAATCCTAGACGTCTAAACGGTCGAAACATATGTAGTCTCTCGTAGTCCGAAGCAGTTCTCTGTTTGCAGTAATTTCGCAGTCGCAAATATGGAATACGTGATAGCATGCCATCCCTCCTTGCATTGTGTTTGGCAAACTGACCCTTAATAGTCCAACCAGGAGAGACGTTTCTGCGTCTGGTTCGAATTCTGTACCAGCCTTTGATCGTAAACTAAGACCGAGTTTGCAGTTATTAAGGTCAATAAATAGTTTCGGTATTTCATTATAGAAGGACCTCAAGGGAAGTTAATTAAGGTGTTTATATTTAGTTTTGAGCTTATTAACATCAAGAATTTGTGGTGGAAGACCAAGACAGTTCTGACCTCTTTGAGTGAAAATCAGATTTCCAACTATTTCCAAATCCATGAGATGTGAGTTATCTTCGTATCGATCGATATTGCTGCCCATCGCAAACAAAGTGAACTTTGAGGTTCAATATATCCAGTAAATCCCTATCGACTAGCGCAACAGATGACCCGTCACCAAAAAAAGAAAAAGTGGAAATTTGAATACCAATTCTATATAGAGTAACAGGAAAGACTTTGAATGTAGTTTGATTTCTCTCTTGATAATATGAATGACAACCAATCGGTCAATGCGTGCCAGTAGCGGGTTGAAGATCTTTTTTATGAAGAAAATAATGATGTCAAATTCGTCATCCGTTGACCCCACAAACAGCTGTTAAATGGCACTCACATGCTTTCATTTTTCCTGCTCAAATTTAAAAATACCTTACATGCATAACACAAGCATCTTTCTGAAAAACAGCAGAATCGGCACTATGCTTGTTTATTGTTCCCTGCTGGCATGACTTGGTAGGTTTGCTCGAACGATAACACAATTCGCCGTGGGCTAGCTGAAGTAACCAATTATTGAAGTCCACAAGTGTTGAGGATGATAAATTTAGCTTTTGAATTCCCCACAAGGGTCCCAGCAGAGCATGCAGACCAATACTTGTACCAGTTCGGGAATACTCAGAGGCCAGACGCTTTCGTCGTAGAGCATATATTTTGCACTTCAATCGCAAATGGTTTTGGGACGACTTTCCTTCATTGCTGGCATGTCTCTTATACATGTCAGTAAAACATCTATTATTAGCTCCGGCCGTTCGAATTTCATGGATAATGTTGACAATACTTGCGGAACGCAAGAAGGGTGTAAGTGTAACTTTCTTACCGCATTTCTGGCTAAACCATCTGGGGCTTTTCGCGGTAATATAATCCGAAAATCCACAGATTCATGTTGTTTGCCCATAGCTGAAAAAAAAAGAAAGGCCACTCCTAAGGAGTATCAGCAAACTTTAATAGCTTCTTGCAAATTCCACTGCATGCTGCAAGCTAGTCGCCAGTGATAAGATTTGATTGGTTTTATCCGGTATTAGTCGTATTAGTAGCTCCTTCTTTATCAGGGGCACTTGAAAGGTTTCTTTCCTTAGTTTTGAGGTTCAGGGTGATTGCTTCCCGAGTCTCTTTTTGCTTCAGACTGTCACCTTCGGTTTCGAGCTCTTCCTTTAAAGCAATACTCTTGATTGGCTTAAAATTCAATATTGCTCGTGCATAATTTGCATTTTGGCTTTTAATCTACGTATGTTGCTTGAGGACGCCTTGGAAATTTGTGGACATATTGATCTGGCGGCAGTTTTATGCCTCTTTTATTGAGTAGACTATAATTTTGCAAATTTTTTAATCACATTACAGTTATCCACGTACGTAGATGGCTGAGTAACAGAACTGGCCAAGGGTAGCGGAAAATCCCTATTTGAACTTGGTGCTGGATTTTGTTCGTTTCTGAGGTCATTATTCAGCGACCTACGTCGATCTAGTGGCAGTTTTCTTACTGCAGAAACTTGTTCAGAGTACTCCTATCTGGTAACGTTTTTGTAGAGAATTTATATTTTTTCTTTGTGGGCGTTCGTTGAGAATAAATTAAAGTGCTCATTAATAGAGCAGGATATGATTTGCAACGCCAGTCACGTTGAGCCTTCGATGAAGTAACCGATAACGCATGTATAGTTGAACCAACCATCGCACCTTATCATGCGCAAATTATTTTTTTTGTTGCACGTTAAGTTTTTTGCTTATTAACAGCGTCAATTGGCTTTCGAATTTTGGGCGACATTTTATGCTTCTCAAATAAAAATATCTCTGAAGATGCTGGAGAGAAATCTTCGAATTCTTATTCTTCTTATTTACTTCCTAAAACGCACATTTTCACTTCATTTAAAATAATCCATTTTTAATATGGTTACTTTAGTGATCTCCTACCACCATTCACAATCGAATAAGAAAGAACAAAAAACAAGAGAAAATGCATGGTCAAAGGTCAATTTCCATTCACTGCTGAGGTTGTCAAATCCATTGGGCCTGCGTACATGAGATGAATTCCTCCAGGGGGGAAACCGGTTTTTATCTTTACTTCAATCGTACACTGGATGAACTTTTTTGGTGGAACAAAATGTTTACATGAACCTTTTAATTGTGTTAGTATTTCTGTCGAATGTGACATTTAACTTGACAGAACTCATTTGCAGCAGTTGATAAATTCAGTGAAAATTGGAAATTTTACAGCTTATTGTTTTTTGTTTTGAGATGATCAGGATGCTGCGCTTTATACAAAATGGGATATTTTTTTGTATTCCTCAATCAAAATGAATGTTTCGACTTTCTACCACGTACTTGATATATTGAATATATTCTCGTTCGACCAATAACTAGGAATTTCATTTTGTGTGCTTTCCATTCTTTTTTGTTGTTCTTCGCAGGCGCATTCAGCCTACTTTTGTGTTGGCATTGCCAGATCTTCCGCAACACAACTGTAAAATCGAAGCACTGCGATCCCGCGGCCGTTCTAACGAAAATTGAATATGATATCGGCAAGCTTAGTATTTAAGCACAGTGTTGAACAAAAGTGATATCATAATGTGAATTTGCCGTCATTTTTGCAAGCGGTGTCAAATGTCATTGTGCTTTGTTTTGGCATTTATGTTCTAGGCCGATAGCCAATATTGACAATATTTTAAGCAAGATTTAGTCAATTGGTCGAAAGTGTAAAAGTTGCTTGCAACACTAGGTGATATTTCGTGAAATAGTTGACTAGATTTAAAGGCAAGAAATTTCTTTAAAATTTAAGTCACATGAAGAAACATCGAAATCAGCTGATTTGCCGGTTGTGATTTATTAGTTATGAATTGTTTTTTCCTGAAAATAAAAATGTTTTTTTAACGTAAATTTTAAGAGAGAGTGAAAAAAGTGAAAAATTGAAAAATGGATTGGTACTTTCGATGTCCACTAAATTGTCAGGATAACCTTTTTTGAGTGAAGATCGGGATTGGGAGTGTGTTTCGGGTTTTCACCTGCATCCAACCACTACCCAGATCTTTTACAGTATCCACTTTTCATCACAAGTGAATATCCGGTTCAAAAACGTTTCAGTTTGGTTTCTTATTGTAACTGATGCGCAGGTCTTCACGTGCCGTAGTTGTTTTTTGGGATTCGTTAGGTTCATGGGGTTTCCACTTATCGAGTTTCGTTACCTTTCCCATGAGAGAAAGGTGTCGACTTATGGTCACTGGAGATACTCCCATGCTTTGTGCAATCTCCCGCACCGATTTCGTTGGGTCCGCTTCTACCATTGCTCTAAAAATATCGTCGCCAACTAACGTTTCCGGTTTCCCATGTGGTTCATTTTCGAGGCTGAAATCCCCCGGAACTACCCAAACCAACGTCGTATGGTGCGTTCGTTTACCGCTACATCCTCAAATGAGTCATAATGTTTTTTATTGCCAATGACGTATTATGCCCCATTTTAAATTCGTAAAGGAAGAAAGTTCGAATTTGAACTGCCGACAGCATGGTAAATAATTCCAAGAAAAAGTAACGGTACTTGCAACGAACACTACAATTCTAACACTTCAAGCACACGTACAAGTTTAATTAATAAAAAAAACGTTTTGGCATAGATGTTAACTCGAGAACTTCTTATTTCCGGCTGAGCGCAAACCGGACATTCCATGTGATATAACCCAGCAGATGAACCGGAGAAAATCATGTAACAAATGTGTCTATTTCCTTATTAATTTTTTCTATTTTTGTAAATTGAACAAGTTGTAAATATTTCTTGAAAAAATAATAAAAAAATAAATGAATACATGGAACACTTCTTTGCAAATTAAAGCAAGGAAAGCAAACATTTTCGTTATCTCGGCTTGTACTTCCACTTTCGGTGTTAATTTTATCGCCTGGCTTGGAGCCCTATCAAATAAACCCTGCGCTGTCTTAGTCCTCAAATATGTAAATAATACTAAGCAAGCTACTTCGTCGATATAAATATTTCTTTCTTTCAGCGAACCTAATTTTGCAAGGTAGAGGAATTGTTTGCAATAAAAAGGATAGCTTGACCTTTAATGTAAATAAATTAACTTTCCTAGCATAAGTGTTTACATAATATTTCATCCTCCATGATACTTCAGCTATTTTATCCTCTTTTATCTAGAATTCGGAATGCGCCCATTGAAATTCGACATTAAAGAAGATACCGCCAATTTAGAGCCAGATGTTTTGCGAGCAAAAATTGTGCCAAAATTGTGCAAAAACAAATGTGCCTCACCTCAGGAGGTGGTCATTCGACTGATATCATATTTTCAATTTTAGAGCTTAAAACTATTCGGCAATTAACATGGGCTTGAAACATAAAACTTATTTTATATATTATTTTGTATTTACAATAAAAATTGTATTTTATTGAAAACAAAAAAACACAAAGTTTTCAATACAATGTTCTTATTTTCTTTCTAGATTTTAATGGAACGATGTCCGGAACTTCAAAGTGTTGGTCAATTGAGTGGCTGGTCCTTATCAGCAGATGATCTTGCGCTTATTCGTGGCTTGCTGAAAAGCGGAAACTCCTGCCTTGTACTTTCTCCTACAAATTTATTTCCTTAATTTTAAATCAAATAACATAAAAGTTTGCGAACTAACGTAAATATTTGAAGCGGATATTTTACTGAATAGTTGTGGTAGTTCTCTGCATGATTTGTTTAATATTTATTTTATGCATTAATAATATTAATAGTACTCTTATTAATCGCTATAGTCATAAGTTTGCAGTTTGCTAAAACTTATTCAATTGTGTTTTATAAAAATATTCTGACATGTGTGTTGTATTTTTGTTTTTTAAATATGTGAATGCTGTTTACCATAGGCACCAGTTCAACAAATTTTGGACTTCTTTCTGTATGATCCCTCCATTTTTCTTTAATAAAAATAGTGATTTAACGTTCTCTGTTAAAGAATCTAACGGCCAGGGTGGACAATTGCCTAGTCTTTCCCCCTCACTTTTAACACACAAGTGCAAAAGAGAAGGAAGATGAAATAGAAAATCACCAACCTTGTGAGTCGTCGGGCAAAATTTCAATGACTCTTTTTGACTTCTCCCTCCTTCTTCTCTCCTTGTTCGTTATTTTTCTATATTGTTTTATTTTTATTTCGTTCTTCATGAAGGGTGATGCGCAAAAAAAAACGGAAGAAATTGTTGGTCAAAGGAGTCAGGGAAAAATTCAAAACTTTTGTTAAGAGCGCGAATCGTTTGTGTTTACAGCGAAAGAAGAAATAAAAGAGAGCTGTCGCGCCTCACACAATAGAAAATTGAAAGAGAACTGTCAAAAAGAGTCATGACTCAAAAGTCACCGTGTAATACTGGACTAACAAAAACAAATACTCATATTTCTCTCTGGTTATAATTTTCGCGGTCGAGAGGCAGCATTTTAGGTAACTGATTCAATTTAGGGACTACCATAAAAAAAGGCTTTTGTGCCCGTTTTTAGTTTTTATAATTTTCAGAAACATTATCTATTCAGTAATTTGTTGGACGTCCCTTTGGTTTTTATTGCCGCTGCTCACTAATAATTCATTGACACAGAAAGGTTTATTGGATGCAGATGTATGTACATGGTCTGATTAGGATTTCTATCTTGCCTGATTGTAATTGGATTCAGGTTTGGGCTAGATTCGCAAGCGAGTTTGTTTTTATTATTTCATTATATTTATTAAGCCTACAACAAAAAGAATATTAGTACATGTACATGTGTATATAGTGTTTAGTGAAGATATTTAGAAAAAAAAGCAAGTTCATATGATTTGGGCAGCGTGGCAAAAAGGATTGTCCTGTTGAGGAGCTTTAGCTCACAAAGATCTGATTGATTTTCTAGCAGCCGTAGATAAACTAACTGGATGAGCATAGAATTAAAACAAAAATACCATTCAATATTACACCTTTAGTTTTAGTGGGGATGAATAAAAGGCACTCACTTTAGTCACTTTTTTGAATCCTCCCATCTGCATCAGATTCCAATTCCTACACATGCCTGGAGTCTTATTGAGAATCTCCAAAGTCCAAAGTAATCGTTTTTCTCTGACTCTAGCTGGAAACCCCGAGTTAACTATGGTTTCAGCGTTTTAAATTCTGCTTTTAAGAGTGTTATTTTCAATGGGCTTGCAGTTCTTAACCTTGTAGCTCGACATACATTATTTTTGATAGATATTAAAGTTTTGCATTGGCTTTCATTTATTTAGAAATAAAAAAATTGTTGGTTCCAAGTGCTATAAAACATCGCGGAACTTCCACATGGAGAAGTAAAAAAAAGTCCTTTATAATATGCGATAACAATCTTGAAGGAATTCGACTCATATCTTTTGAATTGATTCTTTAAGGAATGACCTTACCGAAACCCAGAGGAAATCCGTTCATATTTGACACGCTTTTTGGTCGTCATTAGGCCAGAAACCGACCGATACCTAAACTGTCTTCAGATACAGGAAACTGCTCATTTAAACTCGCCTTAAAACTATTCATGATGAAAGTCTCAGATAACATAACAAGCTGGTTGGATAGGTTTCTTGAATAGGTTTCTCGACTACTCAGATGCATATTTTCGGCTTCAATGACTTTAGGCTTAATTTATCCGCCGGTATCCAGTCGTTTTTTTAATTCAAGCTAGTTTATTAATTATATGTTTGTTTCATGAATATATACCAGAATTTTTTTTCTTAACATTTTTTGTTGTTTGTTTTAGCGTATGCATCTATTTTTTTTACGATTCTTACTGTACATATTTACTTAAGTTATTAAATTGTTTTTTTTTTAGAATCTACAATGACTATCAATTTAGATGCTGAAATTCTCTTGTGGCTTCAGTTTGAAAGAATTAGTGCATATCCCTTAACCTCACTCAACTTTAAATGTGATCGAAAAATAATTTAAAGACAAAACGTGATAGCTTATTAGATTTTCAAATATAATTTGTTGTACAGAGTTTACCAAATTTGTTTGAGTAATATAATTTTGAAACGATTATTATAACAAATATCCTTAAATACTTGATATGTATTGTTTTTAATTTTGGTAACATTGTTTTCCTGTGAGGGAAAATTTTGTAATTTGTATAATGAGCGATTGAATAAATAATTAAAGACACATATATATTTGTATTGTATATACTTCCTTCAATAAAAACTGAAATAAAAAAGTTTGTTTTTGTATGTAAATTGCCCTTAAGTAATTAAAGCGTTTTGATTATTTTTTTATAATTTTTAAAGACGTCAAGGTGGATTGATCAAATAGGAAGATAGATCAATAAGCTGAGAATGGTTTGGTTAAGATATATTAGCAGGATAGTTCTGGTTCAAGGATCGTTGTGGTTCCAAGTATAGACCTTATACTCGTATCGTTTTTTCACCACTTAAATTGTGAGCCAACAAATTGTTATGGATTTGGTGTATGGATTTTCAAATTTGCCTTTTCTGCTATAACCTGCTCAATCAATCCATATCCTGGAAAGTTCAACTCCTGGTTCCCAAATAATTTTGTACCTGAATATAAGAATTTAGTTGCTTTCAATGATATTAGTATGTATACATAGTTCTATAGCGAAAGATCATATTGTCCTCTATAGCTTTTTTCGATCCTGGTGGCAGTGCAAATGGAGCACGTAAAAATAAGCATTCGCAGTGTTGCCATCACTTTTAAAGCAGGCATCGCAGAAGGTTGAATTACTTATTCCCAGCACATTTAAGTGCTTGGAAAAAGTGGAGTGCCTCTTTACGATAAGGTAAAAGGTAACTTTTTAAATACATCGGGAAGCATTCATTTGACCTGTCTGCAACTTGAGAAAAAAAACATACAAAATTCAATTCGCGCAAGAACTGAAGCCGACCAACCTTCTGAATCGTCACCGACTCATTCGATGTGTTCTTGAAAAACTTCAAATAGATCCACTGTTTTCGATCAAAATTTTGTTTAGCGATGACGATAATTTCTGGCTTAATGTTAACGTCAATAAGCAAATAGCTTTATTTGGGGTGCAAAGCGACCCGTAGGGGTTTTGGAACTTCCATAACATACTGAAAAAACAATGGTTTGGTGTGGTTTATGGACTGGTGGAATCTTTCCTTCAAACCTGAGCCGGTCAGGATGTAACTGTGAATGGCACCCGTTATCCCACCATGATGACGAAATATTTTCTGCCTAAAATTAAAGCCTGTGGTCTCCATGACATTTTATTCTAAAAAGACGATGCATTTGCCACACTGCCTGTGAAACCATGAGTTTACTGCGAGAACGATTCGGTGAACGGTTAATTTCACCTTTTGGAACCTTGAATTGGCCGCTTAGATTATGTGACATTACACCTCTAGAATTTGGGGCTATGTAAATTCCATGGATAAGCTCGCTACAATTGAGGAATTGGAGTCCCACATTACTCAAGTCATTTATCAAACACCATTCGCAATGCTCAAATGCGTTATCGAAAAGTTGAACTATGCCAGCGCCACAGTGTTTTTTTTTAATGGTTCTTTTGAATAATAATGACGATTACCCGATAAAATTTGTTTTTGATTTTTCATTATTTTTGAAAAAAGGATCTCTAAAAGAATCACATTTGAAACATGTTTTAACACTATTCCTACCACAAGATTTCGTTTTGGAAACAAATTGGGAATGAAGCCAAAAAAAGCTTCCAATAAAAGACAAAGTTCCTCGTTGGTATTAATTTTACACAGGTACTTAACACTCACCAACAATTATTAAAATTATATATATTATATCTGACTGCCAGAAATGAAAACTTTGGCTACAAAGATTTTGAAAAACGAATGAAGTGCCAGTGTACGCAGATTCAAAAACCATATTTGCAATACTTTTATGACGAAAAATGGATTATCCTTTTTGCTATCGATTAACAAAAACAAAAAGAAAAATGTTTTTATTTGAACTCTAGATACAATTATATGAATTATTTTTATTTTACCTCTGTCTTAACGATCGAAGTCGAAGTGCTAAGTTAGTGCTTTCTTACAATCCTGTTAAAAGCACTTTAATCTGCCTTCTTCTGAAACGTTTAAGCAGCGCTCCGTACTGTTTTTTTTTCAAGCGCTTACGTCCGCTTTTCCATGAAGAACTGAAGAAGTGGTTAACAGCAATCTGATCGTTTTTTTTTTTCATTAGACTAAGGGGAGGGTTATTTTCCCGTTGGTAACGTACAAGCATGGCGATGGCGCGATAGTTAGCTCATTGGACTATCACGCAAACAGTCTGGGTTCGATTCCTGGCTGGGTCACCAACAATTTGTTCAAATCGCCACCACCCTTTCGGCGGGCAATGGCAAACTCCCGAAAGTAAAATTGCCTACGAAAAAGCTTCTAAGGAGTTCTGTTCGGATTCGGCGATAAACCGTAGGCCCCGCTCAGATGTGACAAAAATGACAACATGAGCAACACAAATGAGTGTCAAGAAGCTAGGCCATGGCCCATACCGGGCTGCCAGCGCCACAGTGTTTTTTTTTTTTTTTTTGTGTACAAGCATAGATAATGGTAATTTGTTTTTTTGAGCAGCAGCAAGCTTTGCAAGAGTATGGGTTAGTCTAGTTAAGTTCATTGATGGCATATACTACTATAAATATACGACTTATTTTTTATACCCTCCAGTAGACGGGCGTCGGAACCTGGCCACATATAAATTCTTCTCATTTCATTTATGCTCATCGGGAGCATTTTAGGTGCTAACAACTTTGAATATAATTTTTTCTATTTGCTTGCTGCTAACAACAAGTAGGGGAATGAATTTCGGTAATATTGTATAAACACTTGTCGCTCGACTGGGGCTCCTACAAACATGCAAGCCTGCTACCCGTTTTTAGAAGTAAGTACGAGTTCAAACGATCTAAGCTAACTTATATTACGAAATAAGAGGCGATTAGCAAGAGGCCATCTAACAAGAAGTGTGAAACCGCCAGGTAAACACATTATAATCTCAAAGAGACTTACAAAAAAAAATTTCCGCTTGTAATGTTTTCCGAAAAGGACTTAAAATATTCGAGATTTGATTTTTGTTCAAGTATTAATTAGCTTTAATGTACAGTACCTCGCCATTATATAAATCAAAGTAAAAATTTCAATATTTTGCCTTAAGATTCCAATTTAATAAATTGAAAATTTTTCTTGGAATGCTAAATATGTTTTCTTTTTCAATATTTGGTATGTGCACCTTTAGCTGCAATAAGTGCGTTTATTTTTCGAGGTATGCTCTCTATAGTTGACTGAATGGTCTCCTCATTTCCTTTAACCTGTGCCATAGCGTTCTCTGTGAAATTGATATAAATTCCTTAGATATTCGCTTGATCAACAAATGCATTCTCAGTTTCCTATTTTGAACGCAAATATTTCTTATTTACCGGTTAGCCCCTGAAGTTGTCTTGCGGAGCCTACCACAGTTACCAAGTCTTTTTGGATCCAATGTCATTTCTTATTTACCGGTTAGCTCCTGAAGTTGTCTTGCGGAGCCTACCACAGTTACCAAGTCTTTTTGGATCCAATGTCATTCCTGGGTCCATTTTATTATTCAAATTCTTTACTAAACTCTTTGAAACTGCTATTAAGCTATTTTGTACTGATTCAGACTGAAAGATTTTAAGTGACCATCTTCCCACTTTTTCGGGGGAAGGTTCAAAATCTTGCCATCTTTTAAATGCTACAGTAATTCATTATTTAAATTTTATATTAAGTGATTAGTTCTGCTTATGTAACTGACTTTATGCCAAGCCATGACGTTTATACTCAGCATTGTATTTATGTTCGAGAAATATTACCTCCCAATCGCTCCCGAACGAGTATAAACAGCAAATGACTCATAACAAATAGGTAGTTAAGCGCGCGAAAATTACTACAAATTATTTCCCGCAAAGGATTTGAATTTATTTTTGAGTTGAATAGTAGGTACCTTTTAACAATAATAAACTATCTGGGCCAACTTGAATTGTGATATTAGAAGTGATTAATCAGAGGCGGAACTAGCTAGAGACTCATGTTGAACATGTTTGCGACCCTGTCTAAAGTAGGTAAATACTTGAAAGGGTAAAAATTAAACAAATTAAGTTTTAGTTGTCATGATGTTTCGCCGAGGAAAAATTAAAATCTCTGTTGTCTGTTTCATGTTCAAAAATGCATGAAACAATTTTTCCATTAAAACAATGGTTAATATCTGTATTTCCTTTTATTTAAAAAATAAATAAATAAAAATAAAGCTCTTGATATAATAAACGTCTCTAATTTAAAATCAGATTTTGGCAAATTTATGTAGTTCTACCAACCGCAAATAATTTCATTCGCAGCCAACTTCAGGCGATATGACTCAACTAGCCGTTGAAAAAATCCATCGCGCTGTCAATGTGTTGTTTCATCGCATTGCTGCTCGCAATGAAGTATTTTTCTTTGCCAATAAACAGTGCATAAAATACAATTAATTTAAAAAATACACTCTTAATTTTCCTAGTCAAGTGAAACCACATTACTCATTTTCTAATCTACCACAAAAAATTGCCGTTCCGCCACCTCAACTTTTCAGAAAATCCGTGTGAAAAGAATCCAACCAAAATCGACTCAGTGCTGGAATTCGCATATTTTATTTTTGCGTTCATACGCGTCGCTCGGCCGTCAATCTTCACTCAGTCCAGTCATCAATTCCCCATCATCGCCGCAGTCGTCTGCCATCGCAAGGAATCGCCTTAACAGTGCAAAGATAATCGCCCAGCACTCGGCCACGGCAAGTTGAGAGAGAGAAAAAAGCAAAAAAAAAGCAAGAGCCGAGCAGCACAAATCTTTTTTTCATTTTATTTTTAAACACTGCTTTCGAGGAAATTTTAAATAAGTTTTATCACGGCCAAACATAGTGCAGAAACATGATCTTATTAGAAATCAATAATCGGATTGTGGAAGAAACACTTTTAGTCAAATTTCGGAATGCACTTGCTGGGTAAGTAGAGTAAAAAAGAACGGTTAAGAAAAAAAAAATCGAAAAAAAAACTGAAGATGAATGAAAACTCAATAAAATGCACGCGGTCCTCGAGGAGGTTGTGAACCGAAATCCCACTTGGACTAAAATTGTGTCAAACTTGTGAATTTTTTTTTTTTTTCTATAATTACAATTTCAACAGCTGTGCCATTAATACTTACATAAATTGGGTGCAATAATTGAATTTTATGTGATAATTCGGCACTTCCTACGAGTAGTCATACTCAATACACTGGCGGCGAGTATCTCTGTTATATATCTCATAAATAGGGTCTGGCCTGAGCTCCTCATTATTATTTTTTCTGTTTCTTTTTTTTTTCTTTTTACAATTTGCCACCAGCAAACTCTGCAGAGTACGTATTGAAGAGCATAATCTGTGAAAAAATGTCTTGATTCGGGGAATTGCGGGGGGCATTCATGCTATTTAATATATTCACTACTCAGTGTACTTGTATTCATTCAATTCAAAAAGAGTCAATTGATGTTGTTGGCGGTGAATTGATGAGGTCACTTTCCCCTGATAAAGCGCATTAGTTGCAATATTTTCTTTAAGTCCCCTTCCCTATGAGAATAAAATCCAAAATATCAGTTAAATTTGGTCAAAAATTGTTAAGCCTTATCATGAATAAGGCCAAAAACTACATATTTTCGATAAGATTTTAGAGAGAAAGCTGATAAGAGTTTGCTCGAGTAAATAAGTTGTGCAGTTTATCAATCGTGATTCTTTTTTCTTTTTTCAGTTTTTGGTGACTAATCTTTTTAACAAGTTTTCGATAAAGAACCTTTTGGATGTTGTTGTTGTTTTTTTTTATTTTTATAATAGCTTCATAGGTGTGGCTACTTTGAAATTTGTGTTATAATATTATAAGCTGTTGGTCGTGTGGAGTCTGATTTGTTGTTACGTTTCGCAAATAAAAATCGATTAAGGTTCTAAAAAAAAAAAACCCCATAACGAGAGAAGAGGGTATTGCCATTCTTATGTGTAAATCAGCCAAACGTGAGTTTGTACATTTAAACCAAACCGTGCCATTGCAATGGTGCACTGCAATGCGCGAGCGACCAGTAAATAATGGAAATGTGCTGTCTTTCCTTTGGTCACGTTTCGCTAACCAATGTTGTTTTTGCCATATATGAATTTACTTGAGTTTCTATGCTCCAAAGGGGCATGTACATTTGCACTAAAATACTATCAAGACATCTGTATCTATTTATTTATATATATATCACAGTAGGCTGATAATTAATAAAAGAATGAGACTAGCGCTAGAATGTCTAAAGAGCGCTAAACGAGGTATACATGTTTCTTGGTGGGCTCTTGACTAAGTAGTTACTCATTCCATATTATCAGAAACTCAAGTGATAATAATAATCCCTCAACTAGGGACTCTAGTTTGCATCCTTCGGCCCTCAATTTAAATATTCAAATTCAGAAATTTCTTGCAGATGTAAAGACTTTTTAGATGTCTAAGTCTGGCATCTGGAATTGACTCATAATAAACGAGGTTTCTGTCTTCAGTATTCACAAATCATACGAACAGAAGATTTTATTTGCAAAGCCCTTGCGGCAAAGCATTTCTGTAAGAACACTTGAGTAGGCTGAGTAGCAAAGATATAGACAACCAAAATTATTTACACTTTCAGTTCTAAAGTTGATGCAATCTGTCTACCGCAGGTGTATATATGTAAATATGTAAAAAAAAAAAAAAAAAACGCACAATATGGTTTGGGCCGTTGTCGGCTTTTCTATGGTAATAGAAGTGACTGATTGGTGATGGGGTAACAATTTATTTGAGAGATAATGATGTTTTAGAATACTTTTTTCATGCGCGTAGTTTGTGTCGAAAACAGCATTCATCTATGTACTCATGCCTTATATGAGAAATATTTAACTAATGCATCCCATGTCATTGTTCGTGGTAGTTTTTAGAAGTCAATTAGTTGAAAGCATGTCGTCTTTACTTACTTTCCGAATACTTCAAGTGCCCTGTTGAATTTACTTCTTTTAAATGATGATTGATTCAGAAGGTATGACTTTATGGCTCAATTTCTGGATCAGATTTTTCTAAGCATAACCTTATTTTTTATTCATGATATTGCTACTGCAGCAGCATTTTAAATAACATGTTGAATTTTTTTTAAATATATAGATATATCAGGTCTTTAGAAACACACTAGGTGTGTTCCATGGAAACTTTTTTACGTTATGCCTACTCTGGATGACCAAATCGACTACAAAGATAATTGTCTTTGATGCGTACGTGTCAGGCAAATTTGGAGTGGTAAGAGAACGACAAAATCTTGGTTAACAAACGAGGTTCGAGTGTTAGTGACTCAGTGCGATCCGTATTTGCGTCGATTGAAAGTCAGTTGGATGAGTACCACAAAGCTTATGAAAATGTACTTAAACGAGCTGTATGTTGAAAACAGATGCCTTAAAAAAATGAAGTTATCTGCGTGAATAAAGGATTGACAAGCAAAAATTAAATTGTTTAACCAACATTGATTTCGATCGGCAGTATACAGTGAAAATTCCTACGACTGTCTAGTTGTGCCACTAAATTAAGAAATGCATTATTTTCTTACGAGATTTCTCACAATTCTAACCTGTTTACAAAATCGATTGCAGTGAGATTTGACGGACTTAATTTGGGTAGGGTCAATGTCACGCACTTGATTAATACAAAAGGGTTTTCCAATTGACAATTTTTTTTTTTAAATAAAACGCAAAACATTTGAGATATTTCAAAAACTTTATTATCGGCTTGAAGTACAATCAAAACATTTATAATGGAACTCGACTTCGTGCATATGGCCACCGCGGGCACGTTTGCAGCGGTCGATTCGTTATACCCAATTTTCAACGACTCGGCCACACATTTCGGCCGAAACGGCCGCTATTTTGCGTTCAATGTTGGCTCTGAGCTCTTCCAACGTCGTCGGCTTGTTGGCATAAACGAATGACTTAACGTAGCCTCACAGAAAATAGTCAAGCGGCGTTAAATCGCACGAACGAGGCGGCCAATCGATTTTGCGATGAAATTAACCATCTTGGCGCATCTTCTCCAGAACCCAATCGGAGAACGTACGTCGCTTCAAATGGTCCATCGGCTTCAATTCTTGAGTCAGCTTGATCTTGTATGGGTGTAAACCAAGATCCTTACGCAAAATACGCCATAATGTAGTCTGAGCGATGCCCAATTCTTGAGAGCGCCGTGGAATTGACTGATTTGGATCGTTTGCAACGGACGCCTGAACGGCAGCGATATTTTCGACACTTCGACCAACCCGTTGTCTAACTGACACGGCAACATCACACAACGATTATGTAGACTCAAATTTTTGCACTTAACTTGTTATTGCCTGTCTACTAGGGCGAGAATTACGACCGAAAATTGTAATTAACGCTCTTATAGTTGCAGTCACCGACTCCGAATTTCGGTAGAAAATTTTTATAATTTGCAGACGTTGCTCGTTCGTGTACATTACCATGATGAAAATGTTGAGTTTACTGAATAAATTGACAGTGACAGTTTGATGATTAGTGAAAGAGTGCTTTCATAAATTAAATTCAAAGTTGTCAAGTCCCTATTGGAAAACCCGATATTTTAATCACTGATATTTTCCCTTGCCAGTGGAAAATGGCTTAAATAACAACAATTCCTAAAAACCAGTCCAATAGTGAATTTGAATCAAGATAAATTCGATTTCGCTCCAATAATACACAGTAATTATCGCTGTTGATGGTTTTTTCTTTTTTGAGGTAGTCCACGAAGAGAATGCCATGACAATCACAGAAAACCGACGCCATAACCTTTCCGACCCATTGAGCCTCCCTCGGCCGCTTCGGAGCACTCGTGCCGGCTTCAGTCGATGGCCGGGCACTCATTCTGTTCTTTGGGGTGTAATAGTGGATCTAGGTTTCATCAACAGTTACCAATCGACTCCAAAAGTCCGCCCGATTCCGCATTAGCAAGTCCAAACACTCTTTCGAAGTGTTCTCGCGTTCGTGTTTTTGGTCAGGAGTGAGCATGCGCGGCACCTAGCTGCAGTATAACTTATTCATATGCAGAATATTGCCCAAAATATGGCATGTGCGCTCAGTACTAATCTTTGTGGTATCTGCTAGCTCGCGCACCTTGACTTTCCGGTCAGCCAACACCATTCCATGTATTTTTTTGACATTGTCCTCTGTAACCGCATCGGAGGACCTGCCGCTGCGGACTTGATCGGTAGTGGAGTTGCGGCCACCACGAAACTCTCGAAACCAATATTTGACGGTGTAATCTGACGGAGCATTAGCCCCATAATATTTATCCAACTTTTCTTTTGTTTTCTTCGCCGTTTTGCCTCTCAAAAAATAATGTTTTATGAGAGAACGAAAATCATTTTTGTCCATACCCAACATGATGCCAAACACGTCAACAACAATCAGCTGTCAAATCAAAACTAAAGACAGTATCGCACTGAAATTTGGCATGTCTGCCTAAATATGAACGGACTTCAAGGCACCATAACCTTTTTTTTTGCAGTAGCAGCGCATTCTGGCGGTCAAGGAGGTTACTTTTCACCCCACCTAGTATCTACACGGGAGACAGTAAAATCTGTCAAAGTTGCCCCCTAGGCCTTTTCGTAATAATCGGTGAAAACAGGTTTGGCGCTTAATCAAAATAAAAGCAAGTGCTTAGTCAGATCTAAACCGACGGTAGATCTTTCGTATTTTCTATTCATCATCCAATTTATTTCGAGGACTCTTTGAAATAAAACTTGGCAAAATATTTTATAAAACATTCACATGGAATAATCACAAATAATACATAAAAAAGAAGGGAGAGACTGTACTCAGAAATTTACACGGAAAACAAGACGAGTAGTTATCAAAGTTCTTTTTTATCTGTAGTTGTGAAATATTTATTTAAGTAATGTAAAATATAATAAGAGCAGCTAACACAGTACATAAGACGAACAAATGTTAGCACTTCCGAAATTAAAAAAAAATAAAAAATTAAAAGGAACAAACACAAGAAATGAAACTGAGGTTTAAAGATAAACATTTTGAACAGATTAAGTTTTTTGTGTTCATCGGCAGTATTAAAGCGGAGAATAAAAACTGATTAATATTTCGTACATCCACCGCGAGCCTCGATTACCGCCTAAATTCTTCATGAATTGATATAAGTAGATAAATAGAATTTATTAAACTTTGACAGTACTCACTTGTCATGTCGTTTTCGCAGGCTCCTGAATTGCTGCTCCTCAAATCTAATTTGGTTTCTAATCGGTGCTGCTTCCAGGTCAGCGTAATGTTAATAACCCGATATTTGTTACAAAATCGTTTACACCATAGTACACAAAATACATAATTGTCGATAGATAAATTATAAATGCAGACGGGACCGAAGATCGGCCGAAGAATTTTTCTCTCGAAGCAACCAAGAACACCCTCATCCATTTTTGATAATGTCCATGCCTCTGCGCCATAGAGCAGGACCGGGATTATTAAAGTCTTATAAAGGGTGACTTTTGTTGTCCGAGAGAGGGCTTTGCTACTCAATTGCCTTCTTAACCCAAAGAAACAGCGGTTGGCAAGAGTTATTCTTCGCTTGATCTCAGCGCTGGTGTCGTTGTCTGTATTTATAGCGGAGCCTAGGTAGACAAAGTCCTTAACTACCTCAAAGTTATATCTGTCGTGGGTGACGTTCTGTCCGAGACGTCGGTGTTGGTTGTCCTTTTTGCTTGACAGCATATACTTGGTCTTGCCCTCATTGACCGCTAAACCCATTTTCGCCGCTTCCGTCTCAATACTCGCGAAAGCGCCACTGACATCACGCTGCTTTCTCCCGATTATGGATACGGCGGATAAGATCTTATATGCGATGTTAAGGAGACTGATGCCTCTGTAGTTGGCGCAGTTCAGAGGGTCTCCTTTCTTGAGAATTGGACAAACAATGCTGAGGTTCCATTCGTCGGGCATACTTTCGTCCGACCATATTTTACAGATGAGTTGGTGTATGCTCCTTACCAAGTCATCGCCTGCCGCTTTGAAGAGCTCGGCAGTCAGGCCATCCGCTCCAGCAGCTTTGTTGGACTTAAGCTTCGATATGGCTATCTTCACTTCATCCAGGTCGGGTGGACGGAATTGTTGGTCATCATCGTCCAGGTTGAAAGGTTGATTCTGCCTGACAGCGGTATTTGGTACGTCATCGCCGTTATACAGTCTGCAGAAATGATCTTTCCAAATCCTCAGCATCGACTGCGATTCTACTACGATGTTCCCTTGTTCATCTCTACAGGCTTCGGTTCGGGGTTTGTTTCCGCGGCATGTTATTTTACCTTTTGGTAAAACTTCCGAATCTCATTGCTGGAGTAGCATCTCTCAATTTCCTCGATCGCGCGCTTCTCATGCTCTTTCTTCTTCCTCCTGAGAAGCCGGTGCTCGTCTCTCCTCTTCCGCTCATAGAGCTCATGAGCAGCTCTGGTCTTTCTAAGCAGCGCCGCGTTATATGCATCTTGCTTAGCTGCATGTGCTTGCCGGCATTCATCATCGAACCAGGGGTTTCGTTGTGGTGGACGAGTGAAACCCAACACATCAGAAGCGGCATCTCTGATGGCGTTTTGGCAGTGTTTCCAATGGTCTTCGATGCTTGATGCTGGCGGCATTGGACCTCTTAAGAGATTAAGAGACACTTGATCGGAAAAGGACTTGGCGATCTCTTGCGATTGTAGCCGTCTGACGTCGAATTTTCTCACAGCATTAATTTGTCTTGGCGTAGTTTGGGATATCCGCAACCGTACCTTGGCTACAACAAGGTAATGGTCCGAGTCGATGTTGGCTCCTCGGAACGTACGGACATCCATAATGCTGGAGGAGTATCTTGCGTCAATCGCAATGTGATCAATCTGGTTGACTGTTGATTGATCAGAAGTTCTCCAAGTCCCCTTGTGTATGTCGAGATGTGGGAACCGCGTGCTAGCCACGACAATGTTTCGCCCCGCCGCAAAGTCGATTAGCCTGAATCCGTTATCGGAGGTGGTGTTGTGCAGGCTATATTTTCCGATTGTTCCACCAAAGATACCTTCTCTTCCTAGCTTTGCATTAAAATCACCGAGGACAATTTTAATGTCATAGCTAGGGCATTGCTCGTAGGTCTTGTTGAGGAGCTCGTAGAAGGCATCCTTGGTGTCGTCATCTTTCTCCTCTGTGGGGGCATGCGCGAATTACGTTTGGGAGGTACCCGGACAGAAAAAAAAACAACTTGTTCCTTCAGAGGTTCGACCAAAAAGCAAAAACATTTATTTTTCCTATGATATTTATACAATAATTCTGCTTACGTTTCTATAAGACTGTGAGAAAATAATTGTAATTGGATATAACATATAACATAGTATGCAAATTTGAAATTAAACATTTTGTAAAATGATGCGATGTTGACAATCTACATCGTGGGATAATTTTGAATGAATAAAAAGTGCAACATTGACAATTTCTATGAAAGAGAATTTAGGGTGCATGACTTGGTTGAGTGTAACGTAACTAGTGTAACGTAACTCCTCCCCCTTAAGAATGGAGCGACGGCCATAGGAATTCTGGATTTCCGATGGTTGGAGCGATCATGTGTGGTGGCGGAAGTTGTAGGGATATAGCTTTAGGTTGCGGAACATCCTGTCTTCTTCGGATGAAATAGATAAGAGTTACTGCCAAGCCGACCATTAGTAGTAAGATGCAGTTGCTGATGATGTTGACTCTAACGATGTGTCTTTGCTTGGAGACCATGATTCTTATGTTGTCGTTCTTGAAGTCTTCTAATTTTTGTAGTTTGGGTGCTTCGATTAGAGTGGTGGTGTTTCTGTTCATGACCGTGGTAGGGAAGATGTGGACTTCGTCAAAATAGACACTGTCGAGACTTTGGTAGTTGATGTTATTGATGCTGATGGTACAATTCTTGAAGTAGAGTAGGACTGTGCCTCTTGTAGTGAGTTCTGGAGGTTCACATGATGACTTGATGGTTGTATACGGAGTGTTCACCAATAGAATATAGTTTGGTTCCGGTTGCCAGATTTCGTTTATGTCATGTAGTTCTTCTTTCAGGTTACAAGTTGCTGGTTTTTGTTTAATTAGGTTGGTAACGCAACTTTCTATTTTCCTCGGGACTCGGGATGGAATATGGCAAAAGAAAATTTTTTCGATTAATGTACATTTGTTGTCTAGGTAAATAGGGTTCTCGGGGTTAAAGAGGACATAAGGTTGGGTGATAATTGTTTTAGTTTTGTTAATTGGAAGGGGAATAATATGAAAAAATGGATAGGTTTCTGTGGATATTTGAGGGATTAAAATATTGAAAATTATGTTAGTGCCATTATAGTATGCCTGTAGACCAAGTAATTCGTAAATGTGTGTATCTGATTTGATTTCTAAGGATTTGTTCTGTAATTGATAAAGAATTTTTTCGAGTTCCTCAGGGTGCAAAATTTGTTTTGGAATAATGTTTAACTTTGCCAATATTAAAGATTCCGATATACTAGATAGGTGGTTATTTAAAAGATCGATATTATAGTTTATCTGGTTTAAGTATTGAGTGAGTCTGAGGGCTATTTCGTCTGATTGGATTCTGTTATTCAGTTCTAAACGGGAGTAGTTTAAGTAATTTCCAATAATTTCTTGTTGTTTATTGATTTGGTTTGTTAAATTTTGAAACCTGTGTTGGATCCGAATGTTCACCGCTGTAATTCTGTCTATGTTTTCCGAATTTGTTTTGCTTTCTCTGTTAAGGTCGTCGATTTGTTTGTTTAGTTTAAGTGCGTCGTCTGCGTCCATGTTACCTGAAATCGTTTTAATTATCGTTCCAAGTCCGTTTATAAGTCCTCGTCGTGTTCGGATATTTGGAGAAACGCTGTCAAGTTTATGCTGTAGTTCTTTAATTTTTATATCAAGAATAGTTATAGAGTCTTTAAAGTCATTGATTTTTCTAAAGGTTAAAAGTGAATTGCTAATCTTGTCAATATTTGTTTGGTATTCCGAAAGCCTGACAACATGTATTAAATTATCAAAATTTGTAATAATTTTAGCTTTGCCAAGTTTCATCGTCAGTATTCCATTGTTATTTGATAGGTCATGTACTTCTAGTTTTTGAGCATTGGTCAGTAGTGTTATGGTCGTAAGTATTAATAGTCTGAAATTTACGTTTGTTTTTAATTTTACTTTTATGCAATTTTTTATTTTGTTTAGTAATTATAGTGACTTTCTTATTTGTTCTAATTTGATGCTTGCTAAATCTAGGTGTAAGTTTATTTCTTCTATTTTCTTTTCTAAATATAATTGTGTCTTCTCTTAAATCTATTGGTTCTGTCCTGTTTTTGTTTAGTTTTGTTATGTTTCCTAATGCTAATTTCTCTAACTTATCTTTAATGATTGGGTAAATTTTTTCTTTATATTCATTAAGTTTTTTTAGGTATTCATGTTGGTTGCTAAACTGTATCTCTTTATCAAATTTATGAGTTCTACCATAAAATATTTCATATGGGGTATGTTTGGTAGCAGAGTGAATAGAATTATTATAAGTGAGGATAGATTCATTTAGAATTTCTTCGTGGTCTCTTATTTTATTTTTGCTATATATTAGCCTGTAAATTTCTGTGAGAGTAGAGTGTACACGTTCCACAGGAGAATTACTGCTAGTTTGCTGAAAAGATGTTGTGTGAAGTTCTATGTTGTACTGCCTGCAAAAATCATTGAATATTGTGGACGTAAATTCTGAACCTTGGTCAGATATAAGTTTCTTGGGTACGCCGTGAAGGCTAAAGTAATGCTTAAGGCATTTAATTACGCTGAGACTGTTCTGAGTTAAAAGAGTATATCCAGCTAGGAACTTTGAAAATTTGTCTAATATTGTTAAGATTTTCTTGTTGTTTATGGTATACACATCAATGTGAATGATATCAAGTGGTTTAGAAGGGGTTTCAGGAATTTCGTGTTTAATTTTGGGTGGACTTCTATCATATTTCATAGTCTGACATTTTTCACAATTATTAACGATTCCTATGATTTTATTTTTCAAGAATGGAAAATAGTAACTTCGTTTTAAATGGAGTAGGGTTTCATTAATACCTCTGTGATTATTGTTGGTGTGGTAATCTGTAATAAGTTTGTCTTGAGTATCACTGTCGGTAATGTCTTCTAAAATTTCTGTACAGCGAATGACCTTAAAAATTCTACTATTTGAAAAGAACTTGGAATACGTGTTCTGGACAATCTTGAAAGTTTCGTCATCTGTTAAAATTGCGCATAGTTTTTTTGCTGGTAAAAATTTTTTAAAAATATCTATAATGGTTTCTTCAGTGAATATGGGTTTAAAAATTGTGCGTCGTAGTTTATTTCTAAAAGGCACCTGGGATAACATTGGTTTTTCTGTATCTGTTCTAGAGAGAATTAACTGAATATTAAATTCATTGAGAGGACGCTCGGATATATAAATATGGTCGTTTGCATTTTCTGCAGCTGAGTGACAGGTTGAGACATTACTACTGTCTACATTTTCGTTTAGGTTTATTTCTGTTTTGAGTTTGGGGCTTTCAATTTTTATTCGACTTAAGGCGTCTGCGTTAGAGTTTAATGAACCTTTTTTGTGTACGATTTGGTAATCAAACTCTTCAATTTTAAGTCGCCATCTTATTAATTTTGAGTTTGGGTCCTTGAGACTGAATAGATACTGTAGTGGCTTGTGATCGGTGACGATAGTGAATTTACGACCAAATAAATAAGGTCTGAAGTACTTTGTAGCCCACACGATTGCGAGAAGTTCTTTTTCAATGGTTGAATAGTTTACTTCAGTTGTAGTGAGAGTCCGACTTGCATAGCAAATGGGCTTATCGCTTCCGATTGATCCTTGCGATAGTATTGCTCCTAATGCAAAATTACTTGCATCGGTGGTAAGGATAAAGGGTTTCTGAAAATCGGGATATTGCAAGATGGGATCATTGATAAGTAATTGCTTACTCAATTCAAATGAACGAATGTAATCGTCAGTCAATTTTACTGAACTACCTTTTTTCAAACAAGCTGTTAAGGGCTTAGTTAGTTTGGCAAAATCCTTGACGAATTTTCGGTAGTAACCTAGGAGGCCTAGAAAAGATTTAATATCTCTTTGAGTTTGCGGGATAGGGAAATTTTGGATTGCACGAATTTTTTCTGGGTTAGGTTTAACACCTTCGCTTGTCACAATGTGTCCTAGAAAGGCCACTTCCTTGTGAAGAAACTCGGCTTTGTCCAGCTGAATTTTAAAATTTGCTTCCCTTAATTTGTTGAATACTTTTTTTAGATTTTCACAATGTTCTTGTAACGATGTGGAGAAAACTATAATGTCGTCAATATAAACTAGACAAATTGTGCCTTGAAGATCTTGTAGGACATTGTCCATCACCCGTTGAAAAGTTGATGGTGCGTTCTTTAATCCGAAAGGCATTCGAAGATACTCGTAATGTCCGCCATCTACGGTGAATGCTGTCTTTTTAATGTCTGCAGGATTCATTTCAATTTGATGGAATCCATTGGCCAGATCAAGTGTTGTAAAGTACATACTTTTTCCCAATTTGTCTAATACATCGTTTATGTTTGGAATTGGATATTTGTCACTTATAGTTTTCTCATTGAGTTTTCTGTAGTCTATTACTAGACGCCATTTAGTTTTGCCGGAGGCATCTCTTTTCTTTGGAACAATCCAAATTGGAGAACTCCAGGGCGAGTAGCTAGGTTGAATTATACCTTGCTCTAACAGTTTTTTAATTTGAATTTGTACCTCTTCTTTATGAATCTGGGGGTATCTGTATGATTTGCTGTAAATTGGGGTGTCATCAGTGGTTTTGATTTGATGTTTTATTTTGTTTGTAAATGAGAGTTTCTGCCCCTCTTTAAGAAATATATCATCGTATTCTCTACAAATTTTGACTACAGCTTTTTTCTCTTCTAGATTAAGATGAGAAGTTCTAATGAGTTTTGTGATATCATCGGAATGGATAGAATCAGTGTCTGAGTTATTAGTGGAAAGGTCAAACGAATTTAATTCAGAGAAGTCATTTGCGTTGTATATGGAAGTTTTAAGGGGATGTTCGAGAAAGAGTATTTGATTACTATTGGATGTATTTATTACAACCAAATGGCTGTACCACTGTTTTGCCAGGTATATTCCTTCGGGAATATATAGGTTGGGTGTTAGGTGCGTATTGGTAAGTAGAATATCTCCATCTTTGACGTCGACTGGTAATTTTACAATCGTTTTTGAATTCGCAGAAATAGTGAATTTCTCAGACATTATATTCGGTTTTAATTCAAGTGGAATTCTGGCATTTTTAGTAATGAGAAGATTATTAGAGAGATCAACTGAGGCTCCTAAAGAAGATAATGCATCCAGTCCAATTAATCCATCAAAGTAGTGGTGAAAACGAAATACTAAAAATTTTAATTTGCCAGATACGTTAAATTCACGAAAGGTTGGAAGGGTTACTTCTTTATCGAGACTGTGGGAATTTAGAACCGTTTTGATAGTAATTGGTTTTATTTTAACTATATCTTCGGGATGTATCAACTCGGGATTAATAAATGAAGTTGAGGCACCTGTATCGATAAGAAATTTAAGAGGAGAAGCGGAAGGGGATAATATCGTTATATAGGGAAGTACTGAGCCATGTTTGTTAACATCTAGGTATCCGATTTGATTGTCGAGGCATTCAATTGAAAATTTGTTTCGTCAATCTCGTGTGATGAGGCTTCTGTTGGAAGGTTGCAGTTTTCTTGTGTTTGCTGATAATATTCTGCTTCTGGATTGTAGTGTTGGTGTTGGTCTGCTTCTAGGTTGTAGAATTGTTGATAATACTGATCTAGTTGAGGCTGATAAGATATGTCTTGTTCGGGTTGGTATGCAATAAAGTTGTTTGTAGCTTGAGATGTTCCTGGCTGTTCCAATTCATAGATGTTGTTGACCGATCTGAACTGAGTTCTAAATTGATTGGAATTCCTTTGAGTTCCAACTGTTTGTCTGGTATTACCAGATCCTAGGACCATGGGTTCTGGTGGTGGTAAATTTCTCGGTGTAGAGTTTATTTGGGGTTGCTGTTGACTAATTGTTTGATGGGAAATCACTGGTGGTTTTTGATGGTTTTGTTGATGTGAAACAAAGGCTGGTCGTTGAAGACTTTGTTGGAAAGGAAATGTATTTTGAAAGGGCGTATTGGGTTGTCGTTGAAAATTTTGTTGAAAGGGGATTGGTGGTTGTTGACCAAAAGAATGTTGGAAAGGCATTCTAATTTGCTGGAAAATTGGGCTATGTAGACTAGGTTGTTGTGGAATTTGAATGTTTGATGAAAAAAATTTAGTTCCTAAGGAAGGATTTAATCGAGTTTGTCCCTGAACAGATTTGTTTTGTGTTTCGGCTTTAGCGTAAAATATGTTTTGTTCTTTAATGCAGTAAGAGAACGCATCCGGAAGGGAAATTGGTTTCATTGCTCTTATTGTTGAACCAAACGGTTCACGGAGGCCAATTAAAAACGAATTGAGGGACATTTCCGAGTACAAATCGTTTTTAGCTTTGATAACGTCCTTGTTTGATTCATGGACGGCCACATGGTTTCCAATTGTTGCGAAGATTTCGATAATTTTGCTGTAAAATTGTTCGATCGACTGTGATCCTTGACGTAGACCGTGGAGGTCTCGAATAAGGGATGTTTCGTTTCGCTTATCTGAGTAATGCAAAACTAGATTCGTTCTTATTGCATTCCAGATAAGGGGTGTGCCGTACATATTAAGTATTATGTTGGCAGGGCCAGTAATTTTATTTCGTATGGCTCTAAGTATAATCTTGCCATGAGTAGTGCCATCTATTTGAGGAATCAACGATAGAATTTCTTCAACGTTCGTTATGAATTCGAACAAAAGACGTGGATTGCCATCGAAATTTGGCAAATCCTTAATTGCATCCGGTACTCGTAAGGTGAGAAAAACGTCAAAATTCGGTGCACTAGCAGGGTTAGCGGATAAACTTGCGGAGGGAACACTTTGTTCACTATTTTGTGCCATTTTAATAGAATTTAAACCCGAATCAGATTCAGAATCACTATCACTTAAACTAGAATTATAAGATAACTTATTTGCGAATAACTGGGGTCTTTAATTAAGTGGCTTTCTGGGAATTTTGGGCATTTAAAGAAAAGGATTTTGAGAACTACTACTTCTAGACTTACATGTGCATTATTCTTTCTTCCTTTCTTTGCCTATCCTGTCCTGATAGTCCGCTCTGGTTCTGTTGTGTCTGGTCTTGATATTGGTTTGGTTGACAATAGCTTCTTAGTATCGGTAAACCGCCGATATAGTTTCACTTTTTTAATGTCGATAAACCGTCGATAACTTAACTTTTCAATATCGATAAACCGTCGATAACTTAACTTTTCAATATCGATAAACCGTCGATAACTTAAACTGTTTTAATATCGATAAACCGTCGATAACTTAACTTTTCAATATCGATAAACCGTCGATAACTTAAACTGTTTTAATATCAATAAACCGTTCACACTCCGTCGACTGCGCCAATTACGTTTGGGAGGTACCCGGACAGAAAAAAAAACAACTTGTTCCTTCAGAGGTTCGACCAAAAAGCAAAAACATTTATTTTTCCTATGATATTTATACAATAATTCTGCTTACGTTTCTATAAGACTGTGAGAAAATAATTGTAATTGGATATAACATATAACATAGTATGCAAATTTGAAATTAAACATTTTGTAAAATGATGCGATGTTGACAATCTACATCGTGGGATAATTTTGAATGAATAAAAAGTGCAACATTGACAATTTCTATGAAAGAGAATTTAGGGTGCATGACTTGGTTGAGTGTAACGTAACTAGTGTAACGTAACTCGCGCATATGAGGCTTATGTTGGCGAATTTAGCCTTGATGCGGATTGCTACGAGGCGCTCGCTCACATGCCGGAAGCTGAGGACTTCTCGTCTTAGTCTGCCTCCGACAACAAATCCGCATCCAAATAAGCGCTGCTTTTGCCGTCGATAGCAATTGCCGTAGTAGATGTCGCAGTTTTTCATCTTCTTTTTGTCCGGCCCATCCCATCGCATTTCTTGGATGGCGGTTATGTCTGCTTTGCAGCAGTCTAGGGCCTCCGCTAGTTGCTCGGCTGCACGTGGTCTATTAAGGGATCTAACATTCCACGTGCATATCCGAAGCTCATTGTCCTTAAATCGTTTGCGTGGGTTGTCAACAGTAGATCCGTCCATATCCGAGGCTTGTTGATGCTTCGTAACTTCTTGTTTTTTTTAAATGGCCGGGCAGTTACCCCGGCGGCACAACCCCCAACCTGGAGGACCAGTTCCACTTTGAGTGCCCCTAGGACGAGGGGTCGGTTACACCGAAGCCAGTAACCCGTTCCGGGATGTGAGCGCTGCCGTTGGCCCTTATAGGGCTCGTCCGCCACCATCTCTTTTCCAGGACCCTGACTAAGTCCTGGAAATCCTTTCCGACCTGAGCTCCAAATATGTCGGAGTAGCCCGGATAAGGTCTTGTTTTGTTTTTCCGACACTAATCCTGGTTAATGGCGCAGGAAACTCGCCATTTGCCCCCTTCACTTCGCAACCTCTAGTGAGATTCCCAGATGGCGCCACGGGGAGGCGTGAAGTAGGACTTATTAGCAGAGCTGCAAGATGTTCGGCTGCAGAGGCTCATTCTCGTCATTTAAGGAACCAGCACCTGTCGGAAGATGCTACTTCTACGAGGCCTTATACTAATCGTTGCCATCCGTGGATCCACATTTAAAAAAAAAAAAAAACGATGTTTCCTTTCATAAAGTCGCTGTTTTCGTTTAAATCAGACGCTTTTGTCAAATATAGTTTAATATAATCTGCGTACGGTCTCGGGCTCTCGATTACAATGGAATTTTTGACTGTATACACTACATACTATATCCAAACCATTTAGGTGATTATTTTCATACTTCTTTTTGAATATTCTTTTACAATTTTTAGAAAATTTTTCGTTCAAGAGCTGGCTTCGCAATCCAAATAGAAATCTATTCGAAAGGATCATTCGTTTCACCTACGTTTAAAGAGCCATCAATGGTTGTGTCAGAAGCGGCCATAAATGTATACATTTTTGAAATTTACCCTTTTATTCGACTTTCTCTTTTTTGTTTAAAGTCAAGATTGCTTAAGTAGTAGATTCTGAAACCTTGTCTTCGTTGTTCATCAACGATTCGGATTTATAGGAATTTTATTGGTCGCAAAAAGTGCGAAAAGAGCATGCATTTCAAATCAATTAAACTTTGCTCCCATGGAGTAGGATTTAACTTTTCGGAGCTGAGCTAAACAGTTCCATGTCTGATATTCACAATATATTCTTTTCAAGGGTTCTGTTCTGTCTCTGACGCTAATTTTTTACAAATCAAAGAGGGGAACCTGGATTTAGGGAACCCAATATTTATTTAGACAATACCCAATGTGTAAATCACGCCTCTTTTCTGTTACAATATAACCTATTTCTTTGTTAACTCTCTCTCTCTCTCTCTCTCTTTTTTGTATCCATTCCTAGATCACGATCTTATAGAACGAGAACAGCTACATGTTCAGTATACATTAAATTTTCTAGACCAGACCGCCATCTAAGGGATACTTGAATTCTCTACTGTTTTCCACAAACAATGCATTTCTTTTTGAAGTTATTTGGCACGACATTGACGTTGCGACGTGTATGTTTGGTCTATTCTTTACTTTGATTAGCAATAAATCATCAGTTTACTTTGATAAATTATTTAATCTCCGTCACTCACAGTATTGATTTTTGGAGCGTATCCTAAGTTAAAGCAATGCGTTTTGACGGATACTTAGGTAGGTAGGAGGAAAATAATAATTATGAACATTGTTGTAGGCGTATTCGTAAGCGAATGGTATTTTGTATTGCTCCTATTGAAAAGATGACACACTAAATTTTCCATTCATTAGCTTAAAAGTTTTTTGCTGGCTGGCTGTATCCAACATTAATGAACGTAATGAACATTTTTCTCTTCAAATGTTATCGGTGTATGTAACATCAAGAAGGTGGGTAAGGGAGATTACCCACATCAACATTTATGAATCATATTTGCTATGTATGTCGTCAAACATAAGTTTTTCTTCATCGGATTTGATACTTACAACTCATCATAAAAGGCATTGCTTTTCGCCCATATGAGTCAGTAGAAACAAAGAGTTTTTTTATTTTACTCGGCTAGATAAGTACTCGTAAAATAATATGCAATGGCATAGATACATAAATAAGTATTGTGCAACAGAATTTTTATCAGTCCTTATGGAGTCACTAATTCGTGTCCTTCAAGTAAGATATCGTTATGCTTAAGAATAGATATTTACGACTTTCCTGAACGATACTTGAATATATGTATGTACATCCATTCACATATGACTAACAGTATTAGTCACTTCCCTTTATGTGTTACAAGTTTTTTTTGTGTTAATGTTACAATGTAACAAAGTAGATACAATATAACTTGGCGCTAATAAAAAAAAAAAAACAGCTTTCCTTTACTATCGAGGCCTGTAGTAACTCATTGTTTCAACTATGGCAGTAATAGATAATAGGTATGCATTTGTATTAACTGAAAGTTAGGTATAATTTTTATCCGTTTCTTCCGTGTCATAAACAAGGATGTCGAAGGGGCCAAAACTCTTTAAATAAACTATGTCATTATTCTTACAAATCCACAATTAATTAAATAACCGCAACTGTTTACTGGCGGGTTTTGAAAATGTTTTGTAACAAAATTGGCCATCTGGCTAGTTCTGACAGTAACACAAATAAATTAATGCCGGCCAAATTGCAGATAGTACCTATATATTGTAGGAGGAACTTTGCTTAATAAAACTCATGGAAAGTTAGTAAATAAATATCTTTTGTACTTCTAGCTTGAAAGCCGAGTCAATTGATGTCACAGTTGCAGATTTCGATGGTGTCCTGTTGCACATATCGAATGTGAACGGTGATAAAACGAAAGTTAGGGTAAGCCAATGGAACTATATTTATTTTTAAATATAACTAATTTCAAACGATTTTTTTTTTTTAATTCAAAGACTAGCATAGCCTTAAAGTTCTATAAACAATTGCAAGAACATGGAGCTGATGAGCTTCTTAAAAGAGAATATGGAAGTCTGCTAACAGACACTGAGGAAGGTAAAATGTTTTAACTGTTTAACTCGAAGTCTCTTTTTGAAATTAGATTTACTTGTTTTACTTCTTGTTAGGCTACAACGTCTCAGTACTTATTAGTTTAGATAATATACCCTCAGACTGGGAATCGGTTGCTCATAAAATCGGCCTATTAAAAAGAAATTGCTTTGCATCCGTTTTCGAAAAGTATTTCGATTTCCAAGAACAGGGAGAAGAAGGCCAAAAGCGGGCTGTTATCAATTATCGTACGGATGAAACATTGTAATTATACCAATATTTAAGATTATTCCTCTTCATTTGATAAAGATTTTTTTTTATTATTTTAAAAAGGTATGTTGAGGCGAAACCAGATCGAGTCACAGTTGTTTTTAGTACTATATTCCGTGATGAGGACGATGTAATTATAGGTAAAGTGTTTATGCAGGAATTGAGAGAAGGTCGCCGTGCTTCGCATACAGCGCCACAAGTATTATTCTCTCATCGAGAACCGCCATTAGAATTGGCAAATACGGATGCTAAAATTGGTGACAATATTGGTTATGTTACGTTTGGTAAGTAGTTTTAATTTTTACATTTATTACTTTAAAAGTTGCTTCAAAACAGGGTATTTAGCTATAAGAAATGTGAGTTTTAAGTGCATGATAATTTACGAAGCTTAAAGTAGGATGGTTCTGCATTTAACTTAAGATTTATCTCTGCAATACTCCAAGAACTAGTGACTTCAAACGACATCCTGAATGGACCATTATTCTATACCAGATGACTTGTGTTTGTGCACATTATACCTCTATTTTAAATCAATCTGCCAAGGAGCTAAAAGTGGGATACTTCCGAAACTTCTTAGGATTTGTCTCTCAAATACTCCGAGATAAAGTGATGGCAAACGGCATCCTGGATGGACCATCATTCTATACCAGATGACTTGTGTTTGTGCACATTATACCTCTATTTAAAATCAATCTGCCAAGGAGCTAAAAGTGGGATACCTCCGAAACCTCCTAGGTTCTGTCTCTCAAATACTCCGAGATAAAGTGATTGCAAACGGCATCCTGGATAGACCATCATTCTATACCAGATGACTTGTGTTTGTGCACATTAGACCTCTATTTTAAATCGATCTACCAAGGAGCTAAAAGTGGGATACTTCCGAAACTTCCTAGGACTTGTCTCTCAAATACTCCGAGATAAAGTGATGTCAAACGGCATCCTGGATAGACCATCATTCTATACCAGATGACTTGTGTTTGTACACATTAGACCTTTGTTTTAAATCAACCTGCCAAGGAGCTAAAAGTGGGATACTTCCGAAACTTCCTAGGACTTGTCTCTCAAATACTCCGAGATAAAGTGATGACAAACGGCATCCTGGATAGACCATCATTCTATACCAGATGACTTGTGTTTGTGCACATTAGACCTCTATTTTAAATCGATCTACCAAGGAGCTAAAAGTGAGATACTTCCGAAACTTCCTAGGACTTGTCTCTCAAATACTCCGAGATAAAGTGATGACAAACGGCATCCTGGATAGACCATCATTCTATACCAGATGACTTGTGTTTGTGCACATTAGACCTCTATTTTAAATCGATCTACCAAGGAGCTAAAAGTGGGATACTTCCGAAACTTCCTAGGACTTGTCTCTCAAATACTCCGAGATAAAGTGATGACAAACGGCATCCTGGATAGACCATCATTCTATACCAGATGACTTGTGTTTGTGCACATTAGACCTCTATTTTAAATCGATCTACCAAGGAGCTAAAAGTGGGATACTTCCGAAACTTCCTAGGACTTGTCTCTCAAATACTCCGAGATAAAGTGATGACAAACGGCATCCTGGATAGACCATCATTCTATACCAGATGACTTGTGTTTGTGCACATTATACCTCTATTTTAAATCAATCTGCCAAGGAGCTAAAAGTGGGATACTTCCGAAACTTCCTAGGACTTGTCTCTCAAATACTCCGAGATAAAGTGATGGCAAACGGCATCCTGGATAGACCATCATTCTATACCAGATGACTTGTGTTTGTGCACATTAGGCCTCTATTTTAAATCGATCTACCAAGGAGCTAAAAGTGGGATACTTCCGAAACTTCCTAGGACTTGTCTCTCAAATACTCCGAGATAAAGTGATGACAAACGGCATCCTGGATAGACCATCATTCTATACCAGATGACTTGTGTTTGTGCACATTATACCTCTATTTAAAATCAATCTGCCAAGGAGCTAAAAGTGGGATACCTCCGAAACCTCCTAGGTTCTGTCTCTCAAATACTCCGAGATAAAGTGATTGCAAACGGCATCCTGCTTAGACCATCATTCTATACCAGATGACTTGTGTTTGTACACATTAGACCTCTGTTTTAAATCAACCTGCCAAGGAGCTAAAAGTGGGATACTTCCGAAACTTCCTAGGACTTGTCTCTCAAATACTCCGAGATAAAGTGATGACAAACGGCATCCTGGATAGACCATCATTCTATACCAGATGACTTGTGTTTGTGCACATTAGACCTCTATTTTAAATCGATCTACCAAGGAGCTAAAAGTGAGATACTTCCGAAACTTCCTAGGACTTGTCTCTCAAATACTCCGAGATAAAGTGATGTCAAACGGCATCCTGGATAGACCATCATTCTATACCAGATGACTTGTGTTTGTGCACATTAGAGTTCTATTTTAAATCGATCTACCAAGGAGCTAAAAGTGGGATACTTCCGAAACTTCCTAGGACTTGTCTCTCAAATACTCCGAGATAAAGTGATGACAAACGGCATCCTGGATAGACCATCATTCTATACCAGATGACTTGTATTTGTGCACATTAGACCTCTATTTTAAATCAATCTGCCAAGGAGCTAAAAGTGGGATACTTTCGAAACTTCTTAGGATTTGTCTCTCAAATACTCCAAGATAAAGTGATGGCAAACGGCATCCTGGATAGACCATCATTCTATACCAGATGACTTGTGTTTGTGCACATTAGAGCTCTATTTTAAATCAATCTGCCAAGGAGCTAAAAGTGGGATACCTCCGAAATCTCCTAGGTTTTGTCTCTCAAATACTCCGAGATAAAGTGATGACAAACGGCATCCTGGATAGACCATTATTCTATACCAGACGACTTGTGTTTGCGCACATGAAAGTTTTTTATTTATTTGTATTATCCTCTTTTGAAGTAACTAATGTAATTATATGTATAAATAGTTTTACAGCTTTTAACACAGAGATTCTTTCGCTATTTTCAGTTTTATTTCCCCGCCACACAAACAAGGAAACCAGAGATAACACTATTAATTTAATTCATATGTTCCGTGACTACTTGCATTATCACATTAAGGTAATTCTTTATGTCTTACTTCCTTTTGGGTAGCACGTGTTAAACATTTCTAATTTTAGTGTTCAAAAGCTTACATCCATACGAGGATGCGAGCAAAAACCTCGGATTTCCTTAAAGTACTGAATCGTGCTCGGCCAGACACTAAACCCACAGAAAAGAAAACTATAACGTACGTTTGTATAATTTTGTTTATTTTTTTTATTTCTGTTTGGAAAATTAAAAAAAAAAAATGATGAATTCACTTTCAGGGGGAGGACATTTTATCGGAAAGAATGATTTATGGACATTGTCTAGTTGTTTTATATTATATATTAATGTATTAATAATTATTAAATAATTAAATGAAAGAAACGAAAGTAAAGAAAAGAGAATAAATTTAATAGAAAAACAGAAAACAAAAAAACCAAGAGACACAGTAATAACAATTAAAACTTATATATAAGTATTCCAAGAGAACGTTGTAACTCAATTCAAGTAAACTCGGTATAAAAATTTAGATATATTAAGCATAAACAATTTTGAACGAAAAATTACATTGCGGGTTAAATAAGTTATCGGCTAAATTTGCATCCAAAAGCAATAGGAACAACCGATCAAACAAATAATAAAAAAAGAAAACTGCCCAAAAAAGGAGAAAACAAAAATCACCCAATTAAAATAACAAAATAAAATAAAAGTGAAATTATTCAAACCGAAATTTAAGCGAGGTGCGTTTTAATTGTTTCACCACATAATGTACTCTATTGTACGCCGTTTAAATATTGACAAAATAATTGTTAAGTTTCATTTTCAGTTGTAATGCTTGATTTGTAAATTTTTTTGTGATAAACATTTTTGTTTTGTTTGTTTGTTTAACTTTAATTTCTACCTATGCCTTCTATTTTGTATATATTTATAATTTTAATAATTATTTTTTTACCTTTTATTCTTACATTAAAAAATAATAATTATTGATTAACTCTGCTATAATTTCTAATTTAAACTGGATTCTGTATTGTGTTTGCATATTTGTAGTCATCTCTCATTAAGTTCTCCTTGCTATTGTGGTGGGAAATATAATCCGATTGGATTCTGGCAAGAGCTGTCGGAATAAAGAAAAAAACATAAATTAAACAACTCATCACTTTACTGTAAGAAAAATGAAAGACAATTTAAATTGCCTTTTTTTTTTTGAATTGAATGGAACAGGAGATGAGGAGTGGGTACTATATAATAATGAATGGCGAGGAGGACGTGGAAACTAGCAGCTGAAGATGCAGGCCAATTGCAAGGAATTATTGACTTTGTCTATTCTCTAAGCATTATGGAATACAAGTATTGTGAATAACTCAGTAGATTGGATGGCGCTATTCGGGAAGACCGCCCGTCCTGCCCAATCGGAGAAGCTTCATTTTGTAGTGCCACAATGCTGGCCCAAATGAAGCTAACAACTTCAGACTATCATTTGTTTTGGTCTTTGCAAAATAGTTTAGATCGAAAAAAAGTGAACTCTGGAAGCTGTCGAAAATCACCTCACTGGCCTTTTCCAAGGAACCAAGCTCTTTTCTCACTAATGGAATCGTAGAGCCTGTGGAAAACGAATGTCAATAGCCTCGGAAATTAAGTTGATTAAAAAATTTATTTTTACCTATGAATCAGGCAATATTTTTACCTACGAATTTGCAATCCAATACTTGTTTATTGCGTTTTAAGGACAAGTGACCGAAGAAAACAAGGAATTGTCAAATCTAAGAGGCGTTTGGCGTATGTTGCTCTTGGAGTTGCATCATTATTAATATAAGTTCTAGCTTACATATATTTACATTTGAGATACGTTAAATGCTCACATCTGGTCAGGTGCCTCCAAGATTAGCACTTGCTAGTCGATATTCAAAACCGTGCGATACAACACATAGGTGACGCCAATATTGCACAGCCATTTGACACACTTGAACACCGACGTGACATCTCACTTTGTTCTATCGCTATTTTCACAACCAGTTCTCCACCGAAATTGGCGGAAGCATTTCGCCCCTTCAAACTGTTAAGCATAACCCTCGTCACTCTATCAATGCTCATCAATATACCCTGAAGCCCACTTTCGGATGTACTCTTAAATGTCGTGATTCTTTCCTAAGCCGTAATAACCGCTTATGGAATGCCCTGCCGAGGTCCTTAATTCCTAGTCCCTATAACCTTCTAAGATTTAAAACCAAAGTACGTCGGTATCTCTCTTTTCATTCTCCTTTAATTTCCTTCGTCCCCGGTGTGTGCAAACATTTTAATAACACCATGAAGGCGCAATGAAAACTAAGACGTTTGATGGAAAGCGCCGAAAATACTCCGATTTTAATCTGGGAAATCAATGAGTTGACGCTGATTTTAGAACAAAATCCTTAATGATGAATAGAATTGAACAATTCTGACTTCTGAGGATCTATATGTGATCATTAAGGTGCATTACATTTACAACTGATAACAACTTGGTGTGCGATGTTGCTAAATGACCTAATCGGTCGGAATTTTATTTTTATTTTAATTGTTTTCATTATGGGTTGATGATATTCAAGTTTTCTGCATAAGAGATTGATGTGGGCGTAAGCAGGATGAGCATTATCGCCACACAACAAAACAAGCTATAGTCATATTCAATAAAAAAATTCTCCCGACGAAAAAGCATTAGGTTGTATTCTTTTTCACATGTTGGACGTTGCTATATACAGTTCTTTTTTTTTAAAGAAGAAATTCAACAACAAAACTTCACTGCCTGACTTTCGAAATGATTTGATAAAAGAATTAACAGGATGCCAGTTTCTACCGTTGGTATAATTTAATCGTGATGAAAATCGCATTGGTTCTTTTTTAATAATTTATTGCATCTGAAACAAAATTAACAGTTGAAAATTTTTCCACAACACCCGTCAGATATAGTACTAACTCAAAATTGAATCCGGTAATTACCGTGTGTAAAAACTTTATGAAAAACACTTACTATGCAATAAAGAAAGATTTGGCATTACTATTAGGAAAGACTAGCCCAGGAACTTCCATCTGTCTCGCTTACACTCTTGATGAATTGTCAAAAGTACCTCTGTCATTTTTATAAAAGTGAAGTAAAGATTTACGTTCGTAGTTCTTTCGAAACGTTTTCGGTTTTGTAAATTTAATTAAAACAACGAAATGTCTGCTGATAAAAAGGATAAATCAAAAGGCGATTTGGGAGTTCTTGAAGAAGACGACGAATTCGAGGAGTTCCCTGCTGAAGGTTAGTTATTCCAAATGGCTTACAAAACCCGACACTGATGGTATATGATTTCTAGAATTTGGTGAGGAAGAGGAAGATGATGTGCAAAACAATGTTTGGGAAGACAATTGGGAGGACGATAACGTTGAAGACGATTTCAACCAACAGTTGAAAGTACATCAAGTTAATAAACCGATGGAAACATAAGGAAATATCCAATTTTTCCTTAGTTTTTAGATTTTGATAATATAGACACAAACTAACCAAACAAAAGAAATGCCTTTATATTTTCCAAAGAAATAGTTTATGTGTCATAGGTTTTAAAAAGCAAATAAGTTGAAACCTATCTTAATAAGAATCCTATTCCAAGCGGTTTCGTCTTCCCCATTGTTATTTTGGAAGCTTTTCAGGATTTATTAACTTCACAGGCTACTAAATCACAAATGTTGCATTACCTGTGTGTCGATTTTGGTCTTTGACGGAATGCCTTGATATTAGTATTATTATGCTTGAAGGTTGAATTTTGTGAATCATTCTCAATCATAAAAGTTGCTATTTGCTCTTGGACAACCTCAAGCGATAAAGCACTCAGCAATTGTAGCAACTGGATATCCACTTACGACTGCAGTCGCGGCTAAGATTGGTGGTCTGATTACAAGAGACAAGCTGCATAGTTTCAAACCATACAAGTCTGCTGAGCTCGAGGGCGTAGGATATTTCAAGCTACAAATGTCCTACAATATTAATCTACCAACGCTTGAGAGTATAACAAGGAGCTGAGTATAAATGACACATTCCTCAAGACTTCAGACCTTAGACCTATTTGTCTATCATCTTTTCTTTTGAAAACTTTAGAATGATTACGATCTACGATCTAGTATCAATCCACGACTTTTGCCCATGGCTCAACATACCTGTTATAAACGACAGTCGTTGGTAACGACTTCACTGAATAGTCACATCAAACCATGCCAATATTATAGAGAGTATAGAATAGTCGCGTTTCGGACATAAAGTGTTTTAACATGGTCAACATCACGACAGCGCTGTCAGCTCTGAAAATAGATGAATCACTTGGGGAGTTTGTCAGTCTCATCCCAAACAGCAAGATAATCAACTCCAAACAGTGTAGGGCTGCGATACACATCAAAGCGTGTCAGGAGAGCATCTTAATACCATGGGCGGATCACTGGAATTGGGATAAGCCCCATAAAACTGATCTTGCCCTCTTTTCTATGAAATACAAAATTCCGATCACGGACCCTCCCTAAATCAACGCTAACTGTTTAGTCTTCTCTAATTCAGCAAAATATCTAGGGCTAATTGTCGACAGGAAACTAAACTGAAAGCCTATTATTCAAGAAAGAGTTAGAAAAGTCAGAAGCTTTATTCTTTAACCTCACATTACCCATTAGCTATACGTCTCGGTTATCAGACGAATACTCACCTACGGGGTGGGAGTCAGGTGAACAGCTTTAGACAAAACTGTCAAGTGCACTAAACTAACGAAGTACAAGGACAGTATAAGTAGGCATAATCGGAGCCTGACGTACTACTCCCCTCGCTGCATTGGATGTTCTGCTTCACTTGACATCCCTCGATATTTTCAGTAGGAAAGTAGCTGCTGATGCAACTATTAGCCTAAACAACAAGGCAGTGGACAAACAAACTATTTGCCTAGCATTTCTAACGTACTAGGAATCCTTCCAGAGAACACTTCAACTCGACATTGATTTCGCAAACACTTTCATGTTAGTATCCTCTCTAGGTTATTTTGGGATATTCTAATGGACGACAAGTCAGTACATGTCTATACGGATATATTCAAGACTGATGGTGGGGTTGGTGGTGGTGTTTTCTCAAATAAGCTTAACATAAGGCTCTCCTTCTGATTTTCAAGTCACGCTAGTGTGTTTCAAGCGGAAATTTAGGGAATTAAGGATGCCCTCTCCTGGCTAAAGAAAACCGTAATATCTGCAAAGAATATCCGCATCTTTTTGAAGAGCCAATCCGCTATCAGGAACTAATTTTCGCTTCATTCTAAAATAGTCTTAGACTGGTGATCATCTCTCGTGGAGAAAGCAGAGCAGTTAAAATTTCACCTTTGCTGGGTGCCGAGGCATAGAGATATTCCAGGACCGACGAACTTTGAACTAGTATACCCACCCTACGGGAAAAAGGTATACTAGTCGCTGCGTGCAAACAAATTCTAAAGCTAGATACTAACAGAAGAACAAACCTTAGGTTGTCTGCTGGGTAAACATATCTAGTGACCAAAGAAATCTTTCAAAAGCTGGATCTTATTCGCTCTAAAAGTTTGATCTTTCTTAACAGAAAACATTTCAGCGCTGTTATATGTATAAGGAAGAGGGGGAGAAAATCGTCTACCTTCTTTGCACATTTCCAGCTCGTCCAAGGACTTAGAAGCCTTCTTTTACCTCCAAGTAATATAGACGTTGAAAGTCTCCTACATTTCGGCAGAAACTAAAAAGAAGGTTTCAAGACTAGGAGGACCACAGATCCACTTGGATCGGGCCAATAGGCCTAAGTGAGTTAATCTTTCTCCAACAGCCACTTTAACCTACCCTATGGTAGCTACCACGATATTGCTATTCAGAGCTTAGTCTCAAATGAGATAAATTATAAAAATATGGTAACTTCATGAAAGGGTTACCGTATTAGAATATACTAGTTAAGTGAGATGCACTGTCCTTAAATATGGATCTCATAGTAATGGATAGAGAATGTACAAAGAATTCCGGCGGAGCACTAGATGGGGTTTACAATATTAACACGCATGGAGGAGAGCAAAAATCAACTTCAACTAACAGCTTGTATACGTACAAGTAGCAACATTTTTGAATCAGAGAAACTGTTGTATATTTCCAGCCCATAATCACAAACAATTTGTGTTAGCAGTATCGCAATCAGATGTAGATAACTTATAACTGAATAAGAGAGTGTGGTATAAAACGCACTCAGCTGTCTATTACGAATGCAATGAAGTTACTAACTTGATTGGGTGTTCTTGCCTTTTTATTAACCATTGAAACGTGTGACGCGTATAATAACATCTTATGCTAGATACGAGGGCGGGTCAATAAGTCCGTGACTTTTTGAATTTCTGACCTCTTTACTGAGACAGCAACACTGCTCCTGTCAACAGGCATCTGTCAGTTGACTCCTGTCAAAATTTAAACTTGCTGCGTCAGTTAGTTTGTGTTTGACAGCTATTTTTATCAGACTACTCACTAATTTGAGGAGAAAATGGAAAAAAGTGAATTTCGTGTGCTTATTAAGCATTATTTCTTGCGAAAAAAAACCATTACCGAGACCAAGGCTAAGCTTGATAAATACTATGGGGACTCTGCACCATCGATTTCAATGGTAAAAAAGTGGTTTACTGAATTTCGTTGTGGCCGTACAAGCACTGAAGATGCCGAACGTCCTGGACGCCCAGTTGAGGTCTCTACACCCGAAACAATCGAAAAAATTCACGATATGGTGTTGGCCGACCGAAGATTGAAAGTGCGAGAGTTTGTGGAAGCCGTAGGGATCTCGCATGGCTCAGTGGTTTCAATTTTGAATGATCACTTGGGCATGAGAAAGCTTTCCGCAAGATGGGTGCCGCGTTTGCTCACAGTCGACCACAAACACATGTGCAGTTGCCATGGCAAAAATCCATGAATTGGGCTATGAATTGCTCCCTCATCCACCCTATTCTCCAGATTTGGCTCCGAGCGACTACTTCTTGTTCCCAAACCTGAAGAAATGGCTTGGTGGAAAAAGATTTGACTCCAATGATGAAGTCATCTCGCAAACAAAGGCCTATTTTGAGGACCTCGACAAATCATTTTTTTTGGAAGGGATAAAAAAATTGGAGAAGCGTTGGACAAAGTGTATAGAGCTCAAGGAAGATTACGTTGAAAAATAAAATTATTTTTTTATCAAAAAATCTGTGTTTTAATCCAAAAGTCACGGACTTATTGACCCGCCCTCGTATTTTTCCAACGTATTTCCATCGCTACTGAAAGGCATATGGGGCTAGGTCAAATGGCGGACAATCTTCAAGTATAAGTTGGAAATTAAGCTCTCTGGTTTTTGGAACAAGATTTTTCAACGTCTTTGTTTGAAAATGACAAAACTATGTACCTGAAGTTTATTTGCTTTCGCTTTTTTAATGTGAAGACGTCCGCGAATGCGTGTAGGTACTTATTTTACTACGTTTCTTGTTTACACTCGCAAGCCACTGGATGCTGGTCTTATTTACCTGAAAATAACTGCTTAACAGACAAATGCGAATGTTGAACAAGAAAAAAATAATAATACTCGATCACGTAAAAGTCTCAATGTTTGGAATCAAACAATGAATTGTATCGCCTGTACAAAAAGAGTATAAAAAACTGTCATACGAGTATACTTTGATCTTTGCTACAGAGAACCGAAGAAAGTTCAATTTTTGTGGATTTTTTTTAAGTGACGGAAATTGAGAATTTGAGGTTTCGGCAAGTAAATGCGTTGCAATAATTCGTATCTATGTTAGTTTTGCTAAAAAGACATCGAGGTATGCGCCTACTCCCCACAGACGAAAAAGGCGACGATATCAAAGATGCAACCAGCATGGAATACTGAAGAGCAGAAGCATGGGTGCTAAGGAGCTCGTACAAGCGCCACAAGTAATATACAGCCGACAACATTTGCCCCTCTTTTTGTAAATATTTTAAGGGTAACAAAACCCCTTGCGTAAAGGCAATACACAAACCAAAACAACTCGTCTACAAAGCGGTGCTACAACGAAGGCCTCTAGTGGATTGTGTGGTTTATGAACAAAAGGGGAAATAAGAACAATGTAATGAAAAGCATTGTAATCTCGCAATCTGGGAAATGGAATAGTGTTATTCCAAAAAACAATATATATTAGCCAATATTCTATGCAATGAAATTATGTTTGCCGAGACTCACTTCAAGCACAGAATAAAAATTCAAACTCCCGACTACCCATCCGGCTGACAGTGTCAGGGAAGGCCTGAAATAGCCTGAATAGCATAGTAATCCATGCAAGTAACGACATTAAACATAGAGACCAAGGGAAAAGATTTTAAAATAGCACCGATATACTATCCGCCCAGATAATGGCGTTCAGATGAAGATCTCACTACCCTGTGAGATGTTATTGACATCTTTATAACGAAAGGTATTAACAGGAAATAGGTCGATGCCTTTAAAGGCAATAAAGGCCTGTTCTCGGATCATATTCCTGTGATCCTGACAGCCAATGGCATACCAGTGGAACAGACGAATGATGCAACACTTGCAAAAAAAAAAAAAAACGGACTGGTATGCATGTAGGGAATTAATCGTAGAATTCACTGTCTTTAGATCCCCTATGGCCACAACAAAATATATTGATATTGAGACATTGCTGACATATAACCGAAAAGACGAGCCTCATAATGACTAGTTTTCTGGGCGATAAAACAATTTTCAATAGGCTCAAAAAAACATTAGTGAATTTAAAAATAATTCGATTAATGAATACCTTTGCATATTATTGGCCGATAAAGCCTTTGACTACTTGCTTTGGAAGGCTGCCAAACGATTTAAAAGACACCAATTACAAGACTCCCACTGAAAACATCTGATGAGAAATGGATCGGAGACCCAAAAAAGAAAGCCAAGCGCTTTGCTAAGCACGTGATAAATGTTTTCATACTTTTCCCACCTACAATGGTAAATGAAAACATGGAATTTATTGACAAAACAGACGAGGAAAATGTACCTTGTCTTTCGCTTAGAGAGATCATTAGCTGCGTAAGGAAACTATCTAAAAGAAAATCACACGGAAATGACCGTATTACTGCGCATATCGTGAAGATATTACCATGTATGGGAATGCGTACTCTGAATTTAGAAAAAATACAAGCAGGTGTTCCACAAGGGAGTGTTCTAGGACCAACACTGTTTTTACTATATACCAGTGTTATTCGATGTAGCTATGATACAGTGATAGACACATTCCCAGACGACACTGCAATCCTAGCAGTAGATGGGTGTGTGGTTAAAGTAACAGAAAAATTACGAAATGCAGTTAACAAGATACAAGTTTGGGTGCAATTATGGCGAATCTAATTTAACGAATTAATAATCAAACTGTACTTTTTTCTAACTCAGCTAAATACCTGGGTATGAGTTTAAACGGAAGGAACATGTTCAAAAGAAAAGTAAGGAATTATATATTAGATATATTGGTTATTGGGACGTAATTCGGAAATGTCAACTGAGAATAAAATCTTACTGTATAATCAGGTATTAAAGCCCATCTCTCAGAACCAGCGCCAGCAGGTGCCTATTAACCCTGCAATAGGAACCATTTTGGATCTTCAATTCATTTTTCGCAGATTTTCGCAACATGGGTCTGACTCGTATGAAAATTATCAGAAATTGTATTTACATCGTTATACCTTCTCATTACTAAAAAACAAAAAAAAAATTAACTAGGCCCTAAAATGAGAACTCGAGCAAGGATATTTAGTAAAATATAGCAGTCGATTCTGAGGGCATGAAAAATGATAATGCCAATTCAGGCAAACTGAGGCATTCAACCTGATCGTCGAAACCCGAGACTTTGCGATCACCCGAACAAAATAATCTAAAGATAATAGTACCCGTATCTGAATTTAAGTACAACAACGCATGTGAACTATTTAAGGCCAGAGGCGATAAGTAGGTAGAGAACATTCCCCAAATCATTTCCGGGATTCCATCTGCCTGTTGAGTAAAATCTTAGCATCGTTAAGAAAGGATACACTTCAAACTGCACCAAATATACTTGTAGTATATATGTATGTATGTATCATTTTTCTTATGTCGCATGTAATATTTGTCTACCATATTGTGTTGAAGCTTAAATCCCGTTTTAAACAATACATATATGAGTCAGGTTTTACGGTTGCTTATCCCACATTTTACCAAATGACAGAGTCATTTTTAGTTTTAGAGTTCATGCTAAACTCATTAGTTTGTGATGAATGACGATGACGAAAGCAAGTTGTTCAGCAAAGCTCGGAAATAATTTCAACGATACTTTTGACATCAAAAAGCGTTTAAGAGAAAATGATGCACCTGATGAAACTCGTAAACCAAAGTCAATTGCACATTGACTGCTATCACTGGGACGTTTGCAAATATTGGAAGTAAAGGAACAAAAAATATTTCAGCTAAGAATCAAGGCAAAAATAAAGTTTGTTTATGCTGGCAAGAAGTAGGAAACAACATACACCTATTTCCAGAATGTCATCCGAGGCGCCCGCAACTTTGCAGTAGTCATTAAAAACTCTTTAAATTTATGAGACTGTCGCCACCGTAATTTTGCTTTACAGCGCAGAAGCAATGTAAGCGAAGACGGATGAAGGTATTAAAAGTCGTTTTACGACCGGAAGTTCCCGGAATAACCAACGGGTGGCGCTCCTATTGTTCCGATTTGAGTTCTGTTTTTTTTTTTTGTTAAGTTGGTATATCTGTTGTTGATATTCCCTCTAAATCTTAGCGTCATAGCTTGACATTTGCAAAAGTTACGTAGCCAAGAGTACATGAATTAAATTTGCAACAACGAACTTGTACTAAATTTTGCGTAGAAAACGGATTTAATGGTGCGCGAACGTTAGAAATGTTGGAAAAGTGTTTCGGCAACGATTCTCTGAAGAAAACGGTCGTTTAGTAGTGAGGCACGAGCAGTTCAAAAGTGGCCGTGAGTCAATCGAAGATGATGAACGGATGCCTATGGATCCCTCCAAGACATTTTTTTGGTTAATGATCTGGGTTTCCGTCGTGTAGCAGCAAAGTTGGTGCCAAAAGACCTCAATTTCATGCACAAAAGAGACCGTGTTGACGTCGTAAAAGAGATGGTTTGCGAGGCTGAATCCGATCCCACATTCATCAAAAGGATTATTACTGGAGACAAGACGTGAGTTTATGAGTACGACACGTAATCCAGACATCAGGCAAGTGAATGGCGTTCAACAAATAGCCGAGACCAAAAAAAAACACATCGTTTTCAGTAAAAAAAAGAAGGCAATGCTCACGGTTTTCATGGATTACAACGGTGTAGTGCATCATGAATTTTTGCCAGAAGGTCAGACAGTAAACAAAGAGTATTATGAGACGTTTGCGTGAAGCAATTCGCCGAAAGAGACCAGAATTGTGGGCAGAAAACTCGTGGATATAACGATAACGCACCGTCGCACAGTGCCATTATTATTCGTGATTTTTTGACGAAAAATGCAACAAATACCATCCAACAGCAACCGAATTCACTGATTTGGCCCCCTGTGACTTTTTTCTGTTCAATCGAGTTAAAAAAAACCACTCCGGGGACCGCGTTTCAGCAGCCTAGAGGAAGTAATGGAAAAATCGCAGGAAGCACTGATGGACATATCGCAAACCGAATTTAAAAAATGTTTCGAGGATTGGATCAAGCGCTGGCATAAGTGTGTTGCAGTCGATGGGGATTACTTTGAAGGGGACAATATAGGTTTAGATGAATAAACTTGTATTTCTAATTTTCTGAATAAATTGCGGGAACTTTTTGACCAAGGTGGTATACGTAAGATACATAAGTCAAATTTGTTTCGTTTTTTTACGCCGACGAATTTGGAGGGTCAGATGTAAAAGTGAACTCTGCGAATTATACAGTGATTTCAGCTACTTTGATATCGAATATTCGGTCAAAGCGGCGGGGATTTCTACATCTTTAGGGACAATGAAGTAGGAAAAGACCTTGCTTACGTAGGATGCATATGTGAAAGAAGACATCAACCGTGCTCAACTGAACACAGTCAAAGACTTTCAAAGACTTTAGAAAGATGATATGTACTCTCGTATCGCTTCTTTAAATTTTTTTCTTTTAGATATGTACGAGTATTACATTACAACAAATTTTCCAATCTGACACTATTTAAACAAAAAAAGTTGTACAATTTTCAGTAGAAAGGACTAAAGAAGTCACATCGAAACTCGTATTTTAGATAACTAAAGGTAGATACAAGACGCAAAATACACAAAGTAAAAACAGTACTGGAACAAGAGAGACATTTGATTTAACTTATGTCAAGACGCACATTTTGATTAACAAAACTTATGAAGCTCGGAGAGGAAGTAAAAAAGGGACGCTGTCTTTGACCTTGCTGGCATTTGTTGATCAAATTCAAATTTCGTGAAAACGACACGCATTGCACTTTTTAAGCGATTATGATTCTTTACGACCACTGATAAAAATCTGAATATTCACGAAAGCACATTACCCGTATCCACAGTGAAGCACGCTAAATATCCCCTCAATTCAATCCATTTAGGTAGTATGTAGATGGGCTTGGCCCACTCATCGACGTAAAATTTTAGGGTCTACAGCTACAGCTTTCGACACCTACACATGCATATTGTATTTATATGAAATGTACGCTGACAAGTGCTGCAAGATTTTATGGTGGTTTCTAGAATTTGGTGAATACTTGTACCTTTTTGTAAGTCCATGTCATCCATTTCGGAATTTTTGATTTGAGCCAATTTTTCGCGAAATTTTTTCGTTAATTGCTTTCGCTGGTAGTCCGCTTCGATTTCTTGTTTTGTCCGTGGAATTCGAAACCGTATGCAACAGCATACCATAATAACTATTTAGAGAGAGAGAGAGAGAGGGAGAGAAAAAAAAACGATATTAAGGATATTCTATCGAGCGGAGAAAGAACTTTATTTTATAAAAAAAAAAGTTTTAAATAAATATATTTACGCACTAATAGTTAAGAGGATTGCTAAGCATATAGCCATTATGTGCCATACACGAAATCCAGAAAAAATCACAGCTTCTAGCCAGGCAATATCAGGATCTGGTGTTAAAAAGCTCTCGTCTTCGTTGGACATTTTGTTGTTGTCTAATCTATTTCACTATAACTCTATTCGTATGGATTTGGAAAAAAAAGGGGGAAACAAAAAATAACTATTTCTAACCGATGACGAAATCGAAATTGAACTTAAAAAGAACCAAAATCAACAAGTTTCAACAGACAAATCGCAAATAGACGTTGCGAAACGGATCTAGACGGAGCTAGTACCGAGCAAATACTGAAGCTAAAGGAATTTCCCAAAACATTTTCCAACACACAGGACGAAGAACTTGGGCTTTTTTTTTCTTTTTTTTGGAGTGTCTAGCAGCATCTAGTACGAGAATAAGTGGTAAGGAATGGGTCGATTAACAAAGGAGTGCCATTCACCCGACAACATGTTAAGTGACAGTGGGTGGTATGTGTCTCTATTTCTCCTTAACCATTCCCCGTCCCACACCCCTTCACAATATTCTGTATATTATCCGCTGTCCATTCGTCGTCCTTTCTATCTCCAATGTTTAAAAAAAACGGAAAAGGCATGCACACATGGCTCGTGCTGTTGACGATGTTGATGATGATGAACGGCGGCACTCCCTGCTGTGATACACGTTCTTCTTCGTACTCTGTTTGTCGTTTTTCTTTTCTGTTATTTTTTTTCGAGCTTTTTTTGAAAAATGAATCCATCCATAACTATGTGCTAAGAGAGTTTACTGGAGGTAGACCGCATTTGATATGTGTGGTAATGGTTCTTATCCTGGTCGTAGTTGAGGTCGTTGAAGTTATTCTAAAGTAGGACTATGGGTTACTAGTATAGACATTCGTTCTACGCCAGGGCATGTTTTCTACTTAGCTCGGAGTAGTTTTGCAGGTTATGGGCTCGACCTCTGTGTACATACACTTTAATGGATGTACTAAATAAGTACTGTGTGGTTAAACGTTTTGAACATTATTTTCAATTTGTATTCATTTGATGGGATGGTAAATGGCCAGTGGCCACGGGAATTGCCAGCGTGATAGAGCGTATAGTATTTCTGATTATATTTTGGCTTGCTTTTGCTTTGCCAGGTTTTTTATGTTTTTCTTTTTTGTTTCTTTAATCAAGTGTCCTACTGGGAATGGAGTGGAATAAATTTGGCGTTAAGAGAACGAAATGCATTGATTTAGATCAGATTAAAAAAAGGGTCAACGAATTCCTGAAAACACGGATAATCTTATTGCTTAAGGTCAATGGCTTGCTCGTGTAAGACACTAATCCTGTTGGCAATGTCAGGACACTTGTGGGATATATCTTACGAGCAATCTTATTTTAGAATACACTTCAGATTTGACTTCCTCTTCAAGTGGTCAGTATAGGCATCGATTGGGCCCTTTGTGTTACTACACAAAATATGCTAAATTAAGCAAAAAACACTAATTTTGGAGGTGGGTTTCCTTAGTGATTTCTTTAAAAGCAGCTGGACAAAACTCAAAAGGCGGATTTTTAGAAGACATACAGTCCCGTCCTTAACAACTTAATCCAAGAAAATGAGTTTTAAAAAATTAAGCAGACTACACCAACTGATAAAAGAAATTGAAATATCCGTTAATTGTTTCATTTTTCAAATTCAATTCGATCTGGACCTCTACCAATGAGCTTCTTCAATTAGCTTAATTGTAGGCTTATTGCTTCTAATTGTAGGCTTATTGCTTCTAATTACGAGTTGGTTAAAAAGTCTCTTTCGTTGCGCTAGATGTTCTCCTAGTACTACTTTATTTTCCCAAAGTTGATTGGAAGATACTCTTATCTGTTTAATTCATCGTACGCAATATGGATGTACAGTTTGTCATCGTCAACTCTATTCATCGCTTATACATACGGAACCAAAAATTGTAAGAATTTTCGTCTCAAAACATTAACGAGCAACTAGTTACAAAGGCCGTACAATCTAAGGGAAAAGGAAGAAAAGAACAGCAAAGACTAGTCCCTGTTTTTAATAAAAAGTCTTTGATTCTGTTTAAATGTAAAAATGTTGACTTCTTCAAAATTTCAATTATGGTTTATCCTACGAAGATATTCATCCCTAGTACCGATGTCGTGTTTCGTATATGACAACTCTCGTTTCCTCTGTCGTGTCGTTTTTTTAATGGCATTTCATAATTTTTTCGACGTGACTTTTTTGTAGTAAACTTTTTAACGGTAAAAAAGTACTAACTACATATACGAGGGTTTTCTGAAAAGTTTCCCACCGAACAAAATTTTTTTTATTTTTCTACATAGTCTCCTTGTAACTCTACACACTTCTACCAGCGATGCTCCCATCTCTCTAACCCGTCCAAATAGTACTTGGCGTTTTTCTCCGCAAAATAATTGTTAACGAAGGTGATCATTTGACGAAAATCTCTGTCCTCCGAGCGCAGTTTTTAGATGAGGTAACAAAAAGCATGGGGCTAAATCTGGTGAATAAGGCGGATGGTAAAGCAGTTCAAATCGTATTTCATAGATTTTCGCCATGACAATCGCTGAGGTGTGCGACGGCGCTTTGTCTTGGTGAAACAGGATTTTCTTTTTTTGCAAATGTGGCCGTTTTTCCGCAATTTCTGCCTTCAGCTTGGCAAGTTATGATGTGTAGTATGCTCCTGTAATGGTTTTTCCTTTTGAAGATAATCGATTAAGATAACTCCTTTACTATCCCAAAAAACAGGCGCCATCACTTTCCCAGCCGAAAAAACAGTTTTTGTTTTTTTTGGAGCCGGCTCGCCCTTTGCAGTCCACCGTTTTGACTGAATTTTTGTTTCGGGCGCATAATGGTGTATCCAAGTTTCATCTACAGTAACTAATCGGCGCCAAGACTCGGATTTATTGCGCCTAAACTGCGCCATCAGAGCGTTGGAAATGTTCACTCGAACACGTTTTTGGTCTAACGTGAGGAAATGCGGCACCCAACCCGCGGACAGCTTTCACATGCCTTAATCTTGATTCAATATGTAACAAACATGTTCTTTGGACATTTTCGTAACCTCTACTATCAATTCGGCGGTCGTCTAACACCATTTGGTGAACTACAGTGGTTGCAGTTTTTGGACGTCCCGAAAGTTCTCCCAAGCTCTTACGGCGACGTTTAAATTCAGTTACCCAAAATTTCATTGTGATACATGATGATGCAGAGTCCCCATACATAGAGTCCAACTAATTTTTGATTTGCGTAGGCGTATTGCCTTTCAAAAGCAAGAATTTAATAACAGCTCGATACTCAATTTTTTCCATTTTCACAAAAAAACACTAACATCGACTCACTCAACTCAACTCAACTAAAAACTGTGTGTCCAAAATGACTGTAACTTCGGTAAATAATTGTCAAAAGATACGCAATTAGCATTCACTAACTTTTATTGACGAGTGCCGCTATCTTTACGTTGCGGTCTGAAACTTTTCAGACAACCCTCGTACATATATGACATATTTAATTCCTTTTGCAATCTCAAAATAAATAAAAACAATTGTTCACAAACAAAATTTAATTTAATTTAATTCTTTTCAAAATGATAAGTGATAAGATTAGAAATGTTTTATAATACAAGTAGTGACAGTGATAGCGAAGATGATAGAATGCCGAACATGATTTTAATTATAAAAAGGAAGCAAATAAGACAAAACTTAAATCCTTTCGATTTGCTCAACCAACAGTTCGCAGGATTTTTAAAGAAATAATAAACGTCATGGAAGTTTATGTTTGCTCTTTGTATTTTCTTCCTTTAATATATACACTTTTCTTATATATCGCTCTACTTCCTTTGCATGTTCTTCTATTTTGTTCAAGCTTTTATTTATGCCATGTAAGGTTACTTCTTGAAGTACACCCTACTTCTTTAAAAGATTAACTCTTTAAGGTTTGAAAGCGGAAACGTGGTATCGTTTCCTCCCTGCAGACTTGAAAGTCTCATGATGTTCCTTATGTTGCTGTTGCTATTCTTTAGCTTCATCTTCAACCTCGTCTAAACTATCATCCATATTTGAAATAAAAATACGAGTACTTAACATTTTCTTGCCTTCCTTTTTTTTCCACTGTCGTTAGCAAATTTTTAAACGAGAAATAAAGTATCAAAACGTTTCGCAGCTGTCGTTTTTTTTCGACTTATACCTTCTACGCGTTCTTCAAACCCATTGATTGACAATCACCCCTATAACCGAAGGCGTAAACGACTGCAAAAAACACTACATGACATAATCGGTGCTTCCCTTTGTCGTTTTCGATTTATATTTTTCGCTTTCTTGTCGTATGTAAACTTCAAATGTCGTTGAACATTTTCATTCGGCATTCTATTAAGGGGATGCGGCAGATACGTAAGACAAGTTGGTGGGCTTTATTTTTATAAGATACTCGTATGTAAGTGGGTTTTCCGAAGTATGACCAAGCCGTAGCGGAGCAAAATTTAATATCTTGTATAATCACTTCTTCGCCATAGAGCAATAATTTAATATTACATACTGCTGCTAAAATAGTTCGATAGAGAACCCTGATAGTCAATTCGTTTAAAGCTTGATCTCAGTATTTATTTTATTGCCAGAGTTAAAAGCGGAGAGCAGAAAATCGAAGTCCTCAACAGTCTCAATGTTATATCCATCTGAAGAGACTTCTGTCTGAAATATCTGCTTTAAATGTCCGTGCGGCCTTAGCACAGATATCAATTTTGGGTGTTCCAGAAAATGTGTCGAAAACTTTAAAGAGAGATTTCTTGACATATTTTGACAAAGAATCGTATAGAAAATGGGGTAGGGACTGTATCCCCTCGGAGATACAGAAGTTTTAAGGACTGTACGTTGGCCTGTTTTGACTCTTTTGATTTTCCAATTTCTTGATCCCGTCCGAAAAGTAATTTTCCGGAAGGTCTGCAAAATACTCCTCCGTGGCGTCGATGATTCCCTCGGTTGAGCTGATTTTTTTTATTTATGAGCCATCTTTTGAGGTTTGGAAAGAGATAATAGTCCGAAGGAGCCCAATCGGGCGAATACGGTGGATACGACAGCAATTGGAGCCGTAAGTCATTGATTTTAACCGTGGTTGCGATGCTCTTATGCGCCGGCGCATTGTCTTGCAAAAACGAAATTTTTTTTTGCTTCATGTGAGGCCGTTTTGCAGCGATTTCGGCCTTCAATCGCTCCAATAATGCACAGTAATACTCGCTGTTGATGGTTTTTCCTTTTTCGAGGTAGTCCACGAAGAGTATGCCATGACAATCCCAGAAAACCGACGCCATAACCTTTCCGACCCATTGAGCCTCCCTCGGCCGCTTCGGAGCACTCGTGCCGGCTTCAGTCCGTTTCCGGGCACTCATTCTGCTCTCTAGTGTGTAATAGTGGATCCAGGTTTCAGCAACATTAAATAATATTTATCCAACTTTTCTTTTGTTTCCATCGCTGTTTTGCCTCTCAAAAAATAATGTTTTATGAGAGAACGAAAATCGTTTTTGTCCATACAACATGATTCCAAACACGCCAAAAACAATCAGCTGTCAAAACAAAACTGAACACGATATCGCACTGAAATTTGGGATGTCTGCCTAAAAATGAACGGACTTCCCGGCACCATAACCTTTTTTGCAGTAGTAACGTATTCTGGCGGTCAAGGGGGTTAGAATTCACCCCACTTAGTAATGAAAGAATTTTGTTATTTAATTTACAATAACCGTGATAGTGTGTCTTTCAAACACAAAAATTGCAACGGTAACGGTCAACGAGCGACATTAGAATATCTGAGACAACAGGCGATATCCTGCCCCAAATAGAAGGACATTTATTGTAACATTATCCAGGTTGAGGGAAACAAAAACAACGCGTCTTCAAGCTCACATCCTGCTTTAGCAGAAGGCGTTCGGAGTTACAATGACGTTTTATGTAATGTCAGGAGTGATCCAAATATTAGTTTTAGGTAACTAAGCAATTATTTCAAACTGGACTTATATCTTGGAAATTTAGAAGCCATTCATACATTCCACTATAAAACAGTACAGGAGTTACATTTATGGGACTCGGAAAAGTATTTGGAATTTTGCAATTACGTTCTGAAAAGGTATTTTGCGGAAGATTTCTTAATTGGCTGGATTCTATGGACGGGTGAGTTCCAATTCAACAGCGATAGAATCACTAATATCCACAATGTACACACATACCTGGGCAGAAAATTACCTCAATTCCATGAAACACATAGTCAATATGTGGGCAGGCATATTGGGTAACAAGCTGATCGGATCCCAGAGGCTTCCCCTAAGACTTAATTTGAATCTCCACCTGGAATTTTTGCGAAACAAGTTACCAGATCTTTTAAGTGATAAGCCAATGCAACAGAGAACTCCTGTTGTGGACCAGGGGGATGGCAAACAACAGGTATACCTTTCAAAGTTATCAAAAGTGGGGGTTAATAACACATTTTTCTGAAAATATGGTGAAAAATTTATAATCTTAAACTCCTTAAAAAATATCACTTTCGGTCTTTAAATATGGGTCAACTCCAAGCTGCTCAGTAGTCCAATCTGCTGACTTCCGTCGCAAGTTATGATTTCGTGGCTGAAGATGGATTATACAAAGGTGCACCAAGATCTTTTCGCAAAATGTTTCACACTGTTCCGAAAAACGCTGAATTCGAGTTCTTCCGCTACACTTTTTCTTAAGGCGCATACAGTTTCTTATATATTGTTCAAACATTACGTTAACGCTTTGTTGTCAAAAATCATGTTCTCTTTTAAGGATTGGACAAAAGGTGATAAGTTAAAGTCATCTGGCATAGCTACTATGTTTTGTTGGGCCATATTTTTCAAATAAGATTGTATATGTTCCACGTCAACTAGTTTCTCGCTATGTATTTACGGGGGCATTAAAAACATTTTTTTTTATTTATTTCTCAATATAGTCTCCTTTCAGCTCGACACATTTAGTTCAGCAATATTCTAACTTTTTCAAGTCATTCAAAAAATATAATTTATTGAACTCCGCAAAATAGGCCTCTGTTTCGGCAAAGATTTCCTGGTTTGACGAGAATCGCTTTCCGTCAAGCCATTTTTTCATCCTTGGAAACAAAAAGAAATCACATGGGGCCAAATCTGGAAAATAGGGTGGGTGAGGCAGCTGTGAAACAACGCCTTAGAAACTCTTCCGGATTGCACTTATACATGTCCAAACAGAGCTCCGAAGTTGCTTGCTCATGCCCAATTTTTCGTGTAGGATATTTTGTATGCGTTCAATTGAGATCTGTACAATATCAGCAATCTCTCTGACCTTCACCCGACGATCTGCTAATACGATATCATGGAATTTACTAACCATATCCTCCGTAGTCACCTCAATCGGACGGCCTGAGCACTCAGCATCAAAAACGGATGTTCGGCCACGCTTGAATTCATTAAACCAATATCTGATGGTAGTCATCGAAGGTGCATGGTCCTTATAAATGGCATGCAACTTCACTTTGATTTCCTCGCACGTCTTCCCATCCAAAAAAAAAGAAATCGAATCACTGATCGATATTGGTCTTCTCCATAATTGCAAATAAACACGAACTTGATGGCTTTCAACAGCTGTCAAAACATAACTACTCGATACATCTATCTGAAATTTTGACAGTCATCGTTGGCGCTATGTGATGGCATACACATTTTGCATCAGTGGTGCTATCAGTTAGTAAACACAGGTACTTATCATACAACTCTCGTATTTATCATAAAAATTAAATTTATTTTAAAAAACAAAAGTAAAAAAAGTTTTCAACATCTGATAGGCCCGATTCAAAAAGAGTTCCGCAGGAGGCGCTTTATTTCGGAAGGCCTATGTTTTCCAACATACTCCTAACTACCTAGGTTTGTGTATTAACTTTTGGCATTGCCATCTCTAGAAAGATTCTACAGTGAATGTATCGTACCTCACCCAAAAAATGTCAGATGTCCTTTTCACCATACTCAGACGAGAGCGAATCGAAATCAGAGCAGCAGTGGTGTAAAAAACGTACTAGTGCAGAATTGAGTAAAAAATTTATCCGCATCATATTTCAAAGAATTTCCCAAATTTCTAAAATACATAACGCCACCAGCTAATCACCAACGTCAAGGTGAATGTGTTAACAAGTGAATAATTAATTTCTTTACTTGAAATTGTTACACCCCAATCTCTGCAATGCACAAGTGTAATTTTTCAAATCGTGAGAAAACAAAAAAAGCAAAAATTTTATAATCGTAAGGACACATTTGTGTGGTGCAAGAGAGTAAAAGAGCAAAGGAACCAAGGTGTAAAGGAGCCAAGGAGCAGCGCAGTGTGTGGAGTAGTGGAGTATCTGTGGTGAATATTTTAACAGTAGTGAGGTGGAAATAAAATCGAATCTTTTGAAAATAAAAAAAAATAATAAAAAGTTAAGAACAGAAAACGGGAACGATTTCTGCAATAATAATGATTATGATGATCACTGCCAAGGATATTCGTGTGTAGAGTAAATGTAAAAACGTAAAGGATAACAGCGTGATAGTTTTTACTTTTGCTGCAGTGTTTTTTTTCCCTTCATATTTCGTTTTGAAAGAAAGAGAACCTATGAATGGGCGAGTTTCCGCCACCTCCTGCTGCTCCTCCACCAAAATTACCACGGCCACAACCACCACCGACAGTAACAACAGCAACAACGAGGCTCCTTCGCTCAGTCATCATTGCCATCTTAGATATTCCTTTACTCACTGTCTCTACCAGTTTGACTACCACTCATTTTAACCAATTTCAGTAGCAGTTACCACAAATCTCCACCAACTTCTTACAAATTTACCATCCCAAGGTATTTCTTTGGATCGTTCGGCGTGTCAGTTCAGTTCCGTTGTCGCATAGAGTTTCCGTGGTGAGAAGTTTGTTAGCCGTCATTTGAACAAAAAAAAATAATAATAATCATACAGACCTGTCCTACCTGGCCTGCATATGTGTGGGTGCAATTGCAAAGTCAATATTAATACACATGAATGCGCGTGTGGTGTACGCTAGAGTTTACGGGAAATTCGCATCGACTCGTGTGTGAAAAAAAATCATCCCAACCCCCAACGTTCTTGACAAGCATATTAGAGACGTGTAGAGGTTTGTGGTGGTTTTTGACATTTCGTTTTTGAATGAATTAATTGGAAGGGCAAATTCCTCGGCAGGATATCCGTCGTGACATTCGGTGAAATCCGCACGCGAAAAACCACAAAAAAAAAATTGCTAAACTCTGTAAAAGTGATTTTTTCAAGAAAAAACAGAAAAATTGAAAAAAAAAAAAAACCAAATTAATAAAACGAAGCAACTAAAAGTAGTAATCTAAAGCAGAAAGAACAAAAATTTCTTAAAATATCCTTGGTGCCTTATGAAAGAAGGAAGAAAGAAAGTATCTAAAGTACTGCCGTAACCCGACAGCGACATGGTGTGTTAGTTACAGCTAATTGTGGTGTAGTAGATCTGTGACTGTAAAGTAACGGAATACGAATACATCACTTGATTTTCCAGCCCCCGCAGCAGCGGTATACTTGATATCCTTTCAATTTACACAGAAATGCAAATGTGAACGATGGAATCGTGTTTGTTTAATCGTGTGCAGCAGTTCCCTTTCATCGTCTTGTCATATCCTCCTACCAGTTGTAGTGGTTAAAATTGTAAAAAAAATACGTATCCTTACTGTTGTTACACATTCAGTTTGCGTTTTAATTATAGTTTCCGTGCAACCAATAAGCGGGCTACCCAGCAGAAGACGCGACCTTAAATTTGCCCAATTTCAATCCGAAAATCTCATTCGAATCCCAAGTGGAACGAAGAAATTCAATGTGCGCTGAGAAGTGTGAGTAGTGTGTGTTTCCAAAAAAAAAAAAAAAAAAGGAAAAAGGAGGAAATAAACGCTTTTCCTTTTGTTGGTCTCTTCCTGTGTTGAGGTTGTGCTCATTCGGGTTTTATTTTTAATTTATTTTTGTACTCCAACTTTCACCACACGGCGATGAGTTGTTTTTTTTTTTTTTTTTTGTTTGCTTCGTTTGCCTTGTGTACTTTGTTTTCGCCTTAACTGTCAAAATTGTACCACTATTTCGCCCGAGTAATGTGCTCGTTTTTTTTGTTTTTACCTTCTCTCTTGTGTTTGGTTCGTTGTTTCTTATTGCCGTTTGAGGTTCTGTGCGAATGATTTTTTTTTTTTGTGTAAAATCGTGGTGAATTCGACGTCAAGAAAGAGCAGAGAATGGAGGAATAAATGATGGGGAACGAAAATGAGTAGAAAAAGAACGAGCACACAAAAGAAAAATGAAGAAAAAAAAGATACTGTAAAGTGAACGAGGCATCTGTCAAATTTTTTGTATGTCAGTCGGTCGAATTTACGGATAATCGGTTTTTTTTTCTTGGTTCCTTTTTGCACGAAATGTTCTTTTCTTGCATAAAATGAATATTCGAAATGTTTTGTTTATTTGTTTATTACTCTGTGATTTTAGATGATAAATAATAATAAAGAAAACCAATTGAGTAGAATCACAGAATTGTTCACACAAACCCTGGAGTGGTGTCACGTCATATCGATAGAAAAGAGAATGTGTGTGCGTTTTTCCTTTTTTTTTTTGATTTTTTTGTGCGAAAACAGGTGCAGCAAAAGAAAAAAACTTTGTTGTCCTTTTTTATGTTTTTCTGTAAATTAATGTCTATGGGAATAATAATAAAATTTCTAAGTCGATCCATTAAATGCAAGTCCTTAAGGGTACACCACATTTAAATCACAAAACAGTAGAAACCTAGTTTGCCAAACAAAAAAAGAATGAGGAAATCCGAGTGGTCGTATAGACATCGATAGTTACGTAGGTCATGTAAAAAGAAAAAAATTTTTTTTTGTTTTTTTTTTTTTGCTGTTTCAAGAAATAATATATCTCTGACTGTGTGTTTTCTTTTCGTAGATACGATTACGAGCTGTTGAAACTTCGAAGAGTGCACATGTACTTGCAAGAAGAACCTACAAAACCTCATAGCATCGGAGGTGTGTTTTCCTTTTTTCCTAGGGTTTTTGAAATCGAATAGGATGTCCTGACATTTATAGGTCAGTGCTGTGATAACGAGAATTTAGAAGGACACTACCAAGTACGAGTACACATTCATATTCCAATTCAGTTCTGTGTGCAACAAAAAAAAAAAATAATAATAAAAGGAAAAGGAAAAGACTGAAATGAAATGCACATGGCATAGAGCTCAAAACGGTATCAGTGCGAAAAGTGTCTCTAATTTTGTTCAACCGTTATGATGTGTATTTAATAAGTTGTTCTATTTCCATCGTGTCAAAAGGGCACAACCTTTTCGAAGGCTTTTTCTATGAAAATCTTCAAATTGATTGGTTTTGTACAAATATTAATGAATTCCTAAAATGTTTCTAATATTTACCAATAGTTGCACTCTGCCTCGAGAGTAGAATCGTTTGCATTCTTTTTAATTTGTTCCTGCACACGAGAAACTTGTTTCAGTGGCCATCATGTGCTTATGGTGATGTTGGACGTTTGCGTTTTAAAAACTTCACCCTTTCAAAGATTTTATACAGATTGACTATGAGGTAGATTCTCCAAATCCTTCCAGCTAAGGTATTTCCAACATGTCATTATGGAACGCAACAACTTTTATTCTGGCCTTTTTTCCAAATGCTTGGTTCAATCGCTTGACCAGGCTTTATTATGGATAATACCTTTTATATTATCAAAAACATTTCACCTTACTTGCCTTTAATCCCAGGCTTTCACACAACGTTGTCGAATGTGATCTATGATATTTTCCAGTACCGATTTCGTTTCATTTTAACAGTGAATTGCACAGTGAAAATAGGACATGCTTAAAATGGTATTAAACTTTTTAGTGATCGATATTCAGTTCCTTAGCGATGTCATGATTGTAAACTACGAAACAAGTGAAACTGATGATGCAAGATCGGAGCTGTATTGCGGGTGTGATATGACTTCCCAAGCAAGGCTCAATATCTTTTCACGAATGCTAATTGAATCTCTTTCAGTTCATGCAAAAAATAAATATTAGATAGCATCGATCTTTTTCCAACACTCAGACGTTCAGTATGTATTTGCTTGTTTACATAGCCGCCGAGATGGAAATGCACTTCATCTGAAAAGACGATTTTTTGAGCAACATTGTCTTCAATTTCGAGGTGATCTAAAGCACAAACAAAGAAGCGATTGGTCATTTTGCTTCAACTCCTGAGCGAATAGGAGCTTTTAAGCTTCACATCTTAGTGCAAACTTCTCCTTGGGTTAGTGCGAGTGATGTTCAATTGCTGAGATCGTTGGCGTTAAGATTCTCAGTCTTTTGCGTGCACTTTCGATTTCTTACTATGTGATCATCCTTTCTTCTTACGGAGGTCCCAAATTTTCTTCCATTAACGCTATTTGTTTGCTTGCTTTATCACATTTTATAATCCGTTTACCTGTTATTTCGCTTGATGTTATCATATCTTAATATAAATCGTCGTAATATTTTTACGGGGCAAAGGTGCTTTTTTTTTAAAGAGCACTTCAGCATTAAACTTTTATAAATTATATACCATTATGGCATTGTGTTTTGAACACACTCTCGAACATCCTTGACTTTCTTTGCTTTTTTGACGCAGCCCATTCTGCCCGTCGAATTTGGGGCACTCTCGAGGATTTGCGGAAATATCTCACAAAAATAGTGCGCTGAATATTGGCTGATGGTCTGAATATTTTGCGTCTTTTTCAGAAACATTCTTAGCCTAACATGAAGTACTCGAATGGCGTTAAATGGCCCCCTTTGGGTTGGCAACTCACTGGTCAATTTTACGCAACCAAATTAGTGCATATCCTTATTGTCGAAGTAATGATTACTGATCAGCATCAGGTAACGTAAGATATTCATTGTAACGCGAGATCCAGCCTAATTTTTAAATAAATAATGAACAATGATGCCACCAACATGCAGATTTCACCAGTGCACTGTTTTGGGTGTAATTGGGGCATATGGTCTCTTCAGGATTTGCCTCACTTCAAAAACAGTAAATGTTGTTTTTCACAAACCCATTGGGAATTGTGAGCCTTTTCGATAAAAAAATAAGTCGATTGCACGCTGCTCTAGAGCCCAATCCGCCTACTTTCGTCGCAAGCTTTTGCTCCAGCTAGATCTTTTCAGCTGTGTGGTGACGTACATGAGCTACACGGTTGGCATAGATAACGAACAGACTATTCCGGATCTTCCGCCACACTTTCACTCTTGACTGCTACAGTTTCTCATATTATATTAGCGCATTGCAGACACTAAATGTAGTAGTACCAAATTTATCCACATAACGATGAATAGTGAGTTTTGTTAGTCGAACACGAGGACCAAAAAATCAGAATCTTCTATACCATATGTCTTGAATTAAAGACCGATTTTTAAAATAAGCTTGAGTAATACGGGAGCGTAAATCTGCACCAAATCCCTACAATCATTTGTCTGTGAACTTGTGTGGATTTTAAACGCTATTAATGTATGATCAATTTAAAGTTGCATCCATGCAGGATACATGTTTGCAATAATGCTCTAAGTGTGTTCCAGCAAGATTTTCGTAACAATTTGTAAAAGAGAGTTTTTTGTTTAAGTTTGAGAATTAGGGATGAATTCTCTCTTTAACACAGAATCTCGCGGGAGCGCATAAAAAACAAAAAAAAAAGAAGGTAAAAGCCTGTAGGAAAATTTTTAGATCGGTTTTTATTATTTTTAGGTTGTACCATTTGAAATATTCGATTTTGAGGTACAAGTCGACAAGTGCACTATGTCGATTTCCTCCCAATATTTGCCTGAATTTATCGTTACCCTTGGTTAAAAACTTAAAAAGGGAATTGGTCCTTTCCTTTTTCACAAGATTGTTTTTGTTCTGCATCTTACCTCTGCCCTGATCATTTACGGTTGTCATACGAAATCCACTTCTCATCACACGTGATTATACGGTACAAATAGGTTAATTTTGGTGTCTTAAGCTCAGCGATGCACAGATTTCTATACAACGTAGTTTTTATTACTAATATAGGTGTCGTCTTATTGTTATAGGAGATACTCAGATGTTCTGTGTAATTTTTTGCACTACTGTTGCTTTTAAAACATTGTCGTCAGTAACCGTTTCTGGTTTCCCATGTGGTTCGTTTTCAAGCCTAAGATCTCACGATTTGAACTTAGTAAACCAAAGTCGAATGTTGCGTTCATACACCGTTATATCCTTAAATGTGTCATTAATCTTTTTAGCTGTCAGAGACGCATTATGTCCCACATAAAATTAAACTTTCATTTTCTTTTAAAATTCAATTGATTTTCACCATTGGGAGGATGGGAAATCGAATAAGTCTCTCAAAAGCGTTCTTCATGGCAAAATCACTTTTGAATCAAGAACTACAACCCTAGATATTTATTAACCATCATGGTGTTTGATTTACGTAAGTACATACATGAGGTTTTACTTTACGTGGCGCTACAGACCGGGGTGGGCTTGAGCCTCTGTCAACAAGCGTCTCCAGCCAGCTTGATCTTTTGCTAGCTGCCTCCAGCTTGGCACGCTAAGTTGGCAGAGGTTTCCTTCCTTTCGGTCATTCCCTACTGCACTGTCCCTCGGTGGCGGATTCAAAGACTTTTCACACCAGAGGAGGTCTAATGCAAAATACACATCTTTTACAATCAGAGCTTACGTGGTTCATTTTGGTCTCGTCACCCCAAACAGAGAATTTTCTTGATTATCTGACCTAGCCGCATGTGAACGACCAAATGAGCGTTTATTTTATTATTGTCCCCATGATAAGAGTGCATCTTTCAGACAGAAATTGTCCCAAAAAAATTGCCTTTTACTGCTTTCTTCCCGTAAATGTATATTTTTCGATAAGTGTCGTCAACCTACAAAACAAGATAACGTTTTATTCACTGCAAACTTCAAAGATAATGTGAGCCATAGCCAAAAGCCAACGTGTTTATTGCCTCGTATTTTCTTTTTCATCAGCAGTAAGCCGTAGATCACTTGAAGTAATGTAGAAGATCATTTGAATAGTATTTCTTATTTTGTAATATAGCATTTCAGTGGTAATTCAGCGGCGTCTTGTCATCTCTTTTAATCACAGCTACAAACTTATAAATTATTCTGTTTTCTGAGCAAAATGCACAAAGTATCGTTAAGGACTTTCTTTCAATGATACGCAAGGAAAAAGTTTATTATCATTCCTATATTCATTTCACTTGTGGATTTTATTTCGGGGGAAAAGATATTTAATTATAATAATAACAAGTTCTATACAATAAATTATCTTTTATAAAAAAAAAAAATCTTTTACAGAAAATAATATTTTGAACGAATTGAAATACAAACAAGATAAGTGAAAACGCCTTTTGAATTCTTAAAGAGAGCAAAAATAAAAAATAAAAAGGAAAGAAAGGAAATAAATCTATCATAACGGCAAAATCAAATAAAACACCATCATTGCCATTATCATTACCATTAACAACAACAGTACAGGATACATCAATAACAACAACACCAGCAATAGAGAAATCAAAGAAAAAATCGCTCACGACGGCGTGTGGCATTTATGATCCAGCGGCGATCACGGAAACGACGGCGACGACGAATACGAAAACGGCGGGGAAATCCACCAGCAAAACCAGTAAAAAGCCATCGAATCGAAGTATAATAGCAACTTCTACAATAGCAACAGGACAACAAGCATCAACAATCACCACGAAGACGAAGAAGATTCCAACCAGCACCCCCCTTAGTAGCTGTCACAATAGTAGTTCGACAAGTACAATGGCTTCGTCGAATCATCGTGGCGGTGGAGGCGGCGGTATTCAAATTGGATCGGCTTGGTTTCAACGTAAAATCAATTTGCGTCCACAACATCGTGGTGTTCATTTAGTGACCGAAGAGATTCTTAGACAGATGCCAGAATTAGGTCAATTTTCAGTTGGATTGTGTCATGTGCAAAGTGAGTACAAAAAAAAAACCAACAATTTCTTATTCACAACTTTTTTTTTCACCCCTCTTGTGCTTACATACTTACTCTATATATGTAGGGTGTACTAAGGCATATTTTTTTAATACTCGTGCATCCACACAGTTCGCACAGTTTCATAAAAAAATGTGTCTTTTTTTTTTAAGTATACACACTTGAGAAAATGCATCTGATAACAGTTATTATGTTGCATCTTGTTCAAGGGAACATCTTTAACACGTTGGCTGGTCTTAATCGATCATGGTCCTTAATTCAGTGTGAGTGGAAAGTGAACGTTTGATTGAATGAGTATTTGCTCATAAGTTTGTTCAATTTTCCATATTTGACTTGGGCTATGGGACGAGTGTTTATTTAATTTGTTCGTAAATACAAAGGTAGGACGCAGCTGAAAAATACCGGATCATGTAGCACGAAGCTTGTGTGAAAATCCAAGAATCTCGGTGCGGAAAAGAATGGTTGCATTGGGACTCTTAAAAGCTTTCAATAAGAAGATTTTAAGGAAAATGATTTTAATTTATCCATAGACCTTTGTGAGACAATAGTAGAGGTTACGCACGGTAAATTGCATAACCTGAAGCGACGAGGCATACTTCCACCTGAATGTTAAATGTAGATTATGCCTACTTTTGAAGAGGTGTTCTTTATGCAATGGGGGGGCAATAATAATGTCATAACACCTAGTCTCCACTAGAAATACTACCTTGATCAGAAAGTTCCCGGACCACCGTATGGCGCTCTCATTGTTCCGATTTGAGTTCTGTTTTTTTTTTTTGTTAAGTTGGTACATCTGTTGTTGATATTCCCTCTAAATCTTAGCATCATAGCTTGACATAACGTAGCCAAGAGTACATCTATCTCTGTATTCCGGGAACTTTCTGATCAAGGTAGTATTTATTTCAGACCTACTGTCAAACTTTATGTCAGACATTTTTATTTTTTTATTAGGTGGGGAAATTTTGTCAAGACAATTTATTTTTAAGCATGCCGCGTACTAGTAAGCAACGATTAATTCTTGCCTTGCTGGCTTTAAATAAAATCGAAATATTGGAGAAATTGGAAAAAAAAGAAGACATCATTTTTGGGTTAATCCATTTCTTGAAGAGAGACAGTTGCATGATTTAGAAACCAACTTGCTGCACGTATTGTTCATATTGTTTAAAACAATTAATTAATTTCAGAGCGTCTTTGCGAAATTTTTCAATCAGCCATGTTTTTTTCGTATTAAAGCTCAAATTGACAATCACTGTCAAAATTATTTCAGGGTATATTTCCACAGAGATGTCAAAAAAGAAGAAGAAGAAATTGATGTCATGAAATAAATTATTTCAAGAAATTTGCGGTCTCCATTGGAAATTTCAATTGCATGAAACATTTTTTGCAATGAATTATTGTTAGTGGAGACTAAGGGTAATGTGAGTGTGCCATAATTTTTGCAAATGGCGTTGAATTTCACTTTGCCTCGACATTTATGTTGTAGACGGATAGCCAAGGCTGAAAGCTAAATAATTTAACATGAAATCACCGATTTGCAGCCAAATTTTGTGCGAGCTACAATTCAAAATGCCGTAAAACGAGCACAAATTTGCCTCAACTCAGGGGGTGGTCATTTGACCGATATCATTTTATCAACTTAATGTCATTAATTTTACAGCCCAATTTTTAGATTATGACATTACTTTCGCCCAAGCGTGTACAAAAAAAAATTTAGTCTTTCACGCAAGAATTTATTTAATTTTTGTCCCCAATTGTGATACCGCTATTTATTTTATATTTTGTATTTGGTATTTAGCTACTTGCTATTTTGTCTTTTTAATGTCTGGTGAGTATGTCATATGATAGTATTTGATATACAACACATAGGATTGGTTGAAGTAAAGAGTGAGCCAACAGATGGTTTTTTCTTTTGTTGACTGTCATTTGCTGTCATTTACTGAATTCAGTGTGATTGATCTTTTTGAAAGATGACATACAATCTTTAGCAATTTTAGTTTTTCAATCTTATTACGAAAATGAGCGAATTGAATTTTAAAAGTTGATCTTCATTACACCCCTATAGATCTACATTACAAAACAATTGAAGCCGTTGGACCATATACGAGGTTGCTGATATATTAACTTGATGTTGGATCACCAGAACAATTTGTCATCGAATTTGATAATTTCCGATAAAGCTCATTTTTGGATGGATGGGTACGTTAATAAACAAAATTGTCGTTTCGGAGACGGGAAAACTCATTCACGAGACTTACGAAAAACCAATGCATCTCAAAAAAGTCACAGTATCGTGTGGATTTTGGGGGGAATGGAGAGACAGATACAGTGAATGGAGAGACAGTTACAATGAATGGAGAATTTTTTTTCCAAAATTGGTAAAAAGATGGTACTATCGCCCACACAAGCCATCAATCAATCAATATATTGCATACGAAATTTGAAGATAAAATTATTTCTGTTAGAAGAGAAGTTGATTAGCCACCAAGGTTAGGCGATTTGAGGCCTTTAAATTTCTTCCCGTGGGGTTGTTTGAAGAGTAAGGTCTATGCCAATAAACCAGCGATAATTCAGGATCTCAAACATAACATCCAAACTGAAATTGCGGCCATTGACCCACTTATTCTTCAAAAAGACCGTGGTGGTCATATGAACAATGTTGTGTTCCATTCATAATTGGCATAGACCGAACTTTATTAATCAATAAAATTCTATATTGATTTCACAATAAAAGTGTGTTCAATTTAATGAAAACTTACACACTTGCTGTTGGCTCACCCTTTAAACCGAAAAGCACCGATATTTGAATACAATATCGCTACACAGCTATTATCTTCTTTTTTTTTTTGTATCGATAGACGCAGAGTTAATTTTACACAACAGGAGTTTGAAACTTTGTCGAATTCTTAAATTCTCTCATCAGAATTGTACCTTCCCTCTATAGTAATTGAGGAGTCAGTTTTTTGTGGATTAATTGCATCCGTCAATAATTCAGATTTACGAATACTTTGGTGATGTTTTAAGAACTAAACTCTCTGCTCTAGGGCTTTAACAATCGTGAAGAATAAACAAAACAGACGATAGGACGATTGTACGACTTTCTAGAATTCTCCTTTTCTTTTGATATTTAGAACAGTCATTTTCCACATGTTTCTTATAATAGATATGCTATTGTCCTTCTGAAATTAACTATACTCAAGCGGTCGCCTTTTAAAGTTTTATGACCAGTATAAGTTCGGTTCGGTTAAAACAGGGCTGGGTCATCACACAAAACACTAGGCACCGAAATGGGCCCATCGCGATCCATTTGGAACCAGTTGAATTTATTTTCAAATGGCAAAAACCTTAACAATCTCCCTGGTAAAACACCCAATTTCTTTGCCTAGAAGCCCTTTGAAATCTCTTAATTTTCAAAAGAGGATTTTTCTAAGAATTTCTTCCGAAAATGCGATATTGCCTCGCATTCACACAGTATGTGTGCATGTCCTCAACCGCTTGCAGATCACCGCAGATTCTACAAATGTCCGTATCTGTCAATTTGAGTCACTTTGTGTGTTGCGTCAATAAGTGAGCCTTGGATACCCTATGTCCTTCAACATTCGACCACCTTAGACTAGCAATCTTTATGGTGTTTTCTTTGATAGTGCCCTTCACTATGCAGCGAGGTGGTTTGATGTTCGCAACATCACTATTATCAAAAAGCCCTCCTCTTCTTTCAAGCTCATCAGCTTGTTAATTTCCCTCTTAGTGGTCAATGAGGGCAAGACCAAGTATATGCTGTGCTATAAGTACAGACAATGACACCAGCGCTGAGATCAAACGAAGAATAATTCTTGCCAACCGCTGTTTATTTGGGCTAAGAAGGCACTTGAGTAGCAAAGCCATCTCTCGGACAACAAAAGTCACCCTTTATAAGACCTTAATAATCCCGGTCCTGCTCTCTGGCGCAGAGGCATTAACATTATCAAAAATGGTTGCTTCGAGAGAAAAATTCTTCGGGCGATCTTCGGTCCCGTCTGCATTAACGGTGAGTGGAGAAGAAGATACAACAATGAACCCTACGGACTGTACAGCGACATCGACCTAACCAGAAGAGTGAAGATCCAAAGACTGAGATGACTGGGTCATGTAGAGCGTATGGACACCAATGCTCCGGTACGAAAATTCTTCGAATTCGCTCCCGAGGGACAGCGCAGTAGAGGAAGGCCAAGATTCTGGTGGCGCACGCAAGTGGAAGGGGACCTCAGCTGACTTAGCGTGGGAAACTGGAGGCAGCTAGCACAAGATCAAGCTTGTTGATGGAGGCCGAGGTCCACCCCGGACTGTAGCCCCACTTTAAGAAAGAAAGAAGAAGAATACCGATCTCATCTGCGTTAACTCAACCGCCTTGTGGACATCCAGAACCTCTGATTGGAAGACAATATTTGTGGCCGGTAGTCTTATAGACACTCTTAGTTCTGGTTCTTCCAGGAGCCCTTCCTTCCTCTGTCTTTAAGTCATTTGGCCTCATTACTTCATTTTCTTGCCTGTCCTCTCTCTCCGGAAATATTATATCATACGGAATGTCAAAGTTGATCAAGGAAGGAATTTTATCCGTTCAAATTAGATTGCCCAGCAGTAGCTCCCCTAGGATTGTCCCGTTTCTGAAGCTACTGCTCTTTTGACCGGTATACTCCTATGCAACTAGGAAATAAACTACTCTGGAATGATCCGCAAGGTGTTTAGATATAGTTCATACTGGATCATCTAAGGTAAAGGTTACTTCGTGTGGCATTACTCTTTCCGGTTTTATATTTCAATTTATTGTTTCGAAAGCTAACTGTATTTTGGCTACTGCATGTAATTACAAACACCACTCAACTTAAACTATTATTTGTTGGCTTCACACGGATATCATTATACCTTGCACACGTTTTACTCGCACTATACGAATATGCACAATAAAATTTTAGTATTGGCGTAGCTTTATAGCATCACCATGCGGACAGCCCTGTAGTCCCGTTGCTCTTAATCGCTTTGATGTTGGAAGTACTTTATGCCACGAACCCGGAAATTCTTGCTTGAAACTTTCACGAACCTGAAAGTTCCTATCAATCGAAGAAAGAAAGCACAGAACTTGGTTGAGTCATCTATTTTAATGTTTTCTGCAGAAGCTGTTGACTCGAATAAAAAGAAACCGTTAGTCGTTGAGTTCACTGAGTTCCCAACAGCGTATATCACCAGGTTTTTGGTAAAATATGCACATTTCAGTTTATAATAAAAGTACGAACTATTACGCCAGCTAAAACAAATCCCATACTTATAAAAATATAGAAGTAGTTCATAGTTTTCGTAATTTTAAAATGCATTCGAAGAAAGTGATTAACGTGTTCATAAACCTATTTGCAACAAAATATTTAGAGAAGCTTTTTAATTCAATCCTATCCACTGCTGCCTCGAACTTTTAAAACCATCCTCCTTAATAGAAAATGTGTAATTTTCCCCAATCGACCCTCTCAAAAAGAAAAAAACGAAAATGAAAATAAAACAAAAAAGGTAGTCCGCAATGCCATAAGTTTAAGTATCTACACGTAAGCAAACTGAAATTAGCATAAAGCACAATGGAAATTATCATTAACTTTCAAAACAGTTATGCAGGGTATACTGTACGAGTACACTAGCACGTGTTTGCTAAATATCACTCAACTTCTCATCGTCGCCCGCAGCAAATCCGTTTGCCACCCTATACCATTGAAAAGAAACTCTCCACGAAAGTAGAGCTTCCCTTCCCTTTTAGCAGGAGCCACCTATCTGCAGTTGCAATCAACTACTGGCGAAACAATAGCAAATAAAATTTTAACTCTTCACAAGTTCCCATTCTACGAGTACGAGGAAGAGTATGTTGGTATGTGGTAGTGGTAGTGGTAGAACTCTAGGTGGTTTGGTTATTCCCTCCTGAAAATTCTTCACTCTCTTTTCCTGTATTTATTTATTCGCTTCTTTTATTCACAACAATTTGTTGTTTCTTCCTGGTTTTATTGAGAAATTAAGAATATTCGAAAGGAACTGCGACCAAACAAAGCAAACTGAACCGAATCGAGCTGAATCGAATAGCAGGCAAACTCCAAACAGCCTTGTTTGTAACGAGTTCCGTTCGGATGAACTCAGCTGGTGTGACTGTTGCTATTGCTATTGTTATTGGTGTTGCTATTGCTGGCGTCCTACATCGGCCTTTCAAATATTTCTTCTTTCCCATTGATATTTTGCTAGGTATTTTATTTTCTGTGCTGTCGGTGTGTTTTTGAAAATTTCCCTTGCCAAGACCAGAAAATATCCTTTGAGCTTTTGATTTTCTTTTTAGATAATCTGTTGTCGATCTAAGGACAATTTTTTATGATATTTTTAAGTAACTGTTCCAACAGGTTCCATTTTTAAAAAAGGTAAGCTTAACTACGTGTCTTTAAGGTATTGTTGCCTAACCCGTCGAGTCCTCTCCTCTCAGGTACAAACGTCTCTGTATAAATCAGTTTGAGCATCTCAAGCTATATTGTAGCTTTTACAAATAGTATATTTTTGTTTTTTACTTTGGAGAAATTCACTAACGATCCCAATATACAAGTAAGCACGAGGGTAAGGAGAAAAGTTCTCAGCATGACAGTGAAAGACTACGATTTGCAGTAAAAAAATTTGGTTCAGTATTCCTTTCCGAAAGTGAGAGTCTGGAAAGCTGTGAAAATATTCATCTTAACTTCTTTATTGGATGCAAAGCGCTTCCCAGAAACAAATTTCTTCAAGTTTGAAAACAGATGGATGTCTGAGGATGCCAAATTAGAAGAATAGGGTGGGATGACCGAGCAAATCGTACCCCTAATCGCGCAGTGTTGCCATCGTCAACGCACCCTTGTTTTCAGGTGCATTGTCCTGGTGAAAGATGTTTTTCTTTTTCTCATTCAAATCAAGCCTCTTCTCGCGAATTTTGGCATCCATCTGGTCAGGAAGGTTGGAGTAATATTCGTCTTTAATTCTTTTGCCTCTTTCAAGGGAATCAATTAACAGGATCCCTTTCTTGGAGATGTTAACGAAAAAATTCTAACCAGTGCATACGCTCTTTCTTGCAGGTCGCTAATCGGGTGTGAACTATAAATTATAAGCGACAGGGATCATGTTCACCAATGTGAACACATGAACATGGAAAATCCTTGCTTTTGAACGTTAAATGTTGTCCCTACCACAATAAAACAAGAGCGATTTTAAAGCCACTTATTGCTGCACATATTCCCCAGATAAGCTTTGGTAAATAAGGTCAGTAAGAATTTGAAGACCATTCAGGGAATTAAAATAGATGTTGTGGATGAGCCACTGATACAATAGAATAGCTGCAGCTCCAAAATCTCGAAATGGAGTGCTGACTGCCGAATATAAGGGCCCGGCCATCTAAGGTGATCGTTTACGGAAAAAGGAGGTTTGCAGAAGCTCCTACAAGCGCCAACGATAAGATAACAATTTATAATGGAATGTGATTCTAAGAGAAATTGGTGATCTCACACTGGCACTACGTTGTAGGATTAGTTCATTGCCTTTTCAGAAAGGCGAAAAGGATTGAGGACTTAAGCCTCATCTAAAAAAAAACCTCCGCTTAGCGCAACCTTTGGCCATGTGCCTCTAGTTGTCTTACTTAAGACGGGCGTTTTCTCTTATGCTTTATCCTTCTGAATATACATTGAAGATTCATCGGGCTGGAGCGCTAGTAGGAAAATAAAAAATAGAAAGACTTATCTATTTTTTTAACGCCATCCTCGTACGAACACTAGACATGGCTCTGTAAACCTCAGCTGCATAGATAATGTTATATGCGCTGTTAAAACCAATAACCAATACCAGATCGGTACTTATCACTTTTTGGGCTTTTTTCAATTACAGGTCTAAGATCGCGCTAAAGCGAGTCAATTAGATCGTTGAAAAATGGTGTCAGGCGTTAATACAATGCGGCAGTTAGGTAAGATCTTGCACGGAGACTGATGGCTTATAGTTGTCGTGCTTAAAGGCTCTTGCTTTTCTTGCATATGAAGTATACGTTGTTGAGGTTCAATTCACCAGTAATACATTCTACCGATCAAATCTTCAAAATAAGCTCTTTTCTAAGTAATCTCCCGCAGTCTTTCATTGTTCGACAGGTATGTGGAACGTTCCGATCTGCCAGTTTTGTTATACTTAAGTTTTGATTGAAATTGAAACTTTTCAAAATGTTTCTTAAAATCGAATTTTATTGAAGAGCAAAAACAAGGTTGTTGAATAACAATTATTTTTATGCAACACAAAAGCGGAAAAGCGCATCTGCACTTTGATAATTTTTAATGCTGCCCTAGGCCTGTAAAATTTCGCAAATTGAAAAGTCAAGTGAATTCGCATCTGGTGATTGTGAAGGCCAGTGTGTCGACGAAATAAAACAAGGTTAGGTTTTAACAACTCTTTGTTGACGCGTCCTTTGTGTGCAGGTGCACAGTCGTCTTTTTGGTTGCCCAGGGCTTGACTTCTTGTGGACAATCGAAGGTTATAATTTTTGTATGACTTTTCCGTTTCGTTTACGAATTTTTCGATTGTGCAATTTTTTTTCATCAGAGAACACGATGTTCGGCAACCGGCCACTTTCGTGCAATTGCAACAGCTTCTTTAATCTATCGAGCCTTACTACTTTCTTAGCATCGGCAAGATGCTTTTGGAACTTATTTTTGATCTCTTAAGCTCAGCAGTTATTTTCCTGCCACTCGGTCGAAGATTTCGTTCAATTCAAGCCTTCACTTTCCGAACCATTTCTGGCACTGATGTATTTCTTTTTTCAACCACTACAATGGCGTTTCGCAATACTACTAGTATTGTTGTTACGATTACGAAGATTTATTGACATCAAGGTATTGGCAAGCTCTGACAATAGCCACTTATGAGTTTCCACTCAAATATAGTGCTTTCACATTATTACATATGGATTCCATTACGGATACAAAAAATTCCACAAAACTGAGGCAAATGCTTCTGCACGCTTGCAATGAAATGAAATGAAAAAAAAAAAAAAAAAAAACTGTCTAATGAAACATTGACGTAGTGTTACCAACTGTTCTGGAAGTTACAGCTTTCTGAAGTTGTTTGCAGTTCAATTAGCCACCCCTGTACGAGTATATTCATTTCATTTTAGTGTAGTTGAAATCTTGCCTTTTATCGTCCTAATTAAATGCGTCATTCTGCTTGGGAGCGAAATTTGACTTGAATTAATGTTATGTATACTTTTTATTTCTACCTAGTCTAGCCATAAATTCTGTTAGAAGATTTCAAGTACCCCTTGCCCATAATTTTCAATAGGAATAATCCTATTAACCATTTTTTTCCTAACATGTGTACTTATAAGTAAAGAATAGAAGCTAGTTTGGTTTAAGCTTTCGATCAGTTAATATGGAGGGGGGCATCAAAGAAAATCGTGTCACGGTAATCGCTTTGCATAAGTGTGGAAAAAATTCGAACCAAATATTCGAACTTCTTAAACCACTTGGTGTATCGAAAATGTTAGTTTATCGGGCTATAAAACGTTTTAATGAACTTTTAGAAGTAGAGGACAGACCAAGAAGTGGTCGTCCACGCGTCGCTCGAACGAGTGCGAAAGTTAAACCTGTGCGTGAACGTATTCGCAGAAATCCTCTTCGGAAACAAAAGATAATGTCCCGAGAATTGAATATATCCGCTAGATCCATGTCAAGGCTTATTTGAGATATTCTCCATATGAAAACCTATCGGCGAGCAACGTGACATCTCTTATCTCCCAACCTGAAAAAAATAAGACTCGAAAGAAGCAAAAAATTGTTACAGTGGGACGCAGTGTTTTACTATAGAAGAAGTTTATAACAAACAGAATGACAAAGTTTATGCAACGTAACGGTTTGGTGGAGGGTATCGCATCAAGGTGTCACATCACAGCATTTTCGCGTTGCGGAAAAGGTGTGAAACAGGGGCAAAGTGTAACAGAAGAATGTTCTCGAAGGTGTTGTCGAGGGCTTAACAAACACCCTTTTCAACGGGGAAAGATGCGATATTCCGGATTTTATCGCTGCTGCAGATTGGCCATCGGAAAGTCCAGATTTAAATCCGCTGGACTACAGTTTGTGGTCAGAGCTGGAGAGTATGGCCTGTAAGACTCCCCATAGAAACTCGGACAGCCTTAAGGCAGCTTTAAAGCAGCAGCAGCATCGCGAATTCCCACCGAGATGCAATTTACTATGAGACCATTTTAATATCAAATCAGCTCAGAAGGGTGATTGACAAATAAAATCAAAGACTTATACGAGAACTTTCCCTTACCACGATTGCTTACAGATTTACTAATTTGATGGGATTGTATTTAAATATCATTCAGAAAGGGTATTGTAGATACATTCTACGTTAAATGAAAAGGAATATTCCATAGGTTTTGCCAAACAGCCAAAACAAAAAAAAAAGGAAATTTCCCACATCATTGCAATACTGGACTTAGGTGGTATCCAATTTCCTTCATTTCCTACTTTCAAGTCGAGAACTATAGATATGCTTAGCTCGCGTCTTTTTGAACAGAGCCTCATGTGGCATTGCCGTTAGTTTGCCTATATATGTACCTACAAATAGCCTATGCCACCAAGTGGTACTCCCTTGCCTGCTTTTTCCCCACTTTGTGGCAAATTTAAAATGCACGATACAATTGGGGCAAAACTGACACAAAAAATAACAAACACACACCCAACCACACAACAATCCAGAATATGCATACACGTATACAAATGTACACTAACTATACGAGTATATGTTACGAGTATCACCAAGCAACTCTGCTCCTTGGTTATATTCATATCCTGTGCCTGGCTACATAGCTTTATTTGGAAGAAAAACAGAATGAAAAAAAAACCTTAGCTTTCGATCTGTTGCAGTGGATTGGGTAGTGCATTATTGGTTCGTACGTATACATACATATATACGAGTACATATTGTATTTTTTTGAATTCAAATGTTCGGCGAAAAAGTTGTCAATTGAGGAATTTTCTCATTAAGAGGAAAGAAAAAGTTTTAGTCCTCGTTTGATTGATTTAATCTTGGAATTATCGAGTCCCTTTCATGTGCAGCGGAGTAGTAATACTCGATATGACAATTGGCAGTTACTTAACTTAATGCACTTGTTCTGTTGACTGCAGTTTGCGATTGGGCATTTTGCTTTGCGTCTGAAAATGTACTTTACAAGCACAAAATCACATCTTAGATACAGAAAAATCTTGTTAAGAAAGTTTTTTTTTTAAGGAGCATCTGCTTGTAGAAACTTACATAATCCTTTCCGTTTGTTAAAGAGAGCTAGTCGTTATATCCCAAATCATGGCATATTCAATCTGTTTCATATAGATTACTTTGCTTTTTATGGTTTTAAATTAACTGCATTAGTTTTATTAGCTTGAATTATTCTTGGATGGCACTAGAAGGAGGTGGGGAGTTGAGTTTCGACAACGGAGGATTTTTTGGCTAATGTTGAAGTATTCATTTTCTGATCAAAAAAACAAAAAAAAACACTGGCAGCCCGGTATGGGCCATGGCCTAGCTTCTTGAAACTCATTTGTGTTGCTCATGTTTTCATTTTTGTCACATCTGAGCGGGGCCTACGGTTTATCGCCGAGTCCGAACGGCACTCTTTAGAAGCTTTTTCGTAGGCAATTTTACTTTCGGGAGTTTGCCATTGCCCGCCGAAAGGGGCGGTCCTTGTTGGTGACCCAGCCAGGAGTCGAACCCAGATTGTCTGCGTGATAGTCCAATGAGCTAACTATCGCGCCATCGCTATACCCCATTCTCTGATCAACGATGACAAAATGACAATATATGTATACTCTAGAAAATATATTCCTTGGTCTATTTGCTTTTTAAATCGAAACCATCTATAAGCATAGGTCAAACCCTAAGTCACACCCTTGTACAAGTTGGCGCAAAATTAATCATCCAATTTTGTTTTTGAATTACTTTTTTACTAAATAAAAAAAGATGATTTTGAGTGATGGAAATCTTTATTTTCTGTTAAGTGGAAAAGATGATATCTGCCAAGTGGCTGCCGCCAGTGTTGATACACATTTATCGCATTTTCCATGACTTTCCGCAAGATTTCAAGTGATAACTGTTCGCATTCCTGTCGAATATTCTCCTTAAGGGCTGCGATTTTCTGAGGTTTGTTGGCATAAACCCGCGACTTTAAGTAGCCCCAAAGAAAGAAATCTGGGATGGTTAAATGGGGCGATCTTGCTGGCTATGCTAAATCTCAAAAACGAGAGATTACGCGACCTTCACTTCCTTCCGGCATCTAATCCAACTCCGGCAGTAAGAAGTCATTTATCATGGCCCTGTAGCGTACGTCAGTGACCGTATTGCCGATGGCGTCCTCAAAAAAATACGATCCAATCACTTCTTCCGCGTGAACGCCGCACCACACAGTGGCTAGGAGTGTATGTAATGGCTCTTCGTGCATCACACGCGGATTTTCAGTGCCCCAGAAACGAAGATTTTGCCTATTGGCGTAACCGCTTAAGTGGTGGCGCCTCGTCGCTTTCGTTGTTGAGATTGAGGATAGCTTGACAGTAATTCACATGCGACTGACGATCAGGAGGCATTAACTGATGCACTGCTTGCACTTTGTACGGGAACATGTGTTAGTCTTACACTAAAATTCTGTGTAGGGTCGCTTTGGTGATGCCCAATTGCGTGGCCCGTCGTCTGGTTGATGTTTCTTCACTCTCAGCGACATCGGCTCGGTCGAACGCCAAATCCGGTGGCGGCCACGCCTTGCATGGTCTTCTATGGTTATTCCACGCTCTTTGGGAGTATAGCGCTCCATTGCTTGTCTGTTTGTATACTGCAGCGGTCTAGTTCACAAACGTCAAATATGATTGACGTACGAATTATAACGCAAAAATTATAACATCTTCCGCCACCTTGTACATAATGAACTGTCCTGAATAAAGGTTTTGATAATTATTTTACAAAAGGAGTCTTGAAGGAAATAAAAGTGTAAGCTTACAACTGTAACACCAAAAATAAACAAAGAACAGATTGTCCCGGTCTGGTCGTGTCTATATCTAAACGTTGACTTAGTTGTTTTCTAAATAAAAAAGGCCATATAAAAAACAGTGACGATCTTGTATCCAATATGGTTTTATTTATAACTGCTGCATATTGAAGCTTCTTTTTTGTGAACTTTACGCACAAAACAGTGCCGTCTAAGGTTGGGCATGTCCACAATAGACTAACAATTTTCACAACGGCAGATTCTGAAAAAAGAAGCGAAGAAATCCAGGTAGATAGTATACACACCACATTTTTATTGACTTTGATATGACAATATCTACAAAGACGAGCTATAGATCCAGTCCAAAAGCGTTGTCCTGAATGACTGGAAATCGCTCGCTGCAATCTCAACAGAATATAATGAGCTACAGTTGGCCCTGGAGTGTTTACGAAAAATTGGGATAAACTTTGATTGAGGTCAAAACCCAGTATATGCCCTTGGAATAGTTCCTTTCGTTTTTCTTAGTTAAATTTAATTGGTTTCCTTGTTTAAACGAAATGTACTCCATTATTATTGACAATGTTTCGCAGAGACCAAAACGAGTGAAGATCAAGGGCGCAATGTGTAGACAATATGGAGGATGCATCAAAACTTCCCTGTCAAGTTGTCGCAATTTTTGATGGGTCATCAAAGAAATAAGTGCTTGGACGTTTCCGTACAAAACTTTTCCTACTGTTCAATTTTGTTCATATTTTCCAATTGCTTGGCGTAATTCTTTTGTCACGTTCTATATCTTCCATCCTGGCTTTGCGAACGCTTCTGACTCACCATTCTTTGCTCACAATCTTTGGCGCTTCGGATTGTCACACGTAAGCCATTTTTCGTCATTGATTATGGCTCATTTCAGAAAAGGTCCGAGTTCTTTGAGTTTCAACAACTCTGGCCATCATGCCTTCACGCTTAATTCACGAGCAACCACTGTAAATAGTTCAAGAAAGTTTTGTGGTCAATGCCTAGCTCCAAACCAACGTCAGCAGTGCTGATATGTCTGTCTTGCTAGGCATTATCAATCATTTCATCAGCTCTTCTATGTAGAGTAGTGACATTGTTATTAATTTTCAAATGCATTAGTTTCAAATTTTCATTAGTGAACAATCATTGCAAAAATTAAATTACTCGTATTCATACAAACAAATTCGAGCTGTAATCGCCAGCTTTTAAACTAACTCCAACAGTTGTCAATGCAATAAGTTGCTCCTTATTTTGATTTAACGCCATCCTGGCAGAAGAACTTGTTCGAAGACCAAGTTAATTATTGGTTGAGCCCCAGATATGTCGGCTGCAGTCCAATTTTAGTGATTTATAACGTTTTCCATATGTTTTTACGTACAATATTATTTAAAAAAAAAAAACTATAAAATAACAATGCTCAATATTTTTCAACGATTGTTGCTTTTTTTATTGAAAAGAGTAAACCTACTGACTAATTATGGATTATTTAATTGAAATGACTGCCTCAGCTAGCTTGGCACAAGGCCATCCTGTCTACCCAATTTTTCAATACATTTTTGGTGGTTTCGGTTCTTATTTCACGAATAGCATGAGTTGAGAATTGTTCGCGTCGCATCGATTTTAAATGGCGGCTTGTGTGGCACGCACCCCATCTAGGGGGGACCATTGCTCGCCTCAGCCAAGATTCTCAATTTCTCCCCATAAAAACATCGATTATCAAGCCTCAATAAACCTCTCTATTGACCGTAACGTTTTATTCCATTGTCGCCTGGAAGATAAATGGGCCAAGAATGCAACCACTCCTAAAACGACATCAAACAGTCAGCATTCATTGGCTTCTCTATGACTATAATAATCCGAGATCCTTATGCAAATTTCTCCTCAGACTTGGGCGACTATTGTTCAGTTGCTCGGGTTAAGCCGTACACTTTCGACAACAGCTGCATTATTCTCTGTTGAGTGCATAAGGCGTAAACGTGAATATGGTCGGTTATCAATCATTAAACCAGTCTCACGAGCTTTCCTCCAACTTGCATACACCAGCTGCAGTTGGTACATTACTAAAATTTCGACCGAAATTTTTCTTCAAAATTCGCACTGTTTCGGCAAGAAATCATCCACTTTGAAAGTAACTTTGTAATATTTCCATTCCGTAGTTTTATTTTGTTTTGTTTATTTGGTTTAAAAGTATCTTTCCACTCAAAAATGCTTTACAAACAATCAATTGATGGTTGAAATTTTTATAACATTATTGCACCTTTCTTGGGTATTCAGACGTGTATGACCCGAATATTGTTTCCAATGCTTCTGTACGATGCTTCGATTACGGACAAGAGCTCGCTTCAACGGCTCAATATTTGAGTGTCGAGTAGAGCAAGGCATGCCCTCTTATACGGACCAAAACTTGTAATCCAACGGGTTGAGGTCTGAACTACTAGCTGGCCAATTATCCGTGTTATGAAGTCCGGAACGTTGTTTTTGAGCCACAATTGAGTCGCTTTTGCTTTGTGAGCTGGAGCAGAGTCTTGCTAGAAAGTCCAGGCCTTGTTGTTGAATATTGATTGGTTGAGAAACTTCACAATGTGTTCCAAGACGGTAGATAGATATACTTTGGCCGATGTTTCCACATCTTTCTCGCAAAAATGGAGTTTGGTAACGCCATCGTAGCACACTCCCCACCATACCATTACAGATGCGAGATGGTGGCCTCTTTGAACCCTCGGGATGAGTTGGGATGCTTCTCTGGATGACCGAGCATACACACGATCTTTCTGCTTATTAAACGATTCTTCTACGGTGATGATTTTCTCGTCAGTAAACAGAATTTATCTTGTGAGCGTTCTTCAGGTACCGGCTGAGTAACGCTTTCGCTTTCGATCCTCGCTTGCGTTTTTCCTTCAATGCGGCCGTGAGCAGGTGTCCAGTGTGTCGCTTATACGCGCTGAGTCCTTAATCTTCTTTGATAATGCGAGGCATGGAATTTTGCGAAATTTGCCTTTCCCGCGACAAGGTTTTCTGTTTTCGCAGCGGTTTCCGGTCGATTCGTTTCTTCACGGCTTTGATCGCTTTCGGAGTTCTCACAGGGCGCGGACGGCCGGATTTTTTACGGTCTCGTACTCTACCAGTATCCTCAAACAACTTCACAGCACGATACACAAAATTGCGAGTGATTTCAAGCGGTCGCAACGTCCTAAAGATATCGCCTTTTTCCAGGTTGCATTTAAGTAGGCCAACAACAACAATACGATTTCGATGTCGCCCCATTCCATGATTGTAAGCAATTAATGTCAAAAACTTTTTACGTCACAATGAAGCATAAATATCAAATGTCAAATCGCAATCAATACGAAATGGATGCGCCCATTGTTGGATTTGTAATGAGTGAGTTCAGTTGTGTACCAGTATTTATGGCTTGACTAGGTAGAACCGTTTTATTGGAACCAAGTATTCCTCAAGTCTATTCCGACCAATTCGGTTGAAAAGATGTTTTGTAACCTTCTATGTTTTAGATCGAAATAAATGGTAAAAGAAGAAAATGCCGTCTTAATCCCACTCTATAGTGCAATTTTTTCAGGTGCACTCACTTCATATGAAGAGGACGCTTCTCAGATACCTCAGAATTCATGTAATTCTTCCCTTCGCACCGAAAATTTCACGTAAATCACGCAATATGACACTGATGACTCGTTATTTTTGTACGACGCCATAGTTAAAATTATATTGAATCAAACTGACAAAATAAGTACTCGTTGATAGACCTGTAATTTGAAAAAAAAAAACAAAAACAAATGCTCATTTACATGTGGTTATGTGAGTCACCTTCTAGTAGATTTATCAGTTTTGCTTTAATTACTCCTTTATAGTACACTTCAATTGCAAAGGACGCACGGTCAACTTGGATTCCTTTTATAGCCCACCAACCAAGGACTTTACTCCATGGCCTGGTCATTTAAAACAAAGTCGTTCACTTTTGCTTCCTGAATCAAGTACAATCCTACTTGTATCTATCATTGCGCCTGTTTAAATGTCACAAGAAGGTGTCAATTTTAATGTCATTACTTCATCAAATTGACAACTTTAAATGTCATGATGATATCCACCTCACATCTGCTACATGTTTTAAGGATTTCTGTAAAAAAAAACTTTAGAAATGCTGATGGAATTTATTTCTACCTGACTAATAATAAATTTTTTGCACTCAATGCATTTATGCAAAGCTGGTGCATACAATTAGGAGATAAAGTGCAACTTCTTTTTCGTCATATCTGGGCAAATGCCAATCAGTCTTGAATGAGAATTGTTGACAATCTATTCTACTACACATTGCTACACCGTTAGACTAGTTTTCGCCATGCCAGTAATTCCCTTTCTGTCTATGACATCAGTTACCTTTTAGTTCATCATAATCCTTCATGTGTTAGTGAGTGTATGTTTGGTAACTAGAAATATAGTCCTTTCTGTTCACGTCCCGCAGTTTCTCGTATTATCCATATCAGTGTTATTTGTGTTGCTTCCTTTATTTGGGTGAAAAATATCCGCTTGCCTATTGTGTGCGCTAGTTCTGTAAAAGGATATTAGTTGCACGTGTCAAAAGTCTTTGTAGTTGTCATTTTGAATGAGTGACTGGCTAACTGAAGGATGTACGATTGCTAGGAGTTTTTTGTTGTTCTTTTTCTTGCTTTGGCGCATATAGTACTTTTCTTTTCTTTAAAGAGGCTAACGGGGGATGAGGTTCTAATAATTGAATGTCTGCAATTGGAGGGTTTACGGATAGAGTTCACTTGTACTCAATTTAAAATTGTTATCATTTTAGGTTGATTTTGGATTTTTGAGTTGTGATGAGATTTTTTTATTTTACTGCATTAGACTGGGCTAGGAAAAGTGGTTTTGGTGCAAGGCATCGAAATCCAAACCATAAGCAATTTTTTTTGTTAGATTAAACAGCATATAGAGAGATATATTGTGCATGGGAAACTTAATTGCCTTATGGAATACTTGTGGATCTGCTTCCGGTTCGGTTCGTTGCAAAATAGGCTTACCCTCTACCAAAGACCAGCTAGTCAGCCAACGAGTTATCTCTTAAAAAATCGATCTATACTGCCGAGGAAAAAGGTATGAAGTTTTCCATAAAGTTAGCAAAATAAGTCCAAGTAAGTTTCAGGTTGAACGTGCACTCGATTAGAAATTGTTGCGTTTAGTATCTTCATCGGCTTGGAAAGTGGAATAGTTGTTTCTCTGCTTGCCGCTCAAGGGTATGCAGATGATGTTGCTATAATGTCCTTTGGATAACGTAAGCCTCATAACGAAGGCAGCCCCATATGTAATCGATGATCGTAACACTGCATATGAGTTTCTTTGCCTTTATTTTTAAAAGTAAATCTGTTATTGCCACGGGAAGCATATTCGAAGTTGTTACTAGCTTTTACTCAGACCAAAGTATCTAAGTTATTCTTTAAGTTCTGTGTTTTTTTTTGAAGGTAGTGTTTATCGTTTCCGAAAATCTTTGTCTATATATTTATGAAATTTTTGTTCTTTACTCAAATAGAGAGGGCTATTGTTCCCAATTGTAATGAGAATTTGTTTTAATCGGACGTTTTTTTGTAAAGGCACAACAGGATGAGTTGTTCATGAGAGGGGCTCATTTTTCAGAAAAAATTGTGCCTATGATATTTGCCTGTGAGTTTTATACAATTCTTTCAAGCAGAATGATGTTAAAGAAATCACATGATTACTTCACCCTTTTCGTCATCAATTGTCGCAGTGGTGTCATTACCGGCTCAATTGTCATATTTCGCAGGTAAGCCTGGTTTGCAGAGATGCCAACATTTGTGGCGGGTATCGACTTAAAGTTCCTGTGTTTTTTCCAAGATCTGCTGAGAAGTGAATATACATATTTCGGATTGCTGATTTAAGTTTACAAATGTACACACGGTAGATCAAATATTGGGCACGATGTTAAGGAGACTTGTTCCACTAGTTAAGAGGGACTCAGTTCCTTAGGATTGAGCAGAGGAAACTGAGATTCTATTCACTGGGCTTCACTTCCATCCGACTATGTTTTACAGATTAGTTGGTTTATAATCCTTATCAAGTCAATCTCCAATCTGCTTTTGATAATTGTACTGCTGCTACACCAACACAGCCTTATTGATCTTTAATTAAGTTTTGGTCAGGTAGACATAGATGCAGTCGTTTATTATCTATGTTTGTTGTATTGCTAATTTTGCTAACTGCGGAACGTGTTAATGTCAAATTAGTTCAAGGTTGGTGTTCTGGTGTATTGCCTTCGATAAAGCTTTAAATCCGGATAAGCTTAATTCTACAATCAGGCCGTTTATGTGTAAACGGTCTTTGAAAGTACTGCGAACGTAGTTTTTGGACTCAAAGGCACCCGCGAAAACCAGGAAGGGAATTGCCTACGGCCGAATACAGCGCACTGAACGCTTCAAAACATCAAGATAGAATTGTGCATTAACTGTTTGGCACCGTATAAGGTACTCGGTGGCGCCTTTCTCTCGTCACCTTGGGACTTATTTCTTGATCACTACATTTCCCCATTAGACACAATGTTGCTAAGGAGGTTTATTGTTCTTTTTGGTCTGCTTCATGATGTCCTTCGAGTGTTGAATTCTATGCAATTTACACAAACATTTGTCACTTCAGATGCAATACGCAATAAATTTACTATTTTCCCAGTAAACACACTTAGTCCAAGTCGGGTCTGATTCACTTAGGCTTTGATCTCTCTCGACCGACGGCAAATGAGTGCTACATTCGGTGTCATCATTGAGGACCGTCTCAAAGGCAAGAAAGCAACAAGGCTTGGCGTAGGTTCAAATGGTTTTTGTGGATCTCAATGAATTGATTGGCCTACTACATATAGCTCATATGCTTTATATAAAGTTGTAACTGATTCAACGAGAAAACTCTAGATGAACGTCGTACCGCAATGGACCGACCTTATCTTAGTTGTCGACAGCCACATTAACGTAATTCATTGCTCCAAATCTTTTATTTGACTTTGTCACCCGGGTACTTCACTCACCTGAACCCCTATTCCAATACTCTGTAAAAGTTTTTACAGATGTGAGCCTCGAAATTGGAGAAGTTATTTCATAAGATTTGCTCTGTCTTGACTGAAGACGTTACGATTGATTCTATCTTGAAAAATCTTCTGCAAAACGTTTCCCTTATGACGTACCTCTGATAACATACTTCAGCTATTTACTGGAAATGATTCTTCTCTCCGGATTTTAACTTTCAAATGCAAAGTTCGCTTCAGTATACTTTTATTCACGTTTAGGTGATATATCCTGATATATCAGCAATCAAAGATGCACCAGCAAATACGTGCGACCCAGTCGCGCCATAAATATTGATATAATAGTTTAGAACACAGCAAAACCTATATCTACGGATAAAAGACAGAAGTGGTTGAAGAAAAAGGACACTCACCCTTCTTTGTACGAGTATTTGTATATTTATTATCGACCAACGACTATGCACTGCCTTTTTATTTCTGTGCCCCCTTTAAAGCCACCGGACACTTGGGCGTATGTGCATTATAATCTAGAGAATTGATGCATAATAAGTTTGCTCCATTTTATTCGTAAGCAAGTATAGTACTCAGAAAGAAAAGAAAAGAATAAGTAAAACCAAGAAAATGGGAAAAAGCCACTCCTCACTTCAATGACAGAGAGCAGAAGGCAGAAGGCCGATAAAGGAAAAAAAAAAAAGGATCTAAAGAATCGTCGAATATTGTAATTAACACAATGTCTTTTGCCACTAGGCGCTGAAATGCAACCCTAGGATGCCTTTTTCTTTCTTTAAGTGGGCATTGTCTATCGGGTCGTTATAGTGGGTACATATTCCATCCTTATTGGTTTTTTTTTCCTTATGACACCTCGTCTGGTCCTTCCATCCCATCATAAATATCTCGTTTTGTATGCATGCATGCGAACGTGATTACATAATTTTATTGCTCATCAAATAAAAGATTTACAAAATTCATAAATATATTGACAGAAAACGGAAGGTTGTTGGCATGGTAGTAGGGTAGTAGTGCGACACAAACGACGGCAACGACAACGAAGGTAATCACTAAAAGACTTAAAGATTGCTGTTCACCACCCAATTTGGCCGCAAATAATATTGACATCGGAAACGAAATCTAGAAAGAACATCGGATAGGCAAAGCAACGTAGGATGACAAAAGGAGTATTAAGGAGTGAGGGCATAGATACTCGTATACTTGTAATACAATAATGATGATGATGATCATAGTATCATGTACAAGTTACTTTATGCATTCGTAGTGTATCCATATGCATGCGAGGGATAAGCGATATTATGTGCTGTTGCCAAAAAAAGAAAAAAAAAAAAATACAACACCAAGAACAAATACAACCACGCTAAGTGGGAAGGTTCATTTCTATTCAATTTGTATAGCGTAAAGGATGGGAAAGAGGCTGACACTTGACTCAATTCCAGTCACATAGTTACGACGGGAGGGGGGCCTCAACAAACAGCCGGCAGACAACGAGAGGAAAATCGTGAGCATACACTTACAATGAAATGCAGCAACTTAACGTAGGCTGAGTCCTTTGATGTTTGTTATCCGTAGCTAGGATTTATGCTTTTTAGGAATTTTCTCTTATAAGCTTTGTAATAAAAAATGCATGGTACATACATATATCAAGCTGCTTACTATAACCATGTTGGTTTCGCTAATCGTCTTAAAGGTTTTCTTTTTGTCGTCATAGTTTTGCGGTAGCTTAGAGAGTAATTTGTACATGCTTTCCGCGAGGCAACGCCGAGTGTTAGCTAGAGGGATGTATACTCTTTTTTTCTACAAAAAAACAAAACATCGGTCAATATCTTTTATGTGTCTATATTCAATATGAAAAAATACATAGGAGTATGTTAGGAACTTTTATTAATATACCTAGTCAAGTCATAAATACTGGTACACAACTGAACTCACTCATTACGAGTGCAACACTGGGCGCATCCATTTCGTATTGATTGCGATTTGACAGTTGATATTTATGCTTCATTGTGACGTAAAAAGTTTTAATTAACATTAACATTAATTGCTTACAATCATGGAATGGGGTGACATCGAAAATCGTATTGTTGTAGTTGGCCTACTTAAATGCGATATATTTAGGACGTTGCGACCGCTTGGGATCACTCGCAATTTTGTGTATCGTGCTGTGAAGTTGTTTGAGGATACTGGTAAGGTAAGAGAACGTCAAAGATCCGGCCGTCGGCGCCCTGTGAGAACTCCGAAAGCGATCAAAGCCGTGAAGAAACGAATCGACCGAAAACCGTTGCGAAAACAGCAAATCTTGTCGCGGGAAATGCAAATTTCGCAAAAATCCATGTCTCGCAGAAGATTAAGGACTCAGTGCGTACAAGTGACACACTGGACACCTGCGCACGGCCGCATTGAATGAAAAACACAAGCGAAGATCGAAAGCGAAAGCGTTACTCAGCCGGTACGCGAAGAACGCTCACAGACAAATTCTGTTTACTGACGAGAAAATCTTTACCATAGAAGAATCGTTCAATAAGCAGAACAATCGTGTGTATGCTCAGTCATCCAGAGAAGCATCCCAATTCATCCCGACGCTTCAAAGATGCCACCATCCCTCGTCTGTAATGGTATGGGACGATGGCGTTACCAAGCTCCATTATTGCGAGAAAGGAGTAAAAACATCGGCCAAAGGATATCAATCGACATTTCATTTCATTTTCAATGCATTTTTATTAATTTAAATTCAGAAATTCTTACAAGCCATACAAAAAAACGCTTAAAAATTAGCTTAGAAAACTATCTTATTCTAACTTACTGGCCCCATGCAGACACTCTAAGTTAAACATAATCTTAATCTACATGTCTTTCGACGTTCCTTACAGTACTCTTTTTATTATTGCATTAATTTAAAAACTTAAACTAAGAAAATAAATTGTATTAAGCAAAAAACTTAGTAAATGGAGATATCAATCGACCGTCTTGGAACACATTGTGAAGTCTCTCAACCAACCAATATTCAACAACAAGGCATGGACTTTCTAGCAAGACTCCGCTCCAGCTCATAATGCAAAAACTACTCAACTGTGGCTCAAAAAAAACGTTCCGGACCTCATATCAACGGATGATTGGCCAGCTGGTAGTCCAGACCTCAACCCGTTGGATTACAAGTTTTGGTCCGTATAAGAGGGCATGCCTTGCTCTACTCGACACTCAAATATTGAGCCGTTGAAGCGAGCCCTTGTCCGTGCAGTGGACAATTTCCCCATGCATGAAGTGCGTCTCATAATCGATGAGTGGCCACATCGTCTTGAGACTTGCTGGAATGCAAATGGAAGTCATTTCGAATAAGTTGTTTTAAGATTTGTAGCCATTGAATAACCCAACAAAAACAAAAAAAAAATTGTTTAAATATTAATTCGTTTTCATTTGGCGCTGATTTTTCTGTGTACCAGTATTTATGACTTGAGTAGCTACAAATTCTTTTTTTAAACACCATACCAATAGTTCCGCCAACTTTTGTAAATTGGGTTCTTACTGGTCTAAGGGGCTTGTACCCGAGGAACTGCTAATAAAATCATAACTGAATTTACGTAAAAGAACAAATTTTGAGGTTCTGTTGCGAGTCCGCGAGTATTGCACGAAGACGCATTGCATCCACTCAATGTCACTATATTTTGCGCGGGCCAAGCGGTCACTGCGGATGGTGAGCGCTACAGGGCCATGATCAATGAATTGGATGAAATGGGGCCAGAGGACATTTGGTTCCAGCAGTTCGAATTAATGGCACCTACTGCCCAAGCCACAACTTGCATTTAAGCGATTTGTACTGGCCCGTAAGAACTCCCATTTGGTCTTCCTTGAACTATTTTTATTGCGTTATTTAAAATTACGAGTTCATGTGAACAAACCTCAAGAAAAACAGCCATCAAGAAGTGGAGAACTTATGGTCTTAAGTTCTGAAGGAAACCATGGAAAATGCCAGAAAAAGAGCCCAAATGGTAATCAACAATGAGAGCCGCAACTTAAGCGATATCATTTGCAAAACGTGGCAAAAGTTTGCTTTGTTATCATTTTATTAATCTGAGAACAGATATTTAATTCCTTATAACAGATAACACCTAAATCACTTTACTTTAGGAACAAGGGAACAAGCAGATTGAAGATCAGTTAGAAACAAAGAGAAATATTGAAGCAGGGCCCTTAGGGGTACAAGTTATAGCTTGACACTTATTGACGTTAAGTTCTTTTGTCACCAAGTATAATACAACATCTGTCTAGATCTTTCTCCATCATCAATCAATCTGAGAAAGATGATATATGTGTCACAAGATTTTCACATAGAAAATAGGCATGTATGAATTTTTAATGATACAATCAAGATCGTTAATAGTCAGAGTAAATAATAAGGGTCCAAGGTATCTACCTTGAGGGACACCAGATGAGTCTTTAATTGGATCAGAAATCGTAGACCCAAAGAGAGTATATTCATGTAAATGTTTTAGTTTCAAAAAGGATTTTGCCATGAGAAATTATCAAAGGCTTTGTTGAAATCAGTGCCGATTTCGTCGACCTCATTTTTAGATTCTAGTGCACATAAAGTGCTAGATACGAATTCTGTTTGGTTGCTGTTAGGCTTTTCTTTTCAAGTAATAGAGGTTTAGTTTTATAAATATTCGTACATGCAATTATCGTCACTAAAACATGTTCCAAACTTGTAGAATTATTGAATGTCACGAGTGTCATTGTTAGTCACTGATTCTTTTTATGTGTGGAGCCTTAAGATCACTAACTGGGAGTTGGAGTTTTGTTTTGCCCCTGACCCTCTGAACTGCGCCAACTACAGAGGCATCAGTCTTCTTAACATCGCTTACAAGATCTTATCCGCCGTATTGTGTGAAAGCCTGAAGCCGTTCGTCAACAACCTGATAGGTCCATATCAGTGTGGCTACAGGCCAGGGAAGACCACCATCGACCAAATATTCACACTACAGCAGATCTTGGAGAAGACCCATGAGCTTCACATCGATACACACCACCTTGTCATACGATTTTTTCAACATCGTATAGTGCAAAACTCACGAGCAAACACAAAGTCCGTCCAACTACTCGCATACGCCGACGATATTGACATAATCGGGAAAATGCAGCGTGATGTCAGTGGGGCTTTCGCGAGTATTGAGATGGAAGCGGCGAAAATGGGTTTAGCGGTCAATGAGGGCAAGACCAAGTATATGCTGTCAAGCAATAAGGACAACCAACACCGACGTCTCGGGCAGAACGTCACCTTAGATAGATATAACTTGGATGTAGTTAAGGACTTTGTCTACCTAGGCTCCGCTATAAATACAGACAACGACACCAGCGCTGAGATCAAGCGAAGGATAACTCTTGCCAACCGCTGTTTCTTTGGGTTAAGAAGGCAATTGAGTAGCGAAGCCCTCTCTCGGACAACAAAAGTCACCCTTTAGAAGGCCTTAATAAACCCAGTCCTGCTCTATGGCGCAGAGGCATGGACATTATCAAAAATGGATGAGGGTGTTCTTGGTTGCTTCGAGAGAAAAATTCTTCGGGAGATCTTCGGTCCCGTCTGCATTGACGGTGAGTGGAGGAGGAGATACAACGACGAACTATATGGACTGTACAGCGACATTGACCTAGCCAGAAGAGTGAAGATCCAAAGACTGAGATGGCTTGGTCATGAAGAGCGCATGGACACCAATGCTCCGGTCCGAAAAGTCTTCGAATCCGCTCCCGAGGGACAGCGCAGTAGAGGAAGGCCAAGACTCAGGTGGCGCACGCAAGTGGAAGAGGACCTAAGCCAACTTAGCGTGCAAAACTGGAGACAGCTAGCCAGGGATCGAGCCGGCTGGAGAAGCTTGTTGACTGAGGCCCAGGTTCACCCCGGACTGTAGCGCCACCTAAAGTAAGTAAGTAAAGTAATATTTATTTGCGGAAACTTTGTATACCTAAGCTCCGCTTTAAATTCAAACAACTACACAAACGTTGAGATCAAACGAACAATAACTCTTGCGAATTTCTGCTTCTTTGGGTCTCAGTTAACGATCGAGCTAGTTGGTGACGCTTGTTGTTTGAGGCCCATGTACACCCCGGACTGTAGCGCCACCTAAAGTAAGTAAGTAAGTTTTGTTGATGGGTGGTGGCCGCGTTGAACTGTCGGAACGAGTTCAGAAGCATATCATGATGACAGAGGACACACTCTACTGTTCTGTTTGTTGAAGGATTCATTAACGGCAAAATTGTCTCGTTAGTAAAAGAATTCGTCCGTGACTGTTCTTCGCGTACTGGCATTTTTGTTTCAATGCTTTTGTGAGTAAGTCGCGGATGTGTCCCAAACCGATTATTCCACCAGTATTCTCAAATAATTTCACAGGACGATACACAAGGCATTATATGGTCGCAAAACCCGAAAGATTTGACAATTTTCGTTGCCCCTTCTGAGCGAGTTCCATTCCATGACTGCAACAACTGGCCTAAACAACTTTTTACGCTGGAACTTTGCATAAATTGTAAAAGATCTTTATTGTCAAATAAATTGAATAAATTGAATTGGAACTTGTCAAGTAGTCGTCAAGTGACATTCATCCAAGAGTGGATGCGTTCATTGGTTTTTGAGAATGAATGTGTTCATTTAGTCTCTCAAAATAATTGGTAGTAATGGGAATATTAAATAGCTACGATTGCTATTAATAACTCTTGCCATCATATAAAAGACCGAAAAAAAATACCTTTTTAGTTTTGAGGGGAAAAAAATACAATTTTGCTTCGGTTGAGTATTTTGTCTTTTAATCATTGTAGTCCAACTTTTTGTTAATTCTCTAAATAATTTCAACATCAAAGTTCAATAAGTTTAGAAGTTTACTACAGTCGAATAAGAAATGTCTGCGAAGAAACTTCTGGTAATATAAATAGCAGACAAGCGCCGATATATTGCATCACCTAAGACAGGGCGCATATATCCTGAAGGAATGATAACTAAAAGTGGAACAACTAATTCAGTATCTAAGAAGTCAAAAATAGTTGATCAGTCAAATAGAAGATTCTACACTCTTGAGGTATAATACAATGGGAAGCGTTAATCTGACAAACTATATTGCACTAAACTCATTAAATCAAAAAACCTCAGGCTCCATAAATTACACACTTCTGTATGCTGAAATTGATCTAAATCATTTATAGATACGATTAATATCGGATTTCCATAAAGTCTTTTGCATCAGTAAGCCATGACAATCAAGTAATTCGCAAATATTTTCTCAGCTTCACTTCGCTGAATGCTTAGACGTCGTCTAAAAATAATCAAAAAAAAAAATGCAGCTATGCACAACTATCATGTTACCCGATCTATAACCGAGATGACTGCACCCATGAAATCACCTTCTTCACAAACACCAGGACGAGACGGTTCGGTGCTTCGTTGGTTCGTTGCTTAGTTGCCTTGTTGTTTAGTTGCTTCTTTGCGTGGTTGTGTCATTGTTGGGTTGTTTTCTTGTTTTTTTTTTGTTTTTTTTTTGGTTGCTGCAATACTTTGGTGCTTTGATATCGTGGATTTGTCTTTTATGGGCGACAGGAACTACTTCTTCTTACTTTAATCGATCCATACGTTCACTATGCAAGGATGCCTGCATTCAGTTCGGTGTGAAAATTCACAACAACCCTACTTGTTTCCACATACACTAATAAGCTCGTCGCTCCCCTTCAAACAATAATTACTCGTATGTCTACAAGTGTAGGTACATTTATTTTACATATGTACACAAATTATTTTTACAAAAGTATCACAGCAAGTATGACGAAATCATTTTACGTATTGTATACGTATATCCTGTGGTTTCCTTTCGCTTTTGCTCTGTTCATTCACATTTTCCTACTTTTGCTGTGCTACTACCTACTAGCTCCAAGAAGTGAGAACTTTTGGCTACAAGGAAAAGAAAGGGAATGAAAAAAAGAAGAATCTACCACCCTCCAGTCCAAGGAAGGAGTGGAGTACTAGAGTGCACCTGTGTACTAATTCACTACACACTGAGACAAGAGTCCAACTCGCGTATTTTTTTTTCTTTTCGTCCTACTTGTTCAAACATATAAACGTAACTACACGTTTGTGTGAATGCGTTTCCTTCCCTTTCTCTATATATTTTATTGTACACATACCGCATGTGCTTTGGTTACTACTAGCATGAATTCTTTCATTGTTCTATTCTTCTCCTCTATGATATTGTTGATGGCTCGACCAAAGACCAAAGCAAGAACGAAGACGAGGAATGGGCACGAGGGTGAAGTCGCATCTCTGTGGCAGAATAGTACCCATCAGCTAGACAACAAAAAAAAAAAAAAAAAACCCCCGAACACAAAACACGGAACTCAAATACATCCACCATTGGATTTGGGTCATGTAAAATAATAAACAAGGTGTCTATTCGCATTATGTAAATTGTTCGTCATAGTAAATGTGGCCGTCGTATTATGCTTCTAACGAATGCTCGACGAGTATAACATCTGCAATTGAATTAATAATGCATTCTCAATAAAACATTCGTTATTTAACGGAATGCGAATACGCTTACAAAAACCACAATATGCTGAGCTAATGTGGAAGCTTTCGAATTTTTCCTTTACACTGCTCTTAAACCAATTGGTTGTGTCAATCGGTATAGACCACCGTTTAAAACTACTCTATATTCCTTGGTTCCAATTTATGTAAAGATGTTAAAGTTACGACTACGTATATTTTTATCTTACCAGAATTCTCTTCTTTTTTTTTTAAGAATACAGTTGGAAAAGTGAAAATATTATTATGAAATGTGTTTCGCGTTCACTAAAAGACTCAAGTTGTGCAAAGATACTCGTAAACTAATGTGTCCACAATTTAATCATTTTACTATTCATTGCAATTCATTTCAAAATGGATGTTTTAAAAAAATTATAGTTTTTTTTTGAATTGGCAACACTTTTCCAACAGGAGACATATTGACAGATACTAAGCTGATTTGTGCCATTTCAACACGAATAGACCTACGCCTAAAGAGCACTTGAAAATTATGCAGATTTATTTTGAAAATCATGGTTCAGCTCGCCAAACCTACCTTGCTCTACGTCCATTTACAGCCGACAAAATTATCTATCTGAGGAAGACGTCGTACCGTGCCCACTGAAGAAGGTGTTAGAACTGCATAGCGTGTTATTGAAGAGGACCTGTATGGGTCGGATTCAGTAATTGCAAGCGTTGTCTGTTCACTTTATAGAAGATTTTGCGGACAAATCTTAGGTGACGAGGTTAAAAAATCCAGTTCTTGCAAGAATAAAAGCTGCTTGGCCGTCGTGCTGTATGTTCGATGCTTCTTTCTTCTTTTTATCCTTTTATTAACCCTTTCCTCGTTATACGAACTTATGCGTAACGAGTTTCCCATTTTTACTGCATCGCTACTGCTCCGCTTATGGAGTTGGCTAATGTCGCAGACCCTAGAACGCGGTCCTGGATCGCTTCAGTGGTTAGCCCCAGGCGTTGTTGCGCATTTGCCATCTGAGAAATCCAGGAATTCTTTTTCCGACCTCGTTTTCTTACAGTTGGAGTGCCCGTAGTTGCTAGTGCCTTTTTAACCGGATTTTCCGCAGATCTTCTTTGAACGTGGCAATACCAGCTTATTCTGTTCGCCTCAAGCTGTTCGGTTACCGAATTCTTTATATGTAGACTTCCTCTTATACGCGTAGATCTAATGCAATCGCTGTATGTTCGGTGCATTAGCCCAAAACATAATTTTCTCGATTCTCTGTTTCACCAAAAAATTTTCTTTAACTTGGCTTAAGTGAGAATCATAATCAACATACATATGCACGCATATGCAAGCCTGCAATTGCACAGAAACTTATGAGACAAACCATAATGAGCTAAGAGCCGATTCTATAAATTTTCGTTCACTTTTGCAAGGCCAAGGCCCGTAGAATCCTTTGCGTCCGTTACACGGCGTCTCCGCGAGCAATATTTCATAGCATGCCATATAGCATTCTATGAAAATTGAATACTATGAAATACTCGTGGCAACACAGTGTTTCGATGCCGGATAGATTGACGCATTTGATGGGAATGACATCCCATAGAATCCGTCTCATACATAGGTTGACAGAATACAGCCGATGACTTTCTGTTATTGCTTTCTTTTTAAGCTACGACAACTTCTCTTTATTCGCTCAAAGCCTCTACCAATGTAAATACTTACTCTCAATTTGTGAACGGATAACATAACAAAATTTATATTCTATCCAGCTGTCAGTCGATTACGTCAACGGAACGGATTCTATTTGCCGGGGCCTTAAGAGAACGAACTCAGTCGCTCATTGCAAATGTAAATTTGACAGATGGCATATTTTTATTCAATTTTCGAATACTTTGTTTTGTTCAATTTGATCATCTCACCAAGCACCTATAATGAGAAATTTATTAATTGACAGATCGCTATGCAGGCAAAAGTATTATGTTGATTATGGTTGAGCCTTTATTTTTGTTTAAATGGCTACGTCAAAAAAAAAAAAAAACAAAACATGAATGAAAGTGTAATTTGTTAAAATATTATTATATCAACATATTAAAAATAATACTATTTAAATGACCTTCATTTTCTTGCTGGCAAATGAATCTTTTTTAACTATTTTGCATTATATCATGCACCGTTTCTAAGCTCGTGAATTGTTTTAGGCCTGTTTATGTTAACTCGTCTCTTAAGGTAGATCCAAAGCAAGGAAGAAGGCGAGGAATGAGCGCGAGCGCGAAATCGCATCTCTGGTCAGAATGGTACCCATAGCTATACAAATAAAAAATTCAGAACACGCAACTCAAATACGAGGGCGGGTCAATAAGTCCGTGACTTTTTGAATTTCTGACCTCTTTACTGAAACAGCAACACTGCTCCTGTCAACAGGCATCTGTCAGTTGACTCCTGTCAAAATGTAAACTTGCTGCGTCAGTTAGTTTGTGTTTGACAGCTATTTTTATCAGACTACTCACTAATTTGAGGAGAAAATGGAAAAAAGTGAATTTCGTGTGCTTATTAAGCATTATTTCTTGCGAAAAAAAACCATTACCGAGACCAAGGCTAAGCTTGATAAATACTATGGGGACTCTGCACTATCGATTTTAATGGTAAAAAATTGGTTTACTGAATTTCGTTATGGCCGTACAAGCACTAAAGATGCCGAACGTCCTGGACGCCCAGTTGAGGTCTCTACACCCGAAACAATCGAAAAAATTCACGATATGGTGTTGGCCGACCGAAGATTGAAAGTGCGAGAGATTGTGGAAGCCGTAGGGATCTCGCTTGGCTCAGTGGTTTCAATTTTGAATGATCACTTGGGCATGAGAAAGCTTTCCGCAAGATGGGTGCCGCGTTTGCTCACAGTCGACCACAAACGCATGTGCAGTTGCCATGGCAAAAATCCATAAATTGGGCTATGAATTGCTCCCTCATCCACCCTATTCTCCAGATTTGGCTCCGAGTGACTACTTCTTGTTCCCAAACCTGAAGAAATGGCTTGGTGGAAAAAGATTTGACTCCAATGATGAAGTCATCTCGCAAACAAAGGCCTATTTTGAGGACCTCGACAAATTATTTTTTTGGAAGGGATAAAAAAGTTGGAGAAGCGTTGGACAAAGTGTATAGAGCTCAAGGGAGACTGCGTTGAAAAATAAAATTATTTTTTTATCAAAAAATCTGTGTTTTAATCCAAAAGTCACGGACTTATTGACCCGCCCTCGTACATACACCTTAAGGTATATACACAAGAAGAATGGGCGTCGGAGATTTAGAGAATTAGGAATACTGGAATAAAAAGCGAAATCTATATTTTGCAAAATGATCAACTGAAAAGTTTTTAAAAAAACATTATCGCTTCGTCTTCTTGGAGCAACATGCAAGGGTTATTCGGTTATTCTCAACTACCGAACTCAAAAAATTCTCTATTATTATTAAAGAGCACCCCAGTGTTAGTTTTAATTTTGTTGGGGGCTAAGGCCCCCTTTATTTGTTTTAATACAAGCTAAATCTTACTTAAAAACTAACAAAAAGATTTAAGAGATAGGGACCAAGAACGGATAGGTTTGAGTAGACCTTCGGAACTTACGGGATATTAGTTCGTTGGAAACGTAAGACGTGCGAGGGTATCTTCTTGGAATAAAGAGGAGACAAGGGTATCGAAGAGGAGGTCTCAACAGGGTGGTAAAATAAAAGTGTCATCCCAGGGTGGTCCTTGAAGAGTATACCGAAAGAAACGGCGCTAAATGCTCTGTATTCGTGATATATGAACTCGCTGAAAGAGGGACCATGCTTAGCTAGCATATTCGAGAAGGCGTCGGATAAAGGTAATGTACCCATAAAGGGACCTGGTCACATAGGGGTTGGAACATTCTTTCGATCATCGTTTTATAAAACCAAGTGAAGTGTTAGCTTTGAGAATTATCTTAGTTTAAGTTTAACTCTTTATCGTACAATATTCTAAGGTCGCGAAAGGATTTAAAATGGGTATGGGTTAGATTTTCAGAAAACAAGGTCACAAAATCATAGGTTGACATTTAGAGATATTGAGTTCTTAGCAATTTTTTCAACACCAAGTAGAAAACCTATCAAGTTCTTCTTGAAGTAGTATAGAGTCATGGGGTGAGGAAATTGATTTAGAGAACTAAGTATCGTCGGCGTAAATGGGTAGAAAACAGTGTTAAATAATTCTAATTGTTTTGTGAATGTTCGCCATTATCTTCTAAAAAAATAAGAACTAGAATATGTGGTTCCAAAAAGATTAATGACTTGTTTCAAACCATTAAAAATATGAACTTATATTCGAGAGTTTCCAACTGTTGTTTTTCTCTTGTAGGCGAAAGGATTAATGGATTATGTACGTCCTCGTAAAAACCAAATTCCTCTTTTCATTCATCAAGAACTGATTACAAGACCTCCCCAGAACTAGCAGCTAATCGAAAATAGATCATAGATAGATATGAAGCATATTTCAGAGCTTTATCATATTATTTTTGATTGAAGCTCTGGATCAAGGACCAATAGAAACTTACTTTGTTGTGTAAATAGCTCTGCATTTACTCTGTTAATATTATGAACAACGTAGAAAATTAACGAAGTGACATTATGTTTGGAGGAAGATAATTATTTGTTTTAATTTTCGCTTATCAAATTTACAGAATTGCATTTGCAATTTATAGTTGGTTCTTCAAGTGTTAGTGCTGTTAAGTACAAAATGTTTCGATCTAAAAAATAATATAATACATGCTAGAGAACAACTGCATACTGCGACTGATACTGAATTTGTTTTATAAAATGTGCTATGGGAATTTCTTACTTCTTTATTATCTTCATTGCAATTTTGTCTGCTACAAAGTATTAATTTGAAAATTAATCTTTCTTTTTCAGTTCTTCACACATCGGCGAGTTTAGCGTTAAACGAAAGTTGGGATCCAGACGTGAGGTAAAATCTTATCACTTAAATAAAAATATTCTCTTTTTCTTACTCAGTATACTTATTTGGATTTTTTGGATTGCTTTCAGGGATGACATGGAGATGATGTTAAATAAAATAGTTCCAGAAGGCTTACCGTATAGGCACTCTTGTGAGGGACCTGATGATATGGTAATTATTTATATTTTTAAATTTGATTTCACTATAGAATTATGAAGGGTATACAGGTGTTACTATTTTGAACAAAATCAAGATTTATCAAAATGAAACTAATGAATTGAACTATCCAGTGATCCTTCCTTAAATTAAATGGTCGGTCACTTATCGATAAACCCTTCGTTACTTTTCACGATTGTTGCATTATTAAAAAGAGTAAACCTTCCTTTATTCAAATGACTGCCTCGGCTGGCTTGGCAGTATCCATCCTGTCAGCTCAAGTTTTTAATGGATTTTCGATGGTTTCGGCTCCTATTTCACAAAAAGCTTGCCAAATATTGTTTTCGAGTTCCTGAATCGTATGTGGATTGTTCGCGTAGCATCGGACTTTAATGGCATCCCACAAAAAAAAGAAATGGCGTCAAACCAACAAGCAACATCACCAAGACTGCTGATTACACGATTTTTGAACTAAGTGTGCAATAAATCTATTATTTGACAACTTGTGTGGCAAGTAGCCCCATCTTGCTGAAACCTTAGCTCGCCAAATCCAGTATATCTGTCTATAAATTATGCGTTATCATGGCACGGTAGCGCTCTCTACGAGTGTTTACTGTAAAATTGGGTCAATAATGGCTACAATCAATAAAATACACCAAACGGGTATTTGCTCAGGATGCATTTGCTTCTCTATGACTACGTGCCAATTTTTTGAGTCTCCAGTATGGCAATTTTGTTTATTTACATATCCGCCGAGATAGAAATGGACCTCATCTATGCAAAATTATCGGCAATTTCAAGCTGTAAAGCTATAACGAAGCGGGTAGTCTGTGCTTCGTTGAGCACACAGAACGAACACGGGTATATGTTCTGTTTTAAATCAGCAAACCAGTCTCACGAACTTTCTTTATAATCTTGCGTATACTAGCTGCAGTTGGTGCGTTATTTCGACTGAAATTTCTTTTCAAAATTCGCACTGTATCAGCAATATAGTAACTTTGCGTTATTTCCAAACGTTGTTCAAGTAGGATCCCCGATCCATTTTGTGTCGCTAAAAAAATAAAATACAGAGTTAATGTAAATTTTTTAAGCGAATACGAGCTGTCAGTATTAAAATAGCATGTGATTCAAAAAGAACCCAACAGATGGCCTCCGCTTTATAATGTTCCTTGGTTCTAAATAAGTATAATACTGGAAATTGGTATTTTTCTGTTTCTCGGTTTAAATACAAAATAATTTCCTGATAAAATAGTAAAGTCGGCTTCCATCTGACTAGTCTATGTATTCCATCTGAATATTGCTTTTGTTGAGTTCACGAATTTATTTCTGACATCGATATGCTTGGTTCCCGTTCAATACACATTTGACGTGATTAACTCTATTTCTAAATATTTTGAATATACTGCTCCAAAATTGCTGAATTCACTACATCGACTCTTACTAAATTTAATGGTTAACAAACAACATCAGTAACATCTGGAGGATTAATTATTTGATTTAATTTTTCCATTTTCAATAAATAAACAACTCAACTGATGTAAAGTTGTTTGTAGTTGGGTCAAGAATTCGATATGCCATCGATTCTTCACTCTATCCAATTAAAATGCACTGTTATTTTGTAGGGTCGAACTTTTTGCGTTAACTATTGCACCCAAACACTATCAAACGAATTAAGTGCGGCTTTTGCCCCGATCACTTCTCTGGTGTTATTAAAGTTTAGTAGTTTTGTCTAGAAGTGATTGATAGTTAAGAAAGACTAGCACACGCGATCGCCACCCAGCTTTGCAGTTCCAGTTTATCAAACAATAAATTAGTTGACATCATTTCGGAAAGAGAATTTCACCTCTGAACTCCAAGCAGTCAATTCTTTTCAAGTCAATGACTGCCTCCACAGCGAGTATGATTTTTCATATTCAATAGATCCTTGTAAGGAAAAGTTTGACCTGCATGATAAATACGATCTTAAAGAGTCCAACTTTAGAAATCGATTGTTCGTGGTCTTGATTTTCCGATTTTTTGTTTTTTGACTAAAAGCTCAATTGTTTGCCTGTCGGCATAATTATAGCTCCCAAAATTTAAGTTTAACGTACGTATGATGGTCGTTAATTTTGATAAAGAATTTGGATGATTTGTAATTAAATAGTTCAGAATCTGGAACACAAAGAGACATACATATATCAGAAGTTGGTATGCATGAGTTCAGAGAATCTCTGTTGAAAAATGAAATAATTGAAATAATTGGAAATTGGAAACACTTAAGATACAAGAGAAAGGTGACAATGAAAGACTGCGATTTTCAGTTAAAAAATGATTTTATTTTTCTACGTAATCTCCCTTGACACACTTAGTCCAGCGTTTCCCTAACATCAGTATTCCTTCCCGGAAGTAAGAGTCTGGAAGGCTGTGGAAATATTCATCCCTTTCAATTTTTTCATAGGATGCGAAGCGCTTCATAGAAACAAATTTCTTCAAGTTTGGGAATAGATGGAAGTCTGAGCGTATCCAATCAGGAGAATAGGGGTAATGAACGAGCAAAACGTACCCCAAATCCCATTGTGCATTGTCCTTATGATAGACGATTTTTTTTTTCTTCAAACCAAGCCTCTTCTCGCGAATTTTGGCATCCAGCTGCTTCCTGCTGTTTCGTTTCTGGCGTGTAGTGGAGTAATCATGTCTCATCCATGGAGAGAAATCGCCGCACAAAATCGGTCGGATCCCTATTAAATCGGTCCAGAGATTGCTGCGAAAATAATTCGCGCATTCGCTTTTGATCAGCATTCCGCAAATGTGGCACTTGTATGTTGCGCAGAGCTTTCGCATCTCTTAGTTTTTTTGCAATATGTTTCGCAAACTACTTGAGAAAACAAGTTGAAACTTGTCATATGAACTAATGACACGAGCACCTAGTGAGGAAAAATAAATTTTTGTTGATTGGAACGGTATTTCTGCGTCAGGCAGAGAACTTTTCACCTTGCCCTCGTATGCCCTCGTATGGCTTTATAGCTAATTTTAATGTGGTTGCCTTCTTCTGTTCTAAGATGTTAATCATCTTTTACAGATAACAATGGTATATTGTTGACAATCTCCAGGGCTGTTGTTGCAATTTCTTGTGAGCTTCTATCTGAATGAATCCAACTACAAGAAGTCCAACATTCGGGTCTATGTTCATCACGAGTATCATTTGTAACACTGATTGCGAAAGTCAATTTAAAAAGCGTTTTCTTGAGGGATAGTTATTGCCTGTGTTTTATCTATTTGTGCTCCAGCTGGTTCTCTTAGAGGTCTTTTTTGTGGTTGTCCCCAGTTCTTGAAAAAAAGACCTGTGCTTGCAAACATCGCCCTTTCCTCTACCGGTCCAAAAGTTTATATAACTGAAGGCATTGGTGTACTTTCTCATTTCTGTACTTTTACTACATACGGTCAATTATGATCTAGAGTTCGCAAGTAGAATGGATATTGCCTATAAATGTCTTTCAGAAATTCCTTTAAAAAAGTTTAAAAAAAAAATTGATTATTCTATTTATATCTGTATTAGTTTTGTAGAAAGAAATAACTGCTTACTTCCCTTATAGGGTAAGCTCCCTTCTAAAATATTTGATATAAAAAAAATTGTAAAATTTCTCTTTTTAGCCGGCCCATGTGAAAGCATGCTTTCTCGGTAGTTCACTGACAATCCCCATCACCGATGGAAAACTCTCCTTGGGTACATGGCAAGGTGTATGGCTATGCGAACACCGTGATCAAGCTGGATCCCGTAAATTAGTTATAACATTATCTGGTTGCCCTAGAGAATCGGCACGTAGCCCATTGTCACCGGTATCGCCAATTGCATCTACATCCAGTTAGGGAAGGCCTCGCTCCGCCCGCGACAGCCGGTAATCGCGGGGGAGCGACAATAATGACATCATTTCGTCGAAATTAATTTTTAGAAAAAATTTAGCTAATACGAAATTATATACGACAGCAACGCAGCAGCTGCCAACATCAACGGTAACAACAACAACAGTAACAATTTCGAATGTTTCTACAATAAGTCCTAGTAATATAAATTTACCAACAACAACAGCTACAACAACTACTACAACATGTGATACAGCAATAAAACCACAGCAAACCGTAGTAGTAACATCGTCGTCGTCATTATTGTCCTCAACATCCGCATTAGCTAAATTTAATAGAATTATCGATAATACAGTGCCCGCAACAAATTATTATTCCAGAAAACAACAGCAAAAACAGCAGGCAAATGTATTTAATAATACTAGAAGAGAAATTAATTCCACAATAACAACAACAACAACAGCAACAACAATAACAACAACAGCAGCAACAACAACTGTAACAACAACAGTAAATGCAGATAATAATTATTATACGAGTAACAATTGGTATAATTCTTATTATTCTCCAACAAACGATAATCAAACAAAACGAAATGATGTGCATTATTTGTTGAAACAATTAAATAGTTTTAGTGATATAGAAGAAATAGAAATTGTTGATTTGCATCGTAATAGTAATCATTATCATTCGCAAATGCAAACGCAACCGCAGTCACAAAGGAGAAGATTAATGAAATCATCAATAGGTAGTGGAACTGCGACTGCGACTGCGACTGCAACATCGTCGGCAACACCAACATCGTCATTGTCAAATAAATCATCGCCAACATCAGTATCGCATAAAATTCGCCACTCTGATTGGGGCGAAGGTACCGAAGTGAGTGTAGGCGAATTATTCGAAGATGGGGAAACGAGTGGCGACGATCATACACATGCTCATCTGCTCCTGACACAACAGTACGATGATTATATATTTCAATCCTGCCATTATTTGGAAACCAGTTGTTTTGCAACAACCATAACCACTGCCATCGCTGGGAGCAGTAGTCATGAGTTTCGGCCTTCAACGTCAACCACATCGGCGGCCTCATCGAATTCAAGTAGTGCTAATAATAAATTTAGGAGTCCTATAACTACAATTGTAACAACTGAAGTAGTTACTACGCCACCGCCACCATCAACCACAACACTAACGCAAATGCCAACGCCAACGCCAACGCCAATGCCAATGCCAATAGCAACAGCAACAGCAACTGCATCAACGTCAACAGCGGTAATGCCATTGCATGCAGCTAAAGCGACAGCAACAACTTATTGTACCACCAGCCGTCTCACTGGTAGCGAGATCATACAAACTGAACTCTCAACATCGTCGCGCTCATCATCGTCTTTAGCTAAAAATGGTGGCTGCAGCAGTAGCAGCAGTGATGAAAGGCGTGCACCATTTTTTAAATGCTGTTACACACCGCTTGATCGTTGGCGTGAAAAACGTCACGCTGGCGCTAGTAGTAGCGGTGGTGGCTCTGCAGCCAGCGGGAGTGGTCATCGTACTACACACAATGGTACTGGCAAAGCTACTGCTACTACTAGTCAACATCAACAACACCATAGAACTGGTCTTGGCGATCCCGTTTGACATACGACGATAAAACAATAACACTTTAGCGAAATTACCTTCAAATTGATAATTACAAAAATTATTACGATAATAAAAAAAAATCACAAAAAACACATTCACATATTCATACACCAACACACACACAAACACAAAGTTGTGTATTTTTTTTTTTTTTTTTTGTCTAACAAACAAAATAGAATTTATACTTTAAGTTAAGTTTTTTGTCTTATGAATTTAATTCCAATAAAACAATGAAACAAAAAAGCAACACAAAAAAGAAGACATTTAGTGATGTGAACAATTGAGAGTTTTGGAAACTTGGATACTTTTGTAATTAGTTTTAAAATAAATAAATGAAAAAAAATAAATAAATAAAAACAAAACGTAGGAAGCAAAAAACAGTAAAACACAAAAAATAACAATGAATTCAAAGTAATATGTAAGAAAAAGCAAAGAAAATTAAAATAAAATTGCATTATTCAAGAAGAAAAGTAAAATTTAATAATTAAATCTGTAAAAGCAAATTCCAATTCTAGAGAGCTTGTAAGTTTAAAACTAACAAAAACAAAAAATCGGCTTGAAAAGCTTTTTTTTCTTGTTTTGTATTTTTCTTTATTGGCAAATATATTATTATTTATATATAATTTTTATTTAACTGTGCACCCAAGTACGTAGGTAGTACATGAAATCAGCAACAAGAATGAGCAACTAAGGAGAATGTATTGGTATTGGCTCTATAAACTTTTTTGCCTTCAAATTCAATTTACTTATTTTATTTTTATTAATTATATTTATTCATATACAGCACATACATATTGTTCCATACAAATAATTAACACATACAAAAAATCCATATTATGGTGCAGATTATTCTTTTATTTTATTTAATTTTTTTTATTTTTTGGTTTTATTAGTTTAAGTTGGGTTTATCGTTTTTTGTTGGCGAAATAAATGGGTTTAAAATACGCACACAATTATTTTTTGTTTCTTTTGTTTTGCAGCTCTAAAATATTTTTTTATATTTTAAACACCAACTCACATTTTTTTATTCCGTGCATACAGCCACTGTTTCTGGCATCAGCTATCGTTTGGTCATTAAACTGGTGAATTCATTTCCGTTTGGAGCCAGTGGACTGAAACATGAAGAACCACTTTGCCCAATCCAATAAAGTCTTCTCTTTATTTACATACATAATTTCGAGGAAAATTTTCCAAAACTGTATAGTATGCAAATTATTTGGTTGTTCTATACGAACTATTTGATTCTGATTCTTTTTTATAAAAATTCAAATAACCCGACGTGGACACTATAGTTCGAACCATTTTGATCAACAAATCTCTCATAAACGGACAAAATTCAAAAATCCCATTCGCATTTGTGTTGTAAATCGAAATTGGTGATACCCCTTTAAACATGTATGCATTGTGTTGATAAAAACGAATTGGGTGATTTTATTTAACTTGCAACAATCTATGCTAAATTTCACGAAGGACTCGATTTTGAAAATGATTTCGCCGGTTTTGTTCAAATAGATACAAATGCCTGCACTTGAAGAACAAAGCGATACTATGGACATAAGTGATTCAGAAGAAGAATCTAATGAAGAAATTAGTGAGCCCATAACATCATATGAGGAGGCATTAAATATTGTTGCGCGTTTGAAACAATTTCCCAAAAATGATTTTGTAGCTTTTCAGTATAGAAATATCGAGAGTCATCTTTTGAAAATGAACATATTAAATAATTGTTAATTTAACCTATCAACCATTACAAAATTCTTTCAACCAAAATAGTAATGAAGAGTAAAGACTTGTACAATGTATGTATTTACTTAATCTATACATCTAAAAATATGTATGTTTGTAAATGGAATATGAATTATTAAATATTCACGAATTCCCATAACCGGACAAAAACATTGCGACGCTGAGAGTCCGGTTATGAGGAATTTTACTGTATATTCCTGGCATTGTCAAGATTGAACCGTTGACCAACACAGTATGCTGTTCAGTCTATTTTGCATGTAATGTGTCGAGTCCCTCATCATATTGTACTTGACAGCGTTTTACGTTTCTCCTTGTTGAAGAAATGAAATGTGATTTGGGTTTTTCGATGCCCACCAGACTTCCCATAAACTTTTCTGGATAAAGACCGGGCTTGAGATGGTCTTTTGTTTTGTCGTCTGCATTCAACTATTGTCCATGCGGTGGTCATACAGGATCCACTTAGCATCGCAAGCAATTATTCGATGTAAAAAACGACATATTTTGGTGTCTTACGCAAGGCGATGTAGAGATTTTTACCCGCAGTGATACACACTTGCCCAGTTTCCTTACTTTTCTTTTGAGAGAGAAATAACGGTGTCGGCTTTATGTTCTCGACGCCCTAATCTCAAAAACAAAACACTCAAACCAACGTCGAATGATGCTTTCGTTAACTGCTACATCCTCAAATGCATCATTATTATTTCTCGTTGCAACAGGCGCTTTATGTCACGGTTTTAGTTCAAAGCATGTTAACCAATTCCAATAAATTTTACTTGTATCAAACCCTGGAAGTCTCAAGTGTCAAATATATGCAGAACTTTAACTTAGGAAAATTCCACATTTTGACATTCATAGATGGTCACTCGAGTGCTTCATTTTTAGGGCTGAACCGAAAATCGGACATTTAATATGGCACAAGGTCCAAAATCGAGCGTCCAACGTTACTGGCTGCTTATTAGTTTGGGACCATAGTGTATTTGTCTGGATGGATGCCAAATATATGGAACATGTATTTGACAAAAAAAGAACAGAGTTCATATACAAGCTTTAACAAACTCTTAATGTTTCCCTAATATAATTTTTGTTTTGTTTTCTTCGAGTAAAGACGCTGGGTGAAGTTTTTTCATTTTTTAGTAATAATTTCTTTTTGTTGTGGTGGTTGATGGGCATGGTCATCTCATATACATTATTTTGGCCACAGTTGTTTTTAAGCGTTTGTAGATAGCTAGTTCTCGTTTGTTTGTCAACAAGACGCTCATTGAAAGCTCTACCTTTTCGATTCGAGAACGCGCATGTTAAAACTAACTTGCAATGCAAATACGCATCCTAGCACGGACAGCCTGTTTTGTTAAGTTCAGGAGATTTGAAGAACCAGTAGATATTTAGGTTTCAACTTAAGATAAACATGTCTTAACAAATTTATTTGCTTAAGGGTATTAGTACTTTTAAAACCGTTATGATATTTATCTCAACAGAAACAATACCCGTTTAAATGGTAAATATTTGCATTCTACAGCAATACACCACATCTTTTCGCTTGCTGGTCGATGTGTCCATTGATTTTTCAAATTTCAACTGGTCAAGTTCTCAGATCAAATTTTTTAAAATTCTTAAGCAAAATGATAAAATGTCTCTATGTGAGTGGTTTATAAAATATATTTTTTTCTCATAAGATAACTATTAATACTTAGAAACAAATTTAATCCGCAAAGCAGAAGGTCTAACTGATTTGTAACATAAACATTCATAATTATTATAAGAGATTGAATGAGAGTAAGAAATGAAACGCAAAGCTCAACAATTTCTTTATAAGAACTTGACGCATATCCCCTTTTTGCAGGAATAGCAATAATACTCGTACAATAGTCTTAAAAGAATATGTCATTGGACCTACATAAAAAGAATACTCTGAAAATATATAGAATTAGTATAGGTACATAAAAAGCAGCTTTGGGAAATATTTTTTTAATAGCATCCCTTCTTTAAGGTTTTTGATGGGTTGCATTTAAGAGGACCTCAAAACAAAAACGCAGATATTGTTATTGATTTTTCCTCAGCCGGTGAAAAACTCTAGTATGTCTCTGCCGCCAAGCAGCGTCAATTTCAACTTCAATATTACAATTACTTATGTCTGTTCGTATGCCTTAACTCCCTTTAATTGTATTTTGATTAAAGAATTATGAAAAAATCTAGCTGTCCTTAGTAAGCCAGGAATTTTTCTCTGTTTTGCAGCTCTTAACCTTGCATGTAATTATTGTGTATCTTCTTGAAAAAAACTCAGAGCCATTGCAACATCTTGATCCTTCTGATCCTAAAGTGTTAGTTCAAAAGAGGTTTTGTGTACGATGGCCCCGAATAAGAATTCGATCATTCGAGATAATCATAACTGTCCTTTTCTCTTATAGTAGCTATTCTTCTTTTTTATTAACCGTTTAAATATGTAACGAATAATTACAATACATCTAATTTGACGTATGTTCCCACGTATCTCTATGATGCTACGCGGCGTGACGGTTGGCTAAATGCGAGTATATGGACCTTATAAACATTCTGCACACAAGGCTTTTCATTTCAATGATCCAATAATTTTTATTTCGGCTTCTTCTTCGAACTTTGGCTGGAACTTATGCCTCTAGTATTTTTTCCACCGAATACTTCTATGGGACTCGTTAAATATAGAACAGCAAAATCAGCTCATTTCCTTAGCCTGAAGTTTGTTCGCTATCGGTTTTTTAACGTAGTGCAAAGTCGTTATGAAATTGCGTTTTGTCAAACTCACTAACATTGCAACGTTTTCATTTCCGTCGCAGTCATTTCTGTTTTATATGTTCATACTTTAAACACATATATATAAAAGGCCTTTTAGTTTGTGTGATATTTTTTTATAACAAAATACTGCGGGGTCTTGGCACCTTTCAACCTACCCGTGCTGACATTGCGTTGGCGCAAAGCGTGCCATATTGGCATCCTAATTTTTCTTATGTGTAATGATATAGCAAATGTTTGTATTTTAAACCAGAAAGTCTGACACAACGTTCCTTATAGAGTAATTTGACCGGATTTAGTCTGGTCAATTAGACTCTGATAGGACCCTCATTTATATAATTACAAGGTTTAACCTATCTGTACAGTATAGTTGGCGGATTTACATAAGCATGATACCATATGATCTTTATGAAGAAGAGCTTCATTAAAAGTGAGGATGATGTTTTCGAAAAGAACTTGGCTTGAACTTGGTTTTTTTGCTTGACCTCTGCATCTTTGTGAAACATTGAACATGCATAAACCTGTAGCAATGAAGATTAAAAAGAGCAGAAGCGTTAAAACTCCCAATTAGCCATGATGAAGCCAACAGAAGTTCATAAGCTTTCTTTTTTTTAAAGAAATATAACTTGATGTAAAAATCTGAATATGATATAAAGTGTTCGCTACCTAAAATGCCCAGATCCAGGACTGACGGCATTTTTGTTCATTTGTTCATTAAAATACAATCGAGAAAATTGATCATGGTATAAGGAATTCGCGATCGGATTGTGTTGCACCATATAAATTTCAGCTTTAGTGAACAATTAATTAAAATAAAACAAGAGAGAGATTGACTTCAAAAATTATGTCTGTCCAACCACAGGTTAAATCCAAATGAAATTTCTAAGCAATAAAACAAAATCAATTGTTTGCTTATTTTAATGCCAAAAACTATCGACTGAGTTTTACCTAATTTTACAAAATGTTATTTAATTTTATTTATTTAAAACTTGATTTTTTTATTTCATTTCGCTGCGGTTTATTTTTTCTTCAACACATAAACAGACAACACTATTTTGGTTCAATCAATCACTTATAAAATTTTTAACGAACCACTGCAAATTTAAACAGCAATATTTCTCACCTTTTAAGATACTTTTTTTGTTTCAAAAATATGTTTTAACAGTTAGCATTTTAAAAAACCAAAAGAAAAAGTACTTCTTGCTAAACTGAAATAAGAAAATAAAAATAGATTAAGAACATTTGTACACATTTAGAACGCTACCTTTTTTATTATATAATACAAATAAAATAAAAATAATAATGAAAATGTTTTCTAATATGAAAAATAGAAACAATTTGATACCCCAAAAAGAAAAGAGATTACAAAAAACCAAAAAAACAACAAACCAAAAAACAACAACAAAGAATATAAAAGATAATAACAAACAAAATGAAATTTTTTTGATATGTGATGATTTGTTACAGTAACATGTATGATTCTAGTTATTTTATTATTACAAAAGAAAACAAAACAAACAAAAACCAAAAAGCAAATATAAAACAGACTTATAGGTAAAAGAAAAACAAAAACAAACTAGTCAAATTCATTAAACAAAACCAAAAATATATAAGTAATGCAAATATATACGCCATCGTATGTATATATAGAACACTTACTTTTAAGATTAGCGTGACACGATATTAAATTAAAATAAAATAAAATAAAACCAAAACGAAGAAAAAAAACTTACAAAAAGTATATATATATATATATATATAAATAAATATAAATATATTGTCAACTTTGCACAAATCCGAAAAGAATGGGAAATTTACAAAAAAGAATGATTTAAAGAAATGATAAACAATTTTCTTTGCTGTATTTAATTAAAGATATATTATATATACGAGTACATATATGCATAAATGATGATAATCTTATTTTGGTGGAGAAAAAGGGAAACATTTCCTTATACATCTATTCAACACAGACATCACAAACATAGATACACCCTTTAAAAAAAAAAAAAACATACACAGCAAAACAAAACAAAGAAATTTTTAACAAAATAGACTTAAAATTTAAAAACAGTTTTATATACATAAGAGTACGTTCTTGTATATCTATAATCATAAAAAGAAAAAGAAAATGCAAAGAAAATCACTTAATGAATATTATACACCTGGCTTGTTGCATGTAAATAACACTTAAAAAAGAAACAAAATTAAGAAAATCTGTGGAGTCCTGGAAAAAAAATTATCCTATTATATACGAGTAATATAATTTTTTTTTTTTGTATATAATTTTTTTTTTAAGTTAGAAAGAGTCATATTCTTTTAGGTAACATATTTTGATATCTGATTCGCAATCTTATCTTTCGAAAAATGATTTTCTAACCAATGTCAGAGTTAGAAAAATATGCAAGCCTAAAATGGGTCAATTTTGTTTCCTTTTTTACCAAAGAATGTCAGGCAGTGATCTCCAACGTCCGTGTCCCATATAAGATTCTTTGCCCCAATTGGCTGATCTTTGGAAGAATGTCACATAGTTTTTTGTGTTATGGTTAGGTTGACAGTAATTTCTACTATTGGTACAATTTCTTTTTAAATTAATCGTATCTGTTAAGAGACAAATTTATAAAAAGCAGAGCATTTCTCTAGTCAATTTGCATTTTTTTTCTGCTTCTGTGCGTCTTTCATTGAACATCTGTAGTCAAAGAAGTTGATTCCTGTCACCAGGATGTATTGTTTAGCTTTTTTTCGACGTACTGTCAAATACTGCAGGCAAACTGGAGACAAACCCTTAAGTTCACCGAAGTAAACTCAAGCCGTTGTCCTTAAGTTTTCTTCAACTTGGATTTGATTTTCGCGATCTTCAAATTAACTGCTAGCTTATGTAGGCATGTTTTAACTACATTGGAAAAAATAAGGAATCTGCAACTCTCACTTTTATGGCATCAATTCCCGTTGTATACCCAGCATACTGTAGAAATACTTACCTATCTTTGAAATGTTTTGTATAGAACAACAAACAAAAGTTTCAGGACTTTTGTTTACCTATATTTTCTATATCCTAGTGATCAAGAAACGACAGACCATACATTTATTAACAATGTTGAATTATGAAAGAATTGTCTTTATTTCGCCGAAAACAGAGCAATCCTAATAAAGGGTGGTCCATAATTAACACACGATGTTAATTGTAAATAAAACAAAAAGTTTTCAGAGAATTATCTTAATATTTTTTACTATGATAGAAGGATCTATGACAAATATGTGTGAAACAAAATATCGGCCAAATGCTCGCCACGGATTCGGTGGCATACCCATATCCGATGGTTCATATTGTCAATGACTCTGAGACATAATTGAGGTTTAATGTCGTTAATGTGCAGAATTATCTCATCTTTTAACTCTTGAATTGTTCTTGGCTTATTGACGTACACTTTTTCAAATCAAATCACATGATCGTGGCGGCCAATTAACATCGCCACGACGTGAGACACATAACACGGCCAAAGAAGCCAGTAGGCTTCAGCTCTTGAGTCAATGGAACCTTGTAAGTTTGTAAATTCAAATCTTTTTTCAAAATTCGCATCAGTGATGTTCGTGAGATGTCCAATTGTTGGGCACGACGACGAGTCGAGGTTGACGGCTCTTCTGCCACACTATCGCGAACAACAGTAATGTGCCCGAAATGCATTTTGATTTGAACGTCCATTTTCGTAAAAGGCTTCAACAATCTTAATGCGCTCATCTCAATTTTGTACCTCTCCATGGTTGAATTTGAAACAAAGAAATGTCAAATTAAGTTGGGCAAAAAACTTGACGTTGAGGTGTAACTCACAATTAACATCGTCCATTATGGTTCGACCACCCTTTATGTCAATTAAGTGAGCTAGTGAGCTGTTAATGGAACTTATTCCATAATCCTTATTATGGACGATTTCAATTAATGACTTCGACATTCTAGTAATCCAAAATTGCACGCATACGCATTGACGAGGGCACGCGAATACCAAACGTGGACTTGTTTTTAACTTTTTATCCTGACAAGAACACCGTTGATGTATAGGCTCATGAGACCATTGTGTCATATCAGTTAATTTAACATACACGGGAAAGCGATTTGGAGTTTACTTAACAGCTTCTTTAGGAATTAGAGTTGGTCGTTATGTTTCTAAGCTAACGATGTTAACGTCATTGTAGATATGATAACAGATCATATTCTCATTGGAATGGAATTCCTTATCCCTAATCGGATAAAGTGTATTAAACCAAAAGAAAGTTAGAGAGTAGTTTTCTCAGGCCCTAAAAAACCAAGCTGATAGAGGAAAACCGAAAAAGTTCAGATGAGTCGGAAATGACTGCAACGTTTTCTTAAGCGTGTAAAATTTGAGTACGGCCAAAAATACTACAATATCGCAAAGGTAGTAAACAGTTTGGTTTTTTCAGTGCTCATACACTTAAGAACTATTTCTAACTAAATAGAATACAACATTTATTCACTGGTCATTAAAAATCTTCTCTCTCCTGCCGCAGACCAATTGCACTTATATCTCTTCTTTTCGAGGTCATGGAAACGCTGATAAACCATCTACTCAGGAATTATCTGTAAACACGAAAACTTTTCAACGACTGTAAGTACAGTATTCGTAGCAACAGATCCACTATTAATTTGATAGCACGTCTCTCCGAAAATGGAAACAAAATCTACATCAATCTGGTGTATCGAAGCAATTTACGAGTATTTGATAAACTCTTTTGTCGAAAATGCCTGCATGTTGAATCGGTAAATCATTTCTTCAATGAATTAGAAATTACGTTTTGAAACGTTTAATTAAAGTTTTCTTAAGCTCGTTAAATTGCGATATAAACAGCATAAATAATTGGAAAACCGTCAACAGAGTGGAAAAAATTTTCAACAAATACCTGCGTATAGATTTTGGTACCCTGAGTACTGTGGTACCGATGGCTAAATTTTGAACAAAGTCGACTAACGCGGTTTTCCTTTTGACCACAGAATTGTTATTTCCTGCAAATTAGATTAGATTCGATAGAAAACCTTGTTTTAAGGTTATAGGGAGTAAAAGCCATTTTGAAATCTCGTTCCCTTTTGACTTTGTTTCTTACTATTTGAAACGTGTTTTCTTAATTAAATCTAAGTTTTATTAGCGTCAATTAATGTCTCTATATTTAAACTCTACAGAATATGATACACTTCACCAATGAAAAGAAAAATAAAATTTTCGGTAACAAATCAGCTGTTCATTTTCAAATGGCAGAATCAGAAGTGATAAGCGACGAAAATTTTTGACAACATGTAGAGTAGAATACTCGTATCACTGCATTTAGGGCGAAAATCTTAACCTTGTTTCAGATATTTTATCACAATAGGCTCAAGAAATCTTTTCCGATGCATAAATTCGAAGACAACTCTGTTCATAAAGAACTTCAGAAGTCTGGAATAGAATTTGGACGTCAAGTTCTTCTGTTTATTTATTAATTTCCATTCGGCTACAAATACCTGACTTCTTTCTTCTTAAGTATCTAAAGTTAATATCACAGTTTTTAACTGCGTGCGTTTCATTCGAAAGATATGGGATTGTTATGGCTTAGAGTATTTGAAAGCTCAAGGTAGTTGTCCTCCTCCCGTTTGTTTTAATTATCATAAGTAAGATTCGTCGCTTCGTCGAGACATTGTAAGCACGACGATACCTTTAGAAAATCATTCTTTCCCAGCGATATGATAAACTTACTTTAAGAGCTTTGGTAGTGTTGTGGATTTATGAAAGAAGTATGTCTTTAAAACTTATGATTTGTTCTGCTTTATAATGGTCAATTGTATATAGATAGCGCTACTTACTATTTTATTTTTTTCGTTTTCGTAATTATTTTTTTAATAATGCTTTCTTATTCCAATAAATTGTTTTTCTTTGTAGTAATTAATAATAAAATGAATATGCCTTTTGTATATAGTCGAATATTAATAATAAACGCTTCGCATTAATTCACCTTATAAATAGAAATTCGCAATCAAACCAAAATTAAACTTCAAATAGCTTTTAACTACTCTTAACAGGAATTGATTAATGCACATTTTCCTCTTTTCATTAAAACATATTTCAAAATTACATATTCAATTTTTCTGTTTCTTATTTTTGAAAATCAAAAAAAGGAAATTAATTATTTTCAATCATCCCTTTTCGAGTAAAAATCCATCTTTCCAATTTTAATTCTGTTCAATAAGCGATTGCATTTCCATAACAAAATAAATAAAAATACAAGTATGTAATACCACCAAAAAGTCGCCAACAACTATTTAAAAACACATTCAAACTAATTTTAAAAAAAAAAAACTGTAAGAAATCAAAAAAAAACAAAATACATACATTATGCAGCCACAGGAGAAAACGACAAAAAAAATATTAATTAAATGCTAACATAATATTTTCGTCCACTAAAATAAGCTTAGAACGTATTTTTAGTATAACTTAAACAAAACAATACAACAGCAAGAAATGCATAAACATAAAAAAAAATAAAAACAAATCTATCTTTTAGAAAATTTGAAACTGACATAGATACCATTCAACCAAAACCAAAAATAAAGATAAATAATATAATTAAATAGCTTACAACAGATAAAAATGAACAGAAAAAATAAATTCAAAAAGCAAATATTTTTCATACAAAAACAACACGAACAAAATAGAACAAAAAAATAAATAAATAAAGTCAACAAATCTACTTGAAGGAAAAAAAAATGTTTATTATAAATTTGCAATAATTTGAGTATTTATAGGCACCCCATGCATTATTTATATATATTTAAAAACAAAAACAAAAAAACATCAATATGTATAAAATAAATAAATACAACAAATAAATTGTGTTCTTTTAGTGCAATTTGAATTTTCAAAAAAAAAAAAAAAAAACGTACATAATTCTTTTTCGGGATGTAATTTCCTTTGTATATTTGTAGATACAACAGAAAAATTAGTTAAAGATATATCCTAAGAGGAAACGATTAGTTTTAATATTTTCAAAAAAAAAAAACAAAACAAAATATAAATTTAAGCAAATTTGAAAATAATTTTTTTAAAACAATGAAAATCAGAAAAAAAAATTGAAAAACAAAAAATGAAAACCGCACATATGAAAGAATGCACTACACAATACGAACGCCACTGATAATAAAGCTTTAAAAGAAAATTTAAAATAAACAAAAGAAAAACAAAAAAAAAACAATTAAAAATAAAAGAAGAGAAACAAACCAAAACATATTAAAAAAATCAATTAAAAACAAAATCATTATGTAGATCATTCCATTTTTTTAAAGTAATATTGTACGATTATCTGCTAGGAAGACAAAGACAGAAAGATAGAAATAGCATTTTAAATGCGATTTAAGTTTGTTTTTTTTTTTTTTTTTTTTTCTTAAATTTAAACACTGTGTTGTTGATAATATTTTTTATTTTATATAAACAAAAGGAAAAAAACAAAAAAAAAAAAGAAAGAAAGAAAATTAAATTTTATACGTATATTTGTTTAAAAAACAAGTAAAAGGTGCTAAATTAATTTTGTGTGTTTTTTTTTGAAGATAATAACTAAATAGAAGGTTGGTAATTATTTTTAAATTACAATGAATACAAAACTGCAATTCCAATTTAAGATTCGATTTAAGTATGTAGTTTATTTAAAATTAATTTAAATATAATCAATATTTAAAAAGAAAAATACAAATAAAATCAAAAGCAAATACATAATTCAAATATTGGCGAAATCACGGCGATTTAAAACCACTTATTCAAGCTACTTTTAGATCCAAATATCATTATGTTGCTTAACAATTAATATACACAATCCTGCCAGTAGTTTAGATACATTATAGATTAAAAAATGAACGATTTAAAATATATTTAAATGTTTCCATTTTTTGTTTGTATCACAGGTTTTGTTTCATCATGTATCTTTTTATAAATTTAATTAGGCGAATAATTTTCAGGTATATCTCACTTTCCTGATGCTTAATGTAATTGAATATATTGTTTTTAAATTAAATTGGGTATTTATAGATTTTAAGGTCTTGTCAAATGTACAAGAGGTACGGGATTTTTGATTTATTATCCTCATCTATCATACTTCCAATAAATTATGACATCTTATTGTCATCAGTTTGAGAAAGAAATGTATGAGAAGATTGACGTAAATAGTAATGGGAGTTAAAAGGAGGAAACCTGTCAGAACCATCACTTTATCTTCTGTAAAATGTCTTATCCAATTCAGAAGATTGGCCTATCCATACAACTTAAACAGCCAGTTGAAGACAAAATGATCTTGTATGTTAAGAGATGTTTACCGCACTAATGATCATACAGTTGGCGGAATTCAGTATTACATATGTAGATGATGCTATGATTCCATTCACCATTACGATATTATTCGAAATTACCATCTTAGTTGAGTGATCTGACTTGCCCGACAATGATGTTTTCGTCTTCTTTGTTTCTTAAAGGGACATGACATCTTAAAACAAATTTGTTTTAATGTTTTAAAATGCATATAATTTTAATAAAAAAGAAGATATCATTTTGAAACTATACATATATATTTTGACATAAAAAAATTCTACAAATTTTTTTTTTTATATACTGGAATTTTTGGAAAAAACCGCAAAAAATTATGGCGGGCGTGATTTCGGCTCACTGGAACATCTCCAAAAAAAAGGAGGTTTTAATCAGCTTCGAAGCCGCCATGGAACGAACTACAAGAAACAATTTTGATCGAATGGCGGCATTTTTTCGAAAATGGTAAATTTTTGGGTCCAGAATCGTATAAAAAATCAAAAACTTTAATACCAATCTTTCTGCCCATAGTTCAATCCATGCATTAATATGTGCACAATGACATATTAAAATTTTAGAAAGATTAGTCAAGTAGGTTTTTTTTTTATCACGCCCGCCAACTCGAAAAACGTGGTTTCGAGAAAAACGCGATTAACATTTTTTAACTATAACTATACGGCTTTTACTCAATGTGCCTAAAACGCTCGTTATATATTTGAGAATCCGAATTTGAGGTTTATATTATTAAAAACGTATTTTTCAATATTTTTTAAACAAGAAACAGTTATAAAAAATTGTTTGATTTTTTTTAAATTTGAAGGTGTCATGTTCCTTTAATAGTGTTTAAAAGTAGTTCTGCATATTCTCAACACCACTTGCATCTCCGCTACGATCTTTTTGTGGTTATCCTCTCAGACATAAATTCGTTGATTGCCTGACACGTCTTTTTTTGCTTCTTGTAAGATTTCTGAACCTTTCTCGTACAACAGTATATTCAGAACTACGACTGTTTATTTGCATTGTAAGTGACAGCATCTCTGTCGATCTCCTCAATGCAATGCCATTGATTCTGAGCTTTTGATGCCATTGATGCTTGTGAGAATGTTGAGGTCAAGGCGCTCGGCAAAATATGTAATGGCTTTTTGCGATGGTAGCAAGATGTGTATTCTGTCAAACTAATTATAGCATATACTTTTGAACACTAACTAATAGAGGCACAATTAATGAACCGTAAACGTATGTCAGAAGCATAGTACAGGAGATAAAATTGTGCACACGATGTTTAGGGGTTTTATTCTCTCTCCACTTGGCATCATCTAAAGGTATTGGTGGGGATAAATGAATGATAGATATTAACTTCGGTCATTCAAACTAAAGCACGAAAACTTCAGTTAGGAAAACTCAAATAATCGGTACCTTTATCAATCACTGCGTAACTCGATTTAGTTATTTCTACCTTTGTGTCTTAGAAGTCTTCTGTGACAGCGTATGACATTCTTTAATTTGTGCTAATATCACTAGATAATATAAGCATCAGAGAGTAAAAAGAAGCCTCGCATTGTATGTTATAATTGGGGCATATTAGGGATTGCAAGGCTCGTATCATGTTCTTACCATTGCTTTAAATGGGTTGATGGTAATTCCTGCTGATTTCTTTGCTTGTTGCTTTTGAGTTTGAAAATATCTATCTTCACCCTGTATTAGACGAAATTGCATGCTATATGCTGAGTAAAGAATTCTACCCGGCAGCGACTTGATTTCCAAAATTATCTCAGTAGGTTTGCTTTAGTGATTTATGTTTCCGATTAAGTTTTCAAACGTTATTTCAATATCCTTCTTCTGCTGGGTCTTGTAAACAGTTCTTTGTTCTTCATTTCTTAACTGCTCAAACTTAAAATGAAGTGAGTACAATATTTACTAGACTAATGATTGACCTGATACAGTTTAACTTCCATATTTGCCAGATCTATGCTGCCAATGAACATATTGTACACAGCTACTATTTCCGCCATGTTAAAATTGTGGTAAAATGAGAACCCCAACTTACTTCAAAGCCATCTTCAAACGTTTAGGACTGAATTTGAAATTCTTTTCCTTGGTAAAAAATACAAAAAAATGCGAGGGATTATATCGGGAGAGCTTTGTAGCTGTATTACGAGGTAATTGCTGAAGGTAATCATTTTCATATATGAAGTAAACTCTATAATTATTTAAAAACGATTGCGGGCCATAGCATCATCAACCCAAAACGTCATTCCTTAATCCTTGTCTCTCTTACACTTTGACGATCAGGACGTGAGTGAATACGAATCTGTAAAATTCAAACGCTCGATTTTACTTAAGGCGCAGCACATTTCTATTTTGAGAAAAAAAAATTAATATTGGCGCAGAAATGCTAAATAAATTAGAGCACGCAACATCAGCCTTAAAGGGTTAACTACACTATACATTATTTTAGGTTATAGAATCACATTCTTGATGACCTATGTGATGGGTTCATTTATACATCAAACCTGTCTGGATGCTGCCGTTTAATATCCCGCCTTACCTCTTTTCGTGAGCTATTATAATATCTAAAATCCCTTAAATTATCAAAAACTATAAAATACTAATTTTATTTTTACCTAAACATATTTTTATTAGAAAAATTAATTCCGTTTTTTTGTTTGTTTCCTTACTCACCAAAGCCTATCAATTTTCTACTCTTAATATAATTTTAGATCTTAATTTAAATAAAACTAACAAAACTATCCTGCCATTCAAACTGAACTTTGACATAAAAAAATCTGCACAAATTTTCTACGCTATTTAACACTATCTTTTCGACAACAGCTTTTCCAGAAAAAAAAATCTATTTTTAACAACTTCCTCGATATACATAAATGTACTTACATAATTCCATTCCTTATTAAAACCAAAAAAATAAAACAAAACCAAGACAAAAAACAGCACTAACCATGATTCATATTTTTATAAAAAAAAAAAACAGTAAACAATTTGTAGATTTTTAATAAAATGAATAAAACAAAACAATTTTATACAATTTTTTGTTTTAGCTTTGTTGGTTTTAGTTAATTTTTATTAAAATAAAAAAGATAAAGAAAATAGAGGAAATTTGTAGGAAATTAAATAAACGAATCCATTTGACAGAGTTTCATGCAATTTTTAAAATAAATAAACTTGACTATGCTTGGTAATGCGCTTGGGATAGTGTATATTAATAATGTAGTGACGACTAAAAAAAATTTCAATATTAAAACTTACGAGTATACATACAAAAATAAAAATAAAACCAAACAAAACAAAAGAAAAATAAGAATACAAAATGTTAATGACAGGCAGTTAGGGTTTTAAAAAAAATAAAAAATAAAAATGATCACAAAAAGAAAATCATTAATTTTGCGAGATACTGAAATATATCTATAAAAAGGATAACATGTTTTAACAATTGACAATATGTAAATAAACGCAAGAAAATATGTTTATGTACACATATATAAAAAAAAAAATTACAATCTAATGAAAGCAAAATACTTCTAAAAAGAAAATTTAAAAGCAAATATTTGTAATAAATATAAAAAAACAAACAAACAAAACACATTGATAAATATAATAATTAAAAAAGAAACAAAACATAAAAAATTGACTGCTCTATGGCTACTATTTTATTTTCCTTCTTTTCTAAAAAAAAAACAAAAAAATAGTATTTGTGTACTATTAAATTAAACGTCGCCCGAAATATTAAAACAAATAACTTTTTTTTTTTTTAAATACGATTAACTAATTACAGCAACACAATCTAGATAAATCGAAAAAGTGTAACGTAATCGTCATTAGAAAAAAAAATTAAAATTAATTTAAAAAAAACGAAGCGAAAAATGAATCTTAATCTTAATGCATTAAATATCATAGAGGCGTGGATCAATAAAATGAAATTGTTATAAACAAAAGATAAATCTTAATCCTAATTTTGTAAATAATTATTCATTACATAAAAAATACATTATATATAAAAAAAAAATGAAAGAGGGAAAAAATTATAAAGAAAAAAAACAAACCTATCATAAAAATTTAGTAATACATTATATACATTAATAAATTCTTAATGTAAAATAAATAATAAATTAATAATAAAAAAACAGTGAAAAAAAAATTAAAACACGTGATTCGGATATCCAAAATATATAATAGAATTATCTTAAAAATAAAATTATTTAAATAATATAAAATGGATTTTTTTACTTTACTCATAATTTTGTTTTACATAGATGAGGAATTTTTAATGAAAAAAGTAAATCGGTTCAGTAATAAGATGCCCACAAAACAAGCCAACACAACACCAACGCTTTATAGCTGCAGCCTAATACAAGATTAAGTCAGACATTCACAGCATACTTATTTTACTTAAGGTGGCACTACGGTCCGGGGTGGACATGGGCCGCAATCAACAAGCGTCTCCACCTAGCTCGATCTTTGGCTAGCTTTTTTCAGTTTCGCACGCTACGCACCTGAGTCTGGATCTTCCTCCGCAACCATACCTTGGCTACAACAAGGTAATGGTCAGGGTCGATGTTAGCTCCTTGAAAGGTTCGGACATCTTTAATACTCGAGGAGTATCTTAAGCCGATCGCAATGTGATCAATCTGGTTGACGGTTGATTGATCAGGAGTTCTCCAAGTCCTCTTGCGAATATAGAGATAGGGGAACAGCATGCTAGCTAGGACAATAAGTCTGAATACTTTATCGGAGGTGGTTACGTGCAGTCTATACCTTCCGACAGTACTACCAAAGATGCACTCTCTTCCTAGGTTTGCATTAAAATCGCCAAGGATAATTTGAATGTCATAGCTAGGGCATTGCTCGCAGGTCTAGCTCAAGAACTCATAGAAGCCATCTTTTGTGTCTTCATCCTTCTCCTCTGTGGGGGCGTGCGCGTATATCAGGCTTATGTTGCCAAGTTTAGCCTTGATGATGCGAGGCGCATGCCGGAAACTCAAGACATCTTGTCTAAGTCTGCCTTAAACAACAAATCCGCATCCAAATAGGCGCTGATTTTGACGTCGATAACAATCGCCATAGTAGATGTCGTAGTTTTTCATACTCTTTTTGTCCGGCCCCTCCCATCGCATTTCTTGGATGACGATTATGTCTGCTTTGTATCAGTCTAGGGCCTCCGCTAGTTGCTCGGTTGCACGTGGTCTATTAAGGGATCTAACATATCGTTCGTGCATATCCGAAGCTCATTGTCCTTAGTTCGTTTGCATGGGTTCTCAACAGTAGATCCGTCCGTATCCGAGGCTTTTTGTTGCACTTCGTGCAGTAGCCCTGGCGGCACAACCCCCAACCTGAAGGACTAGTTCCATTTTTGATACCCCTAGGACGAGGAGTCGGTTGGACCGAAAGCCAGTAACCCATTCTGGTATGTGGGTACTGGCGTTGGTCCATTAAGGGCTCTTCCACCACCATCTTTTTTCTTAAACTCTGGCTTAGTGTTGGAAATCCTTACCGGCCTGAACTCCAAATATGTCGAAGTGGCCTGTTTAAGGTCTCATTTATTCCAGGAGGATTTTTCCACCGTTGATTCCATCTGGGGAATTCATCCGCTGTCCCGTATATAGTGCATTTATTTTTGTCTGCTGGTCAGTACTCGCACTTATAAGTTTAACAGGTGCAGTCCGGGTGGACATTGACCAGTGCCCGGTGGTTACTACGTGGAGGTATTAAAAGCACAATTAATGTGTAGAAGATAGCTGCAACACTGGATATCGTCAGGTTGACATCTCTCCGTGCCTTACCCTTTTCTACAGCACCCAACCATGACCTTTGTAGATATACATAAGTATACATATAGTTAACTGATAAACAAAAGACTTTGTCCAGTTAGGGATACAGTATGAGCAGCGGGAATTCCGCCGAGTTCTTTGAGATGCCAAGAGACTCTTTAGTCTGCTTACAACCTACAATAGTGTTCAGAGGAAGCCGTATACTTAATGGAAGCCCTAAAGGTGCGTTCAAGTCCTTGGAAGTTTTCATATTGCTTAGTAAATTCATTGACACTCTTTTTTACCGCTATTTCATTGTGACAGAAGCCGAAAGTACTGAATGGGGTCAGTAATGTCCTCAAGGCAGCTTAGCCGTCCGTCACAGTGTTATGAGACAATCGCCAAAACGGCAGTGTGGGCTGAACCAATTTAAACGTACGACCGCACCCTATAATCATAAAAGCTGGCCATATTGGGACAGATCACGGACATCTGGAGTGCTGCTAGTGAAAACGAAGGATCGTGAGAGCTTGACATATTGATAAACGCGTCATAGGACAGACTTTTGAAGTCTGGTGAAAGCTGCAGTCACGTACAGTGATTTTATTTTAAATAGTCCTCTTTTTTTCCACCAGGCCCAACACATGACACGGCGCATTGAAAAACGCATTGTTAATATTGTGATGATCACTTATATGAGCGAAAAGATTCATCCATTAGAGGAATAATAAAAAATATTTGACAATTGATTGCCAATAATATGGCAAAGTGAAACGCAGTATGAACAGCTAACTATTTAGTACAGAGTACCAGCATCGAACAGAGGTTAAAGTCAGTTCTAAGGGTGAATTTGCATAGGGAACTGAACGTGAAGGTGAGCCAGCAGATAGTGTGGATGTTGGCTTTCAATTACTGTCATTTACTGAATTCAGTGGAGTTGATCGTTTCCGACAAATGTCATACAATCTTTGCCAATTTTAGCAAGTGGATCGTTTACCACGCAGCTTAATTTGTTATTTACTCTTATTACGAAAATGGGCGATCTGTAAAAGTAACAATTCGTAAATTTCGTAAATTTTTCGGTCAATATAATCGCCCCAGTGAGTCCGGAACTCATGCAATCGTGAAGCGTTTTGAAAAAACTGGATCGGTATTGAGTCAAACTCCATATCAGCATGCTCGCTCAGCACGTACTCGACAAAACTTAAGCACTGTGAGCGAAAGTATTCAAAACCATCCAGACACCTCAATTCGTCGCCGAAGTCAACAATTGGGCTTCACTTATAGCATTTAATGGCGAATTTAAAAAGTTGATCTTCATTTGCACGCCTATAAAATCCAAATTACACAACAATTGAAGCCATCGCCAATTTGTTAACTGGATGTTGGATCGCCAGGGCAATTTGTCATTGAATTTCATCTTTTCATATGAAGCTCATTTCTAATGGATGAAAAAAATTGTAGTTTCTGGGGACTGGAAAACCCATTGACAAGACTCACGAAAAACCAATGCATCCCAAAAAAAAGTCACTGTATTGAGCAGATTATAGGTTGACGGCATCATTGCGCTGTACTTTTCGAAGATAAGGTTGGAGAGACAGTAACAGTGAGAGGAGAATGTTACCGTAACATGTTGAAAAGCTTCTTTTTTTTTCCAACTTGAATGAATTTGTTCTCAACGTTCTCTGGTTTCAACAGGATGGTGCTACCGCCCACACAAGCCGTCAATCAACCAATATGGTGCGAACGGAATTTGAAGATCGCATTATTTCGGTTAGAGAAGGAGTTGAGAAGGTCATGCGATTTGACACCTATAGACTTTTTGCTGTGGGGTTATTGGAAGAGTAGGTCTATGCCAATAACTCAGCTACAATTCAGGATATCAAAAATCATATCCAAACTGAAATTGCCGCTATTGACCCACTTATTCTTCAGAAAGTCATAGAGAAATTTGACCTTCTTCTAGCAATAGTTAAAATGGTTAAGAAACTTGAGGAGTTAGAATCAGATTGTAAAAAATTGTATTCTGAAATGTTGCGGAAATCCAAATCTGTCAATTGTGTCAGGAATTGTGCATACCAGAAACAATACTCCATCGAATTCTGCATAAGAACTCGAATCATAAAACCTATAAAGTATAATTACTGCCGACAATCCCTAGATGTCGTACCTTTTCAAATAAGATTTTCACAATGCGATTTGATCAAAAATTTAACGGAGAAATCAACATAAGCAATTAAGCACATCTCTATTTTAAAGCAGAATTACAGGAGGTATAATTAGACCTTTTTTTCTTTGTATATTCGTATGAAGAGAATGAGGCGATATGAGCGATATTTATAACGAGACAGGGAATCTATAGAAGTTTTCTGGCCTAGCAATATCTCGAATTCACCCCGCGGCCTCTTTTTTCTGGCCCCGTTACAAAAGAAAACCTTATTTGACTTAAAGCAAACACCTGATTAAATAAAGCCCCAAAGATACGAAAATGCGATAAAATATGCTTTTAAAAAAAATGCTGTGCAAAAATGGTTTTAGAGGTCACTTGTCTGTTACTGTTTTTTATGACAACAATTCTTCTATTGAACTAAAAATTCAATTTTATTTCATAATCCATCTGATGAGAGCGTTTTGGAGGTACTCGTACAAAAGGAGGATTTTTTAGAACCTGATGTCGTAAAATTAATTGATGATATCTCTTTTGCTACTACCCTAATCTTTACAGAAAAATAAGTATGGATAGCTTTTGTTAATATAATATCCGTATCCTAAGAAACAACACAGGCCAAAGCCCGCGTGAACAACTAACCATTCATTCTTCGTAATCAATAGACAAAAGTTTTTACTCAGTAATAATTTTATATAACGCTATATTTTACAAGTTAGAAACTAGGACTAAACTTAAAGCCAAACTTCTACTGCCATGAATGCTTCTATCCCACCATCCAGTTTGCTGATTCAACATACATTATATTGCGAGTGCATGCAATTCTGTATCGTGTAGCACTGGAACCATGGGAGTGGATATGAATATGCTTACTAGAGGTCTGCATGAATACATTCATTTGCTCTCACCAAACGAGTGCAGTACTTCAGTGTACACTATTCAGTGTCATTATTTATCTAGGTGTGCAGTGAAGTAGTGTAACACACCACAAAAGACCAGGTACTGTACAATACTTGGTCACTTAAAAGCAAACATGAGTACATTGTTTTCTTTCTCTCCCACGCTTTGGGTGCTTGATTTGTTTGGTGAGAGCAAATCGGGTGCACTGTTATCTGTGCAAAATACTCGTACACTGAGTACACCGAGTACACCGTGTACACTGAGTGCACTGAATGAAACGGCTGCAATGGTTCAGAATTCAAAGAAAAAAGTTAGCAATCTTTAATCAAATTTGAATGTGAACTAAGTGAAAAGGGCTTTCTAATAAAGGCGCTCAAATTTTGACAGTATATGAGGTTATACTCGTAGTTATAGTATTTGGACAGTACAGCTTAATAGGTTTTAGTAATTAATGTTGGGCAAATTATGATTAAAAAATGCAGTGTACGGGTGCAAATTTTACTATTAAAATGTTTAGTTCGAGCTACGTTCCATGTTGGATCGTTTTCGTCGTAAGGCGGACAAATTCAAATCTACTAGTTTGGTAAGGAATTAAAGAATTAACGTACTCTATTCTAAGTCTAAATCTAAGGCAGCCTATTCCTTGTCGCGTTAAAGAACTTGACCTTTCGCAGACGTAAACTTGGCGAATTTTGCTTCGGGATTTAGGTCTGGCACTGCACCTGTATAAAATTTAATTGACACAAAAAAAAACATAAAGGCAAGAGTCCATAGCCAGCATCGAACATTTGCTGACTGGACTTTGGAAGTGTTGTAAGTGGACTCCAATTTCGGATGGAAAATCCTCTCCAGTTTCAAGCCCATTTTTGCAAAAATGGCTACATACCATTTGCCAACATTGTCGCATTTGGGGAGACAACAATCCACATGAAACCCATCAGTTGCAAATGCTTTAAAAAGGGTCATTGTTTGGCGTGGATTTCGTTTTAATGACACGTGGTTCTATCAAAATAGAGCTGGCACCATCATAACGGTTTTCGGCGAAAGGTATGGTGCAATGAAATTCAATTTTTTGGGGCTTTAATTGGAAGATATGATCGCAATGACGAGTGGTTCTACACCACTCAGCGCTTGCAGCAGATCTTCTGCACGACAAGTTCGACAGCATGGTTATCTTGATTTTCGGCAACGTCAACTGGCAATCAAATGTGTGTTTTAATTTCATCAGACTTCTTTGTTTTGGGTCACGTTAAATAATGCGGTTGTGGGGATAAGCCACAGACTATTGATGCTTTAAAAGCCAACATAACCAACGCCATCAATAATACTGGGAGAAATTTAAGCGGTCATCAAAATTTGCGTGGCGCAGCTAGAAAAGCCACGGTGGTCATTTGGTGGATATCCCATTCCATATAAAATGCAATCGTATACTCGCATATGAAAACGTAAATGTTATTTTCGTGAAGATTTTGATGTTTTGCAATAGTAGCACCTGCACTAAGTTGAATTAGTATTTTTCTTTAAAGTTAGTTGCAAAATATTAGCTCCGCCAACAAGTAGTGCATCTTTTCTCCAGCCAGAATGTTAATTTCAGAAAAAACGTTGTTTATTTGGATCCAACTTAGCTTTGGTTAATCAAATAATGTTTCTACACTCCAATATAAATCAAATTAAAATTTCTAAGGATCTCAAAGAACTGTCATAATAAATATTTAAGAAGCAATAAATATATATATATTTTTTTTTATTACAATTATATACCTATTTCCATCAGTCTGCCTTTTTTTATTGCCCCTCCTTTTTCTAATCACCATTTTCCGTTATTCTGTCATTAAAAAAGCTCGCCTTTTGATTGCAACAAACATAAGTATAAATTAATACTTGGTGTACTCGGTGTGGGTACTCGGTGCACTCGGTGTACTCGGTGTAGGTCTCGGTGTACTCGGTGAAGTCAGTGTAGTGCTCACTTTTTTTATGGATACCTATTTGTGAATACCCATTCTTTATAAGTACACTGTTTAGTGTAAAACGGGTGCAATACTCACACAGTAAACAGGTATCAGGTGATTAATTCATTTCAGTTTTCAAGCTGTTAGAGCAGTAATGAAGTGTACCTGATATAAAATGAATGTCTTGGAACTGGTTTCAGACCTCTAATGCTTACCCAGCTATCTTGAATATTCGACTGATTAGACTTTGACCTCAGCATAGGGTGTAGCGTGTTTACTTCAATTACAGATGCCCTCTCTTTCGAGACAAAATAAATAAGAATTCCAGAATCATATCAGAAAATGGAATGAAACACACCATTGATAACTTGGTTGTTGTGAGCGTTTCGATTATGTCATCGCAATGATTGGCGTTACCAAGAAAGATGTGAGCCTACCTACCATGGTTGTCAATAATTGGTAATCGGTAAAAAAAAAACAAGTATGTACCCATATTCTTTATTGATTATGGAACCAACAAAAAAATGTAACGAGTTCTCTGAAAAGTCTGCTCAGATAATACTCGTAGCTTTTTTTTTGCACGCATGTTGACTATCTTCGCAAAAAAAACTATCCATCCCAGCTTAAGAGTTCATCATAAGAACTTGGTAGCACAGATATCTCTATGGCGTTTACTGGTGGCTCATCTGTCGGTTGGTGAACAAACTTGAATTGGTTTGAAAAATTTTATACGCGAATGTTTGACATTCTTGCTAATTCATCGGAAAAATTCATCCGAAACAAAGAAAACATGATTTGGAAACACTGTTTTATATCCGCTTAATAGATAGTGGGGATAAATTGACTTAGCGTTGATCGCTATGTTATTGTTGTAATTAACGTGCAAATTACTTTTTAAGCGGATAGCGGATTCGCAAAAAAACACGACTAATGTCGATGCCAGATAGGTTAAAGGGCTGAACAGACTGTGAATCTGAAGCTTGAATCTGTATCTGTATCTGTAGATTCAAGATACAGATTTTACATGTATTGAACTTTTGAAAGCTCGGTATCAAATACAGATTCAAGCTTCAGATTCACATTGTGTTCAGCCCTTAACGTTGACGGAAATGAAGGTTCCATAGAATTCGCCGCATATAGTACATACGTTGGTCGAATGCAACTGATGACATTATTGTTATTGCTAAGGACGTTTCTTTTGTTACCATGACAAATTTCTCTTCATTCTCTCAATGATTCACCAATGAAAGTGCTTACTCTCAAAGTGTGAATGCGTGAACTGCCTGTTTCATTTTGGTCAGCACTTACCTGAAAAATAAAATTTGATATACAACCGTTTGACATAAGCAATCTGACCCATAATTATACAAACATTTTGGGTGCTAAAATTCCAATGGATTCGAAGGATGCCAATTTCTAAGTGAAACCAATGGAAAACGTTATTTATCCGACTGAAATTTTAGAAAAACTTTCACCTAGTTTTACAATATATTTTTGGAGTCTTGACTAATTAGAGACATTTGACTTATTTTTGCCTTCAATATGAAACGCTCTCAGAATTCACGTTGAGTGTGATTTTGAGAAATATTTTTGCAGCTTTCTCGTAAACATGTAATTTTGAAGCTATTGTCAACCTGGTTTCATATTCTGTTTGTTCCTTAAATTCTACGTTTTTTTCCCAAAGCGGCTCACCAGTTAACGCTTTGGTAATTTTGAACAAAGGCAACATTATCTTCCTACTAAAAGTGAATAACAATTACAGATGGTAGCAAATCAGCCATTTACATGCCTTCCATTAGTCAAAAAGCCCATTTTTATAGAAACAATCTACTACCATAAACGTGTAAATTTAAAAGATATAAGAGGATAGCGAAAGGCTTTGCTTAAATCATATACGAGGTGTGATCAAAAAATAAGGTGACTTTTCATTTTTAAAAAAATATATTTATTTAATCATCCAAATTTATTTTATCCCCTTCAAAATAATCCCCCTCTGATACAATGCACTTGTGCCAGCGCTTTTTCCAGTCGTCAAAGCACTTCTGAAACGCACTTTTTGGTATTGCCTTGAGCTCCTCCAGCGATGCAGCCTTGATCTCCTCAATCGTTGCAAATCTTCATCCATTGGGATGATTGGGCTTTGGTTTCGATGTCATAACCATATACCCATGATTCGTCACCAGTTACGAGTATAACCCTTTTGAGCAGATCAGGATCATCATTGACGTCGTTTAACATGTCTTGGACAATGTTCATGCGATGCTGCTTTTGATCAAAATTAAGCAATTTTGGAACGAATTTCGACGACACACGTTTCATACCCAAAACATCCGTTAAAATTGATTGGCTTGAGCCAAACGATAAGCCAAGATCATCCGCTATTTCCCTAATCGTGATTCGACGATTTTTCAACACAATTTCTTTAACTTTTTTAACATTTTCGTCTGTGTTTGACGTGCTAGGTCGTCCGGAGCGAGGTTCATCATTAACATTTTCTCGGCCCTCTTGGAATAATTTATACCACTTATAAACATTTTTTTTTTGCTTAAAGTTGACTGTCCGTACGCTACTGTCAACATTTCAAGAGCTTCTGAGCACTTAATACCATTTTTTTACGCGAAAATTAATACAAACTCTCTGCTCCATTACTTTTAACCACAAATAGTAAACAAAACACGTCCAACTTTTATGCCTCTCACATAAAAACAACAACTGCTATATGGTTAAAACTATAAACATATGATCGTGACAAGTGAACCAACACAACAACAAAAAAAATTTTGAGTTAGAGTGTACTGAGCGCGCGAAATTTAAAAAGTCACCTTACTTTTTGATCACACCTCATATATACCTATTGTTGATGCATTTCCAATTCGTCCCCCTCCGCCCTAATTTGTCTTTTTTTTTTTAAGATGTCAAAGAAACTCGCTTAAATTAGCTAACAGAGTTCGTTTGTAGTGCATGTACGTATCCTAAATTTAACCTTCCTTTTAACTGAATAAAACCGCCGCGAAAGCATTTCAGATGTTAAAACCTCATGTGATGATGATGTTTGAGTCGAATAAGTATTGGAATGATTTTTACGGTTTAAAAATAACCGGTTTCCAGTTGTTGGATTACGATCCAAGAGAGAGGGTGAACTTACACTTCTGTTATGGACGAGAATGTTAAATGAGTGCGTCTTCTAATCTAAAAGCCACGGTTGATATGTTGTCTGAGCAACTGAAAATCAAAACGGATACAGTACGTTTGAATTGTACCAGGGCGACTGGATGTTGCTTCACGATAATGCTCCTACGTATGATTTTTTCTTTGTAATTGAGTTGCATAAACCTCCACTGTATGTGGGTGTTTTCAGAATCATCATATTAACTCAGAACTGCAATAGTTTATTTCAATATTGCAGATTTTGTGTAGAACTATTTAGGTCCCCTTGTATTAAGAAACGTCTACATATTGATGACGAAAACGTCATCTGCATCAAATTGCTTTTGGAAAATGTTCATAAGCTTGAGCTGAGAAAGTCATTTGTTCGAAAACGACATAATAAATCACATTGCATTTGCAGTGTGTTCGATAATGCACTATTTGCAGAGCAGATGTTCATAAACGCCATATGCGCTGCAAAATCAGCCAGAAATTTACGCTGGACAATAACATAAATTCTAAAATGACTGAATTGGATTACTCAGAGGAATCTAATGAACAGTATTATTATTTGTAATCTTATTTCTTTCAACTAAATATTATTTTTCTTGAACTGCATCACCTTATCCTGGTGATGGAAACACTGTACTTTGTTTAAAAACGTCAAATGCGTTTGCAAGTAGAAAATCATGCAGATGACAAACATCAACCATAGCAAAAAACATTTGCAGTTTGACGTCCGCAACCCTTGAGTGCTGGAATCACAATTAAATTGACTATCAATATGACGATCATGTGACGTTTTCGAAAACAGCCATACCTTTGCAGAATAGTTCGCCATTTCAATTATAGCTCATATCGTACTAAAATATGGCTGTTTTCTAAAACGTCACTTGATCGTCATTGCAGCACTTAAAGGTTGTGAACGTCTGCAAACTGCTAACGCTATTTTGTTAAGCAAAATGTTTCCATCATCAGGATAAGGTGATGGAGTTCAATAAAAATAATACACATTTAGTTCAAAGCAAAAAGATAAACGATTTTATGTATGTGCTAACTGTTCACCAGATTCCACTGAGTAATTCAATTCAGTCATTTTCGAATTAATGTTAATGTGCAGAGTAAATTTTTAGCTGCTATTTCGCAGAGCATATGACTTTTATGACTGCAAAGACTGCATTATCGAACATGCTGCAAATGCAGTGTGATCTATAATGTCTTTTTCGAACAAATTTGATTTGATGCTGATGACGTTTTCGAAAACGGTTTCTGGCTATGTGAATGCATTCAAAAAACACACGAGAGATTACAATAGGTCACCCGCGAACATTGGTTTAAGCTGAATTGGTCGACTATGAGAACTAAAAAAAACAGATATTCTCTTACAGGTTTCGAGAATAACACCCTATTATGGTTAGCGAATCGAACGAAAAAGTAGGCGAAGGAGATTTTTTTCGTATACCGGTTAGTGAATCACAAAAACTTCATTCGCCTCAAACGTCAAAATAAACTAATTTTGACTTCACTTCACGTTCGCTAACAGCAATACCACGACAGAAGTAATTCGCCTGACAGTTCCACTTGAATTGAACGTTCGATTCGCTAACCGTAATAGGGGTATAACGGGTTATAACTAAAAATCTGCACTAATTTCATTGGCCCGCCGTTTAATTATTTTAGCTTTAAATTGCTGGTAGTTATTACGCAATAATGCAGTTGATTGGATCATCTTTTAAGATCTATGTTAACTTGCAACAGCTTGCAAGTTCGATCAGTGCGTAAAATGGCATCGAAAAAGCAACACATCCGCGAGCGTATTGTAACTTTTTATAAAAAAAAAACATGAAGGTAAAGGGAAAAAGTTTACTTGTGTGCATTTTATGATGGAAGGCGTGCCCAGAAGAACAATTTATGCAATTTTAAGTACTCTGAAGATAGAAAGGAAGCCAGGTTCTGGAAGAAAGCCGAATATTATTACAACGGAAAATATTCGGAAGCTGAAAACCGCATTTAACAATAAAGACTGCATAAGTCAAACAGAAGCAGCTAGAATATTCAATTGCTTACAGCCATATATTTGTAAAACTTTAAACCGACTTAACATTAAAGCCAGAAAAAAACAGCACTCTCCAGGGTACACTGAAGAGCAGGTAAAGCAAATGAAATCGCAATGTCGGTGGATGTGCAACATTTTCGTGGAAAATCATTCATTTTGGATGACGAGAGTTACTTTTCACTCAGCGGTTTACAAATGCCGAGCAACGACGTCTATTACACCAACAATCTTTCTACAACTCCTCCTGATGTAAAGTATAAATAAAAAAAATTTTAACCCAAAGTTATGCTGTACATAGCAGTTTCTGCTAAGGGTATTTCTGAGCGATTCTTTAAACCAAATGGCCTGGCAACAAATCAAGATATATACACTAGTCAATGCTTGAACAAAATGTTGATTCATTTTATAAATAAGAATCATAAAAATTATGACTACGTATTTTGGACGGACAAAGCTTTTTCTCATTATGCTAAGGCGACATTGGAGTTCTTGGTAAACAAAAACATTGAGTTTGTACCTAAAAAGAATCCAACAAACTTACCACAATGCCGACCGATGGAGGATATTTTTTTTTTGGAGCAGTCAAAGCTTTAGTTTGTGTATATGGATGGTTGGAAGGCTCAAAATGTGAAGCAGTTGACGCGTCGCATCCGAGAATGCCTTAAGGAAATTGATACTAATGGTGTACAACGTGCTTGTTCGAATATCACTAGAAAATTACTACGGGTTGCTGATAATGGCCCGTATATTGAAGTTCCTTGACTTTTATCCTTTTTAAAATAATAAAGTTATACTAAATGAAGTAGTTTATTTTTGTTTTATTATTCGTGTCGATTATTGAATCCGACGGATGCACTGCGGAAAGAAAGCATTCCAATTTTGAGTTATTTGCCATTATTGTAAACGTCTGTATGCAAGTGAATAAATGTCGGTAAAATGTTGCCATTTTTAAAAACTCACCCCATCCGCACTCCATATAAACTTTGACATTTCAGATCCGCTGTAAGATCGTCGCGGACATAAACGAGTTAGTTCATTTATGGTCGCGGATTACTTATATGCTCACGGCATTTACAAGTGCTACTGGTGGCAGTTGACTATTTAGCACATCTTACACATATTTGAAGGATTCTTTATTAAGCCGAAATTGTTTTACAAACCTACAGAAAAATAAATGCTTAAGATTTTAACTATTGCTTATGGTTTAATTAACTAAGATTCGGGCAAAAGAAAAATGTCACTTGCCACAGCTCTTACTTTTCTTCGCGTTTCTCTGGAATCACTTTAATTTTCTTCTAAGGGCACAAACAAAAATCCGACACCATCCATTTCACAAACTAATGCACTTGTATTTCCACAAATAAGTAAACAAAAAATCAGAATTGCTTCTATATGACAATAATAAGCTGATTTCGATAATGTAGACTGCGGATCGATAATGTAGTTCATTCGTCGGATTCTATAATCGATTCAGACTTATAAAGTGAATCATTACGGATCGGATGGATTTCCTCCGCAGTACATCCGACGGATTCAAGAAACGATACGATTATGTTTTGAGTTACTATGAAATATAGTTTGTGAAGATTTTGTTATAACCCTTTAAAAGACTGATCTTCAAAATCAAAAATACGCACTTCTGGTGCAAGTATATTCGTGACTAATTTATAAAACAAAACTGAACATAAATATCAAGGATCTGCCAAAAATGACATCACGGCTTGGAAGTTATCCCAATTGGAAGACATATTAGTCAAAAAACAAAAACAACCAGTAAATGGGAAGTTAAGACCAAAATGGCACGAAAGAAAATACTTGATGTTGAAGTATTCAAATAACTCAAAATAGATGTACGCACTTTTGGCTCTGGACAGCTGCATAATTCCATTTTCAGCAAGCCTCAACAAAAAATTTCAAACTAGCGTTTGAATAGTAATATGCATTGTTTGTCCAAAAACCATATATCAGCAAATTAACAATTAAGTCATGATGTACAATCAAATTTTCATGGCATCGACCAACAGCAGCACAGAAATCGATCCTTCAGTCGTTTTTTTATTTAAAATAGAAAAGTTCTACAAAGAATATAAACAGCAGAAGTTTTAAAATATAATTCTTTATTTTCTCATCGATTTGTTTCGTTTTGCTTTTGTTTCCCTTTTGCTTTTTAAATATTTTTTTTCTCATCTTCATATTATCATTTTAAATAAATTGTTATAATTAAACGTTTAACGAAGTGGAAAATGAAAACTGTGAAATGTTATTTTAATTTTATTTTTGTTTGTTTTAAAATGCAGTACATAGGTAAAAGTTTTTTAAATGTTTTTCTTGTTCTCTTAGTTCTATTTTTATTTAACAATTTACGTTTTTATTTTCCTCTTTTACTTAATCCGTGACCTAATTGCATTATAAATAAACCATCATTATCATTGTAATCATAATTAGCGCGACTCTTTCGGTAACAAATAATATTTCTTTTTCTTTTTCTTTTCCCTTATTTTTTGTGTTATTTTTCATTTGTTTTTTTTTTCTCATATACAAAAAGAAGGAAATGTTTTCTCTTTCTTGTTTATACGTATAAAAATTAACAGAAACGATTTTTATTTTTATTTTTATTTTTATTATAATTATTTTTATATATGTATTTATTTTTGAATTTTTCTTTATTATTATCATTTATAAGAATCACTTGTAAACATTTGCTTTACTTTTTACTTTTATTTTTCCTTAAGTTTTTTGAAAACAGAAAATAAAATAAGAAAACGAAAAACCATCATAATCATACATATATGTCTCAAAGAATTAAATGTCTGGCTTCCATCCATTTTGTTTTAAGATTTATAACAGTTATATGGATTTTTGTTTATGTATATCTTTTTTTTTGTTTTTGTTTTAGTTTTTTTTTTTTAATCCGATGTTTTTAACACAGTAACATATTATAGAAGTTTTCTTGGTAATTTTTGTTTTGTTTTTTTATTTTTATTTTTATTTTTTACATAAGTGTTAATTCGTTCGTCTCAGACAATTTTGTTTGTTTGTTTCTTTATATTTTATAATAATTTGGTAGTATCATTATTTGGGTTCCGTTTAGGGCTTTATTTGCTCAGCACAAGTTGATCCTTAAAACTGCGACCGATTGGGGTTTGTGAATCATTAAATTCTATATAATGTTTTCTTTCTTTCTTTTACTTTAAGAGTGAAGTTTTGCTTGTTTATTAATTTATTTTTGTTTTGAAATTAATTATTAAATTTATTATATTATTATTATTATTTTAATTATTTATTTATCTTTTTTATATATATATTTTTTTTTTGTTTAACTCCTAGTGTTATATAATTCTTAATTTAGCTTTTTTTGACTTGTTCAATGAAGAATCCTATATCCAGCAGATGAAGAGAACAAACTTCAGAGAAAAGAGTTTGAAGGATACTACTTTCTGCTATCATGGTAGTGTGTTCAATCATTCCCACTCTGTGGTACCGGGCGGTTTTGAAGTTAGGTCATAGAGGACCCTTGAGATACCATCCAATTTGGAAATTTCACGCAAGATGTTATCGAGTACCTAAAAATAACGAGTCAAATAATTTACAAAATCTAAATCAATTTTTATAAAAATAAAAGTATAACAATTAAGACGGCATGGAATAATCGCACTCAAAACGGATAAAATGCTGTTTTCCGGGAAAAGTTTTTAATAAGTTTTTGTGTAGGAAAAACTCAAAATGATGGACTGGGCTGGGCGGACTTAGGGTTGTACCACAACCAATCGGCATCAACATAGCGATGCCCAATGCTGTAATCATGACTTAACCCAAATTTTGTTTATTTTACCTCATTGTGGTAGCTACGGGGTACTGCCAATTTTAAAAGCGTGACTGTGGATCGGGAGGAAATATAATGATCTATCAGAAATTTTGTCTAGAAACCTGAACAGAAAACCTTGAATAAATCAGCAGTTGCGCGTCAACAGTCAGCCAATTTACACTCGGTTTCTTACCTAGCTGCAGCCAATGTAAGTTCATGGATATTTCAGACCTCACAACAGAAAAATAATGTGAGCAAATTTAACTTCGAAAGACTGCAATCACCATTACTTCTCGTCAATACTCTTGCAAAACTAGATTAAGTGATAAAATCAGTAACATCAATGTCAAGAAGCCGTCAGAAATGCAATCACTGAGGTGTTAGATTTTACCCAACCAAACAATTCGCATATAAATTAGTGCTGCATGGAAAAACGGTGCGGCTCCTGCACTTTACAAGTAAAGGAAGATGAAAGGACATTTCTCCATGAGAAACGAGTGATTTGTACAAAGAAAAATTGTTTAAATATTAATTCGTTTTCATTTGGCGGTGATTTTTCTGTGTACCAGTATTTATGACTTGACTAGGTATGTTGCGGACAAAACAAACTTTACTGTCAGACAGGTCGAACAATTCAACTTAGCCGATGAAAGCCAAAATTTACATCCACTGCAATCCAATTGAAAACAAAATTATTTTAACTTCAGCATAACTAGGATGCTAACTGGACAGACTTCCGGCCAAACTAAGACAGAAGGAGACGAATTGACCGATTTTAGTTGGCAGAACGTCTCCTTGAAATGGAATTTCGCATCGACTTAGCTTAGTATCAGAAGCATTTTGTGAACGACTGATTACCCACTTTCAGTGCGAATATTTACACTATGGCAGGTATATAGATAAAACGTAAGAAGATCTAGAGAAACACGATATTTCATAATTGAAGGCCACCTATGACAGCATCTGTAGATGGCATATCTACTTTTAGCATCACAATTTAAGTGTTAATCGACAAAGTTGTAAAGCGCCGACGCCCTTGATGTCAAAAGAGCATTAAGACGAGGTAATACGCTGTCGCATATCTTCTTTAAATCAAATTTTAAGCCAATACCAAAGGGACAAAAATCCTATGTACAACATAGCGAGCTTCACTGGTGCATTTGAGATGATTTATTCAGCGTTTGGCTGTGTATGAATGTAGAACCAAATATCAAGAAGGGACAAATCAGGCAGAACGAACAGTTACACTAGCCAATCGCTGTTTCCTTGGCCCTGAGAGTACATAAGCTTTATCAAAAAAGACTGACATTTTACAAGATCGTAGAAAGGGCAATCCGCCTATATTAGAGGTCGATTTAACGATATCATATAAGCTACTTTGGTACTTATACGAGTACATAACGCGATTTGAGGATTTTTCGACATCCAGGTAGAGTCGATCAAAGATGATAACTGGGGAGCTACCAGCGATCCAACGGCAGCGCGGATACTGTAGTATATAACCGTAAGTGTTTTCTATAGCCAAAAACCAACGGCTTAAACAGTAGCAGCAATGGAAAGTTTAGTTGTTGAGGACTTAAACGACAAAACCGTTATCTAAGGATAATTCTAGAAAAAATTTAAAAATAAGTCCCTCTCACAAATATCGACGCGCCGTATAAAACACTCATCATTTCAGTTCTATTTTATGGCACAGATGCAAATTCCTTCAGTTACTTTTCGAAGTTATTCGAGTAATATTCAGTATCGTTTGCTGAATCATATCGTTTGAGAACAACAAAACTCTCGTCAGAAGAGACCGAAGCGAAGTGAATGAAACAATCTTGTTAACTCCCAAGACAACATTATTTTGGAATATTTACAATTATTTAACTTACATGAATTGGCAGTTGGACTGAACCTGGAACGGCTGGCACACCAGTCATAAAGTCACTCGTTATAAAAGGCCGTAAAACAATCGATCTACAGCACGATGGTATTCGGTTGGCTGGATCTCTATCGAAATGGAGCGGAATTAAAACAACAGGCATCTGTGAGATTTTTCTATTTAATCCAGCTTGATGTATAATCTAAAAAAATGAAAAACGAATTTAATAAAATAGCCAACTTAAATTAACACTCAATAGAACTTCAACTTACCTCAGTGGCAATCGCATCAGCTTGCCTTAATTGCTTTAGTACATAACGATTTATATTCGTATGTGTTATATCTATTGGTTGATATTTAACTTGTCCACCAAAAATATAGCAAACTCTATTGATATTATGTAATATACGTGGGATTAGTTTGGCCAAAAACATTATATCGCTCCAATTTGGATCGGTGTCACTAGAAAGGCCTAATACGTAGCTATAACTTCTTTTGTCACCTAAAATAAAAACAATAAATAATAAAGTATATTTTGAAGACTGATTACTTTTTGAATATCCTACCCTGCACTCCAACTGATCGGATTGGCAATACGGTCGCTTGTATTTGGGAATTTGATGAAATTCGTAAGAGCTCTCTTTGTTCATCTTCTGACGTTGAACCAGTAACCCGATTTATTAAAGCGTGATTTTTGTCTAATTTATTTTTGTAGTCTACTATCACTCGTGCTATAACCTTTAAGTGTAACAAAATATTAGTTTATTTTCTCGCAATTTCCATTGGAGTTCAAATTATCAATTTACCTGTGTTTCGGAGAAATCCTTTTCAATATACGGTTCATCAGCACATAGAATTCTAATTGCCAATCCGGGACCGGGGAATGGATGTCTTTCGACCATATGTGCTGGTAATCCTAGATTATAACCCAATGCTCTCACTTCATCCTTATGAAAATCACTAAGTGGTTCAACTACTCGACCAGCATTTCTAAGTTCTCTGTAACACAAACAATTATTGTTCTTATTAAGATCTAGAGAAAAAAAAACGCAAATAGAAAACTTTTTTTTGCATATGATGTAAAGGTTGATTGGCGGTATAAGTCCCATATTTTTCAGAGCCTTTTTGACGTCATATACTAGTAAATTGCAAGACCCGAATTACTGAAAAAAAAACGCTAAAAAGCGCTTAAGAAGTATTTTTTGTTTGCCCATGAAACATATGAAAATTTTGTGAGCATTGATTGTTTTGATTTCTAAAACGTATGTATTTATATATGATTGCGGTTTCAATATTTATGAAGTGAAACATATCGCTAAGAAAGTACTTCATAGAATCTTCTCGTTATCATCTTTTACACAGAAAAATCAATAGCAAAATCGCACCAGTTTTTAGTCAATTGAGGAGAAAGTTCACCGACTCATCAGTAAAGACATAACCACCCGTTTTTCCAACGAAGCTCAGTATTTAGATGTTATCCTAGAAAACAAGTTTCTTTGGACGAAACATGCTGCTGATGGCTATGAGCGCCTTCGCAATTCCGCAAACATGACCAAAGGGAGGCAATTGCAAATACATGATTAATAAATATAAGATCAATTACATCCTATGCGTTGGTTGTCTGGTGAAATAAGTTTCCATAAAAATACGTGAGTACTGTTCGCCAAAAGAAAGAACGGACTTTCTCTGCTACATGAGATTATTCCCTTTAAAGACTATCTTTGTGGTAAGCCCACTATACTACAATAACTGGGAATGGTCACAGAAAATTTATTTGATGTAAGTCAAGCTAAGAAATAAGCTCAATTTTGAGCACTTGACATTTGCCACGTGAAATTCCGAGCTAAGATCCGCTAGTAAAGCGCGGGCGAAGAGAAATTTGACAAATTTCTAATGCTAAGGAAAAATCATAATAATTCAGAACATATTCAAAAGTGGACTTGGGTATAAGCTAACAAAAGTGATAGTACTGTTTAAATCTCGTTGGAGCACTGATGGCGAAAATAGCAGCGGCAGAACGACGGTAATAGACCAAGTAGGTGTTCGAGGATGTTAATTGACTGCGCAATGCGAGGATGTTAATTGACTGCGCAATATTGGCCTAACCTACGAGTTTTTTTAGCATGATTTTGAATCTTAATTAGAAAATGCACCTGACCAGACATGCTTGAGGAGCCTACTCATTTCGCAGCACTTTTGCGTAAATCTAATACGTAATCATTCTATTTTGATGCTACATGCTGTATTTGATACACAAACTAACAAAATAAAAAAATATATTGGGTATATAACTTAATTCGTGCGGTTTTGTTTTTTTTCAAAATTTGAACGTTTATTTAAGAAAAACATGTACAATAGTATTATTCAAAGTATTGCCCATCTGAAGCTATGACTTTTTCCCATCTTTCTGGCAATTTGTGGATCCCATCCCAAAAGAATTGCGCCGGCTTGGCAGCCAAGAATGAATCAAGCCACTTTTTGATATTCTGCTCTGATGTGAACCGTTTTTCAGTGAGGGCGTTCTGCATCGAACGAACAAATGGTAGTCAGAAGTGGCAAGGTCTGGGCTATTAAGCGGTTTTCCAAATAGTTCTTAACCGGAATAGCAACGTGGGGCCGAGCGTTGTCATGATGGAAAATTATTGCCTCGAGTCTGGTCGCATATTCCGGGCGTTTTTCGGCTACTGCTCTCTTCAAACGGATTAATTGTGTTCGGTAGCGTTGTCCATTGATGGTTTCACCCGGTTTTAGCAGCTTATAATACAGCACACCCATCTGATCCCACCAAATACAGAGCATTACCTTCGCGCCATGGATATTCGGCTTTGTCGTTGATTTGGCTGGTTGGCCGGGTTTCACATATGAATTTTTACGCTTAGGGTTGTCGTAATGGATTCGTTTTTCATCACCAGTAACAATCCGATGCAGAAATGACTTCCTTTTTTGGCGTTCCAGCAGCATTTCGGACATGCAAAACCGCCTTTCGACGACTATCGGCTTGAGTTCGTGTGGAACCCAATTTCCTTGCTTTTGAATATATCCAGGTGCTTTTAAACGTTTTGAAATGGCTGCTTGAGTGACACCCAAAGATTCTGCGAGCTGCGAGTCATGCTTCCAGTTCTTCATCCTCAAACTTTTTTGGCTGCCCAGGACGTTCATCGTCTTCCAAGCTAAAATCACCACTTTTAAATCGTGCAATCAAATTTTGGCACGTTCGCTCAGCTAGCGTATGCTCACCATAAACTTCCACCAAAATACGATGACTTTCGGCAGCAGTTTTCATCATAATAAAGTAATGAAGAAGAACTCCCCGCAAAAACACTTTTTCAGGCACAAAGTTCGACATATTTGAGTGAAAAAAATTATTGTTGTTTACGCTTTAAATGAATGACATATACTGAAATGACGTACAATGAGAGTAGCTTTCCAACGCATGTTCCAATGGAATAATAACAATGGAATAATACAAGTTACGCCATTTCTTAGTAAATCGCACGAATTAAGTTATAGACCCAGTAAATAAATGAATATTGTGTCATATTTATCGACATATTGTGTAGGCATTTGCTGTAAAATTGAAATTGTGTATTGAATTGTATTGAATAAGTTAAACAAATAATTTTGGAGTAAAATGCTGTACACAACAGTCGCTCTAAACCTGGTAAAGTAAAGTAGTAAGCCCCCAATCAAAAAAACAAATACATTCTAAGAGAAGAAAATGTGATCATAGGTCGTTCTTAGATGGGAAGCGCACATTTACACAAAAAATAAAAAATAAAACAAATTACAAACCTTATCAAATCGGTATCGTTATGATGTGTCTTAATTGTGTCAGCATTCATGCTAACCGAATTGGATGCTGATTCAATAAGGTCAGGCCGTAGTGTGCCTTGTGCCAATAGTACTTCTTCCGGTTTTAACTTCATTTCGCTAACAATATCATTCGTCACTTTAACAAATACATCGCCAATGATTTTACGTTTCTCTTCCGGATTAAATGTTTGGCAAAGCATTGGAGTTTCCACAATGTACAATTGGCCTGGTCGCTTAACAGATGTAGTCCCTTTTAAAAATTGAAATAGTTCCTTTCTCACTATCAGATCGATGCCGATTTCTCTAAGTGATTTTTCTACTTTTTCACTTTCGTCCTTTCGCATAAATCCTGTAATATAAAACGTAACAATTTTTTCATTTATAAAAACTTATACCTATATATAAATAAATCAATTACTAACCGTTGTCTATATGTACAGCGATAATTTGACTGGGGTCTAAAGCGTGTCTTAATAAAGCTGCACAAACGGTTGAATCTACACCCCCACTAACGAGTAACTAGAAATTTTAAAAAACACAAATTTAATACAAATTTCATTTTTTGCGCAATCGAAAAACGTTGATTGTAATTTTGACTTTTTTATCATTTTATTGTTTGTTTTATTTTGCATGATCATTTTAAGTTTACTATTTCAAAGTAAATAAATCGAATAAATCTACTCACCAAGACTTTGTTGGTTCCAACTTTTTCCTTAATATACTTAAAACACTCTTCCTTACGGTTGCCGATCGTAAAATTCGGTGTTAGTCCACAAATATCGTAGAGGAAGTTAGAGAGCATTTGTTTGCCATTAGTTGTTAAGTCAACCTAAGAAGGAGAATTGTATAAAGATTGTATGCATGTCTTGTAAGTGATAAGGATTATACAGTTTTGTTAATTAACAATTTACCTCGGGATGAAACTGCACTCCATATATTCGCATTGCTTCATTGTATATGGCAGTAACGATACGACTTGTTGAATAGCCACCAACCTTTAGCTTGTCCCCCAAACGATCGATACTGTCACCGTGTGTTAAAAGAACAGATTGTGTTCGGCTAAGGCGACTGAAATAAAATACGGGATAGATTAATTGTTGCTTATAAATACGAGTATAACTTTATACATGATTAAGTTTAGCACAATTCAGATAAAATAACAACGGCCTAACTTTAATAACATGGCAGTCTAGGTCGCACGCTTTCACATGCGAACGCCTTTCGAAGTGTCCAAGAAGTGTTGAAAAATTACTGCATCCGGGAAATTCCGTGCGGTATATTGCAAATTATCGTAGTCAATGAACTTTTTGGGTTATAACAGAAAAACTAAACCTGAACAACCAATTAAAAATGGAAATAGAGGCAAGAAACTTTTTAAATATAATAAGCGAATTCTTTTGAGATGTTTTTGTCTGGAAATGTAATAACTTTCGAAGCAAAGGAAAGGGAAGTAAAAAAACTCGAAGAACTGTAAGAATTCAGTACAATTGGAGAAGGCAAACTGTATTTGGTAAAGGCAATTATAAACAAAACAGACGCATAACAAGGAGAGTACAATAACCCTTTGGAATATAGCAGCCACATTTTAGACTTCTCTATGCGTTCCTCATTTCCATTGAGAATAATTGGTTCTTCCTTTAGTCTTAAAATGAATAATGGACATTTTGTGGTATATCAGCAGTGGCGCTTATGATCAAAGGAACGGTGAAGACATTCTCTATTAAAGTGTCAATAATTTTAATCAGAACTAAATACTTAGTAAGACCGCCCTCATAGTCATAGTTTATATTTTTACACAAATGAAAGAAATGAATCAAGAATTTTAAAACCGAATTCTGGAGTTTTGCATTCTCACATCATCATGATCATAGATTACTTGTAAATACAGCACAGCGCAAATAGATAACAAAGGCGACATATTGTATAAGCAAGCATTTCAAGAATTCGAAAAAAAAGAACACTTCATTGTAGAAAGAGAACATACGTTGTTATCAACATATCCAACAATTAGGTTACTAAAACTTTATTTATAACTTTATAACTACGGCTGCTTATTACTATTATCAAAGCACAGCACAGCAGGATGTCAAGCGTCAACATATGGAGATGAAAGTCTATGTTTTTCAGACAGAAGTAAAGGCTGTTATATAGAGGATATTTGTAATTTCCGCCCCTCCGACAAAAAAAATGTAAAGTTAGCAATGTAAGCAAGTAAAACAACACTGAAAAAGTGGCAGAAAACATAGGTTAGTCGTCGATCTCACGAATGGGAACACACAACAGATGAAGAAACTTTTGAAGTGGGTTACTTTGAACAAGAATTGAATCGAGAAATAATTTCGGACGAAAAGGAACATTTCATCCTCAGGGCTGTGTTTATACCAGAATTCTCTCATTTGGGGCTTGGAAAATTAAAGAATGAATGTCGGGAACCCTGTCTACACAAAGGTGTTACAGTTTGGTGCAATTTCTGGGAAAGAAGCATCATCGTTGGACATTTATTGAAGAGAGTGTAGCTCATAACCGTGAATAGTAGGTGTTATTCAACCATGATTACAGAGTTTGTTTAGGCAGAACTTAAAGGTTTGAGTGCGAGCGGTATTTATTTCCAACAAGACGTTGACACCATCATGTTCATGCAATTTAACACGGACCTACTTTTACACTGAGAAATGGTAAAAGCTACAGAGAAAGATTGAAAAATTCTGCGATGTGATCTCTGATTGGTTTACTCCACTTTATAGCGTACAAAAAATAGAAGATGCCACGTGGATGTCATTGATATACTCGTACTTTGCAATGTGACTTCGATAAAGCAAGGCGATATTGCGACGGTTTATTTCGGCGTCGCTGCTCGTTTGTATTTAAATAATGCTCATTATACCTTGAGCCAAACGTTGTTTTGCCCAAATAAAGAGACTGTTTTATAACAGTCAACTATATGCGATGGTAAAGGTACTTGGTTCTCATCGGGCTCATATTCATGTTTAGATATCTCGTGTTATTCAACGCATATTGACTGGAGGGGCTTATCTTTGTTTGCTTTTATATCAGAGTACATTCAATTCTATCCCAAAAAGGTGTCGTACAACAGGTCCAACCTATTGAGCCAGCGCACACTGGACTAACTTTAACCCGGGGTCAAACCGGGGTATCTTTTACTTCAATCGCATTAAACGATTTTGTTTGTAGTAGTATTTCTGATAATTTTCTTAAAAAATTAAATGAACCTAATTCCCATATATGGCTTCAACCTTGCCCGTCTGAAAAGGGAGTCATTTTTAGACTTTTTAGTGACTGGAGATGAAAAGCATATATCAAAGGTTATTTAATTATTGTAAGAAGAAGACCATATGTGCATGAGAATAACCTAATGATGTGTCGTTAGTGTGACCCCGCAAGGGTCTGGTGTACTTTGAGATCCGTACATAAGATAAAACGCTAAATGGTGTTCGTTAAAGTACTCAGTTTGATATTTTGAATACAGAAGTTCAATGCAAACGCCTATTTTGATCTCCACAAAAGATTCTTAATGGGATAGAGTATGAGATTACGAAAAGGCAGTGAAACAGTTTTAAGGCGCCTTCTTCTTCTTGACTTCTTTTCCAATGGATTGGATGAGTTACCAAAATTCTATAATAACAACCAGCTTTAAGCAATAAAGGAACTTAAGAAATAAAAGGGAGATAAACGGTCGCACAAAATACTTCGGAATGTCTCTGTTTTTATAGGGCGGTAGGTGGCCGCAATTTGAGAGATGTTGCTCGAAAGGATAAAAAATATTGTTCACTAAGTGAAGGAGAGAAAACGTCTTAGTCGTTGCACTCGAATCAGGTAAAATGGGCAAAGATAACCAGTCATTTGTAAGAATTGATGAATTAAGCAAATAAAAAATTCACTTAATATCTCAATAAAAATCTGTTATATCGCGTGACTCGGAGAAGCAACGTAATCGATTAGTCGATTCCGTTTTTTAAGGTTTAACACCTAACCGTCCTAGTTAAAAGTAATGCGCAAATCCATGCCATATGCCCAATCAAAGACAAATACATCAAATTCATACTCGTATATACGTGAATGTTATGCCATGTGTAGCCTAATGTTTTAAACTTATTTACATTAAGATGTTCATAGCATTATGTAGATTTTATCTAGAAGGATTGTATCGAAGATTACCTATATTCATCGGCAAATCTCCTTCTTTTCCTTCACAAAAAACTGATAAATAAATGAAAGGTAAACATACGGGGGATACAAAAATAATTAAGCGAATTACATCCCAACGACAAAAGGTAATTAAGGAAACCCTACAAAGGCAAAAAGTCATTTCTTAAAGTTATCCACTTGATTAATATAATATAGAATGTTTAATTTGTAATAATAAACTCACTTAAAAAGTGGACACGATGTTTCGATTTCAATATTCTGTTGACCATCTTCTCGAACATCTTTTTTGTGCACTGTTCCACCAAATTCTTTATTCAATATCTGCATGCCATAGCAAATGCCTAAGATGGGAATTTTTGCTTTAAATATTTCCGAATCATATCGTGGTGCATCCTCGCTATAAACCGAATTTGGTCCACCTGATATAATGATACCCCGATAGCCATTAGCTTTTAGCTGCAAAGCGGATGTGTCAAGTGGCAGAATATCAGATTCTATTTGTAGTTCACGAATTTTTCTATCGATAAGCTAAAATAAAATTTAAAAAAAATAATAACAATTAATAATTCAAATTAAATGAAAAGATAACTTACTTTCCCATATTGAGATCCAGCATCTAAAATTGCTACTTTATCGTGATGAAGACCGTTTTCCGTTGATGGCAAACATTTATTTGAAGCAGAATTCATTTCTTTTTCGTTGCAACACTAAAATGAAATAAAAAAAACGTAGTTATATACAGATGGTGTATAATTTTAGTTTTACTCCTTAAAGTTTTAGGTCAACGTATTTTTTTTTTTTTTTGAAAAAACAATTGTTTTTACTAGTTATAACTTCGATTTGGTTAAATCGTCGGAAAACTAGTGAGTATCAACTCTCTTGGATTCTTTTTGATAAATATCATAAATACAAAAAAAGGAATGTCACTCACAAGAACTAACTTTTTCACTGATTGATAACCAAATGAGAAAGTCTTGTATGTGTTTTTAGTTTTGATCTAGGAGAATTTTCTTCAAACATTGTTTACATAACAACAAATGTCTGCTGTTTTTCTCCAGGAAAACACGTGAAATGTTACATATACACACATTTTCATAACATTGTGCGGACCCCGCTGGGATTCGAACCTGAAACCATGAGACTGCGACTAGGTGACCTTACCACTTGAGCTACGGGAACCCTCGAAATCCCGTTTGATAATTGTTGTCATTTTAAAATTAAGGAACGCGATCGAAACAACTACTTAAATACTTAAATGTGAAATTATTATAAATTATATCAGCATCTAATTAAATTTTTTTTTTTTTAATATATGTTGAACTCGAAATAAGGTAAAAATATACAAATTTAAAAATGGTAGTGGGATTTTCATAATTGACATAATCGGGAGAAAGCAGCGTGATGTCAGTGGCGCTTTCGCGAGTATTGAGACGGAAGCGGCGAAAATGGGTTTAGCGGTCAAGAGCAAGTATATGCTGTCAAGCAATAAGGACAACCAACACCGACGTCTCGGGCAAAACGTCACCTTAGATAGATATAACTTGGATGTAGTTAAGGACTTTGTCTACCTAGGCTCTGTTATAAACACAGACAACGACACCAGCGTTGTCGATCAAGCGAAGAATAACTCTTGCCAACCGCTGTTTCTTTGGGTTAAGAAGGCAATTGAGTAGCAAAGCCCTCTCTCGGACAACAAAAGTCACCCTTTTTAAGACTTTAATAATCCCGGTCCTGCTCTATGGCGCAGAGGCATGGACATTATCAAAAATGGATGAGGGTGTTCTTGGTTGCTTCGAGAGAAAAATTCTTCGGGCGATCTTCGGTCCCGTCTGCATTGACGGGGAGTGGAGGAGGAGATACAACGACGAACTGTATGGACTGTACAGCGACATGAATCTAGCCAGAAAAGTGAAGATCTAAAGACTGAGATGGCTGGGTCATGTAGAGCGCATGGACACCAATGCTCCGGTCCGAAAAGTCTTCGAATCCGCTCCCGAGGAACAGTGCAGTAGAAGAAGGCCAAGACTCAGGTGGCGCACGCAAGTGGAAGAGGACCTCAGCCAACTTAGCGTGCGAAACTGGAGACAGCTAGCCAGGGATCGAGCTGGCTGGAGAAGCTTGTTGACTGAGGCCCAGGTCCACCCCGGACTGTAGCGCCACCTAAAGTAAGTAAGTGGGATTTTTATCGGAAGGATAGTTTAATGCATGCCATTGGTGCGTAATAAGGCCCACAAGGCGCGACCTGGAAGTCACATTTTGACCACTGGAAACGAAGAACGCTGCAAATGTTGATCGATACGGCAGCAAATTTTGACCGATAAGGCTGAAAATTGGTGTTGACTAGCAACTTCGCATGTCCACACTGAATGTAATTTAAAGATGTTCAATCATACGATCTTGAAGGTTTATTCATTGGTCTATTACTCGAAAGTATGGGCTAATCGAATGCCTCTTTCAATAGATTGAGTACGGCGTGCGCTGAGTGGCATATTGCACCGTCTTGTAAAACAGCTTTTCCACATTAATGCCATTCAATTGGGGACGACGATAACTATGGATCTTCCATGCTATTGACTTCCAAGCATAATTTTTCAAGGAATTTGGACCAACAAATTTTTGTGGATGTAACAGCCAGCACAGTATTCCAGAATGTGGATTAACGAATTATAAACTGAGCTTATAAATACTCTTGTTTTCTTCTTTTACACCATTTAATACCACACTAGCAGAACAGCTTTTTAGGGCGACTCTTTGATGTAAGAATACAGCCATTCTTCATTTCTTTTAACAAAACTGTTATTATTTCGAGTTGCCTTTCCAGATTCTTTTAAAATGTGCTGCAAATATTTGGCTCAAATACCTTCGCGTTTCATCCAGATGAACGATCCGGTGTTTAAAAGAGGAAATCACTTTTGACTCTCTAACATACGCTTTATAAATATAATAGATTCCAGGTCGCATGCCAAAATTATATTAACCATTTCGCCATATTTCTACTGCAGCTTTTGCCATCGTGGCACAAATACAATTTCTTCTTTGACGGAACTATACGTATAACGAAGAACTAAGGAAAATTGTAAACAATTTCTTACATGAGCAAGGTCCAACCCAAGCTGGAAATTAATATCCGTACGCAAAATTTTTTATGCATTGTTCACAATGGCGAATTGACTCATTCTGGTAATTCCTCAATACAAAAAAAAAAGTTAAACCCTGCAGATTCTGCATGCTTTTATCCAGTTCTTCTTACTTTAGGTGACGTTATCGAACCGGAGCATTGGTGTCCATACGCTCTACATGACTCAGCCATCTTAGTCGTTGGATCTTCACTCTTCTGGCTAGGTCGACGTCGCTGTACATTGCATACAGTTCGTCGTTGTTTCTCCTCCTCCACTCACCGTCAATGCAGACGGGATCGAAAATCACTCGAAGAATCCAGTTTAGGGCAACTTGTTTGTTTTGTATGACAGACCGATTTATTGTTTATTAAAATCACACTTAAAATTCAAGAAACAAAATTAATAGAACTCGCTTTAAGCTTAAGAATAACTATAATTAAAAAATAGGCAAGTGGAGTAAGTATTCAAGACATTGGTTAAAGGTATCAATCTAAGGGTAAGTCTATGTCCCCCTCGGTTGGTGTTGAAAGAGATCAATTGAAGTAAAGATACATATGACAATGATGAACAAAGAGTATATCGGCAACTTTTCAACGTACAGAGAGGTTTGATTAATCGATCCAGGAAAATCCTCATCCTTACTACGACCAACGCTTAATAGACCCAAATGAGTTCCCTATAACAGATTACACCAAGAACACGCAATTCAGTTACAAAGGAAACAAGTTTGACACCAAATAGAAAAACTTTTCAGCGTTAAACTTCGTCAGCTTAGACGGGTAGAGATAATAATAGAATTGTTATTGTCACTGTCAAAAGATAAAAAAAAAAAAAATCAACAACACTGCTGGACTCGAACCTTAGTTGCCGACAATTGGGTTATCGCTCAACAAAATTTTAATTTTGAAATGTTAACTGTTCATTTCAGGATGAGTTCATCACTTGCTCTCCGCATGAACTTACGTTTTGTAATTGCCTATCTGAGGTGGAATTCCCAAAAGATCTATCATTTTAGTCGTAAACGATCAGGTAATTCGCAATGTTTTCTTTTTTCTATAATTGGCGCGCGCATAAGAGATTTTACGTACTCTTTAAGCGTCTGCTGACAGTGCATACGAAGAAAAGATAGGGATGAAAGAAAGAGAGATGCTGATGTTGATTTAGAATGTTTGTTGGTTAAAGTGCTAGGAAACAAGGAGCCCGGGACGATTCCATAAACAAGTTGTATGGCACAGGAAATAATCCCGATGTATCAATGTACATACGTCTGTACGTGGGCTTTAGGGTAATCTGATGAGCATTCATATCGAGATGGATGTTACGGTAAAAGGTTTAAAGGGGCCGAATAGTGCTGGCAATTTTAATGGATAGAGCAATGCTGCTAAAATTAATAATTTTACGCAGAGTTAGTAAGTTTTATCGGTAAACGCTTGTTTGAAAGAATAAAGTTATTCAATGCATGCTCTACTATAATGTCTCTTAATTAGAGATGTACCGGTACTCTTGATACGAAAAATAAAATAAAAGATAAATTCTAGGCACAACAATCCGTGGTGAAGTCAACTGTTTATTCATTTTGTGTACAATGAGTTTGGGCAGAATAAGAGACTTTTTGCAGTCCTTAAAATGTGTTTTAAAAATCCGACTAAATGATACAGAAAAATCCCATCCAGAAAGCAACGGACATATGGCCAAAAGTCTAATAGTTGCATGCATCTCTCGGTAAATTCTTTACTTCATAACTCAATAGGCCCTTCTTAACCTTCAACCCTTCAACGCTTCTGTACTTTCATAATCAATAGAGCCTGACGTTATTGTACTTGGGTAGGTTCCGAAGTGCAATGTTTATACAATAAAAACAGATAGGACCATAGGCCTCTTGAACGGCAGTGAGTATCTATGTATGATGGTGGCAATTTTTATACCAGTCTCGAAGCTGACCCATACGTATTGCCTTCGAAATTTTGTAATTTGAATAGGCAAATTCGGTTTGGTATCAAGATGAGACTCAATTTTTGACGCAACAATAAACCTAGACCTTTAGCGCTCAACAGGGGATCCCTGTTCTCCATTTTACAAGATTTTCGATTTTAATCTCAATTTATCTTATGAAAAGAGTGTATGGATATAGATTATGTAGAATGTAGATTAAGTAGAATGTTGATCATTTATAGCGCAGGAACATTCGAGAGAATTGCCTAGTGACAAGATTGTTAACACCTGGTTAAGCGAATTTGTCTTAGAACTTGGGGGACCACAGAATTTCCTTACAAACCTACAATTTAATGCGAAAATTTCTACTTAGCCCACGAGAAATCATACATTTTTATGAACGCTGCGGCGCGGCGGTATCAAAAGAAAGACGAAGAAGGAAAAGCACCCTGATGGAGAGACTAAGGATTCAAGTCGACAATTTTTCGAAGTTTCACTGTATATCTATCTAATGGTTTAAAATTCAGAAATTGATGTGGGCAAAGTAAAGCTATAAACATGATACAACTCAGTATAGATAGATATACTTTATTAGGGATACACTACTATAAGATTGAAACTGTATAAGTAACAAAACAATGAGATTTCTTCAGCACAACATTGGCTGAAACTTGCATCTATTTGTTAGCAGACGTCATTATAGTATTATGAGTTTCACTAATCAAGCCCAATATTTGATACCGATCGATTTCATTTCGTTTTCAGGGGATTGAGATCTCACGAGCCTCCGTGTAGCGTACCTTGAAAGTTGGTTACAATCAGTGGAGACCGCTACATCTTAAATAATTTTTTAAAGATCAATTGGAACTGAAAGGCTTGGAGGAGATTAGGTTTCAACAGGCCGTTGTTATTTACTGAATACCTCATGCCACGTGCGGCACAATTTTGTGATTATCCTATTACCAAAAACTGCCCAGTCAATTTGGCGTCTTGGTCGTGCGATTAAACATCTTTAGAATTCTTGTTTTGAAACAACAATATATCAATTTACATGGGAGATGCAAGAAGCATGGGAATCGCTGGAATATCGGCCGAATTACACGAAGGAATCATGGGCGATTATGTTCAGTGCAACGCTGAAGGCTTCTTTTTACCAATGCTTATTATTTCCTATATTTATAGTACAATACAAGTTATTTCCCAACATTAAATAAGGGCTACCCCGCGAATGTAGTTACATGAAGTACTCGTTGCACTGACTGTCAAAGGAATTCGTTTATCCGATTCGATATATGTACGTATGTGCGGGGACCATAACTATGAAACATGTAGGAACGAAATGGTCTCTATATAATTTTAATAAAAACTTCTTGGAAATAAAACCATATTCAATCTGCAAAACAACAATACATATACTCGTATTAAAATCGACAAAAAAAAGATGAAAAATACGAAATAAGAAAAACACTGTCATATCCGCATCATCATCGTCAACACAACAAATAACACAAGCAATCTTTGGAAGGACATCCTTTGAATAAATGAATTTCTAATCAAAACATTCAAACTCCCTATGATGAGTAAATCCCTACAAAAGGCACAATCTACTGCTCTTTCCACATACGTAATCGTATCTACGTATGCCTATGAAGCTACTGTAGTTGCAATTCATCAGAAAAAAACGAACGTTTTCTTATTGCTTGATGCTGTTTCCCCCCCTCTGCCACATTCTATGCAGTATTTTCTCTCAAAGAAAAAGCCATGCCAACCGGCAAACTGTCAAACGACCAGTCCCTAGGGCGCCTCTTCTCCCCCCCTGTTTTTGCATTTTGCTTCCAAAGTCTATAATTCGCACTAACCATTTTCAATTAGAAGGCAGGAAAACGATAGTTTTTTACTACACTAATTCAATAAAAACAAAAAAAAACTAAAAATTGCATGCTACCTACATGAAATCTCTAAGCAGGTGAAGCGAGGGAGTAAAGTGAAATGCTGCAACACACCCTTACCTAGTAAACGAAAATAAATAAATTATACTTATGTATCATACTTTACATACATAGTTTGGTTAAAATTGTTTTACTTTTACCAACCGGCAGTACACGGAAGAAGGCTCTTAGGAACATCCAAATTAATGGCGACAAATTGAGATTTTTTTTTGTTTTGTTTTGTTTTTCTTACGTATAGTTATTTACAAAAATGTCACTTAAAACTTTAATAATTGCACTTATAAGGATTGACTAGTTGATTTCTGTGGTATATGTGAATCGCTGGCGGTTGAGTTAAAATCTTATGAACAAAACAAAAGCCAAAGTACAGCGTAGAAGTGGATGAGGGTAAGCAAATAAAAAAAAATCACACAATGCACTGGAAGGAATATAGAGCTCTGGAAATAGCAAAACAACAGAAAATGAATATCAATTGAGTGTATCGCATGAAATGCGTTTATTAAACTTTAATTGCGATTAAAATCACTGACTCGATTGATTAACAACCAGAAACAAGAAGGAGCAATCGAGTGTAAATCTTCTCACAAAGGTGTGATGCTGATGATTCGTTTGGTCGTTACTTTTGTTTTGATTGCTCGTTCAAAGTTCTCTAAAGTTTTTCTGATTTTATTTGTTTCTATTTTGGCACCACTCTTCGATGAATTATTTACGTTTTTCTCTATTTTTACTTATACAACTTGATTTGAATTATCACACAAAAATGGAAACTATTAAAACACAGATGGATTTTAGGTTTAGAAAAAATGAAAATAGTAGATTAACTAACTGACTGTAGATAGAAATTCATTTAGGATAATGGTAAAGTTAAATTTTAAAAAAGAAAATCGTTTTTCCAAGAGTACTAGTACGAGTATATTGGGAAAATTCACATCATCACCACGCACAGAAAAAGATGATCGAAACGGAAATGAAGAAAGAAAAATTAAAGAAAAATACTACAGCGACGACAAGGCGACGAGCACGACGACTACAAAGACGATGACTTTAAACGAGAACGTCAACAAGACCAAGACGAAGAGCAAGATGACAATGATTTGTTGTTGATGATGATGATGATGATGACGATGAGGATGAGAAATCGCTTTTTGGTAAGCGCTTTTACTGCGCTACGGCCTGCTAGCGTGTGATTTTCCCCGAAAATGACAAGTAAAAATACGAGAGCGAACCCAAGACACAGAGAACGATGAGCTGAAGGAAAATTCGTATTTGCAATATTCGAATTTCCAATTCTCAGTTCTCAGTTCTCAGTTTTAATTTTGCATATACTCGTACTTGAAGTGAACTCTTCTCATTTGGCGTATTCTTTTCCTGTGCTGTCCTAATAATTTTTTGATTTATTTATTTTTTTGTACTCCTTCCGCTGGAGGAGAGTGAGACGACGGGTGGAAAGATAAAAATAAACCCTCTAAGGACTGACACTATTTGCTCTGTTCACTGCCAAATAAATCGTAAGCTTTCTTCAGATGACCTAATAGGTGGAGTTGTTTTTTTTACAGCTCATTGTTTTGGGGGTTTTCGCCTTTGAAATACATATATGTATGATGGTGGTACATGGTAGGTAGGGAGAAAGGTGTAATTAAACTATGCAGAAGGAAGAAATTTAAAAATTTTCGACCGACCGACCGACCTGGAAAACAATGTGTCAGAGAATCTTGCAGAGAGCATGAGAACTGCGCAACAACATGTGCTTGAATGTATGCACATTTTCTAATTGTACCTGTAGTGCACATCTCATTTTTTTAGGGTTGCCAACTAACACTTATAAAAAGACAGAAAAGAAAACATGTTCACAAAAGTGAAGACCTTGTTTTAAGATCCTTTCTGTTTGTGCCAGTTTAAAAGTTGGCTATAACCCAGCGGAAAACCCCAGAAACATTGATAAATGCATTTGAAAAAAATGGAGCACACGAACAAAATGATTGATTTTCAATAAAGGCAGATCTGAAAAAAATAAAAACTGCAACTTTTATGAAAACCTTTCGATCATATCGAATTGTAAAGTGTGAAATTTGTAAAACAAGAAAAATGTCATTTACTCGATTACTCGGGGGCAAAACCCAAGTTTCGGATCAGCTTGTTCACATACTCCACTTTTAAAAAGTTGGTCCAATAAATCGTCATCAATGTTTTCAATTGAAAAAAACATCACGTTCTCTAGTTTGAATTGATTGAAAATTTAACCTACATTGTTTTTGTAAACAGATATGTCATCGTACTTGTTCATAATATATGAAATGAGCCGTGGAAAGATTAATTCACTTGCACTACGAAATTCTATCTTGCCCCGCATATTTGTGGTAAAAATTATCATGCGACCATGACATTTTCAAGTGAATCATATGGCTCTTGGAACGCGTAGATCATTAACCGTTCAACTGTTTTCATTATCAACCCCTTAGTCGCAGGAGATCAACATTTTTAGAATTATTTCTCAAAAGCTCAGTAAAATTTAACTTCATTGAATATTGTTTAGGCAACTTCAAGACGTATTTCATATAGATTGCTCTGCGTAAGGTTCAGTTTGAATCTGTGTTTCTTGATCCTATTCCACGTGAACCAAAATTATGTGTTACAGCCGCAGAAAAAAGGGCAATAAATTTTCAACCAAAGTAGTCACATCAGACATGTTTACTAAACAATAAAGTGGTGTTCACAAATTGCTAAACAAAGAAATAATCTACCCATTGGCACATTTTGCGAAGTATTGGTTGGTTTGATAGGAAAGTAATTTCGTTTGTACATGTAGATTGCTTTATGATTGTTGAATATCTCTTTTATTAATGTTATGATTTCTTTTTTTACATTTTTGATAGTCGCGCCGTTTGTTCTTGGAATTTTTCTCTAGTACACAAGCTGAAGATAATGGGCGATCTAAATCAGTTCGTCAGAATGAGCAAGTTATGGGAGTGAGCGCATCACATAGAACCAGAAAAATCATAACTGTATTCCATATGAGTTAAAAAAGAATCACTTAACAAAACGAAACGATATTTGAGATTATCATCTCTAGATTTTAGTATCGGGTATGTACAATATAATAAATTACACAATTGTAACAATTAATGCTTAGCAAATAACCGTAGATTGCAATATAAATAAATGAGATCTGAAGTCATTTCTTCACAAATTCCATGTTTTCTTCAACAGACAAATCGTAACCTATCCTTTGCCATAGCATTGCTGTTGGTGAATTAGAAACAAGTGGTACTTAAGTGTTTGATGGGCTATACTTTGCACATCAATATTCTTTGACTACCTGCAGCGAATCATCTTTCTCTGCACATTGTTTGATTTTCTTAAGCAGCTTAAGCACCATGAGAAACAGACAAATTCTATGGAATTAAATTTACCTATACTAAGTATTACATCTTAATGATTCTGCTCCAGACAGTGGTCTTGCTCAGAGTAAGCTCTTGACAAAGTATCAGCTACGTACATATTCTTGACAGGGACATAAAATTTCGAACAATGGGGTTGAGAATATGGGAACTAAATGCCTATGATCAGTTTTGATGGTAAAAGTTTTACTATGTAGATATCAATGAAATTAATTACTACCAAAATAAGTTTTCTCTTTCATTTGTTTGTGCATCATTTGAGTGGTAGGTGCATGTGCATATAAAAGGAAAGCTCCCATTGCTTTTTTGGAGGAATATACAAAGAGTTTTATAGGCTTTTTAGGATCGACATGACATAGCACTGGTGCTTTACAAAGCAATTCTTTTTTTTTTTGTTTACAACATAGTACATTTATTTTAAAAAAGAGATCTTACATTCGAAATTTTTAATAGCAAAATTTTAAATAGGGGACTAATGTAATTTGCCTTTCTAAAAATATCTGTGAATCTGTTATGAATAAAAAGCTGGTAATACGAAGGTCGTTCAGTAAGTCCGAAGAAAATCCATGAAATCGCGGCCGGAGCATCTAAAATTCTTTGCATCATGACTTACTGTCAATCTCATAGTTACAGTCCGTTTGATAAGATCGTATACGGCAAAACTCGTTTATGAAAACCGGTTTGGAAGTGGCATTTGCATTAGCAGATAAAAAAAATACTTCGGCTAAGATGCTTTCGATAAAAAAATTTAAAGAGTGTTCAATTTTTGTCAGAGACGGAAGTATTTTAAAATGAGTGTCGCGTTTGCACCACGTTATATAGTAGTATTCTTGTGCACGCATCCAAAAGGACCGAAAATGTCATACGGAGCAGCTGCTAAATACATGAAAAAGTCAAAAGCATTTGTTAGCAAGTGGATGCACCGTTATTCCCAAGTTAAAAATGTGTATGATTTGCCGGATCGTGGGTCTACGCCAAAAACAACAAAAAAGCAGGACAAAATGATTCTACGCGTGTTTGAAAAAAATCCTCTTCTATCGTTACGTGGAGGACAAGGGATTTTACGTAAAAGGGGTCTAAATGTATGTTGTGATACGATACGAAGACGTTTACCACTACTAGCCAATAATGAAAAATTGCGAAGCACAATAAAGAAACCACTACTGTCAAAAAAACACGTAGAAAAACGACTCAGTTGGGCCAAGGAGAATTTGGACAGAGATTGGAACGTTATTTTTTCGGATGAAGCTTCTTTTTGGGCATGGTCTTCTATCACTCATACCTGGTGTAGACAATCCAATTAATTAATCCAACGGACCGTCAAACTCCCGACAAAGGTGCACGTTTGGGGATGCTTCTCAAAACAAGAATTTGGCAATTCGTTCATGTTTATAAATTACTTAAACGCACCCAACATGGTCAAAATTTATAAGAAGGCCTTATTACCATCTGCCCAAAGGTGGTTTAAAAGAAGGAATGAGAATTGGTTACTGCAAGAAGATAATGACCCGAAACATCGCAGTCGTTTGTGCAGTGCGTGGAAACCAGAAAATGACGTCGATGTTTTAGATTGGCCATCACAGTCGCCGGATGCAAATCCCATTGAAAATGTTTGGGCATTCATGAAGCTAAAGCTCCAAGGAAAAAAGATCTCGACGGTCAAACAATTATCACGAAAAATACGAGTTTTATGGAAATCTTTGTCTCAAGATTATGCTATAAGATTAGTAGAAAGCATGCCTCGAAGACTCCAAGCAATTATTGATAATGGAGGAGAGTGGACAACATATTAATTGAAAAGCATTCAAGTAAATAAACAAAATAAACCAGTACAATTGATTTTTTTTTATTATTATAAGTTCTTCTTTAATTTTTGTCGGCTACGATGTTATCAAACAGACTGTATATCCATCTCATGAAATCATTGTAATTGTCGATTTAAAAAAGTGAGTTTGGACTCTGAGGCTTTTTCGCATTAATTATGACGAGTTTCTGCGTCATACATAGCGGGGGAACACTACTACACTCCAGAGGCAAGGAAATAGTCAGAACAGCGGATTTTCAAAGGTGAATGGGCTCTGAAGAAGCCAAAGACTATGAAATCGGCCGGCAAAGTGATGGCTATGTTTTTTTGGGATACACGCAAAATCATCTATATCGAAAATGGAGAAGCAATAACTGGAGAGTAGTATACATCGTTATTGAACCTGTTAAGCGAAATCAAGGAAAAACGTCCTCATATAAAAAGGAAAAAGTTCCAATTCCTTGAAGACAATGTACGCGCGCAGTTCCCTTCAACCATGGCTAAAATAAATCATGGGATTAAAGTTCGAATTATTACAACATTCATACGGAATTCGGAATTTACTGGAGGTCATCGCCGAAACAGATGTCTATTTTGAGGACCCTCCGAAATCTTACTTTTTAGATGGTTTAAAAAAGTAGCAGAAACCCTCGGAAAAGTATAGAGCTACGAGGGGCGTTCAAAATATTCTCGGTATCGATATGAAGGAAAATGCGAATTCAATTAAAATTATTTTTATTTTACAATATAATCTACTTTTACATCAATGCATTTATTACATCTTGAGATTAGCTTTTTAATAGCCTCAAAAAAATATGTTTTCTCTGCAAAATATCCGTTTATTGCCTCCTTGAGCTCTTCATCATCAGAAAATCGCTTTCCACGAAGATATTTTTTCAAATCAGGAAACAAAAAATAATCACTTGGGGCAAGGTCAGGACTATAGGGTGGTAGTTGGATTTCTTCGAAACCACAATCTCGCACAGCAGCCTTGGAAACTCGCAACACACCTGTTGTCAGTTTTCCCTGTCTTTTTTTCTTCCGTAAATGATGAAAAGTGGATGCGTGTGATTTTCCTTTTGAGTCCCAAAACACTAGAGCCATGAGCTTCCCTATAGACGGAATGACGTTGAACTTCGTCGGGGGGTCTGTATATTTTTTGTGCCACTGCATGGACTCTTGCTTGCTTTCAGGGTCATAATGGTGAACCCATGTTTCGTCCCCAGTAAAAATTCGTTCAAAAATACCTTCCCGGTTTTCACTACAGAGCTCCAAAAGCTCTCTACAGCACGCGATTCGCACTTTTTTCTGAAGCGCTGTGAGCATTCGTGGCACCCACCTTCCACTGACTTTTGAAGGTGGTCATGAAGAATGGTATGTATGGTACCAGTCGAAAGCTTAGTGATCTCTGCCATTATTTTCACCTTCATTCGGGCATCCTCAAGTGCAATTTTCTCAACTTCTTTAATATTTTCATCCGTACAAGCAGTAAGCGGGCAGCCTGAGCGGGGGTCGTCTTCAATGTTCTCTCTGCCTCTTTTAAACTCACTTGACCACTTTTGCACAGTTGATAACGAAGATGCAGAACCTTGGTAAACAGCCACCACCTCTTCATGAATAATTTTTTGACTTTTTCCATGTTTTGTAAGAAATTTAATCACAGCTTGGTGCTCAATTTTCACCATCGTCGTCTCATTTGCGACTTTGATTGTGTTTACCTAGAGATTAAAAGCGAATTAATTATCACATGTATATGAAATTTTACAGCAACGCACTAAAATAATAGTATTACTTAATTAATAAGGCAATTTATATATATCACCAGAACTTCACCCCGATACCGAGAATACAATAAACTCCCCTCGTAAAAAATCTGCTTTAAATAATTTGTTTTTCCATTTTCTTTCTAAGGACTTATTGAACGACCTTTGCATTTTTAGTGGCATTCACTTTGAAAGCATTTCATAAAATGCCTTCTTTTGAAAAATGATTTTATTCTGTTAACACCTATTCTACCTTTTCCTTTGTTAAATCTGTTTAATCTTAGTCCTAAGCAAGGTATAACCCTTTCCAATATTAGCCTTAAGTTTTTATCGTGAGCTTCCTTAATTTTCCCATAAACAAGAGAATCATCTATGTAATATTGGAGTCTCACTATAAGAAATTCGAAACATATGTATAACATGAAATATTTCAGGCAGCATTTATCCCAAATTGGCAGACTTTAAAACAGATAACTCCCAAGGGATGTATTAAATGCACATAGCGCAGACCTTTTCTTATTCTTCATTCATTTAATTCATAACATCCAAAAACCTGAATGAGCATCAAGAAGGCTTAAATATTTAGCTTCAACTCCAGTTCTAAGCGAATATAGCCAAAATGTAATATTTCGATTTAGATTTCTTTGGTGAAGGCATATAATACTTTAAGGGTTTTATTTGCTATCTCAACTAATACAATAGAACTTACTCATTCCTTCAGTTCAGTTACGTTTGCAGTGACATTAAGACATTCCATTAGGCAAAGCGCTTAACAACTTGAACGAAACCGAATTGGGCAACTATCTTAGGGCTTACATCCAGGATACAGGTATACAGTGATGATTTTTAACTTTGTATTTCAATCAATATTTAAGTTAATGCCCGTATTCTGGCATACCTCTGTGATGCCTCATATGTCACAACAACCTCACAAGAGCGAGGTGAGTCACAATTTATGAGGTTTTCGAATTCTAACCAAAACCTCACAAGTTGTGAGAATCACAAAAACTATCAAAATTGTGATGTCCTATTGAGCAGCTCACAAGCCGGTCACAAGAGAAAAATAAATGCCCCTATTCTGACTGTGATGTGGTCACAACTCACGAATGTCTGTGATGCGAAAATTGTGATGCTTCTCTTGGGAGCATTCAGCTGTTTGGTATTCTAGCCAATACCTCACAAGAACTAGTAATTTTTTTGACAGAATAATGAATTCACCACACCGTGCTGACTATTTCTTGTGAGGTATTGGTCAGAATACCAAACAGCCAAACGCTCACAAGAAACCTCACAAGACAAGCATCACAATTTTCGAATCACTGACATTTGTGAGTTGTGACCACATCACAATCAGAATAGGGGCATAAATTAATTAAATTACAAACTCTACGATATTATTGTTAGGTAAGCTTGTTTTTAGCTCTACAGTTCCTAGATTTTACAATATTTGTTTTTTATTTTTTTTCTGACAGCACAAGAGCTTGTGCTCCGGTATCGAGTCAATTGCCCACGAAAAAAAAACTGCAATCCCAAAAACACCTCTTCTTTTTGTTCCGAACTCAAAGATCTAACATGAAAGTAAGTACTTCTTACATCATCTTATTATGTACAGATGTTGATCAAAACATTCTTCAGTTTAGACTGACTTGGTTTCATTTCAAAATTTACATCCTACAAACTTATATGAACTTGTCTAATATAAACCAATGCCTGCATACATATAATTAAAAAATGATGTGTATATGCTAATGCAAATACATACAACAGAAACAATCTAAAACCTGTCAATCAAGATAGAAAATGAAAACCTTGAAATTCGACAAATTTCGGGTATTGTCGATTTGACAGCTGTTTTTAATCGATTGCAATTTTCTGATCATTAGTCTGTGACTTGCAAAAAAATAAATTGAAATGTGAGGACTTTTATAAAAGAACGTGAAGTCTATGTAAAAAAAGAAACAATAATTTGAATTTAGGGCGAAGCAAGTGACCAATACAACGCATCCAGTTTCAAAATATTTGGAATAGAAGAGTTTCTTACAGTTGATTTCTGTTTAGTTTCTTCTTATACAAACGGAAATATCTCACAAAACTGCAGAAGATAAATTGTAGTAAAGTATGTGTGTATGTAATTTTTCGAACGAAATACTTACACCCTTTTTCTCTAATTCTAAACGCTTTGAGGCATCTCTTATTTTAAAGAATTCGTCTGAATCAATTAAACAATTCTATAGAGCTCATTTTATTAGCGGCGTTCACATTGCACGACAAATCGTTCAACCGGGTCTTTTGACTTTGTCGGATAGACCAAAATGTACTAGGTTATACAGTGTGAACGCTCTTATCACGGTCGTTACTATCGGTCGTATGGAAGTTCAACTTTTTCGCTTGGGCGGTGGACATGTTGTTGTGTGTGAACACTTTTCGAACGACTACAGATCATTTTTCATTTTCTCTATTTCTCTTCATTCTCCAATATTTTATCTATCGCCTTTTCATGTTCATGCTTCGAAATTACCGTGTAGTACAATGTGAATGCAAGGCAGTTTTTGTTCGTCCATCTAGGTCGAAGGATTTTTCGTACAATGTCGACGACGCAATTAAGTTTTTTTTTCAAAAATATTTCGGCAATGAATAAATAAGCAAACAAATTGTATTCACAATAGACACTTTTGTGGTTTTTATTCACAATAATAGAATCCTTTGTCGATTGAGTAACACAATACCAAATTTGAAATCAGTCGAGTCGACAATCGATTTGATCGACAAACGCAATAAGGGCCAGTAAATTCATATCTCTTGCTTAAAACGCCTCATCGACCTGTTCATTACACATACACATTTTAAAAGCAACAGGAACTACTCTCAGATTTCTTTTTTCATAAAATCGCAGCAAACTTTAATTTCTACAGTTATAAAAATTGCAAAATAATTACAGAAATTGTCTGGAAATTTATAAATATGTTATAATTGCGCAACTTTGTAAGTTGCCAATATAACATATTATGCCGACTGAAAGATTTCTTAAAATAAGTGCAGGTTTGCAAGAGACGAAGATATAAACAAAATATAAATTTCAAAACAAAGCAAGTATTCACAAAGAACTATAGACTCTAATCAGGCTACACATACGATTGAATTTAAGAGCAATACCATTTAACCGAAGTGATAAACGTATTGCCCCTGGTAACTTAACATAAGAACTATGAAAGACCACGCAAATGTCATAAAAAAAACCTCTCAAGTTTCAAAACGTATGTCGGAAAATACCAGCGTGCATCCCTAAGAATGTGCTTATATAAATTTCATTGCACGTCTTCCAAACAATTAAGCTATATGACCCCCCTAAGTGCGAAATTTAGTTATTAGCTGCCAAAGCTATTAACATACCTAACCTTTAATATTAGATTTAAGTGCCTTGGTACAACTTCAGATATAAATGTTTTCCGGCTCATTATAATCGAATTGATCTACATAATCTACGTATAGAAATGTAGCACCAAAAACATCATGATCATGATGAACACTTACGTAACGATAATTTTCAGTGTCATCTAAGCGTTTATAAATGCACCGCGTATCAGGAAAGACATAAACCATTACATTTATTGACGTATGAATTGAAACATATTTAAATTTTGAATCATGATATTCGTCATGTAAGTAATTTTTTTTCGAATACATCCCATTAAAGTGGCCCTTTTATTTCGAAAGGTTAAGAGATTTCCTTGAAAAGCTACACAGGCATCTGTATCGTTTTACTTAGTGGAAGTATTATATTGTATGTAACAGATTAATCTGCAAACTATAAAGGTAAATACAAAGCAAAATGTATACCAAATTGTCCCAGTAATATAGAACGGATTCATGGACTTTATCAACAAAAATGAGCCTGACATTTTTTTAAATAACCCGAAAATTGTGAGTGTGATCAGGTTTCCATATCTGGAGTTTACCAGCAGAGTCCGGGGTTGTAGCACATAAAATGATTATCTTTCATTTCGAAATACTGGGTTGACTTATAAGTTTAGTTTAGTTTTATTTTGCAATCACATTAAGACATAACTATCTTATAAACTAGTGAAGCTTTGATTTGTTCAATACAAATTCAGATTTAGATTCAAGCCAATAAAAAATAATTATGGTAATATTATTACTAATAAATAATGATTATTTATATATTCATTATTATAATCTCTACGTACATGTGTGTATATCTCCAATTAAAATTGTGCAATTTTCTAATCATAAGAAAAAAAAAAAAAAAATAATAATCAAAGGGTTAGGTGTTATTGTTTAGAAGGACTTAAGTTCATTCCCAAACCTGCTGATGCCACAAGACCTTCGGACAAGCCGTGGTAAGGAGTTCAACAGGCGAATAGACGTTATGAAAAATTGTTGCTTAGATGTTAGGCAAGAGTAACGAGGGTGAATGATTTGTCGAGATCTTTCAGACGTGGTAAATCTTATCTTATTGAATAGGTAACAAGGCTGATTAGTTTGAATCACATTGGAAAGCAATATAGGGGATCGATAGCGTATTAGATGGTCAAGTGACATGTTAAAGAGCAATTTCAAGTAATGAGATATTCTATCGTAGCGACGAAAATTGAAAACGTAAAGCACGATATTGTTGAAAGCGACATTAAGTTTTCTTTTACTGTTAGCTTCACAGTAACAGTATATTTCGCACCCATAACAGAGAACTGGTACAAGGAGTGTTTTAGCTGGTAAGAGACGAGTTTTGAAGGGGGTGAAGTAGTGTGACATCCAGAGCTGGCGTAAAGTTCCATATACATTACCAACTGTAGTATTGATATGGTTATTCCACTTAAGTTTTCTGTTAAAAACAACTCCAAGCTTTTTTGCGGTGTCAACATATTCGATTTTTGAGCCATTGATCATAATGTCTGGAAAGAAGGCGAGATCAAGCAGTTTTTAATGGATGACGATACATTTACTTTTGAGTGGGTTTAGAAAGTCAATTTTTTTCTGACCAGCTTAATATGCGCTCCAGGTCAGTGTTTTACTGTGATCTTTTAGTTGCAATTAACTCAAACCATTATTTGCTACAATATTCTGGCACAAATTTCATATTGCCCCTTTTGTAGAATGGTTGAGCTTCCAACGATATGAAATTGTTTCCATTAAGTGAGTTCTGGAGGGACCGGCATAAATGGTTATCGGAAAGTCCGGTAAATATGGAGGTAAAAAATTCAAAACAACTGCACCAACTTGTACTGAGTCTGCAAAAAGACATGTGGTCTAACAATGTCGACGCCTCTCTGATTAAGTATTTCTGGGCATTTTCGCTGTTTATATCCTTTAGAGGAAGGAGCTCATAATACACTATTCCCTTCTAATTCCACCAAATAAAGAACATAACCTTCTTAGGGCGAAGACCAGCTTTTGGAATGGCTAAAAGCGACTCATCTCTTTTGTTCCATGGTCTTTTCGGATCGACGTTGTTGTAAAGAATTCACGTTTCACTGCCCATTATCATTCGTTTTAAAAATGGTTCACTTTCATTGCATTTTTGCAATTGTGCAGCAGCCAAACATCGCATCGATTAACGTATAGCAGTGATTTTCTACGCTCTATTCCGATATGTTCAATATCTCTGCTATGTGTCTGGTTGTGTAGCGTGTTCTTTTTTTTCAATTAGAGTTTTAATTTGGTCCCCAGCATTCTTTTCTGGTCGCCCAAAAGGGGGCAAGTCAGACCATGTGAAATCAACATCACGAAAACGCTGGACTATCGGACAGTCTAGGTGCTAACAGAGTTATCCCCGTGCACAGCGCAAATCTTCTTATATTTTTATACAGCGTTTTTTCCTTTTAGAAAATTAAAAAACATAATACATATGTATGCCAAAAATACTTCTTATTTGTCACTATTTTCAAAAGTACACCAGATGCGTATCGCAACCGATCGCGATGAACTTACTTCCACTTGTGTACTGCGATGTGTATTTGAAGAAAAAAGAAAAACTACAAGCTCGAAACAACATGTTCAAATAGCCTCATTCGAAGTCAACGGTAATACTAACGATAAATAAATTAACCCAATAAAAATTATTTGAAAATAGTAAAAAGGAACTTCATTTTTATTCTAACAACAGCCATTTACAGGTAATTAGAAGTTTTTACTGATTGCCTGTGAAATATTGATTCAAATTTTAAAGCTTTTCAAAAATTGCAACAATCTATGGAGAGAAGAACAGTTGTCCAAAATTATTTGTGTTTGTAGTGAATACTTGTTACTTTGTCGTCAAACCTGTACAAGACAAAGATAAGAAAGCCAAAGAATAGTCACATCAAAAAACAAATCGGTAAAGCTCACGATCGAAAGTTCATGTGGGAAGCTATTAATATGCTCGTTCTAAGTGAATTGAAAAAATGGGTTACGTATAGGAGCTGATAAGAACACTGCTATCAAATGTTTTGGAAATCAACGAATCGATACCTCAACCAAAATATGAAGGAGGTATTGAGCTCAATAAATCGAAAAACAATTTTTTTGATGCAAAAATGTGTGCGTCCGCTCTTATTAGCGTTCTTATCAGTTGGAAGAAAAGAGAAATATTCTTCTGGTTAAACCCCAAAAGTAAGGGCATTTGAACTAGCGACCATATAATGATCTTTAAGTGCTCTTGCTTCGACACGAGTGCGAAAGTTTATTCATCCCATTGAAGATTCGACGCAACAAGCAGATTGACCTGTCCAGGCAGTTGGGACACTAGTATTTTTTGCACACGCTTAAGACATTGTACACACACCTGACTCGTTTAAATTGTTTCTATTTTCCTGACGTGTTGCTCTTGTAGGATCGAACAAATATTTCTCTAACTCTGACAGTCTCTGTACAGCTCGAGTGGGACCAGACCTTTTTTTTTGGTCTGTTTCTCTTAATCCAATGCGGGAAAAACGGTTTCATTCCCAAGAGAATAGTGTTTGTAATCATATCAACTAAAAATCGCTTTTTCATATTGCCATATGGTTCATTTATGAATCTTTTCTGTAACTGTGTGGTCGATGTCAGTGTATTTAGCTGATACGACACAATGATCCGAGGGGATAGCACATCAATGGTGTACTTATCAGGGTGAGAAATAAGAAGCAAGTTCAGGGCACTGGTGGTATGACTGTCAACATCTGGTATTTGCGCATTCATTTACAAGCTAGGTCAAGTTGTTTTCCGCAGTGAAGATCTCCTTCAGGTGTTGGCTGTCTAGAATTACCAAATATATAATACTTGTCGAGCACTTTGGTAGTTGAGTACACGATACTTGGTACTCTTTTGCAAGTATTGACAGTTCTTAAAAAATACTGGGAGCCATTTATGGCAGTGCATGAGGTCGAGCTGCACAACGCAAAGTTTATTTCGACATCCCTGCCAAACTCGACAGCTTGTGCAAGACCACAACCGACACTGTAACAAAGCCTTTCACACAGCCCTGAAAAGAATTGTTCAAAACTTACCGGACAACAAAAGAGATACAATTATCTCTAACATTGCACGAATGATATTAATGCGAACCGTCCATAAATCCGTTATAACTTTAAGGTAATTAATAATTTTATCTCGATTTCGTAGTTAGCAGCAGCAGAAATTAGATGCAGAACAAGTTTTGGCAATAGTTGTTTTTTGAACTCAGGAGGCGATTAAGTAGTTAAGTAACACATCCCACTGCCATCAGAACAAATAAAAGATCTTTTCATTCCAATCCTACTCTTTGACACAGAGGCTAGTATTTTGTCGAAATGGGATGGTTCGTTCCTGTTTGTATTATTGTGGAAATGAGGAGATTCAACTACGTACTGTACTGTCTGTACAGTCATCGTGCAATTAAAGCGTCTACGGATCCACGTCTGCAGCAGAGTGGCATCATCTTAGATCTTAAACAACTTGGTGCCATCTGGCGAGAGGTCGTGCCAGCACAAGAGCCTTTTTTAAATAAAAACCATAGTATTTCAATCACAAACACATGATTGAAGAACTCAAAGTGCCATGAAATGTACAACATCAACCTAAGCTGAGTCATTCTAACCGAGAAGTCAATCTTGACACAGTGGCGAAAAGGCACTTCAAACAATCTTTTCCCTATGACCAGCAAGAACACAAAGCAATAATCCATCTGAAAGTAAACACAATTAACTTTTGCTAGAATTTATAGAGATAATCAATCTTACAAGAGCATGCGTCAAAATCTTGCCGAGTGTTCTTCTATTCCAGAAACAACATTACAACTTAAAAACACTTTGCATACAGAAAGAGTTCATACTCTTCATACCACACCAAGACGCCTGGTAACCCTAGTACCAATAATTAAATAATTCAATGAGTAAGAATTTTTTGAGAACAAATTCAGAATGAACGTCGCTAGGTTCGTTCTTTGTCAAGCCGCAATCATTCGAAAGGTAATAAAAATAAATAAACAAAATGACTTCATGAGTCGACTCGTAACCCGACGAACATCTGCCAACGGACAAAACTTGGTTGATGTTTGAGTACAGCGCAAGTTTATTTTTAGACCTTCTCTTGCAAGTACGATTGCCAAGCCAAGGTTGGACTTGCAACAACCTTCTTATGCTTGCAGCCATAACAGCATTAATACTTCAGCACGTGTTCCACCACTTTCCACTCAGGATCCACCTAAAATCCCACTGATCGAACAGGAATCACACTTCCAAAAAAAGAAAATTCCCATCCCAACAACTAAAAACTCACTGTACCGACTACGCAATGCAACGAACAATTTTTTTTTTCTTTTGCCAATACGCACACCACTCCCAACTATGTGCCTTGTGTCAGAGTTGTGAAAAATCACTTCCTTCCTTCCGTTGGCTAGTTGGAAATTGTCCATTCGTCTCTTATTTTTAATCACTTATTCTAAAACTTAATTGGAAATGAAATAAATTGCACCCCCGACCCACTTTTTTCGGACATTTTTTTTCTGTTGAAAATGGAGAAAAAAAAGGAAAATCGAATAGTCTCCGCACACACACACTTTTCCTCTTTACAACTTCTTGGAGCGATTCTATTGCTTCTGCTTTTGGTGCTACTTCTGTGGGACATCCAAGGATGACGACGACAACCTACCAGTCAGCCGAAGCCACAGTGAAATAAGCAATCGAAAATATATTATCTGCAGGCGTAAATTTTTTTCACACAACTATACTTGCTGCCTTGATTTATTGGTCACATTGCAGCGTTAAGCAAATCTTTTGTCTTTGCAAAAACAAAAAAAAAAACAAAAAAATTTAACAACTTTCGTGAGGATTGGATTTTTTTACATTTTCTTTTTCCTACGATTTTTTCTTTCTTTTACCTTTTGCGAGATATGCTCTGGAAAAATGTTTTTTTTTTTTCGATTTCTTCTCTAATTGGTGTCGGTTTGCACGTTTTTCGAAATTGCAATCTTCTGTTTGGGATGAATGCTTTGCATTTACGACGGAGCGTTTGAGTAGATTTTATTTTAAATACAAAATGGAGAATAATAACTCGCGAAAATTAATTACAAAAAAAAATTTTTTTTTGTGTTTTCTTTTTCTCATTCGCGGCGAAAGAAAAATATTACACACCGACACCGCTATATGACATATTCGACAAAAGTGATTCGGTTGGTTTCGCAATTCGAAATGGAACTCGGAATTGGTTGGATTCGAGGTTCGAGTGAACGGGAAGGCAACGGCACACCAAAATGAATAGGGTGAATGTCGAAAATGGCCGATTAGCGGTATTGGAACGAGGGACGAACACTGAGAGCTGTCATTTTGGTCAACCGAACATTTCTACGAAGACGAAGTGGGTAATTGTGGCATGTTCGAAATTTTTTTTTTTATTTGGATGATATGGAATTCCATAATGCAAATGCAAACTCCCAGTCAGGGACTTAGACTTATGGATTCCGTTAGAAGTTTTCATTAAATTAAACACACATTTAGGTATTGTGAAATCAATATAGAATTTTATTGATTAAAAAAGTTCGGTCTATGGCAATAATGAATGGAACATCGTTCTTGTTCAAAGCTTATTTTGCATGCGACTATCCGAAGGTCAAAATTATCGAAGAGTTTTGGAATAATAGAATAATAAGTTGGTCAACGGCCTCAGTTTTAGTTTAAATGTTATGTTTGAGATCCGGAATTGTCGCTGGGTCATTGGCATAGACCTTAGACCGCAAGACCAAATTGATTGGAGGCCAATCAATTTCTCCAAAATCCGTAATAATGCGATCTTCAAATTTCTTTGCAATAAATTGATTTACTGATGGCTTGTGCGGGCGGCAGTACCATACTGTTGAAATCGGAGATCGTTCTATTTTGAAAAAAAAATAGCCTGTCAACATATTCCGGTAACGTTCTCCATTCACTGCAACTGTCTCTCTAGCCTCATCTTCGAAAAATAACGAGCCAATGATACCGCCAACCGATAATCAGCACCATACAGTGACTTTTTTGTGATGCACTAATTTTTCATGAATCTCGTGAATGGGTCTTCCGGTTCCCAGGGTACATACGTACCCATCCATCCAAAAATGGGCTTCATCGTAAAAGATCAAATTCTATAACAAATTGTCTTGGGGATCCAACATCCAGTTAAGAAATCGGCGACGTCGTAAATGGTCCAAAGGCCTTAATTGTTGTGTAATTGGAAATGAAGATGAACTTTTAAAATTCGCTGTAAAGTGCCATAAGTGAGGCCGAATTGTTGACTTCGGAACCTTGCTGGTTTTGAGCACTTTCGTTTGATATATTCGATACCAATGCAAATGCCTTAACGCGTGTGAAAGCCTTTTAATTTAACTATTATTTATGGTTCAATATAATTTGTCTTCAAATACTCCCTAAAAACTTTTTCTATTTAGGCTTTGAGTTTATTTCTGAAACACGTATTATCATCTTTATTTCTACTTCTCTACTTCGGAGAATATCTGTGGGCAAATCTTTTAGGATTTAAGTGGTGTAATTATTTTTCTTTCGACCTCGACCAGGGTGGAGCTTAAAACTCCATAGCTTTTGGACTTCATTTTCGGAAGACCGTCGCTAAACACCTGGTTTGATTAGCTTGGTATCTTAATGTAGAGGCTTCCTTAAATGTGCGTGCTTCTTGTAAGACCTTTTTTACACAACATTCGTAACATTTTCGTTTGCGTCGTTGTCACATTTCCTGTATCTTTCTCGCACATTGTCCAACATTGCAATGAGTAGTAAAGTAGATCAGACAGATTTAGATATATGCAATGCAGTACTGATTCTTTAATCATTAACAACAAGATTAAAATGATCGTCTCTTGTTTTCTAAAAAAGAATTTGGCATATGAGTTTCAAAGAAAAACTTCCTCTCTGAGCACTGTTAGTAATGGCTACTCCTGTGCGATGTTTCTATGTTCTCAATACATTGGCGGGGTTTAAACGTCAACAAAGAAAATTTCAAGACAAATTCAAAAAGTGCTCTTATGATAAAAGTTTAAAAATTAAATTAAAGTTTAAATTAATAAAAGGTAAATAAGTGTTATTTGGATTAAAGCATTCTGGAAACATCAATCTCATAAAAATTATGTCGAAATTCGAGGAATTCAAACCAAAACCATATTCGTTTGTGCTGACTGATATTTTCGATGAACCGCTTATCCTAGAAAATAAATTTAAACGTGCAATTGTTGCTCATTGCCCACCGTTTCACATTCTACTTGATCACACCATCGCAGTTCTTTGGATGTTGTTCTCGAAACCAAATCCAGTGGCTTTGCGAAGCGCTCAAATTAGTTGGACCCTCCAATTTCTACGTGGAATGACTAATAAGTAAAATTGCTGTTTTTAAAGTGGACTTTTTTGTTTAAATATGAATAATCTCAGTTCTAGAAATAGTAACTACGCTCCTGATATAGAAAAAGCAATCAAATGTCTGGAGATGGCTTTGGTAAATTCCATTTCAACTGACAAGTTGATAAAAGCTGAAAAAATTGAAACACAAGAAAACGGAAATAGCTCTAAGTCAATTCTGTTGAAGGATATGTTGGGTCAATTGTAATTGTTGATTTCTATAGAATTTGACAAGGTGTCCTCTTATTGAATAAAGAAATTTCTTGGTCTAATTGTTCTGCGGAATAGTGATATTTTGAAACACTGTTGACCAGTGATTCATAGTTTAACTTTGTCTCAATATTTCTTATGATGGCTCTGGAATGTTTATTGTAGAAGGACTCTTAAATAACAACCTTTGCTAGATCCCTTAAAACTTTCTTAGGTAACCCTGTAGTTCAGGGGTAACCCTGGGGCTCAACTAATAACCCTCACTAGTTAGCTCCTGTCTTAGCCAACTGCCATCAGTTGCACACTCCAAGTCGACTATGGTACCCTTCTACTTTTGTTTGCAAACTAACGCGAGGCCCTTCTCAGCTGCCCTGTTTCTCCGGATTAGATTCAAACAGGCCGCAGCATTGGTGTTTATTCGCTCTACATGTTCTACTCACTTTAGGTGACATTTTTCTAATGGAGTCAACGTAGTCGTGCAGTTAGTATCTGTATGTCGTTGAATCTCCTCCTGCAAAGCCCGCCAGCTAAACAAGGTCAAAGATTTTTTCTCTCAAAACAGCCATGCATCTTTAACACCATTACGTAGGGCTGGGATGATCTCACAAGGAGTCTCTTTAGCTGATGTGTAATTATTAGTATGGCAAGGACGGTTGGACTAGATATGGCTATATAAAGCTCTTCTTAAGGTACGCTGTTATGTGATGCTTGGGATCGATTTGTGCTTAAGTTTTTCCCGTATCTGCGGGAGTTTTAAAATTTGATTGATTCTGGATCTTTGTAGCTAAAAACAACAAGGTCCTATCAGGTTGCTGGCGAAAGACTTTTACACAATGTACGGAATGTTGAGAAGACGTATACCTTCATTTTTTGTAAAGATTCTGGCTTTCTCTGTGGATTTCAGCTTTCCTACGTTATATCTTGTCCAGAAAAAGGAACGTACCTTTTGATCACAGTAGCCCGAATTTGCCTTGACTCTGACACGAACATATCTTGAGACCTGCACCTATTTCTTGTTACTATACACGACGAATAAGTTTGAAGTAAAATACAAATAGCAACTTGTGTCTTCTTGGCGTCGAGTTCTTATTATATAAAAAAATCGTGTCCTGTTCCTATTCATAAAACGTTGTATTCCCTTTAATTTCAGATGAGTCCCCTTGCAAATTTGCTCGATGTTGGTGATGAAGAGGATGATACGTTGGCTTTGGAACAACTGCTAGCTGCTGCTGAAGCAGACGTAGCAAAACCATCAGAAACACCAGCTGAACCAATCCAACGAACCCCTACACCTACAATCGCAAACATAGTGCCAAAGCTTCGAGAAGACAGCACATTTGCCGATGCCTTCAGTTATGACATCGATTCAAGTATAAATAGTAAAGTAGCAGCTGCTACAAAAGTTTCTGTCGATGATATGGATTCATCTGACGATGAGGAAGTGAAAAACTTCCTTGAACGCAAATATAACGAGTACGGAAAGGATATCAATAAAAAGCTGAAAGAACAACATAGCGCTAAACATGAAGCTGCAGTAACTCGGGAGGTTGTCAAAGCTATCAACGATAGCCAACCTGTCGGCTTGAAAAATCCACACAACCCCCTTGAACGTAAATCTCACGAGCCCAAGAGTACCTCATTCAAAAAAGTTCTTGAACCCAAAGACCCTACACAACCGGCAAATGTGATAACCAATTACCTAACTTCGGTTTTTACTGATCCTATATTCGGATTAAGGCTTATCAATCCTCTTATTTCGAGTTCTGGTCTTGTGGAGCGTATGTCTGGTAAGACACCAATTCCTTTTTCTACCCTCGCATTTCACACACAACGTGGAGATCTTTCGAAAGATTGGGTTGTAGCAGGTGTGCTGATCAGTAAGAGTCCAGTGAAGAAAACAAAAACAGGTGCCCCCTTCTCCATTTGGAAGTTATCGGATCTAAAGGGAGATATTAAACTTGTTTCATTGTTTATGTTTAAAACTGCTTATAAGGAACTTTGGAAAACGGCCACTGGTATGGCCATAGCTGTATTGAATCCAAGCGTATTCGATAAACGTGCAGAGAGTGGTGATATAGCTTGCCTGTCAGTTGACACGGATAAGAAAATAATGATTTTAGGTCAATCCAAGGATTTGGGAATATGCAAAGCACGTAAAAAAAACGGCGAACCATGTACGGCTACAATAAATCTGGGGGACTGCGATTACTGCATTTATCACATGAAACAGGAGTACGGTAAAATGTCACAGCGATCGGAGTTGCAATCAAGTACGGCGGGACGGGGTCTTAATGAGTTGCGAAATAAAATTCTTGGCAAAAGCGAAGTGTTCTACGCTGGTCAATCTTTTACTGCAGTACCAGCAAAAAAGAGTGCAAAACTAATTGCTAAAGACTCCCAACGGCTTATGACACTTTCTGAATATGCTGTGTCGCCCAACGCTGCAAGTGTTAACCATGCATCCAAAATTAAACAGGTTAAAGCCATTCCGTATGCTGCTCGAGGTGGTCCTGTGTCTAAATTAGCGTGTAATGTCGAAGTGAATACAAAACAACGACTGAAGGACATTGAGAGGCTAAAAGTCTTACAAGAAGAGAGCGCAAGGTTTATTGCATCAAATGAATCTAAAGTAGCAACACCTTCAACACCAGTCACGGCTGCAAAACCAACTTCGGCTTCCATGTCTTCAACGGATTTAGTCTATCTAACACCTAAGATTTCAACACCTCTAACACCTTCAACGCTTTCCACGCCTTCGCAGTCTGGATTCTCTTCGGCAGCTAGTTTTGTACCCGAGAAATTTCAAAATCGTGAATTCAGTTTCGCTACGCGATCACCACAACTAAGTCGCGAAAATTTTTGCATCGAAGTGAATGTTGGCGATAAGCAAGCGAACATTTCTAAACTCAAAGCTATCAAGGCTCTCAAGAGTAATCCAATTACCAAATCGAACCCAAATTTCATTAAGCATCGCGGAACCGCAGAGGGAAAACGCCGTGCAATTGACGAACTCAACGATAAATTCGATACCGAATCAAAACGACAGAAACTCGAAAACGAACAACGGGAAATCGATAGGAAGACAAGAATTCAGAGAATTATGGATGCCTCATCTTCACATGCAAATCTAGTAGATGCTCGAGATATGCAAGAGCAAGAGAAGTACTTCAATAAATTGGAGAAAAAGGAGGCACTTGAAGAGAAAATGCTGAACACTTTCAAAGTGCCATGTAAAGCGGTTATCTGTGTACAGTGCAAGTACACGGCATTTTCTGCTGCAGATCGCTGTAAAGAGGAAAAGCACTTGCTTAAAATCATCGACACGGAAAAAAGGTTCTTCCAGTGTAAGGATTGTGGTAATCGTACAGCAACGGTGCATAAGTTACCAAAGATGAGTTGTAAAAATTGCCAGGGATCTAGATGGGAGCGAACAGCAATGATAAGGGAGCGTAAGATCGATGACGGTAGGGAGATGCTGTCGATAAGGGGTGATGAAGAAATGTATTTGGGTTCTGTGGCAAACAGAGCGAACCTTAACTTATTGGTGCCAGAATAAGGAAGACAAAATGTCAATTTTTTGTTTGATATTTTATTAGGTTAAGACGAAGAAATTCTTTTTAAATCAATAAATTTATATATAAAACAATTTTGATTTTGGTTTTTGTATTTTGAGCAGTCAATCATCTTGGGGGTGATAATCAACACAAGGTTGTAACTTTGTAATTGCCCTTATTTATGTTTGCCATAAACTTTTCGAATACATAGTCTTATTACTTCAACGATAAAAGGCCTACACTACCTGCCTATTGCAAGCACATGCTTGACATTCACAGAGGTATTGTTCAGCGGTGTTGTGATCACATTCATAGTAAGTGTAGGAGGAAGTTTTATCACTCATATCCAGCACATTTATGTGATTTACAAAAGTGTAGTGCTCCATCACGACGTCAGTAAGCCGTTTTTTCTAATGAACAGTAGGAAGGCCGTTGACCTCTTAGAGACGTCAGGAAGTGTTCGGTCTGCTGACAGACTGGAGATTCGTGCCATTTGCAGTTAAGTTCATATCAAACTCAACTGTCAATAAAAGCCATAACTGAGAACGCTGGGAAACCTGACGTTTGTTCGGATACTGAAAAATTCTCCTCTGAACTTTGCCTAATAAGCTCATCGGCGATTTAATTTCCCCTTGATGCCATTTTGACTTTGGACCCGGTGGAGATGCATTGAATTCAGCCTTCCGACTGTGTTCAGTAAGTCTCTAAGCACAGCGCAGTTGTAGGTACAAATGAAAATGCCTCGCCCCCTCCGGTTCTTCACAATATAGTTCGATGTCATGAGTTCGTTCCCCTAACGAAGCGGGGCATTCTATATCGGTTTTGGAGCCGATCTCGTTGACTAATCGTTCAAGGAGCTAAGATAATATACAAGTCATGATCTTATACGCGTTGTTTAGGAGACTTATTCTTCTTTAGTTGGCGCAGTTTAAAAGGTTTCTGTCTTAACTGGGCATTTTTTTCCTCCGTTCAAACTTTAAAAAATAGATTTTTGATCTTTATCCCGCGGCTTGAAATTACTCGGCAGATCGGCCGATATCGGTCCGAAAGTTTGTTTAATTACATCTGTATATAAGTGAATAGGTCCGTTCCACTTTCTCGAAGAGCGTTTGTGCTGAAGTCAGCTGTTTGTCCAGTCACTATATTCAGCCAAAGGGAGGTGACGACAATAACCGAATAGTTGACAAAAGTTGGAAGACATTGTCAGAAATCTCACATTGTTTGAAAGTTGATATGTAGAAGCCGTAGAATTCAGAAGCGTACTCAGTAGGTATATATTTAAGTGAGTAAAACAATCCTTTCGCAAAGGGAAATCTTTCAAGTTGCTCTCTAAACTCTCTTGGACCAATCTTTATCATTGGTGGCGACCTTAATGCGAAGCACAGCTTTTGGGGATCAAAATGTATCTCACAAAAAAGGCAAAGCTCTCTACAGGGCTGGCACAGAGTGTGGCTGGCATTTTTACTCAACAGGCAGACTGACGTACTGGCCCTAGGATGTCGTCAAAAAACCTGATCTGATAGACTTCTTTGTCGGAAAAGGAGTAAATGCTAGTTACGTCAAAGTTACAGAAAGCTTCGATCCCTTCTCCGATCTTTCTCCAATTATCCTTTCATTGTACGAATTCTTGGTTAAGAAACACGGCCACCCAGATTACCCCACAAAAAAAATCACTGGGAAGATTTCCGAATAGAGGTTGTCGAAAAAACTGAGTTAAAAGTACCGCTTACAACGTCGTATCAACTTGAAAAAGAAGTTGAACACTCCACGCGAATCGGGGAAAGTTGCCAGTATCGGCACAAGATACCCGCCGGAAATCAGGGAAATGATAAGGAAGAAACGAAGAACGCAGAAAAAGTGGCATGAAACTCGGGCTCAACAAGATAGAACGTCCTTTAATAGACTCTGCAACTTATTGAAAAAATCGATCAAGGACTTCAGTAACCAAGGTACTATTAACTACCTAGAATGCCTCACAGCGACAAAAGATACTAATTACTCCATATGGAGAGCCGTTAAAAGTCTTCGAAAGCCCCAAATAGGCGTGGCGCCAATAAGAAGAAACCAAGATGACTAGGCGAAAGAAGATAAAGAAAAATCTAACGTCTTCGCCGACCATCTCGCAGAAACGTTCAAACCATTCGACGGGGAAGTGCTTCCAGAGAATTTCAATACGCTAGACGTAACGACGAACCTTCCAATGGAAAAGGCTACACTTAGGGAACTTAGACAAGTTATAGACACGCTTAGGCCCGGGGGAGATACTTAAAGCGCTACCAAAAAAAGGTTAGCTAAAGCTGCTCTATCTTATGAGTGCCACCATAAGACTAGATCATGTACCGAATCAGTGGAAAGTTGCCGAAGTTATTATGGTTCCGAGACCCGGCCAACCGCTGACTGAAGTCAAGTTATACAGACCAATATCGCCCCCGATTATTTATTTATTTATTTATTTAACAAAAAAATAACTTACAAAAATAAATTTATAAAATTATTTAACAGGTAAGACATCGAAGGTCTTTGAGCGAATCTTAATTAATCGTCTTTAACCGATTATTGACACAAATCACCTCTTGCCCGATCATCAATTTGATTTTAGTACCCAACACTATACTGTCGAACAAGTGCATCGAATAACCGATGTAATTGAATGAACAATCGAGTGTAAGCTAGTCTGTTCAAGCGCATTCCTTGACGTTTCGCAAGCCTTTGCTAAGGTATGGCACGAGGGCCTGAAATATAAACTTCGACAAGTCCTACCCGAGCAATTGTCCATATTTTAAATTCATACCTAGATGACCGACTCTTCCGTGTCAGACACGGTAATATACAATAAAGGTGGGGGTGCCGCATGGAAGTGTGCTACATCTGCTGTTTACCCGCGACATACCGCAAACGGACGATACTGTGCTGGCCACATTTGCTGATGATACTACACATTTTGGCAACAGCCAAAACCGTCGAAGAAGCAACTGCTAAGTTACAACGCGCCCTTACACGGATTAACAATTCAACAAAGGCTTAGGGAATCGCGCTTAATGAAAACAAGTCTGCTCAAGTGAACTTCACTCTCAAGAAAATTGACAATCTACCTGTGTTTATCAACGCAGTACAAATTCCTTTCGCGAACGTGGCCAAATATCTTGGCATGACATTCGACGCTTAACTTAAATGGAGAGCACACGTTAAGAAAAAACTTGAAGAACTTGAGACTAAGTAAATAGACATGTACTGGTTTCTTGGAAAGTATTCCAAGCTCAGCCTAGAAAACTAATTGCTGCTATATAGGCAAGTGCTGAAACCGGTCTGGACATATGGTATACAGCTTTGGGGTTGTACCAAAACTAGTAACGTTAACGTCTTAAAGACATTCCAAAATGAAGATCTCAGACGGTTTGTTAATGCACCGTGGTACATTAGAAACGATGATGTCCACAGAGACCTAGGAGTCATTCAGAACATAATTAAAATGTTTGCACGAAAACACAAAAATCGACTACAAGGACATACGAATATTTCTGTTCAACAGATCCTTGACGAGACAAATTTATGTATTTAATGAAGTAAAGAAATAATGTAGATGTACATTAAGATTACAAAAATCTTATAAATTTGTATAATGTTTAGGAAAGGTTGAGTATTTTACGAAGAAATTAAAATATAATAGAAATAATAGATATAAATATATAAAAAGGTAAATTAGTCGTGATCAATGGCCAAATGTGTTAGGAGTTGTTTTTTTTAAGTGCTTTGCATTACCTATCGCTCTCAGTTCCATCGGAAGGGAGTTCCATAGGCGAGTGTCATGAACTAAGAACTGGCGTTCTGATGTTAAACAGCGGAACGTCTGCTGGATAAGTACAATGGTTCGCTGCGATACAGGAAACCTCAGCTTACTGTAAAGATAGTCTGGTTGTTGTGTTTGAATAATGTCGTAAATACAAGTCAATAAGGTATTGCAGTACATTTTCAAAGGAATATCCGAATATTGTTTTGGCATTCGACAAAATATTGTCGTATCTACGCAGGTTATATACCTATATGTATCGTGCAATACGAGTATTATTGTAGACTACAATTAATTTCCTTTTTGACCTGTATTTGAGTTTACCAAATAATTCACAACAGTTTAATAAAATTGGCAGTAGCAGAGTTTTTGCTAGAAGCATTTTCGTTTTTGTTAGTGTATGGGAACATGAAGCCCAGAGAAGACGGAGACAGCCATAAACTTTTCCAATTGTTGCAGTGATATGAACGTCCCACGATAATGTGCGATTAAAGGTTATACCTAGATTTCGAACAGACTCAAAATATTCGATGTTTGAGTCCCCTAACTGCAGCAATGGAAAAGAGGTCAGATCTATGTTATTTCGAAAAATAACGATGGCTTTTGATTTTCTCGGGTTTAGGCAAAGGTTAATAGCCTGCGCCCAGTTCAGGATATTACTTAGATCTTCATTCATTTGTATTGCCGTAGATTCTACCAAACAAGTAGGACTTTGTATAAATAGTTGCACATCGCCTGTGTACATATGGACGCTGCAGTGCTATACATTATTAGGGAGCTCGATCACACATATTGAAAAAATAATTGACCCGAGTATAGACTCTTGCGGTTCACCAGTTGTCATCGATAACATTTCAGATGCTCGATCTCCAACGACTACGGATTGTTGTTTTCATACCTAACGGGTGTATAAATATACCAATTTTGCCGAAACGGTAGAAAAATTAAAATGGCTTATAAGTTTAGAGCAGTTTACCGTATCGAAAGCTTTTATGAACTCAAGAAGGGTTAAAATGGTAAGCTCATTTCGATCGAGACCTTTTCAAATCTCATCAGTGATAAATAAGAGAACGGGTTTGCAGCTGCGCTTTCTTCGAAAGCCCGATTGGCACGAATTAAGCTGATGTTTTGCGAGGTGTTGGATTAATTGTGCAAGTAGAGCAATAAATATCTTAGAAAGGTAAGGCAGAATTGGGATTGGTATGGGTTCAGATAAGTTTCTATTGGCCTTTTTTGGTATGGGCACGATCTTGGCTTTTTTCCATTCGTTGGGATACACAGAGGTAGTTGAAATGGTATTGAAAATGTGTGTTATATTTATTTCGGTTGCTTCGAGAGAAAAGTTCTTCGGGTGATCTTCGGTCCCGTCTGGAGTAACGGTGAATGGAGGAGGAGATACACCTATGAACTCTTAGGGCTGTACAGCGACAACAACCTAACCGGAAGAGTGAAGATCCAAAGACTGAAATGGCTGGGTCATGTAGAGCGTATGGACACCAATGCTCCGGGTCGAAAAGTCTTCGAATCCGCTCCCGAGGGACAGCGCAGTAGAGGAAGGCCTTCGCAAGTGGAAGGAGACCTCAGTAAGTAAGTATACGGAAGGATCACTGGGAACTACAGTTTAAGAAATTTAGGGTGTATCTCATCTAACCCAGTTGACTTCACTGACAATACCGCCTCCACGACATCAAGATCTGAGACCCTGAGAAAAGAAAAACTTTCTTAGTTTCCGCTGCCACCAATGGATTCCTCAAACGTCTAACTTACATCAAAAGAGTCGGGCGAAGGGCATGATGTAAATATTCGGTTGAGTGCATTGCAATCTAAGTCATCTGGAAGCTTATGCTCTTGTTTGCCAACTCCTATTTGTCGCAGATTTTTCCAAAGATTTTTCGCTGCGGTAGATGGATCAAGTTTCTGTTTATAAAAACGTACTTTTGCCTTTCGTACCTCACAGATCATCATATTTCGAAGTCGTCGACCCATCGTGTAATCTCACCAATATGTATCGCTTCCAACGGTAATAGGCGAATTCTCTATACCCCATTAGTTTTGAAATAGTACAGGTCATCTAAGATGGGGAATTGAATTTTATCTTTTTGGTTTTGACTTTGACATGAATGTCAAAGAGCCCATATAAAACTCCTTGAAAACAAACTTCTTGGTCATTTACAGAAGATGTGTAGAAGATTTCGTTCAAGTTAAAACTCCGCAGATCTTGCAGGAGACGAACGCAATTAATATTGATAAAATCCCTATACTGGTATCAGTATGAGAGCATTTAGGGAAATCTAGAGATAGATACAGTAGTTCATGCTTTGAAAAACCTGGGGCAGGAAGTTGGTCATAGAGGAGTGTTTTGTCTAGGTCGCTAGTGGAGAAGAGATCAAGCAGTGTACTGGGATTATTTGAATGATGGGTGGGTAAGGCATTATTTACCGCGTAGAGATTTAGCGACATCATAATGTCAGATAGGTCAGCAGATTTGGAACCTTCAAGTAAGTCACAGTTAAGATCACCACAGATAACAATATGGGGCGTGTAACATGACAACCGTTCCAGTGTGTCAAACAGATGGTTAAATTTTATATTGCTGTTTGGCTTGTACACATCGCCTATGAGAAGATTCAGACTCACACATAAATTTATATTTTATACCAAAAAGAACATAAATTGCAACGCCACCACCCACACGAACTGATCTATCGGACCAGTAAAGCCTGTAACCACCTAAATCGTAAACTTTGTCACAAATTTTGGGAAAAAAACCAAGTTTCAGTCACACAGATAATATCAATATTTGAACCTCCATACAAGTACCGACATTTGTCAACTTTTGGAAATAAACTTTGGGCAATGTAAGCCATTGCTTTGTCCATGTTAAATCCGAATTATATCGTGTAAAGTATCATTCCTGTTACTACCAGTGGAACCCCCTTGTGTGTCAGACCCGCCGGGTTGTATCAGAATTATTGCGCCGACTGAAAAAGACTAAGCCTCTTGATCTAGAGCAGTGATCGGTAGCGCTTAATTTTTAAAGTAAGTAGGAAACTTTAATGGAAAATCGCCTGTAGAATATCTTACTAAAGTAAAATAAAGCGCGAAAGAAGAAATGCTTGTTGAGAGTGAACTCAGTCATAGTCTGCATAAGGGAGGTGTTTTTTTTTAGTGAGTAACAATCTCACACGGCAACGATTAGAATAAAGCCTCGTAGAAGCAGCATCTTCCGACAGGTGCTGGTTCCTTAAATGACGAGAATGAGCCTCTGCAGCCGAACATCTTGCAGCTCTGCTAGTAAGCCCTACTTCTGCTACTGTGGCGCCATCTGGGAATCTCACTAGAGATTGCGAAGTGAAGGGGTCAAATGGCAAGTTTCCTGCGCCATAAATCAGGGTGATTGTCGGAAAAACAAAACAAGACCTTATCCGGGCTAATCAGACATATTTGCAGCTCAGGCCGGTAAGGATTTCCAGGACTTAGTCAGGGTTTTGGAAAAGAGATGGTGGCGGACGAGCCCTATATGGGCCAACGGCAGCGCTCAGGGGCATTCAAAATGGAACTGGTCCTCCAGGTTAGGGGTTGTGTCGCCGGGATAACTGCCCGGCCATTTAAAAAAAACATAAGTTACGAAGCAGCAACAAGCCAGAAGACAAAAAGAAGATGGACGGATCTACTGTTGACAACCCACGCAAACGATTTAAGGACAATGAGCTTCGGATATGCACGTGGAATGTTAGATCCCTTAATAGACCACGTGCAGCCGAGCAACTAGCGGAAGCCCTAGACTGCTGCAAAGCAGACATAACCGCCATTTAAGAAATGCGATGGAATGGGCCGGACAAAAAGAAGATGAAAAACTGCGACATCTACTACGGCAATTGCTATCGACGGCAAAAGCAGCGCTTATTTGGATGCGGATTTGTTGTCGGAGGCAGACTAAGACGAGAAGTCCTCAGCTTCCGGCATGTGAGCGAGCGCCTCGTAGCAATCCGCATCAAGGCTAAATTCGCCAACACTAGCCTTATATGCGCGCATGCCCCCACAGAGGAGAAATATGACGACACCAAGGATGCCTTCTACGAGCTCCTTAACAAGACCTACGAGCAATACCTACGAGCAATGCCCTAGCTATGACATTAAAATTGTCCTCGGTGATTTTAATGCAAAGCTAGGAAGAGAGGGTATCTTTGGTAAAACAATCGGAAAATATAGCCTGCACAACACCATCTCCGATAACGGATTCAGGCTAATCGACTTTGCGGCGAAACGAAACATTGTCGTGGCTAGCACGCGGTTCCCACATCTCGGTTCCCAAAACGCCATCAGAGATGCCACTTCTGATGTGCTGAGTTTCACTCGTCCACCACAACGAAACCCCTGAATGCCGGCAAGCACATGCAGCTAAGCAAAAAGCACGCAATGCGGCACTGCAAAAAAAGACCAGAGCTGCTCATGAGCTCTATGAGCGGAAGAGGAGAGACGAACACCGGCTTCTCAGGAGGAAGAAGAAAGAGCATGAGAAGCGCGCGATCGAGGATATTGAGAGATGCTACTCCAGGAATGAGGTTCGGAAGTTTTACCAAAAGGTAAAAATAACATGCCACGGAAACAAACCCCGAACCGAAGCCTGTAGAGATGAACAAGGGAACATTGTAGTAGAATCGCAGTCGATGCTGAGGATTTGGAAAGATCATGTCTGCAGACTGTATAACGGCGATGACGGACCAAATACCGTTGTCAGGCAGAATCAACCTTTCAACTTGGACGATGATGACCAACAATTCCGTCCACCCGACCTGGATGAAGTGAAGATAGCCATATCGAAGCTTAAGTCCAACAAAGCTGCTGGAGCGGATGAACTGAACTCTGAACTGCGCCAACCACAGACGCATCAGTCTCCTTAACATCGCATATAAGATCTTATCCGCCGTATTGTGTAAACGCCTGAAGCCGTTCGTCAACAACCTGATAGGTCCATATCAGTGTGGCTTCAGGCCAGGAAAGTTCACCATCGACCAGATATTTACACTACGGCAGAACTTGGAGAAGACCCATGAGCGTACTGGCGCACGCATGTGGAAGAGGACCTCAGCCAACTTAGCGTGCGAAACTGGAGACAGCTAGCTAGGGATCGAGCTGGCTGGAGAAGCTTGTTGACTGAGGCCCAGGTCCACCCCGGACTGTAGCGCCACCTAAAGTAAGTAAGTAACAATCTCACACTACTATAAGCACCGGGCTTATAGTGTCTGTGAAGATTTCTCACCTACCCCAAAAAAAAGGAAGTAACAAAATAATTCATACTCGAGTTTGTTCATATATGTATGTATTTCAGGTTATTTGCTTTGGTTCATTCGCTAGAATATATATATTTACAATTTATTGCATCAATAAGAATATTTTTAATTTTAAGGAATGTTTTATTAAAATTCACGAATAATGAAATTTTCTATAGATGTATTGTATTTACGTACTTGTATGAATATAAATATAAATATAAATATAAAAAGCCTTAAATGCTAGACTGGAACATTTACACACACATTAAACATAAATTAAATATTTACTTTATAATTTACACGTTAAAATTGCTTTCAAAAGTTAAAAATAACATTAACAAATATATACAGGATAAAAACAAAATCATATAACAAAAAAAAAAACATAGAAAGGTAGGATCGAAATTAAAAAAAATTGTTAAACACCCTCCGATTGTTATTTATAAGCATTAAATACTTGTAAATAAGTCGTCCTAAGGATGGAAACGAATTCAATTTTCAAACTAAAAAAATTAATAAAATCAAATTAAAGAAAAAAAAAGAAGAATTAAACTAAACGAGATCAGTACAATTGCCTTAAGTTTATAAACAGGACCTTAAAAACTCTTAAATAGAAAATAAAACAAACTCTATTGAGTATTACTATTATAGTTATCTTTGGCTAGACTTCATTACTTCCAATCAGACCTAAGCAATATTATCTTGCTCGTTAAGATTCAATAAGCTTGAGAATCGGAATGAGATATTCTTCGAAATGTTTTTTTCTACGTCATTATTATCCAAGTTATCCGGAATCAATGTTTTATTTGTCATGTCCATATAGGAACGACCACGTTTAACTGGCACAGAGTAGTGACTCGGATCTAATACTGGGGTACTTCCTTTCAATGATTTTCGAATGTTCAATGGAAACCGCAGATCGTTTTCATATCGTAGAATCTGTTCAGTGGTATTGGCTTCGATTAAAGCTCTTGGCATGTCATAACCAGCTGGTTGCTGGAATTCAGGTTTTGTTAATGTGTGCTCTTGACTGTTACAATTCTCGTTGGTATCGTAGGTGATTTTTGGTGATTGCCATAGATGATCCAGACAGTCGGGTTCTCCTATTTCATTGGTAAGTTTGGTCAAATCGGTATTTGAAGTATTTGTATCTTCACTGCAATAAAGAGGATTTGAGACGGCATTCGCTTCGAGTTCAATGTATTTGGCGTTGTTCCCTAAAAGTTTTTCAAATTCCGATCCCAGATATTTGAATGACGGTCGAGCATTCGGATCATCAGTCCAGCATGATCGAACGATGGAATATCTAGAAAATAAATGTGTGGGTTCCTCTTCTGTTGTATATCTCAGTAATAGAGTACTTACATTTCTTCTGAACAGTTTTCAGGACGTTCCATTCGGTAACCAGTTTTTAGAAGATGATAAAGATTTTGTGGCGGAATACCTGGATATGGTGAGGCACCTAAAGTTATTAACTCCCAGGAGAGAACTCCAAATGCCCAAACATCAGATTTGGTCGTATAGACATGGTCAGCTAAAGATTCTGGAGCCATCCACTAAAATGTACAAAACCAGATTTTTATTAAATCGTGTATTAACTTGTAATTAATTTTCAAAGATGACTTACCTTAACGGGAACTCTGTCACGACTTTGCTTTAGATACGCATCATCCTCGTAAACATCTCTTGTTAATCCAAAATCGGAAATTTTGCAAATCTTACCTTCAGCTAGCAGCACATTTCTGGCTGCTAAATCTCGGTGCACTAACTGTAATTAAAAAAAAAACAATTCAACTAATGTACGGCAGAGGTTGTTCAATATATTTTATATCAAATCATTCAAGTTGGACCTAAAAAGTCCAGTCGAGGCCATCATTAAGATAGAAGGAAATGAAATTTCGACGAATGTTGGTTTTGAAAGAGTGTTATATTCCCTAGAAAATAAAGAACTTGAGAACTAGTTTCAGACGAATTTAATACATCGATAGGCGTGAAGCAGGGATGCGCGCTAAGCACGCTATTATTCATTTTATACATAAATAATATAGCGAATCATGTTAAGGGAGGAATAGAGTCATGACAAAAATCCCAGCTTTAATGTTTACGCATGATATTGTCCTCTTCGCAGATAACGTAAATACTATGGAGTTAGTGATTGATAGACTGTACAAGTATTGTAAAACTTGGAATTTAACTAAAAACTTATCAAAGTCAAAGGTAATGATATTCAGAGATGGTGGCGGTATGTACTCTCGAAGTGAAAAGTGGAAATTGCCAGGTGAGCAGATCCAGATTGTGCGAGAGCACATATAAATCTTTCGGAATATTGATTACTTCCAACCTAAGCATGAACAAACATCTACAAGCCAAATTAGGGGAAGCAAAGCGGGCAATAGGTTCAGTTTGGGGCAGTTGTATCAACAACAAACATATATCACATAACGCGAAGTAAAAAATATTCCGAGCCACTGCAACCTCCATCCTTCAGGCGAGTTTTCAGATTTCTCAGCAGTTCTCCAAATTACATGATGCACCTTGGAACAGGAGAACGAGTCATGGATATGAAACAAGAAAGGATACCTAAGATAATGCTTTCCCGAATGTTGCAGTATGGGGGGGAAATTTCTCGGGGAATGGATGGTCCTAGCGTCTGATTGCCAATTGCCAACGAAAACTCAACACCTTGCCGCAGAAGACAGGTTATAAAATCTGTATGTAAATGAGGTTCGGTCATCACAATATCGCCAATATTACAGTAAATTGAATCATAATTTACAAGACAAGACATATTTTATTGATAAGATTTCAACAGATAAACTGAGCACTATTTTTAAAAAAAGAGGCGAACTGATTAAATTGAATTTTGTTCCACATCGTCCGGACCTCCTAATTTTGTGAAGCCTTTGCAATTTCAGAGAACGAGAGGATGTGAATCACTTCATTGCGGTATATCCCATCTTAATGGAGTTTCGCCTTAAGTTCTTTAGAGTGCAGGTACTCGAGCTAGGGGAAACCTTAATCATAATAAACGGGGACCGAGGATGGGAGCCGTTGTTTAGCTACGGTGTAAATGGACTACGCTACAGAAATTGCATAATCGAACAAAAACAGTAAATATTTCAATACTTTAAACAAAAAAAGAAACTAGAATATTTATCTGGTAGACGGCCTTCAGCCATACCATATGAATAGACTAATTATCTAACTAATTGAATTGTTCTCCTTTTTTTATCTGAAATAAAAGTGATCAACTACGAGTAACTAAACTAAAACTAAAGAACATGAGTGAGCTTTCCGTAAGTGGGTTGTACGGCTTAGTCAATTGACCGGCAATGTAGGCTTCATCTATGTCAGAAATTTTAGTGACTAGGACACTAAAAAAATTTTGGGCGGATGAATGCCTCATCAATGTCAGATCAGTTGAGGTGAAGTTAATATGTCTTGCGCCGCTTGAGAAAATCTAGACATTGACAGATATACCGAGAATTGAAAGGAAAGTTTTCAGGTTCACCGATGCAACTGCCATTCTTAAATAATGGTTTGATGCCTAAATTTCCCTTTACAATATTGTGCTATGGAAACGGATAGCACTGTTCGATTACAATTAGTCATGCTGTAAATAAAGGTCCAGGCAAAGAACGAAGACCTGAGTCCGGGAATGAAAATAAAAAATACTGGGCGTAAAACGAACCCCTGAATAACATTAGCATTTATTTTGTGAACTTCACAATGGAAAACGTCCACGACAAATAGATTTGAATGCTTTGAAAGGTCAAACATGCATGCATTGTTGATCAAAGGCCTGATGCTTACACTGTAAAATCTGGGCGTATATAGTACATCTAGGTTTCAAAAACCAAACACAAATGATTTCACCGAGTTTTATTAAGAAAATCACATTCTTAAAATTTACACGCGACTAGTTGAATTTCGGTGCGAACTGTCAAGATTTATTCACGTTCCACATTCTAAGAATTGAATCCACAGTTCGCACGACCAAACAGGTCGCGCGTGTTTAACCTCAAATCGTTTGTTTATTTCTCAATCAGCTGCAATCGACTGTCACACACTTCTAGGACCATAAAAATGCGGCTGTGAAAGAAACGTCAAAATTTGCGAAAACTAAATCGATTCGCAGGTCGCAGTTCACTGGCTGTGAATGGAACTTAAGTGCTGGTCGATTTTGACATATCCTGAACGTCATGAACCAAGCTTAGACGTGGTAAACAAACCGTTTTGACACATTAATGATTATGTTCTGGCGTCATCAACTTTTGGTTGTTCGAAAACGTCTCGTTTTCTGTCAAATAATCGTTATTTGCGGGAAGTGTTGATTTTCTTCTTTCATTCGAACCGTGTCGAGAACTCAAAAAGTTTACGAAAATTCTGCTCTAAGTGAAACAACGTGCGGTGATTGATTCCGTCGCGTCGCTTCAAAGACGGTGATATCGATGTTAACGACCGCCCGCGTGAACGAAGGCCAAATTCTTTCGAAGACGCTGCATTGTTCGATGAGAATCCGTGTCAAACGCAAGAATATTTTGCTTGAGCATTAGGAGTTACCCGCCAAGCCATTTTCAAGGGATTGGGTTGCTTATGATTTAAATCCAAAGGACGTTGAGCGTTGGGTTTTTTGCCTGTGAACAACTGCTCCAGCGGTAAAAAAGGCAGGGTTTTCTTCATCGCATCGTGACGGGTGATGAAAAATAGATTCATTTCAGCAAATCAAATAGAATAAAGTCATGTGGACTGCCCGGTCATGTTATTTATTATAAACTATTGAAACCATCACTGGAGAACGGTATCGACTTTAATTAATGCGATTGAGCCGAGCACTGCGCGAAAAACGGCTACAATACGAGCAGAGGCACGAAAAAGTGATTTTACAGCAGGGCAACGATTGGCCTCACGTTGCCAAACCTGGAAAAATCTAACTGGAAACGCTTAAATGGGAAGTCCTACACCACCCGCCATATTCCTCAGATATTGCACCGTCCGCTTATTACTTGTTCTATTAGATGGCACATGGTCTGGCTTGATTCGTGGATAGCCTCAAAGGTGAACACTTTTACCGCAACGGTGTTCAACCTCTGCTAGAAAGATGGGAAAAAGTTGTAGTTAGCGATGGGCAATACTTTGAATGTACGAGTATGTAACCATTTTTTCACAAAGCGAGAACTTAGTTGTGCACCTAATAAATAAATATCGAGTGCAACTTTTTTGCTATAACAATGTATTTTCTTTTCTTTTGGTGAGACATGCCACTAAATCAATAGACTACCTGATGCAACGAAAACCGTTCTATGAAGTGACGATTTAGAAAAATATAATATAATGAAGGTTTTGAGACATGACACAATCCGGAAACGTTAAGTTGATTGCTAAGAACTTTGCTCTAGGAGCTTAAATTTAGATTGTGTCATTGGGAAGTAACATAGAATAGTAAGAAAGGAAGCGCTATCCCATAAGGCAGCTTTGACCCGAATATGTTGGACTTTTATTTGAGGTGAAGGAAACGTACGTAATGAAGAAGATTTTAAATGAAATTGAAAGTTGAACTGTTACCGATTGTAGCCTTAAAATTTATTGAAAGTAGATACAAGTATTCAACTAAAACTATTTTGTATAGGTGTAATAAAATATATTGTTTATAAATTACCTTTATTTCTGTCAAGTAAGCCATTCCCTTACAAATCTGCCATGCGAACGAGAGGATATCCTTCACCGTAATCGGTTCAACTCCATCCGTAAAATCAACTCCAGCACATTCAATCTTTCGACTCAGACGTAAATATCCTCTTAAGGAGCCATATCTAGCATATTCGATAATAATCAAAGGGGATTCCCCTTTTGTACAAGCTCCAAGTAACTTGATCACATTTGGATGTGAGACTTCCTGAAGTAATTGGAATTCGGACAACAGTGCCATGTATTCCACCGAATTTGCGCCATTTTTTAGCATTTTTACAGCCACTGTTGTAACTCCAGTAGTCTTAACAATATCCGTTGCGTAGCCCTTGACAACTTTTCCAAATTCACCTTCACCCAGGGTGGTGTCCAAAATCAAATTCTCCCTTGCAAACTCCCATTTAGAGTCGGAGTCAAATTTGAAACTATTCTCAAGCGGCATTAATGGTAAATCACCATTTCTGATGTCACAATCACCATTACCAATGTCTTTGGGGCTGAGAGTTTTTCCCTTCACTTGACGTACATATTTCCGCCTCGAAAGTATCAAACAAGCAATAATCAATACCAAAATAGCCGGACACGTTACAGCCAGAATGATGCAGGATGTCCCACAAACAAGTTCAGGTGAATTCTCCATATTGGCTGGCTTTACTGTAGAAATTTCAATATTTCCTGATTTGCCCAAGTCTTTTAATAGATTTTTCTTTCGTCCTTTTCTAGGTCTTTCCATGTCGTCTTCGTCTAAAGGTGCACATGAGCATTTGCCATTATCTTCACAGATACAAGTCCCGGAGGCGGAAAGGATTCCGCGCTTATTGTCATTAGTGCTGTGAGGTCCCATGATCTTATTGCTTGGTGCGCAATCTTGAGGGCATGCAAAAATATTAAGATCTTCAAGAGGATCACAAATATTATCCGGACAATATAAGTTATCAGGAACACAGGATGTGAAATTTCGACTAAATCCATGGTTAGTGCCCCGCCATTGACAAGGTCCACCATTTGTAGCCAGTCCACAAAATTTGGTGCATTGGTTTTTCCACTTTACTTGAGCACAAGTCTGGGTGCGGGATTTTTCCTTATGTTCGCACGAGGTATTGCTGGGCCTCCCATCCCGAAGGTGTACATTGATTATTAGTGATCTGTCATGGGTATCCGTCCAGTTTACTGTGACACTGAAATAGAAAATCAGAAGCTATTGAAAACGGAATACATACGAGTACAAACTCAATCAACAAAGCATCGACGAAATATCTACAAAATAGATAAAAGAGTAATAGTTTTCGGATCTGCGGTTTCAGTTTATATGCCTGTATTATAATGTCAATGGTTTGCGCATCATTTTAATAGCTTGTGTGGTGTTTGCTTGTACAATAAGAACGACATCATGGTTTTGTACCAGGAGCCCAAAATGGGTGGAAGCAGTAATTTATCCAAAAAGAAAGAGTGCTATGGTGTCGCAGTCACCTCCAAATCGAACGTCGCAGTGGTTGCCTAGTACAAGTACATTTACGCTTTTAGCAAAAGGAGCATGCTGAAAGAGACAATCGAATTCGAAATACGGGTTTTTTTTTCGACGTTTTCAAAAATTTGCAAGACATTGCCAGTAACAAAACATCGGAGACCAAGGAACGGGTGAGCCTCTCGGCCAACAAAATTATGGCAGCAATTTTCTGCGATGCACGCAGGATAATCTACATCGATAATGTTAACTTATTGGATCGGTTTAACGACGATCTGTAGGAAAAGACTGCATTTAACCCACAAGAGAGAATGTACAACGAAATTTCATGAATTGCTCGCACATGCGCCGTATTTTCCAGATTTAGCCCACAGTGACCATATTTTGTTACCAAACATGAAGCTTAATTCACTCATCCCTTACCACAACCGATTGCAGATATTGATTATGGCTTGTTTGGCAATATCCAACTGATTTTGAAACGACCCCAAAATTTAATGATTTCTGCAACTAGAGCTCGATTTCATGCGATACAAACTGGATATCCAAAGAGTAACCGAAAAAAGATAATAGAAACATGGCATCCGACCCTTTAAAACTGGTAAAAGCTTCTAGCAATACCAATGAACACCGTTCTCGAATATGGGGTACGGTTCTAATTTACTCCAAAACTTTTTTATTTTATTTATCTTATGTTGGCAGAATATTGACGGCAAGGTTAAGTGTAGGTTAAGGAACATTTTTTGTTCGATAAGGACGGTTTTAACAGCATACTGTGCGTAGCCATCAGATAGAATACTTTACCATTAGCCATTGGTCAAGAAATTGCAACCAAAACGTTCACATCGCTTGTTAAGTTGGATCGATGAATCTATTTAACTCAAACTATGCTTTGAAGCAGGCTTTGGAATAGAGCGCCCCGCACTGGAAGTCTAGCACTGCATGAAAAAAATGAAGTGAGGCGTAGTATAATACGATGCAATCGTATCAAAGTCAACGCACTATCCGACAAGACTAATAATGACCTGATGATGTTGGATAAAATCATTCTAAATTTTGCCGTAGTGCGTAACCACTTGCATCCAAATTAAAGTAAGAATCCCATAGAGCTACAAATACTCTCATTCTCACCTCTCCCTCTGACTTTTAAGCTATCCACGAAGAGGAACCTTCGAAAATTGAATGACTGGAAATGTATACATATGCTTCCGGATGTGGTTTAATTAATAGCTAGAATAATTCTGGGTCAAGTGAAAATAAATCTTGATCACCAGGCGACGGCCTCCTCCTCCGACCACATCAACACTTTACGGATAATATTATAATTGAACAATCACTCGAGGATGAAGATCAACTACATTTGTCGTTTCCGGAATTTGACACAGTCTTCGAAAGTTTGAATCGAGATGCTATATGGGTCTCTTGTTATGATAGCCGTACTTGTCATATCTTAGTAGCAATCAGTGGAGGGCATAATCAATTTGGAAAACACTGTCTGGAGGAAACAAGGAGCTAATACGGACTATGACATCATATCTTAAATATCTTGCCAACGCTGGTGACATTTATCTGCTCTCATACAGTATATTGTAACTGCATCAGATTCTCCGCAGCATTCACCCTTGTTCTGAGATTGGATTCGAATCGAAAGTTAATCGAAGTCGGGTAATCGGTATTCTGAATTTCGATTTGTATCGATAACTTTCGAAAGTTCATTTTTCATTCGAATCTTGACTATATTTTGACTTTCGAACGAAACGAAACAAATGTCATTTCTAACTCGGACGAAAAATTCTGTCAAAAAAGAAGCACAATGTAGGCAAATGATCTTTCTTGGTTTAAAAAATTGCATTTAATAAATAAAACGATTTGTTTCACTCTAGATTAGATTTTGTACATCTGTACATTGTACAGTTCTTCCAAATGATATTTAAAGGCAATTTTGTAAAGAAGAAAATTGCGAACAAATCTGTTTAAAAAATAATGGTTAATTGGAATAAAAAATGATTTGCCTTCATAACAAACTTGTTAATTTCAATGGAAAGGTGAAAAGTTCGCGGCCTGACGCAAAGATTCCGTTTCAATCAGAGCTTTGTTCAGTGGGGAAAAACTAGAACAGAACCGCACAAATTTGTGAAAAACGTCAAATCAAATGAGAACAAAAAAGTACAGCCCATATGAGAATTGTCAAAAGTTAATCCATTTGTAATATATGATTTAGCAATTAACCACCAACAAATAATACAATTTAAAATCACAGCTGATTTTGACACTTTTCACAATTGTGTTCTACTTCGAGAGTAGGTGCATGATTTTCTGTTCCAAACAGATTGCAACAACCTCACTGAACACAAAGTAGAACAGATTCGGACAGAACTTTTCCTCACTCCTCCGAACAATTTGGAACAACCTCACTAAACAAAGCTTATGTTTCCTGCCTGGGTGCATGTGCCATTAGTTCATATAACAAGTTTCAACTTGTTTTCTCAAGTATCTTTTTTACACGAATTTTTGCAGCAGACGTCTTGTATATTATTTGTTAAAATGGACAAACTTGAATATCGTGCGGTAGTAAAATTCTTAGTTTTGGATGGATTAACCCAGTTGAAAATTCCTTTCATGTCAACTGTTAAAAATTGAGCAGCCTAATTAAAACGTGGTCGCACGTCTTTCGAAGTTGACCCACGTGAAGGGTGGCCAGAAGCCGTAACCACACCTGAAACCAGTGAAAAAGTGCATAATATCGTGTTGGACGATAGGCGAGTGAAAGTGAGTAAGATAGCTGAAGCTCTGGTGATATCGGAAGGAAGGGTGCGAAACATGTTGCACAAAAACCAACGGATGTGAAAGATCAATTTCGGTCAAATTCAATATGGATCGACCGATTTTGTGTGCCGATTTCTCGCCATGGATGAGACATGGGTCCACCACAACAGGCCGGAAACAAATCAACAGATGAAGCAATGGGTGGAAGCCGGTGGTTCTGCGCCAAACAAAGCGAAGTCGATCGCAACTGCCGGAAAGGTCATAGCCGGCGTGTTTTGCGATGTGAAGTGGATCCTGTTAATTGATTACCTTGGAAAAGGCAGAACAATTCCAGGCGAATATTACTCCAACCTTCTTGGCCAGCTGAATGCCAAAATTCGCGAGAAGAGACCTGGATTAAAGAAGAAAAAAATCATCTTTCACCTGTACACAAGAGTGCCTTGGCTATGGGAAAATTGCGGGATTTGGGGTACGATTTGCTCGGCCATCACCCCCATTTTTCGGATTTCGCTCAAGGGATATTATGTAGAAAAGTAAAATCATTATTTCACTGCAAATATAAGTCTATCTTTGTCAGGTCGAGAACTTTTCACCTGGCTCTCGTATTTTTATTAATAGTTTGAAGTTTTCTCCATATTGACAAAAAATTGGGCCAAAGTGATGGATGCAGTAGTTTTTTTTTTATTTTGATATTTTGACGTTTGCCGCCCAACTGATTTCAGAAAGTAAATTCATTCCACGAATTCACTCTATAGTGACCATTTTTCCTTCGAACATCAGAATACGAAAAGTTCATTCGATTGAAACTTTTGATTCGAACGAATCGTTAATTCGAACAAAACTCAAAATAAGGGTGTTAGAGTCACAGATAGACACAAATCTCAAAGCAAATGCTACGCTTAGTATGTTATTTTAAATATGAGGAAGAAATTGCACAAAAACCAATCTACTTATAATTTTGCTATTCCTCCAATATGTGCCGGTGTTAAATTGAAGGAAACTTAGCCGTAGGCCTCAGGCGTACTTGACCCCTTTTCTTCAGTAGATGTTTCCGAACCTAAGCAAGTAAAAAAGTATCTCCGAAACCGATTTTTGAGTCAATTCGTTAGATTGGATTTTGATCAACCGTCTGTCTATTTTGATAGATTTAAGCATAATAGACGTAAAAGCTTCGCTGTTTTCTCTTCGTTCAGTTCAGTCCGCGGTTAGCGCTTGATCAATTTACGGTTATGGGACTATTTTGTTTAAAACCTGCAGAGTTTATTGCCAGAATGGAGTTTGTAGCTAATGGATAAATGGTTAATGTTATGAGAAAATTCCGGTCCATATTGATCTATCTTGTTGCGTTCTATAGCATACTTATTTGAGATTTTAATGTTGAGACAGAACATCTCATTTTGAAGTTGTTTTGGCTTTTGGATTGAAATAATGTTTTAGAGCTCTGACAACTATCTTAAAAGCAAAACTATATTTGAGTATATTGGCGTTAAAGGACTAAATGCAATAGACAATCACAAAATTGTGGAAAAATGAATGTTACGTATGTACTATACACATGATACTTACAAGTATACAGTTTCCACAGCAGCAAACAATGCCGTTGTATTCTTTACGTAAAGAATTCCGGCCTTTTCAGTGATTCCGAAGGCTCCACTACGATCCTCATCAATGCGAAATCTCAATCCTGTCATATTAATAAGGTCCACCATCTTTTTAGGCTGCAACACACGATTCCACTCCATAGCTGTCCGATAAACATAAACATCCTTGTCATATTCTACTGATAGAGTACTCAACGATTTGCTTGCAAAACTAGTTCCAACAAGAGATTCTTCTGAGTTGACAATTGATTTGCGATTTTGTCGTGACGAACGAAGAGCCTGCGCAGTAGGGCGATTTGACTCATGAATTTTATTGACATCCGTGTGAATGCAAATGTTTGCCTTAGCCTTGAAAGTTATCAAAGTTAAATTTTTCATTGTCATCAAAGGTCTATTGATAAGAGGGCATTAGCGAATACTTACTGTTTGAAGATCGGTATTGTCAACAGTGCTATCACTTGCCTCTAAAGTCACACAATAGGGACTACTTCCGAGTATACCATTTCGTGCAAATACTAGTTCTATTCAAAAAGGAAAATTTAATGTTAAACACTTTAATCTTATCAGATGTATGAGTTTCGTATATTGACTTACGGCAGCTAATGATTGAACTTCGCTTTTCCATGTGATCCGATTCGTATGCATTGCAGTTGGGACGTACCAGGTCATGTTCGTCATTGTGAACTTCGTAAACTAGATGAGAGTTCGTTTCTAATGTATCGGCGTCGAGAAAGTAAATTCTCTCCCCAATTGGATCGTCCTAAAAAATTAGATTGGAAAATAATTTAGAGGACAGGTGTTAAGATTTCGCATTAGAATTGGAAAGAAGCTATGTGATGATGTACAACATAAACATTACTGCTCTCTTCTGGCAATGCGACTAACTTGCATAAGAATCATCTTTCAATGTAGGTTTTTAAAATGATGTCTGTCATATTGACATCAATTTTCAACTGTTGAAAAAAAATTATCTTGGATTTGGAATGTGTCTTTGATCCGATATTTACTCTTCTTTTTCCTTAATTTTCCATTTGATAAGCTAACGAACAAACAAAACTTGCTTACGAAGGGTGCAACATGTGTGGGAATAGGGTAGCTTTAGCAAAAACAACGCTATCGGACCGTACGGTTGCGCTTATTAAAGCGGTAAGAGATGGTTCACTAGAGGAGGAAAGTTTAGAAAGAATGGAATGTCAGTATCGTTTGCCTAATCTAATATACACTCTTTTAACTACACCAACCATTACCATCAGTATTCTCATCTGATCTTGCCTGCTGTGAGCATCTAAATCCATTTGCCAATAATCTGATTGAGTCCTATCAGTGGGGTTTTAGACGAATTTAGTCCACAATTGACCAAGTTTTCACTCTAAGACATTTTCATGGAAAGCCCCACAAATCTAGATCGATACTCAACACTTCTTTATCGACTTTGCGGATGATAAATATATTGCATATTCCTGTTCTAATAAAAACAACCATATAAGCATACTAAGCTAAGTTAGGTTAGGTAACAGTGGCCGTTGGAATGACCGTTAACGTATATATATCATTTAGAAGTGAAGTTTTCGTCTATAGGAGAGAGCTGAGTATATGCAGTGAAGGTAGAGGATTGTCTCCTTGTCCGTCTCGTCCTTGCAGAAGTCGTTTGTAAAGACACTAAGCTTTTTTTGCGCGCTTGTCTATAAAGCAATATCCAAAGATGCTTTTTATTTAGACGGATCAAACTTTGACAGCGATGTAATTCTAGATTTGGCCAGGTAATCTACCTAAGGTATGTTCTTCAATTTCAGTTTGCACCAGGGGATTGGTAAACCGACTATACCTTTTGCAGGTAGGATAGGTAGAGTAGCTCCAATTTTTGCGAGTCGTCGGCCCAACTTTTTTCGAGAATATCACCGTGGCACCCAACAAACTTGGATGTTAGACTGCTCCGCCATCTGCCTGAAAAATAATCGGAAGACAAGGGCGGTTTTGAAAAGATGTGAGGTATTTGATGCTAATATACTTTGCAGATTTCACGGTTTTCTTCAGCCAAGAAGGACTTCTTTAGAAGCGACAAATTTTTGCCAGGAAAACGCTGTAGTGATTTGGAAGGCGGAAGAAAGGGCTAAGATTAAGCTAATCTGAGAAAAATCCGGGTTTATCTGTATGGAAATGGATTGACTTGCATTTGAAAGCATCGTCCCCCAAAAAAAATGGGGGTCTTACACGAAAATCTTTATCATACCAATGCTGGCGTGCCGGTATAATATTATAAAGTCGCTGTCCTCTGGAAGTATTTCTTAAGTTTTAAGATTATAAGCGCAGCCCAGTGTGTTATTTTTCAACTGTCTAGTTGTTTTTAGATTAATAACTGCCTAAGCAGCCACTTGGCTGCAGAAAATAAAGAGGGGTGCCAAGAGAAACATAAATTTCAATGTTTGAAATTTTATATTTCCTGAAAAAGAGTTTTATAACGGTTGACGCTCAATTCCAAGCGATCCACCCAACGGGTTAGCCTCTTCGGATTTCGGTGTAAGAGTCATTTAATGCTATTGAGAAGTTTCCCTGGGACTCCTAAACGTGTTTCACGTATTTCAGCAGTTCATTGAACAATAAATCTCAGAGAAGAAATGAAACAACACCATCTTGCGGGGCACTTTTCCTAGGGAGCCATCTAACTTTAGAATTGGTAGCGCAATCGAGATATCGAACGTGTTGACGTTGTTACAAGCAGATGTACTTTCTATGTCCAGGAACGCGATTATTGTGTACTCACTACATTGTAAGGATGTGGCTAGCAAAGGAATGTAGAGCCGTTTTCACCGACTTTTCTTTACAGTAAGTTGTGGAGAGGTTTCGGGATATGCAGTCAGATCTGGCGATTTCTTGCCAATTTTCTACATTACACATCGCCTTCCGGGTGATAACTGATCCAATTTACATGATGGAAAACTAAGTTCTTAGTTCACCTAACTAAATAGACTGGAAGCTGACTTCTTCTTCAGAAGAAAGAAGAACATGAGAAGCGTACGATCGGAGATATTGGGAAGCTGTACTCCAGGAATAACATAACTACTGAGGTTTTAGCAACGGGAAAAATAAACGTGTCAAAGTAGGAAAAATATCTACAAAAGCCTATAAGGATGAAGAAGGAAATATTGTAGTACAATCAGAGTCGGAACTGAGAATATGGAAAAACCCCGATTCTGCAGACTTTACAACAGCTAAAAACAGCAACATTCCGCAGTTAGGCTAAATAGACCAGTTGACTATGATTGCCGAAACTTCCATTCACCTGACCAAAAAGATGTAAGGATAGCAATATCTAAGCTGAAATCAAACAGGGCAGCTGGACCTGATGGCTTGCCAGCCTAGTAGATAAGCCGACTTATTTCTCAGATCAGCTCACAAGAGTGTATACCCGATTAATGGAATCGAAATTTATTGTAGAGATATGCACACAGATACGACTGTAACGAAAAGGAAAGGAAACAAAAAGAACACTCGACTTAACTTAGTGAATGATGTCAAACTGTGCGGAGCTACAGCAGTCTGTCAATTAAGATCGAATGGTTTCAATAAAGAACCCATACATAGAATTAGATGCTGCGCTCTAATGATCCTATCCACAAGTTTAAAATAAACTCAGATGTTCTCAAGGTCAATGTACGAAAGCCACACAGCTTATGGCGCAATCCTAATTCGTCAAGTGGTGTCTGTTTTGCTTCTCGCGCATTTATTTCCAAGACAAGTTTTGTTTTCTTTTTCAAGGCTTCTATAGTATCTTCTTATAATCGACAGTCACAATGACGCTATAGTAATCACCTGATGACCTAACAATGCCAGTAGAAATCAACTTGACTCTTCGATTTATTTGATAGAATATTTGAAAAGTTACCTTAAGAGGCCCATCTCTGAGGGGTGATCTAGATTCGCAAGATTGTGTCTTTCGTGGGCTGATATATTTATTTTTGTTGTCATTAGATTCGAGCTGGCATAAAGGGTAATTGATAATTCTATTCCAAAAGCACATTCTATGTTTAAAACAAAATAAAACTTCTACCTTAGGATCACACTCAGTGTGTGGCATATACGAAGTGGCGCAAAATTAATCATCCAATTTTATTTTTGAATTACTTTTTTACTAAATAAAAAAAAATGATTTTGAGTGTTGGAAATCTTTATTTGGACCTTTACGATTTTTTCTGTTAAGTGGAAAAAATGATATCCGCCAAGTGGTGTGTTGATATACATTTGTGCCCGTTTTGTGGCATTTTCCATGTCTTTTCGCAAGATTTTCAGTGATAACTGTTCGCATTCCTATCGAATATTCTCCTTAAGGACTGCGATTATCTGAGGCTTATTGGCTTAAACCCGCGACTTCAAGTAGCCCCAAAGAAAGAAATCTGGGATGGTTAAATCGGGCGATCTTGCTGGCTGTGCTAAATCGCCATTACGGGAGATTACGCGACCAGGAAACGCTTCCCTCACAATATCCACTGTGGCTCGTGCTGTGTGTGCGGTTGCACCGTTTTGTCGAAACCACATGTTCACCAAGCCCCGCTCATCCAGTGACCGTATTGCCGATTGTGTTATCAAAAAAATACCGCCCAATCGCTCATCCCGCGTGAAAGCCGAACCACGTAGTGGCTTTGAGTGGATGTAATGGCTCTTAGTGCATCACACTCGGATCAGTCCTCCAGAAACGAAGATTTTGCTCATTGACGTAACCACTGAAGTGGAAATGCGCATCGTCACTCATGATAATTTTCGGCACAAAATCGTCCTCTTCGTTGTTGAGATTGAGGATGGCTTGACAGCGGAGTGTAGCGCTCCATTGCTTGTCTGTTTGTATTCCGCAGCTATCTGGTTCACAAATGTCAAATATGATTGACGTACGACACAAGTAAGCCAACACCGTCTGCTCATTACAGAATTTTTCACCGCGGAACCACCGAAAACACGGGCATGGTTTGGAGAGCCAAAAATCCGGTGGTATAATCTATCGAAGGAACGATGCGCAAGATTTATCGCACTGGCTAAAGAAGTACTTCAAAATATAAATGGTATAGCAGACTCACTTAGCCCGCAAGAAATGTGGAACAGCATGCACGAGGAATGCATGACACTCGCAAAGTCCCATCTGGGGACTTTATCGAAATACCATCACGTCGGCAAAGAAACATGGTGGTGGAATGACGAAACCAAACGAGCTGTAGCCGACAAGAAGAGTGCATTCCAAGCGTGGACAAAATGCGATCGGAGTGACGATATAGAAAAAGCTTGACTGGCTCTTGAATACGAGCGCCTTAAAAAGATCGCAAAGAAAGTCCTGGCTCGAACTCGAGCGGCAGCAGCGGAAAACCTGTACCAGGAGTTGGAACAAATATCCTCACTATCGGCAGATAGAAGACAATCTATCCAAGAAGTTCAAACGTCGTACAATACTAGAATGCCAACTATTTTTAAGCTCGCTGCACAGAGGAGAAAAAATTCAATGGAAATAACCTCGCCGAAATACATCAAAAACGCAGACGGTCGTTTACTAACAAATGAAACGGAAATTTGTGATCGGTGGCTTGAATACTGCAAGGAGTTGCTTAACAAACAGTTTCCACGTGATATCGTGCCGACAGCTGGTCTATTCGAGGAGGAAGTTTCGGACTTTTCAATCGAAGAAATAAGTATAGCGGGACCAGACAGCATTTCATCAGAGTTTTGGTCGAAGATGGAGGGGATCGGCAGCGTTTGGCTATCGAAACTTTTAAATAAATTAAAATGTGGACAACCTATGCCGAATCAATGGAGAAGTAGCTTCTTGGTTCCATTATACAAAGGAAAAGGCGACACTCGAGAATGCAACAACTACCGTTCAATCAAGCTGATGTCACACACAATGAAAATCGTCGAAAGAGTCTTAAACGAACGTCTTCGGCAAATAATAAAGCTCGATAATAGCCAGTGTGGATTTGTTGAAAGAAGATCGATGGTGGACGCTATCCAAAGCCTACGAATAATAATGGAAAAGCACCGAGATTCGTCTAAGGATTTACACATGGTATTTATCGACCTCGAGAAAGCATTCGATCGAGTGCCTAGGGATCTCATATGGGCCGCGCTGAGATCTCAAAACGTACCGGAAACGTATGTTAGAATAATACAAGACATGTACGGAAACGTGAAAACTGCGGTTAAAAGCTCTGCTGGACTAACGAGAGAATTTCCAGTTAATCTCGGAGTGCATCAAGGAAGCGTACTTAGCCCTTTCCTCTTTAACGTAGTATTCGACTATGTTTTAAAAGACTGCATGCGCGAAGCAAATGTAACGCCAATTCTCTTCGCTGACGATGCAGTTATACTTGGCGATAATGTCGAAGATTTACAGAACGCCTTAGATTCATGGAGCATAAAATAAGTCGTTCAAAGACGGAGCATTTGACGTGCCCATTTGCGCATCCGTTGCGACCTGTTCCGGATATAATGTTAGACGGAATAGTTCTTCCAAAAAGCACTATCTTTAAGTACTTAGGATCAATCGTTAACATGGAAGCGAAATGTGACGACGACGTAAACCACAGAGTGAGTGTGGGATGGATGAAATGGCGGGAAAATTCGGGAAATTCGACCGAAAATTTCCACTTAAATTAAAGGGGAAACTCTACACCACGGTTGTTAGACCAGCTCTTATATACGGTTCACAGTGCTGGACAATGTACGAAGCGTTTAAAAACAAAATGACGGCAGCGGAAATGAAAATGTTAAGGATGTCTAGTGGAGTCACTAAACGCGATTGCATTAGATCTACGCGTATAAGAGGAAGTCTACATATAAAGAATTCGGTAACCGGACAGCTTGAGGCGAATAGAATAAGCTGGTATTGCCACGTTCAAAGAAGATCTGCGGAAAATCCGGTTAAAAAGGCACTATCAACTACGGTCACTCCAACTGTAAGAAAACGAGGTCGGAAAAAGAATTCCTGGATTTCTCAGATGGCAAATGCGCAACAACGTCTGGGGTTAACCACTGAAGCGATCCAGGACCGAACATTATGTAGACGCGTTCTTCGGTCTGCGACATTAGCCAACCCCATAAGCGGAGCAGCAGCGATGCAGTAAAAATGGGAAACTCGTTACGCATAAGTTCGTATAACGAGGAAAGGATTAATAAAAGGATAAGAAGAAGAAGAAGAAGAAGTACGACGCCATTTGCAAAAATTGTTGTATAACATCTTCCGATAGGATGATTAATTTTGCGCCACCTCGTACAAATGATTCCTTTTAAGATCGAAGTTTATTTCGTCTTTAAAAAATATAAAGTGGTAAATAGTTTTAATTTCATAATGTGCAAATTTCAAAATAGCACTATAGAGCATACATTTTCAGAATTCTCAATTAGTTGCGACAAAATAGTCCCTCCGAAAATATAAGCCATCACCAACTAGTACCAACGGGGCATCTCTCACTAACCTTTGTGTCAACAACGTAGTGGTAAAGTACACCACGTCATCTACTATACAACAATTCAAGAGTTTGTTGTTTCCAGTTTCTGTGAAGAAAATACTTTCCCATTTCACCATACGAGTGCTTGCATTCACGTGAGTCCTTGTTTCTTTTTTTTTTTTTTGTTTCATGTGAACTTCCCCAAGGAACATGGAGGTGTTTCCAAGTTTCAACATTGGAAAAACTTTTTGTGAAAATAATGCCTTTTTGTGACGAATAGCAATAACTATTGTGTACATGCAACAGACGTGTCAATTAAAAGACCAGGACGCGTTCATTCTTTCTGTTTGTTTTAAAACGTCAATAGCACATGCAAAGTTCTTTTGGGACTCAACGTAACACGTTGTTGAAAGAATAAATTCTTTTGTGTCAGGGAATTCGCATTGGCTTTGCAACATAGTTTTGAGGGCAGCACTTCCTTTTTTTTTTTAAGTGATACCTTTCAAATTGACAATTAAGTAGGAAGCACTGGTGCCATTATTTCATTATCAAAGACTGGGACATAGAGCTCTAATTTTTGGAGTAGACTGTAGTCATCACATGACCTAAATATTATACAAATTGTATGTTGAGTCGTTTCAAAGTGACAAATGAAGGCTCGGTAGAATCACTCTCAGGAGGGGTGATTAGGGCATATTTGAAGTACCTAGCAAGTAGCAATGTATTAAAGGAGAATTACGGATTAGATAAAGTGAGCTAAAAAAACAGGGACTCGAATCAGAATTTGAAAAAGATTAAAAGACATAACATCTAACCAACTGAAGTTGTTTTATAGTACAGAATAAATGTGTAAATTTTCATAAGACGTGCCATTTAATTTATTAAATTGTCATTATATTTGCGCTCCAAAGGAAGAGAATGTGACATGTATTCCTAAATAACGTTGAACTGAATTTTGAAATTGAACAGAGCTAAGATTTGGTAAAAAAAAACGTTAAAAGCGCGTTGGTTGTACAACAGGTACGTACAACAGATTGTTGTGATACGAAAATGATCAAATATTTTCCTATGGCACAAATATTTATTTTCGAAGGCTCCAGCCAAGCTTAATTTAGCTAGGATACTCAAAATATATTTTTCAAAGCAGCAAAGCTTCACAGAAATGATCAGATGTATTCTTCGTGGGAATTTCAGTAAAGTAAAGGTTTGTGATAAATTTGCTGCAAATACTTTAGTAGAGAAACAGCAATTAACAACAGTTGTCCATTTTGGAGATGTCATTGAGCTCAAGAAATGATCTGAAAATTTTTTGAAAATAATTATTACAATTAGTGAATATGGGAATGCCAATACGATCCAGAACTAAAATGTGAAATGAAAAACGACAAATTCCTCAAATTTCTTCGGAAACAAAGACCACTTTCTTAGACAGTCTTCGATGGAAAGAAAATCATCCATGAAGAATTCGTTCTACTAAAGCATTTAACGCCAAAATCCAACCCTCGAATATCTTAATCCGTGATCCAAAACGTTAGTATCCGTGCAATAATAAGGTTACAGTCCATTCACTGTGGATCAATTTTTAGTTAAAAGTCTAGTCTGTGTCTTCTGCTTTGTGCCATCTGGGTTTAGGTTATCACTGCCTATTTTTAACGTGGTTGCCTAAACTTCTAAAAGGTGGTAGGCGGTCGGATACAAGTCTACCAGACTGATGGGCCAATACTTCGAAAGAAGTTATCATCATCGATAGCTTCTCCTGCATCTGTAACTGCTGTCGGCAAAATTTTGTTTATTGTCCACTCGTCGTGATCGTAATGATCTTTTCTTCGAAATGGGTTGGTCATATTTTATTTATTTTATTTACTACTCTGCCATTCATGTCTCAGGATGATGCGGAGATTTGTTAACTTTCGTGTGATTGTGTCGGTTATCTTCCAAGTACTGTGCCCATATTTACAAACTAGCCCAACGATAGAACTAAATATAAGCAGTTTATTCTAAGTCAAGGTTTGCCTGGGTCAATAAAATTTACGAGCCAAAAATAAGGATCTGAGACCGTTTGCTTGTGGCCCGTGTTTGGTCGTCATCTAGAGTCGAACTCAGGTGTACTTTCGTCGTACCTATGATTATTTTCGCTACGATTTCGACCGCAATTGAAGGAACAAACATAAAAAAAGTAAGCCAACAGCTAGTGTGGAAGTTTTCATTAAATTAACCACAAATTTACTGCGAAATCCGTGTAGAATTTTATTGATTAATAAAGTTCGGCCTATGCCAATCATGAACAACATTGTTCATGTGACCACCTCGTTGTTTTTGGAGAATAAGTGGGTCAATAGCAACGATTTAAGTTTGGCTGTTATGTTTGAGATCCTAAATTGTCGCTGGGTTATTGGCATAGACCTTACTCCTTAAATAACCCCGAAGAAAGAAGTTTAAATGTGTCAAATCGCATGACCTTGGGGGAATTGAGCTGCCTGCCGGGTTTTGAACACTTTCGCTCGAAGTGGTCATGTTTTGGCGTGTGCGGCTGAGCATGCTGAAATGGAGTTTGACCCGATACCGAACAAGTTTCCTCAAAACGCTTCGTTATTGCATATATTCCGGACATACTAGGGCGATTATGTTGACCGAAAAATTCACGAATTTTACGAAATGTGACTTTTACAGATCGCCCCTTTTCGTCATAAGATTGCATAACAAAAATTCGTCGTTGCGTAGTAAAAGATTGTATGACACCTGTCAAAAAGATCAACTACATTGAATTCAGTAAATGACACTTTATGACTTTGTTCAGTGAAGTCGTTCCAAACTGTTCAGAAAAGTACAAGCTTTTCTGTTCAATGAGAAAAATTTCTATCCGAATCTGTTCTACCTCGTGTTCAGTGAGGTTGTTCCAATCTGTTCGGAACAAATAATTTTGCACCTACTCTCGAAGGAGAACACAATTGAGAAAAGTGTCAAAATCAGCGGAGATTGTACATTGTATTATTTGTTGGCGGTTATTTGCTAAAGTGAAATTTTAAATTTCAAATGGATTAACTTTTGACAACTCTCATATGGGCTGTACTTTTCTGTTCTCATTTGATTTGACGTTTTTCACAAATTTGTGCTGTTCTGTTCTAGTTTTTTCTCACTGAACAAAGCTATTGACAGCTAACATCCACACCATCTGTTGGCTAGCCCTTAATGTATGCATAAGCTGCCCCAGTGTCAGGAGTCTATCTGATCATCCTTTCATTCTATTCTTCTGGCAGACCATAATTTTTCGAAGAGATAGTTATCACGAGTCTCAATTGCTCTGCCGTAGATATTTGTGTATTCGGCGCAGGTGTGCCTACAGCCTTGCTCTTGGCCAAATAAATATTTTGACTTTTCAGAGTTAATAAGCTTGTTGATGAAATATTTGAAACAAAAATTAATCAAAATGCATTCACCTGACAAATATTTAGGAATCTTAAAAATAAGATCGTACATCAACTCAGTCAAAATATCTAGTCGGTTTCTATTGGCATTATTGACACTATTATTTATTACTCTCTGGCTTAACTTTCGTAAATTGTGTTCCAACATTTTCGATGGTGTTCTTTTCACGTTCTTCATTGTTGTTTCCAATATTTTCTTTTATTTGTATACATAGCTTTGTATCAGCTATCCATTTTATACTGTCAAATATGTAACATTGTCGTTACTAGTTTTCTGTCTTATGTTTGCTGGGATGGAAAATGTTACTATTGCCACTGCATCTTAACCGTGCGTACTTTTTCTCTGTATTTTTTTGAAGTCTTTTTTAAGTCAAAATTTCTATCTTGGTAATGATTGCAGTGAATGCAGCTGAACTTCAAATTTTAAAAATTCTGAAGTTGTGTACCTTAAGTCGACAGCAGTGTAGTAAATTTTGTTGGCCATTTTCTTGAGATTAATAAGCTGTGGCAACATTTATCGGTGCATTTTAAGAGTTGAACCCATGCCTCGGTCTCAGGGTTCTAGTCATTCCGAAGACAATTCACGAGTACTACCAGAGACAGTTAATAAAATGAGAACCTGGATATTAAAGTTGGAAAAAAGACATACTTTTGAGAAAGCTAATGATGAATAAGTAACACTTGTTGGCGATATTTGCGATGTGAATACCAGAATGTCTTGTTTAGGAATATATGGTTAAAGATGTTCTTTCTTTGTCAATAACTGGAAACCAAAGCAGTTATTGAACCCTTTAAAACATTCTTAAATGTAAATTTTGGTCAAAATTTCTAACTATATATGACTTTTTAAAGTTGGGCATCGTCCAATCAGAAAAAAATATTTGAATACTAGTTCTGAAGTTTATAAAGAGCGACCATTTTGTCAAAGATTTTATAATTTATGTTCAAACATCCCTCTTTCAACAGTTGTTCATTTATTTCAAATTTTTAACGTACCAATATCTTCTTTTGTGTTTTTATCGAAAGAAGCATTGAGGCGACATCATTTTTCAGACAATTACAACTCAAATGAATAAAACGCGCTATTACCAATGCAAAACAGAACTCAATTAGAAATTATGAACAGCGACTATCTGATGAGCATTAAGGTTAAAGTATATTCGCCGACTAGCCGGTAAAATAAAGAAACAAAAACGTAAACCATAAACAAGTTGTATACGTAGTAACAGTTGTACTATCACCGACGGTAACAAATCCATATACTCGCCAAGACAATGACCGTTGTCGCTTGACGAGGGTCGTCCGTTGTTTTATAAGTAATCGCGTGCTACAAAATCATTAATGAAGCTGTTCGACGACGACGTACGTGGCCATGCCCCTCTTTCCATCCACAAAACCGAGAGAAAGTAGGCGATTTGTAATGTCTATCTATAGAAGAAAAAAGCACCGGCAAAGTATCGCAATATATTACTAAAAAAATATAAACGAATTTATATAAAAGGACGACCAAACAAACCAATAGTAAAAGCTTTCTTTAAGACAATGAAAAGGAAGGGCATGAGTTGCCAAGAGAAGATACATAAATCAACCCCTATATTGAAAGGATATATTGTGCCCATCAAATGCGACAGTTTAGCTGCTAAAAGTTAATGGAGGTGATAGTGATTTTAAATGAAATCTCCATGTCTCATAGGTTGTTGGGTTTCGCAATATGATACTTACAAGGGTTTGTTACAACACCGGTTGCCCAGTTTGATGTACCAGGTTAATGGCTTTTAAGAAGGTAAAATAAAAACAAAAGCCTACAGGTAATCAGTATAGGAACTGGTTGTCAAAACCAACTTTGTAGATAATGAGTTGTTCACAAGTTTGTCATAGGTCTTCGATTTAACAGTAGTTAATGAACTAACCTGTAAAAACACCAGAATTATTCAGATAAAATCAACGAGTACTTCCACAATTCTGACCACTGAATTCTTCGGAACCATTACTCAAATATATGGTACCTGCTGGTTAAGGGCCATAAGGAATCCTCTTTGCGTATCTGCTTTTTAATGAAGAAATGCTGTCTAGTTGGAATTGTAACACATAAAGGCTCAATTCTGGAAGAAAAATAGATTTGAGACGGGCTCTTATCTTTCTTAGAATCAGTCTTTTTAAAGAACATTTAAGAAAAGAAGACAATGTGAATCTGCGTCTGCGTCTGCTTTTGCTGACGCTGTCATTGATTTTGAAGCGACTCATGCGGTTCAAGCAAACACAATACTATTAATTGTCAAACATCAGATGGGGAATAAATTTGCGAATTCACTTCACAGCCATACATTTATAGTACTTCACAAACATGGTTACTGAAAAAGTTGTATTTCTGCTTGATGTTGTAAAGCTTTGCTTTTTAGCTACAAAGTTGCTCAACAAAAAACAGGCACGTGTGGTGGATACGATTCTTATATCCACAAAGATACGAGTATCAATGTGGTTATTTCGAAACCACTTCTTCTTCACATTTTTGTAATGTGGATTTGCCAAATTACACAATATTTCCTTTTACCTCACTACCTCAATTAGTTATTCCGTATTCACTGCGTACTTTCTTCGGGCTCCCCAAGACAAATGTGATAAGACATTTAACCACACAACCACTTTACGTTTTAATTTTGCAATAAATATGGCACATCCACATTATGGAATTACCTTTTCCCCACCTTGCATTACATATTTAAACAAATATTCAATTTTCCATCCCTTAAAAATAAAATGAAAAACAATAAAAGAAAATGAAATTACAAATTTTCTTTTTGCTAAATTGTAAAGTTCCGCAAACACGTTAATAAAATAATAAACGTCAAATTTAAATCGCTTCAAAAAGTTGAAGTCGATTCATCTTGAGCCCCAGATGCAGATGCAGATGCACATTATGTGCACTCTTATGGGTTCCCATATAAGTTAACAGTATGACAGTTCTCCGATTCGGCAACAGACGCAGACGCAGATTCACATAAGCTTTGTTCAGTGAGGTTGTTAAAAACTGTTCGGAACAAAAAAGTACAAGCTTTTCTGTTCAGCGAAAAAAATTTCTGTCCGAATCTGTTCTACTTTGTGTTCAGTGAGGTTGTTCCAATCTGTTCGGAACAGGAAATCTTGCACCTACTCTTGAAGTAGAACACAATTGTGAAAAGTGTCAAAATCAGCTGTGATTTTAAATTGTATTACGAGTATTTGGTGGCAGTTATTTGCTAAGTCAAGTGAAATTTTAAATTACAAATGGATTAACTTTTGACAACTCTCATATTTGTGCGGTTCTGTTCTAGTTTTTTCTCACTGAACAGAGGTGTTGTGTTCTTCGCTTTAAGTGATTATATCGATCCAGGTGAAGTAGTTGAGTGGGCAGAATCAGAAGTTGATCATATCTAAATTATTAGAATGGGATACATACATAGTATATACTGTGTAAACGGAGAATTCGTAATCAGTAACGAGTCCCGCAAATGACAGTTGTATTATTGAAGTATTGACAAATATGTTAAACAATGAAAAGGGTTTTTTGAACCGCAGGTGGATTACAGAAAGAAATAACAGGCTTAAAGCAACGGAAACTTTGTTACAAGGCCAAGAACCTAGCTATTTGAGGAGTGCGAAAGAAGAGTAGAAGTAGAGTTAAAGTTGAAAGATACATAGTTTTGGCAGGGTGTGCTTATATTTAGATTAGCTTTTGAGGCAAGTAATCTTGAATTGAATAAATTACATTCATAGTGAATTATCTACTTTCCGACGCATTGCCAATAGATGGCCTCAGTAGAAATACCTTTTTATTTTTAAAAAGTCCGGTTTAGTTTAGCCTTGATTCAAACGATGTATAAGTTAACAATTTAAACTCCAATTTAACTAGTTAAGAGAACGGATTACTAGCAGTACTATAATATTAACATTATCTAGAAAAACAGTTGAATGAGTCAATGAAGCAATTCACCTCTAAGATTTTCACGTATGTACTTTGAATACCTTAGAAGTGAAATATCAACGTCGTTTGCTTGGTCTACAAAAAAGGAAATTCACAAAACATACTCGTACTACAAAGGAATAAACTTAATCTGCATCCAATACAACATTCTATTGCACATTTTATGTGACCAACTAAACTGTCTATATATTTGACAAATCTTCTGCCACCTTGCAGGCAACTTCTTAATGCCGTCACTAAAAACATTGCTTGGCTTTGAGCCCTAAGAGCCTCTTAGACATCATCCCGAGGTTTACAATTGTTTCTATCAAAGACGTAGATGAGATGAGATGAGCATTATTGTAAAAGAAAACTTTAAATCATTCTTACTCTTTAGAAAGAAACAATAATTTATTCACCCCAGAGATCATTTTAAAAGAAAGTCACTTCTGCACCCTCATTAACACGCATATGGGAAAGAAAGATCAATGGGATCTTGTTTTACAGATTAAAGAGGCCTGATAGGAAAGGAGATTGCACTATGTGTCATCTTAGATATTGGTGGTGCCAAAAATGGTATTGACTATCTTACTAACCGTTGCTCCTAAACCCAAAAACTCTTTAAATCTTTCGGTGAGATTAAAATCTCTGTCGCAGTCATCAAAGTTTGTCCACAAAGAGGTGTCCTCCTACCGCTCTTAAGATCACTGAAAACCTTCTAGTAAAACTCAGTAATATGGGCTATCCTAGATGTGGCAAGTGATGATGTGCAAAGGTGACATCGGCTTCAGAGACTTGCGGGCCTCGGCATCACCGGCATAATGGACACATGCGTCACAGCTGCTTTAGAAGCTTTCTCTGTATAAAAAGATATTTTATCTAAAATCCCCGGTTTTAACATGATCTGCGCGGTAAATGGCCGCCTATCTGAGAGTCCGTGCTTCAACAAAAGGTTCAATATAATGATCGAAAGCACGGAACTATTGTACAAAAACCCATTGATGTAAAATGGATAGCATCAGAGCATCAGAATTTCACAAGCAATAGAGGTACTTTTTTCAAAAAATAAAAAAAAAATCAAAAAAATTAATTTTATCGGCTTATCTTTATTATCATACGAAAGAGCCAGTCTTTAGATATTTCTTCAAAATATAAGCCGTAACTGCAGTTAATATAGTCCAATCTGAAGTTCCAATTTTCGATGACGCATTCGAGCCTAACCTAACCTAACCAATGACTTGAATAATTTTGTCCTTCAACTTCTCTTGGGGCTAGGGGTTTGATGAAATATAATCTAGGCGGCCAATTCACTGGTTCAAAGCGTGAAATTAACTGTTCAAGAAAATCGTTTTCTAAATAAAACCATGGTTTCACGTTCTATGTGACACGTGGCGCCACCTTTTTGGAACCAAATATCGTCGAGATCACGAACTTCATTCCCAGGCAGCAAATTGTCCTTTATCATGGCGTGATAACGGGCGCCATTCCGAGTTACATTTCGCCCGGCCTCAGTTTTGAAGAAATGTGGACCAATGATTCCATTAGCTCTTGAACCTGTTCGAATTGCTCCGGACTCGTATACGGCTATTTTGCTTTTTGACGTAGCAATTAAACCAAAAATGGGCCTCATCGCTGAGCAAAATGTTGGTCGAATACAGTGAATTTTTTCGAAACTCTTCGAGAGCTCAACCACTAAAATAGAGAAAATTTGCAAGTTCAGTCGGATTCAATTCTTGCTCAAATTGAATTTTTTACGTTTTGATCCTCACGTTAAATGCGTCTAGTAGTTGCATACAACAAGCTAAGGTATAGAGTAAACTCTTTAATACGGCTGCCATATTTTCTTCACTAAGTGCTAGATATGGTCTATTTGGTGGCATATTATTCAATAATGGAAATTGGGTTTGGTTTGGAAAAGCGAATTGTGTGTTCGTTAATCTGTTTATGTGGCCAAAAGTTCTATAAGCGGACGAAACACATTCCTTCTAGAACGCTGATTTTTGTAATACAGCTGAATAATTTGTAAACGCTGTACCACGCTAAGTCTTTCCACAATAATATATCAAAGAACACTGAACAAAGATACCCAATCAGTGTGACATGGTGCATGAAATTCCCACCAGAAAAATACCTCTAAAAGAAACAGCCAGTTGAGAAGCTACTTAAGCGTTAGGCTCTGATCTCATTGACTCCAAATCAGTCTTGCACTGCTTCAATATACTACAGATCTCTGTTAGTTTCTTTATTAAAAGAAACTAACGCTTTGGTGGGTTAAAGGTATTGGCGAAAGCAAAATAGCCGACAAACTAGCTAGAAACAGTTCGGTTGATTATGTAGTTCAACCATTTTGTAATAATCCGAATTCAGTAATCAAAGAGAAAGAATTGGGAGAACAAAATGTGTAAACCCCATTTGAAAAACATCCCAAGGATAACAATGCAATTATATTTTATTATAAATAGAAATGAGTTAACGCAGCCGGACCTAAATTCAAGATGGTGTTCGTAGATTTGTCACCATTGACTACCTTAACACAATACTCAATACCTGCAGTTTTAAAATAAATGCTCCAATATTGTCCGTTCTACTTACCATTTTGAAATGCGGATCATGCAGTTCGAAATCCAGTTTTTCGTCATTTTGGAGTTTTGGTCCATTATCATTTCTATCTAAGACTGTCACATTTATCCGTTTGACAAACTCAGTTGGTACTGCGTTCGGAGTTGTTTTAACCAAACACTTAACATCTGCATACACTCCATTATTCGATGCATTCAGTGCTTCATGATCCACTGGTCTCCTTGTGAAAAGCACACCATCCTTCACAGTTAAATATTCCGACTCGACCACCTTAAAGTTGACATCAGATTCCGAGCACAAATAATGTAAGCCATGAGGCCTAAGTTCACCAATCCGTACTGGCCGAAAATTTACATTTTCTATGTCCTCCACCACGGTATAGTGTGCTCCGGTCCAAAAACACAGATTCTCTAGCTGTTCACAGAAATCAGTTGAATTAGTTGGTGTGATTTCGATAGACATGCGTGGCATTTTCCCAGTTTTCAGACGTGAGCTCTTGGCCGATAAAGTATACCTTGAACTGTGCTGCATGCCTTGAAATGCATCCGTAAGGAACAACTCCCCCGTGCGACTGTTTATTTGTAGATACTCATCGGCACTGCGCTCCAAGTTGTATGTGTAGTTTGCAGCAGGACTATTGCTTAGCACAGAGACTACTTGAAATTTTCCAAATGGAATTTTTGTGAATATACTGAGAGCTTTCTCGTTGGTCGGGATGGTCAGTCGTACTGACGATAGCGGGAAAAATACGTCATATCCTGAAAGTAGACAAGAGAAAAAAAAGAAGAAAGAAATTAAATAACAATAGAGCAAATGATGAGTTGGTAAAGTACAAATGGCAATGATTTGACTATTTTCGACAGTTGATTTGAAGGGAATGCTCTGTCGAGTGGGCTCAACGATTCGAATTCAATGCAAACGAACTGAAAAGGAGGGTACATACAATTAACCTAATTACGATTATCGGATCGTTTATTGTATTGTGTCGATTATCTGAGATGCTCTAGGGAAATAATCTCTGAATTACACAGATTTGGTAGAATTCAGCGGAGAGGAAAGCTCAATTTGTATCGCAACAAAACAGCAGGCAAACAGGACGAAGTAGGCAAATTGATTTTCGTCCTTCACTGATTTGCCACACAAATTGACATGTAATGGACGCGAATTTGTTTAACCACCCCTCGAACGTAAAAGTAGCTATGGGGTTGCTTATATAGGTACAATTGCCAAATTGATCACAGTCGTGGGTGACTACAGTATTGATATGGTTTTGGAATGGAAAATGCCTTTTTGCTTGGCAAAACGAATTCACTTGCTCCTCGCAATGGAATAGAAACAAAGTACCGTTACGTTTGTCAGGAGGAGCAGTTGTTTAGATATCCAAATAAATGACGTTAATGGCGGTGGTGACCTTTTTTTTTCTTTTTGACGGACATGGGATATACGAATATCACACATTATTTAGAGAAAGTAAATGAAATATTCATTTTAGATGTCGCTCATCATTAATACTCAAAGAACAATGACCACGAACGAACTCGTAATCAGCCATTAAGGTCAGGAATTCAGTTTGACGTGAGCTTCCCAAATAAAGGAGCGGTTGTTGGTCTGAAAAAAAGAGTTTTACACTAAAAGGTGGCATTTTGAAGTTTGTCGCAGTTTCTTTTTAGTCAAACAAAGAATGTTGACTTTTTGTCAGTCAAATAATAAGCAGATACTATAGCCATATGATTTTAAAAGGTCAGGTTGGGTTAGGTTATGTTGAGTGATTGGCGTTTTGGGGAAAGAGCACACAAATACATACATAGATCAAGTTTGATCCCTGTTTACTATTTGTTCTGAACTTACTATGAGTACACGTTTGCCAAATACATTTGACTTAGCCTTAGCATATTTAGAGTTTTGTTAACGTATCTGATTTTCATTTGTTAATTCCAATTGTTGTTTGCTATATCATCACATGTTATCGTAACATTTTCCCTTTTTTATACTCATCTTAACATTGTATTTCAGTATATCAGTATTTTTATTGCAGTATAACAACGACATTTATGATAGACCATTAAAATTGTTAAGTTATAAATGCGATGCAATTAATAAGTGATTTAAGATTAAACTTAGCTTACAATTCATTTCTCAATAAAGTAAACTTTAAAGTAAAAACATCTGATTGAAATAAGTTTGAGTTCCAAACATGTTTGTAAGCTTTCTTGAACAATTAAATAAAATAGGTCATCATTAAATTTCAAGCTAGCATGATCAATAAGATCATTCTCAAAGCTGGATAGAGCTGGATATCGTCGGCAAACATGTGAAAATTTGAACTTTTAATGCTTTTGGGAAGACCGTTAGTAAAAATTGCAAAAAGTAGGGGACCTAAAATGGATCCTTGTGGAACACCTATTGAAATTGAAATATAATCTGATACAGCATTGCTTACGTGAACTGCTTGTCTTCTTTCAACCAGATAGGACCGTATGAGATTAGAGGCTGATGTAGAGAAATCATAGAAATTCATCAGTTTTGATACAAGTAGCTCATGATCAACGGTGTCAAAGGCCTTTACGAAAACCAGACTGGTAGACGCAAAGAAATTGTTCTTGAGGAAGTGTATCACTTTTACAAATATTTTTGACAAATATGGAAGAATAGCGATAGGTCTATATTCAGTTAACGAGTTGCCTGCTGCTTTCCTTTTTGGGATTGGGATAATCTTAGCTTGCTTCCAAGCACACGGAAAAGTGGATCTTGTTAGTATATTATTGAAAATATATGTTAAAACTGGAAGTATACCTAGTCAAGTCATAAATACTGGTATACAACTGAACTCACTCATTACGAATGCAACACTGGGCGCACCCATTTCGTATTGATTTCGATTTGACAGTTGATATTAAGGCTTCAATTTGACGTAAAAAGTTTTTGACATTAATTGCTTACAATCATGCAATGGGGCAATATCGAAAATCGTATTGTTGTAGTCGGCCTAGTTAAATGCAACATGGAAAAAGGCGATATCTTTAGGATGTTAGGACCGCTTGGAATCACTCGCAATTTTGTGTATCATGCTGTGAAGTTGTTCGAGGATGCTGGTGGAGTACGAGACCGTCAAAGATCTGGGAGTCCGCGCACTGTGAGAACTCCGATCAAAGCCGTGAAGAAACGAATCGACCGAAAACCGCTGGGGAAACAGAAAATCTTGTCGCGGGAAATGCAAATTTCGCAAAAATCCATATCTCGCATTATCAAAGAAGATTTAGGACTCAGCGCGTACAAGCGGCACACTGGACATCTGCGCACGGCCGCATTGAATGAAAAACACAAGCGAAGATCGAAAGCGAAAGCGTTACTCAGCCGGTACGCGAAGAACGCTCACAGACAAATTCTGTTTACTGACGAGAAAATCTTCACCGCAGAAGAATCGTTCAATAAGCAGAACGATCGTGTATGCTCGTATGCTCGGTCATCCAGAGAAGCATCCTAACTCATCGCGAGGGTTCAAAGAGGCCACCATCCTGCGTCTGTAATGGTGTATGGTGGGCAGTGTGCTACGATGGCGTTAGCAAGGTCCATTTTTGCGAGAAAGGAGTGAAAACATCCGCCAAAGTATATCAATCGTACGTCTTGGAACCCATTGTGAAGTCTCTCAACCAATCAATATTCAACAACAAGGCCTGGACTTTCTAGTAAGACTCTGCTCCAGCTCACAAAGCAAAAACGACTCAACTGTGGCTCAAAAACAACGTTCCGGACTTCATATTAACGGATGATTGGCCAGCTGGTAGTCTAGACCTCGACCCGTTGGATTACAAGTTTTGGTCCATATTAGAGGGCATGGCTCTATTCGGCACTCAAATATTGAGTCGTTGAAGCGGACCCTTGTCCGTGCAGTGGACAATTTCCACATGCATGAAGTGCGTCTCGCAATCGATGAGTGGCCACATCGTCTTAAGTCGTGCTGGAAGGCAAATGGAAGTTATTTCGAATAGGTTGTTCTAAGATTTGTAGCCATTAAATAACCCAATCCGAACCAAAAAAAATTGTTTAATTATTGATTCGTTTTCATTTGGCACAGATTTTTCTGTTTACCAGTATTTATGACTTGACTAGGTATAGTCAAGTTGGTGTTATCGACACCAACAGCGTTAGATTTAATTTTTAGCATAGCTCTACCAACGTCGATATGTTCCACTCGGCCAAATTGAAATGAGCCAGCGTGTGGCGTTTGGATAATAATAGATTAAATGTATTTTTAACTTGTCGTCTTTCTTAACTTAACTATCGAGAAGTACACATGTATAACTAAAGGTAAAATTTATAACTTGTAGAAAAAAAATAAACCGACTCAAATTGTAGTCGAGTACCTCGCCTTTCAATTTAAGTCGCATAATTAAATTTTTTTATTTGTTTTATTGTTCAAAACACTTTTATTATTTTTCCTAAATATTTAATACTTATAGAAGGAGCATCTTATTCTCTTTTGGAACCAATTTGACTATAAGACAAACTATCCAGTTGTGTTGATAGCTTCCATTAGGTGTTTGCCTAGGTCGGTGTTAAAATTTTCGCCTGAGATTCTCATCTTGTTGGTCTTTATCGTAGAATAGTACCACAAGTCATGAGAAACTTATCCTTCCTCTCCTTCGTACAAGTAGTTCCTACAGAATAGATCGAAAGGGATACCTATCTTCGAGGCATTTGTTACTACTAAGGTAATGGCTTGAAGTCTTCCTATGATTTCCAAAGGTAGTCTCTCTGTTCTCAACCGATTGGAGCCGGTGAACAAATTAACAAGACGAGTAACACAGTGAGTATGAGACACTGGTTATAGGTCTGACCTGTATTGTCACGGCCGCAATTTATTCTTATGCGTTTGTATCTATATACATATGTATATGTTAGCGCTCCAGTTTCGCATACTATTTTCCTTAACACCCTTTGTTAGAGTTAAATATTCCCGCAACAGTTAAGTAAGATTCTTCGGAAGATGTTTGGTCTTGTTTGCATTGATGACCTTTGAAGGAGAAGATGTAATAACTGTGAGCTTGTCCGAAAAGCCGGAGACACGAAAGTGGAGAATAACTTCCCCTAAAAAGCTTGTGCAAGTGAAAAGGGATCTCGGCCATCACGCGGCATAGCTTGTATGAAAGACAAACATATAAATATTTAGCAAATATTCTACTTACAAACTACTGATTCGTTATACCTTCTGATCAGAAATTAGTCGTAATTTCCCATTAAATCAAACTGCGCTTGAGTTATTGTCAAAACCTTTTTTTTCATAAGGTTGGTATATGACGATTAAGTATATGTTTGAGCGCGATTTATCGAAAGTTTTTGCGTGATAGCTTTTCGAAGAAGTCAGCGCTCGTTGTGTTCTGCGAATTTCGCAATCTCAAATTTAGTCGAACAAAGAGCTTGGCTGCAATTTTGTCTTTCTAACAAAATATCATGTGCGGAAGCATTGAGAATGTTAACGGTAGCTGACAGGAAAAACACACAAGCGTACGAGTGGTACAAAAAGTTTAAAGCGGGCTGTACTGTGTTTGATGATTTGCCTCATTCCGGCAGTGCATCCGCCAGTATAACTGACGTAAGCATCGAAAATGTAAAGAAAATTGTCCTTGCAGATCATCGTGTGAGCATCAGAAAGATAGCAGCCGATCTAGGTGTCACGTTTGGATGGGTACAGAGCGTAATCTCGACAGAATTGATCCAAAATCAAGGCTTTGTTGACTGCTTTCTTTGATTGCCGTGTTGTGGTCCAGTCGCTCAGTAAATAAGGAATATAGCGTGAGCGTATTAAAGCATTTGAGTAAAAATATTCGTCACAAGAGGCCAGAATTGTGGAGAAGTAACTCATGGTTTCTATTTGATCAAGAACCACATTCATATCGTTTCACAAGCTTCGTATTCGTATTTTCTTATTCCCATGACTCAATTTACCACTTCGGGGAAAGCATTTTAAGTTGATAAAGGAGAATTCGCAAAAGGAGCTAAAAGCCATCCTTAAATCGGCCTACGAAAAGTGCTTTGAAGATTGGAGGAAGGGTTGGAATATGTGTGTTGCTTGCAATGAAGATTACTTTGAAAAGAATAAAATGAATATCGATGAATAATTGAACCGTTTTTATTTTATTGAATTTGTAAAAACAGTAATTAAAAAAAAAAAGTATGATTAAGTGTTATTCACCTAAATCAAAAGAAATTACTGTGTACAAAGCCGTGGTAACAATTACTTCCCAACAATTAAGTGTGTTTTGTTTTGCATCGGTATCAGCGCTTATTTCCAACCTACGTGTACGCTACACTAAAAACTCAACCTATACGCGCTTACTTAATGCAAGACATTTATCGGAGTTAACGCGGATATCAGCAATGCTGCCAGACTTATTTTTCCATGAGAGCGATGCGAAATTTTAGTCCAATCTTACGTACTGAACAGCCAATTTGCATGGAAATGTTGTTGTCATTTTCAAATGTCACATACTTCATTTTAACTAAGAACTTGTTGATGAATTCCTTTTACAAACATTCTGAGTTCAATTGCCAACCTAACGATATAATTGTCAGATTTGACATATTCACACTGGTGTTGCCATACTACCTCAATCAAAAAGTTCCCGGAATAACCACAGTGTCGCGCTCCCATCGTTCCGATTTGAGTTCTGTATTTTTTGGTTAAGTTGGTACATCTGTTGTTGATATTCCCTCTTAATCTCAACGTCATAGCTTGACATTTGCAAAAGTTACGTAGCCAAGAGTACATCTATCTCTGTGTGTGTTGGAAGCGACTTTAGAACCGACGAACTTGTCAAAATTGGAACCCTATACCGGTTCAACCTAGAAAAGGTAATATTGGTACGAGTATACCCATCGCTTCGTCCAAACAAGAACTAATGCTGGATGCTAATAAAAAAAAAACCTTATGTGGACGATTGGATTGACATGTATAACGACCGGATAAATCTTGTAAAAACCTGATCTGAATCGCTCTAAGAGTTTGATCGTTCAAAACAGAAAACATCTCAGCGCTATCATATGTGTCATAACTAAACACTGTTTTCTAGGTGAACATGCAAGAAGGTTTGGCATGTTTACTAACGACTTCTGCAGAAGCTGTATGGACGAGGACGAGGAGGAGGAGCAGACAATCCGACAACTCCTTTGCACATACATGTCCAGCTCTCTCTTCTAAAAAAGAAAACTCCTCTCAGGAATCTTCTTCTACAGTGACTTAATCGATTTAAGCAATACTTACATAAATCAAAAAGTTTTCCACGCTTTGGTCAAACTTAAAATAGTTTCTTGAGTAGGAGTATCACAGATCCACGGGGCATCACAACGGCCCAACAGGCCTAAGTTGGTCCTTGGTTTGGTCCTTTTCAAACAGCCACTGTAACCTAATCTAACTTAAATCATAGACTGGAAATTGAATAAAGAAGAGTCAAGATGGGGGAAAGTTGGAAGAGGATAGGGCACTTTGATAGATCTTGGTAACTGTAAGTACAACTCAATCAATAAACTTATTAGTGTACGGACAGTATTTGCATGTCAACTGTATTGAATCTAAATGTCAAATGCTTCCGATTATGTTGCAATCATTTGATCCAAAACCGAAATAAAATATTCAAAATCATGTCATCAGATAATAAGCTAACTGACAATCTTAATTGTTTGCAAATCATTTGCATTGTCTACCAATCGCAAGCCTAATTAATCTTTCAATTAGCTTATAATTCCCACATGTATATACCTTATAACTTACCATAAAACCAAAGGACTCCAACAAACGAATAGGTGGCACATCCCCATAGATAAACATTGCGTATTTCTACGCATTTGCATCTAGGTAAATATGCATTAACTGTGCATAGATACAGATGCCTCCCCAATGTGCAAAATATCTCATTAATGATGATTAAATCAGACATGCAGCCGTCGTAATACCATCAGTTGAATAAATTGTGTTTTGTGCCAACTCCATTAGCTACTGCACACCATTCACGTGTATCTCTACGACGTACGAGTATACCTCCGAAGATAGAGATATACAAAGGATTAGAGATATTCCAACAAACATCAATAAAAAAATAATGTAAACCAAAATCACTGTTGCTATTTCTGTGACATAGAACACCAAAGAGGTGGGCATCAAATGTCGCCTTCATTGCCTCTATCCGTCTTACAGTCATCGGTATTAACATCCGACCAGCATCATCGACATTGAGATTTCCCTTTTCTGTCGCAGACGCAGAATGAGTCACATGCGAAAATTTGTCAGTGTTCAAGTGAAAAACATTTTCATCCACGACGCGACGGTGATGTATTTATTAGCAGTTTGGACGTGTAGTCTTTTCTTTTTTTCGGCACGCTTGGCAGACATTCAAAATCAAAATATTGGGACACAATAAAAATAAAATACCTACTTCAAAAATTCAAGTGAAACGTATCCACTTTCATCGGAAATGTCAGATATGTTTGAATGGGTTGAAGTGATATACGAGTATGTAAAAACATCCACAGAATAATGTTTTATTTCCGCGTAGGATACTCGTATAATGGTGATTTGTCTAAAGAAAGGCCAGTTAATGGGGTAACTCTCAATAGCCCTTTATTCGGAAAGTACAATACCAAATATTTGTTCAACTCAGTCATATTGGAAAGTGGCACTTCCGGGCGACACGTAAATCTAGTTGAAGTGTTGGTGGATCTATCTTTAGCTAAAATATTTATTAAAGAAATTTCTTAGAATAAAGAAATCCATAAGAGATCTCTAGAATCTTTTGTTTGTCTGAGCATTTTTGATGTCGAGTTAAAATAAATTTAAAATTAATGGGTTCTGCAAAACACTGAGACTTTCTCAATCACAATCACATTACGTTTGACGTAATGTCACACTGTGTGACAAAAAATTAGGTCTTTTCAGCAATATACTTTTGAACTTTTAGAGCAATATGCGTACAATCGATTCCTAATGTTTATTCTTTTTCTCTTTAAAATATATGCTGTGCACAAAGTGATCAATTCAAGATGCCTGTTGAGTTCCAGCTTTCTTTATAACCTTGAGAATAAATCGAGTGGTGATACGAGTATTTGCAGTGCCCTAGTCGCTAAGATTATTCTGAGAAAGTGTTATTTTATGAAGCATTTAGCTATCATTCAAGCAGTTTCGCCGTTTTTCATACAAAGACGACATTCACTTTCCTGGCCAACTCCAAGTGATATCGAAGCTGGCTGTATCTCGTAAGAGGGTTTACTAATTTTCTGATTTTTATCTCTTTTTAAAGTTATAAGAGTATTTAGATTTATTTTGGAGGAGTTTAGGCTGTTTGTTCTCCCGAATTTTGCTCGTGAAATTGATTGCTGATATTGAATTGCTCTGGGCCCCCTGACGTATAAACTGAACTCTGATATTCTTAAATAATACAAAGATAAGCTTAAAAGAGGCTGAGACTGTACTACATTGGCCTACTGACCTGTACCTTATACGGAGTCCACTTTAAATCAATCCGAATACCACTTGTTACCTTAAAGGTTTGATGCTGAGTTTTTAAATTCCCATGCCCGTAGATTTTGGCTCACTATATTGAACCTCCCGTCGAAAAGTAAAGTTGCTGGTATGTGGCCGTTTATCGCGAATACCATGTTGAGTTCAGGATTTTCTGAGGTGAAGCTTGTGGAGTTCGATTCTACATTGAGTTACATCTCTCCTTAATAAAATAACCTCACTTTGCTGCGAAATCATAACTTTTAAAATATATTCGCGTATACACATATATGTATGTGAAGTGGTGGGTGTGTAAGAGGTTCAGTAGGAGCTGAGGGGCAGGTACGCATAGCACCGAAGGTACACGCGGGTCTCTGAAGACGTTGAAGGTTTGAAGTGATGGGTTTTTTACTTACGAGTAGGAAGTGATCAGTCTGACAATTTATAACTATTTTCACTAACAAGCTTATAGGACTGTAAGATTTTGGTAGCTTGCCGGGTTTTGTTACCTCGTTTGGGAATAGAAAGTCCGTTAATATCCTCCCAGATTTGTGAGATGTATTCTAGATTAAAACTGGATCTAGATAAGGTAATCATAGTTGGAAAGATGGAAACCTTACTTTTTTGAATCAATGCTGCAAAGATTCCGTCAGTTACCGGTGCATTGTAAGGTTTAAATGGGTTAATGGCCAATTTAACTTTCTCTTGGCTGAATGCTTTTCCAAACAGACTAATGGTTATGTTATCGTTATAATAGATACTACAATAAGAACTTACAATCGGTGTATATTGAATTTAAGTTGAGCTTGGGAAATGTATATAAAGCAGAGTTTCTAGGGTTTCTTTTCGACTCGATGTTAAAGTGCCTACTAGCTATTACTTCATGTGACAAACATTGGATACTCTGCAGGATTGAAGCTTGATAAATTAGAGTATTTATTTATACTAATATTTGGTTTACTATTGCGTGCTGAGAATCGAGGAATTGATGTAAATGCGTTCAATATGATCCATCATAGTTAACTGTCCACTGAATAATGTATTGACTAGGTTAAGTCTCTACTTTAGAACCTGTCAAACTGAATCGGATCTTCAAAAGAATGTATTCTCGAAATGATAATAAATTTCTTAAACCTCTTTCATCGGTTTAGTAAGTTGGAATGTTTTACGCAGATACTTGTATTCTTTAATTAACTTTTTTTTTAGTTATAGTTTCTGAATAATTATTATTCACTTCACCTTTAATCGTGGAAATCGTTCAATGTGCTGCGTGGAACAACACACCTTATCAACGACAAAAAATGGCGAAAAATAGCACAAATTACTCGCCAGAGATAAAAAAAATGGTAAAGGGAAAAGAGGAAAGCACGCAAGAAATGGCAATTTACTCGAGCTCCGCTGCATAAAAGACGTCTAAATAAACTTTGTAATCTGCTCAAGGAGACTCTTAAAAACCACAAAAATTGCATAGTAAATACGTATATCGTAAACTTGACGGCAGGAAAAGAAACGAATAACTCGCTTTGGAAAGCATTTAAAGGCTTCAAAAGGCCCGAAACCTCAGCGCCACCAATTAAATTGGATAACAACGAATGGGCAAAGGAAGATAAGGAGAAAGCGGAGCTCTTCGCGAACAATCTAGAAGAAACTTGTAAGCCCTTTGATGGGCAAACACAAGTACACTATACTAGTATATCAGAAAGGGTGTCTGATAACTTTAAAATAGCAAACGCAACTCTTGCTGAATTATGGAATATTATAACGAACTTAAAACCGAAAAAAGCTCCCGGATACGACCTGATGCTGCCCTTAAAAGCACTCACTAATCTCTTACATATTATTAACGCCGCTTTTAGGCTAGAATACGTTCCATGCCAATGGAAAGTTGCGGCAGTAATTATGGTGCTAAAACCAGGTAAACCTCCGATTGATAAAAAATCGTATAGACCGATTTTTCTCCTTCCGATCCTGTCAAAAAATTTTGAGAGGATCCTGCTCAAACGTTTAATGCCAATTATTGAAGACAAAAATCTTATCCCCAACCATCAGTTTGGATTTCGGATTAAGCATTCAACTATTGACCAGGTGCATAGAGTTACCGACGTAATTAAAAAAGCTCTGGAAGGGAAAAATATTTGCTCAAGAGTATTTCTTGACGTCTCTCAAGCCTTTGATAAGGTTTGGCACGACGGTTTAAAGTTAAAATTACGGCAAATTTTGCCATCGAAACTTTGCAACATATTGACTTAGTATCTTGAAAATAGATTTTTTCGTGTTAGATAGGGAAATTACGTATCGCAGTTTAAAGATATTTTGGCCGGTGTACCGCAGGGAAGTGTGCTCGGTCCACTCCTGTATCTCTTGTATACTAGAGATACTACTATACCACCAGTCGACGACACTGCCATTTTAGCTGTCGGAAAAACAATACAAGAGTCAACAGCGAAACTGCAAAGCGCTCTAAATAAGGTATATGACTGGGCAAAGATCTGGCGGATCGCTCTCAATGAAACCAAATCAAGCAAGTAATCTTTACCTACAGAAAAATAAGTCACCTGCCCATCCACATAAATTCGGTTTGTATTCCGTTTGCTTATGAGGCTAAATATTTAGGCATGATTCTCGATGAAAAGCTCAAATGGAAGACGCACGTGAAAAAGAAACGTAAAGAACTAGAATCTAAATACAGAGAAATGTACTGGCTACTTGGTAAATATTCCAAGCTTAGCGTAGAATACAAGCTGCTTTTATGCTCGTCTAAGCAGGTGCTAAAACCGGTGTGGACTTATGGTATACAACGCTGGGGTTTTACCAAGAAAACAAATATTAGTATTTTACAAACTTTTGAAAATTAAGTCTTACGAGATTTTGTTCATATACCGTGGTTTATAAGAAATAATGACCTGCATCGTGACCTTGGAGTTACTTTTGTCGAAGATGAAGCAAGAAACTTCGGAAGAAAACATAAGATCCGTTTAAAGGGGCACATTAATAAAACGAGTACAGTCCTAGAAATTCTGGACGAACACAATTTATTGCAACGTCTTCAAAAAACTAAGCCTCTGGACCTGGCACGATAAATTGAAACCGCGTTAAAAAAAGCGGAACATGTAGGATCTTTCAATGGAAAGTCACCTACCAAACGAGATTATGTTGGGACGAAAAAGCTGCTTACTTAGTCTTACTTAGTTGCAGTGTCAAATATGGTGAAAAAACAGATGAATACATTTTACACCGGTACAAATAGTTTTTCTATCAGAACACAGCACTGGTCCGTTTATTTCTCACCACATTTGCATCTAGTAGATTTATCCTTGCGCAAGCGTACACTAATAAAGAAAATGATCCGCGTCTTCTTCATTCCTACCACTAGAAACATCACATTAACAAGCCTGTAATTAGGTCTGCCTTTTCTTTTGAGAAAAATTGGGAATACAACTGATGTTTCGATGACATCGGAAATCATTTGATCGATCTGCCGTCAAACCAATAGCACATACGATTACGTTTTTTTCACAAGAAGCATCCCTGTCAAAGACGAAGAACAGAGATAGTCTCATGACAGATTCTAGCCTTCCTAGCATTTGGTAAGATCCAATCAAAGATATCATGCTGTCGAAAACGGTGCAAAAGTTCTGGAAGCCATTTAGATACTTCGGTCCTTTTACCTGTTCTTTACATTATATGTACTGTAATTTATTGCCGTATGAGCCTTTTCCGGCTCATATTCTGGCTGAAGTCATTACATAGTATAGGGAAAGTGAACTTTGACAGCCGATCGGGATCAAAATGGATTATAAACCCATATTACTAGAGCCAAACGAGGTGCTCAGAAAACTACCGAGCTGTTGTATACTTGTTTCATCAAATAACTTTAGAGTGAAACTAATGGAATACGATGTTGTGACTACTAAGATTAAAATAGAAGGTGTGGCCCTGTGGAAAATGAAGCATGAGCAGCAAGTTTAGTTTTGTAATTGAAAAACAAAGAGAAGAACGTGATGAAGTCCTCTGTACGAGTTAGGGCCTTTACAATGATGGGCCAACACATTATCACTGTAAACCGACGGCTTGGAAAAGGCTGATTAATTAATAAGTTACTAGAGAGGATATTAAGGCCCTGAAATTAATTAAAAGTATAGAGGTTTAAATTAGGGTCAAACAAGTCATTAATGTGGGAATTTGTAGATTCTTAAAAATTTTGCCAAGAAATGCTATTGGTTCAGAATGTAAAATAGTAAGAAGTCAGAGGTAATCTTACAAATTAAGAAACCCTTGGATATGGATAAACCTAGATACACAGAGATTACGTATAGTTAAATGAAGTTGGACGTAAAATTCATAAGTTGATACGAGAGCATTTCATATTATAAGGCGAATCAAAACTTGGAAACCCTATATGCAAAGCTTTTATTTTTTCAACTGACATCGCGACTTTACATTTATGAAAAAAAAAGAAGGAAATTAAATACCTAAACTATGCATCGTTTCAATCTTTTAATTTATTTTCTAGTCACGCGTCACCAACTGGGCAAAAATAGCGGACGCGATCAGTTCCAAGGTAGCCATTCGTTAAAAGATATTTTTTCTATAATTGCAGTTGTACAAGAGAACGCTCAAACAATAACCAGACAACTTACCACACAATAAAGCATCTAAAGGTTACAAAGCAAATTTTGATGAAAGACTTGAAAGGGTTGCGGCATAAGGCCCTTCAATATCTAAAATATTTGAAAAGTCTGTTAAAAAGAGATTGTGCGGTTATTTGAATAGTTTAAACTTTTTTTCTCCAGTACAATTTGGGTTTATTTAGGGCCTTTCCACTGAAGATGCTGTTGTGGCTCCTCTATAAACAAAGGTCTTGATAACAAAAAATATTGCGCCGGTCTTTTCGTGGATATCACTAAGGCGTTCGACATGGTCAATCACAACATTCTTTTGGACAAGCTTTATGGTGCTGGCTTTCAGGGCTTTATATATAATAAAAAGTAAGAGCGGATGACTATCTTAGCGACCCAAAAGTAATTTCATTGGGTATACCGCAAGGGTCTCTCCTTGGCCCCTTTGTTTTTCATCTACATCAACTCTCTGTTTGATCAACCATTTGTAGGAAAAGTCACTGCTTTTGCAGATAATCTTGGCATTGCCTATGGTTTAAATAATAACCCTTTGGATCTGGCTGCTTACATAAACCATAATGTAGATCTGCTACGAATCTGGTTTGCGAAGCACAGATTAATTGTCAGTAACAAAACCAAAATTATGTTCTTCAGCCTTAGCATGCAAGAATCTGGTTTGCGAAGCACAGATTAATTGTCAGTAACAAAACCAAAATTATGTACTTCAGCCTTAGCATGCAAGAGTCTCCTGTTTTCGAAATATATTTCCATGCACTCGGCTGCTGTCGGAAAAGCATGATAAATTGTACTTGTACTGCAGAAGCCTCTTAAATCATGTATAGCGTAACTTGCAATGTAAACAGTTTTAAAGTTGAAGTCGTAAAACAATTTAGGTGTTGTTATAGTTGAAAATCTGAGTTGGGGTGAACACATCGCAGTCTACTACGCAATTTGCAAAGCCCAATCTCTGACACTTACAACTTAAGAAGTATTTCCCGTTCTGCTGTCAAAATACCACCTTTTCGCACCACCCATTTTAGAAACTTTTTTGTGTAGTATCTTGCAAATTGTTCAATGGACTCCCTGTAGACATACGACGCATAAGAACAGTAAACGCGTTTTTAAAAAAATTGAAAATATGGCTCCTTGATTTCAATCATATTGATATTGAAGTTTTGTTTGATTTTTTTTAGACCGTCGATCGCATGTAGCTTGCAAGTCAGGTCCTCTTACTCCCCGATCGTGATTTCCAACCGTGCGAGTACATTAATATTTAAAATTAAAGACCCATTGCACTCTCTTGAGAACACCGTCAATGTTCTATGTGATGAACACTATAGAACCATAATCACTGACTTCTTGCTGCCGCTAGAAGAAAAAACGGTTTCAGCAGAACAATGCACCCACAGTACGAGCCACATTGGGCATTCTATCTTTTCCAGCCGCTGTTCTCTCTATTTGGCGATTTGTACTTTGAACATCCCAAACTTCTTTGTTTGGGCAATGACAATGCTTAAAAAAATTGGGTAATGACTTTTGTGCTACTTTTTAAAAAGAGCACCTCAACGAGAAGGAGAGAAACTAGGGATAGTTCAACTAAAACAATGACTCCAAAGACACTGACAACTATTGCATTAAAACATGTTTGAAGGCCCCGTCAAATTAAAACTGAAATATAGTATGTATTGGATACAAAGCCACATAAACACCAAATCAAAATTAAATTCAGAAGCTAACTCGATGGTTTGTTTCAAAGACCACTCAAATCACTTTCAAGTGAACAAGGATGTTACTCATCTTGATATTGATTGCAAAATGTGCACCTTTTATGTTCAAATTTTGCCATGAATTTCAGAGTGAATAGCTTATTTATTCCGATTGGTCTTCCTTTGGTTTGTGCAACTGTTCATACCTCAAACCCACAACAAGTTCAAGTTTAAAATTATTGTCCGATTGCCAAGCGGACATCGGTTCCATTTATAAGCAAATAAATATTATGGTTTCCTCCTACAGATATTTTTGAAGAAAAATCCTTTTCTCTGTTTCTCGATTGTGGTATGGGTTGCTACGATGCGGAAGGATGCGTAACTGATGTGATGACTCATAAGCTTTGGAATTGCAGAGAGAAAAAGGAGAGAAGTTAGTTTTTGTGCAAAGTTTCTGAATACCCGTGCGATAGAGGACTTTATTCTGTACGAGTTGTGTAATTACTCATTCGCCATGGTGTCCTATGAAACATTGGGGAAAGATGTTCCAGTTGGATGAATCTACACTGGGTATTGATGTTATTCGGTTAAGTTCGACATTGAAAGCAAGAGTTTGTTTTTACGCTTTAAATTTTAGTTGGAAGGGGTAAAGTTCGTGTTTATCTACGGCATTGATATTCATTTAAAAAAGTGAAAAGTTAGAATTGTTGGAAAAATATTCAATAACACCGAAGTTGTCTTCTCAATCTTAATAAATAATAAAAGTCTATTGCAAAATAGACCACGCTCAACCTGCCAACTTGCACAGCTTCCTAACTGCGGCATAGCAGATGTATCCGTCATCCAAAGAAAACGACTAAATTGGTCGGACCTAAAACAGCGACTTCTGCGACTTATACGGCAGACTTAGACAAGGAATATTGAGTTTCGGGCATGTAAACGAGTTCCTCGTAACAATCCGTCCACCTCCACGGTGAGGAAAGATGACGAAAACAAAAATAGCTTCTATGAGCTTTAGCAAAAGGCTTACGACCGCAGAAGAGGAGAGATTAACACCGGCTTCTCAGGATGGAAGATAGCAATATCTAAGCTTAAGTCCAGTGTGGTTTCAGGCCAGGAAAGTCAACCGTCGACCAAATATTCAAACTACCGCAGATTTTGAAGAAGACCCATGAGCTTCAGATCGATGCACACCACCTATTCATCGATTTTATATTTTATAGACGCACATTTATAGAGGCGCGCTATACAGAGCAATGTCTAGTTTTGGCGGGAAAGAAAGAATCGGCAAAACTCAAGCGTAAACACGAGAGGCACAATCTTTCAAAAGCCCATCTAAGTACTGGCGTACGCCGATGATATTAGTATAATCGGAAGAACGCAGCCTGATGTCAGTGGCGCCTTTGCGGGTATTGAGACGGAAGCGGGGAAAATGGATTTAGCGATCAACGAGGGGAAGACGAAGTATGTTCTGTTAAGCAAAAGGGACACACCATACCAACGTCTTGGAAAGAACATCAACCTCGACAGATGTAATATTGAGGTAGTTTAGGACTTGGTCTATCTAGTCGTTGATATCAATTCAGACAACGACAACAAAGCCAATAACTGCTTCTTTTGGCTAAGAAGGCAATTGACTAGCAAAGCCCTCTCTCGAAAAACAAAAGTTACCCTATATAAGTCGTTGATAATCCCAGTCCTGCTCAGAGGCGTAGAGGCATGGACATTATCAAAAACCGATGAGGATGCACTTGGCTGGTTTGAGAGGAAAATTCTTCGAATGAGCTACGGTCGCGTCTGCATTGGCGGAGTAGATACAAAGGCGAACTGTATAGACCCAGACCTAACCTGAAGAGTGAAGATCCAACGACTAAGATGGCTTTCTCATGTAGAGCGGATGGTCACCAACGTCCCGGTCCGAAAAATCCTTGAATCCGCCTCCGAGGGACAGCGCAGTAGAGGAATACCGAAGCTCAGGTGGCGCATGTAAGTAGAGGGTGCGTGCAGCTTTTCTTTGCATTGTATAATGTTGCTGCATAGGTTTTGCTGCATATCTGCTTCTGTCAATATGCATCAGTTTCCTTCGAATCAAAAACTGAGAAAAATTATGTATTGTAATATTTTCCAAATGGTCACCGCCAATTATTTTTTTTAAATATTAAAAAGTAGTAATAGAAAAACAGAAATTGTCTGAAAAGGCTTTAGCCATAAGCTTCTTAAGCCCCATATATATTTAATGGATTCTATGTATCTATTTAAAACGATCAACCGTTTATTTTCAAATTAACTGAACATATTTTTATATCTACTCGTAGCTCGTATCACCCACCACTGCATCGAAGCGGTACCGGTTTCCAATTGACATAAGAATAATATTTTTTATTTGTAAGCAAAGTCTTCATAATACCGGCTGCCAATTAATCAAAAAGTCAACACCCTGTTTCCACTCCATAATATTTTTAACGCATTAAGTCATAAACATCATAAGCGAAGTAATCGCTTCTTTCCTGGTTCACCGAACCTTTCTAACAACGTACAAAAATGCTCATGTGTAGATACTTTTAGTTTATTCCTATGAAGGTAATTTCTTTTAGTGCCTGCATGAAAAAGATTAAGTTTTAACTTTGTAGAACATGCGAATGCAATGCAAATTACGCATTGCGCTTTTAGACCTCATTTCCTGAATGGTTTGCACGAAACTACAGAGCAAATGATAAACAATGCAATAAATGCTGGTCTGTAATTAAACATGATATAAGTCATGTCTCCAACAATTATTTTATATGATTGTAAATCATTTGTCCCTTCTGCATGCAATGTCAGTATCTTAATCTGGTTTTAATAGCAGTTCTTTTGAATTTCTGCTGGAAATCTAATACAAAAATTCGTATGTTGCTATTTCTAGGATGTTTTGATTATTTTGTTAAGAGACCCTACGTCATGGTTCAGGAAGTTCCATGTCATACATATGTTAACGAACATATGGTATTTGTATATCAATTAAAGCGTTAAACTAAGATCTACAGCTGGTTTTCGTTACACTCGTATTTGGGTAAAACGTTAAGACTTGACGTGCCTTCCACTTTTTTCGGCCCTTTCAGATAGCATTCTGAAGCTAAAGACCTATAAGAATGAAGAAGTTCTTCTTCTTGTGGATTCCGTTAGGCTTTTTAGTCAAGTACACAATAAAGCATCTCGATTCTCTTTAGTATGCCTATTTTCTATCCATTGCTCTGCATTGCTTTTTTCTCAGCCAACCTGCAATTCTGCCATTTAATTTTTTTTTTTTATTTAAAATCTAATTTTTCGGTATAGCATTCTGTTTGTGTAAGATAAAGGATTTAACTTCCTCATTGTGTTACTCGTACTTTGATTGCTCGGTACCGGGTGTTTCTTTAGCTCTACTATCCACCAGCATTTTCATTCAAGTTGAGCCAATTATTCAAGCACTCAAATATACATTGCTTACTATATTTGTTCCATTCAACTTTCATTATGTTAAAAATGTTAGATTTTTAGTTGTCAATTACAAACTAAAAATACACAGAACAATTTTTATTTGCCTCTTTAACTAATTTTGTTTTTGAGTTTAAGTTGTTTATATTAATTCAAATTCCTTTGAATGATTGACAACAAACTGTTTATCTATGTACTTCTTTAGTTGTAGTTAAAACTAAGGCTCAATTAGCTTTAATTGTTAGTTATAAACTAAATTCAATTAATTTTCTCACGAAATTGATCTGAGAGTAACAGTTTGCTTAGTATGAAACAAAATTGAGGAGTCAGCAAGAATATTGATGGATATTTTGAAATGATTTGATATCTCGATTTTCTCGCCATCATTGTAGTAATAAGTGCGACAATCTTAGTTTTCAATTTCCCCAAGTAGATAGTTCATTTTGTTCAATAACGATTTGTTGGAGAGTTGATGTTCTCATAACTAACCCAAAAGTGTTTGGAGGTAGTGCAATAAAATCTAGCATACCATCCACAGTTTTCATAAAGCGATATTATAAAGAATCGGCGTGGTCGACATCATAAGTTAACACAACTAGCTGGCAAATTAATACTTTTAAATTAGATTTGCCTTAAATGAAAATTGGATATCAAGCCGAAGAGGAGGCATTTCTATTGTATTGCCAATTATATGCGCTTAAAAAATATAGTATTCTGGTTTTTTAATCGCTTGTTCGAGAAAGGAATTATATTTGGATTAGTCAGGAGCTCGTTATACGTTAAAAGGCACATGCAAAAGCTACAGAAGCTTGAGTAGGACATGGCTAATTTTATTTACAATCAGTGTTGCAAGAAATTTCAGAAAAAGAATTTGTGGTATGATCATGAGTGCATTTTTAAAAATGGTGACAGAGCATACATACGTACAAGCACTCAGGATATCTGAAAATTTCGCCAATTATAATGTTCCTTAAGATATGCAAGCTAATGATAAAGCTGTCTTCAAACCAGCTACCCAGATTATTCTAAGTTATAGAAATTTTCAAATACAAAACAGGGAACAGTATGTGCCATTGAATAGCACATTTAGTAGCAAAAACTATTTGAATGCTGAAAATTAGAAAGGCATAGCTCTGATCCCTAGCCAGCAGAGCATCTAGACAGTAGAATAGGGAATACGTACTACCAAAAAATAAACTTAGTATAATTGCAAGAAGTAATGATTGAGGTATATGCTTTTAATGTTTCATTAGCAAAACGTCGATCTTATATTTTGTTTAAACTGTATCTTCAGAACGTTTTTCAAGAGACATTATGAAACGTAATATTTGGACCACTCAGACCTTACTGCAGTCGATAGACGAAATTCTAAACTTTCATTACCAACACATTTCAATCTGAGGTGAAATTTTCTTTCCTCAAGTTTTTTTGTCTACATGACAGCAAGCAAGCCGTTTTCCTCTAAGAGACGAAGAAGCAAAATACGACCCAATTCGTAGTTAGAACTGCGCTTAAGGAATTCTTCAATATGGAAATAGGTTGATTAGATGGATAGATAAGGTCAAGATTGCGGAAATCTAAAACGTAGGTATCCATAAAAAAAGCGTCGTAGCTCAAATTTTGGAGCTACCTGTAAAAACCCGGCTACAGTCTTCCCCCAGCTCCGATTCGCGCCGAAACCATTCTTTCATATTTCCACAGTAAGAGGAGTTTTGGTTTCATTGTTGGGGTGACAGACTCTCGCCATTGCAAGCCCAATGTCAGAGCTACTGTCAAAAAGCCGACATCGCCCAAAAGTTTTTTAATTTGGTTGACACTCAAAACTTTACTTTGTAACAGAAACGCATATGTAATGTAATGCATTTAGGCAATATGTGAGTCAGTCAGTCGGCATCTTTCTATTCTTAAAAAGAAGGACCTTAGCTTTTAGAAAGTTGACTGCTCGTGAGTATTTGTAATGCACTAATCGGTGATCAGGTTGGACATTTTCTAAGACATGATTTGACTTCTTGTAAAAGTGGAAACAGGATACCTCTTTTAAAGTAATATCCTGTTTACTCTTGCCAGCAATGAGTATCCGCAATCGAATCCTTTTCATCAGAACTGCGCTTATCCATAGGTCTAGTAATTCGTTTACTGCAGTGTTGTCTGATGTAATTACGCTTACTGTCAAAGCTTGCATTGTCAAGAACACAACGCGTTATATTACAACTTGAATAGAAAATGAATTCGCAATTCGAATTTCGGAATAAAAGCGACTCTTACTCTTCGCGGTATGCATAGCAGTGTCATAACTCAGAAGAAGGCCTACGGCACGGTGTGTTAAAGCTCACTTAAAGCTTAAGCAGTACAAAGACATCAGCCATTTCTGTTCAGATTACCTTAGAAATGAGTCTCAAGCATGAGACAGAGAGTGTCTCTGCTTATGACTTACCATAAGTCTTCTGAGTGTTCCAATCTCTCTGATTGTCCTCTTTTAAGGACTTTCATCAGCCTGCTGGTTTTACCGATTGGTTTGTTCCTTCCGAAAAAATCTTTATAAGTGGAACTCTTTGAAATATTATTAAGTGGTCGTATTTTGTTCTCTCATCTGTATTCAAATTTATTTTAATTGCTATCTTTGTAAATATATAAATAAATAATCTGTAAGAAATTTTCAGGTGATTCCACTGTTCAACAAGACCGAATACTATACATGCATAAAATTTTGAATTCATTATAAAGGGTTTTCCTGGCGATGGCGATGGCGCGATAGTTAGCTCATTGGACTATCACGCAAACAGTCTGGGTTCGATTCCTGACTGGGTCACCAACAATTTTTCAAATCGCCATCACCCTTTCGGCGGGCAATGGCAAACTCCCGAAAGTAAAAAGCTTCTAAGGAGTGCCGTTCGGACTCGGCGATAAACCGTAGGACCCGCTCAGATGTGACTAGAATGACAACATGAGCAACACAAATGAGTGTCAAGAAGCTAGGCCATGGCCCATACCGGGCTGCGAGCGCCACAGTGTTTTTTTTTTTTTTTTTTATAAAGGGGTTTCCAATAAGGACGTGACAACCTTTTTTTTTAAATAAAACGCAAACCATTTGAGATATTTCAAAAACTTTACTATCGGCTTGAAGTACAATTAAAACATCTATAAATGGAACTCGACTTTGTTCATATGGCCACCGCAGGCACGTTTGCAGCAGCCGATTCGTTGGACCCAATTTTCTACGACTCGGCCGCTATTTCGCATTCAATGTTGGCTCTAAGCTCTTCCAACGTCATCGGCTTGTTGGTATAAACCAATGACTTAACGTAGCCCCCCCATATTTTGCTTATTGACGAACCCATTGAGCCAAAAATAAGCTTCGTTACTGAAGATGATTTTGCGATAAAATTCACCATCCTGGCGCATCTTCTCCCGAACCCAATCGGAGAACGTACGTCGCTTCAAATGGTCCATCGGCTTCAATTCTTGAGTCAAGATCCTTACGCAAAATATGCCATAATATGGTCTGAGCGATGCCCAATTCTTGAGAACGGCGTGGAATTGACTGATTTGGAGCGTTTGCGGTCGCCTGAACGGCAGCGATATTTTCGACACTTCGACCAACCCGTTGTCTCACTGATACGGCAACATCACACAACGAATATGTAGACTCAAATTTTTGCACTAAACTTGTTATTGCCTGTCTACTAGGGCGAGAATTACTACCGAAAATTGGAATTAACGCTTTTAAAGTTGCAGTCACCGACTCCGAATTGCGGTAGAAATTTTTTTATAATTTGCAGACGTTGCTCGTTCGTGTACTTTACCATGATGAAAATGTTGAGTTTACTGAATAAATTGACAATGACAGTTTGATGATTAGTGAAAGAATGCGTTCACAAATTATATTCAAAGTTGTCAAGTCCCTTTTGGAAAACGCGATATAATACCTTTGGTCTGACACAAGACCTCCTATAGTACTTTAACACTATAATCTCCACAGCTCACCTGTTGTACTTTCCTACTTTTGAAGCTGGAAACCAACTTTGTTTCTTTGACGACGACGATACTGCGAAATACAGGAGATGATTGTCTCTCAGAAAGTATTTCGAGAGTATTCAATAATTTTAATTAAAAAAAAGGCTAGCGCAACGAAAACTTAATTGCGATTTTCTTTAGTTTCCGGCCCCAATTGAAAAAAATTAATATAATTGTATTTATATGCGAAATTATGGCCCGACTTATGCGGTTATCGCTCGGTCCCACCTTTCGCATGAGTTCGGGGTATTACTGTATGTAATTAGATTGGCAAGATCTTTTTCCATTGAGAAATTTGAACTGTTTTTGAGTTATTATAACCTCGCGACCTATCTTCTTCAAGACGGTGGGCAATTGTAAGATTTGCAATGGATCCTAGTTAAGCAGAACTATCTAAAATTAAGTCTCTAACAAATCTCCGTATTAGGCATTAACCTAACAAAAAAAAAAAAATATCTGATAAACATGACTGAAAACTTCTGCTTACCACTGTTGATTTCATTGTGGAAAAATTACGAATGTAAAACTCCAAACTCCGTCCGACAATAAAAACGAAGAAAGAAAAGTGAAAAAGATAAACTGCAGCAGTTTTCTTTTCTCTCTGAACAAAGGAAAACTTTTCTGTCTTTACCGTCTAAAAAGACATGCACCACAGATAAACCATTGTGCAATGATTTCTGTTGGCGAATTTGTACTGCCAAGTACAAAGTAAAAAAAGAAAGAATAGAAACTCCTCTCATAAATGGCTAACATCTTTCTCACTTTATGAGTATGTGGGTGTAAAACTATCGTGAGCAGGAATAGACACTAAAACTAAACGACAAATAGGACATACAGATAGTGCGATAGCACTCGTATCTACTTGTAGTGTGTAGCTTGGTGAGGCGACTTTGTTTTGTCTTTTGTTGCTTTATGATTTTGTACTGATGGTAAGTCCATGTTACCGTTGAAATTGCTGCCTTAGAGGTAATTGAATTTACAAACTTTACTATTGCCATCCAAAATAAATTATTAGCTAGTAAAAGGCCTTACATTGGATGCGAGTACTTGTCGTAAAATTTAAATTTATGCAAAGGTAGCAACAAAGTTGTATTTAGCCCTAAAATGCAATAGACTGAAATAGTGCCGACTGAGATAGTTCCTTAACCGAACAAAGTGTTTCCCTAGGGAAATGAATCAAGTGGGCATTAAAAGATTTTATCGAGATAGATTTTGAATGCCTAACAGATTTTCACAAAATTAATACAGGAATTCTAATAAAATTTGAATATAAAATATTAATTGAAAATATCACACTCAAAAATTTACAACAAACTTTGGTTTATCTTTCAAAAAATCTTTTATTGGAATAAGCCCGAAAGGAGCATGCAAATGAAAGAATTTTCTGTTGTCGTTCGCTACACAGATACATCAGGCACAAACCTACGTAGTATAAAAATTCGTGAATAACAGTGGACATTGTGGTCTCAGTGCCAAAAAAGCCGATCCAAATGAAATTCATTGCATTTTTGCTTTAACTGACTTATTTAGGTGGCGCTACAGTTCGGGATGAACCTGGCCCTCAAGTAACCAGCCAGTTAGTCTAGTCTGCATCTTACTGCCGTCAGTTGCGCATATAAGTCGGCGAGGTCGTCATCGATTTGTGGACTCTATCGAAAGTGGATAACATGATCTATAATGGAATTTGGAGGAACAGATTCAATAACGAACTATACGAGCTGTAAAGCGACATCTATCTAGTCAGAAAACTGCGCATCAGTCGCTTTAGATGGTAAAGATATTCAGAGCGAATAGACATCAAAGATCCGATCCGCAGAGCCATCAAATTAAACCCGGAAGGACAAGGCAGTAGAGAAGATCTCTTCTTACGAGTAGGTTGTGCGCACAATTAGAAGGGGCCTGGTGCGCAACTGGGGCCAGATAGTCGAGTATCGGTCTAATTAGAGAGGCTTATTAGTTGAAGCCCAGGATCACCCCGAGATGAAACGCCACCTAAATGGGTGAGTGTAGATACATTAAATTTGTAAATCAAGTTATGTTAGATCAAAATACTCGTACGTAAAATAAATAATTATTCAGGTTACAGTTCCCGGAAGGGTTAGTAAGTTACAAATTATTTAAGTAAGTTAAGCTCATTTTTATTCATTTTTTATATGGCTTGGTGATACTCAACAATTTTGTTTTCAATAGAATAAAATTATAATCTCCGTTGATTGAAATTGAAAATTCTGAAATAATAAATAAAACCAATTAACTTTAACCATTAGATAGTATTATAAGAAGCATCGATTAAAGAGAAGTAATCACAATGTTCCATCCATTCTATTTAATCAATTAATTTTCCGTATAAGCAATTTATAATATTTTCAATGCTCGCAAACGAGTTAAAGTAGAATTATTTATTTGGAAAGCATTTCAACCCAAATTTAATCTTTTATGAGGGAGAATTTAAATGCCTATTAGTATTCCGTTGCTGTTAACATACTCGTAGTTACATGCAAAATTCTTTTCATTTTTAATAATCAGATATTAAAACTTTATTTGAAGGGGAAACTAGGCGAATTCCTCTTATTTGGCTGCTAAAGAGGTGATTTCGTTTTTCAGTTTATATCTGATGGACGTGCATGTTAAGGCTTTTATTACAACGTTATAAACTGAAGAATGCGTATATGGACTACCGACAATTAAATTAAGTTGAATGCTTGAAAATCGACTTAACAAATTCATTTTTCTACGTTGTAGGTCGAGTTATTGATATGGTATACTTCAAATTTCGCGTGCGTTTTGTACTGTTGGTACATAAAATATGAAAGAGCTTAGAATATTTACAAGCATCATATACGAATATATACAATGCAATCCATCTCTGTTGGGGCAGCGAGTATAATATATTTGTCGCTTAAACTGAGCAGTTTAACCTGCTTTGTAAATGAAAGAGGTAGTTAAAACAGATTAGGCATCTCAGCTTGAATGAACTCTGTCATCAACAGTCAGCCTGGCAGACTTCTTACATATTCATATGAGCTACCTAATGAAATGTTGGCCAACTATGGCGGTAGTAGTCTCTTTATCATCTCATTCAAGATATTGAATGTCAACGCCTGAAACCGCATGTAAAGAATCCGTCTTGCGCCCATCACATTAAGGCCGCATATAATATAATTTATTGAGACGATGCTAATCAGATCCAGGTCTAGTTTTGCCCTATCAATTTTGTCATTTTCTGCAGGAGAACGATAAAGATCGGAGATAACCTCCAACCCATTTTTCATTTTGGCTAACGAGCTAACAGCGACATTGACATGCCTCAAAATGATGTTCGTATGTGGAAGATATTTATAAGTAAAACGATTGGACACCAACAACCGAATGCCTGAATATTCTTTAATTCCAATACACGTCGCGTACAAGTACAGGAAGATTTCAAACAACTTGCAATGTCTATCTAAAGGCCAAGATTACTTGAGAACCTTATTTTATGAGTTCTACACCCATGTCAGACACATGATATATTAAGTAAATAAAGTGATGATGATGTGGCGCAGTGGGTATGCTGACCGACAACTACATAAGGGGGTCTGGGTTTAAAAGTCGACCAACACTAGAAAGCAAAAAAATAATGATTCCACCACTCTTTCAGAGGACAATTTCAAACTTCTAAAAGTGGGCAGACGAGAGCCCATGCAAATTTTTTTATTCTCCTGCCATTCGGCGATGCTAACAAATATCTTATCTTTGCACAATATGCTCAAACAATACGCCGCACTAATAAAACAGAAATATACCCTATAACCTCACTCTCTCTACTATGAAATGTGAGCTACAATATCCTGTCACGAAGAGGCATGTATTCAAGATTTTTTTGGGCAATCGAGAGATTAATAAAGTTTTCTGTAATACACTAGCAACATCTATGTTTTGTTTTAATATTTAGTTCATTTCAAAGCTATAGGTACTAGGTGGGGTGAAAAATAACCTCCTTGAAGTCTTGAAGTCCGTTCTTATTTAGGCAGACATGCCAAATTTCAGTGCGATACTGTCTTTAGTTTTGTTTTGACAGCTGATTGTTGTTGACGTGTTTGGCATCATGTTGAGTATGGACAAAAACGATTTTCGTTCTCTCATAAAACTCTCATTACTTTTTGAGGGGCAAAACGGCGAAGGAAACAAAAGAAAAGTTGGATAAATATTATGGGTCTAGTGCTCCATCAGATTACACCGTCAAATATTGGTTTCGAGAGTTTCGTGGTGGCCGCAACTCCACTACCGATCAAGTCCGCAACGGCAAGCTCTCCGATGCAGTTACAGAGGACAATGTCAAAAAAATACATGAAATGGTGTTGGCTGACCGGAATGTGAAGGTGCGCGAACTCGCAGATATCACAAAGATAAGTACTGAGCACACACGCCATATTTTGGGCAATATTCTGCATATGAAAAAGTAATCCTGCCGCTGAGTGCCGCGCATGCTCACTCCTGACCAAAAACACGAACGCGAGAGCACTTCGAAAGAGTGTTTGGATCCTGGATCCACTATTACGCACCAGAGAACAGAATGAGTGCCCAGCAATGGACTGAAGCCGGCACGAGTGCTCCGAAGCGGCCGAGGGAGGCTCAATGGGTCGGAAAGGTTATGGCGTCGGTTTTCTGGGATTGTCATGGCATACTCTTCATGGATTACCTCGAAAAAGGAAAAACCATCAACAGCGAGTATTACTGTGCATTATTGGAGCGATTGAACGCCGAAATCGCTGCAAAACGACCTTACATGAAACCAAAAAAAAAATGGTGTTTTTGCAAGACAATGCGCCGGCGGATAAGAGCATCGCAACCACGGCTAAGATCAATGACTTACGGCTCCAATTGCGGTCTCATCCACCGTATTCGGCCGATATGGCTCCCTCAGACTATTATCTCTTTCCAAACCTCAAAAGATGGCTTATCAACAAAAAATTCTGCTCACGCGAGGAAATCATCGACGCCACGGAGGAGTATTTTGCAGGCCTTCCGGAAAATTACTTTTCGAACGGGATCAAGAAGTTGGAAAATCGCTGGAATATGTGTATCAAGCTAAAAGGGGTCTATATTGAATAAAATAAAAAAACATTTAAAAAAATTTTTTTTCATTCCCAAGGACTTTTCACCCCACCTAGTAATTCAGACTTTCTTTATCAACAAACATTTAAACTTGGTATTTATGAAAAGCCTTGTTATAGTCATGGAACGAAACGCTCTCTCCCTTATGTCCGTCCGTATATATTGTAAAACCATGTGTTGAAGAATTGTCCCTTCTAACAGAATTTTTATTTACATACAATATACGAGGGCGGGTCAATAACTCCGTGACTTTTTGAATTTCTGACCTCTTTACTGAAACAGCAACACTGCTCCTGTCAACAGGCATCTGTCAGTTGACTCCTGTCAAAATTTAAACTTGCTGCGTCAGTTAGTTTGTGTTTGACAGCTATTTTTATCAGACTACTCACTAATTTGAGGAGAAAATGGAAAAAAGTGAATTTCGTGTGCTTATTAAGCATTATTTCTTGCGAAAAAAAACCATTACCGAGACCAAGGCTAAGCTTGATAAATACTATGGGGACTCTGCACCATCGATTTCAATGGTAAAAAAGTGGTTTACTGAATTTCGTTGTGGCCGTACAAGCACTGAAGATGCCGAACGTCCTGGACGCCCGGTTGAGGTCTCTACACCCGAAACAATCGAAAAAATTCACGATATGGTGTTGGCCGACCGAAGATTGAAAGTGCGAGAGATTGTGGAAGCCGTAGGGATCTCGCATGGCTCAGTGGTTTCAATTTTGAATGATCACTTGGGCATGAGAAAGCTTTCCGCAAGATGGGTGCCGCGTTTGCTCACAGTCGACCACAAACACATGTGCAGTTGCCATGGCAAAAATCCATGAATTGGGCTATGAATTGCTCCCTCATCCACCCTATTCTCCAGATTTGGCTCCGAGCGACTACTTCTTGTTCCCAAACCTGAAGAAATGGCTTGGTGGAAAAAGATTTGACTCCAATGATGAAGTCATCTCGCAAACAAAGGCCTATTTTGAGGACCTCGACAAATCATTTTTTTTGGAAGGGATAAAAAAATTGGAGAAGCGTTGGACAAAGTGTATAGAGCTCAAGGAAGATTACGTTGAAAAATAAAATTATTTTTTTATCAAAAAATCTGTGTTTTAATCCAAAAGTCACGGACTTATTGACCCGCCCTCGTATATTTATTTCTTCAAACTTATGTTTACATATTTTCGAATGTCAAATATCTTATTGAATTGTCAAAAGATCAAACACAGACATTGTTCCCTAAATAGTTTGCCTGCATTATTTTAAGTTGTTTAAAAGTTGTGGCGTTCTGGGTACCTAATAACCGTATTAAACGGTACCTGCAGCATGTATCGCAAATGAATTTCACCGACGCAAACAAAAAAGAAAACAAAAAAGATGACAAGAAGAAAAACTTTCCGCCTTTTACTGGTAACAACCATCGCGACCACACGTCAAAAAATTTACTTGTACAAATAACTGTTCCTTGTGACTTCTGCATCTTAATGTTGCACTACAGCATCTACATCTATGCAAAAAATTTTTTAAGATTTTGAAAGAAATTTGAGGTAACCAGTGCCTACGATAACGTAGTCACATGAGCCTAGGTGTGTTCATAAAATTCAACGCAAAAAGTTGAAACGACTGGAATTTGTGGAGCGATGATTTCTTTTTTCACAGAATTGGTTTATGCCTTGTGTCACAACACAGCGCTTGTCAAATAGAATTTAAAATATATATATAAGGTCAACCGTCAGTCAACCCAAGTGAAATATGTGAAAACAGTTTATGGCTAATTATCGTCAAGAAATCAACAAAACTGGATAGATGCCAATAGCCAATACTAAATGGATAAGTCCAATTTGAGTGACATGTCCACCTCCACACAAATCGGACAACCTAGATTAATAATTAAAAAAAGAGACAATGTCAAGAAGTACAAGTACATTGCAATAAAAATGTTGAGTTATCTCAAATATGAATATCTCTAACGTTATTCTTGACTGTCTTTGACATCACAATTTACCTCGAAAACATATTTAAAGAAACCCTCTCACTTCTCCCATAATCATATCCTTTATGTTTCCAACCGGACACAACTATCGGTTCGTATCCGTAACAAGAGTATCACGACGTTAACTCCAAGTCGTAACATTTGCAATAAAATTAAATTGCCAAAGTTCATTGCTAAGAAATGCATCTCATCGGTAGCTGCAGGGTTAGCTCATTGACTTTACATGCAAATTTCAACATGACCTTCCCCTTGACGAGCATACAAAAGTAACAATAACACGACAAATCCTCCAGCCAGACACAGTCTACTTGCTGATTCACTCCGTCCAAGAAAAACAAGTGCAAGTAAATACAAGTATCCGTATCTGTAGCTGATTTCAGATACTTGTGCTCGTTTATGATGAGAAATTAATTTCAGTCTTTGAGGCTAGACGAGCGTAAAGATAGATTTTTTCTTTGATTTTCTTTGTTTATATGGAAAGAGAAAAGTGTTGAACCAATGCCAAAATTGAGCGTGCCATGATCGAAGAATAGCGTGTATCTTTTAAAAATCGTGTGATTAATGAGGTGGGGATATGCATGTGGCAAAATAATGTCTACCCGCAAGAAACAAATTGAAGACCTTGTCGTTGACGATATACTATACTATATGTACAAATATACACAAACCAACTTAATATTAGTTCAAAGTCATGTATCGTACATATCTCTTACTCGTCGTATACAGTGTGGATGTATCTGATCGTATTAAAAGAGTCTTGTAGACATCTCGCATGAAGTCCTCTAACCGTGTTTATAATCAAATCTACCTAATTGCAAGCTATAAATAGTACGAGCGGAAGTTGAACCACGCGTGACGGCATAATGTTCAAATATAAATTCGTTAAATAGACACAAATAAACTCACACCTTTATCATAGCCACTCGTCGACTATCGTTACTCATAGAGCTTGAGATAGGCTAATAAAATTATGATTCAGAAACTAAAATTTAAATTTAAATGATTTTCTACAATTTTTATATTGCAGAGGAGGCTTTAATAGCTTGCAAAATCATATCGATATGCCTTCTTGGTTGACTTTTATGATGTCTTGGTTACTATAGGTATGAGCCATTCTATGTAAGTCCAATTTTCAATGGATTATTCATTTATGACTTGCAGTGATTTTACCATTTATTGTTAACGCAAAAAAATATTTAACCGATTTCTGTGTTTTCTCTGAACTTTTATAATAGCTAAATGGGTGGAAGTTTTGGCTATTATCGGCCAGATTGAATGGTCTACGAGTATTTTGCCCAATGGCTTCTCGTCGTTATACAGTCTGCAAAAAAAAAATTCCTTGTGCTCAGTACCGATAGTGATTCTACTACAAGGTTTCATTGTTCATCTTTACAGGATTCCGTACGAGTTTTCTTGCTTTTACAAGTTCTTTTAAAATGTTGGTAAAACTCCTGTATATTATTTCTGTAGTACAACCTCTTAATATCTTCTCATGGTCTGTTTTCTTCTTATGGAGCAACCGATGTTCTACTTGTGTCTTCTGCTCGTAGCACTCACGACCGTTTCTCGTTCTACTCTGCACGCTTCTTTATATGCTTCTTGTTTAGCTGCATGCAATTGCTGGCATTCTTCATCAAAGCAGGTATTTCATGGCGGTGGTCGGGCTTGGCAGCGATGCCAACAGTCTCCTGTACTTGATGCTCTGGATGTCATCTACAGTTACAGGTTTTTTACATTATATCCTCCCACAATATAGGTAGTTTTTATTTGTTGTGGCGCTTAAGAAATCCGCATTCGCATCTTGGCTGCAGTTCGGAATACTGAAGGCATGCCTTTTGTTTATCGTAATGTGATCAGTTTGATTTATCGTTTCTTGAACCCGATACCGTCATGTCTCCTTGTGAATATTGAGATTAAAAAACGGTATGCTTGTTAACGTGATATTTCCCTCCGCCGCAAAGTCAATGGCGTCATCGTTGTCTTCCGTAGGGACATGGGCTAATATATCCTATAACGGCTTAGGCCAGTATATTGCTTCTCGTCAGGCAGACCATTGCCAGGACCATCACAGGGAGGTAAGGCAAGCTCTTTCCTAGATTGTTACATTGTTATAGGACACTTGCCCGAACAATCGCTGCGTAGGTCGAACAATTGCCGTAACAGCTTATTGTCATCAAAAATAAGCGAGTCCTCGTTCGTAGGGCTCGATGACCAAGACGGTTACTTCCTTCCACACTTATACCGAAATTGTATTAGAATGTATCAGAACGGACACTTTATTAGATATTCCCCGGGACATTGAATAGCAGTATCAAAAATAAATTGCAGTCTCGTTTTTCTAGACGTAGAAAAAAGTGTAAGTATCAAGATTAGAAAAACAATATTTTAGTCCGAAAACTATGAAGACAGACGAAAGTAGTGAAGCTTAGTGATGTGTCGTTTGAACATTGGGTTAAACAAAAAGTAATGATAAATTTGCCTTGGTTTTAATTACCCTACTGCGCTGTCGCCCTGGAGAGGATTCGAAGACTTTTCGGACCGTCAGTGTTTGGATCTTCACTCTTCTGGCTAGGTCCATGTCGTTGTACAGCCCATACAGTTGGTCGTTGTATCTCCTCCTCCACTCACCACCACCACCTCCACCACTCAGCATATACTTGGTCTTGCCCTCATTGACCGCTAAACCCGTTTCGCTGCTTCCGTCTCAATATTCGCGAAAGCGCCACTGACATCACGCTGCTTTCTCCCCATTATGTCAATATCGTCGGCGTATGCGAGTAATTGTACGGACTTTTGAAAGATAGTGCCTCTTGTGTTTGCTCGCGAGTTTTGCATGCATCGCCTTGTCTAAATCCTTTCTGGACATCAACGGTCTCGGTGAGATCTTTACCGACCTTGATGGAGCCGCGTGCATTCTCCATCGTCATCCTGTACAGACTGACGGCAGGGATGCCAAAACTGCATATTGCTCTGTATACTCGTAGCTCGTCTCTATTGATGCTGTCATACGCGGCCTTGATATCGATGAATAAGTGGTGTGTATCGATCTGAAGCTCATGGGTCTTCTCCAAGATCTGTCGTAGTATGAATATCTGGTCGATGGTGAACCTTCCTGGCCTGAAGCCACACTGATATGGACCTATCAGGTTGTTGACGAACGGGTTCCGGCGTTCACACAATACGGCGGATAAGATCTTATATGCGATGTTAAGGAGACTGATGCCTCTGTAGTTGGCGCAGTTCAGAGGGTCTCCTTTCTTGAGAATAGGACAAACAATGCTGAGGTTCCATTCATCGGGCATACTTTCGTCTGACCACTTTTTACAGCTTTGTTGAACTTAAGCTTCGATATAGCTATTTTCACTTCATCCAGGTCGGGTGGACGGAATTGTTGGTCATCATCGTCCAAGTTGAAAGGTTGATTCTGCCTGACAGCGGTATTTGGTCCGTCATCGCCGTTATACAGTCTGCAGGAATGTTTCTTCCAAATCCTCAGCATCGACTGCGATTCTACTATGATGTTCCCTCTACAGGCTTCGGTTCGGGGTTTGTTTCCGTGGCATGTTATTTTTACCTTTTGGTAAAACTTCCGAACCGCATTCCTGGAGTAGCATCTCTCAATTTCCTCGATCGCGCGCTTCTCATGCTCTTTCTTGTTTTCCTGAGAAGCCGGTGTTCGTCTCTCCTCTTCCGATCACAGAGTTCATGAGCAGCTCTGGCCTTTTTCGCAGTGCCACATTGCGTTCTCTTTGCTTAGCTGCATGTGCTTGCCGGCACTCATCATCGAACCAGGGGTTTCGTTGTGGTGGACGAGTGGAACCCAGCACATCAGAAGCGGCATCTCTGATGGCGTTTTGGCAGTGTTTCCAATGGTCTTCGATTCTTGATGCTGGTGGACCTCTTAAGAGATTAAGAGACACTTGATCGGAAAAGGACTTGGCGATCTCTTGCGATTGTAGCCGTCTGACGTCGAGTTTTCTCACAGCATTAGTTTGTTTCGGCGTAGTTTGGGATATCCGCAACGGTACCTTGGCTACACCAATGGGGTACAGCAATTCTGCTAGATTGTGGTAAGAGGAAGAGATCTTAAAGAACATATAGCCAATTGAAGAAAGATTTTGTTTTTTTTTTTATTTAGAGTGTGTTAAAAGAGGCAGGTCTCAAGTTGAGCAAGGAAAAGTATGTTATCTTTAAGCCCCAAATAAATTATGTAGGTTACGTTGTGAGTAGGGAAAGTGTTAAGAAAGATCCGACGAAGGTACAAGCTGTTCTTGAGTTGCCAAAGCCTATTAATGTCTCTGAGATACAAGCTTTTGCGAGGATAGTAAATTGTTATGCTAAATTTATTCCCAATTTATCAAGGTTACTTGCTCCTTTGTATAAGCTTTTACAAAAGGGTACAGAGTTCAAGTGGAATAGGGAGTGTGAGAAGGCTTTCAACAAGTGTAACGACGAGTTGCTTTCAAACAATGTTTTGGTGCATTTCAATCCAAAATACGAAAATGTTTTGGCTTGTGATGCATCGGAATATCGAATCGGGGCTGTTCTTCTTGATAAAATGCCTGATTTTATATGCTTCTCGAACCCTATCCAAGTCCGAAAGAAACTATGCGGTGATACAGTAGGAGGTATTAGCTATCTATTGGGGTGTCCACAGGTTTTGCGAGTACCTTATGGAAAGACGATTTAGTATAAAGTCAGATCATAAACCTCTGCAAGCATTATTTGGTGAAAATAAGGGTATTCCTGCTATGGCAGCGGAAAGTGGAGGTAAATCATGTAGGAGATATCGAAAGCATTGAATATTTAAACTGGGTTGAGGAATTTGTACCTGTAGGTGTTCAGGAAATTAAAGATGAAACAAGGCGTAACATAGTTTTGGGGAAGATTTATAGATGCGTTGAAAATGGTTGGCCAGGAAACGTGGAAGAAAATTTGAATTCTAATTTAAAAAGAAAATTCGAGCTTCATATAGAAGAAGGAGTTCTTATGTGGGCGTATAGGGTAATTATCCCAGAAAAATTAAGACAACAAGTTTTAAGAGAGCTACTCGTACATGCTACTCACTTCGGGCCATCGAAAATGAAGGGAATTGGGAGATCTTACTTCTGGTGGCCAAAATTAGATGTGGAAATTGAACGAGTTTCGAAAGATTTTCAGCTTTATGTTCAGGCAAGGCCCGAGCAAGCGAAAGCGCATTTAGACAAATGGCTCCAAACAAAATTTGTGTTTGAACGCATACATGTCGACTATGCCAGATCATTCCAAAATAAAATGTTTTTAGTAGTTGCAGATTCATTTAGTCAGTGGCCAAAAATTTTCGAGTGCCTAAAGCTGATATGAAAAACACGTTGATTAAGTTAAGATACATTTTTACTCCTTTCGGTTTGCCTAAGACATTAGTCATGGACAACGGTCGTCAGTTCGTTTCGGCAGAGTTTACAAATTTTCGTAACTCAAATGGAATAAAACATTTAACTTCCTCACCATTCCATCCTGCCAGTAATGGAGCAGCTGAAAACGCGGTTAAATCATTTAAAAATGCAATGAAAAAGCTTTCTGTTAATAGTATGCACACGCAGCTTCAAAGGTACAGCACAAATGAATGACAAAAAAACTGTTCATATAGGTACTACAACTTAGCAATTCACAGTTATCTTAATTCCTCTAACACTATGGGAAATTTTTTTTGTAAAGGGTGTCCCAAAATTCACGGAAGATTTGAATTTTGTACCATTTGTGCAGTGTTGTGTTACCAACCAAAGATAGCTGATAGTTCGGGTTTCTAAACACGCATTATACAACAAGCAGTTTTCATTGTTAGGCGATACTTTCGAACAAATAATGGTCGGAGTAGTGATTAAACTTTATCAACTGTGAACTGTTGTACGATTTCACGCGGTTCAACTTTTTGTTAGTTTTTTGAAGTGCACGCCAAAAAATTCACGATCACCCATGCCTTGAAGGAACAAACTGAGCTCTATGTCGACAAAACTCAGTCACATTTATGCAAAATACCAGCAAAGTAACGGAAACCATTTACTCGAAATGCTATTCCATAGAGGGTATACTTTAAGAATCAATAAACAATTTGCAATACTTAATTATAAACCTGTGTTTTCTATCAAAATTACTTCTTGCTTGAATTGTGGGATCTGCACAAATTAGTAATACTGCTCCATAGTAGAAAATCCACAAGAAGGTAAATGTTCGACCGTAAAGAACTGATGGTTTAAGATTAAACGATAAAAAAAATATACTTGAGTTGGAACACAGTTAATCGCCTCTTTCACAAAATGGTTTAGAACCTATCAAGGCTATCTACAGTAGATGCATAGGAGGATTCACACAGAACAATACCAACAGAGCTATCATACTCCCATCTGGAAAATCAGCCAGAAATATCTTTCTGGCGGTGTATTATTCTTCAAGATGACATCTCACAAATCAACCTACATTTTCGAAATATCGCAATTTTCCATATTTTCGGTTGCCAAGGGGTGCTTTTGCCAATGAATTTGTCGCGAAGGAAGACAGAGAGCGGTTGTCGGAGAAAGCTACCAAACAGGAGAGAATGGCTTGCACGCAGCATCAAGTCGCTATGTCCAAAGACAATAATTCTTTCTATGAAAAATATTGACTTTGAACTGAAGGCCATTTTCTGAAAATAGTGTTATGGAAAAGTGCTGTTAACTGAGCAAGTTTTTGGAACAAACAAAAACAAAAAACACTGTGGCACAACACGGTATGGGCCATGGCCTAGCTTCTTGAGACTCATTTGTTGCTCATGTTCTCATTTTTGTCACATCTGAGCGGGGCCTACGGTTTATCGCTGTTGATGGCGATTTGAAAAATTGTTGGTGACCCTGCATAGAGAAATACAAATACTTATACTTAAGGAATTTGTTTTGAATTTTTAGTCTCACAGGAGGCCTTCCAGATTTATCATGCTCACCCCAAATTATGAAAAATTTATTTTTGGGCAAAGGCCAGATATGCCCTAGGGTTCTAGATCGTTTCTTGAACAAATGCATTCGAATTAAATAAATAGGTATGACCGCATAAACAGAGTCGAATAGATAGCATATTTCTGAGACCTTTGTTCGATTTATTCTTTTTAAATAAAAGTTGTTTTTTGACACAGTACCAACTTCAGACATTTATATCTGTCAAACCAATTGTCAGATTTGTGACGACATACACGCTTCAATAACGTTACAAAATTAACTCTTATTATACTTGACATAATTGCCGTATTGTTGACAGTTTTCTTACAACATTTTCTTTGGAAGATGCAGTGGCAACGGGACCCATAAGAAAAGTGCAAACTGAAGACAATTTTGCATCCATTCGTAAGAGTAGATTCGACGCCATTCACAACAGCTTGATCTTTGTACATTCACTTTATGGAAAATGTTACGCAAAGATCTTGATTTCGGGGCTTACAAAATCCAGCTGGTAATGTAAGAATTAAAGCCGAACAACCATCGATTGCAAAGCAATCAATAATTGAAGGAATCATTCATCGCAACGATGCATCATTTTGCATAATGGACCTGTAAATTGGCTTCCAAGACCTTGATTATTTTCTTTGGTGATATGTAAAGTCGCTAGTCAACGCTGGAAAACCAACAATAATCGGCGCATTGATAAATACTCGTAGATAGATAATTTACAATATGTTATTGCACAATTTACAAGAAGATATTCTATAGAGATTTGACAATTACTAAATTATTGAGGAAAAAAACCCCATTAAGGTACAAAAAAAAAATGATAATAATAATAAATTGAGCACAATTACCCCAGACCAGGCAGCCGTATAATAAAGGGTCATTCATTTTTCTATTTCGAAAGTAAAGCTAAAAAAAACACACACAGCGATACATTTTTGATGAAAATTGTAATTCATTTTAAAGTTAGGACCCTGCCATTAAGTATAACAAACAATATTATTTAAATGGCCTCCTCGGGAAGATTCGCAGCATGCGATTCTTTTGAGGCAATTTGTAACTACTTTTTCGCACATTTCGGGCGGTATCTCGGCCATAACTTAAGTGATGTTGGTTTTTAATGCGCCCAGAGTTCGGGGATTATTCGCGTTAACATGGTCTTTTGCGTAGCCTCACAGAAAAAAATCTAACGGTGTCAAATTGCATGATCTGGCCAACTGACGTCGGTGAAAAGGTGAAATTACACGACCAGGAAACTTCTCACGCAATAAAGCCATAATTGGTCATGTTGTGTGGCGTTGTAAATGATTAGCAGGCTTCAATTGTGGCGTAAGTTGAACTTTATACGAATGGAGATGCAAATCCAAATACAAAATATGCCATAGTGTGGTGTATGACAGGTTCAATTACTGCGAACGCCGGCAGATCGATAAATTCGGATCATCAGCAACACTTGAACTTACAGCAGCAATATTTTCGTCTGAGCGTGCAGTACAATGATGCACAGGCCTTATGACATCAGTAACGCTTCCACTTTCTTCAACTTTCTTCACAATTTTACCGATTGCTTGCGTAGTCGGTCGATTATGACGACCGTAATCATCGCGTAATACTCGAAAAGTGGCTACGTTTGAATCACCACTTTTTTAGTAAGTTTTAATAATTTTAACGCATTGTTCAATTTGTAGGCAATCCATTATTGTAAATGGCAAACATTCAACTAATATTATGACACTTCAAATGACAGCTGAATTTGACAGGTGTCAAATCCCAGCGTTACCAACTTGAAAATACGAAATGAATGACCCTATAGTATGGATTGGAAAATCACTTTGTGTATTATGATTTTTTTGCAATTAGTTAGTAGTGATTTTCCATTGGTAAAAGGATATAAAATCTTAATACCAATATTTATTTTGCTAAGAATTTGGAAAACATGTTCTTAAAAGGTTAATTTTGAGTCAAGAAGAGTTGAGTGGCTAGCTGAAAGATATAAATAGTATTTCCTTTTTCTAGAAAAAAAATTGCTTGCATCTTTTCAGCACTTACGAGTACCATTATTTTTCATTTATTGTGAAATATTTTCGTCGCATTTACCAAATTTGATTCAATGCTTATGGCAAATTCATTAGACGAAAATATTGCTGTGTCATCAGCATAAATAGCAGACTGTGAATCTGGTAGTATTGGGATATCAGATCAGATTGAACACTGGGGTACACCATCATGATAGTACACGGCGCATTGGAAGCCAACATTATTCGTGAGGTCATAAGGCCACAAATGCTGGAAAAAGTCTTCGAAAACATCGTCTCACGGATGACGGTCAACAGATCCAGCCTATCAATTGCAGAAGGTATTCTCTCGATGGAAACCAAATAAATGGCTATTTAAAGAAATTTCATTTATTTTGTTCACAATGGAAGCTAGTACTGACTTAGTATACGCTAAAAGCTTGCCTGAGTAGCTAACCTTTTTTTTAATGTCATGAGAAAGCTAAGAGTCCATTCTGGAACTGAACACCACACCTCGTGAAGACAACAAACAACTCGGGGTAAGTCATTTTGTGTACAGACAGGAATAGTCTTGATTAAACTATGCAAGTAAAACGGTTGTGTACCAAGCTGGAATAGGAAGAATGAGTGTTTACGAAAAAACTTTTATTAATATTCCGAAACAGGGGCTAAATCCTAATTCCCCTCGAGTATCAACTTATCCTGAAGACATTTAGTTAAAGATTTGATTTCCAACCCACGACAGCTGTACGTGTTAATGGCTTATTGTATAGTGTCATCTGGGTATGATTTAAAAGCATATTTAGGGAGAGAGTTGCCTCAAACCACCTAAGCCACAATTACAACCACGTAGTAGCATAAATTGCTTAATTGTGAGCTCGTGTTCAGTTGACCACGAGTTACAATCATCAAATTAATGATACTCGTACATAATTTTTTCTTTTTCGTGAGCCATAAATTCTATTTATACTCTGCTCGACCTCACCGATGAATGGTATCCATAAGTTTCTTGTTACTTTTTTTTTTTTTTTTTTTTTATTTGTGAGAAGAGTTTTCAGGATTTCTTCTGTATGTTCCCATTACATATGGCCATTGCTAGTTTGAATTTATGGTTATTATGCGACAAATAAAATGCCGACCGGTTAATTTAGGTTGGCCTTTTGTGCGACAACTACCCTATATCCGTTGTTATGTTTAATTAGAACGTATGTAAACTCTTGAGCGTTACCAACTGCACTCGAGGAGGTGATTTTAATAATTCTAGGACTCTGCATTCAGATCAATAAATTATCAGAGTTATCGATTTGATTATTGGGCTATCAACAATAACAACAAATTTGCGTAATGATGACGGATATAGGGACTACGAAGGTGTTATCTTTATACAAAAAACCAATAGATAAACGAGGCTAAAACAACAGCGAAATGATTTATCGGTGTATCGGTGATAGGGGAATATGGATCGGATACCTAGTGTTTACAGATTGGTTATCGCATCGGTAATGATGGGATTTGTGAGACCCTAATTGCCTTTAATTAATACATATTTACTTTACGCTGGCAAGGCTGCATACACGCATATACTCGTATGCATGCCGGAGGGTTGCGTCAATAAAATAGTGGTTTATGACCAACCAAATGGTGTGTGGCTAATAGTGAGTTGATGGAGAGTTGCTTTTGCGGCGCCTACAAATGTCCACATAACCCTTTTGCAAATTATAATAAAAACTAGGGTGCTTAATCTGCTATGGTGTGTAAAGTATGTATTTAATGAATGCAGTAAACCCTGAATAAAATATATTACATGTTAAATGGTAGAAATTTTCTATAAAAACATGTACGGCAACAAATATAATATAAACGCATGCAGCCTTAATTTAAGGATTCAGTCAATATCATTAAGGTAGTTTTTTTTATATCTGGATGAAGCTTTCGAATGAGGAACTAGGATTTTATGCACCTTAAATGAGTATATTTATTTTTATAATGTTTCAAAAATAGTACAGTGCCTATAAGTCGGGTTGTTACAGAAGAATTCTATCGCCGTCTGGAGATTTTGAAAACCATTCGTCTGACCTATATGCACGACCAATTCAAGTGCCTCTCTATTGCTGTGCTCATAAGAACCGTTTAAGTCTGTTTAAGTTTTTCAAAGCAACAGCCCGCAAGTCTGACTTTTTTTCTAGGAAATAGATATTGGCACTGTCTAACTCATTTCATCTTTCCATGCAAAGAAAAAGCTTAATAAAGAGTGGGTCATCTGTTGTTTTATATTTGAGAAGGTTAAAAAAACACTCTGCTCAATATTTCCAACAATTGTTGTTTTATTGAAAAGAATAAACGTTCTGTCTTCCGTAATTCAAATGACTGCCTCGGCTGGCTTGGTAGTAGGTCATCCCATCAACCCATTTTTGCAATACATTTTCGATGGTTTCAGCTCCTATTTCACGATAGCTTGACCAAGATTATTTTGAAGCACCTCGTCTCTGGAGGATTATTTGCATAGGATAGATCTTCAAACGCACCCCAGAAAAAGAGACAAACAGCATCAAATCGCATCTCAATGGCGGTCAAGCAACATCACTAAAACGGCTGATTACATAATTATTGAACTTAGTGTAAAAAAAATCGATTCCAAATCCTTAATTGATGACCATAAAAGATTGGTAGCCCTCTCCATTGACTGTAACATTTCTTCCATAGCGGTCTTGGAAGAAAAATTACCCTTTAATGCCCCAACTCTAAAAACCACACCAAACAGTCACACGCTGAGAAACCATTGGCTCCTAAATGACGATAAGATGCACTTCACCTGAAAAGATCACTTAAAGCCCAAACAAGCACCGATAACGAAGCTGTTGCTCATTTTGCTTCAAAACATGAGACAGTTGGACTCTGTAAGCGATTAATCCGAGGTCTTTATAGCGCGTTCAGGTTATCGGGCTTAGATGCACACTTTCGGCAACAGCTGCAATATTTTCCGTTGAGCGCACAGGACAAACACGGGAACACTAGTATGTTCGGTTATCTCCTGAACTTTATTCGGTACTGAGATTCTATTGTTCAGGTATACACACTTCTGACCAGTTTTGAGAAATGCCTCGGTGTTTGCTCTCCACAAAGTGATTTGCATTTGCATTTGAATACCACGGCCGGTAAGGAATGAGGCCGAGCTGTTTTGATGGATTTTAGCTTAGATATTACTATCCCTATCTCGTTTTAGTCAGGTGGATGAAGGTTTTTTCTATTCTATTTGTCGCCGCTATACAATCCTTAGAAATTTATTTTTCATATTCTCAGCATCAGCTGTAATTCTACTACAAGGCCTTCTTCTTTATCAGGCTTCTCTTTGGACGCTCTTGCCTTGACACGTAACTTTTTATCTGTTGTTAAAATTTCCGAATGTGTTTCTTCCCAATTTCAACCAATTGTGCGTTTCTTGTACTCTTGTTTCCCTTTTTGGAGAAGCTGATATTCTTCTCGTGTATTTTACTCTTAGACCTCTCAAGCGGCTCTCGTCTTTCGTTGCATCGCCGCTTTGTACGCGTCCTTTAAGCTGCATGTGCTTTACAGCATTCTTTTTCACACCAGGAATACTTGGTGATGGTCGGGTGAAACTCCAGATAACAGTTGCGACATCTCTGATGGGACATTAGAAGCGTTGCCACTAGTTCGCAAGATCAAGCTCGCGGCATGTTGTGAGAAATTTCGGAATACGCGTTGGGCGGAGATTCTGGATATCTCCTGCGATTACAGTTTTTTTTACTTTCTATACTCTCACAGAGGTTTATATTTGTTCTGGCGCATTGGCACATTGCCACATTAGCTTCGAAATAGTCCTCATCCGAGCCAAGGTTGGGAATAAAGGTTCAGACATCCAGTATATTGGAGCCATGTCTTCCGTATATGGCAATGTGATCTTAAAGAGTGCTTGTTAAAGTGATATTTCACCCCACCGCAGAGTCAATAAACCTTAGTCCGTTGCCAAACGTGGTGCTTTTCAACTGTCGTACCAAAGATTCCCTCTTTTCCTATACTTGCGTTAAAATCGCCTATTACGAATTTAACGTCATACTTCGGACATTGCTTAGACTTACGAGTATGTTGGAAAATTAATCCTTGATGCGCATTGTCATGAGGAGCTCGCTCATGTGTCGAAAGCTCAAGACTTTCTGGTCAAGCCTGCCGCATGAGGCAAATCCGCATCAGAATGAGGGCCATTTTCTTTATTCAAACCAATCATCATAATAGTTGCATATCACAGTTTATATCCTCCTGATGTCCGGCCTATAACATCGGACTTCTTGCGTGGCGGCGATAGCGGTCAAGGGCCTCTGCTTATTGCACGCCTGCCTGTAGTGGCCTGAGTCCGCAAGAGTCCGGACATTCTACGTGCAGATTCAAAGGTCATTGCTCTTTGAACGTGTTTGATAGTCGTCAAAAGTGAATTATTTTAATCTGGGGCCCTATTACGGCGTACGACAGTCAGCTGTTTGCCGATCAATTGGAGCAATGTGAGGGTTGTTTAGCGTTGTATATATTTGTGTTCAAGAAAAGTTTATAGTTGTGTGGATTGTTGTACTTTCATTCATTTCTAACACCAAATTGACAAAGTTATGACGCTGCTGACAGCAAGCAACCCCAAATTGTTTCCTAAAATTAATTTGATAGAACAAGTCTTTTTACAAAATGTAATGAAACGCTGTCTGTGATGTGCATAATTCGTCAAGATGACTTCGACATGAAAAATTTGCAACCTTTAAGCTCTTTAAACCGCTTTAGAGTAATTTTAAATTTTTTGTTGGTGAATGCCGGCAATTTCAATTTGTCATTGAAACAAAATCTAGACAAAATCGCATCACTCAAGAAGACGGAAGGCAACCTGGGGAAATATTTACGTTGTCTTAAAGTAAGGTATAAAAAGGAAGCGAATGCGAACACATTTTCTAGTAAATAAAAAGAGAGAATTATATCTCACATAAAACACTTAACTATCTGACAAATCTAATAAATATTCTCAAAAGCTTCAGAAATAAACATCTTTTCAAGAGAGCGCTTTTCAAAATTACGTATATTCAAACATGAGATAGTTTTCACATCACAGCTAATTATTTACAAATGGCACGCTTACGTTTAATGTTGAAATCGAAATTCGGTAAATTGTAGAGAAAGGATTTACATGTTTACAGATGTATCCTACGTAGATCTAGCTACTTTCCTGAAGGGAGACGATCCATTAAAATTGAAAATAGTTACGGTATCCATGGTTTGAATTACTCGTAAGTCGGAGCTCTTTTATATCACTGTGTTTACGTTTACCAAAACATCATTACTTGTTTGCTCTAAATTTACCTTTCCGTAATTTACGACAAATCTATTTTTGCAAAATGCTTCCAATTTTATTCTATACATAGGTGTTCATACGTTCATCCACTGCTTTGGAATACCTCATAACTTAGCCACACTCGGAATCATATCTAACACATATGGCTTCGGTACTCGTGATCTCAATGAAATTCAAAAGATCGTTCCAATGGTGCTATTTTTTTTTCTCAAATAGTTGATCGTACATTATGAGTATCTTAAAGTAAATTCTTGCATTTACTCCAAAACGAATGTTATTTATTTTTCGTGGCCTTAACCTTAATGTTTTTTAGTTTATTTCAAGGTTTCGAAAATAAGATTCGTATTTGTTTTAAGATAAACGATCTTGTCACACTAATTACTAAAAAAAACAGAGCATTTTTCATATCTAAGATGAGTGACATGTTGTTTGAAGGAAAAGCAATTTACCTAACAGGTTGTCAATACTCGTATGTGTAGTAATTCTGTTAGTACGAAATTGTACACAGTCTGGCTATGTGATAACTGATCAGCTTAAAATCACCAAGCCTGTGAGCACTGAAATTTCAGTCATTAAATTTGGCTAGTCATCCACCCACATGGCATCATCTTGAAGACGCATACTAGTCGTGAGGCTAATTTTATGAATAACCACGAATATCTACATATCCGTAGTAACCACACTGATTGTGTTTATTTCATTTTATTACTTTGAATTCAAGCTGTTCTGCAATTGAATAAATTAATGATTTGAAAGAGAAATAAAATGTATCTAAAGATTTTTTCGTGTATCTTTTCATTTTAATTGTAAACGAACACGTGCCCCGGTTCGAAGCAGACACTGTGGTGCTACTCGTACAAGTACTTGAAATAAAAAATAAATAGAAAAAAAGCAAAACAATTTAAGGGAGTTCAGTGGCTCTATACGAGTACAGCACTCATAAAATGATTCTCAATTCGGAACAATAAAGTGAGTGTCTGTTGTGTTCCATCTTGTGGATACAGGGTTTTCTTAAAGATCGTACTAGAGAGCTCTTGTGCTCTTGTGTAAAGTACCATCTAAGTGATATTGACACCCCATTGTGATTTTATATAAGTAGATATAATGATCGTGATCATGGTTTCATCGTGATACAAATTGACCTTCGAGGCATTTCAAATGCTAATTTTAAAGAATGAGAATCGTTTTGATAGTTGTAAATGAAATGAAGCACAAATATTGCGAAGATCTCCCTTGGGATAAATTCAAGGGCAATTTTATTTACTTGTTTATTTACTTCTTTTTTTTAAGAAGAAAATCTCAACATACAGACGTAACGATTGTGATATTATGTTTTGCCTTTTAGCGACCTAAATAATCTGCCTTAAAATGTTGATTGAATGTAGGTCTATCATATCGGACATTCTCAGTCACCAGATAAGGATGTGTGGCGTGAGAAAGACAAGTAAGTAGACCCTTTCTAAGAACATTTCTGAAAGGATCATTTGAAGCCCCGATAAATGTTTTTTTCCTGCAAACCATCTGATCAAAAAGTATCCGGATTCATAATAAATATCTATTTGAGCGCCATTTGTCGGGATGTAAATTGTTGCGCTTGAAAATGTTAACGTGCGAGTGGCACAGAGAGTTCCGGTCGTAAAAGTTTAGAAAGTTGTCCCCGCAGATCGTCGAGTGAGCATCAAGGAAATACCAGCCGATCTTGGTGTCTCGGATCGCTACGGAGCGTTATGCACGATGTTTTGGGCATGAGAGGAGTTAAAGCGCGGCTTCTACCGAGAATGCTGAGTTTGTTACAGAAACAGCATCGCATTGATGTCTCTAAAAAATGCTTTCTTTGTGCCAAAATGTTATCGATGCCATCCTTACCAGTGACAAGACATAGGTCTATGGATATGACATCGCTTCTCAAAAAAGTCAAAAACTAGGACAAAATCGACCGGTATGTTGACCGTTTTCTTTGATTGCCGTGATGTGGTCCATTTCGAATTTCTACCGCCAGGCCAAACAGTAAAGAATTTGAGGGAAAATGTTTCTCGCAAGAGACCAGAATAGTGGAGGAATAACTTGTGGTTTCTTCACCATGACAACGCACCGGCTCACATATCTCATCTTGTACACAACTATTTCATCAAAAACAATGTCCATACCATTTCCCAAGGTTCGTATTCACCTGACATGACTCCTTGTGATTCTTTCCGATTCTCACGACTCAAGTTACCCCTTCGTGGGAAGCGTTTTGAAATGATTGAGGCGATAAAGGAGAATTCACAGAAGGAGCTGAAGGGAATTCCAAAGTCGGTCTATGAAAACTGTTTTAAAGATTGGAATATCTGTATTAGAGATTACCTTGAAGGGAATTAAATTATATCGACGAATTATTCAATTTTTCGGTTTATTGAAAAATTCCGGCAGATCTTAATTAGGGAATACTTGCTTTTGAATCGGCACAACGAGCAACTATATAATTTTATAGCAAATATTCAGCTTATCACAACATAATTCAATTTGTCGCCGAAGTCAACGATTGGGCCTCACTAATGGCACTTTTCGGCGATTTTTAGAAGTTGATCGTCATTTGCACGCCTATAAAACCAAATAACATAACAATTCAAGCCTTTGGACCATCTACGAAGTCGTCGATTTGTTAGTTGGATGTTGGTTGTCCAGGACAATTTGTCATCGAATTTAATAATTTCCGATGAAGCCGATTTTTGGATGGATGGGTACGTTAATAACCAAAATTGTCGTTTCTGGGGGCCGGAAAACCCATTCACGAAATACACGAAAAACCAATGCAACTCAAAAAAAAATCAGTGCATGGTCCGGATTATGGGTTGGCGGCAACATTGGCCCATATTTTTTCGTAGCGGGAGAGACAGTCAGATTAACAGGCTTACAGAAAGCTATCTAATTGGTTTAATTTAAATAATCAGTCAGGTTGAAAATACTCTGAAAATCGAATGCCACTATCATGAGTTAAAAACAGAGTGTATCAGTCCCATGCTCCAAAAAACACATCCTAGACAACCAAATCACAACTGGTTTACGGACAGCTCCTATGATTAGAGCTGCAAGTTAACTGAGTTATTTGTGCTTGGATCTGTCATCAGTTTTGTTGAGGGATTTAGTTATTACGAGGGCGGGTCAATAAGTCCGTGACTTTTGGATTAAAACACCGATTTTTTGATAAAAAAATAATTTTATTTTTCAACGTAGTCTCCCTTGAGCTCTATACACTTTGTCGAACGCTTCTCCAATTTTTTTATCCCTTCCAAAAAAAATGATTTGTCGAGGTCCTCAAAATAGGCCTTTGTTTGCGAGATGACTTCATCATTGGAGTCAAATCTTTTTCCACCAAGCCATTTCTTCAGGTTTGGGAACAAGAAGCAGTCGCTCGGAGCCAAATCTGGAGAATAGGGTGGATGAGGGAGCAATTCATAGCCCAATTCATGGATTTTTGCCATGGCAACTGCACATGTGTGCACCCTTGCATTGTCTTGGTGGAAAAGAACTTTTTTCTTGGCCAAATGAGGTCGTTTTTTTTTCTAATCGTCATTGAATCGGTCCAATAAGTTGGTACAATATTCCCCATTGATTGTTCTTCCCTTTTGAAGGTAGTCAATGTGGATTATCCCGCGTGCATCCCAAAAAACAGTCGTCATAAATTTATTGGCTGACAAACCCACCTTGGCCTTCTTTGGCGCCGATTCACCCTTAGAAACCCACTGTTTTGACTGTTGTTTGTTCTCTGGTGTGTTGTGATGGATCCATGTTTCGTCCACGGTTACAAAACGGCGCAAAAACTCCTCCATATTGCGATTAAACAACGCCAAACCTTCCTGTGAAGTTGTTACACGATTGCGTTTGTGGTCGACTGTGAGCAAACGCGGCACCCATCTTGCGGCAAGCTTTCTCATGCCCAAGTGATCATTCAAAATTGAAACCACTGAGCCATGCGAGATCCCTACGGCTTCCACAATCTCTCGCACTTTCAATCTTCGGTCGGCCAACACCATATCGTGAATTTTTTCGATTGTTTCGGGTGTAGAGACCTCAACTGGGCGTCCAGGACGTTCGGCATCTTCAGTGCTTGTACGGCCACAACGAAATTCAGTAAACCACTTTTTTACCATTGAAATCGATGGTGCAGAGTCCCCATAGTATTTATCAAGCTTAGCCTTGGTCTCGGTAATGGTTTTTTTTCGCAAGAAATAATGCTTAATAAGCACACGAAATTCACTTTTTTCCATTTTCTCCTCAAATTAGTGAGTCTGATAAAAATAGCTGTCAAACACAAACTAACTGACGCAGCAAGTTTAAATTTTGACAGGAGTCAACTGACAGATGCCTGTTGACAGGAGCAGTGTTGCTGTTTCAGTAAAGAGGTCAGAAATTCAAAAAGTCACGGACTTATTGACCCGCCCTCGTATCTACATATACACAAAACATATTGTTAATGTGTGCCAGGTCCCCTATCTTAATTGCTAGCCTGGTATAAACCTGCATACTGCACCCTTAGCGAACAGTGAAAACAGTTTCATACTTTCAATCGTACAAATGGTAGTTCACCCTTTAAAGGCTTTAGACCTTATCACTTAAACTTGCTTTTTGCCGAAGAGGTTTCAAAATCTTGTATCCAGAAGTAAGAAGACTTCATGAGAAAGAGGCATCTGACTAGTTTGATTCATTTAGTGTCAAAAGGTGTCACATTCATTTCAACAAAGTCAAATATTCGTCTTATCCTGTAAACTTAGAAAACTTATTTGGAGCAAAAATGTCGCTCTTTTCTAGAGTGCTGTCACTATAAGACAGATACACATGATGATTAACATAGGAAAGGGTAATCTGGATCCATGCCTCTGGAATAAGGCCAACTCAATCTTATGAGTCGATTGATTGGTGAAATAAGTTTTAACTGCTGCTTTTTTGAGCATTTCTTTAGATCTTTTGGTTATACCATCTTCCGCTAAATAGAAATGTTCTTTGTACATCTCAGAATGGACTACATTTGCACTCTAGTCTTACGTACGAAGAGATATAATCATATTTTACAATAACATCAGGTATAATCAGTCAGGAAAAGAATACTCGAAACATCGCGACCAGCTCCAAACCTATTCTATTGTAGGACCGACTATAACCTTAGATTTTATCCCACGTAAGCGTATTAACTTAAAAATCTAGGGAATTGATGAGAAAGGCCTTGAATTATTCGCATATAAGATTCAGAATACACGAGAATTCAAGCATACTGCTCTAGTTTCACTTCTTTGTTTAGGCCTTAGACTGACGTTGTTCTAACTTAAAAATCCTACAGATATTCGTAGAAAAGCTTATTATCCTAAGCTTGTTATTACTCTTTGGTGTGGCTTTTTAAATGACAAAATTATTCGAAGATAAAGATGAGAAGATGTACATAATGTACATTTTGATTAGAATTCTATAAAAAATTTAACAAACTCTGGATGCAGCAGAATTTCATTGCGAGCTACATAAATCATCTAAAAATCAATCTTTTGCTCAACTAGTAAAATAATCACCCGTTGGGCTCATGTCATTTATTCTGCATTTTGACGTCGATTGATTATTTTTTTCGGTCCGATCCGAAAATTCAGGCTCATAAGCACAGAACTAGTCAAGCCATTTTCGAAATACAGCCTAAAAACGAAATCTTTATCTCAGCAAAGTAAAGGAAATATCTGACCGTTTCTACAAAGTAATCACAGTAAAGGCTACTGTTACCACAAAAAAAACACAGTGGCGCTGGCAGCCCGGTATGGGCCATGGACTGGCTTCTTGACACTCATTTGTGTTGCTCATGTTGTCATTTTTGTCACATCTGAAGGCCCCGGTATACGGTTTATCGCCGAATCCGAACGGCACTTCTTAGAAACTTTTTCTTACTTTCGGGAGTTTGCAATGGCTAGCCGAAAGGGTATCGAACCACGGACCCTCTGCGTGGTAGTCCAATGAGCTAACCATCGCGAAATCGCTATCACCAAGGGCTACTGTCACGAAATAACTAATAGCTTCAGAATTTTTAAAACCAGCAGGTAACTCACCTCTTATGAAACAATCTCTGCAACGAACACATTAAATGTGAAATGGGGACAATGTTAAAAATATGTGTATAGTCTTTTGGACTTGATAGAGTATATTGTACCTTCCTCATGGGAGCGGTCTACGAATGCATTTTATTCCCATTTACAAGCATTTGGTGTGCAACACACTTTTCTATGCAGATTTAAAAAAAAAAAAGGTTTTGAAGAACCAGTACCACTTTCAATCGCTCTAGGAGCTAACAAATAAAAGTGTGATCTCTAGAGACTTTTTTTATTCGGCTTCGTTGATCAATTTCTTTACGCGATCCGAATAGGGATTGAATTTTCACATATTTCTAACTTAAAAGCAAGTAGGCTTTCTTCTACTTTTCTGATCGGACAAAGTTGCGCAGGTTAATTTGTAATTTATTCATGTAATTCAAGAAAAGTATTTTTTAAGATTATGTAGGAGTTATCAAAATTCTGGAAATACAGGGTGTGTTGCCTTTGTATCAGCCGTATAGCTTCTAAGAAATTGTTGCTTGTTATGAGCTTTAACACCGGAGTCTCTTTGTGCAATTTTCTAAAAACTGCCTTTGGGACAACTGTCTCTGATGCTCAGACAAGTGTTTCGAACTAGAAAACGTATTATGTATGTCAAAGTAAAATCGATATAATGCGCATTAAATAAATAAAGTGGCGAAATGTCTGTACCAACCCACACTACCTGAATTTGCAAACGAAAGTATATCAAAAGCATTATTACGAAACACAGCCAAATAAAAACAAAGTTGCCCTTGCCTTGATATCTAAACTCCTAAATAACATTGTGAGAGCATAAAAAATTAGCGACAGAATAATTGCATTAAATCGTATGATTGAACACAAGACGTGGAATATAGTTAGCACCTACGCATCGCAGAAAAAGAAATTTGTTGACGCTTTTCGTGAGTGCAATTTGACTGAACATGTCTAAAAATCGAGTTACGAGTACAAAGGCTGCGATGGGGGAAACGGTTTCGAAAACGAGAAACAATATTCTAAACTCATGCCTGTCACGTGGTCTAACTATACTCTATAGGCTATTTATTGACCAACAGAGGGCAAAAAGTCTTATACATATTTTTAAGACTGCGGAACAACCAAGAACAAACTCGGAAGATGTGCAACTGCCGAAATGTACGGACGACGAACAGGGACATCTGCTAATGAATTCTTTAAACAACAGAAAAATAACGTAGAATTTCTGCCAATGATCATAAGTCGATGTAAGGAAACCAACACTATAATAATTAAATTAAAAACTGAAAAATGATCCACATACCTAACGAACTATGGGTGATCTATGTCTCGTTTCATAAAATTGTGAGAAGCGATTGAATACCTCACCAATAGACCAGTGCCCAGTGAAGGTTAAACCAGGCAAAAACGACACGAAAAATTGCAACCACTAACAAACGGTAGAACAAATGTCACATACTATGTAAATATACGAAAGGATTCTAGACAGTCAACAAATGTATTGTTTTTGATTTCAATGGCAGTGGAAGGCTGGATTACATACAAAGATTCAAAGATTACGAATAATGATGAAGAAACATCGCGGCACTTCGGAGAATCAGCTCATTGTATTCATTGATTTGGAAAAAGCGCTTGATATACTATGTAGAGATGCCACAAATAGTGATTTAGCCCAATACCGAATACCCAATATTCGGCGACGCTCTATGCCGAAGCGTCGAATATTCGGTGGCCGAAAGTTAAATGTTCAGCGGGAATAACGAGAGAATTTGAAGTTTAAATTTAACTACACCAAAGCAATATACAAATCCGTTGCTTTTAAATGTCCTTTCGTGATATATGTAAATGCAGAGCCTTTATGAGTCCCAAACAACTTCTCTCCCTTTAGCAATGAAAGTGCTTTTATGAGCAACGCCGTGACAGTCGTCCGATGAGTCCGGAACGACCTCTCCCCTTTAAGCGATGAAAGTGCTTTTATGACCAAAGTCGTGGCAGTTATTTAGACAATTCCGAACCAACAAACTCAATTAAATTACTTGGGGTCTGTTGTTGTCGGTCGTGAAAAATCGTGACCTAATAAGAATTATGCTCATCCGCATTCTGAAAAGCAATAGAGGTTTTAGCTTCAGTCGAAGTTCGAACAACAGGTCGGAAGACAGAAAATTGTATGCAAATACAAAAACATCAGTGAACTGTTTGATCTTTCTAACTAGGTGATCTGAATAATAGCGACCACAGGACTAGTTCTAAGGTTCATAAATTGGCCGTGGAAGCGACGCATATATGTGGAAAAATGTATGCAATAGAAATAATCTTATGCATTACATATTTCAACAGTTAATAACATAAAAAGACGAAATAATTTAGAAATACTTAATTTATTTCATCAGTGTTAATAATAGTAGGGGCAAAATGGTTTAGACGTTAACCCATTAACGCCGAGGTGATCAAAATTTTTACTAACTTTTCAACGTGTTTATTTATTATGTTAACAGACCAAAAAAATAATGCAATACTTCTATTCCTACGCGAAATTTGATGCTCTCAGCTCAAAATTTCGATTAGACACCGACAAAAAAAAATATGGTCGATTGAAAAGTGAAAAACTTTAAAAATTTTCGAAAAAAACAATTTTTCGCATTTTTTTTCACAATGATACCGCAAAGATATCAACTTCTTACTATGATCAGAGGTGATCATGACACTCGAACATTAAGAGGAATTTTTTCCAAAAAATTTCATCGACGCGTTTTTTCAAAACGGCAGCGAGAATTAAAAAAATTTATAAAAATCTTAATCTATCGTTTTCTTAAAAAACATAAACATTTTTTAAGAATAAAAATGTCTTTAAATTAGTCAAAGAACACTCTCAAAGTTTTCCAGAATTTTTGGAGATATCACTATCCGAATAATTTGATTCATACTCTGCATGCGATGAAGCTGAAGATTTTGAACGTTTTCGTGACATAACAAATGTATTGAAAAAGTGAAAACCAATATTTTTATTATATGCTTTACTTATAATTCATGTACAAATTGTATAGAACATATGTGTCCATGTACAAGTGAAATAAACAAAATTTTATGTACAATTCAAGAAATTTTTTTTTTTTTTTAAAAAACGCGTGGATGGAATTTTCTGAAAAAAATTCCTCTTAATGTTTGAGTGCCATGATCATCGCTGATCATAGTAAAAAGTTGATACCTTTGCGGTATCATTGTGCAAAAAAATGCGAAAACATTTTTTTTTCGAAAATTTTCACGTTTTTCATTCTTCAATCGACCATATTTTTTTTTCTCGGTATCTAATCGAAAGTTTGAGCTCAGATTCTGAAAGAGCATCAAATTTCGCGTAGGAATAGAGGTATTGCATTATTTTTTTGGTCCGATGACATAATAAATAAACACGTTGAAAAGTTAGTAAAAATTCTGATCACATTGGCGTTAATGGGTTAAGTAATGTCTTAGGAAGTATTTGTAACAAGCCCTTGCAAAAAGAAGCTGTAACGATATGTAATAAAGAGGATTTGAACCTCGAAGCTCTAACTAGGCTCCGCAGATTTGAGATGAGGGACTTTAATAAGAAGCTGTGCTGAAACAATGAACAGTAATAAGAAGCTACGACCAGCCGTTGTTTAAGAGAAGATACAAAAGTTCTACGTCTATCAAAACTAGAAATTGCTCATTTTTAAATCTATTTTCCAATCAAAAGAACAAGAAAAGCAATAACATCACAGATCTATCTATCCCATAAGCATACAAAAAAAAGATGTAGACAATTTAAAACAATACCACATATGACTGCTTTCAAAAGCAAACAAATCGAAAGTAAATTTTAAACGAAACTATCAATAGAAACAGACAGAAACACTTCAATACATTAAATGTGAACTCTATGTCACCCACTTGAAAAGTGATTGGGCTTTTAATGTACTGTGACCGTTTAGACTTAAATGGCATGAATAGAATCGGAATTGAAATGCTTTTTAGGAATTGCTTCATACACTAATTCACATAGTAAATAGTCGACCAACAGAGCCACTTATGGTCAGAAAAGATTTAAAATCAAAATGCCCACAGAAGGTTTCATAACTTTTTTAATTTCTAAAAATTAGTAATGTGTATTGTAGTTGGGCATTCGTTTAAAATTTAAACAAATTATTTCTGTCAAGTTACGAGTACTACCCACTCGCATCAAACGTTGAAGTGCAATAAAATCGACGTACTCGTGGCTTGTTATAATATCCAAAACGCGAATCAATTTATCATTTCTTCAAGGTCCTTATACACCTACGAGTATGTGACCTGACCGTATGCATGTATGTACCTACGCCTAAGGGTGAATTGGATTGATGGACATCCTTTTACCACCACCATTCTTACACTCATACATAATTCAAATGAAAAATACACATCCTTACTTAATTAAGCTTGATCAAGTTCGTTTACCCTAACCGAAACCGTTTATCTACTGGGTGTGTTCAGCAATCCCACTGTTTGTGCATTTATTCGACCACCTACTACAAAATTGATGACCAGTAGAGCGCTACTGTTTTCTGCTTTTTTTTCTCTTTACTTTTCAATATCAACTGACTTTTACAAAAAAAAAAAAGAAAAAAAAATGAATAAAACAAAAAACTACTGCAATCCAATCGACTGCAGTGAACTTAATTGAACTCACCGGCACAGGTGTTGATGCTACTGCTGATGGTCATGGTAATGACTACAACCGCAGGTATTACGATTTTTAATCCAAAACATGTGGTCATGATGTTATCCATATAAAGAGATGCCAGCAGTTTACGCTTTATTTGCTTTTTCTGTTTTCTATTTATTTATTTTTTTTTTTGTATCACTGTTTTGCTGGTTTATTATTATTTATAAAATGTCACAGTGACATAGTATCGAATTTCAATTAATTAGAACTCCGCATGAATAAAATATGGGAGCTCCGAAAAGGACAACTAATCCAACACAAAATAACGTATATACGAGTAGATCTGTATTTTTTTTTTTTTTTCATTCACTTCCGGTAAGTGCAAAGATGCATCCTTTATAAAACACCAAACACAATTATAATCACTTTACTAATTAGATTCGTAGAATACAAGACGTTGAAACAAGATATATCCCTAATTTTACTTTTAGCCAATTTCCATCTACATACTTTCTTTATTTAGAAAAAACAAAAAACGTTTCTTCGTTAGCCCGTCGCGCGTTAATGCCGGGTTCAAACTGTTAAACACAGTGAACGCTCACTTTGTGGCAAGTTACTGTATGAGTACATCCTATAATCCTTAAAACATCTTTATAATACAAATACAACACATCATCTCAAAAAGATGATGACGACAACTATGACGAACGGACGAGACACGAATGACGAATACTATTCCGAAAAATTGGAAAACACTTCACTGACACTTTTCGTGCGAGATACTACAAACACGGGTATCAAGATGGAAAGCAACGACAGAACTGCTAGTGATGAAAAGGCAACCGTTGACAATGACTGAATTGTGTTGCTCTGTGTGTGAATGCGGAATACCCCCAAAAAGAAAATATAACAACAAATCGACCCACCAGTGTCAATGCCACCCTCGCTCGCACTTATTGTTATCAGGATAATGTATCTGGAAATATCAGACTAAAAGTTACCCTTAACATAAGGGGATGAAAGCTTTTCATTCTCCGTGACTTTCTCCATATGGCTGGCGTACTAAAAAAAAACAAAGTTATGTGCGTGTGACAGTGTTGAGAAAAAGTGTGCAGCCAAATTAAAATATACTTCAACAGAATTGAAAAAAATTTTTAAATGAGAGTGAATAGATGAATTGGTATTCAACATACTTTTGATAGTAGAATCATTTAGTTTGAAAAATTGGATCGATGATGAAATTATGACAATATTCAAATGATATCAAACAAGAGGTTGAACAATTAAAATCACTTAAAGATCGTTTAATAAAAATACTCTACAATAGCAAGAATATAGCCAAATTGTCTCATGGTATGTTGTATATCCATTAATAAAAATGAATCAAGAAGGGAGACTCAGCAATAAAAGCCTGTAATTGTCGCTGAAACTATTCAGTGTAAAATTAAGAAAATGCAAAGCCCAGTATTTTTTTCACATTTTATTTCTAAAACATAATTTTGGAACTTGGCAGTTTTGGTAGTGAAAAATTGTTTTGTAAAAAAACGATGCAATATCAGAAAAAATATAGTAGCTGAGGTACGTGGAACTCCATCATTCACATCTGGATCTAATAGTCTTTCTGATCGCGGTTCATCTTCAGAGATAAGTCTGCTGAACTTTTGGTATGTCCAGGCTATTACTGCGGCTTTTCTAAACACTCCACACAAGTCTTTTTCTGCCTGCACCATACTGTTGCCTTTTTGGAACTGAAAGCGTATACTATATCTCAAGTGAACTTCTTCGTTACTCATGTTGACAATCCGAAAACTAAACAATTGGCTAACATCTGGAAAACTTTACATTATTCACCTTCTGCAGTTACTTACCAGACCGTTTTTATTAATCTGGGATTTCTTGCTAACGTAAGGCAACGTATAGATGCGTATGTGATAAAAACCAAAAGAAATTCGCCCTTCTTCAAATCGGAGAAATACGGTATCGTAACGGCCGTGTCGAATCGGCTAATACGATATCGCCAAATTGTGTTAGTATTCTTGTCATTTAAGACAACTTTCCACGTTTAGAGGCTACCGCCGCTGACGCAAATGAAAAGTCAGATATAGCAATACTTTTACAACATACGTGAAGGAAAACCTGGATCGCATGGACGCAAGAGGAATAGTACGGTGCCGTGAAATAATGCCGAGCGAAAAACGCCAAATTCTAAAATTCGGAATTATTTCACTTTATGAATGCGAAATGAAGCCGAATTTCCATGTTAGGTCTTATTTCACTTTGCTGATGTGAAATAAAGCCAAATGGGCCTTATTTCGCTTTTAATGTATAAAGACATTCAGATAAAGATTCCTAACGTTTTTCAGATTTGCACCCTTGAAAATGCACCATGTCAAATCGACCAATTAAAATAACAACTAAAATAACGGATGGCAACGATTATTATAAGGCCTCGTAGAAGTAGCATCTTCCGACAGGTGCTGGTTCCTTAAATGACGAGAATGAGCCTCTGCAGCCGAACATCTTCCAGCTCTGCTAATAAGACCAACTCCACGCCTCCCCGTGGCACCATCTGGGAATCTCATTAGCGATTACGAAGTGATGGGGGCAAATGGCGAGTGTCCTGCGCCATAAATCAGGGTTAGTGTCGGAAAAACAAAACAAGACCTAATCCGGGCTAATCCGACATATTTGCAGCTCAGGCCGGTAAGGATTTCCAGGACTTAGTCAGGGTTTTGGAAAAGAGATGGTGGCGGACGAGCCCTATATGGGCCAACGGCAGCGCTCACATCCCGGAACGGACTACTAGCTTCGGTGTAACCGACCCCTCGTCCTAGGGGCATTCAAAATGGAACTGGTCCTCCAGGTTAGGGGTTGTGTCGCCGGGGTAACTGCCCGGCCATTTAAAAAAAACATAAGTTACGAAGCAGCAACAAGCCAGAAGACAAAAAGAAGATGGACGGATCTACTGTTGACAACCCACGCAAACGATTTAAGGACAATGAGCTTCGGATATGCACGTGGAATGTTAGATCCCTTAATAGACCACGTGCAGCCGAGTAACTAGCGGAAGTCCTAGACTGCTGCAAAGCAGACATAACCGCCATTTAAGAAATGCGATGGAATGGACCGGACAAAAAGAAGATGAAAAACTGCTATATCTACTATGGCATGTGGGCGAGCGCCTCGTAGCAATCCGCATCAAGGCTAAATTCGCCAACATTGGCCTTATATGCGCGCATGCCCCCACAGAGGAGAACGATGACGACACCATGGATGCCTTCTATGAGCTCCTTAACAAGACCTACGAGCAATGCCCTAGCTATGACATTAAAATTGTCCTCGGTGATTTTAATGCAAAGCTAGGAAGAGAGGGTTTCTTTGGTGGAACAATCGGAAAATATAGCCTGCACAACACCACCTCCGATAACGGATTCAGGCTAATCGACTTTACGGCGGGGCGAAACATTGTCGTGGCTAGCACACGGTTCCCATATCTCGACATACACAAGGGGACTTGGAGAACTCCTGATCAATCAACAGTCAACCAGATTGATCACATTGCGATCGACGCAAGACACTCCTCCAGTATTATGGATGTCCGTACGTTCCGAGGAGCCAACATCGACCTTGTTGTAGCCAAGGTACGGTTGCGGATATTCCAAACTACGCCAAGACAAACTAATGCTGTGAGAAAATTCGACGTCAGACGGCTACAATCACAAGAGATCGCCAAGTCCTTTTCCGATGGAGTGTCTCTTAATCTCAGCATCGAAGACCACTTGAAACACTGCCAAAACCCCATCAGATATGCCGCTTCTGATGTGCTGGGTTTCACTCGTCCACCACAACGAAACCCCTGGTTCGATGATGAATGCCGGCAAGCACATGCAGCTAAGCAATAAGCACGCAATGCGGCACAGCAAAAAAAGACCAGAGCTGCTCATGAGCTCTATGAGCGGAAGAGGAGAGACGAACACCGGCTTCTCAGGAGGAGGAAGAAAGAGCATGAGAAGCGCGCGATCGAGGAAATTGAGAGATGCTACTCCAGGAATGAGGTTCGGAAGTTTTACCAAAAGGTAAAAATAACATGCCACAGAAACAAACCCCAAACCGAAGTCTGTAGAGATGAGCAAGGAAACATCGTAGTAGGATCGCAGTCGATGCTGAGGATTTGGAAAGACCATTTCTGCAGACTGTATAACGGCGATGTCGGACCAAATACCGCTGTCAGGCAGAATCAACCTTTCAACTTGGACGATGATGACCAACAATTCCGTCCACCCGACTTGGATGAAGTGAAGATAGCTATATCGAAGCTTAAATCCAACAAAGCTGCTGGAGCGGATGGCCTGACTGCCGAGCTCTTCAAAGCGGCAGGCGATGACTTGGTAAGAAGCAAACACCAACTCATCTGTCAAATATGGTCGAACGAAAGTATGCCCGATGAATGGAACCTCAGCATTGTTTGTCCGATTCTCAAGAAAGGAGACCCTCTGAACTGCGCCAACTACAGAGGCATCAGTCTCCTTAACTCGCATATAAGATCTTATCCGCCGTATTGTGTGAACGCCTGAAGCCGTTCAACAACCTGATAGGTTGTGGACGGCTAAGCCTTGCGGAGAAAAGGGTGAGACCCGGTCAGCGAGCGCAGCGAGCCACCTACCTCGAACTTGAATAGAACCAAATTTCTGGACTGGGTGACTCACTTTGCTCGCTAATAAGATTTCACGCTTTTCTCCGCAAGGTTAAGCCACTCTCGTGACTTCGTCGCTCCGCTAAGAGTGTGCCAATTATTGTCAGGCAAGCGCCTATAGCTTTCTCTGAATTCGGCTTTATTTCAGAAGCAATGGGCGGCGTTATTTCCCTTTGTCATTGTGAAATAACGTCAAATTTTGAATTTTAGATTTCGTCGTTATTTCACGGCACCGAATAGTACGAGTACATGTTTCGGCATTATAGAAGCAAATATGTATGAATAAACTTCGTCAATGCGTACTTTTTCCTCACAAAGGAGAAGTAATCGCGAGGCAAACATTGTGACATTATTATTATGTCGTGTAAATGTTTCGAACAAGAAAACTAAGTATCGCAATGTTAGATCGCTGTTTAAACTTTCAAATGAAAGAAATGTCACAAAATTAAAATGAAGTTGCTCGCAGCTGAGCCCATAAAGAATATTATAAGGGCTTCAGAGTCAGCGATTGATTATGGCCATAAGACTGATAGTATTAGCACCTTTGCACCACATTTAGGAAGTGAGCCATCGGAGGATGAAAATATGTATTTTTCTTAATAAATTCTGAAGAACCTCAAAGGAATAAATACTCTTCATCACCGAGTACAATTTAGCCGACATGGCAGGGAATTAAACTTCGAATATGAAGTTTGTCCTGGAGGAAACAGTTTCGAAATGAGAAATTTAGCAGCAAGACATATATTACATATAACACAAGGGTTTACACTTACTTGCTTTTTTATTTAGATGGGGCTATAGTCTGAGGTGGACCTAATTCAATAACCCTTTCTAAAAAGTGCGATGTTTTTCTGTCTCTACTTGCACACCTCAAGGTGGTTGACTAGGTTGTTTATTTTTGTTGGATTCAAAGACTCTTTAAGTCGTAGAGTTAATATTTATTTCCTCTACGTGTTCAGGCAATTTCACACTGCTGATCGGTTTTTTTCAGATCAGATCTATGTTTCCGTACAGCTCGTGGTATTTGAAGTTATATCTCTTTCTCCAAAGTCCGTCAATGTAATCGTTCAAAAAATAAAGCATTCAAAATGACAAAGTTTGTCTTGCCCATGTTCATCCTTTTAGCGATGTAGAGCAGGACTGGGATAAATAAGTAGAGAGAAGTAAATAGAAAACCCTGACAAGGGGTTATTAATTGACTGCTCTCTAAGACCAAATAAACTGCGATTGTTTGATTTCTGGTTTTCATTATCAAATTTGTAATTGTCTATAGTGTAATTCTGTCTGATTTGTCGATGTTATGCATCCCTTCTTGTTGATATGCTATACTAGGCTTAGCTAAACTTAAGCGTTTAAACGAAACAGTGGCAGCTCGCCGTGATCTGCCAATGTCATACATGTAGTTGCTCAGACAGATCTGTACCTCTAATGCTGGGTTGCGAATTTTGTACAATTTTTTCAAATATCATCGAAACGAAGATCTTATTTGATGGTTTCGGCCGAAGCCCTGGTATCTGGTGCCGTAATTTAAGATTAATCATGTAATTTATTACTGTTAATAAACTTATAATAATAATATTAATAATAATGTGATGAGTTTGGCAGAGATGACAAAACTAGATATGATTCTGTATAGCTTGTCTCTATTCGAGTAGATGCTGTCATGTGCGTGTTGTATGGTTTTGGACTTCTCGGGGTTTTTTTTTATTTTAGATTTGCCATAGTGTGATTAACATAGTTAGATTTTACCACTTTAATAATGCAGTTGGTGACACCAAAAACGGGTTGATTATGATGTATAATAAAACAGTGAAAACGGGCGGGTTATGACGGAAAAAATAAAAAAGGAATGGTTAACTTTCCGCTATGTTTTTAAGGGCTAGCTCCACACAAGTAAAAAAATTTGGCGAACCTCAAAAAGACCTGCATACTGTTTTCATTAATTTGGAAAAGCATACGAAAGATTTCCCAAATACCTGGCGCAAAGATATCAAGAAGTACCGGAAACCTATGTAAGAATGGTATGCAATATGTATAAAGAGGAGGACATTGATGCAGCTAAAATCAGTTTTCAGTTGAATAAAACATTTTATACTTCACAATACCTATGTAACTCCTTAAAAAAGGAACTGCTTCTGTACAAAACTCTCCTATTCGTAATTACTATAATTATCTGCAGACGAGATTGAGGATTTAAGGGAACCGCGACTAATTACAACAGCTGTTATAGTGAAATTGTGGGAATGGATTCACTTTATTTCTAAGATTGGTTAAAGGTTTTTAGGAAATACAAAATTATTAAGCATGTACTGGTTCAAGTTTTTAGTATGATAAATACAATAACATGTAAAGGATTGATTTTGACCCTTTCACTACAAACAAATAGTCTTCCTCATGATATGGTATCAGAATCAATTTTTTTTGTCGGAATTCTGTGCTAATGGCAACTTAAAATAATGTGAGAATGTAATGATAAAATAAACTGGAATCTAGATCACATCAAAGTTACCTGCTTGGATACACTACCTACACTACGGCGGAACTAACTGAACTGGAGCAGTGAAGAGTGTAAGGAAGGACTTTTTATTGAACTAAAAAATGGTTCTGAGAGTGCAGCTTACACTCTGATTTACGAGTAGTTCAATGTCGTCTTGCGATAGCAACAGTGATGATGTTATGTGAAAACTAATTTTAACAAACAGCTGGCATACAGAGTCTAACAGGACGTATCATTGGCGTGCACATCAAACCCTTTATGGAGGGTTTTCTTACACTTCCGGAAATCAGATACAGTTTTACTTACTTGCTTATGTGGCAGTACTAAAAAGACTCTCCAGTTAGGCTGATCTTTATCTAACTCTTTCCAGTTGTGCACTCCAAGTTAGTTAAGGTCTTACATCTTCTTATGCTTGTCACTTAAAGTATGGTCTCCCTGTACTGAGTATTTTCTCCGGGTTAAATTTGAAGACTCTACTGGCCAAAGTAAAGGTGTCTATTCGGTCTAGATATCTTGGCACAAAACATCTGCCTCCGCTTCATCGCGATAAAGTAGGACAGGATGATCACGATTTTATAAAGAGTCTCCTTGGTTCTTTGGGTTAGAGCCTTGCTACAGTTGCCTTCTTTGTCCCAAAAGAAAACAGCATTTGGCAAGAGGGGTTCTTAGTTTTATTTCCGCTGCGGTGTTGTGGTCTGAATTTAAGCAGAGCTAAGTTAGTCAAAGTCCTTTACTACTTCGAAATTTTAGCATCAGTGTTGTGTGTCCCTTCGCTTGGACCGCTGTTCGCTTGTGACTTTCGGTCTTGTTTTCTGCAGGGGCATGGATGCATATTATACTACTGTTAGCAAAATTAACCTTAATCGTCATACGACGATCGCCCACGTGTCGGAAACTCAAGACTAATTGAATTGGTCTACCACATATGAAAAATCTGCAAGCAAATTAGCTCTGTGGTGGTTTCTGGAGATTCCAAAAGTAAAGTTAAGGTTTACTAATATGGCAAAGGCATGCACGAATAGTATTCGTAGCATAGTACTGCACTGGCCGGAGTTCTCAGAGGGCTCACATCCCTATACGAAAGATTTAAAAAACATGTCACGAATCAACTTTCTAAAAGTGTCCCATTTGGAACCAGTGTCGTCGAAAACTTCTCCTACATTCTGAAATCAAAGTAATGATCTTAATTGAACCAAGATTAGTTATTATCAATTATGTTTTTGTGAATATAAGGCCAAGCAATTCTTCACAAAACTGAGTACTTAACAACTAAATTGGGTATTAACTGTGAATGTGCGCTACAGGTATAATTTAATTGTGGCAGTGTGGGATAGGTGTAGGATGGATTCACTTGTAGTTTTCTTACTCTAAACTACTTATAGCTTATGATAAGCCCATGGAAGTAGACAGTTTCCTTATTAAGAAAACACACCTCCACCAGTTTCGAAAGACATATTCTGCTCAGCTTAGCAGCATTTAATACTACTTAGGTTATGACGATTTTTACTTATTTTTCTTCTGTCTTTATGGAGATTTTCTTGGCACATATTTCATCCCAATCAGCTTGACCCACATTGGAATTTCCAATTTGTTTATATTTTGAGACGTTCAAAACCATCTGAGTCAATTATTTATTTCCACTTTGACACGTACGAACGTACTTGTCATGGAAAACCACACAGCACTATCTAAATAATCTATCTCATCTTAGAAACGAACAATGCCAACTCAGTTGACTTTTCAATTTTTCAGTTCGTCATAAGACCCCTTTAAAGTAATGGTAAACGGAAAACAGTTTGTCATGCGGGGGAAGTGTAGTTTTTAAAACAGGTAGCCGCAGGAAATAGGGGTCAATATCTGTCGAAGAGTCTGTTGTTTATCACATTTCCCTTGGGATAATGGAAAGAAAGAAAACTGATTAAGAAATGTCATCTTGTCGATGCATGCACCTTGTGGAACAATGATGAGTCAATTGTTTTTCTTTCCTACAAAATTTCAGAAGAAATTTGCTTTGGAAAAATACATCAAACCCAGCTGAACGGACGATGTTGTTTTTTTGGTTACACGTATTGTAAGAATTAAGTATCATACACATGCATACTTATGTGTTTGAATATAAAATTTAAAAATATCGCCTTCAAAGTGACAAGCGTGGTTGAGTGAATGATTAGTTAAATTGCAGGCGAAGATAACAAGTAATTGATTGATTTCATGATTTAATCAGCTTAGAAAGGAGCAGATATTGGCTTTTTGTGTCTGCATTTTTACTTTTACATTATCTTTGGTAAATGGATTTTTCATTTATGTATGACCGGGGAAATCCATCCTTAATGCTTAATGCAGCTTTTGATTACAAAAATCTCATCATCGAGAAACGACAGGAATATTACTGCAAACTTACTTAAAAAGAACGTTTCTTACCTATACATACACCAATTTTGATATCGACGGTATTTGCATTGCATCTAGCTGATCAGCCTGTTTGGCAGAGATTTTTAAGGGAGAAAGCTGCTAATTAAGTCATCGGAACTGATGCAAATGCCTCCAATTCCTCGATCATAGCCAGATTATCCATAAAGACTTTAAGCGTGGCAACCATCTTATTACAACCAAATATCGTCTAGGCCACGGTTTCAAGCAATTTAAGTCCTTTATCATGGCGCCATTCACAGTTACATTACGGCCAGCCTCAGTTTTGAAAAATATGAACCGATAACTCCACCAGCTCATTTACCAACTGCTTCGATTTGCTTTGCACCCCAAATTCGACTATTTTCCTTATCAACCTAGTCATTAAGCAAGAAGGCGGGTCCATCGCTCAACAAAATTTTTGTCGAAGGCAGTGGATCTTCTTGAAGCTTTCACGACGGAAACAGAAACGATTCGGAAGAACGGCCGGAAAACGCTGCCAAGTTAATTCTTCATGGTCATTGTGTACACTCTCATCTACCACCGCTATATTCTATTCTCTAGATGTTAAATGCGGTCCATTTGGTCGCGTATTATCCAAAATTGTTTGAAATTTTTCAACGGTATAGCGAATTATACGTTCATAAGTTTCTCTAAGCGCACGAATATAATACATAATACAGCTTAATAATTTGGAAGCCAGCTTGTAAAAATCCGTCCTGGAAAAAGAACCTGTAAAAGTTTCCGCCTTCATGTTAACGCCATGCTCGGGCAACATTCAGTTTCCGCATTAACCAGCAAAGGTTGCATTTGAGGGGAGTCCTATCACCTCTACTATGGTTCACTTTGCCTCTACTTTGTTGAACAATTTCGATCGAGCTTAATAATTCAGATTTCCATGGGTTGTAGCTTAATCTTTGGCAAATAAAGTAATCACCTGAAAAAAATACCAAATATTTCTTTTTTTTTAAGAGTTTCTGGAACGTGCACAAAAATACATCATCAAAAAGAAATTGCCAATGATCGCACATCAATTTATACAGCTTTAAGTTGAAGCTGCAGCTTGTCACATGCAATTAAATCAGACTAATATAAGTCCCTATTCATAGGGACAACACGACCAATAAAGCTGCTAACACACTTACCAGAACGGATGCTAGATCTTCGTTTCGGGTCCCGGAACATTTGTGTGGCTAACCTGCCTGCTTAATAAAAATTTATCTAAAACAATGAGAACATCACGAATAGCTCTCTCTTCTCAAATTCGTTTAAGATATGCCAAGACATCTATTACATTTTTAAACAAGAGATAAAAAGATATGCTGTCAATGAACAAAACGAGGCCCAACATTTTTTAATGGTTTTAAATTAATCGACGTATAGGTACACGAGATACCATTAGAACGGCTTAAGGCGTACACACAATTAGGCAGATAATATCTGACAATACCTGTAGATAGTGGTCTACAGACAAGATCTATCATAGTTTGTATAAATGGAGCAACAAAATTAGCTTTTATAATATTTTTTTGATCAATGGGTGTAATGTTATCCGCTTCAAGACCCTTGATGTTCTTCAGGCGACACAACATTGAAAATATTTCTTTTTCACTTACTTCGTAAACGTAAATACCCTGTTGGAGTTGAAAATTCAAACTAGGTCCAGAATACCGGTCTCAAAACGTAGAAGGAGCGCAAAGTAATCAGAAATCAACTGCGTGTTGTACCTAGGACACTTCTTTCAGAATAAAAAATGTGTTTGGGAGTGCTGCTTTTAAGAGGAGGAAAATTCATCAGCGCGTCAAGAGCAGAATTTGACGTGCTAGGAAAAGACCAAATATCACCGAGACACATCGTTCTTTGGAGTCACGAATTTTCGTGAAAATTTTTCTCACTAGACAACCGATCTGTAAGACATAACTGGTCGTATCCTGATCATGTATTATAGATGCAAAGGACTCTCTTAGGTGAGAAGCCCCATGTCTTGCCGAAAGTATTGCTTTTATCCACAAATCTGGTAATTCGTTCACTAGCCGTGCCCTTTATCCCATTAAAAGTGTCAAAGGCACCTTCTATGTCAATGAAAATGCCCACCACTGGTCCTTCTGGATGAATCCGCTTTCAATTCCCACCAGATTTCAAAACGAAGTCCCTCCAATCGTCCGCGTTGTATTTTGGAAAAAGACTGTATTCGTAAACCTGGATTTTGTTAAAGAGCTATTTTCAGATTTTTACTACGGTACAATAGCCGATTTTTGACGACCTTCACGTCCTGTAGCGGAATGCAACAACGATTGAATTCGGAAACAAGGTGGCTCGAGGTGGTGCGTGATTAACAAAAGTCGAGGCGAGTTGATCGACACACTCTTGTTGGCTTAATCCACGTCGAAAGTCATAAAAAATCATCGGCCGAAAATGTTCACGATTTAATTCCATTTTCTTGATCATGATGAATGTTTCAAGTACCTGCACACAACACAGTTACTACTCGTATGACAAAAAATTCTGAATTCGATTACCATTTGAAATGTCAAACTTTACGATGATTATGTCAAATTTGACCTATTCACACTGGTGTCAGCATATTTTAAAGCTAAAGTAGCAACCTTCGTATTAGGGAAGCTATCATTTAAATGAGTCTGGTAATATAAAGGATCCTTATAAAGCACCCAAAGATTTTGAATTAATTACATTCAGTTTTATTAAATAGCTATTTATTTGCCTGACTGCAGGAGAATACATTCTGTAATTTCTTTTACCCACAACTTCAGGTATATGCATACCTCGGCTGGATCTGATAAATGGTTATCCGAGAGACTAGTGATTTGACTAGTGAATTTACAGGCCCTTCACACGAAAGTATGCGTTCATCAAATGTTTACTTTAATAAGTTGATTATTTCGTTTGCTGTATGGCACGTTGTATCATCCTACTGGAATCACATTTTTTCCACATTCGTGTTATTTAGTCGGGGAAAGAAAAAGTCATAAATCATGGTCATAGTCATAGTCATCCCTGACCGTAATATGCTGGTTTCCTGCATTTTTTAAAACGATGGTCCAATGACTCCATTAGCCCACAGACAACACGTTTGGCGTTTCGATTATCACATGTAGATTTAGAATAGAATTTTGCTTATTGACATACTCATTGAGCCAAAATGAGCATCAAACACAATTTTCCAATATATGCAAGTTGATTTTGGGTCAATTAACCAAAATTTCGACGCAAACGTTGGTCATTCGGCTTTAATTCTTGCACAAGCTAGATCCTGTAAGTCTTTAAACCAAGATTTTTACGAAAAAATTCTCCATAAGATGGAAGGAGAATGATTAAGCTGTTGTAAACGACCTCGAACCGAATAATTTAGACCTTCTTCAACACTCTTCTGAACGGATGCAATATTCTCTTCAGTTTGCACTCTTCTTATAGTTCTCGGTGCCACTGCATCTTCCAAAAAAAAATGCACGAAACTGTCAACAATGCGGCGAATAGAAGTGTCAGATGGTCGATTATGTCGTGTGGTATATGGTGCAAGTGCTCTATAAGTTTAGGATATAGAAAAATCATTTAGGAACCAAATTTCTTCAATTTTCTTACATAGTTGATGCATTTATGTCATCGCGATATAAATACAAAAACTACTGTATAAAAATGGCGCTGACAGTTTGCATTCTGACAATTGGTTTGACAGATATAAATGTCTGAAGTTAGTACTGCATTAAAAAAACGTAGCTTTTTTAAATACATATTAATTTTTTGATTTCAATAGATTAGAAATAGAATAGAAAAACAAAAAAAAGACTTGACAACCCCCCTACTTTGTGTTTGGTAAAGGAATTTGTCAGTACAATTTGTCTTTCAAATCAACTAACCGAAAATTCCAACCCTCACTGTACGTGTGAGTTTTAGTACCTTCCCCAACTTTAGAACAACGCTTACAACATGTAGTCATTCAAAAAATTCCAAAAGCTTGAAAAACTCTTACTCCATTCCTTAAAGCTTTTATTTCCTAAGGGTAATTGCGGTAAAAACCCGGCATTTCACTAAAGCCAAGTGTTTTGGCATTTGACAGTGTGTAATGCAACAGTTTGAATTTTGTTTTTCAATAGCAGACAAAACGATGGGGTAATGAGGGTAGCAAAAAAAAAGGTGAAAGTGTTGTAATCCCTCTTTTTTTTTGGCCTTGAAGGGTGACTTCAAGTGGCACACTATGTTTCCTACATACTAATAGACGAGAACAAATGCCTGAGTATGTGAAGGGCCTACTACCCATTCATATTGAATCATTATTACTGCTGCAGTGTAAGGGATATTCGAGTTTTAAAGGAGTTCGTCTCCCAATTAGCACAATTATTAAGGTTTCTATATAACTTTAGCCACAGGTAAACCATAGTTTCAGATACTTGTTTCATTAGGTAAAATAAAAAGTAAAGAAAATATTTGTTCCCTAAGGCGACTTAATTGATCTCGGAGGGGTCGAAAACTGTGCTATGGCCCAATTTTTCAGCGTAGGCAGCTCTTACTAATGAGCTTAGTTCATAAATTATAAAATTCTAGGATAAAAAATTAATCCCAACAGCAAAACACCGTTTTGTAGGTATTCTGAGGTATCCTCTAGTGAGAATGCACGTTGTTTCGTTTTTTGTTTTTCTTCAATTTACCAAATTAGAATAATTAAATTATGGTAAGTTTAACCATGAAAATAAAGGATTATGTCACGTCGTCATTTATTCAGTTGATATAAGGACTACTTCTTTATTAAGCAACCCACGTAGGGGATAATCCATCCGAGTCAAACCGTAAAATATTTCGCCATTCAATTGACATCATCCTTTTTATCCTTGAACTTTAGATTTAAACGAGATTTGTTGGATTCATGCCATGTGGTGGCATTTAAAATCATTTAAAAAAAAAACTCGTCCGCAAAGTGTTATTTGCAATTACATTGGCATTTAACTTTGTTTTGATACTCTGAAAAGTGAAGGCTTTTGGAAAAGTAGAAGTATTTGTGTTGGCGAAAACCTTAAAGGGCAAGAAATGAAAACAATCGGTTCATATAGCCTATGTTGAAAGATATAGTAACCCAAATTTAACTTATAACGAAAAAAACGTGTACAGTGTAACCACCAAGCTTCAAACAAGGGTTCCATGTTAGCTTAATCGCACGGTGTTACATCACATATAGGATTTTATCAGCGAAGAAACACTTTTGTATCACTACCAAACTGAAGTCGTTACTTTTTGGTCAAAATCTATTCAAAACCTTACTACGAAAGTCCGAAAACCTTATAAGAAATTTTGGTTAGAGCCAACAAGACAGCCACACGAGATTTGCATAAATTATAAATTGGCAACACTGTTTTCTGTGATAGTCGATTTGGCAGTTCTTGGTTGTTTTGAGGTTAGTTTGGTTTGGGAATTCATCACGAATAAATTCACGCCGGAACAACGTTTGCAAATTGTTCAAATTAATTTTGAAAAACATGGTTCAATTCGTGAAAGTCATCGGACATAACATCCATTTTATAGTGCTTATAATCGCTTATCAGGGCAATATATTCCAGAAACTATGGATCGTTTTCGAAATATGTTTAGTCTTAACGATAATACTCATGCCGTAAGATGTCGTATGGTGCGCGATTGAGCTATTGATGGTGTGCAGCCTAGTGTTAATGATGATCCAAGCGTATAAATTCGTCATCGAGGTCAACAATTAAACTTGTGTCTATCCACCTTATAAACAATTTTGCGTAAAGATCTTGGTTTACGTGCTTATAAAATCCAACTTGTATAGCAATTGAAGCCACACTATCATCGTTCGCTCCGATAATCCAGAAGCCATTGTCGCAGCACCATTACATCCAGAAAACGTCACCGTTTGTTGCGCTTTATGGGTCGGTGAAATCATTGGTAAATGTGTCTCTAAAAAAATGGTTAAGGTCAGAATGTTAAAGTTAACGGCGAGCGGTACAAATTACTAACTTTTTCGTACTTCAATTGGAAGGCATTTTTGTTGAAGGCATGTAGTTTTAGCAAGGCGGCGCCAGACACTGCCGAAATGCAACCTGATTTACGACTTACATATTACGCCATGTTCGAACCAGTCGCGACGGCAACATGTCCGAAATCTTATTCAAACATTTTCTGCCTAATAAGGCCAATTTTATTGATATGTTATTTCTGTATTTTATTTCAAATTGAAGTTCTAAGCGTCTTCTGCTTCATAAAAAAACGTTATCTTCGACTAAACGTCGACTAAATATCTGCAGATTTTTCATAATTTCACGATACTACTGACGAGTAATATGGAGCTGTGATATATCATCCTTGTCTCTAGCTTATTTCTTTTATATTCAGAATGATTAAGATGTCAGTGATGTCAGTGGCGCGTTCGTGAGTATTTAGACAAAAGTGGCGAAAATGGGTCCGATCCGAAAATTCTTCGAATCCGCCCTCGAGGGACGGCGCAGTAGAGGAAGACCGAGACTTAAATGGCGCATGCAAGTGGAAGGGAACCTCAGGCAACTTAGCGTGCGAAACTGGAGGCAGCTAGCACAAAATCGAGCTAGCTGGAGACGCTTGTTGATTGAGGCCCATGTCCACCCCGGACTGTAGCGCCACCTAAAGTAAGTAAGTAAGATCTTTTACAGTACCTTCTGCACAGTTGACGTGAAGTTGGCTCTGCTTCATATAGAGTGTATGTACATAATTAACTCACAACAGAACGAATAGCGTGCTCATTTGATCGATGTATAATATATTTATGATGACTTATCAAACCTACATGACGTAGAGCTGTAAAAAGTTAGAGCAGTAAAAAAAAACACATGCTTGTGGGTCTTGTGTACTATTTTGTGGTTTTTCCAATTTTTTTAAAAGATTTTCGCACTCCCCAATCAATGTTTGAGTTAAAGTCGCTGTTATTTCGATCAATGCCTATTTTTCATATTCTGGCAGTCCTTCAGCAAGAATGTTATTTTTATAACTTTTTTCTAGGCATGTTAAGGAGTCAGCATTGAAAGGAGGAGGGTTTATAATGGAGTACATATTAAGCAGCAAGATATTTATAACGGGCAAAACAAAAGTTCTCCAGGACATTTCAAAAATATGTTAACCAGCTATGGAAAGGATCACGATGTATCAGAAAACGTCTGTTAGTGGGTTTGAGGTTGAACTGATGAACATTCGTAGTGAGATAGATGTAACGGTTAAAGGCTGGAAGGAGTGGAACCTTAAGAACTTTAGGAACAGGTGAAGGTATGATAAGAGGCAGAAAATAGGACGTCATTTGAATGTGCAATATTGGCATTACCTCATTTTATCATAGCAATTATGTACCTATAGCAAATGTAGCAATATCTCAGGAGAGCTTGATCAGCTATGGATAATGTAAAGTTTTTGAATACGACAAGGCCAGTTTCATTCCCGGAAAATGGCTGAGTGTTCAAATTTTACTTTGGCGAAATCGGACAAATTTGTGTTTTGGAAGCATCAAATATCACTCAGTTGGTTCTGCCTCAAATAACAGCACGCTTAATAATAATGCCGAGAACTAAACCGAGTAATGGGGCACACCAGCATTTGTTTTGTGGATATCAGACTTTAATTCATTCAAGACAACTAGAATTGAACGTTCTAAAATGTAATTCCTAATTCATAACTCTGTCAAATTCCTCTACAATGTGCATCTATCTTCCCTTCACCAGATTGATGTTGAAATTAGTTTTACTTTTCGGTGAGATACTCCGTTGTCATCAAATCGTCAGTGGATCCGTTGCTAGGAAAACGGAACGGCTAGTCATTGAGATACATATGTGGTGATATTTCAGGAGCTGAAGCCTTAACAGCATTTTCATGACCTTGAAGGAGGGCAGAGAAGTATGCTTTAGAGAAATGTTTTCCAGCTCACTTAGTGTGCTTTTGCTACCTTCTTAAAAAAAGGGGTATATACCAAATCTACCAGAGGGTTCATGTAAGATATATTAGGAATGCAAACCACTCTTACTACTGCACGAGTGCGTGAGTAGTTCAACTTTAGGCGCATAATAATAAGCATAATCACAATCAAAGAACACAGTAAGCCGATTGCATTTGTTCAAAGAGCTAAATTATAATAAAAATAAACGTTGGAATGGAGTGAGAGGTAGAATTTTCTATGTTTTTGACGAACGACCATAACTGCTACGACCTTTCGGACACTATCGGTTTTCAACAATTGCAACAAAGCACTTTTGAGAAAAGTGGTGCAGTCATTTTTTGACCATTTCAACTTTATTTCGGTTTTCCTCTGTCGGGTTGGTCTTATTAGACAAAAAAAATAATTTCTCTAACTCAACTTTTATGCCTTCTCTTTTGAACTGATGACGAACAGATACTTTTCTCATTCGGAAGCGATATCCTTGCCATCTCAAATTGGATTTCTCGTTCTGTCATCCTTTTAGGAATCTTTTCGCTACATGTAACCACACAAATTTAGATGATTTGACAAGCAGCTCGAAAGCACATCAAGGGTGTAAATAATTATCAGAGTGAGAAGTTAAAAACACGATCAGAGTCAAAAGCGACCTAACTTTCGACGTCACGTGTTTGTATGTCCACCTCGTGCCTCTGTCTGGCTAGAACCACCCATCCAGAATTATTGTATATATATTGGAATCACACGCAATAACAATTTTAGTATGGGGGATACAGAGTTTATCCTTTTCTTTGGAAAGTGTCAAATAGCGTATCAAACTCAAAAACAGTCCAAAGTAGCGGATAACTTGCTTACGAAGGTAGAATTTTAATCACATGAAGTTGATATCCGGATTGAAATCTGAGATCTGGTCCAAGAGAGTGACAAAAAAGCTGACATATATTTATAGACGTTATAGTTAACAAAGGAATGATATTATAATTCCTTTACTCGCGTTGGTTAGTTATTTTTGGTGTAATTTACCAACAAATAGCGTCAGAACCCAGGAGCAGAAGATGTCTGACTTCGCATTATTATATTATTTTAGTGACTTCCTAACAATGCAGCCTTGAAATCAAACTAAAAGTATTTTTTCCATTCATGTACATCGTTTTGAGATCAATTTCGGCTACGCATTCAGAGAATTTGAAGATGATTTTGGACTTTTTAAACAAATAACTTTCCGATTGACGTTGACGTTGTTGAGGAGAATTACGACAAGCTAAATGGTAATACGTATTCGATAAGACAGGTATTAGTATAACAACTAAAAATCAGCTTAGCTGCCACATTTCCTTGACTGCATACAGTGCGCTCTTATAACCAAACGTCGGCCATGTGCAATAACTGCCCCATTAATGATTTAGTGATTCCCTTATCCATTAGCAAAGCATAATCACCATTTCATAAATTCTAAATTAAAAACCACACTCATATTACTCTTCATTTTCTGAGTCCTTTTTTAGTTCAAACACATTATTTTACAGATATCTTACTCGTAGTTGCGTTCTCTCCTCGTTCCTTCTGTTTGAAATTTCTCACTACAGCAATAGCAATTTAGCTTGATAATGTTTTGTAAATACCAGAGCGCCCTACCGTACAAGTGAAATTATTTTCTAACCATGCTTACCCTTAAAATGGCCCCAGCGCTCATATACAATACAATCTCAAGGATGTCCCCACCAGAAAAATTAAAAAAAAAAAACTATGATATTCAGCGTTTGAGAAGAATTCTGAAAGTCAGTTTTAAGGCAACACCAACGACCATGATGGCTTCATCCCATCTTGGTAAGTCAGGGTGGCATATCATATTATAAAACGTTTCTTCACATTTTTCAACATACATAGGATAAATAATTTGTTGTGTTCTCTGGTATTTCAGCTGTACTCATCGGCGTCGTCCTTATTTCTTTCTGCGTATATCCTCAGTTCCTCGTACTCCTTCCGGATGAGAATGTCTACGTTTTATTACTACCCTGACTCAATGGCACGTTCAGATAGTCGTCACGTAAGAATATGAACTCTGTTTACTGAATTGGGTTAGCAAATGAATCGCGACACTATTTTACATGAATTTTTATAAACAGTTTGCTTAAAATCGATAGTACATGGATTTTTTGCAATATGATTCTATGAATAACATGAATAGGAAGACATTGAGTTGTGGACATGCCTTTATGACCGTATCCAGTGTTCAAAGAACAACACTCTGGAACAATCAAGTATAGATGTCAAAGGGGCCCAGAATCCCAATCTCTATGTAATGTTTCTGATGTAGGAAATCAAATCGAGGATAATAGTGTTACTTTGGTACGTCACTTGTTTTGATATGAAATGAAAACGGGGGGATTCCTAGACGAAGTCATCTGTGTTATCAAGATTTTGAAGCAACATGCCTTTCTAAAGAACTTCGTAATTTTGGAGCATTTTCAGAAAATCAACAGACTGATACCGGAGTAGATATGGAGGCGGGTGAATCTCTTATATCTCAATATCAGCAATCACATTTGTCGAACGAAATATTATCACTGGCGAACCACGCCAAATTTGTATTTAACGCCAAATCCAATAAAAAAAAGAAGCCATTAGCCGTCGTTCGGCTAATCGATCTTGCGGCAGCTCGTAAACGGTGCTAAAGATATTACCCAATTATTTAGGATATAAAAAACAAGCTACTTATATCTCCGGTTTGTTTTTTCAAATGTTCAACACTTAGACTTGACAGAGAGAACAGCCGAGCTAAAGAAAGAAAAAAAACCGAAGGATCTAAGATAAACTGCTAGCCTACATAATTACTATCTTAGTCTATATTGTAAACTTAATGTAGATGCTGACATCTTTTAACTCTGCAAGAAGTAGCACTAAATTCATTCGCCATAAAATGACCAAAATAATTATATTTCCAAAGCTGCAATCCAAATTACTCAAGTGCTTATAAGTACGAGGCTCTCAATTAGCATAACGAAATGACAAACATTCAAAGGTCCAAATCTCGTCTCCAACCCTACTCCCGTGGCAGCTTAACTCATAGCTCGCCTATTAAATCAAAATAAGGTTGTCTGCAACCCCGAAAATGACAGTGTTTAGTGCTTTCCTCTGAGGGAAATAAACCTCCAGCACTTTCCTCGTCGTCTTGCCCCATTTGCCTTCTGGATACTATAGGAAAACAGTCACAACAGTCTGATGACAATAGCAGAGAAAAGAGTGCACTATTAAAAAAAAAAACACTGTGGGACTGGCAGCCCGTGGCCACGGCCTAGCGTCTTGACCCTCATTTGTATTGCTTATGTTGTCATTTTTATCACATCTGAGCGGGGCCTACGGTTTATCGCCGAGTCCGAACGGCACTCCTTAGAAGCTTATTCATAGGCAATTTTACTCTCGGGAGTTCGCCATTCTCCGCCGAAGGGCGATTTTATTGGAAATTATTGGTGTCCCAGCCAGGAATCGAACCCAGACTCTCTGCGTGATAGTCAAATGAGCTAACTATCGCGCCATCGCAATCGCCACTATTGGGATAACAAAAATCATGTTGCACAGTAGACGCAATCGAGGGATTCCAATAGCGATTCGGAACAAAGAAGTATTGCGCAGTGATCATATTAGACATTACAAATTGTTTCAATTCAGCAAACTAGACCTTTATAATGAATTCTTCGGTTAGAATGGACTTATTAAACTATATCCTCAGAATTTTATCCAGGTACTTCAAGAACGGTTAGCTATATAATAATACTGTCGAGGGAACCAAACACTGTAACGTTACAGTAGATATGCCACAAGGATCCGTCCTAGCCCCTTTGTTGTGACATGTTATGTATGACGATATCCTCAAGCTCCAGAAGTAAAGACCTTAGGCTTTGCGGATGATATTGCTATCGTAACCGTGACCAAGCACACCCATAAAGTAGAATCGGGAACAAACAAAACGATATCCCGAGTCAGAACATGGCTTGAGAAAGCAAGACTAAATTTAGCTAAACGTAAAACAGGATTTTTTATCACAAGCAACAAGGCCGTTAAATAGGTGCATGTAAAGCGTAAGAGATCGAAATAGATAATTAAAATGGCATAAGAGTACCTAGGTAATAGGATTGTTGATAAACTTAGCTTTAAGGCCTACCATCGATCACCCGATAAGTCGGTTATGCAGTGTTCAGAAAACATTAGCACAAATTTGAACTGACTGAACTGAATAGAACTAACAAAACTCGAGCGTGAAAGAAGGCAGCAGCTAGGCATAGAAGAAATAAGAAAGGTTCGGAGTGGGTGTGGTTAAAATAAAGAATTCCATTGCAACGTGAGCACGCGCATATAGGGGCACAAAAGCATACATAAATAAAAGTCACAGATACGCGTCACATGTAAAGAGCAACAGCTCCCCCTTTATTTTTCTCCCGACGCCCATATACAGGAATACAAACACTTCATTCTGACCGCAAATAAAAGTCTGCTGGCGTCAAATCTGGTGTCTCGGTGGTCAGTCAAAATCGATATCAACCGCCCGAAGAACAATGGTCGCAATAAATTGATTGTTGCTTTATCTGTATGGCTTGTAGCCCCGTCCTGTTGAAAGAAGAAGTTATTCATTTCATTTTCACGAATAATCGGCATCACAAATTCCGTTGTCATAGCTCAATAACGCTCACCATTGAGGGTTGCCGTGGCTCCACCATCGTCTTCGAAAAAATACGGTCCGATGATCATATTCGTCCAAACACCGCACCTGATGAAAATTGGCAACTGGAAAGATATATGTGTCCTCCCGGTTGTGGTTAAAGTAATACACAGCCAGAATAATTCTGGATCAAGTGATAAAACATCACGACTCTACCATCGATGTTAAACAGGCTAGATTTCGAGACGGGTCCTCCTGAATCAGTGATAAGATCCACGAAGTTCTGCCTTTAGGAAATATGGGTTATAACAGGCTATATAATATATGGTTGCTTTCTTTGCGAGTGGGATAGCCGACTACGATCAGAACATTTTTAAGAGAGAATTGGCTGCTACGGCACTCTTTCATACCGGGACAAAAAACAAATTTAAAAATAAACCTTTAGTTGATTCAAATAATATTATTTTGCTACCGCTACATATCAAGTTCTGACTCATCAAAAATTTCGTAAAACGCTTAAACAAAGACGTCCCTGCTTTCAAATTTCTCAACCAAAAGATCCCCAAGCTTAATGAGGCAAAAATTAAAGAAGCCGTATTCGTAGGTCCAGACATTGAATAACTGATTAAAGATTTATCTTTCACATCTACTCTAAGCCTGATTGAAAAAGAAGCATAGAACGCTTTTATTGAAGTGACCAAGAACTTTCCTGGAAACAATAAATCCGCCGATTATTATAAAAAAATAAAGGTGATGCTGGACTGCTACTATAAAATGGGATGCAATATGTCCTTAAAGCTGCATTTTCTTCACTCTCATTTGAATTTTTTTCCCGAAAATATGAGGAGGGTTAGTGATGAATAAGGAGAACTCCTTCATCAAGATGTTGCTGCAATGGAGAATCGTTACCAAGGAAGATGGGAGCCTACCTAATATGCTAGCAGACTTCTGTTGGAGCCTCGTAAGGGATACCCCTGAATCCCAGTATTAGAGAAAAGCCAGTCACTCAAAAAAAAACATCACCATTTCAATCAAAGCAAGTGCTAAAGTTTTGTAGGAAAATCATAATTTTTGATTTTCCGTCTTATCTCGAAATTTAAATGTGATGGAAAATGTTGGTTTATACGAGGGCGGGTCAATAAGTCCGTGACTTTTTGAATTTCTGACCTCTTTACTGAAACAGCAACACTGCTCCTGTCAACAGGCATCTGTCAGTTGACTCCTGTCAAAATTTAAACTTGCTGCGTCAGTTAGTTTGTGTTTGACAGCTATTTTTATCAGACTACTCACTAATTTGAGGAGAAAATGGAAAAAAGTGAATTTCGTGTGCTTATTAAGCATTATTTCTTGCGAAAAAAAACCATTACCGAGACCAAGGCTAAGCTTGATAAATACTATGGGGACTCTGCACCATCGATTTCAATGGTAAAAAAGTGGTTTACTGAATTTCGTTGTGGCCGTACAAGCACTGAAGATGCCGAACGTCCTGGACGCCCAGTTGAGGTCTCTACACCCGAAACAATCGAAAAAATTCACGATATGGTGTTGGCCGTCCGAAGATTGAAAGTGCGAGAGATTGTGGAAGCCGTAGGGATCTCGCATGGCTCAGTGGTTTCAATTTTGAATGATCACTTGGGCATGAGAAAGCTTTCCGCAAGATGGGTGCCGCGTTTGCTCACAGTCGACCACAAACACATGTGCAGTTGCCATGGCAAAAATCCATGAATTGGGCTATGAATTGCTCCCTCATCCACCCTATTCTCCAGATTTGGCTCCGAGCGACTACTTCTTGTTCCCAAACCTGAAGAAATGGCTTGGTGGAAAAAGATTTGACTCCAATGATGAAGTCATCTCGCAAACAAAGGCCTATTTTGAGGACCTCGACAAATCATTTTTTTTGGAAGGGATAAAAAAATTGGAGAAGCGTTGGACAAAGTGTATAGAGCTCAAGGGAGACTACGTTGAAAAATAAAATTATTTTTTTATCAAAAAATCTGTGTTTTAATCCAAAAGTCACGGACTTATTGACACGCCCTCGTATATTTCTACTAGGTCAATAATATGAAACAATAATCACATAGTAATATATTAGATAATTTTAAAAGTTTGAGTTCGTTAAGTAGTACCTATTCTTCACTCCGCTGAACTTCGCAAGATCTTCGGTATTGGGAGGCATGGAGAACTATATGTAAGAAGAACAAAATGCGCGGCCGTTTTTGACCCCAATGCCTACGACGCACACTGTACTATTTTGCAAAACTAGCGGAACTTTATTCGTGGTGCACTTGAAACAAACAAATGTATGCTATAGTGTAAAATTCTGTAATTGTAAATATTCTATGAGGTTTATTGAAACTTACCCGAATAATATGTTTGATTACACTTATAGAACACATATAACACTAATGTACATTCTTGTATTTGACCACAAAATCTGTGTTCAAAGTTTTTTTTTTCCAATGTTTTCATTTAAAGTTTCGAAAGATAATTATAGGATATGTTTTACCTTTTTTTATTGTTGCAGATACTTTTGAAACTAAAAAAAAACGTAAATAATTTTTATTTTGTTATTATTATTTTGTTGTTAATTAAATTAATCTTCTTCATCTGAACTTGAATCATCTTGATCTTTTTCGGGAAAATATAATAAAGAAGTACATTCCGGTGGGAGTGGGATTTTTTTCTCGATTGACTGTTGTATTTCGATCAGAGAGATATTGATCTAGTGCAGTAAAAATTTGTTTAAGATATCACGATCGCGAAGTTTTCCGGCTAAAATACGAGTACTCTCGAAGCGCCTATATTCCTTGTTACTTGCTTCATGGGCCTCTTCGGATAACTGTCCAAGTGGTAGTGATGCATGTTTTTGTATTGAAAAGAACTTAATTTTGAGTTCACCATGAGTAAAAGTGCTTCTTCTGTGGGAATGATTTTGTTTCCCTTTTCTTGGCTCAGTCTAGCCTTTTTCAGATTGGTAGCTCTTCCAGGGGAACTACTTGCAAGCTCCTTTACAATATTTGCTGCATCTCTTTTACCCTATGAACGTAAGGTTATTTCAGCCACAAGCGCGATTTCGCTTGGTGTTTTTGTGTTTACCAGTTCTTTAATTTTTCGTCTATGAACTTTTTCGGTTTCGGTGGTCGCCCACGATTAATCTTGGAACTTGTTCAAGAAAGTGTTTTAGAAGTTAAATTTCCCCATTTAACCATGTTTCGTTGACTTTCTTGAACCTTTCTATACTTCGGCCACTGCGATTACATATACCAGAGATTTTTCAATTTATTGGTCTTACATATATATGCAGCACTCGGGGGATATTGTCTGTGTCCACGAGAGCGAAGACTCGCATAATTTATGTCGATATTTTCACATTGCGCTCATCTTTCTTAGAAGCTTCCAAACATCTTATAGGTATTTCTTGTTGCTTCATTTTGTATATAACCATATTCAAAGAAAAATATTTAATTGATGTGCATACATTAAGCAAAAACTTTAAATGGATTCTGAGTCATAAAACACAAATAGAAATTTTAAGTATGATTTTGAGACGGATACACGCGGATACATTTTAAAAAGGCTCCACAAAGTCATAAAACACAAACAAAACATCAGTTTGAAAATTACTTACCTTGAGAGCTTAGAATATATGAAAAAAATTCTAAAATAAATTTGGGGGGCTAAACTTGTTTTTCACCTAAGCACGCACTGATGAACTTGATACAAGAAGTGCAACTGGCTTTAGATTTTTCTTCTGCAGAACTAAGCTAACGTTTGTGATGCTCCTAAACAGTTAGTACCTATTTGTTTTTTATTTTTGTTTTTGCATACAAGCTGTTGCTAGCAGTTTTACCTTTCATATGATACCAATTTTCTTTCATTTGGACTATTTTCAATTTTCATTTGGCTAGCTGTAAGACAAGGTGTAATCTAGTTATTATTCTACAGAATAAGGGTGCTTAGCGAAAGTTTTTTCCCCACGAAATGGGCTGCAGTAAATACGATAAAGTTAATTATTTAACAAGTAGTACGCAAAAATGAATAAATTTTCGATCACGGCAATAGATTTTGCACAAAACTTTATCAAAACAACACTGCTTCTCGAATCACATATGTACCTCTCGAAAAGTGAGAGTACACTGAACAGATCAAGGACCATGATGTGTATTCAAATCAAATCAGTTAATAATAAATTATTTCGTCCTGCATTAGTGTACTTGAAAATAACTGTCGGTAAAATAAGATTTGACGACGTAAATATGACCACGAAGCAATAGACTAGCTAATCAGAGGCATGTTCAGAAAAACATAAAGGTTTAGTCCTTCTTGAGCACTCTCGTTCTCTATGGAGTAGGGAGCTTTCAAACAATTTATAAACCAGACGGTGTGCATTTTGATATAGTGAATACAATGGAAACAGTAATATTGATATTAGAAATACCACTTAGTTAGCACGCCCTCTAACTCATTCCAAAACTGAGAAATAATAATTTACTGTGATACATTACCCCGTGCTAAATTACATGTGAAGGACTGCATAGCAGTAACACACCGAACGATTTTTACTTTACAAGAAACCGCAAAATAGTCGATTTCTTGTGATTCCAGCAACTCCCATTTCGGTATGCATTCCGTGTAAGGATGTAATTCCATCCATAATAAGCTTTTATATCCACAATGCATGCAGCATATCCAGTCGACATTCAATAAATAAACAAATCATAGAGTCTCGCACCTAATATACGGATCCCGGACACGATATATTTAAGCAAAATAAACCAGATACAAATCGGGAACAAGCCATAATATCGACCGCGTGCTTTTCGAAACAACATACATTTGTTTGTTATTACAGATGATGTGTTCCATAAACAGCTGAATAGCTGAGCTACCAATTAGTGTGCTATGTTAAATGCTTTGAGGATTTCTTTTACGTATTCGAACTTAGAGATTGTTTTTAAATTATTTTAACCCCAACCTTATGACGGCAAAAGCATCAATAAACAATATGGGTTTACTGAAGGCATGAAGCAGATATTCAAAACATGTTCGCGTGGACTTATTGGATAATATCTACTTACTTCGATTTAAATTTAGAATTTTCGCATCATTAAAAATAGGATTGCCAGGCTATTCCTATTACATTTGATCACTGAAAAAAAAAAAAAACATCAATCAATGTGGTAAATCAGTTAGCATGGAAACTAGGTGAAACATTGATTCGAAGAGTGTTCAGATAAGTTGTCATCTCAAAGAGAAAATGTACGTACCATTGGATATATTGTATTTGTACGCGTTATTGGTTTCAAAGGTCACAAATTAAGAACCAGATGAGTTATACTGTAACTGACTTCTACTTTAAACGGCGCAACTAGCAGCTTTTTCCATTTACAGTGTATTGGCGATAATGGTCTGGAACTATTCCAATTAAGTATGTTTATACCCCTTTCCATTTCGTCTTCCTTCCTGAATGGCATTGTTTAGGACGAATTCAATGATATTCGGGGCCTTTGATTTGATGTTCACTCGATTAGCTTATCGCAGCCATCCAAGAAAATAGATTCAGACCCTTCTGGGATGCAGCTACTTACTTTAAGTGGCGTTACAGTCCGGGATTGACCTTGGCTTCAGTCAACAAGCGTCTCTAGCTAGCGCGACCCTATGCTAGCTGCCTTCAGATTCGCAGGCTAAGTTGGCAACTTCCACTTGCATTCGCCACCTGAGTCTCGGTATTCTTCTACTGCGCTGTCCCTCGGTTACGGATTATGCTTATGCAGCGCTGGTGCCTCAATTGATAGCGATGCCTAGGTAGGGAAAGTCCTAAACTACCCCAAAGTTATAAACATCGTTCTGTCCGAGACGTCGATGTTGGGTGTCCTTTTTGCTTGACAGCATAAACATACTTGGTCTTGCCCTCATTGACTCGCGGAAGCACCACTGACATCACTCTGATTTCATCCGATTTTGTCAATACCGACGGCGTATGCGAGTTATTGGACTGACTTTTGTAGGATTGTGCCTCTTGTGTTTGCTCGTGAGTTTTGCACTATTCTTTCAAGTATGATGTTTAAAAAATCGCATGACAGCGCGTCGCCTTGTCTAAATCGCTTTTTGACATCAAAGGTCTCGTTGAGATTTGCTTTGTTGATATTCAGCTTAGATATTTGCTATCTTCTCTTTATCCAGGTCGAGTAGACTAAATTGTTGGTCTACATGATCCAGGTTGAAAGGTTCATTCTGCCTGACAGGGGTATCTGTTTTATCATCGCCGTTATACAGTCTATGGAAATGATCTCTCCAAATCCTCAGCATCGACTGCGAGGATTCTACTATGGTGTTCGAATGAAATGAATGAAATCCAGGACATCAGTAGCGGCATCTCTGATAGCTTTTTGGCAGTGTTGTCACTGATCTTCGATGCTTGATGATCGATAGTCGATTTTTTAAGGGATTAAGAGAGACTCGATCGAAAGGAAAGGGATTTTGCGATCTTTTGCTATTGTAACCGTCTGACGTCGAAATAAGCTTGTCTTGCCGTTGTTCGCTACAACAAGGTAATGGTCCGAGTCGATTTTGGCTCCTCGGAACGTTCGGAAATCCATAATACTGGAGGAGTGTTTTGCTTCGATCGCAATGTGGTCATCTGGTTGACGGTTGACTAACCAGGAGTTCTCCAAGTCCTCCTGTGGACATCGAGATGTGGGAAATGCCGGAAAATCGATTAGCCTGAATCCGTTTTTAGTGGTGGTTTCATGCAGGCTGCATCTTTCGACAGTACTACCAAAAATACCCTCTCTTCCTAGCTTTGCATTGCACGTCATAGATAGGCCATTGCTCGTAGGTCTTGTTCAAGAGCTCAAGAAGGTATCTTTGGTGTCGTCATTTTTCTCCTTTATGGGAGTGAACCCGCATATCAGGCTAATTTTGACAAATTTAGCCTTGATGCGGATTACTACGAGCCGCTCATTCACATGCCGAAGACTCAAGAGTCCTTCTCTAAGTTAAACAATTTATGGAAAAAGTTTTTCAATTTTCTCAGCACTTGCGTTGAGATCACAACCCGCTGTAACTCTTTTGCAGCTTATGAGCTCTCATCATACTCATCATCATCATCATCATCTCATTAGTAGTTGGACGAAACGTAGCATTTTTGTTGGGTTGTTGACAGCTTTGAAAATTGGTTTGCGTCAAAATGTTTTCAGTGTAGGACGTCAGACAAAGTTAAGAAATACTCGTACTTCAGCCGCAAAGGACGCAGAGTTTTTCAGATTGCCTCCTTTCGAAATCAGGCATTCTGTTTACTAAGAAAGTACTTTCTGTCCATGGCAATGTGATCAATATGTTTCATGGTTGAGGAATCAGGATATTGTCAGGTACCCTTCTATTCGGTTTATAATTGACCAAGTAGTCGCCGAAACCGTTGATTTAAAAAAAAGTTTCACTAATGTTTATACGATGTCATGCCATCCTTAACATCAATTTCGTGCAATGAAATTGATATCACTGGCAGTACACACGAACTACCACTTTTGCGTCTGGAAATATTGAAACAGCAGAGTCAAAAATAAGTTCAGCCTTAAATTAAGAGAAAACCGAATATATACTTTACAAAATACAACTAATTGAGTAATAGCTTGTCAGACTCTATACAGAAGCCTAATAATTACAGTACTGCTCTGGCAAGGATATGTCCTTGGCTGTTTTAAATCCAAGATGTTTTGAATGGTTTTTGGTTCTCTTCGTGTTTCTATTAGCATAGTAAGAAAAGTGCTCTTTAATACGGCTTAAGATTCTTGCTTTACGGTATAAAACAAAAACGGAAGACCCAGTAAGGGACTCGTACTGGATGCAGTTAGTCAAAGATCTGGAAAGGTTCGTTTGTAAAGCTTGATCCTACCCTGGTGTTTCTCGTATCTTAGAAGAAAAAAAATTAGTACTCAACATCTGCACTAGTGCTCAGCGGAAAACGATTTCCAATATTATTTTTAAAAAGACAATAACATACAATTGCACCAACTTACACACAAAATAATCTGGCATTCATTGGAGGGTCCACAAATATTGATATTCCCCCTTTTTACTAATTTCTTCAAATATTTTCCTTATTTTTTTATTTAATAAAAAAATATGTCCCCTTTTGGAATCCATCAACTTTTTATTTACCAGATTTTTAAATCGTTAGCACGTGACTCTATTTACTTAAACCCATCAAAATGGAATTAAAAAATAGCCCTCGACACGTTCATTTAATTTTTTTCTTGTGAAGTGCAAATATTTGAATTGTTTCTTTCCTTTCGTTGGACACGAAAAATATATTACAATTCTTGGGGCTTTTAAGTTTTTTTTTAAAAAAGATAATTCAAAATGTGGGGAAAGTTTTTATCAGTTGCCAACACTCAGGAGCTTTGCTGCTTATACCTTTTTGAGCTGAGTATTAAAGAGTTTTTATCCAAAAAATGATTTCGAAATCCGGATGAAATTAAATACGTTAAGGAAAATTAGTGAAGTAAGGTGTGGCATTTACTAGAAATTCCTGAACTAATTTGCACTTAAATCAATTAAAAGCCAAACTGAAAATCATATATTTAATGTTAAAGCACTGTTCCATTCTATTAAATATTTATAGCATATACGCGTACAATCGTATAAGCAATCAAAATCAGATTGCCTCTCAGAACCCCCGTTAATGGTTGTGTCTATAAGTTTTTATTTTCTTACATTTCCTGGCCAAGCACTCTCTTGTCTAGGCAGCTACTTATGACCACATCTGATTTCCTAATGACCCGTCTGGCTCACACTTAATTTATTAAATGACCATAAACTGGGTTATGTCAACACTAATCGTGACGGAAATTTCATGGCTTAATTAAATGTATTGTCGACATTACTAATTATTTAGTGAAAACAAGTTGACGGGACCAAGGATACTTAAGCAGTCCTCTGTTCACCCCAATTTTTCGCCAAAAAAGAATGAAAGAAAAAAACAATATTAAAACATTTCCGAGTACCATCCCAACATACTTGTGTATACCATATAGTCGTAAATCATCTTTTTGTAAAATGCAAATTTATTCAATTCATTGGGAGAAGTGCAGATACGAGTACATATAATCAGATTGCCATTCAGATATTGTTTGTTGAGTTTTCGGAAAATGAGTGATGGAGTATTATTTTCAAGGGGATGACAATGGTTTTTAAGGCTCGCACCCTCTTTATAGATATTTCAGCTTGCTATGTGTGAAAAAGTTGAGGGTGTTGAAGTATAAATGCAGCTATTGATTCAATTTTATATAAACAAGGGATTAAGCATTGTAGAAGGAGGACGTCTGTATTTCAATATTTGGAAGTGTATAATTTTTAATGAGATATTGTAGAGAGAATGCTTGTGCGAGTATATTAATTGAAATCTTATGTCAAACAGTTCATACTTAGTTGGTTAAATTTAAATTTAAATTCTTTTTTGAGTAGGACAGAATAGATAGACATTTATAGTTTACTGCTATGCGAAAAAAAAACAGTATGCTCTATCTAAGATGCAAAATGCTTAAAAAGCCGAAGATCTTACAGGATTCCACTACTCGACAAGAAGCATTGGACATTTTTCAGACAACACGGCGTAGAGAAATTGTGGATGCAAGCGAAACAACTGAACAAATGCTGTGTTACAGGTTGATCGATTTTTTGCTAAACGCTCTATAATTCTTAGAGTATGTTCAGTCATATTCAAACAATGTGCTGTCCATTTAACAAATGAAGTTAAGTATCAGTTTTTTCTTTGGCAAAGCACGTCGTGTAAAGAATTTTTAAAATGGTCTCGGTTTCCTGAGAATGTAAGGAAGCCTTTGGGAGGTCATGACCCTGATAAGGCCAATTCTAGGCCAATTCTACCATATACTACCTTGAACAGAATGTTCCCGGAATAACCACCGTGTGGCGCTCCGATTGTTCCGATTTGAGTTCTGTTTTTTTGTTAAGTTGGTACATCTGTTGTTGCTATTCCCTCTAAATCTTTGCGTCATAGCTTGACATTTGCAAAAGTTACGTAGCCAAGAGTACCTCTATGGTTAGCTTCATACATCCATTTCAAAAAACGGGTTGTGCTTGAATTCTTTCTTAGCATGTTTAGTTTTACTTTAAGCTCACTGATTAGTCTTCCTTTCTTGGATATTTATATTATCAGCTGCGCTCTAAAGGCCATCATCTACAATATTTTTAAAGGAGTTATCTTCGGCATTAAACTCTGTTCCTTTGTACTTGGAAGTGGCGCCAGAACTCTGGTTGTTGCGATAATATTAAGTTGAATCCCATTGTACTCAGAACAAAGATAGAAGATAGTTAAATACTCATATTTACCGACGGCACATTAAATAATCTAAAATAGAATGGTGAATTGGAGTATTTGTAAAGGACTTCAACCAGAGATTTCGATTAAAGGCAAATTTGCGTATGTTATCTACGAGTTCTGATGGAAATACACCATAACATTTTGGGAATAAGTGAAGGGATCAAATATCTGTGTCTGCAGTGATAACTAGGTTGACATTACTGAACCTTCTCAAGATTTCTAAGCCAGCTCAATAAATTGAGTCTTGCCTGGTATACATTGAGTCTCGTCTGGGTCCCAAGTCACATTGGACTTCTTAAGACTTCGATTCCCCTGCTTACTGGTTAAAGTTTCCTTTGTCATTTAGATAATTTATGACTCCAGCCTTAGATGGCATGCTCTCATTGCTGCAAGTAAGCAACGTGTCTGAAACTTCTTTTCGACATCTTAACAGGGTAATTTTGCTTAGGATCTAATCGTTACAGGCGTGGCACCATTCCGAGGCTTGTTGTGACACATCACCATCTCTGTGACTGATAGGTGATGTTACTGAATGCTCTTGATCACTAAAGGAATGACTGACAATGAATGAATGAGTAACTAAAAAATTCCATGAACAGCAACATAACGAGTTCAATTCAAAATACTTAAAATACAAAGTTGTTAGTTCCCAGAAAACGCGGTGAAACTGCGTCAGTATATCGGTTAAGTTGGTTTCATTGCTTACAAGCACGTGAAACCATTTGAGTCTCAGTTTTGTGTTTTTTCAAATATTCAAAGCGCTTTATAAGAGTGGAAAATCAAGGCCGATGGACGTTCGCCGCTTGTGTTCTTGGACCGTGACGTTAAGGTATCTTCTTCTTCTTCTAATCCTTTTATTAACCCTTTCCTTGTTATACGAACTTATACGTAACGAGTTTCCTATTTTTACTGCATCGCTGCTCCTCTATGGGGTTGGCTAATGTCGCATATCGCAGAACGCGCCTTCAAAGTGCTCGGTCCTGGATCGCTTCAGTGGTTAGCCCCAGGCGTTGTTGCGCATTTGCCACCTCAGAAATCCAGGAATCCTTTTTCCGACCTCATTTTCTCACAGTTGGAGTGACCGCAGTTGATAGTGCCTTTTTAACCGGATTTTCCGCAGACCTTCTTTGAACGTGACAATACCAGCTTATTCTATTCGCCTCAAGCTGTTCGGTTACCGAATTCTTTATATGTAGACTTCCTCTTATACGCGTAGATCTAATGCAATCGCTGCCGTCATTTTGTTTGTAAACGCTTCGTACATTGTCCAGCACTGAGAACCGTACATAAGAGCTGGTCTAAAAACCGTGGTGTAGAGTTTCCCCTTCAATTTGAGTGGAAATTTTCGGTCGCAAAAGATTCCCGAACTCTTACACTCACTCTGTGGTTTACGTCGTCGTCACATTTCGCTTCCATGTTAACGATTGATCGTAAGATAGTGCTTTTTGGAAGAACTATTCCGTCTAACATTATATTCGGAACAGGTAGCAACGGATGCGCAAATGGGCACGTCAAATGTCCGTCTTTGAACGACTTATTTTAAACCCGTTTCTCTAGCGAATTTTTCCACGAATCTAAGGCAAATCTTCAACGTTATCGCTTAGTATAACTGCGTCGTCAGCGAAGAGAATCGGCGTTACATTTGCTTGGCGCAAATTATTCTGGCTAATATCGAGCTTTACTCGTTTTAATTGCCGAAGACATTTGTTTAAGACTCTTTCGACGATTTTCATTGTGTGACATCAGCTTGATTGGACGGTAATTGTTGCATACTCGAGTTTTGCCTTTTCCATTGTATAATGGGACCAAGAAGCTACTTCTCCATTGATCCGGCAAAAATTGTCCACATTTTAATTTATTTAAAATTTTCGACAAACATTCGCTGCCGATTCCCTCCATCTTCGACCAAAACGCTGATGGAATGCTGTTTGGTCCCGCCGCTTTCCCCCGCATCATTTTTCCGATTGCTATACTTATTTCTTCGATTGAAAAGTCCGAAACTTCCTCTTTGAATAGACCAGCTGTCGGCACGATATCACGTGGAAACTGTTTGTTAAGCAACTCCTTGCAGTATTCAAGCCATCGGTCACAAATTTCCTTTTCATTTGTTAGTAAGCGACCGTCTGCATTTTATCTCCTCAGTCCAGGTAAGCAGATCCCTTATATTTGAAAAATTAGAGAGAAGTCTTCGACTGTTTTCAGTTGCTTTAACCTAACGAGTTTAATTTCCTCTTACCGTTCCGAAGACTTTTAGATTGATTTGGCAAAAGCTGTTGTAGCTTACGAAATGTCCTCATTAGAGATATCGGTCACCATCAAGTGTTGAACTCCTCCCATATGAAGGCGAGCACAGGTAGAATTTCAGTAAATAATTCTCGGTTCTTGAATCACGTTCATTATGGCATCTACTGATTTGGTTTACATGAAAGCTCGTCCCTACCAAGGTCCAGCAACATGACAAGATATGTAGCTACGCTGAAGAAAGTAGAGTGCATTTTATTATACGTAACAGATATTTCGTGAAATTTTTACACCCAAGGGCATAATTTGAATTCATAGAGCCAGTTTACTTACTTACTTTAAGTGGCGCTACCTGGGCCTCAGTCAACAAGCGTCTTCAGCCAGCTCGATCCCTGGCTAGCTGCCTCCAGTTTCACACGCTAAGTTGGCTGAGGTCCCCTGCAACTTGCGTGCGCCACCTGAGTTTTGGCATCCCTCGAGAGCGGATTCGAAGACATTTCGGACCGGAGCATTGGTGTCCATACGCTCTACATGACCCAGCCATCTCAGTCTTTGGATCTTCACTCTTCTAGTTAGGTCGATGTTGCTGTACAGTCCGTAGTGTTCATTGTTGTATCCCCTTCTCCACTCACCGTTTATGCAGACAGGACCGAAGATCGCTCAAAAAAATTTTCTCTCGAAACAACCAAGAACACCCTCATCCATTTTTGATAATGTTAATGCCTCTGCTTCATAGAGCAGGACCGGGATTATTAAGGTCTTATAAAGGGTGACTTTCGTTATCCGAGAGAGGGCTTTATTACTCAAGTGCCTTTTTAGAAACAGCGGTTGGCAAGAGTTATTCTTCGCTTGATCTCAGCGCTGGTGTCGTTGTCTGAATTCATAGCGGAGCCTAGGTAGGCAAAGTCCTTAACCACCTCAAAGTTATATCTGTCGAGGGTGACGTTCTGCCCGAGACGCCGGTGTTGGTTGTCCTTTTTGCTTGACAACACATACTTGGTCGTGCGCTTATTGACCTTTAAACCCATTTTCGCCGCTTCTGCCTCAATACTCGCGAAAATGCCACTGACATCACGCTGCTTTCTCCCGATTATGTCAATATCGTCGGCGTATGCGAGTAGTTGGACGGACTTTTGAAAGATAGTGCATCTTGTGTTTGCTCGTGAGTTTTGCACTATTCTTTCAAGTACGATGGTGAAAAAATCGCATGACAGCACATCGCCTTGTCTAAATCCTTTCTGGACATCAAAGGTCTCGGTGAGATCTTTACCGACCTTGATGGAGCAGCGTGCATTCTCCATCGTCATCCTGCACAGACGGACGAGCTTGGCAGGGATGTCGAAACTAGACATTGCTCTGTATAGCTCGTCTCTATAAATGCTGTCATACGCGGCCTTAAAATCGGTGAAAAGGTGGTGTGTATCTATCTGAAGCTCATGGGTCTTCTCCAAGATCTGCTGTAGTGTGTATATTTGGTCGATGGTGGACTTTCCTGGCCCGAAGCCACACTGATATTGACCTATCAGGTTGTTAACGGACGGCTTCAGACGTTCACGCAATACGGCAGATAAGATCTTATATGCGATGTTAAAGAGACTGATGCCTCTGTAGTTTAGATCTCTTTAGAGCCAGTTTAATCACGTCAAAAACTGTCAAAAGCTGACACGTATTTCAACTAAACGAAGTGGCAAAAGTATTTCGCATTCAGTCATTGGTAAGTGTGCTCTGAGATGTGTTTCCCGTGGAGCTCCTATTATAAAGACTAAGATCTTTATCTTGCACTTGATAGAATGCATTGTTACAATTCACCTCAACGCTAAATTTGTCTACCTTGAACTGATATATGTTTACGACTTACAGAAGATAAAGACGATACTATGATACCTAAAAATGATCCTATGACATCCTTAAGAAAATACGTTAGCAAAGCTCTTAGTATACCGCTAAAATCGCCCCTCGGTTGATTGACAAATACGGCAGTCGGGCGCATATGTAGTATGCGATGCTGCTGACAGCTGCGCGTGTGTTTTTCGCTGTTCAATCGCAGAGAAAACCTAAATCCATCAATTCCCTGGAATGGCACCGGTTAAAATAGCGTAGGATGACTCGCCTAAGGAGGAAGCGTATCTCAATCGCGGAACTGGATAGGTGTACTAGTAAAGTTATATGTTCATTCCGAACTGAAACTCCATTCAAGTAAGAAAGTAAGCTATGTTTCACGTGAGTATGTGGAAGCCTAGACAGATACCTTATACCCACATATTTTGTACGCATCGTGCGATGGTGTAAAGTTTCCTTCCTTAATAAAATACATACGCATACATATATCCATTGAAGTACAAGTAAAGAGATGATTTGTTTCCCACGTGAAATTTGAGACAATGAAACCGTATTCTCAATATTTTGTTACCTCGAGTAAACACTGTTGTTGGTCAGTTAGAAGGGATGACGCCTGTCTGGTTTTCAATCAACAATCGCCAGTCCAATTTCCACTACAAAATTTATCAATTAAGTGACCCACGCTCATTAAATAACTCACTCCTTAAACACTTAAATTTGTCACCCCATTTACACGTAGAAATCAATCAAAAGTTACATCAATTTACGAGTAAGTGCGCCCAAAAGTCTGTCATCTCTTAGGCATCGCATCGTATACAATATGTATATATGTAATATGCTCGTAAGTTATTTCGAAATTTTTTTGCGTGACGTAAATACCCACACAAGTTCATCATAACTCAGCATAATCAATAAAGCAAGACAATATCGGGTTGACACACATAAATTAGTGTCAAAAGGTGGAGATGTAAACGGCAGGATACACAGTCGACTTATTGTAATTGATTCAAATTTACGCATATCATCTGGTGAGTGGTTTTTATGGAAGAGAGGTCATCGACTTCTTCGGGGGTGTGTCCATAGTGTGTCCTTTATCCTGTGCAGTGTGCTCATTAGGTTCTTGCTTCGAAAGACAGTGAATAAACAAAGCAAAACAATTTTTGTGTGAACAATTTACAGTGGGAACAGTCACTTAGGAGTGTGGTTTCATAGTCAAACTTAATGAGAAGGTTTTTAAATTTACTTCTTCTCCACTCCGTAACGTAACAGTCTCTTTAAAACAAGATGACGAACCGGAACAAAGGTGTACAACAAGCCAAACTAATTTGCTTGCTTTTCAAAATATCTAAACCTGCTAAGAACGACCTAAAAACCTTTAGTTTTCATCTTATTACGATATTTTCATCAATTCTTCATTTCCTTTCAGAAGTTGGAACTTTGAGGGGTAGAAACGTCTATCTCAAAAACCCAAATGGCAAAGTCAAGATACTCGTATATAGTATGCGTTCAAGAATCAGATGGGGAATTGTGATTTTGGAAAGGGCGAAATCTGGCACCTGGCACAATTTGCCATAGAAGATGCAATTTGCTTAAAAATAATTGCCGCTTGAGTAGCCACGTAGTGGTCAATACGCCCGAGACATGCAAAATACCTGATTCATCAGATCTGATTCTCCGTGTGATCACGATCAATGCTCGTTTTACATGGTGTGCTCCAAAATCCAGGCAGCCATAAACGATAAGTACAGTACAGTACGGCTTTCAGCCAATCCTGTCATAACTGAGGTTCTTCTCTTGACGGAAATGAGGAAGCTGACTGGTCTGACCCATCTAGAAAGTCCTCGGCCTTCTAATAATGAAAGGAAACTGTGGGCAAAACACGGGGCTTGTTCTCGAAAATGGTCCTTTGAATTTAAACGACTAAGATAAAGCCAATTCTGATGGGACAAGCTCTAACAAATATACGTTATTGCTACTTTTACCTAACTCTAAGGAGCGGTCTGTTTGGCGGCATGGGGACTTTCTCTAGTACGTATGGCTCACCTATAGACGAGTTAATATATCTCCCTTCCCTTGATGTTCATATTGTGGGCTTCACTCTCAAAGTCATCTTTAGTTTATGAGCGGTGGTTTTTACTACAACATGCACTGGAGTTCTGATGATCTAGATGTCTTTTAGCTCAGATCTTGTGGATATCTCGCCTGATGCAATGATAGTAAAATTCTTGACACTGTGAAAGTACGAAATCGACTTTTCAGTCCGAATTGTTGTCAGTTCTTCGTGGATGGCACCGATACTGATCAAGGATGCTGCGCTGCTGATGTCTTTCTTAAAAGGTACAACGTTAAATTTCACTCCTATTTAGGAAAGCATGGGTCTGTCTTCCAAGCGGATATACGCACTCCTGGTGCGTATGAATTATACTGTGAAAAATCGGTAGAAAAGGTGAAGCATTTGGATTTGTAACTGGTCTTAGAGCCTTGCTGAACCCTCTTACAACTTCCAAGCCAATTTGAGATTTCAAGTTTTCACTAAAAGCAGTTGAATGGCTAAATTCACTGAACCTTGTCTGGTTGACAATGTGTCACAGAGGATAGTTTTTTCAGGAAACGAACCTCCTTAAGGTTTGTCTGTTGTTATGAAAGGTTTTCGGTTTATCACCTACTTCGTATTAGCCTCCGGATACTATAGTTGTCAGTTACCCTGTTGACAGGAGGGTAGCTGCCCGGCTGCCAATCACAGGATTCATCCTTTTTTTTGTCAGTGCTACTTACTTACATTTATTGGCCTACGGATGCTATAGTCGTTAGCTATAATATGAGTTCAGGGGTGGCGACTCGGCTGGCAACCGCCAGATTCAAGGTTCTGATCCCAATGTGATTTGTTGGTTCATTTTTTGTTTTTTTTTTTTTTGTTTACTTTGGAACAGATTTGGAAACCCACATAGCAGGATCCAAATCGTACAATATCGCATGATCATATACGATTGGGCTTAGCGGTCGTGGAAGATCGGAAGAGGTGATCTGATTTTCGGTCAGGTCAAAAAGCAAAAAGGATTACGGTTGTGGGTTGAGGCATAATTTGGGGGTTTGGATTGTGTATTTTAGAAAGGAAGGACTGAGTCTGAAGAAGGGAGTCAAGTAGTTCGGGTTTACATTAATATTAATATTTCATTAAAGTTACAAAGCTGGACTTATGAACGACTTATTAGAAAGACGGTCGAGGAAAAACAATTGAAAAACCAGTTCTAATTTCCAATATGGATTTGTTCAAGGTAGATCCACAGCCACTAACTTAGCAATTCTTTACGAGAAAGAAGTAACAAATTTTAAACTTGTAATTTTCACCGATTTCGAAAAAGCTTTTGACAGAGTTGATCATAGAGTGCTGATAAAGGCATTGGGTTCGAATCTTTCCTGTTAGACTGGATATCATCGTATCTTCAAGACCGAGTTCAACACGTAAAAATCACAGCCAATCATAGTCACAATAGGAGTTCCGCAAGGAAGCCATATTGGGCCATTGCTTTTTGTCCTATCTGTCAACGATATTCCCTCCTATATAAAAAATTCCACGTATCTTCTATTCGCCGACGACTTAAAATTATATTACCGTATTCAAACTGTGGGCGACTCCTTGTTTCTCCAAGAAGATCTTAATAAGCTAACCATTTGATGTCAACATAATCTCCTAGACTTAAACGTGTCTAAGTGCCAAAGCTTTGCCTGTTTGAGATTTACGATTCCAATATTTTTTAGTTATCAAATGAAAAATTTCAAGCTAGAAAAAGTTAATTTTAAAAAGGACCTTGGAGTCATATTGGACCCACAACTAACTTTCAACTCTCATGTTGTTTACATTGTAAGTAATGCATTTAGAATGCTCGGGTTTATTAGACTGTTACATTCAGGCAAAGAGCATTTGGATAAGTTTTAGTGGGACATGACTGTTTCAGAGAATATTGTTAAAATCGCATAAATTAAATCATCATAAGCAATTTCTTGTGCCAAATAAGGTGTCCATTATGGCCAGTAATATCAAATGCTATTAGAAATCCTGTTGAAGGGTTGCGCACTCTAGATAATACTACCTTGATTGACCTCGATTGACTCACGACCACTTTTGAACCGCTCGTGCCACTAGTAAACGATCGATTTCTTTCGAGTCGTTGCCGAAACACTTTTCCAACGTTTCCAACGTTCGGGCACCATTAAATCCGTTTTTTACGTAAAATTTAATACAAGTTCGTTGTTGTAAATTGTAAAAAATCGCCAACACACATAGATAGATGTACTCTTGGCTACGTAACTTTTGCAAATGTCAAGCTATGACGCTAAGATTTAGAGAGAATATCAACAACAGATGTACCAACTTAACAAAAATACAGAGCTCAAATTGGAACAATGGATGAACGCGACACGGTGGTTATTCCGGGAACGTTCTGATCAAGGTATGATGTCATGTAAATTCGTTTCGACTTCAAGTCGTACGAAAATTAAAAGTCGTCTCAAAATCAAATCGGTGTCATGTAACATCTTCGACTTACACCATCTGACAGTCACTAAGCTGTCACTTCAAAAGTGTTTTTGCTAGATAAGTGAAAGGAAAACTTTTTAGCAAGTCAATCGAATTTACGTTGAGGATTAAAATGAAGTCCAAGCAAAGTACGAGGGCTGGTCAATAAGTCCGTGACTTTTTGAATTTCTGACCTCTTTACTGAAACAGCAACACTGCTCCTGTCAACAGGCATCTGTCAGTTGACTCCTGTCAAAATTTAAACTGGCTGCGTCAGTTAGTTTGTGTTAGACAGCTATTTTTATCAGACTACTCACTAATTTGAGGAGAAAATGGAAAAAAGTGAATTTCGTGTGCTTATTAAGCATTATTTCTTGCGAAAAAAAACCATTCCCGAGACCAAGGCTAGGCTTGATAAATACTATGGGGACTCTGCACCATCGATTTCAATGGTAAAAAAGTGGTTTACTGAATTTCGTTGTGGCCGTACAAGCACTGAAGATGCCGAACGTCCTGGACGCCCAGTTGAGGTCTCTACACCCGAAACAATCGAAAAAATTCACGATATGGTGATGGCCGACCGAAGATTGAAAGTGCGAGAGATTGTGGAAGCCGTAGGGATCTCGCATGGCTCAGTTGTTTCAATTTTGAATGATCACTTGGGCATGAGAAAGCTTTCCGCAAGATGGGTGCCGCGTTTGCTCACAGTCGACCACAAACGCATGTGCAGTTGTCATGGCAAAAATCCATGAATTGGGCTATTAATTGCTCCCTCATCCACCCTATTCTCCAGATTTGGCTCCGAGCGACTACTTCTTGTTCCCAAACCTGAAGAAATGGCTTGGTGGAAAAAGATTTGACTCCAATGATGAAGTCATCTCGCAAACAAAGGCCTATTTTGAGGACCTCGACAAATCATTTTTTTTGGAAGGGATAAAAAAATTGGAGAAGCGTTGGGCAAAGTGTATAGAGCTCAAGGGAGACTACGTTGAAAAATAAAATTATTTTTTTATCAAAAAATCTGTGTTTTAATCCAAGAGTCACGGACTTATTGACCCGCCCTCGTAACATGACACCGATATCGAAAATGGTCGAAAATTTCTGATCGTCTACAAATTATTCAGCTGTACTATGAAAATCCGCGTTCTCTAAAGAACTTGTTTTATGGGCTTAGACAACCATGGTCCACAAAATCGGCCTAGAAAACGCACAATTCGCTATACTATCAAAAAGTTTGAAACCCTACTTTATTTGCGGATAATACGGAACCAAATGGACCACATGTGGCACATAATTATATAGCAGCTGTTGCGGAAAGTCTAAGCGATGACGGTGATGAATCGATTCGACGAGGTTCGCAACAGCTTGGCTTGTCGTATGCAACAAATTGGCATATTTTACGTGATAATATTGGTTTTAAAACATACAAAATTAAATTCGTGCAAGAAGATCCACTTATTTTGACCAACATTTTGCTCAGCGTTAAGGCAAATTTCTGGCTTAATGGCTGTGTCAATTAATATTTGAGTTATTTGGGTGCAAAGGAAATTGAAAGGTTCAAGAGCTGCCTTTACATCCAGACAAAACAATAATTTGGTGTGGTTTATGGGTTCATATTTCTTCAAAACCCGGCCTGCCCAAACTGTAACTGAAAACGGTGCCCATTACCGCACCATGATAACTGACTATTTTCTGCCTGAAATTGAAGCCCGTGGTCTCCAACAAGACTGTGCCACTTACCAACCCGTGTTCCATTGCTTTATTGCAAGAACGATTCGGTGAACAGTTAATTTGTTCGTATTGGACTACTATCCTGGTCCCTTAGATTCTGTGATATCACACGTTTGTTTTTAAGGCTACGTAAACTCCTAAGTCTACATGAATAAGCCGACTACTATTGAGAAGTTGGAGGTCAACAACGTTATGCTTGAAAGCGCAATCCAAAATTGCAACTTCAGCATTGGAAAAAATAATATCCAAACAATAAATATAAGGTATGGTTCTTTTGAACGATAATAAAAATTACCCAATGAAACTGAATTTTTCGATTGATTTAGGTTTTTTTTTATAAAAAAGTACCTCTAAACGAATCGTCCCTTAAAAGCTACAATGCATCAGTATATTGAAAGGGACTCTTAACCACCTCAACACCACCTTATTATTCTGAAGCGTGCCGCTGGGAAAGGCAAATAAAGATACCTTGGCTCGTTTTGATCGCAAGACTCATCGAGTTGACGGGTTTTGAAGTCACAAAAGCGTTCATTAGTGATTAGGATTTCTTAGTGTCTTATGAAGGTTAAACAAAATAAAAAGAGTCACTATAATTAAACAGGATCAATAAGAATTCAAAATTGTACTAGATCTGTCAAAAAATAAAAAACAACAAATTATGAGTGCTAAAAAATATGCCAAAATATATTTATGTTAACATTTTTCCCTTACTTCAATAACTTTTTGCAAAACATTTTTTTGTTTTCAATTTTTTGTTAACAATTCTTAGTTCTCTTCATTTTTCTGTGATTTATTTCCTGAATATGTATGTCATTATTCCTTCATAGCGGTTTATTAATAACATCAAGCAATGATTTCAAATAATGAATTGATCTGAGTGAATGTTCAACAACTTTCGAATTCATTTTGGCCCGTTCGCGATATTGTTCTTCCACAATTAAACTAGCAAGCTTGCTTACTCTTCTACTAAGGCGACAAGCTTTTGTGTTTAGATTTCGTTTAGTTTGTTCGTATTCAGTGCGCTTCTTTAATGGATGATGCCTTACCATTTTATCATGAAATTTACAGATTTTGGCAAGAATAATTGGTGATACGGGATAGGTTCCGTCATCAGTTTTAATGTGAAGCATGCCACTGGAATCCTTGGACCATTCATTAGAATGACGATATTTTTTCGAATCCGATGTACTAATCGTGTCGCCTGAATCTATAGACGTTGACGACGGACGTCGTTGAGAAGTATTTTCCGTTTTAATCTGCTCCAAGATATTCAAGCGAGCTTTTTCTAAATAATTTCGCTTGATCTTTCGGCAACCGATTTGGGCACGAATGAAGCGAAAATTAAACGCTGTTGATATTTGTTTCTTGTTTTTTGAAACTTTAATAGATTTTCGGGAAGTTTCCCTAATTTTTCGAAATAATTGTCGTTTCACATTCCACAGGTGGCCAGGTGTTACTTTCTGCACATCCAGCATATCATCAATTAGTTTGCAGATTAGCTCCTTGTTAAAGTATCCCGTTGTGGTAGGTGGTATAACCCTAGCTTCATTCATAATATGTAATTCGCGGATTTCGTTTCCTAAGTTAGCTCTTTTCCATGGTATGCGAAATTGTTCTTGAAAATCGATGGCTGGCCGTTTAATTTGTTGCCTGCAGTAGCCGTGCGGGTCACTGGCGTCTATGTCGCCAGCGTCAATTATTTCCATCATAAGTTAACGATTCTTTCACACCCGTAACGCGCTGCAGACCAAAGGTCCGCTGTATAATAATTCAATATATCTTTGAAACACTGACCTGTACACTCCAAACACTAAAAACTAATGATATGCGCGACAACATAAGAACTAGCTTTTATACGAAATTTCGATACGATTTCGGGTTAGTTAACTGGATTTAAAAAAAAAACTATGGCAGAACCGACACACACAGGTACGAGTATTTTTGAAAAATATCCTTTTAAAATTATTATAGATATTATGCCTTATGTAATGATGTGTCTTTGGCGTAATTGCTTCGTAATATCAGGTAAATATGCGTACTTATGGGTAAACAAGGAGAGTCTAGTCATAGGATAATTGTTTCCGTGAATTCGTTGTAATATCCTTTCAGAATACAATAGAATGAAGTGGTCTGGAAGGGATAATGTTCATTGGCAAAAGTAACGAATGACGGGCAATAATAATGTCACCTCGTACAAAACTGCTTTTGTTTTCATGGGTTACAAGTGGTATTTTTCGTTAATGATCGGTGTTTGTTTGATATTGCGATTTTAAACAGTTTGCCAGTCTACTGCGCAGGACTCTTAAGTCTTCTCTCACAAAAAAAAAAAGAATGGAAAAGCCCATGTATTTCTTGTTACTTTGCTCTATATATATACCTCTCATCTTCTGTCTGCAATAATATCGACCGCATCTCTCTCGATGCCATAGATATGTCATTTATCACTATAAGTTTAGCAACATCAATAACACAATGGGCCAGCGCACACTGGACTACTTTTACCCCGGGGTTAAACCGGGATAACTTTTATTTCAATCCCACACGGGATAAATATTTCGGGGTAAAATTGTATATACATATTAACCGACTTTGTTCGTGGTGGTATTTCTGATAATTTTCTCACCCTTAAAATTGACGATTTATGCGTGAATATGTTTTACACCGATGTTCATCCGCTTCATCTCTGGTTCAAAATTTTACCCCGTTTTCTCTTCATGCTTCATCTCCCTCTTCTATAAAACCAGTTCTACCCCGGAGTAACCCCGGGGTAATTAGTCCAGTGTACGCTGGCCAAATGACAATATCAAGGTTTAGTGTGTATAGCCTGTTTTTTGATTGTAATATACAAACATACTTATTTAAGCTGGCACCGCAGTCCGGGGTTGACCTTCGGCTCAGTTAAGAAGCGTCTTCAGCCAGCTCGATCCTTTGCTAGCTATCTCTAGTTTCGCACGCTAAGGTAATGAGATTCCCTTCCACTTGCACGCCACCTAAATCGCAGTCTTCCTTTACTGCGCTGTCCTTCAGGAGCGGATTCGAAGACTTTTCGGACCAGAGTGTTGGTGTTCATCCGCTCTACATAACCCAGCCATCTTAGTTGTTGGATCTTCACTCTTCTGGCTAGATCGATGTCGCCGTACAATCAATACAATTTGTCGTTGTATCTCCTCCTACACTCACCGTCGACGCAGACGGGACCGATAACCACTCGAAGATTTTTTTGATACCGTCCATGCCTCTGCACCATAGAGCAAAACTGGGACTATTTAGGTCTTATAAAGAGTCACTTTTATGGTTCGAGACAGAGCTTTGCCAGTCAATTGCCTTCTTAGTCTAAAGAAGTAGCGACTGCCAAAAGTTATTCTTCTATATCTATATTCTCATTCAGCGCTGGTGGCGTTGCCTCAATCAATAGCCGAGCCTAGGTAGACAAAGTCCTTAGCTACCTCAAAGTTATATCTATCGTTCTGCCGGGACGTCGATATTGGGTATCCTTATGTCTTGCTTCGTAGTCTTGTCATCGTAATCTCCTCGTTGACCTAAACCCATTTCCGCCGATCTCGTCTCTATACTCGCGAAAGCGCTTCCGACACCAGGCTACTTTCTTCCGATTATGTCAATATCATCGGCGTATGAGAGTAATTGGAAAGTGGTGTCTCTTATGTTTGCGCTTGAGTCTTGCACTTGCACAGGGTCTCGGTGTGATCTCTATAGAGATTGATGAAGCATCGTCATCTGCGCAGACAATCTAGATTGTTAGGCTTGCCAAAACTAGACATTGCTCTCTATAGCTCGTCTCTATAGATCGAAGAATAGGTGGTATGCATCAATTTGAAGCTCAAGGGTGTTTTCCAAGATATGCCATGCTGAGAATATTTGTTCACATGGTGAACTATCATGACCTGAAACCACACTGATATAAACCAGGTTAGTTGTTTAAGAACGGCTTCCGGCGTTCACACAATACGACAGATAATATCTTGTATGTGATATTAAGAAGACCGATTCCTCTGTAGTCAGCACAGTTTAGAGGGTCTCCTTTCTTAACGATCGGACAAACAATGATGAGGTTACATTCAAAGAGCATACTTCCGTCGAACCATATTTTAGAGATGAGTTAGAATTTGAATTTTGAATTTTGGTGGGGGCTATCGCCACCATTTATTTTGCTTAATAAAAGCTTAACAACTATGACTTAAAACTAATAATAAACTAAGGACTAGTAATATGTGGAACTTATCACTAGGGCTTAAGGCTTTGAGGGAAAGCAGCATCTCGCAGCATATAGGAGATTGGTTCATTAGAACCATATGTGGTGCGGTGGATTGGGTGATAGAAGAGACGGGGGCAACGTAGATTTCGAGGATTAGTGTTAAAGAAAATGTAATTGTAAAGAGACATGCAATCGACGGAGCCTGAGAGGAGTCGGTGAATGAAAAGAATGTCTGCTGCCTCCCTTCGTCGCTCAAGAGGAGACTTGTTGCACTTACGTGAGAAGGTAATCGATTGACATTTGGTGACATTGAGTTCTAAACAGTTCCTGATGCACCAGGTGGAAAAACTATTTAGATCTATTTGAAGGAGGCTGGAGTCGTGTTGTGAGGAAATATGTTTAAAAAAATCTGGTATCGTCAGCAAAGAGTGGATAATGACCCTTTTAAGACTACCTTGAGGAACACCTGAAGTGGCCAAGAAAGGGGCCGATAGGATAGACCTGAAACGAACACTATAAAAGCGATTATCCAGGTAAGAAGATTTCCATTTAAGCAAAATGGGTTCAAAACCCAGGACGGACAACTTGAACAGGATTAGTTTATGAGATATCTTGTCAAAAGCCTTACTGAAATAAGTTTTTATAACGTCAACTTCTTTACCACTTTCTAAGGCTAGGAGAACTGAGGACACGAATTCTACGAGGTAAGTGGTAGTTGATCTACCCTTCAGAAAGCCATGTTGATTGGGGGAAATAAAAAGATTTGCACTGAAAGCTTAAGGCTTCATACAAACTGCTCTCGAGGAGTTTGGGTATATAAGAAAGAGAAGCTATAGGGCGGTAATTAGTGACTTAGCTCTTTAATCCGTTTTTGTGTATCGGTGTTATGAAAGAAGACTTCCATATCTGTGGAAATTCACCTTGAGAGAGCGATAATCGGAAATGATTTGGAAGGGGGTGCGAAAGTGTTGAGGAACACTTTTTAAGAAATATGGATGGAAGGCCATCTGGGCCGGGTAAGTATTCATCATTTAGCTGTTGTAATTTACTTTCTATTACTGTATGATCAAATCTTTGAGAAATAGAGGGGCCGGGAGTTAAGTAAGTATTTGAAATAAGAGGGATCTGGTACGAAGGAATTATCGGCAAAAAATTGCTCAAAGAAAGTAGCAAAAAAGTTGGTTATAGTATGCGGATCGCTTGATGATATATTTTCGTATGAGAGGGATGGAGTTAAACCATCAGATTTTTTTTGTAGTTAACGAATTGGTGGAAAGACTTAGGATCGTTTATAAGCCTTGATTGCGCACTATCAAGGTATCGCTGTTAGAGAACGTTATAAAGCTGGGCGAATTGAAGGTATGACCAGAGATAGTTTGAATAGTCAGCAAAAGAGTTGGATCGTAGGAAAACTACCCATAACTTGTTTCTCTTGTTACGTAAAGAGCGAAGTTTACGATTATACCACGGGGGGCTGGTAGAAGGGGTCTTATTGCGCGAAAAGGGGACATATAGAGATATAGAATTGAAAAATTCTCTGTAGAAGATAAAGAGAGCATCATTAAGGGACATATTGGCGAAATCAAAAGAACGCTTACTAAGATATGCGTTAATTTTACAGATATTCGCTATATGAAAATTGTAAGAAGGTATATATGTAGTATATGCGCTCCATACCAAATCATCGCTTGTCGCTTTGAAGATCTTAGCAGCCAGGCCGTCCGCTCCACCGGCTTTGTTGGATTTAAGCTTAGATATTGCTATCTTTACTTTATTCAGGTCGGGTGGACGGAATACTTGAATTGAATTGCAGGATAGCGATTCGTTATCGCCGTTAACAGTCTACAGAAATGCTCTTTCCAAAACCTCAGCATCGACTGCGACTTTACTTGTTCGTCTCTACAGACAATATGTCCACATATAGGAACAAAAAATGTTCTGGCCGTTTTTCCACATTATAAACAGCATTTGGAAATAAGTAGTGGTAACTAATCACATAAGTATTAACAAGCGACTACGCTTCAGAGCAACTAAGCTAGTGTCTATGTCTAATACAATTTTTTTTTTAGATATACTACATGGGGTGAAAAGTAACCTCCTTGACAGCCAGAATGCGCTGATACTGAAAAAAACAGGTTTAGTGCCTTGAAGTCCATTCATATTAAGGCAGACATGCCAAATTTCAGTGCGATACTGTCTTGAGTTTTGTTTTGACAGCTGATTCTTGTTGACGTGTTTGGCATCATGTTGAGTATGGAGAAAAACGATATTCGTTCTCTCATAAAACATTATTTTTTGAGAGGCAAAACGCGAAGGAAACAAAAGGAAAGTTGGATAAATATTATGGAGCTAAGCTCCGTCAGACTACACCGTCAAATATTGGTTTCGAGGGTTCTGAAGCGGCCGAGGGGTCGGAAACGTTATGGCGTCGGTTTTCTGGGATTGTCATGGCATACTCTTCGTGGACTACCTCGAAAGAGGAAAAACCATCAACAGCGAGTATGACTGTGCATTATTGGAGCGATTGAAGGCCGAAATCGCTACAAAATGGCCTCCCATGAAGCGAAAAAAAAATCTGTTTTTGCAAGATAATGCGCCGGCGCATAAGAGCATCGCAACAACGGCTAAAATCAATGACTTACGGCTCCAATTGCTGTCGCATCCACCGTATTCGCCCGATTTGGTTCCCTCGGACTATTATCCCTTCCCAAACCTCAAAAGATCAATAAAAAATTCAGCTCACGCGAGGAAATCATCGACACCGCGGAGGAATATTTTGCAAACCTTCCGGAAATTACTTTTAGGACGGGATCAAGAAGTTGAAAAATCGCTGAAATAACTGTAGCAAGCTAAGAGGGGACTATATTGAATAAAATAAAAAAAAACATTTAAAAATAATTTTTTTTTTCATTCCCAAGGAGGTTACTTTTCACCCCATCTAGTACATACGTGCAGGATTTATGGTGGTGAGTGATAATAAGAAGCAATAGAAAGCGTGGATTTAAATGGCCACATTTGAAAATTTTTTCCCAGATACACTATGGATTTTCAGCACATGATACTTTCCATGACTAACCTAGGTTCGAATATCCTTTAACGATTGCAGTCCTTCGAGTCAGAAATCCTTATGTTTATATCATTGAGCTTACAAACTCTACCATGGGTGGAACATGGTAAATGTTTAAATCTAAGATGGTGGCAGTTCAGAACTATCGACAATCATCTTCATGTTATATTAAAGTATGACTAATAAAGAGTAGAAAGTTATATTACTTTCCGCTACGAAGCTTATTGACCTCAATCCGTTGATCTCACCTTGCTCGATGCATTTGTATACTGCTGCTTGTGCCAAAAACAATGAGAATAAAAACAAAATTATAATTTTAATATTAAAACAATTTTATTCAATTCATTATTAAATATTGTTTATACAGTTAAAATTATATATATACAAACTACAACCCTAAGATATATAATAGTAAGAAAAAGTAATCATCAATTCGAAATAGCCTCCGTGAGGGCAGCTATAATCTTGACCGCACATTTGTGTGATCTCATTTTACGGACGCGCCTGTGTGACTTTTTTGAGCTATTTAACTTTTTTAAATGCTTCATTAAATCCATCAGCTTTTTTCTATATTCTTGTAGTTGTTCAATCTCATACTGAATAGCCTCATCACCACTGGACAAACTATCTTGCAACCTTGATCGATTTATCCTTATGATATTCTCAGTCAAAATAAGTTTAGATCTACACCAACTAAGAAGTTCACGTTCCTTTTGTTGCATTTGCTTTTGATACACGTACATATGAAAATTGAAACTTGTGCTGTCTTCAACAGAAAAGTCAATTTCATCGGACATATCACGTAAAACTTCTTCCAAAGAGGGTGACTGATACACGTCGACTTGAACTGAATTTTTCCTTATACATCCTCCCATTTCTTTCTGAAATTGTTTTTAATTTTTTCATAAAATCTACAGTGCTAATCCTTTAGATGACAATTCCGAAATAACAATGACTAAGAGAAGACACACATATTTATAGTATATCCAGGACGTCACACCATTGCCATTAAGTTGATTAAGAAGAATTTGCTTAAAATTTTCCATAATTTCACGAATACAAATTGCAACCGTAATAAAACTTCATTTCTAAAGCAGCAGCGCTTCACATATTTTGCAAAAAAAATTCTATTTACCTGGAGAAAGTACTTTTTGGGTAATGATGGTTAGCAATTTATGTTGAAATTCCAAAAATAAATTATTCCAACATCTGGTGCAATAATCTTCACTTACGAATAAACATCTTTTATTGCTCACAAAATTAGGTAAGTTCGGCAGCTCTAATACAACAATAGTGTGCAGTCTATAAAGTGTATATATTTATTAGTACCACATATATGTACATATGTGTGTATAAAGATCAAAAGTATAAGCCATATCTAACGCTATTTTTTTTATTACAGATTTGTTCCAATGTATACGTGTGAGATACACGTATTTATTGTCCATCCGAGCAGTGTACTTTCTGCCGAAAACAAGACAATACAATTGCATTTTATTATTTAAACATGATCGTCTCCATTAAGCTTAAAAATTGATTTGTTAACTCCGGTTTAAATATAGCTTACCTTTCATTTGCAGGCTTACTTTTTTAATGAGTACGAAAAATCGGGCTCCTCTAGCTAGCCCCATCCTTACTGTCTCCAGTTACGCGCTGAAAGTCAATTTAAGTCCCCTTCTACGTCACCTGCCGGGTGACAGGGTTTTGGAGTCAGCAACAGAGTTTTGGTATATAACAACCCCAAGATGAGATTTCAGAACTAACTATTGTCAGAATTCGCACCTCAGCTCCCAATAAAGATGAGATGACTACTAAAAAAGCACTTCAGAACAACGATGTGGAAAAATATTAAATTCAGTGTCAACAGCATCACTGGTAAAGACAGCCTACAAAATCGAATCTTCCTTTTAAGAGTGAAAACTCTAATAAACCGTCGGCTCGTGAAATATCTCGAAACATGAAAACTTCTCAGTGACCGGCGGAACAGTTTTCGTAGCAACAAATTCAATGATAATTTGATGACATGTCTCATCGAAAAGTGAAACCAAATAGTACACAAAATTGGCAAAAGCAAGGTGATTTTTCTATGGATACCCACAAAATAAATATCCAGGTGCCTCAGAGCTCCTTGCTGACACCGATACTCTTTCTAATCTTCTTCAATAATGTCTTGTCTGCTACCCTTACTTTCTCCTTTCATAGTCGTTCCCGGATTCATGTTCCTGTTTTTCGGCTATACAAGGTTTTTAAAGGTGTTTCGATTTTAACAATGTTTCTACGGCGCCAAAAGAGTTATCCATGAATGGCATCGAAACCGAAAAAATTCGATTCTGTGTCATGTGTTGTTGTGTATCATTGACACATGGTCGATATCAACAAAAATGCTACAAAAAGCTTAGGTTTCCTTAAGCGATGTTAGAAATACTTTATCATGAATGATCTTGCAACAATATAAAAGGAATTCAGCTACTCAAATGGTAAAATCTGATCAAGTGTTCCCAGATAAGATTCAAAACTGTGCGATAAAGGTCGTAGGTGATGTAAGATAATAATAAAAGCGGGTTTCGGTTTATCGTCAAACTGTATATAGAACATGAACCCAGGGCGGCGCCGATGTTCTCCGTATTTCCCTTTCGACAAGAAACAGAGCAATGTGATTGTCTCTGACATCAAAACTTAAAAACATCGATTGCTTGTTTTCTATTTCACGTATATACGAGTACATATGATATAGCCAACCGAATGAACAAGGCAAAATCTGCGTTTGGCATTTTGTTTAAGTCAAAAAAGAAATAATGCTTTCCATTTAAGGCCCAGGGATCCATGTTATTGTATGAATGCAGCATATAAAATATGCTCGCCACTGTCACAAGGATACTGCTAACTGGTTCGAATATGTGTTTTCAATCCATCAACAGAGGACAGGAGGAGAGCGGATTGATTGATAATTTGAAGTATTGTGCATATTAGTAGAAAAAAAAACACAAGGACGTTGGGACAGCGTGTTGTCCATCAAGTGGCCCTGAAGAAGCAGCCTGTTCACCCCGGGACCGCTTTTTCATTACTTTAGGGTGATAGCTAACCTTGTTCTATACTCCGCTGTCTGTCGTACATCCCCCTTCCTCGTTTGAGCTCAGGGGTTCCGATACATGTTTTTTTTTCCTTTTTGTAATCCTTTACGATATATCTTTTGGCGATATGAAAAATTCAGCTCATGAGTTTTCGTGTTCTTCTATGAGGGTGCGCTCTGGCTTTCTTCTCTCTTTTTGGGTTTCAGCAAGGTTTCGATAAAGGCTAATACTCGAGTCCAGCTATATAGTATTCAGTTGAGATCATCTTCGATATAATATTTTCGGGGGAGATATAACCTATCTCTGATTCCAGGTGCTGTCTTTCCCCTGTCCATCTGCTGCGAGTCGTCGTACTGGCACGTCGCATTGTCTACTCTCCGCAACCTGCGTAGGTATGCATTAAAGTATCCATGTCCGGTAGGGATTGCGTGGTGTAATAATTTATCTCGCCGTGTTTTCGCTCTTTCCATTCAGCAATGTCTCTGATTAACCTGGCGGTCCATCTACCTCTTGTTTCAGAGTTGCCATAGATGTTTGGTGAGCTCTTTTGCTTCAGTGGTTGCCGCTTCTACTCCTACTTGCGTTCTCTTCTCATACACCAGCTTTCTCTCTGCGGCTAAGAGGTCAATGGGTATCACTCCTGCAATGACAAGAACGGCTGGTTCTAATACTGTGCGATAAGAACTCGCGATACGCAGGGCTCCGCGTCTCTGTGCTGCTGCCATCTGTTTCCTATGCTTCTTCTTTTTGAGTGCATTTGCCGTGTGTGAGTCTGGTAAGTGATGCAGTCGCTCGGAAGCGGATTTAATATGATACCAGAAAGAGAGTTAAGAATCGATAGTTATTCCAAGGAACTTTACCGCGTTTTTGCAGGTGATTACTTCTGGGCCTAACATGGGTTTCCATCCAATCGTAAACACATCTCATAACTTGGTTCGACTTCCTTCGTGCTTCTTCTGTATCCCTTGCAGTTATTACCGCGACAAGTAGGTGTTCTCAGGCATTTCGTTGGGGAGGATCCCTTCATAGAAAATGTTCCAGAGGTCGGGTCCCAGGATTGAGCCCTGCGTTGCTCCTGCTGTGATTTGTTTAACACGAGGCCTTTTTTTGGTGGCAGAAATTAATTTTTGTTCGCTGAGGTAAACTTGGATTGGACGGAGAGCGATTTCAATATGTCTATCCGTCTGGCTGTGTTAAAGGCGTTTCTCACATCTAGGGTAGCCAGAACGGCAGTTTTATTCGAGCGATGGCTTCCCCGATGAGCGGCATTCATTGCTTTGACCACTTCCTCGATTGCTCCAATTGTTGAGTATCATTTTCTAAATCCGTGTTGTCTTCGGATAGCTCACCTGCTCTTTGGATTGCATTGGTGAGCCGCAGTTTCAGTAGTTTCTCTAGTATTTTCCCTGCCGTATTGAACATGCAAAGCACACACGGAGAGGTGTCTTGTCGCCTAGTATCTTGTCTTGTCATATGTGTAGTAAAAATGTTAAAACCAACAGGGAAATACCAGACATAAGTAAAGTAAATATGGCATTTCACTGTATCTGTAATCCCAATCTTTTGAAAATAGACAAAAACAAAACTCGATTCCACAAATGTATAAAAAAATATATTTGATTACTAAAATAGACAATTATTGTTTGTTTTACAGCAAAGCAACATTAACACAAAAATTTAGCTTGAAGTTATTATAAAATATTTGTTATTAAAAGGAAGCACTTCGCCAGAAGTGATGTTCTTGTTTTATTTTTTTTTAATTTCATCAATAAGTTTAGAATGTATTCCCATTAAACCCTGAAAAATATATGCAAAAAATTGTTTGAAACATATAAAAATTCCACTGTGAAATTGATTGTGGATTCTTCATATCAACAACCTAAAGGAATGACAACTTTAGAGCAGCGAATGGAATTTCTTATCTTGATCCTTTAGTCAATCATCTTTTCGTGAACTCCAATAAATAATCCCTATACACAGATAAAACGTATAGCTTAATTCACACAAAAACATAAATATCTAAGCACAAGTTTAAAACTACAATATTTATAAAAAAGCTTGGAAAAGGTTACGGATACATACTCGTATATGTATTTACATTTTTTGTATGTAACAAATGTGTTTTTTATTTAATACCATCACCACTAGGATGCAATTTATAAAACAATGACTATGACTGCAGACGTATAGTTTTCATAAGTATTATGTATCTATATACAATTCATTGAACTGTATAAGCATCCTCTATATTAAATTGAAATCAAAATTGCATCATGTCGGAATAAAGGTTCAAGCAACATATTTTACTTAGTGAGAAAAGCGTTTCCCGATCGATGGTATATCAAACGTGAATATATGAATTCATGAATTTTTGTTATGAAAATAGCCTTATCATTGCAGTATCGATTATTATTTATATTACTATAGATTTCCTTATCTAACACGATTCAGGCATTTACCTGCGGAATGTAAAAATAGTAGAAATAGACGAATAGCTTTTTCAGTGTTTAAAAGATTAAGCCCCTGCTCTAGTTAACGAGTATATTCATCACCTAACTGCACGAAATTTTTCCAGGAAGGAAAAGCAAACACCAAATGAACCACCTGATGAAATGCCTTTATAGGATCGGAATTTAGCAACTTATTTCTTGGAAATGGAGCTGACGGTGTGCCCCAAAACACACACTACTGCTGAACATTGCGTATAAAATTCTGTGACTGTGGATCGCAAGTAATTATGAGAAGTGGGAAAAATTCAAAGACCTCCTTTCGCTGTGCATACAATGACAAATTAAAGAATTAAGTAAGTGGGAGCAATTTATTTATTTATTATTCATCGGCTACCTAGTGGCGGTTTTCCCCTTGTGGATCATAAAACTCAAGTAGTGCTAATAACAAGTAGTGAGTTAAGAAACCATAGGATTAAAAGCTAGAAATTAGGGCAACGTTTATTGATCGTTTATAAATTGATTTGTGTCAATCATTAAAGTTTTATATTGTACATTCAAAAAGTTCCAAAAAAACTAATATACTACCTTGATCAGAAAGTTCCCAGAATAACCACCATGTGGCGCTCCCATTGTTCCGATTTGAGTTCTATTTTTTTTTTGTTAAGTTGGTACATTTGTTGTTGTTATTCCCTCTAAATCTTATCGTCATAGCTTGACATTTGCAAAAGTTACGTAGCCAAGAGTACATCTATCTCTGTGTGTGTTGACGATTTTTCGATTACTTCCTCTCGGCTGCTGAAACGCGTTCCCCGTAGTGATTTTTTAACTCGATTGAACAGTAAGAAGTCACAGGGAGCCGAATCAGATGAATTCGGTGGCTGTTGGATGGTATTTGTTGCATTTCTCATCAACAAATTACGAATAATGATGGCACTGTGCGACGGTGCGTTATCATGGTGCAAAATCCATGAGTTTTCTGCCCACAATTCTGGTCTCTTTCGGCGAATTGCTTTACGCAAACGTCTCACAACGCTCAAATAAAACTCTTTGTTTACATTTCCAACGTTCGCGCACCATTATAGGTAAATCCGTTCTTTAGGCAAAATTTAATACAAGTTAGTTGTTGCAAATTTAAATTCATTTCTAAAATTGTAAAAAAAATCCCCAACACACAGAGATAGATGTACTCTTGGCTACGTAACTTTTGGAAATGTCAAGAACTTAAATCGGAACAATGGGAGCGCCACACGGTGGTTATTCCTTTTTGATCAATGTGGTATTAGTGGACTTTGAAAACGTATAAGTATCATCGCATAAAAGAAAATCTATCTAAGCCATGTGGATAAATAGAAGCAGGTTTGCCAAGTTTTGGGGTCTATGATATGTCAAGATCACGTATTGTATAATAGCTTACCGCCAGATACTTGCCCATTCGTATGCGGCTCAACATCTCGCCAACGCTCTTGCATGTTGAGTGCTGAAGATCAGTGTCATCGTTGCCGAAAAATCGTCAAAAAGACCGCAAGGGTAGTTTTAGGTCTCATCCTATCACCCGCACGAAGCTTCTGATTTGATGCAGAGTCCAGGCAAGCATATATAAAAATTAACTCGCATGGAAAACGAACGATTGAGAAAATTCAGAGGTGCATTTTGATCGAGAATTTTTGTAAGTTCTCGCGTATGAATGCGGCTATCAAGAAACGACGCGCGATATTAGACAGAACTTGACTATACTGAAAATCTCTTTTAAAGATTGTATTTATGCCGTAATTCTTCTGGCATAATGACGACGAGCCGGTTGGTCAATAGAGACTGCTTTAACACCGTTAGACACTTTTCTTTTTTTAAGGGCTAAATTAAGTCTTTGATCTACACCAACAAACCAGAAAATTTAGACGACTTGGAGGCGGACATCCAATTTTAAATTGCTGGAGTATGGGGTGAAATATGGAAAATGTCATATAAGATTGGGTTCAGCGCATCCACTCATGCAAGGAGTTTCGTTTCATGACTAAATAATTATACTTCAATACACCATACAAATTTCCTTGATACGTTAAACATATGGTACGTCCTTTTATTGTAGCGCAATACATAATGTGAACTGGCAAACACTTTTGGAAACAATTTTCAGTGGGAAAACAATAAGACTTTCGCTCTGCGACAGGGGCCAAAGCAATGCTCTATGATTTGCTCTATACTTGTAGGATGAATACAAGATTCTAGAAATAAATGACAGAGATTTTGCATTAAAGTATTGAATACTGAACTTCACCAACGATCATACATAGACTGCGACGTGAGATCATGTGTCTTCTCAGCCGAGCAAAAAAATATAAACTTCTATCGCCTCAAGAAAATTCCAGATTTCGAGGTCAAAACAATCAAAACGGCGATCAAAACATGAACCACTGTAGGAGGGATAATTTACCTAAGCGGAGTCAACTTCCATTGTCCCTGGTGATATACTTAATAAAACCGAGCTTTTGGATGAATTTATACACGGGACATATTATTTATATTTGAAACTAGGAAAAGGAAAAAAAAGAGATTAACATTTCTGCACTATTAGTAAACTTATTAAAAAAAAATCTATTCCAGTGGCCCTTCAAAACCGATCGATATTAAATGAAACAGAAATAAATTAACTGCAATAATTGAACAACAACAACAATTTTATATTGATTTACGCCTCTTTTCTGATAAGAATACTGTATACTCACAATATACGTAAGATAGGCATGAACGTTATAAATGAATCAAATAAGAAACGTTATCACTTTTCAATCAGAATAAATCAAAGCAAATTTAATCCCAATTCTCTTATCTATCTCAAAGCTCAAATATCTGAAAACCATTCCCAATTAAGCTGTTGTTAAGCAAAATTCCATCACCAACCAACCCACCAAGAAAAAATTTAACATGTAGACCCAAACGTACCTTAAAGTATTTGACTGTTTTTACTCGCAACTCGAGAGTAGAGTCTTCATCGCATACCATTAATGTATTTGGATGTTGCTGGAATGCACTTACTGTCCACATATGATTCACACCCTCTTCAATTGCCTTATATAAAGCAAATGCTTTATGTGCTCCAGTAATTAATATCATTACTTCTTTTGAGTCGAGTACAGTTCCAACGCCAACTGTCAACGCCTGTTTTGGAACTTTACTCATGTCATTGCCGAAAAACCTGGCATTTGCCTCGAGTGTATCCTGAGCGAGAGTTTTAACTCGGGTTCTCGACACTAATGAAGAACCAGGCTCATTAAATGCAATATGGCCATCTGGACCGATGCCACCGATAAAAAGTTCCACGCCACCAGCTTTTTTGATTTCTTCTTCGAATGCCTCACATTCAGCAACTAAATTTGGAGCATTTCCATCTAAGATGTGGACGTTCGCTGGATCAATGTCAATGTGTTTGAAGAAATTGTTCCACATGAAATAGTGGTAACTCTCATGATGATCCCGGGGAAGACCTAAAAAAAATTTTAAATAAAAATAAGCCAATAATAAAAATAATTTCGGTGAATCTGGTTTATGAACAACTTGTGTAAAAATGTAAGTTACTGTGAGTGGTCACGCCAAGATTAATAAGAAGAAAGAAGAAACAATTAGCTCGAGCTATTCAACGTCTGATGCATAATAAGCCAGAAGGACTATTGAAAGAGATAAACAAACGTAATTTTACATTAAATTATTAATAAAGGTTAATAACAAGCTAATGAAGCATATTATCATCAGAGAACTGAAGTGACCTAAACACTTTAGAAAAAACACGATTTTTTTCAGCCTGGATTGAACTGCATATGTTCGTAATCATTTGATTTGTGGTGTTCCCTTCTTCTGGCGGTTCTACACTGCATAAAGTTTGCGTCAATAATAACAAATATAGTTTTTTGGAAGATCATCAGCAGTCCAGTATGTCACAGGTTGTGAATGTACATAGGTAATATCACGGAAAGAAGGTTATACTAGGTGGGATGAAAAGAACCCTCCTTGGGAATGAAAAAAAAATTTGTTTAAATGTTTTTTTATTTTATTCAATATAGTCCCCTTTTAGCTTGATACACTTATTCCAGCGATTTTCCAACTTTTTGATCCCGTCCGAAAAGCAATTTTCCGGAAGGTCTGCCAAATACTCCTCCGTGGCGTCAATGATTTCCTCGCGTGAGCTAAATTTTCAATTGATGATGGCTCTTTTGAGGTTTGGGAAAAGATAATAGCAGCGATTTCTGTCTTCAATCGCTTCAATAATGCACAGTAATACTGGCTGATGATGGTTTTTCCTTTTTCGAGGTAGTTCACGAAGAGTATGCCATGACAATCCCAGAAAACCGACGTCATAACCTTTCCGACCCATTGAGCCTCGCTCGGCCGCTTCGGAGTACTCGTGACGGCTTCAGTCCATTGTCGCGCACTCATTCTGTTCTCTGGTGTGTAATAGTAGATCCAGGTTTCATCAACAGTTACCAAGCGATGCCAAAAGTCCGCCCGCTTCCGCATCAGCAAGTCCAAACACTCTTTCGAAGTGCTATCGCATTCGTGTTTTTGATCAGGAGTGAGCATGCGCGGCACCCAGCGGCAGGATAACTTTTTCATATGCACAATATTGCCCAAAATATGGCGTGTGTGCTCAGTACTAATCCTTGTGGTATCTGCTAGCTCACCCTCACTTTCCGATCAGCTAACACCATTTCATGTATTTTGACATTGTCCTCTGTAACCGCATCGGAGGGCCTGCCGCTGTGGACTTGATCGGTAGTGGAGTTGCGGCCACCACGAAACTCTCGAAAACAATATTTGGCGGAGTAATCTGACGGAGGATTAGCCCCATAATATTTATCCAACTTTTCTTTTGTTTCCTTCGCTGTTTTACCTCTCAAAAAACAATGTTTTATGAGAGAACGAAAATCGTTTTTCTTCATACTTAACATGATGCCAAACACGTCAACAACAATCAGCTGTCAAAACAAAACTAAAGACAGTATCGCACTGAAATTTGGCCTAAATATGAACGGACTTCAAGGCACCATAACTTTTTTTGCAGTAGCAGCGCATGTTGGCGGTCAAGGAAGAAAATGGCATTTTATGAATTGCTTGAAACTGGTAAAATGATTTCTAGTCAACAACTGATCAAATTGAAGATAAAGCGATCAGAATATGCCCAAAGACACGCATCAGTTCTTTTCCACCACCATGATAATGATCGTCCACATGGTGCAAACCAAGTAAAAAAACTATTTGGCAAACAATAATTGGGAAGTTTAGCCCCATCCGCCGTATTCACCTAACTTAGCCCCTTCTGATTAGTTCTTGTCTCGATCGATGCAGCATGGTCAAAACAACTTTCCTTGCGGGTCAGTGCAAATCGTCTTAACGCGATATCAGATGACCGTGAAGCGCCTGCAGTAGAATATCGGAAGCGGCTCCTGCAGAAAAAAAATAATTTTTTGATCATGGTTCTGTGGCGAGTTCGAGAAGTACGAGGCCTTCCAAGGCTTGCTCCCTTCCGTGTGTTTCCAGTCTCTAAAAGTCGTTCAAAGAAGCCCTATATAAGATCTTAATGGTCAGTTAGTCTTAAATAACTTTCGTTCAAAAGAAAGACTAGAATAGCCGGGACTTATTAGTTGTTGGGACCTATCGGGAGATTCGAAGCTTAATCTTTCATTAAGGCTATAAGGCGTGTGTGTCTAAACATAATAAAGCCCAGAGTTCGAGTGCTGTAGCGTAATAGGAGATTCAAGTAGATATTGTAGATTCACCTTGAAAAAATTGAGACCGGATCTAATCTATCTGACGCGAATATGTATCGTGCCAAGTTGTCTTTGGCAACATTATGTTTTTTTCGACTGAGAGCATCACAATGGCAAAAAACATCACATCCATACATTCTTATGTATTTCTAGTATTTTCGCCACCATTAATGCACTGCAACTCATATGTACGAAGAACACCATACTAGTAAACATTACCTGACGCGCATTAGTAAAGGAGTCCCAAGTTAAAGTGTTATTAAATGACAAAATTTTTAGCAGTTTGAGTCCAATTTAATAATAGCATTGTTAGCAAAAAGTTAGGAAGGAAGTACTGGAATAGGGTTAAAATCACTTTTTTTATTACTTCTACGTTTTTTTTCATTGCTTAAGTAAATCCACTATCTTCAGGATGGTGTTAAAAGTATGAATTATTAACGGAACGATGATGGGTAAGAATCCTTTACAAAAACCGGATGTATTTCGCCAATCGCATCGGCGTTAGACTTGATGGAGAGAAAACTTTTTTTCACAATGTCAGTACCCTCAATACTAGTGCTGTTGTTACATTTTACATTAATATCAGCGCCCTTTAATTATATTTAGCTAAAATGAGATGTCCAAGGCTTCTGCCCTTTGTGGTTGATAACGTATTATTTTAATTCGTTGACCGCTGGACTTATCTTCACCGATTTTGAAGCAATACTAACACCACGCTGCATTCTCATGGTTATGTCAATATTTTCGACGTATGTGGGTAATCAGACTTTTGAAAGTTGAGTGAGTTCTCTATCGATCTTGATGGAGTTAATCGCATTCAACTTGCACCCCTACATCAGACAAGATCTTGTAGGTGATGTTGGGTAACTATAGTAATAGTCCCTATAGTTGGTGGGAATGCAAAGGCCTAGTTCCATATGGATCCTAGGGAGATAAGTTGGTACTTACTATTATATTAACTCATTGCCTTAAATAGGTTCACAAATAGGTGGTAAGTTCCAGCAGTTTGTGTTGGCTTAAGGTTCAAAACGGTTGTCCTTACTACATACGAATGGATGGAATTGTTAATTGCCGTTATGAAGTCTTTTCCGCCTGACAGCGAAATTTTAACCATCCTCGCTCTTGTATAGTATCTATACTCTCAACATTGACCGGGATTCTGCTAGTACATTTCCTCGTTCGTCTCTATAAACCTCGGAACAATTTGTTTTTTTTTTTTTAACATTTGGGTTAAATTTACGAACCTTGTAGGTCCCTATTTAGATGGCGGTACGCTTCTAATGCTTCTTCCTTTTCCTTCTGAGAAGCTTAAATTTAATCGCTTTTTCGCAACATTTGCTTACCAGCAATCTATAAGAAAGATAGACGAGACTAACGCAGAATATACGATATCCTTTTGGCATATATCCTTTGTAGGGTATATGCCAATTATTTGGCGGCACACGATCTGTTAACGACAATATAACAAGTTCATTGCCGAATTAAAAAAACAGAAAGCCAGAAAAATGAACAATATCAAAATGATTGCGAGTACAATAGTATTTGAAGCCATCGTATACATTCATAATCAGCAGACGATGCAAAGCGATATTGATTAACATTAATAATCATATTATCAAAATAACGTGCATATATTAGTACCTAATAATCTTATCTATGTGCCGTCCGATACAAGTGTTTCAATTCACCTATTACGCCTAAACTTCATCAAAGTAGTGAAGAAGTGAGCACTACAGTGTGCAGGCACGATATGACATATGTGACATACACTGGTTCACTGCAAAGGTTCGTGGCGTATCCTAATACATGGCGGAAAGTTTGCTGTACGATTCAACTATTGTTTGTTTTACGGATAGGTAGTGTATGCCCGGGGATAGGTAGTGGCATCAGAAGACATGTTATTGCTGAGTTAAGTCGAATTTTGTGAACAAAATAAATTAAATTGGAAAACAAAAAGTTACATCTTTTCTATATATTGCTTTGGAACTGCAACAAAAAAGATTCGAATGGTTCTCCTGCTCTAAAGACCGTTAAAAAGCGGTTTGATAGATTTTCTAACGAAAGATCATGGGGAGGTGGTTGAGATGAACATTCAGCCGATGTTTAATATTGTATTGAATTTCACTGTCAAATTATGGCAAATAATACAGAGCTGAAGTTTGTCAAACAATTTAATTAAGGCTCATTCACATGTGTAGTAGGTTCATGAATCACCCTTTATAAGTTCGGCCATAGAACACAATGACAACCAAACATTGTTTGGATGTAAGGCTGTTTGGAAGTGGCCACCAATGTTGACAATAATGGGAAAAAGAAAATCAAGATACTATATGATGATGAATGATTTAGAATCCGCAGCCTAATTGTTATTACACAAAGTCTAATACAAGAAAAATTGAGTTTTAGGCATGTAAGCAAATCTTTGGTTGTAACCAATATCGAAGCTAAATTCGTCAGTAAAACAAATAGTTTTCGCATAGAGTACAAGGATCCAAAGATTGCAAGAGCTTCGCAACAAAGTAAACAAACAAATTCCTTTGAAAATAACTACAAGACTGTCCCCCGGAAAACTAGATTACTCTCATTATTTTTGCAGCGAACAAAAAGACGACGAAAACGCTTTCAACACCTTATATTTCTGATGCAAAAATATTTAGTAAAAGTGCTGTAAGGAGTGTTGATCGTTGCCTTAGAAAATACATTTAAATAATATCCCCGATTATTTCTGCAGAAATCATTTGCCACCATATGATCTTGTTCTAACTAGAGATGCTTTGTCTCCCACAACTTATTTCCAGGTTTAACGAAAAATAGCAACAAACACATCAAACGGGAGATGGATAAGTAATCGTCATAGGGACGCAAGCTCTTCAAGTAAAATAGGCGAAATGAATATATTTTGGGCTACTTTGCAAGAAATTTTAAATCGTAAAGATTAAAGACTCTAAAAAAATCATTTGTAAAAATAGTGTCCGTAATGGAATTCTCAACAGTAGACATTACGTTCTCTTTAACAAAGAAGAAGATAAGATAGGATCTTAAATAGAACCAGCTAACTCATATCTACAATCTAGGGCAAACTCTCCGTCGACAACTAGCACACCAAGAAAATAGAGCATTCACTATATATATACATATATTCACTAAATTCAAAAGGCCTTGTAATGCAGAATCATCTTAACATCTACAGTCATCTATGCTCGAGATAATGATTCGTAATAGCATAGCTTGCTCTTCGATTTGTAATAAAACAAATCAAAATTGTTATCTGGAGTCACTTTAACATTTCGACAAAACCTTGAGAACCACTTTTAAAAGGACAAAATATTAATTGCAACTAAACCCCTTGTATAACTCACCAACATATTCGTCCATATTGAAAGTTTTCACATATTTAAATGAGATTTTCCCAGCTAAATGGAATTCGATCAGTTTCCTGTACATCCCCAAAGGCGTACTTCCCGTGGGTAGTCCCAATACAAAGAATCTGCAAGAATAAATCGACAATGACAATTAGAAGTCACCAATATAAATGAAAATAAATGCATGTACCTATTTGGGCCTGGATTAAAATCATTGATCCTCTTCATGACATACTTTGCTGCCCATTCGCCTACGAATGCAGCACTGTCCAATATAATCAGCTTCATGATGTATCACTGTTGATATGCACCGCAAGACTAAAGTTACTTTTCAAACATATAATCAGTATCAGGACGGAGGCATAAATGCGATAACGAATTAATGTCAATAGAATGAGATTTAGAAAATTGACCACTAACCATTTGATTGCCTCATTCAATTAAAATTCATTTTTCTTAATTAGAAAAATAAAAAACTAAGGCTCAGGTTTCCATTGTGCGCACTAAGCAATTTTTATTTTTTCATTTTTTTTTTTAAGATGTTCTGTAAAAGAATTTTGGTGAGGAAACTATAAAAGTCCATATATTGATGTTTTTCGATTTTTTTTTTCTTAATGACTTTTCGAAAATATACTGCATTATACCCTAAGCGTTGCATACACCAAACCTTGAATTCACCCCAAATCCAACAGTGATCCCTAGCAGGGGGGTTCATATTCGTCCTTTTTCTAAACAAATCTGGAGATTTTCACTTAAAACTTTCATTTTAAAACTGGCAGCACTGTTCCCAAATATAAATAAATGAAAAATTGGCGAAAATGTAACGAAGTATTTTTGTAACGGACTAATCGAACTGTTGTTTGACAAACTTCTTATGTTTTTTTAGGTCATTTTAAACCATAAAAAAAAATTAAATTTTTTTTGCTTAGTGCACATAATGGAAACCCGCCCCAAAGCTAAATTTTAGGAAATATGTACTCTGAGCCATTGATATGACCTTTAAAAACTGAAATCATCATCCCAAAACTCGAAATTCATCACAATTTATAAATTTTATCACAATGTGAAAATAAAATGCATAGTGCAGGTTTTAATTTTCTTCTAATTTCTGTTCTTACCTCTTATCACAAAAAAAGACACAAAATAAAAGAAATAAAAAGTAGGTATCGCACTTTTTGGAAGAAAAAAAAACTAAAAAACAATGAATTCTCCACCGCGACACAAAGTTATGTATATCTCAGCTGGCAATGTCAATTGCCGGGTAACAATACTCGATTAAAAAGAACAGAATGCAAGAGCACGTTGTTGTAGATGTCATTTATTTAGTGTAGGTCATTTAATAATCAGTTCGAGTGTAGAATTATGAAATGGAAAAGAAACAAAAATAAGGGAAAATAACAAACTAAAGTCTATTTGAGCTTGCAGCTTTCTCGCGACGTCATGTATGTGTACATTGGAGAGGTCAATAAACTTCATAAACTGTCGGAAAGCACATATGTTCTCTTTGACGTTATTGGTTATAACAAATGCTTAGCTGTCACAAAAATTTGGGAGTTGCCGTTGTCGAAAAAAAATGCGTAAGCAAATAAAAAAAACTTACTACTATAAAATGACATCCTTATCACGAAAATAGTAGACATATAGTTAGTCCGCTATTATACGGTGACTTTTGAGTCACGAATCTTTTTGACAGCTTTCTTTTAATTTTTCATTCTGTGAGGCATGTGCTATTTACACAGTGACTTTTGATTCACGAATCTTTTTGACATCTCTCTTTTACTTCTTCTTTCACTTTAAAAACAAACGATTCGCTCTCTAAACAAAAGTTTTGAACTTTTTGCTGATTCCCTTAAAGAATCTGCGAAATTTTGCTCCATGACTCACAGGGTTGCTGATTTCCTATCGCATCTTTTTTTCTTTTGCACTTGTGTGAGTCGTGACTCAAAAGTTACTCTGGAATTGTTATTTTTCCATTTCGCTTTATTTTCCTTTCGTTCTCTATTAAAAGCAGTTGGCTAAAACATGACTGAAGGAATTTATTGATCAAAGGAATTAACGTTGGAACTGATAGGATTATACAAGGTGACGCAAAATTAATCATTCAATTTTTTTTTTATTCTTCGTTTGATCTCAGCGCTGGTGTCATTGTCTGAATTCATAGCAGAGCCTAGGTAGACAAAGTCCTTAACTACCTAAAAGTTATACCTGTCAAGGGTGACGTTCTGTCCGAGACGTCGGTGTTCTGTTTCCTTTTTGCTTGACAGCACATACTTAGTCTTGACCTTATTGACCGCTAAACCCATTTTCGCCGCTTCCGTCTCAATACTTGCAAAGACGCCACTGACATGCTTTCTTCCAATTATGTCAATATCATCGGTGTATGCAAGTAATTGGACGGGCTTTTGAAAGATTGTGCGTTTTGTGTTTGCGCGTGAGTTTTGCACTGTTCTTTCAAGTATGATCACAGCGCATCGCCTTGTCTAAATCCTTTTTTGACACCAAAGGACTCGGTGAGATCTTTACCAACCTTGATGGAGCAGCGTGCATTCTCCATCGTCATCCTGCACAGACGGACGAGTTTGGTAGGGATGCCAAAACTAGACATTGCTCTGTATAGCTCGTCTCTATAGATGCTGTCATACGCGGCTTTAAAATCGATGAATAGGTGGTGTGTATCGATTTGAAGCTCTTGAGTTTTCTCCAAGATCTGCCATAGTGTGAATATTTGGTCGATGGTGGACTCCCCTGGCCTGAGGCCATACTGGTATGCACCTATCAGGTTATTGACGAACGGCTTCAGGCGTTCACATAATACGGCAGATAAGATCTTGTATGCGATGTTAGGGAGAATGATGCCTCTGTAGTTGGCGCGGTTCAGAGGGAATTACTTTTTTACTAAATAAAAAAAAAAGATTTTGAGTGATGGAAATTATTTGGACCTTTACAATTTTTTCTGTTAAGTGGAAAAGATGATATCCGCCAAGTTTTATCTCATTTTCCATGACTTTCCGCAAGATTTCCTGTGATAACTGTTCGCATTCTTGTCGAATATTCTCCTTAAGGGCTGTGATTGTCTGGGGCTTATTGGCATAAACCCGCGACTTCAAGAAGCCCCAAGGAAAGAAGTCTGGAATGGTTAAATCGGGCGATCTTGCTGGCCATGCCAAATCGCCAAAACGGGAGATTACACGACCAGGAAACGCTTTCTTCACAATGTCCATTGTGAACACGGCTCATCTAATTCCGGTAGTGAGAAGTCGTTTATCATGGCCCTGTAGCGTTCGCTAGTAACATTGACCTTGTTACCAATGGCGCCCTAAAAAAAATATGGCCCAAAATCGCTCCTCCCACGTGAACGCCGCACCACACAGCGGCTTTGAAAGGATGTAATGGCTCTTCGTGCATCACACGCGGATTTTCAGTGCGCCAGAAGCGAAGATTTTGCTTATTGACGTAACCGCTTAAGTAAGTCGTCTTCGTTGTTGAGATTAAGGATGGCTTGACAGCGGAGTATAGCACTCCATTGCTTGTCTGTTTGTATACTGCAGCTGTCTTGTTCACTTATGTCAAATATGATTGACGTACGACGCCATTTGCAAAATTTATAACATCTTCCGATAGGATGATTCATTTTGCGCCACCTTGTACCAGCTGTACCCTGATTTACAAAATACAGTCATTGATGCACGGTCCAGAAATATTTTTAATGTCTTCTGATGGAATTTTTCACTTTTTAAAAATCGAAAGAATAAATTGAAAATGTTTGTTTAACAAAGAAAAAAAAGCCATGACTCAAGAGTCATCATGTCCTATTTGTCCGAGAGCTGACATTATTTTTTTGGCTTAAAGCTGTAACAAAAAAATTAATACGTACTCGAAAAAGAAAGTTCAAATGTGGAGATTGGGGAGCATTTTGCCCCGAGAGCGGTTAATAACAGTGCGCTTAATTTTTTTCTTGTTATCAGGATTACTGTTATAACCACCAAGAACAGAACGTCGTGACGACAAAAATATGGGTCCAAACATTTCATGAAGAGCCATACCCTTGGTTGCACTCTAAAAACTAAAACAGTTGGTTTATACATATCTATATATAAATACGTGCTGCTTATTTTTGTCGTATACTTTTACACCGTTCTACTGAACCGAATGGCATGATACTTACACCTTACTTGGAAAGATAATTTCGCGTAGATGTGCACAATGTATAAGCCAAACGGTCTTACCTAACCTTGGTAAAACATGTAAAAGATTAGGTTATTTTACACATATCTATAGATATAGATGTTGTAAAATCAGGAATCCAGTGTTGCATAACCTTAGGATCATACATCATTAATAAACTCTCTCCGGTGAGTTCATTTATTACTCCAGTTTCAAACCAGAAGATACGAGAAAGAACTATAACCCTACAAATGTAGTATAAATACAGGATGAGAAACAGTGTGAGTTACGTTGATTTTTGGAAAGCGACAGAAAAGGAGCTTAAGGGCTGAACAGAATGTGAATCTGAAACTTGAATCTGTATCTGATATCGAACTTTCAAAAGTTCAATACATGGATAATCTGTATCTCGAAGTTGAATAACACCCAACTTCGAGATACAGATACAGATTCACATTCTGTCCAGCCCTTAAGTCTTAATATTGAACGATAAGAGATTTGAATTGTGAGACAATAGTAAAATCGGTTGTGAATTACGTGGAAGTTATTTTAAATAATAATAAATCAAGTGTTTTGAAATAGAATAAGGTTTTATAATTTCGAACCCTAGCCAAAATTTTACAATATTTACAATTTTACGTGGCTTAAGCTGGCCATACAAGACGAATATGTGCAATTTGTTCGTTGACATTTGGCCACACATGACGAACCGATTTGCGGAACATCACTTTTGCTGTAACTTTCAATAAGAAAATGTGGAGAACGCACACGCGGATGATACAATTGCATTATTAACAATGTATATATGCAAAAAGCGAAAGCAAAAAAAAAATAACAAACAAAAAAGGCGAGAGGGGATGAAAGAATGGCTGTATGGTAGAAACGATCGCACTCATACAAAATTGTTGAGAAAATTAGAAATGTCTGCACCAGAAGATTTTTAAAAATTTCTTAGAATGGATTGAGAAACTTATATTGGTCAGTCCAGTTATTAGAAAACAAAACACAGGAATGCGAGAAGCAATTATGGCAAACGAGAGACTGTCAGTAACTTTAAGATTCCTCGCAACTGGACAAAGTTTCGAGGATCTAAAGTTTTAAACAAATATTTCTAAGAATTTCTAAGAGACGACACTTTTGTTGTGTACACGACAACTGTTGCTTTTGTGAATCGTCGAATCTCGGCGACGGGAGAGCCTAGTAATAATAAAACATAACTAAGAAAGCCGTAACAAGCAATTCAACAACATTTTTATTCTTGGTTTGACACTTGATTTGTGCAAGTTATGGGATTTTCCATTGGTTTTACTCCAAAATTAGCACTCCCTCGAATTGAATATAATTCTATATCACTCTAATTTTTTCAAATTTAAAAAATTCAAAATGTTTGTATGTGTATTAGTTAGATTGCTTATGTCAAATTTCATTATTCTGATAAGTGCATACGAAAATGGAGCAAATGAACAAACGTCAAGTCAATTCGACGTTTCGTTTTTATATGGGTTAGTGCACTCTGAAATAAAATGAAAAAATTCACTCTGAAAACGTCAAACAAGTGCCAATGGAACATTTTTTAGAGTGTTATCTGCACTCTAGAGTGAAAAAAGAGTGTTTTTTTTTTTGTTCAATGACAAACGTCATTAGTCATCATAAACAATCGACTATCGACCTACAAAATTACTCAGAATTTAAGTTTGCCACGATATCGTCCGTGCAGAATATCATATCAATAAAAACTCCTCGCGATTTTTGGATAAGAATGATAAATGAGCAGAGTGTATAGGTAGACCCCTGTAAACGAACGCTGAAAAAAATGGCACCTATACAAATCCCATATTTGCTTAGAAATAAATTCATTCAATTCTGAATTCGAATATTTCAAAGAGGTTTGATAGGCTTAAGAAAAGCCACTTTGATATGAATACCTAAAGAGAAAAAAAGGCGTCTTAAATGGGCAAAAAGCAGAGCAATTGGATACTACATCAATCGTAGTGAAGAATCGTAATTTGGAATGTATTGCGGCGAGTAATGATTTACTTTGCAACTCAGGAAAAAACGTTGCACAAGGACTGTTTGAAAGGGGCAGTAAAGTTACCAGCATCCCAAATGATATGAAAACGCATGTCTTGCTGTATTGTTGGTCCCCTGTATTTCGTTGATGATCTTGTAAATGTAGTTAAGGACCAACTTATTTTTGAATACAGTCAACTAGGGGAAAATTTATATTTCAACAATATGGTGTTCAGTTTTTCAGTTTTTAATTTAAGCCAGGAAATTTAAACCTCTTAATACCAAAACGCACTTGAGCTATAAGTAAGGCTTTTGCCGATAAATTTGGTCGTCCAGAAAAAACTATCAAAGTAAGATTTGGTAGACCAATAAAATAATAAAGTTGAAATTTTTATCTCGAATTTGGCGTTTTAAGCGTCTTATCCGTGGTTCCCGGTGATTATATTAGAATGTTAAGTAAGATAAAGTGGACTAACATTTAAAGAGAGGTAAAATCACTTTTTACCAGGATAGGTGTTAGATGACAAAGTACCTGCAATCCTAAACTATTATGATTTAAATCGACGAGTTATTTGAGAGTATTTGTAAATTCTACTACGTTCTATGTAAAATTTTGTTATACATGAGAGTCGTTTATCCAGCTTAAACGCGTCGCAAAGTATGGAAGTGAAAATGTTACGAACATCAGCGGATGTGGCAAAACGAATTAAGCTCATTTGCGGAAGTCTCCACATCAAGAAACTGTGGAATAGTGGAATAGCAGATAATTCATTCAAATATGTTAGTTTTACATTTTCAACGAAGGTCGTTGCAAAATCTGGTTCATAGGCCGAAGCCCTGATAGCTGGTACCGTAATTCAGATAATTTATTACTGATTAATAAAGTTATAATAATAATAATAAATCTGGTTCAGAAGGGAAAAGTGTATCAAGTTGAGATGCACCGAATAGTGATTTAGCCGAATACCGAATACTGAATATTCGGCGATGCTCTAGGGCGAGGCGTCGAATATTCGGCGGCCGAATGTTCAAGAAAAAAATTGTATAAGACATACGAGTATATATGCACGTGCTACGTTAGAATTCGGCAGTCTTTTGTTTCATTTGCAAGTGGATCACGTCGCGAGAAGCATTATTTGCTCATTATGCATTGATTGGATCACATTGTATAGGTATTACCAAGGTGGTAAGTTAGCACTTCCAAATAAGGGGTTTTAGTTTAGTTATACATTTATCAGTGCTTATACAGTGAGAGACCGTCTTCGGAAGCTGGTTTAATTTATGAGGAGAAGTGCAATCGTTTGCTACCAACAAATGCTGAAAAAGTTGTTTTCTTTCACCACAATTTACCGTTGATGGATTTGAAGTATTAAAATAAAAATTTGTATGAATATAATGGATATATTTTTGAGTTACACATGCGTCTTTTTGCTCATGAATTGATATTCTGTATACCGAATATTGAAATAAGTGGCCGACTAGGCCGAATACCGAATAGCAGCTGAATATTCGTGCCATCTCTAGTATCAAGTTCTAAGCGGAGTACAAATAAGAGGATGAAGGAAAATTAAATTTAAAAAAAAAAACAAAAGCAAAAGCAAACTCATGGCTTTACATACGAAGTGATCCAAAATGTAAAGATTTGTAGAATTTTATAAGGATCCGCAAATTTGACCAATGCCACAAGCGGTGCAGTCCCAATGCATATACACCGACATGACACCCTATTTATCTAAAATGTGTTTTTTAACTAATAGGTTTTTCATTAGGGATAATTTTTAAATAAATAAATAAAATCCAGCCATTGAATGAGCTTAAGCTGCAAGACCATGGACAGCAACGGAAACTCGCAGATTGGGCTCTTAAACAGGTTGAAGTTGACACTCACTTTTATTCAGCGACAAGGCTCCCTTTCCCTGGGATGTGCGTTTGTTAGCAACAAAAGTTGACATTTCTGAAGTGTTGCAAACGGTGAAAAGACTCATGAATGCTTGATGTGATCTTCACGCATCATCGGTCTTATTTTGTGAATAGCAAATGATTCCGGATAATGATCAAAGATTATTTCTTTGAAAATATGACGACATTGCTCCCGACAATATGCAAATCTATAGTAGGATGTCTATAGCACTATGCATAGTTTTTGTCGTTTTCACACCGAGTATTCAGTGTATTATTGTTAAAATCGGGCTCGAAAAAGTGTCTCAACTTTAGACCAAAAATATGAAATTGAATTAACGCTTTAGCATTAATTTTCTACCATTATTACTTTTAAAAAAATATGGGTATAACTTTTAAGAAGCACACGAAGTAAGTTAGATCTGTCTTGCGCTTTCGGTGTTCTTCTAAAGGTCATACCAGAACAAGAAAAAGGTTTTTAATTTTCACAGTTCCTGTAAATTAGCAGTATTAAGCAATAATATTAGGGGCGCAACTAAGTTTTTTTTTTGATGAAAACGAAACTTCATGTGAAAAATTGTTACAAATGAATCATTCAAAGTATTGCCTATCGCTAGAAAAAACATTTTCCCATCTTTCTGGCAGACCCCGAATACCGTAATGTTAAAAGTGTTCATCTTTTGAGGCTTTCCACGAATTAAGCCATTTTTTGAGATCTTCATATAAGCGGAAATGCTGACCAGCCAGACCATGCGCCATCGAACGGAATAAGTAATAATCGGACGGCGTAATATCTGAGGAATATGGGTAATATAATATATATATATATAATAATTGTTAATATTCTATTTAGTTACTTTTAGTATTCTATGATTACTTATTTATAGAAACAACGAATCCCTCATAGAACAGCCTAACCTTGGAAAGATTAGCCTTATTTAAAAGACGTAGAGTGTACCAAGGCACGAGTATAATAAACATCTATGATATTTTCTTGCTAGTTAAGATGAATTCACGTTTTATTCACGCTTCTTTGATTTTGAAAACATTTCTTTTTTTTTCTAAATGTCAAGGTTTACATAAACAGTGTGAAATTTTCTATACACTAAAATCTATCAACTAAGAAGTGACTGACCTCAAATTCAAATAAGGCGAGACGCCAATGTTTTTAACATTTAACAAGTTAACATTCATGAAACGTGGTAACAAAACCAGTTTTGAATTATAATACTCTTGCTTCAAATTGAATTGCGTTAAATATTTTCTTCAGAATTGAGATACAAATTGAATTGAAAAATCTACAATACAACTGCGAATTAAGAACAACGTTAATTCTCTTGATTGCGTCACTTTATTGGTATATAAACTTTAGTTTTGGCTCGCATTTCAATTCAGTCAAACAAGATATTCAATGATATCACTTTAATTTTAAAATTACGTCACCACACCATGTGACCATTGGTAATAAACCGAGATGATGCTATGTATCTATATAGATTAATTTGGGGTTTTATCTTAAAGAAAGTTAAATCTGATCTCAATGTTGTGAAAGGTATGTATTGTTACAATTTAAAGATAGCCTTGAAATGTCTTACTACAATAATAGTACAAAGAAGAATTCAAATATTATGTATGCTTGGGTATTATGTGTGTTAGGCGCCAATATCGCCGTGCTCTTAAGTAGATTTGCAATAGTTTTCCTTCTAATCATTTTTCTGACACATTTGTTAGAGCTAATCACTTTGCTTTTATATAAAGGTAATACAAATTGAACCGATCAAATCACAAACATCTGAGATGACATTCTTAGAGCTCTTAATTTGCAGTCTTTGTGAAGTAAGTATGTATGAGGATTAGTATCGGTGTAGTACCTTTCATGAATGCAAATCTCATGAAACTGGTATGTAATGTGACCGTAAAGTAAGATCGCAGAAGTATAGTATAGTATCGACTCAACAGAAATGCAATCTGAGAACAATAATTTGATTTTACTACTTTATGTAACAATAATTTAGGATAATGTTTGGGAATCCATTTCCAAGCATTCTATAATAAAAATTGCATTCAGTTACTGCGCAAATCCTTTATGAACCACAAGCAAGAAACGACTTCCTTCCTGGCAGTATTTTTAAAATGAACGCATATGCACATACATCATAGTTGAAGTGGCTGTTGCAAGAAAAGACCAACCCACTTAGACCTGTAGGCCCGTTGTGATTCCACGTGGATCTGTGATCCTCCTACTCACGAAACCATTTTGAGCTCTTTACAAAGCGTAGGAGACTTTTAACGTCTCTCTGCTTAGATCGCTTAACTCGTTGTAGAAAAGAGCTCCTAGGTAGGGTTTTCTTTTTTGTGAGGGAGCTGGACATGTACAGAGAAGATTTGGGATCGTCTCCTCCTCCTCCTCGTCCGTGCAACTTCTACAGAAGTCGTTTGTAAACGTTTGTAAAAAGGGTGTACAATGATTACACCTGTTATGGGGCTGAGATGTTTCCTCTTTAGAAGGATCAAACTTCTTAAGCGATTCGGATCTAGCTTAGGCCAGATTTGTTTGGTTGCTAGACACATTGCTCCGACCGTCTACCTAAGGTATGTTCTTCTAAGAGCTGGATATTTCTTGTTTCTGAATCGGTATAGTGGTTCCATTTCGTCGGCCCTACAATTACCTGGAATGTCTCTATGTCCCGGCACCCATCAAAGGTGAATATTGAACTGCTCCGCCATCTGCATGAGAGATGATCCATAGTGTATAATGGTCTTTAAGTTAAAAGAACATGAATGAGGATTTGAAAGCGGTCTGACTATCGGAAAAGATGCTTCCTTAATTGCCGTAATTTCCACCTGGAACACACTACAGTGATAAGGAAGGCGGAATGAGAGGCTTAGGTTAAACTTATCAGCGAAAACACCGCCACCAATCCCACTGTCAATTTTTAAACTTCCGTGTAAAAAGTAATTAATTCGTCTTCCATGAAGGCATTCTCCTCCCAGAAGTGGGAATGCTAACATGGAAGTTTTCGTCAAACGAATGTGAGGGGATGGTGCAGTCGATGTTCTCTGGAAGGATTCTTAGTCTATTAAGAATATAAGCGTGGCCAAAAGATTTATTTGTCCACCGCGAAGTTGATTTAAGTTGGATAGCTGCATTAGCAGCTACTTGTCTGCTAAAAATGCCGAGAGGTGTCATGTAAAATATGATATCCAGTGCAGTGGAGTGAGTTGAACGTAGGGCTGTTCTTTGGACTTTGCTTAGCTTCATGCAGTTGATTGCTTTGTCTAAAGCAGTCTACCAGACAATCACACCGAAAGTCACATACATCATAAGTAAAGGGTGTTTTTTCTAGCCAGTCCCAACTTTGATTTTGAACAAAACATATGAAGATTCATTAAAAAGTCATTTAATTCTATTCAATCGAGAGAATACATTCTGCAATTAATTTTGAAACACAGCACGGCTGGATCTAATGAATATCATCCGGGAGAAAAAGTTATTGACCACTTTTTCAAGCATTTGTGTTGTTATGTCCTCAACAACACTAATAATGCTGATTGTTCTTTTACCCCACCGGTAGTCTCCAGACGCGGGAACCCACTGATTGCATACAAACTTGTGGGAAAGTTTTAAGGTGTTAAAGTGTCACAGGCTCATTTTTGGTATCATAGTTGCCTGTATATGATTGGTGTCCCATTAAGTCGCCTCTTACGACAAGCTGGGACGCATCAAGGAAGCGTACTTAGCCCTTTCTTCTTTAACGTAGTATTCGACTATCTTTTAAAAGACTGCATGCGCGAAGCAAATGTAACGCCAATTCTCTTCGCTGACGACGCAGTTATACTTAGCGATAACGTCGAAGATTTACAGAACGCCTTAGATTCATGGAGAAATGCGCTAGAGAGAAACGGGTTTAAAATAAGTCGTTCAAAGACGGAGCATTTGACGTGCCCATCTGCGAATCCGTTGCGACCTGTTCCGGATATAATGTTAGACGGAATAGTTCTTCCAAAAAGCACTATCTCTAAGTACTTGGGATCAATCGTTAACATGGAAGCGAAATGTGACGGCGACGTAAACCACAGAGTGAGTGTGGGATGAATGAAATGGCGGGAAAATTCGGGAATCTTTTGCGACCGAAAATTTCCACTTAAATTAAAGGGGAAACTTTACACCACGGTTGTTAGACCAGCTCTTATATACAGTTCACAGTGCTGGACAAAGTACAAAGCGTTTAAAAACAAAATGACGGCAGCGGAAAAGTCACTAAACGCGATTGCATTAGATCTACGCGTATAAGGGGAAGTCTACATATGAAGAATTCGGTAACCGAACAGCTTGAGGCAAATAGAATTAGTTGGTATTGCCACGTTCAAAGAAGATCTGCGGAAAATCCGGTTAAAAAGGCACTATCAACTACGGTCGCTCCAACTGTAAGAAAACGAGCTCTGAAAAGGTCGTTCTGTGGTCTGCGACATTAGCCAACCCCATAAGCGATGCAGTAAAAATGGGAAACTCGTTACACATAAGTTCGTATAACGAGGAAAGGGTTAATAAAAGGATAAGAAGAACACTAATAATGCTGACTTTCAATCCGTTGATTGTCGTTGGTTTATCATAGTAGACTTTTAACTTTATCAATCTTTAAAGAAAATAATCCAGGGGTGTCAAATCACAAGATCCTAGAGGCTAATTTCCAGGCTCATTACTTGAAAATATGCCTTCATCGAAAGTTTCCTTCAATAAGTTGATTATTTGCTATATGGCATGTAGCTATAAGCTGAACACAATTTTTCCATAAACATGTCAGTTTATTTTGGGCCCATTTACTACGCAAACGATGGTCATTTAGCTTTAATTCTTGCACGAGCTAGATCTTGTAAACCTTCAAACGAAAATCTGTGCTTAAAACAAAAACCATTTATATACATATATGTTACACAGGTATCGTGTCAAAGAGCTTAAGTGGACATATTTCGAGAGAAAAATTTGTATGGGTGGTCGGCCCTAAAATTAATGTATTAAAAGATATTGAATATCAAGGCGACATCTTTTTAAGTTTAAAATTTTCAGATTATCATAATCTTTTTCGAAAAATTTTCTTATTTATTCCCACTTTTTGAAACTTTGAAACTTTCTATATTTAAATAGCTTTTGCTGCATAAAAGCTCAGAGATCTGTATGTTTTATATTCATTTGAGAACTAAAAGTGCTAGATAAGTTACGTATAGATGTATATTTTTATGTCTTAATTTATTGATGTTTTTTTAATATTTAAAGCTTTGTATTTAAAATATATATGGTTATAAATAAAAAGCTCTCTGTTCAAAATAATAGTAGTATTTGCTTGAAACTGGGAAAAAATGAAAATATACTATTAGACGTTTCTTAGACATCACCTCAGTACTTACATAGTTCTAAACCTCATGTTCTCTAGAATTTGTTTGCTCCGACGTGTTACGGACTCCACCAAGATTTGTCATCTTAAGACAGAAATACTTTGGCAGGCGCTTTGTTCTACGTGTCAAAGCTCTCGATCACTTGTTAGCTTTGTTTGCCTTATTGCAGTCGCACCATAAGTTTTCTATGGGTGACTCATTGTTTCAGCTTTCGCTGAAATAAAGCTTATTGTACCAGCAGCCACCACCGCCGAGTACCAGCAAGTTAATTCAAATGTAAGCCGTACACTCGCAGAGATAATACTCCACGATATTTGCATCATTCTTACAGCAAATGTAAAGTATTTTATCCCTTATGCCTAAGACATTTAGTTGTTTTTCTATTGATGGACAGCAAAAAAGTCAGTGCTCTTGAAGACATGTCGAAAGGCATTCGTTTGGTTCACTGACAGACTGAAGAGTCATACCATCTGCAGTAATACTCAAATGAAACCTAACTGTCAGTCTCAACGCAGGTTTAAGTTCTGAAAAATTCTTTCAGCGATTTCATTTTTCGTGATCCTATTATGATCGGACATAAAAAGCAAACTCAATATTATAAATGCGTTTAGAATAGCCTTGCATTCCCAAACAAGCTTAGAAATCGTGTAAGAGTTCACCAATAGTTTGGCTGTCGCTCCAGCGGCAAATCTTCAAACTGATTTTGACTTTGAGAGAAAATAAAAATAAAAACGCAAAAATATGAAACTGAACTTAAGTGAACTTTTCAACCTGGCTGATGACAGAAAACAATTCCATCCACCCGACCAAGATAAAGTATGATAAATCCAAGCCTAAGTCTATAAAAGCTGTTAAATTCAATGACGTTATTACCATCTTTAGCTTTTTTAAACTAATGATTATGGAGCAATTTCCTCCATCTCTGGGTGGATATGAATTGAATATAAAAATTGATTGTGGTTTCCTAGAGAAGGGTGGCCGTGGCTCAAGTAGTAGTTCCCAATCGTTCAATCCTAACCGGGCCCGAAGACATTCTTTTTTTTGCCAGGCAAATCAAATCACGTGAGGTGAATAGTTGGTCAAAGTACGAGTCAATTTACACTAATAATTACTCTTCCCATTAAATGTGCGATGCCACACATAGAGCGACATAACCACTAAGCTCCGGCATTTAAAGAGTAGTCATAAGCTCTTGAGTGTTAAATCAAAAAAAAATATATATATAATATATATAATATATACCTGTCCTTAGTATAATGTGAACGCCTTAGACCCTTCAACTACAGTCTGATGAGCACTATCACTGTGGTTGTATGTCTAGAAAGTCCGCATAAATCAAATGTTCACATTACCGCTGAAAAACCTAGGAGGTCCAAATGTCCCTTAAAGTGATAAGGGGCTTCATCTACATACCAGAGCAAAAGTTATGCCAGGAGTCACATTTCCAATCCCTTCTTCTTTATTCTTTGAAGGTAATGGACTACAAAAGCTCTTATAGCCTTTACCTGACCCTGATCACTCCAGTCCTGCTTTACGGCGCAGAAATACTCGCGGGCGCTTTGAGAGAAAAATTATTGGCGTAATACGTATAGGAGGTGAACTCCTTGCATAAATATGAAATAGAAGAGAAGTTTTAACAGCGAAAAGTACAGTGATGTTGACCACGTCAGAAAAGTTAGGATAGCCCGACTTATATGGCTTGGTAAAGTTGAGCGCATCAGCGCCTCAGGCTGGAATCTTTTTGGCTCCAACCAAAACAAACAACGCGGTAGAAAACGAACTCATTACACAAGTTATATGGGACCTAAGCCGTCTACGTGTGCACAAGTGGATACAAACTACTTCTCCAATAGTTAGAGAAGGATGTTATCACAAGTTCTGGTTCACCCGGAAATGTTGCGGCCTCTAAATACCTATTTATCAGTACCCCGAACCCCATACGGTCGGAACAGATCTTTGTTTAGAGTCTCGTAAAGCAACAGTTACATATGTACTCTCACAAAAGCTCCTTCACTTAGACGACTGGCACATACGATATAATGGGACTTAACTCTTTTTGGTTTAGTGCAAAGTGTATTATGCAGATGACATCAGGAACTAAGCTCTGTGACAGAAAATAATGGTGATGTTTTTCAGCACCCGCTTCCTCCATCTCTTAAAGAGAAAGTTTATAGAGGAGTCTAGTTCTGATGCGTCAATCGACGATAAATTATTCGGCCGCAGAAATTAAGTTTTTTTTATCCACGTCATCACTACATATTGCCCACAGTCAGCTTCCGCAATCGGCGTCTTACTCATCAGAATTGCTTTATTGAAGTATGTATTTTATACATACACATGCATATAAGGAGTTTTTCTTACTTGCATTTATTGTACTTCTTTCTTCTGAGGTTTGTTCATTTCAATAGGTTTACTGTAGCGATTATAAGTTTGACAGGGTGATATCTGCAAATAATAACAATTGATGTCTAGCCATAGTTATAAAGGGTTTTCCAATAAGGGCTTGACAACTTTGAGATATTTCAAAAACTTTATTATCGGCTTGAAGTACAATCAAAACATTTATGAATGGAACTCGACTTCATTCATATGGCCACCGCGGGCACGTTTGCAGCGGTCGATTCGTTGGACACAATTTTCAACGACTCGGCCAAACATTGCGGCCGCGACGGCCGCTATTTCAAAATAAAAAAATAAAAAAAAAGTTACGAAGCATCAACAAGCCTCGAATATGGACGGATCTACTGTTGACAACCCACGCAAACGATTTAAGGACAATGAGCTTCGGATATGCACGTGGATTGTTAGATCCCTTAATAGACCACGTGCAGCCGAGCAACTAGCGGAGGCCCTAGACTGCTGCAAAGCAGACATAACCGCCATTCAAGAAATGCGATGGGATGGGCCGGACAAAAAGAAGATGAAAAACTGCGACATCTACTACGGCAATTGCTATCGACGGCAAAAGCAGCGCTTATTTGGATGCGGATTTGTTGTCGGAGGCAGACTAAGACGAGAAGTCCTCAGCTTCCGGCATGTGAGCGAGCGCCTCGTAGCAATCCGCATCAAGGCTAAATTCGCCAACACTAGCCTTATATGCGCGCATGCCCCCACAGAGGAGAAATATGACGACACCAAGGATGCCTTCTACGAGCTCCTTAACAAGACCTACGAGCAATACCTACGAGCAATGCCCTAGCTATGACATTAAAATTGTCCTTGGTGATTTTAATGCAATGCTAGGAAGAGAGGGTATCTTTGGTGGAACAATCGGAAAATATAGCCTGCACAACACCACCTCCGATAACGGATTCAGGCTAATCGACTTTGCGGCGGGGCGAAACATTGTCGTGGCTAGCACGCGATTCCCACATCTCGACATACACAAGGGGACTTGGAGAACTCCTGATCAATCAACAGTCAACCAGATTGATCACATTGCGATCGACGCAAGACACTCCTCCAGTATTATGGATGTCCGTACGTTCCGAGGAGCCAACATTGACTCGGACCATTACCTTGTTGTAGCCAAGGTACGGTTGCGGATATCCCAAACTACGCCAAGACAAACTAATGCTGTGAGAAAATTCGACGTCAGACGGCTACAATCGCAAGAGATCGCCAAGTCCTTTTCCGATCGAGTGTCACTTAATCTCTTAAAGGGTCCAATGCCGCCAGCATCAAGCATCGACGACCATTGGAAACACTGCCAAAACGACATCAGAGATGCCGCTTCTGATGTGCTGGGTTTCACTCGTCCACCACAACGAAACCCCTGGTTCGATGATGAATGCCGGCAAGCACATGTAGCTGAGCAAGATGCATATAACGCGGCGCTGCTTAGAAAGACCAGAGCTGCTCATGAGCTCTATGAGCGGAAGAGGAGAGACGAGCACCGACTTCTCAGGAGGAAGAAGAAAGAGCATGAGAAGCGCGCGATCGAGGAAATTGAGAGATGCTACTCCAGGAATGAGGTTCGGAAGTTTTACCAAAAGGTAAAAATAACATGCCGCGGAAACAAACCCCGAACCGAAGCCTGTAGAGATGAACAAGGGAACATCGTAGTAGAATCGCAGTCGATGCTGAGGATTTGGAAAGATCATTTCTGCAGACTGTATAACGGCGATGACGGACCAAATACCGCTGTCAGGCAGAATCAACCTTTCAACCTGGACGATGATGACCAACAATTCTGTCCACCCGACCTGGATGAAGTGAAGATAGCCATATCGAAGCTTAAGTCCAACAAAGCTGCTGGAGCGGATGGCCTGACTGCCGAGCTCTTCAAAGCGGCAGGCGATGACTTGGTAAGGAGCATACACCAACTCATCTGTAAAATATGGTCGGACGAAAGTATGCCCGATTCATCGATTTTAAGGCCGCGTATGACAGCATCTATAGAGACGAGCTTTATAGAGCAATGTCTAGTTTTGGCATCCCTGCCAAACTCGTCCGTCTGTGCAGGATGACGATGGAGAATGCACGCTGCTCCATCAAGGTCGGTAAAGATCTCACCGAGACCTTTGATGTCCAGAAAGGATTTAGACAAGGCGATGCGCTGTCATGCGATTTTTTCAACATCATACTTGAAAGAATAGTGCAAAACTCACGAGCAAACACAAGAGGCATTATCTTTCAAAAGTCCGACCAACTACTCGCATACGCCGACGATATTGACATAATCGGGAGAAAACAGCGTGATATCAGTGGCGCTTTCGCGAGTATTGAGACGGAAGCGGCGAAAATGGGTTTAGCGGTCAATGATGGCAAGACCGATATATGCTGTCAAGCAAAAAGGACAACCAACACCGACGTCTCGGACAGAACGTCACCCTCGACAGATATAACTTTGAGGTAGTTAAGGACTTTGTCTACCTAGGCTCCGCTATAAATACAGACAACGACACCAGCGCTGAGATCAAGCGAAGAATAACTCTTTCCAACCGCTGTTTCTTTGGGTTAAGAAGGCAATTGAGTATCAAAGTCCTCTCTCGGACAACAAAAGTCACCCTTTATAAGACTTTAATAATCCCGGTCCTGCTCTATGGCGCAGAGGCATGGACATTATCAAAAATGGATGAGGGTGTTCTTGGTTGCTTCGAGAGAAAAATTCTTCGGGCGATCTTCGGTCCCGTCTGCATTGACGGTGAGTGGAGGAGATACAACTACGAACTGTATGGACTGTACAGCGACATGGACCTAGCCAGAAGAGTGAAGTTCCAAAGACTGAGATGGCTGGGTCATGTAGAGCGCATGGAAACCAATGCTCCGGTCCGAAAAGTCTTCGAATCCGCCCCAGAGGGACAGCGCAGTAGAGGAAGGCCAAGACTCAGGTGGCCCACGCAAGTGGAAGAGGACCTCAGCCAACTTAGCGTGCAAAACTGGAGGCAGCTAGCCAGGGATCGAGCTGGCTGGAGAAGCTTGTTGACTAAGGCCCAGGTCCACCCCGGACTGTAGCGCCACCTAAGGTAAGTAAGTAAGTTGGCTCTAAGCTCTTCCAACATCGTCGGCTTGTTGGCATAAACCAATGACATAACGTAGCCCCATAGAAAATAGTCAAGCGGCGTTAAATCGCACGAACGAGGCAGCCAATCGACTGGCCCATTTCTTGAGATAACACGCTCACCATACTTACTCTTCAATAAATCGATTGTAACGTGTGCTGTGTGGCTTGTGGCACTTCAATTCTTGAGTCAGCTTGATCCTGTATGGGTGTAAACTAAGATCCTTACGCAAAATATGCCATAATGTGGTCTGAGCGATGCCCAATTCTTGAGAACGCCGTGGAATTAACTGATTTGGATCGTTTGCTACGGACGCCTGAACAGCAGCGATATTTTCGACACTTTGATCAACCTGTTGTCTTACTGACACGGCAACATCACACAACGAATATGTAGACTCAAATTTATGCACTAAACTTGTTATTGCCTGTCTACTAGGGCGAGAATTACGACCGAAAATTGGAATTAACCCTCTTAAAGTTGCACTCACCGACTCCGAATTTCGGTAGAAAATTTTTATAATACTCGTATGCAGACGTTGCTCGTTCATGTACTTCACCATGATGAAAATGTTGAATTTACTGAATAAATTGACAGTGACAGTTTGATTATTAGTGAAAGAGTGCGTTCACAAATTAAATTCAAAGTTGTCAAGTCCCTATTGGAAAATCCGATTGTCACCGGAATGCTCAGCTAAACACTTTTAACCCCATTAAAAACAAACACAAATTGTACTTTTTTTTTTATTATTTATTTGCTAGACACAAAAATAAAGAGAGAATAGAAAATCAAGAAAAATAAATTTAAAATTTCTCCAATTTAACTTTTAAAATAAAATGTGACAAAAAAAAAAACAGAAAAAAAAAACGCTTTAATTTTATTTCTCAAAAGAAAATTACTAAATAAAATACAATTCGCTGTATATGTATTTTTAAATTCTTAAATTTTTGTTTTGTTTTCGTTTTGCTTCTTTTTAAAGAATTTGATAATTTTCTTCAACGATATTCATATAAGGAAACGGTACACAAATGTGTCTATTACATATATTTGTATTTTTTTTATATTCTTTCTTTTTAATTTATATAAAATCTTTTTTTGTATTATTATTTATGTACTTTGTATCTTTTCAAGAAAAACAATTTTTTTGTTAAGTAAAACTGTTCCATTTAAATACTATAGTTATGTGTTGTGCCGTTTGTTTTCTAGAAATAACTCAAAAAAAAAAATAATAATAATAATAAAAACGGCTGTACACATTCATCTATGATATGATGTATGTAACTATGCACTTGTTGGTTGATTTTGTCTGGTTAAATGCATTTGGATTTGTTAGATATTAAATGGCAAGGTAGTAAGTAACTGATTTATGCACATGATTAGAAAGAATCTGTTATCATGCAATCTCTGATTTAAATTGAAAGAAAAAAAATAAATATGAAAAAAAAACCTGTTTAGGAATGTTGTCCCAATGGAAACAAAAGCGGTGGGGTTCTCTGTCATGAGTATGAAAAAATTGAACACGGTCTTTATTCGGTCTTTAATCAATTGCTTATCCAAGTGTAGTGCAAAATTTCAAATTTCAAACTAAACAAACAAACAGTGGTGCAAAGAGTGCTTTAGCACTCGGCAGAGGCAACGAGCAACGACCGAAGAAACAAACTTACAAAAACAAAATCGGTTAAAATAAACAAATAAAACTCTCTCAACTTTTTATAGAGACTATATAGTAAGTATAGACAAAAAAAAAATAAACAATTTCCGATGAAACGAAACAAGGAAGAAAATTAAGAGAAATTGCATTACGCTCTAGGATAGTGTTTTGTGCGTTCAACACCGAAGTGATGTCTTAAAACTTTCAATAGTCTTTTATTCTTTTATTCTTTTATTCCACACTGTAAAGGGACTTGGGAAGGGGCAGCTTGTGAAGGTAACCAATGAATAATTTGTTGTTTTTTTTTTAAGAATGAGTCTGTGATTTGTTTTTTCAGAGGTAGCAGTCGATAACAAGTTAGAAACAAATGTTAGTGATAGAGATTAGTAAACATTTTTGATTTTCAATTTAATTTGATTTATCTCTGTTGTTTAACACAAGTTGCACGTGTAAACGAGTATGTATTTCTATGATAATAAACAATTAAACGGTATTTTTTGTTAAGGCCCTCTGGCGTAAAATTATTGTTTTGTTCGAACAAATTATATGAAATTATATATATATAAAAAATTAAACCTTAGAAAGTGTGTTTTACATTAGACGGCATTTCTCTTCACCTTGTGGATCGCCTTGTTGGTGGTAGAGCTCTTCATCGCCAACAACTAAACTTGATGTGGGAAATCCTCGGGCTGACGAACGATGACGGGTCACGTGACTGGAGATAGTTTTCTTGACACGTTCAGATGCGGCTACGTCCTCGCCTTCGTTATTGAATAGAACTGTCTTCATGTTGTCGCCAACGAACCATTTTTGTGTCTTCATGACAATGTTACTTGGTGGTTCATGTGTAACACCGGCATCGGCTGACCAAACAGTGACAGTAGCTCCACCATCGATTTTAAGTGAACGATGGAATTTGAATGAGGTTTCATCGGATCCGGATGAACGCAACAATTGCCAGCCACCAATGGGAATTTCCTTATTTGATTTGTTGTATAGTTTGACAAATTTGCCTTCGGCATCGATTTCAGAAATTTGAATGTCGCCTTTAGCATTGGCTGTGACAAAGTATTCAGATTCGCTGCGGTCTTCAGATTCTTCGACAACAGTGCGTTTGCGTTTGAAGGCACCACTGGCAGTGGACTGGCCACGAGTTGGTGTACGTCTCATTGGAGTGGCACGAGTTGAACGGAGAGATTGACTCAATGAGCTGACACTGGCTGTGTTTAAGGTTGATGGAGTAATGTTAAGACGAGACTCTTCGCCGCATAGTAGTTTATCATAAGCTGCAATTTCCAAATCAAGTGAAACTTTGATATCCATCAGATCTTGGTACTCTTGTAGTTGTTGAGCCATTTCCTCGCGCATGCGATTAAGTTCGGCTTCCAAATTCTGTAGGTCTGCGTTGTGACGAGCACGCTCGTGATCGAGCAGTTTTTCCATGTCACGAAGTCGCGAGCTTAGTGCTGCATTCTGTGACTCTAATTCACCAATGCGTGAATTAAGCGTGTCAATACGTGTACGTGTTGTACGCAACTCTTCAATTGCACCAGCAGCCGCATTCGAATTGCGATTTGCCGCATTTTGCAAGCCTTTCATTTTATTTTCGTATAACATTTCGATTTCGTCACGATTAGCACGCATTTGTCCTTCGTATTGATCACGAAGTTCTTGTAGAGACTGCTGTAACTTGGCTTCGTATTGCTCTGACAGTCGCCCATCTATTTCGCTTATTTCCACCTGTCGACGAGTGCGTGTTTCGGACATTTCTTGCGAATGAATTTGATCCTTGAATGTTAGCTCTTCGCGAAGACTTTGAATGTTATTTTCCAAGTCAACACGAGCCAATGTCTCATCCTCGAGATGCTTTCGTGCCTCTTCTAATTGCTTGCGCAAACGATCGAGCTCCTTTTGCAATTCTGCAAGATCATCCTGGGCCTTTTTGCGATCAGCATTAGCAGAATTGTATTTCGTGTTTACATCATTGTAACGCGACTCGTACATTCGTGCACTGTTCTCTGCGTGGGTGCACTCCTTGGTCTTCTTCTCTAATTTATTCTTTAAATCATCGTTCTCGTCCCAAAGACGTTTTGTGTCAATCTCCAACTTTGCCTTTTCACGTGCTGTGTCGTCAAGCAACTTCCTAGCATCGGACAACTCATGTTCATACATTGACTTGATGTTAGATGCCTCACGAGTGATAGTCTCTCGAGTAGTCTGCACCTCAATCGAAAGTCGAGCATTTTCGGTTTCTAAATTTCGCACTCGATCAATATAACACGCTAAACGATCGTTTAAATTCTGTAGCTCGGCTTTCTCAACGAGACGACTGTGCCTAGTCGGGCTGAGTGGACTTGATGGTCGTCCACTCCCGCTTAATAGTGGGGTCGATGTACCTCCGGGTTGGGGTGTGGCTGTACCCGCTCTTTTCGCTTTTGTAGACATTGTCCTTGATTCTATTTACACAAATAATAAAATCAAACACACAAATATGTTAACATTATACGCACACAATACATGTTTGCATTGCTGCTTACCTTGTTAGCTGAGTGGCCTTGTTTTTTATTTTTATTAGTGTCGTCCAAAACGTATATTTTTTTCTTCTTTTTGGCGGACAGTAGTGGCAACAGTAGCTACAATATTGATTCTTCCTTCTATCTACGTAAAATAATAAAAATAAATAACTTTCTTTTATCACTTGTTTATTTGTTTATGTGGGGAGAGAGATTCTATTCGACAACTTACAGCTAATGTGGTTAAAAATTTATTGAATTTAATCACACAATTGTCGCCCACAAAAAACTTGTCGTTAAAATGAAACATCCAGCGAGTTCATCGAGGTTATAACGAAATGTCAAAATAACTGGCGTCCAATGCTTTCGTTAAGAGGCAAAAGTCTCCGCTGATGGAGAGCTTTTCACCTGGGTTTACACACTTAGTTAGTGTGGGATGTTTCTTAATAAGAAAAGTTTTTGAAAACAGGTGCAATAGTTCATGAAGACTTAAATGCGTTTAGAATTAGAAATATTTTAAATAAATGTGAAAAATTTGTATATCAAACAAATAACTGAAAAGTTTCTTTTGGGAGTTTTGTAGCGTTTTGAACAAAACTTAATTGTCACAAATGAAAATCTAATAAGAATTTGAACAACACTTATTCCAACTAATTCAGATGAAAGTGAAAATTGGCAATAGTTGTGTACATAATTGTTGCACTGTTCCTTATTAGAATTAGTTTTGTTTTTCTTATAAAAAAAACCATTGACATAAGTAATTTTCAGTAGACATGTTCATATTTTTTGTATTTGATGGTTTCGTTATTTTGCTGGCCTGTTTTTTTTTTATTAAATATTTTTACCATGTTGTATCTTAGTGATTTTATTTTTTGTTTTTGTTTAATAATAAAATGTAATCAAAAGTACTTCCCTATAATTGTTGACCATGAGTCTTGTTTCAGGTATATTTGTACTTTACATAATGCGATATTTAATAGGCTTAAACATACCAGTACATTTGTAAGCAAGACGGATCTGTATTTTTCATAACTCATATTATTTTCAATTCGATTCGAAACTATCTCACGGATAAATTAGTGTACGTAGTCCAGTAAAATATGTTAATTCTCGATGACATTCCGATTAGCTCTGCATTAAGTTAGTATCACTAAACGTTAAAACTATTAGAAAGCTAAATGAACACAGGTAATAACAAGATTCTTTTGATAAATTACTAGGCAGCCTCTTCTTTTCATAGGCCGCAATAACTTATATTCTAGAGATTATGTTTATAGGAAAGCTTACTTTTAATAGAAGTCAAGACAGAAAAGAAAACATAGGCAATTCTTACGCAGGTACGGGCCTTCTAAAGTGTTTGTTTCAACATTGGTGCACGAGTTCATAGGTGATTTAATTACCCTCTAGGCCATTATGGTATGTTCTAGAATACAGACAGAAAACAATTTGCTAAGTTTTACAAGGGCGATAAAACAAGCCCTGCATTGTAAGAAGGTTGAATATTAAGGAAGGCTATAAGTTCAGCAGTCACAATGAAGGACAAATCCCTGAAAAAACGCCTGGGAAAAAACAAATATAAAACTTTAGTGACAAGCCCCATGCCCGAAACTTTCTTTTCACTACAGCAAACAAACAACGCACGCTTTAACAGCTTTCAAATCAACTTAGCATCTTCTTTCATTTATGCATACGAAAGTTGAATGGAAGCAGTAAGTTAAACCTTGTCGAATGTAAAAAAAAAAACTCAGTTTTAATGGGATGCAGTCGATTGACTGCTAAGAGCAGGAATTCGCTTACATAATCTGCCTCCTTGCATGAGCATTGTTTTAATCCAAAACATTTAACACCTTGATATTCTAGAGGAATATCATATGCCCGAACCGAACTATTTGTTTTCGAGAAGACGTTCTGTAAACCAACTTGATTGTGAAAGGCTGCATCGATCTTTCGCATTTGTTTGTTATATCATTGGCGAAAGCTCTCCTCACTGTTGGCTAGGGATTTTGGCTTTCAATGAAGTAAACAGCAGCGATCAATTTCTGTTTGCTGCGAAGGTGGCACCAGATACATAAAAACCATTAAAGAATGTGACTTACTGTTAATGGAGCAATGTTAAATTTTCTCGATATTCCCTGTCTGAATGGTTTCGTGTTTCTAAGGATTGTAAATTAATGGTTTGCCTACTACTACGTGAGAATATCTAAGCGTTCATTTGTTTAAATGGAAATGAAGAAAAAGTAATCAATTTTTCTGATCTCATCGCCCACAATGTTTCACCGTTCAGAGCAGAAAATAAAATCCCTTTCACCATGCATTATAAGCCTTCCAATCATAGAAATTGTGAAGATTTTCGCAAAATGCTTAATAAACAAAAGTTAGCAAAATTTAAAAGCAGCTTATATCTTACTTTTTATTAGTAAGAATGGCAGTCTTTCCTGAAATTGTTTTAATATTTTCTTAACTTCGATCTGGATTAACTTCAGTCCTATTGCAAATTAGTCTAAAGATGCTTGCATATAAGTTTTCGATTTTCTTTACCTATTCGCTGAAAATTTGTTTTTTACCGTGGAATTTTACGGAAGAATCTTTTAAGTTCAGAACATTTTACTCTAGAAACAAATTTTTGATGACAACGTTTGCTACTGCTCAGAATACATTTCATGATGTGAGAAGTTGCAACTTCCTGGAATCACAATATTTATTGAGTTCAAGCACTTCTGTAGGTTGGGCCAATTTTACCGGATGATAGAGGAAATATATACAGACAATGACACCAGTGCTGAGATCAAGCGAAGTATAACTCTTGCCAACCGCTGTTTCTTTGGGCTAAGAAGGGAAATGAGTAGCAAAGCCCTCTCTAAGACAACAAAGTCACCCTTTATAATATCTTAATAATCCCGGTCCTGCTCTATGGCGCAGAGGCATGGACATTATCAGAAATGGATGAGGGTGTTCTTGGTAGCTTCGAGAGAAAAATTCTTCGGGCGATCTTCGGTCTCATCTGCATTGACGGCGAATGGAGAAGGACATACATCGACGAACTGTACGGACTGTAAAGCGACATGGACCTAGCCAGAAGAGTGAAGATCCAAAGACTGAGATGGCTGGGTCATCTAAAGCGTATGGACATCAACGCTCCGGTCCGAAAAGCCTTCGAATACGCTCCCGAGGGTCTGCGCAGTAGAGGTAGGCCAAGACTCAGGTGGCGCACGCAAGTGGAAGAGGACCTCAGCCAATTAAACTTAGGAAATATGTTGAAGCAAAAACGAATTCTCATCGAAATCTCAGATACAAAGACACCCAAGTCCCGTGCCTACGCTACACTAAAATCAACTATCAGTTAATCCTAAAGCGCGTGTACAGCCCTCTAAATATCCAAGAGGAAAACTCTTCTTTTTTTTCTAGGTCCAAACATCTTCAACAGGTTAATAAGTTATTTTCTTTTCTTGGGTCAGCAAAGTGGATTTTAAGTTACCATGCTTACCAGTTCTTTGCAGAATAGTTTTTCTCTGCACCTGCCTTCTGAGAGTTAAGTTGTAAATTAAATAATTGATGGAAAGGGAACTTAGGAACCCAATAATCTTTGTAAGTTAATTTTTTTTTTCTCCAGGATTCACTACCATAAAGTTATGATACAATGTAGTTGGAACGATCTATAGTCGTAATGTGCTTCATTTAATTTGTCATAAATTCATTTTATCATTGAATGGCTTTCATTCAAGAAATGTTATGTTCAATTCCTCCTCCATAAACCGAAAACTAGAAAAATAATAAAAAAGAGATATTAAAAGCCCAAAACAAGAATAAAATCTAATTCTAGTACAAGAACGGCAGCTCTCAAAATGGGTTTTCCGGCAAAAGATGACAAAACTAAGTAAATACTGTTAATAAGAAGGGACACCCAACGAAATGGACAGAACATCAACAGCTACAAATTCGGGTAGTAAAGGACTTTGTCTACCTTGGGTATGCTATAAGTTGTGTCAACAAAAGCTCAGTAGAAATAAAGCAAAACGAATCACTCTAGCCAATCATAGCTTCATTTCGCTAAGAAGGCAATTGAATAGAAAGAAAACTTAATATAAAAAGAGCTGTATAGTGACATCGTCAGAAAACTTCGCATCAGCAGCTCAAAATATCTACCCCAGATATGTAGAGCAAATGGATACCAATGCTCACTATTTCAAATCTCAACAATTGAATATGCACGCTTACAAAATTTAGCTAACGCGTATACACGAACAAATACATTTTAATGAAGATTTTTTTAAAGAAAATCATATTTAGTGACGAGACCCATTTTCATCGTAGCGGATTCATTAATAAACAAAATTGTCAGATTTGGGACTATGTGAAACCCAACAGGGATTATGGAGAAACTGATTTGTCCTTAAAAACCCACTGTTTGGTGTGGTGCTTAACCTAAAGGAATTATTGGAACGTTTTTTGTTTTTAAATGGTACGAGTAATGTTTTACTATGAATGCCGAATGGTATCGAACAGTGATAGCCACAAAGATAGTGCTATTTCTATCTTCCTTTGTGGTTTTCTTTAAAGTATAATCTATGCCAATAACAATTCCACAGGCAGTTTTTCAAGCGCTTGTTCCGTCTCCCAAACTCAACACCGAATCACGCTATTTACGTCGAGTCAGGTATAATGCCCATTTATATACAAAGTTTGAAAGCAAACGCGAACTATATAACAAGGATAATGAAAAGGAACAATAGTGTCCTTCACAAATCTTTCTTGCTGAAACTTCTTCATCCAAATGTCACGCCCTTCAAAGAATGGAACCAGATAGAAGCATCTCACTACACAGTTCTTTCTTTGCAGGAGTCTGATGTTGATCTATGGCAAGACATGTTTTCAGATTTGATAGCAATGGTCGACGAAAAACTATATACTCAAAATCTCACCAAAGCAACTTCGTCTACGTCCAGAAATATTAACAAACACTTAAACCACCAGCTATTTGATGCTAGCTTTTTTAACAAAGAGAGTAATTAGTACTGTCTTTTAAACCAGAGTCGAAATTTCGAACTTGAACTTTATACCTCACCAAGACCACCACACCAAGATCTGCAAAAAATATGTGGGCTATGCAACAGAAGTGAAAACGAAGATAACTACCACTTCTTTGCCGTTTGTCCTATTTTACAGGAAATCCGAAGGTTACACTTCCAAGAAAGTCAGATACCTTCGCACCATTTTGATGAAATTTCGGATGGAACAGAAGGATGGTTAAGCCTGTATAACTACTGTAATCACGCTCTCACCTACCTTAATAGCTTTCTGTAATAATCTCAGTTATTCACCCAGTAACTGCAATTTAACTTTGTAATTTTATGTTTCAAATCATTAAAATTGTTATATTATGCCACTTTGCTAGTTTGCTCTCTAATTGCGTCCAAGCTATTAGTTTTATTTAAAATTTATTACTAAAAATTTACATTTGCTTTTATATACTTTTTTTTATTCTCAATGTCTCTCCAGGCAGACGGCAGATTTTTGCCATGCAATTATTCTTGTAAATTACTTTGTTAACCCTTAAAACGAAATAAAGAATTTATAATAATAATAATAAATAATAACAGTTCAAAGTTAGAGGATAACAACAATTTAAGAACTAAAAGACGAAATACTAAGATATATTGGTTGAAAAGAGGAACAATTAGGCCAGGGTGTCATCCTAAATTTAGACAAACAGATAACTTTATCTAACGATGATGCGGTGATGAGTATTTGACTGATATAATTTTTCCCACATAATTTTTATCGATCAACAAACATTATTAAAACCAATATAATAGAATAACCTATACACTAAACTGAAGTTATCCTCTCGATTGATTCAAATACGGCAATCATATATTGTTCATTAACTTAATGGAAAAATGATAATAAAGTAGCTCTGACGTAAATTCAATACAAATTCAAAACATCTTAACCGTGAGTCTTTAAATAAGTTCTTAAAAAATATCTTAACACTATCTACATATTTTTTAACTGACAAATGGAAACGTAGATAAATCTGAAATTTTGGAGACTTGAAATAAATATGCAAACAATTGTTTTTTATTGAACGACTCGTTAAGTTACGTCATCTCTAATTTAAATTAATACCTCACTTTGAGTACGTCATTAGATATTTTTAGACGCGCTCTCCCTTGGATTTATGTAAATATTTATGTTGGCATGCTGCTTTCATACAAATGGGCCCAGTCCCTGGAATTTTTATTGACTTGACGGAAAGCTCAGTTGCGTGTGTATATGTGCGTTGGTCATAAAAGCGTTGAATGTTGGGTTGCTTTGTGCCCTAAGCAAGTGAAATCGACTTCAGCTTTATGAGTCAAGAAAGTCGTTCTCGTTAATTGAAATGATTCTGTATTTGAAGATGCCGGTGGTTTTGGGTATCAAAACGGGGTCTGAATCGGGGCAGCAATGAATGAGTGTGAACAGGGAGTGTCGAAAAAGAATTGAAAGTTTATTTTCTTGTGCATACGAAAGCGTATTCGAGCAATCTTTTATTAAATAAGTAATTTTGCTGCTGCTTTTTATGGGACAATATGTGGAAGAAAAACTTTGAAAAGAAAACGGCACTTTATAATTTACTATTATTTTTATGGTCCGTTATAAAAATTATCCATTGAGTCAGCATAAAATATAGTATTTCGATGGCTCCAACAATGATCTAGTATGCGACGCATGTATCTTTCTGGAGGGCAAAAACGTTAGATTCCATTCCTCGTTCGGAAAACTTGCGTATGGCTTCCAAGCGGAGAAATATGCAACCCCTTTGAGTAAGGAATTTTTAACGTCTTAAATATCACGGAACTGGAGGTGGTCCACATTTAATTCCATAAGTCAAATCTTAACACTTAACGCACCGAGATCGGAGAACACATTGCTCTTATTTAAAGGTAATGACTATGTTTGAAACATACGAGTAGTATGCAGAAATGAGAATAAGCGCACCAACTACTATATCTTGTAGCTGACAAGAAAATAAGTTTCAGGCAGAGGTCTTTTTTTGCCAGATCAGAAATTTATCTGTTTTTGTTTCCTAAACACAGAAGTAACACTTGTGGTACCTAGACCTACCTGCCCTATGATCATAAACCTGTGCCACCCAGACACATCAGAAAACCGTTTGATAAAGTCGCCCATGGACATGGGCAGCTTATGAACACTCACTTTTCTCGATGCCTTTCAGCATCCCCTATTTAACGTATTTTAAATATATCTCTCCTTCCACTGGTTAGACATAGGATCGACTCTCTTCATTTTATTGATCGAAATGGCGATCCAATTTCTATCGTGCCCATACTTTGGAGGGTACGAGGTACGTCCCGTTTCAGTTGTTTGGCTATTTCGCTACCTTCGAGTTCCGTAAAATCTGTCGTTTTCTCTTCGAACGCGACTGCCATCTTCAATTTATTTCGACGATTGATTATTCTCATCGGTAGGTAAGCCGTAATTTTGAAAATATAAGGTGGTTTGCCCACGCAAGTGACGTTGCACTTCTTCTAGTGGCCTTTTTTCCACTTATTTTGCAACATTCATTGTATAACTTAAAACACAATGTATCGGTTTCGCTATGTGCACTGCACGTAGTATTATACACTTTACAGACTTGCTTTTTGTTCTTTAACGTCAACTTTATTTCATGGTTTCAACATGATGAGTATTCTATCCAGTGACACTCCCTGCCTATCTTAACCGATGAGAAGCATTTCCTATTTAAAATCTCCTCGAAGTCGAAATCAGTATATGTACCTTTTTCTTTTCCGATTGCTCATTGCCTAAATGATACGTGCTAACAATATTACAAGTTGCTTGCTCAATCATCAGCTTTATTTCTATTGCTTATCCACCGATTTTTGAAACGCTAACGATATTAGGTAGGAGTTCACTTATCAATATAATGGTATCTCATCCCTTCCTGTAAATATACATTTTGTACGCTTCCGAATGCATGTTCAATAAGCGAGCCTGCCTTCAAAACTTTGCCAACCAGTTTCTTGAACTCATATAGTATCATTCCTACGTTATTGTAATACGTTTTCTAGTTCGAAACTTTTGCCCATCAAAATGCCGACGTTTCAGCTTGCGATACATACGAGTATAATTTACTTCAGAGAAGTGTTACTGGTTGCCCACGAAAATCGGATATACATAGCACTTATGGAAACTAGGCTAGAACTGACAAATGTAGATCGACATAGGCGGATCAGTTTGCGAGCGTTTGGGTACGAAAGTGCACTTGAGATAGACGAATCTCTTCCACAATGGATTAAAAATTACCTTTTGAAACCTTGAATTCAACAATTCAAGCTGGTTGAAATAAGCACCGATACCGATGCAAAAAAAAAACACAGCTATAGGAAACTAACTAAAAACATGTGAGTAAAATATAATAGTTTCAATTTGCGTTCGGTATGGCGAAGCAATGCAATCAACTTAAACAACAAGTTAAGACTGTTCCGCTTCATTGTCATATCTGTGCTGTTATGGGGATGCAGCACGTGGAGATTAACCATCAAAATCACAAGAAAGTTGCAAATGTTCCTTAATAGATGCCCGCGTAACATCTTAAGGAATTTCTGGCCCAACCGTGTCTCTAATGAACACCTCTACCAGAGAACGGGTCAAGAACCTATAGGCCCGATCATCCAACGATGGATTGGATTCCGAAAGGGTGACAGTTCCATAGCTAACCATGCCATGCAATGGAACCCGTTAACCCAGGATGGCAGAATACTCGGCGGTTTAAAGATAGGCCCTTGGTCCCACAAGGGAGTACTGGACACAAGCAAGTAATATTGTCTTCCAAGGCTGCAATCGACGCTGGCTTATCGGCTTGGACGAGTGATTCGACGTATCCCTATAAAGAATAGTCTGATGGCGTAGATAATTTGTTCACCGAATTCATTTCTTAAATGGTCCGTCGACCACATGTCGACTTGGTGTAGGTCGTGCTATTTGTTTATTAACATAACCATTCAAGCAGAAATGAGTCTTTTCAATTTTTCGATAAAAAAGCGGATCTTCCTCCAGCTTTTTCGACACTGTGGCAGGTCGTTTGGGTTCAGTTCTTACTGAGCTGCATTTTATAAGTTTTAGACAAAGATACTTACGTTAAATCACTCACGTAGTCGGGTAACGCAATCCCAATTGCTGCGAACGGCGACAAGTGGACAAATCACGGCCTGCATTAACACTGGCTGATACAGTAGCAATATTTTGCTCTGTACGCACTCTACGCATACGGGTAGGTGCGGTAGGGGAAGTCCAATAGCATCAAATAGGTGCGAAATTTGGTCACTATGACTTGTCTTGACTTGCTTACGACGACCATTAATTGGTCGAAGTGCGCGAAAAACATTAAAAGCAAAGCAAGAATTTCAACCTTGTCACGTATCATGTTTGAGCTGTCAAAAATAGAACACTAAAAAACCAAAAAGCAAAAAAAAAACATATGATATTGGACCCACAACAAATCATCTTTAACTTATTAGCAGAGGGATATAAAGTTGGATTCAAAATCAATAAGATGGAAACTAAGGCCCTAAGCATTTCCGTCTCCAACACTTCAGATAAAGTGGAAGTGTGGAAATATTGGTAGCTACCTAATTATAGTTCATTTATGATGTGTCAATGACAGCCTCTGTACGTAGGAATGCTGACATGTTCGACGTCAACGAAAATACTTCCAAATGTCTAGGTCTCCTAAAGCAATGTAAAAACTTTTATCCGCTCAAAATTGGACTAGATTCTGCATTTGCTACATAGGATATGAAACTGCGGGATGAATCCAGAGGTGAAACATAGGCACCGACTTCTGCCTTAGCTTTTTTATATAGCAATTCTCACCACCAGTGCTTTACCAAATTTACTAATAGCATTCCGCCCCTCAAATATCCTCACGATCGGCAGATAGAAGACAAGCTATCCAAGAAGTTCAAACGTCGTACAGTACTAAAATGCCAAATATTTTTAAGCTCGCTGCACAGAGGAGAAAAAATTCAATGGAAATAACCTCGCCGAAATACATCACAAACGCAGACGGTCGCCTATTAACAAATGAAAAGGAAATTTGTGACCGGTGGCTTGAATACTGCATGAGTTGCTTAACAAACAGTTTCCACGTGATATCGTGCCGACAGCTGGTCTTTTCGAGGAGGAAGTTTCGGACTTTTCAATCGAAGAAATAAGTATAGCAATTGGAAAAATGAAGCGGGGGAAAGCGGCGGGACCAGACAGCATTCCATCAGAGTTTTGGTCGAAGATGGAGAGGATCGGCAGCGTTTGGCTATCGAAACTTTTAAATAAATTAAAATGTGGACAACCTATGCCGAATCAATGGAGAAGTAGCTTCTTGGTTCCATTATACAAAGGAAAAGGCGACACTCGAGAATGCAACAACTACCGTTCAATCAAGCTTATTCACACACAATGAAAATCGTCGAAAGAGTCTTAAACGAAAGTCTTCGGCAAATAATAAAGCTCGATAATAGCCAGTGTGGATTTGTTGAAGGAAGATCGACGGTGGACGCTATCCAAAGCCTACGAATAATTATGGAAAAGCACCGAGATTCGTCTAAGGATTTACACATGGTATTTATCGACCTCGAGAAAGCATTCGATCGAGTGCCTAGGGATCTCATATGGGCCGCGCTGAGGTCTCAAAACGTACCGGAAACGTATGTTAGAATAATACAAGGCATGTACGGAAACGTGAAAACTGCGGTTAAAAGCTCTACTGGACTAACGAGAGAATTTCCAGTTAATGTTGGAGTGCATCAAGGAAGCGTACTTAGCCCTTTCCTCTTTAACGTAGTATTCGACTATCTTTTAAAAGACTGCATGCGCGAAGCAAATGTAACGCCAATTCTCTTCGCTGACGACGCAGTTATACTTAGCGATAACGTCGAAGATTTACAGAACGCCTTAGATTCATTGAGAAATGCGCTAGAGAGAAACGGGTTTAAAAAAAAGTCGTTCAAAGACGGACCATTTGACGTGCCCATTTGCGCATACGTTGCGACCTGCTCCGGATATAATGTTAGACGGAATAGTTCTTCCGAAAAACACTATCTTTAAGTACTTAGGATCAATCGTTAACATGGAAGCGAAATGTGACGACGACGTAAACCACAGAGTGAGTGTGGGATGGATGAAATGGCGGGAAAATTCGGGAATCTTTTGCGACCGAAAATTTCCACTTAAATTAAAGGGGAAACTCTACACCACAGTTGTTAGACCAGCTCTTATATACGGTTCACAGTGCTGGACAATGTACGAAGCGTTTAAAAACAAAATGACGGCAGCGGAAATGAAAATGTTAAGGATGTCTAGTGGAGTCACTAAACGCGATTGCATTAGATCTACGCGTATAAGAGGAAGTCTACATATAAAGAATTCGGTAACCGAACAGCTTGAGGCGAATAGAATGAGTTGGTATTGCTACGTTCAAAGAAGATCTGCGGAAAATCCGCTTAAAAAGGCACTATCAACTACGGTCACTCCAACTGTAAGAAAACGAGGTCGGAAAAAGAATTCCTGGATTTCTCAGATGGCAAATGCGCAACAACGTCTGGGGTTAACCACTGAAGCGATCCAGGACCGAGCATTATGTAGACGCGTTCTGCGGTCTGCGACATTAGCCAACCCCATAAGCGGAGCAGCAGCGCTGCAGTAAAAATGGGAAACTCGTTACGCATAAGTTCGTTTAACGAGGAAAGGGTTAATAAAAGGATAAGAAGATTCCGCCCCTCAATCCTTTAATCTTAACACCCGAATCGCTATGAATGCTAATCAGTTTATTTTAAGCCCACTTTTGGACGTACTATGAAACATTGTGATTCTTTCCTTTGCGGTACGATTCGCTTATGCTTTTTATTTCCCTGTCATTAGAACCTAAAACTAACATTCAAAAACAACGTACATCGGCACCCCTCTTTCTTTTTGCCGAGTTTTCTTTTCTCACGCTGTGTGTAAAGCTTTTAAGGGCATACATGATTGAAATATCTGCGTATGAAAATGTTTCTAATTATAGCCCAGATATGATTTGACTCGAAAAGTTCAAGACAAATTAATATGCTCTAAATCTTCATCTCATAGCGCATTCCTCACAATATAAATGAACTAACTTAGATTTCAAACTCTACTATTGCAGTTGCAATCCCTGGACGTTTTCATGTAAGATCTGAGGAGAATTGTTTACGATTCACACGTATTCACGGACAGCGTCACACGGCTAGAGGCCCTCTGTAGAAATCGGTTTTTAGAACGACCGGAATCTGGAAAGTTTACCAAGATAATACGGTACTTGTCTTACTATTGCTCTTTAAATAAAACACAATTTTTATTTCGCATTCGCATGAACCACTTGTAAAGACATTTTTCCGTTTTTGGCAGCTCTGATGATCTTAATGCTTTTCTTTTTCCCGGTCCAGAGTATGTATTTCTAACACACTTCAAAATGAAATCTCTTTTCTTTTTAATACAACGTATTGTTGTCTTATCGACACCATATTTTTTTGATAAATTTGTCACGCTTACTCCTTTCTTAAACTTTTCCAAAATTTCAGCTTTTTCGTTTGATGTTAAAACCTTTACTTTTTTTGAACATATTTTTAAATTAAATGAGCAATACGTACACGCACTTTGGTACCAAATACATAAATAATAGGTACGCATTGTCAGTATTATGGGATCCCCCGAATACTACGCATTATTAATACAATGGGATCCCTTAAAGTCTTGAAAATTAATTCAATGCATTTTAATGTAGAAATGTTGAAAAAAATTTCTGTTCACGTTTTAGAGCTTTTAGATTTGTTCACGTTTTAGAGCAGTCAATGTAAAAAATACAGTGTTCAGGTCTTAGGGTAGTTCACATTTTGGGGGGTTCACCTTTTACCAATGTTCACTGTACTTAATGGAAAATACCTAGTCAAGTCATAAATACTGGTACACAACTGAACTCACTCATTACGAATGCAACACTGGGCGCACAGTTGATATTTATACTTCATTGTGATGTAAAAAGTTTTTGACATTAATTGCTTACAATCATGGAAGTGGGCGACATCGAAAATCGTATTGTTGTAGTGCAACATGGAACATGGAAAAAGGCGATATCTTTAGGACGTGGCGACCGCTTGGAATCACCCGCAATTTTGTGTATCGTGCTATGAAGTTTTTTGAGGATACTGGTGGAGTGCGAGACCGTTAAAAATCCGGTGGTCCGCGTACTGTAAGAACTCTGAAAGCGATTAAAGCTGTGAAGAAATGAAAAAAAAATCTTGAAAATCTTGTCGCGGGAAATGCAAATTTCGCAAAAATCCATGTCTCGCATTATTAAAGAAGATTTAGGACTCAAACGACTCAACCGTGGCTCAAAAACAACGTTCCGGACTTCATATCAACGGATGATTGGCCAGCTGGTAGTCAAGACCTCAACCCGTTGGATTACAAGTTTTGGTCCGTATTAGAGGGCATGGCTTGCTCTATTCGACACTCAAATATTGAGTCGTTGAAGCGAGCCCTTGTCAGTCCAGTGGACAATTTCCCCATGCATGAAGTGCGTCTCGCAATCGATGAGTGGCCACATCGTCTTAAGTCGTGCTGGAAGGCAAATGGAAGTCATTTCGAATAAGTTGTTCTAAGATTTGTAGCCATTGAATAACCCAATAAAAACAAAAAAAATGTTTAAATATTAATTCGTTTTCATTTGGCGCTGATTTTTCTGTGTACCAGTATTTATGACTTGACTAGGTACTAGTTAACGCGCCACGATTCCACAAGTCGAAAGATGAGAAGTCACCTTGACTTCATGCATGCACTTGTGTACATTGTATTTCACCACCCAACGTAAGTAGCCGTAACACGAAGCGTGTGACGAAAACTAACAATTGTTTCCCACGAAGCGAACATGGAAACTGCTGATGCAACCTAAAATCCTTGCACGCGCTATACACCAAATGCATCGATACGAAGGTGTGGAGTAGGATAAGTTAGACTTTAAGTTCTAGTTCTAATTTTGGAATCTTGAAATAAAGTCAGAGTAAATAATTGGTCCGCGTTTTATTTGAACGAACGGTTGGTTGTTCGCCACGGGCTTCGGCCCGTGCGTATTTTTTTAGATGTTGTGGTGCCAAAATCTTTAACTGTACTTAAAAAGAACTTAATATTTTATTCTAAACATAAATAAAGTGAAGAAATGAATTAAAACTAGACAAAATAAATATTCCAACACATATTCCAAAAAAAAAAAGGAAAAAAGTTTTTAATAATTAGTAGGGTGACCTCTTTGTTTGAGAACAGCTTTTAACCTAGTTTGGATCGGTTGCGCCAGTTTTTTAGTCAACGCCGTTGGATCGGAACTTTTTTCCAATTTGTCCTTAATCCTTGCTTCAGCCTTTGAATATTTCGAATTTCCTAATACTTCAGCCGTTTTTTTTAAAAGTAACCATATATGTATTTTCAATTGGGCTTATACCTGGATATTGAGATGAGCTTTTAAAATTTTTGGGGTGCTATACAATATGCAAAAGTGGATGTTAAGAGCAGGATGTTTCGGACCATTGTATTGATGTTATGTTGATTTTACGCCAGATCTTAACACATCCATCCGATGTTTTTACAGTAAATTTGCACTCGTCCAATGATCCACAGCTCCAATTTATTTATATATGTACATTTTAATAAAAAAGCTATTCGTTTTTATCCGTTAATATGGCTCACAAACGATTTTCTAACAGTGAATCGACTTCGACCTAGTGGGGAGAAAAATACTACACCCATTTTCCTTCATAACTTTAGAACGACCGAATATTTTTTCTTTGATTTTTTTTCTTTAATTTGTAATTGAATATCAAATACAAGTTCATTCAAAATGGCCGTCTTCTGATTTAATACAACTGAGACCAACGCAGTCTTTAAGGACTCATTGTTAGTTTATTTTTTACGGCATATCATGTCCCCCAACACCGTTCACAGTTTGTAGTCCAGCGGATTCAAATCAGGGCTTGCAGACAGCCAGTCTTGAGTCCCTATAAAGTCCGGAACATAGTTTTGAAGCTATAGTTGGCTAGTTTTTGTCTTATGCGCAAGCGCAGTCTTGCTGAAAGTTCCACTGCTGGTTCTAAAACAAAGTGCTTTTAAGTGGAGCAACGACCTGTTCCAAAACGATTTCTTGATACACTTTAGCAGATGTTTTTACCACCTTTTCACAAAAATTAAGGTCTGTTACCCCGTCGTAGGACACGCCCCACCAAACCATAACTGCCGCTGGATGATGACCATTCTCGACACGTGGAATCAGTTGTGACGTTATTTCATCCGTAAACAGAATTTATCTGTGAAGATTGTTTGTGTATTTTACAAACATTCGCTTTGATTTTTCGACTCTATTCGAGTTTTTCATACTGTATGTACGTATGTAAAAAGTACAATCAAAAGAATTATATTATCAGGCTAGACGGTAGATAGCTACCGTCTTGCATCCCATTCAGAAAACCCCAATTCAATCTCAGAAAATTGTCGGAAACAGTGTCAACAAATATCAAAACTTTTGCATCTGCATTTTGATTACATGGTGCTTTCAAGAATTCAGACTGCTGCGCTGCAGCCGCAAAGCATTTCGATGTTTTCTAGCGTTAGAGGAATTGAAACAATTGAAAAAATTGTGAAAATAACATTGGAATTGCCAATAATTATTAATAAATTTAATCATTTTATTCATTTGGCATTCAGCCAAGGTGAAAAAAAAACAAATGTCAGACTACATTAAAAATGACAGCCCAAAGAACGATATCCATAGAAGACTATGAGCTAAGGAATACATAAAATAAAATTTTAAATAGCATACTATTAGTGGTCTCCAAAAGCAATTTTCATAGAATGCTATATGGTATGCTATGAAATATTCCCCGCGTAGAAGCTCTATGAGGAAATGACTGGTTCGATGAATTAACCGTAATAAACTGGCTACTGTAGCAATGAATGGCTTGCCGGCCGACGCATTGAAAGCTGCTGCAAATGACTTTGTGGAGAACATAAATCAACTTATTTTTTAGGTCTTGCTATGGTACGCTTAATGAATGAATTCCCAGTATCGTTGACCCGATCAAAAAGGAGACCCACCAACTACGCCAATTATAGAGGTATAACAACAACAACTTGATCGGTCGCTATTAGCGTTGTTTCAGATCGGCAAAGTGCACTATTGACCAAATCTTCACACTTCGGTTGATCCTAAAAAAAAACTCAAGAAGCCCAGTCGATACCCAACATATCATTTTATTTTTATAAAAAGTTTACACCCATACTTCTTCTACCCGAGCATCGAACTTGTCGAGTTGTAAGGTCAATGATTCTCGAGACTTTCTCCAGATGAGTCCTGAAACTAAAGGGTGCTCACTTCTCCTACCTTTTCCTTGTTTCTAACTAGTGCCGTCACCCCTCGGCCGGATCCAGGTGTCAAACGACCCGTGCCGACGATTAACCTGGCTGAGGGCCCAGCATCTAAATAGCTTAGTCGTTAACGGAGTATCCGGATACCTGGCGACCTCCGGATTAGCCAGCCTTATCTGTATCTCTGAAGAAGATGGACCTTCTTCCTCCCGCAACTAGTGGGAACACATTATGGATAGATTTGATAAATTTGAAACATTTAAACATGTGTGGCAGGCCATGGTAATCTTTTGCAAGGCAAAAGCAAAATCTTCACGGAGCGGCAGGACTGTGGCAAGACATGGTCCTACCACTTCCTCCACCCCTAGTAGCAGCATGTCTGTGGCAGGCCATGGACGCCCTGCTGCTACCAAAAATGCTCCATCAAAGAAGCTAGTAGAAGCTTAACTCCGTAAGAGAGCAAGGCGCTTTACGCAAAACGCCAAATGCATCAAAACCTGCGGATCTATTCCGGAGGTGGAGAGAGATGCGGAGACAAAAAGGAAACTAGAGTGGGCGAACAACATCCTTAAAGACGGACCCCCACCGTTTCCAAGTCCCTAAAAAAACTCCTGCAAGCGCCAAAGATCATTGGAGTAAACCATTCCGGTTCCCAAATGGCCCAAAACGAGAACTCCCCCAGATGATGATGGATGAAATTATAATCGCGGTGATCGACAGGAGCGACGCCGATGGATCTATTTCAGCAAACCGTTGGCAGCTCGTTAAGTTAAAGCTTTCAAGCAACTTCTTCACCATCATGCGGCAAAACCCCGGACCACCTTCTCTGGCTGGAACCAAGGGCGCGTCAAGCTGATCGCTTACACCGACCAAAGATCCTTGGATCTTTATAAAAAAAAACCATAGGTGGTCTAGAAGCGGTCTGGCCAGGTGCAAGGCTCGGGGTCGTGGCAAAGGAGGATATCCCTAGCAGACCTAGAACCCGCGCCTGGATCTCAGCCGAACCCTCCTCCCCAGAAGACATTCTGCAGATCATTAGGCTCAGAAACCCGATCCTTCCGACCCATGACTGGAAGTTCGCGAAACTAAAGGTCCTAAGGGGCCCTTACAGATGCGCGTTAATTGTAATCAATAAGGAATCCCATAACCATCTAGCGCAGACCAAAAGCATGATTCGGTTTGGCTCGAATCCATCTTCCTAAGGGTCTACAAGAAGGACGAGCTGGATGCTGATAAGCGTCAATGTCCAGCGACATTGGAGCAACGATATCCTTCCCTTAGTTGGATAGCGATGACTCCAACCAGTCCGGGGCGACTAATAAGACGTCGGCATCCATCTCTATTTTTACGTCGGAGATGGATACCGACTACAAAACAAACAGAGTTCCTTAACGATCAGACTTGGAGGATGAGCTTTTGGGCTCGACTTCAGAATCAAAGGACTCATGCAGCACCGTGGTAGGAGTTTCTCTGGAGGATTGCAGCAATGACGCTACGATTTCTCCAAATTAACCTCCACCTCTTAAAAAAGGCCTCGGCCGCACTATAATCCAAGAACCATGGATTGCTGAAGGCTTGGTTCGTGGACTAAGGACACCCCTATATGTTCCGCTTTATACAAAAGGCAAAGGTAAGATCAGATCTTGTATATTAGTGAAACGAAGCCTAAATTCATTTCTACTTCCTAACCTCAGCGAACCCGACCGTTGCCAGGCTAGAAACGGCAAAAGACTGCTTCTGGATAGCATCGGCGTATCTGGGTCAAGACCAAACGAGCCCTCTCCCTGGTGAAAACCTGGAAAGGGTGGTAAAGGAAGCAGGAATACACAATACTAACCTCATCATAGGATGCGATGCCACTTTTTGAATACATAATTAGTACTAACCTCTCCGTATGTAACACCGGTAATGATACTACATTCATTACAAGAAACCGACAAAAAGTGCTTGACGTGAATCTTTTTTCCGAACGCATTAACCAGTTAATAACGAACCGGATGGTATCGTCTGAACACTCCTTTTCAGATCATAGGTACATGCAATTCAATTAAATGAATGCTCCCCCCTGCCAAACAGCATTTCGTAACTACCGGAAAACTGACTGGCACAAATACTGGGAAACACTTCTCAAAAGTATCTCTTCTGACCTTACAAGCCCCCCGGACAACACCAATGACTCGAAATTCGAGGCTCTAACACGGGCTCTCAACCGAGCATTGGCCGTCTCCTGACCTCTAATTAAACATAGAGGCAAGAAAAACCCATATTGGTGGACATCCACATTGGGGCTGCTTAGACACGCTTGTAGGAAACTTTTCAACAAAGCAAAAACTTCAAGAGAAGCGTCGGACTGGACTCATACAAGGAATCCCTCAAAATATAAAAAAAAGAATTAAGGACGGCAAAGCGTGAATTCTGGAGGTCTTTTTGTGATAAAATCACTGAAGCCTCTGAGGCATCACGACTAAGAAAAATCCTCTTAACGAGTCCCTAGCTGCTTGAAAAAAAGCGACGGCGCATGGACGACCTCAAGTAACGAATCTATCAACCTGCTACTGAATACTTATTTTCCAGGTAGGTCCCCTTTCACGGCTAGCAACAATCATAATAGAACAATTGCAGCTGCGACAAATATTTCTGTCCTTATTACAAGAGACAAACTGCTCTGGGCAGTTCATAGCTTCAAACCATATATGTAAGTCTGCTGGGCTGGATGGTATAATTCCAGCCGAGCTACAAAGATCTTCGGATATAATCTTGCCATCGCTTGAAAATATCATGAGGTACTGCGTAGAACTATCCAACATACCTATGTCATGGAGAGAAGTAAACGCAGTTTTCATTCCCAAAAGCGGTAAATATTCTCATGTTGTCGCAAAGAACCTAAGACCTATTAGTCTATCACCTTTCCTTCTAAAAACTCTAGAACGACTGATTGATATCCATATAAGATGTAGCTTTAACCCTAAACGGCAAAACATGCCTACTGCAAGGGACTGGGAATAAACCCCCATAAACCGATCTTGTCCTCTTCTCTAGGAAATACAAAATTCCGATCACAAACCCTCCCTCAATCAATGGTACCAGCTTGGTCTTCTCCGATACAGCTAAATACCTGGGTTTAATTTTCGAGAGGAAATTAAGCTGGAAACCTAACATTTAAGAAAGAGTGAACAAAGCCTAAGTAGCTTTATTCTCTTGCAAAAACGCCATCGGCAACAAATGGGGCATTAAACCTCTCATCACCCATTGGCTATATATCTCGATCATAAAACTGATACACACCTTCGGGGTGGTTGTGTGTTGGACGGCCTTAGACAAAGCAGTGAACTGCATGAAGCTTAGTAAACCCCAAAGAACAGCATGTCTGAGCATAAGCGGAGCCCTACGTACTACCCTCTCCGCAGCTCTGGACACTATAACGACCAATCAATCTGTCTATTTAAATTTACTAAAGCACAAATATTTGTCTTTGACTGCAAAAATTTAATAAGCTTAATTCGCTTGAAAATCAGCTACTCTAACTGTAGAGATGGTACTTTACCCCGTTAAAATCGATAAGAAATTTCCTGAGACCTTTCATGTCAATCTATTTTAATATCCCATAAAAAATTGTGAAAAGATCTTAACCTTATACGCAAGCACAATCTTTTAGAAGTGGCATTCATTAATCTAACGAGTAGTATATGCTTTAACATGAAATAACTCACTGTGGTAGGGTCACGATTATAGAAAAAGAAGTGGTGTAGCTTAGTCTAGATGTATCGGAAACACACCTTATCCCATCCCGTCGATCTTCCGATAAAATTGATTACAACCATAGAAGAAATTTTGAAGAAAATTCAACAAGATTTTTGGTAAACAAAAGATAACACGAACTAACCAAAGACATTCATTTTTTCCTCAGAGTAGTTTGTCCAATTTTATTCAACATAGAAACAACGATAACATCAATTTGGGCTTAATAGTATGTAGTGACTTTAATATTAGAATTTTGAATTAAATGTCTTATTCGATTCTGATAAGTTAGGTAGTTTAAGCGTCGGAGAGAGCAGCTACACCGGGCAATGTCTTGCCTTCCAACAATTCCAGAGATGCACCACCTCCAGTAGAAACATGAGAAACCTGTGATTCGGTGCCCCATTTAGCGCAGCAAGAGGCGGTATCTCCTCCTCCAATGATACTAACAGTACCAGCCTTTGTAGCGGCAACAACAGCATCCATTACAGCTTTTGTGCCATTAGCAAAGTTAGGGAATTCGAAAACGCCTGGTGGTCTGCAAAACAACAATTTACAATTTAATTAAAAGCAGTCACCTAGTTAACATAAACAGAACAAGAATTTACCCATTCCAGACAATGATCTTAGCACGGCTAATGGGAGCAGCAAATGACTCACGAGTCTTTGGTCCAACATCTAAGCCCATGCTTCCATCAGGAATGCCAGATGCAACGGTAGCTTCACTTGTCTTTGCATCTTCAGCGAACTTGTCACCGCACACAAAGTCCACAGGCAAATGCAACTGAACATTGTTCTTCTTTGCCTTGTCTACGAGATTCTGGACAATCTTAGAACCTTCCTCATCGAAAAGGGAATTTCCAATTTTCATATTATTTAAAACCTTCAAGAAGGTGAATGCCATGCCACCTCCGATGATCATTTCATTGACCTTATCGAGCAGGTTCTCAATCAGTTGGATCTTATCGGCAACCTTGGCACCGCCAAGAATAGCCAGGAATGGACGTGGTGGGTTATCCAATGCTTGAGAGAAATACTTCAACTCTTTGTTCAAGAGCAAACCGGCAGCACGTTGACTGAAACCTTCACCCATCATTGAACTGTGGGCGCGGTGGGCAGTTCCAAAGGCATCGTTGATATACACATCGGCCAATTTTTGTAAGCTTGCACGGAAAACTTTGACCTTAGCGGGATCAGCCTTGACCTTGGCTCCATTAGCATCAACCCCCTTTCCTTCCTCTTCAACATAAAAGCGGACATTTTCCAACAAGATGACTGAACCTTGTGGGGGGTCTTTGCATTTCTCTTCAACTTCTGCGCCAACACAGTCGTTGAGGAAAGTGACATCCTTGCCAAGGAGTTTTTTGAGCTCCTCAGCTACTGGAGCAAGAGTGTATTTAAGATTTTTGTTTCCATCAGGGCGTCCCAAGTGGGAGGCGAGAACCTATTCAAAAAAAAAAAAAAAAATACAAAGCAAACTTTCAACTAAAATTTGGAGGATATTATGAAGTATGTACATACCACTGATTTGGCACCTTTGTTAAGTGCATACTTAACACTGTCCAAGGCAGCAACGATTCTCTGGTTACTGGTAATTTTACCCTCTTTGATTGGGACGTTAAAGTCCACCCTTAAAGTGATTTAAAGAAACCAAGTTTGTTAAGAGTTTGGAGTTGATTTTCTCAAGTTATTACCTCATGAAGACACGCTTTCCAGCAAGGTCAAGTTTCTCAATGCTCAACTTGTTCAATGCCATTCTTATACCAATAACTGTTTCTTTAAAGTGGTTAAATTGGGACAACGACGTACCAGCTTCCTCAAGAAACTTATCAGAATCTGCCGATTACACTCTCGGTTTTTAACATTGAATGTCAGCAGAAGGTCATATTTGAAATATAAACTCAGGGATGTAATGTGGTTTATGCAATCAATTAATGAGGAGAAGTGTTCAAAAAGTAGCACTGTAAATCTAAAGTCTGTAAAACTTTAAAGAAAAAAAGAACTAGTGGATGCAATTTTTTCGATAATTTTTATGTTTTCTTGTTGTTGTATAACCGATATTTAACATGTTCAGGTTTAAGATAACAAAGTCTTCTCGTATTTTCAATTGGTGGCACTTTTATATATTATTACGGGGCTTTACAAATGATAATTTTTTACCCACCCGACTGTCAGTGAGACAGCTAATAGCGGTGATGTTTCAATTGATCGGTAGATTTAAGTAGAAGAGACTTCAGGGAATAAATGAGGACTGATCATTATTTTCCCGGCTTAGAGACTTAATACAAAGAAAATGAATGAAAGCCAAAGGCCTTTGGCTTGAGTAAAGTAATTTCATGACAAATTTGTTTACGAGATTTGGAAAAATGGTAAATGGTTTTTTGAAATCTTAACTTAAGCCCCGCATTCTCAATTGGAAACTTAAATTGTATAAGTTTTCAAAAAAAAAGGTTATTGTCTCGAAAAGGAAGTAGTGACGTGTAACTATTAATAGGGTAGAAGGAAATTGATTGCTGAAACGACGCTGTTATCTGACACAGTGAGGGAGAAGTGAAGTTGTCAGCCAATAATGCTGGCATGACGGTCGTGTGAGTTGATAGCCAACATTCGATGACGATGTAGCAAGTATTAGTTTTGCAAATCCGTTGTTGGTGTGATTCTCAGTGCTTTGCAGATTTTCCCTGTTTTTAGGGTTAAATTATTTTGAATAAAATTTCAGGGTAAAGAAGAAAGTTCAAATAAGATTTTTAAAAAACAGAGCAGACTTCAAGAGAAACGTTTTTTTTCTCAGCATTTTTTGTAATAGAGGATTTGTTAAACTGCCATTCGATATATTAACCAAAAAGCTTCAGCTTTCCTATTATTCGCTCTCTGTTGAAGGATTTCCAGTTTAATAAGTGTGTTACTACTTTGACATCTTTGATGTAAAAATATTTCCATTCGTATTTGCGTTATTTTAGTCTGGTCTGATAGCAAGGTGGTATAATTAAATGCACATACATTCTGTATCCTTAAAAGTAGGGACAAAGTAGGACACAAAACATAAGGCTAGTTTATCGCCTTGCCTTATATGAACAACCAATATTTTAGACAAAAGTTTAGATTTTTTCGATTTCCAAGATATCTTTGAAATATGTATTATGTTTTTAAACCAGACACCGCTCCTAGCAAAACAACAAATATAAGTCCTCATTGACGAAATTGCCAAAAAAAAAAGATAATAAATGTTATCCGAAAAATTCTGAGAAAAATCAATAAAAACTGCTTTTAAAAGCAGTAGATTTAAACATTTCTCTATTCGATAAAACCAGTTTTCGAAACATCTATTCCAATTCTTTAGAAAAAAAAAAAAAATCCGAGTGTAGCGGCAGCATTGCCTGCGCAACAGTCCATAACCTAAAAACAATCAGCGCATTTCGGTCGCAAGCAGTATCATCCAAATGGAAGTTTAAACTGTCTTAAGACTGGCAGAACTAATGTGATTGATATAGATTTCTGGAATTAATTAACATTAATAGCCAGACTGCACTCAATGCTCTAGAATTCACTTACATATGCATATAACAATTCTAATATAGTTGGGGGTAGTCGCGCAATTATTAAATCAAAATACAGGCAGATACGAGTGAAACTGTTCTACGTATCAGAACAGTACTATGTTATACGAGGATGAGCTAGCAGCAAATGAGAGTAGTAAGCAAAATTTGAGGACTTTATAATTTATAAGCTCCTTTAGAGGGTATATGTTCCTCCTAACTTTAAGATCTGTATTAGAACAACATACGAGTATATTCTCAGCCAGAGCCTTTCTCTATAGTTGATTTACTCTAATTCTTCGACCGGGTCGGATGACCAAAAACTGTCTTGCATTCACATTGTACTACACGGTCGTCGCACTTCATTTGTGAGGGTAATTTCGAAGCATGAACATGAAAGGGCGATAGATAAAATATTGGAGAATGAAGAGAAAAAGAGAGAAAAAACAACACTTTTTACCTGAAATGGACATTATTTCCTTGAATTGAAAAATGCTCTGAAGTCGTTCGACAAGTGTTCACACACAACATGTCGGCCGACGAAGCGAAAGAGTTGAAAAAGTTAAACTTCCATACGACCGATCAGAACGACCATCGTAAGAGCTTTCACACTGTACGACTTAGTACATTTTGGTCTATCCGACAAAGTCGAAAGACCCGGTCGAACGATTAGTCGTACAATGTGAACCCCGCTAATAGGACCAAATTACAAACATATTCAAAACATTATTTCTGGCGTAAGTGGGCCATTGCATTACTCTTGACTCCGGAAATCTGTGTGACTGCTTTGCTTAGTAAACAGGATGGATGCAAATGATGCGAGCCACTAGATCAGTGTTCAAGAAGGACTCGCAAATTTCATTAGAAGAAGGGGGACTAATTTTTTTTTTCATAACGTATACTTATATTTATATAATTACGTTGTTACAAAATAATAATTATTTGCTGCGAAAATTGCTGATGTAGTTGTTGTATTTGGAACGATGTTTGCAGAAGAGGACAGTTTTCTATCCCTTCTTTTTGAAACGAATATAAGTAATTCAGTTCCTGAGCGGCTACCATGACGACGTACATTTGTACATAGTCTTACAATTTATCTTCAAGTCGAATGTGTAACTTTCCCTCTAGCTTTGCTTATTATCCTACGACTTCTTTATACAAATGTTGTTGCGTTCCTCTTTTTAAGAACTACTCGTAGTCTTACAATTTATCTTCAAGTCGAATGTGTAACTTTCCCTCTAGCTTTGCTTATTATCCTACGACTTCTTTGTACAAATGTTGTTGCGTTCCTCTTTTTAAGTACTACATATGTACATCTTTCTGTCCTCAGTGATTTCAATGTTTTCGAATATTTGCCTATTTCAATCTACAAAGGGGTAGGTTTTAGTTTTTTGTGATCACAGAGTGTGAAATAATAAAATTTGAATGATGTCATGCACTTACCCCTGACCATACAAGCTCCAACGACTAAGTTTTACGTCCTAGATGATTGTCCTGAAATTTCCGATATTCCTATGAAATTGTTGATCACCAAGTGAATGTGTATTCAATAGGATCAGGTTAATTACGCAAGTGCTCTTCTAAAGCAAATAAATGTGATCATAATAAATGAGGGAAAGAAAAAACAAACCAATAAAACAATTACGTATCCACTAGTGTGTAGTGTGTACTAAAATCATCCCCTACTGTCTTCCCCATGAAAAATCTCATCTCCAGATACAATGATGTATTAATTAGCTTAGAACGTCTTGCTATTCTCTGCACAAACAGAAGAACATCGCCAGTGTATCCATTATTATTTAATTTAATAATTCTTCATTCGAGCTGCATGTCATTGTCCACAAGATGAGACGTTATCAGTGGCAGTTGTAAAAAAGAATTATGTACTGCGATTTGCGATTCATCCGACCATCCGATAGATTTACTCAGCTTGAATTTTTTTTTCTTTTTCCATTATTATTTTTTTTTTCTGTTGCTTGTAAATCGACTTGCGCTATTACTCGTATTTCTTTCCCTTCAGTTAGAAAGAGTAGTTGCGATTAATACGGCGGCAAGTAAAGTTCGATTTAGTTCTTAAGTGAGCGTGCTTATCATTTAAGATTTAAAAAAAAAGAGTACAATTATCAAAAGATGACGGAGGATCTGCCATTAGATGAAATTCGGAGATCTATCTCGATGCCTGCAAAACCTCGTTATTCCGAAGAAGATATTATGAAAAGATCGGAGGAAAAGGAAATTCTTAATGTTGACGATCACTACGAGAGTCACGAATCATTCTTTGAACAGGATAAGCTCAAGTCGTAAGTCAATTTAATAGGGGTGTTGAAAACTACAATATATTTTAGACTCCTTTTAATTGAGCATATTGTTTGTGAACAAATTGAGACAAATTTTGTAAACTAATACGCCTTTCAATCGTGCATAAATATGCGAGATTCATTTGTGGTTTTTGTTAGTATTGAAGTTAAGACAAAATCGGAAGCGAATATCGACTACGTATCAACTGGCCTAAGCTTCGATCGTTTTCCATTGCGTATGTCTGACTGAAGAACTATCTTCTGGGTGTCGTAAATAAAGTAAAAGAAATACATTATTTAAGAAATGAACGAATTAAGACAGTTAACTGGGAAAATGTTAAAATTGTGTACATAAATATTTAAGGCCCTGTAGACTCAAAAAAAAACATCCCTAAATCACTTGCTACTTTTGTTTAACTCCGTTGGAGCAAAAAAAAACGGGAAGAGTGCTTCAGGTTCAGATAAGAAAAATTACATCAGATTTGCATTGTTATTTATTATCATTTTTTTAAAATTAATTTCTGTTAGTTCTAGTGCTATTATCATAAAAAAAATAATTGTTGTTATTTCAGTAGTGCACGCAAAGGTCACATTTTGAACAAAACCACTGTGTTTGTGATTGTGTTCATAGTTTGGATCACTTTTTAGCACCAACTTCACCTACTCAGATTGGGAAATGACCAACGTTGCCGAAAAGGATTTCATCAACTGGGTGTTTAACTTTCTAACAACATTAAGATTGTGGATGTCCTCGTGGAGATCTTGGCTGACTACTCGGTGCTATTGAATTTTTGTTTATGCCATAGGCAGATCCCATAAAATATGTTTATTTAGTAACCTATCGTTTCATTCCTTGGGAATAAAACTGTCCCAAGGAAGCCTACAATAAGAAATTCGATTGGCCCCCACCGTGTTTCCGGTGTATATTCTTCTTGCATGCAAATAAACCAACAATGAGAGCGATGTGTAAATATTATTGAAATATATGATGCGATGCGCAAAGTTGTCCAGTAGGATTCAATGTGATACTCAAGTGATACTAAACTTATATTCTCTTGATTTCCATGAAAGAAATACGTAAATAATTCAAATTAATATCGCTAAATGGAAGAGGACTACAAATTTCATGCTCCTGTTTTCAATATTTAACCGACAAATTATTTTTGACAAATTTTGTTGACTGTAGTTTTTAGTAAAAAATATTTATCGTCGATGGATCGGAAGCAACTTTAACCCTCGGATTAGTGAAAGCTTAGATAGCGTTATATTAGCAACAAGGTCCATAGGGACCTACAAGGATTTGTGTAAAATTTTTCATGAAATGTACGGTATTATCATTATGCAGTTGTGACTGATTGTTTTGCTTATTAACTTATAGTTGTTTTCAGTCTGCAAATGTATATTGTAGAGAGAAATTACAGAAAATAAACAAGAAACTTATAGGTAAAGTAATTTATATAATAATTAAATATTTATTTTGTCTGCGTAGCTGTTCAGGTTTGGCACCTATATAAAAGTGCTGAATGTTCAGCATAAGCCGCATTATTGCAGCAACAGCAATACGCTCGGGTTTTCCGCTGGCTTTTGTACGCCGTACGACATAAGTGGCATGATGACCGATTTGAACGCGGCTGCCAAAGTAGCCTGTAACATAAGCCACAAATCATCAATAGCAGCAGTTTTGCTAATGTTTTGCTCTCCGGCCTTGTTATCGCATTATCAAAGAGAAAACACTTTGTGATAGCATACAAAGCCAAAAAAGCATTAAACGCTTTTAGAGTCAACACTTTATTTTTTGTCTGCTTAGTTAGATTTGTTTCATTCTATATAGCTGTTATCTGCTTGGCTTTGCGATTCGTTTCTTGAATGATGATGTGAGCCATATCTTCGGTGATTAGAGATCGAAAGACGGTAAATAGATCAAGAACCAAGTTTTTCAATGGCCCTGGTTGCGGTTTGACTGATTTACTACTAATCATTTTACTGGTCATACAACATAGATAAGGATGGTATATGAAGAAGGACATAAAAAAAATTATTTTCTTGCCCAATTCCTATGTATATATATCTTTGTTAACCCTTCTTTCTTATTTTCCATAATCTCTTCTCTATAATAAACGCAGGGCCCTAGGAACCTTGTCGCTAATTACCGTACTAAATGTCTTCAAAATGAAAAACTCGAAATGTAGTGCATGCATCGTTTCGGAATAAGTTTTAATCGCTCTAGCATTGTTTTTTTTTTATAGAATACAGTAAGCATCAAGCTTTTTGCACTTGTATAAAAATATTTTTAAGCATTCAAAAAATCAAAAGGTCCCTAGGGACCTTCTCGCTAATCGGAGGGTTAAATTATTAAAAAAAAAAAAAAAAACACACAAATTCACAAACACATCGTAACGTGTTCACAATCGCACTCATTCCACTAAATTGTTGACCCAAACAAAACGAATCTGTAAAAAGGTTTCGAGCCTTTGAAGTGACACTTACTAAGACTACGGTTATCAGTTTAAGTTGGAGTAAGTTCGAATTCTGTGTCTTGAGGCACTCTAACCTGTTAAAGGGTTCAATTTTATCGAAGTCCATTAACTTCGATTTTTGCTCCACTGAAAAATATAACTAGAACAATTTATTGATACAAGTATCTATCTCTTCTATGTATCTGCATTTGGTTGGCTATATTTACAGCTGAATGTAACTAATTCAATTATTTTTCATCTGCCTTCTTTTGTAAACCTGAGTATGAACATAAACCTGCCATTTATAAAAAAAAATTAAATTTAAGCGTAATTTTTCTATTTGAAAATACTCCTTCGTCGTTCATTCAATTCTTAAAAGTTATCCCTGAAGGCCTATAACGTATTGAATCTTGCATGACGTTAAAAAGCAACGGACTTTTACACTGGCTTGGTGCATTCAAACCTTGATTATACGGTTTTAATTGCCGCGTATTTTACTTTGTTCTGAAGGCATCGTACACGATCGTCCATAATTCTTATTTCTGCCTTGGGTATCTTTGAGCTATTTTGCCGTTCATATAAGTACTCTGGGAGCCCTATCGTACGCCCTTCTTTTTCGATGAACATGATCTACAGATTTTTAAAGAGTCGCAAAAATTTAGCGACCTACCTCTCGAGAAACTTTACCGTAACATGTTTCTAGCCCGTTGCTGTGCAGAAGAAGTGCCTGGCAAAGGAGTGTATTCGAATATTTACATACAAGCGTTAACTTGTCGGATCTTTGTTATGTTTCCCTTGCAAATTAAGCGCGTATACAGTCTTCCGATAGTCTTAGATTAAGTTGTTTATATTAAGTGAATATGATTAATCTAGCGAAAGATAGCGAAATGCGGCAGTATTCCATAAGTCATTATCACACATACGTGCAACTCCCTTTGAAAATGTGTAGTTTTTTCTGTCATTAAAAGTCTACTGGTTGCTTCAACTTGTGTAGAAAGACGTAAAGAGAGGCATGCACTTTAAGAATAAAGGTTACCGTGCTAAAAATAATGTTCACAAAAAAATGTGCCGCTTGCATTTTTTTTTTATAATTACGAAGAGTTAAACATGCTTAGTTTAGTTCCAGAACATTTGGGAAAAGTCACGTATGGATTGCATTTTGTACATTCAATTTGCTAAGAATGTGAGTAACACATAATAAGACTGCAAGACGAGCAAAATAACTATAAGTCTCGATAATATCGTAGAATTTGGCTGTTTCATATCACATCAGCGTTTTAATTAAAATTGGAAAACTGTGCAAAATGAAACAAATTATAAAGCAAGTAAAAAATTGTTTTAAAAAGAAGAAATTGCAACTTATAATGAAAAGGTTATGTTAAGGGGCAAAACACATTTTGTGACCAATAGTTATTCTCTCTTCAAAAAGTCCTAGGAATGATTTTATCAAAGGTTTGTGTTTTGCGTTGATCACAATTTGTTCAATCTTGTTAAAGGTTAGTTAATCAGAGGAATTTGTCAGTCCTTATAGGTGTTTGTTCTTTTTCTATAATAACAAGGACTCTTACACATATGTACATATTTCTTTAAATTTTGTATGATGACACAAGTAATCGTTTCAGTGATAAAGTGCTAATAGTATGATATCAGCTCCTGCCATATAAGCATCTAGATTTCGACAATCATAACAAAAATGTTCTGAAGTTCTATCATAGTACTTTGGCAGAAGTAAGTTTATCTTATGTACATACGAGTATTTGTCTAGCACGTGTTTTTTTTTTGTGGAAACCTTGCACAGGCACCGATGGTCGTATTCCACCGGATTCTTACCGGCTAAAAACACCACCCTTTTCTTCTTTCAGTGTCTAACCGAGCACTATATACTCGCGATAGGCAGCATTAAAGACGCAATGAGTATGGCGTCGTGGAATACCGTTTGAAGTGCGCTTCCGACTCTTGAAGTTCACAGACGGTAAACGGACTTAATTCTGCATGCTTACGATATTACTTTCGCTGCATTTGACTATATCTCTGCGACGTATAATTATATGTAGCTATCGACCCGCGCTAGCAGGAGTCTTTTATTTTGTCTTGGTCCTCCGATATTGCTCATGATCCTTGACAGTGTACCGAACGCTTTTGATGCCTTAGTGCTTGTATGTCAAATGAGAATCAATCACAATTCCTTAGTATTTGATAAATGGTCGTGAAATGACATCGTATTCTTCGACTCTAAGACTAATGGTCTCGCGTACTTTCCGACTGCCGATGAGTAAAATTCGGTTTTATGATCCGCAAGCTGCAATCCGGCCCCGAGGAGCCAGCACTTTATTGTCCTCACAGTCTCATTACAGAAGAGTTCTATTTCTTCGAGGAATTTGGCAACGACCACGACTGCGATGTCATCCGTGAAACCGATGATTGATGCTTTTCGTGGGATTGGTAGACGTAGGATATCGTCGTACATCACGTTCCAAAACAGAGGACCCAAGACCGATCCTTGTGGTACACCGCCGGTTATCAAGTACTTCTTAATTCCGTCGTCGGAATCATAGAAAAGGACCCTGTCTGTGAAATAACTCGAGGTGGTTTTTAATTAATACACCAGTAAATGCATTTGCTGAATTGAACGCGTTTTACACATCCAGCATTACTAAAGCGCAGTATTTTTTAGTGCTTCCTCTCTAACGTTTTCTTTCAATTGCAGTTTGGGCTCTACTTGTTTCCACGTTGATAGCATCTATTGTTGATCGCGGCTTACAAAAACCGTCTTTTATATACCATTTTACTCGTTCGAGGAATTTTCCCATCGTGTCGAGCATAGAGAGCGGCCTATACGAGACGACGAGACGAGAACGTCTCGTAAGACGAAAGTTCACTGTCGCTTCCAGGGCTTTGGAAAAGTGCTCTCTTGAAGGTACGCGTTGAATATTTTTACAAATATTGCCGGTCGATTTCGCACGGCAGTCTTTAGCGCTCTATTCGGTATATCGTCAATCCCTGGAGCCTTTTAGTCTTGTATTTTATCGCATACTCTGAGGAGTTCTTCACTTGTAATTGAGATTGAAATTGGCGCATTATCGCACTCATTCTGGTAAAAGAGCATCTCATTTTTGTGCCGAGGAAAGAGAGTTTCCACTATTTTATGAAGTAACATCGGACACGTAAGAGATTGCATTCGGGGACCTTATAGTCTTCACCCTGATCTTCTACGATGCCTAGCACATGAAGATGTTAAGCAAAGCTTAGATGAGAACAGACTTTTAAAAACCTCGTCTTAACTAACTGCCAATGCCTTATGTAAACTAACGTTTTACGCAGGTTTCCTAAGACTTGTTTAATTCCTAAGATATTTATAAATAATCATTGCCTAGCAGGTTCATCGAGGATCTCGTTACTCAACCTTGTATTGTAATTTTTAATCTAGGTAAGCCATAGCAATCGAAGATGCCTTGAATTCATCAACTATTGTTTAGGCTCAGCATTGTTGTTGGTACAGGTTCAGTAACTTTGCCCACTATACTTGCTCTTCACGATATATATATGTATGAGTAGCTCACTGCATTTGCAACTGCGTATGTCTCCGATCGGGAAAAAGGCACATTTATGCTTAACGAGTAGCAAAACCCAAGGTTTCTGTACATCATGAAAATACTATTTTGACCTATTCATTACATACTTCCGTAAAAGTGTGTTCCTAAGCCAACGCGTCCAAGAGAAAACCTTTGGTCACAAGTCCATTTGCTTTCTGGTAGGTTATCTGCAATTGCTTAAAAAACGGACAGAGGTACTCGTATCAAATAAACGTGAAACTAAACAATTCTCTCTATGATATTAAGCAAGTGCGAGATTGAACATATAACTTTAATGTCTTGGCGAGTGTGTAAAAACCGGTGCCACTCTTTTGAAGGCGAAAAATTAAAATTCTCGTAAGAGAATCCCTTTTATAACATATGTACCTTATTGCCTCCAATTTATCTTAAACGATTTAGATAATACCTACCGTTGTGTTACCCACTTCATTTACAGTTGAAAATCTTTTGAAATTTGAAGTTGAATCTTTTTTTCATTTGCCCTGATCCGTAAATATTCCAATTCAATTCTAAAAAAGCCTTAAGGCAGCTATTTGGAATATTTATGGCTTTCTAGTGAAGTGACTATAGCCTTGAACTTCCCCAGAGATCAACTACGAGGCGGGTCAATAAGTCCGTGACTTTTGGATTAAAACACAGATTTTTTGATAAAAAAATAATTTTATTTTTCAACGTAGTCTCCCTTGAGCTCTATACACTTTGTCCAACGCTTCTCCAATTTTTTTATCCCTTCCAAAAAAAATGATTTGTCGAGGTCCTCAAAATAGGCCTTTGTTTGCGAGATGACTTCATCATTGGAGTCAAATCTTTTTCCACCAAGCCATTTCTTCAGGTTTGGGAACAAGAAGTAGTCGCTCGGAGCCAAATCTGGAGAATACGGTGGATGAGGGAGCAATTCATAGCCCAATTCATGGATTTTTGTCATGGCAACTGCCCATGCGTTTGTGGTCGACTGTGAGCAAACGCGGCACCCATCTTGCGGAAAGCTTTCTCATGCCCAAGTGATCATTCAAAATTGAAACCACTGAGCCATGCGAGATCCCTACGGCTTCCACAATCTCTCGCACTTTCAATCTTCGGTCGGCCAACACCATATCGTGAATTTTTTCGATTGTTTCGGGTGTAGAGACCTCAACTGGGCGTCCAGGACGTTCGGCATCTTCAGTGCTTGTACGGCCACAACGAAATTCAGTAAACCACTTTTTTACCATTGAAATCGATGGTGCAGAGTCCCCATAGTATTTATCAAGCTTAGCCTTGGTCTCGGTAATGGTTTTTTTTCGCAAGAAATAATGCTTAATAAGCACACGAAATTCACTTTTTTCCATTTTCTCCTCAAATTAGTGAGTAGTCTGATAAAAATAGCTGTCAAACACAAACTAACTGACGCAGCAAGTTTAAATTTTGACAGGAGTCAACTGACAGATGCCTGTTGACAGGAGCAGTGTTGCTGTTTCAGTAAAGAGGTCAGAAATTCAAAAAGTCACGGACTTATTGACCCGCCCTCGTATCAACAACTATTATCACGTCTCAATATTTTAAAACATTAAAGGGTCTTATTCAGGTTTTTATCGTCTATCTTATTCTGGGCTTAGAGTGATTTTTCCATTAGTAACAAATATTTGTAAGAATCCAACGGTGCTGTAACCAAGGCAGGTAATAAGCGCTTTCAGATTCAGAATGTGCATTTTTTAGAAGGAAGTATCGCAAAATATGTAAAAAGCAACTTTCTAAGGTTGCCATATTCGATGAGTTCGGTTCCTACCTCTAAAGTTGCAGAACTACAGGATTAATGTACCACAATAGTGAACTTTCATATGTTGCGATCCGTGCACTTCGTAGCTTATGTCTGCGGAAACCAGATCCCAGTTTTATATTTCCACAAGCTGTAATTGATTTTGGCACAATTGGATAAGTTCTCATCACAAACTGTTTGACACTCAACGTACTCGTATTAATCCCGCCGCCGATGCCCTTTGACTGTTCTACAAAACACTATTATTTTGCCATTTGGCATTCGCATTTATAAGAGCGATTCTACTTTTAATTTGAATTAATTTCCTTAAATTATACAAATTATACGTAAAAAATCAATCTTGCTATTAAAGTATTTAGAAAATTTGCAGAAACACATGAATATAGCGGTTGAATATGGAATGAAAATTTCAATTAGATTCTTCTCTGCAAGTATTAACTTTTCCCTTAAATGTTCTGTTATTTCAGAGATGATTGGATTGGGAGCACCATTGAATTAAATATCGATTTTAAAAAAAGCGGTAATATTCTTTTTTCTGTAAAAAATCTATTTATTCAAAAAAATAAATCGTTTCAGATTTATACGACGACAAGCTCCGTAAACGTACTTGTCGAGTAGTTGAGAAAAATGGAAGTGAAAACGTGCAGTTTCGTAAAATTCCTGAAAAATCCTGGAGATACTGTAAGGATTTTGTAACAACATTAGTAAGTATCTAAATAGTATGTATCCTAATTTATTCCCAAAATTATGTTTACAAGTATGAATGTTTATATTTTTGTTGGCCTTTCTATGGCACATGATATCGTGTCTAGATGAGATAAGAGCTGTCTCTTCAGTTGGCGCGTCTTTGTTTAACTGTTTGCGCTGCCACAATGGCAAACAATTAATAATTTTCACCATGAACAGTTTAGAATTATGTTTGTATACTTCGAATGAATTATAATGGCTAGCTTACTCACGTACAAAAGATTTTTTTTTATGTAAAAAAGAATTGTTTATTTACACTCGTAAATTAAAAAATAATTTTTAAGAAAAAAGATAAAAAGCGAAACAATTTTTAGGTACGTTAATGCAGTGTCAACCTTAATGTAAAAACTTCCGGAGTGTAGTTTCAATTTAAGCACATGTACTATATAAAAGACTTACCTCCTTGATGAAGATCGTTTTATTATTTAAATGTTGTATACATACCTTTATGTGTACAGCGGCTTTGAAATTGTTCTTAATCAGGATAGATTAAAATGAGAACTAAGTTAAAAAGTGACGGATCGAAGAAACTTCAGAACTGTGAATAATATAATATTGTTTGATGTGCTTCTTTCGACACATTCAGTTCACATTTAAGAGTTGGACTTAGCTGTTGAGTTTTATTTTATACAATTGGCCAGCTCTTAATTAATTTGATATATCCTTTAGAAGTTTGGCGATGGCGATGGCGCGATAGCTAGCTCATTGGACTATCACGCAGACAGTCTGGGTTCAATTCCTGGCTGGGTCACCAACAATTTTTCAAATCGCCATCACCCTTTCGGCGGGCAATGGCAAACTCCCGAAAGTAAAATTGCCTACGAAAAAGCTTCTAAGGAGTGCCGTTCGGACTCGGCAATAAACCGTAGGCCCCGCTCAGATGTGACTAGAATGACAACATGAGTAACACAAATGAGTGTCAAGAAGCTAGGCCATGGCCCATACCGGGTTGCCAGCGCCACAGTGTTTTTGTTTTTATCCTTTAGAAGTTTATAGAAAGAGAGGGCGAAGAAAAGTTAGGGAAACAACAATTTTGAATGTTTGCAGGCTAGAATGACTAGAAAATAAAAAAATTCGACAGGATATTCCATAAGGAGGCTGTAAGGCACACCATATTTCGGAGCACGTCTGAAAGTAGTTGAAATGATGAACGTTCATAGCAAAATAGGCTAATTACTCGTATTTGAAGATATACTGGATTACAACTAATAGATAAGATTTATAAAAATGTAAAAGAATATCCAGAACAGAGCTGAACCCTGAGGCACCTTATCGCTTATTGCGTTTATAGACTTCGTCCACGATAACTTGCATTGAACTCTCTTTTATGAAATTTGTATTCTTAGTGTAGATAAAGAAATACACACTTGAGCTGGCTTAGAGATTGGGACGAAGCATGAGACAGGGTTTCTAATAATTTTAATGAACGACCAAATGTTCTACTACATATGGGACACTAACGTATGTTTTATCTATAAAAGCCATTCTCAAACCATGACAGCGTCTTTATTACTTGAGTCATACCACGAGTTTGATATGCTTTATGAGTGTCGCTCGCATTCACTTAATACATAAAAAGCAGTCTTTCGTTTGATGAGATTGTAAGCTACATTAATTAATAGAACTTAAATATAGTACCGTTTTTCTAAAACCTTAACCCAACTTCGACCTGAGCTTGTTGCTCTCAGCTCATCAGAGAGATATATCATCTTCCATATTTTGGCCTATCTAATCGAGAGTTGGTCTTTCAAGATCGGACAAAAATAATGCCATCAATTGAAGTGGCTGTCATTTTGTTGGAAATAAAAAAAGGGTTCTGTTTATTTGAAGATTTAATATTGACCGCATTAAGTTGAAAAAATATCTGTCAACTGACCATTGCCTGAGTTGATGCACATTTGTACTCGATTTACTGCATTTTGAATTGTTGCTCGCAAAACATCTGACCCAAAATTGGTCAATGCTTCTTCAATGTTGTCTTTCAAGACGGGTAGGGTTTGTGGTTTGCTGTGGTAACTGCGAGATTTCAAAAAGCTCCAGAGCAAGAAATCCGGCGGCGTCAAATATGGCTTTCTGGCCGGCCAGTTTAAATCGATAACAAGGAGAGATCACACGGCTTGGAAATTGGTGATTCAAATTCTCCATTGAGCTGGAAACTACAACACTTGAGATCCAATTCAGCAACTTGCGGTGATGATAACGAAATCATCCTCCCCTTGCATTAGGCTTAACAGAGCATGTAATTAACTTAACTTAACAGTTGACAGTCAATAGGCAGCAATTGGTGAACGGTTCACACTTTATAAGGGAAAATCTCCTGGTCTTTCACAATAATTCGAAGCAACGAATGCCTGCTGATGGATGTATGTATACTCTCACGTACGTTCTCGGTCACAACAGTGATATTCTCGGTAGAACGAGAAATAGGGGTGCCGCGCACTTTTTGCGACATATCTATGTAGTAGACCCAGTTTTTACTCATCAAAACGCTTAAATGCTTAATTAAGACGTCAAAATTCACGCTGCTTACAAACACCTCCACATTCTTCAGGGTTGTATCGCTCCATTGCCTATTGTCAACTAATTCTCCATCTATCTACAATATAAATGTTAAATCACAATGACATTTGGCGCCATTCGAAAATGTTGGCACATTCACATTATGACATTACTTTTGCACCACCTTATACATATTTATTAAATATCTCGGTTGACCTATAGTTTTAGCTTCAAGCCTTTATCTAAACGGTGCCATATATTGTGAAATGGCTTGCAGAATCAATGATGAACATTGCCAGGCTTTTATATGGTATCTGTGCTCCGTAGAGCACTCTAGCATAATCTTGAAAGGGTCTTCTTCCTCTGTTACTTCCTAGGTGAGGTGAAAAGTAACGTCCTTGGGAATGAAACAAATTTTTTTTTTAAATGTTTTTTATTTTATTCAATATAGTCCCCTTTTAGCTTGATACGCTTATTCCAGCGATTTTCCAACTTCTTGATCCCGTCTGAAAAGTAATTTTCCGGAAAGTCTGCAAAATACTCCACCGTGGCGTCGATGATTTCCTCGCGTGGTCTGAATTTTTCATTAATCCAATTTTTGAGGTTTGGGAAGAGATAATAGTCCGAGGGAGCAAAATCGGGCGAATACGGTGGATGTGACAGCAATTGGAGACGTAAGTCATTGATTTTAGCCGTGGTTGCGATGCTCTTATGCGCCGGCGTATTGTCCTTCATGTGAGGCCGTTTTGCAGCGATTTCGGCCTTCAATCGCTCCAATAATGAACAGTAATACTCGCTCTTGATGGTTTTTCCTTTTTCAAGGTAGTCCACGAAGAGTATGTCATGACAATCCCAGAAAACCGACGCCATAACCTTTCCGACCCATTGAGCCTCCCTCGGCCGCTTCGGAGCACTCGTGCCGGCTTCAGTCCGTTGCCAGGCACTCATTCTTTTCTCTGGTGTGTAATAGCGCATCCAGGTGTCATCAACAGTTACCAATCGACGCCAAAAGTCCACCCGATTCCGCATCAGCAAGTCCAAACACTCTTTCGAAGTGCTCTCGCGTTCGTGTTTTTGGTCAGGAGTAGCGGCAGCGGCAGGATAACTTTTTCATATGCAGAATGTTGGCCGAAATATGGCGTGTGCGTTCAGTACTAATCTTTGTGATATCTGCTAGCTCGCTCGCTCACTTTCCGGTCAGCCAACACCATTTTATGACATTGTCCTCTGTAACCGCATCGGAGGGCCTGCCGCTGTGGACTTGATCGGTAGTGGAGTTGCGGCCACCACAAAACTCTCGGAAACAATATTTGACGGAGTAATCTGACGGGACATTAGCCCCATAATATTTATCCAACTTTTCTTTTGTTTTCTTCGCCGTTTTACCTCTCAAAAAACAATGTTTTATGAGAGAACTAAAATCGTTTTTCTTCATACTTAACATGATGCCAAACAATCAGCAACAATCAGCTGTCAAAACAAAACTGAAGGCAGTATCGCACTGAAATTTGGCAGTAACAACGCATTCTGACGGTCAACGAGGTTACTTTTCACCCCACCCCTAGGTGAGTACTTACTCAAAGTACTGTCGCAATTTCAATTCATTCTTTCAGTCCCGTGCGTATTGCTGCAATTACAATCAAACTCGGTAAAAAAAATCTTCAATCAAATAGTGGTCAAAATCGGCCTTTAGTACACTGGTGGGACTGAGGTTCTCTTTTCTGGGTGCTTCACCTAAGCGCTGGAATGTTGATTTTCAATTACTCTACATATCTAAGCCATCTCATGTACCTGGCCCAAACTTTTCTTACCAAGGCAAAGGGAGAATTTCTCGCTCACAATGAACAAGGACATCAATCTTCGGTAACGAGAGTGCTTTTGTGCCATATAGCTGGACTGAAAGTTTAAGGATATTAAATAGATAAGATGTTATAACTATAATTTCTTTTTTGCGACAGAAAACCAGAATAATGGTTTCAATCACATCTCATCGAGGATAACACGGTCCTGGTTGTTGAAGGGAAATACTAATGCAATCTGTGCAGGGTCGGTATTTCACTATGCTGAAGAAGAAGAAGATTTGTATTGCAGAAAAGGGATATTATGTTGACGTATGTGTCTTCATTACACACATGTATATTTTTCTTGAACCCAATTATTGGATATTTTAAGTACGAGAATGCATAAACCAGAATAACTTTTTATATCACAAAATCTGATGCAATTGGTTACTAATTAGTGAATTATTTTCCTTGCAGATCGAACAGGAATGGAAGTATACCTTAAGCATTTTCGTAGGTAGTTTCTTCACAAGTTGGTTTGTCTTCGCCGTTCTATGGTACGTAATTGCGTATGCTCACGGTGACTTATTATTTGATGAGGAAACTGGTGAACGGTTGGGCGAAGGCAGAGAACCCTGTGTCATTGGTGCCTCTACTTTTGTGGGAATGTTGCTTCACAGCATAGAGACACAAACTACTGTTGGATTTGGTGAACGAGTACCAAGTGAAGATTGCCCAGAGAGTATGTTTCTCTTCATCCTACAGATTATTGTTTCAATTGGAATCGAAGGTGCTATGGTTAGTATTATCTACGCAAAGACAGCCCGTCCAACTAGACAGTTGGCGAAGATGCGATTTAGCGACAAAGCAGTTGTAAGTTAATTGCATAGCATTTTGATATTTTAGGCTAAAAACTGCAAATCAATTGTAGGTATGCTACCGAAATGGTAAACTGTGTCTTATGTTCAGAGTCTGTGATCCAAGGCAACAACAAGTCATTGCAACAAAAATCCGTGTTTATGTTTTAATTGATAAAGTGTTAGTGTAACACATTAAAAAGTTCAAAACAATTTATAAATTATTGAAATGAATTAAATTTTAGAACTTCTGAAGGAGAACTACTCAAGACGCATTCGAAATTGGAAATTGAATGCAATGGTAATTCTCTCATAATGTGGCCGGAAACTATCTGCCATGTTATTGACAAAAACAGTCCATTTTGCAACTACAGAACTGCGAGGGACTTCAATGCGGGCTCTTTTGAAATATTTGTTTCTATTGTCGGAAGCTCACCGGCTACTGGTCAGATGACTGAAGAACGAAGTTCATATCTGGCAAAAGAAGTATTTTGGGGACAAAGATTTGTAAATGTGATTGTATACAATCCCAAAAACGATCGTTATTTCGTGGATTATGCTAATTTCAACACGACTATATCGGTAGCCTTAAATGATTATAATTTAAATTAAATTCTACATCAATGCGACTTTTCTTGTAGGTTGATATGCACAGCAGAGCCATTGAAGATAATAGTGACCATTAGTATTTCAAGTACATATAATACACGAACAAGGGTATATTTCAAAAATCAAGTCAAAGCTAAATTTGTAATATGATATAATAAAACATTTATTTATTTTTGAATTTTCTCTTATTTAACATTAAAAAAGCAAAAACAAAATCATTGTTGAAAACGTGATAGCTACGTATTTCTTAGCTCCTAGTTGCTGAGTTTGTTATTGCAAAGACAAGCTTTATGTTGGTCATAATAGAACGCAGCAAGACGTTGCCTTGTGACACACCAATTTAATTAATTTATTGAATTAAATAAAACAGAACTATAATTAAAACTCAGAAAATGTAGTTTCTTGAATTTCCTTCAGCAACTACCATAATTCCCAGGATTGTCGAACAATATCGCTCACTAGATTCCTAATAATACGGAAACGCTCCGCACCGCCATGTGCGACATACACAGCTTTTGGAGGGACATTGATGATAAGCAGCACTGCTGTTTGATTTCTGAGGGCTACTATTTTTGACAGCTCACGGGTTACTCGTAACATGTGTCAAAGTTAATTCCCTGTGGAAAGACTTACATCAGAACAACACTTACAATTTATTGAATTTTGCCATCCTTTTCGGTGAAAAATGATGAGCGAGCAATTCAACCCGTAGTAACCAAATTTCGAAAATATTTCACGCTATTGAAAATCAAGCCATCTACCCGTATGTGTTGAGTGTGTACAGAGAAAAATATTGCTGCTATATCCACCAGTGATGATAAAGACCGTGATTTGTCCATTCGTCGCCTCCAGCAGTTGGAATTGTGCTATTCGACGACTTGGTAGATTTTACGCAAGCATCTTAGTCTAAAACATGCGGAATATAGCTTGTACAAGAACTGAAGTCAAACAACTTCCAACAGCGTCGAATTTTCGGTGAGGGGGCCTTAGAAAAGCTGGAGAAAGATCTGCTTTTTTATCGAAAAATTATCTTCAGCGACGAAGCTCATTTCTGGATGAATGAATATGTATTTAGTTCAATTAGCAACCTAAGGCAATAAAAGAGCTAACAATGCAGCTGAAAAAATACACTGTTTGGGGCGGTTTATGGGCCGGCAGAATCATTGGCCAATATTTTTTCTAAAATGACCGTGAGATCAACGTTACTGTCAGTGGCGCCCGCTATCGTTCAAAGATTTCAAACTTTTTTTGTCCAAATGCATGAGCTGAACCTGGTCGCCATGTTGTTTCGGCGAGACGGCGCTACATGCCACACACCACGTGAATTTGAGAAATGTGTTCGATGAGTACATTATCTTTCGCTTTGGACCGGTAAATAATCCTTCTAGATCATGCTATTTGACGCCTTTGGACTATTTTTTTATACGTCAAATCACTCATCTATGCCGATAAGCAGCGTCAATTGTAGCCTCCTATTATCCAAGGCTGCAATTGACGCGTGTTATTTGCGTGATACCATCCAATATGCTCAAAAAAGTGAGTCAAAAGTGAACTCTTCGTATGGACAACTTAGAACGTAGTCGTGATCAATACTTACATAAAATAATCTTCAATAAGTAAATAGCGATTTTATTTTTTGACAATGAAAAAACAAACGCTTTAAAATTCGCCCATTAAAATGAGCAATGGTTGTTGTGGAGTGAAGCCATTATATGCACGCTCTTGTGGTATAAAAAGTTAAGATAATAAGTCTTGGGGTCAAATTCTAGTCTAGTCTGCTAGTCTGCGTATTATTCAGTGCCCGATTAAACAGGGTTGCTAGCTCTTCTTCGACAATCACATTATTTTTTATGTTCTTGTCATTGACTACGCAGAAGAAGTGTAGAAGGACTCGATTTTTCCGATCTCCGTTCGGGCCAATGACATCATTTGCTTTGTATAGAAGGAAGTCGTCATCAACTTCTTCCCCTGATTCTTCAAGTAAATGTCCTGTGAGCAACGCTGGTTCGGGCTATCATGAGACACGGAAGGCAGTGTCCATTTTTCCGCCGAAATATTTTGTTTATTCGTCGGAACGTGTTCTGGTCGTTACCCCGATCACATGGACACTTGCTTAGGCAAATGTTGCTACTTCTATGGGAGTTATAACAGATGTATATTCACATCGCCTGCGTTTCTAGCGAATTTTTTTATTTTCTATATCTGCTTAACAGTATTCATAATGAACTAAGTTAGTTAGAATTTTTAATCAAGCGTCAATTTTAAGAATAAACTAAAATGTGCCTGTTGCTCACTTAAATGTTATTTAAAACTGCAAGGCTGTACGAAAAACTTTATTCACTTAATGGCGTATAATTAAATTATTTCGCAAAACCAAAAACACAAAAAACTATGCATTTGTGGAAAATACGATCTGGCAATATATCATAGAAAACCGAAAAATAAACAAAACATTTAATTCACAATAGTTTGGCAGCATTGTTTAACTTTTTTCGGCCATGTTTTGCTAAGTCGTGTCACCTTTTTTCTTGGACGTCAAAACTCGAAAATAAAATTATTCGTTTTCTCCAAATTTTTATCAAGATATAAATGCTAAAATTTTCTCAGCTACTGAATTTGTTTATAAAAAAATTAAATTGATAAAAGATTTCGCAAAAGGTTACGCTCGGAAATAAACAATGAATCGTACCGATGGCCTAGTGCGAAGGGTAAAGGCTCGTGATACCTCTGCTGAAGGTGTTAATGCCAATACGATAGATGATAATCAGGATTCGTTAGACAATAACAAGGATCAGGAGGACAATATCGACGATGGGGATTCAAAAGAAACACGCTTAACACTTATGGAAGAGGTCCTATTGCTGGGCCTCAAAGATAAAGAGGTACACAGATGTCCGGAAGCAATATTGACGCTTTTTTTTCTTACTTTTTGCTTTTCTCATGTTTCTTTTAAGTTGTTTCGTTTAGTCGTTTTTTCTTTCGCTATTTTGTTCGTCTTCAAATTTGATGACGCTGTAAATGTTTTCTATTAATTTGTACGGTTTTGTGAATATTGTTATTTGCGATAAAATGTGATAAATTAGTGACGTCCTATCGCTTAGAACGTACAAAGGAATAGATAGGAATCGCCTTCGTAGCCGTGTTCATTGTTATCAATACAAAAACTCATGCTATATGGTTATCATCTAATTTTGTGTGTTGTTTTTTAAATTCTTCTGAATAATGATTGCGAGTTTTTGTCAAAATTATTGAAATTGATTTCAAAAACGTGAAATAGAACGTGGTAGCCAGTTTTCTTCTCACCTAGGTTGGTAACTACTTATTTTTTGTTACAAATGGAAAATCACCATCGCCACATGCCCTACTTACGGGTGTTTATTGTTACTACATGTGTTTTACTTCTCATATTCGTTTGGAAAGGCCTTTTTTTTTGTTGTTTTTTAGATAACTTACCAAACACATGTTGCAATCGATTGGGAGTCTACAGCTTTTGGTTTGCATAGCCCAGCCACTGATACATATTCGACGTTACTCCAGATAAACTTTTAATTTCGATCTTACCGAGTTTCTGTTTTGAATAACCAATTTATATTTTATTTTAATATGAGGCTTTACAGAAACTTCTGATCATGTTCTTAAGGCAAGGACTTCAGTTACATATGTGTGTGAATGTGTATCTCGTGAACTTATTGATCAACAATGAAATTTCATAGGTTAGACCTTCGAATAATCTATAAGGTAACTAGGCTTCGTCCTTGTTAGTCAGTATTGCTCCAAGGCCAATAGTCGAGATGATGCAAAGCAAAAAATAAAAACGTGCTAGCGACGAATCAATCTACAGATAACTACTGTGTTCAGTTGAAAATAACCCATAAACTAAAATGAACACAACAATTCCATTAAAAAGATAAGTAGGCAAAAAAACTTTCTTCATTAACAGATATCTGAAATAGTTTTTCTAATTTTCCCGCTCTCGCTGCGTTAGTTTAAAGTGCTCCAAATTTGAGTTTCATCTAGACCAATTGTAGGTCAATTGTAGCAAAAAGATTTATTTATAAATTGTAATCATGTGGTGAGCTAAACGCCGGAAATTGTAACCGGATAGAGATTGTAATCTAATTCAACCTAAGACAGAGCGAACGGCAATTTGAACGGATGTGTGACACAAATACCTCTGCTTTCACTTCGTTACGGCTCCTGCAGAAATTGTCTTTTAGAGGCACAATGTCGCAGGATTATATGCGTATATGTAGTTTTGAGTCCGAGTTTGATCAATAACAGTTGTCCGAAGAATTCATCGATGACTGGCATTGTGTTGAGTTGTAGAATGGTTGAACTAGAGCATCGATAGCCTAACGTTGTGAGACTTCCATTTAGATTTGTCTAAGGCTTAATTCGTTTGGGCTCTGTTTGTCACGGAACCTAATAACGATAGGTTCCATGTTTACACATGCATTGTTAAGAAAATAAGTTACGATTTTGAAAACAAATGTCGCTCACGAATACCAACAACTTGTACCACCAAACGTATGATAAGGTGCGTTGAGGGTATTTTCTTTAGGGCAAGCAGCGACTTGATAAATATCTGAGATTTCGGCTTGGAAGAGGCTACAGTGTATGTGTAGGATTGGTATATGAAGAGATCATCAGAGGATTAAAAATGTCGCCTTCGAGTTTAAAAATAAAGAGATGTTTCCTTTTTGAATCAAATCTATGTTGACGTTAATTTGGTGGTAGTTCACCTTTTTTGCGAGTCAAAGTTCTACGCTTGTTCGCATTATAATTGTGTGAACATTGAAAAGTCAGAAACGGTGATTGTTTTTATGTTTCGGTCGACGAATTGCTTCACGCCTGTTATCAAGCTTTCGCTTGGATCAAGCGGAAACTGTAAGTTGCTATCTCCAGAACGACTAAATATAAATGAAAACAAAAACGATTGCACATACTTTAGTGGCATGGAACAGGATTTAAACAATTTGGATCTTGCATCTGCTTTCAGGTCGGAAAAGGGTTTTACTACTCAAACGCCTTTTTTAACCTGGAAAAGCAGCTATCCACAAGTTTCGTTTTCCTCTGATTGCTGATAAGCTAACTAGTCGCTGGAACAAGTCAGTCACGTTAAAATTGTGTGCGTATGCAAACACTTGGACGACTTTTGAACGATTTTGCTTCGTGTGTTAGGATGTACATTTTTTTTTTATATAATAGCTATCGCCGATGCCCTTACAAATTTGTTCGTTTCAGTTGTTTTAGTTATGCTGACTGATGGTTTTAGGAATACATATGATCTTGTATCCGGTGCTTGAAATGTACACGTCGTTGTATTTGACGCAACTGATAACATCTGTTTTGTTGTTCGCACAGTTAACGTTAATATTTCTATTATAAGGTATACACAGTTCTCAGTTATCTCCAGCGCGTACGCTCTACAATTTTGGCGATTTTCGCAGACAAGAAAGATAAAAATTGTATTCTCACCTTCGAAATAGCGGTATGTTGACCATCTTTTAACGACTTTATTCAACCATCGTTTTTGTGATCTAGAGAAATTCAACTTAAGCTTTCGTATCGCGTTGTAATTAGAGCGCTTTGACATCGGATTATGAATTCACTTAGTCATTTTGCTTTGGTGGAAACATTTCTCGCTGCAGGTTTATCAAATCGTGTTTACACTACCGGGATTGTGAGAGACTTCAAGCACAAATAAGTTGCGTAATTGCATGGTTTTCCATTCGACGAGACTTTCTCGAAGTCTGCTTGTCGCCACAAGCTTATCCCCAAAAGAAAACAGGGTGTCTTCATGTTTTCTGCTGCAGAGTTTTCGTTATGGATTTTTTGTTGCTGTTATTGGTATGCCCTTGTTATGTGTCCTTGGCCTGTGCTCTTGTTCTACAATATTAACATTAATCTAGGTAGAATTTATAGAGTTTATATAGTGAGCCATATTTATTGATACCATATGTACTAGATCACCTTTGCTAAAAATTCAATCAAATCAACTCAACACTCAGCAGAAAGAAGTTTCGATCGAGTTGTGCACGCGAAACGAAAATTTTATGATCGAACACGACAGAACCTGCATTGTGTGTTTGCAATCGAGCAGTTCACACGATTGCTTTGTGTGATGAACTACGAACGACTGTTCCCAACGCGATTATCGACCCGAACAATGCAATAAATGTTTTGATTTCGGGGGCATACGCGTGATCGAACATTTATTACCTGTTGCACTTCTCTGATATGTACTTGGTTTCTCCGTCAGCTATAACTTAACTATAATTGTTCCCCCAAACTGCAATATAATTCCTACTATTGCAATACTTGCAAATATACCAGCTTTGTTGAGAAACACTTAAGAGACTATAAACGACATCATCATCATACCGTCCTGTTATTTTTCGTAGAATTTTCTTCGTAAAATTCTTCAAGAGGTTAATATACATATGACACCAACCCTCTGGCCTGAATAGCTGCTGATTTCAACCCGAAGCGACAACGCAGTGCAATAAGACTTCGTCTTAGAGAGCGCGCTTAAGTGGTGGGTCAACTTAACATACTTGTAGGTATTTGAATCAACGGTGCAATTCCGTTTGTGATCCAATACTTGCTAACCTTACGACCAACTGATAAAATCAGGCTTTTGTAGAGTAATGTTTTTGTCTTTTGAATTTGATTTTTTTTAAATAGTTTGCCAATGCATCATTTTTAAATAGGGTATTGAAGTTAGTTTAGGATTCACACTTTGCAATTTCGGTTGTTAGAAAATAACAATTTTTTTCGATATTTGTTTGTACTTCTTCCTTTTAATTTTATTTATTGTAATTTCTACAATTATCATGCCTTCATCAAAATCAGATCTTGCATCCCTTAAAGACGTCAAAAGCTCCTTCTCTTCAATGTGTTATACGTTCTTCAAAAAGGACGTGTTCATAGCCAATTAATTAGATTGCTTTTTGTCGGTTTTATTACAAGGGTTGCTTATAAGGACCAACTACCTTGTCAAATAATCAGATCTTATTCAACGTCTAATTTTCCCAATCAAATATCCTCACTCCGTAAATTTTTCCGTTTGAAAAAGGATTTGAAAAGAAATTCATAAAAACCATACTTTTACAATTATCTCTGCAAGTCTGCAGCAGAACAGTTGGTGATCCATTTATATAAATGTATAGGTCGCTAGGTTTTCTTCCACTTTGACATTATTCTCAATACATTATGAACATTACACCTGAAGAATGCTTCGGTATCATTTAAACTTGTTGTTAAAATCGATTTTCAATTCACGATGTGTACAGTAGATTATGTGATTTTGTCTGTCCAACTGTTGTTTTTTTTATCTTCGTCGTGTTGTGGAATTTCTTACCACATGATTCAAGACCTACAATGCTTCAACGTAATTTTCATAAAGAAGAAATCGTGGAAGCTATGATTGAAAGTGTGACGGCCTTTGATCGTCTCTTATGTGGAAAATTTTCGAAAAGATTTCGCCCTACATGCAAGCAAGCAAGGTTTGCGACATGAACTCGCAAATTCGGCTCTTAAGCAGCTTGGAGTCATTTCAAGGGAACCTTTTGATTTAATGTATATTTATTCAAAAGTATTTATAGTAGTGTGAGATTCTTACTCACTAAAAGAACACCTCCCTTATGCAGACTATGACTGAGTTCACACGCAACAAGCAATAAATTTGTCATGTCAAGGGTCTGTTGAACAGAAATATTCGTATGTTCTTGTAGTCGATTTTCGTGTTTTCACGCAAACATTTCAATTTCTTTCTGAACATTTTCGGCTCCTTGGTCTCTGTGGATATCATCGTTTCTAATGTACCTCGGTGGATTAACAAACCCTCGGAGATATTTGTTTTAGGATCTCTGTAAGACGTTAACGTTACTAGTTTCGGTATAACCCCAAAGCTGTATACCATATGTCCAGACCGATTTTAGCACTTGCCTATATAGCAGCAATTAGTTTTCTACGCTGAGCTTGGAATACTTTTCAAGAAACCAGTACATGTCTATTTACTTAGTCTCAAGTTCTTCAAGTTTTTTCTTAACGTGTGCTCTCCATTTAAGTTAGGCGTCGAATGTCATGCCAAGATATTTGGCCTCGTTCGCGAAAGGAATTTGTACTGCGTTGATAAACACAGGTAGATTGTCAATTTTCTTGAGAGTGAAGTTCACATGAGCAGACTTGTTTTCATTAAGCGCGATTCGCTAAGTCTTTGTTGAATTGTTAATCCGTGTCAGGGCACGTTGTAACTTAGCAGTTGCTTCTTCGACGATTTTGACTGTTGGCAAAATGTGCAGTGTCATCAGCAAATGTGGCTAGCACAATATCGTCCGTTTGCGATATGTCGCGGGTAAATAGCAGATATAGCAGAGGGCCAAGTACACTTCCTTGCGACACCCCCGCCTTTATTGTCTTTAAATTGGAATATTCGTTTCCGTGTCTGACATGGAAGAGTCGGTCACTTAGGTATGAACTTAAAATATGAGACAATTGCTCGGGTAGGACGTGTCGAAGTTTATATTTCAGGCCCTCGTGCCATACTTTATCAAAGGCTTGCGAAACGTCAAGGAATGCGCGTGAACAGACTAGCTTACACTCGATTGTTCATTCAATTACATCGGTTATTCGATGCACTTGATCGACAGTAGAGTGTTGGCTTCTAAATAATCGGTTTGAGACGATTATGTCAGATAAGTAAGATTCGCTCAAAGACCTTCGATATAATCGGGAGGAGCAATATTGGTCTGTATGACTTGACTTCAGTCAGCGGTTTGCCGGGTTTCGGAACCTTAATAACTTCGGCAACTTTCCACTAATGCGGTACATGTTCTAGTCTTATGGTGGCATTTATAAGATAGAGTAGCTTAGCAAACCTTTTTTCGGTAGCACTTTAAGTACCTCTCCCGTAATCAAGTCATATCCGCGGGTTTTATTGGGCTCAAGTGTGTCTATAACTTGTCTAAGTTCTCTAAGTGCAGCCTTTTCCATTGAAAGGTTCGTCGTCACGTCTAACGTCTTGACATTCTCTGGAAGCACTCCCCCTTCGAATGGTTTGAACGTTTTTGCAAGATGGTCGGCGAAAATGTTAGCTTTTTCTTTATCTTCTTTCGCCCAGTCATCCTGGTTTCTTCTTATTGGCGCCACGTGTATTTGGGGCTTGCGAAGACTTTTAACGGCTCTCCATATCAAGTAATTGGTATCTTCTGTCGCTGTGAAGCTTTCTAGGTAATTATTAATACCTTGGTTATTGAAGCCCTCGATCGATTTTTTCAACAAGTTGCAGAGCCTATTAAAGGACATTTTATCTTGTTGAGCCCGAGTTCCATGCCACTGTTAAATTTGCAAACATATAGCATTTGGAATAAGTTTTTATTAACATCTTTTACGACGAATCAACTACATGTTCATGCTTTACACATACATATATCAGTAAAAGTATAAACCAGCCGCAAGCAGTCGAGGTTTAATATTTAGCATAGTTAAATTTTCGTACACTATATTATTAACTTACAATTCAATTTTGTATTGGTTCTTTTCCTGTGATAATAATTTGTCTATTGATAAATTTGTTTGTAGGGTTACACATCATTTTGGAATGACTGCATATCTAGTGGCCTTCGAGGATGTATCTTAATCGAATTGGGAATTCGTGGTCGTGTGATGATGGAAAAAGCTGGCATGCGCCGAAGAGGATTGTGTTCACGGTTTGCTTATAATAATATATTTTTCCACTTTTCATTTGACTTTAAAAGATATATCAATTTAGAAAACTTATACTCAAGTCCGATACACAAACAGGAGATGTTCTCCTAGACGAAGCTTTAAAGCATATTAAAGAAACAGATCCACCAGAGACTGTTCAAAGTTGGATTGAATATTTGAGTGGTATGTATTGTAACAAAATTCATAGGCAGGGCGATTGTTTTTTTTTCAAAATTCTCATTTGCAGGCGAAACGTGGAATCCATTAAAACTTCGTTATCAACTGAAAAATGTCCGCGAAAGACTTGCAAAGAATTTAGTTGAAAAAGGTGTCCTTACAACAGAGAAACAAAACTTCTTACTATTCGATATGACAACGCATCCACTAAGTGATAATGTTATTAAATGTCGACTAGTTAAAAAGGTAAACTTACAAATTGATCTGTGGTAGAAAAAAAAAAAAAACAAAACTAAAATATGTTTATTTGCAAACAGATACAGGATGCCGTGCTATCAAAGTGGGTGAATGATCCACAGAGAATGGACAAACGTATGTTGGCGCTAATATTTTTAGCTCATGCAAGTGATGTGCTAGAAAATGCATTCGGTCCACTCAATGATGATGACTATGAAGTGGCGATGAAGCGAGTAAGAGAACTCTTGGATTTGGATTTCGAAGCGGAAGCGGCTAAACCTAATGCAAATGAAATTTTATGGGCCGTTTTTATGGCATTCACGAAATAAATTTTAGCCAACGCCGCCGCCAGTTTTCATTATACAATTATGTTATAATTATTTTTATCATAACTATTTTTAATAAATAAGATATATTATTCTGTATTTCTTTTATCTATTTCTATTTTTATTTCCATTTGTTTTGTTTCATTTCAAAATAATAAACAAGAAGAAAACCAATTGTTGAAATTCTTGTAAACATAAAATAAAAAAATATAAAATGAAAAAACAACAAAACAAAATGTAATCTAAATTTTAAGAGAGCAATCTTGGTTGGGATTTACAAATAATAATAAAAACAAAACTTAAATAATAAACAAAATATTTGTATAGTTAAATATAAATGAAAAACAAATAAAAATTTCCGAGATAGTGAATACAGAAAATATATAAAAACAAAACACTAAAACATAACAGCTTTCTTTTGTAAGAACGTACGTCAAATATATTTAAAAATATAAAAAAAAACAGACAACACTGTTTTCGTTAATTCAAACATTTCAAATTGATTCCTTCCTTATGTAAACTGAGAATTTGGGAATATTAAAAAAATTCTTCTTTTCAAAAAAAAAAAAAAAACAAAAAAACATCAAATTAAACAGATCAGTTTTGTGATTATTTAAATAAAAAGAATAAGAAATCAAAAATATTGTGTACATTAATTTTAAGTTACTCCAAAATGTATATACATATGTGCAGTATCTCTATATAAACATGAAGATACCTACATATTACACATGATTAAATAAAAGAAAAGATTATTATTCATGATATATACACACATATATATCAATTTATTTAAAATTTTGTCTTTTCACTCACCACCAAGTTTTATATCAATGGCTTTTGTATTGTTTCGATTGGCAGCCTCATCTACCATTATATTCGTACATACTACCTTGATCAGAAAGTTCCCGGAATAACCACCCGTTATTCCGATTTGAGTTCTGTTTTTTTTTTTTTAAGTTGGTACATCTGTTGTTGATATTCCCTCTAAATCTTATCGTCATAGTTTGTCATTTGCAAAAGTTACGAAGCCAAGAGTACATCTATCTCTGTGTGTGTTGGCGATTTTTCCATTACTTCCTCTCGGCTGCTGAAACGCGTTCCCCGTAGTGGTTTTTTAACTCGATTGAACAGAAAGAAGTCACAAGGAGCCAAATCAAATGAATTCGGTGGCTGTTGGAAGGTCAAAAAATTACGAATAATGATGGCACTGTGCGTTATCATGATGCAAAATCCACGAGTTTTCTGCCCACATATCTGGTCTCTTTCGGCGGATTGCTTCACGCAAACGTCTCATAACGCCCAAATAATACTTTTTGCTTACTGTCTGTTGGTTATTGACCAACATTTCTTTTACTTCATCATCTTCGATTGACTCACGACCACTTTTGAACCGCTAATGCCACTAGTAAACGACCGTTTTCTTTAGAGAATCGTTGCCGAAACACTTTTCCAACATTTCCAACGTTCGCGCACCATTAAATCGTTTTTTTTACGCAAAATTTAATACAAGTATTCATTTCTAATATTGTAAAAAATCGCCAACACACACAGGAATAGATGTACTCTCGGCTAAGTAACTTTTGCAAATGTCAAGCTATGACACTTAGATTTAGAGGGAATATTAACAACAGATGTACCAACTTAACAAATAAAACAACAAACACACGATGGTTATTCTGATCGAGGTAGTATGTATGGAGGACATGAATACGAGTAAAACTTAATGATTTCGTCTAGACTAATGGTTTCGAATCTATTGCAACACTGATATTCTTAGTTAATTTTGGAGAATTTTAATATTCTCCATTAATATGGACGCGCAGTTAATCAATGTATTTATGAATCGAAAAACTGATCATGATGTTTTAGTGTACTCGTTCATCTCAAAGGAGGCTTAACGAGACGGCTGTTACGATTGAAAGTCTTTAAAAGCGGAATGCAACTGCGATGAAACATGGTGAGTGAGGACTATACAAAAGTTGTTCGGAGCTATCATATAATTGCACAGATGTGTCTTGTGTTTGTCGTGGAGACTGAAGTTCACGGGATGACCATACATCCATGGGAGTAAAGATATGCCTTGCCATCGCAACCCATATTAAATTATACCAATGCGGAACTGTGTTGAGGGCACAGCTCCACCCTTGGTATGTATGACTCGAGGCCTTCCTTAAACCTCTTACTGATCTTAGGGTCACCCTCCCTGCGTTTAAGGTTTAAACCACAGCCACTGTGACTCTACCACAAGGGGGCCTACCTCAACAATTTAGGCCCCGACCGAAGTTCGGGGGCTCGTAACTCCCACGGTACCGTGTTTTAAGTCCTGGTGTGGACTACCACTCAAAAAGACCTATGACCGGCAGCTTGTAATTGGACAATTCTAGCAACCATCAGTGTCGTAAAGGTCTGATGATGTTTATGATAAGTCCAGTTTTGCACTTCTCCCACTTTTTATTAGACAACGTCATGGATGGAAGAAGCTTTAATAATTAGGCGGGGGCCCAGCACATAATTGTACAGTATTGCCATCACATATGTGTCTTATCGCACAGCTTTGAATCCTATCTAGGAGTATGGAGCAGATATATTTATGATTTTTGATGCTCCAGATAAGAAGGGGAAAAGTATTTCTTGCATAGGCTGAGGAAGCTAAACATATTGTAGCATTTTTGGCGACGTCGAACATGTGGTAATTCCAAGACTTACGTTTTTCAGTTTCAGCGGGGCAAGATTAATGAATAATGGTTGGATGACTTGATTTCGCTGTAATGCCATCGGACAGCAATGAGTTTTAAGCGAATTAATTAACACGCGGTGGGTGGTACTTCAATTCGTCATGCTGATCGTTGATGTTTGCGTTCAATAATTAGCCGAAAAATAGGGACGCAAATCCGTCAACTCGCAAAAGTACTGTCATCAGTTAAAGAATAGTCCGGACTAAAGTTGTAGACAAGATATCATTACGGAAAAGAACGGAGTCCTACATCGGAGATCGGACTTTAAATCGTTCAAGACAACTTGAAATGTAAAATTCTAATGCGCTGAAGAAGAGATTCGTTGATGAGAAGCTTTCATGTTTCGAGATAATTCATAAGCTAAAAGTTTATCAGCATTTTCATGATCTTTCAAAGAAAATCCGCAAGTACAGTAGATCCCGAAAAGAGAGAAGATTCCTGTTTTTTTAAGTATTTTGTTTTTATTTCGAAACAGCTTGCCAGCTTACCCCTTCAAGGAGCTAAGCCAGGAGTATTGTGTTTTGTGTTTTTTTGGCATAACACGATTGTTTGATGCTCACTTTTGTATACATGAAGACATGCCACTATCTGACAGTATTCAGCTCCAAAGTGCTCTGTCTATCTAATCTTGACAGCTTTTAACAAATTAAGTTGTACGACGCTACTTTGTTTGGTGTGATACCCATCTTTTAACAACGTGCGTCGTTTTATAGGAAACACATCAACAAGTTAGAATTGCTAAACAAAACGCTAAATCTGTTGGAATATACTTTCTTGTATTGTTTTATGTTTCTCTATCTTAGGAATCATTTCTCATATTGTTTGCTCAGTGAACGAAGCACATCAACAGTGCACTTATAACAAAAGTTGCTAAGCTCCATCATCAAAGCTACACCCTATGCTGGGATCAATGTCTTATCAATCCGATATTCAATATAGCTGGCTCAGTATATTCAAGTATATTCAAGTGTGAGCGTATTATAATATCCATACCCACGGTTGAAATGCAACAGGATCGAATTTAATGGACGCGTAATATAACGGATGCGTGTGCAAACGCTCTCTGCTGAATCAGCTAACTGGATGAAAATGTGAAAGTGAAAATGTGGAAATGAAAAGGTGGGAAGTTCAACCGTATTGCCGATACAAAAGTGAATAAAGGTTTAGCAATTGCTATGTGCACCCACAGTGTCATTTTTTGATTAAGGTCCTAGTTTTCGCTCAGTATAACCCTGCTGTGAGATATAACCCCTAGGAACTTTACTTCACTCGAATTTTTCATGGTTTTACCAAAAAATGTTGGATCTTTAAGCTTGTCCAATTTTCTTGGTAAAGGTAACTTTGGGGCTCCTTTTGAGGTTGACGTTTAAGTCAACTGTTTTGCACTAGTTAGCAACAAGGATCAAAGACATCTGAAGGAGTCCCAAAATAACTTCTTCGAATTTTCCTCTGAAAAGGATTGCAATGTCATCATCATCATCAATATCCTTGAACCTAGAAATCGTCATTGCTGATCATTTTTAGGAGTCCATTTACCATAATGAACCATAGCAGGGAGAGCGAATATCACCCTGGAGGCAACTTTACGCAGCCATAGCGCCGTCGTTTTTGTCACTACCTAATATAGCGCTCGTTTTTTTTACTGTTAGGCATATGTTTGTCCAGTTACATGTAGTATTATCTACTCCTGTTTTCTGGATGAATCTGTATATCTGGGCATCTTCGGTATTGTTAAAAGCTCCCTCGATGTCAAGAAAGCAGCTTACCGCATTTTCTTTATCTAAGAAATGTTTCTTAATCTGGTGAATTCCTCAAGAACATACGTTGTCGATTTCCCTGCTTGATAGGCATACTAGTTTAAATTTCAATTGCAAAATTAGTTGGTCTATTATCTGCTTTCGATATAAACTTAAGCATTACCTCTTAACCTCTTATATATAACTATCAAATCCCTATGGAATAAAATATTTAGGAGCAATTCTTAATGTAATTATTTATTCAAAATAAATCTACCAAGTCTATCCCATGGTTTTAAAATAACCCAGAGACCAAATAGGGAAATGCGGATCAACTTCTACTCACATAACCAAAAAAACCTCTTTGCTGCTGCCGAGCAAAATCCCTCATATCGCGACACCACACGCCATGAGCAAAGTCTCTGTTGAGGTTATCGCTTATTTGTTCTGAATTAACGCTCTATTATATTATTATTTTACAGAATCCACTTTTTATTTTCGGTCTAGAAGTGGGTTATTTATATTACGGAAATCGCATGTCCAACGCATGTGATAATTTATTAATTTGAACCAAAAACTCCTGCAAACTGTTAAGTCCTTGTTTGTTGATCTGATTCAACAAATTCAGAAGTAGTAGTATCTACATAAAATTGTTTTTGAATAATATATCTTATCAAATGAATATATTTATAATATTTGTACATGGCTTATTATTTCCTTTAGTCAGATGTTTCCGGCTTATTACAATATAACACCAGTACTTATCTTAACTTTTATGAAATGGAATCATCACGATTTTTTTATTACTTGCTACTCGTTTAGATCTTAATATTGTTTTATGTCGATTTAATATAAACAAAAATAGAATGCGCATGCAGTGCTACAATATATACAAGACAAAACTACATGTATGCATATTCTTTTCATACATACTAGTGTAATAAAAATTTCAACGTTTGTTATCAAGACTGATAATTTCCTCAATAAAACGAAAAGGACCGATGTTCGAATACGAATGATTCACCGGCATGTCATATTTGCCCACAGAAGATATCGTAATGAATATTTCGTACAATTGGTGTTCGGAGAATCTGGATTCTTCATTGACTGTATTTCTCCATGTCTGTCACTTGTCTACATGATTGGTGCGAACAATCCACTAACGTATTTTGACGTGTTCTGTTTCGCCAATATCCCGTGTAGCTGGCCTTTTAACATACGGTTTAGCCGGAAGGTCCTTCAAATGCTGCAAAGACATTTATTTACAAATATTTGTAACTTTCTTTTAACGGTATTGGTGACTTTTCAGATACTATCTGTGGAACATTAAAAATAATTATTTCCACGTTAAATCGAAAGAGCCTCCGCCTGGTTCTTATACTGAAAACAATCCTTATCTAGATTTTAGACAGCTTTCTCACCGCAGTCAAGACTAGGAATATGCTGTCATAGAAAATCTAAGCCCCATATTTTCCCCAGACAGAGCTGCTCGAAGTACATCATTGATTACCCAAGGAAAAGTTGTGATGAAAAACGCAATCTTGTCATTTTCAATTGCGAACTTGAAATTCCTCCGAAACTTCACTCTTGTGTAAAACATGACACTTACTACCATGGAACACGTCTTCAGCGCAGGAACACCCTTAAGCGTCATGATTTAACGCCTTCTCATAGACTTTTACGAAAGATCTACAAGCATTTTTAATAGGCGTTGATGTATAGTAGAACAAACCAGCTGAAATGCCAGTCTGTTCGATGTCGATAACTTAATCAAGAACATTCAGAATTATCCGCCTGGTTTTTAATATCACCCGTTTCTCCCAATCCTCGGGAAAAGCTGGTTTTGGTTGTGTTCGCTATTGACTGGAATTTTGAAGAGTTCAGCCTTCTATTTCTGCTGCCTTGCTTTTTTTCAGGGCCCTTATCGCTCTCCTTTTTTAATATTTTTGGCGAAGTGAGGTGTGTGCGAATACGGGTATTTGTGAGTACATATGTGGTGAAGCAAGGCCGCAAAATGTTCCATCTGACAAGTTGCTCCTCATTCGGTAGATTTCCATGAAGTCCTTTTATTTAAATTGAACTAGAAATACTATAGATAGTCTAGCTAGTGCACCTATTTCCCGTTGGTGACTCCAGAACCTCTTGGTTTAATACTTGGATATTCTTGGCAAGTTAACTTGGTTTGTATTTATAGTTGCAGAACAAAGATTTAAGGTAGCTATAATGCATACTCTACATCGCGACATCAGCTCCACGTTTGTTACGAAAGTAGTTCATAAATCATAATAATGGATAAGAAGTCGGTTTGCTTCGATCTCAATCAGTCGTACCCGATTGATATTGTATAAGTCGTTTTTGGTGAATACTTTTTTTCCAACGACCAGGTTCGTTATAAAAATCCATGCCACAAAACTTTTGCCGTTGTAAAAAAAAAATACAGGAGATCAATTTAAGCTACCGTCTTTCGATTGAAGAAGCTTTCATATGGCCACAACGTTGGTAATATGGTTCAAAAGATTACCATCGAAAAACCACAGCGCCCGAGTTCGTGATGGTGAATTTTGAGATAAAGATGCTCCGGTCTGAAGCTTTCCAACACATTAATAGTATCTATTGGAAGCGTTCATGGCCATTTAAAAACACTAGGGTTCGTAAAGGAGCTCGATATTTGGGTACAACATGAATTGCAAGAAATTCATCTGACTAAGTGCATAAATGTGTGCAATCAACTCACCAAACGCAAGGAAAACGATCCATTCTTTAAGTCTGAGATCACGGGCGACGAAAAATGGTTCGTCTAAAACAATGCCAGGCAAAAAACAATTGGAGTAGGCATGATAAAGCATCGGAACGGCAAACAAATATGGACATTCACCAATAAACGATAATGCTGTCAATCTGGTGGGATTGGAAGGGACCAGTCTTCTATGAGCTGATTTTAATGAACAAAAAAATTAATTTTGGAGTCTATTGTAAGTCCCTAGAGAAATTTAATGATGACATCGCACATAAGCCGACACATTTGCCTTTGAAGACCTTAAGACAAAGCACCTAACGGGACAAATAAATTACCAAATACAAACCAGACTTATTCTGTCATCAACGAGAAGACTTACGAAGTTTATGCTATCGACGAGGGACGGCAAAGAGGTTACCCTCTTTGTAACAAAAAAAAAGTATTTTCACTAGTATAAAGGAAAATCAACGAGGAGATAATGAGGAAAACATAAAATGGAAAATTACTTATACTAGGAGGCAGGACGGAGGAAGGCGTTTTAGCACGTTAATAAGCAGGGGGCTGAAAAAAAAGGGAGAGAAAAGTAAAGGCGGACAAACATATGTACGTTAATATAGAAATATCCCTTGAAACCAGAACCATCAAGGATTTTACATATGTACATATGTAGGTCCTATGATCTTCGTAAAAAACATCTTCCATAGTATCCATGTTTTGGAAGTTTGCCCAGAGTACTGAGTAGTAGAGCGATCGATTTTATGCACATTTTGACGAAGTAAACAAAATATTAACTTAAAAAAAAATTCAAAAAATATTACATTTAAATCTTTTGTATTTATTAACTTTTTCTTTTAGTTCATGTAATTTAACTTAAATATAAATTTAATTTAACAATAGTTACTTTTTTAGATTTTGTTTGTTTTAACTTATTACAATATAATAACTACATATATACAATAGATATACATTACAAAGTACACTAATTTCAAACTTAAAATTTGCAAAATGTTTACAAGATTACCTTTATGTGTTACAATTTGTATAAAATTTTATTGTTTTAAAATTAAAAAAATTATAGACAATTGATACAATCGAGAAAGCTGTTTTTATTTATAGACAGTCTATTGCTTTTTTTTTTATAAGAAATATATGAACGAAAAAAAAACATGTGAACAATTTCTTAAGATAGTTTTTCACTATGTACAATTATTTACAATAGGCATATCAATACGATATAAAAATAAGTAATATGTTTTTGTCGCTTTGTTTTTTCACTGACTAATATTAGTGAACTCTTGAAGCAATCTTAATGGAGAAATCAACGAATCTGCAATTCAGGAAATAGTTACAGTCATCTGATTTTAAAAAAACACATGGAAAATGTTACATGAAAACGAATAGGAAAAAATAATGTTTCATGACCAAATAATTACTAAAGAATATTGAAAAACAAATTGCACATTACGCATTGCGAACGATTATTAGAAAAGATTGCACATTACAGACGTAAGAGTCTTTGCACAATAGACAGTAATGTGATATGAGATGCTGCGTAGTTTAAAAACACCAAATGTAATGTCTGGCAATGGGAAAGGAAAAACAAAGAAGTTAATAAGAAATGATTTACCGAGAATTCTTAAAAAAAAATCAAGTCTGACAATATTGGATTTTTGTCAGAATTTAAAGAACGAAAAATTATATTTCCATTTAGCAACCTGATATGGCCCAATAAAACACTACCAAAGCTTTAATAGGAACGGATTTTACTCATATTTATTCCCCCAAACACATAGTCATGACATATTCTACGGAGTTTTAGCTCTGACAAAATCACGTCAATATACTTTCTGGAAAGAACGAGACACCTCCAGAAATTACTTAGGGCTTCATAGTGACATCTTACGGTCTCAAGACGTATAAAGACCAAAATAGATGCGAATAAAAATCCAAGAAAGTCAAGAAAATGAACTACAAATAGTATTGCTATCATATGAAAACAAAAAAAAAAACACATACGCCCGAGTTCACATAAAAATAAAATTTACAATTACTTCTTATTGCATCCTTTTAGTAGGCATTAAAAAAAACTAGTAGCCCAGCCATCGTAATTTTGAATTAAAAGGAGGGCAGATCAGATACAATTTTCAAGTGAGACTCAGCTTTGGCTCATATTAAAACACCGGTAAAATAATAAAGCATAAAAAATTAGGAAAAGAATCAAAGGTTGGGATATATTATAAATCATGAAATACTTGCATTCCCAGTTATTAAAACACCTATCATAGCAACTATGCCAATAATCTACGAATGCAAAGCATTACCTATCACTATCCATTTAAAACTTGAAAGCAGACATGAAAGGTAAGAACAGTTGTATGGAAAATTGAAATACTCAACTCCTTGGCTACTTAATATTTTCTTAACAACATAACAACATACTTACCATTAACTCGGTCTGCGATATGAATTCTAATAAATATTATAAATTCTAGGGTAAACGATTTTATTTATTAAGCATATACATATTCCGAGATGTTAAGATACAATGAAATAACCAATTTTATATTAAAATAAAAACAAAAATCAAGTGACATGGATCATAATGAAATAAATTAAACTTCGTGTTACGTATATATTATGTTGAATAATAAGGACTAGAAAAGGAAAGGATGTTACTTTAACAACTGATCTGCTACATACAGAAAATTCAAAGAGAAACTAAATACGGATGTTAGACGATTTTCTTAGCTTAAATTGAATTTCGTTTTCTGTTAAATCTGATTAATGTTATTATATATAGTAAGTTTAATAACAAGTGTTCATACTAGTCTTTATCTAAAAACAAGTTAGGCTACGCACAGGATACATGAGCCACAGCATGATCTTTAACAAGGCCAGTAGAACTAAAACGAATCTCACCCTTGAAAGTAGAATTAAGCCTAAAAACCTACGTTAAAACCTGCTATAGACTGGTCAGTTTGCACAAAATGCGGTCTCATTTGGGACAGCAACAAACTATACAAGATGTACATCGAGACATCGACCTAGTCAGAAAACTGCGCATCAGTCGCTTGAGATGGCTAGAACATGTAGAGCGAGGGTCCTCGAATTTTACCCGGAGTGACGACGCTGTAAAGTAAAACCTCACCTTGTATGGTGCGCACAAGTAGAAGGAGATCTGAAAAGACTTAAAGTGCGCAACTGATGGCAGTAAGCAAAGGATCGAGCTTACTGAAGAGGCTTGTAAGTTGAGGTCCAGGTTCTGCCAAACAAACTAAGGATCAGCTTTAAAAACGAACTCAGACTAGACATAAATGCATTATAGAATAACAGACAATTGCTTATTCTATGTGATCTGACCAGATGCGGCATACATCGGAACCCTATAAAAATTCATCGAAAACAATGCAAACATATCAAAGCTGGCTGGCTTTTGGCTACTGAAAGATACGACAAAAAGGCATTCTTCTCAAAATTCTCTGTTCAAACACCTGTTGATATTACAAATAGGGACTCTGGTAAAAGAAATTAAGATTAAACACTAAATCTTTATTAACGAGAACTGCGTAAGCCTAAAGTAGAAAAGCTAAAAGATCCTCATAAACTCAACCGCATACGTTTAAACAATTTGTAGAAGCAAAACTACTCTTGCCCGAACATGGGGAAATCTTGCCATTCATCTACAATACAACATAATCTAACCCTCCAACTGTCTATGTTCAAAGAAAATAAGTTACTAAAAGAGAAAAGAATTTAAAAACAAGAATATCCGCACCATACTAAATTTAAATCTCCGACGCTCACCATTTATTTTCAATCCTTCTAGTCCAAAGAAGGCATGAATTGTACAATTGCGAAACAATAGAGGAATTTTTGGACACTAGAAGAGAGCTTAAATTATTTTAAACTTTGCCGAATATATTCTTCAAATCTTCACTTGATATCTTTTTTTTTTTTTTAAACTTAATGCTCAAGAGGGATGAATACTTGTTTTTTTTTTTTGAGAAGAGCTACGGTGATATCTGGGCTCAGTGGTTATTTAGCTTTATTTGATGACAACAAAACTATTAATGTGATTTGAATATTTATTGTGTTGAATTGAAAAATGAATGTGCGTCATAGTACCGGTCATGAATCGAACGCCGAACCGTCTTATTGCGAAGCCTATACACTACCACTTAAGCCACAGCCACCCACCAACTGTGTGTTACTAAAATGGAAATATGTACGAGTATGCTGTTAATGAAGAGCTGACGTAATTAACATCTTGTCATTGTTTTCTTATTTTATCTATTTGGTAAGATAGATCCTTCCTATTCTGGCAGAAAATTGTTCTCATATGAGACACCCAGACATTTCAGCCATTAAGAATAATTTTGATGCCACACCATATAGTTAATAAAATTCAGGGAATAAATTTGGAAAAATGACCAATAAGTATCTCGCAATTAAATTTTAGTGAATTATTTCGTAGAAAGGAGAACAATATACATATATGTGAGGCATTATCTCCCTTACATATAGGGCATAAAGCAACCACATGGTGTCTAAGTTTTCCAAAATTTTCCTGAAAAAAAAAAACAACCAAACGGCTTCCAACAACTTAAATATGTACATAAAAATATGTTGGTTTAAAAGTACACCTGTGGCCCCTCTACAACTTTCTTCAACATAACATAAACGGCTAAACTAGGTATCAAGATAGGGAGGGAAATCTCTTGAAATATAACTGCATAAAGTGGATGCTTAGTTGATGCTTAGTAAAAAGTGCAGTGGTCATATCACCAGAAAGGAAGGTACACTGCCTCGACACAATGTTTACCACAAGGCTTTAAACTGGCGTCAGCGTTCGGATGGAAATGTTTCATACTGCTTTATTTTTGTTTGTTTTGAAATTGGTCAACAACTTGCAAATGTCCTTATTTTTTACAGATTAAAAATTGACTCGCAAAGACTATCTTCCAAGTAGTTGCTGATCACAATATTTGTTCCTGAGTTGTTCGCCAGTATGCTCTGCCTTTTTCGAGTAAAATAACCCTTGGCTTGGGACGAGAGTATCCACACTGCGTTTGATTTTGAGAAAGCACGACGGAACTATATAAGAAATGACTATAATGCGGTTGCAACAATTCGTTGCACCGTTGCGTTTACGATGATTTAATTTTTATTCCACGTAACTTGGGTAAAATGCATTTATCAAAATTGAAAATTATTTTACTAAGGCAACTTTGGATTCTATATAGTAAACAGAAAGTCTGACCAACACATCAGAAAACTCATTTGAAAAACAAAAAAGAGAGAAAATTAATTTCCTAAAATATCCAAACCAATATCCGATTTCTATATAATTTTTTGCACAAACGTTTTTTAAAACGAAGAGATTTTGCGCTTGAAAATAAACCAAAAGAGACCAGAGGAGATTATTTATAAAGAAGAAATGCTGAAGGATATCCAACTAGGACTGCTGCGTCTTGCTGTAAGTTTCAAACTCTTTTGTAGCAAACGAAAGGATAAACAAATCGAGTTCATTCACAATCGTAACCTGCGGCGAAAAGTGGAATTTGTACGATAATAGGATGAGGCCAGCGGAATGGATTGAGGTGCACATTATTCGTTCTTCAGACAAAAAAATAAAAGCTAAGTAATACTGTGAAAAAATTTCAAAAATGTGTAGCAAACTAAATAACTTTTCCTGGTAAAAAGGCCAAAGGACCCATCACACTACATGATAACGCAAGACCACATTCATCATTGTTAATGCTTCTAAACTTACAGGGTCATCATATAAAGCCTTGCCTCATTCATCCTATTCACTAGAGATGCAGACGACAGTTTATTAGCCCAGATGTCTTAAAACAGGATAAAACAGGACGTAAAAGATAATTTGACTTACAAGGGGAATTGATTAATAATGAAAAAATCCATCCTGGAAATGCATGCTTTAATTGAAGAGACATTAGTGTAAACCATTAAGTTGACACACCAAATGGCACACATTTAAAAGAACGTCACAATGTAAATGGGGAACATTTATTTTTAAATTAAGCAACAGGAAACGAAACAAATGATTGTTAAAACACTATATACAATTCGACATTGACACACGAAACAATGAAATCGAACAAAGTCGGGCAGTTTGCGCTGAAGTAAGGCCCTAAGTTTCAATGATATCTTTTGAATTAATTGCTCTCACATAATGAATCTGGTAAAGAATCTATGAAGGGGTTGTATCTTTTCATTAAATACTGAAGTTTACAATAGTTGTTTTGGTATATTATTTAAGTGCTTATTTTTTTTATGATATTGCCAAGGCCATTTTCCACTTACATAAGTACACATGGTTGCGACATCTTTTCGTAATAAAGTAGTTTTTAGTTTGCAATCAGTTGAACTATTTCAAAGCAAGTAATTTATTTCATTTAAGTGCTTTACATTGCATTGCTATGTTTTGTTTGAATGAATTTTAATTATGTTATTTTCTTTTTGTTGTTGCTAAATACCCTATAGCATTATAAGGCTGAAAGCTAAGTGAAAATTGCGTTACGTCGCTGTCGAGAAAATGATAAACTAAGAACTAAGCATTAAATTAAATTGAGGAAACAAAATCGTTAGCTGAAATTTAAACAGTGAAATTCTTTCTTTTTTATAGTTATTCCATAAATATTTATGAATTACAGTTCGACATAACATTTTTTACTTCTTTTTCTTTGATTAAAATTAAATCTTTAGGTTAATGTTAAATTGAATTCTTAAAACTAATTGCTGCGGCGGCGCAAACGACTTGTCTGTAGGATTTAAATATCTTTTATTGCCAAGGTTGGCCTCGAAATTTTCCACGAAATATGTTGCCGCGCATCGCTGGTCCACCTACGCCACGACCGCGACCTCTCAAAAAGGGATTTCCACGCGGTGGTCTTGGTGAACCTCTGAAATGATTTGGCGACTGATGTGGCCCAAAGTTTCTTGGCGATTGTTGAAAAGGACTACGCGGAAATCTAGGAAACTGTTGATGGTGTTGAAAATCTGCAGGATGATGAAATCCATCATGGGGACCTGGCATCCGAAAGGGCATACGAGGTTGCTTCCATGGATTTATTGGTGGTGGTCGTATATTGTTATTATGAACGGTAGCATCAGTGGCAGAGTGTTCTTCAAAACCTGGTGGGAAGAGATTTACTTGTGGCGATTGTTGTTGCTGATTTTCCCATATGTTATTTGTATTATTTGGAGGTGTATCTAACAATGCTGGTCTATTACCAGCCACTGGTATCAAATTGTCATGATAGGAAACGGATTGCGCTGATGTACTTGAATTTGAGTTGCACGATTCTGTATTTTCTGGAACGTATTCTTCATCAGGTGTATGATCTTCTGCTTGTTCTTCTGAGCTATGGGGTTCTTGACTGCTGGATTCTTCTTGAGGTTGCTCTTGTTGCTCTGTTTCCTCTGATACTTCTATTGAAATTGAAATTGTTTTAGTATAAGATTAAATGTTAATCGGTTAGTTTAATAAATATATATATATTTAAAAAATATTTATATTTATAAATAATAAGAATAGCAAACAATTTTATTTAAATGAAGGAAAAAAAAGATTGCAATTAATGTTTTCTTCAATAAGAGGTCTCATTTTAATTTATCAAGAAAAAACGTATTCTTATGAAATAAGATCTAATTTTCATTTAAATTGGATTTATAATGTAAAGCCCTCTAAGATCGTTCATCACATTTTCGCACATTTGCTGCTATATTTTATCGACCACAGCAGATATGTCAGCTTTACGGGCTTCAGTTTACTGGGGAACCTTGCCATAAATCTTCTCTTTCATAGAGCCCAAAGAAAAAGGAAGCGCTGCGAAGATTCAGATGATTTGTGCGGCTAATTATGTGACCATTTTGAGGGATGACTCGGCCAGGCAACTTCTCTTGCAAAAGAGCGAAGTTGTTGATGGTCGGCTGGCTTGATTTCTTGTGCCAATTGAATGGTTTAATGAAAAATTCGATGGGGTGTTGTTTGTGGTAGAAACAATATTCGCAGTTAACAATTTACACTTTTTTTAATAATTTATTATGGCGTAGTTTATAATTTAGCTTATACTGGCTATTCAAAATGAAAATTAAAAATTGGAGAATTAGAAATTAGCACCTGTACTTAAATTGTTACAAAAAATAAAATAAAATTGATAATATTGACTGGTGTATAAACTGTATTTTCAATATTCAATAATAATGCGAAACTTGGAAACCAAAAAAAGCTTGTGTCAGTTTTTGGGATAAATATTTTTGTCACCGTTATATCCAGCAAATTGGAGGGAGATTTAGGATTATACAAAGTATTAAAAAAATAACAATGAAAGTGAAGACCACACATAATCAGGAAAGGAGTTTGTCATAAACTTCTTGAAAAGAAAAGGGTGAATGAGTAAAATTTGAAAACCTTTACATACATTACAGGTGAGTCGCGATTGTTTCAACCCCCGGTTAAGGAAACCACCAGATTCCGTATATCAGAGCTGTAAAAGAATGCAGTCATTTTATCATTAAACTCATTTGACTTCACATGGATTTGTTTCAAATCAATGACTTCAATTTAAAAAATATGAATCACCATTCATTCTGAAGTCATGATTAAGCAATCAGTTTTTGCAATCAAAATTTTGAAGTCAAAATGAATGCAAACATTTTGAATGCTCTCCATTCATTGAAGTCACCTCGAAGTCACTAGCATTCTTGCATTCACTTAAAGTCAGTGAAGTCTTTGAAGTGATTCAAGATATTGAATTTGTTTTTTACTGTCGCCTACCAGAAGAAAAAATAAATATAAATAATGACTAATGAACAACTAGTACATTAATTACGAAAAAATGTATGCACAACTTTGTCTAAAAGCAAAACATAATAAAGTTTGAACATAAACACAACAAACATAATGTAAATCAATACGTATATTTGATTTAGACTTCAGAATTCAACTAAGCAGTATTACTAACCCTGCTAGTCTAGCAGTACTTATTATGAAAATGTTTGTTCTTTTTTATTTTTATTCATAATAATTTTCAATTGATGAATTAAAAGGCGATGGCGCGATAGTTAGCTCATTGGACTATCACGCCATCACCCTTTCGGCGGGCAATGGCAAACTTCCGAAAGTAAAATTGCCTACGAAAAAGCTTCTAAGGAGTGCCGTTCGGACTCGGCGATAAACCGTAGGCCCCGCTCAGATGTGACTAAAATGACAACATGAACAACACAAATGAGTGTCAAGAAGCTAGGCCATGGTCCATACCGGGCTGCCAGCGCCGGAATGGTTTTTGTTTTTTGAATTAAAATGTTTCAAAGACTTAATTGAAGTCTTCAGATGCCTTCAAAGACTTCACTGACTTCAAATGAATGCAATGAATGCTAGCGACTTCGAGGTGACTTCAATGAATGGAGAGCATTCAAAATGTTTGCACTCATTTTGACTTCAAAATTATGATTGCCAAAACTGATTACTAAATCATGACTTCAGAATGAATGGTGATCCATTTTTTTAAAATTTAAATCATTATTGAAGTCATTGAATTGAAACAAATCCATGTGAATTCTTAAGGCGACTTCAATGAATGCATTCCGCAATGATTGCATTCTTTTACAGCCCTGCCGTATATTATACTGCTTATAGTATTAACTTTGGCCTACTCGTCAATTTGAAGCATGTAACATATGAGGCATCAAGCGAGAACCGCACAGATGCAAAGATTTTACTACTACAAATAACCGGAATTGAAATCGATAACAAAGAAATCGAAGAGTGGCTTGCTAATGAAAGAAAATGAAGAAATCTTTTCAGAAGATCCTGGAGAGAAGGAAAATATTGCTGATGTTGCAAGCCTTCAACGATCGTCTCATTGAGAATGTCTTGAAGCGATCAACGTCTGGATTAAATGGGCAGAAGAGCATTCCAGTGCAGCTGACATTTGCATGTTAAAAGGATTCGCTGATAAAGTACGTTACTTCGACATTACGCAGACGTTTAATATTCCGACATTACAATAAATGTTTGTAAAAAAAAAACATTTGCGTCGATAACGGAAACTGGCCTTGCATCAAAATAATTGAAACAATCGCGACTCACCTGTTGTAGTTAAAGTTATAATCACATGCATATCGAATTAAGTTTTGAGTGTTTTGGAACAGGTACGCAATTCAAAAATGGGATTACATCGTTTTATTTAAAAAAAAAAAAATAAAAAAAAAGAATGCTCGCCATTAGGAGGTACATTCCAAAAATTATTCTTAAATATGCATTACGTAAATTAGTAGTCTAGCTAACCTCTTTCTGATGATCGCATCAACAACTTTGAGATTGTGTTATCACTGCGAAGATCGAGGAAGGCATCTGCATCTGATTAAATTTAGCTACTTTTAAGGTACTTATGATAAAGTGTTTTTCTATGGAATGAAAGTCCCAGGACTTCAAGTTCTCGAAAACGCAACTCAATAACGTTGTGTTCCCTCACCAATTTTTTTTCTTGATTTGCTTCGTGTTTTTTTACGATGCGTAACATAGCGCCCAGTTCATAATTCCAACATCGTGACCATGTATCAGGTTTACTCTTTCGTAGGACAAGGACTTATTCCGAATAAAAAAAGTAGGCAGGAAACCCTCTCATCTTGAGTTAACAGAGTTTTCGATTGTAAAACCAAATATTACCAATAAAAAACATTCGACTAAATATGTACAATAAAACAATACTTCGAGAATGCAAATCGTTCATAGTTTTGTGTTTAACTTTTCCATTTGATTATGAAAATGTTTTAGAATTAATTTTACTATGTAAATGAGCATCTTTGTTGATGATATCTAAGAAGCTTTAAAACTAGAATATTTATGGGAAATATAATTTATTAAATGAATTTTGAGATTCGTAGTTTTTATATACTTTGATGCAGATTAAAACGGACACCGACAAACCAAACCGCGAATTCAAATATTACCATGAAGGAAACTGCTTCGAAAAAAGGAACTCAACAGGACAGGATATACTTAACTCATTCAAAGTAGACGGTTTGGTCATAGCCAGAGCGGCTTAATAATATATTGTAACGTTGACTACCAAACGCAGATAGAGAACTGTCTATGCTCAAATATCCCAAAACGGCGAGTAAAAGATTTTAAAATACTCTAAAGCGATTCACTTGGAAGTTAGCACCAATTTTGGTGGGCACAATTTGTTATGAAAACAACTGAAAACCCAACGAAAACCAACGTCAGTTGAGAAAAAAAATTGCACAGTTTAAACCTAGTAAGAAGCCAGCTCAATTAGCAAGAATGGCTCAAAAATTACATACATCCGTTTTTGATTACGTCTGACAAAAGCGATGAATAATATAAGAGCAGGCCGGGTCCACATAAATAACCTAACGTGGAAGTGAAAAAGCCTGAAAGACCCTTCAAATGCATTGAAAAGAAGTAGGGACACCTGAGGAGCAATGAAGTTGCAAGTATATGAAAAGAGAAATTGAATGCGTTACTTAACGAATAACTCCAACGCATTATCTTTTCCTCAACTGTATCGGAGGAAGAGAAAGTGGCAAATTTTAATGAATTCTAAGTTAGCGAGCAGTAAAATGAATAAAATGGAGGCGTGTCAGGCATGATCTGAAATATGGGCAATATTTAAAAATCTTAGCGTTCAATAACTCGCGATTTTGTCAAAAAAAAAAATTAAAAGAGGAGATCACAAGCCTTTCCTCGGTTGTAGGGAGATCCTTTTCTAAAACCAATAGAGGGACGAGGGCCAGGCTCACTGATAAGGTGATCTAGAAAAGAGCAATCTGTAGAATGGTCCTAAGGCTCACTTATTTAGCCAATCCCATCAGCAGCGCTGAGTCAATGCAGGTACGTGAGGAAAATGTGTAGTATCATGAATAACGAGTTGCATATTTCAAAGGTAAATAAAAGTAGGATATATGCGATCATCGGTTAACGACGTTTTTTCTTACAGCCTTGCAGAAAATGGGGTTTCTAATCTTATTTTTGTTCTAATTATTTAAATAATCCCTCACCTAACAAGCACAAATAAAAAACTAAAAACTAAAAACTAAAAACTTTAAACTAGCTTAAGTTGCAATAAACGATTTCTTTGAAATTGCAAATAAAACTACAACAAAAAGTTTATAAAAACAGCATGCATAGGCATCTACTGACAACAAATAAGTTGTTTTCGTTTTTAAACAAAACAAATCCCTCAAACCTCTAAAAATATCTTCCAGATCTTCGTCCGACATATCCATATCAATACTCTCCACCATATCACTGGGGTCATAGCCTTGCTCATCAGTTTTCGACTCTGAAACTAGATTTTTGTTCAAAAATATTACACCCAACATTCTATTAATTATAATATTGTTTGCTTTAACTCTCACCTGGCTTCTGGGCCTCAGGCTTACTCTCTTCTGTGGTGCTTTCAGGTACTGATCCCTTTTGACAAAACAAAGAGTTAATTAAGTATTTTTATGATTTTAATTTTATATACTTACTTGTGGAAAAGACAGCAAACCCATTAGCATTGGGGGTGGTTTCAAAGGCGGATGTGGTACTGACAAAACTGGACTTAGGCTATCACTTTTAGTCACTGGCAATGTTCGATAGTCTACATCTCCAGTTGCCGTTGATTGTTGTATCGGTTTGACCGTTTGTATTCGGAAATCCTACAAAAATAAATAAATAGAAATCAAAGCTCATCAAATAAAATTAAAATTTCTTTAAAACTTACCTTATCTTTTGGTGCCACCCAAGTCTTGTTTGTTCTATTATATTTATCATCATTTTCTCGAGGTGTGGGTGAGCCCGTCAGCGATATTAGATTTCTATGGTCAATATCCAATTGACGTGGTTTGTCTGCAAATTGTTTGTATATATGAATATGTTTATTAATTTGAATAATAATAAGAAGAAAAAAAAAACACTAACTTGGACCTAGAGCTGGTAATATTGGTGGCACAATCGTTAACGGCAAATGCAATTGACGATGATCTACATCTTGCATAGGCATTATATCATTCTCATGGTCATCATATTCTGCAGCACTTTCATCAAGTAAACTCTCATTGTCAAAGTGACCGGGTGAAATTGGTGTATCAAGACAATGATTAAATGAATTTGATGTTTCCAACGGTCGCCATGACATATCTAGATCCCATGACGAATTAAAGCCATCGTTTTGGGAACCATCACTGCCACCACCGCTACCTAGAGAAGGTGGCATTGGTGGTGGCATTAATGGCATATTTGTGTCATAGCTGTTTGATGAGTTTGAAATATAATTTGAATTACTTCCATAATTGGGAACCATAGGATTGTAGCGATTTGTTGCAAGCCCACCATACGTCATTGATGAGGATGTGTAGTTTGATGTAGCTGGTCTCGCTAAAGAAGAGTATTCCGGCTGCCCTGAGGGAATGGGAAGTGTTATACTGCTGGCAGAATACGGATTTATCGCCCCCATTGGGTTGATTGGTTCAGGTTTGTAGAAATCCGGACCATTAAAACTGTCGTTGAGAGAATCCGAGTCTGATCGACTTGCTATCACTTCAATTGGTTGACCTAGAAAATAGTAATGTATTGCATTTTTAAATATTGTTGTTTTTTAATTGTTTCATTTGTAGAATATCGTTAAATTGCTGGTTGGCATTCAAAGGCCCTTAATAGGAAACGTAATACTTATTAAAAAAAAAAATACTTGCTCTAACAGCGATAAAGTAATGGAACTTTAGGTGAGATATTCAATAAGATTTAGATTTTTATTATAATAAAATAAAATTTTCACACAAATGAAAATCATGAGCAATTTTATCCACTATTTGGCCTTCACCAAGTCCGTATCAGTTTTTCAAATTGTATGTGCGTCTGTTTCATCGGACGAAATTACCATATTAGATAAAAACTCTTCAGTTGGCAAAAGAACGAAACACTAAAATCAAAGGCAAATGTATGGTTGCCAGAAGAGAAAACTCCCTATCTTTTGCCTACTTGGTTCATTTTCGAAAGGTTTCTGTGAAACCTGAACATAAATAATTCAATTTAACGAGGGTTGTCTGAAAAGTTTCCTACCGCAACGTAAAGATAGCGGCACTCGTCAATAAAAGCTAGTGAATGCTAGTTATGCATCTTTTGACAGTTACTTACCGAAGTTTCAGTCATTTTGAACGCGCAGTTTTTAGTTGACAGTCGTTTGAGTGAGTCAATGTGAGTGTTCTTTGTGAAAATGGAAAAAATTGAGTATCGAGCTGTTATTAAATTCTTGTTTTTGAAAGGCAATACGTCTACGCAAATCAAAAATGAGTTGGACTCTGTGTATGGGGACTCTGCACCATCATTTACCACAGTGAAATTTTGGGCAGCTGAATTTAAGATCTTGGGAGATGATCCAGGTTCGGGACGTCCAAAAACTGCAACCACTGACGCGATAACATTGCTAAAGTTCACCAAATGGTGTTAGACGACCGCCGATGGAAAATGAGAGAGATAGTAGAGGTTATGAAGATGTTCAAAGAACGTGTTTGTTACATATTAAATCAAGATTTAGGCAAGATTTAGGTGCCGTGTTTGCTTACGTTAGAACAAAAACGTGTTCGAATGAACATTTCCAACCCTTTGTTGGCGCAGTTTAGGCGCAATAAATCCGAGTTTTGGCGCCGATTAATTACTGTAGATGTAACTTGGATACACCATTATATGCCCGAAACAAAAATTCCGTAAATTACAAAGGGCGAGCCGGCAAAAACTGTTTTTTCGACTGGGAAAGTGATGGCGACTGTTTTTGGGGATAGTAAAGGAGCTGTCTTAATTGATTATCTTCCAAAAGGAAAAACCATAACAGGAGCATACTACGCATCATTACTTGCCAAGCTGAAGGCAGAAATTGCGGAAAAACGGCCACATTTGCAGAAAAAGAAAATCATGTTTCACCAAGACAACGCGCCGTCTCTCACCTCAGCGGTTGCCATCGCGAAAATCCATGAATTACGGTTTGAACTGCTTGACCATTCGCCTTATTCACCAGATCTAGCCCCAAGCGACATCTTTTTGTTCCTTCATCTAAAAACTGCGCTCGGAGGATAGAGATTTTCGTCAAATGAGGAGACAATCACCTTCGTGAACAATTATTTTGCAGAGAAAAACGCCAAGTAATATTTGGACGGGTTAGAGAGATGGGAGCATCGCTGGGAGAAGTGTGTAGAGTAACAAAGAGACTATGTAGAAAAATAAAGAAAAATTTTGATAAAAAAAAATCTCGTATCGGTCGGAAACTTTTCAGACAACCCTCGTATGGTGCGACAGTCTGATGTGATCGATAGTTTTTACGGAGTTACAACGGCGGAAGCAACTTTATGGAATGCTGCTCAATGTGTTATGTAGTCAGATATTTTTTTTTTGTTTCCCTGGCGTGGTTGTCATCGAAGTGGGGAAATCCGATCACCTTCTATAAAACTTGGAGTGCAAGTAACTGGGATCAGGAATCACTTTAACTTCATAGCTGTTGGACATATGAACATTTTGGCTTTTAGTCACCATAAGATAAACAAGAATATGAACAACAGGAATTGCAACATTGGGTTGGTACATGGTACTCATGTTGAGTATGGATAAAAACGATTTTCGTTCTCTCATAAAACATTGTTTTGATGCGGTTACAGAGGACAATGTCATAAAATGGTGTTGGCTGACCGAAAAGTGAGCGAGCTAGCAGATATCACAAAGATTAGTACTGAGCGCACACGCCATATTTCGGGCAACATTCTGCATATGAAAAAGTTATCCTGCCGCTGGGTGCCGCGCATGCTCACTCCTGACCAAAAACACTAAAGCGAGAGCACTTCGAAAGTGTTTGGACTTGCTGATGCGGAATCGGGCGAACTTTTGGCATCGATTGATAACTGTTGATGAAATCTGGATTCACTATTACACACCAGACAACAGATTGAGTGCCCGGAAATGGACTGAAGCCGGCACGAGTGCTCCGAAGCGGCCGAGGGAGGCTCAATGGGTCGGAAAGGTTATGGCGTCGGTTTTCTGGGATTGTCATGGCATACTCTTCATGGATTACCTCGAAAAAGGAAAAACCATCAACAGCGAGTATTACTGTGCATTATTGGAGCGATTGAAGGCCGAAATCGCTGCAAAATGATATTACATGAAGCGAAAAAAAATTGTGTTTTTGCAAGACAATGCGCCGGCGCATAAGAGCATCGCAACCACGGCTAAAATCAATGACTTACGGCTCCAATTGCTGTCGCATCCACCGTATTCGCCCGATTTGGCTCCTATTATCTCTTCCAAACCTTAAAAGATGACTCATCAATAAAAAATTTAGCTCACGCGAGGAAATCATCTACACCACGGAGGAGTATTTTGCAGACCTTCCGGAAAATTACTTTTCAAACGGGATCAAGAAGTTGGAAAATCGCTGGAATAAGTGCATCAAGCTAAAAGGGGACTATATTGAACAAAATAAAAAAACATTTAAAAAAATCTTTTTTTTCATTCCCAAGGAGGTTACTTTTCACCCCACCTAGGACACTTATAATGACTCAGCATATGTTAAGTTTTTTGGAAAATTGGACAGAGGGAGAAGAAATAGGTTTGGGCTCAGTGGTTCTTTTGCTCCAAGCATGGCACCCAACAATTAATGGGGAGACTAAATTGTTAATGAGAGCTGGCTTGTTGTTGTATTCTAGTCAACTACACATCTTACTTGATTTTTGTTGACTCAAAAATGCAAGTCTTTCGGGCACGGCTGGAATTCGAACACCGAACCTTCCGATTTAGAAGCCAAGCCCAAGCTGGGCCGGCTGTAATTTATTTCAGTTTGATATTAAACTACAACCTCAATTAAAAAATTGCTTACAAATGGTGTTGCTAATATTCTTTACACTATAAATTCATTATAAAATTCGAACCCGATAATCCATAAAAAATCTTGGTTATGGTAAAAATATTTTTCTTCACACTTACTTGCAGTCAAAGAACTTATTTTCTTTGGGCTGTCGTCTCGTTTGAAATCATTGATGTCGAAAGGTAGCTTGCCATCCAAGTAACTTGTATAACCATTGAAAGCATTTTTGAAAATGTTCTAGTGTATAAATTAAAAATATTTCAATTAAATTTAGTCAACTTCAAAAGTTTAATTTAAATAACCATTGCTGGGGTTTGTTCATCAGGCAAATTAATATCTGAATCTGGTTCTGGTGATGGTGCGTTTACGTCTGGCGATGGCAGAGGGCTCGGTAAATTCGGCGTTATTTCATCCAACTTCTTTTTAACCAATTTTATCCGACTACCGAAATTTTTATACGCCTACAAATATCAAACCAAATAAATATTATTTAAGAGTGGTTACGTGTTATACAAAGGAATTCATTTTTTTTTTTTTAACTTACACTAACTACAACTTTAACTTCTCCCCTTTGGCTGGCATAGAATGTTATTGCTGTTTCTAAACTTGCTAAAACAGCTTTTCGACTTCTTATTTCTGATGTTAAATGTTTTCTGTGGTTTTCTATGTTTGAAATATATCTCTCAAGCTCTTTCTCCACATCGTCAGAATGGCTTTTATCTAAATACAAATTGATAACACCAAATAGAATTAAAGTGAAAAAAAAAAATTCGAGTTAGAAATGCGCTTACCTTTTAGTACTGTCTTAATGTTTTCAATATCACAATTTGGTGCCTTGGGCATATTTTTAAAACTTTTATCTGTTGTCAATGATAAATCAACACAATCTCGTATTTGTGAGATCAATGCAGAACTCTATTTAAATAATAAAATTTACACATTAAATTTGAAAACATACGAGTAGTTGACTGACTTACTAGAAATTCATCAGAATTGATTTCTGCATTATTATTATTATTATTTTGAGATTTCTTTGAAGGATTCATACTCAGTAGACCACTTAAATCACTGAGATATTCCTCACTATAGATGCCTCTTTGTTCCCATATTTTAAATATTCTAAATATTTTATGCCGAACTTTATCATCTCTGTAAAGATAAAAATCATTAAGATGTTAGAAATATTAAAAATAAGAAAGCAAAAAGCTTAGTTTTCATAAAGTGCTTATGTTTGATCTATTTGATGTTGGGAATAATAATTAAAAACTCAGAATGCCGGCAACGCTTCTTGAATATATAATGATACTACGGTTTTGATAATTCATTGAAATCCTTGAATTTTAAAATTTCTTCCAATTATAGTTTCAACTCAAGTTAGTCCTGACGATCTACTAGCGCAATGATACCCAAAAATTAATGGATAAAAGTCATCTCGAATTTCCAACAGCCAGTGAAATTCCTAATAAAATTCATGCATCTTCAACACCCAATTGGCGAAGTTATGACGTTGCAGATGGTCAATTAGCCTAAGATCTTGTATCAAAAGAACTTTGTGACTTAAATTTTTCAAAATTCAATGAAGTGTTAATTATTATGTGACCAATTACTGAGATCGAAGTGGAATCGACCATATTCCCAGTTGTTCTTGCAAGACGGGAAGAATTTGAGTTGTACTCATCATTGGCACTTAATACACCAGTGAGCAAAGCCCCCAATGCTATAGCTCTACTCTAACGTGTAGATTTATATTATTAGTCAGTCTAAATAGATACATCAGTGACCAAATCAAAATTTTAAGTGGAATACAAGTATGGGTCAAGAAGACTTATATTTAGACATGTAATTTAGGAAGTAGTTGGGAATGACAGCCTCTTAATTTCCTACGAAATGTGGATACATGGATTAATGTAAAGGAAAGGATGCCCCTGAAGAGTTAACTCACAGAAAAATTTTACCAAGCGTTGCATTTTTTTACATTAATAATTGAAATAAAACAAACAGGAATGATAACTGCAAAATTTCCTCAACACAGAACAGTTAATTAATAGTTCCAATGTTTCCCAAATGGTCACCATATAATCCTTTTAAAAGTTAGTCCAATAGTGCGATAACCGAATGGTCCTTATTAGGGATCTTTAGTATCGTATTGCGAAACCTTCGTGTACGATTATAAAAGAGTTTCTTATGATTAAATACGACAGTTTAAGGCTGTTTTTCCTAGATTTTAATACTTCATAATAAATACAATGTAGTAAATTTGTTATAACAACTTCAAACCCAAATTTAGAAGCATTCTGTACTCCAAAACCATATATGTATTACAATATACCAAAATGTTCAGAATTGAATGTAGTTTTATTAAAGACATTAAAGAAATTATTATTATTAAAGAAATCTACAGAAAACAGTCTAAAATCGGTTGCCGATTTAGTTTGACGGAGGCCCAACTGTCTCCCACACGAGTCAATCTTCCTCCTGGTTGCAAGTTGCAATGAGAAATTGTGTCCAAAATCGCCCCGAGTGTAGGCGATTTTAGGTAGGTGTTCAGTTACCTAACAGATCATTTGAGAAGAATAATTATGTATATTGTGTATATAAAACCGAAATAAAAAGAAAAACTTTTTCATTTAGTTTTAAATATAAACAAAACTATTAAAAAAATCTACTTAAACTGATTTTTCTTTGAAAAAACAGGTGACGGGTGATTAGAGTCATTGTCCTGCCGTAATATTGATTATTGGAAAATTAATCTTTGAGAGACCAGAACCTTTCTTCCAATATTATTTTTCATGTCTCCTTATTTATTTTCTAATTACTTGAAACAAATCTCCCAATCCACTTGAAGACAAACATTTCCAGAACAGAATCGCCTCCATGCCTAACGGTAAGAACTCCACCGTCTGGTACTATCTGCTGTTCACCGCTGTGCCGAACAAAAACTCTTTGTTCTGAGTCAAACCCCGTCGAACTTGGATTCATCGCACTGTTAAACGCGAGCGTGTGCTTTTATTGTACGTCGAACAGAACACCTTGTGTTGTCACACAATAAAAAATATATACCATAAAGTGGCAACACGGGTTTCCCTTTGTTAAGGATCTTTCTCCTTATCTTTCGTTATTTTTGTATCCTTATTCCTTTTGTCAAAATAAATTATATTCCTTGAAGTTCATCCAGAAAGATTGGACATCTTTTTATTCGCTCCAACAGGCTATGGACCCAGGCGTTATAACGGTGTAATAGATATACAGTTAAGTTTTAAATAAGTGCGTATAAACAAACAAAAAAAAAACACTGTGGCGCTGGCAGCCCGTTATGGGCCATGGCCTATCTTCTTGACACTCATTTGTGTTGCTCATGTTGTCATTCTAGTCACATATGAGCGGGGCCTACGGTTTATCGCCGAGTCCGAACGGCACTCCTTAGAAGCTTTTTCGTAGGCAATTTTACTTTCGGGAGTTTGCCATTGCCCGCCGAAAGGGTGATGTCGATTTGAAAAATTGTTTGTGACCCAGCCTGGAATCGAACCCAGACTCTCTGCGTGATAGTCCGATGAGCTAACTATCACGCCATCGCCATCGCCCAATAAGTGCGTATAAAGTTTTAAAATAAGACAACATGTCTGGACAAGTTCTTCACATTGAAAAACTCAATAAAGAAAACTTCGATTCGTGGAAATTGCAGATGGCATACGTCATTGGATCATTCGCCAAGCCCGCTGAGATTGTTGATGGAGAAGTCTTCATTAATCAAACGGAGATCAAAGCATGGGAAGTAGCAGATCAGAAAGCGAGAGCCGACATCATCCTGGCAATTTCACCTTCTAAGCTATGTCACATCAAGCACTGCGCAACATCGAATCATGTGTTTGCGAAATTAGAAGATGTATACCAATCCAGAAGACATGCGCGTAAGGCTACGCTTTCAAAGCAATTATTATTCACAATAATAAAAGAAGGGGAAAGCATGATGGATCATTTAAACAATTTCTTCGGAACAGTAAACAAATTATCGGAGATGGAAATAGGAGTCGCAGAGGATCTACTTGCAATTCTCCTTTTATATATGTAGCATCCCGGAGAGTTAAGAGAATTTTAGGTGTGCCATCGAAGCTAGGGATGATTTACCTGCACCGGAAGCTTTAAAAACCAAACTCTTAAAGGAATTCTGCGCAAGAAAACGCATTTAACATTTACAAGCACGGAGATTGGATACATTGAAAGAGTGTCAAATGAAATTGCACTAACCGCTAATCGAAATTCGTCAAATGATTGGTGTGTTGATAGTGGGGCAACATCGCATAAGTGCAAAGACAAAGAGAAATTTATTACTTTTTCAAAAGTGTCTGATCAATGTGTAAGGCTTGCTGTGTATTATGTAACGCAAATTGTTGGCAAAGGCACAGTTCCTTTAATTATAAACAGTGGAACATCCACTAAAACAATTATGGTGCAAAATGTTCTTTATGTCCCTAAGTTAAAATCAAATCTGTTATCCATTTCGAAAATAACATCTCATGGATATAAGATAACATTTAATAATAATGAAGAAGTGGTAACGCACGAAGAACGAACGAATAAGATTGTAATTGGTATCGATATAAAACCGTTGGGACAGATGCCGCTATGTGAACTATGTGCACGAGCAAGTCACTTGCTGGAAATTACCCATTCAGATGCGTGTGGTCCTATGCAAACGAATTCAATAGGAGGATACAAATCGCTTGGCACATTTATTGACGACAAATCAAGATATGTAGAAGTGTACTTCCTGAGAGCAAAAGGTGATATTAAAGAAACATTTCTAAAGTATAAAGCCTTGTCAGAAAACCAAGTTGATAAGAAAATAAAGACACTACGAACAGACAATGGTTTGGAATATTGTGGGGTTAAATTTAAAAATTTAATTGTAGATGCTGGTATAAGGAGGGGAAATACTGTTGGTCATACTCCTCAGCAAAATGGAACAGCCGAAAGAATGAACAGGACTTTAGTGGAGATGACTCGATGTATGATGCTACAAGCAAATCTGCAACGGCTGCGTGCATCAGAAATCGATCCCCATCAAAAAAATTGAATGGTATAACACCTTTTGAAGCCTGGCATGGCTACAAACCAGATGTATCAAATTTAAGAACTTTCGGATGCCAAGCATTTGCTCTAAATAAAACTCCAGGAAAAGGCAAATTTAAACCTAGAGCTACAGAGTGTATCTTTACAATTCCAAAGCATACCGTTTATGGGATCCAGTGGCCAAAAGAATAGTTATAAGTAAGATTTTTTGAAGATTCAAGAATAGCAGAGGTTGAACAAAAGCCAAATGATTTTATAGAAATCCAAGTTCCTTTTACTAATTTAATTCCTGTTTTTCAAAGAAATATTACCCTGGATCGGAAAGAAGATAACGAAGCACTGGATCTACCAAAGTTTGAAGACGATGATGCAAAAGTAGACCCAAAAGCCGATTCAGAGGGAGATACTCCATTAACATCACATAAGCGTGGACCCGGACGACCGAAGATCATCCGAACAGGCAAAAAGGGAAGGCCGCGTAAGCTATTTAATATGATAGTATGATATCAAACCCGAAGCAAATCTTGCATACGATATTCCAAACCTAAGGGTCGAGGAAGCCATGACGGGACCGCATGCTGATGAATGGATGATTGCAATGAAATCCGAATTTGAAGCGTTACAAAAGGTTAATGCATGGAAATTGGTCAAACGTCCAAACCATATAAGAGTTATCGGGTGTCGCTGGGTGTTGCGAACAAAATACAATGCAGATGGTAGTGTCGAGAAGCGAAAAGCACGATTGCTTGCTAAAGGGTGCTCACAACAACCCGGCATTGCCTTTCATGAAACATTTGCACCAGTCGCAAGACTTATACTTATGACACTTTCAGCAGAATACAAACTTGAACTCTTTCAACTCGACGTCGAAATCGCATACATCTATGGTGATTTGGATGAAGAAGATATTTACATGGAACAAGCTGACGAATACGTTCAAGCTAGAAAGGAAGAACATGTGTATACCTTAAAGAAAGCCATTTATGGCTTAAAGCAATCCGGAAGAAAATGGTTTGTGAAACCATAGTGGACGAATTGATAGAAGCTGGTCTTCGGCCAATCAATACTGAAAAGTGCATGTAGATTATGAAGAAAGATTATGTCTTCATGGTTGTTGTGATATACTTCTTCTTCTTATCCTTTTATTAACCCTTTCCTCGTTATACGAACTTATGCTTAACGAGTTTCCCATTTTTACTGCATCGCTGCTGCTCCGCTTATGGGGTTGGCTAATGTCGCAGACCGCAGAACGCGTCTACATAATGCTCGGTCCTGGATCGCTTCAGTGGTAAGCCCCAGGCGTTGTTGCGCATTTGCCATCTGAGAAATCCGGGAATTCTTTTTCCGACCTCGTTTTCTTAGAGTTGGAGTGACCGTAGTTGATAGTGCCTTTTTAACCGGATTTTCCGCAGATCTTCTTTGAACGTGGCAATACCAGCTTATTCTATTCGCCTCAAGCTGTTCGGTTACCGCATTCTTTATATGTAGACTTCCTCTTATACGCGTAGATCTAATACAATCGCGTTAAGTGACTCCACTAGACATCCTTAACGTTTTCATTTCTGTTGCCGTCATTTTGTTTTTAAACGTTTCGTACATTGTCCAGCACTGTGAACCGTATATAAGAGCTGGTCTAACAACCGTGGTGTAGAGTTTCCCCTTTAATTTAAGTGGAAATTTTCGGTCGCAAAAGATTCCCGAATTTTCCCGCCATTTCATCCATCCCACACTCACTCTGTGGCTTACGTCGTCGTCACATTTCGCTTCCATGTTAACGATTGATCCTAAGTACTTAAAGATAGTGCTTTTCGGAAGAACTATTCCGTTTAACATTATATCCGAAACAGGTCGCAATGGATGTTCAAATGGGCACGTCAAATGCTCCGTGTTTGAACGACTTATTTTAAACCCGTTTCTCTCTAGCGCATTTCTCCATAAATCTAAGGCGTTCTGTAAATCTTCGACGTTATCGCTAAGTATAACTGCGTCGTCAGCGAAGAGAATTGGCGTTACATTTGCTTCGCGCATGCAGTCTTTTAAAAGATAGTCGAATACTACGTTAAAGAGGAAAGGGCTAAGTACGCTTCCTTGATGCACTCCGACATTAACTGGAAATTCTTTCGTTAGTCCAGCAGAGCTTTTAACCGCAGTTTTCACGTTTCCGTACATGTCTTGTATTATTCTAACATACGTTTCCGGTATGTTTTGAGACCTCAGCGCGGCCCATATGAGATCCCTAGGCACTCGATCGAATGCTTTCTCGAGGTCGATAAATACCATGTGTAAATCCTTAGATGAATCTCGGTGCTTTTCCATTATTATTCGTAGGCTTTGGATAGCGTCCACCGTCGATCTTCCTTCAACAAATCCACACTGGCTATTATCGAGCTTTATTATTTGCCGAAGACGTTCGTTTAATACTCTTTCGACGATTTTCATTGTGTGTGACATAAGCTTGATTGAACGGTAGTTGTTGCATTCTCGAGTGTCGCCTTTTCCTTTGTATAATGGAACCAAGAAGCTACTTCTCCATTGATTCGGCATAGGTTGTCCACATTTTAATTTATTTAAAAGTTTCGATAGCCAAACGCTGCCGATCCTCTCCATCTTCGACCAAAACTCTGATGGAATGCTGTCTGGTCCCGCCGCTTTCCCCCGCTTCATGTTTCCAATTGCTATACTTATTTCTTCGATTGAAAAGTCCGAAACTTCCACTTCGAATAGACCAGCTGTCGGCACGATATCACGTGGAAACTGTTTGTTAAACAACTCCTTGCAGTATTCAAGCCACCGGTCACAAATTTCCTTTTCATTTGTTAATAAGCGACCGTCTGCGTTTTTGATGTATTTCGGCGAGGTTATTTCCATTGAATTTTTTCTCCTCTGTGCAGCGAGCTTAAAAATATTTGGCATTTTAGTACTGTACGAGGCTTGAACTTCTTGGATAGCTTGTCTTCTATCCGCCGATCGTGAGGATATTTGTTCCAACTCCTGGTACAGGTTTTCCGCTTCTGCCGCTCGAGTTCGAGCCAGGACTTTCTTTGCGATCTTTTTAAGACGCTCGTATTCAAGAGCCAGTCGAGCTTTTTCGATATCATCGCTCCGATCGCATTTTGTCCACGCTTGGAATGCACTCTTCTTGTCGGCCACAGCTCGTTTGGTTTCGTCATTCCACCACCATGTTTCTTTGCCGACGTAATGGTATTTCGATATAGTCCCCAGATGGGACTTTGCGAGTGTTATGCATTCCTCGTGCATACTGTTCCACATTTCTTGCGGGCTAAGTGAGTCTGCTATACCATTTATATTTTGAAGTACTTCTTTAGCCAGTGCGATAAATCTTGCGCTTCGTTCCTTCGATAGATTATACCACCGGATTTTTGGCTTTCCAAACGATGCCCGTGTTTTCGATGGTTCCGCTGTGAAAAATTCTGTAATGAGCAGACGGTGTTGGCTTACTAGCAGTTCTCCAAGTATTACTTTACAGTCCTTAACACGGTTCTCATCGACATTTTGCAGAGGTGATAATCTATTTGCGTTTCGTGGTCTCCGCTGCTATAAGTGATGAGATGTCGTTGATGTTTAATAAACATTGTATTTAAGACGGTTAAGCCGTAAGCCCTACATGCTACAAGGATGTCTTCGCCAGCTGAATTTCTGGTTCCAAAGCCTTTACCGCCGTGGCAGTCCTCATAATCAACATTTGTTTCTCCGACGTGGCCATTTAAATCTCCTCCTACGAAGAGCATCTCATCGATAGGTATATTTCTAAGCAAATTACCGAACTCTGACCAAAATGTATCTTTTTCCGATTGGTCGCATCCATTTTGTGGAGCGTACGCGCTAACAATGTTCCACGTTTCATTGTGTATGACGAGTTTAACACTCATCAAGCGGTCGCTTATTTTCAAGATACCAATGATGTTGTTTAGAAGATCCGCTGCAACAACGATTCCAACACCGTTTCGTCCATTGACCGTTCCATGGTAGAACATCTTAAATGCCTTAGTTTTTAAATCTAGAAAACGCGCTTTATTTCCTGTATTACACCACTTCGTTTCCTGTACGCACAGGATTTGTAGAGTTCTGCGACGCATAATCGCTTCCAGTTCTAAACTTTTTGAAGTCATCGATCCGACGTTCCAACTTGCAAACCGAAGTTTATGAAAATATTTTGGAAACTTCATTTTGCCCGCCCCCTGAATCCGTCGGGCTCTGACACAAGCACTTCTGCTTGCTCTGGGATCACCCGAGTGCGTTGCAATCGTGGTGCCCAGCGGGGTAGTGCTATTAATTGCAATCATTTCCATGAAGTTTAAAGTTTGAGTGGTTTGACACTTGTATGCTCATTTCGAATTGATTGACTGTTCTTTTACCCCACCGGTAGTCTCCAGACGTGGTAACCCACTGATTGTATACAAACTTGTGGGAAAGTTTTAAGGTGTTAAAGTGTCACAGGCTCATTTTTGGTGTCATAGTTGCCTGTATATGATTGGTGTCCCATTTAGTCGCCTCTTACGACAAGCTGGGACGCACTGCGGCACTATTCTTTATCCGATGCCGCACGGACGGTTGTCGTGATATCGTTGTCGCGATATACGTTGCTACAAACAACAGAAATGCATTTTCAACATTAAAGCAGAGATTATCGCAGCAATTTAAAATGAAAGATTTGGGTAAGTTGCATTACTGTTTGGGCATTGAATTTGAACAAAATTTATCTGAAGAAATTGTTACAATGAGCCAGAAGAACTACATACAAGACATCCTTGTACAGTATGGTATGGCAAATGCAAAAAATGCAGCAACACCACTCGATGGAAACTCGAAATTCACTAAAGAAATGCGACCCAAGACTGAAGAAGAGAGAACTGAAATGAAGAAAATTCCATATACTTCGTTAATCGTATCTTTAATGTACCTAGCTGTATTAACTCGCACATGCATTAGGCTCACTAAGTCAATATAATAGTGACCCAGGAAAGGAGCATTGGAAGGCGGCTAAGCGCGTGCTTCGATACCTTAAAGTTACTATTAATTATTGACTTGTATTCAAGAACTCTGGAGCTGAATTGATTGGTTATGTGGATCCTGATTGAGGCGGTAACGTTAGCGACAGAATTTCATACACAGGATTTGCCTTTTAACTTGCAGATGCTTCTATGATATGGACTCAACGAAGCAGAAGTCGGTGGCATTGTCAAGTACCGAAGCTGAGTACATGGCATTATCGGAAGCAGCCAAAAAAACAGTCTGCCTTCGGAACCTGTTACAGGAAATCGACGTAATGAAGAGCAGAAGCTGATGAGAAATCCAATTTTCCACGCCTAAACATATCGACATACGATACCATTATGTACGAGAAGTTAATCAAGAACACCAAATAGACGTGGACTACATTCCATCAGCCGAAATGATTGCTGACACTTTGACTAAAAACCTTTTTGGACCATCGCATTGAAAATGTACTAAGGGTCTAGGCTTTTGTATTATATAAACTCAACCCGTGTTGAGAGCGAGTATTGTCACACAATAAAAAATATATACCATAAAGTGGCAACATGGGTTTCCCTTTGTTAAGTATCTTTTTTCTTATCTTTCGTTATATTTTTGTATCCTTATCCCTTTTGTCAAAATAAATTATATTCCTTGAAGTTCATCCAGAAAGATCGGACGTCTTTTTATTCGCTCCAACACCTTGATACCTTCAATTGCGAAGTAACATTACTGTTGCCAGGGCGCGGGCGGAAAGATAGAAGGAGGAGAAAGGAAAGCATTGTTGCGATGTAGTGGTTTGAAACTCAGGTATATTTGGTTTCGTTTAGGATTAAACATCTCTTTTGATGTAAGGAGTCCGGAACTAGTACTGATTCAACTCGGACAGAAAGACACCCTAGACAGATATACCTTTGAGGCAGTTAAAGGCTCCCATGCTCCGCTATTAATTCAGACAACAAAACCAGCACTGAGCTCAAATGAAGATTAAAATAACTCTTGTCAATCGCTTCTTCTTTGGGCGAAAAAGGCAATTAAGTAGCAAAGCCCTCGCTCGAACAACAAAAGTGACCGCTGAGGACCGCTTAAAAATCTACGAAGAAGGCATTCAGTTTTTTGTGTTTCTTCTTATTCAACTCTATTATGTTAACTAGCGAGAATATTTAATTAATAGTCGAATAATTTTTTCTAAAACCAGCTTCATTCTAAAAGGATATTCTTATTATAATATTATCTTATAACGCTTAGTGGATATATTTAAAATATCTCTATAGTTTTCTGGATTCATCGTCTTACTTGTGTAGTGGTAATATTATTGCTACCAAGAGAAACATTCAGGGGCATGTGGAGTTTTAAATATTGTACAAATTCGTCGACTACCAATAGGAAGGCTCTTTCTAGCTTTCCACTGATCACTGCAATTTCAATTGACCGTTTAACTGTTCTGCTTATAGTCGTGAAGCGATGGCTTTTCTTCAATTGGCAATTATGAAAGCTTTCCGTTATTCGGTTTTTGGTCTTACTTTGTTTATTTAAACAATAATTTGCTGCTTAATCTTTTTCCATTTTTTTATTCCAAAGGTTTTTTTAAATGTTTGTTTGCAGTTGCGCAGACCACTTTGAATGCATATGTACGGTTTGTGTCCATGGACCATGTTTTATATTCTTTTTTTTTTTTTTTTTTTTTTTATTGGATACGTGACATAAGTATCGAAGAAAAGAAAACCCAAGGGTCAAGCAGTTTATCATTTAGTCAAAGAGTTTAAAATATATAATCACACGTAAGGTAACAGAATAGTATAGATTGAATTTAAATAGTAGTAGGTGGCTGAGTGAGAATATGGATAACATATATTATGTGAATCGTTATCCTCTAGATTATATCTAAACTTTACTCTAACTTGTAGCCGCACCTTATTATGAAAACATGCCTCAATTCCAATATTCATATCAAATAAGACAATGTATTTAGTTCTCTTGCAGCCATGTAGAGTGGAGGAGACATCATGTAGAGAATAAGTAGAGGATTCATATTTATAGATAGAAAAGAGTTCAATTCAGAGAGACATTATAGCTAGTATTATTATTTTCACGATCTGCATAAGGACTAATGAATTTTAATTTCCCGGTAAATAGGAGAAGACTTTGCAATAATTCTTTCAATGGAAAACCAAAATGCAAGTGTTCTCTGGAAGATTTAACAGCACTAAAAAGAGTTTTTCCATGTTTCATCTTTACACACAACAATGTGCCAATACCCACTGACTTCCAAGTAAATGAGTAACTTCGCTATATTAATTCGTTATAGTTATTTCAAATCTAAGGCAAACATTTTGGTGAACTGTGTTTATTCATAAAAGGCATGGATTTTTCACCACTTTTTGATAAAGCACCAATGCCTGAATACTTTGCTGCAGCTCCAGCTTTTAACAATATTTGTAAAATTAATTAACATACACTAAAGACGTTTTCATTCGTCCACACGACATATGACTTCTTGTAGAGAGGTCTTAACTCTGCCGAGCAAGCGTAGTCGCCGGCATTTGTTTAATATAAGTACAACGCACTTTCTGAAAGCCAGAACATTTGGAATAGGAATATCGTGTATGAAACGAGGTAAAAAGCAGGACTTTTCTGGCAATCTACTTGGACAAGCAGAAAAGTCCTTAAAGAAACTAACGTGGAAAAAATAGCACTGCCTTTCATAAACTGTTTTTTGTTTTCTTTAAATACATATAATTAATATTCCCTGTATTCCGATTGATCCTGCAACTAAATAGAATTATATTCACTTACCGAACCATTGTTGTCGCTCTTTGTAGAGCTGTTGCCCAGCTTTCAACAAATTCATAGCGCTTTCGTTTGCTATACTGTATAACATCGTTGGCCAGATAAAACAAAACCAGGCGATGTTCAACTCGCACTAAAAAGGGATGCATCAAATCGTTGTTTTAATACTATCAATAACAAACAAATTCAATCAGAATGTATACCTTTTTTAAACACATTAAGCCAACTTGCAACGATCTTCTTGTGATGGTTTCGCTGCTGGAGACACCAAGACGACATTTGCTGAATGCCATCCTGTGTATCCTTTAAATTCTCCAGTTTAGACTCAAACACTTCAACATCGAAGTCTTGCTTCATGTTTGACATAATTTTCCTTTAACTAATTCTTCAATGCTTTGGATAACTACCCAGACTTGGCCACTTATCAAATAAGCGTCTCTTAGCGCAATCCACTTCCACACAAACAACAGAGCCTTTTCACTACGTAAATTTATTCTTCTTTGGAATACGTCTAAACACTCGATTAAAAGACATGGAATTTATATAAACAAATTATTTGCAATTAGCGTTCGATGCCGAATTACAGAGGTGTATTCAACGCGGCAAAACCAATGTTGACATCTTTAGACTGTTTGTGGGATAAGACCCACACACACGTTTAATTGAAGTCGATTATTTTTATTGTACATCATGTGTAAAATGCCGAAATCCAATCAAAAAACTCATGGGGAAAATGTTACACCATAAATTGACAATGGTAATTGGAGATATTTTTCACTATCAGAGGTAATATTAAAGAAAAACTACACTGCCTTCACTTTTCCGAAAATAATAGCACGCCATGTTTTTTTTTTTTGACTTCAAGTCGACGGTAGATGGAATGCCCGCGGGACTTCGAGCCAACTCAAAATTTGACATTTGGTTTGTGCCCCGGATAGTATGTGATGCAGCGCCTACAAAACAATACGTGGTGTTATGTAGAAACTTAAAATTGCTTGTTTGTCGTTAATTTTCAATCTAAAATTGTTTAAATTTAAATTTAAATTTTTAACAAATGTTATTGCTTAGTTTGTAGAAAAATTTATGAGACAAGCTAATTTTGATTTGTTTATGAAAATCTCTGATATCTATTTTATCTATCGGCGATCCCACAAGTGATATCTGTTAATTAAATACCCAGGGAGCACGACATGTAAAAATATTTTATAGCTTACCCACACAGTTATGGGTGGGCAGTTAATGCAATCGAGTTCATTATATTTTGCAAATTCTTTTTTTCGAATATAAATTTGTATGCACATTTACAAATAATTGCGTCTCTAATGAGAGTGTCACGACCAAATAGATACAACGAACAATTTGAATTATTTTTAAATAACCCTTTTCTGAACACAGGGGAAGTTAAAGAGTAATTTCGGGGCAAATAGAAATGCTCATTCCAACTCTCTTGGATCGTGTGGTTCTACGGCATCCGGTGTTCGAGAAATTTTTTTTTTCCAAACATGGGATCACAAACAGTTAATACACAATTGAATAAAGAAATATTTTAAGTCTATTCCTATGATCCGCATTTTAGTAAAAGTAGCTGAGGATTTGGCTACGACCACGAAAGATGAAATGAAGGAATGGGTGTTGGAACCAACAATTCGATAGAAAAAATGCAAATGTACTTAGCTCATGCGAATCACACGCACTGATTAAAGTCACTGTAACCTTACACGACCCAGCATACGCGTCTATTTTATAATGAATTTTATTATTAAGTAAACAAAAAATATTTAAATTGAATATATAGGTATGTACAGTGACTCCCATAATTTATCACATGTTTAATACTTCTGCGTTTTTCTCTTATGTCCCCGTTATTAAGTTCCGTTACTTGATCGTCCATATGTTCAGTAATGCTACGAGTATTTCAGCATCAGGCAACTTTGTTGTAGTTATCGGAAAATAACGGTGCTGCAGAGAAGTTTTGCAGTCGATTTGGTAAGACCTTCGATTTGATCAGTTTTGTGAGTTATCACATTCTTGTAATTTAAAGGTAAAGAACTTATTGGATTGCAAAAATTAAATTTAATTAAATAAGCAAATTATAGCTTTTGCAAGTGTAGTTTACCTGAACAGATTACAGATTTTCCACCGTTTGAAAAGAGATCAAGACTTAAAGGAGGGGGATTAACAGGATGAGGGTAATACCAATCGAAGTGAAAAACGACTTAAAAAAGGCTTAAGTCATCGGGAAATAGCCAAAAAATGTAAATGGCCTGTAGACTTCATCATCAGCACTAAGCTTGGAGATTCAAACAAATCCATCTGGAAGAATGAAAATCCTATCCCAGAATTGTTAACGGAAACTTTTGCGAAGTGTCGTTTCTGGAGAGTGTAGTAATGCTGTTAAGGTTCAACACCCATTTTCAGTTCTGAAACAGTACAAAGAGAACTTCGAAAGGCTGGCCTGAAGGGTGGAACAAAAGTCAAAAAGCCTCTATTAACAAGAAGGCATATGGCTCTTCGTAAAGCATTTGGTAAGAAGTACAAAGCATACACTGAAGAGGACTAGGCAAAGGTTATTTGGTCAGATGAGACAAAAATAAACCGATTTGATTCCGACGGCCTCGAGTGGGTTTGGAAAAAGAAGGGGCAACAGCTATCCCAGAGGCTGGTTAAATAAACAGTCAAATTTGGTGGAGGTAACCTTATGTTTTGAGGGTGCATAACCTTTAATGGTGTTGGCATCTGCAAGAGAATCGAAGGACGCATTACCGCTCAGACGTACGTGGACATTTTGACATCTTGCCTAGAACCAAGTCTGTAAAATTGGGGTAGATTGATTTCGGACGTTATCTTTCAACACGAAAGCGATCCGAAACCCACGCCCAAAGTCACAAAAGATTGGCTACAATGTCATGAGTTTGAGTGGGCTCCTCAGTCTCCAGATTCAAACCCAATAGAAGATCTTTGCGGCCACATTAAAAGGCAATTGTCTAAGTATGGTGCTGCGGCTAAAACCCTGGACGAATTATGGTCCAGAGTTTATCATCAGTGGGATGAAATTCCATCAGAGGTATGATCGAATTTAGTAATAGAAATGTAATGCAATGTAAAATATTTTATTTCAGTAGAGAATTTATTTGATAAAAATTTGCAAATGATTACAATTTTAAAGTAGTTATTCATAGCTCCTCATTACTTTAAGTATACACCTTTTATATGTGGCGTTATTCAATTCCGCAGACAAATCATATTATACAATTGTGTTACTTTGGTTTTAATATTATAGTTTAGACAAATTTTCCCAATTTAAAGACCTTTCGTTCGCCATGGATGTCCTCACAAATTCAAATGTAGAGTTGTTTTTTTTTTTGTTTTGTTTTATGAAAACAAAGGGACTTTCTGGCACCGAGGATAACCACCGTGCAGAGTTGCATGAATTTCCAACAGTTCAATAAACTTATGGAACATTCATTATTATAAGAGTTAAAAAAAATACTTTCCCAATTACAAATCATTTATCCTTTGATCGTTTTTTTTATTACCATACTTTTATTTAAACTCGATGAAATTCGCTAAGGCCCAAGAGTTCGAAGACGAGATCATAAATCGAAAGGTGGATGAAGACACATTTTACAATGCAACTATTGACCCATTGCACGAACACAAAAGCAGACTGCTGTCTAGACTAAAAACCTTGCACAGGTAGTTTACTGGTAGACATAATCTAGAGATCATGATACTGAAGTTGTTGATCAAAAACTTCCAAACCATAATAAAATGGAAGTTTTTTTGGGCCAAAAAAATTCGGGCTGTAGATAAACATCAGCAACCTAAATATGTTCCAGCGACTTCTAGGTCGACCGCTCGAGCGAAGGGCAATGAACATATGCTAACAACAGCAAATATAGGTTCAGGAAAAGCTGCAGATGATAACAATTTCTTTGGGATCGAAAATCTGCAGAAGGTGGAGGCCATAGGAGCGGTTTTCCAGGAAAAATATTAATCAAATGATGTAATGGATCCAAACCACGACCTGGAAAAATCCTACATTCGAAATGATAAAGAACACTGGCAACTTGAGAACTCAGAATTCACTGAGGTCAATGATGAAAATATGGCAAATGATTTAATCACTGATGGAAGCGAACTACCCCGTTCATTCTAAAGGAAATTCCTTCAAACTATGTAGTATCGAAGCTCCAATGGAACAAAAGCAGGAAATAAAGCCCGGGTGCCAGCTTTATTGACTTGAAATGGGCGATTGATTTCAAATTAAATATCTACAAAAACGATCTTATGGGAGCGTACGAAGACGACTTGATCGCGAACAGGTCAGGTCCAAAGATCGAGGTCATTACTATGCTCTTGCTACGCGACTTCAATAAAATTAAACGATTTTATGATGAAGTCGAAAGTATTCATTTTAGGAAGCCTTTGCGGATACCAAAAAGTTTTCGATCGTGAGACAACTTGGTCAGCCACTTGCTTGTCGAATTATAGTCAGATACCTTGAAATTTGGCTAGATCAATATTTGTATTACATGTTGCTCTGGACAGAGCAAAAAGTGCTGTCCTTACAAAAAGATGGCTTTATAACAGTATAACAGCCAACTCGATGAGGTTTTCCGTTACATGGACTAAGTCCGGCATATGCTTGTATTTGGATGTCTCATGTGATTCGAGCGTTTGAGAGGACCTGTTTTAGCATTTGTCTTCACTTGTACAGAACTCCATATTCGGAAAACATAAAATGTTATCCTAACGAGTTCTTGTACAACTCATTCGTTGTTTCCTTTCAATTCGGAGTAGCGTCATGATGCCGCGAAGTCTGTATGGTTAATCTTTGAACCATGGCCCGGTAACATAGTTTATAGTAAGTAGGTTGAGGTAGTGTTAGGGTACTTGACCACCTTATAAATTTCAAAAAATCGATTATTTTTTTTTGCATTTGCTTAATCCTTATACTTTTAAAGATCACCTCCAAAACAGTTTTATTTTTAAATTTCGAATGCGCGCGCTTGCAGCAGTCCATACGAAATTACTTTTTTTTTAATGGCGGACAGTCAATATCCGAAACCATTCCACTAGTACTACTTTTTTAGCTGAGAATAGATAGTGAGAAACAGGGGTGTTTTTTCAACTTTTTTTCAAATACATATCTACCATTTTTGTTTGGTGAATTGTCATGCAATGACCTTACTTTTGAGGATGCCGTTTTTATTCTTGTTTCAGATTTACCAATCCTGAGATTGACTGTCCGCAATGTGACACCATTTTTTTGAGGCCACGTCGTGGTTAGTGGTTAGAAAATGAAATTAAAAAAATCATGTATTTTTATATTCTATAAGCTTTAAATAAAAGTTTTTAAAAAACATCATTGTAATATCTTATACAGGGACTGAAAAAAATTTATTGAAAATGTTGTATTTTTAGCCTCCTAAAGAAGGCATCTTGCATTTTTTTTTTCTGAATGTACAACATGTCGAAAGTATTTTGTCAAAATTTGAAAGTTAATCTTTGCAAAACTAATGAAGATAACATCGTTTCAAGCGACCGGTCCCCATGCTCGATTTTCATAACTGCCTGGTAGGTGCGCGACCTTAGAGCTATTTCATGTGCAGAATGGAATGTGCACTTGTTTACGTGGACTAGAAAAAACAGCTGTGGTCGATAGTGAAGCTAAAACAGGAAAAAAAAAATAAAAAGGAAAAGTCTCTCTGGAAAAGGTAAACTCACCGTATATTATGGACGGGTCATCCGACGCAAGTCATTTTTGAAAAAAGTTGATTTGCGGTGAACATCCATAACTCAAAATCTACTTGACGGATCCTTTTGAAATTTTAAAAACTATTTCTATCCATAAATCAACAGGTAATCAGGAGGAGATTTTTTTCACCATTTTTTTTCTATTTTATGATAACAAATTCACCGAAATTTTTTTATCAAAAATCGCGTTTTGCACTCCAAATCCCGCAAAAAATAAAGGAATCCAAAAAAAGAAAATCTTTCTGATTGTCTAGTGAAACATGTCACCTTTTAAACGCATTTTGATTTTTTTGTTTCACATGATCCGGTAACGAGTTTTGGTGTTCACCGCAAAACAACTTTTTTTTGATGCGTCTCCGGAGATTCCCTATCACGGACTTATTAATTGATATTTATAATTGAAAGTTTTTCTCGAGATACTTCAGATGTTATACTATAACGTGTATATGAAATGCAACAACGCTTGGGGCTAACCACTGAAGCGATCCAGGACCGAGCATTATGTAGATGGTTCTGCGGTCTGCGACATTAGCCAACCCCATAAGCGGAGCAGCAGCGATGCAGTAAAAATGGGAAACTCGTTACGCATAAGTTCGTATAACGAGGAAAGGGTTAATAAAAGGATAAGAAGAAGAAGAACGTGTATATGAAATAAATAAAGCAAAATTATTCGTATCTCCGAAAAAAAAATCATAAAAATATACCTGTTTTTTGCCTTTAAAACCTACGAGTATCAAAAATATATTGCAAACAAATTCACAAGTAATGTCCTAAGTAAGATTTAAAACAGTAAGTTTATTCTGCACAAAATTTTGAAAACATCCATTGAAGAAGACAAGGAATAGGAATAGAAGAAGTGCAACGTCGAATCAAAGCCAAACGAGCTAAAAAAAAAATGATAGTCTACACTTAGCACTTTCTTATTAAGAGAGCTTGTAGTACTTTTCTCCGATAGAATTTTTGACAAGTTAGTCAAAAAATTATTAAAAAATAGATTAAAACTGAGAGAGATAAAAATGGAATACAAACTTGAAGTTTGGAAGAATTGGAAAAAACTAACAGGAACTTCCCAAAAGTTTCAATTAATGACCTGAATTAGATGAGGCTTGCAGTTCTTGTTATATTCAAGGAAAAATTAATTCACCTTTAGAAAGTTAAGGTCAGGTCTGAGATACTTCGTTTTAACGAAATTGTAGATTGTACCACACTCGTAGTTCTGGAGTGTTACTATTCCTTGCATAACCCAGATAATTCTGGAACGGTTTGTTTCAGATATTCGCAAAATTTGTGTTATGATTAAACCTTTTTTTTTGTAAAAAAATAAAAAGCGGCTAATTTCGAGAGCCTTTCAATAATATGTCATCATCACCTTCTTACTTAGAGGGGAGTATACCCCCCCCCCCCCCTTCAAACCTTTTTGGAACAGCGTCCGTTTACCATCTTTATTCTGTATTTTCTGAAGAGGGATTACCAGGAATAAAAACAAACCCATTTACTGCTCATCTCTATATGTCGATGCTACCACGTATGGCCAAAAAATCCATCCGATCAGGAATTCTTGGGCGTTTTGTGTCTTTAGTAGTAGTATGATTATTCGGGCAATGGTGGACTTAACCGGCCTAAAACGACTTGATAGGGGCCAATCAAATAGTTATTGAATGTTTTCAGACATTCCCATAATACGATAGACATGCATACATCTTGTACATGCTGATCATGAGACTGCTACATATACAGTTGACGCAGATTAAAAGTTTTCCTGGCGTAGCACCTTTTTTACTTCTTTTGAGAGCCTTGTTTTGCTTTTTTCTCCTTTGGCTTTTGATTACACGAGCCGCCTTTGTTCTTCTATGCAGTTCTGCTTCATAAACGAGTTGCCTTGATCGATGTGCTTGTCTGTACTCTTCATCAAGCCAGAGGTTTTGTAAGGATGCTCGCATAAAATCTACACATAAGTTGTGGTATCTATTCAGGGTTAACGATTGGCAAAGGTTCTGTGGTTTTTTGTTAAATAATTGCAGATTATTTCTCGTGTATTTTTTACGCATCACTGAGCAGACTTATCTTAGTACGATCGTCATTCTGCATTCAAAAACTACATGTCAGTGGAAATAAAATTTTTTAAATCAACCAAATCTAATACATATTTGCCTTTGTCAAATATTAAGCAGTTTTTACGTCTTTCCACCTCGAATTTCACAAAACTAGTCTACAATCAATCAAATCTTCTTAATATTACAATTTCCTTATTCTTTCTGCAGCCATAATTGAAACCCCTAAATAATCTGCTAAAGTATGACGACATGCTTACATTTATGAACACAAGCGTAATACCACAGATAATAAAGTTACATAAAGATCGCATGCAGAACAAAAAAAAGACAATTTTTTCAACGACAATAAATTTCTCAAACCTAAGGGTTGTTACATCAATTCAGTATGAAACCATTCAAGTTGTATAGTTGTGGATTTCAACCATCCTCCAGTGTGTTGTAACTTCGAATACACACATTTTTTTCATATTTCGTTTTGCTGCAACCCTTTATTGTGTTTTACGTCTCAATCGATCTTGCAAAAGAATATATACGAATGACTAACTGTCGCTGGTGTTTATCTGGATCGCTACACTTTGGTGTGTTTGTGTGTATACATTTATTGAGGAGGCACATCGTACATGTACATATGTATATATTTTGAGAAGGACGACATCATTTATTGCTCAGTACTACACTCTTTAACCGGGCTATCACCATTCGAAGAAAAATTAAAACATATAAAGAAATGCGTCATTTTTCAGAGTTGTTACACGTCCTTCCAACATTCACTTCAATTTTCATCCCAGTCCACCCAATCTCAATTTCCAAATACATCCCTCTATAAATATCGGTGCTAACTTATACTTGCCAGCGCTTTATCTTATATATTAAAAGAATTGATTAAAACTGTTTCGAGTTTGTTTGGCCGTTCTATTCAACCGATTTGTTTATTTTTATTTTTTAAATGAAAGGTATTATTGCCCAGATGAGTCATCAAGTATTGGATTACACATATCTTTTGTCTTTCGCAAGTTATCAGACAGAATGTGAAAACTACCCCTACTCAAGCTACTTGAGCATCCATATCTCGCATTCTAGTTATGATATCAACTTGCTCTTGCTCTAAGAACACTCAGGACATTCTCCTCTTTCATTTTCATCATTACCTACTTCTTATGAGCTAGAAGGTAACATATAACTAAACTTAAATAATTACCTCCTGTTTAATTTGGTTTTCTCCCTATTTTGTTCTATTCGACATCAGATTTCCTTTTTCCCCTTTCACCAAATTTCAGTCAGAAATTCCTCACGAAATGGGGAATTGCGCACAATCTGGTAAATCTTTATCATTTTACTCAGTGTCGATTACACTGGTATCCTGTGTTATAATTTTGCGACTTAATAAAATTTCAGTTCTTTTTTACTTTTTGTGTGTGTGAGTAGTTCGTTTGGTCTAGTATTATTGATTATGGGTCTTGGTATGAAGACGTAAGAAGGCGTACAGTGTATGAGAAATCAGAGACCAATTTGGAGACGTGTGGTCCTTCAACTACCAAGAAGAGACGACTTCCTGTGGATGAGGATTACGAAATAACGTCGGTTTCTTTAAGTTGACAAAAAAGCACAACTCTCTACTGTGGGTAAGGTGTATGAAGAATTTGAGGTAATTTCAATTATTGGTGATGGGAATTGTTTATTCGGGACAATTTCTAATTGTTTATATGGAAATGAAGATAGGTATACTGAGATACGCTTAGTTGTTGTTGTTGTTGATGAGTCTTATGGACAAAGTATTTGTAGCGTTAGTGATTATAAGCATGTGATGGTTATTAATGGGCAGAAAAGTGGGCATGCTTAATTTCAAAGTGCAAATAAGCTTTTTCCCGAATATATGTTTCGAGTTCATAGGGAAAATAATGATACAACTACTGACTAAGGTTCTGGTCACATCATTCATGATTTACTCTTTGTAGGATTAGACCTAGGGTGGAATCTTCAAGTAATAAGAACAGTCTACGTCGAAACACAAGTCTCTGGAGGATGTTTGAGAAAGATCTGACGGACTACTCATGGAAGAAATACATTCTGTTTATAGGTCTGGAGTGGAATCTGAGAGAAAAGAATGCAATATTAGAACTTTTGCCCACGAAGAAGGAGGGTACCCCATTTAAACTTTTTTTTTTAATTCATAACCGAGAACATAGAGAATAAATTCAAAAGAACTAAATTATCTATCAATTCTAATATATCAAGTAATGTTGCGGACCAGAACGGGGTTATCTAGTAAATATAAAATATATTGTTAACAGGAAAAGATAACACAATCAAGACCATAATATCTGAATCCACAAGTATTATTAAATCCCGCTTGTAAATGCGGTTGTGGTTCAGATGAAAACAACATAATTTCAACCACTGAAGCATCCAACAACATCGAATGCCCAAAAGTAAGGCCGAGAAAAACTAAACACATTCGACGCCTACCGAAATTCTCGGAACACTATTCTTTCCGAAGAAATAATATTTCATTCATCGGCCACTATTCGATCAATAAACATAATTATATCGCATTACTAGTTTTAATTACTTGGTTTTATTTAAAAAGAAATACGAGTATTTTACAGAAACAAAAGAAGCAGAAGTATTAAATGAAAAAAGATAACGATAACTTACAGCCAGAGCTCGAAAATAACTCTCAACCTTTATTTTCATTTGGTTTCTCTCTGAGATATATTGCATTGGGCATTGACATTTAGATCTTGCTCAGAGATATATATATACAGGGTGGCTGACTCGAACTCCAACTTTTTAAATTGCTATAATTATTTTTGCTTTTTGATAAATTTTATTGTGCCAAAGCAAAAAATGTTGGAAAATACATCAATTTTCAAATTGTATTAGTAGTTTTCAATATGTCCACCTTTGGCGCGAATAATGGCCTTGAGGCGGCCGAAGAAGGCACCGCACGCTGCACGCAAGCGGCTCTGCTGTATCATGGCCCATTCCCGGTGAAGTGCTTGTTTGAGGTGATCCAAAATTCGCCTTAAAAATACCCCAGACAGAGAAATCCAACGGATTTGCATCCGGAGAATTTGCAATCCATTGTGTAGAAGAAATCAAGTGTGGAACATTGTTTTTTAACCAATCTTGGTTGACGCGCGCTTTGTGAGGCGGTGCCGAGTCTTGTTGAAATGTCCACGGCCTCCGACTGAAATGATTGTTTGCCCAAGGCTTCAATACTGCCTCTAAGACAGTTTCACGGTATACGATCGCATTAATTTTGACGCCACGGTCCAAAAATACGAGCGGAGAGCGACCATCGGCGGTTATGGCAGCCCAAACCATCGCCATCGGAGCTGCCTGCTTTCTGGTGGCCGTCCGAAAGTGTTAATTTGCGAAGGACCTCTCTGGAAAGTAAACTCGGTCATTTTGTTTGTTGACATATTGCTTGATAACAAATGGCGACACATCGGAAAAAACCAAATTCGGCAACTCACCACTTTCGTGCAAGCGTAGCAACTCCTTCGCTCTTTCGACTCTAACTTTTTTCTGTTGCAGTGTAAGATCGTGTGCTTTTTTGGAACTTCAATGGCTTCAGCCCAAGCGATATGTTGAGCTCACGAGCCATTTTTCTTTCACTTCGACGCGGATTTCGCTCAATTCGAGCCTTCACTTTCCGAACCATTTCTGCCGATGTTGCTGTTTTTTTTAATGACCACCTCCATGGCGTTTTGGAACGCTGCCAGTATCACGGTAATGAGCTATGGTTAGAGACACAAATGATTCATTGACGTTGAGGTGCTGGAGGGCTCTAACGATAGCTACTTGTGGTTTTCCAGCCAAATATAAAGAAATCACACTATCACGTTTGAATTCCATCGCGGATAAAAATGTTTCAACACAACTGAGATGCAAATCGTTTAAAAGGCTTGTAAATAATAAAATTATCTGTCATGTCTCAAAATTTGAGCTCACTACCATGAACGGTTTGGAAATTATAGCAGTCTGAAGTTGGTTGCAGTTCGAGTCAGTCAGAGTGTATGTTTCGCTCCTTGCTTGAGATTTATTTTTTAATTTCAAATGTATCTGTTCTCTATTGACTTTTTTTTATAAAAATTAAATGGAACTGATCAACCTTAATCATTTTTCGACGAAAATAATACAACAGTGTTCAATATATAGAATTCAATAGTTGTCTTTATGTTTCGCATAATAAAAAAGTATCATAGGTATAAAAGAACGTTTTATCATGGGATCTCATATGGTGAAAATGTATTAAGAATAATTTTAATATTTTAGGAATTAAGTTTCACTAAAAGTAGACTCTCAGAGGTTTTAGAACTTAAGCTATACCTTTTCTCGCTTAAAATAAAATGTAAAGAAGAAAAAGCTCTTTCGACAGTTACTTGCGTTGCCGGAACGCCAAGCACAACCAATACCACTTCAAACCACTAACCTGCATTTCCGTATGCACGGCTTGCTAACTAAGCGACAACAGTAAATGCAATTTATTTTTTTCTCTCAGTGATATATCTCATTGATTTAGCAAAACCTAAAAAAAAAAATAAAGTAAGGGTTTCTCTCCGACCAAGAGCGAAAAAAGTACGGTAAAACAAATCGGTTATTGAGTGATCTTATTTCATAATCTCAACAGCAGAGAGTAATTTAAAAACCTTTGTAGAGGTTGAGAGTAATTTTCAAGCTCTGCTTACAGCTCAAAATGACTTTTATAAAAAATTTTGCGACGATTAACGAAAGACTATCCTGTAAATTGTTAAGAAGCGGAATTGTTGGGAAAGGAAATATTTAAGATATTGAAAATTACCTTGCACATTAGAGAAATGTTAAAATTTTGTTGTTTAAAATAATTCACACCCTCTTGTCTAACACACTTAACTGCAAATCCTTTCGATAAAAAAAATAAATAAAATAAATTTGAATTTCAAATAATAATTTAAAATATTAAGAAATAAAACAAAACAGAAAAAAGAAAACTTTCGTTCACATACTGTAACCAAGTTATTTTCAAAAACTTTGTCAAGTAAATTGTTTTTTATTACTATTTTTAAATTGTTTGTTTATCTATTGTAACATGAAATGTTTCAAAATACAATATAACAAAATGAAAATAGAAGAACTTAAAAGAAGGAAGAAACAAATTTAAATGTGTTAAAACTAAAATTCACCTAACGATGAAGTATACCGTTTTTTTTGTTTTACTATTTGCTTTGCTTAACTGTATTTATTTTTTTGTTATTCTATTTTATCCAACAATTGATATCAATTTTAGGTAGTTTTATTTAATTTTTTTTTTCTGATTCTTATCACATTTCTTTGGAAACATTATCAATTGTGTCTCATATTGTTGTTTCGAAAGCTTTTGTTAATTTATTTTAATATTTCTCAAATTTGTTATTTTTTTTTTTACTCTAATCTGTCTATAATTCTCTCATCTGCTTAAACGAAAACGAAAATATGAAGTTTATTTCTTGTTTATTTTTACCAAAGTCTCTTTTTTGTTTAAATTGTATTTTTGTTGGGGTGTCGTAATAGTAATAGTGTATTGTTTGAACATTATTTATTTTATTAGCATAGACTACAATGACTTTTTTCAAACTAGATGTTGAGAGGTTTGTTTAAAATAAACAAACAAACACAGTTATTAAAATAAAAAAAGAGATAAACGTTTAATATTTCCAACATTTAATTAATAAGAAAATGTATATTGTATGTTTTTTTTTAATTATTTATCCTTAGTTGAGATGCCCATTTGGATGTTTATTTTATTTTCGGCAATAATGTATTGTAGATGCCTGTCCATTGGCATTTAAATATCTCTCACATCGAGATCTTCATTTAGAGAATCAGAGTAAAAGGTGGTATATTTAGCTTATGAGAAGTTAAAATCGAACGAGGCACCATTGCTTCCACTGAACTGGAAGAATTGCCGGAACATTTGGTTGGGATCGAATTCTGCAAAAAACAAAAAAAATTAAACAAATATTAGAACTTTATTTCATTTTTAATTAGTTGTAAAATTATTTTTGTATCAGAGATTAAAAGCATTATATTCGATCGATTTTCATATTATTTCTTTGAAATTGCTCGATTTCCCTCTATATTTGTAAATCAAATGCCTTGTGCTCTACAACAACCAACGAGTATGGCTTTCTCGTAAACCAGCCCAAACTGATTCATGAGCTTAGCAGCAGGTAATGTTTTGTTCGAATACTCGCAAACAAGCCAACAGTTTGTGAGCATTTTCCAATACTCATGATCTTTAATAAAAGTTTGAGCCAAAATGCACTGCATATTATTTGTTTTTGGTTTTTGTAGGGTTTTGGAAAGAAGAGAGAAAGAAAATCTGATTATATTATTGCAATTTCACCAATTTGGGTCATGAATCTGCCTTTCTTTAAGTTGTATCGGGTTTTCCAATAGGGACTTGACAACTTTGAATTTAATTTGTGAACGCACTCTTTCACTAATCATCAGACTGTCACTGTCAATTTATTCAGTAAACTCAACATTTTCATCATGGTAAAGTACACGAACGAACAACGTCTGCAAATTATAAAAATTTTCTACCGAAATTCGGAGTCGGTGACTGCAACTTAGCGTTAATTCCAATTTTCGGTCGTAATTCTCGCCCTAGTAGACAGCCAATAACAAGTTTAGTGCAAGAATTTGAGTCTACATATTCCTTGTGTGATGTTGCCGTGTCAGTGAGGCAACGGCTTGGTCGAAGTGTCGAAAATATCGCTGCCGTTCAGGCGTCCGTAGCAAACGATCCAAATCAGTCAATTCCACGGCGTTCTCAAGAATTGGGCATCGCTCAGACCACATTATGGCGTATTTTGCGTAAGGATCTTGGTTTACACCAAGAAGATTGGAAGATATGGACTTGGACGACATGTGGTTTCAACAGGATGGTGCCACAAGCCAAACAGCACACGTTACAATCGATTTATTGAAGAGTAAGTATGGTGAACGTGTTATCTCGTGGTGGCCATATGAACGAAGTCGAGTTCCATTTATAAATTCAAGCCGATAATAAAGTTTTTGAAATATCTCAAATGGTTTGCGTTTTATTTTAAAAAAAATTTGTCAAGTCCTTATTGGAAAACCCTTTATTAATAAAGATCTATGAAGGTAATGGCAAGTTAAAGAAAGAAAAGTCTGAAAGAAAAACATTTTCGCAAAAACACTCCTATAAATCAGGGTGGTAATGACTGGCACACCAAAGCACTCCTGCTGGTTTAAGAACATTTCAGAACAAAAATCCTTAAAATTTATTCAGCAATTTTCGCGTGATGTGTGCAGAAAGTTGGAAAGCTACAGTTTTATAGTTATCAAGATTCACCTACCAGCCGAAATACCCCAATACACAAGCTACATTTATGTACGGGGTGGCGCATAAGAAACGTTAAGATTTAATTATTGAATGCTTTTTTTGTTTACGTATTTTTTTTTTCAGAATGAACTTTGAAAAACTTTGCACAGAACAAAGAACCAAAGTGTTTCAATTTTATTTTGAAAATCGACATTCAATTATTCAGACACAAAGATTATAACGAAATTTCTTTCATGTTCGAAATGCGCCCAGTGCTCCAACAATTTTCCGATTGGTCCACCGTTTTCAGCAACAGGGGGCTGTTTGTGATCTTCCGCGTGCTGGAAGACCTCGTACAGTTCGAAATGATGGGAACATTGCTCGGTTGCAGAGTATTGGGGAAAACCCAGAAACTTCCACCAGGCGACGTTGATGATGTCTAGCCGGTCTTTGCAAAGAATTTTAAGGCAGTTACACCGTTTTCCATAGTAGATTCAATTGGTTCATGAGTTGAAAGCAAATAATCCGCAAATAAGTATTCAGTATGCTCGGCGTTTTCAAGATTGTTCCGAGAGAACAACGAGTTTATTTACAAACTCATAATGAGGGATGAGGCCCACTTTCACCTCAACGTTAAAGTGAATAAACAAAATTGCAGAATATGGGGCATCGAAAATCCAAAAATAATTATTGAACATCACATGCACCCATTTAGATGCACAGTATGGCGTGGAATTACCTCAGAAAGAATCATTGGATCATATTTTTTCGAAAACGACGAACCAGGCAATGATTGAACATTTTTTTAAAGACAGAGATAAAGAACAATTCAGAATTGTGGTTACAAAAAGATAGAGCCACAGCTCACATAACTCGTCCAACTATGGCTCTCCAGAGGGAAATATTGGGCGATCGGATAATGTAGCGTTTTTCTGATTTTAAATGGCCTCCGGGTTTGATCGATTTAACGGCTCCAGATTTGTTTCTTTGGGGCTATTTAAAAAGTAAGGTGTATGCCAATAAGCCCAGAACCATACATGAAAAATGCTCTGGAAAGAGCACGTCAGGTCGAAGCAATCAATGGGCATCATTTGAGAGATATAATCTTTAAAACATAATGTAAACATATTTCCAAACCATAATCTAAATTTTAATAAATGCTAAGGTTAGATAAAATCAGAAAGAAAAATGTTGTTCATCAAATAAATTTTAACGTTTCTTATGCGCCACCCTGTATAAGCTCGCAAACGACTCAAATGTTTGCAAAGGATGGATTTTTCCTCGCTTTTTTCGAACGAGTATTAGATCAGTAAGATCAGTTCGTTTTAATCTCTGTTTTGTTTGTACAATTAAGAAGTATTAATATTCATGAAAAGTTTACTCATCAATAATACATCGAAACTTAGAATTTTCATATATTCGGTTCTATAAAAGTTGCCTTCAATGATGTGAGAGATGCAGTGTGAGCTTTAAGATAAGCACATACGAGTACATCAATGGTCTGTCCGCAAAAGAAAAGGACACACGTCTGGTACAGAATTATCAACAGCGGACATGCGACTGTCAAAAATTCTAGTTTATTTTGTACGAGGCCTTAATCAAATTGACCTCGGAAGCACTGCAAAACAACCACGTAATTCAATTTGAGGTTTGTCCGCAGAGCTACCAAAAGTGCTCAATGTTTTCCTGGTATCGGTATCAAATGATGCAATTTAACTATTTAATTATGTAAAGCAATCAAATTTACATTTTATACAAAGCTTATTGATCTAATCGACGGTCTTTAAAGTCCTTCGTTGGCATTTATCTACAAATAACGCGACCCGTTGGGTTTCACAAGCCTATGCGAAAGAGTTTCAAATCAAATATGAAGGCGACAGCTACCTCGGATAAGATCCCCAGTTGGCGACCCCTATAGACGTGACTAGCAGAACAAATTTTGGGCATATCCTGGTATTTGACACTTTTTATAGAACACTAAGTGAAGGCATTTTATACTATAAGGGAAACATCCAATTCAACTCACTCACTTTTGAATTCACCTATGTCAGACCTATATGCGCGCATTCCCCAACAGAGTAGACAACGAAGTCAGTAAAGAAGGCTTGCCTGCAGCGAGGACGAGTTTTCCGACAAGAACATCTGTCGGCCTTCTCATTAAAACTTGACAAGTCAGATGAGTGATATTATGATAGATGCAGGATTGCATCCCGTTTCTAGACGACTGCACTTTTTGTAGTGCTAACTTTGACTCAAATCGCTTATAAGTAGAAGCCGGGATATTAAAATCAGTATACATATATTGCCAATATACTAATATACTGCAGTATATACGGAATATATTGAGAGGAGATGTGGCTTCGAACAAATACAATTGCAAGGGATCGCCAAAGCCTTTATCGATCGCCCCTCCCTCAATCTCTCTGATAAACGTAGCATCAAGAAGGGAGTATCAATGCTGCGATGAGAACTGACTTATGGTTCATTGACTCAATATGCACTCCCCAGCATATTTTATAGAGTACCAAATCACCTTTATTGATTTCAAAATAGCCTTTCTATAAAAACACCTATACAGAGCCATGACAAGGGAAATATCATCGAATCTTTTAATATTCGGTGGGCTTTAAATGTACACCTAAACCTGGTGATTCAGGCGGTTGGGTAGAAATCGCCTCTGATGAAGAGACTCAAGACCGTTCCGTCCTGTAAGACATCATCGGAAATAACATATTATCAAAAGTAAATAAAAAAGAGATTGCGCCAAAATTGACGGTACAAAAAGGACGTGGCAATAAATCTATAGTATTATAGAAAAAAATTACGAGTTTCAATGTCAAGGCCAATTAACAGTTTATCATTGTTCCTAATAATAGAATAACAAATGCTGGATTACGAAACTATTAAACAAAAAAAAAAAAACACTGTGGCGCTGGCGGCTCGTTGTTGGCTATGGCCTAGCTTCTTAACACTCATTTGTGTTGCTCATGTTGTCATTTTTGTCACATCTTAGCGGGCCTACGGTTTATCGCCGAATCCGAACGGCACTCCTTAGAAGCTTTTTCTTAGGCAGTTTTACTTACGAGAGTTTGCCATTGCCCGCCGAAAGTGTGATGACGATCCGAAAAATTGTTGGCGATGCCGTGGATAGAACCATGGACCCTCTGCGTTGTAATCTAATGAACTAAACATCGCGCCATCGCCACCACCGTTATCTAACTATTGGAGCGCTAAAAACTCCCTGATAACTTAGAATATGTGTGTAAAACTTTGTAAGGTGTGCCTTGGTTTGTGAATACAAGAAATCTGATAGTAACGTTTTATAGAAACAATGGACACCAATCTACACTTTCCAATAACTTGTGTGTTAATCAAAATTCATTAATTAGTTTGTAAAAAAAAAATTCAAATTATTACCTTGTTCCTGTTCTTCGATATCATGGCCATTGTCATATCGCATCTTTTTTCGTGTATCTGAAAGAATTGCATATGCCTCGCCGATTTCCTTAAATTTAAGTTCTTCAATTTTTCGTTCTTCTGGTGTTGAATTCGCATGCCTATCTGGATGATGTACAAGTGCTTTCTTACGATACGCTTTCTTTATTTCATCCTCTGTTGCATTCTTAGTTACACCCAGAATTTTGTAATAATCCTTCCTCTTTGATTTTTTCAATGCAAACTTCGCTTCACGAAGGAGGTTTTTGATTTCCGAGGTTCTTTGAATTTGGAGCGCCGCTTCATAATCAGCCACACATTCATCATATTTTTCAAGATCATTGTAGCATCTGGCACGTAGCAATAACGCTTTCAAATACTGTGAATTTATTTCCAACACTTTTGAACAGTCAGAAATTGCATCTCTAAAGTTAATTAATTTTGAGTTGACCAATGCGCGGTTGTAATATAACTTGCTATTAATCTCCTTATTTAAGGGATCAATTTTCAAAGCTTCTGTGTATTCAGCTAGTGCATCGCGGAATTTACCTGACTTAAAGTGCACATTGCCAGTCTCTTTTTTCTCTTTCAGTGATTTGGAATAGTTGCGCATCATTTTGGATTTTTTGTGATCTGGATCCAATTGTAAAGCCCGTTCAAAATGTAAGATGGCTTTTTCCAAATTGTCACTATAATACAAGCACAATCCGCGAATGTAAATGGCATCAGCCGATGTGGTATCTATTTTCATTACACCAACGGCAATATCAACTGCTTCATCTGTACGCCCAAGGAAAGCTAAGCATTCGGCTTTCATTAACTTGTATTTAAGGCAGGCGGGTGAGATCTTAAGAGCATTGTCCAAATAATAGACAACATTTCTGTATGACTTTGCATCATAGTTTGTCTGTACGGTCTTTTCGATCTGAAGCAATTGTTGACAGAATTGTTGTTCAGTTTTGATAGCGCTGTTAGAAGGATCGATTTCTTCTAATTTCTTAATAGCTTGCTCTGTACCAAGGATATCACCCAGGACAGTACAACATTTAGCTATACGAACGTAGGCTTTCTCAAATTTCGGATCAATACGAATCGCTGTACGGGCATCATTCAAAGCACTCGTATAGTTTAATAACATCATGTGACATGCAGCACGATTGCCATAGTAAGCAGCCGAGTCGGGACATAGCGATATTGCATCCGAGTATAGTTTCAGCGCAGCTTGGTAGTTTTGTGCTTTGTAATGATCATTACCTAGCTTCTTCTTCTCCTCAGCAATGCTAGAAAATCAAAAGATAAGCCAATATTAAATTTGATACGAATTGTGTTGTATGAAATAATCAAAATAAAATTAATATAAACCGAAAAGTTAGTACAGGATCATCCATTTTGTGCTTCCGAAATAAAACACACATTTATGATTTAGATTTCGATGAAATTTCTATTTTAATATATCGTTTGGATCTTGCCATTATGAATGAAATGAAATGTTCTATACATGAGAGTTCTTGCAGGGCTTGATTCTGACAAGGTAATTTTCGATGACTTTTCGATACATATCAGGCAAGAATTTGTGGCTTTTGGATAGCCCCACAAAAAGAAATCCAATGGTGACACAAATCGATTTTGGTGGCCAGTTCACATCACCATGTTGTGTGAATTGTGGCACCGTCTTGTTGAAACAACATGTATTCCACATCTATATTTTCGATCCCAGACCAAAAAAATCGGTTAAAAATTGGCTATAGCAATTAGAATTGACAGTAACGTTTACACCTTCTTCCTTTTCGAAGAAGTATGGACCGATGTTCTTGCATGGACGAAATTACACACCATACAGTTAATTTTGAGTCAAACACGGATAGCACAAGGGAACAAAATTAGACTTTTTTTTGTTGCATGGAATTTTATAACTGTTGTTTACTAATTCAAGGTCGCTGATTTCAAATATAACCTCAATTTTTCTCTAGCAGCTTCAGTTTTTGAGATACAGCTACCGGCCATCTTTCTTACTAGTTTCGCTTAACTTTTATAAAACCGATCTGCTTTTTTTTTAAGTTTTTTTTTACACAATGTCCACGTCGAGAAATAACGATTCCAACTATTTTTGTAATATCTGCGGTGAATATACATTCAAAAATTGTAGACTTAGTGTGTCGGAGTTCGCAAAACAGGTGTATTTGGATTATTTTGGACACCCGCGATAAGTACTGGGTGCCTAATATGGTGTGTAAGACATGCGTCGAGTCTTTAAGGTTACGGGCGAATAAGAAAAGACCCCATTTCAAGTATCAAACACCAATGATCTGGCGGGAACCTTTGAATCATCAGGATGATTGTTATTTTTGTGTGGTGGATATAAACGGGATTAACAAAAAAAACCGGTGCAAATGGTTTTACCCTAACTTGATATCCGTTACTCGACCAGTCCTGCACTCTGGCGATGCGCCGCTGCCGGTACCACCAGCATCTTCATCTACACAAAATGATCACGACGATCACGAAGAAAAAACCCTTCAAGTGATGAAAGTGTGGCAATTGACTTTAAACCAGATATTTCTTCTGAGCCTCGGCCATTTAATCAGGAAGAGCTCAGCGCATTAGTCAGAGACCTTGGCATTTCTAATAAAGCATCGGAGATTCTAGCTTCTCGATTAAAGCAAAGAAATTTTTTAACCCGAAAAACAAGAATTTCGTATTATCGTAAGAGAGAGACAGACTGGCTTTCATTCTTTTCTGAAGATGATGACTTTGTTTACTGTTCAGATATTCCTGGTTTATTGACAGCAATGGGAGTACAAAGTTATGATCCAAATGAATGGCATTTATTTATTGATTCCTCTAAACGTAGCCTGAAATGTGTACTTATGCATAACTGCAATAAGCTGGGTTCGTTACCGATTGCACATTCAACTAAAGTCAAAGAAGAGTATGCTACTGTAGCTTCTGTTATGGGCAGAATCAAGTACAACGAATACAAGTGGCGAAAACTTTAACTGTCATATGACTGATATCGAAAAAAAATTCTGGAATGAATTCGTTGGGATTGTAAAAAAATTTCTTGGAAACAAAAAGGATGGAAGCTATGCGGAGCAAGTAGAAGAGATGTTGTGGAACTTCAAACAGTTTGGATGTAATATGAGCATCAAAGTGCACTTTCTCCACAGCCATTTAGACCGTTTCTCTGAAAATCTTGGTGATCTGAGTGAAGAGCAAGGGGAATGGTTCCATCAAGATATTCGAACTATGGAGGAGCGGTACCAGTATCACTGGAATGCCTACATGATGGCGGACTACGGCTGGAGCATTAAAAACAGCCCTTGTGAACCAACCGAAGGAAGAAAATCTTATAAAAGAAAATTTTTTTATATGTAGTAGTTGTTTTTTAAATATTTTTTTAATTAAAATATTTTTTTCTTGAAAAAAAAAAAACGTTTTTTTTTTATATCTCAAAAACTAAAGCTGATACAAAAAACTAAACTTTAGATCTAAAATCAGCACCCCGAAAATCTATAATATTAGTCATAATATTGCATGCAACAAAAATGCTATTTCCTTGTGTAGTCAATCAATTCTTTGGCGTATTTTCTACGCATTCCGTGGTTAACTGGCTTCAATTCTTGAGTTAATTTAATTTAATAAGGGTATGTGTGCAAATCCATATAAAAAATACGCCATAATGTGCCGCAAGACAAGTCCAAAGGAGTCGATGATTGTTAGGCCTTAAAAAATACGTAACAGAGCCAGTCTCTTCGTATTTTTGTGTACACTTTTGCCTATATTACGCTCAGATTTCGACCATGAATTGCTCGTAATACGTAATACTACTCGTAGTACAGAATCACCATTTTTGTAGTAAGTTTTCACAATTCTAAATGATCTATATTGTAAATTGGCAAACCCTACTAAAAATAGGGATACAGTCTCGGATAACATTTCAGTTTGACGTTTGTGACTAAAACAGGGATGTCAAAACCTGACCACGAATTGGATCGTTCTGCACAAGTATGATCTACAAAATTTAAAACAAACACAATACTCCAAACGAACTCACTAGAATTATGTCACTTGCTTTCACTAGAAGTGACATGACGCAGGCATTGCAGATACAATAGTGTTTAATGTCTGTCACAACTAGTGAGTATTCACTGTAGCCAGCTTTATTTTGATCGATTTTGAGACGTCTAAAAATCACGTGTACAATAAATCACGCTTTGACGAATAAATTCTTTCAAAATCTAATAAATTTTATGATAACAACTCTTAACTCGATGGTTTGCATATCGAAAGTTGTGTGTGCTATTTCACAACTTAATCCATGCGCTGTACGATTATTGTTTGCACTTGGAATATACGCACGTTAAAGGGCTATTAAAGGTTTATGCATGTGGATACTCGCGACATCTACATTCATGTTGAATTCACGTTTGTATGTATGTGACTATAAAATTAGAAAGTTGAAAAACGAATAAACACCATTTCCCAAATTGCATTAGTGCACATACTAATTTGTCTTCTATTGAGGAACAAGTTGCGATCGACATGGCCATCGTTAGTGATTGCAAAGAAGAGATTTATCGTTTATTCCATTGATATTAATCATATGCCCTATGACAGGTGCTTTAATGAGAAATGTTAAATTTCTCTTGTTTAACATCAATTTTACATTGTATTTGGGAGGTAACGACTTTAAGCACCAAGTGGCCCAACTGCAGAGTCTTTAAGATAAAGACTTTCTAAATAGACACTGGACTATCGCACATCTTTGGGAAAATATCAAATATTTATTTTATACAAACAACAAAGAGGTTGTCCATCTGCTGATGTCGGCGAAAAATAAATATACTGCCTGTCCTGATAAAACTTGGCACAATACGTAGGCATAGTCATACATTACATCAATTTTAAGCAAATTCATTTATAGTTTTTTTATTGGAATTAGTACAATTTTAATCAAGCGCAATGCTCGTAAAATAACACTAAATACGCATTCGCCATCGAATAGGTTTTTCATCAGAAATACCACTTGTGTTGGAAGGAATTGGCATAGTATTATTGGTACCGTTAAATGTAACATTTATTTGAAGAATAGTCAGTCAAAAGATCAATCCAAGGAAAAGTAGTCTGTGTAGTTTTGATGTACCTACATATATAGATTCGCACAATTAATTAATCCTCATTGTCATCCTTAAGACTAGGGTCTGAAATAATTTCGTGATTTGGAGAGATTCATGCGATTTTTGTTATTCTGATTAGCTAGTATTTTCTTGCATTCAAAGACTAGTCGCATTTCGTCTGATTACGTGTGTGAATGTTTCGTGTTGTACCAAAAACCCAATATAATTTTCCCGTAAATTATTTGTATTCAATCAAAATAGGATCGATTGGCATCTCTGACATTCTTCCAACGTGATACAAGGTCAAATATTTCTTTTTCGTAGAAGTGCTGACTTTTTAAGGCATTCAAATCTTCAAAGGTTCTTATGACCTCTGCTTAGTTCCGGAAGACCTTCTACTGGCAAAATGAATCCAGATTGCGGAAAAAATGGTAATCCGTTGGGAAAATATCAGGAGAGGAGTTTGGCATGAAATATGTCGATTTCCTCACAATATTTGATAGCGTTTATCGTTTCTCCTGGGTGAAGAAATGAAAAGTGGATTGGTCATTTCGTTGTTCACCAAATTGTCGCCATAACCTTTTTGGGTGAAGATCGGGCCTGGCGGTGTGTTTTGGCTTTTCATCTGCATCCAACCACTGCCCAGATCTTTTACGATTATTATACAGTATCAACTTTTCATCACAGGTGACTATACGGTACAAAAACGGTTCAGTTTGGTTTCTTAATGTAAGCGATGCGCAGATTTTCAGGCGCCGTAGTTTTTGGGATTCGTTCAGTTTATGGGGTTCCCGCATATTGAGTTTCTTTATACTTTCCTATGAGAGAAAGGTGTCGACTTATTGTCATTGGGGATACTCCCATGTTTTGTGCCATCCCCCGCACCGATTTCGTTGGATCCGAAATTCACCGTGGCTCTTAAAACATAGTCATCAACTAAGGTTTCCGACTTCTCACGTGGTTCGTTTTCAAGGCAGACAGGAAAGGAAAGAAATTCTCCCGAACGAAACTTTCCAAACCAACGTCATATAGTGCGTTCGTTCACCGCTACATCCTTAAATGCGTCATTAATGTTTTTCATTGTCAATGACGCATTATGTCCCATTTTAAGTTCGTAAAGGAAGAGGGTTCGAATTTGAACTGCCGACAATATGGTACTTGTTACGAACCCTTTAATTGTTATAGGTGTGCTTGCCTCGCACCACTTTATTTTACAAAAAAAAAGAAAATTTAACGTGAACATCTGTGTCACTCGAGAACTTTTTATTTCCGACTGAACGAAAATCGGACATTTTATGTGGTACAAACCAATAATTGATAATCGATCAGTAAGTGGGTTTGCCAATCCCACTTGAGAGTCAGAGACTCATTACTCTTAAAATCAAAGAGTAGTTTAAAACAAGGCTTTGGTCAACGTCTCCAACGCTTCCTTCCACCGAGTCATCGATAATTTTTTCGATCTGTGCTATGCTTTGCTCTCCCACATGTCTATTTAGCTTTGTTTTGTATGGGGAATACATTTAAAGTTTATGTGCTTTAGCTGCTGAATCCGTTTTACATTTTTTCAGAAAAATATATTTGAGAATTGAATTGAATCTTTTCCTGTTTGCTAACAATACGGAGTTGCAACGGGCAGAAATAATCTAAACCAAACTTCAGGCAAATGTCCCATGAGTAGAGTAACAGATTTGTTTTTTTTTTACTGCGCTCAACGCCTTCGAATACCGATTAGATCCATGGAACCAATAGAGCTGACGGAATTCATGAAAGCTGAGAGCATCGTTCAGATGGTGAAAACTATATTGAAAGTGGTAGACAGTGATAATGAAAGTGTTATGCGCTTACGTAAACGTTGAAACTGAATTTCTTAAAAGGCCGTTGCGAATCATTATACTCCGCTCCAATTAAGAAATATTTTTATAAAATGCTATGTGTAGAGCTCCATGGGAAGAAAACATCTCAACACCAACAATCATTTTAGCAGTTAACTCGATGTTAAAAACAAAGAGTCAGCTGACTAAGGTAACAATTGAATCATCATTCTGTTGTACGTCAGACAGCAAAGTTTCTTGATTAACATAATCGGCTTCCGGTCAACATTAAGTAATCAATTTACCACTAGTCAACAGAAGCTTGAAGTTATTTTAACGTTAGATAGGTCAGATAGAGAAAATATTTGTCAATCACAGGTCTATAAAGTTTAAATCAACCTCTACGCGCAAGTGAGTCTGTAAAGATTCCATCTAAGCTAAAAATAAATTCTAACTGCAGCTTAAATTTGGAGATTTTCCAAAAGACAACACAAAGTTTATAAGGATTTCTTCAATGTTCTTATTATGGTAACAGATAATCTCAGCAGCTTGTACAAAACAAGTACTACAATAAATATATGTTATACAGACGAATCATCTGTAATCGCTATAAAAGCCATGTGGTACACACCCATCAATACGACAAAGCAAAAACGGAGACATTCAGTCTGCTTAAGGAGATTTTTTTTTAGTAGCTATTGTTCGCACTGCTATTCTTTTGTGCGTAATAGCTTTAACTTAACTTTTTTTCAGCTGTGATACTTGAAGTGCTAGGAATTGACCATACCACCTGATGCGTCATATATTATGAGCACGTCGTCATCGGAGTTATCTTGAAAGTGACTCTTCGACTTACGATGACACTTAGGGTTATTCCTTATCTTACTACAAAAGTCTCACAAAGTCTTCTTTTCTTTTATGCCTGTGTTTTGTTCTGGTAGAAAAAAAAGAAGAAAAATAGGTAATACTCAAACGCAAACACAAGAGGCACAATCTTTCAAAAGTCCGTCCAATTACTCGCAGACGCCGTCGATATTGACATAATTGGAAAAAAGCAGCGTGATGTCAGTGGCGCCTTTGCGAGTATTGAGACGGTGGCGGCGAAAATCGGTTTAGAGGTCAATGAGGGCAAAACTAGTTTTTGCTGTCAACGGACACTGGACACCGACGTCTCGGACAGAACGTCACCCTTGACAGGTATAACTTTGTGGTAGTTAAGGGCTTTTGTCTACCTAGGCTCGGCTATGAATTCAGACAACGACACCAGCGCTGGGATCAAACGAAGAATAACTCTTGCCAATCGCTGCTTCTTTGGGCTAAGAAGGCAATTGACTAGTGATGCACTTTCTGGAACAACTAAAGTTACTCTATATATGTACTTAACTGCTCTATGGCCCAGAGGCATGGACATTACCAAAAATGGATGAGAGTGCTCTTGGCTGCTTCGAGAGGAAAGTTCTTCGAGTGATTTTCGGTCCCGTCTGCATTGACAGTAAGTGGAGGAGGAGATACAACGACGAACTGTATGGACTGTACAGCGACATCGACCTAGCCAGAAGAGTGAAGATCCAATGGCTGGGTCATGTAGAGCGGATGAACACCAATGCTCCGGTCCGAAAAGTCTTCGAATCCGCCCCCGAGGGACAATGCAGCAGAGGAAGACCGAGACTCAGGTGGCGCACGCAAGTGGAATGGGACCTCAGCCAACTTAGCGTGCGAAGCTGGAGGCAGCTAGCACAGGATCGAGCTAGCTGGAGACGCTTTCTGATTGAGGCCCAGGTCCACCCTGGACTGTAGCGCCACCTAAAGTTAGTAAGCTAATACATCGGCTTATTCTTGATGGATAAATGCCAGACAAATATAGAATCTTCGACTCAATTATACGTATGTGTTGAAAAATTCTACCAAAACGATACGTTGCACCTAAGTACTCGGTAAATGACCCATCATCATATCGAATTCAAAGACATCTACCGATGTGTAATTTAAGTTTTAAAGTTCTATGTCTTCAATGAATCACGGAATTATGACGAATACTTTGGTGGCTTTGGAAAAACCTATTCCACAAGATATAAAAGCAGTGGCTTAATGGAGTCGGTTGGAATATTAAACAGGTTTTAAACTTTGTCGTCTTTCTAGTAACCAGCACAGGTTTGGGCTAATAAAATTGGACGCACGCGTAGGAGAATTTAATTCTTAAGTAAACATACATACATATATGGTATGTACATATGTTTCCAAAATAGATGTTAACTGATTTGTAGTGCTTTTTAAAACTAGTTAGATGTACATATGTGGCATGGATTGCTATAATTATATTCAATAGATTAATAAGTAGTTCTTTGGAGATCAAAAATGGTTTTCGACTGCCAATTAACTGTATGATACTTATATCAAATTCTCAAGATGAAGTTTAACCATTAGTAATAGAATTTCGGAAAAGGAAAAATTAAAAATATGGGTAGCGGATCTTCTTCAAAAACTCATTATTTCATTTCAATTCATAATCATGCTTTTGCTCTGTAATGTATTGGGTATATAACTTGCGGTTTTTTTTTTCCAAAATTTGAACGTTTATTTAAGAAAAACATGTACAATAGTATTATTCAAAGTATTGCCCATCTGAAGCTATGACTTTTTCCCATCTTTCTGTTCTGGCAATTTGTGGATCCCATCCGAAAACAACTGCGCCGGCTTAGCAGCCAAGAATGAATCAAGCCAATTTTTGATGTTCTGCTCTGATGTGAACCGTATTTCAGTGAGGGCGTTCTGCATCGACCGGATCAAATGGTAGTCAGAAGGGGCAAGGTCTGGGCTATAAGGCGGGTGGGGTAAGACTTCCCATCCCCTGTTTTCCAAATAGTTCTTAACCGGAATAGCAACGTGGGGTCGAGCGTTGTCATGATGGAAAATTATTGCCGTGTCTGGTCGCATATTCCGGGCGTTTTTCGGCTACTGCTCTCTTCAAACGGATTAATTGTGTTCGGTAGCGTTGTCCGTTGATGGTTTCACCTGGTTTTAGTAGCTCATAATACAGAACACCCATCTGATCACACCAAATACAGAGCATTACCTTCGCGCCATGGATATTCGGCTTTGCAGTTGATTTGGCTCGTTGGCCGGGTTTCACACATGATTTTTTGCGCTTGGGGTTATCGTAATGGATCCATTTTTCATCACCAGTAACAATCCGATGCAAAAATGACTTCCTTTTGTGGCGTTCCAGCAGCGTTTCGGACATGCAAAACCGCCTTTCGACGTCTCACGGCGGCTTGAGTTCATACGATGAAATACGAAATACGATGACTTTCGGCAGCAGTTTTCTTCATATTAAAGTAATGAAGAAGAACTCCCTGCAAAAACACTTTTTCAGGCAAAAAGTTCCACATATTTGAGTGAAAAAAAATTATTGTTGTTTACGCTTCAAATGAATGACATATACTGAAATGACGCACAATGCCAGTAGCTTTCCAACGCATGTTCCAATGGAGTAATAACAATGGAATAATACAAGTTACGCCATCTCTTAGCAAACCGCACGAATTAAGTTATAGACCCAATAGTTTGACATTTATTAGCCTGCGTTGCTTGAGTAAATACAGACACATTTGGGGATTGGCATGAACAAAATAAGCCCTCTACTAACTACATACAGTTGCATGCAAAAAATGAATGCATGTTTCAGAAATATCAAGTAATGCCTCTTATTCCTTATTATATCTTTAGGAATGAAGAAAAAATATAGTTATTCCAACAAATGTAAATATACTTCACCGTTTAAGAAGTACAAAACCAAAATATTCCTGACTAAACTAAAAATATTAAAGAATAAAATGTGTTTGCTGGATTTACTCAGTTTTGCACGTTTCGTTTCATCTGCAAAAAGTACCGTTTCATTTTGTTTTGTTTTACGTGAAACTGTGTATTCGACTTTATTCTCTAAGTAACACCAGAACTACATAAGTGGACGGTAGGTAATTTAATGCTTAAAGCTAGATATTTTTAATAAAAAAAATATCTTAATAGGTTTAATACAGACAGAATGAAAAGAATTTCTCTTGAAGTGGAAAACAGCATCGTTTCCATACTTAAACAGAAAATTTCTTCTAGACTTATTGCAAAAAGGGTCAATGTTTGTCAACGCACTATTCTTTTAGTGGAAAAAAAAAAAGTGTCATCCGCTGATAATGTTACAGGCCGGCCAAAACTTTTAACAGATGCCGATGCACGTTTAATGGAGCGCTGAATGAAAAACAAGGACTACAAAACACCTGAATAAAAATGTCAGCGAGTGCACCGCCAGAAGATCATTGCGCAGGATAGGTTTGGTGTCAGCAGTTCTGCAAAGAACATAAGAATTGGACAACCTAAGACTAGAAGCGAGTAATTTGGTCAGATGAGACGAAAGTTAATCAGATGGTAAAGAATATTACTGGCATCGACCAAATGAAAGCCTACAAAAATACCAAGTTAAGGAAACGATGAAGCACGGAGGAGGAGGCCTGATCGTGTAAGGTTGTTTTACGTGGTGGAATATCGGGCTTATAGTGAAAATAGAAGGTATTATGAAAAAGAAGCAATACCTTGATATTATGCGGGCCAATTTACCAGAATTCGTTGTGGAGTGCGCCTATCCTATTCACGAAATAGATTTTCAACAAGACGGCAACCCAAAACACACATCGAAAATTGTACAAAATTGGCTTGAGGAGAAATTATTCGAAATGCTTAAGCGGCCAGCACAGAGCCCGGATTTAAATCCGATCGAAAACCCGTGGGCTTTAGTTAAGAGAAGGCTGGCGCAATATGACAATCCTCCAAAGAATATTAATGAGTTGTGGGTAAGGGTACAGAGTGATTAGTGGAAAGTATGCCAGCTCGAATGAAAAATCCGTCTATGGACTAATTATTAAAATAGGAAGAAGAGTTTCTCAATACGTGGACTCACCGTTCAAGTCTTTATCCTTCGGGAAACTTAAAAATCTGAAACCCAAATTCAACGCTTGGGAATATAAAAAAAACAAACAAAATATTTACAAGAAGTGCCTTGGGTGTACACTATTAGGATAGGCAATATCCGGCGTCAATATTGCGATGCCCAACTATCACTACACAGGTGTGAAGGTAAGAAAAAAGAAATACTACAGGGTTTCGCAAAATAATTCATCCTATCGGAAGATGTTATAGTTTTTGCAAATGGCGTCGTACGTCAATCATATTTGACATTTGTGAAGTAGACAGCTGCAGTATACAAACAGGCAAGCAATGGAGCGTGCATGAATTACTGTCAAGCCATCCTCAATCTCAACAACGAAGAGGACGATTTTGTGTCGAAAATTACGACAATAAGCAAAATCTTCGTTTTTGGGGCACTGAAAATCCGCGTGTGATGAACGAGCCATTACATCCACTCAAAGCCAATGAGGAGTGATTTGGCAGTATTTTTTTTGAGGACGTAATCGGCAATACGGTCGCTGTTACTGGCCGCTACAGGGCCATGATAAACGAAGGGGGGCTTGGTGAACATGCGGTTTCAACAAGACGATGCAACCGCACATACAGCACGAGCCACAATGGATATTGTGAAGGAAGCATTTCCTGGTCGCGTAATCTCCCGTATTGGAGATTTGGCATGGCCAGCAAGATCGCCCGATTTAACCACCCCAGACTTCTTTCTTTGGGGCTACTTGAAGTCACGAGTTTATGCCTACAAGCCTCAGACAATCGCAACCCTTAAGTAGAATATTCGACAGGAATTGCGGAGTCATGGAAAATGCGATAAAATGGGCACAAATATGTATCAACACTGGCGGATATCATCTTTTCCACTTAAGAGGTCCAAATAAAGATTTCCACCACTCAAAATCTTTTTTGTGTTATTTAGTAAAAAAGTAGTTCAAACACGAAATTGAATGATTAATTTTGCGCCACCTTGTATAACAGAATTGATTTGGCGATCGCGAAACCCCCAACCTATTGTCAACAATCCTTACAATCTTGCATTCCGTGTTGAAAATTAGCGGCTATCAGAAATGCCCCTGACTTTATGAAGAGTGCAGAAAGGCTCATACCTATCACTCTGAAACAGCACTACATAGAAGTACTATATGAGTATGAGAAGCGACCGATCCAGGCAACACGTTTGGACAAATGTCTAAAGAACATGTTCAGCAAACAAGATCCGAACAGAAACGTGTTTCCATTGCTGAAATTTTTTTCAAAGAATTTGATTATTGCAGGTGTGAAAGCGAACTCTATGACCTGTTCTGTGACATCAACGTATTTAAAAAAATGTTGCATCAGTATTCTGCGGGATAAGACATAGGTTCACCAAAAGCACATACAATATACAGTGGCTTAAATTTAAATGGAAAACAACGAACGCTAAAAAGTTCAGTGTCGGAGATAAATTCTGACGATCTAATCATAAATTCACTCACAACTCATAAACTGCAGGCTGCATTGAATTTTGGTCCAAATCTATTTTTTTTTAGTTTACAACAATCACAAAGCTACAACCCACTCAATCGCTCAATCGGAAGTGAAAACAAAATAACTACAAACCCCAATCCCAATATTATGAACTTCTTTGTTTGTGGCTTGGGTGTGCCACAAAAATTTCTTCCACACACTCAGTTTAACTGCCTTGTGTACAAGGCAGAATATTGCAGGGCTAATCACTTTCTACAGATATCGTTAATTCACACGGTTCTCTGAGTTTGATTCATTCGACTTCAACTGTGAAACATGGGCACAGTTATTATATGCACACATATGTGTATTATTAAAAGGAAAACTTTTCCAGAATTATACCACAGTCGAAAATAAACATTTGATTCAGTTTTATACTTAAAACGAATATCTATCATTGGCAATTTAAGTGTATGGGTACTCAATCTACATACACATTCGTTTGTTGGTATATTTATCCGATCGATAAATTTCATTGATAACGATTAACTTAATGGTTCCGGGGAAAACTATTTTCGATGATAACACGCGTCTCTCACCCCGTTACAGAAAAAACCGGCTGAAATACACCCTATGGCCCAGCCTCGCAATGTCAACGGAACACGTTTCGTTATTTTTTTTTGTTCTTTCTTTAAATCTGCCAATTCTAGAACATCTCACATTATAAGAATTCCTTTTGCTCATTTATTTATAATTTTCTAGCGATTGACCTGAATTTTTAGGAACTTTTTTTTCTTTTCTATTAAATGTACACATGCACACACACCTTCTTATGTTACTCCTTCTCATGTCGCCGAAAATTTTTGTAGTGCGGATTTACGAAGAGTTCAAAAATTATGCAATTTACGCGTTGGGTTAACTTAAGGATAAGTAAGACGACGAAAACATTAACATAACGACTTACACTACCACCATCTAACACTACTGCTATCACTTACTAAAGCATAACTTCGTCTATCGTGTAAGAAGTTGAAAACACTTGTTGAACTCCTTGGCACTATTGTGTTCCCGATTCACGAAATTGCACCTGAATACGCGCTCGGGGATTTTTACTATAAAGCACAGAATAGAAAGGAATTCAAAATAAACAAGCTAGACACTACTGAAGAGCGACAATGAAGTGACACACCAACTGCAATGAACGCAATGACTATGATGACAACGCTAGCAACTGCGACTGCGACTGCGACACACGACGGATAGAAGTTGTTGTAAGAGTATACCCTTACGACGATCGCAAGAAAGTAATGAAGAAATTCAGCACACTCACATTGGATGGCTGGCTGGTTGGCTTGGCTTGGCTCACAATTAAATTAATAAATTGGGCACACACTGAGCGGTACATAATCGCTCTGGCAAGAGCAAAAAGCAAAAGCAAATCCCGCAAAGAGTCAGAGTCAGAGTCATATGAATAACGTATATGTGTATACGCTTAAAAGTTCTCCCCACACCCAATCTCAGTGTGTTGTGTGTATGGACAGACGTTGAGCATCAGAGATAAGTTGCGCACAGTTGCAGTTGAATCGAAGCTATTTAGACTGACGCGACTTCAATGTGTGGTGTCTATAAATAAAGAGTAAGACACCAACCAGTGTAGACATAAGACGAAGACAAATCGAAAGAAAGTCCAACGTGTCTATCAACCGGTAGAGTTCGACGAGTTGTTAGCCTTTGGCAAAGTCTATAGCATCGATGTTGACCGATGGTCTTGGTCAAATTGGTCAAATACACCTAACGACAACCATACTCGTACATTTGTGTTTTCCTCTTCTCTCAATTACACTCTCTCTACCTCTATTTTGACGCTTCTTTTCATTTGAGACTTTTATTTTTATGCATGGCTTGAGGCGCTGAATCGCGACACCAAAATTGTAATCGTCATCAAATTTTTTTTTCCCAACACGCTCCCTCCTCTCTTTAAATTAATAAACGGTAAATAGTTAAAAAAAAAAAACAAAATGAAAACAAAAACACAAAAAAAAAATGCGGCAAGCTATTGCTTAGTCAATTTGTTTTTACTTGTGAGCACTGAGTAATTGATGTATTCGCGAAAATTAGAGGGAGTCCCCTTCGCATATTCAGTTTTTACCAGGCGCGCAGTTCGTGTAATTTTTATTATAAATACTTAACTTACAAACACATATGTATAAAATATTTGTTTTTATTAAACATTTTCATTTCTCTCATCCATTATGATGAAAACAATCAACACCGGAAATATTGCCGGATTGAAATGGTAATTGATTGTGTTGTTGATAGTGCAATAGATCACCAATAGGTGATTTATTAAAAAATATTGGTAAATTTAAATTAAAAAAAAAAATTAATAACGCATACCGATATACGTTTGCATAAAAATGAATTTGGTTGAAAAGAAGTGAATCATTGAAGATTTTGATATTTTAATCTGCTATTCGGGATCGAAATTTTGCTTTACGACAAAGAAATATGATGAGTTCAGCTTCCGAACAAGATAAGGACGATTTGCAATCTATTTGAATACCCACATTGCACCTATCAGCACAGGCATTTTAATGCGTATGCGTTATTTTTTACACCGCATTGAAAACTCTCTCTCTCTTTCTATAGACACTTGGTACAAATCATGTCAGCCTATTGGTTATAACCTGAAGAATCAACATCTTCGTTACAATATTGTTACTTGCTCAACTTTAAAGTCAGTTTGATTAACTGGTAAGTTTCTCATTTTCTAAGCCATTCTACTCCTTGTAAATTTCTTTCAATGGAATTTCTCAGTCCTTCGAAGAAATATGAGTAAGTGCTTTAGTGATAAAGTGGCGAGTACTGTACCAGGCTACAGCTTAATGTGAGCGTAGGCGAAATATTCACAAAGGTGGATCTGCAGTGTCGTCGTAGCCTTAATTGCAAGTTTTACAAGTTGTTGTATCACCTATGCCCAGCACACTAAGTGCTCAGTAAAGGTGTAGTGCCCCTTCATGATGCCAGTAAGCATTATACTGGGACAAAAGAAAAGCCGCCGACCCCTTAGAGATGTCGGCAACAAGTATTTGTTTGGTCTGTCGGTTATTTTGACTGTCATGCCATTTCCAATTGGGCTCGTTTAAAACCCAAATGTTAATAGAAGCTGTAATCGAGAACGCAGGCAAGCCTAATGTACGTTCGGTTCTAGAAAAACTGTCCTGTGCGGCTTGACTACCAAGTTTGTTTGCGATTTCACTCCCCGTAGTCTCACTGTAACCTGGGATTATAAACAAATTATGCCTGATAACTACGTTCAGTGAGGTCTTGTATTTATGAGCTAGCGTTAAAGTTGTAAGATGGTTCTGTAGAGCTACGCCACCCCAACCGATTTTTCACAATAGTTTATTGTCATCGAGATTGCGTTTATACTCATATACTCGTATCTATTGATAAAACAAAATAAAATAGTGAAATCTAAACCTGGCTATGGCGCGATAGTTACCTCATTGGATTATCATGCAGAGTCTGGGTTCGATTCCTGGTTGGGTCACCATCAATTATTCAAATCGCCATCACTCTTTCGGCGGGCAATGGCAAACTCCCGAAAGTAAAATTGCCTATGAAAAAGCTTCTAAGGAGTGCCGTTCGGACTCGGCAATAAACGTATGTCCCGCTCAGATGTGACAAAAATGATAACATGAGTAACACAAATGAGTGTCAAGAAGCTAGGCCATGGCCCAACCGGGCTGCCAGCGCCACGGTGTTTTGGAGCCATTTGTTTAGATTCGACTATATTCCATTCTTGGCCAAAGCAGTTCTGAACACAGGGAAAGTCGATTTCGTATTTTTTCTGCAGTAGGACGCACTTCTTAAGGCGGTAAGGAGCTGTGCCGTGGGTACAACTTCAAAATCATAACTATTTTTGAGCGACCAGTAGCCTCGCATAGTGATACAAGAAGACCAAAAGGTTTTCTGCGTCTTCAATCTAACTATCCAATTTTTGTATGAAACAAAGAACAAAGGAGGATTGTGAATGGAAGTACATACTAGGTGGGGTGAAAAGTAACCTTCTTTACCCCCAGAATGCGCTGCTACTGCAAAAAAGGTTATGGTGCCTTGAAGTCCGTTCATATTTAGGCAGACATGCCAAATTTCAGTGCGATACTGTCGAAGCCGGCACGAGTGATCTGAGGCGGCCGAGGGAGGCTCAATGGGTCGGAAAGTTTATGGCGTCGGTTTTCTGGGATTGTCATGGCATACTCTTCGTGGACTACCTCGAAAAAGGAAAAACCATCAACAGCGAGTATTACTGTGCATTATTGGAGCGATTGAAGCCGAAACCGCTGCAAAACGGCCTCACATGAAGCGAAAAAAAATTTTGTTTTTGCAAGACAATACGCCGGCGCATAATGACTTACGGCTCCAATTGCTGTCGCATCCACCGTATTCGCCCAATTTGGCTCCCTCGGACTATTATCTCTTCTCAAATCTCAAAAGATGGCTCATCAATAAAGAATTCAGCTCACGCGAGGAAATCATCGACGCCACGGAGGAGTATTTTGCAGACCTTCCAGAAAATTACTTTTCGGACGGGATCAAGAAGTTGGAAAATCGCTGGAATAAGTGTATCAAGCTAAAGGGGGACCATATTGAATAAAATAAAAAAAACATTTGAAACATTTTTTTTTTTTCATTCCCAAGGAGGTTAATTTTCACCCCACCTAGTACATACATAGTATTGCACTTAGAGATTTTGTCTCAAATTTTTTGGGGCTAGGTAAAATACCACTTATTTTCGTCAATAGTCTTAAAATGGAACTGAAGATTAATGTAAGAACATTAAAAAGGAGCGGGGCAAATAAAAGAAATCACAGACATCTGTTGTAGTAAGTGCATCGGGCGGAAAGGGCATAAAGAACTTTGGCAAAGAGTAGCAATATACTGAATTTTTCTAAAATATCTCACGAATTTTTAAATGAGAAGTAAGAAGATCCGACATATGTTGTGTCGTAGTTGCTGTGAAAGCATGGACATTACCAGTCAATCCGCGAGACTATCGTTAAGTCACCAGTACTCTACGCTAAACAAATAGCCCCAATGGAAAAGTAAGACATTGGAAATAATATGGCACATACTTGCTCAAGAGAACGGATTAATCTCAAAAGAAGAAACATTTCCACGATCTCAAAAATAATTTCGAGACACTGTGTCCTTTTAAATCATGCGTAACGATGAAGTGTCCCTCAAAATGATTTCTATGGGAGAAGCAGTGATGCAGAGGAAAAGAATTCTGCAACTACTTTGGCTTAACACATATTAAAATGAATTCCTTCGGCGAAACCATATTTCTAAGAAAACTCCAATTACCATCTGCCACTCAAAACAAAGAACCAACAGCATCATCATTGATTTCCTTATGCCATACTCGCATGCTTCGGCGCTGAAAACAACTCAACAACGAAGGCCGAATTTGTCCATTATTGCTGTGTGGCAGCAGTTCTTTTACTTATTCCACGTACTCGAGTGAAGATAATTGTTTTTGTTTTTTACTTCAACAAGAATATAATACGGAGATTAAATGTTAAACGAAATTTCAAACGCGGTCACACGCCGAAATTTTTATCTGCGTAGCACCTAGCATTTTAGCAGTTAAATGTGATTATTTTTTTTTGTCAAAGTGTTTAGATAAAATACATGAAGGTTTGCAAAATTAGAATACGCAAAAGTTCTCGCATTTGTCATAGTCACAGGTTTAGTTTTACTTCAATATAAATGAACAAAATCAAAACCACAATCAAACAGTTCAAAAAAAAATGTTTAATGCGTTGGAAAAGTTAAAATAAAACATAGCACAAATCAAAATGAAATTAAGAAACAAAAAAACAGTTACTATCGCTTTTCAAAGAAAAATTAAAAAATAATTTTGATAAGCCAAAATAAACTGATTAAATGATTCATTATTTGCGTAATAGGAACAACAGTGTTAAGTTTTCACACACACATACTTGTAGATTTATCGCAAGTGCAGATCAAAGAATACTAAAATACTTTGTGAGAAGATTTTTTTTTACTTTGATCGAAATTATATACCGAAGAAAAATACCTATGTTCAATGTACAATATAAAGAGAATAGTTGAAGTTTTTTGGCAACACCAAATAGACGAAAGGTCAATATTTTTACTACACGACAATTTTATAATATGTACAGCATATACTAAAACAGCACGTGTGTTTTTTACAATATCAGCTGCCAACTTCATATGTAAAATAAGTTAATTTAGCACTGAGATAGGGACGGTAGCGGAAATGTCAACAACTGTCTATGAACACAAGGACTGATGTATTGTTGTCTGATTTAATAATGTTTTCGAACCAATTAAAAAAAAGTTGTGTTTCTACGAAAGACTCCGCACAAAAAATAATAGAACCTGTCAATAAAATCGATGAGTTCTTTTACACTTACAGATGTCTGTGTGGTCAAAACTTCTAATAGGTGTGTGAATGCAAAATGTAGACTTTTTTGCTTAACGAACTCCTAATCATCGCAATGCCCCTGATACTCGTATGGTTGACAATTAATTTATCAGCAAAACACCAAGTCCTTTTTAGATTCTTGAGGTGAAGGAAAACATTGTCACTGCAAGGTCAATGAGTCTTTGCAATTTTTTTTTGCAACGATGTCCCACAACAAAATTTTTATGCCATGTGTGCACTCATGTCTCAAATGACACAACGCTGCACTGTAGTGCCACACGAGTAAACAATTGTTTTTATATTTTGTATGTTAGAGTTACCACAATAATTTTTGTAAAATAAGCATAATTTTAGTATTTAAGTTAGAGAAAGAAAATAAAGTTTTTTGAGTTGTTCATCACCCACAGACCTATAGAGTTGTTATTTCCCCCCACCAGCGGTGAGGAATAGTAGATCTACAACTGGAATGACTTTTGCAACAATAACTGATTGAAAAACGAATCATTCGGTTGGAGGATACCAGTTAAAGTATGTACGTTCTGGATATGCTAGGGTTCCATAAACAAAACCTCATTTATTTAAACAACATAATAAATGTATTTAATGGTCAAAGTATTTGCCACTATTAGCTATGAAGTTTTCAATTGCTATTGAAGAACTCCTCGCCAATACTTGTCTTTTGAGTTCTACCATTTAGCAAGTCAATTCTTAAGAACGAAGGTGGTGTTCCGAAAGTTCCGAAATCGAAAGGGCTCAAATCTGGTGCATACGACGGGTAGGGCAGGACTTTCCAATTAATGTTTCCCAAATAGTTTTACTTGGTTTCCAACGTGTGATGGAAAATAATTGGTGCGTGTCTTTGGGCTTATTCTGGCCGTTGTTGCTTCAATGATCGAATTAATTTTATCTTTTATTGACAGTAGAAATCCCCAGTTTCGCCAGGTTTTAGCAGTTTTTTAGTACGAGTACACCATTCCCTTTTGGTCGCACCAAATACACAGTATAACCTTCTTTCCGGGTTAGTTGGTCTGGTTTTACAAATGATATTTTGCGCTTGGAATTGTCGACATAGATCCATTTTTCATCGCCAGTAATAATTACGTATTATAATAAAACATTTTCAATTGTGACAATTGGGCAAAATTTCTGAAATCACGTTCGTCCTTTCGATGTTTTTTTTTTCAATTCATATGGAAACCAATTTTCATTTTCTTTGGATATTTCCCAGAACTCTTAAAAGTTTCAGAATAATGATTGCAATTCTGCATTTTCAAATTTGTGCTCTGGTCTTCCACGGTCTTCGTTGTCGATGTCGAATTCAACGCTTTTAAATCGAACGAAACAACGTTCACAAGACCTTTTAGCAGGTGCATGGTCATCATAAATTTCCAATAACAATCGATGACTTTCAGCAGCGGTTTTTTTTTTAAAAAAAAAAAGAAGCAATGTAACAAAATTTTCCGCAAATGGTCTTTATTTGACACCAAATTCTACATTTTCAAGGCAAACAGGAAAAAGTTGTTTTTACAATCACAACCTATGACATACTGGATTTTAATCACAGATGTTTACCTTCCAAAGTACCATATTACCATTAATACAATCTGATTTTTACGCACTCATATAAGTTGGCGCATGTTTCTCCACAAGCTACCAGCAGAACTTTAAAAATGGGGATGTTTAAATATCACATAGTATGTACTATTGATTACTTCACCAAGAAATGAAAGCACACAAATTGATTTTAGATATTAAGGTCGACGGATGAACTCTTAAAAGAGGGCTAAAATTCCCTAAAGTTATAGCAACGTATTTTAAAGATAACAATAGGATTACATTGATTTTCTTAAACAGTTCAAAGGTTGAACGATTAGTGGAACGACGTGAAGATATATACTCGTAAGTTATGGAAAAAGTCGTTGATATAATTAGACTTGTCGCCCAATCAACTAGAAATATTTCTTTTATAGGTCGAAGTGTGACCGACAACCTAGATTTGTCGATTCCATGTCGATTTTCCATTTGGCATATCACAAACAATACTCCACAGAATTTTGGATGGTGACTTGGGCCATAAGCCTATTAGGTTCAATAGGACTTCCGAAAATCAGAAGTGTCTTGACATGGCTGAAAATGCACGAAATTGGTTAAAAATTGTTGAGCAATGAGACACATTTCAATCTTCGAGGTTTTGAAAATTGCGTTATTTTAGGGCTTAGAAAATCCAAAAATGAGTGGACCCTTTTTTCTTTTAAAATGAAACGGCTGTAGCTGTTACGGCCAATGGATTGTGCTATCAAACCATTATCAACTAATTTTTATAGACTGTGGCATATAGCGCCACACTAATGAGAAACCAATTTTACCAAAATAGTCTGAATAACAACCTTTCTTTCACCTATTAAAATAAGAATCAAACTTAAAATGTCCCAAAAGAAAGTTTTTATACTACTGAGTACTGGACGTGGGGCGGATGTCAATCGATTAGCCGGGATTCAGTTGCTATGAAGCGCTATGTATTGTGTATGCGCGAGTTTTACAAAAATAATGAAGCGGCGGGAGTTGCGCAAATGTTGGGCAGTTGTTTACCGTTGTTGGTGATTGTTCTATCGGATTGCAACAAGCCCCTGACCCAAACATCAGAAATCCTAAGATTTACTTAAGGTCCACTATCAGCATGTGTTCTTTTTTGAAGATGGAAGACGACGCAAAGTTACAGTCAACTGATTGCTGTATATCGAGATATTGGCGCAATTTTTGGGTGGCTAAACTTTAAGACTTTCCTGGTTTTACTTAAAAACTTTATTAAAGTAGACAAATCAACGTCACACAATTCTAAATTTTTCCCCAAAAATTAATATCTAAAAAATTTTACATAAATTGGCCTCCACGCAGCCTCGGTTTAAGACCCATGGACTTTTTCTTATAGGGTTATCTTAAATCAAAAGTGTACACCAATAAACCGGATTTTTCGATTTAATTAATTCGTACGTCCCGAGCGTCATAAAAAAATGTGGGGTTCGTTTAAACGAGTGTTGGGGGTACTCATAAGTACATTGAAAAAGGGTCAGAGAGCAGCAAGTTGTTTTTTATTTTATATTACAAGTTGATATTTATACCATATTATAGATTAAAAATCAGATAAAATACCTACAGACTGGCAAGTTGGAGAAATGCAAAATAATCCGTGGGCAGAAATTATAATATGTTAAATTTAGTTATGTGAAACCGACTTGAATAGAAATGCATCAAAGTGGGCTGTACACTATTTATGCGTAGTACCTTGCCATCTTTGATTTAATATAAATGTTTTATCTCTATGTATTTTTCAACTAGAACTAAGTAACAGTGGAAAAGGTCTACTCTTTAAGAATACGTAGGAGAGGAAACCAACAAACATGACTTACGACTACGAGTATTTTTAGTACTCTTTTCATCACATACACATATACCTCATTCACTTCGAAAGCCATTTTACACTGAATTCCCGGATAATTAAAATCGAGACTATTATATCCCATTTATCATTTTGATTAGTCGAATAAACTATTTAAAAAAAAATGCGTCATACCAAAGAAAAGAATAAGTACACAGTCTATGAACCTCTCAATTCATATTTAGTTGGCAATCAATCATCCGAAGCTTTTTTTTTCATTAAAACAAATACGTAGTATGTATGAAACTAAGAATCATACTTGAACGTATATATTTTTGAATTGTTTCACTTAAGAGTACATATCATGCTCGTTTCACATCGCCCAGCATGGGCAATGAACAAACTCGTCAACGTAAGTGCATAAACAATTTATCTACCCTCACCATAAAAGCGAAACATAAGAAAAATTAAAAAAAAATAGAAATAAAAAGCAACAACTTAAGTATTGTAGCTTTACTCAATGGAATAAATACTTGGCATTCCAGGAAGGAAGAGAAGACGGCACCCCAACCTTTTGTCATCAAATGCGAGTACTTCCTCGTGTCTATGTGACCGTATCGCTCTGTATTTAGTCAGGAGCAATGACTTTAGGTATTCAATTCCAACAACAAATAATTTAATGACCTCAATTACTTATTATACGTTTGTATTTATCATTTCATTTTCTTTGCTATTTGCTTCTATTGTGACAATTTTCAAGACATTTGTTTTCTGCAAAAATATTGTTAGCCCCTCGTGTTCCACTTTTGTCCGAAATCTATACATTTACGTAGACCATTATCTCGAAACGAATATTCTTTTGTATAAATCTCTTTAGGCTCAGACCTTCACGGATTAACAAAATCTTTAACAACAACAAATAATACACTATCAATGTTAAGATTTGAACTCTTGTTCATAAAAAAAAACAAACAAATAAATGTAACACATGCGAAGTTAGAGTATATACTCTTATCAATATACTCGTATGTTTTGCGTTTGAAATGAATTATGTTGATAATCTCCTTCTCCAGTATTAACTTGGTCGCGCATGGAGAAGCGTTGAAACATACTCTATTTCTACATGTTTCTTATGGTTTGCCTTCTTATCCTATACCCTCAGGTCTAAACGGTAAAGAATCGAACAAATCTACTGTAAGTATAGATACAAAGCGATTGTACTGCAGCTGAACTTACATTTTAAAATTTGGATTGAACTAATATCCAAATTCGATCTCGATGATCAAGTATCTTCTAAGGAAATCACTTGTATAAATCCCTGTACCAGCGAATCAAAACTGTAACACCAATTGCAGTGCTGAATACAAGAAACAGAAGCAGTACATACTGTGTAAAGATATTAATCTAAAGTTTCTGGCCTTCGGACATTTTTCATCAAGAGAACCGAACGCTATTCTCGATAAGACCCATGAGAAATATCATAAATCGGTGTTAAGGTCGTTTTAGGGTAGTTCAACGTAAAACTAGAACGGGATAGTTGTCGAAAATCAGGGAGGGTCTGCAATAGCACGTCTGGCAGTAAACTTAGGCTGAGTATAGTAAGCCGGTGCAAAACTTTATCATACCGCTTCAGGACGAGGTTTCAGACCGTCAATTATTAATTTTTTGAATGGTCAAGCACCTCAAGCATATAATTTAGAAATCATCCGGTTTATTAGAGATTGGATACTGCTCAGGCTCTGGACAATAAGGACTACAAGAATAAGTCAGATTCTTGCGAAAGAAAACGACGGCTGACACATGCCCGAAATAGGTTACGGTGTTTAAGAGCCTGGGTAACTTTTTGACCGCGTAAAAAAGAACTAGTTGTAAGAGTGCATCAAGCCTCGGATTGTAACAGCCCCCTTGTTTAAGATCAAGACGCTGATCATACACGGAATATGAATTGAGAGTATACATCTGCAATGATCGTATACTATACACACCTGGTGCTTCACTAAAAATTTGCGGTCCAATAGATACGACAGAAAGGATCAGATATGCTAAAACCAAAGAGAATGTGACATTTATTACCTGGGCATGATGCAGTCTCTGTCATTTGATATCCAATATTCGCACACCAGAAATATACATACACATGTGTACGCCCCCTACCTTTGAAGATGAAAACACTTAGGAGGACCATCGGCTCCGTACCTATGTAGTACGATGTCAAAATCATCTCGGAAACTAATGGTAAAAATCGATATGAAAAATATCTGCAGAGGATTAGTCGGAAACTACAGCCTTTATAACATGACAGCAGATATCGTCTTCCTGGTAATCGATTTTGCAGCAGCTCGTACTAGAGTGACATGCAAGACTAGGTAGGTTCCAAAACTACGAATCCACATACCAACATGGATTTTATCAGACGCTTCATTCGCTGACGGATGTGAGATATGCATTCAGCATCCTGAATGTGCAAACAAGCAGAAGGCTAAACATCTACTGCTTGTTGCAGCCAAATTGAGAAATATCAACAGAAAAAGAAATAAAAGGTTGGCAGCCTTAGCACAACTGGAGAAGCTAAAGCTAAAAGTGAGGGGCCTGGAAGAGACACTGCGCTTTGAATTACTATGAATTACAAATGCCAAAAATCTATAGAACTAGTATCGGGGGGGAAAAAACGATACAACCGTGAACTCTATGAGCTGTTTTGAGATGTGAATGTAGTGCAGAAACCCAAAACGTTGATTATCCTAGCTCAACCACAGCGAGCGAATAAACAACACTGCTCAAGAAAAACGCATCTTCGAATTTTAATTCGCATATTCAACATGTTGTCTTTTTTATATGTGCAACTGTTTCATATAAACATTCTTATCAAATTACCTGCAATGGAATTTTGTTCAAAGTAAACCTATTGGTGCAAATATCTGATATCGTTCATGGATCCCATCTACAAAAAAGCTGACATATATTGTATTTCTTAAATACTTTTGTGTTGGTTTTTTCCTATTAGTAAATGTAACCAGTCTACATATGTTTCTAGATATTGTATCTAACTTTGTAAACTCTTTACTTGTCGCTTAAAAAAAAAAATGCTCTAGAATATATTCACGTAGTCATCTTGATTAAAGATGACTTCCGCTTGCCATATATGTAGGTATTCTTCCCATCGAAAATGCCTCTTTTTATTGTTTAATTGAAAATAAAAACCGTAACGACTTGCATCTGGCATCAATGGCATTCAGTTGTCGCAACAATGGTGAAAATATTTCTTTTCCGAAAACGCCTCCGCTTCATTCGAATCGTCCATGATTCCATTATTCGAATACAAAAATAAAATACGGAAATACTTAACGTGTTTTCTCACCCCAGGATAAAAGGAATCATATTCTTACATCCTCATGAATAAAACAAAAAAATACGAGTATGCCTGCATTTTTCATCTTGTTTTCATTCTCCTTACAACCTCAATTGCTCAACAGATACTACAAAGTTCAATGGGAGAACTGTGTAGGAGATGAAGCCCAAGGCAGTGTAACAAAAAAAAAAAAAACCTATGTACTCGTGTGTCTACAAATTGTACATCTCATAATCTAACAGCACGAAAATGCCCTTGACATCTTGAGTCTTACGTTTAGCTTTTGGTATTGAAAAATAAGGTCAGTATCTCTTAGACATTTGTAGTTGCCATTCATGTACTCGTACTAGTTGTGTCACATTCACTTCAGTTGCAGAGTTAGTTCCACTTTCAAGGATTGCATCCACTTGACAAGAAAAGAAAAGCCTTTTATCATTCCATAATTGGAGGGCAGAAAAAAAAAACGAAAAACAAAAATAGAAAAATTTTATAAAAAGGAGGAAACTTTGAAAGTTGATTAGAAAGAAACGACTAAAACCGTTACCGGAATGAACTGTCTATAAAATTGGCGAAATTTAATAAAAGACCTTATTTCGTCTGGTACATGTCATTACCAACGTATTCGTGTAAAAATAGAAAATATGAAGATTGCCTCATGGCAGGTTGATTTAATGAGTCAGCTTCTCGGTCCATTTGTGGTGATTATGCCAAGAAAAGTTGTCTTTCGGCAGGGAAACATTCTGACAACCGGTTTTTGTTCATTTCCTATGACTAATTGTATAAAAACAAATTAACATCTTAATTCCGGTAATGATGAATCTATTTCCAAGCAAATAAAAACAGAAAAAACCGTTAAACATTAGAAAATCAAGATTATGCCATTACCTGGTAATCGGGTTACTAAGAGAGAGAGAGTTAATTTAAATCACTTGAGGCCGCGAATTAAATAATAAACATCTAAACGAAATTATTTCATTTGCTTACTATGTATTGTTGTACGAGTAGATGTCGTGCATTGAGTTGGACCCGGACCCAGACTCGTATTCTTTGAGTTTAGTACTCATGCTCTCATACTTGTCTGTGTGGGATTTACGTACTTATTCCCGAGTTGATTGTGGGTAGTTGGTGGTTGGCATAAAGATGAATTGCTCTACTCTACTCTGCGTTGAAATAATAACTTATTTTCTTTAATTATATAACTGAGAGTAACCAAAGTTAAGGTTAACATGGTTTATTTAATTTCCATTGTGTTGAACGATATTCATTACCAATTTGCATGACATTTCATAATAAGAAACTGGGAGTATGGTTTTTTATGAGTTCAAAGACATTCAGTGAATGGAATCATGTTGATCAAAAGATGAAGGGAGAAGATGTAGGTGGAAAATATTTGTGTTATTTGTATTTGGTATTAGGCGTGGAGCTAATTGTAATTTAAATTTATTCCTATTCCCAGTGAAGATATTTCTATGCCCTGGTTACAAGTTACAAGTAAACAGCTCATAAAGTTAAGGTTCCCAGCTAGGTGAAAACAAAACCTAACAGCCATTTGCGGTTGAACTCTTGCGTGCGCCATTGGACTCCGTAATACAATAGTTCAAGTAGTTTTCTGTTTGGAATAAATATGTACTTTTTGTCTACTTAAATTTGTTTGACCAGCGTTGCATGTAAAACAGGACATTGCTCACTTGAAACACGTTGTGGTGCTACTTTATTTCCATCAGTAAGAGTTTCCGCACACTATTTAGTACTTTTATGCTTTGTTTCGAATTTGGCAGCTTTTTTTCGTTTGACCTAAAAGATGTGACCTACATGTTATGTTACATGGAGATTTATTAGATAATTATTCATTTATTCGTTTAAACTTTTGTTGTTGAACTATGGAAAATTTTTCAGAGGATTTTTGTGATTTTCAAAAGTTTCAAAGCATGGATGCAGGAATCTGTTCTTTTTTTTCAACAAGCAATGTTTATCTGGACTGCATTAGTTTTAATCTGATAAAAACATACAACAATACGTTGGATGTTGTCATGTGTACTTTTCTAGGTCATGTGAATTTTCACTATGTCCACATTCTGATTCATTTTTTGGTTATTTTTGGAAATTGTTGGTTATTTTGTTTTTTTTTTTTTAACTTTTCCCATGGCCAAATAAATTGCTACTGTCTATGTAACTAGACTTTACAGGTTACGTTTAGCACTGATATATTTTTGTCACTTTTATCTGTTTTATTTCATTTGCATTGTAGAAGCAGCTGCTATGTTGTTGCCAAAAACACTAAACAAAACAATTTTACTCATAACAAAGCTTTTGTTTGTTGAAAAGTTTTCCATTTCTGAAACAATGGAAAACAATGCACGTGAAAAATTCGATACAATTAATTGCAATAAATACCAAGGCATAGATTATTCGATCAATGAAATGCACAACTCGTGTGACCGTTTGCATGCCTGTGGTTTCCTTCCGTATATTGAAACTTTGTATGCGGTTCATTTCTTAACGATAACGTGAGCGTAACTACTCGTATGCACGTTTTATGTTTCCATATCGAAGTGTTTCGATGTAGAAGTTACCTAGTCGTACGAACATATGTATACTCGTATGTTGTTTGTGAATGTAGTATCATTTATTTATTAGATTTGTAGCTTCTTATACATTTATAATAAATCTGCCATTTACTGCTTCTCGTTTTTGCTTCTAAGTCCATGTTTTAAATATTTTCTAAATATGCCCTTATGAGCTTTAATCTACCATTACCATTACTACCATTATACCTACCTACCATTATTTAACAATAACATTTTCTTAATCGAGCGACTTACCAAAAAGTTCAAAATTCAAAACATTACTAAGTATATTGCCCTTCGGCTTTAAATGTAGAGTATCTTACGACCAAACTTATCTGACAAATGTATGTATGCGAATACACCATCCCGAGCACAGTCACCGCTGAAACTTACCGAGGCCAGAACGCGCTGGTTATCTCTCAGACGCTCAAACTCAACAACAACAAAAAAAAACAAATAAAATTTCCCTTCCGATTGAGGTAAATGCACTTCTCTGCTATTTATAACCTGTGTCACAAGCCTTTGCTTAACAGGACCCGGGATAAAATCTCCACACCCTCTTGTGGAATGAAGCCTGTTTCTTTTATATGCATTCTAGCCAATGTAGCCATTTTTGTGGTTCTGGTCAAACTTGATTTCACAAAAACATTTTGGGCGTTCACATGTTAGAAAGGTTATATATATTGTACCAGAATTGTCGAACAGGGACTAATAGATAAGGTATATCCGAATTAATTTTTCATTTAATTGATTTTCGGAAAAGATTAAACTTTACGTGCAAGGATTGGAGAATTGCTTTCAAGTCCAGATTCGCTTGTTTTTCTGCGTGTTTAATGTTCACTCTCGTTGTGGCTTTACCCGGTCTACTGACATTAAAACAAACGACATATTGAGTGACGTTTAAAATCCCTTTTTATTTTATTGAACTTTCTTTCTAACTACCCGCAGCCTATGTAGGATATCCTCTAAAATAAGTTAGATGTCTCGACTTTCTGCAGAGCACACATAATAGTTGACTACTATTAGCACTTTCAAAAAGCCGAGCAAATATTTAAAAAGTCTTTATATGTGACATATTATTACACATTTCATAGAAGTACATAAAAGATAACACGACAAATTTTGTTGGATTCAAAAGAAACAATCATAGCCTAAGTGTTTGTTAAAAAAACTTTAAATTCGTGCCACATAGGTACTTATTTTCTCTTTTGTGTTCGTTTCAAGTCTTTAGATACACAAAAGACTTTAAGACACCACAGACAGTGTGTCGCTTGCTGGAACTAAATGCATAATCGGAAGTGTGCGTAAATGAAAATTTCTTGAAAAGTGACAAAATTCCGAATTCATACAAAGTTTATACGCAAAGTGATTTTCTGGAATAACACATATGTACATAACATACGTTAATGTGTAAACATACATATTTACGTTTCATGCAACTGTGGTTTACTCAACCACTCCTCCTGCACTCACCGTCTACGCAGATTGGACCGAAAATTACCCGACGAATTTTCCTCTCAAAGCAGCCAAGAGCACCCTCATCCATAGACCAGAACTGGGATAATAAAGGTCGTATAATACGGTCACTCTTGTTATTAGAGAGAGCGCTAGTCAATTGCCTCCTTAGCTCGTTTTGATTGGCAGCAAGAAGAGCCGCTTCTGTCTCAATACTCACGAAGCATCACTGATATCACGCTGCTTTCTTCCGATTTTGTCAATATCATCGGCGTATGGAAGTTATTGAACGAACCTTTGGTATATTGCGCCACTTGTGTTTGCCCGTGAGTTTTGCCCTTTCTTTCAGGTATGTTATTGAAGAAATCACATAATAGCGCTTCGCTTTGTTTAAAATCTTTTTTAACACCAAAGCTTTCGATAAAATTTTTACAGATCTTGATGATGGTGTGTGTCGATTTGAAGCTCATAGGTTAGATTTTCCATAGTGTGAACATTTGGTCGATAGTGGACTTTCTTGGCCTGAAAGTCAATATCTGAAAGAAATATGGACCAATCAGGCTGTTGACGAACGCCTTTCACACAATACGGCAGGTAAGATCTTGTATGCGATGTTTAGTAGACTTATGGCTCTGTAGTTGGCGCAGTTCAGAGGGTCTCTTTTCTTGAGGATCGGACAAAAAATGCTGATGTTACATTCATCGGCCATACTTTCGTCCGACCACATTCTAGAGACGAGTTGGTGAATGCCCCTTACCAAGTCATCTAATGCCGCTTTGAAGGGTCGGCAGTCAGGCCGTCCGCTCCAGCAGCTTTGTTGGACTTAAGCTTAAGCCAGGTCGGGTGTACGGAATTGTTGTCTTCATCGTCGAGGATAAAAAGTTCATTCTGCCTGACTGGTATTTGGTTCGTCATCGCCCTTATACAGTCTACAAAAATGCTCTTTCCAAATTCTCAGCATCGACTGCGACTCTACTACGAGGTTCCCTTGTTCATCCCTACAGGCTTCAATTTGGGGATTGTGTCCATGACATGTATTTTTTGGTTTTTTGGTATTACTTCCGAATCTTATTCTTGGAGAAGCATCTCTCAAACTCCTCCACCGTGCGCTTCTCATGCTCTTTCTTTTTCCTCCTAAGAAGCTAGTATTGATCTCTTTTCTACTGCTGATAGAGCTCGTGAGGAACTCTAGTCCTTCTACCCAGCACCGCTATGTATGCATCTTGTTTACTTGCACGTACTTGCTGGCATTCGTCATCAAACCAGGAATTTCGCTATGGTGGTCGAATGAAACCCAACACATCATCACCAACTAAAACAATATGACCTAATGACGCCGCCGACTTGAAAACCACAACAAATGGTAATTTTTTGTGCAATAGTTTTGTCTCATGAAGTTCTTGTGGGTTTGTAGACGGTCTAAAAGCGCATATTTTGCTTGCTGGAAGAAGCAATGAGTTTCGTTGTTGATTTTGCGACTAAATTCCGAGTTAGTTGTAGCCCTTTCCAGAAGCCAAGTGTTCAAATAGTCATCTGGCGTTATTTCTCGAGTAAATTGAATCTTAAACGGGTGTGAGCCCAAATACTTTTGTCATAAGCGATGTCCAATTCCAAAACAACATATAACTTTCTAAGTACAAATATCATTGCACTGCAATCCAATTTCGTCAATTTTAGTATGCTACATAAAATCTAGCATTTTAAAGAAGTTGTTCGCAATTTCCCCAACCGGACACAGTTTCATTTTGGAAGTATTAACTTAACAAGTATATATATTGGTAAAAAACAATTTTTATACGTGGCTCCCTTTCATCGTAAGACCCAAAACAAATACACTCACATTGGACCAAGTAATTTTGGCTGTAGTTGTTGTGTCCGGTTCACTTCTGCTAGTTAATGGATCACGTTCAATTCCACGCCCAAATAAGAATATAAAATAAAATTTTGCCAACAAGAAATAAATTCAATTTACGATTTATTGGATGATTTTCATTTTTAGCCAACGAAATCGTAATCGATCGAAAAATTTAAAGAATTTTCAAGATGCCACAATTTATTGTAGTTTCAACGAAACTACTGCTCTTCTATGCCCAATAATGTCAAAGCAAAAACCAATTTAATTGCAAACCACCACAGAATTTATTTTTAAAAATCAATTTGCAATAATTAGAAGAGACTATGTTTTCAAAATAAGTTTTTAAATAAATTTCAGTCTCATTCTCTGCGCCTCTCTTTGTGGTTGAATGCTAAAAATATTTTTCATTTGCGCAATACCTTAAAACGTTCGTGTGTGGTTAACCAAACCACCTGTGTGGTTTGTGCTCATGAGAATGACTGAGAAATTTATTAATTTATTTAAATAAAGCACACATCTGAAAGAACTGGGTTCTTACCGAAGCATAATTGTATCAGATATAACAAGCGCCATTTACATTTGTTAGCAATTTCTCATGTAGTCTATAAAATCATTGAATTGTTGCGGTTTTGTTCTTAAACACACAAAACGAAACAATGCAATTTAGATTTTTAACAAGCGATGGGGACCGTTTTATGGTGTGTTCGTTGTTTTTTACTTGATAGAGATTAAGTAGGAGTTACTGGCATACTTAACATAATTCAAGAACTGACGGAATCAGTAAGGTGGAACTCAATGTCAGGTAGGAGGGAAATTTCATGTTAGAAACAAGCAACTGGCTATACATACGAGCAAAATGGAATCCGAACAAGTTGACCCTGAAAAAAAACTTCAAATTCTCTAAATGAGCTACAAAAGTATTATAATGAAACTTAATTGCCTTTACCACATGGCAATTCAGCCTGGAGGCAATGAAAAATAATGGCAATGTGGCAGCGGAACATTTTGTTTTGTTTAAATTTATTTTACGACTGCTTAAGCACCATTTCCTATTGTTTGAAAGTAAACATAAAACACAGGCAAAAAGAACATTGTTGCATGTATAAATGACCTGCTGATCTGATTACCTTGCTAAATAACCAAAACATAAGCGTTTAAGGCATAAGCACAATTCTCACAGCCCCAATTCGACAAAATGTAAAACAAAAAACATTGATTTGGAATGTAATCGGTGATATCAACAAAAGAAACATGTACGAGGGCGGGTCAATAAGTCCGTGACTTTTGGATTAAAACACAGATTTTTTGATAAAAAAATAATTTTATTTTTCAACGTAGTCTCCCTTGAGCTCTATACACTTTGTCCAACGCTTCTCCAATTTTTTTATCCCTTCCAAAAAAAATGATTTGTCGAGGTCCTCAAAATAGGCCTTTGTTTGCGAGATGACTTCATCATTGGAGTCAAATCTTTTTCCACCAAGCCATTTCTTCAGGTTTGGGAACAAGAAGTAGTCGCTCGGAGCCAAATCTGGAGAATAGGGTGGATGAGGGAGCAATTCATAGCCCAATTCATGGATTTCTGCCATTTTTGCCACGATTGCGTTTGTGGTCGACTGTGAGCAAACGCGGCACCCATCTTGCGGAAAGCTTTCTCATGCCCAAGTGATCATTCAAAATTGAAACCACTGAGCCATGCGGGATCCCTACGGCTTCCACAATCTCTCGCACTTTCAATCTTCGGTCGGCCAACACTATATCGTGAATTTTTTCGATTGTTTCGGGTGTAGAGACCTCAACTGGGCGTCCAGGACGTTCGGCATCTTCAGTGCTTATACGGCCACAACGAAATTCAGTAAACCACTTTTTTATCATTGAAATCGATGGTGCAGAGTCCCCATAGTATTTATCAAGCTTAGCCTTGGTCTCGGTAATGGTTTTTTTTCGCAAGAAATAATGCTTAATAAGCACACGAAATTCACTTTTTTCCATTTTCTCCTCAAATTAGTGAGTAGTCTGATAAAAATAGCTGTCAAACACAAACTAACTGCAACAGCAAGTTTAAATTTTGACAGGAGTCAACTGACAGATGCCGGTTGACAGGAGCAGTGTTGCTGTTTCAGTAAAGAGGTCAGAAATTCAAAAAGTCACGGACTTATTGACCCGCCCTCGTATATAAGCGCTGTAGGCAGCAAGGACATTTAAGAAAACAAGGTTTTGATTAACGGCTATTCAATCTTCAGTAAACCCCAAGGGAAAGTAGTAAAAATGCAAAACATGTATGTAAAAGGTAGAAGGCATTTGCCTTCAACCCTGAAAGGTTGAAAAAATCCCAAAAACGGCGCACCACCAAAGGTCGCTAAACACCAATCAAACGAAGATGAGAGATAGGGCATTGGGGAGGATGTAACAACACTCAAAAAAACCAAACAGTCTACCGAAAACCAATCGTCTTTTCTAAACTCGGAGAGCAAAAACCGTTTAAAGGGGAAAAAATTAATTCTGAAAAATATTCCATGTCCTTACAGCTGACCTCTCTACTCCTGCTTAACTACAAATACAAACCTGTGAATTTGAAGTGAAAATTAAAGGTAGGTTTAAAAAGTACTATAGTAAAACCGGTAGGACGGAATTTGCCAGTTTCAAAAAAAATAGAGCATAGCTTCCAAATGAATCGTTTTCTGCGACCCAAAAAAAAAAACACAACTGACTATAAATGGCGCAATAATATTTACAAAAAACAAGAAAATGTAAAAAATTAAGGAGCGAGAGAAGCGGCTGAGAGGACTGCTGCGTTAGACAAAAAATCAGCAGTAAATGTATACGAGTATAATATCAAAGTAAGTTAATGAGAATTCAAAAATGTTACCCTTACAGTTAATGGTCTTCTAATTAGGTGAGCACGATGGTGACGAAAACGCATCGCAATCCGATATATTCTGGAAAAAATTTGGAAACTGTTGGACTTGATAATGCATCTCCGAATCTACACAAAGGCATGACTTGCCTTATTTTTAAAAAGTGTTCCAATGAGAAAGTTAGAGCGGTTAAAGGTGGCAACTTTCATATTGTATAGACAACTCGAAACCAAAAGCATAAACATTTGTAACATTTGTCAAGGAACCGCAGAAATAAAAATTACATCTGAGGTTACCGAAATAAGTCGTTATAATGACATAATGCGGATGAGCAGTTCAGAAAGTCCAGAGTCTAAACATAACAATCGATATCTTGTTTGGTTTTTATACTTACACGCTTTTGTATTAAAGATCAGCTTGCTACAATTGGTAAAATATGTTTTAATTTCCCTACTGACCCCATATTCCCTTCTTTAAAAAGGGGCAGACGGATTATGTAAAACAAGAATCTGCTGGACTTCACTGGTCTCATTTCCATGGACATTTAAGAGGCTTATTTGGAAATCGAGAACTAGAATTGTGGAGAAGATGATGTCCAGATGGTCCATAATTCATTGGATCATTATGAACAATGGTTCACAACATTGAGTTTCAACAGGACTAAAAGCATATGGCATACTCGGGTGTTTTTGACAAAGTGTATCCTGTCTTTCCAATTCTAAGCCACTCTTTCGGGCATTTAGGAGTCCACCTCGTTTATGTCGATCTGAATATAATCAGCATATAAAGGTACTTTTCCAGTGGGGATTTCATGAGAGATCACGCATACCTCGTGTCAAACTAAATTGGTATTTTTGTTCAGTATTGTTTATCTTTTCATCGTGAAAAGATTTAATCCGACACAGCTTCTACAATTTTTCCAGCTGTATTACGAAAACATAGCATAGCATAGCAGTAGTTTTACTCTACACCCAATTTTTATTAGACAACGTCATTGTTGGAAGAAGAAGCCTTGATAATTGGGCGGGGGACCAATACACGACCAAATATACCACATCTAACACGTAGTAAAGAAAATACAGCAGCGGCAACAATGAGTGTACGTGATGACCGTAATGAATCGATTCGGCGCCGTTCTCAACAGTTTGGCTTGCTGTATATAAGAACTTGGCGAATTTTTAAGTAAGAATCTTGATTCAAAAGTAAAAAGTAAAATTCATGCAAGCACTGTAGCCAGGCGACCTTCGGAATCGTCTCCGTTTCCGTCGTTGAGCTCTCGAAAAGCTTAAAGAAGATTCACTGTTTTCGAGCAAAATTTTGTTCAGTGATGAGGCCCATTTCTGGGCCAATAAGCAAAATGACCGTCTTTGGGTTTCGAAGTAACAAAGAGGTTCAAGAGCTAACATAACATCTAGACCAAAGAGTATATAGTGTGGCTTATGGGCTAGTAGGATCACCGGTCTATATTTGTTTGAATTTTAGGCCAACCAAAACGTAGATGTAAATCGCGCCATGATAACGAATTATTTGCTGCCTGAAATTGATGTGCAGTTGTATACGAAACAACAACAAGCCAGCTATTACTAACAATATAGTCTCCCCATTAAATGTTGCATGCCATCCATGAAGCGAAAAACCAGTGAGTCCAAACATCTTTCTTCTCTGTTTCCAAAAAGCTTAAAACAAGCTGAGGCATTATAAGTGTATTCATGCCCACTTCAGTGTTCAGTTCTTAAAAGTAAGTATGTACATCTAAAAGAATCACCCTTTAGAAACGACATTACATAATCGCACAGGAAGAAAACCAATACCGTCAAATCGTACGATTTCGGTGGATAATTCCCTAATGCAACCTGCAATAGGGCAGAGGCAGAGTCATCTTGTTAGAACCACATATCATTCGGATCGATTTCGTGCATATTTTCAAAGACATCACACCAGTGTGCGTTTAATTGAGTCATGAGTTTCTTCTGGATTTGCCTCACTCCAGAAACAACAATTTTAATTTTACCAACACCCAATGAGCCAAGAGTTAATATTAAACTGGATTTATCGATAAAAATAAGCACCGACTTGACGCCGTTCAAAATGCGAACTTCTGCCGCAAGCCATAGTCTCGTGGGTTTCAATCCTGCATCACCTGTGATATAAAATGTATCCGCAACACAGTTTAGTTGACCGATTATAACACCGATTTTCAAAATAATTTTGAATACTGTGGAAGCGTTCTTTTAGTGTAAGTCTGTTCATAATTTGCCAAGAAATAGTGAACATAATACTAAAGAACTGGCTAAACGGTTTGAAGGTCATCCCTATTGGGAGATCCATTGGGTAGTCCTTTAGAAACTAAAATGCAAGGGTTATACTTCCAACGGCCCGTAGTATTTTATCGCTAACACATTAGGTCAGTTCGCGTGGATTTTGGACTAAATGTGTTAGAACTGTCAAATCTGGAGAAGTAGAATGAAATTCTCACTCTGAAAGAAATAAGGCAAACAGATTTTGCACAGTTTTGTACATATAAATGTCAACTGTCTTTATTTTGAAACTAATAAGACCAAGTTTTATTTAAAATTTTGGACTTTCCGACGAAGATTATTTAACGTTTAAACGAGTTTAGATGAAATTGTCCGACAATTTCTCCTTGTATTGTCTATCTAAATGCATTTGCAGATCCCTGAAGGTGTTTTGGGAGCACTTAAAATTAATTTTCCTTCATTTTCAATACATTTAGCATTTAAACACTTTCTTTTTAAAAACATGTTTCCATTTGAAACTTTAGTTACTTATTTATTTTCTACTTAAATTACACTTATATGACGCAAAGCGAAGCAAGAAAGTGTTCCATTTCGAAATAAAAAGAGAACCGATGACATTTTTAAATTAAAATTAGAAGCAATATGACAGTTTTTACAAATCTGCCCAAAATAAATTTCTTGAACTATAATTGACATAAGATGGGAAATGTTTTGCTCTCTCACTTTGCTGTGATCTGAAAAAAACTATGAAAAATATAAGTAAGCGAACGAATACGACTGAAAATACTTTATTGACTGTACTTCCTATACAACGTGTATAGTTCTAGTAGTACGTCGTTACCAAGAAGAATATTAAAAACGGTATTGCGCATTTTCAATCAAATTTAGAATTATCCATCAGACACAAAAAAAATGCAACTAATACCAACCAATTCTGGAAAATAGATCAATCAATCTGAACGACGCAGAACACTATCATCAAGCGTTTGCTAATTCTGCGAATCAGAGCTAGTTTACTTGGAGTTTTCTTCAGTTAAACAAATAAACATCAACAAAATTTTCGTGGCAAATGAAAAAAAATATTTTTTCTAAGCCAACCATGCTTCTTTTACAGCCATAGAAACACTTAAGATCTAGAGCAGAACAAATTAAATTACTTTAATAGGAACAGAAAATAATAAAAGAAAAATAAAAACTGCTTCAATTTCAGAAAATAGTGCACTCAGTTTGTTTTTCCAATTTAAAGTAAATATTCATCATTCTATAACGTCTTCGGGTACTTCTGAAACCATGCACGACCCCAAAAACTCGGCAGAAGTATTTATATTTATATTTATATTTACTAAAGGTCATCTCTATGGTTGCTTTCTTATCCAATGAATTCTAAATTGGATTTCCAACTAAATGTTGTTATAATCCGTTTTTACAGCAAAAGGATGTCCTATCGTTGATAATACTCGTATCAATGGGAACAGATGAATAGAAGAGCATTGAGGAAATAAACAGTATACCCTTAACGACTCTCCTAAACACCCACGGAGAGGGTGAAAATCAATATTTGAATCGATTGAAAGCTACAGGTGATACGTACGAGCGAGCAAGTAACAACTTATGATTATGGTTTCCATGGAACAAATTGAATACGCCTATCTTATGGTTTGAAATACAAAACTTTATGGAAATTCACACCGTCCTAAGGCTACACCCATTGTGTTAAGAATTGTCATGGGGATATATAGTATCTTTCATGTTTAATTAACATAATTTCCTTTATATTGTGTGGCTAGATGGTGTAATTCTTTAGAGAAATTGAAACACTGATGATACAAAAAATAGCTAAGGAGTTGCGTAAGCACAATTTTGTTATTGTCACAAAATTTCGAATTCACACAAAAGATTGCTGCTGAGGGATTCGTTGAGTTTTAAGAGAAGGTGGGCATTATTAATGTTCACATCGATTATTATGGCTTAAATGAAAAGAAAGGCAATCGGAGTACAATGTGAAAATTTGTTATAGAAAAGACAAAGACTAAATTTTACTACGACATTACACTTAGAAAGACAATTTTTAATTGACGTCTCTTCCTTTAAAAGCTATCAGATTATACGAGTAACTTTGGACATGCTAAATGCCATGGTTACTTTGTATCATGCAATGTCTACATTTCATTACTCAAGGTTACGATCCACGCTTATCGCCGCCTTAGACGTGAACAATAATCGGGTGTATTTGGTTTTCAAAAACAAAAAAAAACAGCGATAAGCTGATAACTACAAAATAATCACGCGAATATTAAGCATAAATAAATAAGAAAATGTGTAAGTGCTATTCTTTCGCCATTTCTTGATTGAGTGCTAAATAAATTGGAATAGTTCTTCAAGGTTATTTAAGTATTTCTAAACAGTTGATGGCTACCTCCTTTGTTTAAGAAAGAAATTAAAACATTCTCCAATAAGCCTAGAAATAATGAATAGCGTAGTCGTTTAGATTAAAGTCATGTCTCACGGATGGCCAATTTGTGAAAAACGTCAACATCCTGGCCTACGACAATTTGTTTTTCTACCTATCGACTATGCTCGACAATGCTTTCACATGAAATGATAGCCGAAGGAGTACTACGAGTCTGATATCAGTAATTGGGTGCCCACTGCGTAGATTTTTTTTTATGTAAACAAAAGCAAACACGATGGACGTTTTCTGTATCTAATGATTAGCACACGGTGTTCATTTATTCAATTGCAGAATTTACGCAACAAATCGAGAAAAAAGCAGACGAACAGGGGTGCTTTAGTCCAGAGTGGGCAGAAGAAGTGAAAGAATTTAAGAATAATACAATGGCGTAGTTTGAGTGGATATAATATTTAAAGTTTTAAAGAGTCATCTTCAGTCAAGAAACCATGCCAACATACATATCTCCTATTACGAAATTCATTCAGTAGAGATACAATTATAAATTCTATGCATTGTCGACCGTTAGTTATACGTAAGTTGACCTCTATTAAGTTTCGCATATGCCAGTCAAGTTAAGTTAAGTTTTCGAACTGGCAACTTGAGCAAAGAAAAACTACATTTGAGACATTGTGTTTGCTATTAGTTCCAAAAGGACAATTACACGGTTCAAGCAGAAAAAAAAACTTCTGTGGCTTGTATGTTAAGAGGGGCCGCAGTTAGTGCTCGAGCATGTCAAAAGTGATTTTCGAAATTTCGTTCAGATGGCTTTTCTTTGAAACGTGGACCCCGATCAGGAAGACCCCACTACTGAGTTTGATTTGAAGACTCTGTGGGCCTTAATATTGGCTTCCATTCGCTCTACATGTTCTAGTCACCCCAGGCAAATAATGGGCAAATTTCGACTAGCTCGATGTCGCCATAAGGCTCGTATAGTTCTCCTCCAATGCCCGTCAACGTAAACGGAAGCAAATATCTCACGAAGAGTTTGTCTTTCGAAACCACCGAGGCCTTTCGGTGAAATAAAATAGGACTCGTATGATCAAGTTTTTATATAAAGTCTCCTAAGTTGTTCGGGATAGGGTGAATCGTCTTCTTAGCCCAAAGAAACAGCGATAGCCAATGGTTAGTTATCGTTTTATTTGTACGCAGGTGTTGTTATTAGAATTGATAGCCTATGTTTACACAATCGCTGGTGTGCATCAAAAGAAAATAGTACTATAGTGTTAATGGGACTCTCAGCTGCTTACACAAAATTAAACGTAAATTGCTAATCGTTATTGTACTCAGCTTGATATTTTGAGCACATACTTTCTGGATAAACGTCTATTTTTACCCAGAAGAAAGGGTGTTCATCAGAACAACACAACAGCGCATCCAAAAAAGAAACCCCGTCAATAATACGAGTATAACTGAGTTGGATTTGAAAAGCGTATTCCCGGCTCTATATTCTGTGAAATTGCACAATCGGATTACCATCTATCTAATTGCTACATTGCTATTGTCTTTAAATACACTTTAAATTTGTTGAGGTACAATCATGCCCTAAAGTGATATAGGATTCTTTTTTTTTCGTTAATTTAAATAGTGTGTGGGAAAGATTTACGTCAATCAATTTGTAATATGTTCTCGTACAACACATTTACCAAGTAAAGCAGTTTTTTTTTTTAAGAATAAGTATTCATTTGTGTTTTTTTTTAGACAGACGTATTCAAGAAAAAGCTGTCATACACATTTATTTATTCTTCCAAGTTCCCATCTTATTATAGGAATATAACCTTTCTGCGATGAGCTACAATTGCCCTATTTAGACCTTTAAACTTCTGGGAATAGGTTACATATTTTCATGAACTTATATTTAAGTAGACCTTACGGTGTTCTTGTCACTTTGTCAGTTGATATATGCGATCGAGGAAAAACAGGTGTTTAACTGAATATTGCTTTCGTCAGAGAACTCCTGGCCAGATCATCGTCCATACAATTCACTGGAATATGACGATGAACGCAAAAAGGTTGGGATTTTCATTGCCATAGATTGATTAATTCTTCAAACTGAAGGGTTGGGCTTTGGTCGTAGCCTGGGTGCCGATAAAGATGAGAGGATTCATTGTATTACATTCAACGATAGTTAGGCTTATAGATTGATGATTAGCCGAGTTTTTACCTGATCGATATTTTTGCAACTCCGGAAGATGAAATTGCAGTTTGGTAAAATAGCGTGGCGTTAAAAGCCAGCTTTTTGCTGACCATTTTGAGTTGGAGTTTTTGAAAAAGCCCAGATGGATGAATATTAAGTAAGGTTCACCAGAATACCGGACGGGCATAGCCAGTGCATTGTGCTCTGGCCATAAAACTGATAATTGAACATGCGACTTGGAATTTGGTTGTGGGTCTATACACCACTGTTAAGCAGGTTCAGTGACCAAATTAAATCAGAATTGGGGTCGAAAAGTTTGGAAACTTTTGGGCAGTAATAAATCAACGCAGAGGTGCTGCATAATACCATTCGGAACGTTCAATTTAAGTAATTTTGGATGGTATCAAATCTGGTATTCACAGAATAAATGAACAAATGCTGGTGTGTCCCAGGGATCCGTTCATCATTAATTTCTTGTCTGCTTCTTCTAATCCAATACATTCTTAAGCTGACGACAGTACTTTTTGCTTTTCACATTCTTTTCCGAACTCATGTTTCTGCTCTTCGGCTGTAGAACGGGAAAGTACGTTGCGCTTATTTAATTCTGATATTAGTAATACATATAGCCAATTTTGTTATAGAGTAGAATTTAATGCTTTCAAAACATATGCTGCTTACGGTCGTTAAAACGCAATTTTAACACCCAGCTGTTATTCCAGCTTTTAACCATCAACCGTAAAATCCATCTTAATTTGAATGCTTATCAGTACAACCTAAGCCAACTTTCGGACTTACTCTAAAATATCGTGATTCCTTCCTATGACGCGCGTACAATGCGTTTATGAAATACCCTGCCATTCTCTTTGTTTCCTAGTTATTATAAATTGCAATCATTAATACGAGGGCGGGTCAATAAGTCCGTGACTTTTTGAATTTCTGACCTCTTTACTGAAACAGCAACACTACTCCTGTCAACAGGCATCTGTCAGTTGACTCCTGTCAAAATTTAAACTTGCTGCGTCAGTTAGTTTGTGTTTGACAGCTATTTTTATCAGACTACTCACTAATGTGAGGAGAAAATGGAAAAAAGTGAATTTCGTGTGCTTATTAAGCATTATTTCTTGCGAAAAAAAACCATTACCGAGACCAAGGCAAAGCTTGATAAATACTATGGGGACTCTGCACCATCGATTTCAATGGTAAAAAAGTGGTTTACTGAATTTCGTTGTGGCCGTACAAGCACTGAAAATGCCGAACGTCCTGGACGCCCAGTTGAGGCCTCTACACCCGAAACAATCGAAAAAATTCACCATATGGTGTTGGCCGACCGAAGATTGAAAGTGCGAGAGATTGTGGAAGCCGTAGGGATCTCGCATGGCTCAGTGGTTTCAATTTTGAATGATCACTTGGGCATGAGAAAGCTTTCCGCAAGATGGGTGCCGCGTTTGCTCACAGTCGACCACAAACACATGTGCAGTTGCCATGGCAAAAATCCATGAATTGGGCTATGAATTGCTCCCTCATCCACCCTATTCTCCAGATTTGGCTCCGAACGACTACTTCTTGTTCCCAAACCTGAAGAAATGGCTTGGTGGAAAAAGATTTGACTCCAATGATGAAGTCATCTCGCAAACAAAGGCCTATTTTGAGGACCTCGACAAATCATTTTTTTTGGAAGGGATAAAAAAATTGGAGAAGCGTTGGACTCCGTTCTCCGTTCAACGGAGACTACGTTGAAAAATAAAATTATTTTTTTATCAAAAAATCTGTGTTTTAATCCAAAAGTCACGGACTTATTGACCCGCCCTCGTACCAATGTGCATCGGTATCTCTTTTTTATTCTTCCCTAACTTCCCTTCGCCCACACTGTGTGTATACATCTTAAAGGTACGCAAAACCTCTTGAGCGCGCGCCAATTACTAAAGAAAAAAATATATATGAAGAGCCATCAGTATAGCCATTAACTATATCAGAGTGATAGCGTTCTTACTCCATATAAGCTGTTGACAATGACAAATGATTTGACAAAAGGTAATTAAGGAAAAATCATTGCTGCATTAGACATTGAAACTGGCTTTCTTATCGATATCGCAAACAGGGTAGTGTACCTAGTCAAGTCATAAATACTGGTGCACAACTGAACTCACTCATTACGAATGCAACACTGGGAGCATCATTTTCGTATTGATTGTGATTTGACAGTTGATATTTATGCTTTATTGTGACGTAAAAAGTTTTTGACATTAATTGCTTATAGGGCCCATACACTACGCAGACTGTCGCTGCAGACATATATATTTTGTTGTTGCAAAAATGTCTGTTCTGACTGTCTGTGTAGTGTGTATCCATGTCGTGTTTGCAACGACGGTCTGAGCAAATACAAAATATTTTGAAATTTTCTTGGTCTGTGCAGACGTGTCTGCGTAGTGTATGGGCGCTATTGCACTCATAATTGAATTGAATTGAATTGAATTGGAATGGGGCGACATCGAAAATCGTGTTGTTGTATGTCAACTTAAATGCAACATGGAAAAAGGCGATATCTTTAGGACGTTGCGATCGCTTGGAATCACTCGCAATTTTGTGTATCGTGCTGTGAAGTTGTTTGAGAATACTGGTGGAGTACGAGACCGTCAAAGATCCGGCCGTCCGCGTACTGTGAGAAAAGCGGAAAAGAGGAAAGCGTCTCTCAGCCGGTACGCGCAGAACGCTCACAGACAAATTCTGGTTACTGACGAGAAAATCTTCCCCGTAAAAAAATCGTTCAATAAGCAGAACGATCGTGTGTATGCTCGGTCATCCAGAGAAGCATCCCAACTCATCCCGAGGGTTCAAAGAGGCCACCATCCCGCGTCTGTAATGGTATGGTGGGGAGTGTGCTACGATGGCATTACCAAGCTCCATTTTTGCGAGAAAGGAGTGAAAACATTGGCCAAAGTATATCAATCGACCGCCTTGGAACCCATTGTGAAGTCTCTCAACCAATCAATATTCAACAACAAGACATGGACTTTCCAGCAAGACTCTGCTTCAGCTCACAAAGCAAAAACGACTTAACTGTGGCTCAAAAACAACGTTCCGGACTTCATATCAACGGATGATTGCTCAGCTGGTAGTCCAGACCTCAACCCGTTGGACAAGTTTTAGTCCGTATTAGAGGGCATGGCTTGCTCTACTCGACACTCAAATATTGAGTTGTTGAAGCGAGCCCTTATCCGTGCAGTGGACGAATTCCCCATGCATGAAGTGCGTCTCGCAAACGATGAGTGGCCACTCTGTCTTAAGTCGTGCTGGAAGGCAAATGGAAGTCATTTCGAAAAAGTTGTTCTAAGATTTGTAGCCAATAAAAAATTGTTTAAATATCAATTCGTTTTCATTTGGCGTTGATTTTTCTGTGTACCAGTATTTATGATTTGACTAGGTGCACACCAATCAAGCACAGAATTAACATCAACTGGATTACTTGAATCTACTTCCAATATGTATATCAAGAGTTCTGACAACAGGATGTGAAGTCATCGTAGCTGCACCTGAAGAATGGACTCTTTTCACCGACAAACATGCTGAACAGCTAAGTTCAGCCACTCTTCAGTTTTTAAAGAATCCTTTATTCGAAATGTACTTTTAACTTACCCCAAAGGGTAAATGATTGAAATATACTCGTGACATGATCAATTAGTTGCTAAAATGTTATTATGGTTACAATATTTTTACCGTCCGTGTCAATAGAGACATCATTGAGGCTATTCCAAGGATGGCAGTGTTCCTGGGAAACTCGTAAACGTTATCTTCTTTGGCAGGGCCACATATTGTCCTTTTTTTAAACTAACTCCCTTCTAAGACTATTTACGAATATGAAAATTAGAAGAATACCATGAGCGACGGAAACTTAAAAAGAAAGAACAAGCTTACCATCATTGTGTAAAAGAAAACAAACGTTTGATTAGGAGAAAACAAAATTATATCAAAAATGACTCTTAGCCTTTCTTATATGAGGAAATTAATTAATATGTTGTACAGTTTCTTTCATTCAGAATTATGACCCCTGGAGGTGGTCAATCCAACCCATTGACGTCATTTTCCTTCTTGAAGCCGTAACAGATACGAATACAATATTTCTCATCGTAAGACCAGAACACCAATTCAATGGATGTCAACAATTTTTCTTCTTTTGTACAACTGAACCGTTCTTGCAGCGTTGAGATTCAGCCCCATACATGCGCTTTTGATGGATATTTCACTGTTTGTTGAACGAGGAGTTCACCGTGATCCGTCTATACACGTTTCAAAGGATTGTTTTAAGATAATTTTTTAACTGCAACACTGTTACAAATCGCCCCGAATTCCGAAGGATAATTTTAGTTCCCATGCATAAGCAACCAGAAACACAGCCTCACACTAATTATGGGATACATCTTGTAACTTGCAAATTTTATTGTACAAAAAAGAAGCAAAAAAGCTTACGGTAACTATAAATTATTAAATAATTGTCTCTGACTAACAGGTTACTTTTTACGAGCCACATACTTTTGCAAAACTCACTTTAAGAACCAACCACCTTAGTCAACTTGAAAAGGAATCGATTTTTTCTTAATTTTTTTTCTCCACTCACTCATATTCGAAATTGTACCGTAAAGTTATTTTTAAGACAGTAACATTGGGTTGGCATTGGGTTTCGATTTTTGATTCCTTATTCTGAAAAATGCAACATGACATTATATTTTGAATACGACTTCAGGCAAATAACCAGTATATAAGCTGTATTCTTTTGGATAGGGTCTGTGCAAAAAACACGGCTACAGTAGTAGTAGAGTTTCTCAACTCAATTCATCCCAAATCACACAATGTTGGTAGTCAATTCATTGGTTCATTTTGTGAGATTTTGTCGTTGATTCAAATGGTCACTAAATCTATGGTCATCATGTTTTATTCACATGTAAACTGGATCGGCTTCCGGTAACGTTGACTCAATGGTATCAAAAATTCCGCCAGCGTTTTCAGACCACGCCTAATAGTGCAATTTTTTGGGAGTAATTAAGCCGCATGAGTCTTTTTTGAATTGGCCTAACTCCACCAACAATCTAGTTTAAACAAAAACGGACTTCGTCACTAAACAAGCCTTCTTCATAAAGTCTAATTCAAGCTGGTCAGCAGCCTAATCCGCGGACTCCAGTCATAAATCGTGGTCTCGTAGCCCTGACACTAGTTGCTGCTCCCGCTAGAACTTTTCCAACGCCGGCGGTTTGACAATTCTGCACCAGGTGTAGTCACAGCGACTACAACGTACATCAGGTTGTAGCGTGTTTGTCTTTGCGTCATGTAGGAATTTATTCACAACACGATGAATAGCAAGCTCTGTTGATTGAAATTAAAGGCTAAAAAATCACGTAACCTTTCTTTAAATGATTTGGGGACAATTTGAGCGATACGGAAGCATTCTTCTGGGCGAAGTATGGTGAATACTCAACGTATATCCTAACAGTGGAAAGCTGATGGTGAGACCCTTCCAACCAAGCACGCCTATTCCTATTAGACTACCATCACATCTTTCTGGCTGGACTATCTATCATTCAATTGCATGTTTATCTATTTTTTCCAATCAAAAATGATAAAATTCAGTGAAAACGTAAATTTCTAAACATCCTTGACGCCGATATTCGTGTTTATGCGTTACCACTACCAGTCTCTTCCTTTACGCTATGCTTTGTTGTGGATTTGTTTGCTTGACCTAGACAAATTTATCAAATTCCTTTGGCTGCTATTTATACAAATTCAAAAGCTCGTTTCCGTGTTTGTCCATTAATTTTATAGCTTCAAAACTGGGGCTAGGCATTGTAGCTATTAATAGACAATCGATTTGTTTGTGGAGCTCAAGAATGCCAAGGTCTTCATCAAACAAGATTCTGTTATAATCTGCTGTATCTTCAACAATCCAAGATTCTCATATTTCAATGTTTCGTTGAAACTTTCGCATCATTCGACGCACATACCGTGACTATAGCTGGAAACAAGTTGTTAATCCCTATTAGAGCATGTCAGCCAACTTTAAGTATTTGCTATTCATACCACATCACTGTTTGACTGACTATGTAGAAATTTCATATTGAATTGCATACAACCTTGAACTGGCATGCAGTTTCTCGACCTCAAATAAACGACACACAATCAATCAATCAACATTGCAATTGGAACGAGGCACCCCCAATTAGATAAAGCTTCCCCAAACTTAGTCACATCCGTGAATTGCAAAAAGAAAGCGCAAAACAGAAGAAAACAACTTGACCTCCAGCTTAGTCTTTACAGTTATCTCTTTGTTAAGGTAACTTGTGACACATCCTCAGAGTTAAATAAACTTTGAAAGTGTTACTCACTCTCTAGATATGTGCATGCAGATGGTGGCTACGTTATACGAATTTAACGGTTATACAAAATTCGAAACTCTAAAATCAGATAAATACAAAATGAGTTCAACGAATAACGAGCACAAGTAACAGAAAAAACAAGAAAATATGATGAAATTGGGTGTGCTACACGGGTGGGCGTGTTTCGGCCGATATTGTTTATATTAACCAAACAAAAAACCATCCATACGAGCCTTAACTTAACAACGATAGATCTGGGGAATCATTTCTATTCCCCACATACAAATTAACGAGAAAGTTCTTTTTTATATTCTCCATAATTCCGTGAACACAATTTCACCTAAAAAGGGTTCCAGTTTCAGGAACCACTATCCTCTTGGTAGTTTTGCATTACCAGAAAATGAAATGCTCTTCCCAATCCACTAGAACTTGTTTCTCAACAACGCTGCATGTGGAAGAAAACATGGCATGAAGACGAGAGAATAAGTGGAGAAAAAAAAACAAAAAAAAAGAAAAAAACATTAAAACCTCCAATTACATGTGCTCGAGTTGACTTTCCACAGCAGCAAGAGTTCAAAAATCAATAAATTCACGTAGAAACCGACTCGACGTCGACATTGTTCATATGGTATGTAGGTATGTGACGTGAAACATGTTGAGGCCGAAGCTCAGTCCAGGGATTAACCATCATTAGTCGTTCCGATGTAGGACAACAGTGGCAATTTGAATTAATTAAACCAGTTTCCACTGCTGGTTTCGGACGCGCTGGATGCTGATTTCCAATTTTCAAGTAAAAAGAACAAACTTCACCCCCAGAGAGACAGACGTGTAGAGATAGGGAAAAAAAGTACTCACACTCGAATCGCGCAAGGCCAGCGTGTTTGCATGGAAAGAGCGAGAGATTACATAAAACCACAAGCAAAGGCATCAGCAATGGCAAACGTAGAAAAACTTTAAACAAAAATTTTGAAAACCTAAAACGAAACATGAAACTTTGCTGATTTTCATGAAATCATTAAATTAACAAGTATCATTTGCCCATGATTCGACAAGTTGCTATTGCTATCTGCAATATTTTAGTGAAATAATATAATTAAAAGTAAAAAAAAAACACTCACGTCGCCGAATCCTTGGGCACAATTATGTCTTGATCAGCATCGATGTCCATGTCTGATGAAGAATCCTGCTCGTTGTCGCTGATGACGATAACTTCTTCCATGAATTGCCGACGTTTTCGGTTGAAGTGATTTCTTGGCGTAGCAATTTTGAATGATTTTCTATTAACTTCCAATTTGAGTTGAAAATGTGTGGACACGAGCTGAGAAAATGTGATAGCGTGATGGGGTTTCTTTTATCTTTTTTTTTCTAATAGGGATTTGGCAGAGCAAACTAGAGAAAACACTATTAAATTTTCTTTGCACCGGGCTTGGTTGGGAATACTATTGTTTTTTTGAGTTGAAATTATGATTTTTTAAATATTTTGAAATTTACTTGAGAACAAATTGTAACCCCACTGACTAGCACAAACCACAACACGCGTCCTCCTGGGGCGAAATGAGTTTAATGGGAGTTTTCTTTGGCAGGCTTTGAACAGCACCTACTGAATGACTTTTGCTAAGTTTAAAAACCTTCAAGAAGAAAGAGATATGTAGATACAGAAAGTGGGAGTGGGAGAGTGATGATGGGATGGTAATTGGAGTTGCCGCAGGCGAATTGGATATGCTTTGACAGCTCGTGGGTGTGTTTGTTCTCACAATTTATGTAGACAATTTGTTAAATAAGTTTTTTTCGATAAATCTGTTGTTACAAGAAAATTGTTTTATAGTCATTTCAAACCGGATAGAAAACTAAATTATTGATAACAATTCTTTAATAAATTAAAAAGACCTCATTGAAGCGTTCACACAGAATATCGACGAGGTTTTGTTTGACGATTGTACCAGATGTGAAACTTTTATTTAGACCCTTGAGCTTATTTCTAGTGTATACTTTTCTGTTTCATATTCTTTTGGAAAACGTGATTATTTTATTCAATATTAAATTATTTTTTGATAAAAGCATAGAAAATTTACCACGAACGATACCTAACCAATATTTTTTTTCAAATTTAAAGTTTTGGATTTTTTTGCTGATGGATACCCTGTTTTGCTGACATGCTGAACGTTTAAAAAAGTAATGTCTGCCTCAACAACCTCACAATTGCGAGTTGGTTTTGAAGAGGCTTCATCCAAACCGCATATACTAGACATAATAGTCAAAATAAATTGCACAGTATTTTTGTACAACCCATCATAAAGAATTAATTTTATTAATCGATAAAGTACGACATAAATTGCAGGTCATAAAATGGGGGTCTTGCAAGGCAACTGTATTCATTCATGCATGGACATTGAGTTTTTTTTCCTTCATTTTCTACTAAATATATACAAAATAAATTCAGATCACAAAAGTCGAATTCAATACCTACCCACGTTTCCGAACAGTGGTCGTTTTGATTACAAAAGGTTTTTGCGGAATATTGGGACGTGTTAAGGTTTTTCGTTATGATTGAATTGTATTTTTATAATAAAATTACGAAATTTCAATTAATTATTTGTTTATGACACCTTGCATCAAAAAAGTTGTCAACTTTCAAAAGTTTGTAGCCATGTATTGCAAAGGGGTTTGTAAAAAGCGACACTTTAAAGTCATTATTTGTTTGAGTTTCCTTCACAACAGGAAGCGATCTGCAACCATCACCCTGTTTGAGGACGGCTAATAGCAACGGAAAGTTGCTTTGCAATTGAAGGTATCAAGGTGCTGCGTTCAACCTACCATTGTAAGACACGGATGAACCATGATCAGGATTGATTTGAGCTAAAACTAAACACGAGGAACGGCTAATAGTCACAACAAGCAAACGGGGTAGATGAAAAATAGGAAAACATGGACTACACGCACAATTTGCTGTTCTAAAGCGGAGTGGAAGATCTAGTTCGAGTGAGGAAAAATAAAAAAGGAGGTATACAAACAAAATTGGAAGAAAACGCCATGACTTCTGAACTAAGATTATTTGGCAAGGGATTCGTATTTTAGCAGAACAATGACAATAAACACACGTTACGACTTTTTTAAGAGTACCTGAAGAAGAGGAAGAAATCTCGCAAACTATGAAATGCCCGTCGCAATCATCGGAGAATTTAAACCCTATAAGGCTGTTGTGAGAGAAGCTGGATATAAGAGTCTGGAATCAGTTACCACCATCAGATTCTGAGTTGTAAAATAGTATTGGAGATGTATATAATAGGTCGAACGTGAACAACTAGAATTTTTAAAAAATTGTTCAAATAAAGTAATCGAATGTAAATGTGCCTTTTTCGACGAAAATTCGGTTTCTCAGGGTGGGTTAATAAACCCGTGAAAATAAAAACAGAGAGTATTGGCACCTTAAATACAACATTGTGCTTGTCAAGAAGCATCTTTAAAGGAAAACGCACCTCAATTCTCAGGCACATCTGCTAAACAGTTATGCTGTGCGAACCATTTGAAACAGGCGACTAAGAAAATATTCGAAAGAACGGAAAAAAGTGAATTTCGTGTTCTCATTAAACTCTATCTTTTGATCATCACGTAAACCAAACAAAAGCTTAGAAAATGTTATGGGGCGACTCTTTACCATCGACCACTGGTAAACTCAACTTCGGAGCAGTCATACGTGCACAATATATGCCGTTCTGGTTAGCCAATTGTGGTCGATAAAATCCACGGTATGATACTGGACGATCGGCGAAAGTGCACGACCTTGAACAGGCTACAGTCTTATGACATGGATCAATGATTTCAGTTTTGCAAAAATATTTGGATATGAAAAGGTATCCGTCAGATGTGCGCCGCGTTTACTCACAATTGACAACAAACCCAATCGTTTGACATGTTCTTAACGAGTTTACGCACCGTTTCGTAAATGGATTCATTATTCATATACCCAAAAACAGTCAATACGATGGACTTCTTCTGGTAGATCCAAGCCGAAGAAAGCTAAAGTTTTTTTTTCACCAGGACAACGCATCAGCGCACAACTAATTGATTTGGGTCGAATGAAGAGGTCATCACCAAACCAAATGTCTATTCTGAGGGCCATTGGCATTCAGGGTGATGACATTCCAAAGCTAAAATAAAGTGAGGTCATAAAGCAAAGGCACTATAAGCATCGACCCGACAAATAAAGACTTGACTTAGTCGTGAAAATGTTGTGAAATGTTTGCCTCAAACCTGAAACTAGACATTACAGGCAATAATTTCCCTAAAGCTCTGATAACTTTGTTATTCATCAAGTTAACGCTTCCTAATTTGCCAGGCTCTGTCACCTTGACGAAAACTTCCACAGCAATAGACGCAAGTAGATTATTCAAGTGAAAGGAATCGGAAGTAACATTTGAATAAATGTTAAATTTCTTACTGAGTTCTAGCAATTACTAATACTGAAGCAGTTCCATCCTTAGATACGATATCTTAAGCGCATGAAAGTTCAATCAATATCATCGTATTGGTTTGTGTTGAAATGACATTGATTTTCTTTAGAATGAGGGCCTAGCAGTTAGTGGTAGACGCCTCTCCATAAACGGACTGAAACATTCTATCAATACCATGGGGTCCAAAACTGCTGCAAATGGCATTAGAAAAAGCTGTTGCTGATTGGATGTTGCTTATTCGAACATCAAAGGTGGATTTTGTCGGTGAAGGCTTACCCTTTGAATTTTATTCCGCCCGTCATTCCACATATTGTTGCAATGGCTCCTAATTTGTAATTAATCGAAAACTCGCGAAAATACCTTATGATTCTTTAAAAAATGTAAACCAATTATCGAATTCAGTACAGCTTAGATGAAATTTTTATTATATTTTAACTGCTTTAATCTCTAACCCTTACTCCACAAATACAACACTCTTATAAAGAAGTGTATTTTTGGAACGATGACACAATACAAAGTTAGGTTTCAAGCGTGGACTTATACAGGAGAAATACTGAAACCGACCAAGCGCAATTAATATATATTGAAGAGGAGAAAAAAAGGGAGGTGCTAGAACACATAAAACAGGCGACAAGCAGTCTAAGAACAATAGAGCTAATACTTTTAAGATTGCAGGCAAACGAGAAACATAAAACAGAAAATGCTGAATGATCTAAGGGTTTAAGGTTGGACAAGGATATTCGCCAAAGTGTGGGCGACAATAGAAAAGCTTGGATTTAAATGGCTTGCAATTTCGTTCAAAAATATGATGGCAGGCGATCGGATACCTTACCAGCTTTAGACGAACTTTCTTGTTTCACTATATACATTTAAAATCAGCATAACCGAACTATGGAAAAAAGGCATACTATAAAAATCTACAAAAAAGCTGTTGTCAACTTAAGACTTTGGGATGGGGGATGTATCAATTTCCGGAAATATGAAACATATATTGGCAAAAATACACAATGTTTCAGGATTCAACCAAGCATAACCCTAAAGAATACCAAATAATATCTCACTCAACAGTTGTGCAACTACCCAGCGAACATTGTTCTGTTTAAAAAAAAACCTAACATCTTCCGAATCCGTCTGCTTGTTTGGCCATATTACCATTTAAGTTCTATTTTGTGGCCTCATTCTTCTCCTGTTTTTCCTAACTACTCGTAGGTCACATAGTTCGAACATTTTTCATTACCTTAATGCGACCATTTATTGACCTTAAAAAATTCGAAATTCTGATCAGAAATTGAGTGATTTTGTATTCGTGCTATTTTTGATCCAATGTAGTTGCTTCTAGTTCTCGTATTTGCCATCAACAAGTATATTCAATTGTTGTGAACAATTTTCGTTGGAATACTTACTTTACTTTAGGTGGCGCTACTGTCCGGGATGGACCTGGGCCTCAGTAAACAAGCGTCTTCAGCTAGCTCGATCTTTTTTCCGTTAAAATATAGTTGCCTTAAGCACATCGATACAAGACAAATTTTGTCTCCTCTCCAAACACTCTCCACCCATAAAAGCACATCGTGGAGAAATGCCAAAAAAATAATTCTTTGACAGAAATGGCTCTACCTATTTATCTTGCACAAGAAAAGATTTTTTTCCTTTTAACCCGAGTAGATAGTTTTTAGACAAAACGAGCTGCCAGAATTTTAGCTTCGAAAAATGTACCGACCTATTATTTGGTGAGACAAATATTGACAGATACATTGTGTACAGTTTGAAATTAAAGTTGATTTTTTTTTTCAATCTGCGTACAACTCGCACAAATTGCCGAGGCAAATTATAGCTCGGATAAATTTTGTAGAGATTTTTGTATGGGAGACAAAATTTGTGTCAATCTGCGTACTGGGCTTTAAATACGATTTCTAGTGGCGTTTTCCATTGGATTCTCTCCGGAAGTTGAACAATTTTGGCTTCAATGGAATAATAAAAAATTCTGACTTCGCTGTCAAAATATACTAACACACTAAATCCAGAAAGGAAATTTTTTTCTTTTGAAAAAGTGAGGAGAGTGACAATGAAACAGTTTCATGTAGTTTTTTTTTATCCGAAATGCAAAAGAGGGCTTCTACAGGCCACTGGAAGAGGCTATAAACTACAGGAGAGGGCAAGAGCAAAAATCACTGTTTTCCTTTTCGGTGACTGATTACTTTTGACTAACTTGAAAAGAAGTTTCGATTATTGATCCTAGCCCTACTGTGAATAAATACGATTTATCTTACCAACTCATTACATCTTGTAAGGATCTTTCTACTAAATAAGTATTCCTTTGTTTGTTATATTCTTTCTACAATTAATTTCAAAGTTGAAATAGACAAATGCCTGAGAAGTTTCTCTGTAAATGGGAGTCCTTCGGATTAGGATTTTCGTTATAATAAAAACCCTATTTCAAGCAGCAGCAAACGAATTATGTACTCACTCTGTTGGATTTAGTACTATCGTCTGAGAGCGTCATTATGAATAATGGCTACAAGTCAACATTTATTTCTCCCAGACGAGAGCAGATGTTAAACAAAAAGGAAAGTTTAGGCTGATCAAAAAAAGGCGGAAGTGGAAAGATCGTCTTTTGATCGACGTCGGCCAATAATCTCGATCTACTCGTACTTCCACCTATAAGAAATACAATTTTTACGATCGACAGAAAAGCGGAGTTCACATTAAACGATTTGCTTGACGAACGACCAAATCGTTCGAAGCAGGTTATGTAATTTGTAGAACGATCAATCAACTTTTTGCCTTCCTTGACAGACATTTTGCTCAATATGAACACTTGTCGTACAACTTAGAGAATTACAGATTTCAGAACGCAAACAACAAATTTTGCCATGATTTGATTCCACTAATGTGGGTGCTGAATTCTAAACTCAAATTTCTCTTGATGGTAACTATCGCGCCATCGCCATCACCAACTTCTTCTAGTGGTCAATATTTCAGATAAACATTCGTGAGGCGATATTGCGTCTATCCCTAAATAATTCAGAGTTTTCTTATAATTCTCTCAACAGACGTTTAAATATTCCAGTCACAGCGGTGGACTATGGTGCCTAAATATTTTCGAGAGTATACCGTTTCTGGATATGTCGCCTCCTGTCCACGCTGTCCTTGAATCATCTGGATAGCTTTATCACTTCCAAGGCTGTCCTTTCTGTCCTTGCTTTCCGGCTAACGAATAGGCTTCTTCTTTCGAACGGCACGCTTCGGTACCTTTCTTTTTAACTCTTTCACTGCTAATGCCCCTTTTCATATCAGACCAAAGCATATGCGGATCAAACTTCTCACTTTAGATAGCAAGATCCTCTGGGGGCATTAATAATAACCGATGTTAAGAAGTATACTATAGGTGACATACTTTGGTAAAATTTGGGCCCTCCGTTTGTTTCTTTTAATCATATGTTATTTTGACCCTGGCAGAAACTCAGTGGCACAAAATAGGTCGATTTACTCTTGAAATATTGTTAAATTTCTTCCAAAGTGAATGTTGCCGAAAACTTGCCAATTTCGAAAAAGAAATTTCAGTCGAAATAATGTACCAACTGCAGCTGGTGTACGCAAGTTTGTGAAGAAATTTTATGAGACCGGCTGATTGATAATCGAATTTATTCCCATTTTCTTCTTATCTGCTCAATTTGCAGCAGTTGCCAAAGTGTGCTCCTTAACCTGAGAACCTCAACCCCCCAATGCCCCACATTTCGTTATCGCTGCTCTGTTTGAGATTTAGAGCAGCTCGAAGTTTGCTCAAAAAATCATTTTTTCAAATGAGGCGCATTTTCATCTCGGAGGCTATGTAAGCAAGAAAATTGCTGTATTTGGGGATCGGAAAATCCAGAGTTAAAGGGAACCAAGTGCGTTCTAAAAGTTTGACTGTTTGATGTGGTTTTTTAAGTGGCGGCATTATTGGCCAATTTTTCTTCTAAAACGACAATGGAAGAAACGTTTTATTTGATAGAGAGTGCTACCGAAGCATGACAACCGACGTTTATGGCCAGAAATTGATGATTTGGAATCGTCCAACAATCGATTTATTACACACGAAGTTCAATAATTGTGTAATAGGTCATTTTAGTGATGTTACATGACCCTATGAAGATAGATGTAATGCAAACATTCCAGAGGCTTAAAAAAATATTAGTAACGCTATTAGTGAAATAATAATAAACAAAGACCGTAACAATGCATTGAAGAAATGATTGACAGGATGGCTACAGCCAAGGCAGTCGAGGCAGTCATTCGAATAAAGTATACCTAATAATATTCCATAATAAGTCTGAAGGTTTACCCTATTTTAATTAAGCAGCAATATTGGAACATACTGAAGTTTTTTATTTTTTTAAATAAACCATCTGGTAAACCAACAGATAGCCCATTCTTTAGACCAAAAGCGAGCGAAAAATTGTTCGCTCCAAATTCTCATAAAGGTCCTTCCCCAGCACAAATTGTTTTACGGGCATTGCAAGTGTTCTTCCCCTTATCGTTGTAGTATTGCATAATGTGCCGAGACTTTACTCCATTTTCAAATGTTAATAGTTTTACGATAATTACAAAAAAACTACTCGTACGTGCATACCAACAAACGCAAGCTTTAGCCGCCAACTTCGGAACGAGTATTGATAATGCAACCAAGTGTTCTTAACTTATCAGAATTCAACGCCATATATCGCCACAAAAACCCCACGAACTTTTCTCATGACGCAACACTTTAAAAATAATGTTTTATTAAGAAAATGATAACAATTACAAATCGAACGTTTCGAGACCCGACTGAATTTCCGCCTATCCACTGCACAAACCAGGAAGAGCAATTTATCTACGAAAAACCAAAACCCAAACCACCACTTCGACGGCATTGCCATCGCAACTGTCAACTGTCAGCGAATTCCTTTAAATTCGAAAACACACGATTCCAATCGAAAACGAATTCAAATAAGAATTTTTCGAATAGCGAAACAAGTCGAAGAACGAAGCTTGTCGACGTCGGAGGTACACTTGTTACTAACGAACAAATTCCGCTGCCTTCGTTTCGGCTAGAAAATGCGAGTTTAACGCGTTCAATTGAACGGAATAAGTGATCAAAGTGCAAAAAATCCAATCTGGACAAAATTTTCCCAACAAAAGTGCAATAAAAAGGTTCGAAAGTTGATTAGAAGTTATTTTTTCGTCACCTCAAAGTGAATTTTCCTTTTTTTCTTTTCTCTCCTACTGCCTCCTTAGTGCGTAAAAAAGTTTGTGTGCAGATGACGTGACTAGTGTTCGCCTCTTCTAATTCAATAAGAAGCTACGACGACGACGAGCAAATAACAAAACGAAGAAAAACAACAAGTTTTCCGTCTTTATTCCGTCACTCTTGTTGTTGTTTATCATTTGAAAAGAGAGTAGATAGGTGAGAGTAATCTCTCTCACTCTCCATAAATGACATTGCTCTACTCTCTTTGATGTAGAGAGTTTGGGTCGTGTGTGTTTTGTTGTTTTTGTGAAAAATGTGAGTGAGAAATCATTCGAGAGTGGTGAGTGATGAGACATTTCCTTCGCTGAAGGAAAACTACAGTTCACGAATCATGTGTGGGAGTATGTTGTTGTTTGTTTTTTTGGGCTTACCTTTATACCGTTAAGTTGTGTCTTATCAGAATGTCTGCGGGTTCTAATTGGCGTTTTCAAAATTGTCTGGCGCTGGCTTTGCGGTATTTAAAATGAATTACGAATATAAACTTCAATGAGAGAGAGTGAAAAGGGGCCGATTGTGTGACGTTGTTGAGCTGAATTGAGTGAAAAGGTCATCTCCCTTTTGTAGACCAAGGATGCGTGATGCAAAATCTAGAGTCCAGTGTTACCAGTGGACATTTTTTTCCACACACAATTGGATAGAGAGAAATACTCGTAAACAAAGCGATGAAGCTAGAGGACTTACGGAGTTTTCAGTGATGATACTTCGTTATATAAGAAAGAACGATTTGCCTTGAATAGGCTTAAGAGTCTTATCCTAATAAACTGGGTAAGATATTGGATTTCTGTGAAACCGGGCTATTAGAAAAGAGTTGAAGAACTGTAACAATCACCCAATTGAATGACAAAACCATTTGAGTTTGGAAGAAAAATGCCAATGTAACTTCAAGTGTTCTTATCCTGCCATCATTTTTATTTGAATGCTTTCTATTACTTAGCACTGTGTCCTTGAAACTAATGAGTGTGTATAAGGAACGTTTCGAGAAGGACGGTGTAAAAGTCGCAGCTAAATGTACATCGATGGAAATAGCGAAGAAATCAAGTTTTTTCATATTCCATAGAAGCCGTTTCGCAAAGAATTCTTTCCTAGCATATTATATGTTTTTGTTTTAAAAGTGAAGTACAAAGAACGTGCTTAAATGCAAACCAAATTATTGGAAATCTTTTTGAGTGACTGAAAAAACACCTTCTCATTTGTTATTTGTATCTAGTGTCATGATAATACTAATTATTTATCGATTATTGTCGTAAGGGCATAACACCTATTATTTAAACTTACAGCTAACCGATACAAATTTACAGGCATCAACTTTCATAACAATGATTTGGATTTGTAGTATTTTTTTTTTTAAATAAAATGTACCTGAGATGGGACTACCATGAAATGGGATTTGAAGAGAGAATACACCAACTCGACTTTTATTCGGATGAAGCAACAAATCGTCCATCCTTCATTATCAAATTATATGGAAACCATACAAATGATTTGGTAAACGTCGTTTTGAATATTGGAAAGATATACTGACCAGACAATTGCGAATTGCATTGCGGACTTGTATATCTATTGTCCCACAAAGTCGGTCTAAGATGCCAGATGAGCCTTAATTTTCCTAATAAGCTTGAAAATATCTCAGTCACTAAGAATTCTCTGAGAAATAAATATCTCCTCTTGACACAGGATCACGCAATCAACATCACCAAACGATGATTACATACACGATGGTTGATCTTAGTGCGCAATAAGTCGATTGTTTTACGGTTTGTGTGACGCGTAGCCCCATCTTGCTGGAACTAAGGGTATACCGCGATTAAGTGAAAATTCTAAGTAAAAATTTTCTGGTCGTTATTACGCCTTTGTGGTGTTCTCCATTGATTGTTCGGTCTTTCCTTTTTGTTTTCCAACAAAAACGGGTCAACAATGCCGCCACCCCAAAAAACAAACCAAACAGTAAGTAATTTGCCGACGTAGTCAATGGGATGGAGATGCGCCTTATCTGAAAAATGATTTTTTGAGCAAAATTGTCGTCAATTTCGAGCGAATACTCGGAGATCTTTATGCAAAATCCTTCTCAGTCGAACTAGGCTGATGTTGAGTTACTGAGATTTTTGGCACGTTAGATTTCAGATTTAGAAACAAACTTTTGGCAACTGCTGCAATGTTCTCTTGTGAGCGCTGAGGATGAACATGGAAATATGGCATCCACTTTTAAAGTAACTTTGCAACGTTTTTTAATCGAAAATCAATTATTTCGTGCCGCGAAAATATAACCAATAGATGGCAGCATTTGTTTTTAGACCATGGATACCTGCCTCCATTCCGGTGTCCATTTCGGATCAAACCATAGAGTTATTATCATGCGATCATTTACCACGCAGATGAGTTCAGGAATCTCTGTTTGCGATATAGGTTGTGTTGTAAGTTGACGAGTACGAGATGACCACTTTGATTATATTGTAATTATGTTTATATTATGTGGGAATTTTGGGGATGTCCCCCTAAGTCTTTACAAACTCTTTAGAATGGTAGCTTTGAAAACTTAATTATTTACATATGAGGGATATCCTGATTCGATTCAGAAAATCTCCTGATATGACTTGTTAGGCAAACTAAAGGTAGAACTTACGAAACGTCGTAAAAGTTTTTGTATCATTCAAACTTATTTTGAATATCAATCTTCAATTTACGAAACGTGTAGAAGATTGCAAGATTTTTCTTGTTCTCATAATTTACCAACTTATCTTACTATTTGTCGTGTTGTAAATCAAATTTGTACTGCATAGATACATGTCACAGAGTACATGGTACAAATGCAACACCGAGACGGCAGAAGAATCTGTGAGCGAGAGTTTGACGGAAGATCTGGATTTCTTTATTCTGCGTGATTGGAAAAATGTTCAATATGGGGAACATTCTGTGATAATTTCTTGGTCTATAGCATTCGGCTGGTGTAAGAAGTTCTTCTTCCTAGCCTTAGGTCCCCATTAATTGGGTTTGGCTCTCCTTGTCCTGAGTCTCCAGGAACATCTGTCCTGCGTTGTCTCGTTTGAGAGATTATCCTCCATTACGTCGCTGTTTATTGTTCTTAACCATATCGCCTTTGCTCTTCCTATCTATTCGATCCGCCGTCTAAAGCCATCGCTGCTTTGACAATATGGTTGCTATTTTTTCGTATAACGTGTCCGTACCTCCGTATTCTCAGTTCTTTCAATACATTCGTATTTGTGCAACGTATAACATCCTCTAATGTAATTGTTGTGCTCTTTGTGCCTAAGTGTGAGGCCCGGTGACCGTCTTAGCATTCACATTTCCGCAGTAGCGATGTTGTTTTTATGCCTTTTTAATGCTGCTTGACATTCCGACCCGTATACTTATGATTGCTGGTCTAACCACCGACCTGTACTTTTTTTACTTTTAGTTTTAGGGACATTCTTTTATCACATAATATGCCAGAGACCTCCCTCTATTACAACCATTCCGCTTTTGACCTGCTTGTTACATTATCACTAACTTTGCCATCGTCACTAATAATTGAGCCGAGATATTTCAAAAATAATGACCTCGTTATCGGTTTGCCTTTTATTCGTATGGCAATCATTGGTCCATGTTGTGCTTATAATACCATTGGGTTACTGGGGACTCGAAATGGACTAATAAATTTGGCTAGCAAGATCGTGCGAAGAAATTGATGGAATAGAGCCCTAGACGCGTTCTGCGGTCTGCGACATTAGCCAACCCCATAAGCGGAGCAGCAGCGATGCAGTAAAAATGGGAAACTCGTTACGCATAAGTTCGTATAACGAGGAAAGGGTTAATAAAAGGATAAGAGCCCTAGATGCTTAAAAGAGTTTTAAAGAATTTTAGTATTGAAGAATAAGGGGTCAAACGTTCTGTTTAATAGGGCTTACAACTGAAACGAGTTGGACGAAAGTGCAGTCATTTCACCTGATTGACAAAACGCTTAGGGCATTGTGGAATAGTCTGATTTAAATAATCTTGAACTGCGGAAGAGAGAGACTTTTTCTTCCTATTCCCTATCAAATGGGAATGATGTCAGAAAAATTACCTTTTCTGTTTTTCAGTGTAAGGTGTGGTTTGAATCAAGATCCTCTGACCTTGGTGTCAACAAATCAATATCTAAAAAAACTGGAGTTGCATTTTCCTTCTCTTGCTCCCTCTTATTTAAACTCAGATGGGTATTTCTAATGTATCATTTTCAAAAATAATGTGGTAATATAGTTTTAATCCTAATTTCTGAAAAAATTTGCTTAAAATAATATGAAATTTTGTTTATGACATTGTGTATAGGTTTAGTCATGTATAACGCAATTTTTCTTTTCTGTAAACGTGCGCACACATTAGGCTTATGTTGTTGAATTATTCGAATTGTGAATCACATTCAAATACGAGTAAGTCTGCATCTCATAACAATTCTGCATCTGAATGTGCGCTGCTTACTTACTCTTTCTTATAATACGTTTACACCGACACGAAATTCAACATTTCAGCCGAAATGCTCCCTACAATTTCCAGGATTTCGAAATTTTGAATTTCAGCGAAATGCTGCATTTCATCTCTGCATTTAGAAAATTTTGTCAAATCGAACAAACCTTTTTAATTATTCCGCACGTCATACAGCACACTTCATAGCGCTTACAAAAACAACTTTGAAAGAAGTCAGGTGTTCCAATATTTACAATCACTAACGACTATGTGCCTCAACCAAAAAAAGTGGGAAGGTAGCCGCTGTCATACAAATGTTTTCCGTTCAATGAAATGGTGAAATGAAATTCCGAAATTTCATTTCGAAATGTTAAATTTCGGGTCGGTAAAAACGTACTATTAAGTTGGCACTTCATGTAGACCTGTACCTCAGCCAACAAGCGTCTAAAGCTAGCTCGATCTTTTACTTATTTGCCTACAGTTTTGCACGTTAAGTAGACTGAAGTTCCCTTCCACTTGCGTGTGCGTGGGCATATTCGAAAACTTTTAGGACCGGAGCTTTAATATCCAACCGTTCTACATGACACAGCTATCTCAGTCGTTGGACCTTCACTAACTTGCTTTTCAAAAATGTTCCTTCTAAAAACCCCATATTACAAATACATAGAAATAGACTCCATTTAAACTTTCCTTTCCTAAACGTCGTCCTTTCGCCGAAACCTTAAAAGAAGAGCAAGATTGAGTTGCCAGCGAAGGTTATTGAAACTACTTTGTTGACTAGTTTTGGTTGTTTCAGTTCTCGGTACGAGAAAGATTTGATTACAAACATGATTAGACAGTAATACTTAAATACACCGCTGTCCAAAATAATAGGAACAGAGTTGTATTATAATTGAATTTTAAAGTTAAGAAAAACACAAATTTAAATTAAATTCAGAAATTGGCTTATATTATTTTAAATAAATGTAGGTTTGCAACTAAGTAAATAAACACTGATTTTAACAATCATCTATAAAAGAAAAAAACAACTTAACAAAAATTCATTGATCTCCGCTGTGCAAAAAAATAAGAAATTTTTTTTTTTTAAAATAAACATAAAAACAATAATGAATGAAACGAAACTATTGAAAATGACTTAAAAATTAATATTTTACTGTGCTACCCTTGCTAACTAATACAGCTCCGCACCTGTTTCTTGGTTTTTACGTCTTACTAAGCTGCCTTTTAAGATGACCCTAAAAATTTTCAATCGGATTGCGCTGGCCATTCAAGAAGCTGGACCTTTCTTTCAGAAAACCATTTTTTGTTACGTTGTCCTGTTGAAACAGCCAAAGTAACGGCAAATTATCATCTGCAAAGCAATACATAAATGTATTCAAGATCTCTATTTACCTCTCCTTCGTTAGAGTCTCCTGTATTCAATGAATTGGTCCAACGCCATAATACGAAAAGCAGCTCCGGACCATAATATCACCACCTCCGTGTTTAAATGTCTAAACGGTATATTTGGGATCGAATTCTTTTCCTGTCGGCCTTCTTACATACTGATTTGTTGTGTCTGGTCCAAAAATAATAATTTTAGTTTCATCAGACCAAAGTATGTTACGCCATTTCTCAGCTGGCTTTTGCAGATGACGTTCGGTGAAATTTAATCGGTCCTTTATGATGTTATTTTTTTTTTAGAGAGGACATTTCTTTGGTTGGCAAGCTTTAAGATTGTTTTCTATAATTCTTCTTCTTTTCAGAGAACTGTCTACTTAAAGATTTAAATTGGTTTTGATTTCAGCCGAAGTTATAAACGGGTTCTTTTTTGCGGACAATGCGTAGGTAAGTGTGGGGTGATGTTTTGCGTTTTTGACCATGTGTTTCTTCATTGTTTTTATCTTCTAGAGGATTCACGACCATTCCCAAGGAGCAAGAGACAATTTTGGCGATTGCTCTTAGAGATTTCCTTTCCTTATTTCCTTTGAAGCTCTGCAGATCAATGTTTATTACGACCCATTTTTCTCTTAAGTAATCAAAACTTTTTTGGAACATCATCACAGATGCCACATTTTCAACGCTTACCACTAAAATTGAAAAAAAATTAATACCGCCTAAACCAATAGTAACCCGATTTTACTTGGTTCTTATTATGTTGCACACTCAAAAATTACCTTCTTCCTTGCAAAGTGTCTGGGCTAATGCAGTCAAAACAATTATGTCAGCAAAAACATCAATAATTTACCGCTATCCTAACGTGGTATAAAAAAAAAAACGAAAACAACAAATTGTGAACAAATCAATAACTTTAACAATTTAAGAAAACTTTTCCAGCAATAGCTGTTCTTATTATTTTGCACAGCAGTGTAGCTCCTTGTTCAACAAATTAAAGGCTTATTGTGTTGAAGTTTGAATAGTGCCTCAGTTAAATAGTCTTACGTCGAACAATTTTCAGAAAATTAAATTAAAAATAAAGTTTTCCTTTGCAACAGGGACGAAAGACCTTTTCCAAAAAAAGATAATAAATGACTGTTCCCCCCGAATGCGATTAATTAGTTGGAAATTATTAAGAAAATGTAAACAGAACGATACAATTATTTTGCAGAAGTCTAGCCTCTCGTTCTTGTTTTCTGGGGGAACGACATAATTTTTAAATATTTAAAAGGTATTCAACAAATCTTATGTACAGTAAATTGATTTAATACACAAATGCCAATCCCTGTCATTATTTTTAAAGTACTTTTAAGGTGCTATCCACCTCGGTAACTAAGAAATTTATTTAACAAAACGTAACAGCCTCAGGTGTTTCATTGAGCTCCCTTGGTACTTACGGTTATAATTGATTAAGTACATGATATGAATAATAAAAAGAATCTTGAATACAAACCAAACAAGAGGTAGACAAAATTCTGGATAAAAGTGAACACAGCCCCATTTTTATCTTAACAAGTCAAAAGAGCGAGGACTGCCACTGCTCTAATGAAATGAGAATCTTCTGTAAAATTAATATGTAACGACATGCATAAAAAAGTATAAAAAAAACTTCAGAATTTGCTTTGATTACATGTCTTGTATTAAATTTGTGAACAAAAGATTAACTTCAAAACTCTCGACGTTGAACAACAAACCCAACAACTGCCATAAGTTTTATTGTATTTCTTTGCAAGCGAAATTGTTCCTGCAGCTGTTGTGCTGTTCCAACACCAATTACGAGAGTCCAATTTAGATTCATTAAATTGCGTGGCTGGGAAGCCCTTGTTGCATAATAGAACGTCAAAACCGCCCATATAGAAATGAAAATGAAAATGCGGGTGCAGTTTTTGTTGAAACATGGGAATACTTAACGCTGCTACCTTTAATAAAAAGGCGCACACTATTCTACTAATGACAAAAATAAATACGACTGTAACTAACAATTTTTCGCTCATTTTGAGTTGAGTTCATAAAATGCTCGTAATTAATTAAGCACTCTCTAGCGATTGAATTAACGCACGTTAAATAGGTGCCCTTATGAAGTTTGTTGTCAAAGCTTGAATTCTAGGTCAACTAAAATTTGTATCTTCAAAAAGTACGAGGACGCATGGTATGAATACACTGTGTTATTTATAATTAATGTTCTTGTATACTTAGAACAATTAGATAGCTTCTCGTATCCAAACATTGTAAACAAAAAACGTATGTAAACAAGTGAAATTTGGGTGTAGTATCCAGATTTTTGCTTTAGTTTTGCTTTACACAGTCTGTCTGAAAAGTACATGCCTCAATCTAGTTTATTTTGACTTATTGAATGCGTTGTTTGTGCCATCTGAAAACATAATAACCCGCTCCTTATCGGTTTCGATAAATAACTAAAAATTAATGAAGCAGTGTAGAGTGGATATTTTTGCTAATTCGTCAGATATCGTTTAAAAGATTTAATTAGCCATGAAGAAGAAATGTTAAAATATCAAGTTTAACTTTTCTTCATTGTTTATTTAACACACTGTCACTTGGGAAACTCATCCATGCGATATTTGTTCATCAACCGCAAGAAAATTGATACAATTCGTCGCTCAAGTGGAATTATAAGTGTGAACTATGATATGATATTCGATCGTGAACCTATTGCGTTTTTGTCGTTGGGCATAATTGTATCTCATTAATTCTCCGTACAAAAAATAAAAATAAAGCCAATCAATTCTATAAGAAGGTCTTATGGATTCTGCATTGACATTACCTTTCCTCATTTGGCATAACATGCCTAATCGTTGTCTTTTACAATGCTTTTATCCCTTAAAATCCTCTGACTTGTTAAAATTGGAAAATTAAGATTTATTTCGAGACAACTTAATTTATAAGCAGTCTAATTAGTTCTTATTTAATGCCAACGATTCTTTGTGTAAGCCAAAATTGGTAATATTGATAGGCTTTTAGGATGTAAGAGTTTTTTGTAAGTCAATGACTTAGAGAAATTACTTTACTTAAAAAGCGACCAAAATATGTGGACAATATTCGAAAAAATAATACGCGAGTAGTGCAAAACTATCCTCACAGCTTTGAAAGATCGGATCAAAATATTCGAATAAAATAAATTGTCGAAAATATATACGGGTAAATAAGTATAAGCTAAAGCACATGTGGTACTAATAGATGTTAGACGGAAGCTAGAAGTTGTTTCTTCGCCAGCAATCAGAACAAACGACAACAGTCTGTCTTAAGATTGAAAATCAACGCACAATACAAAACGAAGAAGCTGGTGTATAAAGAAAACCTTTTGCTGACGTCAAACAAAGCTAAGGTTAAAAATAATGAATCCCCTCCCGTCTACGGACAGCATACGCATTGAGATAACTACTATATATACTAATTTGAATTGTCTTGGAAAGTTTAAAATCTGATATCCAAGAATAAATTCTGGGGTGCCCCAGGGATTAGTTATTTCTCCGACATTCTTTTTGATTTTAATTTCTTTTGTCCAGAATCGCCGATGACATCATTCTTTGCGCTCCTACTATTGGACTATAGGACGGAATCGACGAGGTATGCTTAGTTCATATAATTCAGATACTAACAGCAGTGGAGAAGAAAACATAAAATGATATTTAATACTTCCGGAACACAATACTGTCTGTTGTCCTTAAGCCAACATTTAAATTCATGAATGGCACCTGTAATGGTTAGTGACAACCTACGGTAAAATGATAACATAAGATATCACCAAAAAAAAGCTGGAAAATGTAAGAAATATTTTTCCCTCTCTGACGTGATCCCAAAACATAAAAAAATTACTTCGGCTTATGGTCAAGTCCCTCGAAACCTCTCTGCATTTCCTTCACAGGATTTAAAATCACACTTGCCAGCAGCATTCCTCCCTTCAAAACTTCAACCGTAGAACCTAGCTCACCCCACTGTCAATGCCCATTAGATTATCATCAAGCCCACCTATTGGGTCCACTCTGAAATATCGTGATTCTTTTCTAAGACATACAATGCGCTTATGGAATGCCTTGCCACACTCTTTATTTTCAAGTGATTATAACTTTCTTACATTCAAAACCAACGAACATTGGCATCTTCTATTTATTCCATTCTTCCCTTGTTTTCCTTCGCCCACGCTGTGTGTAAATATTGCAAGTATACCCAAAAAGCCTGATTCACAATGCCGCGAGAGAGCGAGGCGAGAAACGTCGTCATCTGTTCCCGCAACAAAATCGTTCAGTCAATTCACAATTGAACGATATTCGTTGGTGATTTTTTTTGACAGCGAATGTCAGTTGTAATGTAAATGTTGCGAGCTAAAATTTATGTAATTACTAAAAAAATGAGGAAAATAGTTTTGAAGAAAACAATATTATTAACAGTCCTAGTCCTAGTATAGCTTATAAAAAGTTAAAAGAAAACAAAAAGACAACAGAAGAAGGTGGTGGATTAGACCAAGTTACCAATTGAGGAGTGAGTTTGGTTTGTTTTGATTCACAAGTTTTTATTAACTCACGTAAAAGTTTTTTTTCACAAAACTCAAACAACCTCTCTCTCCAAGTGTCGAACTCCAAATTCACTTTGTTGGGCCGCGACAGTTTTTTAATTTTTCGAAATCAAAGCGTTGCGAGGCGACGAGTCTCGCGCCATTGTGTTTAACTTTATACATTTCCTCTGTTTGGAAATCATTTGACAGCTCGCGCTACACTCGTTATCGCTCTCTCGCGGCATTGTGAATCAGCCATAAGGAAAGAAATTAAATAAAATAGGATGTACATAAGGCCCCGATCGATACTAGAAAAGAGAGATTTAGCCGATGTAACCCAGGCATCAACAATTGGTTGTTTGTCGGATGAGTTTTTCACAGCTTGATTAGATGTCATTTAAAATTCTCTTTTTCTACATCAATGTAAGCAACTTGACTTTGTATCGCATTTCAACTGTCCGCAACTTCATTTCGTAGCGCACTTCAAAATAAGGAATTTGTTGTGCGCTAATCCGTTGGTTGATTGAAACTTTACAGATTTGTATCGTTTTAAAAACCGATTATGATGTCTGTGAATATGCGTAAATAATTAACAATAATTATACGTAATACACAAAAACGTTACTGATATGACACATTTTAGTAGAAAACAATAGAATTTCAGTGGATTTGTGAAAAGTTGAAAGGATTGCAAAAGTATTAGTAGAGTTTGCCATCTAGTTTAGTTCGTTTTTGCATACAAAGTGTTTGTGATTATGTCGGTACCACACTAAATGCCCTACGAAACACGTCGATGGTGATATCTAGAGGTAGCAGTTGTGGGACTATGAAAACCCTCGCTTTGAACTTTGGATCTCTCAGAAGGATCAATTTTTTTTTCTGCCATGACTTTCCTAGCTAATAAACAACAAGTGTAGATGAAAGCTATTTTCAGAACGCTGCTCTACATCGTTGCATGCCCAAATTTAGATTCTAGGCTTTCCTTGATCTTTTCCGAAATTATATTTTTTCATTCAAGTTCGCTTTACTTACATAATATCCAATATCATATTATCATGAGGCAATTTATTGTTGTAGGTGGCTTCGAGACTCTACCAATAGTTCAGCGCAGTAGTATACGCTTTTCTTAACCTTTTGAGATGTTCTTCTTATTATTGACGTAATAAAAAAAAAATTACCTTTGACTTATGATTGTGGAAGATTGGTTTCATGAAAGCTTTGTACCTATCTACTGAAATTGGAATCTTAGTTTAATTAAGTCTCCTTCCTTAGATTCGCCTTTTATTTATAGTCGACTATGATACAAGTGAAGGCCTACTGCTATAGCAACATTAAACATAGATTTATATTCTATTCGTACTCATGTCGCTTAAAGTTTTCCAACTTTTCCAACCCGCAAGAGCTCAGGAAAGGGTTATGTTTCCAAACGAAATATGATTCGAAACTGCTTCACAATCAAAAAATTCTCCTTGAATCACGATAATAAAAGCAATTATAATCCGACAATTGGAAATTTATCTTTCATTTTGGCTTACATGAAATAAAATTAGGTTTCCAAGGACAAACATACTTACAAAGTATGTAGGTACAATGAACATCCCATAGGTTGTTATTATCTTTTGAAATTGTTGGCAAAGAATGTTTTATTCCCAAAATTCTGTATTCGCTCATATACTTGATAGGATTGTTTGATACATCCCTTGAAGTTAAGGGTAATTAAATAATGGCCTTTTGCCAGTTGTTTGGGGATGAAGTCTGCTTTCATTCGTTTATGAATGACTTCCATAAAAAGTATGGAATCTGTTAACGTTAAGAGAACTAAGTTGTGTTTGTACACAAATTTATTTTTGTACATTCATACGAAATAAGGTGGAGATGCCCACATGTTTGAAACGTCAACAATTTTTATTATTAGAAGTTTCGAAAGGCACTGGTTTTCACTACTTATTCTTGTGTTTTTTTTTTTTTTTAATGAAACGCAAGCTCTGTCGAAGAAGAACTTTCAGACAAAGAAGTAGTCATTCGAGGAAAGATGTGTAAACTTTTCAGTTCAGCACCCACCACGTCAGCGCCAGCTGCAGGTTGAAAAGAGTATGATCACTTCCACAGCCGGCGTCACGTTTATCTCACTACTGCCCAGCACACGGAAGTGTTTAGCAAAAGCGTATTACCCCAGGCGATGGCGCGATAGTTAGTTATCACACAGAGAGTCTGGGTTCGATTCCTGGCTGGGTCACCAACAATTTTTCAAATCGCCATCACCCATCAAAAGTAAAAATTGCCTACGAAAAAGCTTCTTAGGAGTGCCGTTCGAACTCGGCGTTAAAGCGTAGGCCCCGCTCAGATGTGACAAAAATGACAACATGAGCAAAACAAATGAGTGTCAAGAAGCTAGGCCATGGCCCACACCGGGCTGCCAGCGTCACAGTGTTTTTTTTTGTTTTTTGTATTGCCCCATCACAACACCAGTAAGCAACCTGCAGCCTTTCCTACAAAAAGAGTGTAAGAAAGCCGTTGGCCTTGTAGAGATGTCGGGAAGCATTCATTTGGTTTACTCTAACCGAGGATGCAGGAAGGCTTTAGCAGTTTCAGGTCCTTACGAGTAATTGAAATCTTACATAGTCTATTTGCGATTTCAGCTCCCGTGATCCTATAGTGGACCTGTTGCCCAAAAAAGGTTCAGCGAATTCAGTTTGTTCAGTCAGTTCTTGCATTTTCGAACTAGCATGAAAGACTCAAAAGGGTCCAGCAAGGCATTAAACGCAGCTTGGCAGTCCCAAGAGTTGCAAATACCTCGCTGCCTCCATCTATTCTTCATAATACTCGTATAATTAGTTTCCATCAGGATGGTGCATATCCGTATCTCCATTTGAAAGTCAGACGGGAATTTTCAAAAAGGACTTTAGAGACGCACCCTAAATCTGTAAAAGTTAAAAAGAAATGTAGTAAACGGATTTCCCCAGAATCTAAAAATTTCGCGTATTTGGTCTCCCATATTAAAAGACCATTAAAAGGGGACAAAGAGAAGATTTAAGGTCATCTCTTATAACTTTCTGTATAAAAAAAAAAACAAAACAAAAAAACTTTGGCGCCGGCGGCCCGGTATGGGTCATGGTCTAGCTTCTTGACACTCATTTGTGTTGCTCATGTTGTCATATTTTGTCACATCTGATCGGGGCCTAGCGGTTTAGCGCCGAATCCGAACGGCACTCCTTAGAAGCTTTTTCATAGGCAATTTTACTTTACGCGCCGAAAGGGTGATGACGATTTGAAAATTTGTTAGTGATGCCGAGGATCGAACCACGGATCCTTTGCGTGATAGTCCAATGAGCCAACCAACGCATCATCGCCACCACATATCTTTCTGTAAAGGGATTAGAATATTCTGGACATATATTACTTGTGGAATGAAAAAGACGAATGGCACATCTAAATATGAGATATGTATTTGGTTTAAGGCCCAAATCTCTTCTTCCTTTTTTAAATGATTCCCTCTTATGTGTTGTATTCGTTTGCGAAAAGATTGATGGGTGTTTGGGTTGACCTGAATATTCTACCCCGTGAGTTACAAAACGGATACCCTGAAAACTGAAGATAATTACGATGGCTATTCATCAAATTTGTATGCAATTACCTACTTTAGCTAGGTGCATCAAGATAACTGGTACAGCATAATTTTATTAGCTACAACGTTCCTATTTTTTCCTGTTGATCGAGCATTTAGAACTTTTTTTTTACAATTTCAACGAGATTTAGAAGCTGACAAACAGTGAATGTAAAAAGAACAAAATTTACAAACTGCCACTACAACTTTAGCTAGAACATAAAAATTCCTCCTGGCAGCAGTGAAATTATTAAAACTTAACCATGCTATGGATAATATGAATGTTGGCCTTCCGCATACGGAAGCAGATTTCCATTGATTTTTCTTGGCACTGTGCGTGCGTGTGCGTGGTCGCGTGTTTCCTGCCTGCGGCCGTTTTATAAAATATTTCCTCATCACTCACCCTCCGAGGAATTGGTGAACCACAAGTTGAAATCCCACAACTGGTCTGTCTATCTTATTTTAAATTTCAAGTTTTGTAATATCCCTTCAGAATTAACTCAAAAAAAAAAATAGAAATAATAATTTGGCTTTACACATACGAGTACAATCCATAGAACGCTGATGTAATTCTACACGTGACAAATTGAAAAGTATCTTAAAGTAGGCGACGAACGGTGAAATATGGTGGGCGTTTTTAGAAGCTCGATGGGTGAGTGAATGAAAGCTGATGGCCTTTGAGAAGGGTGTTTCTTTAGTTTCTTATAAAAGTCAAAGGGTTGCTGCTTTGATGGTAGTTTTTTGTTATGTTGCCTTGTTGGTTGTTATGTTATGGCTGCGTCGTCGTCTTTGCTATGGCCCAAGTGTGAAAAAATGTGATACGAAGAAAAAGAAAGAGATGGAGATAAGTATAAAGAAAGACGCGCTACCTAAAACCTTACGTCATCGACATTCGTCACGGTCCTTACTGTTGCTGGTTTCTTTTGTAAGAAAGGAAGGGACGTTATCGGGGCACCGCACACTTGTCGGCTTTAGCGTTTTCCTGTGATTTATCTGAACATGAAATTAGTGCAGTAGTTGAGCTGTTTTTTTTTTATACATACACATATGTGTTGTATATAAGCACTAGTACTTTGGGCCTGTATTCTCTGGTTCTTGACTCTTGGTACTGTGTTGTGTTCGGCTTTGGTCTTGGTTTTTTTTTTTCTTAGCTCTTCGGGTCATGCATTGCATTTGATTTATCATGTCCGCCATACGAACATTGGCTCACGTTCCCGAGGTTTACTATAATTAATTTATTAATGCAAATTTGAGGTATTTTTAGTGTGAAAATGCACTTGAATGGCCACACTTTGGTCGGGGATGGTGCTTCGTATTGTTTTTAAAGAAATTTGCATAATAAAGTAACATATTGCGTCTTGCGGTTGGATAGGCTACAGAATCTAGGTAAAACTGTGTCAGTTGACTATAATACATCTTCGTTGGAGTTGAAGGGTGTTTGTTGTGCGTACGAGTGTGTTTTTTTTTCGAACCAAGAATCGCGAATTGCTTGTCTGTGGCTGTCCCTAGGCATATCTTTGAGAGAATCTTGTTGGATTTTTGTGGCTCCGTAACACATATCTTATTAGTTAAATGTTGTTTGAGTTTACAGAGGTGGTATACGAGAACTTTCGCCCTGTTATTGTGAGCTAATGCTCGTGCAGGGGTGAGTTACATAAGTAAAATGTGTGAAAGCTCCTGTGGTTTAAATCACAGATAAAATGGGCATACGTTGGTTACAAATACATTGAGCTCACTGTTGCTAAAAAAAAAATCGAGGAGTTCTAGTGTTAAAGTCGCAGGTTGCCTCGGCTGTCTATGCAGGCTGTCAAGGTTGTCCCATTTGTTTTGTTAAATACCCCTCTAAATTTAAACTCTGAACTTTACTTTTAGATTTATCATCTGTCCTAAAATAAATGATGTTTAAATGATTTCTATAGAAGGCAAATATTTTCAGAAATAGAACTGAGTTCTTTGAATTCATTTGAGCAAATACGAGTAAGTAATTTGAATATATTTTGGCTATGTAATTGAATTGCGTGGAATGTTCATACTATCATTTATTGCTCTCGTAGGAACAGAGTTTTAATTTGCTTATAGATTTTGAATTCTCTTTGCAGCAGAGGCTCAGAATCGGGATGAAAGGTGCCGTGACATAAGGCCGTATTTCAATGTATTTTTGTCACTTTCATATGGATTTTAAGGTGCCGTGAAATAATGCCGAATTCCAAAAGTCTATAGCCTATAGCTTTATCTGAATTCGGCTTTATTTCACAAGCAATGGTCGGCGTTATTTCATTTTGTCGTTGTGATATTTTACAATACCGAATTTTGGAATTCTGGAATTCGGCGTTATTTTACGGCAACGGATTTTAGCCCTTACCTGATAAAATTTTATCTGTAAAAAAATACCATATGGTCTTATGTCTCAAATTTATATGGCCTTATGTCGCAATGGTGGTGGCGATGGCGCGATGGTTAGCTCATTGAACTGTCAGGCAGACGGTCCGTGGTTCGATTCCCGGCATCACCAATAATTTTTCGAATCATCATCACCCTTTCGGCGGGCAATGGCGAACTCCCGAAAGTAAAATTGCCTTTGAAAAAGCTTCATTTCAAAATATGGCCTTATGTCACGGCACCGGATGAAATATGCGAAGAACAAAGGCATTGGAATCCATTGTTGACCCTTCATCCCCGAATCCAATCCACAAATAAAATTTTTTTTTTTTTTTTTGAAACCATAGTAAAATTAGTCATCTTCTGGTTGACGATGGTCATACACGGGACCCTTTCATTAGCAAATGTAGTTCTACGCTTATATAATAAGATACAACTGTTAAGCCTAGATAGACAAAACTCTTTACAGTTGGACGGTTTTGTTCCATTCTCGACCACAGGTAAACTCTCAGAAATCGCTTTAACACTTAGAAGTCGTGACTGATATTTTCTTGCGTCCCTTCGGTTCTACGAGTGTTAGTAGATGTATGCATATGATATTTTTTACTAGCATTGAACACATTGAATTAACCTTGTCCATCAGCTTTCAGAGGAAAACATCAAATCGTTATAGTGATTTAGTACTGAATGTACGAGTATTAGCATCCGCCAGGAACAGCTAGTACTTCAAGTCTGAGAACCGCAAGTTTTAGCCGCGATGTCGATGATAGACATGACCGGATCTGGTAGTACTTAGGCCCAGCGTACGAAGGTACGAAGGTACGAGTAATTTGCACCTTTTCTACTGAAAGAGAATGACAGCGCAACTGTGCTCACAAGAAATTCAATTGTTGATGGAAGCCAAAAGGCAGGTATTGAGAAATTCGTGTAGGAGCCTTACATTGCATTGTGGCATTAACTCAAAGAAAATTCCATAAATTCAGCATGATTATTGCGCCGAAGGTTATAGGTTTTATAGAGTGACTTTTGAGTCACGACTCTTTTTGACAGCTCTCTTTTATTTCTTTTTTCGCTTTAAACACAAACGTTTCACTGAGCGTGTTCCCTATTCTAGGCAAGAGTAAGGCAAATGATTCTGATTGGTCGAGAGTCCAAAAATTGCCTGCAAATCTAGGTGACATTTCGTGAGGTAGTGGACTGGATTTTAAGACAAAAATTGAATTGAATGAATTATGAATCAGATGAGCCGGAGGTAATCATGCAACAAACATTTCTTTCTATTTATTTCTTTATTCCGTTTTAAAAGTTAATAAAATAGTGAAATACGTACAAACATAATTTCTTTTCAGATTAAAATAAGAGAAGCAAAAAGTTTTTTTGATACCACGTTGTCAGTCTCGGCTTGCATTTCCATTTTCAGTGTTATTTTAATCGTCTGGATTGAGGCCTTCCTCAAATATGTGAATGTAGTTGTATAATACTAAGCAAGCCACTAGAACAATTCATTAAAAAGTTCTAAGTAAGAATTGAAAGTAAACATCCAATTATGACGTACGTGATATATAGAAATGTCACCTTTGAGGGGAGATTTGCCGTTCCATATGTTAGGTTTGACTAACATTTCAGGGCCCAGAATATGGAAGCGCCCACTCTCTAAACAAAAGTTTTGAATTATCCCTGATTAATTTTTTTGCGAACCACCCTTCATGAAGAACGAATAGAAATAAAGCGATATCGAAAAATTACGAACAAGGAGAGAAGAAACTTCAAAAAGAGTTATCGAAATTTTGCCCGACAACTCACAGGATTGCTGATTTTCTGTCTCATCTTCGTTCCCTTTTTTACTTGTGTGAGTCGTGACTTAAAAGTCACCGTGTAATAGGGCACTTACAGAATTTTCGCATCGACCAGTTATTTTTCCAAACAAAACGAATTAATGAAATAGAATCTTCCATTACACAAGCCTCGACGGCACCGATATAATCATTGTGCACTCTAGTCGATGCTTTTGAGTCTAAATTTTTCTAATTGTCGTAGCACTCTAAAAATTGATTTAGCACTCTATAAACATTATTTAAAGAGTTCCGTTTATGAAGTTTGATCTTCACAATTTGTAAACGTTGACATGATGATTTGCTTCAATAATAAGAGGCATTATCAGCTGTCTGGGAGCTTTCTATATTGGAAAATCCTTGAAAACACCCTTTTTAAATGCTCATTTTTATCGCTTTGGTTATTTTAGTTTCCGAACTTCCTTCCGGCATTCGTTATTATAATTGCTAGCGGATATCCATACAAGACTTCCAAGACTGAGAAAAATGTGCTCTTGTGATGTATTGTGCATTTCTATTGATTTGTATATTTCAATTGAGTGATCCTTAAGATCCTTATAAATTCTGGTTAGCAGATTTCCAAATTATACGATTGGTCCTTACAAATAAATATGCACATAATCAGCATGTACATTGAAATACATGCTAGGAAGATCATTGATCAGGCTAAATAAGAGAGGGGCTAGTATGGACACTTAAGGAACACCACGTAAAAGATTGTTCGCCTGATATAGGTACAATCTCTTAAAATAAAATATTAGTTGTTAACAAAAAGTTGTATGGGTAAGCTTTAAAAGTCAACCAAACATGACATTCTTTCTTCTTTTTTAAGTGGCGCTACAGTCCGGGATGGAGCTGGGCCTCAGTCAACTCGCGTCTCCAGCCAGCTCGATCCCTGGCTATTTGCCTCCAGCTTCGCACGCTTAGTTGGCTGAGATCCCCTTCCACTTGCGTGCTCTACAAGACCCAGCCATCTCAGTCTTTGGATCTTCACACTTCTGATTGGGTCGGTATCGGTCCGTAGAGTTCATTGTTGTATCTCCTCCTCCACTCACCGTCAATGCAGACGGGACTGAAGATCGCCCGAAGAATTTTTCTGTCGAAGCATCCACTTTTGATACTGTCCATGCCTACGTCGGCGTATGCGAGTAGTTGGACGGACTTTTGAAAGATAGTGCCTCTTGTGTTCGTTCGTGAGTTTTGAACTATTCTTTCAAGTACGATGTTGCAAAAATCGCATGACAGCGCATCGCCTTGTCTAAATCCTTTCTGGACATCAAAGGTCTCGGTGAGATCTTTACCGACGTTTATGGAGCAGCGTGCATTCTCCATCGTCATCCTACACAGACGGATGAGTTTGGCAGGGATTCCGAAACTAAAAATTGCTCTGTATAGCTCGTCCCTGACAGCGGTATTTGGTTCGTCATCGACGTTATTCAGTCTACAGAAACGGTCTTACCAAATCCTCAGCATCGACTGCGATTCTACCACCATGTTTCCTTGTTCATGTCTACAGGCCTCGGTTGGGGGTTCGTTTCCGTGGCATGTTATTTTTACCTTTTGGTAAAACTTCCGAACCTCGTTCCTGGAGTAGTGTCAATTTCCTCGGTGTTTGGTGTTCGTCGCTCCCCTTCTACTCATAGAGCTCGTGAGCAGCTCTAGTCAATGCAGTGCTGCATTGCGTGCTTTTTGCTTAGCTGCATGTGCTTGTCGTCATTCATCATCGAACCAAGGGTTTTGTTGTGGTGGACGAGTGAAACCCAGCCCATCCGAAGCGGCATCTCTGATGGCGTTTTGGCAGTGTTTCCAATGGTCTTCGATGCTTGATGCTGGCGGTATTGGACCTCTTAAGAGATTAAGAGACACTCGATCGGTGATCTCTTGCGATTGTAGCCAACTGACGTCGAGTTTCCTTACAGCGTTAGTTTGTCTTGGCGTAGTTTGGGATATCCAAATCAAATAAACCTCTCATCGTCAAATATGAACCATTATTTGCTACCATATTCTGTTATATTTCGGGTAATTTCATAATGCTCCAAGTGGGTTTTACAAGCTTCCAGTGAGACGAATTATTTTTCCATAAGTAAGTTCTGTAGGGACCAGCATAAATGGTTCTCGGAAGGTGCAGGATCTGACGAATACTAATGACGAATACTCTGCAGAGAGGCATGCGGTCTGGCGTTGTCTTCATTGATCATGACTCCCTTCCGATTAACAAGTTTCGGGCGCTTGCTAATTGGATTGTTCAGTCTATCCAATTCAGAGCTAAAGTTATTGGAAGTGATGAATTGTTTATGCGGAAGACTAGTTTTTGTAGAGTTTAAAGGTGGCTTACGTCTTTTTTTTATGATCTTTTTTGTTCTACTTTATTGAAGCCCGTTATCATCTGTTTTGAAAATGCGTCACTTTTCTTGCGTATCTGCAGGAAATCGTTGATGGAATTTTATTCATTGAAATTGTACGGCAGCCAAATATAATATTGATTTACGTATAGCAATTTACACAAGTGATCTTCTAAGCTTGATTTCGATGTGTCCAATTTCTTTGTGATTCTGATTGTGCAGCGTACATTAGATTTTGGTTCGCATTAAACTTAACCTGACGGAGTTATCCCAGTGCAGAGAGCAAATCTTCCTATGTGCGCAAAGCGTATAAATAAAATTGCTTCATATGTGTATGCCCCTAATTCTCCCTATTTGTCTGCATTTTTAAAGGTACACAAAATGCATTAAACACAACCGATCATGATGAACTCTCTTCAAAATAATGTGTATTTGAAGGAAAAAAACTGCAAGGTCGAAGCAACATGTATCAGTGGCATTATTGAAAGTTAATGAGAACACTAACAATACATTTACCATAGCCATAGCGCAACTAGAACCCAAAAACGTTTTAGATTCTCAGCAACAACTGTCATTCGCAAACGCATGGAAAAAAATTGTATTTTAGAATAATCTATAAGTTGAAGTTCTACTTTTTTAGTTTTTTATCGATTTATTACGAGTACAACACTTTCAATACCCTTAATACTATTCGTACTCTAACATCCTGAAAGTAAATTTAAAGCGCCAACACTGTTCTCCTACTACTTACACTTAAAAAGGCTATTGATTACCTACCACCATTTTCGTCTCATCGTTTCACCCCATGTTTCCTTATTTATGTGGAGCCAGCCTTTCGATACACTTAGCAAACTTTTTCTTCAAAGTTGTTCCAAATACCTTAGGGGCTTAGTCCTTCCATATGGTTTATGTTATTTGGGAGTCGTTTTCTCAAATTAAGGGCTTTCTAGGCTAGTTCCTTGGTTTTTTTCTAGTTCCTTCCCGGACAGAACCGGCTTACGATTTTAGACTTCAGATAACCTCATTAAATGAGAATGCACCTCAGCTCATTTAAGGTGTTGTGATAAGCAGGGGAACGACCTGCGGCAATTTTTACTAAACCCTTGAGGCATGACATTTAGGGTTATGGTCAGCAATTATAAATGTAAAAATGGCTCGTGGATTCGTACTATTGAATTTTAGTCGTATAATGCATTTACATCGTCTCTACACGTGTACAAATACGACAAATTAAATTAATTGACCTATGATAAATGCACGTTGCAGAAAACAATCAATCGAGCAATCTCTTCGCTAATGTTTTTTTTTTTTTTAAAGTGACAAAGCTCAGATGGTGTTTTCCAAGTATGAAGCTGCAAAGGTCAAATGATGACCTCTTATGGATCATTTGTGCGATGAATATGCAAATTCATCGCTCCATGATGTATCAGTCCATCAATGTATAAGTTGAATTGATTGATTATCTGTCCACAGCACAGTTAACTGTCTGCATAATGATGTATTGACTGTGCTAACCAGAAGATTCATGCTCACAATTAACATGAAATTCAATCTCATTTTCTTTTTTTATTTAATAAGAGTACATCCTACAGAAAAAGGGAGAATAATCTTTAAATAAAGTTTCATATCAGTTTTGAGTATGATGAGTTGGGAGTATCTTTCAGCCTACCGTTCTTTGCACTTTGTTTTATATAAAAGTTTTGATATTACTCATACCTCGATATCAAACGGATTGAAACTTCTATTTATCATGAATACTTTGCAAACATCCATCCTCTTGATATTCAATAAACGCCTAATATAGATAGTTCTTAAGTTACACATGAATGTGTAGTATGTATTGTGCATAGGTTCATAGAATCGGTTGGGCTTCGAAAACCATAAACACTGCAATGTATCCGTACAGATGTATGTATGTTTGTGCGAACCTATGTGAGTATGGTCCATGGACGTTTGTTTACATATATCATTTTGTTCTGCTTCGGTGTCTCGAGGCCAAAGAGATTTCTTGTCTGGCTGTCCACAGAGATTAATCTTAAATAGATTGAATTTTCTTGCAAATGAATTTCATGAAGAAGATTTTATGATCAAAATTAGTATCTGTAGTCATTCTTTATAGGAATCGGACATGAGAAATAATTTTAAATATATTTCATGGACATCGCATCTTTATTTTGATTTAATTCAATCAACACTTGCAAGGATTACTGTAATCCTAGGCTCTCCTTCGTCTGTCCAAAAATTTACCTCGGGTAGGATGCAACCCTTTAAGCTATTGTGAGGTAGAATTCGGTACTGGGAGCTTTCGAAGCCTCCTAGTCAAGTTTGGCTTCTTCTTTTTGTTTTTCGAAAATTGTCTTTTTACAGAATCGCCATCTTTCAGCCTTAGCTATTGAGGTGAACTTTTAATTTTTGTCGAGTGGAGCAGTCCTGTTTGATGTGCAGTTTAAATAAAAGTTTTATTTAAAGATTGTTTCTAGAGATCTGAAATCTTCTTTACTGTATACATCAAATCTGTTTAGAAAACTTTCGAAGACTTTGTGAATGAAAACGAGCTATAAAGCAGCATTCTACAAAGAATGTATTTCTTGTGCCCAAATCATGCATATCTAGCACATAGTGCAGAAAATAATAACGGCGGTAGCAGAGAGTGTACGCCTGTTGATCCGTTGAGGATCTTGGATAAAAACATAAAAAATTCAATTCGTGCAGGAACTGAAGCGAAGTAATCCGGAAAGGTTTAAGAACTGCCATTACACCTGTGAATGGCGTCCATTATCGCGCCATAATAACTGGTTATTTGCTGCTTGAAATTGAAACCCGTAATCTCGACGGCATGTTGTTTCAACATTTATTTATTTCGCTTGAACAGCTCCAAACAGTGCTCTGAATCATCAGCACGTTGTTGTTTTTGGTCCTAACATAGCGTTCGCATTTGCAAATACTTGTACTTGTGCAAAGTATGATGTACAGGTCAATTGTTATCTTGCCACAAGTTAGCTTTATGGTTTTTCTGAAAGATTTTGTAGATTTTTTGATGTTAAGAACGTTCATCATCATTTGAGGGTTCCACGAATGTGGTTATTTATTGGAATTGGACAAACTTTTGTTTAAAAACAGCACATTTTCCTTAACCCGGTATCTGTACGTGAACGATCGATATTTCATTGTTTCTTTGGTCCAAAAAGAACAAAGTCAGCTAGACTACTCTGCAATGAAGAGAATCATCTTAGCATATCTGAATGGTCATCTTTTAAAAGAAATATAACCTGAGAAGTAAAACCCTTTTACACTAGCACTCTTTTTGCGATGTATATCTATGACATTGGTGTCGTAACATTGCTAAATTGGTTTTTTTTTGTTAATAGTGTTCCAAATCGGAACACAGGTTTCTGGGACATCCTTGTTTGTTAAAAGCCGTATCCTACTCAGCCAGCAGTCTCGACCTATTCCTGGTGATTGAAGATAGGAATCTGATCTTCTCAACTTCTCGTATTGATGTTATTCTGATATAAGCTATGACATACCAAATTACAGACTACATAGCAACGATAGAATTACTGATACCACCGGTGGCGGTGTGGCCATTTACTGTAGGCCAACAATTAAATCGAATAGCATTATCAAATCTAGTAGACTCGCCACTGAGTTCATTGCTATTGAAATAAGTGACTGTAATACTAAATGTTTTGTCTCATTTGTACATAATATAAACCGATGTTTTCGGGTGCCATTTATTTTTAGTTCTTTCGGACTATTGCGCATTTTATGAGCATAAAATAGTTTGCGGCGATTTTAATGCCGATTTGATAAGAAATGACTCACGAGCATTTCAAATGAAAGATTCAGTGGCCAACACGTTTTGGCCCTGGTTGTTTACCCAGTCTCCTTGATCTTGTTATAGTTTGTGACCCCAAGCTTGTCCTTCTTTTTGACCAGATATCCTTTGATTTCCCTGACTGAGAGCCGATCCTAATGTCAACATGTACCGACAAAAACAGTAATAGTCCAAAACCGAAGCTGCCCATGGTTCACTTCTGATGTAATTAACTCAATTAAGTTTCGGAATAAATTGCGCAGATCAACTGCCATCAATTGGGAAGCATTTAAAGAGGCGCGAAATACGGCAAGATTACGGCAAGGATTATGTAAATCTACTTCGTTTGCTTGATTTCTCGAAGGCTTTTGATAGTGTAGACCACAACATTCTAAGGTGGAAGCTTAAAACCTTGTTTGGTCTCAGTGAAAGGGCTGTAGAACTTATCGGCAGCTATTAATCAAGTAGATTCCAGAGAGTCACTTCTGGCGACAAATCTTCACTGAAGGCCTTAATTCAAGGTGTTCCACAAGGGTAAATTCTTGGTTCAATACTGTTCTGCATGTTCATCAACGGTCTCCCATCAGTCTGTACCCAAAACTCCATATAGGCAAACCCTTTAGCAATCTTGATGTACTGGCTCTCTTACTTAAGGAGAATCTTACCCAAATCTCTGCTTGGTCGGGTCGCCCCTAAACTTAACAAAATCTTAAATAATACCTAAGATCCAAGAGTAATTTCAATCATAATACGAGTATCTTGCCAGACATAAGCTTACCTAATAATAAAATTACTCCTGTTGTAAAATGGTTTTATTATCGATCGTAACCTTTCAGGCTATAATCATACTAACGCAGTTATTGATCGGGTCTATGGATGTTTACGTAAACTGTGGCTTACTGCGTATGTTATTCGTATAGAAACGAAACGAAACCTAGTTGGTAGGTATTGGCTATACATATGCTGAAGTTGTGTATTGTGCTCTTGATTCGCTATCAGAACATACCTAAACTCCAAGTTGTAGCATTCAGCGATGCGGTCCGCTTTGCATATGGCCTTAGAAGGTATAACCATATCTCTGAACACTCATAAAAGCTACTAGATTGCACACTGCAATAATATATCAATGCAAGAAATTGAATATTTTTATATAAAATTAATAACAATAAATCTCCGTCCTATTTATTTAACAATCTTATCTCTAATAGCTCCGTAAGAAATCTTTGTATCGTTCCTCATCGTCACCAATATTTGAATTCCTCACGTCAGTACTAGAAAAGATATCGATCTTATTGTACATACCACATATTTATCAATAAATGAAAATGAAATGAAATAATCGCTTCTTGACTCTGTATGTATATTGTAATATCCGACGCGGACTTAATGGAAAAAACTTCGGGTTATCCCCATTCATACGAGGTGACTGAAATCAGTATTAATCTACTCTTGAACGAGTAGAGAGTAACTAGATTCCTTTTATCTTGTTCTTTCTCTCCAATATGAGGCGCTCTTCGAAAAGCCCAGAAAATTTGCGCTTAACTGTGGGGGACTATGCAGGGTATCTTTTTTTATGAATAGGACCAGCTTTGTTTCTCCTGGGATCTACTCTAAGGACAAAGACACACTGCGGCATGTTAGAGACTGTGAGTCGATGCTTGGCCGGCAGTTGAAAAGTGATGTCACCTGCTTGACTTTACTTACCATATCCGAGATATTCTTAATTGTTCCTGTCAAGTTGCAGACAGAGTGCAGTTTCAGTCGATTTTTCTTTTAAAACGCATGCTAGCCATTCGACAGTCTTCTGCGCTTGATGTCAAGATCAAGCATTTTCTCAAATGATAAACCGATGGGTATGAAATCCTTTGAGAACATATAGAATGTTTTGCTTTCTTTGGGTGTTACCTTAATCCAGGCATTGAATATTAAACCTAGAACTAAGCAGGCTTTCCGAATGCATAACAGTGTTTTCATCTTGAAAAGTATTATGTAGTTTTGCGGAAAAGATACAATCGGTAGGACGTTGTAAAAATTAAGCAAGTCGACCATTTCAGCTTATTTACTCAATTTTTATCTTCATGTGGATTGGAGATGGTAAGATAAGTGAGAGTTCTAAATCAGATCCTAGGATTTATTTTCGGTGATAACCTAGGTACAATCCAAATGCTAAAGTACGCTCAAAATCCGATGTGTTTTGTACAAAACTTGCCGGAATCTCGAAGGTTCACTTATACTGCCGATCCTATCGTAGAAACTACGCCTGGGCATTTCGTTTGTAGGTCCTTAAAGGTGCCTTGTTAAGTTTCTTAGTCAAGTTCTGTACTAGTTAGTTTGGTACAGTTAAAATTATTCTAAATTTTCAGGCGTTTACACTCTGGCTTCCTTACTGTAGGACAAATTGGAACACGTCTCATTGGACTAGCCAATTTTGTATGGTCTACCGTATTTATCCTAGATCGTCTTCGTCTTATAAGCAGAAGGCAAGTAAGTGTAAGTTAGAATAGAACGGTTCACCAAACACATAAGACAGATTATTGGAGACAGCAATAATATCAAGAACTCTTATATTTAGTTAATCTCTAGTTAGAAGAGTTATTGTAGTACTTTAAAATAATACGACTCATTAGTTTTGCACAATGAAAAGTTTAATCTAACATCTGACAAAAGAGCAACTAGTGTGACCGCTCCAATTAGACACAACTTTCATTCTAATCGACTTCGAATCTTTTGTTGACATATCGTTAGTATCTACGTATTTCAATTTGATGTGACTGAATTAGAGCACGCTATCAATGCCCATACTTCAGAAATTCAAATTGAGTTTAAGTACAGCCTATCATTTATTTGAAACCCTACTAGTGCAAGGTTGCAAAGTGTTTAATCAAGGAAATGCTGCATAAATTAAACATACCCCGTGCCAACCAACCACACATTAGCTACCTGTTACAAAGTCGACAATTTATCTATATTCCAAATGGTAATTTATACGCGAATGTGTCTACAATTTGTGGCTTAGACGTTGTAAGAAACCATAAATGATGATGATAGCTGTAGAGAAGAGAAGAACAAAACAAAAACAAATGTTTTGCAGGCAACTTGGCACGCTATCGTCGACAATAAAATTCTTATATTTTATCTACAATTTATTTGTGTGAGTTTTAATAGCAGAAATTATTTGTACTTTAGCTAAGGAAAAAATTAATAAATGTCATGAGAGCAGCGATTAAGTATCGTTTCTGTGTTGAGCTGTGGTTTTTATGGCGACTTTTGAGCCCTCAAAATTTGACTATATAAGTAGATTTATGTTATGTAAATAAAGGTCAATTTTGATACTTCGATAAAGTTAATTAAAAAAAAAATAAAGTTCCTAATGCTTCCGTGTTGAAGTGTTGGGCATGCACAATAATTGTTCTTTTAGGCGCACTATGCAATATAGTCATGCAATATAGTGAAAAGGTGTGAATTTTAATGGTAATTAAAAACTAAAGCCAGATTCTATCATATTTACTTTTAAATGACTGCTGAAGACCACTTAGAGGTATAGGCGACTGACAGAAGAGCCCTGTTTTTTAAACGAATCTCATTTCGTTGTTACATCGACCGCGCATTCGGGACTAAATGTTCGACGAGGGATTTATCTTTTAAAGTGGTTTAATATCGGCTTTGTCTCCATACTTTCCTAAGTCCAGCGAATAGTAGAACTGATTAGTTTTACTAGAGTGAAGTATCTTGCACATCGACTAAGTTTCTCCATTACTTGGAAGAACATGTGCCGGATGTTGTTTCTATCGCGTGACTTTTAGATTAAATTAATTAATACATCTGCTTGGTATTTGCGGACAACATATCATATTTTAATAGGGGCTAAGAAGCTTAAGTAGATTCGGTTACCCCTTTGATAATATTGCGTTACTTATTCCAGGAAGTGTTGAAGTCTGTGTAGCCTTTCACTCACTTGGTCTTTAGTGAAGTTTTAAATTTTGCTATGAAGTAGAAATGAACAGAGTTGATGGTGGCTGCGTATATCCAGAATGCTTGATGCATGCTTCTTATCAAGCTATATGTGGTCGATTTGATAAGTGGTTCGAACTTCGAACATCTTTAGAAAGCGAGGTTTCTGCGTGGGTATGTAGTTTTGCGATCCTTGTGGATTATGACGATGATGTCTGTAAAACGGTAAGATTCCACTTTGAACAGGCTCAATATTCCTAAAGTTGTGGAATAATGTCTTCAAAGGCCCTTAGCTTCATCGGTTGGTGTCCTGTGCACAGATGTAATAGGTTGATATCAAGGAATCAAACTGCAGAGTATTTAGGAATGAAAGAGAGATGTCAAAATACATTGGTTTTGAATGTTTGGAGGTCACTATGTCTAAAAAGTGAAAAGCATTCATAACGTGATGAGTGTTACGGTTAAAGGTATGAAAGGCCTGAAAAAACATAAAGGTGTTGGGAAGAGTCAGTTTGTGGGTGGCGGTGGCTCAAGTGGTAGTGAACTGGCTTGAACTGTGTCCGAAAGACGTTCATTTTTCCATTAAATGTTGGATGGCACTAAATCTTAACACATATGAGGCACTATACAGAGACGAGGTCAAAAGTTCTCTGCCTGACGCAGAGATGGCATTCCAATTAGCAAACATTTATATTTCCCGTTCGATCCGACCGATTTTGTGTAGCGATTTCATACCATAGATGAGGCACTATACGCCAGGAATGAAACAGCAGATGAAGCAGTGGGCGGAAACTGGTGGTTCAGCGCCAAAGAAAGCAAAGGAAAAAAAAATTTACTAAGCAACAACGCCTTGGATTATCACATATGATATTTATCGCACGGTTTTCAATCCTATCAAACAAGTTTTATAAGATTTTAGGGGCATGTACTCAAATAACGACGAAAGTATGCCCTCTGTTATGCAACCAAAGCAGAAGGGGTAAAGTGTTTCTTATATAGGTATTGCTTGAGTAAACCTAGGTACTTTGCACCATTTTTGGAAACATTGAATTCATCCTTAGTTGTCAGAGACAAATATTTCCAGAGTGAAATGTTCTTCAGTTGCGAGGATGTGATTGTCATTCTTTGAATGCTTGGGTGCTTTAATTTAATTTTAACGACAGTAGCCACCATCGTGTTTCGGAAGCTAATTATTATTGCTAATGTCGGCATATAATGGGCTCAACATACGCTGCCGTTCCTGTTGTACAACCAAGAGTCCAGGACACGAGTCGGTCAACGAATATGCCAAACATATATAGAAAATCAAAACAGGTCTTAAGAACGGAGCCTTGAGGCACACCTTGATTTATTTTATGAATATCAGATTTAAAGATTCAATACAACTTGAAATGAATGTTCCGAGAGGTGTTAAAAATCTATGTAAGGCATAAATAATAGTGCACTTTCAAGCCCATCTCCCTCGTTTGGTACAACACCCACTGGAGTTTTTCTAACCATATGGACATACTTCCTGGTGCAATGACATTAAAATTTCTGTTCCTCCGAAAATATAAAATGGATGTTCCCTGTCAGAATCTGAGTCGGAAAATAAATATGGTTGGAATCGTTTTTAAGCATCTTAACATAAGATTTCACTATTCACGCAATTCTGATGGGAATGAATTTTATTGTAGAGAATCTTTGAAGATAGAGAAGAAAAGCACAGGCTGCGCAAAAATTATTGCTTCAAAGTTAGTTTAAGAGTGTAAGGGTTCTCTTAACGCTGTCAGTCCTAAGTTATAGTGGAATCACTTAAAAATGAGATCGACGATGAACTTGCTTGGTAAGGCTCAGAGGGGAGTTTCTCAAAACATTTCAGTTTCATGTGAACGCAATTGCTACTACCACGACTTTTCACGATGCTACTCGGAAGCCATTGTCATAAACTCGATTATGCAGAAAACCTAAAGAAAGAAGCCACAGAGCTTAAGCTCACATTTTATTGTAGACCAACTTACATTTCATTTCGCCAAATTAGGAGATGCATGACATGTAGCTCTGTCTTGTTAGAACGAAACGAGCTTATTACAACCAATAAATTGCATTAGAAGTTGTCCGACAAGCTACAGAAGAGATCTAAATCGACGCTAAGAACGTTTCCTTACTCGAAACCTATCAGACTTTAAGTTCCTTAGGATATTGGGTCGCTTTGACGCTTCCCGGTAACTAAGAAATCACTGTCCGTTTCGAACCGAGGGCAATATAAGGGCAATATTAGAAATTGTGTTTCGTGGTGTGGTGGAATGGTAGAAACTTTTTAGGAAGAAGACAACTTCGACTTCTTTTTCCAGCCTATCCAGTCTGTTTAGTTTGTACCGAGTACCGAGTGCGAAATCAGGCTTCGTGGGTGTTCCATCTGTTTTCGAAAGGGAATTACGGATATCTTGCGAAATTTGTTGTCAATTTATTTTCACTATACCAGCCTGTCTGCCTATCTTTAATCCTAAATGGCGACTGCTGTTTGATATTGGAATGGATCTCCATAAACAAGATGGGGATGCTGTATAGTATATTAATCTGAGTTTTAGTCGGGCTAAATAAATACAATTTCTAATAAAAACTTGATTTAAAACGAAAACTACAACAGATTTAGAGACTGACGTTTTACCAATAGATCTCGGCATTAAAATAGTAATGTGGCTATGTCTGCGTTTTGGAAATTGATAGATAGATGGCACTAGTTTTGAAAAGGCAAATACGCCAAGCTAGTGACTTCTACGGAGATCAATCAGAAAAATTTTGGGAGTGACAACTGGCAATATTAGTATTATAAGCTCCTAAAACATAACACAAACAATAACAATGTTCAGTGAACGTTATGGTCGTCAGCTGGTTGTTCCCAAAACACACAATTTTTTTTCTTACTGTAAAATTGATGACCCATCGGTGTTCCACTATACATAACTGCTATCAATAAAGTAAACCGAAATGTGTTTAGTCCTATGGCGACCTTGTTCAGGGTAGGAATTGGGTTACTTTGAAATTAAGTAGTCTTTTAACTATTTAAAGGACTTCCCACGTTCGGTAGAAATAACTTTACACACTGTGGTTATATCCATGGGAACGTTAAAGTAGACTCATTTAAAGGTTTTCCCCTTTCTACCCTAGACATATTCTCATCATTTAAATGACATTGTCCCCCTATTAAAGGACATTTGGGCCGAAATGGAATGTCATACAAGTGAATGGAACTCACCTGAGTACACGTGTTTGCCTAGAGATAGAAATACTAGTACATCATATCCTGCTATTGCATATACACTACACATATGAATGCAGATGGACTTTTGTTTGCATTCTCCTTTTTGCTTCTTCTTGTGTCCTTTTTAAATCTTCTATGCAAAAATGTCCAATTTCTGTCATGATATTAAATGAATACAAATTTCAAATAACGCAAACGAAAAGTTGAAAACGATTTTTTTTTTTCATAGATGCATTTATGTATTGAGTTGGATATAACATAGATATTCATGTGTTAAGGCAGAAATTGTTGTCGAACCCAACAGTAGCTACAGCAACAAAAAATTCTGCTTTCATAATTTTTTGCTTTGTAATAGTATACTTTGGAGAAGTGCCGGCTTTGTTTTCATTTCTTTCGCTTTCGTTCAGTGCTGTTTTATATAGGTATACAATATTTCTCTTTCCCAATTACTCGTCTGATTTTTTTTAACTCCTCATGGTTGTCGTCGACCTATTGGGGGCCAATTTTCAGAGCAAGGTTCTGCTTTGAGGCTCGCTCGGCTTATGAGTATTTTCTGCTCGCCCACCCCTTGCGAGTCATGAATTAGGTGGATTTTGTATAGTTGGGTCGTTGGTGATGTTGTTTTTGTTTTGGTCTTCGTCTGGTTGAAAAAACTTTCAAGTATGTTGCTGCATTGAAAGGAATAAAAAAAAATGAAACGATGGAACAGTTTGTGCTGCAAGACACTTGGTTTAAATGGAAAAGTTGGCGACCGTCGTGCAATATGTGCTTTAGGGGAGGGTTACATTGAGTCCCTTGGGGTTAAGGGACACAACTTAGCTTATCAATATGAACGTTCCCGCTATCAATTATCACTTCTAAGTATCTAAGGCTTTCGAGAACCTCAATACCCTAATCTCTACTCTGGCAGAAGTTGTTGAATCTGAGAGTTTGTTTAGTTTTTTATGGGCTGTGAATGTTTATAAGCTTTGATATAGAAGAGTTTATAATGAGCCAGTTATCGTGCCACTATTCAATTGCGAACTTGTCGAACTCTTCTTGAAATAACACCTACGTTGAACAAATGATTAACTATAGCCCAAAGGATCATTTGCGAATGCAAGTGAAGCAAATAATTAGTAAATAAGATTAATAGGAGTGGTCCAAGTTTTGAGACATGTGGCACTCCAAAAAAGGGGCCCGTATTTTATTACTAAGAAAATCTTTTTTATTTTCGAAATGTATTCACGTTCAAGTAGTTTTGCATCCAATCTTCCAACTTACACGGATTCTAATCCTACTTGAGATTTGTATCAACTTTGCATAATTTTGGTGACTTCTGTTACGACTTTCATTTAGAGTTTTTGAAAATGTGCTGAGAAGTTTTCTTGTGCTTTTGTATTTCACTTACTTCTTCTAATATTCCCTGTCCCAACTGGTCACACTTTCAGGCGATGTCTGCATGTTAGGGTTCTGAACATTCCGCGTTCAAAGCTTAAATTTATTTTCATTTGCTGAGGTCGTCAAATTCATCCATATTCAAGCCTGATTGGTATTTTATGACATATAGTGTTTAAGGTAGTCGGGTAATTTAATCGACAAGGTAAGACTTCCTCAAGGACTAGATAAATCCTTTAGATAATAATGTCTATAGCTCACATCGGGGATATGGACACTGGCGTTGTTTTGCAGGAAATCCCTTCGTATCCATTTCGACACCTTCACTTAATAATTCTTTCATGGTCTGAACTCAGAGTATGTATCGAAGCAGCTATGTTTATCCAGTTGTGTTTGCGCGAGTCCTAATGTACGGTTATATTTTAATCAAATCTGGTTTGTGGCGGTGAATACACATAAAGTCAGACCGTTCTTAAACTATAAATGGATGTTCTGAACCTTAGGGTATTTTTATGGTGCGATTTTATGTTGATATAGTGGCAACAAGCTTTCTTTGGATGTCATCTCTTCAATAGATACATATGTTTTAAATGGCGAAGTGCAATATGACTGTCCATATCATACCCAATGTCATTTTCAGGTTTCCGTCTATAATTTTTTTTAACGTCAATCGACACTTAACGAATGTCTTGCGATGCGATGAAATCAAGAGGAAAAAGTTTCAATATAGATAACTTGGAAGAAGAAGAAATAGAAACATCGACCCATCTTCGTTTATATTGTCAATAGCGGTGCCTGGTTTGCGTGAATGACTGTTGCAGTAAATTTCTTTTACCTTCTAGAAGGCGCTCACACTCTCACCTTCGTCCTGTTCTGCATAACCATCCCAATAATTCATGGAGATAGGGCAAGACTCAGTATTTTTCAAGGTTATAATGACTATCTTCAACACACGGGACTATTGTCCTTTCTTTTTAACTGAGCCAGCTATGGTAGTCGTATCTACTCTTTTTGTGATCCAAGTAAGTTGTTTATATTCTTGACCCTAAACACTGCTCGTATTCGGCTGCTAAAAATCCCTAGGAGAATATCCTTTATATAGCAATTTTCGAAGATTTTCTAAGATGATTAACTGAAGTTGAGAAAATATTTGGAAAGTGGGAAATGAACAAAACAAACTAAAGAGAGAATTTCCAGTTGATGTCGGAGTGCACCAAGGAAGCGTACTTAGCCCTTTCCTCTTTAACGTAGTATTCTAACTATCTTTTAAAAGACTGCACTCGCGAAGCAAATGTAACACCAATTATCTTTACTGACGGCGCAGTTATACTTAGCGATAACGTCGAAGATTTGCAGAACGCCCTAGTTTCATGGAAAATGCGATAGAGAGAAACGGGTTTAAAATAAGTCGTTGAAAAACGGAGCATATGATGTGTCCATTTGCGCATCCGTTGCTACCTGTTCCGGCTATAATGTTAGACGGAATAGTTCTTCCAATAAGCACTATCTTTAAGTACTTAGAATCAATCGTTAACATTGAAGCGAAATGTGACGACGACGTAAACCACAGACTGAGTGTGGGGTGGATGAAATGGCGGGAAAATGCGACCGAAAATTTTCACTTCTACGCGTATAAGAGAAAGTCTACATATAAAGAATTCGGTAACCGAACAGTTTGAGGCGAATAGAATAAGCTGGTATTGCGACGTTCAAATTGGATCTGCGGAAAACTCGGTTAAAAAGACACTGTCAACTATGGTCGCTCCAACTGTACGAAAAAAAGGTCGGAAAAAGAATTCCTTGATTTCTCAGATGGCAAATGCGCAACTGAAGCGATCCAGGACCGAGCAGTATGTAGACGCGTTCTTCGGTCTGTGACATTAGCCAATGCCATAAGCGGAGCAGCAGCGATGCAGTAAAAATGGGAAACTCGATACGCATAAGTTCGTATAACAAGCAAAGGGTTAATAAAAGGATAAGAAGAAGAAGAAGAAGAAGAACAAAACAAACATCTCGGTGTATGTATGTCATCATAATCATCATCTTTTTCAGTTTCAATCGACAAATTGAATTCGTATCTGCACGACATACTGTAATCCACTTAGGCACGAATGACACTAACATTTAAGCAGTTTATCCATTTATTATCATTTTTTATTCTTTTATTGCATAAAGTGCAAAACGAGCTGTTCATGTGTTCTAAATTATGAAGTTGTTTGTCTGCTAAACCCAATTAAGTCAAACGATGTTGACCCCAAATAGTAAATTAGAAAAACATCATCATGGTAACATTTAAAAAATCTCATTTAGGATTGAGTTTAATTGTTAAAAAAAAGAAACAAATATTGTAGATCATCGAGTTCACTGATAGTAGTCAGTGTAGACTGTTGACACATGTATAAAGCTAAAACCATGACATGTGCCACTCAGATAATTCTTCAATCATTCGAATATAAACGTCTGGTACCAGTCGAAAAACTGTGGCATCTACATTAATCCATTTGATGGCATAATGTGGGGAACTACTACCCAAGGATGAAGTACGTTACTTTGAATGGAGGTGATGAAAATAAAAAAATAAAAAAATATGTCCAGAACAAGGACACAAAGATTTATCTCTTCACTCAAGAGGGTCATTCATAACGTCCTGTCGAGGATACTATTTTTGATGCTAAGTTATGTTGCCAAATAATAAAATATATGAATGAAAATGAAACGACAAATAAAGTAAATCTCAAACCAGCAAAACGGAAACAGAAATAACAATAACATGGCCAGAAGCAACAAACGGCATGCGATGTTCTATTCGTATCTAGATATTCGTACTTGTATACTCACATTCACAATAGTAGTTGTACTTGTGTTCGTACTCGCTGTCACAGTTGAACCCGTGCCAAACCGAGAGAAAGTTTGTTGACGTTTGGTTGTCGCTTTAGGTTTGAAATAGTTGAGGGTGGCAAAGGATAAAAGACACAAAATACATATTCACAAAGTGCTGACAAATTACCCCCTACTTAGGAGGTCTTTAATCTTTGAGTAGGCTTTTTTGATTAATGCCCCGAAAAAAAAACATCTCTATCTATCTTGATGGAAGATTCTGACATTCATCCGTACTCGTTTACGAGTACCCTTTTGCGAATATGAAAGATATCTTCTGATCCAATTGTGGCTAAGATAATCTTTTATGCACGCAAGTAGGGATATATAAATTAAGACCTGGACGTGATATTTTACAGAGATGATGTTTTCTTGCAATTATTATCTATTTATTCGTAATATAATTTAATCAGTAAATTAATTGGCATGGTTCGTGGAAAAGTCAATGAATGATTCAACAACCGTATAGTCGCGGCAGTGGACAGATCATTAAAGTGTGACGATTTTTAATTTGATTTTCCAGCTCAGCTCGCATCACATACTCGTAGATGGTCTAGTGCATTCCCGTTGATTGGTGATGGTGATGCAATGCTCTGCCAAGCTTTCGTGTTAATTTTTGTTAAGCTCTACAAGAGTCGTGCAGCTTCGTTGATTTTTAAATTGATAGGTTGTGCTTAGCATTGGTATTTATTCGTAAGAATAGGTTTAAATGAAGTAGGAAATTGCAAAGCTTTTTTTTCAGTATGAATGTGACACACGATTTATTTGCATTTATCCAGTACGAAGCAGGTCACTTGACGGCCTGAAATACTGAAATACTTTCTGAAATCAACCTCGTTAAGAAGAAACTTTATTTACATTTTCCCTTCGTAGAAATTTCCTTTTTGTGTTCTTGTCACTTATTTTGAGGTAGAAATTGCTTACATTGATCTATGGTTGGGCTACCGATAACTCTACTTGATATATGGTATTCGGAGCTCAGGTCGTTCGAATGTAGGACTTTTGGGCATACATCCAGAATAACAAAATAGAAATGGGTGGTACACAACGGGCTACTGCTAAGTCTACTAAAATACTGACACTATCGTTTTTTAGGAATACGTCCTTATTTGGGACACTAAGTTTCAAGATAAATTCTTCACTATCTACATTGAAAACAATAGTTATGACAGAGACATTTGGCTAAGATTGTACCACCTAATACTAGATCATGGCCAGGATTATCTAACATACTTGTTTCGATGTTGATATAGATCTATGTAAATGTGGACATAATTCAACAACCTTCTCAAACCAACTTGATCAAATGCTAAATATTTCCAGTTACGCATGCTAAGTTTGTGTTTAACCAGAATTCTTTCTCTACTGCGCTGGTTGAAAGATATATATACAGCTCGATCCTTAGCTAACTGCCTCCAGTTTCGCACGCTAAGCTGGCTGAGGTCTCCTTCCAATTGCGTGCGCCGCCTGCGTCTCAGTCTTCCTCTACTGCGCTGTCATTCGGGTGCGAATTCGAAGGTCGATGTCACTGCACAGTCCGTATAGTTCGTCGTTGTATCTCCTCCTCCACTCACCGTCAATTTTCCTCTCAAAGTAGCCAAGAGCACCCTCATCCATTTTTGATAATGTCCATGCCTCTGCGCCATAGAGCAGGACTGGCATTATTAAGGTCTTATTTAGGGTAACTTTTGTTGTTGGGGAGAGGGCTTTACTAGTCAATTGACTTCTTAGCTCAAAGAAGCAGCGATTGGTAAGAGTTATTCTTCGTTGGATCTCAGTGCTGCTGTCGTTGTCTGAATTTATAGCGAAGTCTAGTTCTAGATTAAGTTCTTAACTAACTCAAAGTTATATCTGTCGAAGGTGACGTTCTGTCCGAGACGTCGCGTAGATGTTGAGTGTCCTTTTGCTTGACAACATACTACCTTGATCAAAAAGTTCCCGGAATAACCGTGTGGCACTCTCATTGTTTTTTTTGTTAAGTTGGTACGTCTGTTGTTGATATTCCCTCTAAATCTTAGCGTCATAGTTTGACACTTGAAAAAGTTACGTAGCCAAGAGTATATCTATCTTTGTGTGTGTTGGCGAATTTTTACAATTTTAGAAATGAATACTTGTATTAAATTTTGCGTAAAAAAACGGATTTAATGGTGCGCGAACATTGGAAATGTTGGAAAAGTATTTCGACAACGATTCTCTAAAGACAATGGTCGTTTACCGAAGATGATGAACGCAGTGGCAGACCATCGACATCGAAAACCGACGAAAACATTGTTGAAGTAAAAGAAATGTTGGTCAATAACCAACAGACAGTAAACAAAGAGTACTATTTTGGCGTTATGAGACGTTTGCGTGAAGCATTTCGCCGAAAGAGACCAGAATTGTGGGCAGAAAACTCGTGGATTTTTCACCATGATAACGCACAGTGCCATCATTATTCGTAATTTTTTGACGAAAAATGCAACAAGTACCATCCAAAAGCAACCGAATTCACCTGATTTGGCTCCCCGTGACTTCTTTCTGTTCAATCGAGTTAAAAAACCACTACGGGGAACGCGTTTCAGCAGCCCAGTGGAAGTAATGGAAAAATCGCCAACACACCCAGAAATAGGTGTATTCTTGGCTACGCAACTTTTGCAAATGTCAAGCAATGACCCTAAGATTTAGAGGGAATATTAACAACAGATGTGAGAGCGCCACACGATGGTTATTCCGGTAACTTTTTGATCAAAATAGTTTACTTGGTCTTGCCCTCATTAACCGCTAAACCCATTGTCATCGCTTCCGTCTCAATACATGTAGAAGCGCCACTGACATCACGATGCTTTCTTCCGATTACGTCAATATCATCGGCGTATGCGAGTATTTGGACAGCTTTTTGAAAGATTGTGCCTCTTGTGTTTGCGCTTGATGATTTGGGCCTTGCAAAATATGGGCCACAATGCACAACCCTAACGGAAAGAGTAATCAATTTTACAAATAGTGTCAAATGTCGATTCGGTTTTGACATTTATAAAGAAAACAAAATAAGAATTTGCGTGAATGGAATTCTTAACTCCTGAAAAACTGAAAATAAACGTCGCGATATTATTGATGAAGAATTTGCTAGTAAATTTGGCGCAACATTTATTTCGTGCCCGTTTTCCTGGCGGCCTGGGTTCCACTGATCATTCAAAGTGCCGTTTAGTTAAACGACTCCAGAAGACTGGAACAACTCAAGACCGAGCAATCCTTGGAAGGCCTCGTAGATTGTTCGGCCGGAAATATCGCTGACGTAGCTGAGATGTCTCAGAGACTCTGACCAGTAGGCGTCCCACGTAATTGGCCATTCCACGTACGTCTCTGCATTTTGATGTAAGACTTGAAGATGTTTCCTTGCAAAGTGCAGACAGTCCAACGAAGTGGACGATTTTGCTATTTTGTGTCAAAAATAATCATGATTGACGAGACCTTTTCCAACTATAAGGTACGTGAACAAATTAAATTTGCAGTTCTAGAGAACTAATAATTCACTCAGAATCCCTTTACCCTGGAAAGTCGTTAGACCGTTTTTTTAAAGAATGGCGCGGGTCAAACGGTCACTGTGCAAAGGGAACGCTGCAGAGCTATGATTAATCAATTTTTAGTTCCAGCAGGACGGAGCAACGGAACTTGTTATAAAGCAAGCTTTTTCCGGTCATCTGATATCGGGTTTTAGCGATTTTTACTGGACCCGATTTGACCGCCCTAGATATCTTTCTGTGGTGTTATATAAAATCTCGAACTTATGACCATGAATACTTGCAGGCCTTATGGAGAACATCCATCAGGAAGTGGAAAATCTATCGCCTGAAGTTCTGAAGAAAACCGTGGAAATGCCATAAAAATAGGCCAAATGGTAATCAACAACGGCGGTGGCCACTTACACGATATCATTTTCAAAACTTGAAACATTGAAAAAAACGCATTTATTGTTTTTATTCCATTCCAAAGATATAGTCTAAGAAAATAGGTTCACACATTATAGCCGGCTATGTAGTTGCCTTCTTACCCAAAAGAAACAGCGGTTGGTTAAAGTTTTTTTCTCAGGTCAGCTTTGTTGTCTGAATTAATGACGAAACTTAGGTGCATAAACTAACTTCTTCAATGTGACTGTCATCCGAAACTACTATGTTGAATATTGTCCTCTTAGGACACTAGTCTAATCATTGTTGCCTGTGAAGCTATATTTATGCGCTCGTTACTGACATAACGCTGCTTTCTTACGATTATGTCAATATCGTCGGCATATACGAGTGATAACACGATTTTTTTAAAGAATGTGTTACTAGTGTTGGCTGTGAGTTTTGGATATTTTTTTTTAGAACGATGTAACCAAAATCGCTTCACAGTCCTTCGCATTGCCGTAGTGTGAAATTATGGCGTATGAGTGACTTTCCCGGCCTAAGTCCTGCTGATATGGGCAATCAGGTAATTGTTTGGAAGAAGATGTTGATAATATTCTGATATCCTCTTGATAACTCTGCTTATAGGATTCGGTACTTGAGACAGGCAAGATAGGACCCCTTAATATATTATGGGCACCAATGTTCGCCCCATGCAGCGTTGATGTAGTTGATCTGGTTGACAGTACATTAATCAAGAGTCTTCCACGTCCATTAAAGCCACGACGATTTTTTCACATGACAGTTGGTTTGTTAACCTGAATCTGTTTTTGTCTGTCTTGTTGTGCTCGAATCTCTTCGTTCCCTTTCGAGAAAAAAACCGCCAAATCAATTTTAATGTTGCACATATGGCACTGTTCGCTTATGTTGTCGAGGAGTTCTCAAAATCTCTATTTGGTGCCATTGTCTTCTCTCCACTGTAAGCCATAGGCGCACATTAAGCTGATATTAGAAATATGGTATCTTGAAGTTTTTCAAGATTTTTTGTTTATTCTTGTATTTTTTTTGCAGTTGCCCTGGATGGCCAAAATCTTTCTTTAATGCCTGTTGCGAAAGTAGTTGATGGCAACAAGTCACTTCAGCGATATTAGAACTATTGACTCATGCGTCATCATCTCTAATTATTTTGAATTAGCTCATAATCTGGCTGTTGACGTTGTTTAATTCCATTGATTCATTCACTGTACGTGCTTCTTAACTCAGCATTCCCGACAGAGGATTTTAGTGTTATGATTTTTTTGCTCAATGATCGTTCCATTCGGTGTCTGGACTGGGTAAATTTCTTAAGTATTTCTGCATCACACTTATTCTTCGAAATAGCAAAGTATCTATTTAAGTTTATAAAGATAAAGAGATAAAGTGAAGTCTTATTTGTGGTAAAGTGTTAATTTCCGAGATCCTTGGTTAAGAAATAATAGGCAGTACAAAACCGATTGTCTTCTTACAGACCTATATATCCAAGCATTAATAAAATAAGTTACTGCGACGCAATCGGTCTTTTTAAAGGCACTACGCTTTAAACATTGGTGAACATCTTTTTGTTTATTAGGGAAGGTTGAACCCAAACTTTCGAGTGTGTCATTTTTGGAGTTTGAGCAATCCGCTCCCTATCGGTTGATACCACCTGCATGCCAAAACAACTCAAAATAGTTTTTCTAATGCATATGAGTTGAGATCACTGTTTTAATTTTATGAAAAAAAATTCGCCAGAATTTAGAAAAGTCTTTTCCCAGATGCGGTAACTAGATAACAACTTCAAGATATCACCTTTGCGATTATAAAGGAGTAGTTTTATAAGATCTCATTCATATCATTCTTGCTTATATTTGCATTTTTTTCATAGATACTTAAAGCTCACTAATCCTGTCATCAAATTTCAAGTACAATTAAGTGTAGGCACGCAAACTTAAAACTCACTTACTCAGTCTTAAGTGATTAATTTCACTTAAGTGATTCAATGGAAAATGTCCATAGAAAATCTATCTTGTCTCCAATTAACGTCAACTTTAAACGGTTAGTTCAATACCACTTAAAGTAAGCCTTACGTGTTTACATACACATCTAGGAATTTCTTTATGTACATATAACAAATGACAACAATGCGTGGGTCTGAAAGCCCTGTGTAGTATAATTAAATCAACTTTTCAGTGTGTGTCGCCTGCCATTGACTTCCTCAACGCGCCCCACGCCATTTGTTTCCACTTCAATATAATTTGTCTGGTTTTCTTTGCGAAATAATAAATTCGCGTGGGAAAAATTGAAAACGTTTCTCACCTCTCAAACTCAATGTTTCGATTCATTACGTTTTGCATTTGCCTCAAATGACAAAAAAAAAAAACAAATAATCCAATGTCACAAGTTTGAGTACAATCAACAAAATCTACCAAACCAAGATGACAACAATGACAACAATGACAACGATGACGCATGCCAAACCCATTTGGGGAATTTTACTTCGACCTTGATACACAGACTCGCGCCAAGTAAGAAATTTGAACTTCTAGCTAAAAAAGAAAAAAACATTCATCGGATTACCGCTAAATTTCATTCTGTCAGAAAAAAACAACGACAGTGAAAATATTTTATGACATTGTACGTAGAACTAAGAACATAATGAAGAATCTCTGGGTGTCATTAGAAAATATAACCACACCCTTTGTTGTGTTGCGATCAATCTGATATACACTCAAACACAGCAAAAAATAAAAGATTTTTTTTGTTTATCCTTTTTATTTTGTTTTAGGGAACACCCCCATCGAATTAGCTTGTCAGTGATATATGGCGATGAACGATGAAAGTTATCTTTTAAAATGTCGTTCATAGTCAACCAAGCGTATAGTATTTGGTGTTCGTACTCTGAGTGATTAAGATATCGCTTTTATGAAATCATCAGAAATATTCAAATTGTGAGCATTTTAGGTAGTCAAAATAAAACGATAAAACGATGACGTGATGAGCGAAGGAATAAAATCACGTGTGACATCATGTGCCATTCCACCCATAGGCTGTTTATACGAGTAATCGTAGTTATCTGTTGTGCGAAATGATTGTCTATTTTTGTTTTCAAATATTTCTAGCATTCGAGATACAATATATAGGTTAATCGTTCTGTAGGTGAACTGAGTCTGACTGTGAAATAATAAAAAACAACGGAATTGACAGATGCCACGTGCCATTATAATTAAACATCACTAAATTGAACTGTTTGTGTACTTTGATAAGGGAAGTACTACAAAAAAGACAACTTTATCAAATGTGATTATAAAAAAAAAAAGAATTTATTTTCTCAAAGAATGCTTTTGTCATTCTTAGAAATATTGGCCGTTTGCCAATCATATTGCAACAAATGTGCAATTCGGCTAATATTTTATCGAGATTTGTGTCTGAAAATAGTTAACGGGGTCAAAATTTCAAAATAAGAAAGTCTTCTTCCTTTCAATGTCTTCTTAAAATTTTGACACGTTTAATATTTGTGGCAGTGAATATTGCCACCACGGTTTCAAATTCCTAAAAAGTAGAACTACACCACAAATAATGCTTTCTGATAAGCACATTAGGTACGGAATTAAGTTCTCGCTGTTAAATGGTTACAAATGAATCATTCAAAGTATTGCCCATCGCTAGCTACAAATTTTTCTCATCTTTCTGGCAGAGCTCAGCCATTTTTCGTGTCTTCATATGAACAGAACTACTGATGAGACAGACCATGTGCCATCGAACGGAACAAGTGATACCTAATCGAAAAGGGCAATATCTGGGGAATATGGCCGGGTAGTTCACATGACTTTTTTCTCTTTAAGTTGCTGTAATGAATCCATTTTTCACTGACGAAAAAATGACGCTCAACGTCCTTTGGCTTCAAATCATAAGGAATCCAAGTACTTTGTTTCTAAATCATTCTCAACGCATGCAATCGCTTGGAAATGGTTTCGCGGGTAACTCCTAATGCAGAAGCAAGCTCTTCTTGCATTTGGCACGGATTCTTATCGAGAAATGCATCCAATTCAGCGTCTTCGAAGGATTTTGACCTTTTTTTCACACGAACGGTCGTCAACGTCAAAATCGTCGTCTTTGAAGCGACGAAACTAATCACGAGACGTTGTTTCACTAGAGCAATATCTCTGTAAACTTTTTGTTGCTCACGATGCGTGTCAGCCGCCGTTTTCTTCGAATGAAAGAAGAAAATGAACACTTCTTGCAAATGACGATTATTTGGTACAAAACCAGACATTTTCACACAACCAAAAAGGTGTCAAAACGGTTTGTTTACCATATGTCTAAGCTTGGTTCATGACGTTTTGGATATGTCAAAATCGACCAGTACTAACTGCTGGGGCCAGCTATTGACAAACAGCGAAAACTTAGCTGCGCAATAATACAATATTTTAGGTTAGGTACGTAGCCTGTATTTAACTTAGTCAAAAAAAGCTCTTTCTGATGACCTTAAAATTCCAATGTCTTTCCACTTAAAAAATGTATTTGAAACAATCTGAATTATGTAGATGTGTTACTAGCGAGGGGTCTGCTAACCATTATTTCAGAGAGATCACCCAGACCGTTAACGAAGAATCGAAATTCATTGAGCTGCCTGCCAACTAAGCAGTCGCCTGTGATAAAGCCCATTAATATGGTGACATATGACTGTTTCGGAGATTAGAAACTCTTCGTCATAGCCGATATTTAACAATTGCTTGGTTATCAGTGTAAGTGAAGATATTTATTATATATATCAGGGAGTTTTCAACTTAAATTAGTTAAAATCGTTTGGAAGGCGAACATAGATACTCAACACCTTCAATATTAGGGATTAAGGTACTGAATACGCTTTCAAACATATGGGAAGGAATAATCTAGTAGATGGCTAAATAGCTAATCTAAGGGCGGTTGATTGATCTGTTGGATATCTAGTCAATTGAGTGCTAACTTATATACGACGAATTTATATAGATATTCAAAATACCGGGCATTTAAGAGGTATGTCTAGTGAGTGTGATTCGTAGAGAATCGCTGATACAGAACTATGCTTATCTATGCACTTTTTCTGGTGTAAATTAGTTGACTTGTTTATTCAATGTAGAGCCAATAGGTAACTTTGGGTTGCAGTTCCCTTTTTTCACAACAATTTATTTATAATTTTATAGAGCCATCTAGGCTTTGTTGATGAAATTTGGTTCCCAATTCAATCATCTGTTCAAAATATTTGCCATCAATTTTAAAAATTTGTCAAAGTGATAGGTTTTACATTTCGATCCAGCTCTTCAGTTCGATTAAAGCCCTTTGCATCATATCATCTTAACTAAACATGCGTTTGGCCTTACAGCCTTCCTCTTACTGTTTGTTGATCACCACATTTAACCTCCATTCTTGGGCTGGTAAATTGATTTCTTAACGTACTAAAAGGGACTTTGATATCTTACAGTTTCTACTTACCAACACTTACAGCATGCATTTTGGGAAGGTGAAGACAAAGTTGTACTTACATATGTTCTGCTGACGATTTCCATCAATCGATTTCCAATTTTTAAATTCTGAATCGTGAAAATCGATCAATGTGGTCTCGGTCTGCATCTAGGACACGTTTCTTCGAATCCCTTGTTTTATGCTGAAACGCTTTACGCTTTACTTTAGTTAAATTAGAATAATACAAGTACAATTACCAAGTTTGATCTCTATCACGGTAAGGCTGAAATTTTTTCCAATCTTGAGTTCATTTTCTATTTATTTTGAGTCTGGTTACTACCTACAAAGATAGTCCCATTCTATGGATTTATATTCCCCAATCGTGATTTCATTTGGAATCGATAATTTCTATTTATTATCCCCTGTCTTTCAGGCTTAGAGCCGACAACTTTCTTTCTTCCTGTCTTCCTTCAGCTTCCTTATTTTACAATAACTTATAAGGCGACGGTTGCAGGACTTTATTGTTTTTCAGCACAGTGTTGTAATCGAAAAGCTTGATTGGACTCTAGTGACAGCCTCAAGTATTATCCCTTATCGAAACTTAAACCACTTTCCTATGGCATATTCAAAGAGAACTGCATTATTATTCATTTACGTTTAAGACATCACCATAGCAAAATATGACTTGCCGACTCTGTCTTGAAAAAGACGAAACAGCTGAACACATTTTAAGTCACTGCCTAGCCCTCAACGGAATCAGACGGAAAACCTTTTTCAGGGAACAACTCGACATCTCTGAACTAAGGGATTCCTCTAAACTTAATTCTGACAAATCACACAAAAGATCTTTTTAGGTCGAAGTGCCTCTCTATCACTACTGGCGAGTCAGAAATTTTCCTTCAGTACCTCTAGGAAGATTTAAGCCAGTACCCTTTCTATCATGATCAATTTTTCTGTCGTGATTTTTTCTTTCTCATCACTTGATGAGTAACATCTTAAAGATATCACTGAAAGACTAACTCCCAAAGTAGCTTGCATCTCAACTTCTCTACGATATTTTTGAGCACTCCTTTCTCCTCGCTGGATACTTTTTAGGATACTGCTTAAAAGACACTGTGGATGAAGAACTTAGTTTCGATTTCTCCTAATATTGTCAACTACTTAGAGAATATTTGCATCGTTTTAAACATTCCAATGTTATTCCTGATCATTGTCCTCTAACGTTGACCAATGACTTCAACTCCAGTTCTAGCCTTATTTCTGAAGATTAAAACGATGACGCTAAGCGAAACGGTGTACTTTTGTGGGTTTAATTGAGTCTCATGAATCTCTTTTGAATTTGCTTTACTCTAGAAATAGTGATAGATGTCTTTATCAACAAACACCTTTTTCAATAAGAAGAAGGGTGACTTAAAGTTGCTCAAGACCTCAATTCACGAATTCGGCTTTCAGAGCATGGTATTGTGGATCTCTAAATTTTCCACATTGCGGACGAACAAATGCCAAATTATTGTTACCGACGACTTATTGAAGAACTCTGATTTCCCCTCATTTTTAATCACAGCAGCAACAGCAACAGTTTTGTCTAAACGGATATAACTTTGAAAGCATTACATTCGTCGATTATGAAGAATGAAATCTAGATGGTTTAAAAATAAATTTAATTGGTTCTTCATCGTTTTGATTTAAGTCTACTTATGATAAATCTTCTAACAATACTGTACATAAATGTCAAGGTGTCAAGGTGTCCTACAATTTCAATACGAGGTTTATCAATACAAAATGCCTTCGACACGATGCCTAGCCCTAGTTATGAAGGCTTTCCTTAAAAAAACATTTGATATTTCCCTCATTCCAAGAATCGTGTTACTCTTCACGATACCCTTTGCTTCCATTGTCTTTTCCATTTTTGACACTCTCATTCATAATACAATACAGGGAATGTCTCTTGAGTATATCTCGCCGAAATCTTCCCAATTCTAGGGGCTTTTTACGCTGAACTGTCCACGTTTTAATGTAGTCAGTACGCAAGGGTATCGTTTATTCTCCTAATATTTACGTTCATCTAATTCAATCTACTTCGAAATTTTAATATGTCACTCCAGAAAGTTCACTGTTCACTGACATTCGATATCGGCACAGTATCGACATCTATTAACTCTGAAAGTACTCCATCAGGAATTAAATTCAAAGCGTTCATGTACGGGTGCGTACGTTCGTATCAAAAGACGAGTGGTGTTCTTTCCACAAGCTTTTAAATGCACCTCAAGTGTGAGAAATATTAAAGTCAACCCTCATATTCAAGCACAAAGACAAAGTATCTGCATTATGTGTTAATTCAGGTTCGTTCCGGCACTACTTGTTTTTCTGACGAGACACATTACATCCAACAAGAGCAGAAAGAGTTTCTCAAGGACTTTTTTATTTATTTTTTCAATGAGTTTTCCATTTTCTTTGTGAATGGTAAGTAGAGTCTCATTGTTTATACAAACGTTCTATTTGTCAGAGCAAGGTTAAAGTCAAATATTTCAATCCTCTCTGAGCTAAGATAACTCGTTGCATTGTACTACGTATTACATCATAAATTCTCAAGATATGTATCTATGTGGATGATAGGCTACATCCATATTTCTTCTATCTAACACCAAACCTTATCGATCCATATTGTTCTCAAGAGGGTTAAAAAATCATAAATAAAAATGGGGATGTCATCTAAAAATGGAAACACATTTCTATTAAACCAATCATTTGGCCACCGGTGCGTATACGTAACCCTTTTTTGTTGAAAAAAAAAAAAGGAAATTAACCCACGTGTTAGGAGAGCCGAAGAAGGATAGTATCCGGCCACCCTGGCCACTGGATGAAGGTGGAAAGGTGGCTCCAAAAAAGAGAGGACATATCCAGAGTACAAACTCTGTAGCATACAGATAAAAATCTAATTGAGATAAAAAAAAATACAACCTGCGCCACAATTTCCAATTTGCCATGCTCCACTCCCATTGTGGCACATAAATTCAATGTTCCTCTGGGAACACTAACCAACTTCATAGAGTCGTTACTTCTTATCTCAGCTGTGCTTTGAGTTGTTTTTTGGAATTTTTTTTTTCTTCAGTTTTTACCTTGTTTTATCTTTGCTTTGCTTTTGTTATATTGATTCATTATACTCGTATACCGGTTCGACTATATCGCGGTATCTCTTAGATGAAACTTTTTTTTCTTTTCGCTTTTGCCATTGTGTTCTTTTAGATACACTTCCCTTTTTTCAGTGGTGTGTTTGTTTATTCTGTCTGTCATAAAACGCTCGCTTTCTCAATTTCCAACAAGACAACGTAAACCTGATATACAATAATAGGTTCAAAGTATCTTTTAGTACGCGCGATGTACATACACATATATTTATGTATAGTGATTTGCGCGACAGCACGCTCTCAGTATGGAATGTGATGAACAAGAAAAAAAACAAAAACAATAAAAGATTGATTCTATAATTTGAATGGAAAAAAGGCCAAAACAAACCACAACCTGGAATGAGATACACGTTCTGTATCTGTTCTGTTCTGGAGACACCATTGTTAGTGTTGCCGCTGTTGCATTGCAAGCAAATTTTTGTACCTACCAAATATAATGTTTCCACCACAACATTTTATTTTTCAATTACTCTGGATATGAGCTATGATTTTGGTTTTCACACCATAGAGAGGGAGCATTTCGAAACTGGATCCACAATAGAGAGTTGTCGCTCAGAATGAAGCAAAAGGATTACCGAAGGTTGTTATGAATGACATCCGGAGAACTTAATGTAGCTTGTTTAGTAAAGCCGCAAATGTTTTCTGTCTTGCTCAAAGTCTTATCTTAAGCCATAAGTCATCCATCAGGAAGTTTATTTAACCTGGAGAGATAGATGTCGTAACTCTAAACACCAGTGATTTTGCTGTGATACTTGGAGGCTGTTGTATATTAGTCCAACAGACATTATGTAGGTTCTATCTGGTATTGATTATTACCAGCGAGGAAAAGGGGATCCTTTACTATAATAGAAGTCAACGGTTTCTATATGCATCCGATCTCACTAGATCACCGAAATCAACCAGCATTGGCCGCGGTAAGAACCTAGATCACGGTACTAGTCGCGCGGGTAGTTGGCAACGGGAACACATTGAATTAAATGTTCCTCAGTTTCGTATCGGAGAGTTACCGAATTTTCATTCACATTTATTGTTATTCGCAACATTTTTAGGGAATGAGTAAGCATGCCAGGGGTTTGACAAGAGAGCATCATATTTTTGAAATTACTGGTAACATGATGGTGGACGAGGGAGGAAGTTGTTCACTATTTGTTTCTCAAACATGGAGAAACAGTTGCAGCAGCGAAGTAATTAGGCAAGTCCCATCCCGCTTCATGATAATAAAAGACCACATTCAGCATGGTTAACGCTCCGGACGATGGCAATCACTATGTAGTTCATGCGTCCAGATATCATAAAACACTTTCAAATCTCTTTGACACAAAAGAGTGAGAAATTCTCAAAAATAGCAAAATTTGCTTTAGTGGAGCATTGAAAACAGCGATCGATTTAACTGGAGATTACGAGTATCTTATGAAATTTTTAAAGCAGCGATTTTAACTTTACTACTGGCAATTTTATATGCGACGGCCAAGTATTTTTAGAAATATAAGTCTATTAGGACAGAGCTCATTTGTTGTTTTTTAGACACTTAAATCATATCATGAATAAATGGATTTCCATTATTTTAGCACTTAAAATTATGGATTGTCTCACATCATCATTTGACTCTGTTAAGAATCCGGTCTATATGTTAGTATTCAAAATGTTAACCAAGCGAGTTTTTAGTAAAAATTGTTAAGCAAATATAAAGTTTTCACAGTAGAGGGACTCTACCATTCGTAATAACAAGGCAAAGCTATTGTATACGAGTAGTATATATTATTCTTCCTAGATAACCAGCCACTTATGTATATTACGTGCTCGTATATTTTCAGCCGTTTGTTGTTCGCCGGTTATCGTTAAGTATTGAATTTCATACCTTTTTTCCTTTAAAATGGGGACTTTAGAATTACGAGTATTGCACTAGGAAAACTCTGGGCTTATTTCATAATAAATTCTAGTGGTGTTGGTGGAGGTAAATTAACATTTGAAGTACAGAGAGAGAGGTGAAAAATGTAACCAATTCAGTCAAAAGCCAACGATGTTGGCCTTTAATTCTTTAACAAATATATTGTGATCGGGATTAGTTAAATAAAATGCATAGATGCGTATTTAAATTCCGTTCCGAACTATACATATCGCTTTTTCTTATCTCTGTATTCTAAGGCATAGTATCAAATCAATAATGCGAATAAAGGATATACGCTGGTCCATCGAGGTCGGTAAAGCACTATCCAAAACATTAAATCTCAGTCAGATAAAACTTCAAGGTAAGGAATACAATTCAGAAGAGATTCTTTAAAGAAGCATTTAAATATACCGTAAATTGGAAAAGATCACAAAATGTTCGCCAAGAGCTTAAAACCAATTAGTCTGACTTCTTTCAACAGCTTTAAGAGAATGGTTGAGCTTTGTGTCTACAAAACAAGATCCTGCGAGACTAGGCCTCAAATTTGGCAGGCAGAAATAAACACGACCATAAAAGAAGGAGTAATCGCTGGGGGTTTTCATTGCCATAGAGGGTGGTTTCTGCAATGCAATATTTGACGGAGTATACCTTCTGATCAAAAAATAACCGAAAAACAAACCATGTTTAAGATGGTCAGCAGCTTGTGCGTGATTGCTTTGTAAACAAGCCAGTTTTATTGTACTCTGAGAATTTCGCAATGCCAAATTAAGTTGAACAAAGAGTTTGAGTACGGTAGCGTACGGTTACTCGAGAATGTCGAAAGCACAATGGTACGAGTGGTACAAAGAGTTTAGCGCCGTACTGTGGCTGATTTGCCTCGTTGCGGTTGTCGATCCACTAGTATGACCGACGTGAACCTCGAAGAAGTTAAGAAAATTGTACCGCAGCACTTCCAAAGTACAAAGCTTTATACACGATTTTTTGGGCATAAGACGAGATAAAGCGTCGCATTGATGTCGCTAAAGAAATGCTTTCATTGGATCAAAATGTTATCGATGGTATCATGACCGTTGGCGAGACATGGTTCTGTCAATGTGACCAACAATCAATCATTGGAATGGCGCTTCTCAGACGAGCCTAACTCTAAAAAACTACGACAGAGTCGATCCAAAATCAAGGCTAGTTGACCGTTTTCTTTGATTGCAGGGATGTGGTTCACTTCGAATTACTTCAGCTAGGCCAGGCAGTAAAAAAAGGAGCATTACGTCAGCGCGTTAAAGCGTTTGAGGGAAAATGTTCGTCGCAAAAGGCCAGAGTTATGGAGAAACAACTCATGGTTTCTTCACCGCGACAACGCATCGGCTCACATATTGTCTTGCATGCAACTATTTGATCAAAACCTTCGCGAAAACCGCTTTAAGACTATTAAGAACATAAAGGAGAATTCGCAGAAGAAGCTGAAGCCGATTCCACAATCGTCCCATGAAAAGTGTCTTTAAGTCTGAAGGAAGTGTTGGAATACGCATATGGCTTGCAATAGAGATTCCCTTGAAGGGAATGAAATGAATAGCGATGAATTATTGAACCGTTTGCGTTTTATTGGAGAATTCCGGGTACGTTTTGATCAGAAGGTACATATAACTGGGTTAGATAAGGCAAGGCTTTTAATTTATTTGGGCATAATGACTGGGGCCAATAAATAATGGCAAATGTGAAGAGGGTTTGTCCCCAGAGCGAAGTTTCTCCTCTACTGCTATGGTACATAATAGTCGACTCACCGCTTATACATTTGAAATGAAGTCTCTATACTATACTTTACTAAACATGATCAAAGAGTGGTTCATTGGATTTGCCTGACAGACAAACCTTTCAACCTGAGATTGTTGTATTCACGAGAAAGAGGTAGTGACACTGTGTCATGCGTCTGTTTTACTAACGAACCTGAGTATCAAGGTAAAGTCCCCGGTAAAAAACCTTATCGGATAAAATACTTCGATTTAAACATTCTTTAAGAAGCTGTCGTGTTTCGGGCAGTATAATAAGCTGTCGGCAAGACACCGAGCTTGAGCAATGATATCTTATAATCCGGTCGTCTGATGGAACAATAAGTCGTTGCTTTTTTACCATGACTTTAAAAAGCAGTAGGTCATGCTCATCTTGCTTTGCTTTAAACGCTCCTCTTCTTCTTGATATTCATACTTTTTATGGACTACATTCTTAAAAACATATTCCATTTGAAAGAAGTGCTATGGCTTGGTGCTGTGTAACACCAGAACCCCTGTAACTGAGATTTCATGATTTTCCTGTGCTCTGGGATGTGGAGCTGGTGTCCTTTTGGAAGACAAAAGAAACCAGGTGTAAGCGTCAACATACAAATGTCCCGATAGGGAACACTTATTGCGAACGGGCCTTTATTTCTTTTTGGTTGGTTGCTATGACACCTGTCAAACATATTTAGTATACATCAAGTCATTGAGCAAACAACATCTTATTTTTTCATCGTGTTAAAAATTTCGATTTTTGTACCAGAAAATGATGACTTGCGGAAAGCATTAATTTTTTGTTTTCATTTGAAGAAAAATGCTGCAGAGTCGCATCGAATGCTTGTCGAGGCATATGGTGATCATGCTCTATCAGAAGCAACATGCAAAAGATGGTTTGAACCGTTCAGGGGTAACGATTTGGATGTGAGAAATGAAGAACGTGGAAGACCACCAACAAAGTTTGAAGACTCCGAATTGCAGACAATATTGGACGAAGATGACACTTTGAGTCAGAAACAAATGGCAGAAATGTTAAATGTTATACAACAAACAATTTCTGACCATTTAAAAGCTATGCGAAAGATCCAAATGTTTGGAAAATGGCCAGATGAATTGAATGAAACCAGATCGATTCGGCAAAAAGACAATGCTGTGTGTCTGCTGGGACCAGAAAGGTGTGGTGTAATACGATCTCTTTAAACCTGGTAAAATCGTTAATACAGATCCCTACCGACAACAAATGATCAATTTGAACCATGCATTGATCGAAAAACGACCAGAATGGGCCAGAAGACACGGTAAGGTAATTTGGTACATGAACATGCACCTGCACACAAGGCAAAACTGATTCAGGATACAACCAAAGTACTTGGCTGGGAGCTGCTACCTCACCCGCCGTATTCACCAGACCTGGCTCCTTCGGACTACCATTTGTTTTCATCGATGGGATACGCATTAGCTGAGCAGCACTTCGAATCCTACGAGGAAGTCGAAAATTGGGTGAGTTTTTGGTTTGCTTCAAAAGAAGAACAGTTTTATTAGCGTGAAATTCATAAATTGCCTGAAAGATGGGAAAAATGTGTGGCTAGCAATGGTTAATACTTTGAATAAAATGTTTTTTACTTTCCCATGAAAAATTAGTGTTTTATTTTCACAAAAACGCTCACTTCATACCGGTACATGGTATACGCAATCTTGAAATCAAGTATTTTGTAAGAAACTAATGGAGAGAGCGACAGCCAAGCTACGTCTAAGGCCTGACTTAATTCTCTTTCTAAACGCAGTCGAAATGCTGATAATCGCGAAAAATAAAACTGCCGCTGAACCTTTTTGACAAGACTTAGAGGAGAGTTTCTCAAAATCCGAACCTGAATTGGGACTGTCTGCAACCTGGGTTAAGCCTTGGGTTTCTTGTGAGGCTTATTGCAGGTGGCATAACTGTCCGAGGTACTGGCAAACGAAATGAATACTCTCTCGATGATTTTAAGAGGCGGGCTGTTTCTTTAGTGTTTGAGAGTAAAATTAGTCCAGTAACTTTTGGGATCGTTTACATATACGGTTAATGGAGAAGAAGATACTCGGCTTGCACAGCGACATGTCAAAGGTGATTCCATTTCGAAATGCGTGACTGGATGTAGCAAGCTTGCAGTGGAGCTGGGTAAAGAAGCTTGATATATACCAGGGACTTTACCTGCATGGCAAGTTAAGGAAAGAGCTATTAGATCATAACCGCCATAACCCGTGGTGTGTATTTATTTGTTTTACCAATAAAATATTGTAATGTTTTTCTTAAAACAACCTTGTGTACTCTTGTGGAGAAGGGTACTACTATCTTAAGGTCTTGTGTGAAGTACTCGCATGTATTGGCAACACTGAAAAAGACAACAGCGTTGCATCATTTACTTAATGGGTTGCCTACATTTACAACATGTTCTTTATGGTTAATACACAATATTTGAATGGGGTGATAGTACTATATATAATTTTTCATCACTCTCCGTAAACAAGAGGTTCTGAAACAAATGTCAACATTGACAATTTGATAGCGTCAAAAGCAGCACCATTGGTATTTGGTAGATTAAAGTTCCTCTGAAACAACAACATTGTTAGTTGGAAAGGCATTCGCATTAAGCGGGCGATATGAGTGACCTAATGTGTGACTTGATGTGTATATCTAAAAGAGTATACAAATATCTGTAAGGTCGATTATTAAGCATTAAATTGAGAGAAAATGTATCGCAACAGCGCGGAACAGTGTGAACCTAATAAGGCATACGAAATTTTTGCATGTGGGTGGAAAAACTGTCCGCTTACTATTTCATTCTCTCTCTTTATCCTCCCATTCCCCTTTAAAATCTAAATTGATTTGAAGTTTTTCATTCGCATCTGTTTGAGGTTTAGATGGTCGACGACTCTCAATTCGACGCGAGCCAATTCATTTGTTAGACGTGTACACTAGTTGCGTCGTCTACGTCGTCGTTGTTGTTGCGCTTTTAATATTTCTTAAAACATTTTTGAACGCTGATTGTTACGAGTATTGTGATTTGTTTTAAGTGGAATTGCATTATTTTTCTATTCCAGGATACGAATACAGAAAATAAAAAGGATACGTTAAATCAAATCAAGTGTGCTAGGTATAAGGTGAAGAAATTTAATTACAAGTGAGACCAAAGAGGACGTTAATAACATTGTGTTATGATGGACGACGACAACAGCGATCTATTGGCCTCTGCTTCGGAAATCCAACGAAGTGAGTACGCTTTTTTATGTTTTTTTTTTCAATTCTTTCAATCTTTTTTGTTAGCTCTCACTTAAGTGTATCGCATTGATAATGTAAACAGTGCAGTTGTGTATTTGTGTAGCTCAAAGATACAAAATAGTAGTGCGCTTCGAGTGAAAAAAAAGAAAGAGACCTTGGGCAAGTTCTTTTTCTTGTGTTGCTCACTTCTCTGGTTGGTTGATGTCTTTTAGAAGGTGATGTCACGCTGTGATTTTAAAAATCTGTTTTCGGTGTTTGTTTTCTGAATGAGCGATAGATACTTTTGCTGGGTTTTGAAATGAAAGTCATTTTGTTGTCGTGTTTTTTTTCCCTCAAGTTAAATTGTGTCGAGATACGAGTACATTGAGTAAAATGAAATCTATGTAGAACTAGAACTAAAAGGAAACGTGCAACACGTGTTGGCGGGAGCTTTTGTATCCGGATGTGATGTTATTTTTTTCTCTTCTTGTGCATTAGATACTCGTATATGATCTTTGAAGATTTTCAGGCACATGTGTGCATAAGACAATTTTTTGTTTGACAAACAATTATCAATTGAATGTGAATCGGATTGAGTACTGGTAGGTACGTACTTTCCTGGATGATTAATGTAGCTGAATCTGAATTAAATCTGTGTAGATATGTAGGTTGAAGTATCTGAAACCTGTTTGTGCGGTTTAGAAATCCCAATTTCACGTGACCCGACTGTTTAGGCGGATTCTTTGGCAAAATCTTAGGAAACAGGTTACAGGTGATCAGGAACTTATATAGAAGGGGAATGCTGAGGAACTCTGTTTAAACATTTTAGGAATTAATATTTGCATAAAAAAGAAAAGCATTGGCATGTTCAAAAACGTATCGTAACCACGACTCTATCATGTTTCTTTTTACCCATAGCCATCCGTCTGATAAATAAAATTGTGTTCTTAAAACGGACCATAGAGACCGAGTCTGGTTTTTGGTATACACTTGACAAAAGTTCCCTTTCACTTATGCCTTTATTTGCAACCGTATCTTCTTCGCTTATTGGACTAGTCGTGTGTGTGATAGTTTTTCTCCTCAGCAGCTATGATTGTGCGGTCTTTCAATATGCTTAGAGAAAAATCCGAATTCTATACCCTTTCTGGTTGGTTCTTATACCAGCAGTCTCTTCACACGTTTCGGGTAAAAATTCATTATGAAAAAAATGGACACTCCTGAAGATCTCAGTAAGGATATGGCTATAGTACTTACAGGTCATCCCATTTCATCCCATTTAAAACTTCTGGCAATCTTGTAACTTTGAGCTCAGTTCAATTGAAACGTGAGTATTGTGCAAAATATTGAGTGAGAGAAGTGCTTTCAGACCACACCTTTAGGCATTTATACAAAAAATTATGGCCATCAGCAATCCTGATAATGCCATTTATCAAGGCAAACATCATCCGAGGCGATCTGATAAAAAAAATTGATACTCCACAAGCCGACGTTGAGGCGAATTATCACCGTTCTTTGCAGTTGGCATCTTCCCTGACGCTTTATCTGTGCTAATTTTAAATAATTGCCATATAGAATTCTATTATCACAACAAATTTTACCGACTGCCAAACCAGGTTGCTTGGATTATGCGAATTTTGCTGGGAACATGGCTCAAATCGACGATGATTTTTGGAAAAAGCGTCGGAAATCTGCGCTAGTACAATCGCATTTCTTTTCTCATGCATTTTTAAACACACACACGCTGCAGGATGTCGGCAGACCTGCTTTAGTACAATTGTCATCAGCCATTGAGTGTTCATAAACTTCAATAATGGCCGCGAAGCAAATGATTCGGAGTTTGATTTTTGAGTTAATGACGGAAAAAAAACAATATAACATAATTGGAAATAACAGTAAAAATGTTTCTGAAATAATGGATTCTAAAATTCTTTTTTTCTTATCGCGGCCTTTTTGCAGTCAAAAAATAATGGCTGCACAATCTGCCCGACATCGATGACATTTCGACGTTTATGAACAGTAGGTAATGTAGTTCATCTAAGTATGTACGATCGTTAATCTGCATTAATGAACATGTCTAACGCAGGCCTTTGTTAGTCTGACGTTTATGAAAACACCCAATGTCATGAGCGATGAGGCTCAATTTCCTTGGATCGGGACCCTAAATTAACAAAATTTTCAGTTCTATGCCAATGAAAATATTTAAAAAAATAACGAGGAACCTCTCCACAACCAACGCATGACTGTTTGAGCTGGAAATTTTCAAAAAGAATCATTCGACCGTTTTTCCTCGAAGACGATGCCAACGTCAACGGAGAGCGTTATCGAGCCCTGATAAGAGAATTGTTGATGCCAATTCTAACTGATAACCTCATGGACATATTGATTCCAACAGTTTTGTATAAAATCTATGTGGTTGCTCAAAAGAAGCCTGAATTGTCATTAAACAGCGATAAGCAAGAGTGATCCTTCGATCGATTTCCGGGCGTTTGTCATTGGCAGAGTGGATGGCAGAGCTGGTATAGATATTTCTCTTTGTTGCAATGATATAAGTACTGTATTATGTTTTTTCTTCAATGAGCCTGAAATCATCTTTACTGCCATACTAGGTTGTCTCTTTAGACACCGTCATATGCGGCTTTGAAATCAACGAAGCTGTTCGAAGTGTAAGTTCTTTACAATGGCTTGGTAGCTTTTGGTTGTTAGGAATATTCGCATCTTGGCAACAACGTTCGGATATCCAATACACAGGACGAGTTGGTTGATCACGAGTCGGTTTATAAATATCAAATTGTGGAAAGCGTCCACTGGCTATAGTAACAAAGTCCCGGCGCAAAATCTGAAGTCTGTGATTTTGTGAACAGTGTAGTCATCTTAGGTTTTATCGAGGAAATTGTAGTATCAATCTTCGGTAAGGTAGGCGATTTAATCTTTCAATTGAATCATCGTCAGGGCTTATGATTTACTCCCTAAGTTTTCCTTCAATCCCCATTCAAATATACTCTAAAACTGTTGTCCTTTTTAGGCTTATTGCCTTTAAGTTCATAGCAGATATCACAGTTTTTCATGCTCTTTTTCGCCGATCTATTCCATAGCACTTCTTAGATGGCGGTTTAATCTGCTTTTTAGCAGTCGAGGATCTCCTCTTATACTTTGGGTGCACATTGTTCGTTAAGAGTCCAAATTTTTCGCATGCTGACCCGGTGATGGCTGTTCTTTAAACGTTTGACAGCGTCATCGCAGTGAATCAATCCATTATTATCAGAGGCTATTAGCTAGTTCGTTATGTTCTTTTGGTTTTTTATCTTCAATATAGGGTTGTGAGTTTCAGGCTGGTATTATGCTACTGGTCAAGCATGCACTTGCCGTTTTAGGTTGCATGAGAAGAGATTTACATATACCATAACTGAAGAGCATCAATGGAAGACAGGGCAAGTACCAGGCAACAAACTTAATTGTTGGGCTACTAGCCCATTCCATGTCAACAAGGGACATATTTCGCACTCATCTATGGCCGTAGCAATTAAATTTGCATGAAAAAAAAAATGAAGAGACTAGGCCGTGATTCACGCCTAGAAAGAATTTAAAAAAATATTTGCTCCTATTGTTCTTCTGATTATAAAGACTCGTCAATAATTGATACCGTCAGTTATAAGATTTATTCCAATTTCCACGACTTTTTCCCATAATTCTGCTGATATACCAGAAATTTCTCATCAATTGTTTCCCTTCAAGCAATTTCAAGTTTTGGGCTTGTTGGCATAGAACGGAAGACCCAAAAAAAAGAGCCTTTAGGCGTCCAATCACGCTAGTGATGAACAATAAACAGGGTCATTTATGGTGATAAGGCAATCACGGAACTTGGCCATCAGCAAGTCGATTGTTGCACGTGCTGCAAATAGCTGGTTTTAAAACATCGCTGCTATTCGTTGAAGCAATTGCTGAAATTTTGTTAACCACTTAGCAACTCTCACCTTGGCATCATTACCGGAAATGGTTCTAATGATTCTGCCATTCTCACTGGGGAGGAAGGTTATCCTCTGACCATTGCGTCAGCTTCCAGATTCTGATGAGGGCTCGATCACTTCCATCATTATTGAAGTTCGCTGACGTATTCGTTTGATAAAAAAAAAAAAAACACTGTGGCGCTGGCAGTCCGGTATGGGCCATGGCCTAGCTTCTTGACACTCATTTGTGTTACTCATGCTTTCATTTTTGTCACATCTAAGCGGCGCCTACGGTTTATCGTCGAGGCCGAACGGCACTCCTTAGAAGCTTTTTCGTAAGCAATTTTCCTTTCGAGAGTTTGCTATTGCCCGCCGAAAGGGTGATAGCGATTTGAAAAATTGTTGGTGACCCAGCCAGGAATCGAACCCAGACTCTTAGTCCAATGACCTAACTATCGCGCTATCGCCATCGCCATTCGTTTGACCAGCGCTTCCAAGAATGAGATTTTACAGCGTTTATGCGACGCCATCATTGGAGGTAACTGATGTCAGATACGTCATCTGGTGCATCTGGGAATGTCCTTCAGCGCTGCCCGATAAGAAGTTGCCCAGGAGTCAAAGCTTCTAAATCCGGGGGAATTCATTACGGCTTCGACTTCGGCGATTATGTTGAAAGCTCATTAAATGTCAGCTTAGCGTTGCGAAGACTTCGATACAAATGGCCCTTTGCAACTTTGACGGCGACCTCACAGATACCACCAAAATGTGGAGTCCTAGGTGATTTAAAACGAAAATTAATACTGTCATTAGAACAAAAATAATTAATGATTTCAAGTTGCTCCTCGGCCCCGACAAAGTTTGTAGCGTTATTGCAAAAAATTTCATTTGGTAGACGTCGACTCTAAATCATGTCTGCAGATAAATCTAATTCAGCTTCAAGGTGGACAGCCTTTGATGCAAAGTAGGCGAAAAGTGCTACATACGTTTTTCAGAGAACCTTGCCACAAATCCTATAGAAAGTATAGATTGGTATAGTTTGTTTCGGTGAGAATTTTCTTACGAATAAAAGTAAATTTTTTCACCAAACGGTCAGACTTGCTAATCGTACATTTCTGGGCCTTGTAGTAGCAGTTGCTAACTTGTTTTTTGTAATACCGATGTACTTTGATCTTAAATGTTTGCAAGTTATAATTACTAGGAAATGGAGGGTTCGACAATGTATTCCATAAGCGAATTGTACGGCTTAGGAAAGAATCACCATATTTGAGAGTGTACCTGAGAGTTGTCCTGAGTGTATACTGATAAGCTTTCACAGCGAAAGAGTGATACGGTTGAAGGATTAAAGAGGCAGAATGCTGCTGACGTTTTTATTACAACATTGGGGGAACAACTTAGAGAACATATAAAACTTTAAAATATTGTACAAAGACTCAGCAAGTTCATAAAGATATTTGCGATAAAACAGCTCATAGATTGCCTTTGCCCACTGTGGTCTACATGACATCTAATTTAAGTCGTAAGTATGGGTTTGACAGAGTTCCTGGCGATGGTTTGACGGCAAAGATAGGCATCACGTACTCTTTATTTTGGGCATTTTCCCAAGTTCATTACAAGTACTTAATCATCTGTGTCAAACTTCAGTTAAGTGCACATATCTTACTAAATTCAGCACTTGCATGCATTTTCTCGTTGAATTTTAACGCATTCTACGAGTATCCCTTTGGATAAGAGATGTATAAATGGCCTTAATTGGGTTTAAAATATGTTTTAAATAAACAATTTGCTCACCTAACATGGCACTTGGCGTGCTGACAGATAAAAATGAAATCATATTGCATCACGTAGATGTTTGCTTATATTTTTTAAGCCAAGATAATATGAGATACATAAATGCTGATTTAAACATACAAACTTTCATTTCTTATGCTGTTTTAAATATGCGTAAGAATTGTTTACGAAATACGACAAGAGGCAGTTTTAATTAAATTCGTATGAAACAGCTGTCAAGGATTTATGCAACAAATTAAAGGACTGAGGCGTTCCCAGTCCGAATTTCCGTGTGAGACTAAGAAGATAATACAGCATAAAATGATTCGAAAGTTGTATGATAATGACCATGAACGTAACATCGTGAATGGAATTCGATACAATAATCCAATGACGACCTTGACTTTTTTGTTTGGAATTTAATCATGAGTGACGATATTTATTTGTCGTTTTAGTTGGTATGTCAACAAACAGCTGGAAAATACCAACCCCAAAATTATTTCATTGTCAAGCTCTTCATTCTTGTACACAGACTGTTTGTCTGGAAATGTGGGTGAAGTTTTTTTTTTCAATTTTTTTTTTTTTTTTTGTGTTCACAAAGGTAAATGAGATCGGATTACCAGATTGAGCTCGCATTAGCAGTATACTTGTAGACTGTTTGATATCTTCATATGCACGGATACAGATAGAATAATTAAATTTTTTTTACAAATACCGCTCTCAACCAGAACGAGTTCTTGTCTTATGTACATGAACCGGTGTGTAGTTCAATGTAATGAAACAGATTATCGCCTGTAAAGAACGCAACGAACGTCTTGAGTGTAAGAGTGAGTTTGGATTTCGGAAATATTTACTTTCGTTGGGAGTAATAAGCTTTACGGTTATTGCTTTTACGTGGCACGTTCAGCCACTTAACTGATCCTTACATTACATTTCCTTGAATCTTCATATATTGTCCCCGTATACAAGTGAATTGGCCTTATTTGTATTTTGTTATCGTACTAGGAGCTAAGTGGAGAAGATAGTTATTCTTTCTGTGAAAATCGTTTTATAAATGAATTAAATATTCGTGTATCCTGACTTGTGACTCGTTACTTTGAGTTTTAGTGGCATTATTTGCTGTCAAATTATCTTACATAACGGACGTCGAGATAAAAAGAAAAATGGAAAACGTGGCCAGTAAGCTTAGCCAAACTGTTCTGCAATACTCGTATAATGAGCCAAGTGGAGAGAGTACTGGTACTTTATTTTTTAGAAAAATTAGAAATAAAACAGTGGTTAAGGACAGAAGTCGAAAGAGCAAAATTGACATAAAACATTTTGAATTGTACCTACGTACTTCATTTACGCTACATTTCCGAATGAGTCTTGCCCTCAAAAAACAGATCTCTACATGAAGCGTGATCTCTTGCGAACTCCCTTCACTGCCCTTCGATTTGCATGGGCAATTGTTTTCTGCTGCATCGTCCTTCGGGTTTGACTCGAAAAATTCTTTGGACTGTAACTGTAGTGTCGCTTAACATTGTCCAGTCATCTCAGACGTTTAATACATAGATGCTTTATTAGATGGATGTCGATATTTCGCCCGTAGATACTCGTACAGTTCGTGGGTGAAAATGATCCTTATCACTCCGCCAAAAGAAACTGCAATTGGGAATAACAGCAGGTGTTTGTTTTTTTATTTGTAACTGCGAAGGCCAGTTTAAGAATGTCCTGTATTGCCTCGAAGTTATAACTGCCAGTGGTCATGTTTTGGACAAGCTATGGTTGTGTGCGTCCTTTCCTGATGACAGCATGTACTTTGTTTTGCACTCATTAACTCTCAGACTTATTTTGACAGCATCGACCTTAATACTCCGGAAAGCTTTATTGACAGCTCGCTGTGCACGCTCAAACACATCAATGGCATTCACATACGCAAGAAGTTGTTCGTACTTACCTAGCCAAGTCATCAATACTGGTACACAGAAAAATCAGCGCCAAATGAAACCGAATTAATATGGCTACAAATCTTAGAACAACTTATTCGAAATGACTTCCATTTGCCTTCCAGCACGTCTTAAGACGATGTGGCCAATCATCGATTGAGAGACGCACTTCATGCATGGGGAAATTGTCCACTGCACGGACAAGGGCTCGCTTCAACAACTCAATATTTGAGTGTCGAGTAGAGCAAGCTATGCCCTCTAATACGGACCAAAACTTGTAATCCAACGGGTTGAGGTCTGGACTACCAGCTGGCCAATCATCCGTTGATGTAAAGTCCGGAACGTTGTTTTTGAGTCACAGTTGAGTCGTTCTTGCTTTGTGAGCTGGGTAACGCCATCGTAGCACACTCAACACCATACCATTACAGACGCGGGATGGCGGGATGGTGGCCTCTTTGAACCCTCGGGATGAGTTGGGATACTTCTCTGGATGACCGAACATACACACGATCGTTCTGCTTATTGAACGGTTCTTCTACGGTGAAGATTTCTCGTCAGTAAACAGAATTTGTCTGTGAGCGTTCTTCGCGTACCGGCTGAGTAACGCTTTCGATCTTCGCTTGCGTTTTTCCTTCAACGCGGCCGTGAGCAGGTGTCCAGTGTGTCGCTTGTACGCGCTGAGTCCTAAATCTTCTTTGACAATGCAAGACATGGATTTTTGCGAAATTTGCATTTCCCGCGACAAGATTTTCTGTTTTCGCAGCGGTTTTCCTTCGATTCGTTTCTTCACGGCTTTGATCGCTTTCGGAGTTCTCACAGTGCGCGGACGGCCGGATCTTTGACGGTCTCGTACTCCTCCAGTATCCTCAAATAAATTCGTAGTACGATACACAAAATTGCGAGTGATTCCAAGCGTTCGCAACGTCCTAAAAATATCGCCTTTTTCCATGGTGCATTTAAGTGTCGCCCCATTCCATGATTGTACGCAATTAATGTCAAAAACTTTTTACGTCATAATGAAGCATAAACTGTCAAATCGCAATCAATACGAAATGGATGCGCCCAGTGCTGCATTCGTAATGAGTGAGTTCAGTTATGTACCAGTATTTATGACTTGTATTGGTAGATTGGTAGAATTTTTGTACGATTTTTTCCAGGGCGAAGTTTTAAAATTTACATGACAGCAAATCTTCTTGTTTTAAACCATTCTTGAAGGTGTCAGTAATGAATTATATCGACCTTGCTTGTACTTTATCGTCATCCGTCACAATCTCACGAGTTTGGCAGGAAAGTCGGAACTAGACATTTATTAGCTCGTAGGTGGTGTCCGATATCGGCTATAGCAACAAATTAAACGATCAAATACGTTTTTGCATTTGGCTTCGATGACACATTTTCAATCATGCTGAAAAAAAAAAAAATAAATCAGTTTCCGGGAACTGGCGTACAGTGAGAATATATTTTACCCGACGAAGATGACTACTCACACGCTAAGACCTTCAGTCCTATTCGTATGACTTACTTTCCGATGTAGTTCGTGGGAGGACTGGTTGCGCTTCATGTGCGCAAAATTAAATTGCGAATGTATCCCCCGTCTAAGATGCAACATGCATACTAACCTGCAAAATCTTATTAGATTGCGTTTCACAATCTACTCGTAGTAAGCAGACTCGAATGTTGTGACAAAAAAGGGTACACAGCAACTTCGAATAACTGAGTCAGACAACATTGTGTAGACAGATCAAGAGTTTTGCGAATCAAGCAGTATCTGTCGGATGAATTCCGAATAACAGCAGTTAAGGCAATACTCGTATATTGGTGATGCTGGAGGCAAATTGCCTAGCCACAGGACAACGCTCTTTCGTTACCGTTTATGGATGAATGTCATCAATCTATGCGCAAACAAATGCAATTGATATAGCGGTACTGACCATGTTAAATTACTATTGAAAAGGCTAACAAATTTCCATTAAAAGAACTTAAAGGGGTACAATAAGCTACTTTTTTTGTCTGACTAGTCTGATTTTCGGCTGAGGTTGTTGCTTTCATCTGAACTTTGTCAAAGTTATTCTGCGTCCAATCCGGAAGATGAAAAAAAAAAAAAAAAAATATATAGGGTGTAGTGCACTGCGACCTTGTGGTCTATTGTGCCCCCTACTTATGCCTTGGAATGGTTTGCTCCCTCTTCCAGAGCCCCCTCACAGCTTGATTCACCAGGAATTGTGTTTGAGTGTTTATGCTCTGGCCTTGACAAGGAAAACATACTCAGAGCACTTCATCCAGACCAGTTTCTTTTATGAATCTGAGAATGAGCAGTGGATCCATGGTTGGTAAATCCTTTCCTTGAATTTGATGTTTTCCAGATATTTAAACATTGTTTGGGTCAGTGCCCCGCATGATTCCAGTATATGTTCTGGAGTTTCTGTGGAATCATTGCAGAATCTGCAAAGACATTCATCTGATATCCGTTTTCCTTAGGTGTTCCCTGAGTTTGTAATGTCCCGTAAGAAAACCAGTTAGTATCGGTTGGTTATTTTTGCCAAGACATGTATCAGTCTTTAAATCTCTTGAGATTGTAATCTCCTAAGAGTTTTTTGGCTTGTCTCAGACCTTGGAGATCCCGAAAGGTTCTAGCCCCTTTCACCTTTTTCGATTTCCTGAATTCTTCGCGTAGGGTGTGTTCCCTTGTCCTGCAGAATGGTTCAGGTCCTAGGAAGGGTTCTGCTGCCCCTTTTCTCGATAGCTTCATTACTATGCCGCCTCATTACCAGTGATGCCCGCATGGCCTGGTATCCAGCAGACAGATACTCTGTTTTTGTTGAGACTTTGTAGGCATTCCCATACAAGTTTGGATTGAATGACAATGGAATCCAGTGCTTTGATAGCTGCTTGACTATCTGACATTATTGTTCTGTAATTCTTTTCGCGATTGATCCGAACGCATCTTTCTATGGCGCATACTCCTGCTTAAAAGATGCTGATACTCTTGCCCATAGATTCATGGTGTTTCGTTCTTGGCCCAAACACTCCTGCACCAGTTCCTTCGTTAATTCTCGAGCCGTCTGTATACCACTTTATCGTGTGGTTGCTCAGTCCATAGGTAGTGGATTCATCGCTCCAATCTTTCTTGTTGCTGAGCTTCGTTAAGAAATTCTTTTCAAAGTTGTATTTCTTATTGCTGTCATCTTTTTGAATAGCCAAGAGTGGAAGTTTTCCGAGTAGTGCATCATATTCTTTCGAACTAATGCATTTCCCCTTTCCAGTTCCTTCTTTTGCTATTTTTAGAATGGTTTTTCACGCCACCTTTGAGACAATGAGGTGTAGGAGAGTTAATTCCAATAGCACCTCCATTGCAGCAGTTGGACATGTACGCATTACGCCGGTGATGCATAGGTACGCCAGTCTTTGCACCTTGTTGACAGATTCTCTCATTGTGACAAGACTGGTTCGTTTTGCCCATGCTACTGCCCCATATGTGATCATTGGTCTCACAATCGCTATGTACATCCATCGCAGAATGTTAGGGGTACAGCCCCATGACTTTCCCGCTAGGCTCTTACATAACATAAGAGAACGGGTTGCTCAGTGTAGTTCTTCCAGAGAAGTTTGCTGTCTAGATGTAGTCCCAGATAGTTTACTTCATTGACCGGTATGAGTCTCGTGCCGGAAGAAGATACGATTCGTCCTTTCATAATAATATACTTATTATTTTAAAGTGCAATACCTTGATCGATACCCAAAAACCTCGAGACATTTGTGGGAACAGTTCTACTTCTATCATTTCCGTATACCCTTTAAGTCCTTCAATCTTAATCTGTCAAAAAATGTTCTGAAGAGCCTAATCAATACATCAATTCATCGGTGTATGAAATGTAGTCAGGCTTCGTTACAGAAATGTAATTATGCCTTCAAACTATAAATGTAAATAACACTGAACATTTTACATAAATTCCATCACGTAAACTTACTCACACAAGTGTGTACTCGTATGTTTGCACATGGAAATTTCATTCAGTCAGTTTGAATTGACATCATCCACCCCAAGAGATGAAAGCCTAAACTAACTCTATGTCTACGTCGGTGTCTCCACACACACACACACACACACATCTTTATGACAACATCAGAGCAGTTATCCGCCTTCGGGCTGTACTCTCAGTTACCATTGACATCACACAACACAGCCTAATCAAGAAAATGCTAAATCTTCTCATGGTTTCGTCATGCACTCGATTGAGTTGAGCTAAGGTCACATGACAAACAAATTTGCATTCAAATTTATCCACAACCCTCCGTCATCTGGAAAATGGCCTGAAAGTTTTGACTAAGAAACATCAGAGCTCTGAAAGGGGTTGATTTGTGGGTGTTTTAGTAACCCGGAATAGTCGTTGTCATAAGCGTAATTGTGACGAAAAGTTTTCGCCAGTTTTTCTTGTTTACCCTCGTTAAACTAGAGACTTGGGTGTTAACAACAACCCCTTCTTTCTGTTGCTGAGTGATGTAATCAATGAAAGCCAACTGTTGACTCGTCTCGTGGTTGTTACCATGAGAGAAACTGAGCAACGTGCATACGATGTGAGCACGGGTTTAACTAATAATTAAAAAATAAAACTCTGAACAATGGCATCAATTTTGTACTGAACTCCCTTGACGTTATCGTGTGCAATTGCAATTTATTTATATTGATGCAGTAACTTTCAAGTTTATATTAAGGTTGACAACAATCTTGTAGTAATTCAGAAGCAAAATCAGGTTGGTGCCCCGGAACCGGTTGTGTGGGTTCCATCTTAAACAGCTGATATATGAGTGACAACTACAACTACTACGACAACCTACTTAAAAAGAAAAAGTTTTGCTAGCATTTAAATGATAAACAAATTGTTTTAATCAGGTCACGAAAGTTCCGCAGAAAAAAGCGCCCGAAAAGGTCAACCACAATTATGGGGCATCTATAAATATTTTATCCAAAAATATTTATTACCAATTCATTTGGGAAATTAATTAATTGTTGCGGTTTTTGCAAAATCGATTTGTAATAAAATTAAATTCTATTACTTATGAAACTTCCTTGGTAATTGTTGTTTTTGATTAGACCGGAGACAGTATGACAATTGAAAACAAATCTATAAAATTGAATATCCATTCCCGCCATTTCGTAGGTGGAGATCTTAGAATTTCGCACCAGGATACTGGGGAGTAGAGTTATTTCTGTGAAACACTTCAATTTACAATATTCTCCCCTCCAAAAACTTGCAAATCTTAAGGCTCAACCATAATAGGCGAAAGTAAACTGAAGTTACAGTCAGAACTGGACGAAAAGCTTCTTTACGTAACTTCAAATGGATAGGTTGCTCATAATAGGAGTTTGAAAACGTATCAATCTGTCAGGTCATGTTGTCATTTGTTTTTTGTGTTTTGATTTTGTGAAAACTTTTAATTCGGTGCGGATTAAAATTGGAAAATTTGTAAATTATTAAATTCAACAGATGCTTAGCTGTCAAATTTTCGTACGAAATGCGATGCTGAAATTTAAGGCTGAACTATAATAGAAGATGGTTGCGGACGACCACTTCCGTAACTTTGCGAACACATGCAATTTGTATTGTACGACCATAATAGCTTTTCACTTCGATTCGTTCAGTTTTCGTTCACATTTGCTCACTTGCGAAAAAGCGAATTCATTCGCTCTTTCTCTTTCTTTTATTCTTTCATACAAAAATTTGACATTTCACTTCAACAGCTGTGTACATTTAAATTTGTTAAGTTCATAAGAATCGAAATTTCGTTTTATTTGTTTGTAAGGTAAGTGCGTTTGCAATTTGCTTCCATTCACAAAAGCCTATTATGGGCAACTTGAGTAATTGACAGTACTGAAGAAAACTTAACGTAGAATTTTGACATTATATTCGGATTGCTTCCGACTTTTATAGTTCAGCATTTACGTACGAAAGCAAAAGTGAACGAAAAGTCGACGAAACTGAGCAATCCGACATTATGGGTGCGAGATACAAATCACTTGTAATCGTACATTTACGTACGTAGTCGTACGGGTCCTTTTGCCTATTATGGGTCTGTCTTTAGGCACTCCATATTCGCGAATAGGCAAAATCACATTTCTTCTCAACAATTTCAATTTAGTGTACAGGCTGCTGTCTTAACATAGTCTCGGAGAGTAAAGGTTACGGATCAGCCGAATGGGATCAACAACTTTTAGTTCCTGTATACTCGTTCAAGTATGCACTACAGATTCCAAAAATTTCAATAGCTCTACTAAAACTTATACTCGTAGCATTCTTCGTAAACACGATTGTGTCAATGGCAAAGTTCCGTCACATCGTTGGTTGTTTTTTTTTAAATTTTATTTAATAACTTATGACCCGCCCCGGCTTCCCACGGGTGTAATTTTGAAAACAAAAGACGTGAAGAATGTGAAGTACTGCTTTTGATTATAAAATTTGTTTATAAACAATGTTTGCGGCTGACTTTTGGCTACACAATACGAACAAATTTTGTTTGGAAGTGACACGCATAAGAACTACGTTGGAAAATCAATAAACGCTAAGGTCTAAGTCCCCAACGTTGTATGTCTGACCTTGTGATTTATTGATAGTAATTAAAAATTACAATTTTATTTGAAACTGCAATTTTTTGAATTTGAATGAAAGACCCATTGGTATCAATTGGGAATCAGCACGGTTGGTAATTGGAATCCTGGGAATCAGCACGGTTTCATCAATTCCACATCCGGTCAGAATTTTGCACTCTATAGTAAACGTTTTTAGACGTTTAACCTGGAGACGTGTACCGTTGCACAATTTGAGTGGATTAAGGTTTCGCAATAAAATTACAGGATACCCTTCTTTTAAAACCAATTCATGTGGGGAAATCCAGAAGGTTGCAACCAACTAAGAAATTCTGTTGGGAAATGTACTGCCTCTTCCAGGTCCAACACAGTGTCTACAGAGTAGTAGGTTTGAGCCTGTGTATTATTCTAGAGATAATCAAGTCATCCACTTTATTTACTTGATCCTGAAAAGGTGACTAAATAACTCTCTCCTTTAACCAAGTTATAGTCTTTTAAACGTTGTTGCCTAATTCTTGAAGATCATTTACTAAAATGCAAACGTATTGATTATGTAGACTAAATCTCTCATTGTTTTGTGACATCTGTCCATTTCGTATTTTGACCAACAACTCTAAAAAATCCAGGTTTTACGATACCCTCATATTTGTTTTGAGTTCTACTTCTAATCTATTCCACATGGCTAGAGAAAAGATCTTTTCAATGAAGCATTGATTTCATCAGCACATTTCACTCTTGTTAACACTGGTAAGATTTGACGATAGTCGTCAGCGAACAATATCGTGCATCCACCCACGGGTGAATTCGTACTGCGCAAATTGAAAATTTGTTGGCATAAAAAAATTTGAGATAACACGTTCACCATCGCTCAATAAATCGACTGTAACGTGTGATGTGTGGCTTGTGGCACCATCCTGTTAAAACCACATGTCGTCCAAGTCCATATCTTCCAATTTGGGTCAAAAATAATCGGTGATTATGGCGCGATAACGCTGACCATTCACAGTAACGTGACGATCGTTATCGTCGACGAAAAAGTTTGGCCCAATAAAGCCAGGCGGCATGCAAACCGCACCAAACAGTTATTTTTTGTGAATGAAGTGGTGATTCATGAAGCACATGTGGATTCTCACTCGACCAATAATGCATATTTTGCTTATTGACGAACCCATTGAGCCAAAAATGAGCTTCGTCACTGAATATGATTTTGCGCTCTTAAATTTTCAGTCGACGACTCCGAGTTTCTGTAGAAAATTTTTATAATTTGCAGACGTTACTCGTTCGTGTACTTTACCATGATGAAAATGTTGAGTTTACTGAATAAATCGACAGTAACAGTTTGAAGATTAGTGAAAGAGTGCGTTCACAAATTAAATTCAAAATTGTCAAGTCGCTATTGGAAAACCCGATATCTTATTCAATTCTAACAACGCTTCATCAGAAATATTTTAATCATATTGGACATAATCTAACATTAACTCTCGCCGTCGTCATTGAGTATATCTTCGGTCATATTTTGCTCATACTTGTTCCAAAGAGATTCAATATCGGTCACTTGACAAAACGCTATAATAATGGCAAACAAATACCTTAATGACGTCGATAAACTGCAAATAGTAGCTTCCGTCAATGTATTGTCCTATTAAGACTCGTCTTCCAAGAGACCCAAGCCAAGCAGCCTTGCAAGTTGCTTTATAGGTATTGCAAAGTTCTGAGATGTGAAAAAGATAATGGGCCCTTTACAATGTGAAGTAGCATTCTTAAGTGAAAACATTTACTGTTGTTGGGATGAACTACATAAACTCTCTCAAGAGCATCGGTTTTTTAAACTCCAGGGAAACCCTCAAATGGAGTCCCCTGTTTCCTCCGTTGAAACGTTCGGTAGTCTGATTCCACGTATATAAGCTTGGAACTTTGTCATATGTCAAGGTTTTAGCGAAATCGTCTTGAGCGCATAACTTAAAATATGCCGTTAATGCTGTGTCTCGCGGATTTGTAATAACGTCGCATTAAATTAAACCCTCTGTTCATTCTCTATATAAACGGCTAAATTGACTAAAAAAAGGGCCAAAATTTGAATTTACCGACCCCATAAACATAGAAAGTGATGTTTTGCCGAAATCGGCTGTATCGTCCAAAAACTGACAAAAATCGTCCAAAATCCGCTAAAATTTTAATTTTTTTTTGCCACATACCATCGCCGTGACGTCTTCTTTCTATAACATGTTCGGAATCCAAAATTGGATATTTTGAGAACATACGTTTCTTGAAGTTTCTTTTATATATTATAGATTTTAGCAACTAAGTCATGCTTCGGTGCTAATATAGTTGTTTTATACAAATCGTTATAAGTGACACTAAGCTTAGAAAATTTTTTCGTATCATTTAAATTAGTTTTCAATTTATGAAACGCATAAACAATTACGTAATTTTTTGTTGGTTCTCAAAATCGACTAATTCAGCCCTCTATTTATTACTTTGCATGACGCAAAATTAATAAAACGGGAGATCCGGAAATGACGCCCGAAACCTTTTGCCTTTCTCCTAACCTACTTTAAGTGACGCTACAGTCCATGTTGGAGCTAAGCCTCAGGTCGTAAGCATTCCCAGACAGATCGATTCTTCGCTGGCTGCCTTCAGTTTCGCACGCTTATGTCCTCTTCCACTTGCATCCGCTATCTGAGTCTCGGTCTTCCTCTACTGAGCTGTCCCTCGGGGACGGTTTGGAAGACTTTTCGAACCGCAGTGTTGGTGTCCATCCGAGACGTCGGTGCTAGGTATCCTTTTCGCTTGCATTCGTCTCAATACTCGCGAAAGCGTCACTGACATCTCACTGCTTTCTTCCAATTACGAGTATATCAATATCGTCGGCGTATTCAAGTAATTGAAAGAGTATGCCTCTTGAGTTTGCGTGTGAGTTTTGCACTATTCTTTCAAGAGTAATGTTGAATAAATCGCAGCACATCGCCTTGTCTTAATCCTTTCTGGACATCAAAGGTCTCGGTGAGATCTTTACCGACCTTGATGGAGTAGCGTGCATTCTCTATTGTCATCCTGCACTGTATAGTTCATCTCTATAAATGCTGTCATACGCGGCCTTAAAATCGATGAATAGGTGGTGTGTATCGATCTGAAGCTCATGGGTCTTCCCCAAGATCTGCCGTAGTGTGAATATTTGGTCGATGGTGAACTTTCCTGGCCTGAAGTCACACTGATATGGTCCTATCAGGTTGTTGACGAATGGCTTCAGGCGTTCACACAATACGGCGGATAAGATCTTATATGCGATGTTAAGGAGTCTGATGCCTCTGTAGTTCGCGCAGTTCAGAAGGTTTCTTTTCTTAAGATCGAACAAACAATGCTGAGGTTCCGTTCATTGGGCATACTTTCGTCCAATCATATTTTAGAGATGAATCGGTGTATGCGCTTGACCAAGTCATCGCCTGTCGTTTTAAAGAGCTCGGCAGTCAGGCCATCCATTTCAGAAGCTTTGTTGGACTTTATCTTAGATATACGTATCTGCACTTCATCCAAGTGATATGGACGGAATTGTTGGTCTACATTGTCCTCATTCTATGTGATAGCGGTATTTGGTCCGTCATCGCTGTTACTCGTATACAGTCTGCAGAAATGGTCTTTCCAAATCCTCAGCATCGACTGCGATTCTACTACGATGTTCCCTTGTTCATCTCTACAGGCTTCGGTTCGGGTTTGTTTCTGCTGCATCTTTTGGTAAAACTTCCGAACCTCATTCCTGGAGTAGCATCTCTCAATTTACCCGATCGCGCGCTTCTCATGCTCTTTCTTCTTCCTCCTGAGAAGCCGGTGTTCGTCTCTCCTCTTCCGCTCATAGAGCTTATGAGCAGCTCTGGTCTTTATTTGCAGTGCCGCATTGCGTGCTTTTTGCTTAGCTGCATGTGCTTGCCGGCATTCATCATCGAACCAAGGGTTTGATTGTGGTGGACGAGTGAAACCCAGCACATCAGAAGCGGAATCTCGGATGGCATTTTGGCAGTGTTTCCAATGATCTTCGATGCTTGATGCTGGCGGTGTTGGACCTCCTAAGAGATTAGGAGAGACTCGATTGGAAAAGGATTTTGCGATCTTTTTTGATTATAGCCGTCTGAAGTCAAATTTTTGCACAGCATTAGCTTGTTTTGCCCCTTTTCGGGATATGCGCAACCATACCTTAACTACAACAAGGTCGAGTCGATGTTGGCTCCTCGGAAGGTTCGAATATCCATAATACTGAAGGAGTGTCTTGCGTCGATCGCAATGTGATCATTCTTGTTGACTGTTGATTGATCAGGGGTTCTCCAAGTCCCCTTGTGTATGTCGAGATGTGGGAACCGCGTGCTAGCCACGACAATTTTCTTCCCGCCGCAAAGTCGATTAGCCTGAATCCGTTATTGAAGTTGGTGTCGTGCAGGCTAAACATTCCGCCAGTACTACCAAAGATGTCCCCTTTTCCTAGCTTTGTCTTGAAATCGCCAAGAAATATTGTAATGTCAAAGCTCTGACATTGGTGTCGTCATCCTCCTCCTCTGTAAGGGCGTGCATGCATAAAAGGCTAATGTTTGCACATTTAGCCTTGATACTGCTGAAAACTCAAGACATCTTGCCCAAGTCTGCCTTCAACAAAAAATCCGCATCCAAATAGGCGCTGCTTTTGCATCGATAAAAATCGCCGCAGTAGATGTCGCAGTTTTTTATCCTCAAGTCAAGTTGACATCGCTCAGTTCCTACCCCATTATAATTCCCAAGCATTCAAAACATCGATATGTTCTTCTGTATGTTCTTCTGTTCCGCGCGCCCATCCAATCCTTTTGTCTGGTACACACGTATATTCGTTCTAAAACTGTCTGGTGCATACCAAACCAACCTCGTAAAACTGTAACACATTTATACGTAAGTGTCACAAAGTCTATAAAATAAACCGACAACCAACCCCTCTGGGCATACATTCCCAGTGCAGGTGTTCAGCTGTCCAGCTGTATTTTAAAAAGAAGTTTAAATAGCCACTGGCAGTGTCTGGCAAACATCAACTTTTGCTTTCGTCTTTTGTGCAAAGAATCTTTCCTGCTGCAAAACGATTTATTCAGGATTAAGGATGTTTTATGTCACCAACAAGTCAATTCCTTTTATGAGAATGTGTAAAACAAAGTATTTACATAATTTGGGGAAAAATTAAATAAGCATCACCACAGATACTCTCTTAATTGCATGTCATTAAAATTTAAACAGCCAGCAAAGCTTTAAAATACGTAGAATCTATCAAAGGCTCACACAATTGTCTCTCATCGATGTTACATAGTCCTGAAGGCTAGTCAGAACCCTGTGATTAATTTATGCAAAAACAAAAATCTGCATTTATAAAATGTTAATGTCATATGACGAATTAAGATTGTACATACGAGTAATTCCATTACATTACTATATATGTATGTGTCATCTGAACATTGATGTCTGTTAAATTGTCAACATTTTCGAATAGCAATTTGCATGAATTCGCAACGTTTTATTGCGGTTTTTTGCGTGGTCAAAATGCCTAAATATAGAAGGCAAACAAAAAAGTCTCACAGGGTTTTGTTTTACTCTGGCTGTGTATTCGTACTTATGTTGTGGCTTTTGTCTTTTTGTCTTACCCAACAAAACCATCGACTATCCATTTTTTTTTCTGGTTTTTGCGTATCCGGCGTTGTTATATCGATGGCCTAGTTCCAACAAAACCTGACCTATATTTTAGCGTTTGCTTTCTAGGGAGTGTTTTAGTGAGTAGTAAAATTGTGCACTTTAATTCTCGTGAGCTTGTAATCATTTCATTGTTAAGTATGTTTTCTGTTTTGGAGTAGCGAGAACTTATGGAAAACGTGTACTTTTCCCTTTTTTTCTGTTTGTACTCGTAACTATGCATTCCGTACATTTCTTTGGTGTTTAAGGCTACTTAGTGTTTATGGTTTTCGTATTGGGGAAACGTGTTTGTTGGGAAATGTTAAAAATCTTGAGCAAGAAATTCCTGTGAACTTGGCAGTCTATGATACTCGTACTTAGAGTGTTGTACTAAAAGGGGTTGCATCTCGCCCTTGTGGTGTTAGAATGCTGCGGTACATTTTCGAGTAGGATGATTTTTTTTCGAATTTCTGTTGTAATAATGCTTAAGAGTACGAGTAATGTCTTCATTATAGTATTCTTATGGTTACGAATAAGTAATAACATTTAACAAAGCCTTAATATATATATATTGCCAGGAAATACCATACATAGAGTTACTAAGGTTAAAGTGGTAGTTTTGATGATAAATAAGTAGAAAGCGCAAGGAAAAAGGTGGTGGATATGCTTGCTTTTAAAGCAGGTGAATGCTAGGGTTAAATCCTCCTTAAGAAAGAGTACTTTCTTGATTTATCTGAGGCGTTTACCCTGAAACATATACAGTTCTTTTTTTACTTGTGTTAGCAGTTATTTAGTAATACCCGTTTTATTTCCTGAACTGTCGAATAACCCTTCTATCGACTGTATATATGTATTGTTTACTCATTTTAGAAGCCCCTGGCCCATTCAATGACTACCTATCCTCTCTATCAGCGAAATGCTGTTTCCAACTATCCAGACCACTCTTAATTTTACCGATACCTTGATCCAAATCAGAGGTTCGGTCTTCCTGTTTGAAGCTCTATATGTATCATGATATTTCATTCTCTTAATGTGACTGCATTAATTATTGCAGATACATAATAACTACGCAGGAACTATGTGTGTGGAACCAACATTTGGTCGTATATATTCGCGAAGCTTTACACCACTCCTTCTGAGCGGTCAAAAAACCTGGAAACTTGTTAGTGTCAAATTCACAATCAGAACATTTGCTGTAGCTATATCAAGTTTTCCAATAGGGACTTGACAATTTTGAATTTAATTTGTGAACGCACTCTTTCACTAATCATCAAACTGTCCTGTCAATTTATTCAGTAAACTCAACATTTTTATCATGGTAAAGTACACGAACGAGCAACGCCTGCAAATTATAAAAAATTTCTACCGAAATTCGGAGTCGGTGACTGCAACTTTAAGAGCGTTAATTCCAATTTTCGGTCTTAATTCTCGCCCTAGTAGACAGCCAATAACAAGTTTTGTGCAAAAATTTGAGTCTACATATTCGTTGTATGATGTTGCCGTGTCAGTGAGATAACAGGTTGGTCGAAGTGTTGAAAATATCGCTGCCGTTCAGGCGTCCGTAGCAAACCATCCAAATCGGTCGATTCCACGGCGTTCTCAAGAATTGGGCATCGCTCAGACCACATTACGGCGTATTTTGCGTAAGGATCTTGGTTTATACCCATACAAGATCAAGCTGACTCAAGAATTGAAGCCGATGGACCATTTGAAGCGACGTACGTTCTCCGATTGGGTTCTGGAGAAGAAGCGCCAAGATGGTGAATTTCATCGCAAAATCATCTTCAGTAACGAAGCTCATTTTTGGCTCAATGGGTTCGTGAATAAGCAAAATATGGGGGGGATGCGTTAAGTCATTGGCTTCCAGCCGACGACGTTGGAAGAGCTCAGAGCCAACATTTACCGCGAAATAGCGGCCGTTTCGGACGAAATTTGTGGCAGAGTTCCATTCATAAATGTTTTTATTGTAATTCAAGCCGACAATAAAGTTTTTGAAATATCTCAAATGGTTTGCGTTTTATTTAAAAAAAAAGTTGTCAAGTCCTTATTGGAAAACCCTATAGTTTCGAAATAGAGTTAACTTTCAGGAAGATAGAATTCTCATATTTTACTGCTATGAAAATTGCACAGAATAATTTCTATGGACTTACTCGTAAGTTATAATTATCCGCAGTTTCTGCATTGCTAAATCCAACAACGGAAAACAAATGTTTTACTGCATTTGTACAGGCAGATACAGATATACCACCTACAGATCTGACTTTTATGACTGAACGCAGAAACTTAATTCAAGGGTTATTAGATTAAAGCCGTTTCCATTTATTCAGAGTGCAACAAGAAGAGTAATACAAACAAATTCAAATATTCATTAGACTATCAAGCGTGCCTTGTCCCAGATGCATAGGTATTTTGCTCTAAATGCATTGTTAAAACCATTTTTCGGTTAAAGGCACAAAATGCACATACTCGTACACTTGATTGTATTACGTATCGACTGTCCTGTAAGTCTTGTCTAACAGTATACGAAAATTTACCAGCTTTGAACAAAATCTGAGACAGGAAAATACTGAAGCCGAACCTTTACAAATCACTTCAAAACCAGTGGATGGTAATGGACATAAACTGTTTTCCACAGAATAATGCAAAAGGTCGATATACATATCTGAGCTTATAGCAAAACCTAGCTACGGATAAGACCTTCTCACAACTTAACCCACTTTGAAACTAGCTCAAAAATTTAAGCTAGATTTTCCCGTATTGTATATTTGGATTCGGATTTTTAAGCGCTGTATCTTAGCAGAAAAGAGTTCACAAAAATGCTTTTTGGGCTTAACGCATCCAACATATTTTTATGAATGAACTATTATAACTATAACTACTTTTAGAAATGTAGTGAGTGCTACTACTATTATCAGTGAAACATGTAGTCACGTTTCTACAAAAAACAAAGAAATTTCATTAAAAGGATCAAATAAAAGATCACAGGAAATCGTTTTGGTTGTACAAGGGAGAGCTCTGCTACTCATTTAAAAAAAAAAACGCGATTGGCAACAGTTTCGTGGTGATATCGAAGGTATACCTACCTATTCTGACGTATTATCTGAGTCGTTAATCTTGTGTGTTCTTTTCCGATGACAGGAGGTATTTCGTTTTTCCTCCATATAACGTTAAACCAGTCTCCACCACTTCTTGTTTAAAACTTGCAAATGCCAAACAAAGAGTTCTCTACGCCCTGTCCATAATGTCAATGTTATCCCCATAAGCAACCAGTTTTACAGACATGTGAAATATTAGATTTGTGGGTCAACGAGCTTCGTTCTTGAATAGGATTTTGAAAAATCGCATGACATTCAAATGCCTTATCAGAAGTTCTTTTTTACCTAAAAGGTTGCAGAGCAGCGCATTTTCTCCATGGTCATCTTGCAGAGCGGGATACTTAGACTGGACATAGCTTGGTATAATTCCTCACAATATACCTACGATGTCATTCATAGGTGGTTTTAAAATCAGCATAATGGTAATGGGTGCCGGATTGAAATTCGAGGCCCAGAACTCTTGTCCATTTTAGATTTCCTAGATACGAAAACACACTTATAACAATAAATTAATTAATTGGTAATTAGCGGACTACAGGGTAAGATTTTATAGGCGATGTTGCCTATAAACTTTTATATTTCTCTATGCCATGATGCGTCAGTTTTTGGCGTAGATTTAAGATCCTTTTTAGAATCAAGCAAAACTAACAAAGGTTTATTTACCTGGAATTCCTTCGGCTAACCATGTTTTGAAAATGATTTAGCCCCTTTGAATAGATTGGCATTTAGGTCAGGTGGAAAAAATTGTTGCTTATCCTCGTTCAGGTTGAAACGTCTGTTTGGAGAGTTGATCCTCATCGCTGTTTAATAGTCGATGAAAATAGCTGTTCGATTTCTTCGGCAATGACTGGGTTCCATTATTCGTCTCTGCATGTTTTCATTTATATTTTACGAGAGGTAAAACCAGGCTCTTCTAGAGCGTTAAAATTTTAAAATTCCAATGTTCCTCGATTTCGCTGTTTATGAGGTTTTTTTTTATTCCCTCCCACAAGCTTATTCTATCCGCAGAGAAAAAGCTCATGAGATGCTCTGACCCTGTTTAGAAACGCCGCGTTTGTTTTTTCTCTATGCATCAACACACATTCATCCTGAAACCAGTTATGGTTTGAGGTTATCATATCAAAGGGAGTCAATCTAATGGTGACACAGGACATCGATAGAAATTAAATAACACTTGATGGGCATAAACACTGGCGGTTTCCATCAATTCCCAGCGCATGGTGCAATAGTTTTTCCCATCCCTTGGGACTGCCCGCCTTTAAAGCTGATGTTCCCGACTGTAACGAAGCTCTCGTTTAAATGCCCAAAACTTAAAACTGCTCGCCTCGATTGACCGCCTCTAATTACCAATTGAATCGAAATAGTCGTGGTTACAATCCAAGTAGAATAGATCCCAGTTTTAACACTTTTACAATACACTCGGTCTAAATGGTTAAATTTGTTTTGTAGCGGTCTACTTTCTTTTGCGTACAATTGGGGTAATAAAAGGCCCTAGAACATAGTACCATGTCGAAAATGGTGTCATTAGTATTCAGGACTTCAGTTGTTTCTTAGCTACAAACACATTTTTTAAACTGTCAAACCTGACCTTTTGAGCCAACCTTCGTGCAAGTAACATTATTGACTCCACCTGGGGAGTTATTTTGCTCTACCTATATCCAGCGTTGAGTTTTAATCCGCACTTGTAATTTTACACCGTATATAAGGGTGTTTTTATAAGCCACTACTAACTTTGATTTTGAACACAAAATATGAAATTTCATTAAACAGCCATTAACTTTACTATACTATCGAGAGCTTTTAAACCACTTCAACCACTTTCCATAAAGTGAGCGGATAAAGACATCGAATCGATACATTTGGGTCGTCTTCAATACTCTTCTGAACGGATGCCATATTCTTCTCAGTGCTTACTCTCCTTATTGCATTTTGGTGCCACTTACTTACTTACTTAACGGGCTCCCGACCCGTGGAGAGTCTCTGCCTAAGGCACTGCAGCCTTCCATCCTCTACGATCCCGGGCACGCTGCTTCCAGTTTTCCAGACCAAGCGCTCTGGCAACCGCGATGGCTTGGTCTTTGAAACGGGGGTTCGGTATTCCTTGTCTTCTCGAAACTGGGGACTGGGATTCGAAGATCCTCTTAGCTGGAGCATTATTGTACATTCGCTCGATGTGGCCAAGCCAATGTAGTTGACGTGGTATGGCTTTTTGGACTACATCCACATCTTGGTACAGCTCATAGAGTTCGCGGTTGTATCTTCTCCTCCATTCGCCCTCCTCGCACACAGTAATAAAAATCCGCCGAAGTATTTTTCCTTCAAAGGAACGCAGTATCAGCTCTCTCTTCTTGCTTATCGTCCAGCACTCGGCACCATAAAGCAGAACTGGCAGGATAAGGGTTTTATAGAGCACACATTTCGTCCTTCGAGTTAGGAGTTTTGAACCCAATTGTTTGGTTAAGGCGAAGTAGCAACAGTTACTAGGGTAATTCTTCGTCGGATCTCCACTAGGGTGTCATTTGTTGAGTTCATGTTTACTCCGAGGTAGGTGAACTCCCTAACTACCTCGAAATTGTTGCTATCAATAGTGACGTTTTGTCCTAGGCGGTGGACAGATGCTTGATTTTTTGTTGATAGAGTGTACTTAGTCTTGTCCTCGTTTACTTCAAGGCCAACGGATTTCGCCTGTTCTTCAATCGCCGTGAATGCTTCTATCACGTCACTCTGGGAGTGACCAATGATGTCAATATCGTTCGCATACCCCAGCAGCTGAAAGGACCTGTTAAAGATAGTGCCTTCCGTGTTGACACCTGCCCTGCTCACTATCTGCTCCAGTACAAGGTTGAAGAAGTCCCATGATAGCGCATCTCCTTGCCGCAATCCGATGCATGTTTGAAATAGTTTGGGTGAAATACTTTCAAACTGCACGTTGCAGCGCGTGTTTTCCAGCGTCACGCAACACAGCTGAATCAGTTTTGCCGGGATTCCGAATTCTGCCATCGCCATATAAAGATCCTGACAATGTATACTATCATATGCGGCTTTGAAGTCGATGGATAGGTGGTGTATTTCGACTTGAAAATCGTTGGTCTCTTCCTCAATGTAAAAATTTGATCTATAGTCGATCTGCGGGGCCGGAAGCCACACTGGTACGTACCGATTAGTGTATTGCAGAAGGTTTTAAGGCGTTCGCACAGTATGTTGGGTAGCAGGGATATACCTCGATAGTTCTTGCAAGACATAGGATCGCCTTTTTGAAGATGGTGCAACTGCATCTTCAAAATAAATTGTGAACAATACGGCGAATAGAAGCCTCAGATGGTCGATTATGTCGAATGTAATATGGTGCAAGTCCTACATAAGTTTGGTGCACAGAGCCATAGTTTTGGAACCAAACTTACACAACAAAATTGCAAAGACTACTGAATAAAAATGACACTGACAGTTTGTAATCTGACAATTAGTTTGACAGATATAAATGTCTGAAGTTAGTTGTAAGTAAATATATTTATAAGGGAGAGAAAACACTAGATTATATTGCACTAATGTTTTTTAAAAATGCTTGATAATGAAACAATGCATCGACCATCCTGTTTTACAGAAATCTTTTTCAATCTATTTAATAGTTTGTAACAAGTATTGTGAATTTTTTTTCGATGTTCTTTTCAGATCGCCTCTACTTTGTGGCCTTTAAAAAGAACTTCAAGCCAAAGAACACACCAAGTACGCATTATTTTAGTATAGATGATGATTTTGTCTACGAAAATTTCTACAATGATTTTGGCCCTCTTAATATTTGTATGCTATACCGGTACTGCCAGAAACTCAATCGAAAACTAACCTCAAAATGGCATGCAAATAAAAAAGTCATTCATTACACATCGATGAATCCGGCAAAGAGATTAAATGCCGCCTATCTGATTGGTTCGTATGCAGTAAGTGCATTTATATCTTTATTTAAATACAAACCTACTGTTATTAACTGCATTTTTTGTTTTTGTTTTTTTTTTGTATTAAGGTTATCTTTTTGAATAGAACTCCAGAGGAAGCATGTCGGCCATTGATAGCCGGTGACATACCAGCCTATACACGTTTCTGTGATGCCTCCTATGGGCCAAGTGGATATAAAATATCCCTTGTCGATTGCATAAATGCAGTGTACAAAGCCTTGAAAGCGGGTTTCTTCAATTTCGATGATTTCGACGCTGAGGAATATGAATATTTTGAACGTGTAGAGAATGGAGATTTCAATTGGATTGTTCCGGAGAAATTTATAGCATTCTGTGGTCCTCATCAAAAGTCAAAGACTTTATCAAATGGTTATCCATGTCATTCACCAGAGACGTATTTTGAATATTTTCGTGAGAATAATGTGACAACGGTTATACGACTGAATGCTAAGGTCTATCATGCGTCTAGCTTTGAAAATGCTGGCTTTGATCATAAGGATTTATTCTTTATCGATGGTAGTACGCCAAGCGATTTGATTTTGAAAAAGTTCCTTAATATTTGTGAAACGACAAAAGGTGCTATTGCCGTGCATTGCAAAGGTAAGAAATGTTTTATTGCTTTATGTATGACTAATTTTTTATTTATTTGGATGTAAATCATGTGAAATACCTAACTTTCTATCCAGTTGTTTGGATCCCGTCTTGTAAGTTATGCTATGGCCTTATCTGTTGTTTGTTTAATTCCAACAAAAATATGTGACCGCATCCAAAACTCTCTTAACTGGAGCATTAATGACCATCCACCCGATATGGTTAAACCAAACTTAAGTTTTTCGAGTGTGAAGAGACTTGATTATATCTGCGTCGCTGATGAACATAACTTCATTGACAGTCACTTGCTTTTTTATGAAAAGAAAGGGAGTAAAGACTGCGTATGATTTTGTGGGCATGGTAATTGTATGCGCAAGCCTTCTGCACATCTCAAGCGGGGCTGAAACTAGCTGAAATCCACAATTGTCGCAAGCATCTAAAAATAATAAACCATCTTCAGATGGTAGTGGCGATAGCGCTATGGTTAGCTCATTGGACTATCACACAGAGGGTCATTGGTTTGATCCGGGGCATCACCAACAATTTTTCGAATTGTCGTTACCCTGAAAGTAAAAATTGCCTATGAAAAAGCTTCTAAGGAATGCCGTTCGGATTCGACGATAAACCGTAGGCCCCCTCAGATGTGACAAAAAAATGACAACATGAGCATGTGTTGCATAAGCGTCAAGAAGCTGGGCCATTGCCCATATCGGGCTGTCAGCGGCACGGTGTTTTTGTTTTTATCGGAAGATGTTATAATTTTTGCAAATGGCGTCGTACGTCAATCATATTTAACATTTCTGATCTAGACAGCTGCAGTATACAAACAGATAAGCAGGAGTGATTAGGCCGTATTTTTCTGAGGACGCCATCGGCAATACGGTCACTGTTACTGGTGAACGCTACAGGGCCATGGTTAACAACTTCTTACTGCCGGAATTGGATGAGCGAGGCTTGGTGAACATGTGATTTCAACAAGACGGTGTAACCGCACACAAAGTACGAGCCACAATGGATATTGTGAAGGAAGCGTTTCCTGGTCGCATAATCTCCCATTTTGGCGATTTGGCATGGCCGGCTTAACCTACTTTAAGTCGCGGGCTTATGCCGTAGACAATCGCAGCCTTTAAGGAGAATATTCGACAGGAATGCGAATAGTTGTCGCCGGAAATCTTGCGGAAAGTCAGGGTAAATGCGATACGCGGGCACAAATGCGTATCAACACTGGCGGCAGGTACTTGGCGGATATCATCTTTTCCACTTAACAGAAAAAATTGTTGAGGTCCAAATAAAGATTTCCATAATTCAAGATCAATTTTTTTTATTTAGTAAAAAAGTAATTCAAAAACAAAATTTGATGATTAATTTTGCGCCACTGTGTACAACCAAATACGACGTTGATGTGATTGAAATAAAATACATTTCGATTTATGACAAAGCTGAGGCTTGTTGCAATGTCAACTAGCTTCATTGAGTGTCTGATAGTAAGATATCTGGCACAGAAGGTATTTTAAGAGACCTGTTAGAGATAGACATGACTTGGCACTTAGTTGGGTTTGTGACCAGTCCGTTATTCATTGCCCATAGATCAATCGTAAGTAGATCTCTATTTAACTTTGAAACAAATACTTCCACCATATTAGCCAGCTGCAAGGAATAAAGTTGAACATCATCAGTGTAGCGGTAGATACGCACATGATTGCAAATCGACGGTTAGTCATTAGTTTACTAGTAGCAGATAGACTTGGCACCAGAGGGTTAAATTCAGAACATACATCGCCTACAGCTACCTTTTACAACCAATCACTCAAATAAAAGGTCTGGTCCCGCGAGATTTTTGTAGCAATTTGTAAGAGAGCATTTTTTTCCCTAAGTTTAAGTATCAGGGATGATGTCTCTGTAAAACTTAAAATCTCGCGGGAACACATTTTTGTAAAATGTGTTTCGAACGTCAAAAGTAATAATTGAAAGCAAAAGAAAATAGAAAGTGCAAAGCAGAAGACATATTTTTAGATTGGTTATTACTATTACTTTATTAATGATGTATGGATTTTATTTTATTTTAAATGGTGAGTCAACAGCTAGTGTGGAAGTTTTTAGTAAACGAAACACACATTTATTGTTCAATCAATTTAGAATTTTATTGATTATTAAAATTTGGTCTATGGCAACTATGAATAGATAATAATATCGTTCATGTGACTACCACAGCTTCTGCTGCAAGCGACCATCCGAAGGTCAAAATTATATCCGGAATTATCGCTGGGTTATTGGCATAAACCTCACTCTGCAAATAACCCCACAGGAAGTAGTCTAAAGGTGTCAATTGCATGACCTTGGAGACCGATCAGCTTCAAAAATGAGAACTCCAAATTTCGTACGCAATAAATTCATTGATTGACGGCTTGTGTGCGCGGTAGCACCCTCCTTTTGAAACCAGAGATCATCAAGACCCATGTCATTAAATTTTGGAAAAAAAAATTGCCAGTCAGCATGTTGTGGTAACTTTCTCCATTCAATGTAACTGTCTCTCCAACCTTATCTCTGAAAATGTACAAGCCAATGATGCCGCCAACCCATAATACGAGTACGCACCATAAAGTGACTTTTTTTTGGATGTATTGGTTTTTGTTAATGTCGTATGGGTTTTTCGGTCCCTAAAAACGACAATTTTGTTTATTTACGTACCCATCCATCCAAAAATGCTCTTCATCGGAAAAGATCAAATTCGATGACAAATTGTCATGGTGATCCAACATCCAGCTAAAAAATCGGCGATGTCGTAGATGGACCAAACGTTTCAATTGTTGTATAAATTGGGTTTTATAGGCGTGCAAATGAAGATCAACTTTTAAAATACGACGTAGAGTGCCATAATTATTTTGGCGTGTACGTGCTGGCCGAGCATGCTGATAAAATTTGACGAATTTTACGAAGTGTTACTTTTACATTGAACAAAATGAACAAAAATGTGTTGTTGCGTAGTAAACGACTCCATGACTAAAATTGCCTAAGATTGTATGACATCTGTCAAAAAGATCAAGTAAATTGGGCGCATTCCACTGCATTTCCACGACTCTGAAATTTTAATGAACGACAAATTTGCCTGCAATTTTTGGGCTCTCGACCAATCAGAATCGTTTGACTTACTATTGCCTAGAATGTGGAACACGCTCATTGGATTCAGGAAATGACAGTACAATTTACTTTAATTCTCATTTAATCTGAACCTGTTTTTCTCCTCTTTGTCCATATCCAAGACTTACTTTGGACCCATTTCCATGATATTATCGCAATTAATACAAATTTAAAGTTTTATGAGTTTGACAGTTCTTTTAAAAATTCAATTGAGTTTACGTTTTATACAATTCCTTCCTATAGAAAATCCTCGTGCAGAAATTTGTAAGAATTTGCAGGATGAATTATGAATGAATTATTCCCTCAAAAGCGTTCGCTTTTACAAAATTGTTCTCGCGGGAACAAGTTTGTTGCCTTCGAACAGACCTAATGGCGTAGTTTCCAGGAAAGGAGTGAGAGACTGGCCTTGTCAAAGGCCCTTAAAGAAGGCAAAGGAAGTTCATAAATGCCTTATCAAATATCATTCATGTATTGATCATAGCAGACGCGCCGCTATGACCTGGTCAGCAAGTAATTTTCGGACAGGCAATCTTGCATTTGCGTTACCAATGCCCTTTTAAAAACCTTGGAAAGACATTGCAGAATGCAAAATGCTACGCCTGTAATCATTGGGTTTCTTGGTGACAGAAATAATTCTTGCACATTTTTAGGCCAAAGGATTGATTTCCGTTAAATTTAAATTCACAAGCCTGATCTTCAATAACCATTAATTACATAAGTTAAGCAATGTGAGTTCCAAAACAGTTTAGCGCAGTCGGAAATGCATTTCCGTATTTGAACATTGAAAACACCACAAGAAAGCACGCGGCCTTTCCAAATTTCCTGTTTTAACTTAAGACTTCAGGTTCCAAACTGTACCGCCCCTCATGATTTTTCGAACTTGGTGGTACACATCGGGAATAGTATTCACTGCTCGCACAGTGTATTGCATAGTTAATTTTTTTTGTAGAGAGTAATACCCCGAGTGGTATAGTAAACTACAGCACATATAGTATTTTCTGGAGACTATGCGAAGGGGGAAACCAGTTTAGGAGGCCGAAATTTTAGTGTTTTTAGTGAATTTTTTAATAGGGGAGGAATAATCAGAATTTGTTTAAACTCTGAAGATATTTTATTAATGCCTCGAAGTATACATTGTAATTTTTTCAAGTCATTTCCCCTGGAAATAGTGGAGTTAGAAGCTGCTGTCAATGGACGGCCACCACCAGAATCGTGGGAATTTCAGAAATCACAATTTTTACGAGTATCTAGAATCTTTTCATATATATTCTTTTGAAACAACATATTTTCTCTTATCGAAAAAGTTAAAAGTGGCATGTTTTTGAGGTGTTTGAACCATATTTTTTCACCTTTTTTGTAAAAATAAATAAATTAAAGATAATAATGAAACCCCAGTTGAGCTTATATGGATCGGAATTGAATAAATAATATTCACACAAATTTTCAGAACGATTGGTTGTTTAGACCCTTGACTTCGAAAAACCCGAAAGACAAAAGTCCAATGGCGTTAAATCGTAAGATCTGGATGGCCAATTCTGCATGCAGTAATTGAATTGTTTCTTTGGCTGTATGGCATGTGGCACCGTCTTGTTGAAACCACATGTTGGTCACATTCATATCTTGTAATTAAGGCACTAAAAACTGGATTATCATGTCACGATAACGAACACCATTAATTGTTACTGACTCTAGCCCAAAATCCGCACCAAACAGTCACGCGTTGTATTTGCATTTGTTGCGACAATTTTGACAATTAACGAGGCCCTCAATATGAAAATAAGCTTCATCACTGAAGACAATTTTGTTTGACTGTGGCAGACAAACCTTTATTATTTTAAAAAATATTGCTCAACAATAAAAATGCGTTGTTCTTTCGTATAGCGCTCCATTATTACTAACCCGGATATGTAAGCTGTCACATTGATATTTTTTTTCCGTTGTCATCACTATGAAAAATATTGCTAGCACGATATAGCCCAACAACACGATCAAAATTAATTATAAATCATTAAATAGAAGAAGTAACACGATAGAGATTCTCCTGACTTGAAAATTCGTGTAGTACCAAAGCTCGTAATTTCGAAGAAGATAATAATGGTGTTCTGCGCCGATTTGTGAAGCCTTATCGAAGGCAATACCTGCACCTGTTAAAAATCGTAATCTTTTGAGAAAAGTTGGAATCTTACTTATGGCCAGATCAAATCACAATGTAAAGTCGAGAGATGGTTACTACTTGTTTTAAATTTGGAATGGCCCCAAAATTTGTAAGGCTTATTTATAACAGATTAGCATAGTATTGACCTGTAACAGTTTTCCCTTTGGGGAGGTAATCAATAAAAATAATTACCTTGTAATCCCAGAACACTGATGCCGTCACTTTCCCGGCCGATGAACACGTTTTGCCTTTCTTCGGCAAAGAAAAATCGCTATGTATCCATTGTTCTTTTGTTTCAAAAATATAGTGGTTAAATCTTCTCAAAAAATCCTTAGTATTCCTTCGAAATAACACCAGATTCTCTATAGAAATTCCAACCCGATTGAATTGTTCTTCTTTGGTTAAGAAACGCGGCACCCATCTTGCTGATTTGTTAAAATATGGAATACCCGCTCAGATGAGATCCCTATAGTATCACTTATTTCCTCTACTTTTAATCTTTTCTCTTCATAAACCATCTTATGGATTTTATTGATGTTTTCTAAGAAGTGGTGGATGTCGACGGCCTGCCGCTCCTCTGATCATCTTCGGCTCTGTCTCTGTCATGTCTAAACAAAGCTGCCCACTTTTTTGCAGTGGAACAGTACAATACGAACGCGCGGATTTCCCCAAATGCGTCATCGAAGTCTTCCTTCTGACAAAATATTTAATTACGACTCTGATTTCAGTTTACTCCACTTTTTTTTTATAGATAGAAGCAGATTCGTTAAATCAAAAAATCGTAGAAAAATAATTATGCCATCAACTGTAACAAAACTTGAGACACAACTAGTTTAAATATTAAGAATTTGAACGAACAAAAATTTATTTAAATATTACCACTCAATCTAGGTTAAGCCGAGAACTTTCAGACAGTACTCGTATAGGCTTTTGTAGCGACAAATTTATGATATTCTTCGTTCGATTCGCTGCTAAATATTCCAAGGTACTGGTATGAATATTGATGAGTTTTTGTATAAAATATAAAAAGGTTGCTGCATACAGGAAACAGAAACACTCTTGAGGTGTTAAATCTTAGTCCGAATTGAAATCATACAAGAGTTTGCCTACGAATAGATCCAATAATCACGACAGAAGCTTAATTTTAATCAACGCCGACAAAACTTATTTTCGGAATCCCGATTTGCTAGCGTGAATAGATTTTTTACTTACGCTAGTCTATTGTTCTTTGATGGGCACAGCGGCATCACATCCGTAATTTTTTTAATTGCATCAGCCTAAAAATGTCAAAAATTTTCACTACCTTAGAGATTCATTTATTTAGATTAAAACTTGTGTAGATAACAACTACCGGCGGGATAGAAACATTTTCTGTTTTGGCTAGCTCTCCCCATAGATCTTTTCAGTGTTCGCTTTCTTATCTGTCAGCCTTTTCAATTCTTAATGTCAAAAACAAGATACTCGTATGTATTAGGCAGCCCGCTGTTCTTACTTATTGTGTCCCAGTGTTGTTTTGGAGTTGGAGTTGATTTTCTTTAGACATACATTTTTTTGCATCTAAAATGGCAAGCCAACCTCAGCCAACTAGCTAGATCGAACTAGCTGGAGAAGCTTGTTGACTGAGGCCCAGGTCCGCCCCGGACTGTAGCGCCACCTTAAGTAAGTAACTAAGAAATGGCAAGATTTTACACGGCCAACGCCATCACTGGAGTTTTTTTTTTTAATTTGATCGATCTTGTTAAGCTTTTATAACATGTCGGTTCATCGGAGCACTGATTTTTTTCGGAAAGCCCTGTTCGACAAATTGTAACTCTATCTACGAGAGATTTATCAGTTTCCTTGCGCCGAAAGTCTCTTCTCCCGCTGTTTCTTTCTTCTTCAATTGACAGCAAGTGACAAAACTATGTACTTCAATGACTAAAATGAATTTATGATCATGCCCTATCAAACTCGTGAGTTGGATCTTCTTTAAATTTGAAAAAGCGCTTTCTAACTGTAAATTGTAGGCATTTACGAGGGCCGTCCCAGAAATACCCGACCCAACAAAGAAAACACAAAAATTTTGGGAAAATAATTATTTATGTTTCAACATAATCGCCTTTCAGCTCTATACACTTTTCCCAGCGTTGTTCAAGAAGTTCCCTTTTTATAATAAGAACTGTCTTGCTCCTCAAAATAGTCATTAACTGCTGACATCACTTCTTCATCGTTGGAAAATCTTTGACCACTGAGCCAATTTTTCAAGTTTGGGAACAGAAAATAATCCGAGAGGGCTAAATCTGGCGAATAGGGTGCATGAGGTAGCAATTCAAACCTTAATTCATTAATTTTTTCAATTGCAATAACGGATTTGTGAGCTGATGCATTGTCTTGATGAAACAACACTTTCTTTCGCTAAAACGTTGCAATAAGTTCGCATAATACTGGCCGTTAATTGTTTTCCCCTTTTCAAGATAGTCAATGACAATTATCCCACGCACATCCCAAAAAATCGGCGCCATGACTTTGCCTGCAGATGAAACTGTCTTCGCCTTCTTTGGAGCCGTTTCTCTCGGTTTTGATTGTTCTTTTGTCTCGGGTGATGAACCCATGTTTCATCCATTGTAATGAAACAGTGCAAAAATTCTGCTTTGTTGCTGTGAAACTTCGCTAAGCACTCAACTGAAAAATCTTCACGACACAGTTTTGCTCGAGTGTGAGCAAACGCGGCACCCATCATGCACACAGCTTCCTCATGTCCAAATTTTCAAATAATATGCGGTGTATCGCACTTTTTGAAATTCCTACAATGTTTGCTAGCTTGCGCACTTTCAGTCGACGATCATGCAGTACCGCTTTGTGGATTTTCTTAACCATTTCTGGAGTCGTCACCTCATTAGGTCAACCACTGCGATGCTCGTCTTGGCAGTTCGTACGGCCTCGTTTAAACTCAGCAACCCAAAATTTTACTGAAATGAAGGAGTAGACTCACCCAGAGTAGAATCCATTTCCGCTTTTATATTGGTTGGGCTGAGGCCTTTCAAATAAAAGTATTGTATCACATAACTGTGACCACCGTGTCTTGGTCAGGCCGGTGCTTCTGGGACCGCCTGTTTTACAATCGAATACTGCAAAACTTAATTTTAATATTCGAAATATTTCTTTTTTTTCATTCGATAACTAATTTAGTTTTCTTTCCATTGCAGCTGGACTTGGACGAACAGGCAGCCTTATTGGTGCTTACATCATGAAACATTACAGTTTTTCGGCTTTAGAAGCGATAGCATGGCTCCGGCTTTGTCGACCAGGCTCTGTTATTGGCCATCAGCAACAGTGGATGGAAGAGTAAGTTTTTTTGTCCTAACCCAAGATGTTTTATTAGAAAGTTGTTTTTTTTTTATACCCAAACAGCAAACAAGCTTGGCTTTGGGCCGAGGGTGAACGACATCGTAAACGTTGGAATACTGAACCACCTAAGCATAAATATGGTATCTACTCCAAGATATTAAGTGGCAAGAGTAACAACCAACTAAACGACAATTCTGAGGTTCTTCTCACCCGAGTGAAAGGTATCTCCCAAAAAGTCGATACCATGCACATAAACGATGAGGAAAATGAAAATGGAAATGTTCCTAAGAAAAAGGTGCTAACAACAACGAAAAATGAAAATGATGATTCCACCAGCGAAGAAGATAATAATGAAGATGATAAACTACTGCGTCGTAACAATGATGTTGTAGATAATAAAATATCTACCGAACCACTATTTACTGAGAAGAAATTAAAAAAACCCTGCAGTATTTTCGAAGCAGCTAATAAACATACGATAGCATCAACTGTGAAAATGACACAAGCGGCAATTGACAAAAAGAACGCTCAAACTCAAGGCGATAAGCTAAATCAAATTAAAGCTATGCGAAGGCAGCATAATTCCAGATCAGTCAATGTGGCTGGAACACTGTAAGTATTAAACAAATCTTATAAATATATTGTACATATACGAGTATATATAATATTTTTATATTTAATTGAGAAATAAATTAAAATGAATGAATCCATTTTTGGCAGTGACTTTGATAATCCAGCTAGACATACTCGAGCACGATCGCAACCGTTTAGGAATAACAATGGTAATATTGTCAATGTCCTGAATTCTACTTCAGCATCACCGCAATTATTGAAAAGCAATATTGAATGTATAAATGTAGAGACTACAACGCAGATAACACCTGCTGGAACTACAACTACTAGTACGACGAGCTCAATAACAAGTACAAGAACCAAAGGCATTTCGTTCTATAGCAAGAGGTGAGTTAAGAAGGCATTCTAATTAGCCCTCTTCTTCTTGGTTAGGATTGTTTCGTTGTCGTTTTTTTTTTGTTTTTTTTTTTTATTATTATTATTAAATTTTGTTTAATTTGCGATGCTATAATATGTTCTTCCTTTATCCATTCCAATGGTCCTGTTCCTTATTAATAAGAAAATATCCTTGAATGCTTGCATTTTGTTCTGTGTTCGGATATGTTGTTTAATATTAATTAAAGATTTTAAAAGTTTATAGAGAAATGTTTATATTTTGTTAACAACATTGGTGTTAAGATTTTATTCCCTATTTTATTTTTATTTTTTTAAATATTTAAATTTTGTTTGTTTTGTTTCTGATTATTAGAAAAAAATTTTGTTTGGAAAGTTGTATGCCATTTTATTTTTGTTTGGTTTTTTCATTCTTTTATACTCGTATCTAAATATTGTATATATTAAACATCAAAATGAACAGTATAACAGTTAGTTCATATGGTGTCCGTGGCACCGTGCCATTTACTGTGTTGCATCTCTTATTTTATACATATGTAAAACCAAGTTCAAAATAATTGTAAAATGAAGGCTAGATAGAAATTAAGAAATGGTGTATAGAGTCTATCCTTTTCTACATTTAATACACTGCATTCTTACAGATAGGATAACATTTAATTTATTCTTCTGTAACAATTTCTCTTTATTTGTGGAATGAATATTGTTTATGCATACCTTATTGGGTTGCTCTTCATGTAGTATGGCAGAATTTCGCCTGGTATAATCTTTTCATCCTTACGCAATCACATCCTTTGCCTTTTTCTAATAATCACCTAAGGCGATGTTTTGCTTTGTAGTTTTTCGGGCTGGCAACTTGGGGGTCTTTCGCTCAATAGGCACAAAATGTTGAATAGGGTATATGCCATAGAGTTTATTGCTGTTTCTTCCGACAACCTTTACCTCCAAACAATTAAGGACATATTCTTCTATTTTAATAGAGGTGCAAGTGACTCATTTTTAAAGTGCCTGGGTTCGATTCCTGGCTGGGTCACCAATAATTTTTGAAGTCTCTAAAATTCTTTGCCTAGAAGAAATCCTCTTACTAACGAAAACAGCAAATCATTGCTCTATCTATATGTCCCCAAAATTATAAGACGATCAATAAAGAGAGAGTCCAGAAAATAGGCGTGAGTCAACACTGGACTGTTGTGCCTTTAATTATTGCAGTTTATCGCTTAAGCGATTGTGACGTGGTTTCGTTATTTTAGTTTTTACCACCAGTTCTCTAGTCCTTTACTACGATAAGCTATTACTCCCATTATTCCCATTATACAGCCACTCAACTTTTAACGAGGTTTTTGTAATCTCAACTTGATATAAAAAACTGCACCCCTTTATTTTCATACTGCACACTTCTTCGAAGTTTCAAGACTCATGCTTCCCGAATTTCACTGTGAACACACACCAATATCTGACGTTGGTTAATGTTCCATCAATACACTGTGCTTATTTTCGGCTTACTGATAAAAAAAATGGTTGATGTCGGACCACTGTATCATTTCAGCTAATTTCTCAGTGATAGTTAGAGGAAGGGTTCTTAAAAAATCATATTGCAATACGAAAAACCCAACTAGACTGGATATTATGTAAAGTTTCCATGAACATCTAACTTTTGTTCGTCCAAGCAGTGTCAAAATATGTCATTCGATCTAGAAGAGTGTTCGTTTGGTATTTCGGCAACAACACGTCGAATGTTGGCTTACAATTACTCTTTTGTTTCTGGTTAATCGGGATAGACATGCGACATTACATATCCCCAGGGAAAATAATCCAACGGCGTCAAATTACACGAACGAGGTGACAGGTCCATTTCGTGAAATTAATCATTCGTCAAAAGTTTTTAATCATGTCCCTGTACCACCCACCGTTGACCATAATCATTTTTGACCCATAGAGCACTCCAAGCGATAACTTTTTCTGGATGTAATGGATATGGATTACCATCACTCCAAATAGTCATTTAACCAAGCACGCTCATCACTAATTTTCACCAATTTTTAAATAAAATTGTTGATCAATACGACTCAATAGCAATGTTTCCTTCAGCCATTTACTAAATATATGGGGCGAACGATGATCGTGTGGCTTCAATACCTCGAAAATTTAACATTTCAAAAACGTTAATCGAGAAACTTATGCAAAATTTCCCATAAAATGGATGGTTTAATTTTTTAATTTGGTCTAAAGTTTAATTGTTGACTACGATGAAGAATTGACACATTCGGATCATCATCAAGACTTCACTCCACATCATCAATCGCTTGTTGTGTGTGCACTGTTCGATGGCCTACGGGATGCGTATTATCGTTTAGAGTAAACCTATTACGAAAACGATCCATAGTTTTTGGACTTAATCGTTCTGATGGACGATTATGAACACTATAATATGCAAGTAATTGCCAATAAGTTTCTCAAATGTAACCATGTTTTTTTTTTAAATAAATAAGAACAAATTGCAAACGTTATTTCGGCGTGAGTCTATTCATAATGAATTGCCAAACCAAACTCACTTCAAAACAAGCGAAACTGTCAAATCGACTGTCACAAAAACCAGTGTTGCCAATTTAAAGCTTTCTGGCTTAGAAAAAAACACTCTTTGCAACATGTTACGAAATTTCTCATTATTTTTCTCCATTTTCGAATGCGGATTCGGTTGTGCCTGAGTTATTTAACGCCCCAAACTTTTTGCGCGACTTAATATTTTATCTGAATAAGGAGGTTTTTTTATATATAGGTACTTATGTATGTTATTATGCCGGCTTTTAGGGTTTTGTTGTCGCCTTCTCTACCAAGTGTAGCTGAAATAGCATTGTAAAAGCTGTTATACTGTTCTAGTACTTAAATAAAAATTAACTCCAAAACTAAAATGGCCAAACATATTAAAAATTAAACAACAGTTTTATTTATGTGTGGATAAAAACGTATTGATGTACTAAAATCTTTATTGGATAAAAACAAAAACAAAAACAAAACAATAACTTCTTACTATCTAAAAAACAGACCCACATTTGTTTTTTTTTTTGTAAATTGTTCTTTCTTAAAATTAAATAAAAAATGCTTCTTTGTTTTATATGTAACGCATGCCAATAAAAAAAAATTTTTAATCAAAAGTTAAAATTCAAAAACGAAATTGGTTTTTTTTTCCTCTCTCAAATTTACCCATCTTTATTTATTGTATTTTTGGAAATAAAAAAAAAAACGCTCGTTTTGGTTGTATTGTTGTCGTTGTTTTCTTTACATAAACGCTTTCCTGTCTTCCACCCTTGTGAATTGGACTCTCCCACTTTTCCAGCTTGAGTGACATGCTTGTTATTAATTATTATTCTAAGTATCATAGTATCCTTGACAATGGTACCATGTTTAGATTTTATTTTTTTCATCCTGTGTTTCTGTTTCTTTTCGTTTCGTTTTTTCTCTCTATCCTCTTTGACATGTAAATGGAAATGTATTTAAAAAAAAAAAAAAAAAACTTTAATGTAAACCTATCAGAATGGGCCTAATGCACTTACGTAAAACGGAAGCACAGCAGAGTAATATCCCATCAGCATCCTATTCAAGTACTAGTACTACCACCACTAACAGCTCCTCTCCATCTACCACCTCTACTACTGTTGTTTCAACAACTGCTACTACTAATAACAATAATAATAGTTTAAGTGGTGGGGTAGCAGCAACCCTTGTCCAAAATCAAAATTCCAACCAACATCATCATCACGCTCATCATAATCATCAACAAAATCAGCAGCAGCAGCAACAGCAGCAACTGCAACACCATCATGATGTGACTGCACCAACCCTTAGTAGTTTGAATAAACAGACCAAAACCCACAACAACACCCTAATATCCTCGTCCAACAATCATCAAAACAGTGTTATGGCATCGATAACTGAGAGTAAAATTCCAATAGTTCGCGATGTGGACAGTGGTGGAGGTGGAACTGCTGCCATAGGCGAGAGCGGAGGAAAAAACAACAACAGCAACATAGCCACCACCACCTCCAACAATACCAGCAACAACAATCCAATGACAACAGCAACAGTAGCATTAACGGGTCGATCTTCATCACGTCTGGGTCATCATTTACATCACATGACACTGAGGGGCCGATCCCGAATTCGTTATCGAACAACAACACACAGCGTCGAACAACAACCAACACCGCCTACTGTTGGTACTACTGCATTGGGTGTTGCTGCAGCTAGTATTAACAAATACTATCGTGACAGTTCAACAACGGCCACTTGCACTTATGGCAACAATACTACTAATTCTAATACATCCTCATCCTCAGTATTATCCGTTGATCATAATTCAAATCCGATTAGCACTTCGTCCATGACGGCTGTAACATCTACGGCGACGGCAACGGGGACAACTGCTGTAAGCAATAAATTGCTAAACGATGATAATAGTCTCTCTTCTTCCAGCAATAAATCGACGGCTGGTGGCGGTGGCGTTATCTTGGAACTGAATGCCGCCAACACAGATGTGCCTACAGCTCATTCGCAATATCATCATCATCATGTACATCATCACCATCATCATCATCATCTTCAGCCATCAGGAATTCCAGTTAACAATAACATAACGAAACGCAATAAGCGCTCGTTAAGTAGCACTCGAATAGAGAAGGACAAGTGCGATGAGTACAACACAAAGCTTTTACGAAAGACTGCCAATCAAAGCGGGACTAATAGTAACATCAGTAACAATAACACAATAAACAACAATTTAACAACAACAACAACAGGAGCAGCATCATCATCATCTGCCTCCTCAGTATCAGTAACAACATCATCCTCCATAGCTACATACAAGGCTGGAACATACGCCCATGCATCGGTATCAGCAACTACATCACCAACGCCAGTAGCAAAGAATTCCTCATTAGCTCGTAGGCTAGTTGGGCCACACTCAGTGGTGGATTCTTTGCTACTGCATACTCAAACTGCAGCGACTAACTCTGGACGTAGTATAAACAGACTTACAGATCCACACCAACAGGATCCGCCACTGCGGCAGTCCCTATCGCTGAAGTTACGAAAAAAGGTCAGTTATTAGGGTCTAAGCAGCAGTAGGTGGTGAAGGATGCTGTAATGTCTGTTATTTTAGATTTTACTATAGATGTAACATTTATTTGCTTCGTTTTAACTTTCATGTTTGTTCGTTTTCTTTTATTTTATATTTAACAAAAAAAAAATTTTTTTATAAGAATGTATCTCACATAGAGTATAGATAGTGACTGAACGAAACAGAGACTGCATTAAACTATTGTTTTTTCGTAGATGAATATTTTTTTCCTACACTGCTTTCAACGAAAGGAATTTTCCCTTTTTTGGGCTTTTAAACCGAAATGAAATCTGAGTAAAATAATTAAAAATATTTTAAGTGAATGAAATTTTAAAGCCGTTTCAAAAACAAACAAAACATAATCCCGTTTTTAAATCGATAGACCAAGTTTAAAGTTTATGAAGGATACGAGTACATATCTAAACAGAGAATGAAATATTGTATATAAGTCACTGAATTCGATGGTGTGCTTAACTTTTATAATAATTTCCTGAAGAGTTAAATTTCTTAAGACAGTTATTTTTTTATAAGCGCAAATGATTGGGAATATTAAAAATACCTTATTTCAGTTCATGGTGCTGGAAAAATTGAAAGTGCCCAAAGTCATCCGTTCGAGAGTATGACCATGCTAATGCGACGTAAAATATCATAATCACACTCAGCTTCGTTTCTCGATATAGACCTTTGCTAATTGATCGATTTCTCAATCCATAGATATAAAAGTTGGCTTGTGTCGGTCTATCTACAACGTGGATATTATTGCTGACGGTCCCTACAAAGCCGATGAACATGGACAACATTATTTCTGTCCATTTTTATGTAATTTATGTCCAATTGCATATAAGCATGTTGTTGTGTTTACTCGTAAGATATTTTTTGACTCAAAACCCAAGTGACAATTTTCCAAACTTTTATAAAGCAGGTTAAATTTTCTACTGACATTCTGCACAATGTCCACATATCGCTCTGTACAGTTTTTTTCTGTATACTCGTACATCCTTAAAAACTTCCCTAAAATGTATTAAGAGCTGAATGCCGATTACATATTGTTACAAAGTACAATTTCGGAACATCGTGGTTGATAGTAATGTCAGACATTCAAACTGTTGTTGATCGTTTTTAGATGATACGACAGCAAAGATCTTATATTTATGCCATCTTTAGCAGACTTACGCACCTACGAGTACATTTGATGCAATTCAGCAAATCTCTTTTCATCAGTGCCGAAAGGATGATACTAAGATTTCATTCAATTGGGATGCCCTTCCCCGACCAAGCTTTATGATAAGCTGTTGCGTGCTTCTCACCATATCTGTTCGTCTATTTGTGAAATGCTGGTGGAGCCATGAACTCCTAAGAATTTTTAAGATTTTAATTTTCTTCCAAGAAGTTGGTATTCGGCTTTAATTCTCTGCTGGGGCATGTTGTCTGCAGCTCTTATATCAACTCTCGATATCTCATACATGATACGACTCCTCTAGCACATGACGCTATACCAGCCCAAATCCTTATCTTTCCTACTAATATTGTGGTCCTATATCTTCTTATATCTTATGATTGCGTTTCATTTGACTCAAAATAATCGAACGAAGGGTTTGAAGGTTTATACTTCATTTTTTTCCTCATTAAAAACAGGAACAAACGTAGGGGTTAATCTCCGATAAATGCTGGGAAGTACACTGATGTATTAGATGATTCAGTTAGCAAGCCTCCTGATACGTACTCGTAAGTCAGTGTACATATGCCAGTATCAGTACCAGTTGGGTTCTTAGGTGTAACACAGTATTCACGGCTGGACATATTATCTTTTCAAATAAGCCGAGCCACTTTACTATTATTGCAACTTTTGTTGATGAATAGTCAGCACTTGTATTAACTACCTCTGTTTGAATGGCAATATGTTCTTATTTGACTCCTTTTTCTATAGTCAGTCATCAGCTGTGAATATTTGCTATTATTTCTGTATTGATTCGCTTGTTGACCTTTGGAAGCAAGCTTAAATCGTTGTTATTGGTATTACTTGCAGAAGATTAGGTTTTTCTTGAAATTTTAGATGTGCCAGCTATAGTATGGGCAATTTATGTTCGCTTACTACTAGGAATGGGGATCTAGGTTTTAAGCTCGACATCGCCTCTGGCCAATAACTAGGTTCCGAACTTAAAATCTTGTGTATTTGAAAAAGTCGCTCACTCTTCCGCCGTTTGGAGTCAGCAAAACAACGTGTATGATAACTTTATCAATACCCATACTAAGCACAGCAGCAATTTACGTGCATATCAAGTTGTGGATATCTGTAGAGTTCAATTCTTGTCAAGGAAAACCCAGCTTTTTATTGTGTACTTTTGGTTGTTTACAATTCACGAAATCTTGCTCAGATCTTGTATTTATTTCTCAGACTATGTGCAATTGGAAAAAAGAGAAGCTTAACAGTAAGTTAAGCGTGAGTGAGAAAAATATTTAATCAAAGACCTTTTCATCAAATCTGATAGATGATGATTATTGGGATATTGTGATTCAACTCTACAGCTGATTGTTAACAGACCAGCGCTCTTGGATCAAATAACAGACTTGATCTCTTAATTTGTTGCTTATTACTTAAGAATTTTACTTTTCAGAAGCGTTATAAAACACGAATTTATTGGCGACAGAAAAAAGGTCAGAAGTTAAGCACAATATCTTTTCAGCGCAAATTTTAAATTTATCGTTGATTACTTAATGAATAAATCCCTTTAGGAAAAATAAAACCATCAGTTTATTTTGTTTGTAAGATTATACACTGCAGCAACTCTTTCTTTGGCGGTAACGATTGAAACAGTAAAAATGTATCGAGATTTCCTGAAAACACAACTACAAAAAACATGTTAAATACCTACTTTGAAATGGAATAATTAAAATGTAATCCAATTGTCCAAACTTAGATTTATGATTTCTGTTGCCACCATACAATATTGGATCATTGTAAAAGTTTGTGGCTGATTTGAAAATGAAACTCTAGCAATAACATTTTAAAGAAAATCATTTTACAGATCTATTATATAATAGTCTCATTTTTTTTACAACTGTATCTCAAAATTGCACAAGCTTGCGGATTCCGTTTTCAAAGAACAGCTTCTGCAGAACCAATTGTTTCGCATTCAAACGGTTTTGAAAGGACCAAAACAGTAAGCTTAGAGATTTACTTCCAGATAAAAGAAGCTCAATTTGGCCCTCTTGAGTGCCAACTTTTGCTATGCGTTCTGCACCTTCACCTGCTTATTTCCAGCTACTTTTTCATAGCACGTAGTTGTATGGAATCCACATCTTGTCACCTGTTATAACTCGATTCAAAACAGGTTAGTTTTCATGGTGCCTAAGCTGAGATATGGCCACGCGATCCAGGTTGTTTTTTTTCGGTCAAACGGCACCCACGTGCCGAACTGGAAAGTAAATCCACATGCAAATTGACTTAACTCAACAGGATCTAGCGACTTATAAGTCCATAAAACAAACAATAGTCGCGTTATACAGCATACTTTACACCACGTACGAAGACCGAGCACAAACTTTTACAATGATCCAATTTTTGAGTTTCAGAAACATCTACAAGTCGGACGGAGCTAATAAATACAAATAGCGCGGTTGGGAACGATATTTTCGAATTTTCGACCAAATTATCACTTACATCCAAAGCGACCGTCCAACAATAGTGATGCAAAAACCAAGAGTTTTCTTATCATGATTCTACCCGATTGTGGCGATTTTACTTACAGTTTGTGATCCTGGGGAAAAAAACTCCATAGTTCGCCACCCTACTACAATCGAAGAAAACTGCAAGCATTACCTAGATTTTCGACTTGCTTTAGCGTCTAGACATATCTTTGGAATTAGATCGATTGGCTGTCTCCGAGTCTTATGCGATCGTCGGAAACATAATTTCCGCTTTTGAGGCAACATTTCATACATCTTCTGAATGTTATCACTCGTTTTTTAAAATAAACCAGCGAATCTCATTAACTACTAAATATATTGATACGAAATTTGAAGCAGCTGTCGGTTAGGGTGACTCAGACTTAAGGAAAAAAACATAATCGCTTGGATAAGCCCTCGCTGTTTAAATGAAAAAGTCGTACTACTTGTTGACCAAAGTTTTTGTTTTCATTAAATAAAAACTAGTTGAGTTTGCTGCAGTGTGTAGGCTAAAATTGCCCTGATTTCTGAATGGTTTTAATAGAAAACTAGAGATCGATATTACTTGTTATGAGTTTAAAACTCACGGCTACATTTACACTTTACATTAAAAACGGATCATTTCAAATTGTTGGAATTAGAGTGTGAAGCAAAACAAATGTGTTTTTAATTCTAATTTTATAAATTGTTACAAAAAAAAAAATTACAAAAAATATATATCATTTTTAAGAATGTTGATTTTAATTAACAGTAAAAAAAAAGCCACTTCATCTAATACAGAGTATAAATAGAACATAATCAAGAAAGTCATAGTACAGTATATAAGTGCACTTTTTACTTAAATTTTAGTACATAAAATCGAAATTAAATAGAAATGATACACATAAACACAAAAACAAAAAGAGAAAATACAAAATCTGAAATATAATAGAACACTGGTTCCATTTCATGATTTATAAAACATCAAAACGACATAAAACATTATAACAAATAATTTTGAATAATAAAATAAATAAATTCGTAATTAAAATTCATATTGTTGTTGTGTGGAGAAAAAAAAAAGAGTAAATGATTAAAATGCATTTGTACTTTTTATTGTACCTTTAAACAAATATATATACATTCATTCATATTTCGTATTTTTTAATGCAATTGCAAGAATGGTCAGTACTCATTTTTAAAGTGTGGTGCAATTTTTTTTAGTATTAGAAAACGGATACTCGTATCTTCGATGGTTTTTATGAATATGAGTGTTTAAATTAAAAAAAAAACGCGAAAACGACTATGAAATAGTAATGCTGAGTGTGCTTTATAAATAGACAATGAAAATATTTAATATTTTTATTTTAATGCAATTTTTATTTTATTTAAGTATTTAAAGATGCTTAAATTGTTTGTGCAATACACATTGGGTGTTAAATTGTGTTATGTACACACATTTATTTTTAAACACAAAAAGTATTGTTATTTTTATTAGATAAACTGTTGTATGAAAGTTCATGTTTTAACAACTAACCAGCATAACATTTATTTGAAAGAAAATTTTGCCTTCGTGAAGTACTCGTATAATGCTAGATAAAGTTGCTAAACATAATATGCATATACAAAGGCCCGTCAATGCTCAATATAATACAAACCCCTCCTATGCTTGTTTCTTCATAAAAGAAAATAGAATTGGAAATCATACATTCGACTCAGTTGCCATTTCATATTTCAATTGAATTATGGATGTACTTAAAAAAAAACAGTAAGTGTTAAACCACATATATTCCGAATTCCAATTTAATTTTTTAAAAAAGAAAAAAAATCTATAGAACTTTAGAGAACATAGTAAATCTGTTAGAAAAGAACTTCTGGTAACCACTTTGATACACGTTTTCGTACACTCTTTATTTTTGTTCTATTTATTTAATTATTTTTTACTCTATTAAAAATATATGGACACTACACAACTCAATGACTTAAATGTCAATGAGGTTGATGTTTAACCAGACATTTAAAATAAAACATAAGTTTTCACTCATTTTAGGATGACTAAAATAGTATTAAAACTCTTAACATTAAAAAGAAACAAAATAATTTGTTTAATTTTATACAACAATATGTAAAGTAATATCTTATTAAATAAAAAACAAATCAAAATTATTGTTCTTATTTGTAGGCGTTACAGACTTAATAAAAGTAAAATAAACATTTTAGATTTAAGTACATGCATATATACATCATACACACATCAGAAAAAATTAGAAATATTTTTAAACATATATTTTATATTTTTTATTTATAATCATTAATTTTAATTCACTTTATAAAAAAAAAAAAAAAACAACAAATTAATCTTTATAGTTGTATCAGAGCCTTGGCTTTTATTTTAATATTTTTTTCGGTCCACTTGTGTATTTCTTTATACATATTTAAATTAATAATTCATATTTGTGCCACAATTCATATTTTTACTGATATGAGTAAGAATCTGATGAATTTTGTTGAGCTGTATTTGGTAGTATCTTGTAACTGCTCATTTTGTTCCAACCTATTTTTTTTAAGTAACGTCCAGAACTTCCAATGTGCTTTTATTTATTCGTTACTTGATTTTCTTATACTTAAGATGATATTTCTATCCACCACCATCGTGAAGATTAAGATATCCATATTTTCACATGGTTGATTATTATCTGCCATCTGACTGTTATTTGCTAATCAAATAAAAGCTTTTCCTTGGCTTTATCTGGCTTGAGCTAGTAATATTGTGCCTTAACGCCCTTCAGCCCAGAACCAACCTCCTTGTTGAGCGGAAAGGTTTAATTTTGTACTCCTGGTTAGCTCAAGGGATTTGAATCTCAGTGTTAACATTCGGTACATGTAAGTTTGTATCATATTCAAAGTAAAACCCTGAAACTGCTCGATCCATATACATTTCGGAGTTGGTTCCTTAGAACAAAAACTAACATGGATTGAAAAATTCCCAGATTTAGGTCCTTTCGAAAACCATCGTCATTAGCCGTATGATCCTGTCTGCGTATTTTCTTCATACTTTTCACACTTATGTAAGTCATCCATATTATACATAGTGAACTCAACTTATAAATTGCTGTCATATGAGCAAACTTAAGCCCAACATCTCCTCCGAAACACATCTCCTCGTTTTTTCATTTTTTGGTTCGAAGTTGTGAAGTTAATTAATATTTTAACATTCAAACGAAGAAGGCTTCGACAAGTTTCTTTTAAAACCATTGAAAATATGTTTTCGAAATATCTGTTTTCGCCATTTACTAATATTTTTTTTTCAACTTTTAGAGTGGTTTTTGCTCTATTTTTATTTATTCTAAAGCACTCTTTTGTTCATCAATATCTATCTCTAATTCTTTTAGGTTTTCTAAAGTAGCAAAGTCTTGTTATATTGGATGTTCTCGGCTACCAAAATGATAATTATTTAAAGAAATTACTCGACCAGGAGACTTTTCTCGCAAAAGATCAAAGATTTCGCCACTTGTGTGGCATGTATAGCTAAATCCATACGCTCAAGTTAGGAATCCATTAATTATGGGACAAGAAATAATGGCCAATAAAGCGTCCAGCCCCAAAACTAAGCACACCGAAAATATGTTTATTTACTAAACTTTGAAGCGATCAAAACGATTCTTCGGTCAAAAACTAAATGGCATAACAGCATCTATTCAAAGCGAAAACTTTCATTAAAAAAGCCTTCATTTAAACCTGCCATTGAAACAAATCAAATATCGTGATATATTGATAGAAAAAAAAATTGGACATCATGAGCTCCCAACGCTTATAGATTGGTGCAATTTACAAATATTTTATAAAGTTGTTTTATCGCATTTTTATTTTAGCAATTATTTTTGAACTACAACGAACTTTTTATTTGTGCTTTAGAAGAACAGTCAATGCTAATTACGAACAACAGAAAATACAAGGCCTATTTACCTGGCAGAAGATGCAGCTGCTTGCCATGGGCAAATGTAGAATATTCGTTACAGATTGCCATTGCTGTCATTATGTTGCAATCGGCTTCGTAAATTTAGTATGAAACTGAAAGTAAAACTATTGGAAACAATAAGAATAGGTTTTTTAATGATGTAAAAATGTACATTAACTCTGCTTTTCTAGATTTATTTGATAGTATTTATTCAAAAAGATTATTATTTGCATTTCCAAGCCTTATGAACAGATACTTTCCAATTATATTCTAGAGGCTAAAGAAAAAGCTCACGTTGCGGAAATTCGATGCTAACGATCCTTGATTTGTCCATCTAAGTTTTTCATTATTTCCTTACTTTATTCCGAGAAAGAATTTTGTTTGTATCTATGACTCTCCCTGCATTTGTATTGTGTTTACAATACTCATTGCTTATCGCATTTTACCTGGAAATACATACTCGTATACCGGACAATTTTTCTATTTTTGAAATAGAAAAGTTGGTAACTTGGAGCTATGTCGGACGTGAAAATTCACTTGTGATCCATTTGACCCTCCCTGTCTACTCGTTATGTTCTTATTAAGCTTTAAGCAATAATCATTCATCTGTTATATTTTTTCAACAAATTTATCTATGCTCTTCCGAACAAGTTAATTTTAATATTTAAAAGTTATTTTGATCTAATCTTTACCTCTGAACTTTTGCCGGAATATTTACAACTGTTTGAAATATTTTAATAACTATAAAATGAATTCATCTACTCGTAATAATATATTTTTAAAAATATTTCTAGTTTAAGCAGTATATATAAAAGACATACAAATTTCACATACATATATGTATATCTTAAACAAAATCATAAAACTAAACTAAAATCGAAAACAAAAAATATGCATTTTAGCTGTTTCTTCATCAGATAAAATAAATACTAAATTTTTTAGATTTATAAATGAAAATTAAAAACAAAAAACTATCATAAACTAATACATTAACTTCACATGCGTACACATATAATGAGTTCGCGTAACAAAAGAAATGTAGCTCATAATTGAAATGAAGTAATTAGCAATGCATTTAAAAGATAATTTAAAAAAAAAACTAAAAAACTATTTTAGTATCTAGTGAGCTAAAATACTAATTTTAATTAAAAAATAAAAAAAATTAAGTACCTAATTTTTAAAAAAAAGCATACAATATTGAGTAATGTATCTATATTTAATAAGAAGACAATTTGAAAACTGTTATTGAAATTTTTTGTTTACATGTATTTATATGTTTTTCTTTTATTTTCTGTTTTTTTTTTAATGTAGAACTTGCCTTGATAAAATTGTACAAATAGTTGTTTATAAAACAATATGTATATTTGTTAATTTTGTATTTTATTTTAGTTTAACTTTTACTTGAATCCGTTTTAAATTCATGTGTTTGGAAAATAGTTGTTGTCGTTATAAATATATTCGTAATAAAAATCAAAATTGTCTTAATATATAATTTTTTAATAATAAAATAAAATAATTGTTTATTTAGTTCGTTTTATTAATTGATAGTGGCTAAAATAAATTCTAATGAAATAAAGTAAACAGATGCTATTGCTTTACATTAGATTAGTACTTGGAATAGTTTTATTATAGCTATTTACAGAGGGGTTCACTTATTGAATAATTGGTACAAATTTTTCTATTTTTATAACAAAAATAACTTCCCTTATTCAATTTAAAAGATCTTTTAGACTAGGATGGAGCTGAAACACAAGCCACAGTACGCTTAATTCAGCTAAGCGGTATCTTTTCAGCATATTAAAAGAATGTAAGCTAGTTACGTTTGTAAATCAAAAGTACATCATGTCTTATGTATTCGTCATACGAATATTTCACGATTACTGCTTGTAAGGTTGTATGGGGACTAACACATGTAAGGTGAATAGTAAAATGGATTTATTTGATATCTGTGAAATATTCTAAGATGGATGTTAGTTTTTTAATAAGTGAAAGGCTAGAGTGGCGATTCTTGTGGGAACGAAATATGAAAATTAATGCAAGGGTTGCAAAACATGTGATAAGCTATTTTAATTTTTCAAACCGGTTCACCTCTATTCTCAAATCCGCCGGGGAAAATCGTCCACCGAAATCGAAAATTCGAAGTGAATCGTCCGAATGTCGGTAATGTGAATAGAGATTCACTGCATTCTGAAATCCGATCGAATCGAATTGCGGATTCGTATAAGTTGAGTAGTTTGCTAGTAAAGATGTAAGTTAAATTTATTGTAATTAGCATTACATAAGATATGAAACCGTAGGAATAAAAATTACAAACGGAACAATTTAAAGTGCTTGTCGACGAAATGAAGGAATATCCCGACATACGAGTAGCAAAAAAAACATGACGAAAAGACCCCCCGAAGAAGTAAGAGATTTTTGGGAAAATTTGCGACGAAACTTAAACGAGCTAAATAAGGGAAGTGATGGAATGGAAGAAGGTAATTGCAATATTGCTCGATTATTTATCTTGTATTACAAATTCCCATGCAAATTAGGTTTGGAGTGATCCCACCTAAAAAAGAAGCTTAGCCAGAACAAAAGGGAATTGAGTGCAACAGAAGGTGGGCCAAATGAACGTATTTGCCTTACACCTGATGAGGAAGATGTGATACAACTAGTTATGTTGAACGAGTCAGTTGAGGGTATAGACAACGCCTTATGATTTGGCCTTCCAAATGAAGCTATATTTCCCTCTCCGGTTGAGAAACCAGACACAAGTGTCATCAAAAAAGTGAGCAATAGTATCCATTATTGTTATTAAAAAAGAATTTGGAACGAAAACATAAATTTCAATGTTTGTATTTCAAATCAAATTTCTTCAATCAAACGTCAAATCGAAGTACAGCTGATTTCGAAAAGGAGGGAAGTGATATCGATAATATAGTGCATCCGGCGGATTCAATGATAGCACGAATCCGTTCACGTGAATCGAACGGGTGAAGGGAATCTCCGATCCGTCGGATTTGAGAACAGGGGTGATTCTGTTTATTTTGGGTATGTCCTCTCATTTCAGTATTCTTCCCCCTCTGGTATTCCACAAGGCAGCCACAAAGTTTTGCTTTGTTTCATCCTTAATTTAAAAGGTCTATAAAACATATTAAAGTTACCTTAATTCTGACGATAGCAAACGTTAAAAGCGATCTTCAAAAAGACCTCGTGTGTCTTCTTTTTTATGCCTATAAAAGTTGCTCACAGATTAACATAACCAAATAATAACAATAGTGCAACCAGATTGCTTTTTAACTGCATCTTCTCACTCTCATGATTATGTTATTTTGAACGCATAAAGATCTAATAATACTCAGAGGCAAGCTGACATACTCGGAATTAAGAACTTTAAATGTCGTTTTCTTCGATTTCCCTTTCGAACCTTTTATCTGGCCTCACTTTGAAAATTGCTTATTTTGAATCATGTAATACTTTGACACTGACAGCTCTTATGCTCTCAACAAATTGACAGAAACTCAGTATTATATTTTCACGATACGAAATGAATCGATTTACTCTTGAACTATATTGGAGAACATTGCAAAGTTACTTCGAAAGTGGAGGTTGTGTGCGCAAAACAGTGCGAATTTTGAAACGAAATATCAATCGAAATGTAGCTGGTGTACGCAAGTTTATGTAATATCGTGAACCTAGTAGAGCATATTCCCATGTCCATCCTGTGCGCTCAAGGGAAAATATTGCAACTTTCGGCGCCTAAACCAACGAACCATAACGCGCCAAATATCTCAACAAATAAACATCAGTCCCACTAGCCTGAGGAGAATTTCGCATACAGATCTCAGATTCTTGGCTTACAAGGTCCAATAGACTTAGAAATTGAAGCCAAATGACCACCCCCTTCGTCATTGCTTCTTTGTATGGGCTTCAGGGCAACCGAAATAGACGACAGTTTTGCTCAAAAAATCATCTTTTCACGTGAGGCGGGTGGAAATCCATTTCGGCGGTAAGGTTGCATATTGGGAATTAAGAAAACTCAGAATTATAGAAAGGCGAATGCATCCTGAAAATGTGACGGTTTGTGTAAGTTTTGAAATGGCTTCATTATTGGCCAATTTTTCTTTTAAGGCGACAGTGAAAGAAACGTTACAGTCGAGAGAGAGCGCTACCGAAGCGTATAACCGAACCGGATTTGTATGTCCCTAAATTGAGGATTGAGGATTGCAACCGATTTATTGCAAGTTTAATAGTCTTGTGATTATGATTATTTTGGTGCTGGGATTAGACGCCGTTTGCCTTTTTTTTTGTAATGCGCCACTTCAGATTAATGTAATGCGAACAATACAGGGACGATTCATGCACCAAAAAACAAATCAAATTAAACTATTTGTGAAACAGGGGCCGGAACAACCGAAAATGTATTTAAAGAATAAGTTGACAGGATGGCTAACTGCCATGCCAGCCAGTCATAATCAATAAAGCAACAATCTTTGAAAAATATTGAAGTGTTTTTTTTTTAAACTTTTAATAAATAACCAAAAGATGACCCACACTTTATATCCTTGGACAACGCAGAAACATACATATACTACATACTTGTTTCCGAATGTCGATTGCGCATTTCTTTATAACGCTTCTGCAGGAGTGGCCCAATATATCTATGTGCCTTTTCGCCACAATTAATTTGGGATTTATATTCTTTGTTTGTGTTGCGCTACTCAATTCAATAGGTGTAGCGCTAGTCGCTTAACTTTGTTTGTGCTTTTCACAACTAATATTGGATGTATTGTGTGGTTTTGACACGGAAGGCTTTAACCGAAGGTTATAGAATTCCTTGTAGGTATCATGTTTTGAAGTCTAGTTCTCATGTGAACTACAACCAGACGATTATAGTCAATTACTTTTGATTTTTGACAAATTGGTATTCTAACGTCGGATTTTTCGTGTCTGTTAAACAGCATCAAACGCAACATTGACAGCCCGTTACATGCGAGTAGCAGTGCAGATTTTTGAGTTATTGCATCTTTGTTTGGCCTCTTATTTTTGAATTATCCTTTTGTTTATAGCATTGAAGAAATTACGTTGCATCCAAATACTCGGTTGTATCATAATTTATGTTTATGTAATAAAGCATTTTCAATTGTCATTCAAGGCAAGCGAACAAGATTGATAGCGCTCCCAAAACACATTACAACTCTTTTTAGCTCTTCTTTATAAATGAGCAGGCCTAAAACTACGCTGATAATGGGTTATCAGATTCTAAATACACTCATAGATTCTCAGACGTTCACTATAATTCCTTGATTACTTGGCGATCCGCATATTTGCATTCTAAATTGAGTGAAACAAGGTAGTGTGTAAAGTTGATGTTAGCTCCTCAGAATATGCAGAAAATGCGTGAGAAAGTTGATATCGTAAAGATGTGAATAGACCAAGAACATTATATTCTGTACGAGTACGAAGCGGATACCGCATTTGAACCAAATATCGAGTTTGGAATTGTTTCAGCAGAAGAATAATATTTTTTATGTTGTATGTATTGCGAATATAACAATATATTAAAAATAGATCATATTACCTGTTCGCAAACCTCAACAAAATTTTAGAACAAATCGTCCTCAAAGATGGGCATAGAAATACGAGGATGTTGATAAATAAAGTCGAATTTTGCGAACAAATGTTATATGTTAGTCTCGGTACTTTCGGAAACACCTGCTATTTCTTCTGAGTTCAAGAGTGTCTGGCACATTCGAATAATAAAAAAAAACTGATTAGGAATGTAATCATAAGTGATTTGTCTCGACAGTTTTTGCTTTTTCAAACACAAAACATTTATCCACCCTGAGAAGTACATTTTTGTTAAATTATTGTATTTCTTAACCGTGCCAATTAAAGGTCATAAACTTTTTGAAAAAAGCATTGTCCTTCGTTAATTATTTGTATCCTTAGCCTCGCCTTTACGAAATAATTGTAAAATTCAAAACAAGATAATAAAAACATCAATTAACAGGTAGAACTAAAATTTTAAACCGAATTCATCTTCATATATAAATATCTGGTCCAACTTACATCAAATATTAGTTGTTTTATAGTAGTGCAACCATTCGGAATTTCTGAAATTTTATAGAACTCCACAGTCTACCAAAATGAGTATGAATAGGTATACAACTACGAAAATGTTTAAAGAGATCAAACTCAAGCCAAAAGATGAAAAATACTTGGAGTGCGCTATGACGGATTTTCACATTCGAACAAATATCAATCCGATGGATATAACTCCGAAAACAACCCTAGCTGCGCCTATAGTGCGAATTGAAGATCATAAATGTGAGGTTTTGTCATGTGAATTTCATCCTTCTGGAAAGTACATCTTATCATCAAACAGCAGTGGAGATATTCGTAAGTTTGCCATTAATTCTTCTTCAATGATATGTTTTCTATTGATACATTTTATATTTTCAGATATTTGTGGATTTGATGGCTCGCTCACTAAGATGATACAGATGAGACAACACATTGGGCCTGCAAGGGAAGCTCATTTCTCAAAAGACGGCACCACTGTATTTTCCTGTTCCGACGACAAGACGGTAGCAGTTTGGGACCCATTCTCTGGTTACAAGACCAGAACATTAAGGGGACACGAAAGCGGAGTCAATAGTATTTCTTGCTCAAGAATAGAATATCCAGTACTTTGTTCTGGTTCCAAAGATTCCACTATTAGAGTATGGGATATTCGGGTACAAAATTGTGCAGTGACCCTAAGAGATGCTGCTGAAATTATAACAGTTTGTTTTAATGAAAACGGAGAATATGCTTTTTCCGGAAGCGTTGATAAGGATATTAAAATCTGGGATCTTCGTATGATGAAAATTGTCTCCTGTTTGGAGGGTCATTCGGGAGCAGTAACTGGTCTATCTCTATCTCCATGTGGTTCAAGTTTACTCTCGGTTGCTATAGATAATACTCTTCGTATTTGGGATGTTCGACCCTATGTCGCTCACGAGAGATGTATTAACAGTATCAAATCAAATCAAACGTATGTGGATGGATTGATGCGATGTGCTTGGTCGCCCGATGGTAGATTGGTATCAGCTGGAACTTCAAATCGTAATATTTGTGTTTGGGATGCTTTATGTAGTGAGAAGATTTATGAATTGCCAGGTCATGAGTCGAGCATTAACGATGTGGCCTTTCATCCTACGGAGGATATTCTACTTGCAGCAGTAAACGACAATTTTTTATATATGCATGAGCTTATTAAATAAATCTTATCATAGTTGTGGGTAGTTACAAAAAAATGTTTTTAATAGAAATATTAACAAAAGCCTTTTGTGGGTCTTATTATAAACAATGTTGTGAAGCTATCGTTTGGTTTTTCATGCTTTTGTCACAGTATATTCATTTTAATTAGGGTTAAATAATTCTCTTAATGCTACTTGTTCTTAATAAATGTTCATTGCTGCTAACTAAATTAGCAGTTAAGACAATTAAATAAAAAACACCATTAAATTCATAATTTACATGTTTTATTTTAAATAGAGTTAAAATTAGAATATTTGAGTCGGCTCTTAGTGAGTATTTTGTTGCTCACAAAGAATCTCCAGGATGGAGCAAATGCACGAGGTTTAATATTCCACCATATAAAAAATTGATGACACCTTCAAGGGCATTGATCTGTTAGAAAATCAGTTCATGCACCTTAAAGACTAGCATAAACCTCCAAAAAGTTGCCTTATTATTTCGCTTTCTATCTCTTTTAGCGTCCTTAACCGTCGCTACTGGAGGCATCAAGAGCCATGTTTGATTAGCAATGATGGATGACCATAGCTGTATTAGGAAAATCCAGCGCGTGCTGCGAGAAAGGTGGTTCCTTAACAAGTCGAATAATCCGAAAAGATTTAATATTTCTTTTCGGGACAAGTTATTGCAATCTATTGCAATTATGTTTGGGGAGGTCTCGAGGAGGTTGATCGAGAAACTGCTGACTTTTCTAGAACTTGGATTCGGGCAACAATCATTCTCGTAGTGCGTGCTTCGGCGTGCTTATCTTATATCTTAGTTGTCGACACCGGTAACCAAAAAATGCTTAAAAAATAAGGGCTGACAAACTAGCAAACGGACTTGGATATAAAAGTGTACACTGTTGATGACCCTTGCAAGCGTATAACAACAACCTAAAGAACTTAATATGAAATCTGCAGGCTACATGCAAACCATCAATGTAACAGATGTCAGTGCTATAGCATGGACCGACATATATAAGATACATAAGATACATATATACTATAGTGATTGTAAAATGGAAAAAAGACAGATCTTGTTCCGATGCGTACTTGCCATATGCGACCAACTTAGACAAGAAATATTGAGCTTCGCGAGCAAGCATCTTATAACAATTCGCGTCAAAGCCTAATTTGGTAGCATAGGCGTTGCATTCGCTCATGACACTACGGAAGATAAGGGCAACGTCATTAAAGAATGCTTCTACAAGCTCCTCAACAAGATATATGAACAATGTCCAAAGCTTGACGTTAAAAGGCGATTTCAATATTAGAAAAGGAAAGGAGGACTTCTTTGGTGGAACAATTGGTAAGCGAAGCCTAAACGACACCGCGTCTGGCAACGGACTAATCATTATCGACTTTGCGATGTGATGAAATATCACCATAGCAAGCTCACGTTTTCCTTGTCTTAATATATACCTATACAAGGGGACATGTCGGTCCCCGGATCATAAAACGCTAAATAAAATTGATCACATTGCAATAGATGTAATATTTTAGGTGCTCGAACGCTCCGTGCGGCTAACATCGAGTCGGATTACCACTTTTTCCAACAAACGTGGGCATAGGGGTTTCCCAAGCGTCACAATAACAAAGAACTACTGTGGAAAAATTCATCGATTCTGAGACTGTATATGATAGCATTTAGAGAGACGTGCCTACGTAAATGGCAGTTTTGACTTAATGTAGACTTACGAAGTCAGAAAAGGTTTAAGACAATGTGATGCGCAGTCATTTGACTTCGTTAACATCATACTTGAAAGAATTGTACAGAATTCCAAGGCGCACAACGGAGGCATAATCTTTCAAAAACCTGTGGAACTACTAGCGTACTCCGATGGTGTTGACTTACTCGTAGTTGGCAGAACTCAGCGGACTGTTACCGGTGCGCTTGCAGATATTTAAACGGGAGCTATCAAAATGTGTTATGAGGTAGATGAAGAACCTCGTCGATTAAGACAGAACGTCTCAGTGGACAGCTATAATTTCGATTTAATAAGAGACTTTGTCTACCTTATCTATGCTATAAATTCTGCCAACAGCACCTTCGAATAAAAAGCCACTCTTGCCAATCGATATTTGTCTGGATTAAAAATGTAATAGAGTAGTAAGGTGACTTTATACAGAACTGTGATCATCCCAGCCGAATCATGAACTCTATCGAAAACGGCTAAAGATATAATCAGTCATTTTGACAGAAAATAGCTCGATCCATTTGGGTTGCTGAGCTTTGAAGGAAAAAATTTAACGACGAACTTTACGAGTTGTATAGGGATATTGACCTAGTCAGAAAACTCCGCCTCAGTCATCAGAGATGAGTAGATGTGGTTTCGTCGTAGGATGCCGACTGAAAGAATTTGAAATCGATTTCAAGCCGACAAATGACCTGCTGGATATGATCCGCATCCAAGCAACCCAAGATAACAAAAAGCATACAGTCGTACGCTCTATGGACCCCATCAAATATTTCTTCAATGTCTGCTTGAGGAAGATCTACGTTGTATGTCTGGAGTATAATTGTATAATCAGGCAAAAAACAAACATTGTAGAGATAAACAAAAAGAGCAATGATTGAGACCAGAATAGAGCCCAAAGAGGTGCAGAAAAAGTCTTAAAAATAAAAACGACTTCGCTATGAACCAGCTGAAAGATATTACGGATTCCAAAAAAGTGATGGAAATCGGTTTAATTTCAAGTCGAATTCGATTCAGCCCACAATGCAAATACGAGTATGTAAGCAGAACTTCTGGGAGCTGCTCAGAACAAAAAACTAAAAACATGGGACGAAGAAAATACCAGCACAGGCAAAACTAAACGGAAATACTATAACGCCATGAGCTTTGGTAGCTTATCGTAAGAGCCTTTTAGTATATTAGCAATATACCATCTTAAAACTGGCAATCACGACAGAATGAAGGCCTTAGTTGAATCAATATTTCAATATTCATTGTGGATATCAGACTCGAAACAGCTATTGAATTAAATGTTTGAAAGATTAATTCTAATCTACTAAAGAGCATATGCATTCAGTTTCCAAACGCACAAATTTCCTGAAATAGAGCTTGATGCCAAACCCTTCCAAATGCCTTTGAAATATCAAGTGCAGCTATCTTGTTTTTTGCCAGGCTGTTTTTCATTTCCACCTATAAAGAATTTGTTCCTTTTTACCGATACGAATACCCCAATAAATATCAATCAGCAAAAACAAAACTACTGGGCATTTCAGCTTAACTGATGGGATGTACCAAGGTCTTCACTCTAAATCAAAATATTCGTCTAGCTTCGTAAAATTTAAGACTACCGATGGTAAGACTAAGATGGTTAGAATAAACAAAGGATAGATAGTTAATTGTTATTCGCGACCTATCAAAAAGATTACCATAACATCTTGGACGAAAGTATTAAAGTGTATTCCGTACTCAAGCTATTGCGGATTTATTTGGTAAGAGAAAATGCTTAAACAAGCTGGTCCATAGCTCTGCTTTAAAGAACAGCTTTCAAAAAAACGGCAGCTATATAGAACACAAAATAACCAGACAGCTTAGCTAATACTTTTTAAAATAAATAAAAAATAAGACAAATATTATTGTATCAAAGTTTTGTATTTAATCTTCGCAATCGCTTTCCTTTAATTCAATTGGACCATTAAGTTCATGTAAAAATAGATAATTATCATTCGAAGCTGATAAAATAATGCTTTCTCTTGGATGGAAAACAACATCTGTTATATAACTTTCGTGTCCCGGTAGCTCATGTACCAACAAACCACTTATTGGATTCCAAACTAGGACATCTCGCGCTGAAGTAGCAGCCGAAATCAATGTACCATCCTTTGACCAGGCACAACGTAATAAATTTCCTGCACCTTGTTGATTCGATGGAAAGATGTTAACATCTCTTTCATGGTTAATAAATGGACTAACATCCCAGATTCGAAGAGTGTCATCGTCAGAGTGTGAAAGCAAAAGCCTCCCACATGGTGACAAAGAAAGTCCACTAACTGTGCCTTGATGACCAGTTAATTTGAAAAGCAAATGTCTCCTGCGCATGTCCCAAATCTTGATGTCCTTATCAACACCACCAGAGAATAAGTATTCACCTGTTTCATTGAAGCACGTAGCTGTGACATTGGCATCACTATTAAAAGCTAGAACATCGTTTTGTTCACGAGAGTCCCAAATGCGAACAGTGCCATCGTCAGATCCTGAGCAAATAACTGGGTAACCATATTTTGTACCCTGAACAGAGTTAACAGCCCTAGTGTGGCCATCAAACTTTATCTTTCTCATTCCGCTGAATGTATCCCAAATGGCTACAGTTTGGTCGGTAGAACAAGAATATATGTCGAAACCATCCCGAGAGAAATGTGTCTCTGTAACTGCTCCCTTGTGTCCGTTCATTACCAACATTCTTTGGAATGTGCCATAAATATCGCAAACATCTAGAAGTAGAAAATGAATATACATGGTTAGTAAGATAAAGGAGATCTTGAAATTTAATTTTTTTTGTACTTACTTATTTGTCCACTTCCATCCGATGATACGATATACTTTCCGGACGGATGAAAATCACAAGACAATACTTCGCTCTTATGGCTTTCAATGCGAACTACTGGTGTACGCAGCGATGTCATTGCTGGAGCACCCTTGGGATTGAAGTGTGTACGATTATACTTTTGCATTCTTCTAACAATGAACTAACTTTTCTATGGAATCATTTGCAATTCAATACAAACGCCTCAAAATTTTGATTCGTATTTCAGAAATTTTACCAGATCGCGAAATGAACTGAGTGATGTGAGTTTTGTCGTAAGAATGTAAGCAAACGACTGTTTAGCTCAATATTTATTGGTATGGGCTTAATTGAAATTACAGGACCTTAAATGTGCTACCTGCTGCATTTAACTAGCTGATTAGTCCTTACGTAATTAGCGAATGTTGTCATGCAATGAGGCTTGCTACAGGTAGATATAATATTCACATACCTATGCATATGAATTGAAATGTACAGTACATATACTAGGGACTAATTGTAACTTCAAATCTTAAATTACAAGTCATCTGTATATACATACTCATAGATATACAAATTTTTGCAAGAATTCCACTGCACTAAAATGTTTAATAAACAAAAAAACGCCTGTTTTTGAAGGAACAAGGCACCTTTTTTAAATGAAGACCAGTAATGGCTTTGACTAGTCCCATGAGTCTCTCCTGAATTTAGCAAATTTGCCTCAAAAGTGAGGCTCGGCGGTAAACTCGATCGAAATAAGGATCAGTTTCAAGCAACTCCACAGCGCAATTATAAGGTTTTCGTATTTTTAATGCAAAATAATTTCATCAAGCAATACCACAAAAATAATTGTATGCCAATTCGTAGGTTCATTATGCAGGATTATGCACTTATCGAATAATGAACTGATTATGGCGCGGGCGGCATGCAGCATATCACGCCATCTTATTAAAACCACATCTTCCACATTAATTCCATTCTAATAGGAGAGTCAGTTATCATAGATGTACGAGTATTTAGTATAGTGCTATCTCAGAGCCCTCGAGAACATTCCATTCGTTTTTGTCAGAGTTCCCGCCTCTGATCAGTGTCTTGTACCTTTAAAATGTCTTTTAGGTTGTTCGCAAAAAGACTTTACTACTATATACTCGTAGCTTTGTGCGTTCAAAGAAGCAGCGATGGTGGTTGTTTACATAGGGCGCTGTTATCGGAATTGATTATTGGAGCCAAGGCCTGCACTTTCTCAAAATTGTAGTTCCTATGGACCTATGTTTTCTTTCCCTCTTTGTTGACAGCATATGATTTGAGCAAAACCTCCATTGACAGCTTGCTGTGTTCTTTCTATTATGGGAGGAATTGGACATATCTACTTTTGAAAGATGATGGCTCTGGAGTTGACTTCTATCAAGAGCAATGTTGAAACAATCACATGTCAACGCAACTTGCTGCGCTTAAAGCCGTACTAGATAACCTCCTCCTGATCTTGATGCCACTTTGGGAAAGACTTCACTGAACGCAGTCGGAAGGCTGAATTCACTGAGCTTTGTTTGGGCTTGGTTAGAATGTTATCAAGGGAAATAAAATCGACAGTGAAATTAGTAGCTAAGATTTAGAGTTATCAAGACACGAACCTGCAATAGGACCTGTGACTTCGGCTAGAGCTTTCATTGACATAAATATAAATGACATGACTATATAGGTACATGCTGCTGGTAAAACAAACGAATGGTTCCCGACGTCTACAAGAGTTCAGAAATTGTCAGCTGCTCGTCAGTTGGAAAGCGTGCAGGCTGCTTACTGCTCTCATTATAGCGCAAACGTACTTAATTGTGCTGTGCATTAGCGATACAACATTCTGCGACGCTTGCTGTGAAATTAATGACAACACCGCGAAGCTCAAGGGCTGAACAAAATGTGAATCTGTATCTGATATCGAACTTTCAAAAGTTCAATAGATGTATAATCTGTATCTCGAAGTTGAAGAGCACCCAAGTTCAAGATACAGATACAGATTTAAGATTCAGATTCACATTATATACGTTATATAATATATGTATTATTATAGTAGGCGACTTCAACCTTCCTCACCTGAAGTGGGCGCCTTCCGACGATTTGTTTCATTTTGTCTCCCTTAATTCGTCATCTGAAATAGAAACATTGATGGTGGACAGCCTAACAAACTCAAGTCTATTTCAGAGTAGTGGAATACCCAATATAATGAACAGACAACTCGACCAAGTCTTCAATTCCGATTCGGATAACTGTGTCGTTTATAGGAGTTATCATCTTCTTTCCACCCTAGACCGCCTTCATCCGCCCTTATCAATTATATACTCTTATGTAAACGGCAACACATGTATCGATTCGGAAAATTCATTTTCATTTTATTTTAGAAGAGCCGACTTTAACAAACTTAAAAGCCTTATCAGCAACATTAACTTTGATTTTATTGCTATCAACTTTCTATTCGTTAATTTTCTCCTGCTTTACCCTATCGGTTCCATATTCCTTCCGAAAAGACTGCATGTATAACAAGGAGTTGAGCTCTCTCCGCAATAACAGAAACAAGCTGTGGCACAAATTCTTAAGAACTCGATCTGATTCCGACTTCACTAACTATCGTTTTGTATACAATCGGTTTTCTGGACTTTGTGAGTCCCTTTACATTGAGTCCCTTTACCGCATGCAATTCAGCTTAGTTTCGGACCCCAAATGCTTCTACCAGTTTGTTAATACCAATAGAAAGTCAGACGGCTACCCATCTACTCTCAAATTTCCTAGTGAATCTTCTGCAGACCCAAAAGCCATTGCTAATTTCTTTGCATGTTATTTTAACAAATCCTTTAGTAAGCAAATACCCGAACCCGATCCTAGTTACTTTAGCTATATGAGAAACTGTCCAGATACGTCATCAATTTCGGTAAATATAACAACATCTTTGGTTTCTGAAAACATTACCAAACTTAAAGATGATTTTTCGTCCGGTCCTGATGGAATTCCGGCTATTGTAATAAAAAAGTGTCTAAGCCATCTCGGTCCTCCCCTCGCTGCCCTATTTAACTTGTCTGTTTCAACAGGTACTTTTCCTTTCCTATGGAAGGAATCTTATATCATCCCTGTTCATAAAAAAAGAAGCAAGGCCGAAGTCGATAATTATAGGCAAATAGCAAAACTCTCTTCCATACCCAAACTGTTCGAAAGCATAATCTATCAACAATTGCTTCCGTACTGTAGGCCTTCTATTTGCACAAACCAACACGGTTTTATGAAAGATAAATCCACCACCTCTAACCTAACAGAGTTCGTATTTAGGACGCTTTGTGCTTTAGAAGACGGTGATGAAGTCGATTTAATTTCCACAGATTTCAGCCAGGCTTTCGATAAAATTTCCCCCTCCGTTTGTGGCATGGATCAAATCCTATTCTCAATGTCCAACCCCATCAAAGCAACATCTGGTGTCCCTCAGGGTAGTCACCTTGGACCAATCATCTTTATCCTAACGATTAACGACATAAATCACATTTTAACGAATTCTGATTTTTCTATTTTCGCTGACGACATGAGAATTTCCAAAGTCATATCAATACCTTCTGACTCCCATTGCTTGCAAGATGACTTTAATAAGTTTTCGGTATGGTGCAAGCAAAATTTGTTGGAGCTTAATGTCAGCAAATGTCAAGGGATAACGTATTCCCGCAAACGTCTTCCTCCGCCTCCAAGAAACTACTTTATCTGCGATGAGCCTATTCCCTCCACTACCGAAGTAAGGGATCTAAGAATAATATGTGATAGGGAATTGAATTTTGACTTTATCACCCGCTGGTCAAAAGAGTTTTCCAACCCCTACGTTACAAGGTCTCTGAACATTACTTTTGTAAGGCCTTTTCTGGAATATTGCAGCCAAGTTTGGTCACCCTATAAACAAATCCACATTTAAGGAATCGAAACAGTCCAGCGCAGGTTTATCCGTTTTGCACTTCGTGGTCTACCTTGGGCCGATCCATATGGATTACCTCCCTATGAAAATAGGTTAAAACTAATTGGCATGCATACTCTAAAAAACGGTCGTGAAGTCGCTGATGTACTGTTTATACACCAGCTATTGACTGGAAACATCAACTGCCCGGGGATAACACAAAATATAACAAACAACTACGCCAAAGTCTTCGACCTAAATAGCAGCAAACATGAAATCAAAAAAGCCCTGCTGAATATGTCACGCCGATAACACGTCCCCCAACTAATATTCTCCCTCGCCCCATAAAGTTGTCCGGGGTAGACCCGGGCCAATAATAATAATAACTTTTGAAAGTTCGATATCCGATACTGATTCAAGCTTCAGATTCATATTCTGATCAGCCGTTAAATGAAACGCATGGAAAATAATGTACTAGATCTTTGTCTGAGTTTAGGAATATAAGCAGTAAAAGATGTGTAGCTCCGAAGAATTTGCAATCGAGTTCAAATATTTAGATTGCGAAGCAACTTACAACAAATTCAAACGCCGAAACATATACAAGTCGAGCAGGGACACATATAAATGGGTGACAGTGAAATTTGCAATAGGTAAAAGGAGAGATTTAACGGTTACATACCGCGGAACTCCCGCAAAGTACTATTTCTACTGATGTCTCGCATGAAGGGCGAAATAAGTAAATCATCCAGGTAAGTGGAGTCAGGTCGGACGACGTTCCCCTCGAAGTATGGGCTGCGATTGGAAAGCTTGAACTAAAATGGCTTTACATCTTCCTCGGGAAATAAAAAACAGACAACCTGATACTCGTACTTGCGGAGCCTTATCGTGAAGTTGACATGAGGAACTGCAACACTTATAGACAATAGAGTTCTCAGTGTGTACAAAGCTTGCTGCTTTTTAACGTCGTACAAGATTGTCTATTATAAAAAACAGAACATTGACGAATCTAGAACAGTTTTGCCGTAGTTCCGAACCATAGGCGTCAGTTTAATTAGAGCTTCCGATGTAAATTCTTTAAATTTGAAGTAAACAGTGGAAATAAGTATTTTTTTTTATTGAAGAATCGAAATATGGGTAAAAAAATGGTTAAATATTGAAGAAAGAGCTAAAATAGACGCTTACTTCGGAGAAGGTTTTTCCGAGGGCGAAATTGGCCGTAAAATCAACCGAAGTGAGCATGTTGTTCGGAACTATTTAAAAAAATCAGGAATCCTATGGCTCCAACTATCGGGGAGGATCTGTGACAGCCGTTTCAGCATATGATGTAAGACGAATTCAAAGATTAGCATCGAATTCGGCTCTTTCAACATCTAAAATCGGGGTATTAGCGGAAGTAAATGCCAGTAGAAGAACAGTTCGTCGCGTGATTCTAAAAGCTCAACATTTAAAATACAAAAAGCTTTAAAAAAAAGCCACCACTTAAATCCCCGAGCCTTTTGGTCCTCTCCAGTGGATATTCCAGCAAGATAATGCGCCCATTCATAATCCTCGGGTCGTTAAATCCTTTATGGAAAAAGAAAATATCGAGTTATTGCCGTGGCCTCCATATTCTCCGGATCTAACATTATCGAAAACGTTTGGGGCTGGCTTACTCGCAAGGTTTATAAAGGCGGAAGACAGTTCACAAATAATGATGATCTTAGTTCAGCAATTAAAGCAACATGTGCTGAGCTCTTTATATGAATCGCTAAAACAAAGAATTTTTGAGGTGATTTTACACTCTGGCGGCAGTACTAAGTACTAACACTATCTTACCATTTTCGAGTAAAATAAAGACATTAATGCCCCTATTCTGATTGTGATGTGGTCACAACTCACGAATGTCTGTGATGCGAAAATTGTGATGCTTGTCTTGTGAGATTTCTTGTGAGCATTCATCTGTTTGGTATTTTGGCCAATACCTCACAATAAATAGTTACCACGGTGTGGTGAATTCATTATCCTGTTTGTGAAATAAATAATAAAATAACGAAAAATGGCGAAAAAATTTGATGAAACAATCATCGGTTAATGGAAAGCATCGTTCCTTTCCTGCAAATTCCGTAGAATTTTTTTACGTCCATCTATCATTTTATTCGTTTATTTCACTCACTCCTCCTTTTTTTCAAAATTAAAAATGTAGCCTTTATTCTTCTCTTGTGACCAGCTTATGAGCTGCTCAATAGGACATCACAATTTTGAGAGTTCATGTGATGCTCACAACTTATGAGGTTTTGGTTAGAATACGAAAACCTCACAAATTGTGGCACACCTCGCTCTTGTGAGGTTGTTGTTACATATGAAGCATCACAGAGGTATGGCAGAATACGGGCATGAAAAAAAAATAACTGTATGTTTAGAAGATTGTTTTTCTCTCATATCTAAGGTGCGTCTAATCAGTTGAACAGAAAAAAAAGTTCTTGTTTTACGCTATTTAAAAAAAGGGTAAAACATTAAAGTTTTTGTTCTCTCTCCAATTAAAAATTTACATTTATCTGATCAGTATTTACTACTTTCTCTTCTGGACCAATTTGTTTCTTCCTGGGATTTATATGTATCAAAATATTTTATGTTGATGAAAACATTTTTGGTGCGTCTAATCTGATGAACAGCACTGTTGTTATATCGTAAGCCGAAAACCCTACGTCTCTTAGGTAAACCTTAAGGGCTGAACAGAATGTGAATCTGTATCTCGAAGTTGAATAGCACCCAACTGTATCTCGATGTATTGAACTTTTGAAAGCTCGAAATCAGATACAGATTCAAGCTTCAGATTCACATTCTGTTAAGCCCTTTAATTTGTGAAGTAATAGATCATTGTTCTACCACTTCACTGAAAGGCGTACAATCTGGCATCGTGGATATGAACTTCTAAAATTATCAAGAGAAAGACTGGAAATTCAAGCACCACATGCGAACAAAAAAAAAACACCTTCTCGTACATAAGTACCAGAGAAATAAATTTGGTGTGGAAATACCGTATTTCGTAATTGGTAGACACAATAATGAATGTACTCGTAAGTTTATACGCCCGCCTATCCCGGGAACATAACAGGATGATGTCTCTCACTAATCATTACCACATGAAACAAATACCTATTAATCAGAACTATGTATTGTAATTAGTTCCTCAATGTCAGGTATAAATTAGATTTTTTTTGATATACCTGTATAAATGTTTGGAAAGGACCTTACATATTTTCATTCAAACGGAAGGCCACACACCACTACCTCGTTCTCAGAAATTTCAATTTTAGTTTAACGAAAAAGGAGCAATATGGCACCTAGGGGCAGGCTTGGAAGGTCTAGAAGGATGCAAAAGTATCAACGGACTGATTTCAATCCGCTGGGAGTTTCAGCAATGTCATCTCTTGGTACACCAATTGTGCGCATCGAAAATCACAACAGCCAAGTACTGTCCTGTGACTTTCATCCAACTGGAAACTATATTGTGTCATCTAATCTAAATGGCCAAATAAGTAAATTTAAACATTTCAACTTTTTACTTTTTCCTATTTAATATATATCTTTTCTTCCTTTAGATGTTTGCGATATTTATGGAACATTTTCGAAAATGTTACTAATGAAAGGACACACTGGAGCTGTGTTACAAACACATTTCTCTACTGATGGATTTGATATTTATTCATGCTCTGCTGATCAAACTGTTGGCATTTGGGATACCTTCAAAGGATTTAGGAAGGCTAAATTTGAAGGTCACACTGGCGTCGTGAATGCCGTGCATGCAACGAGAGTCGGATATCCACTGCTTAGTTCAGGGTCCTCCGATGGTACGGTGCGTATTTGGGACACACGCGAAAAGAAATCTGTTCTTACTTTTGTCAGTGGCGCTGATGTTACAGCCACGAGCTTTAATCAATCAGGAGAATACCTTTTTGCTGGTGGAATTGATGGAGATATAAAAATTTGGGATATGCGAAGAAGGCAATTGATCTACAAGCTCAGAGGACACCAGGGTACAATTACTGGGATGTCTTTGTCACCTTGTGGAAGGCTGATGCTTTCGCATTCAAACGATGATACTCTTCGAATTTGGGATATAAGTCCGTTTATTGAATATGAAAGAACTATCGGTATTATTCCATCAAACCAGAAAGGTGTAGGAAATTTATTACGTTGTGCCTGGTCGAAGGATGGCAAATTGATTTCAGCTGCTACCTCATTGCGAGATGTTTTAGTTTGGGATCCTATAACTGGTGTTTTAATGTATGAGCTACCAGGCCACGAAAAAAGCATCAATGACGTTGCTTTCCATCCAAAGGAGGCCATTATTTTATCGGCTTCGAATGATCAACATTTGTTCTTACATGAGCTCTACGATCCAATTGAATCGGATTAATTCCAATATACTCGCACGTGTACAATACACACTTTTGAAAAATTTTCGAATTAAACATGAGGTTGAATTCTCATTTAAAAAATATATTTATGATACTATATTGTTGTATTAATAAAAAATACTAGAAACAAGGTTTTGTTAAACTTTTTGTCACATTTGTATATTGATACATATGTATATTACAAGTAAAAAGAAAGTAAAGAAAAAACATAATAAATCATTTAATTTGCGGAAATAAAAACTTAAATGTTGTTTTAATTTTTGTTTTTTTGGAATTTAAGGATTTGATTTATAGCTGGCTCCGGAGTATCTATATAAAAACGAACTGAATTTAGTGGCCTTTAAATAGTCACTGAAGAAAATGTCTTTGATATTTTGTGTCCGTAGGATGGTTTTCACCGATAATTTTCTTAATCTTAATTGATTGCGGATTTCGATTTATAACTTCCAGAGACAGGTGATGCAAATCTTAAGGGACTGGCATTTAATCGGGCCGCTATTACTGTAACTAAGGAAAGATTTCAGATGGACTGGCGGCCAGATAATGTGGGAAACTTTGACGTAAGGCGACTACAATCGTCAGATTGCTATAAATTTGGTGACCACACTTACTTGCACCCAAACAGGAGGCGTTACATATAATGCTGTTTAGGAAGAGGAATGCTGCTGTTAACACGTGCATATCTTCAAATGAGAAAAGCCAAACAAAGCTTAATGTTGTCTCTGAATGGAACACGAGAAAACCGAAATAGACGTACTAAGTGAATGCGTGGCTTTATGCGCCATAAAGAAAAATATCTTTCTTAAATAAATCTAAGTAACTGAGGGACTGCAGAGTATCTCTTTCTGAGTGTTTCTCAAGTTTATTATTACAATAATAAACAATAGATCTTTTAGGCCGTATTTGGCACAATAATAAAGGAATCAGCTAATTTTGACTTCCGAAAATGCGCCATTTCCCTTTTTCGTTAAGTAACGTGTACTTCATCTATTGCAAATTTCGTTATGTCAGTTAACAGGTGCTCTTGCATTATACTTCAACGATTTAATATCTTCCAATTTTTTTTTTTCAATTGCAATCTTCAAAATGTAAGATCAATTTTTCGCATTTCGTTGTCGCCCTTTACTCATTGTGAGGTTACCTCTTCTAAATACATTTGCGATGCTTGTACTGATACTTTTTTGCAACATTCATGCCTTAACTTATGATTCACTTGATCGGTTTCGCTATTTCCACGGTACTCAGCAATGCTTGAAAGGCTTGAATTTCAGTTCCATACCAACATTTCGTCTTATCATTCAAACGTCATGTTTCTTTATAAGTGGTGTTTTTTAAAGCCAGTACTAACTTTAATTTTGCACAAAATGTCATGTACCTTTCATTAAACAGCCATTTATTTAAAATATAATTCCGGCCGTATTCGTTGTCGACAACTTGAATACATTTGGCTGCCAATGTGTCGATTGTTGTTGGTTTATTAGCGTAGGCTATCGACTTTACGTATCCTCAAAGCAAATAATCAAAAAGCGTCAAACCCCAAGATCTGCGAGTTCAATTTAAAGGTACATTACGCGAAGTTATGCATTAATCGAAGGTTTCCTTCAATAAGTCGACTGTTTCGTTTGCTGTATTGCAAGTAGCGCCATACAGCGGTGGCTCCACCAGACTGCAGGGCACCAGACTGTGCATTTTTCAGGATGTATTGTATGTATGTATTGGTATTTTAATAATTTCATGTGGATTATCTTCTCTCCAAATGTGACAATTTTGCTTATAGACATACCCATTGAGCCAAAAATGAGCCTCATTGCAGAACACAATTTTTCTATAAAACAGCAGATCCAATTCCAGTTGATTTTATATACATTAATCAAAATTTCGATGCAAACGATGGTCATTTAGCTTCAAATCTTGCACGATCTGAATCTTGTAAGCCTTCAAACCAAGATTTTTTATAAAATTTTCCATTAAATGTACGGACAAAGTTCAAGATGTTGTGAACGGCGTCAAATCGATAAACTTTGATCATTTTCAACATTCAAGTCAGTACATACTGTTCTCATATGTCTGTGTACCACTGCATCGTCCAAAGAAAACGTTGTTCGAAAATGGACAGCAATACGGCCAATAACGGTTGTAGATAGTCGATTATGTCTGGTGTAGTATGGTGTAGGTGCTCCATAAGGTTGGCGCACCGAACTACAATATGCATTTTTAACGAAATTTCTAAAAGTATATCATCACGATTAAATTGACAGTTTGCAATCTGACAATTCGTTCGACAGATATGTGTCTGAATTTAGTACTGGGTAAAAAAAAAACACCCTTTATTCACATATAAAGGTATATATTTTGAAATACTGAGAACGGTTTATTCATCCAATTCAAAGATGTCCCTTACCTTTCTCTTGCGCTCAGTTCTTTCTCTTGGTTTATTTATGATATTTTGAAGCCATTCTAGTAAATTGAGTGCTTCTTTCCTTGTTTAAACAGTCTGGGTTTATTTTCTCGACTGAAGGCGGTTTTCATTCATTATTTTCTGGTTTCTCTACACAAAATTCTATCAGCAAAGACAGGGCGTGTGATTTTCATATGTTTAGTATGGCATACATGACATACTTTTTCCAGTCTAGACTTAGGAGATGAGTTAAGATACACCCTTATTTCGAAGATCAGCTATTGACGATTGATAGAATTTGTCAATTGAAATCGAATTTGGTATTGTGAAAATGAATTGATACAATATTGTGCTATTGTGAATGTCTTCAAAATATTTCCATTATTGCCAATGGCGACGTGCGTCTGACAAAAGTTTGTTTATATATATAGAAGAAAATCACAAAATTAATGAAATTAAAACTTTCGGGGTCTTGAAAACAAGATTCAAATGCAAGGCAACACAAATCACTAATGTTTGTGCAGCACTGCATAACATATGCATTAAATACCGTGTTGAATCTCCCAGAAGAAGAAAATATTGAATATGCACCGGATGATAGCTTTCCAAATAGTGATCAAGATATAGAATCTTTCAACGATGATTTCAATGAAGGCCGCCGAATAAGAGACTCCATTTTAATTTTTTTAATTTTCAACTTCAGTTTGGCTTTTCTATCCCTTTCTTTGTTCTCTTTATTTTCCTTTTACAGCTTCATTTTTTCCATTTTACCTTTAATTTTCAGAATTTCTTCCTTTTCGTCTTTGGCTCTTTGAAGTTTCTCTTTTGAACAATATTCAATATTGCTCATATATATTTTTTTAATATAAATATTAAGCATATTTTCGTGGTAATTTATTTTATTAGCAGTTTGGATTTCTAAAAACGATATACGATAGTCTTGTAGTTTTCCCTTCCGAGAAGTTATTTTCTTCTGCTGCTCAACATCAAACGGAACTGGGTCAATCTGATCTGCAGATTGTTCATTTGCCGCGTCTTCACTTACATTGGAAATGTTAATATTCTCCAACTCAAAGTGTTTTCCAGGTGGATTAACGTATGTATTCAGTTTTAAAAATCTAATTACAGCTTCTTCCAAAACGCTAAAGTTGTGAATTCGATTTGGGCCACCACCAATGGTTGTTGTTTCGATTTTGTTTTCTGTTTTTTTCTTTTATATTCTGCATTTTAGGTCGATCCATACTCTCTGCTACTTTTCTGAAGTTCGTTCTGGAGGCCCTAAGCAATGTTCGCCCACTTTGTACCAGCTCCAGCTTTGGAACAAAATCCCTTGGCGCGTTCAACATTTTCTTCCATCAACTGGACTAATCTACACAGCTGTTTTTTTGTTGCTTATTACTTTTTGAGACCTTTGGAAAAAAAAAAAAACTTTTATCACTTATAACACTACAAAACTCACATTTTTGTAATTTTTTTAGCAAGCATCAACTCATCGACTATAAAATTGCGATTGAAAGAAAAATTTATAAATGAGAAGAAAATCTATGAAATTTTTTTTTCACAACACCTATTTTTTCAATCACAATTCGCAATTGGTACAAATTCTCAGTTGATCAACAATCCATTGATAGTTGACAGTCGCAATATCATATAGTAAAATTGATTAAAAAATTTAAATTATTGGTTGAAAGTTGATCTTCGCAATAAGGCTCATATGCTCCATATCCAATTATCATCTGATTTCTTAAACAGCGCGGTAGTTAAGACATCAGGTCCAGCAGCTTTGTTAGACGTACGCTTGGAATGGCTGTTCTGACATCATCTTGGTCTATTACTTATGAAGAAGAATGTTATATCAATATTACACACCCATAATCAATTTCTTACTTTAAGGCCGTTTTCGAAAACGTCATCTGCATCAAATTGGAAAACGACATTATAAATCACACTGCAATTGCAGTATGTTCAATAATGCACATTTGTAGGGCAGATATTTATAAACATCGCATGAGATGCAAATAATCAACCAGAAATTTGCGCTGCGCAATAAAATGAATTCGAAAATTTCTTGATCGATATAGTTAGAGGAATCTCGTGAACAGTAAGGACATGCATAAAATCGTTTATCTCCTTTCGTAACGTAAATTTTCTTATAAAAACAGTACCAGAATATTAGTGTGAATGTACTCTCACTTACATTTTCCAACACAATTTTCTTTTTTACTCGGGAACAGCGTGAAAGAATAAAGATGTAAGTAATGTTTACCAATAAATGTTGAAATTTAAGTACTTATTTCATCACATGTCAAATGTTACAAATCAAAAACAGTTCGAAATACTGATAGATCTGATGGAAAAGTACTCAGATATCGCTGCTGGATAGACAAAAAAAACTGAAAGAAAATGTACGAGAAATTTGGACTAGTATAGAAAACGAGCTTAATGCTGCTGGGCCACCTAAGAATGGCAGAAGGTAAATACTGTTAATAAATTCTTTTGCGACGTTGTACCTATAAAATACATATGTACCTTCGGCGAAGAAACGCAAGCATGCAGTTAGCTTCACCATTGGAGAAAGTGCGAAGGATTTTTTTATTTATGGCAATGAATGTGAAAGCAGCTCTAACGAGTATTTAAACATTGGCTTGTTTTGTGGTAATATCAATGAAACCTTTAAAATTAAAAATATTTATACATATTTCAAAATTGTTTCGATACATTTTATCTAACAGAGCTTGTGGTAGTTCCAAAGGATTTAATCTATCTCCTTAACCCTTTCTGATGGATGTTTGTTCAGTTGTCTGCATTTCCTTGTTTTCTTCGATCGACAATATTAATGCAACACTTCTTAACATTTTAATCAATTTAAAAATCACACTAGACTGTGTTTTTGTAAAAAAAAAAAAAACATTCAAGAAACAGAACTGCCACGAAAATTTGTTTATCTTCAATGAAGTGTTCTGTCAAAACGATGGCGATGGCGTGATAATTAGCTCATTGGACTATTACGCAGACAATCTGGGTTCGATTCCTGGCTGGCTCACCAACAATTTTTCAAATCGCCATCACCCTTTCGGCGGGCAATGGCAAACTCCCGAAAGTAAAATTGCCTACGAAAAAGCTTCTAAGGAGTGCCGTTCGGACTCGGCGATAAACCGTAGGCCCCACTCAGATGTGACAAAAATGAAAACATGAGCAACACAAATGAGTGTCAAGCAGCTAGGCCATGGCCCATACCGGGCTGCCAGCGCCAGTGTTTTTTTTTTTTTGTATTATGGCAATACTGATTCCGACGGAATGGTATTCCGATGGAGATTCACAATAGCGGGATTTTTTCCCCGGGAATAAAATCATTCGGGGGAATTAAAATTCCGCCGAAATTCATGATAGGGCTGAAGAAGACCAACAATAGAAAACAACGTTTGCAGTTGGAAGTTCAAAAACCTAACCTATGACTATTATAGAACGCACGTTCACAATATGCAATTTATCTCTTAGAAGCCTAATATTTCTGGCCCAGAAACCATCGAGCTCAGATACGAATATTTCTATCTGCTCCGAAATAACTTCTGGAATGTGCAAACAAAGTATCTGGCGATGTAGCATACCCATATACGTTCACTCAAAGGACATTTTAAAAGCAACAAAAAAAAACAAAAAACAAACGTTTGTATTGATTTGCCACTATTGCATTGTATTTATTTGTTATGTTTTTATTTCCTTTATTATCTGTTGTCCTTTAGCATAACCTTATTTTATTATTTTACTTTTTCATATAATATAATATTTCTACCTAAATATATAATACCAATATAAACGCATTTGTTTTCCACATACGCACTGAATAATATTACAAAAAAGAACCTAAACACTTTGAATTTTATTCGTTAATAGCATTTTAATTCATTTTTTTGATAAATTAGCTATTTTGGAGTTAATTGGTTGACTTGTATTTATTTATGAAAGTGATTTGTGTTTAAATTTTTTTATTTTTGCAATATAAAAATATACATACATATACAGCTAATTTGGGAGTTTCATTTTTATTTTCCTATAACAAGTTTAAAAGTAACATAAACAAATTAAAATTTAAACAAAATAGAAAAATTGGTTATTAACCAGAGTATTTGATAATGAAAGAACAAAAATTAATAATAGCAACAATTTCAATTGAAATATAAAAAATAAATCAGATACCCTTTAAGGATTTGCACACGTTATTTTAATTTGTTGTTAAGTTTACATAATTTATAATACATGAATTTAGCGTATAGTGTAGTGTTTTTAATATTTAATTTAAACAATTAACTTTCTTTTAAATATCATTGATTATAAAGAAGAACGAATTCTAGCGTAGCTTTATTGCATACAGAAGGTTCCCTCTTTTTATTTACACTATCCAAATAAAACAATTTAAAAAAACAATAATTAAAAAGATATTTTTAATTAAGGAAAAGATAGTAGAAGCTTAGTTACTATAGGGAATTATTGCTCAAGAACGGTCACCTCAATTGGTGGAATAAATTTCCATGCATGTTGCTGGCTTTCGTGATAGCTGGCGAAATTTTGATGCATTGCTTGATCTAATTGACTATTTGTATGCGTTACATTATGTTTGCCTTGTATAGGTAAAGAACGGCACTGGATATTTGTTTTATATATACCGGGAGTAAAAAAAATAACGGTACACTCGTAATTAACTTTTTCATTCTTTTGCAGCAATTCAATTGATGTTCTAAAAAAAACAAAACCATTAGTAGAAATGAAAAGTGACGTCAACTATGATAGTACAACTTACTGATTTTGACCAGACATAGCAACATCAAGATTATAGTTCTCAAATCCGTTTTTGTAGTCTTGATAAAATTGTATTGTCAATGCTAAATGCTTAAGAGGTGTCACTGATTGATTGCATACCGTCACACTAAGGGTAACGCTATGCCCAGCAGTACAGACAACTTCTGATTGTGGTTGCACTGGTGTATTTTGAATTGCAACAGCTTAAAGAAAATAAATTGATTAATAAATAAAAAAATTGAATATATGATTTGAAGTGTCTTACTCCATTGCAGAGGGGCAACTGTTGTAAGGTCAATCATGGCGGGGGTTAATGTGATTCCCTTCAAAGATGCTATACCCTGTATTTCCGTCCCGGTTAAGAGCCAACTAATACTAACACGTTCAGCAATATGATCCGAACATAACTTACTAATTACATCGCTATAAGAAAGCTGAGCATTCATATGAACTAATGGAAGTAAAAGTAGAAAAAAGATATTACAATGAATTAGTTCAATATGTCAACTTTAGCTAAATAAACGGATTAATCCATTGCAGACAAATATTGAAGATACAATTAAAACGCATGTCCCTAATTTTTTTTAATAATATACTCTTAAAGTTCTTGAATTTAAAGGATTGTATAGATTGTATAGAAAAACACTTCCTGTAATTTTAGGTTTAATCTAAAACAAGCATGACGCTTCCACAATTTGAGCTACCTGTAACGTCCGGAAAACTATGCTTTTAAAAGATATCTTATCTTGTAGTATTAGTGTAATTTTAATCTAAATACAAATACAAGTACCTCATACAAAGTCCAGGAGGCCTGACTCCTATGGTACCGCTTTGAAGTCCTGGCGAGACTGCCGGAGGTACATGCCGCTCAGCAGGAGCATATGATCGGCCGCTCATAATGCAATTACAAATAATTTAGGAATTCGATATAAATCATACAAATGATAGTTAAAATATAAGCAGCACTCATCTGACGAAGTGACCTAACTATGTGATATTACATGTGTGTCATGAAGAGATGTTCTGCAGCTAATTTAATTTTTTTTTTTTTACAATTCAAACTCGCCACTCTGAGTTGTCTTTTGATCGTTTTTATTTTATTCCAATTAACCAAAATGTGTTTTTATACTGACATCGAGGGCAGAAAGTTTATAACATACATAATTGGAAAATAATTTCTTCCTCTTCCTCGTTCAGCTCTAGAAAGGGGGACGTTTTAAGGACGACGAATGAATTGGCATACATACTAACTCTACAGCGATATGTGATGATTCCCATTAAAGTTCCAAATCTGTCTGGTTAGGTTGCGGTTATATCATTTGAACAATATTGTGGTAACCAAGCAGGCTGCGAATGTCGATATTGATATTAACCATCTCATATTATGATAGCCAACAATCTAAAACTTCCCACGACGTTATCAAAAGCGAGCCCAAAGATTTTGTAGTGGATTGACTACCGGTGAAAAAGATTTTGAAAAATATCACAGTCCCTTTTAGTCAAGAGAATACTTTTAAATGCCAAAATACTGTCTGCGTTATGGTTTGAAAGGCAACAATCCTACCGTCAACTACCAACTGTCGAAGCAAGCTGCGTCATTAAGTTTGTTCGTGACGACCATTGAAAGCAGGCAATCTTGTGAATTTTGACAAAAATGGAAAAAACGAAACCTGATGTGTTCATAAAAGGTTTGATGTCTAAAGTATCGCACAAGTATCCATTCGTTTAAGAAATAAAAAAAATTCTTGCATTTATGTGCGCTTTTAGAATACACCTTACTTTGTTTCTAAAGGAGAAAATTAATGACTTTTGGTATACGTCTAGATTCAATTTTCCTTAGGAACAGAAGGATTTTCCTAATTCGATATCATCAACAGTATGACAAAAGTATAGTCGTAGGAGAAGCGAAGAAACCAGTTTACGTCCAGTCGTTGGTAACGACTATCGTGAAATATGCCCTACAGTTAAAGAAGTCTAACAAAAAAAAACAACACTATGGCGCTAGCAGCCCGGTATGGGCCATGGCCTAGCTTCTTCACACTCATTTGTGTTGATTATGTTGTCATTTTCGTCACATATGAGCGGGGCCTACGGTTTATCGCCGAGTCCGAACGGCACTTAGAAGCTTTCTCATAGGCAATTTTACTTTCGGGAGTTTGCCATTGCCCGTCGGAAGGGTGATGATGAACCAAAAAATTGTTGGCGATGCCGTGGATCGAATCACGGACCCTATGCGTGATAGTCTAATGAGCTAACCATCGCGCCATCGCCACCATTAAAGAGGTCACCCTCGTTCAAAAGTCGGATATGTGTTCATCACCACATCTTACAGATCAGATCAATTGAAGCAAACTCCTTATAAATTGATGTTTTGATGCTAGGAATACTTCGATATGTTTGCTAACATCGGGTATCCGTCACATTTTAAGTTGAATCGTTGATTTCCCATGACAACGGTGTGCAAGTACACCTCCTAGTTTTTTGTCGTTCAAAACAAGCTTGTTCTTTCCATACACTAGTTTTGCAAATTTTTATAGAAACTTTTTGGCATAAAATATAATCAGTTGCAGAATTAAAGCCGTTGGAAAACTGTTTGAATTTTTGAGAGCTCACTTTGGATTGACAAAAGTTTTAGATCAGTGAAATACGAGAATTGTCTGAAAAGTTTCCGACCGCAACTTAAAGATAGCGGCACTCGTCAATAAAAGCTAGTGAATGCTAGTTTCAGTCATTTTGGACGCGCAGTTTTTAGTTGACAGTCGATATGAGTGTTTGAAGAAACGTGTTTGTTACATATTTAATCAAGATTTAGGCATGAGAAAGCTGTCCGCGCGTTGTGTGCCGCGTTTGCTTACGTACACCAAAAACGTGTTCGAATGAACATTTCCAACGCTCTGTTGGCGCAGTTTAGGCGCAATAAATCCGAGTTTTAGCGCCGATTAATTACTGTAGATGAAACTTGGATACACCATTATACGCCCGAAACAAAAATTCAGTCAAAACAGTGGACTGTAAAGGTGGAGCCGGCTCCAAAAAAAAGCAAAAACTGTTTTTTCGGCTGGGAAAGTGATGGCGACTGTTCTTTGGGATAGTAAAGGAGTTATCTTAATCGATTATCTTCAAAAAGGAAAAACCATTACAGGGGCATACTACGCATCATTACTTGCCAAGCTGAAGGCAGAAATTGCGGAAAAACGGCCACATTTACAGAAAAAGAAAATCCTGTTTCACCAAGACAACGGGCCGTTTCACACCTCAGCGGTTGCCACGGCGAACATCCATGAGTTACGGTTTGAACTGCTTGACCATCCGCCTTATTCTAGCCCCAAGCGACTTCTTTTTGTTCCCTCATCTGAAAACTGCGCTCGAAGGACAGAGATTTTCGTCAAATGAGGAAGCAATCAACTTCGTGAACAATTATTTTGCAGAGAAAAACGCCAAATACTATTTGGACGGGTTAGAAAGATGGGAGCATCGCTGGGAGAAGTGTATAGAGTTACAAGAAAACTACTCGTATGTAGAAAAATAAAACAAAATTTTAAGAAAAAATGTCTTGTATCATTGTTCGGTCGGAAACTTTTCAAAAAACCCTCGTATTCCAGTATCGGGAGATGGTAACGTAATCTATTAAGAAAAACGACGTTTTTGAAACCACACAAAGAGAGGGATTTCGACTTACAATAAGAGGACATCGGCGCACTACCAAAATGTTGTATCATGACGATATTGACAAAATGCGGAGTCACTGGTCCATAGTAAGAGACAATCACTCACTAAAAGAAGAATTTTCTTCGCATAAGCAACGACATACAGTCCAAATAATTTTTTTTCAGAATCAGTCTTAGGTTATTAAATACTGGAAATGCATCGAATTCGCACTAATCCAAACTTTCTACTCATCAACATTTAAACTACTACTCACCTTCATCCTTCGAGCGATCATCATTCTTAAATAGAGTTTCTAAAGAACACCTGTCCACTGGAATGGGCACCCGACAGCTCTCCTTAGCCTCGATTAGAATGTTTTTATTATTAGTGTAATTGAGCGACATCTCCTGAGCAGTTAAATTCGATACGTCCAATACGAGATAGAATTGAAAAGGACTAAACAAAAGGTAATCAAAATTAAAGAAAAATATTGTAAAGATATACTGAAATAAATTACGTTTCAGCTGGCAGCACATCCCAACTAGTAATTTGAGCACTGGGCAACAATTCCACATTAAAAGATATTGCACACTGACGACAATATCCTTCCCGCATTGCTTCTCCACCTGAATATTTAATACGAAATTGCGCTTCAACATGCTGACCGATGTTGTTATTGGACGGCTGTGGTAGGCTTAATGTAGCCAACGAAGATTGTCCACCGGAATGTGAGGAGCGAAAACTCGATGTATGCATATCGTTACGTCTCACTGAATTTGAATGGTGATGCGGTGTTGGTGAACTAACACGACTTGGTAAACTAGTTTGACCCGATGATAGCGTTGAGTAACCTAAACTCTGTGGCCCATCATGATGAACACCGGTAAACATTGTACTACTAGAGTGTACAGACGCAGCACGTCCACTCAAAACTGGACAAATGAAGTCAGCATCACCGAAAATACGCACCGGAAAATCGGTAGTACTTTTCGGTGGTATTGGTAGCTTTGCTTGCAGTTCTTCCTCGTCAATATGAAAAATTCTCGACTGAATATTTTGATCTACATTTGAACTGATCAGTATTTCTAAGTGTTCCACTGGTAATGGACTGTCATTTATTATAGTTATTGTACAGACTGATGTCTCTCCATTATATAGTGTAAGACTGGCCGATGTAATGACAGTTTCTGAGTTGGCTAATGTACAAAAAGTCGCTGTCTGTGGCAGAGATGTTTTGACACTTATTCGCGGCAATGCTGGTATAACATCAATCAGATAATTTTGGGGAAAGTTTCGATTGCGCATATGTTTCAGACGACAATTTGATTTAACACCCAAAGTGTGGGTGCTATAACCTTGTATTTCTAACTGACCCACCTCGATGGGGGTTCCATGTAGAGTTATTGGTGTTGGAACCGATGGCTGAAGTTTGACTGTTTGCGGAAGTGCCTCAAAAACAATGCCGTTTGTAAGCAATCGCATATCACAAATTTGTAACTCAAAGGGAAGGGGATTGCGAACCTTAACTGTTATTTCACAAAGATCATTCTGCACCCAAAAGAATGCTAAAAACACCAAAAATAATAGGTAGACGAAAATCAAATCATTTTTCCACAGAGCGCTGCGAATTAAATTTACTTACAAATTTTGTTTTTGTCTTTTTTCTTTTCCCGTCTATCAATAGAACTAAAATGAATGGGAGTGAACAAAAACGGTCCATTATCAGCTTTGATGGCCTTAATTTGTTGTGGTCGCAAATGTGAAGGTAAGTCCTTTAGTGTTAGTTCCAAACAATAAGGAATATCTGTCAGATTAGCTGGAGGTATTACTGTACCATTCTCAAGCACCAACGGAACTGGAGAACCCTCACATTGAGCGCTCAATTTCTAAAGAAAAGAACCAAACAATTTAAAACTCTTGGTATTGTCTAAAAAAAAAAAGGAGAAACCATTTTTAACTCACTTGCAAATCTTGAGCCATTTTTTGTTGCTCAACAGGCGTCATATTATCCCACTGCGTTTGCAATAAAAACGTCATGTGTCTTGTTGCTAGTGCTGGATGGCCTAACCGGCCAGCTGCAGTTATTAAAAATTGCAATTGCTCGATTTGTAATGTTGGCCATCCAGCGTTATTTTCAATCACTTCCAATGGATCTAATGAGAGTAGGTAACCAGGAAAACTCTCCAACATAAGACGATAACTCTGACCCCACTCAGGATTCTGATGACCAGCTACATGCTTCCAGGCAGACATTCGCTGAAAGAATGCTGCCTTTCTTCTATATCCGATCTGGTGATACAAATCTGTGATTACTTCGAATCTTTTTACACGATCTTGGTCACTCATGTTAAGATTTATAGAAAGAATATTCTGCAGAAACATTGTCACGTCCAGATTTTTATTCTGTTCTATGCAAATGCGTGCTGCTTTCAGAGCTGCTTCGGTTTCCACAACTGCGGCATGCCTATACTTACTGTAGTTAATAATTGCGTTCCGATAATTCACCGATATCTCGTCGGGCTTCAAAATATAAAGAGGTAAATCATTACGACTTGCTGCCATCGATGTTGACGACGACAAAGATGATGAATTTGACGATGACGATGTTAAAATTGATGAAACCGACGATGTGGATGATGAATTTGACGTTATTTGTTCTCGAGGTTGATCACTTGAATGCTGATTCTCAAGTATTACCTTTTTGGTAAGATCACTTGCACGCCATTTCTCTGGTGTTGATTTCAATGGCGAAGCACCTTCCTGCAGGCTAGCATTCCGATGCAAAGTTTCGATTTCACGTAACTGGGGATAGAGAAGAATTGCCGATGCAGCACACAGGCCTTCTTCGCAAGCACCAACCCATAGTGGGTCGCTTATGGCACGTAATGTCTCGCAAGCATTATGATACAGATTTAAAGAATCTCCTATTAAGCCTGCCTGCAATGAGAGATCCGCAAGATTTTTTGTAACACGACCAACAATACGTTTTCGATTGCTGCGTGATTCCATATCAAATCCCACGAAATCTCTTTTCTCAAATGGAGCCACAATCAATTGGTATTTCTCGATTTTTTCATGTGATCTCTCTAAACGTTTCGATTCGAGTACCCAAAACAACGAATTAGCAAATTCAGCAATGTGATTTTCTAAATCCACACAAGGATCATTTTCTCGATAAAGAAATATTCGACTCTTAAAATTTGCCGGAGCAGTAAATTCATCTTGGATTTTTCTTTCCTCTGGCTTTTCCGAAACATTTTGATTGACATTTTCTGATGATCCAAATAGAATCGCTCGCGAGTCATATAGAGTTGTCTCGAAACGACCTTTAAGTGATTCATGCAAACGGCAAAGTTCATTTAATTCGATTTGCTTATCAAATTTTCCAATCGTTATCAATCCGAGCAGTCGTCTATGAGTTTGAAAGTCACCCCATTCATTATTCTCGGCAGGATGATCATGGATGTAACGTAACCAGACGTCACGACAAACTCCAAAGGAATCTGAAAAAAAAATATAAACCGTTTAGACCAGGAAAAATTGTTGGAAGAAAAATAAATTTGTTTCGTCCGAGCAAATACGGCACTGAACAGCACCCAGAATCAGCTTTTAGCTACGAAAATTTACTTTAACTTTTCCTTTGGGGTATTGAATTTATAACAAACAGATTAGGCAAATGAATTCCAGTTCTAATCTTATCCAGCTTCAAAAAGATTTGATGCAAAGCTGAGAATACCATAAGTAATTCGTCATCGAAGAGAGGCCTATATCGACTAATTTCATTGGGCTTTCGTCGGGGTCAGAACGCGTGCCAGAAAGCGAAATTAGTCTTTCAGGCACAGCACACATATTGAATATCGTAAGGAATTTAAGGCTTCCAAAACGTACCTCAAACATTTGTTGGGGAGAAACATTCATATTGTGAATTGGAATCTTCAAAGTACTTGCTGCATACGGGCCAGAGGAAAACATTCCAGGTGCCCTGATTCTGTGATAAGGAAGATGATTAGGTTTTCCAGAAATAAATCAACTGAAGGTAGGGATTTCGCGAGCTGCAAACTATCTAAGAGGTGAACTAAATCCAAACCACAGATGCCTTAACACACTACAATGCTTAACTGAATACCCTAAATTGGCAAGTTTAAGAGACCGTATTACCTAATCCCTCTTGTGAAGAAATAGATCATAAATCAGAAAATTTTCGATTATCTAAGTTCTCCACTAAAGGCCTTTTAAAATCTCAAAAAAAAAAAAAAACACTGTGACGCTGGCAAGCAGACCGGTATGGGCCATCATGGCCTAGCTTCTTGACACTCATTTGTGTGTGCTCATGTTGTCATTTTTGTCACATCTGCGCAGGGCCTACGGTTTATCGCCGAGTCCGAACGACACTCCTTCGAAGCTTTTTCGTAGGCAATTTTACTTTCGGGAGTTTGCCATTGCCCGCCGAAAGGGTGATGGCGATTTGAAAAATCGTTGGTGACCCAGCCAGGAATCGAACCCAGACTCTCCTGCGTGATAGTCCAATGAGCTTACTATCGCGCCATCGCCATCCCCCTCTGCTTCCTTTTATAGTAGTACAGGGGTCTGCCATTAGAGAAATTCACCGAACTAATAAGTTGAAACGTGACAAACAACATACATATATAAGTTCAAGTCATGATGAAACTTTGCTTACTAGAGCACTTCTATAAATTTCTACATCTATTCTGAAAATAGAGTTATCAATCTGAGGCTTGTTCCATAGTACTACACCAAGCATCCTTTCGTTCGCTGGTTTTCAATGAGTTGTAAACCCATTTATCATGAACGATTTCATTATTTCTTAGGGAACGAGGCCGACAACTATATAAGTGAGGACGTAAGGACGACGTGTAACTTCGTTCTTGTGAACTTGACATTTTCTTTTGTGCATTTTAGAAAAATACAATAATAAAATCGCTATTTTCACTGAAGCTAAATGCAGATAAATAGTCAGTAATTCCACTCTCTGATAGCAATTTGATCGTAACGATATTTTAAAAGGGCAAATTCCAATTCACACGGCAAATTAAAAATATCCATCCACGTTACGAAAATAATTATCATAATTATCAATCAATTTTAATTGATTATCTGATTCGAATTCAAAGGAGACATTGACATTAAAGCTTCAAAATCCCTCTATACACCCGACTAACTGAATATTGTAAAGTATGAGGCAAACAAGATTTCATTAACTGATTACAAGTAAACACCCACCTGTTATCTTTACATTATTCACTTTTCTCACACGATCAAATATTCGTTGTAAAGAACGTGGCTTTGCATCTCCGATACCACGCAACAACACTAGCAGACAGCCGTGATGATAAGCGCACTGTTCGTAATCGGGGCTAGACATTACAGGCTCCCCGGATCCATGCGACAACATATAACTAACCGAGGATCTCATTGACAAGTTTCCAGTGATTCAATTGCATTTATTTGCCTTTAATGTTACCTCTTTACTTTATTTATTTACTTATTATTTGTTTTGTTACATGTATAGAAAATATGAGAGAAATTTCTTAGTAGGTATGTATAACTTTGGTAGAAATTGTACAAAATCGCAATTAGACGCCCATTTATGATTGGGTCTTTTATGAAATTAGTTTCGTAATTTAACTATGTACGACGATTGTTTTGAGATAAAGATAACATTTTTTTGAACTTATTGCTATGATGATTTGAAGAAAAAAAAACTCTTGTAATTAAATTTTCACTTAAAGTGCAAATTAGGAAACAAAACACGAAGTAAGAAAAATTTTTCTTCTATTTGCTCCACAAACTTTGACACACAATTCAACTGTCAGAAGGGTCAAATAAATCGTTTGTTTTGTTGTGCAAATATGCACGGTAGTACTAAAATAGTGATGTGCATTTAGAAGGCTACAAAATTGTACTAGACCGTTGAATTTATTCACACTCAACTGAACTTGAGTGACATTTAAACTGAATATCCATATATATATGTATATTTATTTTTGGATAAATTCAGAAAGGATAAAAAGGATTTCGAATATTTCAGGAAGTCAGAAAAGAAACTTTATTGCGCTGTCGTTGACTGTTTATGACAATTTTGCTTTGATCATATTATATCGAATAAGTACCCACCCACTAGAATTCCTACCCACACACATACTCCGTAAAAAAAACCAAGCACAAATTTCAAAACGAGTATCTTTCGGGAAAATGGTAATATCGTTTAATGTACGTCATTGACCGTCGCTTCTTCTTAGGTCCTCAGAGCTCTATTCGAATATTAGGCGCTTACATCGATTTCAAAGCTCTGCTACGAGTTTGAGTTACCTACGTAGTCAAAGTTTTAAGCCCATTTTTGCGTAGGGCGGCATAATCGCATAATCGAAAAAAGTGCTTCTTAAGAGAGTTAAAAAAGTTATGGGCCATTTGGTGCGAGCGCAGCATCCTGATTGTGAGCACGTAAACACCATCAGCCAACCTAATGCTCTTAAAATGCCATAGTCCACCTCAGACTCATCTTTCCTCCAGACAGACTGACCGGGTCTTATCACTTATTACTACAATGAATAGCTGTGCGTAAAGGATGCAAAGTTGTTGGTCTCTAACATGGCACTCACGTTAACTTATAGCGTTTATAAGAGCGCCATATTTCATATCGATTCAAGCTGCCGAACTCATGCAGGATCGTTGAGGTTGGTCGCGACTTATAAGACTTTCGACGGAATGTCGCCTATACCAACTGCCTTGTTATTCCTAAGAGCCCATATCACTTATTTTATTTTAGCGCTTATGGAAGAAGAGGTATGTGGCTGTAGGAGATTCACTTGAGCTTGGGTTTAAATCGCTGTCAAGCTTCGCTTCAATATGTACTCGCCATCAAACAAGCTGCTCCTCAACAGAAAGCTGGATTACTTTTTATAGTTTATAACATTGACCACCAGCGAATTTGTTTAAAACCAGTATTATGAACTATTTTTTTTTTTCGACTTTAAGATGTTAATGGTTGACGCGAATGTAATTTAAGCTTGGACTAGCTTGCGTTTATAGGTCAGTCACCAGTTGGAACTTGCCAGCTGTGCTTTCGATTTTTCACTTTCTGGTCTTTGCCCTAGATGTAAAAATATTTTTCACATGGTTCCAGTGATCATCACTGCTCTCAAAAACGAAGTTGCCATTTGTTTCTGCAATTATATGGTGGTGTCTTATATGTTGCTGTAATAGTAGTCAAAATACTAAGTACTGAGTACATCGCGCAAAGTTTTGACGCCTGACACCTGAAATCAGGGGAGAACGCCAGTAGACAGATAACTCGGCGATAATGTATGTGGCCACCTGCTGGTAAGCTAAAGTCATATTTTGCAAGCTGAATGGAGGTCAAAGGTTGGGATGAACGTTCAGATGAAAGATGTATTTATTAAAGCCTTATGGCAAAAAAGCATCGAAGAGTTTAAATTTCATTAAAATTTGTGCAGGATAGTTTCAGTTATGCAAATACAGGTCATAGGTGACTCAAAATCCAACTAGAAGCAAACGAGAGATAGTTTTATGCCAGACCTGCTGCACCTAAGTGCTGGAATAAGCTTCTATCTTTTTGAATAAGTCCAGCACTACAGTAGAGTGTTGAAGAATGTGGCATCAGTCTCGGACTAAGATTCCCAAGTGTGATTTGAGGTAAACGAATTCTAACTTTCACAAAATTTAACATTTATTTATGTTTTACAAATATTTTGCACATTATTTTCTATATTTATATTAAAAGAATTTGAATCTATTATTTAATTAAATACGAGGGTTTAGAATACATTTTATAGCAACAAATAAAAACATAGATAAACAAGTAATTTATACAAATTACTTTAGTCATTTAACACTACATGCAATAAAACAAAAAAGTTTTAAAATTACAATTAAATAAACATTTAAAAGTTTCAGATAACTAATTCGTGTAAAAATAAATATTCATCACTCGATGCTGATACTACAATTGGTTCAACCGGATGAAAATCCACATCATTGACAGTGCTTTCATGTCCTGGTAACTCAGTCATTTTAACGCCCGTTTTCCAATTCCAGAGTGGAACACCTTCTTCACATGATCCCGCCGATACCTGGGAAGTATTTTAATTGTTTTTTTCAGTTTTCAAAAATTAGTACGTATTTAAGCTTACCATGGTGCCATCTTTCGACCAAGCACAACGCAATAAATTTCCATTAACGATTTGTTGATTTGTATCGAAAACTCGGAGACACCTTTCCCCAGTAAACGACGGACGAATATCCCAAATTCTAAGTGTATTATCAATAGAATGTGAGAGTAAATATGACCCACATGGTGATAAATCGACACCAGTAACTGCATCTTTGTGGCCTTTTAAACTTAAGACCACATCACCAAATCGAAGATCCCAAATTTTGATATCAGCTTCCAAGCCGCCACAGAACACATGGTCTGCATTATCGTCAAAACAACACGCTGTTGCATTGAATTCATTATAAAGTGTCATAATATTAAGATCTTGTCGGACATCCCAAATTCTTACTGTGGCATCATCGCTGCCGGAACACAGAAGTGGCAGTCCATATCGTGCACATTGCATGGTATTAACACAACCCGCGTGTCCATTTAAATGACCAACTTTTATTCCAGTAAATGTATCCCAGATTGCTAGATTTTTATCGGACGAACAACTATAAATGTTCGACCCATCTGTGGAGAAATGTGCTTCCATTACTGCGCCCCAATGACCACTCAAAATCATGACACTTTCAGCTTCTTCTCCATACACTCCACATATATCTACTCGTCGAAGAAAAGTTATGTATGTAGTTGAATTCAAAATTAGAATACAATTTACTTACTGATTTGATTGTCAATACCTCCTGACAAGAGAAGTTCCCCATACGGATGAAATTCACAGGTAAAAATCTCTGCATGATGATCCTCAATCCGTTCAATTGGGGTGCAAAGACTTGAAGTTCTTGGAATTCCAGACCGCTTTAGGACTTGAGTAACGTTATCGAAAAACGTACGTCTATGTATTTGAATAACGCCTGGAAGGTCTTGCGGATATTCTGTCGTCATCATTTTGTAAAGTTGATATTATTATTATTATTTTCGATTCTTTTATCGTCAGGAATAACTGTTCTTTAAGGAATAATATTTTGACAGCAACGTTATTTAAAAAAATAAATAAATTCCTTTGTACGGTCGAGTGCAAACTGTCGGTGAAAGTGAAACGCTATCCAGCAAATGTTATAGGCGTTAAAGTGGAGACATTTGTAGAATCAACGGAATATGCATCAGCTGAATTTTTTTTTTTTTTTTTTGTAATAAGCGTTCCGAGCTTTTCTTTGGCCTACATCTGATTCTTGTGAGTTTACATCAAAAATAGTCTTTGCCAATACAAGCCTGACACCACTGGGCTACGCAAATTTGGCGATAAATTGGTGAGAAAATTTGATAAAAACAAAAACCTATTTCAAGATTTTCCTTAAAAAAAAATTATGCCGGAGAGAAGAGTTTTTGTGTAAGGATCGTTAAAACGGTTTACAAATTAGTTTGTGATTAGACAAAGAGTCGAACATTTGGCAGTGTTTCATGTGTTTTAATGTGTTCTTTTAAATATTTCGAAAAAAAAACTTGTTACTGTGCAATTTCCTGACATAAATAGAAACCAGCAACCCTTGTTTTAAAGGAAAGTTATTTAAGACTTATTTAAATTTACAAGAGTGCTTACAAAATATACTTAAACGGTAAGAAAAAAAAACGCATGGGTAGTTTTTTACTATACTCTACTTTGGTAAGCTATTCCTAGGTGCCCTCTGATTGTCCAGAGGATTGGATAAAAATATTTTTACTTTTTTATTGATTCGTAGCTGCAACTATCAAATTCCTTGGATTTCTCTTCTTATATATAAGAAGTGAACCCTCAATTCAAATCGATCTTCCGCAATAACTTCTTCAACAGCTCAGTTCATAAATCTTTTAAAATGAAATGCTTTTAGCTTAATCCAGCAAATATCAATAAGCACCGATGTCAGTCGATCTCAACGTCTTTGGCACTTCATTGCCAAACTTGGTTGTACAGGGATTCAGCATTTCGCAAATCCACGAACAAGAATTAAATTTCATTTATAAAACACAGACCAGTTAGTAAATAGAATAAACTCAATGGTGATAACTTTGATCTTTGAGGCACTCCTGTGGTAGTCATTATCTCATCACAAAGAGTTTCTTTAAATTTTTTCTTTAAGCGTAACCTTATAAGATTTCAATTTATCAGTATGGATGGACCTTTAATTTGATTTGACTAACCTCATCTAATTAAAAAGAGATGAATTTAAATTGTCGCCTCAAAACTTGTGCAGAAGACTGGGTTTTTGGCTTTCAACCAAAAATGTTTTTGATTGCATAGTGCTATTAACAAGTTGACATAAGTATTTCATTCTTGGTTGAAAAATACTTAAATACACCGACACCTTTAAGAGATTTTATTAAATGGGAATTCATCGTTGTCTTACCGAATCGGAACTATTCTACATAATAGGATTAAAGTTCCACACAAAATTTTACCACAAAGAACATTTTTTTATTGAAATCAAAGACACCTTTTTTATATTCGACAGAATATAAGGCTACAACCCAGGAGGACTTCTTCTTTCTTCTTTAGGTGGCGCTACAGTCCGGGGTGGACCTGGGCCTCAGTCAACAAGCTTCTCCAGCCAGCTCGATCCCTGGCTAGCTGCCTCCAGTTTCGCACGCTAAGTTGGCTGAGGTCCTCTTCCAGTTGCGTGGGCCACCTGAGTCTTGGCCTTCCTCTACTGCGCTGTCCCTCGGGGGCGGATTCGAAGACTTTTCGGACCGGAGCATTGGTGTCCATGCGCTCTACATGACCCAGCCTCATGTAGTCTTTGGATCGATTGGTTAGGTCGATGTCGCTGTACAGTCCGTAGAGTTCATTGTTGTATCTCCTCCTCCATTCTCCTTCAATGCAGACGGGACCGAAGACCGCCTGAAGAATTTTTCTCTCGAAGCAACCAAGAACACCCTCATCCATTTTTGATAATGTCCATGCCTCTGCGCCATAGAGCAGGACTGGGTTTATTAAGGCCTTATAAAGAGTGACTTTTGTTTTCCGAGAGAGGGCTTTGCTACTCAATTGCCTTCGTAGCCCAAAAAAACAGCGGTTAGCAAGAGTTATTCTTCGCTTAATCTCAGCGCTAGTGTCGTTGTCTGCATTTATAGCTGAGCCTAGATAGACAAAGTTCTTAACTACCTCAAAGTTATATCTGTCGAGGGTGACATTCTGCCCGAGACGTCGGTGTTGGTTGTCCTTTTTGCTTGACAGCATATACTTGGTCTTGCCCTCATTGACCGCTAAACCCATTTTCGCCGCTTCCGCCGCAATACTCGCGAAAGCGCCACTTACATCACGCTGCTTTCTCCCGATTATATCAATATCGTCGGCGTATGCGAGTAGTTGGATGGACTGTTGAAAGATAGTGCCTCTTGTGTTTGCTCGTAAGTTTTGCACTATTCTTTCAAGTACGATGTTGAAAAAATCGCATGACAGCGCATCGCCTTGTCTGAATCCTTTCTGGACATCAAAGTTCTCGGTGAGATCTTTACCGACCTTGATGAAGCAGCGTGCATTCCCCATCGTCATCCTGCACAGACAGACGAGTTTGGCAGCGATGCCGAAACTAGACATTGCTCTGTATAGCTTGCCTCTATAGATGCTGTCATACGCGGCCTTAAAATCGATGAACAGGTGGTGTGTATCGATCTGAAGCTCATGGGTCTTCTCCAAGATCTGCCGTAGTGTAAATATTTGGCCTATGGTGGACTTTCCTGGCCTAAAGCCACCCTGATATGGACCTATCAGGTTGTTGAAGAACGGCTTAAGGCGTTCACACAATGTGGTAAATAAGATGTTGTATGCGATGTTAAGGAGACTGATGCTTCTGTAGTTGGCGCAGTTCAGAGGATCGCCTTTCTTGAGTATCGGACAAACGTTAAATAATACTACATAAATCGAAACCTTCAAAAGATTTCATTAATTGGCAGTTCATTCAAATGATTATTTAATATTAACCAAAATTAAATTTAAATTATCTCTTTGCTGAATAAAGCTGAACTAAAGATTTCACTCATGATTTTTAATGTTTCTTATTCTAAAACTTAAGTAAGTTCTGAGTCCTAATAACCCTTCACAATAACACCTACCTCACCTTGTCATAGTATGTAACTACCATAGATGGAAATTGGGGATTTGAATGTTTGAAATCTTAGTTTGCTAATAAATGGATAATTCGTTGTAACTTTGAAATTGTACGTGGTACAGTTTAATCCAGATTGCTCAACATCTTCGATGCATTTTTCAAAAACTTTTTTATTACAAAAAAAACACAAATTGATTATGAATTCAACTTGTAGAAAATAACGTCCAACAACAACCCACTATGATGGAAGATCACAAACGTACACATTTTAATCCGATTGAGGATTCCACAAGTTCTACCCTTCGTACACCAATAGTTCGCATTGAAGACCATAAAAGTGAGGTCCTGTCATGTGACTTTCATCCTTCAGGAAAATTTCTCTTATCCTCAAATCGTAATGGAAAAATTCGTAAGTGCTAGATATTGTTATTTTTTATTATCATTCTAAAATATTTTTTGTTGTTTTTGTTTATAGTTTGCTGCGATATTTATGGAACATTCTCCAAGTCGACCGTTTTAGAGGGACATAGAGGAGCTGTGATGGAAGCTTGTTTCTCGGCAGATGGATTCAATATTTACTCTTGTTCAACTGATAAAGAACTTGGAGTCTGGGATTCTTTCAGAGGATTCCGAAAAGCTAGACTTAGAGGTCACACAGCTGGAATTAATAGTGTCAGAGGGTCAAGATCTCCATATCCGATGCTTTGCTCGGGCTCCAATGATGGAACAATACGGATGTGGGATGTCAGAGAGAAAAATTGCGTGGTCATTCTCCAAAATGTTTACAGCGTGACTGCGACATGCTTTAGTGCAGACACTGAACATATTATATCCAGCGGATTAGATAACGATATCAAAATCTGGGACATTCGTATGTGTGCAGCAGTGTGCAAGTTATCTGGCCATAAGAGTAAAATCACTGGCATATCTCTGTCACCATGCGGATCGTATATGCTATCAAATTCGGTCGATAATACCCTGCGAGTATGGGATATTTCCCCACATTTCGCAAAGGAACGATGCATTAATATATTTCCTTCATACCAACATTCTACAGATGGATTGTTGCGGTGTACATGGTCTCCAGATGGTACAATGGTAAGTTAAGAGTTAATTTTTCCAGTGCATTCATTATTTATTGTATGTAATAAACTTTATTTAGATATCAGCTGGAACGTCAGATCGAGATGTGTATGTTTTGGATTCGATGACAGGGAAGACTTTATATGATTTACCCGGACACGAGAGTGGTATTAATGATGTAACCTTCCATCCTTATGAAAAAGTTATTCTATCAGCCTCAAAGGATAACTATGTCTTCCTTCACGAAATGAAGGAAATTTGACTATACTTAAAAATAATAAAATTTCTAATTGTATAATACGAGTATGTAGTGTAAAAACATATTTTTGTTCAAATTAAAAAAAATAAACTTGACTTTTAATTAAAACAGTGTTCTTCTACAATATGTAAGCCATATCCGCTCCGGAATGAGCTTTGATTTTTTTTTCAAATATTCTATTTAATTATATTGTACAATTTGTACTTCTGCAAAGATCAGTAAAACCCCTTTTTCTCGAGGCATAATTTGATAAATTAATTTATTTTTTCTATAAAGCGCTAAACGAGAAAAATCATTCCTTAGCATCATTACATGCAGTACAAGACCTCTGAGAGTTTCAGCAAAAAGAATTAAAAGTTTCTTCGATTTTTTGACCTCGTGATAATAGCATACCTCTCCTACAAAAAAAACGGCAATTCATTCTGACCACCTACACAATTCAAGAAACAACCAATTTTCTTTTCTTTTTCTTAATCTTTATTTAGTCATCAAATTCACTCATGTATACATTTTCATCACTGGTTGCACTTGCAATAATCGGCTGTGTAGGATGAAAATCCACATCGTTTACGCTGCCTTTCGGTCCTGGCAACTTGTTCAATACATTCAAAAAATCCCAAATATATGTATCGCAATCTGCAGAGCCAGCGGCGATTTTACTACAATCTTTAGCCCATGCACAGCGCAATAAGTTGTCAGCGAAGTAATTTTGATTTCCTTCAAATTTACGCAAACATCTATTTTCATTAGCACTTTGCCTTATATCCCAAATGCGAACACTATTATCCATAGAATTTGATAAAATACAGGATCCATCGGGTGACAAGGAAATCCCTGTGATTGGCTCATCATGCCCTTTTAAATTGTATAAAATTTCATTTTTTCGAAAATCCCATAATGCAATATCAGAACTCATTCCTGCATAAATAACTTCATCTCCGGTTATGTTGAAGCATGCTGAAGTCACTTGATAACCAGTGGATATTGTGTGAACTGGCTCCCTCATTCGTTCATCCCAAATTCGTACTGTACGATCATCAGATCCTGAGCATAGCAGCGATACACCTTTTTTTGTGCTGTTAACAGTATTTACCATTCCATAATGAGCTCTCAGTTGACGTAATCTGGAGCCAGTAAATGTATCCCAAACAGCGACAGTTCGATCTGTAGAACAACTGAATATATGATCTCCATCTTGCGAAAAATTGGCCTCCATTACAGATCCCGTGTGTCCAGTTAAGTCCATTAGATTTTTACATTTTTGAAATACACTCCAAATACCTGTAAAATGAAAATGAAATATTAATTCACAAAACTCAGAATTCATTTCTAACTTTAAACATACAAATTGTTCTGTCAGAGCCGCCTGTTAATAAGACCTCTCCATCTGGATGGAAATGGCAAGTGTAAACTTCACCCTGATGTCCCTGTAGTTTCACTGTTGGCGATGGAAGAGAGGATGTTCTCCCTAATCCTGAGTCATTTAAAACACCTTCTTCTTTCGAAAGACCATCGTTACCGGTTTTCATCCGTTTTGACATTGTTGGAAAGCCAGATTCATCGGCCGGACGTTTGGCAGCCATTTGTAACACTAAGTAACACTTTAAAATTTCCGTAAAGTCACTTTTGTATCTTATCGTTTACAGTATCACCTTATAACTGATGTCAACCTTAATTTTTCATGGCGTATTTATATTATCACTACAAGTGATATTTAGGGAATGTCGTCCCAAATGGGTAAATTAGCTAATTTGTTACTACTTAAGCAGCCATCGTAAAATATTAGTCGGATTTATTAATTTACCTGATTAAATTAAGGAATACGCCCTCTGGAAATCCCTCCAAAAGTACATCCTTAACAAGCTATGTACATTATGGTATTTTTGTTGTTAGCTACATTTAGGTAGTTTTTGGTTTTTTATTTATTACAGGTATAAAGCCACAGACAGGCGTATGCATGCTTTCATGTACAAGACCTTTTGTAAATTGACCAATTAAAAAAAGTTCGCAGGTCAACTCTTTTGTTTTCCAAATTTGTTCCAAACCAAAAACAACATGGTCGCCGGGATTGAGACGTAGGCATTTCTAAACAAAAAGGTGTCATGTTGCAATATTTAAAATTGAAATGTATGTATATGGAAACAGATATTCGTTTAACTATTTCCAGCGCAGTATACGATTAATGTATTATTAAATCAATGAATATGTATACGATTTTAACTATAAGTAATAATTACTGCGTGTGGTTGCAGCAATTAAATGCCTCAATGTGTCAAGTGGCTCTTTTCAAACTCCGTTGACCAAGAAAATCTTACTCAAATGCTCTTGTTTGAAAAAAGAGTTATCTCTTCTAAAGGCTTAAGCAATTTTATTCAAACATTATCTGAACGGAAAAAATTCAAACCGGGCTAGATTCTATTGGAATCTAAGAACTTCATGTCGGTTACATTAAAGTAACCACTACAAAATAGACGAACCCGCCATTAGCAAGCAATATTCTTATAAGTTCAATATTATGATCCCCTGCTCGATCTTATTTTCAATAATGTACATAGATACAAATTTAGCTGCAACATGGTGATATTGAGAATCATATCGAAACAGTATATAGAAAAATCAACAATCTTTCAATCAATTTCCAAATGTCTTTTACAACACTTCACTCTTGCACAAATTATTGGAAATCTGAACCGGCTCGAACCTCAAATTCACCTATCGCCGCCCCGGGAAGCTCAAAAAACTCTTCAATGCAACATAGACACCTTTTGAGTGGCAACAAAGGCTAAATAAATTATTTGCTTGATTTTCAGAATAGAGTTCTAATTAAACATGAGGTCCACAGACCTTAATTTTTATAGAAATGAAAACAGAAATGCATTTGTTAAACCTTTTCTATTTTCTATCTACCCTCTGCTTTGAACCTCTAAGTTCCTTAACAGCTCCCCTTTTGATCGGGTTTGGTATTCCATAAGGCAACCTCAAAATTTTCCTTGAGAGTGAAGTCAAGAAATTTCAATCAATTATCCGACAATACATTATGAAGAATTATTTCTTTCCATCGTTTGTTGTGTCTGCGAGTTGCTTAGAAAGTTCATTGTACTAGTACCTATTCCGGTAATAAAAAATTCAAACAATTTTCTAACATAACAAATTATAAATATTGTCTTCTTGAATTTGATCAAACCAGATCTATCCTGCGTTTCATCAACCAATTTATTTATTTTTTTTATTCCTTGTATTGTTTCAAATCCAATATGTCTGATTTTTATTTGCGTTAATTTTTTAATTTTTATTTTGTTCATCTCGCATTGAACATATCAATTTTAAACTAGCACTTAATTCTATTTTGTAAGCAACAGAATAAAGATCAAGGGAAACACAGAATAAAGTCGCCTGATAAATGAATTATTCTATTACCATTGGGTACTTATTGTATTTTTAACATTGTGGCAAGAGACTGGTACTAGTTTGACCTAATGAAAATCTTCATGCACCACTGCCATCTGTGAATAATGGATTTGCATATATGTATGTCTTTAAACTACAAAACATAAATAACAATACAAAACATTTTTCGAATCGCCAAAAAAGGCAATTCCATATGTACCTAATTTTTTTTAATTTAAAAATAGATTTCGCTCATATAGCACTCGTACATTCTTATCACTGCAAACTGCTGCATATACTATATATCATGATTTAAATGAAAATCAATATCAATTATATTTGCCCAGCCACTGGTATATTTAATAAAAAGTACTAACTTTAAATATAAAAAAAACATTAAAGTTTCCATCACTAGATCCAGCAATAATCTCGAGGGATTCATTTAATCAAATACAACACATTGTTGACTAAATCATTCTGTAGACCTTCAAATATTTTAAGACAATCACCACCGTGAACAGATTTTCAAATGTTCCAAACTCGAAGAGTAGTTAAAAAGTCTAGTTAGTTAAATTGACTTTTATTTCAATAAATATGTTACAATTAAAGCTTAGCCTAAGTCATAATAGCCGTCTACCAGGTTGACAAGATATAAACAAAAATTCCTGTATAAAAAATCTCTTTCTTTAATACGCTATATTAACAAAGTGCTGCTACTGAGTAGTTATTTAGGACATCCAATCCCTTTAAGATATTTATTGCTTCATCTTCCTCTTGGACATGTTTTCCAATCATTGATGGTCGGTGGTCGGACACCAAGGAAGTGCAAGACATCTTCTCTCTTTTTCATGTTGTAGCCCCTGCGGGTAGGGGTTAGAATATACCCGCGGTAGGAATGGCTGTCGTAAGAGGCGACTAAAATCCATCTGGGCCGGATTCCCAGATCCGTGAGGGGCGCTGCCACTCAAATAAGTATCCCATCCTCAAGGCAAGGTGTTATGCGACCCGTGCCAAGGCCTGAATGGTGCTCGGGATGTAAAATCAATAGAGCACCGCGAACGGAGCCCTCCGGATACCTGGCGTCCTCTGGTTGTAATGCAGCCTTACCGCATTACAGGGGTGTCTGATGCGGTGGACCTCCCGTCCCCCATACTCGTGGGATCTAAATATGAACCTAGACAAAAACAAAACAAACAAAACAAATAATACAAACAACGCAAATAACGCAGTAAATTCAACGAATATACCGCAGTCGTTTGATCCCTTCTCTAAAAGTTCAAGGGTATCACGATCTCCACCACCAAGATCGAATTTCTCCGGGAAAAGAAGTCCGCCCGAAGCGCCTACGCGCGAAAAAACGGACTCAGTGACAAATAAAAGCTTGGAAGACGAAAACAACGCACTCCGTACGAAGCTTAAGCAAATGGAGCTACTTTTTCAAGAGCTTAAAAAAGAAGTAGACATACTCCGAGAGGAAAACAAGGCTCTGAAAACAAAGCATATAAACGAAGCCCAAGAAAGCAGTCCACTCCGCTCAACTAGTCGCGAATACCATACGAACGAAGAAGAGCTTACGCGCGAAACAAATTGGACCCTAAAGAAAAGACCGTCTAAGAAACGTAAAGCTGGTTCCTCACCTGAAGTCGTTCCAGAAAAGAGCCAGGAGTCACAAAAAAAGCAACTCCCAACAAAATTACGTCTTCCACCTCCAATCAACGTTGTTGGGGTCTCGGACTATAGCAAGTTGCATTGCTTTCTCAAAGATACGCTTAAATGTAAGTATAAGGTTACATCACTGCGCAACAATGTGTGGAAAGTTAACGTCGACAACTCCGATGACTACCGAGAATTGTCCGAAAAATTAAACACCGAGAAGATCCAATGGTACACTTTCGAAAACAAGTCAGAAAGACCATTACGTGTAGTAGCGAGAGGACTTCACCCTTCGTGTACTTAAAACGATATTGTAAGCGACCTCCATGCAAAGGGCTTTAAAGTTCTAGACGTCGTAAATATTATTAAAAAAGAAAAGAGAAAAACAGAGGAAAACGAGGAAATCCTGGTTAAGCGGGGACTTCCACTGTTTATGCTTATTTCCGATAAGTCCGAAAATAAAGAAGATATCTATGGTATCAAAACTATTTTAAATATCGTAGTCAAAATCGAACCTGTGCGAAGGAACACAAGATCGATCCCGCAATGTAAGCGTTGCCAAGGCTTCAATCATACGCAGACTTACTGCCAAAAAGAACCGCGTTGCGTAAAATGTGCCGGTAAACATCTCTCAGAAGAGTGCAACTTAAATAAAGAACTTCCACCGTCTTGCATAAATTGCCAAGGAAAGCACCCAGCCAACTATCGCGGATGTGAAGTGGCGAAAGAACTCCAAAAAAGGCGCGATACGCCTTAAAAAAACCTTACGTCCAAGCCTACACGCAACCTCAAATAAACCTAATATTGCTAAAGAACAGGCAGTGAAAGAAAGAAAATCCGTCGCGGTAAAGTCGAAGGATATACAAAAAAGATCGCAAAGGAAAATCCGCCACCGATTGACGCGCTAACGTATGCACAAGCTGCGTTGCAAGGAAATAAAAAAAGCGGTGTTACGCCAGATCCAGTGGCTCGCGTTTTCTCCCTAATTCTCACGACTCTTAAGGAGCAAGGCAGAACAAATAAACTTCTAGTTGAAAAATTGTGCAATCTCGAGAAAGAAATACGTAAAACCCAATTCCAAGCATGAATATGAAACAAGTGCTTAAAATATTGACGTGGAACGCAAACGGCCTTATTAAAAAACTCGACGAACTGGAAGTGTTCTTACAAAAAGCCAATATTGACATTTGCTTGATTTCTGAAACTCACTTGAGGAAAGGACCTCGTGTAGAACTAAAGGGATACTGTGCTTATCATGCATACCACCCATCAAAAAATGCCAGAGGCGGATCCTCATTGTTCATTAAAAATTGTATTGAACACTCCATAAATATGAAGATTGAATGCGATGCAATGCAGTTAAGTTCGGTTCGCGTAAAATATAACCACCTGCACTACAACATTGCATCCATTTATTGTCCCCCGTGATGCAAGCTAGAAAACAATGACTTTAAAGGTATCTTTGATTCACTCGGACCGAATTCTTTAATTGATGGTGACTTTAATTCGAAACATACCTTCTGGGGCTCAAGATGTAATTCAACGAAAGGCAGACAACTCTATGAAGCCGGAATGCAATGTAAAGTTGACTTTTCTCGACAGGAAAACCAACATATTGGCCTTCGGATATAACAAAGACCCCTGATCTTGTAGACTTCTTTGTCACAAAGGGAGCAGCCAAAATTTCTACAAACATCGAGGAAAGTTATGATCTCTCCTCCGATCACTCACCAGTCATTTTGACACTAAGCATACTCTTAATTAAGAAAGAAGTGGCGCCTAGATTAACTAACAACAAAACTAACTGGGACGGTTTTAGAAATTACTGCAATGAACATATTGTTCTAAACGTGTCGCTAAAAACACAAAACGAAATAGAAGACGAAGTCGACAGATTCATCAAAGTCCTGCAGAACGCTGCCTGGAACAACACTCCAACTCCAAAAAGAAAAGAGAAAGCAAGTAATGAAATAAAATATCCGCCAGAAATAAAAGAACTGGTGAGAGAAAAGAGGAGAGCGCGCAAAAGATGGCAACAATCCCGTGCTCCCCAGCATAAAACATACTTAAACCACTTATGCAACAAGTTGAAGGAAGCAATACTTTGTAATCGGAATATCTCTACATATCTCGAAGGTCTGACTGCCGAAAGAAGTTCAAATTACTCCCTCTGGAAAGCCATGAAGGGAATCAAAAAGCCTCAAATGCAATTTCCTCCCATAAGAAAAAATAATGGCGAATGGGCAAAAGGAGATAAAGAGAAGGCGGATCTATTTGCCGAGCACCTAGAAGAAACGTTTAAGCCTTTTGATGGACAGGCGTTAACAGGAGGTTCTAATTATATAATTACGGCACCGGACAATTTTAGAATAAAAACAGTATCCCTACGAGAACTTAACCAAGCAATTAAAAAATTGAAAAACAACAAAGCCCCTGGTTATGATTTGATAACAAGTCAAATTCTCAAGGAGTTGCCAAAGAAAGCCCTTATCAAACTGCTCCAACTTATAAATGCCGCGCTAAGATTATTAAATGTTCCAAGCCAATGGAAAGTTGCCGAAGTTATAATGGTCCCGAAACCAGGCAAATCTCTAAATGAAAAAAAGTCCTACAGACTGATATCGCTTCTGCCGATAATATCTAAAATATTTGAAAAACTCCTATTGAAGCGCTTGCGACCGATCATTGAAGAGAGGCGTCTAATTCCTGATCATCAATTCGGTTTTAGAACTAAGCACTCCAAAATTGACCAGGTCTTTAGAATTACGAATGAAATTGAGAAAGCCCTAGAGGGGAAAAAGATATGTTCTAGCGTGTTTCTTGACGTGTCTCAAGCCTTCGATAAAGTATGGCATGAAGGCTTAAATTTTAAGCTAACTCAGGTTCTTTCGAGAGAGCTGCATACGATTCTGAAATCGTACCTGGAAAACAGAATTTTTCGTGTTAAACATGGCACCGAATACTCGGAATTTAAAGAGATCGCTGCTGGAGTTCCGCAAGGAAGCGTACTTGGTCCGGTATTGTTTTTACTCTATACTCGAGACATACCGGAAGAATCAGGTACCATAGTAGCCACGTTCGCGGACGACACGGCGATACTAGCTACAGATACTTCAGTCGAGTTAGCTACTGGAAAGCTACAAACGGCTTTGGATAAAATCTACGAATGGACAAAGATATGGCGAATTGTTCTCAATGAGACCAAATCTACTCATATTAATTTTACTTACCGAAAAATAAACAACCTTCCCATTTTCATTAACTCGGTACAAATACCATATGCAAATGAAGCAAAGTATCTAGGAATGACACTAGATGTAAAACTGAAATGGAAGCCGCATGTTAAGAAGAAACGTGATGAACTTGAAAATAAATTCAGACAAATGCACTGGCTACTAGGAAGACATTCCAAGTTAAGCATACATAACAAACTGCTCATCTATTAGCAAGTGCTTAAACCTGTTTGGACGTACGGTATACAACTTTGGGGTTGTACTAAACCAAGCAACCGAAATATTCTCCAAGGCTATCAAAACAAAGTTCTAAGACAAATCGTGAACGCGCCATGGTATATCAGAAACAGTGATATCCACAGACACTTAGGAATAGTTACCGTCGAGGACGAAATAATGAACTTTGCTCGCAAACTCCATATTCGTCTTCATGGTCATTGTAATAATAAAATACTCCAAATTCTGGACGAGACAAACTTAGTGCGTCGATTACAAAGAATGAGACCATTCGATCTGGCGCGATAAGAACTATCCGCATATAATAGCGGTACTAACAGGTGCTTTTGCTGGAAAGCTACCTGCCCCACGCGAACGTTATTTGAAACGGAAACTACTTGATAAGGTAACTTAGTTGTAGTCGTTAAGAAGGGAGGCGTGTTTTTAGTGAGTAAGAATCTCACACTACTATGAGCAACGGGTTCATAGTGTCTATGAAGATTTTCACACCTACCCACCAAAAAAAAAAAAAAAAATGTTGTAGAGGTCACAAAGTGTTGATAAATCTGGTCGATGTTCCAAGAGAGTACTTATTTTTTCAGCTGAGTAACTGTTAAGGAAATACGTTTTTTCATTTAGAAAATGGTTAAGTTCCTAAAAAAAATTACGATTCGGCTTCTTCAACACATTGGTCATACGTATGTCTGCCAAGACTCTCCAAAATTGAGTTAAATTTTTCTCTTAAGAGATGAGGTTGCTCGTTCTCCTGAATTGTCAGATTCATTCCGCATTCGGACGCTTCTTTCTGCCATTCCTCGCAGATATTTCCATTTGTTCTAGATATTCTTTTTAATACTACGTTTGGTATTCTGGATTCATTCATCTCTTATAATTTTAAAATATAATTGGGATGTAGTTTGAGGGTGTACAAGCACAGGGGAGGAGTTCCAGTTTCAATGTACAGCATATACATAGTAAGGAATATTTTTTTGTAGCCAGAATATCCTCTTCAAGAAGTGATTCCACCTCATCATAGCATTTGTACCCCCATATCTGAGCTCTGTAGAGCATTGCAGAGGCTGCAGTCGAGTGGAACAAAGTTTGTTTTGCACTTAGCGCCACATAATTGTATTTGAAACAACATTCCCAAATTGCACAGATAGATCTAAAAAAAAGGCACTGACAGGATACCTAGATATTTGTATCTGGATACAACTTCAATTTCTTCGCCGTCTAACTTTCACTTTTCCAAGCGTGAGTAACGACCTCTGCATTTTTAAATATCATGACTTTTAATTTCTCAAGATTAACAGTGAGATGCCAACACTTACAATATGCACTAAGTCTGTTTATCATTAACTGCATACCTTGGATAATGTCACATAGAAAGATGATATCATCCGCGTACATCAATGTCGGGATTGTTACATTGCAGGACCTTATTCCACCTTTGACCTCATCGGTTATATCATTAATGTATAATATAAAAAGTAGTGCACTTAGAACACAGCCCTGTTTAACGCCCATTGACGTTTTGAATTCTTCAGAGAATATAGTAAATCCCCATCCCACACGTACGCAATATTATTCTCATACAAAACTCGCAGGATTTGAATGATTTTGCTTGATACACCGATCTTGGAAAACTTGTTAAAGAGTGCTTCAGGTGACATTGTATAGAAAGCGTACAGCTTTTTTCCTTGCTCTTGTAAGATTCAGCAATATTAGTTAGATAAAATAATACTTGAAGAGTATTGTCTATCGAATTGGAGAACAGAAATGATCCACCGGGTAATAATGAAATCTCTGTTATTCATTTAGAATGTCCCTACAAATCGAATAACTTCTCATTTGTTGGTACTCGGTAAATGTATTCTATAAAGCTACTGTTTGATCTGTGGAACAGATTACAAATCATGTGTGTTCTGGTCAGTCCATTAAAACATCATTTTTATCGAATACACCCCAAATATCTAAAAACAAACACAAGATACGAATACGTTAAAAAGCAAAATAAAAAAATATTATTTCAATTTATTACAGATTTGTTTATCGGCCCCGGATGAAAGTAGAATTTCTCCATCTGAATGGAACTCGTATGTAAATGTCCTGATATCCTTGTATCGTTATCATTAGTGAAGTTAGACCTGTATTCCGTTTAAAGTCAAAACCATTGTCATAATCCCATCCGATTGTAGTAAAAGAGCGAAAATCCATAATATTTAATTGTGGAAGTTTGAAAGTTAGAAACTTATAATTAAACCTCAGCACAGTTTGTTTTCCAAAGAGTAGAATCTTGCTTGATGCTTAGAAGTTGTTGAAAAACTCAAGCCTATTTAAAATCCCTCGAGATATTCTATTTCTCTGTTGAGGAAAGGGAAAGGCGTACCACATTCATCCCAAGCACTAGCTCTGATACACAGATAAAGCAATAAATATTAATAAGGCATAAAGATATTTGACGATTATTATTACTTTTTAAAAATCTTTGAATATGGCATGATGTCGCTTTGTACAAGAACTTGCTAGCTAAAGTTAAATAAGAGCAAACTTAAAAAGATGCGTGCTTTACTTATCTTTTATTTCTTCGCTTTCTTATCACAATGTCATTTTCTTTTAAATAACAAAACGTAGTATTCGACTATCTTTTAAAAGACTGCATGCGCGAAGTAAATGTAACGCCAATTCTCTTCGCTGACGACGCAGTTATACTTAGCGATAACGTCGAAGATTTACAGAACGCCTTAGATTCATGGAGAAATGCGCTAGAGAGAAACGGGTTTAAAATAAGTCGTTCAAAGACGGAGCATTTGACGTGCCCATTTGCGCATCCATTGCGACCTGTTCCGGATATAATGTTAGACGGAATAGTACTTAGGATCAATCGTTAACATGGAAGCGAAATGTGACGACGACGTAAACCACAGAGTGAGTGTGGGATGGATGAAATGGCGGGAAAATTCGGGAATCTTTTGCGACCGAAAATTTCCACTTAAATTAAAGGGGAAACTCTACACCACGGTTGTTAGACCAGCTCTTATATACGGTTCACAGTGCTGGACAATGTACGAAGCGTTTAAAAACAAAATGACGGCAGCGGAAATGAAAATGTTAAGGATGTCTAGTGGAGTCACTAAACGCGATTGTATTAGATCTACGCGTATAAGAGGAAGTCTACATATAAAGAATTCGGTAACCGAACAGCTTGAGGCGAATAGAATAAGTTGGTATTGCCACGTTCAAAGAAGATCTGCGGAAAATCCGGTTAAAAAGGCACTATCAACTACGATCACTCCAACTGTAAGAAAACGAGGTCGGAAAAAAAAATTCCTGGATTTCTCAGATGGCAAATGCGCAACAACGCCTGGGGCTTACCACTGAAGCGATCCAGGACCGAGCATTATGTAGACGCGTTCTGCGGTCTGCGACACTAGCCAACCCCATAAGCGGAGCAGCAGCGATGCAGTAAAAATGGGAAACTCGTTACGCATAATTTCGTATAACGAGGAAAGGGTTAATAAAAGGATAAGAAGAAGAACAAATTATACTTTAGCTTAGGATCATCAAATATTTTAGTTAAATTCGATTATTATCACTGTCGGTTTTTGGTTTTACTGTAACATTTACATCTTCAATCTACTGATTACGAGTATCAGAGACTTAAACTATTAAAAAAACTTCGCTCAAGCACTTATCCCTTAAAATTATCGTAAGACATGCTCTGCAATTATTCTTTCAATAAACATAGATGTTTAAAAAAATATCAGCTTTAATTTACCTTCTAAATCACATCACTAAATCACAAAGTGGTTGAAATTTTACGCTGGAATTACCTAACGTGCTGCCGATCGTTGTCTTAAAGCTACAACTAGGGCCCTAGCCGACAAGGTTCTTCATCTAGCTTGATCTCTCGCGAGCTGCCTACAATTCCGCCAATTAGGTTGGCTGAGGCTTCAGTTCCACTTGCGGTCTTCCTCTACTGCACTGTTCCTCAGGGGCGGATTTAAAGACCTTTAAGACCAGCCATCTCAGTCGTTGGACCAAAAATCACCCGAAGAATTTTGCTTTCAAAGCAGCCAAGACAGCCAAGAACACCCTCATCCATTATTGATAAGGGCCAATGCCTCTGCGCCATACAGCCGGACTGGGACTTTTGAGGTCTTTTACTGTATTCTTGTTGTGTTTTAATGGTCAATTGCCTTCTTAGCCCAAAGAAGCAGCTATTGATCTCAGCGTTAGTTTTGTACTCTAAATTAATAGCGAAGCCTAGTAGACAAAGCTCTTAACTACTTTAAAGTTATATATTGAGTGTCTTATTTAGTTGAAATTATATATAGTAATTGATTTTGCCCCCGTTGACCATAAGACACATATTTGCCGGTTCCATTTCAATATTCGCGAAAGCACCTGGCTGTTTTCTTCAGTATCATCAGCGTATGCTGATGGCGCCTGAGTTTTGCACTATTCTTTCAAGAATGATGTTTAAGAAATAGTTTGACTCTCTGAATTCATTTTTGAAATCAAATTTCTCGTTGAGATCTTCACCGACCTGCTCAGACAGAGGAGTCTATCAAAGATGCCAGAACTAGACATTATATTTTATAAATAGCTTGTTTCTATAAATACTGTCATACGGGGCCTTTCAATCGATGAATAGGTAGTACGAGGGCGGGTCAATAAGTCCGTGACTTTTGGATTAAAACACAGATTTTTTGATAAAAAAATAATTTTATTTTTCAACGTAGTCTCCCTTGAGCTCTATACACTTTGTCCAACGCTTCTCCAATTTTTTTATCCCTTCCAAAAAAAATGATTTGTCGAGGTCCTCAAAATAGGCCTTTGTTTGCGAGATGACTTCATCATTGGAGTCAAATCTTTTTCCACCAAGCCATTTCTTCAGGTTTGGGAACAAGAAGTAGTCGCTCGGAGCCAAATCTGGAGAATAGGGTGGATGAGGGAGCAATTCATAGCCCAATTCATGGATTTTTGCCATGGGAACACGATTGTGTTTGTGGTCGACTGTGAGCAAACGCGGCACCCATCTTGCAGAAAGCTTTCTCATGCCCAAGTGATCATTCAAAATTGAAACCACTGACCCATGCGAGATCCCTACGGCTTCCACAATCTCTCGCACTTTCAATCTTCGGTCGGCCAACACCATATCGTGAATTTTTTCGATTGTTTCGGGTGTAGAGACCTCAACTGGGCGTCCAGGACGTTCGGCATCTTCAGTGCTTGTACGGCCACAACGAAATTCAGTAAACCACTTTTTTATCATTGAAATCGATGGTGCAGAGTCCCCATAGTATTTATCAAGCTTAGCCTTGGTCTCGGTAATGGTTTTTTTTCTCAAGAAATAATGCTTAATAAGCACACGAAATTCACTTTTTTCCATTTTCTCCTCAAATTAGTGAGTAGTCTGATAAAAGTAGCTGTCAAACACAAACTAACTGACGCAGCAAGTTTAAATTTTGACAGGAGTCAACTGACAGATGCCTGTTGACAGGAGCAGTGTTGCTGTTTCAGTAAAGAGGTCAGAAATTCAAAAAGTCACGGACCTATTGACCCGCCCTCGTATATCAATTTGAAGCCCGTGGGTTTTTCCATGATCGGCCGTAGTGTGAATATGTGGTGGATGGTGGTGAAATGGACCAGTCAGGTTGTTGACGAACGGCTTTAGGTTTTTGCACATAACGGGAGATAAGATTTTGAAGGCAATGTTAAGAAGACTGACGCCTCTGTAGTTGGCGCATTTCAGAGAGTCTCCGTTTTGAAGATCAGGCAAAACAATGCTGAGATTTCATTCATCAGGCACACTTTGGTCCGAACATGATGAGTTGCTGCAAGCGCTTTACCGAGTCATAGACCGCAGCTTTGAAGAACTCGGTAGTCAGTTCATACGGTGGTCGTATCTCCTCTTCTGCTTGTGAACAGCTCGAGTCCTTCTGTGCAGCGCCACTTGGTATGCATCTTGCTTAGCTATATGTGATTTTAGCCATTCGTCGTCAAATCGGAGTTTCATTGTCGTGGACTAGTGAAACCCAGCACATCTGAAGCGGCATCTCTGTTGGTCTTTTTGCAGTGTTGCTATTGGTCTTTGACATTTTCTTAAAAAATTAAAGGAAACGCGATCAGAAAAAAGATTTGACAATCCGCCGATGTTGGGGATATCCGCCTCCGTACCTTGCCTACAGCAAGTTAATGTTTATTCATCGGACATTGTTCGCAATGTTGTCAATATGAGAGACGGTTAATTGATCAGAAGATCTCCAAGTTCTTTTATGAATATCGGTACGTGGGAACCGTGAGCTAGCCACAACTATGTTTCGCCGTGCCGCACAATTAGCCAAATCATTAATATATTTTTCATTTAAAACAAGATCTGTTGTTGTTAAATCAATTCATTAATTTCCTTTAAATTAAAAGTAAGTGGCCGACCTATATCATTTGTCTTTAATCCTGTTTTCATTTTTCAACATACGAGTACACATATACTCTCTGCTACTCACCTTTCAATATCTGATACGAGTTCGATATAGCCCAGGAGATTTAGATATGCAAAAACTTGATGTAAATATCATATGCAAGAGTTCCTTATAGCATTTAAGACAATTAATTATTTTTAAAATGAATTCACCTAATTTTTCGCAACTACATTGCTCTCTTGAATTTTACGTAGGTGTAAAAAAATAAAACACTGTGGCGCTGGCAATCCGGTATGGGCCATGGCCTAGCTTCTTGACACTCATTTGTGTTGCTCGTGTTGTCATTTTTGTAACATGGTTTATCGCCGAATCCGAACGACACTCCTTAGAAGCTTTTTCATATGGAATTTTAATTTCGGGAACTTGCCATTGTAACGATGACGATCCGAAAAATTGTTGGCGATGTCGGGGATGGAACCACGGACCCTCTGCGTGATAGTCTAATGACCTAACCATCGCGGCATCACCACCACCAGGTATTAAACAGCAAACTCGTGGAATTAAAAATGCTCAAGGATCGAGAACTTTTGAGTAAAACACGGCTCTCTAATTAGCAGCTGCGCACACAGTATGTGTGTTTATATTTGAAAAGAATCTGTAGGATATTTTCAACGTTTTAGTTAATTGTGAAAACATAAAATTCCTCAACAAAACCTGCTATATATTGTGTTTTTGCTTCTAAACTTAAAGTTCGATACAAATTTCAGCCATCTCTTACTCATTTGTCAACCCCTTCGTTGAAACCGACCATAGCCTAACCTTTTTTGCTTTTTGATATTTTATCTGCTACAGTTTTTGAAATTCACACAATGACAGCCAATTACCTAAACTCTTAGCTGGTTTGCAAGTGTTATGTTCACTAATCGCAGAATGAGGTTGAGCTGGAGCTTTACCAATCCTCTTTCAATCAATCTCATTTTTAATTCAAGAATTTTGTTTTTTTTTTGCAAAATGAAAACTAAACAAATAGCAGTTATTTTGACGATGATAAACAATTTTTATTTATTTTCCTTTTTTGTCAATTACAAACTAAAGTACAAAGTGAGCGGCAATCGTTATATATAATACTACATATGTATGTGTAATAAAAATAAACAATTACATTAAGTTTATTTAAAATATTAAATCCAGACGACACGAGTCCTTTGTGTAATTTAAACTTCATACTTTAGAGAATTTTATAATTTTTCAAATTTTCAAACAATTCAATTATTTACCATCCATTCTGTCTCTCAGCACCTGGAGCCGATGCAAAGAACGTCACATCCCTTAATGGGGATGACATAAATATCGCAGCTACTTCAAGGTCTTCTGGATCAAAATCAGACTCACATTCATATCCTTCTCGTTCCTTCATTAAAACCCAATCGCTAGAGCGTCGTCCTTCCTGATAAGCAGCTTCACTGCTATCCGTTGAATCGGGAGAAAGTCTTACTTGAGGTTCTGCTTGTGGATATTCAAAGCCACCATTCAATAGTGAACCAAGATTATTATTAAAATTCAACTCAGGTGATAAACTTCTTGGAGCCTCAACTGGCGGCGGAGCTGGAATTGGAGCTGATGATGGTGAAACTTGTAAAAAGTTACTTTCACTATTAATCGGAGCCCAAATATCAAGTGGAATTGATTCCGAGTTACTTAGACCACAGCTTATGTTGCTTTCTAATTTGCGACGAAAAGCTGGCTCCAGCAAGAGATATGCTCTAGGAGTTGTAAGCTCATTGGCAATTATCTGGCTATCATAAATCTCTTCATATGCTTCGTAAATGCGACGTATGTATGCCTCGGATTGTCTTATTGTAATGGACAATGATTCCCCACGTTGCCTTTGTTGTATTCCAATTTCCACTCCGTACTTAGATTGAAGACTCAATATTGCTTCATTGTTGTTATTGTTAACGATGTCAAATGTTAATTCGATTGTGAAATAGTTCATTAGCTCCTGTTTAGCTTTATAAATTCCTTCAACTGATCCAGTTATGGTGATTTGAGAACCTGACGTCAAGTCAGGTGATTCCGTTATATTGATATTCGTTTCAGTATAGTCCATAATAGCCGATATAAGATTACTATCATCAGACTTGATGGTTTCATGTAATTGTTGGCAAATTTCCATTTGTATGCTCACCTGGGTATCGGCGGCCATTGCTCCACAAGTTAGCTGAAGAAGTTCCTGTGTAGCTTTTCTCAATTCATTAGCTTCATTTTCGGTTCCTTTAACTATTGCCACGAATATATTTGTTTTGGCAGTTGGAAAAAACATTACCTTTACATTGTATGTAGTTTCTAGCTTTTTTATAAATGGACGATTATGTCTTGGCGTTCGTTTGCACATAGGCAATTCAAAGGACATCACTAAAGGTGCCGAAGAACGAAGTAAATTTCTTGCTCTTTCTACTCCACCAACAGTACCATACAATGATACTTGATTACTTTTCTCTGTTGAACTGTGTCGATTTGAGTCCGGAAAATGGATATGCGTTTCAGTCTCATCCATTATGTGATTAACATTGCTGCCACTACGTCCAATAATGTACGGATGATCGCTGTTAGAAATCAGCATTTTGATTCGTATTAGGGGTCCTCTGGTTGAAAGTGAAGCTAGAATAAGTCCCTTTGCCCAATTAATGTCGTTTGCTCTGCCCATAACTTTAATAAACGGATCCTTCCTGCTCCTTGCATTTATTTTAAGATTACGCGGCCAGCTGATGAAAGTATCCGTCGTTTTCATAATATTATCAAAAAACAATACAGCACTGTTAGTCTCCAACATTTGAGTTGGGGTTTTTATCATTTTCTCCAGCTTACGACGATCAATTTGAAAACGCTCCGAATGAAGATCACTTACATCGGTGATGCCAAGCTTCTGGGCAATATTTTCAGTATCACTGTCTACCGATGTCGGTGGTGATGGTGATGATGAATCACTTATGCCAAATCTGTAGGAAAGGCGTGAAGTGGCCACTACATATGAGTATAGCGGCTTATCAGTTGGTGAATTCGAGGGCATCATCTTGAAATATTTATTGATTTTTTGTAATATATTTGTCGATAGGAAGGTTGTTTTAGCTATTCCAATCAAAGGACTTACACGACCTTAAAAATTACACTTTACACTAAGAATAATATTTTAAAGCCAAACTTGAAAATTGAGTTCACTTAAAAAAGCCGAGAGTAATTATTATTATACAATCGACAGAACTATTGCTGGGTTTCAACTGATACACATCAATTGTTTTGGAACCTGTTATATAGGTTGGATTGCAAAATAATAGTTATTAATTCTACCTTATTTACAAATTAACCAATTTACATGTCTTAATTGACAGGTAGGACTTGGATTGACCTCAACTGTCATTTTAATAATTTGCAAAAAAAACTGTTCAAAGGGTCATAAAATCTTCAGCTCATCACTTCATTTTTTAAAAAAAAAATGTTTTTGGTGTTGTGGTGGGTCTTAATTAGTTCGAAGAATACACTTGATTAGATGGAAAATACTGAAATATTTTGAGCCTAATCAAGTCTTGTTACAAGTAAAATATATCTGCAGCAACTTTAAATATAGATAACAATAAAACTATAATTGTTTTTAATATTTTACAAAAATTCTCCTAAAAAATAATTTTTTCGGAAATTTAATATTGAAACTGTGAAAATACCACAGTTTTAACTAGGAAGGAAATTAATGTTAGTGAGTCTCATCATTCTCAATCTTTACAGAGCGCAGGGTTAGAAATATTGCGGTATTTTATGCAATGGCTTAAAAACGTTAAATATTAAATGTTAACATTTTAGGTCTTTACTTTCTTTTCGCTTTATAAGGGAAAATTGAGATATTATAATACGAGGGCGGGTCAATAAGTCCGTGACTTTTGGATTAAAACACAGATTTTTTGATAAAAAAATAATTTTATTTTTCAACGTAGTCTCCCTTGAGCTCTACACACTTTGTCCAACGCTTCTCCAATTTTTTTATCCCTTCCAAAAAAAATGATTTGTCGAGGTCCTCAAAATAGGCCTTTGTTTGCGAGATGACTTCATCATTGGAGTCAAATCTTTTTCCACCAAGCCATTTCTTCAGGTTTGGGAACAAGAAGTAGTCGCTCGGAGCCAAATCTGGAGAATAGGGTGGATGAGGGAGCAATTCATAGCCCAATTCATGGATTTTTGCCATGGCAACTGCACATGCGTTTGTAGTCGACTGTGAGCAAACGCGGCACCCATCTTGCGGAAAGCCCAAGTGATCATTCAAAATTGAAACCACTGAGCCATGCGAGATCCCTACGGCTTCCACAATCTCTCGCACTTTCAATCTTCGGTCGGCCAACACCATATCGTAAATTTTTTCGATTGTTTCGGGTGTAGAGACCTCAACTGGGCGTCCAGGACGTTCGGCATCTTCAGTGCTTGTACGGCCACAACGAAATTCAGTAAACCACTTTTTTACCATTGAAATCGATGGTGCATAGTCCCCATAGTATTTATCAAGCTTAGCCTTGATCTCGGTAATGGTTTTTTTTCGCAAGAAATAATGCTTAATAAGCACATGAAATTCACTTTTTTCCATTTTCTCCTCAAATTAGTGAGTAGTCTGATAAAAATAGCTGTCAAACACAAACTAACTGACGCAGCAAGTTTAAATTTTGACAGGAGTCAACTGACAGAGGCCTGTTGAGAGGAGCAGTGTTGCTGTTTCAGTAAAGAGGTCAGAAATTCAAAAAGTCACGGACTTATTGACCCGCCCTCGTAAAAGAATTCAAAAAGATCCGATATATATACTCCTTTCTATAGACTGATCTCATGATTTTCTAGATGCTGGAAGGCTTTAAAAACCTTCGGCCAAACACACAAATTGTAATCCCATGTATCAAAGTTAAAGACTTAGCCGTTCAATTCCAAATTGTGCACTGAAAGGACGATGTAGTTAAATAAAAATTCTGACGTAGAGAGCTGAGGTGGCCTGAGATTCCAGTAAAATAGGTAGCGAATAAAATACACTTTTTTATTGCTTTTGATTTTGTTGGCAAATTTTTAATGCGCTTGAATTTTTCTTAACTTTCTTTGATCGGTTTTGTTTTAACTAAGGAAATCATGAATTTGTATATGTTCAAATTGCATTTATCAACTTTAATATTCCTCTTCTTCCTCAGAACCTGGGTGAGCCTGGGCCTCAACCAACAAGCCTCTTCAGCTGACACGGTCTTTCGCGGGTTCCTTCCATAGGTGATTATTCGCACCGGAGCTGAGGTGTCCATTGGCTCTACATGGCCCGGTTATTTTAGGCGCTGAATCCGTAGACGCCTGACCAAGCCGATGTCGCTGTACAGCCCGTATAGTTCGTGGTTAAATCTCCTCCTCCCTTCCCCGTCAATACAATCGGAACCCAAAGTCATACGTAGTATTTTCCTCTCGAAACGGCCAAGGGGTTCTTCATCCTTTTTCAATAGTATCCATATCTCTGCGCTATAGAGCAAAACAGGGATGATCAAGGTCTTGTATAAAGCCAGCTTGGTCTTGCAAAAGAGAGCTCTGCTACTCAATTGCCTCCTCAGCCCGAGAAAACAGCGGCTGGAAAGAGTTGTTTAACGTCTTATTTCCGTGCTGTTCCTATCATTTTAATTTGTTATAGCCAATTGTGACACTCTGACCAAGTTGTCGATTTTGGGAGTCCTTTTTGATGACAGCATATACTTGGTTTTTCCCTTATTTACCGTGATACCAATCTTAGCCACTTCCGCTTCGACAGCTGCCTATGCCTCATTGATGTCTCGCTATCTTCGTCCTATAACATCGATGTCATCTGCGTATGCAAGCCATTGGGAAGATTTGTAGAAAATCGTTCCCCTTCTATTGACCAGTGAATTTGGACGATTCTCTCTAAAGCGATGTTGAAAAGTCATAAGACAGCGCGTCGCCTTGTCTTAAACCTTAAACCTAATGGAGCAGCGAGTATTTCCCATTGCGAATGCCAAAACCTAACATGGCATTACAAAGCTCGTCCCTGTGCACGCTGTCATATGCGATTTTAAAGTCGACAATCGGGTAGTGTGTGTCAATCTGGAATTCCAGGGTCTTTTCCAAGATCTGCCATAGTGTAAATATTAAATCGATGGTAAGGAAGTCCCTGACCTCAAAACACCCTGATATCGACCTATCATGATCGGTTTCAAGAGATTACACAAAACAGCAGAGAAGATTTTGTAGGCGATATTCAGGAGACTAGTTCCCCTATAGTTAGCGCAGTCGAAGGGGTCTCCTTTCTCGTGGATTGGGCAAACGATGCTGAGGTTCCAGTCTCGATATCGCAATCTCAACTTCTTCTAGGTCAGGTGGACGGAATTTTCTGCTATCATCGTCCAGTGTTGATGGTTCATTCTGCCTGACAGCGAAATTATGGTCGTCGTCGCCGTTATACAGTTTGCAGAAGTGGTCTTTCCATATTTCCAGCACCGACTGCGATTAGCAGTTTCCATTTTCGATCTGGCTTTGTAGCCCTAGCATGTTCTTATAGTTTTTTGATAGTATTTTCGGACGCCATTCCTGCCGTACCATCTCTCCATTTCCTCGACCGCGTGCTTGTCATGCTCTTTATCTTTTCTTTTAAGAATTCTATGTTCTTCCCTTTTTTCTGTTCATAGCGGCCACGAGCAGCTCTCGTCCTACGATGCAGAGCAACATTGTATGCCTCTTGTTTGGCTGTTTCCTTACATTCGTCATCGAACCAGAGGTTTCTTTGTGGTGGCGGTTTGAAACCAATTATGTAAGATGCTGCTTCTCTGATAGTTTGTTGACAGCTTTCCCATGGGTGTTCTATGGAATTGTTAGGGAGTCCCGGATTTTGAGAGAGTTTGCGAGAAAACCGGTCGGGAAAGATTCTAACGGTCTTGCAATTGCAAACGTCGAAAATGGATGGTCCGACTTGACTCTGTTGTGCTCGCGAAGAAGAATGTTGACGGAGTGACTGGTGTCGATCGCAATGTGGTCAATCTGGTTGACGGTTGTTTGCTCCGGAGACCGCCAAGTCCCTTTGTGGATGTCGAGGTGTGGAAACCGCGTGCTGGCTACTATGAGATTGCGTCCCGTAGTGAAGTCTAAAAACCTGAGTCCGTTTTCCGATAAGGTGTCGTGCAGGTTTTGCTTCCCAATGTATATTGTATATATGTATATTTATAAATTTAATTTTTACCAATAAATTGATACTGACAAATTTTTAAATATGTTTTCAAATTAAAAAAAATCATTAATTTTAAGTCTCCACGAAAGACAAGAAAAATTTTAACAAGACCGTTCAAGCAAGTAAAATAACGATTTAATGTAATCGGCAAGTTGATGGAGTTTAGTTGAAACAGGTGAATAGAATTCGAGTTGAATAACTTGAGCTCAATATACGAGTATGTCAAATATACAAAATATACAAAGTCGATAACTAATACCCATTCGAGCTTTAAAATGTAAAAGCTTCCTTAAAAAACAACTATCTTCCTAACGTTCGAACCAGTTCTTACAACACTCAAACTACATCGTAGATACGAGTATACGAAAGAATGGTTGCACTTCCCGACTTCTATAGAAAATAACAGACATAATATTAAGGGGTAGAATCTTAACAAATCTACGTAAAAGAATGGTCAGTGCTCCTTTATGAAATCAGGATAATACTCGTGGGTACCCAACTCGGCGATGAAGTTTAAATTGCATATGTGTTGCCAACTTTCTCAACTGCTTTGAAATCTCTAATTCGGATTTGATCGGCTTGATTTTGACTTCTCAATTTCAATAAAAGATCTTTTTTGAAATATGAAAGTTGATTTCTCTACAATTAGATGTGACGGATTTTTGGGAATCATTTTTGGGATTATCTTAAGTTAAGTTAACTTATTTACTATTCTCTTAGAAAAAATTATCTCGCTTGGCCTAAATTATTGAAACACAAGTCACTTTAACCTGGCAAGCAGTCTTTGCCAAATAATTAATTTTTGAATTCTTAAGTGTAATGTGTTTTTAACAACTTTTCAAGGAAAATACAATTTCATATTTATTAGGCTGAGCCCGGAAATCTGCCCTAGACTCAGTATTTATTTAAACTGTTACATTTGGTTAAACAAAAAAATGCTTTCAAGAAAGTACTCCATTGCTAACTGATATTTGAATATTTAACATCATTCTAAGACCTGTCTGTCTAGGTATTGGCTTAATGATTTAGGGGCCATCTAAGCATTTTTTGGAGATTATGTTTGTTTATTTATTTATTACATTAAAAATAAGTTAAAATCTATTTTTGATACAATTTTTAAGAGCAACAACAACAATGGCTTTCGACACATTTGGAAATAATAATTGTGATGGGTTGATGATTCCGAAACTAGCGTTCTTATTGAATTTGTCACATCAAGAGTTGAACGTTCTTCATTTTGGACAATTAGAATCCTTAGATAAAAGGTGGAAATTTATAATTGTCCTTTAAATATTTGAGTAGATATAATATCGAATTGAAAGCAAACCAGAATTTTAATTCGAGAACTTCTGATCTACAGATATTGAAGATATAAATGTAACACAGTTGTCATTCTCCCATTGTCCTACAATATTATACATTTTTTGTTCACTTATAGCCTTGATACCGAAAGTTATCAACTGAATGATTTCATTAAAAATAAATATACTGTACTCTTATAAATGAGTTTTGTATTTTACAGATCCTGTTTTAACAACAGTACAATTTAACTAAATCATTTATTATCTTTCTCTGTTTTATTTTGCATAATTTAAATATTCCAGAAGACAAATTTCTTTAAATATTAAATCATTACATCTGTTAAGTACTTGGTCAATAGTCAAAAAGAGAAAATAAATAAAAATCGATCAGCCTTTAAGTCTGCTTAGTCGCTAATATAACGACCATAGAAAGTATTGATAAAATGTATATCATAATTTTTAATATTCAAAAATAATAATAAAATTAAAAGAAACGTATGAAACATTATTATCGAGTCGTGCTTTTACATATTATATGAACTGATAATATCGGCCTTTTAAACTTATTTCTTATTTTAATAAACTTGTTGTGCACTCTACTTTTAAAACTGATGAACATTTCTTTGACTGATCGCGCTATTTTTTTTTTTTTGCTGTTTTTAGATTTTATCGAGGGAAAATTCGGAAGGCTAGTCGTCCATTAACGTTATTTTATTCTTTTATTATCATATATTACTGAGGTTCAACATCAGTTCCTCAACATTTTTATTTTACCAAAAAAATCATCTTGGTAACTTTGAGTATAAAATATAAAATAAAAAAATAAAATACAAAATGAATGATATTCGAAGTATATTTAATTTGGTATTTTTAGTGACTATATGAGCAGTTCACTCAAAAAGATTGTCTACACACTTTAGTTAAGTTTGAAAAAAATAAAGAAGACCTACTGCTTGAGATTTTGCCGAAGTAGATCATTAAGAAGCCATGCGAAACATTTCCGAATAAATAAATATTCCTAAGCTTCAAAATACCCTGAAAAATCGAGCTCTAAGTTTAATAAATACTATTTTATTTGATTAAGAACAAAATACTCATCGCTTTTAATAAAAAGATCTCTTTTGAGTATATTCAACAAAAATTCACGGCGAAAATAAGCAGCTGCAAAATAGCTATAAACCTAGCATCCAAATCACTGGCCATGTTTTAGTTAATAACTAAAGTGAGAAGCGCGTTAAACAATAAATTCAGATTTCATTTTTACTTCAAATACATCTCTTGTCACGTTCAAATATACTAAAGGTTCCATCTGAAAAAAGATTAAAAATCTACTCAACACTATACAACTTTATCAAATAAGAAATGATAAAACATAATTTTATAAATCATCCAGTAAGTTTATTAATTTTTAAATTCAGAAATGTACATAGTTTTGTCAGTTGAAGCAGTTACAACAATCGGTTTAGATGGATGAAATATGATTGAATTTACAGAATCTTTGTGGCCTTTAATTTTACAAGTTTCAGCACGTGTATTAGCATCAAAAATGATCACTTCATCCTCGTTAGCACATCCAGCAGCGATCTAAATAAAATAAAATAAATAAAAAAAAACTTTATTAAATAGTTGAAGAAATAAAAATAATTTAAAAATCTTACCATATCACCGGTCTTCGACCAATCACAACGGATAAGGTTTCTTTGAGCAAATTCTTGATTTGCCGGAAAAATTGCAATATGTCTGTCAGTAACAGCAATTGGGCGAATATCCCAAGTTTGCAAAGTATAATCCAAAGAATGAGATAAAAGTGAATTATCATCGGACGAAAGAGCAATGCCTGTAATGGGAGCAGTATGCCCACGTAAGGAGCAAACGATCGAATCACGACGATAATCCCAAACATGAATATCATTATCAGCGCCAGCGAAAGCAACATGTGGTCTACCCGCTGTTAATCGTGTTGAAAAAACTCGATATTCACAATCCAATGAACCAACAGAGCCTTTAGTACGAACATCCCAAATGCGAACTCTGCCGTCATCAGATCCTGAACAGAAAATCACATCACCATGAACGGAATTGACGTATTCGGTATGATTTTCAAATTTATTAACACGAAGCCCACGGAAAGTGTCCCAATAACCAATGGTCTTATCTCCAGAACATGTAAAGAAGTGGGAACCATTTTTGGTAAAATTTACTTCCATGATTGGTCCATTATGGCCACTCATAACCATAACCTTAGATTCATCATTTTCTGTAAAGACACGACAAATACCTAACAAAAAAATGTTAAATTACATGATGACCTTATTCTTTTTTGAAATTAATGTCTTACGTGCAAGTTTGTCGCGACCGCCCGACAATAAAAGCTGACCAGAAGGATCAATAGCCGAAGTAAGAACTTCTCCGTTGTGATCATCTATACGTTCGCTAGTACCGCGAAGTTCGGTTAATTTGTTTTCATCGTCTGCGTTAAAAATTGATCTTTGATGTCCGGTCAAGTACCCAGGATTGATGGATGGGTCTTCGGGAGCCATGTTACCAATATTCAATGAAGGCGAAATTTTGAAGATAAGTCGAAATGAGTTTCTCGAACTAAACTGATGTTCCAGGACAACTCCTTTTTTATACTAAAAATTTTCAAATACCTGCCTGTAAACACACTTTAAATCTAAACCCCTGATTGGGTAAAAAGTTGACCAGTGAAACACCAATACAATAAATACATACCTATTTTCATAGCCTGTATACAATAGAGAAGCGCACTAATCACTAAATTAAAATTTCCAAATACCTGTAAACACGCTTTAGATCGAAACCCTTAATTGGGTAAAATTTTTTGGAAAGTTGACCAATGAAACAAGTACCTGTCCTCATCCTTGTCCACAATAATACCTTTTTTTCAGGTATATGCATGTGTACGTATACATAAATTAATTTATGTATGTCGCGTGTATTTTCCTAGGCACAGGTATATACAATAAATTTGCTAAACCGTTAATTAGTTAATTGGTATCGTATCCTATCTTAATCGAAATAGAATTTTTTTTATTTTTTAAATCTGACGACAACTAATCAAGCTTACTTCGGATAAAAAGGGGTATGCAAATCTTCACAACAATCAGTTTTATCTTGAGTCCTTTACTGAGTGGTTAAACTTGAAAATAACTATAACTGTTAAGTTTGTGAAAAAATAAAATACACATAAAAAATACATTAAATAAATAGAAAGAAGATTAAAGTCCAAGTATTTTCACCAGTGAAATTGTGCAAAGTGATATACAAAAACTAAAACACAAAGATGTCAACTCTACGAGTATATCAATCATCGGCCGAACCGCTCTTCGTGGATCCAACTCCATTGAATGTCGCCCCATCAAGATCGGAATCTGAATTCACAATAGACGAAGACGATAATCAGATAATTGCAGAACACTTGGGTATTACTAACTTCAATGAGCTCCAATGTGAACGATTTCAAATCGATCGTCGTAAGTTGCAGAAGATGTATAGAACCTACATAAGAGGTCTAAATTCGGCTGAAGCGTTTTTCGAAAAAATCCAAACAACCACAAAAACTTACATTAGTTGGCCACGTTGTCTTCAAAATGCATTTAACAATAAGAAAGATCCATTCATTCAAGTTTTTGGCAGAGCAGATGACTTGACATGGGCAAAGGGACTTGTTGAAAGTAGCCTTTTTTCGGAAGGAGGTGTTGTTAAACTAAAAATGGCCATCTCTCACTCGGAGCACCTTTTTGTCTTTGGGCGTCGATTCGATAATATTCATCGAATTATGGCAGAAACCGACACTTATATTCGCTTTCCTGATGCAAATCAAATCAACAACAGTCAAGTATCGATATTTGGAAATCTGGAAGGACTTAAACGTGCCAATGCTTTATTACGTCAATCAACTCCGCTTATAATGTCATTTGAATTGCAAGCCGTAAAATTGGTACCAGCTATCAACAGTGTGGAATCAAGATTTGATGTCAGAGTACAAGTTCTAACATCAACCAGATCAAACTCAACTGTGGTTCTAGTTAAAGGATATACAGAGAGACCCGATAGAGTGACGGAAGCTATAAAAGTTTTAATCAACTCCACTTGTGGAAGGTATGCACCGCACACATTAGTTAGTGTTCAACTTGAAATTTCACCGCAGTACCAAGAATCAGTAAAAGGAGATGATAATGCAAACATCCTAATCATAATGGAGAACACGAAAACAAAAATATTTTTCCCAGATCTAGCTATGAGGGGAACGACAAAGCAAAGATCACAAATAACAATAACTGGTACTATCGATGGAGTACATAGAGCTAGAGATGAATTGATTAGCTATTTGCCGCTTGAATTGACGTTTGATATTCCCGGAGAACTTCAAGGGCATGGAACTGAAATATTACAACTGGGTAAAAAGTTCGGCGTTTGCATTACACTTTCACAAAAGGAACGTAATGATACCATGGCAGTGACTATCAAGGGACCAGAAAAGTTCATCGACAAAATCTATGAAGTTCACCACGATATCCGTCATATCAAAGAGACTCTTCGACCAAGTGTACAGCTTCCCAAAGCTCTAAACATGTTAGATGGGGCTTACAAAAGAGTGATGGGATCTGCTGTTGAAAATGTAGTTGAACGTACTAATGCAACTCTACCAGAATACAATGGAATCAGAATGAACATGGAAGGACTTCATAATGCTAAAACTATGGAACCGATTCCAAATCAACCGAATTTCATGCAAAATCCGTTTATGCAACAAGCGATTGTTAATCAGCCAAATCAGAACTTTTTGCAACATCAACAACAAAATATTCAACTAAATCAAATGCATTCTTCAATTATGCAAAACAATTATCTTCCGGTGCAGTTTCATTCAGCTTACGCCAAACAGGAACCCTTAGTTCTTCCACAACATCACCAACACGTTCTGCATCTCCAACACCTTCAACAACTCCAACATATTCAACATCTTCAACACATTCAACAGCGTCGGTATATCCAGCAGCAAGAAATTAATGAACACCAGCACACCTATTCACCAGATTCAGGACAGAGTAGTGGAAGCATTTTACACGAAGAATTTCATTCTAATGGTTGGACTGTGTACAGTGATGATGAAATCGAAGCTGATCAACCTATTTCCCATGAAATTCATGAACCAATCAATGAAGGAATGAATCATATTAATCAACTGTTTGGGAGTGGTGGCGCAGAACTACGACTTCAAATTGGAGCCCAACCCAATCAAGATGCTAATAACGAAGGTCAAATATTAAGAACATCACCTTTTGGCTCTTCGAATTTTGTAAAACAAAACTTTGAACAAGAAAACAACCCTGTGCTTTCATAGACAGCTCTAAATGACTAAAGAATTGGTAATGCTATTCTGTTTGTTAAAAAATTTGAACACTGTTACGGGTTCTTAAATTATTTTCCAAACAAATTAAAAAAAAATTGTTTTTGAAAATGTTCAATTGTAGATTCATTTTACCCAAACTATGTAATTAATATTAAGTATAACAAACAAGTAACATTAAATAAAATTTTATGATTTATCAACAAAATCTGTTTGGTTTATAATTTTTTTACCTCGGTTGTTAAGATGTCCGATCCTGCTCTTTTTTTTTATTTCAGCTTCTTTTTGGTCAGGTGGACGGAAGTTTAGCTATCGTCATCTTAGTTGAATTGTCTATTATGCCTGAGAGCGGAATACTGGGCCTCCTCGCCGTTATACATTTTTTAGAAATAGTTTTTTTCATATTCTCAGCACAGACAGTGATTCTAGTGAAAGACTTCCTTTTCATCTCCACAGGTTCTCTGAACGGGTTTTCATTTTCCTGAAGTACAACCTCTCAATATCTTCGGTCGCGCGCTTCTCGTGCCAGAGAAGCATGAATGTGCTTCTCATTTTTCTCTTCAGCACCGCTTTATATACTGGATGCTTTTCGGCATAAATCACCAAACCAGGGATTTTTTCGTGGTGGTCGGTCGAAACCCAGCATATTTGTTATTGTTACTAAACAAAGACTTGCGTTTTATCAATGGATAAAGCATATTAATTGCGATCGGTCCATTACTGAAGCTGCCAAGAAGAAGGCGCGAGTTTTAAAGAAATGGTTTGCTCTTGCCTTTGTGTGGTTTTGTCTCTCCTATGGGGTAGCTTCCTTAGCCCTAGAAGGCAACTCCGCTCCATTACTTTCTCTCCTGACCGATCCGCTGTTTTGCCCCACTCCTTCAGTTTGTGTCCATTGTCTTTTTGGAAAAATAAATAAGCGGGAAGAATTGGTAAGTTTGAACTCTGTTTTTCTGCTTTTATGATTGTCGAAGTGGACAGACGGACAGTCTGGAAAACTGTGTGTATAATAAATCTCAACAGGGTCATTCGGCGATGGACGGTCACCCATCGGAGTCCCCTCACCAAAAAACAAAGGCAATATAAATATATATAAATAAATATGTTTGTTAAGACCGGACCTCTATTTGTGTGCCCCACACTATCGAAATTCTAAACAAAAAGATTCACCGCGACGCCGCTGTTTAGTTTTCATTGAGTAGCGTTCCTTCAACTAGTCTCGTCGCATTTGCAGTTCCTTGGTTCGCCCCCACTGTACCCCATCCGATAATTGTCAGCAATAGATAATGTTCAGAACCTATAAATTGCGAGTATGCCAAATATTGTTAGCAAATTATCCTTTTTCTTTCTTTATCTTTTGAAAAGGACTAGTGTTGCATTGGGGCAAATGTCGCCCCAATGACAGATCGTAGGGGAAATATAAGCACGGTACAATGGGAAGTACCATATAGGGTTAATCACTTCTTGGTTGACCATCAAAGAGTTAAGTTAAAAAAAACAAAAAACAAAAAGAAAGGAAATGAAAACAATAAATTGCGGAAGATAGAGGACATACGGAAATCGGGTTCAAACAAAATTACGAAGGAGCACAAAGCTAACTTAAGAAGAAAGAGAAAACAAGGAACTATTAGCACTTTTGTTTCAGAAGTAAAGCACGAAGTCCTACCGGACACGAAAAAATAAAAAGCCTTTCGGATTGATATTTTTCATTTATTTCCCAAAATTCTATTTATAAAGTAGTTATTAAAAAAATATAAGTTTGCTTCCCTGTGTGGTTTCCTCCTCATTTGTTTACAGTATACGGTTTTGCACTTACGATCGCTAAAAAGTACATAGCGTCTGCATTTTGAATTTTTAAAAAATGTTCACTTATTTGTTTCACTGAAATTAGCCCAGTTAACCAGCCAGAAAGTTCAACAAACAATTTGCTGCCATTGCAAATTTACAGGGGCATTTTTTTTTCTCCTTCCCTGATCCCAAGTGCCAGACCTTCAATTTGATCGTTAACCATCATCGGCGTTGTATGGTTTTTGTTTTTTGAACATGTTTTAGCTCGTAGATTTTTCTAGCTATGAGGAATATGATCCCAAATTATTTTATAAACCTGGACGACAAAATATTGGAGCAGATGTACTTCGCGTCAGCCAATCCATTGTAGTGTTATCGATTGTTTAGATCATCCACAACAAAGTTTAAAAATGAAATTATTAAATTATGAATAGCGGCGTTCAGATTGTACCTACGACAAATACTTCGACCGGGTCTGACGACCAAAAACTGCTTTGCGTTCACATTGTACAGCACGGTCGTCAGACCTGAAGGGCGATAGATAAAACATTGGAGAATGAAGAGAAATAGAGAAGAAAAACACTTTTTACCTGAAATGGACATAATTTCCTTTCTTTCGGGAGCATCGGCCCTCGTTGAAATCATAAACGAAAATGAAAAATGCTCTGAAGTCGTTCGTAAAGTGTTCACACACAACAACATGTCGCCCGACCAAGCGAAAAACTTGAACTTCCATACGACCGAACCGGAACGACCGTCCTAAGAGCGTTCACACTGTATGACCTAGTACATTTTGGTCTATCCGGCAATGTCGAAAGAACCGGTCAAAGGATTTGTCGTACAATGTGAACACCGCTAATTAAACAGTAGGTTCACTGCGTAATATTTTCCTTATCTTTTTGTGACCTTGGTACAGTTATCCTTTGCTCGGATTGGTATTATGTTAGAAGTTGATAGCAACACACGCCAATAAGCAAGAAAAGGATACAAAACAGGGTAAAACACATCTTGGAATCTGAAACATTGCAACAGGGTGCTTGTGAAATACAATTAAAACATAATATTTTTTTTTTCATAAATGTGCAACGCTAAAAAGTTTGTTTTTGTCATCAAATATTTTAACATCTTTGTTGTACTTCTTAATTAAAAAGTATATTCTCAGCCCTATAAACAAAGGAATTGAATTTTTTTTAACCTGTCGTACAATTTTGCTTCGATGCTACCCCTTGTTATGAAATTGTTGAAATTGGCAGAAAATTTACTTTCTCATCAGCTAATTGTAATTCGCAGCTATGGTGCTCTCTATATTCTTGGTTGAATAGCGTGAATAAAACTGTATTGTCAAAAAAAATATACTGTATTTTATATCATAAAATCTTACTGCAATAAAAAATATTCATAAAATGGCCTGCATTTTCTTTTATAAAAAATATACCTGCCTGACGAATATCATAAAGGGTTGAATGACATCTGTTATTTTAAAACCCAGAAATAGTTCAAGATTTTTTTTTTCATCCAAAATTATACCTCAGGTAATCATAATTTTCAAAAGCAAAATAATAAAATATCATTCCTAGCGGCGTGGTTAAAAAGGATTAATTTTCTTTGTTCTAGGTAACATTACATGAATGTTTCCCGCAAATAATATAAAATAGAACACGTTTCAGATAAATAAATGGCTAGCTGAAATTTAAAACATATGAAAAAATGAATTAAAAATAAATTCATTATACTAAATATATTTCCAGCATTTTTCTTTTAAAAAAAAACTTTTTAAAAAATAAATTAGACTTCTCGGAACACCCAGTAATCAAATACAATACGATGACAATTATTTACACACATTTACTCATAGTAAAAAGTCTTGGGGTTAGCCAATCACGAAAGCATAAACAAAAGGAGAAAAACCAGTCTGTTTTCACTTTGTCCGTATGCATTACACAGCATTTTGCAGTCTGGAGAGGGAGAAAAATTACTTTCAAAAATGTTTCGAGAGCATTTAAATTTACATGAGGAAAAAATGACGGGGCAGACTATCGTATGCATTCTTACTTAGGCAAAATTGAATGGGAATTGGAATTTGAAACAAAACAATAGATCTACGCTATTGGATCTAATGAGACGTTGTTGTTATTTCTATTATTTGAGATAAACTGCCAAAAATACATAGACGAAGTACCTACTCACTCAGGTTTACCCGAACACCAAATATTTCATGACATTTTTTTCGTGAGAAAAGAATTGGCACTTCTTTAATTTTAATGCACCAATTACATACAGATGTGTATGAATAAATTGATTCAATGGAAACGTTAATGCCTATTGATAAAATAACTAAAGAAACCAACGCTTTATGGGCCTGGCGTTGTATTTATGGCAGTACAAAGGTCATCTCTCCAAAGATCACTCACTATGATCTATCCAATGATGGTCGTTCCCATCATAACATATGCTTCTGTAGTATAATGGACTGGCATTGTATAGTAAAAACCAAAGAGTTGAATCTTTGCGATTACCCGGGCCTAAAGACTCTACTCTGAAATACCAGAACTTGATATGATCTGCGCGGTAACAAACCGGGGTCAAAAAATATTATGCTTCGACAGAGGATTCTCCACGTAATTTACCAGTAAGAAAGAATGGTATAGCAATAACCCACCAAACAACCAAAACGGCATTCAGTGGTATACGGATAGGTTTAAAAAGGAATCGGGAGTGGGGGCTTTGAGAAAGAGTCCTAGTGTATTCAAGGCTGAACTACACGAAACGAAGCTGATCCCTCTGCTTCACAGCGGTCAATCTAGCCATCAATAGGTGGGAGCACTCGAAATGCATCTCATATTGGGAGAGTACTCTAAGTCTAAGACAGGCCAAGCGAGCCATCCTGATCTTCAACAAAAACGCCAATAAGGAGGAAGGCGACTACGAGTGGTTAACCAAATATCGCTGTCAGTCAGAATAAACCTTTCAACTTAAACGATATAGAGCAACAATTCCGTCCACCCGACTTAGATGAAGGGAAGATAGCAATATTTAAGCTTAAGTCTAACAAAGCTGCTGGAGCGGACGGCCTGACTACCGAGCTCTTCAAAGCGGCATTCGATGACTTGGTAAGGAGCATACACCTACTTATCTGTATACCCGTTGAATGGAAACTCAGCATTTTCTGAGAAAGGACGCCCTCTAAACTTCCTCAACTTACATGGCTTACAAGATCTTATCATCCATATTGGGTGCACGCTTGAAGCCGTTCGTCAACAAACTGATAGGTCCATATCAGTGTGGATGCAGGCCAGGAAAGTCCACCACAGACCAAATATTCACACTGCGGCAGATCTTGGAGAAGACCCATGAGCTTCAGATCGATACACACCACCTATTCGTCGATTTCAGAGCCACGTATGGGAGCATCTATAGAAACGGGCTATAATGAGCAATGTCTAGTTTTGACATCTCTGCCAAATTCATCCATCGAGGTCTGTAAATATCTCACCGATACCTTTGTTGTCCAGAAAGGATTTAGACTAAGCGATGCGCTGTCATGCATCTTACTTGAAAGAATAATGCAAAACCCACGAGCAAACACAAGAGGCGCAATCGTTTAAAAGCCCGCCCAATTACTCGCATGTACCGACGATATTGGCATCATCGGAAGAAAGCAGGGTGATGTCAGTGGCGCTTTTGCAAGTATTGAGACGAAAGTGACGAAAACAAGTTAAGCGGTAAACGAGTATATGCTGTCAAGCAAAAGGACACTCAACAGCGATGTTTCGGACAGAACGTCACCTATGGCAGATATAACTTAGAAGTATTTAAGGACTTTGTCTACCTGGGCTCCGCGGTCCAGTCTGCATTGACAGTGAGTGCAATAGGAGATACAACGACGAACTGTATGGACTGTAGAGCGACATCGACCCAGCCAGACACCAATGCTCCGGTCCGAGGACAGCGCAGTAGAGGAAGACCGAGACTCAGGTGGCACACGCAAACCAACTTAGCGTGCGAAACAGGAGGCAGCTAGCTAAAGATCGAGCTGACTGGAGACTCTTGTTGACTGGATCCCAGGTCTACCTAGGACTGTAGAGCTACCTAAAGTAAGTAAGTAAGATACCTTTTTCCAAAGCTTCTTTCCAGGTAGGAAGATATTTAGTTTGGAAGCATAGTTATTTCTTTTGGCATTTCGTATAATGAAAACAGAATAGTTTTGTAAGCAACCCAGTTTTATTTTGAAGGGCTTCAATTTACTATAACACCTATTGGGAAATTATTAATAGCTTTAACAACTTCCGTTGAAAACCAAAGACAACTCCTGTTTCCGATATATGCTATTTTGGTAGGAGCAATTTGAGAATTAAGAGAAAAGAGCAGAGCATTATTTTTTTCATAAAAAGTTAAGTAAAATACACAGCAGCTAACAGCAGTTTTATTGATGCGTCGAAACAACTAAAACAGAACAGCAACATTATGTTTAATAATCTTTCGAAAGAAAAGTTATATCCGCTGGGCGTCTTTTTGGCGCATATTATAAAATGCCAGCGTTGGTTCACACCAAAGCCTGTAAGCGCTTTGTAAAAGAACCCTCTCATGCAAATAACAACTGCCCTTTAGTGTAAGGCCAACATCATTCAATTTTAGCAGTTTTTTTTTATTTTTTGCGGTAGTTCGCACCAGCAATGAGAAGGATATAACTTTCATTCCAAGAGTTAAATTTAAACATTATAGATGACGGCGAATTTCGGCTTAAATTATTATTACTAGCAATTCGGCTTTTCACAACAAAAGCATGAGCTAAGAGAGGTGGATTAAAGTTGATGGTCTTGCAAAGTTTGACGCAAAGGTTTGACATTTTCGTCTTGAAGTATAGAAACACCAAGGAGTACAGCATCACGAGAAACTTCTTTTCTTAAGAAGTCAATTTGCTGACGAAGAGATGTTACTTCGGTAATGTGCATTTGAGTTGTACTGAGGCAGCTTCTTTGAGTTTATTCACTTACAAGACAAAGCTGGAAATGCTATTATTTAAGCTGTCAAAGCGTTGAGCTCAACTTTCTTTCCTCAATTCCTCAATTTTGTTGAAGAGTTCGGCACGCATCTGTTTCATTTCTTCAGTGAAGCTGCCTTGCATGGATAACGATTGTTTAGTGAGATGTTCCTCAAAAATGTTCGCAGTTTGTGTAGCTTTGTCGTTGTTTACAGGTTTCGATAATGGTGAAGGAGAATTTGTGCTCATATATGACGAAAGAGTTTCTTTTTGAGTTTTGTTGTGCGAAATGATGCCAGATATGGACGACATGGTTGCTTAAAACTGAAATAACAAGACCGTGGAGAAGAGCAAAATACTTTTTATCTTTACAATTAGAGTTGGAAAAAGTCTATTCTCTGTGAAAACATGTTCTCTATCATCCTCAACCAATAACATCCAGCTTGTTTCAGATCGTAACGAACCTTCATCGCTGGGATATTTTATTCGGTGTAGGGTACCTAGAGTTAAGTTAGTTTAAGATTTAATTTAAGCGCGTTATTTTAAGTATCGGGTAGGTAGCAATAGACTACCATAGGTTTAGTTAGACTTGAGCGCTTATATCCCAGTCTTATACAGTGGTGATAACAACCAGATATGGTCTTCCTTTTTCATTTCCTTTCTTAAGTCCATCCGAACAGCACGAAACAAAGCATGTACGAGGGCGGGTCAATAAGTCCGTGACTTTTTGAATTTCTGACCTGTTTACTGAAACAGCAACACTGCTCCTGTCAACAGGCATCTGTCAGTTGACTCCTGTCAAAATTTAAACTTGCTGCGTCAGTTAGTTTGTGTTTGACAGCTATTTTTATCAGACTACTCACTAATTTGAGGAGAAAATGGAAAAAAGTGAATTTCGTGTGCTTATTAAGCATTATTTCTTGCGAAAAAAACCATTACCGAGACCAAGGCTAAGCTTGATAAATTTTATGGGGACTCTGCACCATCGATTTCAATGGTAAAAAAGTGGTTTACTGAATTTCGTTGTGGCCGTACAAGCACTGAAGATGCCGAACGTCCTGGACGCCCAGTTGAGGTCTCTACACCCGAAACAATCGAAAAAATTCACGATATGGTGTTGGCCGACCGAAGATTGAAAGTGCGAGAGATTGTGGAAGCCGTAGGGATCTCGCATGGCTCAGTGGTTTCAATTTTGAATGATCACTTGGGCATGAGAAAGCTTTCCGCAAGATGGGTGCCGCGTTTGCTCACAGTCGACCACAAACGCATGTGCAGTTGCCATGGCAAAAATCCATGAATTGGGCTATGAATTGCTCCGTCATCCACCCAATTCTCCAGATTTGGCTCCGAGCGACTACTTCTTGTTCCCAAACCTGAAGAAATGGCTTGGTGGAAAAAGATTTGACTCCAATGATGAAGTCATCTCGCAAACAAAGGCCTATTTTGAGGACCTCGACAAATCATTTTTTTTGGAAGGGATAAAAAAATTGGAGAAGCGTTGGACAAAGTGTATAGAGCTCAAGGGAGACTACGTTGAAAAATAAAATTATTTTTTTATCAAAAAATCTGTGTTTTAATCCAAAAGTCACGGACTTATTGACCCGCCCTCGTATAAAGTAGTGGCAAGAACCAACCCAGTTCGACGAGCTAGAACCGAGTAACCGCAAAAGATCCAATGCCGCCTACTCCTGCATCATGGATACCTCCGTGGCTAAATAGACTCCTTACAATGCCTTAATCTAAGTCGGCACGATATCAGAAACTTGGTAGGTTACCTTAGAGGACGTCACGGTATCTTAGCCTCAACAAAATAGGACAACTCGACTCTCCGTAGTGCCGACTTTGTCTTGAAAAGACGAAGCAGATGAACACATTTTATGTGACTGTCCGGAGTTAGACTTGAACAACTTGACACCACTAAAGTAGTGAATTACCTTCTTGGTAGAGTTAGTAACTCCATTCGGAAGGTAGAACACCTACTAGCCTAACCACAGTTTTAACAGACCAGTACAAAAGATCTTTTTGAGCGAACTGCCTTATTTCTCAATTGGCGAGTCAAGAATTAAAAAAAAAATGAATGGATGTTGAAATTTAATTTTTTAAGCTATTCATGAAAAAATTCACAGTTTTTATGTAATGTTTTCATAAATTGAGATGGCTGGGTCATGTAGAGCGCATGGACACCAATGCTCCGGTCCGAAAAGTCTTCGAAACCGCCCCCGAGGGACAGCGCAGTAGAGAAAGGCCAAAACTCAGGTGGCGCACGCAAGTGGAAGAGGACCTCAGCCAACTTAGCGTGTGAAACTGGTGGCAGCTAGCCAGGGATCGAGCTGGCTGGAAAAGCTTGTTGACTGAGGCCCAGGTCCACCCCAGACTGTAGCGCCACCTTAAGTAAGTAAGTAAGTTTTCATAAAGAATTATTTTTGTTTTTACTTCATCAGTATTAACACTAATAACTTCTCTATTGTCCGTATCGCGGTGGGATGGAAGAGGCACAAAATCATAACCCCACCGCGTTTTTTAACTTGTCAGCGATATGCGATCCTCAATAGGACTGTGATAAATCAGAGCAATCAATACCAGAACACATTTTTAAAGAAGTGAGAACCATATTTTGTAAAATTTACTTCTACAATTCAACCGTATGGCCGCTTATAATCTTAGTTTTTGATTCATCATTTTCTGTAAGGCCACAACAAGTACCTAACAAAACAAAAATTTAATATTATATTAGATTAAAAGTCTAAATTAATTTCTATAAACTGATGTTTCAGGGTTTTTTGTTGAAAAAGTTGATCAGCGAAACACCAATCCAACAAATACATACCTATTTTCATAGCTTGCATACAATAGAGAAGAGCACTAATCACCAAGTTATAATTTCCAAATACCTACCTATTTTAGATTCAAGCCCTTAATTGGGTAAAATTTGTTGAATAGTTGACCAATGAAACAAATACCTGTCCTCATCCTTGTCCACAATAATACCTTTTTTCAGGTATATGCATGTGTGCGAATACATAAATTAATTTATGTATGTCGCGTGTATTTTCCTAGGCACAGGTATATACAATTAATCAGCTAAACCGTTAATTAGTTAATTGGCATCGTATCCTATCTTAATCGAAATAGAATTTTTTTTATTTTTTAAATCTGACAACTAATCAAGCATACTTCAGATAAAAAGGGGTATGCAAATCTTCACAACAATCAGTTTTATCTTGAGTCCTTTACCGAGTGGTTAAACTTGAAAATAACTATAACTGTTAAGTTTGTGAAAAAATAAAATACACATAAAAAATACATTAAATAAATAGAAGAAAGATTAAAGTCCAAGTATTTTCGCCAGTGAAATTGTGCAAAGTGATATACAGAAACTTATAAACAAAGATGTCAACTCTACGAGTATATCAATCATCGGCCGAACCGCTCTTCGTGGATCCAACTCCATTGAATGTCGCCCCATCAAGATCGGAATCTGAATTCACAATAGACGAAGACGATAATCAGATAATTGCAGAACACTTGGGTATTACTAACTTCAATGAGCTCCAATGTGAACGATTTCAAATCGATCGTCGTAAGTTGCAGAAGATGTGTAGAACCTACATAAGAGGTCTAAATTCGGCTGAAGCGTTTTTCGAAAAAATCCAAACAACCACAAAAACTTACATTAGTTGGCCACGTTGTCTTCAAAATGCATTTAACAATAAGAAAGATCCATTCATTCAAGTTTTTGGCAGAGCAGATGACTTGACATGGGCAAAGGGACTTGTTGAAAGTAGCCTTTTCTCGGAAGGAGGTGTTGTTAAACTAAAAATGGCCATCTCTCACTCGGAGCACCTTTTTGTCTTTGGGCGTCGATTCGATAATATTCATCGAATTATGGCAGAAACCGACACTTATATTCGCTTTCCTGATGCAAATCAAATCAACAACAGTCAAGTATCGATATTTGGAAATCTGGAAGGACTTAGACGTGCCAGAGCTTTATTACGTCAATCAACTCCGCTTATAATGTCATTTGAATTGCAAGCCGTAAAATTGGTACCAGCTATCAACAGTGTGGAATCAAGATTTGATGTCAGAGTACAAGTTCTAACATCAACCAGATCAAACTCAACTGTGGTTCTAGTTAAAGGATATACAGAGAGACCCGATAGAGTGACGGAAGCTATAAAAGTTTTAATCAACTCCACTTGTGGAAGGTATGCACCGCACACATTAGTTAGTGTTCAACTTGAAATTTCACCGCAGTACCAAGAATCAGTAAAAGGAGATGATAATGCAAACATCCTAATCATAATGGAGAACACGAAAACAAAAATATTTTTCCCAGATCTATCAATGAGGGGAACGACAAAGCAAAGATCACAAATAACAATAACTGGTACTATCGATGGAGTCCATAGAGCCAGAGATGAATTGATTAGCTATTTGCCGCTTGAATTGACGTTTGATATTCCCGGAGAACTTCAAGGGCATGGAACTGAAATATTACAACTGGGTAAAAAGTTCGGCGTTTGCATTACACTTTCACAAAAGGAACGTAATGATACCATGGCAGTGACTATCAAGGGACCAGAAAAGTTCATCGACAAAATCTATGAAGTTCACCACGATATCCGTCATATCAAAGAGACTCTTCGACCAAGTGTACAGCTTCCCAAAGCTCTAAACATGTTAGATGGGGCTTACAAAAGAGTGATGGGATCTGCTGTTGAAAATGTAGTTGAACGTACTAATGCAACTCTACCAGAATACAATGGAATCAGAATGAACATGGAAGGACTTCATAATGTTAAAACTATGGAACCGATTCCAAATCAACCGAATTTCATGCAAAGTCCGTTTATGCAACAAGCGATTGTTAATCAGCCAAATCAGAACTTTTTGCAACATCAACAACAAAATATTCAACTAAATCAAATGCATTCTTCAATTATGCAAAACAATTATCTTCCGGTGCAGTTTCATTCAGCTTACGCCAAACAGGAACCCTTAGTTCTTCCACAACATCACCAACACGTTCTGCATCTCCAACACCTTCAACAACTCCAACAACTCCAACATATTCAACATCTTCAACACATTCAACAGCGTCGGTATATCCAGCAGCAAGAAATTAATGAACACCAGCACACCTATTCACCAGATTCAGGACAGAGTAGTGGAAGCATTTTACACGAAGAATTTCATTCTAATGGTTGGACTGTGTACAGTGATGATGAAATCGAAGCTGATCAACCTATTTCCCATGAAATTCATGAACCAATCAATGAAGGAATGAATCATATTAATCAACTGTTTGGGAGTGGTGGCGCAGAACTACGACTTCAAATTGGAGCCCAATCCAATCGAGATGCTAATAATGAAGGTCAAATATTAATAACATCACCTTTTGGCTCTTCGAATTTTGAAAAACAAAACTTTGAACAAGAAAACAACCCTGTGCTTTCATAGACAGCTCTAAATGACTAAAGAATTGGTAATGCTATTCTGTTTGTTAAAAAATTTGAACACTGTTACGGGTTCTTAAATTATTTTCCAAACAAATTAAAAAAAAATTGTTTTTGAAAATGTTCAATTGTAGATTCATTTTACCCAAACTATGTAATTAATATTAAGTATAACAAACAAGTAACATTAGATAAAATTTTATGATTTATCAACAAAATCTTTCTTTCAATATTTTCAAAACTGAGGTTGTTGTCCGTTTGAGAAGGGGTCTGATTTATCCATTTCTTAAATACTCTCCAACGGGTGTTATCCAGGATTAAAAAGAATATCTGTGGGGCAATTATGATACGTAACAAGCCTTCTGGCAGTCCGAAGCCTGTCACCGAAACGGTGAGCAATTTACATCTCACGTGTCGGTCGTCTGCTGGAGCAACTTGGTATAAGTAGCTCCAAAGATCGATCTGCTTCGACTGCATTCAAGTTTTCATTTATAAAATACAGTTTACTCTCACGAGTAAAGTTGGATTAGTTTTTAAAGTTGGATTAGGACGGGTAAAAAAGGTTTGAAGCTTTCGTTGAATGAGGAGGTTCTAAGAAATGATTGGAATGAATATAACTTAACAACAACACTCTCCTCAAAAGCTGAGCTATTTACTTGCAGTTCATTTGAAAAATAATAAAAACAAGACAACAATTTTTTCAAAATTTTAATTTAACATAATTATTTATATAAATGCCGAAAATGCACCAAGCACAGTTTTTGCACATTTGACAATTTGAGGGTTGAAACGTGTGGATGAACATGTGGAGTATCTAACTTGTACTTTATTTATTTATTTATTCAGTCTACGATTTTCACAATCTACAGATTCCGAATTCATTAAAATAATAAAAATATGAAAATATTATATAATATAATACTCGTAATATAATAAAAAAAATTACTGGCAAAAAACAAAGAATAGTGTGTTTTTAAAAACATTTTTGGGCAATGACATATCTAATTTTGACTAATAAAAGTTGAATATTTCACTTGACCTTGGTCATAAAGCGTATTAAGACGACTCTCAAACAACAATGGTCTTGGCCTCAAAACTCTATACGAAACATAAAGATTCGAACATTAAAGCAAATTCTCACTAACAATATTAGCACATAAAATGTCGCGAATAAACATTACGCTGCACATTTTTCTTCTCATTTCGAGAGTTTGCACACCAAGTAGTAGACATTTCGAGCGATAAGAGGGCTGAGATTGAATATCATTACAACAAAAAAGGCGGCGAAAGGCGAATTTTAAAAATTTCTTTATAATTTCTTTAATTTCAATTCCTTTTATGTATGTAAGGGAGGTACGTTGTACAATGGCATTTTGACTTTCACGCAATATACATATACACTTCAATTCAAGTACATAATGCAATAAATTACAAGAATAGAAAATGTACAAAATGACTTACTATAAGGAGTCCAAATCGATACCCACCATCTTTAGAGACAAACTATATCGAGCCAAGACAAGTTTTGGCGTCCCATCCAAGCTCATCTGTGTCTTTAGGATGATGATTGAAAACGCTCGCTGCTCCGTCAAAGTCAGTAACGATAAACTACTCCCTAGTGACTTCATTATCACAATCGAACACCGGATCAACAATATTTGAAAAGTCTGTGCAATTACAAGCGTACGCCGATCATATCGCCATTATTGGAAGAATTGGAAACAACCTGTTATCGGTGAGTTCGCTAGTATTGAAACAGAGCTGCCAAAATGGATTTATCAGTAAATAAGGGCAAAACATAGTATATGCTGTCGACAAGAAGGGACAATTTAGACAAAATGTCACATTGGATGGCAACGATTAGTATAAGGCCTCGTAGAAGTAGCATCTTCCGACAGGTGCTGGTTCCTTAAATGACGAGAATGAGCCTCTGCAGCCGAACATCTTGCAGCTCTGCTAATAAGACCTACTTCACGCTTCCCCGTCTCATCTCACTAGAGGTTGCGAAGTGAAGAGGGCAAATGGCGAGTTTCCTGCGCCATTAACCAGGATTAGTGTCGGAAAAAACAAAACAAGACCTTATCCGGGCTACTCCGACATATTTGGAGCTCAGGCCGGAAAGGATTTCCAAGACTAAGTCAGGGTCTTGGAAAAGAGATGGTGGCGGACGAGCCCTATAAGGGCCAATGGCAGCGCTCACATCCCGGAAGGGGTTACTGGCTTCGGTGTAACCGACCCCTCGTCCTAGGGGCACTCAAAATGGAACTGGTCCTCCAGGTTGGGGGTTGTGCCGCCGGGGTAACTGCCCGGCCATTTAAAAAAGATTAAGTTACGAAGCATCAACAAGCCTCGGATATGGACGGATCTACTGTTGACAACCCACGCAAACGATTTAAGTACAATGAGCTTCGGATATACCGAGCAACTAGCGGAGGCCCTAGACTGCTGCAAAGCAGACATAACCGCCATCCAAGAAATGCGATGGTACATAGATGTACCACCGAGACCTTTGATGTCCAGAAAGGATTTAGACAAGGCGATGCGCTGTCATGCGATTTTTTCAACATCGTACTTGAAAGAATAGTGCAAAACTCACGAGCAAACACAAGAGGCACTATCTTTCAAAAGTCCGTCCAACTACTCGCATACGCCGACGATATTGACATAATCGGGAGAAAGCAGCGTGATGTCAGTGGCGCTTTCGCGAGTATTGAGACGGAAGCGGCGAAAATGGGTTTAGCGGTCAATGTGGGCAAGACCAAGTATATGCTGTCAAGCAAAAAGGACAACCAACATCGACGTCTCGGACAGAACGTCACCCTCGACAGATATAACTTTGAGGTAGTTAAGGACTTTGTCTACCTAGGCTCCGCTATAAATACAGACAACGACACCAGCGCTGAGATCAAGCGAAGAATAACTTTTGCCAACCACTGTTTCTTTGGGTTAAGAAGGCAATTGAGTAGCAAAGCCCTCTCTCGGACAACAAAAGTCACCCTTTATAAGGCCTTAACAAACCCAGTCCTGCTCTATGGCGCAGAGGCATGGACATTATCAAAAATGGATGAGGGTGTTCTTGGTTGCTTCGAGAAAAAAATTCTTCGGGCGGTCTTCGGTCCCGTCTGCATTGAAGGAGAATGGAGGAGGAGATACAACAATGAACTCTACGGACTGTACAGCGACATCGACCTAACCAATCGATCCAAAGACTACATGAGGCTGGGTCATGTAGAGCGCATGGACACCAATGCTCCGGTCCGAAAAGTCTTCGAATCCGCCCCCGAGGGACAGCGCAGTAGAGGAAGGTCAAGACTCAGGTGGCGCACGCAAGTGGAAGAGGACCTCAGCCAACTTAGTGTGCGAAACTGGAGGCAGCTAGCCAGGGATCGAGCTGGCTGGAGAAGCTTGTTGACTGAGGCCCAGGTCCACCCCGGACTGTAGCGCCACCTAAAGTAAGTAAGTCCTCTTCCAATTGCGTGCGCCACCTGAGTCTTGGCCTTCCTCTACTGCGCTGTCCCTCGGGAGCGGATTCGAAGACTTTCGGACCGGAGCATTGGTGTCCATGCGCTCTACATGATCCAGCCATCTCAGTCTTTGGATCTTCACTCTTCTAAGATCTCTCCTGCCTAGTAAAAACCTGCGCGTTATCAAGAGCTATAAGAAACTCATTTATCAAATGTACATGACAAATCTGATTGCCCTATTGCAAGAACATAGATATACCACATTCCATAGAAATCTGCCCCATCTTAGATAAAGAAAATAAGTTGGTTTCACTGGAAAAAAATACTGAGGATTTATTAAATGCTCATTGTAATATCAGCTACTTCAAAGAATTTATGCAGAACTTGAAATGAAACTTCCCCAATAAATAATCAGCCAATATAATGTACATGCAAACAAATATATAAATTGTTGAAATTAAAGAATCTATCTGTTAAATCTGGGCGTAGAGTCATATGTTCTTACTTATTTTATTATCGGTTAGGATTTATGACATTTTCAACATCACCATAATTGCATATTTGTTCATCAGCAGTTAAGTCTCAGCCAACAATTTCTTTATTTAAGCATAATTGTGTTTAGGATAATTCTATTTTTTATTAAATTCACACCGCCCCTAATTGTTAAAAACATTAAAACCTAACCAAATTTAGTATTAATTATTTCAGATGGTGTTAATTGCCCTTCTACGCTTGTCAATTTTGATCTAGTACATACATCTACTAAAAGTCGCTACCTGAATTTTCAGTTCAGTGTATCTTTGGTTATTGTCAAAATTGACATATAAGCAGCTTCAATCGTTTTGGGGTTAATATTTTATTTACCAAACAAGCTGACTTCGTTTTTATTTTAAGTGCTCCAGAATAAATCATTTCTTGAAAGAAATTTTGTAGTCAAAATGGCATTAAAACGTCCACTAAATAGTGTTGTGCTACACAATGACCACAAACGATCAAGACATGAAATGCTCGCGTACACGAACCGGGATAAAGCACTCCTTGAAGCGGCAAGTATTTTTTTTAGCTTTCAAATTTTATTTTTCCTAAATATTTATTTTAAATTACAGGGAGTCCAAAGAACATCCAATTTATTTGCCTCTATTATGCTTCTTGAAGGGCATCAAGGTGAAATTTACACTTGCGAATTCCATCCAGACGGGGAGTTGATAATGTCTTCGGGTTATGATCGACAAATATGTAAGTAAAACGTGATTGTAATTTTTTTTTGACTCGTTGTGATGATAACTCTATTTAAGATATTTGGAATGTTTATGGTGAATGCGAAAATGTCATGGCAATGTCTGGACACACCGGTGCCGTCATGGAAGCGCATTTTTCCACAGATGGTGGCAATGTTTATACTTGCTCTACGGACAAAACGCTTGCAATTTGGGATATTGTTACTGGAACTAGAGTGCGTCGTCTAAAAGGACATAGTACATTTGTTAATTCAGTTCATGGTACAAGAAGAGGCATTCAAATGTTGTGCTCAGGATCCGATGACCGCACTGTAAGGATTTGGGATGCGCGAAAAAAGTTTCCAGCACAAACGTTTGATAGCTACTATCAGGTGACTGCAGCGTGTTTCAATGATACAGGAGAGCAAGTTATTTCTGGTGGAATTGATAATGATATAAAAATTTGGGATATTCGCAAAAACGACATCGTTTACAAGTTGAGAGGTCATACAGATACAATCACTGGACTTTCTCTGTCGCCTGATGGATCATACATTCTGTCAAATTCAATGGACAACACATTACGTATTTGGGATATTCGCCCGTATGTCCAAGGCGAAAGATGTGTCAAAATTTTCAATGGAAACCAACATAATTTTGAGAAAAATCTTCTAAGATGCGCCTGGTCACCAGATGGGAGTAAAATATCTGCAGGATCTTCAGATCGTCATGTGTATATTTGGGATACAACCAGTCGTCGGATTCTGTATAAATTGCCCGGACACAATGGGAGTGTGAACGATGTGGACTTTCATCCTAAAGAGCCAATTATACTATCGGCATCAAGCGATAAAAATATGTTCTTGGGTGAAATTGAAGATTAGAAAATAAAATTGTAAAACGTAAAATTGTTTTTTAGTTTCCTTTTCTTAGATTTAATTTATGCTACGAAAGAGGCGTCGACTAAACCGAATAATTTGACAGATAATGTATGTCCTTTTGAGCTATTAACTGCATTTCAAAAGTCCATTAAAAAGACGACTTTACATATCAGCGAAATGCTTTACGACCCTTGTGTCAGCTTCGCTTCGATTTTGTCAGGATCTGTCCTACCGCCGATGTGATATGACCAAAATATTTTACTTCCGGACGGAACGAGGCACATTTTTCTGGATTCAGTTTCAAACGAGCGCTCCGCACCCTCTCAAACACTTCTTTTTTTTAATTTTCGGGATGCTGCTCTCAATAGGTGCACATTTTCCAACTATATCTTTCTTTTTCACCTCCACACTGAATTTCTTTGTTCCTCCTGCAGTTGTTCGCAACCTGTAACTGCTGGTGTTATGATCCACGGAGGAATCGTCCCTGTGTTGGAGGCATTGGCACCGGTATCTTTTGTTGTCCGTCCATTATTCCTTCCCACTGTCTATTTCTACTTGGAAACTTTCATTGCATGCTTTTGGCAGATAAACTTGGATGATGGTCCTATGGCCTTCTGGCCGAAGTAATCACTTCCCGGTGGAATTCCTTATAACCGTTTCTGACCGTTTCTCCCTCTATTTGCTTAGTAACGCAGTGAAGCCTTTTCCTCGGCACTTAGTCTTGTGCAAGAAATCTCTTCCCATTTTAAGCCTGATAAGCTACACCCAACGCCAGAACGCAGGCAATTGCTTAGTAAGCGTTCTTTCCCTACTACTGACTGTAGTTTTAAATCCGCGATTTTCCTTTTTAAATTGGTCCTATGCCATTTCATTTGTGGTCTCTTTTCCTACTGGGGGGTATGACAAATCTTCCCGTTTCAAGATTCTGCATTGATCTTCGGTCCCGCCTGGGTACACAGTGTGCTGATGAGAAAGTATAACGAAGAACTATATAGGCCGGAAAGCTTCGCCTACAGCGATTGAAATGGCTTGGTGATCTAGAGCACATAAACACCAATACTCCAGCTCGAAGGATCTTTGAATCCACCTTATTGAGAACCCTGCCTTAGGTGACACACGTAGTTAAAATGGCAACTAACTCGTAGTTGGAAGCAGCTGGGAGCATGTTGGCAGCTCGCCAGATATCATCAAAACTAAAGCAAAGTTATAACTTTTATCTGTTATATAAGTCGACCGATGCTGACTGATGCAACAAAAATTGTTCACCAAATATTCAAACCCTTTAGAATACCTTACTGAATACGCTCATTGAAAACCGATCAATGTACACTAAGAAATAGAAACATTTATTATAATTTTCGCCAAGAGGTATGCAACTCTACAGTTTTATTACATCTATGCAATTCTATTACATTCATTACATCTGACAGCTTAATTATTTAGACATAACTTAAATAAACATTCGTGGCATAAATATTGTTTAATTCACTTTTCCACACTTTAATTGTATTAACACTTAAGAAATATTAATTTCAAGCGTCAGCATTAAAACCACCAAAGTAAAACACAACAATATGGCAAATTTAAAGCAAGATCTTGACGAGTATTTACTGCTGCAAAGTGACCAGAAGAAAAACTTTGGCATTAAAATGCCAGATATAAAAGTTCCCGAATTTGGTAAACTTTTTTCACGTTCAGAAACTGCTCCCGAAGCTAATAGCTGGCTAAAAGAGACTCAAGATACATGCTGCCCCAAATTAGTAAGTTTCTATTTGTAAATTAAAATCACATTAACGATTTTGAAATTATTTTCTAGTCGCGACTACAAAGAATAGTTGGATTCGTTGCCTGTCTTGGAATGGGGGCGTTATGCATCACAATTTCGACGTTCTACATCCCAGTTCTCATATTGAAGGCCAGAAAATTTGCTCTCCTCTATACGTTGGGTAGTTTGTTCTTCATTTTAAGGTAACAATCAACAGAAGACACACATCAGTTAGCTTGATGCGATGCACATTTTTATTTTCCTTGCAGTTTCTGCTTTTTATCAGGATTTTCGGCTTTCTTCAGGCAGATGTTTTCTAAACCTAGACTAGTTGTATCGGCGACTTATACTGCATGCATGATTGCTACGCTTTATTTTGCTTTGTTTGTTCAAAGCACTGCATTGACTGTTCTATTTGCTGTGGCACAAATCATTGCTTTGTTATTCATGGTCCTGGGAACAGTGCCTGGTGGTGCGAGTGGGGTGAAATTTTTCGGACATATGTTCAAGAGTGGTGTATCGAATACACTGCCCGTTTGAAGAGCATGAACTGAATGACCTTAGATTAAGGCCTGTGAGTAGTTCATATCGTTGCTGAAATACAAACTACCTACATATATATACGCTACATGTTTAGATTTAATGTTAAGATAATTTTATGTGATATTTTTGTATATAAAATCGAAATACAATCGAAAGCACAACTAATGTCATTTTTAATCACTCAGTAGAAAGTAACACGTAATAATGACTAATAATTACAGAAAAGAAAAAACCAAAGCATTGAGCAAACAACCTGATAAGGTCGAACTGCTGTTTATATCTGCAAAAGAACGAACAATGCGTTTTCTTATACAGCCACAAACTGTAAAATTCGGAATTCCTTTTTAAGGTGGTAACCTAAGTGTAAGTTATTAAAAATAAGGATTTTGTTGGCAATACCGACCTTTTCCATAAAGCAACTAGTTTGTTTTCATTTAAAATTATCACAAAACCCAGAAAATTTGGAGCTAGCTGTATACTTCTACGGGCGCATCGCATTTTCAGAATTGCATATCGTAAGTTGGAACGTGGCCACAATGGCTGGAACTACAATAGAAAATGGTGTTTAGTCAACGTAAAATCGACATGACATGGATTCAAGAAATTTGGATACAGGACAAGCTACTTGAACTTGGAAACCAAACTGTGCTTAATGTATTATAAAAGAACGACGACAGAATTCCTAGTTAAGATCGTACGCTTATCAAAAATCGGCGACCGATCGAACAAAAAAACTTGGAATGTTGCTAGCGTCTACACACCGTTTATAAGCACTGAGCGTTGTCCCTCAGGGGTGGATTTTAAGTCTTTTCGGACCGGAGCATTGGTCTTCATGGCTTAGCCATCTCAGTCGTTGGAGCTTCACTCTTCTTGCTAAGTCGATGTCACTGTACAGCTCGTACATTTCGACGTTGTATCTTCTTTTCCATGAACCCTCTATTATACGGAACTGAAAATCACGCGAGAGAATTTCTTCTCAAAGCAGCCAATAGATCCCTCAACCATCTTTGATAAAGTCCACTATTCTTTCTAGAATGGAGTTAAAGATATCGCATGACATCGCATCGCCTTATCTAAATCCTTTGTTGACATCAAAGGTCTCGATAAGATCTTTAATATACTAAATTTTATTTTTAAAAGGACGTTGGGACAGTTGCTGTCCATCAAGTGGCCCTTATGAAGCAACCTATTCACCCCGGGACCGCTTTTGCATTACTTTAGGGTGATAGCTTTCCTTGTTTTATAACCCGCCGTCCGTCGTACATCCCCCTTCCTCGTTTGAGCTTAGGGGTTCCAATACATGTTTTTATCGTCTTTGATATCCTTTAAAATATATCTTTTGGCGATATGAAAAACTCAGCTCATGAGTTTTCGTGTTCTTTTAATGGGGTGTGCTCTGGTTTCTTCTCTCTTCTTGGTTTTCAGCAAGGTTTCAATAAAGGATGATACTCGATTCCAGCTTTATTGACTTGAGATCTTCTTCGATACAGTATTTATATAATTATTATAATTCCGTTGCACGTAAAGAAGGTGTGAAAAGCGTCGTCTACGCCGTACTAGCACGTCGCATGGTCTACTTTCCGCATCCTGTGTAGGTATTCATGAAGGTATCCATGTCCAGTTAGGAACTGCGTGGTGTAATAATTTATCTCGCCGTGTTTTCGCTCTGTCCATTAAGCAATATCTCTGATTAGCCTGGCTTTCCATTTACCTCTTGTTTCAGAGTTCCATCTTAGTTGTTATAGATGTTTGGTGAGCTCTTTTGCTACGGATGGCTCCGCGTCTCTGTACTGCTGGCATCTGTTTCCTGTGCTTTTTCTGTTTGAGTGCATCTGCCCATATTTCGCATCCATACAGAAGTATAGTATGTATAGAAGATACCAGAAAGAGAGTTTGGAATCGATAGCTACTTTACCGCGTTTTTGCTGGTGATTACTTCTGGGCCTATACGGAATTCAACTTGCGTCGAGATATGTTTCCTGGTCAGTAGGACAATCTCGGACTTTTCCGATGCAAGACTGAAACCATGGGCTTCCATCCAGACATAAACACGTCTCATAACTTCGTTCAAATTCCTTCGTGCTTCCTTTGTATCCCTTGCAGTTGTCACCGCGCCAATGTCGTCTGCTTACCCTATCAAGTAGGTGTCGTAAGGCATTTCGGTGAGGAGTATCCCATCATAGAATATGTTCCAGAGGTCGGGTCCCAGGATTGAGCCCTGCGCTGCTCCTGCTGTGATTTGTTTAACACGAGGCCCTTTGGTGGGGTAAATTAATTTTCGTTCACTGAGATAGTCTTGGATTATACGGAGTAGGTACTGCGATATCCTGTAAGTCTCCTCGAGCGATTTCAGCATGTGTATCCATCTGGCTACGTTTCTCACGTCTAGGGTAGCCAGAACGGCAATCTTTTTCGAGCGATGGCTCCCCCGATTCACTGTTTTGACCACTTCCTGGATTGCTCCAATTGTTAAGTATCCTTTTCTAAATCCGTGTTGTTTTTCGGATAGGTCTCCTTCTCTTTGGATTGCATTAGTGAGCCGTGGTTTCAGTAGTTTCTCTAGTAGTTTCCCTGCCGTATTCAAAATGCATATAGACTGCAGGAGAATTCGGGTCGCCTTTGCTAATTAACGCTAGGCGTAGTACTTTTCAGTCTTTAGGGAAAATTCCGTCTTTCAGACAGCTGTTGTACATGTTCAAAGGTAGCTGCGAGCGGACCAGTAGTCCGAACGATGGCTTTAAGCACTTCCGCTGGTATGCCGTCAAGTCCTGAAGCCTTCTTATTTTTCGGTGTATTCGCTGCTAGCATCAGCTTTTCGTGCGCCGAACTTGGGCATCACTACCTTATAACCCAGTCCCCAGGGGTAGCTGCTTACATTTTGGCGGAGTTCCTCCCACTTTTGTCGTTTGCTTGAATAAATAGAACTCTGGTGACCTACGTCTCCGTAGTGCGGCAATCTCGGTGGTCCACCAGTATACGGGCTTCCTGCTCTGGTTCCTATGGCTTAGTCGCGGCATAGAGTTGTTACACGCCCAATAGATAAGCTGCAGTGCCCGTCATTTGCAGCAATTCTTCTTTCTCGTTTTCAATTGTACGGGTGAGGAGATCCACATTAAGCCTATCTACCTTCCATCGAGACACTCGGTTGACATTTGACTGATACGAGCCTTGCTTGGTCTGTAGGTCGTAGACAATATATTGGTGGTCACTTCCCGTGTAATTCTCGATAGCCCTCCACTTTAGTATATTTGCGGATATATGTGTTGATGCGAGTGTTATGTCACGAATTGTCTTGCCATATCCGGGAGTCTAAATGTAGATGCGTTGCCGTTGTTTATTACATTGAGCCCTAACCTAGCGGCCTTTTCGAGGATTTTTCATCCTCTCGAGTCCGCTGTAGGCATACCCCATTCTATTGCCTTGGTATTTTAATCGCCCGCTACAATTACTCGGCCCTCGACTTCTCGCACGGTGTCCTCAAGAGCGTTTAGTTTTTCGCGAAAGTCGCTAGTAAAGTCATATACCTAATGCATATACAAAATAACCTTGATAGAGCAGCATGCATTATCCATAGTCAAGTTTGGCAGAGTTGCCAAAACTATATATGCATTCATATGAGTTCTTAAGCCCGATCAGCAGCTGATGGAAATCGATTTAAATTGCATGGGTTTTTTTTCAGGATCTGCGTGTGAACTTTTGGTCGATTCCTGGCCTGAAACCAGACCGATATAGACCAAATATGTCGTGGACGAACAGCTTTAAACGGTCACACCATTCGGCGAATATGATCTTTTAGGCGATTTACAAAAGACTGATGGGTTTTTAGTTGGCGCCGATCAGAGGGTCTCCTTTCTTGAAGGTCGGACCAACAATGCTGAGTTTCGATTCATCGAGAATATTATGAGATTACTTTATTATTAAAAAGTACCTAAATAAATAGACGGAAACATCCAATTCCAACGAATTAATTATGAAGCACAACCTCTACTCAAATCACAACCAGCAAATCGGCAGAGTTTTGATGTTTCTTCATCTGAGAATTTTTGGGCTCCCGACCAATCAGAATCATTTGACTCTTGCCTAGAACGCTAAACCCGCTTTATGGATCTAGCTCAGCAGCGTGTGTTTTCCGGCATTCGTCGTCAAATCAGGGGTTTCGTTGTGGTTGCCCAGCACATCAAAGGCGGCATTTCTGATGGCTTATTAGCAGTGTTGGCTTCCTAAATCTGCCCGTAACAACAAACCCGCATCCAAATCTATCCTATTTTTGTCCAACCTTTTCATAGCATTTCTTGGATAATGATAATATCTGCATTCCAGAAGTCCTAGTTGTTCGGCTAGACGTGGCCCATTAATAGATTCAACATTCCACGTGCACATCCAAAGTCCGGTTTCTTTGTTTTGTTCGCAGAGGTTATCCACAGTAGATCCATCCGCATCTGAAATTTGCTGTTGCCTCGTAACTTTCCATTGCCGGGCAATTACCCATGGTGCACAATCCACAACCTAAAGGGTCATTTCAAATATAAATACCCACCGGATAAGGAGTCAATTAGAGCGATGCCAGTAACCAGATCGGTGATGTGAATGCTGTCATCAGCCCATTAAAGGCTCATCCGCCAATATCTTTTCTCCAGACTTAATCTCGAAGACCCTTACCGTCCTGAGCGGAAAATATGTCGCAATAGCCCGGATAAGATCTTTAATTCCGAGATTTTAGTAGGTACCTTTTAAGTCATCAGCAGTAATCTACTAACATCCTGGAATACACTTTTCACTTCAAAAAATTAAAAAAAACAAATCGGTTGAAACTCTTCGAATGAGAAATGCTGCATATTCTAGGGGGGTAGTTTCGTTTTTAACATAGATGGCAAACTTTCCAGATTTTGGTCGTTCCAAGAACCGGTTTCTACTGATGGCCTCTTACTGTATGAACCTGGCTGTGAATACGTGTAAATTGTTAAGAACATATGAATTCCCCTCACATTTTACACGAAAACGTCATCCATATTACACACACATAGTGAACTTTTCGTACAAATTACACTGATTTTAGCAAATTCTAACAGTCTATAGGCTTGCATAAGTGTTAATAATCCACTGACAGTGCATTTGTGAAAAAGGCCAGGTATTGCAAATGTATAGTAGAGTTTGCCAGCAATGTTAGTTCATTTATGATTTTTAGACGTTTAGCCGTAAAGTCCATACTTTTCGATGATGGTGCCAAAATTGTCCACTTTACTTATTTCTTCTTAAAATCACTTTTAACAATTTTAACTTTATAAATAGGGCGTTCTTCGCTATTTCTTTTATGAGAGGACCCAAATAGGTTCTGTTTTTGCCCTTTGTACCAGTTATCACAGAGTCTCTTCCTTGCTGTGTTATCATGGTTATACCCATTATTTCAAGTGATTTTTAGTACGTCTAACAAGGGTATGACTGCGCATGAAATATTTGGGACCCGTATTGTTGTGATCACAACACTGTCGCTTCGATTAATACGTACTTAATTCAGCTGCCAGTGCGAGTTAGATTTGAAGACTCTGTGAGCCTAATCGTCTCCAATCGCTCTACACGTCTTAACAGTTTTGCGCAGTTTTCTGTCTTGGTCGATATCGTTGTAAGGCTCATGTAGTTCATCGGTGTCGTTACATGTTCTCCTTCAAAGCCCGGCAACGTAAGCGCTACCGAATATTATACGAACAATTTTTCTATCAAAATCGACTGAGGATATCTTCACACGCTTTCAATAGAGTCCATGCGGGGGTGACTTGAAATAAGGCCAAAATAGATCAAATTAGGCTTAATTTGGTTTTTTTATGGCGAGAAAGGGCGAATCCACTATTTTTTCGACTTGGCTTTATTTCGCTTTATGCACATGAGAAATGAAAACGTTTTAGCGGAAACGTAAAAAAAGGTACAGTGACAATAGGTAAAGTTCCAAATTTTGTCGCAAACGTGTTTGTATCATTAGACCAAATGTGGCTTTCTCCTTTCTGCCGCAAATTATTAAAAGATCTGAACAAAAATTATGCATGGGGCCCAATATACAAACTTGTATATCAAAAGTATGTAATATTGGACATGCATAAACAGTGGAATGTGTGTGGGGAGGGCATGATGCCCCTCTGTAACCCCTGTTTGAGGTCACTGTTGGATTTGGAGTGAGTAAGAGGTTTTCAAAATTTCTTTATATCCGAGTTTCGCATGAATTTTAAAAAAAACTTCTAATATACCAAACCTTACATCTACTCCAAATATGGCAGTGACCCTCCGATATATATGTATATTCCACTGTTTCTTCAGCATCGTATCTACATTTACGAAGTAGAGTAAGCTGCATTTGGTCTTATTTCCATTCTAAATTAGACTTTATTTCGCTTTTTAAATGGTAGTAAGGCCAAGGGGTGTTATTTCAATTTCAAAAGAGAAATAAGTTCAAAAATAAATAAATTTTATATTCGGCCTTGTTTCGTTGGGTCATATTTCCCGTCACCTTCAGCGCCTTAAAGTAGCACTGAGATGATCGAAGTCTTATAAAGAGTTTTCTAAGTTGTGTGGGATAGGGCCTTACTAATCAATTGATTGACAAAAGTGATTCTTTGTTTTACTCCTACTGAGGTGTTGTTTGTTTACTTTGGTTCTGCTATCAATTTAACAGAGTCCCTTACAACTGGTATTCTGCGTCATTCTACAATGTTGTGTGTTCCTTCTTGACAGCTCTCACTTACCGATAAGCTTTCCGTTTCTACACTTGCTAACGTAATTTTGTCAATATTATCGGGCATACGCTAGTAATTGCATAAACTTTTGAATGGTTGGGCCTCCAGTGTTCGCTTATGAGTTCTACAACATTCATTCAAGCATTGCCTCTTTGTCGCAATACCAAAATTAAAATCAGTCGATGCAATCGACAATATGGTCTTATGATGTTAACGAAGCCGCATGACCAAGTGTAACCTTGTCTTAAACCTTTTATGACACCAAGGGTCTCGGTTAAGTTGTTACTAGACCCTCACACTGTAGAGCTTCTCGAATCTTAAAATTATGCGAAAATGATATGCGATTCGACTTTTACTTAATACGTAGGTACTCTGTAAGAAAGTAAAATCGAGTGCTTCTGTTACCAAAAAAAAAAAAAAAAAAAAACACTGTGGCGCTGACAGCCCGGTATGGGCCATTTGTGTTGCCCATGTTTTCATTTTTGTCACATCTGAGCGGGGCTTACGGTTTATCGCCGATTCTGAACGGCAGAGGCGTTTTCGTAGGCAGTTTTACTTTCGGGAGTTTGCCATTGCCCGCCGAATGGATGATGGCGATTTGAAAAATTGTTGGTTACCCAGCCAGGAATCGAACCCAGACTCTCCTGCGTGATAGTCCAATGAGCTAACTATCGCGCCATCGCCATCATCTGTTACCTACTCTCTTAAAAATTTGCTAATTTCGAATTAAATACTGCGTATTTTGACATTTAAGGGGCTAGGCCACTTTAGAGGCTGAAAAAATTGTTTTTTTTTGATTTTTTTTTTTCAGAAATACTACAAAATAAATCGAGACTACAAATAGGTGTATTTACTGTATACAATAATTGTTTTGAAGCAATTAATTTCTGTGTAGTGTTTTTGCGATGATGTTTCCGTTTTTTCAGGGTGAAAGCCTGACAAACAGCTCCAGTACTTTTTGCATTATTACAAGCCAATGATTTCGATGAATGGCGCACTTCCTAAGAAGTCATCAGATAATTTTTAATACCAAATTTACTATGCAATATAAAAAAAACCTACGTACCTTCATAGACAATGTATTTTTCAAGACATATGGTATACTGTATTTCAAGTGAATCGGTTGAAAATTGTCCGAGTTATGTTTCCATCAAACTTAAAAACTGTCGTTTTAAGATAAACGCATTCAAAATTGTAGATTATTCTTCGAAGACTGGCTTGATAGCTTCATACACTTCAATTTGAAGAGCTGGCTTATGTTTGTACTCAGCCAAACTATTTATAGCTTTAGCCTTTTGCCATGAATCATCTCCGATCGGACATTTATCGTCCCTCGTTTCGGCCATAAGAAGCTCGCCGCCTGCCTGGCAACTTTGAACTATACCTTGAAAAACAAGTACTTCGAGATATTTCCCGGTCATAATCTTTTGGGATTTCGCTTTTGAGGTTCTAAAGGGACATTTGAAAGCAATAAAAAAAAGATTTTTTTGGAACTCCTTGAGTGGCCTAACCCCTTAAATACGCAGTATAGAGTACCGATTTTGCTAAAACAAAGGAATATCGAAGTTGGCAACCTAAAACTATTCGATTTTCGTAAATTCGACTTTGCTATTTAAACTACATAGTTCCCCGAATTCAAATGATTTCATTTTAGACTAGCAATGCAGAGTGAGGGCCCTGATCTTGACCGAGCGTTATCGTCATTCTACACAAACGGGTAAGTATGGCAAGTATAACCAAACTAGACATGGCTCTATATAACTTGCCTCTATAGATACTTTCATATGCGACCTTGTTTATCGATTTGTACTTCGAAGAAATAAGTATAGCAATCGGAAAAATGAAGCGGGGGAAAGTGGCGTTACCAGACAGCATTCCATCAGAGTTTTGGTCGAAGATGGAGGGAATCGGCAGCAAATCGCTATCGAAACTTTTAAATAAGCTAAAATGTGGACAAACTATGCCGAATCAATGGAGAAGTAGCTTCTTGGTTCCATTCCAGGAAAAGGCGACACTCGAGACTGCAGCAACTTCCGTTCAATCAAGCTGATGTCACACACGATGAAAACCGTCGAAAGAGTCCTAAACGAACGTCTTCGGCGTATAATAAGGCTCGATAATAGCCAGTGTAGATTATTTGAAGGAAGATCGACGGTGAACGCTATCCAAAGCCTACGAATAATAATGGAAAAGCACCGAGATTCGTCTAAGGATATACACATGGTTAAAAACTCTGCTGGACTAACGAGAGAATTTCCAGTTAATGTCGGAGTGCACCGAGGAAGCGTACTTAGCTCTTTCCTCTTTAACGTAATATTCGACTATCTTTTAAAAGACTGCATGTGCAAAGCAAATGAAACGCCAATTCTCTTCGCTAACGACGCAGTTATACTAAGCGATAACGTCGAAGATTTGCAGAATGCCTTAGATTCATGGAAAAATGCACTAGAGAGAAACGGGTTTAAAATAAGTCCTTCAAAGACGGAGCATTTGACGTGCCCATTTGCACATCCGTTGCGACCTGTTACGGATATAATGTTAGACGGAATAGTTCTTCCGAAATGCACTATATTTAAGTACTTAGGATCAATCGTTAACATGGAAGCGAAATGTGACGACGAAGTAAACCACAGAGTGAGTGTGGGGTGGATGAAATGGCGGGAAAATTCGGGAATCTTTTGCGACCGAAAATTTCCACTGAAATTGAAGGGGAAACTCTACACCACAGTTGTTAGACCAGCTCTTATGTACGGTTCACAGTGCTGGACAATGTAAGAAGTGTTTTAAAACGAAATGACGGCAGCGGAAATGAAAATGTTAAGGATGTCTAGTGGAGTCACTAAACGCGATTGCATTAGATCTACGCGTATAAGAGGAAGTCTGCATATAAAGAATTCGGTAACCGAACAGCTCGAGGCGAATAGAATAAGCTGGTATTGCCACGTTCAAAGAAGTTCTGCGGAAAATCCGGTTAAATAGGCACTATCAACTACGGTCACAACAACTGTAAGAAAACGAGTTCGGGAAAATAATTCCTGAATTTCTCAGATGGCAAATGCGCAACAACTCCTGGGGCTAACCAGACGCATTCTACGGTCTGCGAAATGTAGCCAACTCCATAAGCGGAGCAGCAGCGATGCAGTAAAAATGGAAAACTCGTTAATAAAAGAATAAGAAGTTCAGGTGAATCTCGATTGTCCGTGATTCGATTAACCAGTAACATCAATTATCCGTGAAAGAAAAAGAAAATTCAACATTTTTTTTTGCATCGATTAACCGTGATTACGTACCTCTATTATCCGAGGTAATACGAATTTGTTTCGGTTATTTTTGAACAATCAAACACAATATGAAAAAACGAAGAAAAGAAATTCCCTTGTTTGCATATCATCAGTAACACGTGTACTCGTATATCTGATGAAGATGATTTAATTGTTTCAAAAACTAGTTTACAAGAACCTATACATGCATCCGGTACATTGCTGGACTTCTTAGAAAACTCTGGCTGTTCCGGCATTACAGAACATGATAAAATTCAAGTTTACCGCATCCAAGAAAAGCTTGTAAACAAAAATATGAAATTTGAAAAAAAAGAGACAAACAACATTAAATGATTTTTTTTAAGAATTTAATTAACAATTTTTTTTTTCTTTATATTACTTAAACATGTACGTTAAGCTAGCCCTAACCGACGAACATGCTCGCCGAACTTGCTCGTTTGCATTATCCCCTACACGACGAGCACATTTGGCGAGCATCCATTTCGTGTTACAGTGTAAACATGTGCCATTGTCTTTCATCCGTGATATGAACTCGACGGTGTTCACAGCAAAAATGAGGTTTGCTCGCGAACATGGCCCTACACGGCGAACATCGAAGCCAACGAACAAGAAAAAATCGAAATTTTTTATTAATTAAAAAAAACTACTAAAAATGTTTACTCGATTAACCGGGAAAATTGATTGCTTCCGGTCGAGACCATCACGGATAATCGAGACTCACCTGTATATCGATTTGTACTTCTTTGAGTTTTAATTTCCGTGGATAAGATATAACTAGGTTTATAGTTCGCAAGAAGAACAAAAGCAAAGAAAACACAATTTTTAATTTTTATTATTTTTCATTTTTCTCATATTTTATTTCTTTTAATCCATTGAATTTTATATTACTATTTACAGCAGTTCATTAGTTTTCCAAAAGTGTTTTTTTTTTCTGTTTTAAATATTTTTTTTGTCGTTTTTTTCTTTTTTTTAAATTTTCTTTTTAGGTCTTCAGTAATAATATAATAATAATATAATAATATTCTATATTTATATGCAATACCTAAAAATTAAATTCATTTTTTACAGATTATATTATATATATATATAGATATATATATATATATATTGTTTTATTTGTTGTTTGTTTTTTTTCTTTTATTCATAACATTAAAATATTTCTGTTTGCTTGTTTGTTTTTTTATATTTTTATTTTACGTCACTTAATTAATATTCTTGATGTATATATATATCCACTTTGTCTGCAGCTAAATTAAATTAGTTAATTTAATTTATTCCATTATGGACTTTTTGTATGTTTTATTAAATTAAATTACTTTGTATATATATATATATATTTTTATATTTTTTGTGTTTTCTTGTATAACATTTTCTTTGTTTTCTCTAAGTCTACTTTAAATTACTTTACCTCTCATTATTTTTACTATTCTTTTTACTTTTTCTTATTTGTTTTATTTACTATTCAAATTGTATTTTTTTTTTGTTTTTTTTTTTTTTGTTTTATTATGTTAAGTTACTGTAGATTTTTTTTTTCATTTTCCTCTTTTTGTTTGAAAAAAAAAAAAAACAAAAAACGTCTATCTGTATACACAAGATTCCTATTTAGTCGAACTTTTGTATTTTTTTTCTTTTACTTCATATTTTAATCTAAGATATGGAAAAAATAAAAAAAAAATAAAAACTGTCAAAAAGAATATGTAGTTCAATATACAATATCTTGAAAAAGAATAGAAGAAAAAAAAACTTCAACAATACACAAGTCGTAGTAGTAATGGTAGAAAATTAAAAGAAAACAAAAATAACTAATCTATTATATATATATTTTAAATACTTACGATATAAGAAAAACAAAAAAAAAAACCTATAAAAATAAACTGTACAAAGATCAAATTAGTTTCTATTTTAATTATTACTATTTACACGTTCTTTTTTTTTTATTTTCTTTATTTAGTTCGTTCTAAAGATTAGTTTTTTTTTTTCTTGTTGAAATTCACAAAACACAAAAAAGTAAAACTAACTTTGGGGGGGAAAAAAATATTAAAAGTTTTCGCATCTGCATCAATAAAATAATAAATTTACATTTGAGAAGAATATTGGTTGAAATTTTCTAGTGGAATAATTGATGTTAAAATAAGTTTATTAAATAACTTGCCTAAGAACAATAAACGAGTAAAACTAAAAAAAAAAAACAAAGTTGATATAAAAGAAAAAGGAAAAATTAAAAAGAACGATATATGATATAAGAAACTTATTGGCAGTGGTAACAAATAAACACTATTATACATTTTTTCCTTGGTAAAACTAAATTAACTGAAAAGAATAACCACTCTTAGGCAAATTAAAAATTCATTAGGACCTTCTAGTTTTAAGTTGTTTATGTAGTATTGGAAAATATTTGGAAAAATAAAACATATACAACGCACATCTGTTGGCACGTGCTTTACGCTATAGATGTAAAAATCACACAATAGGTTCTTAAGTATATCTCAATCCCAATAGGAGTATAATTTTAAGTATATTCAAGGTTCAATTTGTCTCCATTCAAAAGATTTGAATGTATAAAGAATTGGTTTCTTCAAACTATGAATGAGTGCATTTAAAAAAAAAAAAAAAAATAAGAGCACAGGGCAGAGCATTGAGCATTGTGCTATTTAATTACGATAATAATAAAAATAAAAACTACATCTGCCGGGTCAAATTCAATAGTAACAATCTAATGTGGAAACGGTCAGAAATGAGTTTTTTTTTTTATTTCAGAAAGTTTATTCCAATTTCTAGAACAAGTCTATTCCAGCTTTCAACGAAGCATACAAGAAATAACTTAACAGAGAAACAACTCCAATTAAAAATACCCACTGTTGGAAAAATTTCAAACTCAATTCCTTCTCATAGAATTGTATAAAAAAAACTAATTTAATTGAGAAAGCAAAGAAAGTAAAACACAGAACCTACATTGGATCGATTTTCTTCATTCTTTAAACTTGAATAAATCAATCAAAACCTTTTCTTTTAATCGTTTCTTTGTTTTAGTTATTGTTTTTGTTTGTTCTTAAAGAAAAAGCTCTCCTTCATATTTACAAATTATAATTTTGTTTCATTTACTTATATTATATTAAAAAAAAAAAAAAATCAATTATTTGAACTTAAAAACATAATTTATTATATATATATATAAAAAAAAAAAATAATAAGAGGAAAACATAGGTTGGTTATTTGTTTCTTTTGTGTTTTGTTTTCTACATAAGTTAAGGGCGGGGGAAAATAAGGAATATAGTGGTTAACATTTATACATATTCAAATATTGAGATCAAATAAAAAAAATTATTATTTTACGGTTTTTCTTTTTCTTTTTCCTTTTCTCCTATTTATTTTTAAACCTATTTATATATATATATCAAAGAAAAAAAACAGAAAAGAAAAGAAAAACATTAAACATTAGAAAAATTAAATTATCTTTTCATTTTGTTGTTTTATTTCAACTTATCGGTTTTTTTATGTTTTGCTTTTCCGTCTTGAATACAAAAGAATTTGCTTTATTTAGCTCAATACATTATTTTTTTCTCATAGTCGTTTTATTTTTTGTTTTTTTTTTGTTTTTTTTACTATTTCTGGTTTTAATATTTTGTTTGTATGGTTTTTTGTTTGTTTTAATATTTCATGTATAGCTAACTAGTTTTGCTTATTATTTATCATATTTATATATTTATATGTTCCTCTTGGGTGTGTATTACTTAAATTTACAAGTTCTTCTTCTTTCATTTATTGGTTTTATTCAAATTTAGTGTAATAATTCATCTAAGCCTAGCATATTTGGTGTTCGAGTGCATTCGTCGTAGGTTGGTTATTGTATTGAAAACATATACGAGTACATACAAAAAGATGTGTGTATGTATATGTAGTGCTTTGATAGATATATATTTTTTTTCTTTTTTTTTATGAATTATAGTCATTTTTCGTATAATTTGAATGTCTGGTATATTGGTTGTGAGCGGCCATCAACCTAAAGATTTGTTATTGCCGAGTTGGTTTTTGGATTTGCGCTTGCCTTGTCGAGGTGATTGCTTACTTAATTTACACAGTTGCAATAACGATAAGTAAATGAGCGATTTCTGCAACACGATTTTTTAGATCAGGTGCTGCACGCTCTAGATTTTCATTGGCGAAATCACAAGAAGGAAAGATATGGACAACATAAGCAGCTTGTTCGCTGCCAGGCATTGGAATGTTAACTATGCCGGCTGCCATTTTTTGTTGAAGGTATGTGATAAATCCGGTTTGTAAGTTTCGAGATTGTTGCAATACATCAGCATGGTCCCGACCACATGGGAGCGCGAGCAACATACAATGTTCGTTTTCGTACTGAAAAATAAAAAAAATAATTAGTTGGACTTATATCTGAATTTTTTGCAATTATATTGAAAAAAAATAAAATATCATACACATCAATGAAAAACAAATTATATCTCACGGACAAAAATAGTCTGACAAAAGACTTAAAACTGTTTATAAAAAAAAAAGTATTACAACTGAAAAAAGTCAGGTATTGGCTTGCATCAAATTTGAGAAAGCATAAAATTGTGTCTTCTCGGTGCGCGAATTGAAATATGTTCTTTATGAAACTTTTCTTTAATTTTGAATTGTAATATCTTACCTGCATCTTCTTTGCTACACCCTCTAATTGTGTCTGTTCCAAACGCATACGCTGTGCAATACGCAATGGAGGTGTACTTCCATCACTATTACATGGTAGCGATGCTCTCGCCACAAGTGGATTACCAAAGACAAAATGCATCTGCACAGCAGCTTGGTCAGTCTTCAGAGCAAGCAAACCTTGCCACATTACTGGATATCTTTGCAAAAGTGTCAGCAATGAATCTGGTTGCGGTGGTGGTACTTGACTGGCATGAGGTGGTGTAGCTACTTGAATACTCCGTCCACTTGGTGTAGGGAGTGCGGGTACTAAGCTATCATGACTTGGCATACTTGTATGGCCACCTAAGAAACAAATACAAAAAATATTTAATAAATCGGTAAAATTGAAAAAAAAAAAATGCTGCGCCCAATAATACCTGGTATGGAAATTCGTTCTTTCTCCCGTAAATCACGTTCACGTTGATCCCTTAATTCACGTTCGCGCTGTTCTCGTTCTCTTTGTTCTCTTTCACGTTCACGCTCACGTTCACGTTCAAACATTTTAGAATGTAAATGTGGAAGATTTGTAGGCCCAGCTGTTTGGGCTACATAACCAGATGGAGCTGGAGCAACAGCGCTATGGGTAGGCCTATGTGCTGGTGGAGGTTCTGCCGGTAATTGACGTATAGGCTCATAATAACGTCCTGCAACTTCTGGAAAGTGGGGATGTGGAATACGAGTATTATGTACGTATACTTGTGCAACTTGTGGTGAATCTGAAATGATATTCCAAAAATCATTATAAAACGATTTTATAGTTTTTATTTACCCAAGATCTCTTACCTGTTGCTCTATCTTGGGGACTTTGTAAACTATGTGGAACAGCAATTGCCCTTGGTACACTACCTGGTCTTCGCAATTCAATTGGTGGACTGGCCACAATCGATTCGTCAAGCTCAACAACATCCTTTTGATCAGTGGCACTGGACAGTAGAGGTGATCTATGAATCAATGTGGACATTTTAATAAATAAATTAAAAATATTCTTAAGAAATAAAGAGACTTACCTTGCAATATAAGGAAATTTAGGTCCCATTGGATCTTGAGCACGCAAAAATTGCTGATACATTATAATGTGTTCGCGTGTTACATTCGTCATAACACCAGGAGGGAATTTGCCATCACCCTAGAAATATAGAAACATTTTCATACGGTTATTTAAAAAAAATATATAAGAGAAAGGTGTAGCTTAACCAAACAAATAATACCAGTACCTAGATATATGTAAGTAAATCAAAGATATAAAATCACTTGCAAAATACTGAAGACCTAAGAACTACCAGTACAAACTACTTATTCTACAAGAAAAAAAGGCGCATACAAATTAGTAAAAATAAATTGATGGCAATCTGACAATCCACACGGAACACATCAATGTTCTGTTTGGCTTTTATTTCAACAAACAGATGAGAAGGACCTTGAGACATAGTCAGCCATAGTCTGAGATATTTGACTTTCGTATGGCTGTTGATGCGTGCCAAATATGTCTGTATCTTTCCATATGTTCTTACAATAATATTAGGAATTTCTATGAGCCTGTGAATTATCTCACAACAAAGTTGGGGCTAGTTAATTGTGTGAGAAAAATTTGTTAAGTTTTTCTTATTATCAAATTTAGATAATTCTGCAAATTCGGAACACATTGTGCTCGTAAAGTAAAGTGAATAAAGGGTGAATAGTACGAAATAAATAATCTGATGTTATGTAATTATTTCTCTTTAAAACTTGCGAATTTTAGTATCATTCTACAGACGGCTCTATTTTGGATCACATCGGAGAGTTTACTGATATTTTCGCAATTGATTTCATTTTTTTTCCAAACATCGGTTGAAATTTGACGAACTTCGACAAAAAAAAAAACGGCCAAAAATGTTTAAGAAACACGGAGACTTGACTTAAATGGTATATTTTCTCTTAGGAAAGCACAAACATGACAAAAATTGAACTACTGGTCTATATGTTCTTATAAAACTAACATTTCTACAAAACTACATAAAACGTAAAACCAAAAACATAAAAAGCTAGAAGTTAGTATGGAGTTTGTAATAAGTGCTTTTACCGGTGTTATTGGTGTTGCCTGCTGATGTGCAGGCGGTGGGCTTTGTGCGCGCGTTGAACTATAATTTCCGATTTCATGCTGCGTCCATGATATTAATGAGTGAAAATATATACAAATTTTGTTTGTTTTAGTACTTTGTTTATATCACATGGGTTAGATTTTTAATTAAATAAATCAACAAGAAACAAAAATACTTACAATAGTCGCTTCGAAAGCGGCAACTGGCAATCCAGGTTGTGATAGGAGCCTGGATTGACCCTGAGGGCTTATTGGGGGTACTGTTGCGCGAAGGCTGCTAGCACCTGCACAAAAAAAAAAAAACAAACATAAGTTATAAGCATACTTTATTTGTTTGTTGAAATAGTTTTCATACCTGTAACAACTGGCTGCTGTCCAGCATGATGTGTTTGCTTCAGAGGTGGACTTGCTACAGCGCCAGTCATAATTTGAGGTGCTTGAAGGCCTATTACGGCCTTTCCAGCCGGTGGCACTACTTGTTGCTGGTGAGCTGGTTTAGCTTGCAGCAATGTAGCACCAGTTGGCTGATGCAAGTGCGAAGATTGATGCGCATGAGCTATGATATGCTGAGAGCCAGATATTATATTTGTGCCGGTATTACTGCTTCCACTTACTCCACTCACAGCTTGACTAGTAAGAACTAGAGGTTGTGGTTGCATTGATTGATGTTGCTGTTTTACTGTTATATGATGTTGCTGTTGCTGCTGCTGTTGTTGTTGCTGTTGTTGTTGTGGAGACTGTTGTTGAACCAAGTGATGTTGTTGCTGACCAGGTTGTTTTATTATTTGTTGGTGAGTAACTATGGGTACTGCTGAAAGTGTTTGTTTTTGTTGCTGCTGCACTTGTTGCTGTTGTACATGCAGGTGCGCATGTGGTATTGGCAACTGAATAGTTGTCGGAAGTTGTTGCTGCGATTGTTGTTGTTGTTGTTGTTGTTTACCAACAGTTTGAATTGTTGACTGCTGTTGAATGATCTTTCCACTTTGGCCAATTTGTTGTGTTTGTGGTGTACCATATGGATGATTTTGTGGTGGAGGCTGTTGTTGCTGTGTTGGCAATTGTTTACTATGCATTACAACCGGTTGATGCTGTTGTGGATGCTGTTGGTGCTGCGAATGCTGCTGTTGATGCGATGGTGGAGCTTTTGATGTCACCACATGCACAATTTGCGGACCTTGTTGAGTATGTAATTGATGGTGGGGTGCCGACTGTTGTTGAGATGCAAACGTCGCTGAATGAAGTTGAGAGTGCTGCTGTTGTTGTGATTGCGGCGGAGCACCTTGTTTTATTACAATGCTCTGTTGAACTCTAGGCGAGTGAACAGTACCATGAGGTGAATGTGCAGGAGGAATATTTACAACCAAGTTTTGATGAGTTGGTTGTTGTCCACCTGTCGTCTGTGGTTGTAATCCACTCATATTTGATGCATGTTGCATATGACGTGAAACGATGCTCGACTGAATGACATGATTCGGATTTGTTACAACAATGTGCTGCTGTTGTGGAATAGCATGCGGTTGGGTTTGCTGTTGATTCGATGGGCCCATTTTTACTACACTTTGACTTAGTAATGTCGGTGGCTGGTGTGAATGCTGATGCTGATGTTGCGGTATTGATTGTTGTTGATGCTGTTGATGTTGTTGTTGTTGTTGCTGCTGTTGGTGTTGTTGTTGCTGGTGTTGTTGCTGCTGCTGTTGTTGTTTTTGACTATTAAGAACATGCGCTTTCAATGATGTTGGTCGCACAGAACTTAATTGTGGCTGCAGAGGTTGCTGTGTTTGCTGTACTACAATCGGTTGAGATTTCAGTGTCGCCTGTTGTTGCTGTGTAAGCTGTTGATTCTGAGACGGAATGACACTTATCTGCGAATTTTGCGAAGATTGAACATTGAGTTGACCAACATTAGGCTGGGAGCTCGCTGTTTTAACAACTACACTCATTGGCTGTGAAGTGCTTACGCTGATCGAAGGCTGATTAACTACGACCGGATCTATTGAGGCCTTTGTAGACGTATGACCAGCTACAGATGTTGTGACCGCTGAAATTGTGACGGGTGTGAACTTGGCTACATCCGATTCAATAGCTTTAGGCGGATCTTTCGTTGTAGTTGGGGCTACCACAGGTACTGAACTTACTGGGCATAATGGTTTTTTATCTATCACAGGTTTGAGGGTTCCTTGGGTACCACTTCCAGATAAAGGAACGTATTGTCCTTCTTTACCTTGTGTTACAACCGTAAGTACACCAGTAACAGGGTCTAATGACGTCAATGGCTCCCCAGATTTTCCTGTTGTCACTGAATTTGGAATTGAGGGCTTTGTCTCTGTTGATATTGTCGTGGTTGGAGATGATGATGATGTGACCATCAACTTTTGACTTGTAACTTCTGTTATATCTACCTTTGAAGACATCTCCTTCTTTTCAATTTCAGGCAATTTCTCTACATTTCCATCCTCGTCTGTTTGCGGAGACTTTAACTTTTCGAATTTTTCATCAGTCTCAGACGAAGGTTCGGCCCCCTTTCTATCTTTAGAGCGTCTTGATCGAGCTGTCGTCGGTGTAGTAGTCAACTCTGACGGTTGACCTGGCTTCTTCGGCTGAGCAATCCGGACAGATCTACGAGGTGGTGTTTGTCCTCCTTTGGGTGAAGTTTGCGCATTTCTCACAACGTCCTCAATGATATCATCAACAGTATTGCGATCCTTTTCTTGAAGACGTCGGGACTTTCGAGTGTTTGGTGTTTGGAAATCTTTTTTGAAATCTTTTGTTTGACTTTCAGGATTGTGGGGTTCTGGCGTACTTGGTGATGGTGGTTGATGTGGGACCGATGGTGGTGATGTCATTTGCGACGTTGTTTCTATTGTGAGTGGATCTTTGTCAGTTGATTTTACAATAGCTGCGGCCGCTGGTTGTCCTGGACTTTTAATTGTCAAAATCAGACGCGGACGTTCACCACAAACTGATGCTGATGGAGTTGACTTAGGTTGTGTTTCTTCACCAGAATCATCGTGAAACTCGTACACATCCTGATCACTTGCCGATGTTGCATTACGTTTCTTTTCAACTGGTGCAGGCTGATGTTGAATTGGTGGAAGGGCTTTAACAGGTGGCCGACCTTTGCGACCACGTGTGCTAGGCGTTCCTTTACCTCGTCGAGTTTGTACGCCTGTTTCTGGTGGGGATATAGTAGTTGTTGTTCCCGTCTTCTTACCTCCCCTTGGAGTGCGTCCACGTTTTGCTGCAGCACCGCGTAACTGCTGCTTGGCACCACCTGATGTATCCGTGTTCTCACTTTGACTCTCTTCAGTTGTTTCATCTTCATCGTCATGTGTGTCATCACCAACACGATCAATTTCACTACTGTCCAAGCTAACCGATGAATTGTGAGATTTATCTTCTGTGCCTAGACCTAGTGTGTTCGGTGTGGTGACACAATCTTTTGTATTTTCTTCAGTTTTCTCTACTTTTTCTGCAACAGATGTAGATGTTGTTGTGGATGAAACCAAAGGCGTTGGATTTAGACTAGGCTTTGCGATTGGTTCAGGCACTATAATTTTGTTCTTCTCTTCACTTGAACAAATCGCATCTACCTTCTTTATAACTGAATCGATATTTAACTCTTTAGCAGACCAGTAATCGCTATCCTCTTTTGAATCTTGTTCGATTTCATCTTCTTTTGGCGGTGAGATCTTTATTACATTCTCTTCAGTTAAAAGCGACTGTGAAACAACAACAACTACAGCTGACGCAGCAGGAGTTGTAGCAACTACAGCTGACGCAGTAGGAGTTGTAGCCTGCGTTTTAATTACTGATACATTTTCTTCAGTTGGTTTCAAGTCAGTTGTTTTGGCATCAGAAATCGCAGGAGGCGGAGTTATTTGTGGTTTTGGTGTTTCTATTGTCTTTGTTACATCAGATGTAGCAACTTTCGGAGATGATGTGTTAACAGGCTTAGAAACTGGTATATCATCCGCGTGTAACTGAGGCATATGTGGTGCTACAGACTTTGGTGATGAAACTTCTGATTGTTGATGTTTGATCACAGGTTGTGATTGAGGTAGTGTCTGTTGCGGCTGGTTCTGAATTTGCTGCTGCTGAATAAATGGAACTGGCATTGTCTGTTTTTGTTGAATGATAATATTAGTTGTAGCAGGTAACTTATGATGCTGCTGCTGTTGTTGGACAATAATGGCTGGTTGCGTCGAAAGTGGTTTCAAATTAACAATCGTCTGTGTTGGTTGTTGTTGTTGCTGCGGTTGTTGGGGTTGCAACACAACTTTTTGCATTGAAGGAAGCTGGGCATTTAAGTGACTCTGTTGCTGTTGCGGCTGACGAACAATAACTACATGCTTTTGCGATTGTTGCTGTGTTAAAACACGGCCGCTGTTATCTTTATTACCGCTATTGCATTGAATGATAGCAGCTGAATGTGTAGGGTTTGAAGCTACGCCACTTGTGGCTGGAATGGGATGTAACGTCTGCAGTAACCTATGCTGTTGCTGCGGTTGTTGTTGCTGTTGTTGTTGTTGTTGTTGTTGTTGTTGTTGCTGCTGCTGCTGTTGTTGTTGATGTTGCTGCAGCTGTTGTTGCTGCTGATGTTTTTGCTGTTGCTGTGAATTCTTTTGTAGAACTTTATGCATATGTAACTGCATTTGTATATGCTGTTGGTGTTGCTGTTGCTGTTGGTGTTGGTGTTGCTGTTGCTGCTGATATTGCTGATGTTGCGCTAACATCTGCTGTTGATGAATAAACTGCTGATGGTGCTGCTGTTGGGCAGACAATTTTGACATCTGTTGCAATACCTGTGGTGACATTCGATGCTGTTGTTGTGGTGATGTCGTTTGCGAAGCTTGTTGTTGTTGCTGCGCAGCGTTAACATATGCATTTCCACATGGTGGAGCAACAACTTTGCTTATAACTGCTGGAGTTTGCTGCACCAAGTGCTGATGCTGATCGATAATATGCGATTTCAGAGGTGATGCCTGCACACTCTTACATTGCTTGTCCTTTTTGTCTTGTTCAATGACATTTATGATATTAGCTGTGTTTATGATACTTGGTACTACTACCGGATGAACACTTGCCTTAGTAGCTGGGGATAATACGGAAGCAACCGAAGTTACTGTCATTCGACTGAGTCCACTAGCAGTCACATTCGGAGTACTGGTCTGAGGCGGAGCTGAATTTGGCGGTGACATCAGCTGCCTATGCTGTAAGATAATGTGCGACTGGGGTGTTGGGGACGTCACTGGGCTAGTTTGCTGACGTATGTTGCTTGCACCACGTTGCTGGATATTTGGACTATGGGGTGATGGGACACGAACTCCGCTTATTGACGGAGACGGCGGTTGTTGCTGAGTACGAGGTGAATGCAATTTAAGATCTGTTGTCGACCTTGGTGACACTACAACATTGATCGGGGGGTGTATGAAATGGGATGTCTGCGAATCTGGTATGCTGATTGTCGGCGGTTGAATGGTAAATTGAGGTCGAGTGTTAAGCACCGATGGAGGAGATACTTTTGGCGTTTGCGGCGTTGTAGTGACAGTTGCCAGTGGTTGATTCACTATCGGAATGCAAGGCGTGTCCGTTTTTTGAACTGAACTCAATGTTGGTTGCTGATTTTGTGTTGATGGCTGAAGAACAGTTTGTACAGGTTGCACGGCTGGTTGATCTTTTGTGATTGTTGGCGGTTCTATCTTTGGAGGAAGCGGTTTCTTTATTTCTTCTACCACCGTCTTCTCCTCCGCAGTAGTCTTTTTCGTATCTACGACTTTAGTGATAACTGATGGAGTTGTATTAGTTGACGGTGGAAGAGGTGACTCTTCTGATTTCTTTTTTATCGGTGTCGAATCTTTATTTGCTTTATTGACCTCAACAAGGCACTTCTTATCTTTAAGCTGACTGAAGTCGACGTCTGGAGTTTTGGGTCGTTCTTCTTCTGGTGCTTCTTCAGTATCAGTGTCAATTTGCAAATCTTGCTCTGATTGTGGTGTATCAGCTTTTATATCAATATCTTCATTACTTAGCGATTGAACTGCTTTCAACATTTCCTCCGCTTCTTCTTCTGGAATAACTGCAGCCGATGATTCTTCTTCTACTGGTTGTGGTACACTCTCATCTATTGCTGTAGACTGTAAGTCACAGGGGTCATCATTAAAGGAATAGTCTGCAGTACTGGAGTTACCGAAACTCTCCCCAAGTAGGGCTGCCACCGCATCTTCGGTTTCTTCCTGAGATATTATTACACGCGATTTCTCCTCAATCTTGTCTAAATGCTTTGACACATCCGGAGGACTTTCAATTGGAATCTTTGGCTCCACATCAACAATAGATTCAATTGCAGACGCGGTAAATTCAGCGGAAATAGATTGAACAGCAGACTCACTGATTTTCTCATCTAATTCTCCATCGAAACCAGGAATAAAATTTTCCGGCTTTTTCTTGCTTTCAGTGGAAGTTGTCCCTAAAGGAGGTGTACTAGATGTTCCTGTAGCAGCTTCTGAAGAGATCGTTCCAGATGACAAGGTGGGTGTTTTAGGAATAGGACTAATCAAAGGCTTCTCTCTAATGGGTGATCTCAGTATAATTTCAGATGATGCCTTATTTAGATTGGTTGGCACATCATCGTCCAATAAACAGGGAAGACTTGGTGAAGGCTTACAAATTTGCGCTGATTCTTTTACTTCATCTTCAATATCTATCGACAATTTACTTGATGATAATGATGGTGGTGACATAATTGACGCACTTATCTGTTGTTGCTGATTATGGTGATGTTCACGACGCTGATGATGTCTTTCCTCTTTGGAACGTTTCTTTTTCTTCTTCTTTTCCTTATTTTTATGATGATCTGGCTGTGGTTGAATGTCTTTCTTTTCAGAAGCTAAACTTGATGCTGGTGTAACAACTTCCATGCTATTCTCATCACCATCTGAAAAACGAAAAACGTCAGTCATATCGCTGCGATATGTTGCTGCCGTAGAAGGTGTAGTTTCGTCAGTCATTTTGTTATCAGAATCTTCCATAAGTTGAGCTTCCAGAGCACGACCAGCTTCGTCTAAATCTACACTATTTTCATCATCCGCCTTAGCCCCAGTAGGTGTTGATAATGGAGTTTGTAGCGAAGCCAAAGCATGTTGCTCTCGAGACTTTTCACGTTCTTTACGCTTCTTCTCACGTTTTTCCTTACGATGTCTTTCACGATCCACGTGCGATGAAGTTGCATTGACCGTTTTCTGTTTGTTCTCCTCGTTTTCTTCCACCGTATGGGACTTTGGTGTGAGAGGTTCTTGTTTATATGGATTTATCGCAGCGGATACTACTGGACCGCATTCTGGTTTGGCATGAATTAACTCGCTAGCTGATATTTGCGATTCTTCATCAGAAATCGGACCAAATATGTATTCCATCTTTTCTTCGGTTCTTTTCGGGCTATTGGATACCGCATTAAAAGAAGATGTAGTGCTAGAAGAATAGCGAATTATATCCGCGCTCTTTGACTTTTTAGACTTCTTAAGTCGATGCCGTTCTTCTTTCGATAGTGCGGATTTGTCAAATTCCGTACTGCGGAACTTTTCGCGTTTCTTCTCTTTGCGATCTTTATGGCGTTTCTTTTCGTTTAATATTGCTGGTGCTGGTGCTGGGGCTGGGGCTGGGGCTGGTGCCGAGGGAGCCGAACTATTTGCTGTTATCGACATCATGACAGGGACCACAGCAGGTAATGTTTCTTCTTTCAGTTTATCAAACAGATCCATTACGGGAACAATCTTTTCAAGCTTCTCTGGCTTCTCTAACTTTTCAACCTTTTCCGTTCCTGATACATTTGTATCACTATCAAGAGGTAACGGTGTTTTCTGACGCTTCTTACTCTTTTTATGCTTCTTCCGACCTTCCGGAGAAAAGTGCGCATCAAAGACGGAATCTTTACTTTCCAAAGCACTCCCAGAATTAGCATTATTATTGTCTGACTCAATAATCATTTCGAAGAAGTCTTTACTTTCCTTCTTGACTTCGCTGGGAAGAGTCGGCGGTGGTATTGACTCTGGTTTTTCTTCCTCTTCCTCTTCTTCATCTGGCTCAGATTTAATCTTTTCTATTTTAATTTTACTTTCACGTTCACATTCTTCATCTTCTGAATGTTCTGATTCTTTCTTAATTTCGGGCTTAAATTTATGTTCAGCATCAGTATCATTCTCGAGTTTACAGTTTGCTGGAACTTGTGTTTCTAAATCTGATGAATCAGATTCTATGCGAGTTGAACGTGAATTGCGTTTTGATGATATTTTCTTACAAGGTGAATTCTTTCGAATGTATAAACCATTCTCAGAACTATCATCAGCGTCGCATAATTCATTAAGCCGTTTTCGGTTGAAATTCATACGTCGCGCATCTGAGTCCGAATCAGATATATTGTTACCACCAGTTGCGCTAACACGTCGCTGTACTATCATGCTTTCATCTGAAGAGCTTATAAAACCACCACGATTCAATTTAAAACCGCTGCGATATCGTTGCTGGCGGTCTTCAAAATCAGAATCGGAATCTCCATCGTACGAGGTAGAGCGTTTCTTTTCTTCTCGTTTCGCTCGACACTGTTTCAATTGACTGAACTTCGCTTTGATTTTCTTTTCTTCTTCCTGCTTTTGCATATTTTTGCAGGATCTTGCCTTAACTTTGTCATACATTGAGACATAAGGTCCTTCATCGGGGATATCGAAAATGGAATGCTTCTTCGACGTTTGCGCATCTGAATCAGAATCATTCGAATCACTTAACATCATGCGACTGGACGGCGTCGATTTATTGCGATGTGAGGTGGATTTTTCCCCACCACTGTTGCTGCCACATGAAGACGATGCTTTCGGATGCTGCTGCTGATGGTGATGATGTGAGTGTGCACTCTCATCTGAACGCGATGTCTTTCGATCCAGATGACGATTACTGGTTTCTTGTTGGGAAGATGACTCTTTTTTCTCCCGATCATCATAATCAACACCACTACTACCAATATTATGCCGCTTTTTATCGCGATGTTCGCGTTTACTCTTGTGTCTCTGATGATGATGATGATGCTGTTGTTGTTGTTGCCTTTGTCGCTCTTCATCAGAGGAAATGGATGCATTATGCTGAGGCGTCTTGGGTGCCACATTCTCAGTTTCCCCAGAATGAAGACCACTAAATGAATGTTCATCAGATTTATCCTTCACATTATTGATAGTGGCATCCTTTTCGTCTTTACTGTTATGTTTCTTATATCGATGCATCAACATAGAGAATGTTCCAGCTCCAGTCGATTGGTCACATTTTTTGAATTTCTTCTCTTCAAACCCAGAGTCTTTGCGGTATCTCTGATCAGTTTGTATTGAATCATTTAACTGCGCCTGCGGCTGCTGCTGCTGGTGCAGCTGCTGGGCTTTTTCTTCAGGCGCATTTTTATGTGAAGATGAAGATGATTTGTGGTGTTTCTTTGACGTCGGATCTTTTGAGTCGCGTCGATCGCTAATTTTATGATTGCTTGTTGGAGTGTTGGAGTTATCGGTAGAAGACGTGATGCGGACTCGCTTGGCTGCATCTTCAACTACGTCCATACTGTCTTGGGAACTAAGACGTCGCTTAGGTAAACGAATGGGCGAATTTCGTGATGACTTTCTACTACGGTGCTTTTGTCCATCAGATGATAGCAGGACATCATCTCCACTATTCTCTTTATTATGTTTGTCATCATAGTGTTGCATGTGTCGAAAGAAACGTTTTTCAAACTCATGGGTGTCAGAGGCTGCGACATCACTTCCGTCGGCGCGAATATGATTTTGTCGATTCTCTTTCTCATTGCCTTCATGTGGCGGCGGCGGAGGCAATGCAGGTGTGGTAGGTTCCTTTGGAGGCTCTAAGGGAGGAGGTGGATCCCGTTCGAGTTCACGAGAAATTTCTCGGTCTCGCTCACGGTCTCGTTCTCGTTCACGTTCCCGTTCACGTTCTCGTTCTCGTTCTCGTTCACGTTCACGTTCACGTTCACGTTCTCTCTCTCGTTCACGTTCCCTCTCTCGTTCTCGTTCCCTCTCACGTTCAATACGTTCTTGTTCCTGAAGTTTTAATTGCTGTTCGCGATAAAGTCGTTCTTGCTCTTCTCGACGTTCACGCTCTCTTCGCTCTTTCTCTTCTCGTTCTTTCTGTTCGCGTTCTTGCTTTTCACGTCGTTCACGTTCCTCACGCTCTTTTTCTTTTCGTTCCATTTCTTCCCGTTCACGGCGCTCGCGGTCCCTTCGCTCTCTTTCTTCACGATCACGCTGTTCTTCACGTTCTTTTCGCTCCCTTTCTTCGCGCTCCTTTTCTTCTCGCTCTCTTTGCTTCTTCAACTCTTTCTCTCGACGTTCTTTTTCTTTTTGCTGGTACTTTTCCTTCTCCTTTTCAAGTCTCTCACGCTCCTGGCGCTGTTCTTTTTCCTTTTCTTCCTGCAGTTGCAGTTTCTGAAGTTCTTTATCATTATCCAACACCGTTGTCGATGATGCCACTGGTTCGTCTGCAGGAGCTGACAGAGAATGTTTTCTCCTTTCCATAGAAGACTCACTCTTTGATTTCTCACTTTTCCCAGAGGATTTCTTCTCACTGCTGGTCGAGTCACTACGGTGATTATGTTTGTAACTTCTTTCGCTCTTTTCACAGCCTTTTCTACTTGAAGCCGCTGAAGAATGCTTACTTTTTGGTGCCGAATCATCATCAGCTAACGACTGATGCTGGTGTTTTTGGCTTGGCATGGTCGCAGAAGATGATGAGATTGTGTGGGAGGAACTGCTACCGGTTGTTTTAATTGTACCAACATTCGTGCTGCCTGGAACGGATGACGACTTCATAAAAACTCTCGAAGACGCTACGCTTGAATGATTATTTGAGCTTGTTGACGTTGTCGCTATCGTTGCCGTCGCTGAGCAGGACGTCTTATCTTCGGGCACACTCAAACTTTTGGTTATAGAATTAGTCTTTGGTTTTGGTGGCACTGTTTCGGTGCCAGTTTGTTTGCTATTGCTGCCGCTACTGTTGTTGCTGTGCTCCGCACCACCTGGTGATGAACCGCTAGCAGGACTTACCAACGGTGGGTGACTTGGAAATGGATACTGTAATCCCTTGGCAGGTTGGGGTGTTATTACACTTGATTTACAATCGGATGAAGGCAACAATTTACCACCACCACTTGGAGCCGTCGTTCCACTTACAACGGGTGAAGGAGATGGACTATTGTACGGTGACATTGACCCTTGCGGACTATTCATTGGAGATGAATTGCTCAGTCGTTGGAGCATTGCTGTTGTTGCAACTGTTCCACTTGGTACCACTGGAATTGTCTTATTCACCGTTATACAACCAACAACTGGCGTTTTTGTAGCTGCCAGATTCGGAAGCGCAGGTGAAGTTGATGCTGCCATAGCTGTCTTCGATAAATGTGAAAGGTCGGCTGGTTCATACTTGTCATTAATGTTCTTCAGTCGCTGTAAATCATCATCGAAAATTGATTTCTTTGCTAGCACTGACTTAACAATATCTGAGGGTTTTATCTCCTTCACATCGATATTTATGTCGAAGAATTTATGTCGCGAAGATGTGAACGTAGAACTGTTGGTTATATTGCTCGAATGTGAATAATTGTGATAGTTATGCTGTTGGTGTAGATGTGATGAACTGTCTACAGAAGAAGCTGAGGACGGTGTTGTTGATGCAACGGAGTTTAATTGATTTAAACGTGACGTAAGGCCGCTGCTTCCACCATTCCACTTCTCATATAGTTCGTCCAGAGACTTGATGCGTTCTTCCAGTGTTGGACTAGAACTACGTCGCGCTCCAGCATCTGAATCACTCGAATTCGTACTAAGCGATCGCGATCGCAATGAATTCGCAAGCAAGGAATCTGGATGCATAACTAGGTGGCTGTTGCTACTCGTATTATTATGGTGGTGATGATGATGATGATGATGATGATGGTGATGCGGATGATGATGTAATGCTGACAACGAAGATGCTGATGCGGATAATCTCGAACCAGCCAAAAGCATCGAAGCAGGCGGACTTGATAGCGTATTACTAAGACTAGAATGACCACAACTACTGTTTGACAGTAGTGCAGACGCCGAAATTGCAGAAGAAGAAGAACTTGAATTTAATATGCTACTATTAGGATTACTATTACTATGATTCACCGCTGCCGCTGCCGCTGCTGCTGCCACTGAAGATGATAGCGCTCCACCAATAGAGGATGTTGAAGAAGCGTATAACTGATTTGTGGCGGCCATTCGATACTGTTGAAAAAACGGGATGCCAAATTTAGGCAGCGGTAATATCATCGGCTCGTGCGGTCGATCGCGTGGTATTCGTCGCGGTTCACTGGGTACTGGCATTTCAGGACGTTCGTCGCATAGCGGAGTGCCGGGCCGTGAGCCGTCCGCACTTTCACCACCTGATGCCTCATGCGAGTGATGGGAATGTAATTGATGACCGCGGCCCCTTGAAGTATGATATTCGTTAGCATCGTTTGGCGTATTTGTTGATGAGGACGACGAGCCTGTTGCCCCTGTCCCTGTTGATCCAGTTGTTGATTGCGCTCCACCAAGCACACCACCCGCCATAAGACTACAACTACTGCCTACAACTCTTCGTCGCTTGCAGGCCATTGATGAGTTCATCATTAACACAGAAGACGAGGATGAGGACGACATGACTGAGGATGATGATAAATTTATATTTGAGTTGTGCGCATGATCACTACTGCTAGAACGACCAGCTGCAGCCAACGAAGATATTTCAATGGACGGCCGTCGGCTACTATTGCTGCTGTTCGATAACTGATGCTGCAGTTGTTGGTGATGATGATGCAGCAGTGGTGGTGGAGGTGGATGTTGCTGTTGATGTTGTTGCTGTTGCTGCTGCTGCTGCTGCAGCTGTTGTTGTTGCTGCTGCTGTTGATGTTGTTGTTGTTGTTGCTGGGAACCATACTTAAGACTACTGCATTCGGATAATCGACGGACCTCAACTCCACCGCAGATGCTGCTCTTCCGATGCGGGTGCTGTTGTTGTTGCATTGCTGCTGAACTATTTGTATCAGTGCTTAAAACATCACAGTTGGATTCACCGATCAGAGCCGGCAGTTGTGCACTACTACTATTGTTGTTGCTGATAACATCGGTTGAATGCGGCTGCGACTGAAAGAAAAAAAAAAATAACAATTTTATTCAAAGTTACAAGTAAAGCTTTGTAAAAACATTGTAGTTTAAATTTTAAACTTAAAATGCAAATTTCAAAAGGGGCCATCGTTCGAGGAGATCATAGTGTTTTGCGACACAAATGTTGCAAGTAGCTCAATAAACGCGCGTCTTTCACAAAACAGTTGTGTTTTTGCATACGCAAATCACCAAATAGGCCAAAAGCCCTTCTAACCGATGAGGACAAAAGAAATTTACGTTTAAAATGTTAATACCTATACAAACTCAAATCTAGATTCAAATTTATAAAATTCCGTTTTATCTTGTAAGTCTAGAAAGAATAATTTGGAGAAGAAACATTCCGAGGTACAGTGTCATATGCAGCGTTTAATTGGTGACATCCCATGAATTAAGTTTAAGCGTCAAAATTAATAGTGACAATTTGTAGAAACTGTTATTTTATATATTACACGTTATATTAGCTTCACGACAATGTTATTTTGTTTATAAGCAAAGACAAAAATAAAAAATAATAAAGTTAACATTTCCAATTTGCGGAAGCATGCATTTCATTTGACATTTGATACAATGGTCGGCAATACAGGTCGATGCGTTCTTAAGCTACTTTCACAATATTGATGTCTTACAATTTCCTATTTAAAATTTCTGTGAAAACATAGAAAACTGCGGGAATTCTATGTATACTTAAATTTCTTAAAGAACTTATATACAATGTAATACATCAGTAATAAATGTACACTTACCAATCCGGTTAAGGTGTGATGATGATTGTGGTGATGCGAAGACGATGAATTATCGAACTTCATACGCTTCTTAGGACTAACTAACTCATCACCACTGGACGGGCATTCTTCAAGTTGTTCCAGCAGATGGGAACGTTCCTTTTGTAAATTTCGAATAATATCACCTGCAATTTAACAAAAAAAAAAAAAAAAAAAAACCATCAATAAAATATTTTCAATTTACTGTTACTAGTTATAAATGTACCTTTTTGCTTTCCAGGACTTTTGTCGCAACGACGTCGTCCGTTATTAGAACTACTAATATCAGGCGTATCAACAGAACTCGCCGCAGTACCACCACTTCCACCACCGCATAATCGCAATAGAGGCGAATCCGAACGCTGCTGGTAGCCACAATGCTGAACATCTTCATCGTGCGATGCTGCTGAGCCCTGACTGTATTCATCATAACTGCGAAATCTACGCTCTGACGAATATTCATAGTCGCCGGTGTTGTGTCTAGAGCTTCTTGAACGTCCACCTCGTGGTGTTGTGTTACCAGCCGCTGGTAATCCACATACTGGCACAGCTCCTATCGAAGAAGCAACACCACCACTGGATAAGCTGTTCGATGATGATACACCACCTATAACAGCAACGCTACCAGCGGCAGCCCCAGATGCTGACCCAACTGCTGACTGAAGACTGCTAATTCCAGAACTACTAGAGCTACTAGACAGTCCTTGTGGATTATTCGGCGAACAGTTTCCACTTGAATTTTGATGACGACTAAACGATGAGGCACGCGATCGTGATGATTGCGAATCGTAACGATTGAAACGGCTACCAGCTAAAAAAAAATTAAAATAAATTAAAATACAAAAACCTTTGACTTAGGCAATAAATAACGATATTACCTGGACACGGCTTCTCCAGTTTCTCGTAGAATGCCTCTTGGCATTCTCTGGAAGCAAAATCCACTTGTAATTTACGGCCACGTAACGTTGTGCCGCGCATTTCTTTCACAGCCGTTTGCGCGTACTGAATTTGGTCAAACATAACAAGTGCCAATTGTCTCACTCGATCAATAATCACTTTTGAAACAGATCCATAACGTGAGAATTGCCCCATTAAATGGCTTTCCATAACAGTTTCGGCTACACCATCAATCCACACACAATTCGTTGGCATGGATTTGCCAAATCCCAATTTGATTCGATTATTGCCCAAATGCTCCCCATCCATTTTACGCATTGCCTTAACTACAGACAAAATATCTGAGTACTGACAGAAGGCATATGCATTCATTCCCTGCTTCTTGATGTCGATTTCAATAATCTCACCGAAGCAATCGAACTGAGCCCGCAGTTCATTTGCTGTTATGTCTTTTTCTAAATTGCCAATGAACAATGTGCGCGTCGACTTCGGATGGTACTCATCCAATTCGGCCTCGTACGGTCGAAATTCATTATCATCAACATCATAGCCCTGATAGGGTTCTACTTCGATTTTACAGCCGAAAAATAATTTGTCATGTGACACCTCAAGAGCTTTGTCAACATCGTCAGGCTTTTTAAAGCATACCAGGGCGTAACGCTCTGAGTTTTGGCCGACCACCTTTACCCAGGTTACTTTGCCGTGCTTTTTGTACTCGTGGAAGAGACCATCCTTAAGGGATGTATCTGAGGAACGGGCCGGTAAATTTCTAACACGTATTGCTAGCGGCCGATTATCTTCGGAATGCACAACTGGATTACCGCCACTACCGCCACTGGATGTCGATGATGATGAGGTTGCTGTGCTATTACCTAAACATTCATTTATAGACAAAAAATAAACAAAATTAATTATAGTTCCTGATGAAAAAAAAAAAAAAAAACATAAGGCCACTTACGTTTATCTTGACCTGGCGCCGACACAGCCGATTGCAAATTTCTTGTCCGAATCGGTGGTTGTTCACTTCCAGACACCGGACTGGACGCATGCGAATTTGACGATGAGCTATTTGTTGAACTATAACTGCTGGGACTTCGTGAATGCGATCGACTTGATGTCGTACTACCACTATCACCTCTATGATTATTCTGGCTATGATTGCTGCTTCCACTGCTGTTCCCCCGTTCTACTAAGTGACTACCATGACTACTGCTAGTTGTTGTTGCTGACGCCGTTGTTGTATTATTAAGGGAGGAGGATAGAGATGAGGAGGCATTGGTGGCATTGTTTAAAACATTGCCACTACTACTTGTATTATTATTACTAGGGCCGCTGCTGCTATTGGCAGCGATGATTGTACTACCACTATTACTACTACTACTTGCGCTACTGTTGATACCCGTTGATGACGCTATTGTTGCTCCTGCTGCTGACGCGGATGTTAAATTATTTATACTACCGCTACAAGGCGACTCAGAGCCACATCGGGATTTTTTACTTTTACTTTTTGACGTTTGTAAATCATTATAGCTACTAGTAGCACCTCCACCCCCACCAATACTGCTACTGCAGCTACTATTACTATTTGTGTCTGGTTGAACAACAGCACTCGCCACGTTACCGTAGACACTTCTTGAGGCGGCGGGTGATTGAGATGACGAGGAACCAGCTGACATGGCTGTTGCAGCACTCGCAGATGTCGTTGGTAGACCGCTGCCGCTGCTGCCATTGTTGCCTGTACTTGTATCGTACCATGATGGTACCCTATGATGCCCCACTGAAGAGGGCGATGGTCTGAAAATAGAAATTAAAATTTTAATCAAATTTACTTTCAATATAAAATAAAAACAAAAAAAACAAAATAAGATTCTTAGTGTACTCGTATGAATAAGAAATGTAAAACAGCCAGTCAAAGCAAAATCCCATGCTGGACACTACAATTAGTATTGTTATGTACTTATAAAACCGGTATTTCGAAAATTTCATTTGAATAACGGTTGACACTGGCATACAAATTGGAAAATAGAACTGTATCTCTCAGTTATATGTATATGTAGAAAAATAAGAAAACGAAAATAGAGAAGACTGGATTGCAAGGAAATATTGAGAACCGACCAACCCCACAAGCGGCACAATACCAATACCACAATGTACCCACGGTTATTTGCAATGGTTTTTTCCCAGCAAATAAAATCTAAACTAAACGGCTTGATCATTCAACATCTATTGTTGCCTTAAGAAATTAGAACTACAAAGCTTGACTTTATCCTGTGAACGTCTACGGACTACAAATCAAGGAAATTAAGTAAATTCTTTTCACTTTTGTATAAAAATTCGGTTTACAGATTCAGCTGATTCACTGCGTTCATGGAACAGAGAAATACGGCGACGATAAACATTAGAAGATAGTACCGGTAACCAAATCGTTCATATGCATCAAATTAAGTGGACCCAATATCAGTTGATACTATTATTTCGGCATTAAAACAAGCTGTGGTGTGGGAGCAGATATTACCTCGAGTAGGAACTAACACAAAATGCAGTTTTCTCGGCTAATATTCCAGAAAGACTAGACTAAATTGTTAGTTAGAGCTGGCTTTATGTTGTATTCTGGTCAACTACACATTTTAGTTGATTTTTGTTGACTGAAATAATGTTAGGTCTTTCGAGCACGGCTGGAATTCAAACTCGCAACATTCCGATTTGGAAGCCAGTTCACTACAACTTGAGTCATCAATTCTTACAGCGTTAAGTAAGTTGGAGAGTGTATCTACTTCGCAGATTCAAGAAACCGCATCTTAATGATAATTCAGCGGAGAACAACCCTCTGCAACTGTTGCTCCTTCGCACTGTCCAAGCTCCAAGCTTTATGAACAAAGTTCTTGTCCTACAACATAAAGAATGTCTGACAGCTCGACGTAACAAACTGACAAAAGCACGCTTGCGACCATAAAAGTTGAATTAATGCCCTAACCTAGAGTATAAGTACATAAAAGTGAATTTTTTTAAGAGCCAGGTAGCTCATCCAAAAATTAAACCAAACAAAAAATTCTTTAATCGCAATTATTAAAGTCAATCAAGAAAAAGTTGTTGCATTTCCGCATATTTACGATATCTCCGGAGAGATCGAAATAACTTTTCTTATACATACGTACATATGTACGATCGAATGTTAATGTTTGAACTAAACAAAACAAGCTAAAGCCTGGAATTTATTTTGCAATGAAATGATGAGATGAAATATGCTCGTAAATACACCACAAAGGGCTGTGCAAAGACTACGCTCTCTATAATAACAATGACCATGCTTCAGACAATGTAAAACTGTCAAGATATTATAGCACCAAACAAAAATGTTTGACTTACCTATCGATTATCGAATTATATGGACCATTTCTGTATAGTCTATCCCTAGTACGCCCTCTGCTATCACCAGACGAATGATAATTAATATTTGGTCGTCTAATATATTGATCTGTATCAGTTACTAGCCTCGAACTGCGTTCATAGTAGCTACTGCTACGCTGTTCGAAATTCGGTGGTGACACGTCTTCTGTGGACCTATAAAAAAAAAATTAAAAAAGAAATTCATTCCATTGTCGTCTAAAAAGATTCAGGAAAGATCAACTTAAAAATGTTTAAATGAAATCAAAGTGGATACCTTTTCATTTAAAATTAAAAAATGGCTCCCTAATCGGGAATTCTTCCTTAACCCAATGAAATTTATACAATTTTATGTGCTTTATTTATTTTTTTTCTTTTATACAAATTGCAGCTTCATGACCTTTACGAAACCTACTTCAAAGTGGCGGCAAAGAAAAATCATTTTCTTTCCCTAATGCACATGATAATACTCCTAACAATTGTTTTCAAATGCGAAAATTACAAATGACATGTAGCAAAACAAAGTATTTACAATTTATTTACAAGCAACACCATTTTCAAACGAATTAAACAAAATAAAGAAAAATTCTTGCCGCTAATATTCATAGCAACATGTAATGAAGATTTTTTTTTTTGTGGCGGAAAGTCCACGTAACACATGCAACAATAAAATTATGCAAACAAAACAAACACTGTAACTAATCGGATAGGTAATTTTTCCATCAATTAAATAAAATTTTAGCAAATAAAAAGTTGAGTTTTTGATTTTTTTTATGATTAAAAAATATTTTATTTGAGTTTTAAACTTATGTTAATTGTAAATTGAATACGGCGTCTGATGCTGAAGTAAAAATTTTGACATTTGTTTTGGAATTTTTGTAGTAGATTTTTTTTTTTTTTTTGACAAGTCAGTTGACATTATCGGTAAAGAAGTTGAGGAGTGGATTACATTATGGAAGTCTATTTTTTTTTTGATTGACTTTTATTTCAATAATCAAAAGGAGCAAAAATAATCATACATTTGTCAATAAAATATAAAACACATGTTCATACTAAGAACGAGTGAAATTTACAACAAATCAATTGTTCTGCATTCTGAATTCGTGGCCAATATTTATCAGAGAGGTACAATAGTGTAAAATAAAACTGTACTCTTAACAAATTAGTTCAACTGAAAAGTTTCCTCTTGAACAGGAGAAAATAAAATCAAAAACGAGCTGGGCTTCTTTTATAGTACTTCATAACAAAAATCAGGTCAACACAAGAACATAAGAAAGTATTAAAGAAAATTTATTCTCCTTAGGCGTATAATTTATTTTTATTTTTAATAGCTATGCAGAAACACATTTAAGTAAGAAAAACTGTTCTCTTAATCTTTGGACTTTTTTATTACAGTCAATTTACATTACATTTACTCTCCTGGGTTCCTTTAAAACATAAAATAAATAAATTAATTAAAAAAAAAAACAACTAACTCCAGATATGTGGCTTTGAGAAGTATTTATAGCTGTAAAGAAAGCTTATAAACGGCAACTGGGAATTCCTCAAAAATAAATAAATAGACAGAATTAAAACAATCATCAATGGCAACAAAACGCCCATGCATGCAACAAACATTTCGTGGCAAAACATCTCCTTTCAATCTCATTCAGAATCTTTAACCAACGGGCACATTTTGACATTTCAAAGAAATAAAACATAACAAACAATGACAAGAAAATTTCTTTACCTACCTACTCTAAATTGGTTTCATCAAGCACACCAATTAACAGCAAACTAACAAACAGGAAATCTATACCTGACTCTAAACGCCGTACGGGACAATATAGACACACCTTTGTTTTTACGAGTATTATTCAACCTTTTTTTTGTTTTGCTAGAAAAATAATATATATACGATTTCTTAATTTACATTAAAATGGTATTGATGCCCATTTATTTAATGCAAAGGCACAAAATCCATATGAATAAACATTCCCATCTAAGTCACGAAAATACAAAACAAAATAATTGCTCACGATGAATTCTATATGAATATTAGTACTCGTATTTGTCAAGCACTCGTATGTAGACATTCTCAAAGCCATATCCACAATTTTGTTAACTTTTAATCACCATTAATTTTTACTCCAAACTGAGATACAACAAAATGAGAGAATCGAACAAAACTTGCATAATATCTATTTTTCTCATGAATTTCCTGTTTGCCATTTGAAACTGGGCGTGATCGATTCATTACCGCTAATGGTACAAAATTCCACCTCCAATTTGTCCACATCGAAACGTCAAACATCATCCTTTTACCGTCCTCTGTTCGCTGCAGTTGCCACGAAAAAATGCACGATTTATTTAAATGAAAATTATTGCTCGATTTGTGTCGAAACGAATACGACGAAACAGGTATTGAAAAATGATGAATGATGCGAATAAAATCAATTTCAATGGGAAGGCGATAAAGTTGCACTCATATTGGTGCTAATGTACTTTTTCAATTACTTGAAGTTTATGCACCTAATATATGTACATATGTATAGGTGTGTATGCCACTCAAAGTGATACAAACCAAGAACTGTATTTCTTTTTAATCTTTAATCGTAAAACAATGACAAAAGACAGCAAATAACGTACATAAAAGCACCGCAAAAATTACAACGCTAAGGTTTTGTTTTTTATAAACTTTAAAAAATAGAAATAGCAATGGAAAATAATAAATAGAAATATATATAGACATATAAACAGCAAAATAACTCACACGTAAAGTGTGAATGTCTTGGTAATGATGTCAAGTTGACTTTGTTTTTGATTTTCATTTTTCTCCATTTTCTTTAATTTGTTTGAGTTAAGTTTCTCTGTTCTTTGTTGCTGTAGATAGTTTGCCTTTGATGTAAAGTACACAAACAAACAGACTTTAATGATGTTGCCAAAATAATGTTATTTATCACATCAAAAAGTTTATAATAAAATTTTTAAAAATTAAAACAAATATTTTATAAATAATAAGGAATTCATCAAAATATCACTCAGCTTGGTTTTGGCCTTAATTATTGCAAAAGAACTAATTCATTTTAATGACACAAAAATACTTAGTCCCAGACTAGTGGCCCCATTTGCCAATCAAAAAATTTGAAATTTGCTAAATGAATGCTTTCAATTTTGTGTATGACCATAGTCGGCCCTCTTTAGGTAAGACGCGAATACCTCTTATCGTTCGACAATATGAGTTGGTACAGCATGCCGCGACAATAAGCTGAATTCTTGCTACAACGACAATACATTTGTTTTTACGAGTATCAAAACCACTCGTGTCGATACAAGCTATGTGAGTTTGAATGTTGGAGTCTAGAACTTAATCGAGAACCCTACTAAAAGATTAATCAAACAGCGTTTTCCGCTTAGCTTCCACTACCTACTGTCGCAAAATATTAAACAATGCCAGAATTATTTTACATCCGGATTCCCTTCAAGCATTCAAGCGCTATACATACAGTATTGTGCAAAACCTAACAAACCATCTGAAATCGACAATTCCCAGTTAATCTTTCTAACTTTATCTACCCTACCAAAATAAAAAGAAATTAATATGGAATGATGTATGGAGTATTTTTTTTGGAATTCATAACATAAATTTAGAATTAAAAAAAAAAAGTGTCTAATTCAGCTGTGCAAACCCCAAGCACTTCGCCAACCAATGTAAAATGAAAAGAGCAAACAGCACTTTTCCACACAGTTCACACATAAAATGCTTTAAACTCTGTCTTTGATCTTGCCTCATTGTCTCTGATCAGTTTTCTATTAACTTGATCAAATTTCATAATGTCGCGAGACAAAGATTCTCAACTTCTTTTAAACTAAAGACTATTGAAAAATGTACGTGCGGACACCTTAGGCAATATTAGATGTGGCTTTATAAAAACAACAGTTTATAAGTTCAAATGAAGCTAAAAAATTGCTAAATTTAAATACTGATGCCAGCAAGGGAACGTAGACGTGCTATTAAGAATGATCTTCGAGGTCATAGGCCGTGCAATTCAATTCCTTCAAACTTAACACTTTTTTTTCATATTAAGTATACTCCTTAAAAATTTGCTGGCGACGAGATTTGTCGTGTAAAATGTCATTAAGGCCAACAGCTTAATCCACATTGTTAAGCATGGTGGTGATATTTTGATGGTGTGGACATATTTTTCCGTCAGAAGGTGTGGTCTATTATAGGAAATCGAAAAAATTATTGAACGATCCAAATACAAATTGGTTCTAGAATCAGTAATGCTAACACATGTACGGTGGTAAAGAAGTGGAAGGGATTCAAACCCTTGACTGGCCGGCCCAATCACCGGATTTAAATCCCATTGAAGGCCTGTTTGAGATTCTTAAAAGTCGGGTCACTGGACAACGATTTTCGAACAAGCTTGATATACTTATACCAGCGATTTTCCACCTTCTTGAAAAGTAATTTTCAAAAGGACTGCAAAATACTTCTCCGTGGCGTCGATGATTTCCTCGCGTGAGCTGAATTTTTTATTGATGAGCCATTGATGAGGTTTGGGAAAAGATAATAGTCCGAGGGAGCCAAATTGGGCGAATACGGTGGATGCGATAGCAATTGGAGCCGTAAGTCATTGATTTTAGCCGTGGTTGCGATGCTCTTATGCGCCGGCGCATTGTCTTGCAAAAATACAAATTTTGTTGGCCTTCAATCGCTCCAATAATGCACAGTAATACTAGCTGTTGATGGTTTTTTTCTTTTTTGAGGTAGTCCACGAGGAGTATGCCATGACAATCCCAGAAAACCGACGCTATAACCTTTCCGACCCATTGAGCCTTCCTCCGCCTCTTCGGAGCACTCGTGCCGGCTTCGGTCCATTGCCGGGCATTCATTCTGTTCTCTGGTGTGTAATAGTGGATCCAGGTTTCATCAACAGTTACCAATCGACGCCAAAATGGTGCCCGATTCTGCATGAGCAAGTCCAAGCACTCTTTCGAAGTGCTCTCGCGTTCGTGTTTTTGGTCAGGAGTGAGGAGCATGCGCGGCACACAGCGGCAGGATAACTTTTTCATATGCAGAATATTGCCCAAAATATGGCGTGTGCGTTCAGTACTAATCTTTGTGGTATCTGCTAGCTCGCGCACCTTCACTTTCCGGTCACCCAGCACCATTTCATGTATTTTTTTGACATTGTCCTCTGTAACCGCATCGAAGGGCCTGCCGCTGCGGACTTCATCGGTGTAATCTGACGGAGCATTAGCCCCATAATATTTATCCAACTTTTCTTTTGTTTCCTTCGCCGTTTCGCCTCTCAACAAAATAATGTTTTATGAGAGAACGAAAACTGTTTTTGTCCATACTCAACATGATGCCAAACACGTCAACAACAATCAGCTGTCAAAACAAAACTAAAGACAGTATCGCACTGAAATTTGGCATGTCTGCCTAAATATGAACGGACTTCAAGGTACCATAACCTTTTTTTGCAGTAGCAGCCCATTCTGGCGTCTTTGCGTCGAATTTATTCAAAATAAGGGATATTACACCAAATATTAAAAAAGATGTCTGCTGGTACCGCAAGTATCGAGCTTTACTTCTACAAACTATGACCCAGCTGTCACTTACGCTGAAAAGATTCTTTATTGTTAAGCCGAGGCTAGCCAGATTGTCAATCTAACTTCAATACACATAAGTGTTGGCCGTGGAATGGCGTGTTGTTTCCATTGCTATTGTTGGCCCATTTCACATTTTATGATCTCAACAGTTCTAACGCTCACATTCTGATAAAATCGTCAGATGGCCAATTGTAACCTTAATCGGTTAATGGACTTCAAATAGTTCAGTAAATATCTTTGAAATAAATCTCTTAAGTAAGAAAGAAAATCAATTAATCATCCTACAAAATATTTTATGTGTCAAAATCTTCAAATTATCCTTTATCGAGGACAAAAAATTATCATCATGTAGTAGAATTAGTATTAAACATCATAAAATCCAAAAATTAAGGTACCGATTGACGTCACATAGATCTACTTGAAAGAATACATTTATTTCCATTCATTTACATCGCTCTACTGCAATCTGTGACGATCTAAAAATAATATAAAAAAGAAAAAAACAAAAAAAAAAACAATTTCGTCTGTGTGTGACTTAGTACTTAACCTCACCATTTTAATTTAATTTAAAACAGAGACAGCCAAGCGTTCTATGAGTACAGCTAGTAGCAGCCTTTCAGTTATTTCTTTATTTTTATTTTTATTTTTTTTAATTTTTTTTTCCGTTCTTATTTGAACAAATGCAGCAGGCAATAGCAACAGCGCAGAGTGCACATGACGAACAGATAAGAAATCTTGAGTACGCCGCAGTCCCGCAAGTAAAACATAAGTTGAAGGCAGTTTATTTGCAAATGCAGCCCGCAAAGTACACTGCATACTTTACTCATATACTGGCAGTGCGGGAGAGTGAAATAAATTGGAGCCATCTATCTGTGAGTTATAGTACATGCACAACACTTAGTGCAAATATTAACAAAACTTCGTGTATTCTTTTAGCTTATGTTCTGGAATATTAAATTACCAAGTCGTGCGCTTTTGTGATTCTTCTCCTCATATGGCAGTAATGTGAAACCTCCTAACTCTCATAAAATGTATCTATGGGTAAGTAGATAGCAGTAGATAGTAGTAGTTTATTTCCAACAATTTTTTCCTTAACTTGGCTTATGGTGTATGTAACAAATACTTGTAACAAATTTCAGTCGGCATACATATATGTATATAGACTTTTCTGGCTTTGTAAAAATACTTTACAGTGTTGCCAGAAATCATGAATGTACTCATAGTATCTGTAGTCAATTATAAAATGAAAAATAGATACATTACCGCATGTTTATCTATGATGGCCGGGACTTTAAATAGCTTTACATTCAATACAAAGGTTGGAAAAATGTCAGCAAAAGTATCAAAAATGGATGCACGTCTGTTGTATTTTTTAAACAGAAAAGATTTATTCGCATGGTTGGATTAAAAAATATTGACGCTTAACACCAAAGATACTATCATACACTTAGGCCATCGGCTTCTTAAGGTACTCCCAACGTAACAACAATTTAAGAACAATACAAAGCGAGTTGATCTTGAAAACACCAATAAAAATTTAGCAGGTTGTATCCATCGAAGGATAAGATATAACGACATTTTCAAAGACAGAAACTCCAATGAACTTAAAGAGTTTATCAGTGTGTATCACCTGTAGAAGAGGAATCGAAGACTTACTTTGATTTAACAATACAAATACATTAAGAACTCCTGAATCGAAAAACTACAGGAAAGCTTTGCAAAATGCTGACCACAAGGTGTTGGTGGGTGACGCATATGAAAACCGGGATATTCCTAGATCACTTCGAACGAAAATTTATTTGTCGGTTTTTTGTAGTCTTTTTATTGGCTTGGCGATATCAATTGAAAGAAAAACATTCCGAATTCAAATTCAAACAAAAAATATCAAATCTAAGGCGAAACGACAAGTTATTTTCGATGTACAGAGTTTGCTTGATTAATCATCAGACCAGTGTGTCTAATAGACATCCCGAGTTGGATTTCTTAAAATAAGTTCATGAAGTTATGTCCCCCAAAAAATATTTTCACCGGATTGAATATTCGCAATTTCATTTGTATCTAAGTATTATTTGCTTATTTTCTATATATTGTATGTAACAGATGAGGTTTCAGAAATGGCAACACCTTCATACCAATTACACAGCAGCAAAATGAAACATGGCAAACGAAAAACCATGTCATGTTGGTTGGATAGTAATGCAGCCTGTAGATCTACTGCAGGCACACAAGCGGTAGTGTGTGTATCTTCTGTACGGCAGAAAACTATCTGTGAGAATACAAAAAGCTCGGCCTATTTTTATATACATAAATATATACATTTATACGTATTTTTTTATATATTTGCTTATTTTAGAGCAGATTTTTTTTTACTACAAATAGTTAAGTGCATACAGTTTGTTATGCATTTGTATCCATGCAGTTACCACAGAAGCTCCATAAGCTAAGTGTTTTTTTTTCTTTTCAATAAACCTAGTTGTTTGTTTATTTTCTATTAAAGTTCCATGACGTTTTAGCTGCCTACAATCAATTCAAACTATAAAAGTGTTGGGCATATTAAATTGTGTTGAAGCTTATAACAAGTTAATACCAGCTAGTTATAATGAACTAGGCATCTAAGCACTGAGATGAGATCCTATAATGGCTGTGCAAAAAAAGCTCAGATAAAAGGTCATCTAGTTTTTTTCACTTTGTTCATTTAAAACTAAAAGGCTTAATACGTGTATCTACAAATTCACATGATTTAAATGCAAGTGCTTTAAATTTGTTAGTGGGGGTCCTCTATTAGTGCAGCCGTTGCTCGTTAGAGGACAAAGATTGTGGTCAACGATTGTGGTTGAAATTCTTTCTTAGTAATGCAAAGGCCACATGTCAGAATGTCTAGCTTCGATGATCTTTAGGATTATATATATATAAAAAATAAAAAAAAACAGTGGGATTTAAAAAAAAATGCTTCATAAAAAAATAAAAAATAACTTGAGCACGACTTAGAGTATAAAAATCGAACATGAAGTTAGTGACAGGCTGGTATATTTTATTTTTTCATCACAACCAAACAAGAGTGTGTATGTAGACAAGTATGAACCCTTGCAGGAATCTGTACACAACATCCAGTGTTCTGTTAAACTTAAAAATACTTTAAATGTACATTTCTGAAAGAAATAACAAAATAAGTATTCTCAGAATGTTTTGTAAATTAATTAATTTTTGTCGCCATAATCTAGGGTGAACCAAAGACTCTTACTGATTGTGTCGTCATTTTGTGCACAGTGAGATGACCTTAAATTTTCTGACGACTCCGAACAACGGTTTTCCATAGAAAGAGATTTCACTTTCGGAGGTTTGTGTCGTAAGAAAAGAAGATGACTCTTGCTTTTTATATTTGCAAACTTTGAAACTAAGATTTTCTTAAGTAGTAATCTGAAGTAGTAGTCTGAACTGCGCCATGCCGCCAATGCTGGTTATAAGATGGCACACAAAAAACTTTGTTGAGAACTATTTATTGTCTACTTTTATGTGCTTAATTGTAAATATAAAAATTATAAAGCAAAAAACATATATCTCCGAGATGTGATGGCAGACACAAACATAACCATCCTCAAAAAATTCGACAAGGTAAATCATCTCAAAGCTTCCACCCTTACGTTATGCATTTTTGAATTCGAAGAAATTTTTTCACGTGATTATTCACAGAAATGAAGAAACAAAAACGCGAGCAATCTATTATTGAATCCAGGTTAAAACGATGGGGTTTAATTTAAACGTGAGCAGATGCCAATATACGCACCATTAAATTTATTAAATGGTTTGGATTTAGATAAGTTATTGTCAGTACGTTCTGTTTTATCGTCACTGTCACTCGCAGTGACATATGCATGTACATGGCATACGAGTATGTAATCGCAACGAGCTTCATTTTAGTTGCTTGCATTGAACAGATCTGAATGACAAATAAATGTATGAGCACACCTGCAGCCGTGCCGAAAAAATATATTTCAAAAGCATTCGAAACATTTCAGTTAAACAATATACCTACCAATTTTTAAAGGATTATCTGTAACTTTGTCACTAGGCACTTATTATATAAATTTGCAATGTCATAAGCTATTGTCCATAACTTGCAATCATCCTACATACAAGCAAGAGTATGTTGGTACGAGTATGTCCCCTCATCATCTATAATTTGTTGTTTCCATCATACTATCATAAATCATTTGAATGCAATAATAAAAAATAGAAAATTATTAAGTTTAATATTCAGAGAAAAGTCGCCGCAATTAGTCAAAACAATTTCAGAATCTACCTGGCTAATATGCAATTATTTTGTGCAATTAAATTTAATTTGCCTTTTCTTTCAATGCTCAAAAAAGCATTTCTTATTATAAAAACCTAAGGGTACACGGTTTATCGATTGTCTAATCAACTAATTATTTTTGTATTCAAATTGGAAAAAAAACAGAAAAACTTTATTTTAAAAATAAAACCCTGAAATTAAATTTTAATTTATCTCAATGAGGTATATTTAATCTCCCTGAAAAATAAACCCGTCCATATGAACATATTTGCATACCTATATAATTTTTTTAAGTTGGAAAAAAATAAAATAAAATTGAAATCCAATGTAACAGCAGTTCGGCTTTAAGGATCCATTGAAAGTGGGAAAAAGTAACTAGCAAAACAAACCCCCAATTCAAAATAAACCAAACCCAATGGAATAAAAAAAAAACCCCACTACTTACAACCACCGTCATCACCGGACCAGCCAACATTATATGCGAAATCGCAATTCGCAATTTAAGCCTCCCACCCGTGATGTCCTCTGAGCAAACGAACATGCACGCATACACGTACGAGTACGTTCAAAGTAGCAAGGATCACGCAGCACAGGAGAGATTGCGAGTAGACAACATAGAGTAGAAAAGAAAACAAAAATGAGAACGTTGAACATAAAAAATCAATTCAGCTATGTATTAGAAAGACCGGGCCCAGAGAGAGACCGGGCTTGGCTCTTATTTTTGCGCTACACAAGAGTACATTTCTTCTCATCAACTGAATCAGCAGCAGTATCAGCTCTTGTATCAACCAAGTCCTGGTACTACATACTATTAAAGTAATGGGATAAAAGTTTTCACTCCCAACAAAAACCACTGCAAAGTATTTTATACCCATGTGCACCAGCCACCACCCCCCCTCATTTGATTAGTAGTGGTGCGGTGGAAATGGTGGTTAAAGAAGGTGGCTGTTGGTTTCTTTATTACCTCCCTGTAATGTTCTCCAAATTTATTACCACCCCCTCTGGCGTTAAGTATACCCGTATGTACAAGCAAGTTTATGTACCTTCAGTTACTTTTATCCATTACTTTGCCTGACGTATGAGTATATATACATTACTTATCAAATGCTCTTCATGTGAGCTCACTACAAAAACAGAACAAAAAAAACAAAAAAAAAAAAAAAAAAAAAACATTCCTAGGGGTAAATACCCCTCATTTAACAATATACAACTCTTACACAGATCTACTGCAAACCCCTATATCTGCAGAATTTCTCGATACATAAAACCCCTGTTAAAATGGAGCTAAACCTCAATTTTACCCCAACTGTAGATTGTATCTGTGGCTCTGGTTCATTCATTTCCGAGCATGTGCATTGCAGGCAAAATAAATGTCCTTGTCTGAGGTTATACTAACACATTTATAACTATTTTGCATCCCTCCTTGGTGGTCACAGAAGACATGAAAAAAAAAAAAAACTACATCACCACACCAATCATCCGCCCTATGAACTCCTAGAATTTTCCGGGTAATTTCAAAGAAAAAAAAATTAAAATCTAGGAAATTCGATATTACTCATGAGTAAGCTATGTTTTCTACTATCCACACACACACAGGTTTTTGTGTTTATGTTTTGCTTGCGTTATACCTAGCAGTCATGTGTCATCATCTGTTAAATTGTGTTTTGTTCCATATTGAAGATGAATCCTGGATACACCATGTATACCAGTACTTTTATTTAATACATACTCGTAGATACATACATATGTATGAATATTCACAGGAAGTCGTATATAAATCGTAAGAGTATATCCTTTTTAAATGTAAATAGTATTCGTTAAGTGATTTCTCCCATTAAGGTCTTAGAAATAGGCTTAAACTATGAGATGTCATTGAAAACTTTTGCGAAGTAATTTAAGAACCCAAAAGGCGGGGTAAAGTCTACTTGATATCAGAACAGTTTTAAAGTACAAGGTACATAGCCAAAGGAGGGTGCGTAAATTGGATAAGTTTTTTTCCCCCCTTAAATCTTTAGAGTTTAATTAGCTTGATAAATGATCCTAGATCTAAAGATTACCAAGCATTATATTTGATGCTTAGGTTTTTTCAAGAACCTTTTATATAATTTTTGGCTCTGCTATACATACAATATATTGTCTTAGAAACATTTCCAAGGCCGTGAAGAGCAACAACCATTTCCAAAGTTATTCTTATCACGCTGTCTGACATTTGTTTATATTTTTAAAAAATGTAGGTATCGAAGATGTCTCTTAAGGCGACTTTGTGATAAAGTCAGCGATAAACCTTTATGATGAATAAGCATTCCAATTGTAGTAACGACCTGTAGAGCAGTAAGCATTTACCAGTATTTCAATTCTTCAGAAAAGCATTTGTTTTAAAGTAGTACCTACCATCTTTACATCAACATACGAGTACAAGGCTCTCATTATTGTTCACTGCTATGCCAGCGAATAGTTCCTGATCTGTCGTCTCTAATAAAATTGTCAACATTCTGAATTTCTAAATATCAGTTATTTAGTTTTTTTTTTTTCTTATTTAAACCGATATCTGTGATAGTTTTTTATCGAAAACACATGTCTTTAATTATTTAGTGATTTAGTAAATCATTTCAATTACAACTCAAAATAAGAACTTACTGAGTAGGAAAATGTTTCTTGATTTCGCCGTTATGTTATGAGAACGTAACGTATTCGTGTACGTGAACGGACGTGTTAACTTTGAGTGGTGTGGGATGCACACTTTTTGTCTTAAAAAGTCGCGTTTCGTTCAAAATCATTTTCTTAAAATTAATTTTTCATTTTGTAATAAAAAAAAAATAGAGCGTAGCAGCGATTCTAAAATCAATAGCGCGGGCTGTAGCATGTATTTTCATTGTTCGTGTGTTAATATTATCCCAGTCGAGATTGAGTACATGCACACAGACGAAGTAAATTATCGATGCGACAAATGCAATGTTCTTCGTCGGAAATCTCTCCACTTACAAAGTGCAACAATAACACCGACAGTTACAACAACAAACTCTCCAACCGGAGCAGCAGCAGCGACTAAACATCGACCTTTGGGTGAACCGCAAGGGTCTGTCCTTGGCCCCATCTTGTTTTCGATCTACATCAACTCTTTGTTTGATCAACCATTTGTAGGAAAAGTCACTGCTTTTGCAGATCTGGCTGGCTGCTGACATAAACTATGAGGTAGATCTGCTACGAATCTGGTTTGCGAAGCACAAATTAATTGTCAGTAGCAAAACCAAAAATATGTACTTAAGCCTAAGCATGCAAGAGTCTCCTGACTTCGAAATATATTTCCATGCACTCGGCTGCTGTCGGCAAAGCATAATAAATTGTACTTGTACTGCGGAAGCCTCTAAAATTATGTATAATGACAGCGTAACTTGCAATTTAAACTGTTTTAAAGTTGAAATCGTAAAACAGTTTAGGTACCTAGGTGTTGTTATAGATGAAAATCTGAGTTGGGGTGAACACATCGCGGTCTTAAAAAACTGTCTGCGTTCGACTGCAGAAAATGTTGTATGAATCATACTTTGAAAACAGTCTACTACGCAATTTTTCATTCGAAGTTACAATATGCTATAAACTGTTGGGGGGAGGGGGTACATACATCGTCAGTCTCCAACCACTTATTGTGTTGCAAAAGTGTGCTGTCCGAAGAATATGAAATGCTCACCGCTTATCCCATTCTATGGAGCTGTTTAGGTCCTTAAAAATCCTGCCTGTTAGGCATTTATACTATTTTAAAGTTTCAAAGATCTTCTTTATAAGGGTGGATATATGCAAAGCCCAATCTCTGACACTTACAACTTAAGAAGTATTTCCCGTTCTGTTGTCGAAATACCTCCTTTTCGCACCCATTTTAGAAACTTTTTTTTTTGTGTAGTATTTTGCAAATTATTCAATAGACTCCCTGTAGACATACGACGTATTAGAACATTAAACGCGTTTTTAAAAAAAATTAAAATATGGCTCCTTGATTTTAATCATATTGATATTGAAGTTTTGCTGTCCTACATTGTTTGATTTTTTTAGTTTTTTGTACAAGCTCTAAAGCTACCTGCTCGTTTATTTTTTTTATTTTTTGAATTATTGTTCACCCCACAATAAATAATTTAGTTTTGAAGTGACATTTATATCTATTTATATCTATTTATATTGTAAAGCAATTTGTAATATAGTAAGTTCGAAAATTTTTGTAAAAAGAGAGAATAAAGAGGGGGAAAAAAATGTTCAAATGATTTTGACCAAATAACTTTAAAATCGTATAATGATCCTAGTCCGATCGATTGAACGTATCATGTTGTTTAATTTTACTTTACACTTAGTTTTCATTCAAAATCCATTAGATCTTTTCAAATACTTTTAGAAATTTAACTCAGAAAGCTGTCGCTTAATGGATCATCAATGGAATTTTATTTGGAACGGCAATCCTGATTTCTCATTCTGTTTTTACGAAATCCTCTTGGCTCCATTAAATTTAGTTTTTATCTCCCAAAAGGCTTACTCTCTACTTCTTGTCAATTCATTTCAGAAGAGATTTTTTTTTTCTTAAATACAATTTCACCCCTTACCCCCCTGTAGATTCACCATAAATATTTGAAAAAAAAAAGAAAACAACTTTCGAAATCAAGAATACCTTTAGCGAAATTAGAAAAAAAAAAAATTTCACCACAATCAATGTGCTATGTGTGCGCGATGTGTTAAAATGCAGTATAAGTAGGATCCAAGGTCTACTGTGTGAATACTGAAATTGGTAACACTTTAACACAAATACACATGTAGTTTACAGTTGGGATGTTATTATATATATAAACACAACACCCGCTTGAATAGAAGAGCCGACGGCGCCCTCATTTAACCCGTCATTGTTCTAAAAAAAGAATACCAACCATGCTCGTACAAGTGGAGTGCCCCGGAGGTTGGTTGGAATGCAGAGAATACAAACGGATATACATGCATATGTATGTATCTATTGAAAAAAAAGCAGCCCTTGGAGAAATTGTTTTAAACTTTCGACCTCTTTCCCAGGCAAAACAAAAGAGGTTGGTGTGGAAAATGTCTTGCAAAATCCCTGGAAAGAATCCAATAACCTCCTCACCACCCAATCCTTGTAGCTGAAAACCATGAATGGCATAATACCCCCCTTTAATACTCTCTGCTTGAGAGAGCAGGGTGGTGACTTTGTATACGAGTAAGTGCTTCCAGTAAATGATTATTTGGGTTGAGTAGCACCAGCGAAAATTCCAGGGCTGTGTGAAGAAGGAAATGACGAGCATATTCCAAAAAAAAGGACATACTATACATTGGGGCAAAGGGCGTAGCGCAGTACTTTAGGATACTTGTACATATACACGTATGTGTATGTACGTTCAGCTCCATCAACAGGATATGGATGACGGCGCTCTCGGTATCTGTTTATATACTCGTATGTACATACGAGACTACAATAACAGAGGGGAAAGAGAAAAATTCTGCAATCGCAATAAATTTCTTCACGTGATCCATTTGCCCGGCTCCTAAATGATAACCACCCCACCTCACACCTCATCGTTATCAATTTATTTCTATCAAGAGAGTTTGCAGTTTATTGCCGAAATCAGGTCGAAGAAACGGAAAACGAAAGCTTATGAGAGCAACCCTTTTCAGTAGTGTTGTACGACCGTGGGAGAGATATACCTACTCTTATAGGTATAATAGTGTGAGTTTATTTTCTCCATTTTGTTCGCACTAGCATGCAAAAAAGTGGAAGTGCACCTATACACATCTAGCAAACTTCCCCATCTATACACGTAGATACATAAAGTTGGAGGGTAGTTCAATCCTACATACCTTCGATGCCCATAATCGTCATAATCCTCACCATGTAGTTCTATGTAGTATGACGATGAACGCTTAATGATTGTCGTTCTAACGCAATGATTGTAGTTGTATTTGTAGTTTGAGTTATAAATGTATTGCTAGTGGAAGATGTTTTCGAAATACTGATTCCAATTTTTAGAGTAGTGTTGGTAGTGGCAGTGGTGAATATTTGAATTTTGCACCCGGTTTTTATTGAATGTTGTGTATCCAATGCACGTCCGGTGAGCGACCCTTTTAACCTGGGGTAGGTAAGCTGTATTAAAAGAAAAACCTCACACAAAAAAAGATGAATGAAAGATATACAAATTAAAGGAAGTGAAAACCATACAGCTCTCTGCAGTTCATCAAAGCTATCATACAATTCTATCTTACCAAAAAGAAAAAAAAGAAAAAAAGAGTTTACCACTTCGACATGGAATTTCGTTATCCCTTTATGAAGCACAAACAGGGACGTGCCTGTGAATTATGTAGTAAAGACAAATAAGTTTAAATTTAAGATTTTTGCTCGTCAAAATTTTGGATAAGTTGCAAAATTGTGATTCTGTTATCTAGGAGGTTGACATCTTAGGACATTTTATTTAGGACACACTTAAACATGTGAATCTATAGGACAAACCTTAAGCGTTACTAAATCATTTGACGCAACAATCTTGCAAGAAACAAAGCACACTCTCTCCACTCACTGTGTTGTTTGGATTGCCATTTTTTGCACCGAGGGAAGAACCTTCTATCTCTTTACTGACTCCAAGCGGTGAGGAAATAATGTTATCTACTACTTGCGAACATAAACACTAACTTCTGATTTTCAACTTAAGGTTCTCCCTTTTCTTTTTTTCTGAAATGATTTTTGAAAAAAAAAAAAAAAAAAAAAAAAAAAAAAAAAAACTTAAAACACCAAGGATTCTCACTACAGATACCTTATTCCTTAAGTCTCTGTCTCTGTCGACGTTAAAACAAAACAAAAACTAAATTTATTCTTTACATATACCATCTCATTTGCGTTCTATTCGATTTAGATTTATTTGAGTTTGTTCGCCAGCTTCAATCATACGTCCTTAGTCCTCTTAGAAGATTTACAATAGAGTTCTGATAATCACTAGAGCCATTCAATTTTTTAGTCAATTTCACAAATAAAGTTTCGTCCAGGCGAGATGATGTAGTTTTCATACTACTCGTAATTCGTATGTGTGTACGCAAGGACTTTTCTGTGTCCTTCTTTTATGTGACATCCTTTTACCACCACCCACTTAGTCATCACATCTAACTATAGCATCGTACCACTTTGAAGGAAAGCAGCCCTGTATTGAGCTTGGATAACTGTTATTGTTGTTCCTTGATTAAATTTCCCTAGAAAATATTGATCCGAAAATCAATACTAATTACATGACAAAAGGATGGGCTCCAGTCGGATCGGGTCGAGTCGGCTTTACTTGGGCTTGGTTGGCTTGTATTGAGATGGATTGTTTTGTATTTTTTTTTGGGGAGGCGCCCACCCCGAGAGAGATATGGTATACTCGTATTACGTGAATTTTAAGCGGGCTATGAAAGGAAATAAGTTACTTTCAATGGTGTGTAATGAAATCGTTTCGATTGTTGCATAGTAAGGATATGCGCATGAGAATAACCAGATAGCAAATCTTCATGAAGAAAGCTATTATTTTAATTTATTTTTATTTTTGTTTTTTTTATTTTTCTACATTTTTCCCGCTTCTCGTCTTGTAAATATTGCACAAACATTCAGTCGGATACCATCTAGTATTTAACATTAAATAAGTTCTGTTGAAGGGACATCAGTTGAATGTGTTAAGATATTTATGTAATTTTTCGTTAGGTACGAGTATAACAGTCATTTTGTATATTCGTAGAAGACTGCTGACTCAGGGGCGTATACGTAACATTTTTTTCATTTTTTTTATTCATGTTTTTTTTTCTGATTTCCTATTTCTTAGGGTGAAGTCCGAAGTTTTATTGCTGTGAACACAAGTGGCTCTGGACAGAAATGACTCAGCGACGGGTGTCATTTACTTGATTGCATTCATTCGTCTACAAACAGATGTATCTTTACATACGCAAATAAATATGTATGCAAATTTAAGTGAAACACATTAAGGTGTTTAATGGTTAGAAACCTACACAAAAGCTAAGATTGAAGTGTTACGATAGCTACTTCAAATAGAATATTTTCATCATTTGAACTGTCATTCGTTACTTGCCAAATCCAAATTAGTCGCCACGTAAGGACAAAATTGAAAATGTTTTGTACTCACGTCGTTCAACTTTCAACAGACGTCATTTTCAGTTATATCAGTGAAACACATATAATACTTATTTCTGAGTGATGTTACATGATGGACTTTTTAATAAAACAATGGGTCGTCTTAGTCGTGTAAGAGTTGCATTGGAAATTTACGTGGATTTTGTTATTGACACAGAATGCTTCAACTATATTATGTGGGACAAAGAATGTAGTACTTAAAAGACATCCATGTGGAATACCATCGAAAGGAGCGCTTATTACACTGATTTTATCTTATGGTTAGATAAATATAAAAGTAAATAAAAATATTTAATCAAACTTCCGATATATTTTAAACAATTTCTTTGGGAGGACACCCTTTTGATATCTCATGTATACATACTTGTATTAATTTTTTCTTTTTTCTCTCTTGAAAATGAACACAAAATTCGTGTGAATACCAGGCCTAAGCTTAATTTTTTCATCAGGATGTCATTATACGTTTTGTTTTCGTTTTTTTTATAAATTAGACTCGGTTTTTCTATGTAATATATTCGAATCCTATTGAGTGGAAAATTGCCTACCTAAGCAATTTTGTCCTTCTCAAATGATAAATAATTTTTAGGAGAGATAATGGGAAATGCTTTTTAGACTACTTGGAATGGTGTGTACAGAATATAATAAAAGTGTGTATGTATGTAGAAGAGTAGACTCTTTGCATCACAGCTATGTAGGTGTGGCGGTTGGCGGACGTCATGTGTGGGTATAAATAAGTAAAGAAAATACTATAAAAACAAATAAAATTGGTATCACTGTTGACAACAAACAACTGAAAAAGTCAAAATTCCTTTGACACCTTATTTCCTAGCAATGGGTAAGAGTATATTCGAAAAATTCAAGCGGGATTAGTCATTTAAATTTTGTTGGAAATCGTTTTAATTTCTTGGCCACATTTCATTCCCAAACTACTAGAAAGCTTAGTAAAAATCGGCTTGAATTTGTCTGATGCTCAGCATGGTTTTATATCTGGAACATCAACGTCTACTAATCTTGCTGTTTTCTCCTCGTATATAATAACACAGACTTTAGTAAAGCTTTTGACTCTGTAAACCATGCAACTTTATTGAAAAAATTAAATTTTCTCGGATTTCATTCGGAAATTTTAAGCTGATTGTCGTCGTACCTTACTGATAGAAAACAAATAGTAATAGTTGATGATGATAATTGTCTACAACTATTGAATGTTCACCGGGTATTCCTCATGGTAGTCATTTAGGTCCACTGCTTATTATCTTTATAGATGTCAATATTTCTAAAATAAAGTATTCCTAATGTCTTTTATACGCAAATTATCTTAAGTTATTCTTAAAAATTAAAAGTATAAGATATTGAACTGGCTTTCTAATTGGTATACTGCTAATTGCTTAAAATTTAATATAAAAAAAGTGTCAGACTATATCTTTTTGAAGGAAATGTACAAGCGGATGAGCTTGCAAGGAGAGCAGGGCTGCTTGACAATAGTGAGGTGGCTAACATCAAACCACCCTTCTACACAGTGAGAGGCACTACGAGGAAAATAAAGACTGTCAATATTAGGTGGTCGAATCTGGAAGGACATAGGGTATCCAAAGCTCTATTGTCACTTCTCAATGGTAAAGCTCTAGAAAGCTGATTAAACTGAACGGGGAAAAGCTTAGAACTTTAATAGGAATCCTGACAGGACATTGTCTCCTGCTGAAACACGCAGAGACTCAGAATGACAGATATAGACATTTGTAGATTCTGTGGCGATCTACAAACGGTCGAGGACATAACAGACATACTGTGTAAATGTAAGGCAATATCGCCGTAGCCGAAGGAAACTCTTAGGTAAATATTTCTTTGAAATAGACGAGGAAATAGACAACACGGATTTCTAAGGCCTTCTTGGCTTTTTTTCGGATGTTTTACCAGGGATATTGTTTAGGTTTTTGCCACTTGAAGTAAATTCAACTGGTCCCACAGTGATCGCGATGGGCCCGTTTTGGTGCCTAGTGATGTGTCTTATGACACACCCAGTTTAACCTTACCTAACCTATATCTTTCTCTTAAAAATCAGAAATTCTACAAAGTGCATATATGTACGTCGACTCAAAAACATTGATCTTTTAACAATATGATCTTTTCAAAAAAAAAAAAAAAAAAAAAAAAAAAAACTGGGGCCGACATTAAAAGTGCAGTTTGCCGGTGGAAAAACAACTACAAAAATCAATTTCCTTTGAAATACTTTCTATTACATTTGCAGAAGACGATGTAGGCGAAGCAGGAAAAAAAAATAAATCAGATATTTTCGGACCCCAGACTTTGAATATAGGAATCCAAATGAATTCTAGAGGAGGGTGGCACAATATAATTAAACTCCAAGAGTTAACACATCATTTTCACTGATCTGCGGCAAGCGTTCCAAAGAATTTTACTATAACGATGTGATTTGAAAAGAATGAAAAAAAAATAAACCTGTAGTATACTTTGTTCACCTTACATATTTCGGTGTTTAATAAAGTGTTTCACAGCAAACGTTTCGTCAAGTTCTTTGAACAATCATAAAACCCTCTTGAGAATATGAACATATCCACCAAAATAAATACATATTTTCGACCTAACTGGTGTGCATTCTCGCTGTGTTCAAAATTGTATTATATTTAGATCAAAAAATGTATCTAGTGGTACAAAATTGAAAAAAAAAATGTCTTTAATGCTAAGCAAGCTTCTGAACTTAGGTTAAGTCAGGAATTTTATTATTAGCACAGCATTGTTCGGTTTTCTAAGTTGATGTTTTAAAAAACTTTCTGCTTACCTCTTAGATAGACGTCAATTGGACGTAATTGAAAAAAGGTTATATTTACTGTAAATATAAAGTTTTGCTATTTTTTATTAAATGTTTTTTTATTTATTTTTCGCTTAAATAGAGAACGCATTCCCCAATACACTCCCTGGGGGAATTCAGCTCAATACACTCCATGTGAGTGAAGCACCAAGTGACCTACCAAAGTAGAACTAAATCTAAATAAGCAATGGTACAAGTATGGTTGACAAGTGAGGAAATCACGCAGTCACTTTGTAAAAAAATAAAAATAGGTCTGGCCCCATCCTACTACATGATAAAGGAAGACTACATGTCGCACAACTTAAACGGATGGAGTTGGGACATGAAATTTTCTTCCAGCTTTTCCGAAGTATGTAAAAGCGGGAATTACCCTGTAAATAGGAACTTTTTGAGCCCCAATAACGTAAAAGATGACTTAACAGTCTTTCTTTAAAAAAAAAAAACATTTTTACTTTAGTGAAGCTTATGGAATCAACATTTGGGAATTTTTAAAAAAACGATGTTCAATTTTCTGTAAAACAAGAAAATCAGCAATTTTATATTTAACAACTTTATTTAATATGATCATATAGTATGACCTCAACTATGTTTTTAGTTGGTGATACCAATATCACTGCAATCATCCATAAAAAAATTGTAAACAAGTGCCAAAGAAATATTATATTTAAAATCTAGTTTAGCACCTAAACTACCAGAATGTTTGGAAAATTTTAATCTCGTTTAGCAAATAACCTATTGTAATATCATCTCCTATAAATTCACCATTACCTATCGCAACAACTTGAAACTTTCAATTAGATACTCTAAAACGTTTACTAAATCACTATGCTCGTTACACAATTCTTCTGCTACTCTGTATCTTGCAGCAATGATACAATTTCGAGAAAAAAAAATGACACAACTTAAAATTACAAAATAGTACCGCACCATCTTGCACATCCATAATAAAAGTGCAAAACCTTCGCCTTCTTTTCATTTTGCATTTATTTACAGCACCCACGCATCAAAATAACAAACACAACATCCACAAGCCACATAAACACACCAAAGTCAGAGTGACTTATGTAAAAAGAATCAAAAATCGAAAAAGTAAGGGACCAAAGATCATCTTTTGCTACATTTGTATTTCGATCACAGTGTGTGTCATTTGTATACATCTGCGTGGGGTCTATATATTATAAAACCAATGTGGCAGCACTGCACAATACCAAATTAAAAATGCAATTTGCAATAAAAACATTCAACCACAATAATTGCGGCCACAAAACATCAAATAGTCGGACAGAGACATCGACGCGAAATTTACGTCGACGTCGCCAACGTTTTCGTCGTCTGTTGTTGTCATTTTCCATGTCGGCTGGCTTCGACCCAGGGAATTATTAAAATGGCTACACTGTACTTGTACTCATACACTATGCACTTAAGTACAGTGGTAACGAATTGAAGGTATATCGAGACAGTTTAAAAGATGGAAAAAATAAAAAGAAAAAAAATCTGTAATAAATTTATGCAGAATAATTGCATTTTACTGTACTATTTGTGCGGTGTAGAGGTTTTTACATGGATGAATGAAGCTCTAGGAGAAACTCAACTCGGTACATAGTATGGGGTGACGTGAAATTTAATGGAGATTTTTAATTGCATTAGGGGTTGGCAGTTTTGTTGTGCTTTACTATTCCATGTTTTAGAGTTGTTGCAGACTAAGTTTGTACATCGTTAAAGGGAAACATTAAAAGATGTTAATAGCTTGAGATTGAGATTTTAAGCAATTAAATAAATATTCGAGCTGCTTTCTTCCAATTCGGTTTGTTTCAACAAAAAAAAAATCCAATTTCGCAGAATACTTAATCAAGAATGCATTAAAATAGAAATTGTAAAGATAAAAACAGATAAAATAACATTCCAAGCACTTTTCGATATTTAGTCGTTTTAAGTTGGAAAATTTTATAGTTGTGAATGGATTTTATTAAACCAGACACCGAGGATTCAGAGAACAGAAGTCTTACAAGAAAGATTTTAAACTACGAGGGCGAGTCAATAAGTCCGTGACTTTTTGAAATTCCGACCTCTTTACTGAAACAGCAACACTGCTCCTGTCAACAGGCATCTGTCAGTTGACTCCTGTCAAAATTTAAACTTGCTGCGTCAGTTAGTTTGTGTTTGACAGCTATTTTTATCAGACTATTCACTAATTTGAGGAGAAAATGGAAAAAAGTGAATTTCGTGTGCTTATTAAGCATTATTTCTTGCGAAAAAAAACCATTACCGAGACCAAGGCTAAGCTTGATAAATACTATGGAGACTCTGCACCATCGATTTCAATGGTAAAAAAGTGGTTTACTGAATTTCGTTGTGGCCGTACAAGCACTGAAGATGCCGAACGTCCTGGACGCCCAGTTGAGGTCTCTACACCCGAAACAATCGAAAAAATTCACGATATGGTGTTGGCCGACCGAAGATTGAAAGTGCGAGAGATTGTGGAAGCCGTAGGGATCTCGCATGGCTCAGTGGTTTCAATTTTGAATGATCACTTGGGCATGAGAAAGCTTTCCGCAAGATGGGTGCCGCGTTTGCTCACAGTCGACCACAAACGCAATCGTGTAACAAATGGCAAAAATCCATGAATTGGGCTATGAATTGCTCCCTCATCCACCCTATTCTCCAGATTTGGCTCCGAGCGACTACTTCTTGTTCCCAAACCTGAAGAAATGTCTTGGTGGAAAAAGATTTGACTCCAATGATGAAGTCATCTCGCAAACAAAGGCCTATTTTGAGGACCTCGACAAATCATTTTTTTTGGAAGGGATAAAAAAATTGGAGAAGCGTTGGACAAAGTGTATAGAGCTCAAGGGAGACTACGTTGAAAAATAAAATTATTTTTTTATCAAAAAATCTGTGTTTTAATCCAAAAGTCACGGACTTATTGACCCGCCCTCGTATTAAAGGATATTTTTGCAACAAGAGCCGGTTCAATGTCATACGAAAAAATAATCATTAATAATTAGTCGGTAATGTTGGCCGTTGATAGTATAATGGGCTCTGGAACATTTACAAAAAAAAAAGGTCATTAGCGAGATGGCCGCAGCAAACAGTGCACTTCATTATGAATCCCTGCCGAATTCTAAATTCCTAACTCTAAAACTGACAATTTCAAACAAGCCCATGGAAACAAAAATGATCCTTGTCGATTAACAAGATTTTTTGATAAAAATGCCTTAAGCTGCCAAAGAACTCAATGCACAAACACTCGTGGTCTCGAGGCTTGAGTTCATGCAATATTTTTACATCATATAGCTGTAGGCCGAGATCTTCTCGTAAGATCTACCATAAGATATACACGGCATTGAGAAATCTAGATCTCCCACAAAATTTACTTCCACCACGAAAAAAAAAACCATACTATTGTATCTGTAAATTTCATGCAAGCAGGTACCAATTTGAGTAAGTGTAAAAAAAATTTCCTTTAGGCTTTAGCATTTCTTGAGCATATTTGAGAATTCTTATATGTACATAACATATATTCTATATAATCACATATAGTAGAATGTGTGTCGTTGTCCCTAAAGCTTCGTGGGTCCAAAGGAACATACATTTGTTTTGAGCAGATGTAAAGCGGAAGGGCGTGAAATAGCTGATATCGTAAAGATATCAATAGATGGATAACATCATAGTTTGCACTAGTATTTGGGTATGTGGAAGCTCGCTGTTTAAAGTGGGGTTGTTGCCAGTTGACAAAAACAACAACGTGTTGATGATTCAAAAAGCTGTTTGTTCAATCGAAATAAAAATATGTGATAATGGATAAAACATTGAGCCAACCTCGAAAAAAATGTTCGCCGGAAAGAGATGTGGCCCCTATGAAGAGGTGATCGCAGAAGCTGAAGAGTATTTTGAAGGGCTGGACAAATCGTTATGTACATAACATAACAGGGATAAATATGTTAGAGCAACGCTGGAATGTATGTGCTTTTATATGCATGTTATTCTCGAGACTTTTCGAAACACATGTTATATTTAATACTTCAGTACACATGTATTCAAAATAGTTTTGCAGAAATTCTAAAATCTGATACCTCTACACTGCGCACGGCATAAGAAGTATTTCATAAAAATAATTCAATATTCATCTGCTTCAAATATTAGATGAAACTTCTTTCTTTATAGTTCCGATGAGGCAATTTTTTAAATCAACAACTCAAATTCAACTGCAAAAAGTTCTGAACAAAAAAAAAACATTTTTCTTATGAAACTACAACTGCCAACAGAATATCGGCACGTTTTCACAATTTTAATCCAGGACGCCACATAAAAAACTAATTTTACTTTTTTTTTCATGAAATTCTCTCCCCCAACCCCTTTTTTTTTTAAATATCTTTTACCTTCTTAATGGTGACATTATTCTACAAGGATAGAAAGAAATTATACGCTTATGCAGAAATACATTTCTTTTTTTTTGTAGAATAGACATTAGACGGAGGTTAGCCAAAACGAATAATATCAAGCAAATTGAGCACGAATAAATTTGAAAAAAAAAGAAAAAGAAAAACTAAAAAAACCCGGAGAAAATGAAGAATTCTTTCCTAAATTGCAGCCACCCATTCTATTATAATGCAAATTATGTGCACATTGCAAGGCGAAAATGAACTTTTTTACGATCTCAATCGCTATTCTGCTCTATTCTTCCTGTACCTTAACACTGCTGAGACAAATTACCTGTTGGCTTTTGAATACGCCTTTGACTTTTATACCTTTCATTGCACATTATCAAGATTGACTTCTTTAGATTGTAAAAGGAAATACGAATATGTTATTTAGTATGGATTTAAATAAAAACCATAATATACTCTATGCAGAAATTGTCCAACAATTTTTATCAATAAGACATTTTTATAAATTTCCTCTAAATCTAAGAACTTTATTCGATAGACAGACCAAACCAAAAACAGTTTGTTAAGCTTGCCAAATGTGAAATCCAATAGGGTATATGGTAAAGACTTCGACTTCAACTGAATATTCTCGTTTCCTACATATCACTGAAATATTTTCTCATCGCCTTCTTAAACCACAAATAGGCGTCAGGCCAAAAGGTCTAGAAATAAATTAAAGATGCACGAATTGCTTAACTACTCGTATCTATTGTACTAGTACTTGTATTGTACTCGTATGTACGAGTAGAGATGACGATGGGGAAATCCCATCGTCTCTACATTCATTTGTATCTGTTAGATATTTTCTTTTATTTTTGCTGACTTTTAATCTATATAGAGGTTAAGCCTTTCGTAGCAAAAAAAACAAAACAGTATACACACGAAAGGATATATGTATATGCATGTGGTAGAAATGTTTTCACGATGAAGAAAATCCGTCGCCATAGAGGGCTAACAACATAAACGATATTGCCAAGCGCAAGTCATGTACGAGTCTCTTTTATGTAGCAATTTGACAATTACCAAATGCACAATGGAAATGAGAATAAAAATAACTTGTCGCTGTTGTTTCTTTCAATCGACAAAGCACAAAACCAAAAAATAAAAAAAAATCGACAAAGGTAAAAATGTATTATAATTTGGCAAAGAAATGCACAATTGCACAAAAGCAAAGCAAATCCAATGCAAACAGAAATGAGTTGAAGGGTGAAGGTATGTGATTTTGTTAAATTGGTAACAATGTTGGTGGATTATCTAATTTTGTCAAAAAAGAAATCACATGTTTAAATTTTCAAAAAAAGAAGAAATCAGTGACAGAATCAAATGCACCAGACAGAGCGAAAAGTGGGAGCATACTGATTGATGAATGTGACAGTTAAATTCTTTTGCTGTCTCGGAATTTCGGAATCATGTAAGAGTAATTCGGATGCTGGGTTTCTAGTGTTTTTATATTATAGTTTTCAAGTTGTCGTTGTACTCGAATATGCGCCATGATTACATATAAAAAGAAATAAGATTTTGATTCCTTCTTATTTAGAATCATTTATAGTGAAGGATACACATCTGTTTCTCCTACAAAAACAGAACAAAATTGTTAATATTCAAAATAAGGCTTTAGCCAGGGTGGACAAAGATGTAACAAAAAAATAAAAATAATACGAAGATGACTATTAATCGACGCTGAAATTAACCATTAGAGCGAAAAACGGATCTTTTGTGCCAAGTACAATTATTTTCTTAAAGATCACTTACCCCTGGGGTTAAAGAGGACTTCTTAAATATCAGGATATGTAACTGTACACTACAGACCGAGTTACCTAACGTTCACACACGCACAACTAGAAATATTTACATGTGTTGAGTACATGAATACGAGATAGGAAATTTATAGTCTAATGTCGGTCTACTTGCAGCCGAAATTTTGTACGCAAGTATGGTGATTCTAAAATTTGAGAAATTTTGTGTGTTGCTTTCTTCTTCAGATTTTCTTCTCTCATTTTAGGATTCTCTTTTTTTAAGCGATTTCATTTTACTTCTAGGGTGAAAATTTTGAAATTTGCTGTGCATTTAGGGTTTTTTTTTTGGCAGTTGCCATGGCAAAAATCCATGAATTGCTCCCTCATCCACCCTATTCTCCAGATTTGGCTCCGAGCGACTACTTCTTGTTCCCAAACCTGTAGAAATGGCTTGGTGGAAAAAGATTTGACTCCAATGATGAAGTCATCTCGCAAACAAAGGCCTATTTTGAGGACCTCGACAAATCATTTTTTTTGGAAGGGATAAAAAAATTTGGAGAAGCGTTGGACAAAGTGTATAGAGCTCAAGGGAGACTACGTTGAAAAATAAAATTATTTTTTTATCAAAAAATCTGTGTTTTAATCCAAAAGTCACGGACTTATTGACCCGCCCTCGTACCAATATCTCATTCTGTTTTGTCTGTTTTCTTTCTCAGCATCTTTTTATGAATTTACCCGCTTTACCTCCGTCGCTGATGACGTTCAATTACAGAATAAACCGTCTGGTTGTCGACAAAATGCGAAATGATTTTCTAAAAACACACACATTAAAAAAAAACAAACTAACACAATGATAAATCCAGATTTTTAAGAAGTCCTGTGTAACCCGGGGGTTAGTAACAAAATTTCCAAATCAGGGAGTTTGGTTAGTCTCCATGCGATAGATTTCCATTCAATTTATTGTTAAGAATTGCAGGCCTCTCCAAAAATGGAGAGCAATCAGGCCAAACGCTCTGCGGAACCAAATTCGTAACAAGGAAATACAAGGAATAAAGCCAAAAACAATTGCACAGTCTTTATTCAAACTCGCCAGGTAATCTGCGTGGAGGACTTTGTCAACTTTGAGCTTAAGTGGGAGTTTAGGCTTGTGCACAGAGTTTTCTAATAACAGTTTAGCAATTAGAGTCTTTTTCATTAATAAAAAAAGGGAACGACATGCGGTTTAACAACCCATTGAATCTTTTAAAATTTACTCGAAAAATGCCAAAAATTCCGATTTTAAACATTTCAAAAGTTAAAGGATTTCTCGGCAACGTTAAGAACCTTCACGGAATAATTTCAGTAATTTAAAGGGAATAACCGAAAAGAATTTAACTAAACAAATTTATCTGCAAGCTTTTTGGGGCTCATAAAAGCCAGATATGATTCTCAACAAGCCTCTTTATCCACAAAACCACGTGTTATCATTGAATTTTTATGGTCGAAATTTAATGGCTAGGATTTGAGCAATTGGATGGGCAAGAAGAGGTAATGGAGGATCTCAATGTTCCTTTATTCACCTTAAGTGGAGATTTACAAATCAGAAGAGGCTGTTTAGAGTTATTTGTAAAACCTGAAGAGATAAAGATTGTTGTTCCGGACAAGTCTACGAGCTACACAAAGAAGCGAGCGGCTTCCACCACGAAAAAGGACAAATCTGTTGGCATGTCCACCACTTATACAATAATTAAAATTGTTAACCATTAAAATGGTGATATTTGCCTTTTCCACAAATATTGTGGAAGGCTATTTATTAGTCTAAAATCCAGTTGAGCCAAGTCTGATTTTTATTTTATAGCAACAGTGCATTTGAATGTAATATAGTACAGTTCATACAGTTCAGTATACTATACTTTGACGTTCAGCTTCAATAAACCGCCCATTAAAATGCGTTTCAACTTATTGCCTACTACACTGTCAATGACCAACAAAAATTGTCAATGCTCCTACGACGCCACTAAAAATCTAAGCCCACACTGCACTCATTCCATTTCCAATTGTAGTATAGATCTGTAAATGTATTGTCATCTGTTATTGATGATTAAAAAGTCAATCACATGGGCAAATGACTGGACAAATTACATTCACCTCTATGTCGCTGTCAAACGTTCATATGTACTATATACGAGTACATAATATGAACTATTCGCCGACTCAAAGTCTAAATCTATTACCCACACAATTCTCTCCGAGTCGTGTTTCAATTTCAGTAAAAAAAAAAAAAAAAAAAAAAAAGTGATATAACTCATTTTTATGAAAACAAAAAAAAAAAATCTCTAAAACCGAGGTCATCATCATCATCATCATCATCTATTCATTCAGTCATAACATTTAAATTGTTGCTGAGTTATTGTTATTATTTAGTTGAATGACTACTGCTGGCGTTGATAATAAGTGTTGGCACTAATGACCAGCCGCGGTTGACATACTCGTACACCGACCAGAGTTCAAATTCGCCGAAAGCCTAATAAAATACGTGTGATAATTACGATTTACATGCAATTTTTGCGTATGTATACGAATATCTTACCATGCACAAGTACATATGAATAAAATGATAAAATAAATAGTTGAGTGCTACTCTTCTTACTTTCCGGAAAGTGGCAATTGTGGTTTTTTTTTTGTCATTTTGATAAAACCCGAAATAAACCAAAACGAACAGTTCCCGTATGTAATATACTCGTACTTAGATAACATAATATGTTCATATTTGTAGATCCACTGAATGCAGGGTCGTGATGAGGTGTAATTATGATCATTGGGTTTGGTTTAAACTATAACATTTCGACAATTGCAGGCGATTGTTATTTTAATGTGCGCTCTAATAGAAAATAACGTTGATTTTTTTTTATTTAACGGTATACATATCCATACACGTACTTGTATAGTAAATATACTGGAGAGTTTTATTTTCGCCCTAATGTAATTGACAACAAAACTAACACTTATTAGTCAAAATACAATTAGTACGTGCATGCATTCATTTGATGTGTACATTCTGAGTAATTATAATAATTTTAAATGCACGATAGATAAGATATAGGTAGATATATTCATATATAGGAGTATGTATGCACATCAGCAACTATTGTAATCTCTCATGCAAATCAATTTAATTTCCTGTTACACATGAGTTCAGTCAAACCTTCCTGCATTTATTATAAAATTTGATTGAAGCTAGTCATATTATTTTAGATGTTCGTACAATGTTCATTTGTTAGCATTCAAATTTTATTAGAATTATAAGTACGAGTATTACGGGTATATCACTTGTTTTCAATACCATCAAAGAGAATGATGATGATGAGAAAAATACAGCAAATCAGTTAGATTATCCAATGTCAGAATTCTCATTGAATTTTTGTTATTAAAACGCTTTTCTAATTATTTAAGGAAAATTTGTTGTATATTCAAGTAACAACGGAATTTTGACCTTTTATCACTAACGGACAAGTATTTTCTGAAACAACAACAATTTATTGGAAGCTTTCTAACGAGTTGTTTTCTAGGCGACTTTGTGACCCTACATCTAGAGAATTAAGAAGAAATAATTAGCCGAAGTGAAAGGCTCATCAGAAAGAATTTATTTACGTCATATTTATAGGGAAAACTTTCAAAATAGGTTACGACCTGTAACAATTGTTACTGTAAGTCGTCTGAAAATGATAAGCACGAAAATTATATTTAACATAAACAGAACATCTAGTTTAAACTTCAGTTAAAACATGTTTAATAAGCATTGATACACTTTATACAAGAACTGTAGTCCTGAGACCACACACATGATGATCAACTACATCTTGTACGAAAATCCGCAAAATTAGAAGATTTAGGGTCTTGAGATATCAAAGGGTGGGCGATCTTGTCGTATGCTATTTTCACATAGACAGAACTTATGCACTCAAAGAATTTACAGAAACTCAGTACTAAATTTTCGCGGTACTAAATGAATCGAATCGGGATGAAATGGAACGTTGGGAAATATTGCAGTGCATATTTTCGAAACAAATTTCGGTAGAAATAATAAGTACGATTAAAGGCTAAATATATTCCCGTGTTCGTAGTGTGCGCTCAACGGATAATATTGCAGCTGTTGCCTAAAGTGTGCGCCTAAATGTGAGATCCTTAACGCGCCAAAGAGTTCAGCAACTAAACATCAGTCGCACTAGCCTGAGAAAAATTTTGCATAAAAATCTCCAGTTATTCTAAGTTCTAATTGACTCAGAAATCGAAGCAAAGTGATGAAATGACAATTTAGCTCAAAAAATCAATATTCCGAATGAAGCGCATTTCCACCTCGGTGACTACGTAAACAAGCAAAATTAAATCGACGTATTTGGGGCTCGTAAAATCCGAACGTAGTAATAGAGACGTCATGGCATCCTAAGCGTGTGACTATTTGGTGTGATTGCATTATTGGCCCATTTTCTTTCAAGACGGCAATGGCAGAGATGTTACAGTCAATGGAGAGCGCTACAGAGGCATGATGACCAATTTTGAATGGCCAGCAATTGATAATATGGGCTTGGGTGAACTATGGTTCCTAGTTTCAGCAAGAAGGAGCTACGCGTCACACAAACTGTCCAACAATCGATTTATTACACACTAATTTCCAATTTCAATTGGACTTTTCGTACTAAATTTACAAGGACTATGTGAAACATCACACATCAAACTGGAAAGTTTAAAAGAGTACTCGTAAAAATGAACGAAATTGCGAAATAATTGATTGCACATTTCAAACCACTGTTTCTATCTTTAATTTTTTTTTCTTATTAAATACTTCTATCTAAGGATGTGTGCACATATTTATAAAATGCAATACAACGCCGTCTTAATTAGAAAATCTGCCGCAATGTATAGATATGTAAATTCTGTGGCAAATTAATTTAATCTTTGTTTTCCTTTTATATTAAAGGCCGTTCTTGGTTTTACAACTATAAAATTGGAGGTTATAAAACCAGACACGAGGAAAAAAAAACACTTTCAAAAGAAATTATGAATAGATAATGTTTAAAGGCAGAATAATAGTATAGATAAAAACAAAAAGAACAAAAGACTAAATTGTATACCGAATGGATAAGAAAAGGAAGCGTTGTTATTTAACTTTTTGGCCCGACTGTATTCGAAAATATTTAATTGCATTTGTATCGTCTAAATGAACGCTTACCCACGTTATGGTGTGCTGAAGTATACCTTGTTGGAATGTTTTTTTTCTTTTTTTCTCAATATGCACAAGTGGAAAAATATGTCTTAAGTATGGCTTAATTGCTATTGATTACTAGAAAACCGTTGTTTTAGGTTCATAAAAATCTTCACGCATTAAAATTGATTAAATTTTTCCCGCATTCCTAGTTCAAAAGGGACTATCTTCCATAATTTTAATCGTTTTAAAATTTACGGTTATATCTAATCGTTATTTTTTGACCTTTTTTGAAACAATAAACATCTCCACTTAAGTAGTAAAATCAATTTTTTTTTCTTTGTTATTTCGAATTGTAAAAAAGTATATTTACGTCTTTTTTAAAATTATATTTGTTCATCGTAACTGTTGGAAACCAGAAGTAAAAACTGCTCCAACCCTCTGAGACAAAGTGACATTAATTAATAAAATTTCTCGTTTGGGAAACCATAAACTCATCAACATCATTTACCATTCCATTAAAGGATGGGTGGATGGTTAAAAAAAAAACCTATCTCAATGATGACGAAAAAACAAAAAAAAAAATAGATTAATATGCAACACTCACTCATATAAACGTGATGGTAGACGAAGGTTTATTCTTGCATTTAATTGGCACATTTCATACCATTTAAAAAAAAAAATCAAGACGAAAGATTAACCACAGCAAAGAGGAAAAAAAATTAAGGAAAACCCAAAGAAAGCTATAAAAAAAAATCCTGCATGTTCTTGCTTTCCTTTTTTGGTAGAAAATAAATTGCAATGAAATTTCGTTCATCATCATCAACGTCCCTTCTCGGTTTTGCTGGATTCTTTTATCCTAAATTGCTTAAGGGAAGAGATTGACAGTCGAGATTAAAAGTGATGCTAGGGGTTGGGCGTGTACTTATGCGATGCTTTTGAATTTCACATTCAAATTGTACTTGTGGGAATAACATAGAAATACATTGTAATATCATCTTGAGTAAAATAAAGATTATTTTGATGTATACTAACAATGTGTTCATATTTCGTCTTACCATAAATACGAGTATGTAGATACCATCCAGTACCTGTACTGTTTAAGGACGAGTTTATACAGCAACTTTTCAACTCTTTAAAAGCTCTATGATCTTCAGTTCTACCGTAACAATAGTTTGATGATAACTAAATAATTTTATTTGAATAAGCAATTTTGTTTTGGTTCACAGTGTAGGAAAGGAAATCGAGTAAATTTGTCCATAGATACTTTCCAAAGAAAACTCGTCTCCCTGTCTCATGTCAAAATTTGGCAACAAATTCTTCCGACAACATGCAAGAAAAAAAAAAAAAAAAAAAAAACAGAAGAAATATCACTCCTGCCTTCTGCGTAATTTCTGTTTTACTCGTAGTCTCATCTTTTCTTTTTCATTTCTTTCCAGATAAGTGTAATACAATCTTAGCATTCAAAACAGTTAATCAGCAAAAATACCCTCTGCAACGTTTAAGGGGAGGCATATACCAGAGGCGGCTCAAAGCTTACCACAAAAAAAAAAGAAGAATAACAGCGAAAAGAAAGAAAAAAAAGAAAAATAATAAGAAGAAGAACCAAATATAATGAACTCAGTGTTGGGTGAGTATCTGCAATAAATTGCGGGCTAGATAAGGAACGAACGAAAATAAATGTAGAAATCTACATAATGTACTCGTTGTCGTCTTGGTCCTCTCGTCTCGTCGCAGTATCTACTCCCAGTCATCGTTCTTGTCGTTGTTGTACAGTCAAGTACAACCAAACGTACTACAAGCACTGTTCTTGATAAGAACAAGTTCAACTTTCATCATGTGCTATCCGTCAGCATGTTCTCCCACAACAGCATACCCCACCACAAAAATATAAGACAGCAAGAAACATACCCAGAAATTCCAAGACAGTAACGCATGAAAAGTTGAAAGAACTTATCGGTTCTGCAAATGGTTATGGTGGTGGCAGTAATACTGATTGTTGTATGGTGCTACATATATATTGGTGGTTACTTGATAGTCTCTAGGTTTCATTTTTCGTAAGCCGCCAGACGGTGGTGGTGTTACTCCAACAGATGTGACACAACGAAGGCAAAATGACAATTCGAGTTTGCCAGCTAAAGCATTGAAGTCATTTTTGAGTAGATATCATGGGAATCGGCAAAGTGAAGGATGAAGGTGGATGAGCATAGAGAATTGCAATTTGCGATAAGAAAGGAATACAGACAATTTTCAAAAACTTGCTCCTCCACCTTGTATATTCATCGACCGGAACAAGTTGCATTATCATCTGTTTGAGGATTATGGTCATGTAAAAAGTTGAACAGTCGAAAAGTTTCCTTCCACTCAGAAATTAAAACACAATTATGATGATCCTATCGACTAGAAAATTATCTACTTAAAAGAAGTAATCATAACATACATAACAATAGATACGGATTTATTAAATAATATCTTATAGATAACGAACACGATTGTCATATCCACTCAGTTAAAGTTTCTTGAACTACTCAAGGGACAATTTCCTATCTAAATTATTCTAAAATGAACGTTACTATCGATCACGAGTCGAAATGCAATTTCGATTGCCATGAATATTCAAAAGAAAAATGCGGACAGATTTTATTTTACGTGTTTATCTAGGATATCGTTAAATAAAGGTTTATTCAAAATCCACAGATTATTGTTTGAGTATTTTGTTTACAAATTTTTAAATAAGGGACCACATAATCATCCCAGAATCTTGTATTATTATAATTGAATTGCTCTATATATTATATAATTTGTAGCCTTTTTATCTTCAATCAGATAAGATAATATTATAATTATCTTCTGTGCAATACAGTATATCATTAGAAATATCAACGTATTGTAACTGTGTACATTTTTACAAATTATCTACCCAGACTTTGTGATAAAAAGTTGTAGTTGTAATTGTTATTGACTAATGGATTTCATTGTTTATTTGAAAAGTTATTTACGAGTAAGGTTGCTTAATTTTGCAACCCTTTTCAATAGTTATAGTTATCATTTAACTTACATCATTATTTTTGTTTATGCACTACTATTACGCATTTGTAATCCAAAAAGCACACGTACCTGGAAAAAAAAAAAACGAATATTTAGTTTTTTTTAGTTAAACAATAAAAAATATATATTCTTTTAATTATTTATATAATACAGTGAAAAAAAATCAAGAAATAGGTTTCAAGGATATATGCCAAAAAGCATTAGTAAAACTTCAAACACGAATGAAAATTATGAGCACAGATTTAAATATGTATATGGATAGAAATACCGCTTTAACTCCAAATCTTTTTCGCCCCGATCTTGTTTCCAAAAATAACAGTATCAATATTCTGACTACATTTTTTCACGAGTACTACCTTTGGTCAGAAAGTGTGCCCGAAGGAAAGTTATTGTACGTAAACTTCGAATGGTGTGCCAAATTGTTGTTAAAACTAATAACTTACAATTACAATTAAAATAATTTAAATTAAATATTGCAACTAAAACATAATCGACAAATAATTTTCAAAGTTCAATTAGTTTTGACCAGAAATGTAGAATACCAGTTAAATTCGGAAGGAAAAGTAGCTATTTCGGCAACTAATAAGATTTAATTTATTTGTGGTTCACAATTGACGACTAACATTTAACCATTTAAATGAAGTAACGTAAGGCAGTTATGCATACATTAATGTTTGATTCAATATTCGGGCTGTAGTGCAATTAATCGAAATTACAATTGTCCCATCGAGTTGGAGTGTTCTATTTTATTCTCATCAAATTGCTGATGAAAACACATTTTCAAAAAAATTTAGCATTTAATACTTCATTTTATTAAATGTGACTGTACAAATTTAAACTGAAAAACAATGTTTTTTGTGGAATTTTGGACTTTAAAACAGTACACCATATTATGCCTTCCACCGATCACCAAATATTTATCATCTAGACTAGCTTCTTAAGCTATTTCATCATCAAATAAATATTTGCAACTAAATCAATCATGATTGAATTATTTAGTCGAAAATGAATATATCATAATTAACAAATTAGTTAATTAATTTCAAATGAAAATTAATATAAAAAAATACACATTCCATTTACACAATTTTTACCAGAATTGCACAATACAATAAGGGTAAGGTGAATACCAAAAATCGGAGCCTTGCACAGGAATATAAACAGCCCAGCTTTGACTCTAACTAGAATCCACTATTGTACAATATAAGAAAAAAAAGGATGGACAATGCCATGCAAGGGACAGACTCTGTCACCAATTGATAATAATAGAGAATTGGGGAGTGAGGGCAGCCACAAACATCGTTCTATCTGTAGTGAAAAATTGAAGGCTGAAAGTGAGATTAAAGCTCAAGTATGTAGACACATATACCCCGAGCTTTTATTTGTATTCAGGCAGTCTTCAAAACAGTTTTCTAATAAAAATTATTCAGACTATTTGTTTGTTTATTTTTTCAACATAAGGTGTGAAAGGTGACAGAATAATAAAATGTACATAACATTCCCAATAAATCAACAAATTATGTTAAATTGCACAATAAATGCATTTTCATCAAAAACTGCTAATTTATTGAAAACACAGCATAAATAAAAAAAAATAAATTAATGCAAACTGAGAAGAGGTGTGTCATTTTATTGGATAACGAAAGAAAAGCTTTTAAACCTTCATCTATTTTAATAGCTTTTCTCTTGCGGAGGCATCCATATACATGGTGTATGACCGTGCAACACCAAAACAACTGTATTGTAGGGTAAGGGTTCGATGCCAAGAGACAAAGAGCAAATTTAAAGGCACTCTCAAAGAGGAACTGTTACAGAAATTTCAAATCTACAGTGCTGTTTAACAAACATGTAAAGGGTGTTAATTTAAGTGGCGCGGTTTGTCAATATTTTTTTGTTTTTCCATGCCTAAATTTACACCGTAACAACGTTACCGAATTGTGCAATATTATTCCCAACATCTGTATTCAGTTATTTAAACTTTTGAGAACTTCGTCAATATTAAAGGTAGAATTCGCACATATCTAACACTAACCTAACATGACGCCAGCCGACAACAAGAATGGGACTTGTGTGTTCCGAAGAAAATTTAAACACATTTGAGGCTACCATTAACGAAGACGCAAGTTTGTCAGTTCGCTGGCATGCAGAGGGACTTAGTTTTGTCCTTCCACAGTTAACAATAATTTGCGAAATACTCTTATCTTAATCAGTTAGAAGATATGACATACGCTAAGCGCAACTTCGTTGAATGGGCTCAAGACAAATTGCAAAATCATTTACAATTTTATGTCAAAATTGTGTTCTTTTATAAGACTCATTTGGCTCAATAGCACATCATGAAACATCATAATCGTGGGCAATATTTGGTCCGAGTAGAACGAGATACATGCCGCATTACGATCATTACCAACGATTAATTGAAATCAAGGTTCACTGAAAGATTAATAGCAATAATATATGGCCCAGATGCTAGAAAAAAACTGACAGGATTCGCTTTATAATTGTCATGTCATGTCTTTATTGACGTATCATTTTGATAGAATCGGGTTTTGATACATATAGCCCAACTAATTGTACAACATTTTTAAAGTCCAACCTTTTATACAAATATGGTACCTGAAAAATAGAATTGTAAAAGAATGCAATCATTTTTGATTGAAGTCATTGAAGTCACAGAGAAAACTTCTATGTATTGACTTCAATCATATGAATTCAATAACATACTTTAACTTCAAAACATTAAATCACCATTCATTTTGAAGTCCTTGATTGGTAATTCATTTTAGTGAATTGAATGCAATCATCTGTGATTTCAGTGAAATGAAGTCAGTCAAATGAAAATGATTTAATTCTTTTACAACTCTGCTGAAAAATATCCGCTTTTTTAATTCACAAGAATGTTGTAAACGAATCTGCAAAGCATATAATATCATTGAATGTTTAACGCTAAACTCCATGAAGAAACGAAATCCAGGATCTTACCGAATTCACTATTCAAAAAAGAGGTTTTAACACGATGTATTTACTTTTTGAAATGGCACTTCGGAAAGTAAAAACTGGATCCAACAAAAAGTATGAGTATACAATGCAACACCATTTGAGAGGTGTCAAAGCAAGGCGTGGATGTCACCCTTTGGAAGGTGGTGTACCTTGCCTAGTCATATGTACTCATAATACCAAAAATAAAAAACATTCTTTTTATAAAGCATACATTCATATTTCAACAGCCGTGGTACTGTCCAAAATTAATCAGCTACTGCTTGCCAATATCTCGTAGCCTATTAGAAATTTCTAAAGAAGTCATCAAATTGAGTCATTTATTTTTTTTAATTGAAAACATCAATCACACCTAAATGCTTTTTCAAAAATTTATTTCCCGATATATGCCCCCAAATATGCGTTCAAGTTCACGCACAATAGTCACTATTACGCAATGGCCATCGACATTTGTTCCAAAATGTTTTAGCAAAAGCCATTCATCATATTTCCTCCCCTCCACAGAAACAATAAATAGAAAGAGATTGACTGTGGGTTTTTTTTTTTTCTTTTTTTTTCTGTTCATTGCTATAGCAAAGAGCGGGCAATACTTATTTCCAAAACCAAATTCGATTAGAAAATCAATTGACGGAAGGCGAACGCGTCATATGTATATATAACATATACATACATGTATATACACTCCATTCCTTCCGTTGATTTTTAAATAAAAATTCAAGGTTAGACATATTTACAAACGAGAACAGATACATCGTAGCAAAGGCATTCAAAGTGGTACATATGGTTTATCGATGACGGGTTGGCGCTGTCAAAACGTGTGCTGTTGGTACTCATAGTTTGACTTTTATATTTTCAAGGCGGATATACTTGTAGATACATACATAGGTGTGTATATCCTATTCATTTCCTAGATTTTTCGCCCCACTCATCTATAGATACAATAGTAGGTAGATACAAATAAAATCAATAACAATTCGATAATGTTTATATCTACCGTTACATTTCAAATGACAGTTGGCTTGTTTTATAACCGAAAAGCTAAAACAATTGCATAAACAATTTATATATCGTGAAAAATTAACGACACTTTGATGCAAATATTGACGGCAGTCGTGTCTTGTTTTGGAGCTTGTGACAATTATGACATAAGTGTTTTTTTTTCTCTTTATTTTTTCTTTTATCATTATAACTGATTCATGCCCCTTTTTCCAGTCCTAACAGTCTTTACTTTATATTTTTTTGATTAATTTTTTCTTTTCCTCTCTTTTTTTTTTCTTAATTTGTGCTATGACTGTATGCGAAATAAGTACTTGTAGAAAGGTGCCAGAGCCAGAGGCCTTAATATTACGGTAAGTGTAGGTAATTACACGCACTGCGGTAATTTTGTATAAATTACTGAAGGGAACCAGGCAGGTAGGTTTGTGTAATTTATTGTTCGTTTTCCAATTGGTCGATTAAGATTATTGGTTGTTCAAGTAGGTGGATGTAAAAGATTAATATCAAACTCAAGTGCAACATAATGTAATGGCCCGATAGTGGATTTAAGAGGTTTTATTTCCGTCAATAGCGTGGAGTAGGAAAACAAATCGATTTGAAAGCGTCGATTTATTGTAGATTAATGAATTTGGATTTCATTTGAAGGTTATACGCTTAACTCTAGTGTGCTTGCTGTTGTAAGAAGTTGTTGGATACAATTCAAACTAAAACGTACAAAATATTTTGAAAACAAAAAAAATGTTCTTTATATATATGTTTTTTATATATGTTTTTGTATAGGAGAAATTTGAATTCAAAATTCGAAAAATATAGAACCACAATGCAGTTCGATACCTTCTGAATTTCAATAAACATGTTTGCTACAGGAAACGAAGTAAGGATGAAATCATCGAATTTGTACGCTAAAACATCACACATCACACACAAATCAGACTGTGCCTTAAAGAATCCAAAACAAAAAAGAAGCCAACTTGGATCAGTAAACATGGATTATTAAGCAAAGTAAAGAAAATCGAGTAACCCCCATTGAAAAGGTGTAGAAGAAGCAGAGAGCAATCTTAATGAATTCTGTTCAGCCGCGCACCAAAAAAATCTGAGCACGCTTCAAAATAGGGACAAATTCATTTGAGAAGAGATTTCTTCTGATGATTGAAAAAATTAAATACAAATTAAAGTAGACAGAGTAAACGAAGATTCTGGAGAGGATTCACCTTATCAATTTTAGAGACCTGTATCAGTAGTTATTGAAATTCTAGGTAGAACCAGTAATCGAGACATGCTTCCCATGTAGCTCTTACCCATATATAGCAAGCACTTGTATCTCAAACAACGTTTACCAAAACGCTAAAGTAGAAATTTTATTAAAATAAAAATTTTATCAAAAAGAAAAGAGCACATATCGTCAACAAGAAGGGAAACGATAGGTCATTTGGTTTGACGGGGTCATTCGTTGTGTACTTCCGAAAGTAATTTCACACTCGAATATCCTCTTTCTGACTTGATTCTGATTAACTAACATTCGATGACTTTTGACAAATATCGGACAATACGTCGGCCAATACTTGACGAATATTCGTTTTCAAAGCGTCAAGAAATTGCCGATTGTGTGCATAAGCACGCATAGTCCCGCAAAAAAATTCCTACGACGACAAATCACACGATCTTGATGGACAGTTGACATCACATCAAAACACGATATAATTCATCCATGAAATTTTACTTGCAATAAAGCCACAAAAGTTCGTCTTTTATGAGATGTGGCACTGTCTTTTTAAAACCACATACCCTAGGAGGTGCTACCTTCTTAATTTTGGAAGAAATATGGACCAATGACCTCAAGACACCAAATTACAATACATGTATTTTGTTCCAATCCTCTACAACCTGTACTCCAAAGATAATCTTATTTTCTAATTTAGAGTCGTAAAATTAATAAATAACAAAAAACAAACACTGTGGCGATGGTAGCCCGGTGTGGGCCATGGGCTAGCTTCTTGATACTCATTTGTGTTGTGTTGCCATTTTTGTCACACCTGAGTGGGGTCTACGGTTTATCGCCGAATCCGAACTGCACTCCTTAGAAGTTTTTCATAGGCAATTTTACTCTCGGGTGTTTGTCGTTGCCCGCCGAAAGGGTGATGACGATTCGAAGAATTTTTGGCAATGCCGGGGATCGAACCACGGACCCTCTGCGTGATAGTCCAATGAGCCATCGCCACCACCAAAATTGATAATTAAACTAAACTTAACTAAACTGTGACTTCTTGTGAATGCAACTTTCGACAATTTTTGTACATGTGGATTTTCATAATTTTGTTTATTTACGCATCCACCAAGTAAAAATGGGCCACATCACTAAAGAAAATGTGAATATTGGTCATCCTAACGCTGATGTTTAACCACTCAATCCGCGTATGTTGCATGCACTCCGTGGTCAGCTGGCTTCAATTCCTAAGTGATTAGAATTTTATAAGGGCGTATATGCAAATTCAAATGCAAAACACACCATAATGTGCACAAGCCCAAATTCTGTGCTCACCGTAAAACCGATACACTTGGATATTTATCAACACTTATTAACGACAGCCATATTTTTTTAGAGTGTACATTTTGATGACGGAGAGGCCTTAAGACGTCTGTAACAGACCCAGTCTCTTCGAATTCTTTAACAGTTTTGCATATAGTGCGCTCAGATGGACGATTATGTTGACCATAACTCGTAGTGCGCGAAACGTACCTACTACATTTTCACAATTTTAACACGATTGTGAAACGATCCATAAATAGCAAACCTTAAACTAAACAATTAACATTTCGGATTGACGTATGTTATTGAAACAGGGATTACAGTAATTCGGCCCACGAATTTGATGACCCAAACAATAGTGTTTTATCGATTAAGCTAAAGAAAAGTTGGATTTAAGACACAGTTTCGACAATTGTCAACCAACCGGTCCCATCCCTTCTCAAGACTTTTGAGAAACTCCTGGATGCCAACATTAGAACAGTTTCTACGCATGGAGAGGGTCTTCAACAATGTAGAAAGGTTGACAATTAAAGAAACCTTGAAGGTTTGTAGGATAGAACAGGGTAATACTTATTGAATAGACAAGAAAGAGATGTGTTGCTTACGGACGTACGTGCTGAGTAGAGGACTGAAAAAAGTTGTAAGTGCCATTGTCCTTCTCAAGCTTAAAAGGGGCTCCTCACCCTTTGCAACATATTGAAACAAAAATAATTTGACTTGAAATTTGAATACATACTTAGTACTCGAGTTAGGAAAGCCTAAGCTATCACCCGTTGTACTCAAATATAAAACCAAGGAGTTTCTCATATCCCTGGAGGCCAACGATGATGGGATTAGTATCACACAAACATATATTGCTAGTATGATCTACACAGATATATATTCAGGTCGTCAGGTCGTCAGGTCGGGATAGAAGAAAACTTTACTTCCACTTCCTACTTTTTTTACCATGTGCAATTCACACATCAATACCAACCGCGATTCCATTAAAAATGACACCTCGCAAGAGATGTGGGAACCAGGTGCGTTACCTTGACCAGCTAGGACTGTAAATAAACCTGAAGCTAGATCAAAATACTTAAATGGTTGTTTAGTCGCCATTTGCCTCCTGGACCTAGGAAGTTAAAATTAAAAAAAAGGAGTTAACTATAATTTGGTATTTCGACTGTTTATCAAAACAACGCAAGAGTATTGTGCGCTTATTCTTCAACAAATAACACACGAATTTATATTTCGAAAAATCGATGAGACTTGCGTTATATTCAAACGTTTTACTTAAAGAAAATTATCCAATTACACTAAATGCATATACATATGTATATTGGATAGACGTAAGCAAATGTATATAGCAGCAAAAGGGAGGTAGGTAATGTTTTGACATTTAACAATTAACTTTGATGGCTGGCGGTTAACTGTTAAAATAATCGATAGAGCTACAATACACAATGTGAGAACTTGTAGTAATAATCTGAATTTTATTCAAACATCCTTCTTTGGGCCGAAAGAACTCATACAATTTTATGATACTTTATAATCGGTATATAGTAAGTCTTCAATTTCCATCTATGGTCATACGAGTTACGTACATGAATTTACGCCACTGAATACGTAATCGAAAAATCAATCAGAAATTCAAAACAAATATAGGGTCATGTCACTTCAAAGTTATCACCACCCCATGAATCATTTCCCAGAATGTATCCGTTTTTTTAATCGCCCAAACGATTGTCTTTTCAATTCCAGGATTTAGTGCGTGGTGTGCAATTTAATCCTCAGCAATAAAATAAAACGTTTTGCGCGTATAGAATTCAATTAAAATTACAATTAAAAACAACTGAACTAAAGAAATTTCAGTCACGTTTACTGCACAATATTACAACGTTACGAAACGATGTCCTTTTTTTATGTCATAGGAATATATATACTCGCAGCCACACTTCCCCACCTTATATGATCTTTTATCTTCTCTGACGATTTTTTCTCCTTCACGAGTTGGATTTTTTTTCTCCATTGTCCTTTTGTGGAATTTTTTTTAAAATTGTTGCAATATTACTATTTCTCCATCCTGGAGGCAACATTCATAGATGAGCCGAAATACATAATTTAATGCATTTACACATCCACACCCTGATTTGTTATATTTTGAAATGGATATTATTTCTTTTGAAATAATAATAATTAAAAAAAAGGATTCGAAATTGCAAGACGCGTACTCATATAACATTTATTGTACTCGTATTGTTGGGGTGACAACAACAGTGAAAACGAATTAAATTGTTGCATATTCCTAAGGAATTTTTAAATGCTAACATCAGTTTCTATTTAACTTACACATGAGAAATGTCCTTTTTTATGTGTCAACTTAAACCATTCTTTTGAAGCACTCAACCATGAATCAAATGTAAACGATGATAGTAGATTGTTACTTTTCTCCACTCATACATCTATTAAAATTGTGTTGCAGTCCATTTGTGCAACCAAGTTAACAGTGCAGTCTTTTATTAATTTTTTTATCTTTCTGCTACAAACAATTGCCAGTTTGTGATGTGGAACGCGTCGAAACAATAGAATTACGTTCAGTACAGTGGTTATTTGTTGTTAGCACTGCTATAACTCTAAAAATCTTGTCAGTGAGAGATTGAATTTGTCTGGTATCTCTCTTGACACCTGTCATATGAGTTAAGTAATCTATCAGTTGTCAGCGGTGACGCTTTTATTAAATTATTATTATTATTTTCTTTAGTATTTGAATTATTAATGGCATATTCGTATAAAATACGCCAAAATGCAAGCCCTGATCTCGCCATACATAAAACATAAATTATTTATGGTTTTTTTGAATAAAAAAAAAAGTGTCATCGTTTAGAGCAGACGCCACCTTCGAAGTGCATAATAAATATTCAAAAATACAACGAAAATACACGAAATTTTTCGAAAAGTATACCACGCTTAAAAAATTTGTGGGTTTGTTTTAAAAATAAACGAAACAAAAATACTTTCAGATGTTAATCATCGCTCAACACACGTAGAAAATAAATTTCATTTCAAAAAAAATTTACAGTGTTGAGGGTGATGAGTGCAAACAAACAGAAATTTAGTTCCACTACAGGGAGGCATGTATACAATTTAATAAATTATTTTTGTAGCAACAACAAAAAAAAAAAAAAAAAAAAAACATTACAGTTCTGTTTTTGAGGAATTTGACTCATTTTCTGCGAAAAACAATGAGCTTTTCTGTGCTCTGCTTGCTTGCTGTCAAACTTGAATAACTTTTTTTTTAAATGTCAACGATTGCATTATAGAACCTACATTTTGATTTAGATAATCATCAATAATTCTTTTTATATATAAGACCAGAGAGTCAGAGGAACTTTAAAAAAAAAAAAAAAAAAAAACAAGAAGTCACACATTTTTATTCCATGTGTTAATTAATTTGACAGCTGACATTCAAACGGAGACAGAAATGGATTTTGTTTCAAAAAAAAAATATGATACTACAATTCAAAGTATGAGTTTTGAAAAATTGGTCGTTTCCCTGTTATAGTTGCAACTTAAGATATCTTTTGGTTAGTAACACGAATAGAGCAAATTTGATGAGATTACAGTGTGTTTCGGAAAATCGTGTGACTCGTAAAAAATTGACACTTTAGTCGATAAGAATCTTTATTGGTTCGGAAATAGCCGAGTTTCCAGGCATCTTATTTATACCACAGACATATGTATACCCGTAAGAATTGCACGTGTTATGTACGATAATACGAGGGCGGGTCAATAAGTCCGTGACTTTTTGAATTTCTGACCTCTTTACTGAAACAGCAACACTGCTCCTGTCAATTGACTCCTGTCAAAATTTAAACTTGCTGCGTCAGTTAGTTTGTGTTTGACAGCTATTTTTATCAGACTACTCACTAATTTGAGGAGAAAATGGAAAAAAGTGAATTTCGTGTGCTTATTAAGCATTATTTCTTGCGAAAAAAAACCATTACCGAGACCAAGGCTAAGCTTGATGAATACTATGGGGACTCTGCACCATCGATTTCAATGGTAAAAAAGTGGTTTACTGAATTTCGTTGTGGCCGTACAAGCACTGAAGATGCCGAACATCCTGGACGCCCAGTTGAGGTCTCTACACCCGAAACAATCGAAAAAATTCACGATATGGTGTTGGCCGACCGAAGATTGAAAGTGCAAGAGATTGTGGAAGCCGTAGGGATCTCGCATGGCTCAGTGGTTTCAATTTTGAATGATCACTTGGGCATGAGAAAGCTTTCCGCAAGATGGGTGCCGCGTTTGCTCACAGTCGACCACAAACACATGTGCAGTTGCCATGGCAAAAAATCCATGAATTGGGCTATGAATTGCTCCCTCATCCACCCTATTCTCCAGATTTGGCTCCGAGGGACTACTTCTTGTTCCCAAACCTGAAGAAATGGCTTGGTGGAAAAAGATTTGACTCCAATGATGAAGTCATCTTGCAAACAAAAGCCTATTTTGAGGACCTCGACAAATCATTTTTTTTGGAAGGGATAAAAAAATTGGAGAAGCGTTGGACAAATTGTATAGAGCTCAAGGGAGATTACGTTGAAAAATAAAATTATTTTTTTATCAAAAAATCTGTGTTTTAATCCAAAAGTCACGGACTTATTGACCCGCCCTCGTATTGGGTCAATAACTTAATTCGTGGGTTTGCTTAGAGATGGCATAACATGTATTATTCCATTGGAACATGCGTTGAAAATCTACTGTCTACTGTCATCTACAATCTACACTCAAATATGTCGAACTTTGTGCCTGAAAAAGTGTTTTTGCGGGGAGTTCTTCTTCATTACTTTAATATCAAGAAAACTGCTACCGAAAGTCATTGTATTTTGGTGGAAGATTATGGTGAACATGCGCTAGCTGAGCGAACGTGCCAAAAGCGGTTTGCACGATTTAAAAGTGGTGATTTTGGCTTGGAAGACGATGAACGTCCTGGGCAGCCAAAAAAGTTTGAAGATGAAGAACTGGAAGCATTACTATATGAAGATTGTTGCCAAACACAAGAAGAGCTCGCAGGATCTTTGGGTGTTACTCCAGCAGCCATTTCAAAACGTTTACAAGCAGCTGGATATATTCAAAAGCAAGGAAATTGGGTTCCACATGAACTCAAGCCGAGAGACGTCGAAAGACGGTTTTGCATGTCCGAAATGCTGCTGGAACGCCACAAAAGGAAGTCATTTTTGCATCGGATTGTTACTGTTGATGAAGAATGGATCCATTACGACAACCCCAAGCGCAAAAAATCATATGTGAAACCCGGCCAACCAGCCAAATCAAAGTCAAAGCCGAATATCCATGGCGCGAAGGTAATGCTCTGTATTTGGTGGGATCAGATGGGTGTGCTGTATTATGAGCTGCTAAAACCGGGTGAAACCATTAATGGACAACGCTACCGAATACAATTAATCTGTTTGAAGAGAGCAGTGGCCGAAAAACGCCCGGAATATGCGACCAGACACGAGGCAATAATTTTCCATCATGACAACGCTCGGCCCCACATACGATAATGTTGAAACGACAAAATGTACAGAGGAAATAATCAGAGAACTAAAAGATAGTCTGCAGAGTTCGTAGTTTTTGAATTCTACGCATTATTTTCTAATAATGTGACAGATCTTTAAGAAAGCTGCACCTAATCTTTTCAAACCACTAAATTTAACTCCAAGTATCTAACATATTTTGGAAAAAATTATCGTGAATCACCTAAAAAATTCCGATGACGATATTGTACCTACGATTTAGTGAGAGGTGCCTTAGTAACACTTCTGTATTTTATAACAGAAAACTTTGCAAAGTTGGACGATGTACGAAAAATATAAAAAATATAAATGACAGCGACTGTAATAAAAATGTCAATGGAGGAATTTCAGGCAGAACAAATCTGTTGGATTTGGCATATTCAACGAAGGTCGTCGGAAAATCCAGTCCAAGATGCGACAGAGGTTCAAGTTCCAGCCGAGGTTCTAAGACGAGGCTGACAAAAAAGAAATAATTGATTCTTATCGAACAATTCGACAAATTATCAGAGAAAATGATTTTATATATTGGGATGACTGCACAAGTTCGTCCCCGTTTTTACCAACCAACTGTAACACTTTGCGTGCAAAGTCCCGTAACTGGTTTGTATTATATAGTATAGTTGCAATACAATCGGCGACATTGTATTAATCACAAATTGCACTGGTTTTTTTCATTTAACATGTTTTGTTATATCAATTTCAATACAAAAAGCTCGACCACATGAATGTGGCATTTCTCTTCTCACATGTAACAATAATGACAGTGAATACGACTACAATAACGTACAGCAAAAGAGGACAAGCAAAACAAGTTGCAGAGTTACAATGCCTGCTTTGCATTTCGTAAAAGTATTGCAAAAGAAACATTTGTTCGGGTTTTCTGAAATCGATTCACGAGCTTTTCCAGGCAAAATCAAGTTCTTTCTATTATAATGGAATCGAAGAGCATGTTAAACGCTGAAAAACAATTGTAATTGTACGTACAATGATTGTTTAATATATTTTTTCAACTTTTCATAACAACTTTTGGCAACAAAAAAATAATACCCGATTGTGAAAGTGGAATTTTCAAATCCTTGCACGATACAATGGTGGCTAGTCAAACACTTCCAAAAAGATTGCGATCGACTTAAAACACAGGTTTAGTACTCGTATTTGAATACTCCAATATATTTAGAAGTGAAAATTTATTTAAGTAGCCATGATGTGAGTAAAAAAAATTCTCGAATTTCAACCACCAAAAATGTGACGCAATTTTAAGCAAACCAACAGAGAGAACGAATTTTGTATTTTGGGTTTCAGCGGACAAAAGCGATTAAGCAGCGCTGCAAAGTAGAATAAAATCTTAAAACTTTATGAGAGTGTGTACGAAATGCTAACTTCGGAAATAATTTTGAGACTTTTCTAAAAACTCAATAAGAAAATGCAAAGGATAAAACCATTCGAAAGATAGTCCAAAGTCACGGTTGAGGCTTTAAAACTAGAACAAGTTCAACAAAAATTGGACCCAATTCTTCCAAAGGAGAAAGCTATAAAGATGACAACTCATTGGTACAGCGGCTGGGGTAGACGCTCGAACTATAGTACAATATATTATCTAAAACAGCAAAAGTTGATATGGTATGGAACATAAATTCTGTCAACATATAACCGGGACTGAGTCATTCAAACGGCCTGCGTTAATGGTTTCGTACAGAAAAAAATGTTCCATATGTTGGTACAGCTATATTCTATTTTGAGTCGGTGTTTGGGGTCCATCTGTCAACTAGTTTGTTGACAGAAGCTAAAGACATTAGTTAACCTCAAGTGCTATCGAAGAAATAGTGAGTTTTTTTGAAACTTTTTGTTGCAACGGAATTTCTTGTTCGGACACCTCTGTAATATGGAGAACAAGAGCATTTGAGTGATACAGTTGTTGAAAACTTTTCTCATCCGCGGCGGTAATTGTTCGATATTCGTGTTCACTCGAAATTTATTTAGGTCAAAACTTTTTGACCAAAAACGCTATCCATATTATCGAGGAAGCAATTTATCTGTAGTAGTGATGGAAGTAAGTGATAGGACTTTATCAGTTTAGACTTGATAAGTTCGATATCGATCAAATGTTCAACTTCGATACCGAGCTCATATTTGTATATTTATCAATTTTTTGTTACTAGTTTTGGTAAAAAAAAAAAGGAAAAAAAAAATGGGTTCATCGATCTATTCAGTGCTTTTAGTGATTTTAGTGGTAAACGAAGAGAAAAACAAAACATACACCGTTGATAAAAGAAAACATGAACTAGTTGTCAAACGCTAATTGTTAGCAAATAGAATATAACGACTAAAAGTATAGAGTTCTCCCACCACAATTTATTAGTTTTATCTTCTATTCTTATCACATGTACCGGAAGAATAGGCTTTATCAGAGTGGATGAATATGTCCTTGGTTGCCTCCACAGAAAAGTTATTTGAACAAAATCAAGGCCTATATATAAAAATTGAATTTAGAGATACAATGTTTACCTGTACGAGATACACTGTTCATAGATAGATAGACTAATCTCTTAGAAATGACCAGGTAATTTAAATTAAAAAAAAAAGCCCCGATTGACGTGATCCCGACTATTTAGGAAAAAATTGGATCTGCCAAGAATAAATCGAAAGTTAACCTGTATTCCAAACTAGTTGACTGATTGGAAATGATTTCCGAGACCATACTTGCAGAAAAAGATGCCTATATTGAACTCACGTTCGCCTAAATCAGTTCTTGACCTAAAAATAAGTTAAAAATTACTAAAAACCAATTTGTTCTGTGTAGAGATGATTGAGATGACTGATAAGATGCACTTAACTTTTACAGCCACTTTGTTGGATATCAAATTTTATGATTAAATTGTTAAAAAAAAAAAAATCTATTTTGCACTACAATACACAGTAATCCCCCTCTGTTATACTTATAAGAGGTTTTCGACCTCCGTTGCCCATACTCGTAAATCAAACCATTCTCATTGCTCACACAATCTGACAAAACTGACAGACATCCTCGGCTAAAGGTAATAAAATGCAAATTTAACGAAGCATTTAATTTGAAAATCTAAATTGAGTTTCATTTATTTAGTCTAAATCTAATTGAGTAGTTGGATGTCTCCGTCTCTAATCAACCTGACCTCGGTTCGAGGGATTGTATTCTTCTTTTTTTTTCCACTTTTACCCCTACAAAACACTGATTGCAAATATGTCCAAACTGAATCTATAGTTAAAACCGTAAAATAACTTTGGATTTTGCAAAACGTTATACATTGTTGTATGCCGTGACATGTGTAGTTTAGATAGATAGCATATATGTAGGTAAATTGATCAATGTGGCAGACATCTGGATACAATCAAGCAAAGAGAAGTACTGTGCGTTTTAAAAAGTCACACAACTGCAGATATCTTTATCCGTAAAAGTATTGTGTATCCTCTAGAGGGGATTTACAAACTTAAAATTTTTTTTTCTCCATTCAAGTGGTTTATTTTGTCAGTCAGTCATTTAGTCAGTGAGTTGTTGTGATATCATTTGAGTTAATTGGATCAGGAGAAACTATTTCTGGTTTTCATTAAAAAAAACAATCAGTATTGTTATTCGTAGACTGTTGCTGGATTGCTGAACCTATCTTGTTTGAATTCATTCGCGAAAGGACGCACACTTCAATCCGCCTCTGATTGTGATGGGGGTCTATTGCTGCGTTCGTTTGGGGCATGTAAAAGAAGATAGATAATTTGTTGCCAAGTGCATTTGATTGAAACAATTCAACAGCAGCAATGTTGTACTGCAGATTTGTAGTAAAGTAGAAATTAAGACTTGTAAACATGGCATTTAATTAAAAAGTAATTACTTTTAGCTGGTTCTTGAATGCAGACGTCTGTTTGAGTAATAAAAGGAGAATTTTACATTTTTATAAAGAGAGAGAGAAATTGTTTATTCTTGAAAACATAGTAACATGTATTAAAATCTTTTGCAATATGTTAATGGATGATGAAAAAATCGCCAAGTTGAGTAATTAGGGTTAATTGGTTATTTATGGAAATGTTGAACATTTTTAAGGGCTGAAGGTAATACGAATTTATTCTTCACTGAACACTTAACTCTTATTAGCAAAGCATAGTGTACTTTTTGTTGGCTTATTGTTTCCAAGTTTTTCTCACAAAAATGAATCTTTTTAATCAGATTTTGAAAATCATCCGTATTTTTAAGCCGTAATCAAAAGTAAAGAAAACCCAAATTAAAATGGTAAAATTCGATTCCTTTTATATTGGACAACGTACTGATGACGGTTACAGAAGATATCATTTTCGATAATAAAGTTCCTGTACCATCACCTCAAAATAAAAAACACAAATTATTTATTTTCTACTTCAGTTGTGCATCTTGATTTTTACAATAAAATAAAAAATTGCCATGGAGTTTGCCTTACATTCTTTTTCGTGAACAAAAGAACTTTTGTTAGACAATCGCTATTTCAACCTAAGAAGTGATCTTTATAATTCTCACTAGTCTACTCATTCGATTTTAGTGGATGATTTGGGCATGAAATTACCAAAAGAGCTGAATTTCTTTTACAAAAACAGTACAGTGAGCAGATCTCTTTAGACATGCTTTATTTTACATTCGTAAAACGTATCATTAAAGGTGACGAGACATGGGTATATGAGTTTTACATGCGAACCAGGCAAAGATCATCAGAACGGAGGACAAAAGTCAAGGGTATGCTCATTATTTTCTTTGTCATTCGGAGTTTGTTACATCGCAAAATCGTACTGGAAAGACAGACGGATGATAAAGCATACTATTTGGCTGTATTGAAGCGTTTGCTTCAGAAAGGGCAAAATTTATGGAAGAAAACCTCGTGCATAGAGCGAAAATCCCTAAAACTTATTTTATGTTATCGACCAGTAACCGTATTCACTAGATCTGGCCCATAAGACTTCTTTTTGTTCTTCAAGTTGAAATTACCACTCCATGGTATCCGTTTTGACTCGAATGAAACCAAAAGACAAAATTCTTGAAAAAAGCTAAAGGCTTATTGAAATTGCTTATAGAAAGTTTTAGAAAAATGAAAAAATCGATGGCATGTGTGTTGCATCAAATGCGACTTATTTTGAAGACGACAAAATAAATGTTGATTAAATAATCACAATTGAATGTTTAATTTAGCAATAACTACTCACAGTAATTTTTTGGCACTGTAGCGCAGTCAGTACAGGTAAACTACAATTTCAAAGGCAACCGGAAAATCATAACTACAATATGAAGGCTTACAAAGACTAGTGTGTACTAGTTTATTTTAGACAAAAGTCGAGTATATTTTTCATTAAATAATTTAACTAGATGCTTTTTAGCAAAGAACGCCTTAGTTATTTACCACAGTGGTCGACTAAGGTTAGGGAGGATATAAATAGAGATACCGATTTACGTTGGTCTTGAATGTTTGAAGGTTATAATGCCTAGGGAATGAAGGGCTCGGAAGGGCATTCACGATATTTCAGGGTACGTCCGAAATTGGGCTTGAGGGTGTACTGACGGAATGCTACTGGCAATTTCGGCGGAGCACTGATGGTGAAAAAAGCGATAGAACAAGGTGAGGAAGGAGACATTACGTCGGTAGTCGAGGGTGTCAATCGACTGTGTAATATAAGCATCACCTATAAGTTTCAACGCGTGATTTTGAATCCTATCCAGTAGCTACAAAGAAGTCTTAGGAGCATCTGACCAGATGTGAGTCTTATACTCCAGTTTTGGGCGGATGAAAGCTTTGCATATTGAAGCCAAATCATGGGGGTGAAATATTTCTTACATCGCTTGAGGAAACCTAGACATTTTGTAGCATTCTTGGCGACTTTGAATATGTGGTCATTCCAACTTAAGTTGTCATTGACAGACATACCGAGAAGGGAAAGTTTTTCGGTTTCGACGATGCATGGATAATGGCTGGGTATTTGAATTTTGCTTAAGCGACAGCAGACACCATTGTGTTTTGGAAGCATTAAGTTCCACTCTGTTGTTAGTTCCCCAATTGGTAATGCTGTTAATATCAGAATTAAATGAGCTTAACATATGCTGCCGCTGTTGTTTTTCAGTGCTTTCCTAGTCTATGAATACATACAACTTGCACCACACTTTCAGACAAATAAACATTAACAAACTATTGATGCTGTCATACATATAGGGGCACATATATCACTTTTATCTTCAAAGTCCTACTAAAAGCGTTAACGATTAAATGTGGAAGTTAAAGTTTTTTTTTAAAACAAAATTATCAGTTTGGTTCTACTCTGGCTCAAACATATGTACATAGGAAACCACCAGACAAATAAAGAGTATATTTAAGTCAATATAAAATTCATTAATTTACTTTAATCTTCATGTTGTATGTTCAACAGGATCTGGTAATAATAACCCGACACCTGAGGACATCTGTTGTTGCAGATAACTCCTAATTAAATCCTATCCCCACAGCTTTCTAATTGAAATGAACTACAAATATGCCATCCCTGAATATTTCTCCACACAAGAATTGCGAAATACAAAACAGTGAAGCTACACTACGAGTATGTTTCTCTTTCTGTTGTTATTGTCATTTTGAATGTTTTGCCTCATTAACTTATATTAGGGGGCGTATACGCACTTGTGATATCCGTTTACCACACTTTTCTGTTCTCATTTTTATTATTACTCACTAATGGTATGACATGATATCTTACTTTAGACTCAAAAGTATCATATACAAACAATACTCGTATGTATCTGCATGTTATATGTTTCTTTACAAACAGATGTGCATACGTATATGTATTTACAATAAAAAAAAATAATACAACTGATTAAAGGAGAAACGAAAAAACATTTGCCCATTATAAAATAAAATGAGAAAAACTCTTGTAACACATGTACCTATGAAGCCTGAATCCACCCTCCCTTTGAGTAGTGAATAACCCAGGAGAAAGAATACAGGAATAACAAACAAAAAAACATACATACGAGTACATACCGCCAATTCATGTGCGAATCGCGATTTTCAAGGTTAATTCTAGCAGATAACATACCATATGTACGTTCATCCAACCATCCATTTAGCTACCATCCCCAGAGGGCAAACATTCGTTATTAAAAGTGAAGTAACTACTAAAGGCACCCTAACATAAGTCGTTGTCTGCTTACAAAAAAAAAGGAAGCATCTAAATAAAAAAAAATGAAAAGATAATAGAAATAAAACAACAAAAAAAATTTAGCTTAAGGACTGAATTCCTAAACAAGGTGCGCTCGTTGTTTTCCTTATTCTTGTGCAAAGTCGGGGGTTCTAAAACGTAAATACGCTGCTGTGACGTACTCGAACTTAGCGCATTCATGACTTCTTTGATAAAGCGCTCAATGTAAACAGATGTACCTATAAATTAAAATTTTATTCACAATAAAACATTGTTGTGGCACATACTTTGAGAGCCGAGTTTTTGCTTTCCAATTTGAAGGGTCAAATGTCAACAAATACATACGTAGTAAATATGACACTTGTAAAGGGTGGGTACATCTGATTTCCATATTTTTCCACGATTGTTGCTTTATTTAAAAGAGCAAAGTTTTCATTCAAATGAAGAGAAGGCCACACTGCAACCTGCAACCAATTTTTGCAAAGCTCTTTCAATGGTTTCGATCCTTATTCCACGAGTAGCTTGTTCTTGTGTACCTGAACCTTTTTTGAATTGTTCGCATAGCACGGATCTTCAATGGCACCCCACAAAAAGAAAGAACAACTGCGGAAAATCGTGACATCACCAAAACTACTGATAACACAATTATTGAACTTGGTCTCCAAAAAATCGATTTAATAATCGGGCTAGTGTGGCACATAGCCTCAACTTGTTGGAACCATGGCTCGCCCAATTTAAAATCATCAATTTCTGGCTCTAATCCGTCTTTAGCAGATTTTTGTTTGTCACTCTTGAAACACATTCTCTTCTCAAAAGTAAAAACACACCTGAAAGGTCCGAAATTAGAATCGATTGAGAAGACCGAGAACCCTTATCCAAGGATGTGAAGAAATTGAAAACTCAAGCAAAGCAGTACTTGAATTTGAAAGTCAAAACTCATACCAATCGCTTTGATTTTGTATTAGCCTTAGAAAATTATCTAACAAAATTTATGGCATAATACAACTAAGGCATGGACTTTTTTTCAGAACACATGCGTTGATCAGTAAAAAATTCTATCATACTATAGTGTGCATTCTTTTTCCGAGATGTTAATCTTTCGGAATATTTAGAATCTTCGCTTTAGGGATTATGAGTCATTTCTGTGAAATATCTGAAGTAAAAGACAGACCAATAATTGGTCGATTGCGAGTCTTTCGTAGAGGTGCAGTTGTAAAAATAACGAATGAAAGAATTTACAAAGATACCTTCCAGATATTTTAATGAAAGCCTATCATGGTACAATTTATGTTACGCCATCTTTGGAAGCATTTTTCGCTTCCACATTCAACGAGGCTATCATAGCATTCGCGTCCAATTTCTCATCTTTGTAGGTGTCACATCCATCCATTCCTGCGAAAGCAAGATGTGCTGGAGGATAACGTGAAAGGCTTAACAACGTTGAAACCATGCAAGCCTAGATCGGCCCACACTTCGAACTATCGGGTTTTCCAATAAAGACTTGACAACTTTGATGATTAGTGAAAGAGTGCGTTCACAAATTAAATTCAAACTGTCACTGTCAATTTATTCAGTAAACTCAACATTTTCATCATGGTAAAGTACACGAACGAGCAACGTCTGCAAATTATAAAAAATTTTCTACCGAAATTCGGAGTCGGTGACAGCAACTTTAAGAGCGTTAATTCCTATTTTCTGTCGTAATTCTCGCCCTTGTAGATAGGTAATAACAAGTTTAGTGCAAAAATTTGAGTTTACATATTCGTTGTGTGATATTGCCGTGTCAGTGAGACAACGGTTTGGTCGAAGTGTCGAAAATATCGCTGCCGTTCAGGCGTCCGTAGCAAACGATCCAAATCAGTCGATTCACCGGCGTATTTTGCGTATGGATCTTGGTTTACACCTATACAAGATCAAGCTGACTCAAGAATTGAAGCCGATGGACCATTTGAAGTGACGTACGTTGTCCGATTGGGTTCCGGAGAAGATGCGCCAAGATGGCGAATTTCATCGCAAAATCATCTTCAGTGACGAAGCTCATTTTTGGCTCAATGGGTTCGTGAATAAGCAAAATATGGGGGGGCTACGTGAAGTCATTGGTTTATGTCAACAAGCCGACGACGTTGGAAGAGCTCAGAGCCAACATTGAACGTGAAATAGCGGCCGTTTCGGCCGAAATGTGTGGCAGAGTTCCATTCATAAATGTTTTGATTGTACTTCAAGCCGATAATAAAGTTTTTGAAATATCCTAAATGGTTTGCGTTTTATTCAAAAAAAAAAAGTTGTGAAGTCCTTATTGAAAAACCCTTTACATTAAAACAGTTTATGAGTATTCTTAAACAAAAATATAATAACCTTTAAATCCGTCGGGTATATTTTTCTAATCTGGCAATACTCGTAGATGAAAGAGCATCATGCAAGTGATCTTTCTATGCCGCGTACCATAATTTTTTACTAATTCGGGGCTCGAATTAACCAACGAGCTTGCACTTCTACATATACACATACATACATATGTATATACATGATGACGCAGCATATAAAATTGTATTTTTTTTTCCTTTTCCGCGTCTAAATAGCCAATTTCATTTTTTTCGTATGCGATGACGCACGACCAAAGTCAAGTCGACATCGTAGGGATATACAGAATTTTTGTGCACCACATGTTAAACCAACACTTGTTCTCATTGAAATTGGTTTTTTTTTTTTTTTTTTTTTTGAAATGTCGGTTTCTCTGTATTTTTAATGGAAAGTCGTTCCTTATCGCTCGATACAGTTTTGTTTTGATTTGGTTTTTTTTTTTATTTATTTATTATCACTGGGCAACGTGAGATATGTTCCTATTTTTTTTTTAACCCAATCAATACATAGGGTGGTGTCTAGAACAACAAAATTTTGATTGATGGCTATATGGAAGATAGTTTACTTTGAAAACTGTCGTTCAACTGAAGCGACAGATATTGAATATTTTTACGATTCAGATTCACATACAACTCCTACAGTGATAAATATTGGAAGGTTTTACCAAAATTGTTTACGCTTGCCTAACTAAATTGAATATTGGTATATAGCAAGCTATAAAACTATAACACTGACCCCAATACATACATGTGTAAGGAAAAAAGAATTGCTGTAAAAATTGTAAATGGTTTAAATTAATTGAAGTAATTTAAAAGCATTTTTGTATTACTAAAAAAAGAAAAATAAATTGCGCAAGAGCACAATGATTATGGCAGTTTATTGATTGTTGGACTTGGTTGTAAAAACATATGCACAATTGTGTCAGTAGACTTGCCATTAAATCGTTTAAACTGACCGTTAAAAAATCACAAACAATTTTTTTTAAAATGATTTTAATAACAATTTTATTTAGTTAAAATAATTTTTATAGTTGACGGTGTCCAACAAGAAAAATTTAGAAGTAGACTTTCTTTGGAAAGGGTGTGACTAATAAAATAACTAGAGCCACCCGTATACTACAATTTTACTCTCGACTTTCTATATTGGTTGCTATCTATTATTTTTCGAATTAAACCAGCCACTTACATTTTCAAGTGCTGCAATGATTTTTTATTTTTTTTTACATTTTTCGCAAAGAAAGTGCATTGTGCAAAAAGTGAAAAGTTGTCTTTAGTAAATGGGGCCAATTGAACTTTGAAGAAAATACATTTTATTGGAAGAACTCAGAAGATAAAATGTAAGATTGTTTGATGTAGTTATTTTTAAATTAACGATAATAAAATTCACTGCCGAGCCCATTCGTGTTTATAAAGAGTTCACAAGTATTACCATGCTCCAATCAATGTCTTTGGTTACTCAAGAAGCCGTAAAATGATTCTAAGATTTTTCACGTGTAATAACTATGCTGAAATCGATAGAGTAAATTTGTGAAAATATTTTAATTTAATAAAAAAAATTAATTAAATCTGAAGACTGAAACATACTTTAATGGTATACTCATAGTACAGAGAGCGTAACAGATCCCGAACCCGTCTTTCCATGTATTTAAATGAAACCTAAAGTCAAGATCTACGCAAGCACTGCTGGATAAACTTGAATGCAAAATTTTGAATCAAACATCGCACAATACGAATATCTCGGCGAAAAAATTACTCCAGTGAAAAGCGGCGTCAAAAGGAATATAGATGTTAACTTTATTTAAACAAATAATATATATCCGGACAATTGATCATTAGCCAGGATGTTGAAATAGAAATTGTGGCAAAATTGGCCTTCTGGAGTGAAGCAGATTCCTCAAAAAAAAAGTCTGAAGCTCTCTAAACATCCAATGGCGAGCGACACCTCACATTTGCAAAAAAGGACTGAAAGGCCTAATAATAAATAAGAATTTACCCTCAATCGAGGCCATATAGACATGGTACTACAAAGATAGGGCTCTGAAATTTGGTTAGAAGGTAAAAAGGTAAGAATCTTGCAAAGAAATAAGCAATTATAAGTATTAGAAGAGGCACATCATTTTTAAAAAGTCGTTTTTGGCTATGAAAATCAACATTTCAAGTAAACCGTTCAACAGTTCCATTCCCAAAATCAATTATTTTTGGATAGCGTGGTCAGACCAATAAGCACGCTGGCGCTTATAATCGATACAGAAGAAGAGGAACCTTCTTAACTGCGGTAACTTTATAGGTACCAGTACCTCAACTACAAAAACCCTACCCAAGGTACAGCAGAATTCGGAGGAATTATCTGTTTGGGGGGATACAAAAACGAAGATCTTGGCAGTAAGGTCTCAATTCAATCCTTTAGAGGGCTAGGGCATATTGAACGGTTTTATAGCAACTAGAGAAAATTTGATAAAATTTGTTAATCGAAAATCGTATATCCAAAAAGAAACAGAACACAATATACTCCGGGAGAAATGCTCATATTTCAGATAATGTGACCATGTAAAATTATGTGGGTATCTACCTTAACTTTTTCGTCTTTCGATATACTCGTACCAGTAAAAAGAAAAAAAAATTCATTTAAAACTTACAAATTTTGTATTATCCACAGCATAAAATGGGTAATCCGAAATCCAATTTCATGTTCAAAGTATTCATACGTACCTATAAAGAAAAGAGAAAGAAAAAACAAGCCGTTATTACAATTTTTCAACATAAATGCCCAACCCAAATACCCAACAATTTGTAAAGTTAAAAAAGTATTTTTTTTTTTCATTTCATTTCCAGGACTATGAGTACTTTGATTACACCTGAATTGACCTATTTTAAAGTTCTCTCCTATTTAATTTAGACCATGCATTAATTGCTTGTAAAATAAAAGGCTTGTTCAAGTTTGATTTACACAAAGGTACAACAAGAGGAGAGCGAAACAATTCACCCCCATTTCTACCCACCCACAAATGGCTTTTATCCTTTTCTGTATACACAAGTATGAACGTACCACCATTTGTATTGGTATAATGAAACATATGTATAGCAAGTACATATAAATACTTGTATCTATACAGTGTAATTTTCTGGCTTAATTGGCATACCCAACAGCACAGAAAAATACCGCCGCATGTTAAGGATCTCTTTTATAAACTCAAATTTAAACTGGGACTAGGTAAACAGCACGGCTCATGATTTCGAAGTTGTTGAATTTTATAAATGAAAAAGAGAGCATGTTTAGTTTTTGGATCTACATATAGTTTTACTCAAAGAGATTTAAAAATAAAAGTAAATTGCTGTTGTTCGCAACTTTTGATATAATTGCAAGGTGGTAGATACTTTTTTTTATCGTTTTCTATATTTTTCCATTATAATGTTTTATTTGAGTTTAAAAATTTTATATAAAAAATGCTGCTGGCAACGATGTCATATTTACACTGACAATAAAAAGTATGAGTTCTTGTCTAGAAAGAAAAAAAAACAAACTGTTTGTCTATCTCCTAATGGATTTGAACATTATTTTTATTAACTCACAGAAAAGCATACAAACCTCTCTAAATTTTTTTATTTGAAATTCCAAAGAATCTGAAGAAAACGTGAGAACTTCCACACGTTCAACACAAATATGTTTGTCAACAAATTGAGGGAAATAAATACAAATAAAAAGCATTTTCTTCTTTTTTCTTTTTTTTTCTAATGGAACGTTGGATACTTCAAAAAATGTTTACACACATATTAAATATTTTATATAAGTAGAACTAAATTAATTATACAATATTATTTCTTCGAAAAAAATAATAAAGCTGGCAATTATCCAAATTTTTAATAAAACTAATAAATTTTGTAACGTCAGATATAAGGAAAAAGTTGACACACTTTCTGCGTCTTACTTTTTTTAGAATTCTTATTTTTTTTTACCACGTTTCATACCACGTAGTAAATGTATAAATTATTCTTAAATTTAAATATTTTCAGCAAAGTCTGTTTGCAGCGCACGTGCAATTATTGTCAGGTATCGAGAAGTATTGAAAGGAGGTTGTTGGAAATGTATAGGATCCCACCGATTTAATAAGATCGAATGTTATATAATTCTTTGGATCTATGTATTACTACAGTGAATAGGCATTATTTTTCTATAAGAAAAATATAAATTCAAATTAAAATTCACGAGAGATCAATCTCATGAGATCACAACACGTATGCGTCGTGTCACAATAATATGGTATTTTTGATCAGTATTGTTTGACATTTCATGACTAAGTCCGACGCTTACTTAATTTTAGGTGGCGCTACAGTCCGGGGTGGACCTGGGCCTCAATCAACAAACATCTCCAGCTAGCTCGATCTTTTGCTAGCCCCCTCTAGTTTCGCACACTTAGTTGGCTGAGGCCCCCTTCCACTTGCATGCGACACCAAAGTCTAGGTCAGACTCTACTGGTCTGTTCCACGCAGGCGGATTCAAAGACCATCCGCTCTACATGACCCAGCCAATCTCAGTCATTGGATCTTTACTTTTCTGGCTAGGTAGATGTCGCTGTACAGTCCATACAGTTCGTCGTTGTGTCTCTTCCTGCACTCACCGTCAATGCAGACGGGACCGAAAATCACTCGAAGAATTTTCCTCTCAACGCAGCCAAAAGCACCCTCAACCATATTGAATTATGTCCATGCCTCTGCGGCATAGAGCAGGACTGGGATTAATTAAGTCTCGCAAAGGGCAACTTTTGATGTTCGACACAGCGTCTACAAATTATTCAGCTGTATTACGAAAATCAGCGTTCTACAAAGAATGTGATTCATGTACTTAAGTAAACTTAACTTATGATCCAAATAAATTTAAATCGAATTTTCATTATTGGATTATACTCGTACGCTACCAAATAGACCCCATCTAGGATTTAGTGAAAAAAATATAGCGACGGTAGCGAAGAGTGTACGCGATGACCCTGATGAATCGGGCGTTCCCAACAGCTTGGCTTATCCTTTGCAAAAACTTGGCATTTTTACGTAAGAAACTGAAGCCAGCCGACCTTTCGAATCGCCCCCGTTTCAGTCGCTGGGCTTTTGAAAAGCTTTAAGAAGATCCACTGTTTTCGACCAAAATATCGTTCAGCGATAAGTCCAATTTCTAGCTCAATGGCCCCATCAATAAGCAAAATTGCCGTATTTGAGGTGCGAAGCTGCCATTACACCAAAACCAAACAATCGAATGTTTTTTTATTCTTTGAAAATAAAAGGATCACCCTTTATCTAACCAAAACCTTCCTGAATATTGGCCTTAAGGACTTACTACTTTGTATATCAGCAAAGACCAATGACTTTACATAGTCCTACAAATTGGATAGTCTTCCCCATCTCACAACATAATGTTGTCGTTAAATCGAGTTCTCAGTAAACCAATGGTTTCATGTATGGCACATAGGCCTGTTCTGATGGAATAGCTCAAATCAATGTCCATATTTTCCAAGAGATTATCATTGATGGTTTAACGTGGTAACGTGGCTATTTATTCTTACGAAAACTCCAGCCTCGTCTCAAAAAAATAAGGATCAATGATGAAAGCGTGAAGATCACACTAAACAGCGCACTTTATGGGTGTAATTGAACCTTATACGAGTAAGCCACTTGGCTCATAAATCCACAACTGGATCTCGTACCAAAAGAACATTTTTCGATCGTCGGTTGACTTCATAAGCCCAATCCTTGAATTTTTATTGCAACACATGATTTTGTGGATTGGCGGACAGATTCCAAACTGTTGCTATCGTTTTACTATATACTTTTACTAAAAGCAGCTACTGCGAGTTGTTGGCTTGGCATCATGTACAGCGTATTTGGTACGACATTTAGATAATCACATAATCTTCTATAAAATTCGCATATTGAAATCAGATTTTTAAAATAATTTTGAGTGATATGGAAACGTTGAACCTGTTCATAATGATTCGTCAAACATCAAAGAATGGTATTTTTAACGACCTTGAGGATCAAAAATTGCTTTTCCTAAAACAACCTAGGACATTATTATCCTTGAGAAAGTCCATGCATCATAGCTAGATTATCATGGTCTATTACAAGTAAAAAATCACTTAAGTTGATTGAATAAGAGCTTAACTACATCAAAACTATTGTTCAGTTAATTTCATCGTTGGTGTTGTGTGATCAGCATTGAACCGTATATGAAGTCCCTTACATTACAACTGCCTGAAGTAGCGATTTGTCAGAGGCAAATATCCTTTTTTTCAGTATTTAGCATGTAGCATATACTTCGTTTTGTATTCTGTTTCATATGCTACTGATATCAGGATGCGCCTTTCCAATAACGATCGCATCATTGGAAAATGCGAGAGATTTAAAGGTCTACTTGCCCGTAGTTCCTGCATAATCGGATGAGATTGGCAAGGATTCCGAAATTATAAATTCACCAATGTAGCTTATACGTTCCGATTTGAGTTCTGTTTTTTTTTTTTGTTAAGTTGGTACATCTGTTGTTGATATCCCCACTAAATCTTAGCGTCATAGCTTGAAATTTGCAAAAGTTACGTTGCCAAGAGTACATCTATTTCTGTTTTACGGAACAATGGGAGAGCCACAGTGGAGTGGTTATTCCGGGAACCTTTTGATCATTTTTTTTTTTTTTTTAAAATCCTGTCTATAACTAATATCCTATGGACACTTTTAAGTAATAAGCAGAGTTTACCTGTCACTTTCAACAAAGAGTCGATCGTGTCGCAATTGTTGACTTCGATTTTCATACGTTTTCTTTGAAAGTTGTGTTTAAGATGTTTTCGGAATTTGTTAGAGTGAAAAAAAAAATAAATAAAATAAATAAAAATAAAGACAGACCTTCGTTGAACATGTTGCATACATTGTGTTACTAATTGTAAAAAAAAAAAAATTCTTTTATAAATTTTCTACAAAGTTTGCAGCAACAAATCCAGCATTCGCTACCACAATTTATGCAAAGAGTACAAGATGTATCTTATTAGATAAAATTAACGTGTCTATACTACTTCTTAGGAACGAAACTTTTCCTACATCTTTAGTTAGCTATAAACATATGGTATGTATTCGTATTTACTCATTTCATAAGATCCTCCTCTAAATCTATATTTTTTTCTTTCGAATTGACACAAGAAAAAAATTAAAAAAAAAGGTAAAAATATCTAATTTACACAAAACAAAAGAGAAGAAATTCGATAAACGATTTTTTTTTCAAAGAAACTAAGAAGATAAAAAAGAACAACGAGAAATTGGTGAATATAATTTTTTGAAACATACAAAAGACCGTTGACCTCCATCGCAGAGAAAAGTACTTAACAAATCCAAGACACAAATACTAAAGCGAGGAGAAAGAAAAAATAGAAATATAAGAATATATATATATTTTTATACAAACTGCGATTGACAAACCAGACAGATACAGATATCGATGACATGGTTACGATTATAGTATTTAAAGTTCGATTTTAATTTTTTTTTTAACTGGTTTCAAGGAGTTCGTAGTTTTGTGAAAGTTTTTTATACAATTTATGAAATTGTACTTTTTTTTTTTTATAGCCCAACCTGATGATACTATATATTCAATACTCTCCATCTGGATAGGCATTTTGTACTTTACAAAAAAAAAAAAAGGCAGCCGATTTTTATGGAAACAATCATCCTGTCAACAATTTCCAAAACGTACTAGGAAAAACTAAATACGATTGCATACGTAGTTTTGTTGTTTTGAAATTAATTCTCTTGCTTACATGTATCTGTCAACGATGACATATAACAAATGTCACGTTTCTTTCTTCAACAAGTTGCTGTCAACTGTTGTTGTGCTCAGACGTCCGTTGCTATTTCTTTTTAAATGAAATATTGTGCAATGTCAGTTGAAGCGTTTCCGGTACGTTACTGGGATCTACAATTAGAAACTATTACACATTGATAGTTTTTGAGAACAGCACTCAGAAATGGCTGATTTTTTTTTTGTCTTAAAAACGTATGATCCATGTTTGTAGAACGTCAGAGATATGTACTACTGTGATCAAAAAATAAGGTATATTTCATCGACTTCAAAGTGTTTCTCTCCCGATATAATACACTTATGCTAACGGTTTTTACAATCCTCGAAACAATTGTTTAAGTCAATTAATGGAATAGCCTTAAAGGCGCGAGGTGATTCGATTTTCATCTCTTTAATCTAGTCAAAACGGAGTCCCCGTAGTGGACCCTCTTCCGCTTAGGGAATGGCCAGAAGTCACATGATTCTTAATCAGAGGAATACAGTGGTTGCAAAACGATATGAGTTAAATTGTTGGCGAAAGATTGACGCTCTTTTTCCAAAAAAAATTTAGTGTTGACTTTGTTCAGGCACAAAATAAAAGAGTCATCCAAATAAAACGATAACAGTATCAGCGAATGGTCTAACTTCAATCAATGATTTTTGAGCACCATATCTTAGATTTCCTTGACCTGTTTTTCATCAGTGGATGTTGATGCCTGTCTAAGGCGACCTTTGTCTTCAACGCTTTCTCTGCCTTCTTTGAATTGTTTTGTACCATTTGTAAACGTTTTCTTGTGACATAACTTGATCACAAAAGGCTTTCTACAGAAACGACAACAGAAATTTCATTCCGCAAGCACAATTCATTGCAACTTCCTTTGTCAACAAAAACAGTCGAGTTCCATTCATAAATGTTTTGATTGTACCTTCAAGCCGATAATAAAGTTTTTGAAATATCGCAAATAATTTGCGTTTTATTTAAAAAAAAAAAGTTCTCGAGTCCTTATTGGAAAATCCTTTATCAAAACCTTCGCTTTACATTTTGTTTATTACTAGGATGTCATTTGTTCTCTTTTTGGAGGAATCTATTTTTTAACATATCTTAAACCAGTTTGTCTATTCAAGCAAGATCATACTAGTTACTTTTAAAGGTTAGGCTTTATCTGGATGACAAGCACCTACGGAAGGTTTGGGGGTAAAAATGAAGACTGACTAGTTCGAGACTAATTCGAACACTCATATTTTTTAATTGGAACTGAAAACTCTGATTCCCTCATCTCTCATCTAATATTTTCTACTGCTTAAAGGATTCGAAACGACAATCTTAAAAGATTTATTGGTTTTTGTTGGTATGAATTCCGACTATGTAAAGGGTGTTGCCTTTGATTCATTCCGTTTCAATGCAAGTTGGTATATGTTCAAAAGGCGTGTTATTAAGGCTACTTTTCGATTATAAAAATTGTTCTATTTTCTTCATTGACTCAAGTACACCGTGGTGGAACTGATTGATCTAAAAATTAAGGTTGGAATAGCTTTGGGTATAATGAATACCACATTAACTGCAAGAGTCAGACAGAACTAAGCAATAATGCATCAAATTTGAGTAACAGCAAGTTGAAAAATATAAAAATGCGAGTATTGCTAAAAACCACCTATCTCGTACATACGACTGAAATAAGATTGATTGCATAAAATCACAAATTTACAATTGAATGTTAAACCGTCACCATATAACACAAAACAGAATCGGAAACTATAATTACACGCAACAAGCAAATCAAATTAACTTACTTTCATACAACTTTACAAAATGTATTCCTTTTTTTTTTAACATGTAATGAAGTTAATTCGAGACGATTATGGTCAATTAAATCGGTAGTAATTTTTTTTTTTTTGAACACGTGACATTTGACGAAAATGAACACGTCAGCTGTATACAGACTTTTTAGAGAAAAAAAAAAAAAACACGTTCAACAATGCAACTCACCTTGTTAACCATCTACATTTGAATTTCTCCTCATGTCAGGTTTTTGATCACCTCCTGCTGGATTCGATTCGATTGGCGGTATTTTCTAAATGAGGACACTAAACTCTCAAAATCAATTCAAACCTTATTTTACTCAATTTGAAATTCAAATTAATCTCACGAACTTCTAGTTTTAATTAGCACCATCAGCTGGTGAAGGCATATTCATGGATAATCATTATTTGCCGCCAAAAATCTTTCGGACATTTCTGGCGCAAAAAAAATTCATTAACGCGGAAATCAATATCAACAAAAGCCACAAAGCAAAGATACTCATGTCTTCTTCATTTCATCTTAGCATCTTCTTCTTCGTTATATTTGACGGTTTTATTTTTTTCTGTGTTAAACAAAGGAGAACATTTATGTGGTGGTAGCTTCATATCACCATATCCAGCCATGCTAATGAATAAAGAAATGACCCAAACGAATATATATATAAAAAAAAAACAAAAAAAAAAAACGGAATAAATAACAAAGATGGCGGGAAAAAATTGTAGTAATCATAAGAATAAAGAAAAGAGTTAAATAAAAGAAAATCTCAAAAAGAGGAGAAGTCAATGACACCGTTCTCCGTCGCCGTCAAGTAGTCGTGTAACAATGGGCGGAAAGAGGCGGTACATGTAGTCGCACCAAACTAACAACACTACCACTAACACTGCCATCGTCAAGAACTAGCAACAATAAAGTTTCCATGAAGCACAGAGCTTGAAGAGACATGCAAACACAAATTCCGCGTCCGGAAATTGTGAGTGCATATGGAAAAAAGAAAATAAAAATTCAAAATGCCGACTATACTTCTTGTGGGCCGAAAACGAGGCTGGAGGAGGCAAACTGCAGGGAAGACAAGCAACATTTTGCAGCCCAATATGGAGGCGGTAAAACAATCAACCGACTTTCGTTTGTTCATACCGATTGCAAGAAAAGACAGTAGGCCCCAATTCAGCCATCCTCCCTCGCCTCATGCTTCTCTTGCTCCTTCCTGTCAGCGGTGGTGTAGTAATTGGGCATACATATTTCTATATGCACTTGCAATATGCCTGATTGGTATGTAAGCTAGTGTGCTGCAATGTTGCAATAAAATGCAACATCTATGGCACGAAATCGCAGAAGAAGAAACAAAAAAAAACACATTTTTTTAGGGCGAGGCGAGGTGTTCATATGTAGTGTACGGATACAATGTACAGTGAGTCAATTACTACTTGCTGATTGTAAGGTTTGTACTGCAATTATTCTAGGTTTAGATTAGGTGGAGAATTCTAAAACCCAATTTTCTAGAGAATGGGAGAGGGAGAATCATCATTACATCTTGGACAGAACCAGGCATGCTAGGGAAGGTCCCCATGCAACTCAGGCAGACAGTTCTTTGGATTCTGGTAGAAGGAGCATATCAGTGAAGTATTTACGTGAAAGCTTGTTCATTGTAATTAGTCTTAATACAACTGTGTAGATCCAAAGGATCCTATCTAAACACAAGCCTCATGTCTTGTTCAAAGTTCCTTTACATTCCGAGAAAGCTAAGAGCTTCAAGGTTTGTTAAGTCCAAAGAAGTTTATTATCGAAGTTTAGCTTCGTTAAGAACAGGGATGGTGAGTCCTTTTACCACTAGATGAGTCGTTAACTTCCTTTCTCTCGAAATGAAAGCAACCTCAGTTTACAAAGGATTGCACTGAAGTGCCATCTTTGGTGTACAAAATGGCGATTACGTTCAGGAATTCCTACACTTTCAAAGGGTCGCTTACTAGGCATGATCCAACTATAAGAACAGCTACATCCTTTGCATGTGCCTGAGCGAAGACTGTCAACTGAAAGCGTTAAGCATTAAGTAGAAGAGTATGCACCATAGCACTGGAAACTGCATGCTTATCTGCATGATTTTTACATTCTCATCGTCACATGCGGAGTCTGTTCACCAGCTTTGTTTTATTCAACAAGGTCTTTCAAGGATCTGATAACTTAATAGATCTTTTGTATCACAAAATAAGTGTGAAGAATAAAGATAGATTCGATTCTCTTGATGGAGATTTTAAGATGTTGAGTCTTTTGATATCATCTCCTTTAAATTGTGGGGTTTCTTTAGATTTGTCATGTAAGGGTCTGATTACTTTTTAGCCTGATTAAGGCCTGGTCATCCCAATGGCATCCCACCAAGCTTTTCTTTTTTCTTGTAGGAGAGGTTTTAAAATGTATAAAACCAGTTCAAGCCTTATTTGAAGTCAATGAAGCCGGATGCTAGTGCTTTAAAGCCTACTTGATTGTCCATTAGTTTATGGTGAAGGACACCCTGCATTCCCTTGCGGAATTTGAGTTTGGCCTTTTCCTTTCCCATTGCGTACGATATTCTGGCGTTGGAATCAAATATACCAGCACCCACCCCGGTGTTCATCTCTGATCCATGCGCATACCACTTAATAACTGTAAGTTTAAGAGTGGATTTTTAAATTGTAGTCCTATACTTCACGAGTTGGGATCCCTATATTAAACTTCTCCCAAGACCACTCGTTGTTAGCTGCGCCTTCAATTCTGACTGCCCGAATTTAAAGCACAGTGTCGCAGGATCTTAAGCTTTGTACACATGAAGTCAACCCGTTCTCTTAATAATCTTTAACATGATGAAAGTTGGACTAAGTGTCCAAAGCTTTTACCGGCATAAAAGATAATTTTAATTTTTGAAACGAGTTCGGTATACATATATGCCAGAGCCCACAAGGCAGTCAAATTTGTGTTTTGAGTTGACACCAGCTGGTCAATATGAAGTTTGCTTAAGCATAACTGCATATATGTATGTAGGTAGATATGTTAGTGTCAAAAGCAGACGAATTGAAGCCATAAAATAATGGAATCACTTATTCAGTTGCCAACTACTGCGGGTTGTGTAATTAAACTCACTGCAGCTTTAGAACAAGAGCTGGTTGGGAGCCAATAAGGTAACCCACGAAGTTTCTAAAGCCACTGAGTCTCAAGCCCTGGATAAGAGTCATCAGAACTTATCAGTGTTCCCAGTTTGGCTGATTTAATCCCTACAATTTTGGCCAGTCTGCTGGTATTCCGATATTCATATTTGCCAAGATTCCAATCTTCCTCCAAACTAGTATCCGGTGACCTGTTTAGAAAATTTGCTAGTTTTCTGCGATCTCTAAAGGTTTTTCTTAGCTGATACGTCAAGTTAAAACACTTTGTGGGGTATTGTTCTGAGCGTAGAGTGCCTCTTTAAGAAAATAGTTTTTCTCAAGTTCAACCTCTTCAATAAGGTCAACGCATGCGATTTTGAATTTTATGTATCTATGTTAGACAGGGTTTGCAAGCAGGTATTAGGTGTACCTGTTGGAGAACGTAAGGTCGTGTCTTACTTTTCCAAAAAAAAAAAAAAAAAATTGACAATCAAGTCAAGGCGTGTAAAGATACTTAAAAAAATCTTCCCTATGAGGTGGACGTAAAGCCTTTTAGTGAAAGGTATGTGTGATGATATATACGCTACGAAAGACTATTTTAGCAAAATTTACAAAAACAAAATGAAGAACAATTTTTACAACCTAGCTTAAAATATCCAGGTTAATGATTCGGATGCCAAAGGATTCCAAAATTGAACAGTGCTCAAAACATGCTGCTTTTGGAGATAGCAAAGGATTTAATCTCTCCAAAATGAAAGAAATTATAGGGTTTCATTATCCAAGTATAACATATATAACTGCGACTTTAATAGTTTGTGTGAATATCACCCCTGTTGTATTGATTAGGACTTTATTTTTTAAAATTCTTAAAAAAATTAGAAAACTTACTTAAAACTTTAAAGATATCCGGAAGGCAGTTAACTAAAGTGAAACTATGAAGAATTCATAAAAACATGCAAGTCAAGAGTTGCCGAAAGATAAGTAATGACAAATTGAAACTTTCATTCGTTGCAACTCTTCTCAACTCCTACTTAAGAGTTTTCTAAAAAAAAAAATTTCTTTCTTCGATCCAAACAAATCACCACTATATACTAATCTCACATACCTCCAGCAACAGCGACAGCAACTGAAATCAATCAAAAAAAATTTCCCTAATCTATTTTATCGAAATAAAACGCCCACTTTCCATTCAGATAAGATGTTACTCATGCATAATCTTTTCTCATAAAAAAACGGGCGTACGAAAATTACTACTTCAAAAAACAAAGAAAAAGGCAAAAAAAAAAACAACTTGAATAAGGTGAAAGCCAAAAGCTTTAAAAATCACCGTCTTGTCAATCTTGCAACAGTCGTGCCACCACAAGTGCAACCGCAAACATTTCAGTTCATCAATAAAAACTGAAGATACAAAAATCCCCGCCATTTAAACTCAGGGGTAAAGAACCTTTGCTTAGTTAAACAAAAAAAAATAAATGAAAAGCAAAACAAAGAAAAAAACAGAATAAACAAATATAAAATAATAAAATGGGGAAATTTCCAATGACCCACGATGCAAAACAACACAACAAAGAACAACAACTACAATGAACAAACAAAAATGTGTTTTCAAAACTTCGATGCGTATCTGGGATTTATGATCACCGGGGCCACACGAGAAGAGATTTTGTGCGCGCTTTCACCTTAATTAGATGTATGGGTCAAAATAGTTTTTTTTTTTGTCTCAAAAAAAGAGTATCGTACTATATACATATGTATATATACATATTTTTTTTATTTTTGTTAATATTTCGCAATTATGCAAATGCAGAAAAAAGACGTTTGAAATGGAAACCTCACTGCAATTGTTCATAGGCAATTCGTGCAATAGATACTAGTATGCATAACATAAGTACTCGTATGAGTAGATATTATTCGTAGATAAATTATTGTTATTTCATTTTGTTAAAATTGTAAAATTGTTTACGTGAAGATCTACATTGTTATATAGGTTTGTGGATATTGCACAAACATTTACAATTAACCTCAAAACGTGCCCAAGTGCAATGAACTAACAAGTGTGCGCAAAATAATTGCACAAAATGAAACTATACTCGTAGATATGAGTTGTTTTCTGGCTATACATAATCTATACATACTACTTCCCAAATGTTGGATACAAGTGCACTTTACAATTGTAAAATTAACTGTATTCTTCCAGTAATTATGTAGCGCTGATTTGCAAATGACCTATTGAAAGTGAGTAATTTTTATTTTTTTTTCAATTTCTTATATAAGATTTTAATTATATATATTAATCATGAAATATTTATTGAAAAATTGTTGCACGTTAACTACAATTTTATCTGAAATAACTTAGTAAAAAAATTTTTTTTTTTGTTTTTACATTTGATAACGAATTTGGCTTCTAAACACGAACTTTAGAATTTTAAAAAATGTTGCCATGTGACGGAATAATGATAAAATAAATGGAATTTGCCTCAATATAATGGAACATTTATCAAAATTCAGCATCTAATAAAAAAAAATAACATAAGAAAGGAAAACGTACTGTAAATTTCCTAGGAAAACATCCTGTAAGGTTCAACGCCAACAACAGTTCGAAAAAATAAGTTTTCTTGGCCGACTGCACCACCTTTTTGGCCAATAATTGTTAAATCAGTTCGTTAATTTAAGCCATTGGAATAAATTAGTAACGCCTGGAACCATCTTCAAATCCGAAGAACAAAAGTTATTTACAATATTTTATATGCAGCTTCTAATTGGACATGTCAGAAACAACACTCCACCGAGTTGTGCAAAAAAAAAAAAGCTTGGGTCACAAAGCCTATAAGATTCAATTAATGCCTACCGACCAATAACGTCTTTGTAACTATGCCAATTGGCCGTTGTAAATGCCTTGTTCAAGAATTTAAACGACACACCATTTGGAGGCACCTTTCTATCTATCTTTATGACTTCTTTCAAAAATCGAAGAATCATTCTTGGGAGCACATTCTATAGACAACGTGTGCTGTTTTCCGGCAGGAAACATACTTGGACCTAATTTCTTAGACATTGAAGCGATTTTAGCTGTTAACGTCAATTAATTGCTCTATTAAACTATTCAATGAATTTGTATCACTCAAGTAGCTGAAATCATTGTTAAGTTTTAAGAAAGGTTCCTAGCTGAGTAATTTTTCATAATGGCAATCAGTATTGCCAATTATACCGAGCGATTTCTTTCATTGGAGCCATATGAAAAAGAAACGTTCCCAATTGAATCAGTCAAGCCGAAGTCCGTGCTGTTATCGATGAAATAGAGACGTATATGCGCTACAGAGTTTGTAAGGGTCGTTTTCCTGATATTGTTTTCAAACTTTCACAAAACCGGGCAACTTTGTACAGGCAATGCAAAAATAAGTATATACACAGTGTGGCAAATAATATTCCGGACTGGATATAGAGTACATAATAAAACATGACTTCTTTTTATTTTTCGGTGTTCCTATTCGAAATATTCTCCTTCCGATTCATTACACTTATCTCAGGGATAATTTCAGAATGATGATTCAAATGCCTGGTCTAGCTCATTTTGTGAAATTGATTCTGGTGCTCGTGGGGAAGCTGCTTGAATGGTCAGACTGTCGTCAAAAAAAACCATCCTCTCAACGGTGCCAAATCAGGTGAATACAGCGCATGATTTAACACAAAAACTAGATTTCTATCCCCAAAATGACGAAGAATGAGTGCCGTGTGACTTGCTGTATTATCGTGCAACAGAGAACAACCTTTGTCTTGCCCAAAACCTCGTGACGAATGGTTCAAATAATCACTTTGTTGATGTTTAAGGCCTCTTTCATCATTCTTTTCAGTGAAACATTGCAGACCTCTGCCACAAAATCACATACTTTTTGGATCATTACAGACGTTCGCGCTCTTGGTTGCTGTGATATGACTCGTGTCCGGGATATTATTTGCCCACACATTGCAGTGTCGACTACAAAGTTTGGGCTGTGTTTTTTTTTTAATCGCAAAATAACAGACAAATTTGAATGCTGCACTGTCCTTTCTTTTAACAATTTCTAGCTAAACATCATTGATCGTGTATAAGAATTTAGGAACGCTTCGAAAAATCCCCGGAAGTGTAGAGGAATCTGTCTTTTGAACATCAATAATAAGATCTTTTACATCGTAGCCGGTAATTACGTAAAACCTTTTATATACATTTCGATAGCATTGTATTATATTGGTTTTGGTCTGGTTAACAGTCGATCAATCATTATACGGCCAGTTACGGAAAATCCCTAAGAACTTCACATCATCTTCACATACGAGTAGAGCACTTCCTGAAGATTGAACAAACGCCTTTTTCAGTAAACAGTAGTCGATAAATACTCGTCACTGTTTTTATTTGCTGAACTAGACATTTGAAACTAACGGAAAATTCAAATGTTTACTTTCAGAAGAAAACAAAAAATATAACTCAAACCCAATGCAAGTGCCTAGCTGCGCAAGTATCTGCAAAATATTTACCCAAAAATTAAAAGTAGCCTAATTGAAGGCAAAGCCTAGAGAATTCTAAGGTCAAGTTTATTTGTTTTTCGTCAACAAAGAATTAACCGCTAGTATTATCTTTATTTGTTAATTAACAAAATCTGCATGCAGATATGAATTTTTTCTTTAAATATTTACACTTTCAAGCAATGGAAGAAAAAAAAAACATGCGGGGTACTTGATGCGTCCCCTGCGGCACTTCATAGAATTTTTAAAGTGCTGCTGCAAATTTTTTCATTTAATTAAATAACTATTTCATGGCAGCAACGTAAAGTAAAACACACACATCACGTTGCCAAGCATCATCAACATCCAGATACTACAGATACTTGTAGACATGAGCTACAGAGGCATGCATACCCTGCTTTTACATCATCAATTAAAAGTGGTCATTAAATTCCTTATCAGTTCTTAATTGCAAAATGGGAGTAGTGCTTGTTTTCGTTTTTCTCCTGTCCGCCCCCCCCCCCCCCTCTTGCTTTTTATTTTTTTTATTTTCCCTCTTTGTTGGACGATGCATGTTTTTGACTTAAAGTGTGTACTTTTCGCTTTATTGGGACATAATCATTAAAAAAGAATCGTTTCAAGATAAATTTACGATGTAGTCTGAAAGAAGGAGTGTGTGAGATATATATTAGTGATTACATACTTCGAGGGCACATCGTTTTTCGTTTGGTGCAAATCATTTCCTTATAGTCAAGCTACTCTCAAAAATATAATACTTAAGTCAGATCTGTCGATCCAATGTATGTCTGAATGATCCGATGACGATTTTCTACAGCCGACGAAAATGTCTTATTCAAGAGAGTTGTTAATGGTAAAAGCTACCACTGTTAAGATAATTCAATTCAAAACCACCTTTCCTTACAAATTTGATCTACTTTAAAGCTTTCGATGTTAAAATTCAATATACTTTTGCACAGCACCCTGTGTTTAACAAGATCGGGATCGGTATTGATGAAACATCGTTCAAATATTATTGACAATCATAAGAGGTACCTTGAATTCATTTAACAAGCAATAAATCTTTACCTAAGTAGATCATTAAATGATCATTCCATATAATAGTGCGTGATTGGTTTTTTAATGAGTACATAACTCGTATTTCAGCATTTAAATATCGTACCAATCTGCATTGGTAAAAGATGTGAATGGGCTTTACGACTTTTGTTTTACAACGAGTTCGAGGTTAGAAATAATCACATCGATTATTCAAGTGTGCAGATGTATATTACGGTTGCAAAGAAAGATTTAAAATTAAATTTCGAGTGGATAAGATACGGGGGGTCCCAACAAACGGGATATTTTGCAGGTGAAGGCATTTTTGACTAAAATCAAATTATTAACTTTATTGCGTTAGAGTAAGGAATACTCAAAGATTTGAGTTCAAGTTAAGAGGTTTAGAACCTAAAACTGTATTAAACATAAAACAAATTGGATATACAGTATCAAAAAGATACCAAAACAGTTGTTCTGCTTGCAGTGTTGACCTAAATTTGAACGAAAAAGAAAGCTTAAAAGACCGGCTTACCAAAAAAAAGTGTATGTTTCTCTTATTGTGCCACTGAACGATGATCGGACTATGGTAATACCATCGTGATATCGTTTCTTTTTTCATCTTGACAACACGGACAGAAGTTGTTACTTTGAAAGACAATTCATAGAGCAACCCTGTCTAGAGTCAAGTGGCCGATATTAATATTGATGGTTTTCGAGACCCAATCCCTCTCCACTACCATTATAATTGATACTACATGATTGTGGAGCGGTATTAGTTAAAAGACCATGCCATAGAGCATTGGTTTGGATTACAAAATAAAAGAAAGATGGTAAGATATGTAGCAGAAGACATCCAGCAAGGAACGATACTCAGATGAGTGTTTTTTTCGCTACAAGGCCCCCTTTTTTCACTTTACCAGCCTAATAATCTTTGGGTTGACCAAGCAAACACTAAGATTATATTTTGTTGAGGCAATATTGTTTAGAGATACAGCCTTACAGACTGGATACTGGATACAGACGTTTGATTACACATACATGAGAAACATGTCTAAGGTATCATACTCATGGATATCTAGGTTGCGTACTAATAAAAAAAAAAACGAGATTTTAGCCAAGAAGATACTGCAACGATTAGAAAGGCTATAACTAAGCCGAATACAGTCCGTTTGATAAGATCGTATACGGCAAAACTCGTTTATGAAAACCGGTTTGGAAGTGGTATTTGAATTAGCAGATAAAAAAAAACTTCGGCTAAGATGCTTTCGATAAAAAAATTTAAAGAGTGTTCAATTTTTGTCAGAGACGGAAGTATTTTAAAATGAGTGTCGCGTTAGCATCACGTTATGAAGCAGTATTCTTGTGCACGCATCCAAGAGGACCGAAAATGTCATACGGAACAGCTGCTAAATACATGAAAAATTCAAAAGCATTTGTTAGCAAGTGGGTGCACCGTTATTCCCAAGTTATAAATGTGGACAAAACAAAAAAGCAAGACAAAATGATTCTACGCGTGTTTGAAAAAAATCATCTTCTATCGTTACGTGGAGGACAAGGGATTTTACTTAAAAGGGGTCCAAATGTGTGTTATGATACGATACAAAGACGTTTACTAGCCAAAAATGTAAAATTTCGAAGCACAATAAAGAAACCACTACTGTCAAAAAAAAAAACACGTAGAAAAACGACTCAGTTGGGCCAAGGAGAATTTGGACAGAGATTGGAACAACGTTCCAGGGGACCGTCAAACACCCGGCAAAAGTGCACGTTTGGGGATGCTTCTCAAAACAAGGATTTGGCAATTTGTTCATGTTTACAAATAACTTAAACGCACCCAAAATGGTCAAAATGGTCAAAATTTATAAGACGGTTTTATTACGATCTGCCCAAAGGTGGTTTAAAAGAAGGAATTGGTTACTGCAAGAAGATAATGACCCGAAACATCGCAGTCGTTTGTGCAGTGCGTGGAAACAAGAAAATGACGTCGATGTTTTAGATTGGTCATCACAGTCGCCGGATGCTAATCCCATTGAAAATGTTTGGGCATTCTTGAAGCTAAAGCTCCAAGGAAAGAAGATCTCGACGGTCAAACCATTATCACGAAAAATACGAGTTTTATGGAGATCTTTATCTCAAGATTATGCTATAAGATAAGTAGAAAGCATGCCTCGAAGACTCCAGACAATTATTGATAATGGAGGAGAGTGGACAACATATTAATTGAAAAGCATTTAAGTAAATAAACAAAATAAACCAGTGCAATTGATTTTTTTTTATTATTATAAGTTCTTCTTTAATTTTTGTCGTGTACGATGTTATCAAACAGACTGTATATATACATTTAGGGGGAGTTAAGGCATCTGCGAATTCGCAAGTTCTTGACTTATATGTGGACGATTTAATTGGATATTCTAAGGAAACGAAAGATGACGTTGCATGATCGTAGCAACATTTCCACTAGTGATTTAATGGCATGTCTTACCGAAAAGTGGAACCAAAGTTTACAACAATCTGGCGAAAGCAAAATAGTTGCACTTGATGACATTTCTAAGGCATTTGACCGAGTTTGGCATCAGAGTCTTTTGTCGAAAATGCGTGCGATTGGGATCGACAACTCTCTTCTTCAATGAATTGTTTCAAGGATTGTTTCAAGTCTGATATTCACAAAATAAATGCTGGCCTGCCGCAGGGCTCTGTTCTGTCTCCGATACTCTGTTTCATTTATATCAATGATCTCTTATCTGCTACTTATAATCCTGTATATCCTTTTGTTGACAACATTAGACTCTGCTTTTCATATTCGTTCCCGGACTCTCGTTTCTGCTCTTCGGCTGTTTAACGGGAACGGCAGCGTATGATATGCTCATTAAATTCCGATATTGCAGGATAAATAATTGGGGAACTATGAACAGAGTGGAATTTATTGCTTCCAAAACACAATGCTGTCTGCTGTCGCTATTTTCACCAACAGTGCTCCACTGAAATTGCCAGTAGCATTCTGTCCTTTCAAACCTTTTACCGTAAAACCCGCTATGAATGCTCGACAGTACACCCTCAACCCAACTTTCGGACGTACCCTAAAATATCGTGATTCTTTCCTAAGCCGAAAAACTCGGTAATGGAATGCCACGCCGAGTTCTTTATTCCCTAGTCATTGTAACCTCCAAACATTCAAGACCAATGTACATCGATACTTCTCTTTCTATCCTCCCTAATTTTCCATCAAAAAAAAAAATCGATCTTGTCAAGCAACATCGCCATGAGTGATGTAAAGTAAAGTAAATAAAAAGGGCACTGAGGCATATTGTGGGGTGGATAGAAGTGATATGTCAAAGGAACACTTTAAGTCACATGTTTCTAGAAATTATAGTACATGGCCCCGCTAAGCGCTCTACGAAGTTGCACGGGAAAGACGCCATTTATTTATGTAGTGTTTAGGGCTCAAGGCTATTGACCGGTTTTACAGCTTCCCTCGTAGATGCGCTGTAAGAGTAGCGAGGTAAATCGCTTTTGAAATCAAGCAGCTAATAACATACTTGCCATATTTGATAACTAGGGATTCCTTGCCAGAAGATTTTTCTTATTTTGCATAAACAAACATGACTAATAATTAAAGAGTTTAATATTTATTCAAAGTGCTTAGGATTTTGAAAATCCGCGTATGGCCGGCGCGACATAATCACGAAATATGCTGTGTTTCAATAATACTTATAAAAATAAACTTCGAGCAATGTTGTAGCAAAATAACAATAGATACAACATCATGCTTCAGAAGAGGAATCTTAACATTCTACCTATACATACAGGTAGACGATGAAATGGTGACTGCAAGAATACTGTCCGAACATATGAAAAAGAAAGAAATTGTATCAGTTGTCTGTTTGAATCTATGTAAAAATCCTAGGTGCACATAAATTAATTATTTCTCACATGATTCTAGTTAAAAATTCACGTGTTGACAAACAATACTCGATTGAAATAGAAATCGAGTTATAAACATAAAAATATGAGGAAGGCGAAGTCGAATAATGAAGAACACCACCATTTACTTGCGATTTAAGGACCCGAAACTGCATAAAATATTTCGTCTAATTTGCCACTTCGAAAATCAATTTCTAATCCGATCAGGCTGATGGTAAAAATCTGTTTCAAAACTATTCGAATTGATACATATCGACGTGTATATGTATTTGAAAATATATGTTTACCCGAAATGAGTAATAATTTCACAAATTCCATTCGGTATTGTCAGAACTTTTCCCATTCTACTAGAATATTAAATTCAAATCATTCTGAAGTTTTAACCTTTTACAGATGATAAACTTCACACAATTTTTTTAATAAAAAAAAATAAACAAACAAAAGTGTATTTTTATTGAGCACTTAGAGTCCAGTCAGAGTAGCAAGTTGGCAATTATTGTAATTCTAAGTAAACCACTCAAAGATACTTACTTTTACTGTAGATATCATTAAGTACTTATACTCCTTACTTTCTTGTCATATATTTTTAGTGTTAAAGGCATTTTTTGTTTTATTAAATCATGAGAAATTTGCAATTTATCGATTGTTATCGAAGTTCTTGCATTACAATTAGTTCGTCCTTGATTTTTAATGCAAATTGAAGAGATTATTTAAAAAAAAAAAAAAATACCAAATACCAAGTGCACGAGGTTTGTTTTTTTAAAAAAATATGAACGTGGAATCTAGCAAGTACCAGGAACAGGTGTACCTATTTCAGCTACATATTTATGAGTAATTTGAATATTAAATTAACACTCCTTGCGAAAGATATTGATTTTTATGTAATTGCGCAACCTGAAAAATATTAAAGCATACCAGCATGACAAAAATTATAGTTCCCAAACTGCAATTGATTTTAATTTACCAGAGACTGTTATTGACAAAACCCTATTTTATTAGGTCAAACGAAAGGCTATAAATAAGATACCTTTTTGGAAACAACTGAATGCTTGGAGTTTGAATTAAGTTGTCGAATTTTTCTTAGGCAGAAATTACACAAGGTGGCGCAAAATTTATCATCCAATTTTGTTTTTGAATTACTTTTTTTTACTAAATAGACAAAAAATTATTTTGAGCGATGGAAGTCTTTATTTGGACCTTAACGTTTTTTTGTGTTAAGTGTAAAAGATGATATCCGCCAAGTGGCTGCCGTTAGTGTTGATACACATTTGTGCCCGTTTTATCGCATTTTCCAAGACTTTCCGCAAAATTTCCGGTGACAACTGTTTGCATTCCTGTCAAATATTCTCCTGTGATTGTCTGATGCTTGTTGGAATAAACCCGCGACTTAAAGTAGCCCCAAAGAAAGAAGCCTGGGATGGTTAAATTGGGCGATCTTGCTGGCCGAATCGCCAAATCGCCAAAAGGGAAGATTACGCGACTAGGAAACGCTTGCTTCACAATATCCATTGTGACTCGTACTTTGTGTGGGGTTAAGCGGTCTTGTTGAAACCACATGTTCACCAAGTCCCGCTCATCCAATTTCGGCGGTAAGAAGTCGTTTATCATAGCCCAGTAGGGTTCGCCAGTAACACTGACCGTATTGCTGATGGCGTCTTCAAAAAATACGGCCCTATCACTCCTACCGCGAGAACGCCGCACCGCACAGTGGCTTTGAGTGGATGTAACTGCTCTTTGTGCATCACACGCGGATTTTCAGTGCCCCAGAAACGAAGATTTTGCTTATTAACGTGACCGCTTAAGTGGAAATGCGCCTCGTCGCTCATGATGATCAAAATCGTTCATTTTGATGTTGAAATTGAGGGTGGCTTGAGAGCGGAGTATAGCGCTCCATTGCTTGTCTGTTTGTATTCTGCAGCTGTGTGTAAAAAAAATGAAAAATCATCAAGAGAATCAGTTTGTTTCTATAAACCAAATAGCGTCAAACACATCTTACAAAGCAATAAAAATCAAGATTGAAGCATTCCACTCAAAGTAAATGGTAGTCCTCTAAGCTTTTCGAGCAAAGCAAAGTATCTGCCACCCCTCTGAAATGGCTCGAAGAGTATTACGTTTCTAAGCCTCTTCTTAGGGAGCCAACTATATATTATAATATTGCAGATCAAAATGAAAAATATGTCTAGTTGAGGTCTATTCGTGTAAGAGAAGACTCAAAGATGTTAAACTTAAATGCACGGGGTTTACATCAGCAGCCTAGCTCAGCTCGAACAAAATATGACACAATACACAGACAGTCAGCAGCGACCAGTTCCATAATTCGAGAGTGATAAGGGACAGATACCACACTTTATTGGGTTCCTCGACACTCGGTTGAGGGACAGATACCACACTTTATTGGGTTCCCAGACACTCGGATATCCCTGCGGACCTCATCGCTGATGAATTGAACTGGGTCGAATTCCTTCGAACAAATAGTAGGCACTTTGATAAGGTCAAGCCTTTAATGTACTATTTCAAACAAATGATACACTTCCAGTCCTCTTTATGGCCAGTAATTGGGACATTTATTGATACAATTGTGAGACATCCATATTAATATGGACCATACAAACGATCAACATCAGGAGAAGAGACGTCTCCAAACTCATAATAATAATCACGGAACATTGCTGTTGAGAGACACGTGCATCGGTTGAGTTTCCATCACAACGATTTCTGGAGGTGCCAGTCGCCACTTTTAAAAATTAAATTATTTTGCTCTATGAAGGATAAATAAACTTGACAAATTGATAAAAAAAAGGCCTTGATCGCCTCTTGTATATTCAAATAAAACTGGGAGCGCCTAATTCTTGTTCCCAAACTAAAGGACACGAACGAGTTTTTATGATAACTTTTTCTTCTGTTCGAGTGCCACCAAAAATATAATTATTCGTGGATTAACGAGAGAAATCAACCTTCATCACTTTATGTCTCCAAACATATAGCTCTTGGTCTACCATAACTTTCCGCACATGTTCCTTCTGACATAAAAGTTGCTCCTCTAAAAACAGAAACTTGCAAGGCCGAAAAGAACGTTGCAATAGCAAATCTCTGCCATTTTTCTGACATTTACACGTTTTTTTTCTCTCTTTTTTCTGTGTTCCCCTTTTAGCCTGTGATAGAATTGCAAGTGTGTTAACTACTTTGACACGTTGCACATGAATGTGAAGACAGGTTTAATGCAGAGACTTCGTTTCTTTTTTACCTTACATTGCCATTGTTCTAGAAAAAAATAAAATAAAAATAATAAGAAAAGTTCTTCTTACTTCTGGGTAATAGCTGTTGTAGTAAAAGAATGCATCAGCATTACCGCTAGTGCTGCATCATCAAAAGGTAACATTGCAACCAAGTGATAGAATGAAAGGAGAGAATAATGGAAAAAATAAGAAAGAAAGAAAGCAAAAAACAAAAACAGAATTTCTGCTGCAGGAGGTAACCCAACGCCTGATAAAGATTTATGTGGGAATAAAGATGAAGTTAGTCTTATTCTTGGCTGCTGCATTTTGTTACATGAACATTTTCCATGGGGAACGGGGAGAATCCTTATGTAGTTTCTCTTCTCCTAGAAAATGTGCTTCCAAGCATGTGACTCAGTTGAGCTTATAATAGCGCAAGAGAAACCCTAAACGAACAAAATGCATTCAACAAGAGATTGGTCCTTGTGAAAGGGGGTTGACGATGGTAATAGCAATGCATAATGCCAATGGGATGATATTAATTGTGTTGGCTCAGCGTGTAATGGATGTTTATTTATGAACATCGTTTGGTTAATATCGATTACGAAAACTACCTTGGTTTATTGGTATTTATTTCGACTCATTTGTTTTTCTCTTCCACAAAGCATCTTCGAGGGAAAATCAAGAGTTTATGCAAAATTTAATTTTTACTTATAAGATCGATGCACTTTGTAACAAAAAATACAAAAACATTGTGGCGCTGGCGGCCCAGTATGGGCCATGGCCTAGCTTCTTGACACTCATTTGTGTTGCTCATGTTGTCATTTTTGTCACATCTGAGCGGGGCTTACGGTTTATCGCCGATTCCGAACGGCAGAAGCGTTTTCGTAGGCAGTTTTACTTTCGGGAGTTTGCCATTGCCCGCCGAAAGGGTGATTGCGATTTGAAAAATTGTTGGTGACCCAGCCAGGAATCGAACCCAGACTCTCTGCGTGACAGTCCAATGACCTTACTATCGCGACATCGCCATCCTAACATTCTTGATAAAATTGTGACTGTACGAGTTATATTATTTTTTAAAAAGTGTTTCCAGAATTGAAGACCAACAATCTTGTAACTATGAATAAGCGTTGTGTAATTTAATTTAAGGAAAATGTAGAAAGCTATTATGCAAAAAATGAAATTTTTATGGTCAAACTGCAGAACTCTACGTAAGGTCATCATTAATCCAACAGTTAATATTCCTATTAGTCAATTAAGACCTTGACCACTACTTTGTTGCACCTGCAGTACGTCTGGGAATATCTCAGAATTCCCAGCAAAGAAAAGCACTGTGAGGGGAATAAAAGGATTTTTGTCAGAATCTTTTGTATCCCTCAACCTCTTGTCACCGCGTTTACAACTTGCATTAATAAAATTAAGAATTCAGACAGGCATATGTTTCCAAAAAATTCCAACAGGAACAGGAAAAAAATGTCGGCTTCTCCGAAAAAATATTTAAAAGCATGAGATGCCAGCGCTTGAGGAAATAGAGTCGTGCTACATCAGGAATGACAATTGGAAATTTCACCAAAAGATAAATATAACGTTTCAAGACAACAAGGCCTAAAGAAAAACTTGTACAAATCAGCGATTTTAGAGAAAAAGTCGGTGTTGAGAATAAACCACATATACGGACCAACTAACTTTAAGGCCCAAAATCCTTGTCACGCAGAGCAAACCATTTACAAAGATTTCATCAATGATGGCAATTGGATTGAATTCAATACCGTATATGAAAGCATATTAAGAGGCAAGCTATAGCGAGCTATGCCTAAGTTTGGCATCCTTGCCATCAACCATCTATCACACGGTTCAGGAAAAATTCTCGTTGCTCCGTAAAAAAACAGGATTGATTTCACCAAGATCTTTGATAAACAAGATTCAAGCAAGATGGTGCACAGTCATGTGACTTTGTTAACAAAATACTTGAGAAAAATCTGAGAAACTTACAAACCAGCAAATTTGTGTAGCTACTGACATTGATATCATTGGCAGGACATTACGAGTTATGAATGTTATGTTTTCAAGCATTGTACTAGTTGTACTGACTAAAATAGTTTTGGTTGATAACGAGGACAAAACCAAGTTATATACTGTCAACGGAGAGGAGTGCGCAACATCGACAAACTTTGAAATACGAAGGTTTAACTTTGCGATAGTTTCAGATTTTGCCTACCTCAGCTCGGCTGACTACGAAGGCAATTGTAGAATAATGCTTTGTCCAAAAAATTGGGGTAGGTGGATCTATAAAAGACCACATACCAGTCCTTCTATGATATATGGCGCTGAAGCATGGACGTTAGCGATGGCGGATATCCTCGCCCTTTTTGAACGCAACATTCATACATAATAACGACTTTACCTAGGACTGGCGATTTTTTTTTATTGCGATCGAGATCCACCTCGGACTGTAGCACGATATAACCAATTAAGTAGGAATACTAACTTTACAACCTGTTGCAAATGGAACTTTTTCTACCTACTGTACTTAATTTATTTGTTAATTTTTTTTAAAGACATTTAAAGAAATTCAAGCATTTTTTATGGTTTGTAAGAAAATAAGGAAGGAATTCAGAGAAGCAGATAGTTGAAAAAAGCCAACAAAGATTGATATTGGTTTAGGTCAATTAACAAATACTCAACAAACGGGGCATCATAAGTAAATGTTACGCAAGGACTAATTTAATAAAAGAATCAGTAGCTAAATCTTTCCTTCAAGCAAGTGAAATAATTGTATCTTGCTGAAAATATACGGAAACATATCTATAACAATGAAATGATCTTTAAGTTAAAAGTTTCCATTCTGAATATTTAACGAAAATATTTGAACAAATTAACATAAAATATTCCCAAAATTAAATTAAAAATTATATATCTATAAAAATTTACACAATTAAGGAGAAAATAAAGAAGACAGAGTACAAAATCAAGATCAGACCTCGCAAGGAAGGAGACACTGCACTTTAGAATAAACGTAAAACTCTGAACGCTTCTTTTGTATTCTAAAAGTGCGTAAAAAAAATCGATTCTTCTTTATAGAAACTATTCCACAGTTAAAAATGTTAATTTTAAGTTAATCCACTTCGTACCTAACTGGTTTGGAAAAATAAAGATATAGGTAATAATTATCATAATAACTTTGCCTCTGTATCTTTTTTCTAACACCGCCGCCTTGGCACTCCTATTCCTGCACCTAAATCATACAAGTCAGGGTCATATACTCGTACATACTCTGATATTCTATTTTATTTTGTAGTTCCCTTAAAATATTAAAATAAAAAATCAAATTCAAAGAATCCATATAGGACGGTAGACACATTATAACAGTGTGAGACACGTGATATTGAAAAATAAAATAGATATCTTCTATTAAGTGGGTAAAAAAAAAACAAGATATAAACAGTGATGACGATATGGTTAGACGTTATATACGATTTTTTTTTCTATATAATAAAATAATACCATACCAAAGTACCTGTCACCAAAAAAAATCAACAACAAAAAAACCAACTGGTTTCTGTAGCAGTCAAACATTGTGTTTGTGTGCAGGTTTTTCTGTACGAAATCAGATAAAATGGTAAAAAAGAAGAAAGAAAGACGAGCAGAGTCAACACAAACATAAAGAAGTAGGGAAGAAAAATATGTATGTACATATATACAAATAAAAATAAGAAAACTCGAAAGACAGGTTATTTTGCTGTTTGCCTTTTGTTTAACCCGTCCGACTATCTTAGAGTTTTTTAAATTTTTTTTTTTATTTTTCTTTGAAAACATCATCAGAATAAAATCAAGCTTCAGGCTTCATCTTTAGTTTCAGCATCTCCACACAACACAACACAACACGACCACCACCATTATAATTATCATCATTATTATGATTCTATTTCTTAGTAGTCGACATCACAATTGGTATCATATGATCCAAGTCATCCTAAGCTTGTTCTTTCGACTGCATCTTCTTATAAAAAATATACAAGAAACAGCATTCCATATGGCAAAGAAAATAGTGACAAAGTATCTTGCAGCCAGTGTCAGAGGTACTCGTATAAAACAAAAGACATAGTCTCTAGAAAGGCATATTCTGTTGGAAATAATTGTTATTATTTTTTTTTTTTAAAGATTACTTGCATTTCAAAGTATGTGTGCTATTAAAGGTTAGCAAAGCGCATCCACCGTAAATATATATGTATTTCCTAGGAGGAAAGAAAAAACAACAATATCCCATTGAGAGAGTTTGGAGAAAAAGATAACAAGTTACATATGAAACACTTTCAAATCTTCACAATAATACTCGAATCCATTCTTTTCGCTCAATTTTCCGCATTGCACTACTACTTCATGAGCTTCATGACTGAATTGTTACAGTCCTTGGTTGTCATTAGATTAAGTCAGCCTTTTCCTTAGCCGTCAAGATGTTTCAGACTAGCATACTAAGTTGATTTCGATACGGACATCAATGTGTATAGTACAAACCTCTATGTCTATTTTTTTACTGTGGTTAAAAGAAAAGTCAAATTCAAAGGGATCAGTTCCCCATACATCGGCTATTAGATCCTTATTGACCCTATGCCAGGTCTCATAAATCGACTAACGATCGTAAGAATGCTGATGGCAAATTTTCGGAAAAACCAAGAAACTTCAAATAAAGCCCCCAACATGATAGCATTTATAGATGAGCACGCCAAAAAATCAAAACACCTTCGAATAGCGGTTTCTTTGAACTTAGAAACCAGCTACAAAATCTGTCTTTCCACGAACAACTATAAAAGGCACTTTATCCCTTATTATACCAAGCCAATTGTATGGCAGGAGTCTAAACTTTTTTCAAAATAAGATCACAATGACTCTAGTTGCTCTGGGAAACGGAGTGAAACTGGGTACCTTTTGACCCTAAAATAACACGGATCTTGTCAGAATGATACAAGTTCTTAAAAAACAATCTGAAAAACTCCTTAAAGCCGTCCCCTCATTTCAGTCAGTTTACATGGGGGCTGCCTTATGACTGATTAACCACGGGTTCACTCAAACCACATGCGGAAACTTCTAATATTAGAACCAGCTAAATAAATTATGAATTTTGAAAAGTTATTTTGGCTCAAGTTTATAACATACAAGACGGTTTATAGTTGCAATGCGGTCTTTTATATCTTCTCCTCAATGACAGGCAAATGCGGTTTTTATAGCAACCAGTCCACTGGCAATTTGATAACATGTCTTACTTAAAAGTGAGAAATAACTTTTCGAAACGTTCAACGCTGTCTAAAGTTCACAAAAATGCTGGTGTGACCCAGGGTTTCGTTCTGTTATTGGCACTGTTTTTAATTTTCATCAATGATCTTTTGTCTACTACTTTTTATCCATTATATTCCGCTGAAGGTAGCAATCTCTGTTCTCATAGTCGCTCCCGAACTTACGTCCTGCTCTTCGGTTATAGAACGAGAACAGCGGCGTACACTAAACTCATAGCATTTCGATATTAAAAAAACCAATTGGGAGATAAATAATAGAGTGACATAAAATCCTTCCAAAACACGATGCTGTCTGCTGTCGATTAAGCAAAATTTAAACACGTAATCCTTATCCATCAATGAATCTGTACGTCCACTTTCGAACGTACTCCAAAATATCGAGATTCTTTCCTTAGCCGTACAACTCGCTTATGGAATGCCCTGCCAGGGTCTCTATAACCTAGTCATTGTAACTTGCATACATTTAAGACCAACGCACATCGATACAAATAAATCTAACCGTTACTGCCCCCAATCGTGATCAGTTTTTGTGATCGAGCGGAAGCCGATGCAATAAGCGTTGGCTCAGCAGGTCAATTTAGAAGTTCTGGCATTCAGAATAATTCATAATTTTTATAATAATTATATATGGGAAAACCTTGTCGAATTTTTCAATTTTCGACCCTAAATATACTGAGCAATAGGATTTAAAACAAGAAAGTATCTTTATAAAACCAACTGGATAGTACGAGTATACATCATAAGTTACAGTAAATGAATCGTATCCTTTTCCTGTATGCTTTTTTGTCTTATCATTTATTCGCAGTTAACGTTGTTTTTCAATAAGATCAGCATCAAGAGCTGTATACACGAGTAAGAGGATATTCTTAAGTATTCATGTGTTTTTTATTTACTTTGTGCGATTTTTTTGCTAGCGTTGTTGTAGTAGTTGTGTTGAAAATGAATAGGCAGAGAATAATAGGAATCTGGAAAGACTGTCTGACAAAGTTCTTTCTCTGCTTTATATAACTTATCCACAGATGGGCTTTCCTGTCTACCGCTCATTCATTTTTCTCTTTCTTCGTTTTTCAGCTTCGCACACATTCCGAAAAAAGGTTCATTATTATTGTATTCCCTTCGCTTCATGAAACGTTTTATATTGTTTTTTTTTTTTATTAAAAAAAAAAAATATGCTAATTCTTAGAAATATTAATACGAGGTAGCTAGTACTTGGCGTCTCGGGATAAGTGTTCCGGTCTGGGCAAGAGCACACAAAAAAGAAGTAAAGAAAAAAAAAACACACGTAAACCTACCCTATCGTTTTTTATTTTTTTTTAATTTTTTGATTTTTCAAGGACATAATTGAGTGCGCAGTTTGCATTTTAGTTGAATTATTTTTTTTTGTTTCGCATTCAAAGAGAAAACCAAAACAGACCAGCATAAGTGGTGTTCAGGAGGAGTCTTAGACTATTATGTCTGATACATACACACGTATTTTGCAGACAGCAGATAAACCATATACGAGTATAATCCAAGGTTTCAGTTTTATTAAAAAAAAAAAGGATATTTAATCAATTAAATGAAAATATATAAAAATAAAACTTTCAGTACTTTACCACATTATTAATTGGTTAATCCACTTATCCAAAAAAAGGTGTTTCAGTTTGTTTACGTACCTAAAAAAAAGAAATAAAGAAATATTTTATAAATGAATATAACAATAATATTAATAGAAATAACAATTATGTTTTTAAAAATAAATATAATGAATTTAGGTGGTGGCCCAGCCTTATATACTCGTAGATATCTTATACAAATATGTGCTTACTAAGGCCATAAACAATTTTTTAATAAGGGGTCATTCATTTTTCGATTTCGAAAGTAAAGCTAAATAAAACACACACTGTGATACATTTTTGATGAAAATTTTAATTCATTATAAAGTTTGGAAAACAATATCATTCAAATAGCCGCCTCGGGAAGATTCGCAGCATGCGATTCTTTTGAAGTAATTTTCAACCACTTTTTCGCACATTTCGGGCGGAATCTCGACCAAAACTTGAGTAAAGTTATTCGTATAGACACGGTCTTTTACGTAGCCCCACAGAAAAAAATCTAACGGTGTCAAATCGCATGATCTTAGTGGCCAATTTGATGTCGCCAGAACGTGGAATTAAGCGACCAGGAAATTTCTCACGCAATAAAGCGATAAGCGGTCGTGTTGTGTGCCTTAATGCCCCGTCTTGTTGGAACCACATATCGTCCAAGTCATGATCACGCCATTATTAGGCGTACGACACGTTCAATTGCTGCGAACGCCGGGAATCGATAAATTCTGTTCACCAGCAACACTAGCACTTAGAGCAGCAATATTTTCGACTGAACCTGCATTACTACGTATGATGCACAGGCCTTACGACATCAGTAACGCTTCCATTCTCTTCAAATTTCTTCATAATTTTACCGATTGCTTGCGTAGTCAGTCGATTATGACGACCATAATCATTGCCTAATACGCGAAAAGTGGCTACGTTTGAATCACCACTTTTGTAGTAAGTTTTAATAAATTTAAAGCGTTTTTCGATTTGTAAGCGATCTATTATTGTAAATCGCAAACATTCAACTAATATTATGACACTTCGAATGACAGCTTAGTTTGGCAGGTGTCAAATGCCAGTGTTACCAACTTGAAAATACGAAATGAATGACCCCATACTTGGAAAAAACGGTGATTCTTTAAGAAGTACTTTTTTTCAACGTATCGGGTTATCTTAATTACTCGTATCATACAAAAAAAAACATTCTTTACATTTAATTTCTGAGGATCATTTTTTTCCAAATTCCTTTGACGTTCCAACTTTCTGTAACGCGTTCGAGCATTACCAGTGGTGTTTGATTAATGATAAGAGTAATCTTGGCTTTGGACTTTTCTTACCCTCAAAGGATTAAGTCTAGCGTTGTGATGTCACATGATCTTAACTGTCCACCTTATCGTTCTCGTAAGACCATGGGCTTTAATTTTAACCAGCAAATATTGCAAATACACCTACTGTGGAAAGAGTAATCGAACAATTAAGGAAGAGAATGCTTGAATGCTCGATACGTTCCCCAGGATGTGGCCGAGATATCCGTAACATACATTCGAGACCGTGGTCAAAAATTTAACATTTCAAGAAGCACTTTGCAGCGTGCTTACACCTATAGTACAAAAATCAATTACCTGAACACAGCAAAGAGATTTCGTCAATAGGTTCAACGAACAAGAGTAAATGAATTTTCCAACAAAATTAACTTAATGATATTGGGAATATTGCCGCATTTAAAGGGACGAAAACCTAAATGTTTTTCATGAATATAAAATGCATACAAGAGTGTCACTGTTTGATGTGGTTTTGAATTGAGATCATTATTGGACCATTTTCTTGGGAGTCGATGCAGGGCGCTTACAAACAGTCCACAATCAAGTATACATTTGTTTTATCTCAAAATAATGGAACGAATTTAAAAGAAATGTGATTCCGAAAGGACTGTGCCTCACATCACATGAAAAAGTGTCATTATTGTATTGACATCCCGAAATTCTCCGTTTGTGTGCCTATCATTGGGCCCGAAACTTTGAAAGAAGAGGAAATTATGTCAAACTGGGATTAGAAATTTCGTCAAAAGAAAATGCAAATGTGTCAGCAAAACCGAGGAAAGGATTTTTTATAATACTACGAGGGCGGGTCAATAAGTCCGTGACTTTTGGATTAAAACACAGATTTTTTGATAGAAAAATAATTTTATTTTTCAACGTAGTCTCCCTTGAGCTCTATACACTTTGTCCAACGCTTCTCCAATTTTTTTATCCCTTCCAAAAAAAATGATTTGTCGAGGTCCTCAAAATAGGCCTTTGTTTGCGAGATGACTTCATCATTGGAGTCAAATCTTTTTCCACCAAGCCATTTCTTCAGGTTTGGGAACAAGAAGTAGTCGCTCGGAGCCAAATCTGGAGAATAGGGTGGATGAGGGAGCAATTCATAGCCCAATTCATGGATTTTTGCCATGGCAACTGCACATGTGTTTGTGGTCGACTGTGAGCAAACGCGGCACCCATCTTGCGGAAAGCTTTCTCATGCCCAAGTGATCATTCAAAATTGAAACCACTGAGCCATGCGAGATCCCTACGGCTTCCACAATCTCTCGCACTTTCAATCTTCGGTCGGCCAACACCATATCGTGAATTTTTTCGATTGTTTCGGGTGTAGAGACCTCAACTGGGCGTCCAGGACGTTCGGCATCTTCAGTGCTTGTACGGCCACAACGAAATTCAGTAAACCACTTTTTTACCATTGGTTAATGGTTTTTTTTCGCAAGAAATAATGCTTAATAAGCACACGAAATTCACTTTTTTCCATTTTCTCCTCAAATTAGTGAGTAGTCTGATAAAAATAGCTGTCAAACACAAACTAACTGACGCAGCAAGTTTAAATTTTGACAGGAGTCAACTGACAGATGCCTGTTGACAGGAGCAGTGTTGCTGTTTCAGTCAAGAGGTCAGTAATTCAAAAAGTCACGGACTTATTGATCCGCCCTCGTATATATTTCTCTTGCATAATTGCTACCACAAGTTTAAATATCAGTTCAAATAACCACTAATTTCGGTTGCTCTTGTTGGAATATATTTTGCTGAAAACTTATTTTAAATACAACAAACAAGGTATCTTACTCAACTACAAAGATATTTAAATTTAAATCGAAATGAACGTATGTTATTTTAAGTTTGTGGCATATCCATATCCGTAAATATAATAAAAATTTAATTATTATATAGTTATTTTCAAATGAAACGTCAAATAACATTTTGACTAGTTTCCAACAAATTATCTAAATTACAGTACAACAATGATGTTTAGAGTGCATTTTAAAAATAGATTGACCACGTATTCCACCAATGAATGGGATTTTTTCCATTCTTGATGGATTCTTTCCAATTCATCGCACGACACAATTTTATCGTTGCCATTTGAAAAAGGTTTTCGTCTTGTTTTTTTTTATCAATTTTAATTCAATTTGCCACTTTGGTCGTCGTTGTGTCTCCTAACGAACGCAAGAAGAAAAAAAATAGCAAAGCTCGTTATTTTTTTTTTTTTTTTTTGTTATATACAGACGTATAGATATATATTTAATTTTGCAACAGGAAAGAAGCACTGTGCCACAAGCGAATATATATTTATTAGATGGAAGAAAATGTCAACTATGTATAGGTGTATGGGCAGAAGAGGGAAGTAAAAAACATTACATTGCGTCATTTTCTACTTAAATATAATTTTCTTTTAAGGTTTTCATTACCTTTATTATTTTTTTTTGTTATATACAATTACTTTTATATATTCATTTATTTATTTATTTATTTATTTCCTCCTCTCGTGTGAAAAGCAATTTAAAAGTGCCATTTGTACAATGCAGAAATAAAATGAAATTTGTTCTTTTGAATGAAATTCGCAAATATACTCGTACAGATTTGCCAGTCCTTGGAAATTAGTAAATTACGGCAATTTGTTGTGATTCAATTGAATTAAATTTTTCTAAATATAAATAAATATGTATGAAATGAATAATATAAATTTGTTTTTAAATGTCTACATCTGTCTGGTAGATGGGTGGTAGATTGATGTTTAGATTTGGGAGCTCCATTATTTTGTCTGTTGCTGTTGTAAATTGCACATGATTGATCTCAATTGGTTAATAGAGAGAGAATGAAGAGGGAACGAAAAAATGAATCATTTTACTTCACATAAATATAATACATAACAGTTAAACAAGTCTATTAAATGGACAAACATTTAATTTCTTGACTTTAAGTAAGATACAAAAAATCAAACGAAATACATCAACTTGTACTTTTCCATTCGTATCAAAACAATAAAATAAAATCAAAAGAACCACTTTTGTATAGTATATTACAAAAATATTGACAAAATGTAAAAACAATCTGCTTTCACAGATTGGCCCTTTGAACAGCTGGGAGTCGACTCTTCTTTTTACAGAAAAATCATATTAAGTGGGACGGCCCAATTTATGTTTCTAGTGAGGCAAATCCAAAATGCACTCAGAAGATTCAATTACAGATTCAATTGAAGTGGTCCTCACGCTAGTGCGGTCTTGTATTTTTATTTTTAAATTAACGCTGGACCTTGCTTTATTGCCAATTCAATTCAACATTAGCAGACACTGATCAGGGATTATTATTTTCGAAAATATGAACAACATTGTTATCTCGATTCAATAACAATATGACATCGCGGAATGCGCCAGTGAGTTGGCCACATTGTCCTACTTGGTTATGAACAGCAAGCTATCAAAGCCTTGGAAATAAATATTCAGTACTTTATTGAAATCCAAAAGCTCGAAAACAGGAACCCAAGATTAGACAATATTAAGTAAAAATAGTAAGAAAGAATTGTCGTTTTTATTAAAACAAAAATCAATTTGTGTCGTCGAAATGTACGTTCTTTTTTTTTTTAAAAAAAAAACACCCATTATAAACAGCCCAATTTAGAAGTGAACGGATACGAAACCCAGTAAGATATTGTGGTGGGAGAAAGACTTTTTACTCCCAAGGAATTGTGATAGCATGTCATTTTCAAATAAATTTTAGTGCTACTGATTCAAGTTAATTTGTTCTATATCCCTTAAACCATAGTCAGTCGATGGTAACCTTCTTACAATTTGTTTACTCTGTCGAGGAAACCTCGACCACATTTTATGATTAAAAAGGGCTTCTTCAATATGTGCCCCCAAATTTAATTATTTTTATTTTTTATAATAACATAGAGTATTTCGGAAGTGTTCTTAATGGAATCGAAAACTAAAGATTTATAGTACGGATCCCTCTTAATGTACACTTATTCATTTAATTAAATTCCTTTTAGATAAATGCAAAAATAAATAAAAATTGTAGAAGATTTAATCGAACTATTTGACTAAGATTTCTTTTGCAATTGCATTTCATATCTTCTAGCATTCTTTGAGCGAATTAAGTTAAGAATACCGATCTTTGATGATAAGTAGTGGAATAATTTATTTATTTATTTATTTAAATAATTTACAAAATTAATTTACAAACTATTTTTTTTTTAAGGCATCATGGCAGCCAGACCATATGATGCCGTCTAATATTTAAAGTTTATTTATGACACATGCTAAATATTTAAAGAAAACAAATATTAATAATTAAAAATAGGGCAAAATCATATTTCATTTAATTTATGATGAGCTAATATGGCCATTCTTATTCGTTGTGGGGTCCTTACATCTGATGGATTTAGGATTTCGGCTAGTTCCTGAGGAATGTTGTCTGATGATTCTTAGTTTGGCGAGAAACATTCAACAAAAATATGCCAAATGGAGAGAACCGTTCGACAATTCGCGCACTCCTCCGGCAGTCCACGATTGTAGAAATGTTTGGCGTTGAAAAGAGCTTTTCCTACTGTGATTCATGTTTTCATAGAAATATCTTAGAGTTCTGCCAGGTTTCTATGAGTTTTTTTTTGTTTTGGTGATGGAGGACTGTTTTGCGCAGGAGTTGGTAGAATTTTGGGTACTCCACAATTAGCGGATAGTTAATAACAGCTTTTGCAGCTAAGTCTGCAGAATCATTTCCTTTGATCCCGCAATGTCCAGGTATCCATGCTAGCGTGATGTACAAGCAACTTCGAATTATCTCCAGCGAATGTCATTGATTTGTCTCCCTCTTAAGGCCCACGAGGATACCAAGATTGTTGAGCAACGGATATACATTTATAAATTGCTGCTAATTCTGTAATGTAATTGTCGGCAGAATCAGGTAGAAGTGCTTGGTGAACGATAGATGACTGTGCGTTTGGTTGTAACGTGTGTGTTAACCGTCAGTGTAAAAGATTCTATTCGCTTCTATGGTTAAGATCATTTCTTCATGAAGCATTCCATACATACCATTGGAAGTATTAGCTTTTTTGAAATTTGCGAGATTGGTGTTTATTGAGATTGAATTCCTTTTCCAAGAAGGTGGAATATCTGCTGTTATAGACATGTCTAATGCAAATGAGCTTTGAAGTTGTGTTAAGAAGATTATCTTACTAAGCGCTGATACAGAGTTTTTTCGTATCTTTTGTTTTTTCAATCGTTTCAAACAGCGGATGTGTCGAATTCACTAATGCTTTACTGATATGGTTAACTGCCCTTCTTTTTCCTAAGTATTCAAATGATGTGTAGCCTATTTCCAAGTAATGGAATAAATATTTTAAAACTATTCAAAATTATTGTTTCGAATAGGAACAGGAACAGGAAGCTTGGCTATAATCTACAATAAAAAAATTGTCTATCAGGTCAAAATCACCTAATAAAATAGTATGCTCTTGGTATTTCAGAGCATCTGTAAAATATATAAAACTATGTCAACCAGGGTACAACACCATTTGGTTGTTATTAAAAATATATATACATGCGTGTATACTATATTTAAGTACGTACTTATGTGTAGATCTAAATCGTTTTCAAAAAGGCTTCATGCTTCTATATAATTAAGCTACATTGCATGACCCACTGTTGCGCAACAAATCTCATTGGCGTTGTGGTAATATTAAAAACTAATTTAAAAAACAAACTAACAATCCAAATTTCAACAAGGATTTAAGAACTTATAAAAACTTGTCCCCATAATTATACGTGAAATCCCCCTTTTTTTCATTTTATCTAAGAAATACCTATTAATTTTATTAAAGGAAAATTCCGGACAACACAGTTTAAATTTATATTCACCCCCAAAAAGAAAACCTCATCGAAAACAAGTTTATTAATTAATAACTTCATTAATAAACAATATATTCGTATCTACGCTAGGATTATATATATTTTTTTTTCATCTGCCACATGGCATTTCGATATATATATATATTTTTTTTTTTTAAATAAAAAGACGCACAACCACAGCGGGGGGGAAATTGCATATTACTTATGTCACTCACAACACAATGTGAGTTTTTGTTCTCCTTATTTTCTTATAAACAACAATATAACTTCTTTTTTTTTTGTTATTTAAAGGAATGAATACAAATCAGGTGTCTGAGAAAAATTATGATCTCATAAATATAATTGCTTTATGCAGATTAAAATTTCGTGATTAGTCGTATCTTTGCGAATATCACATTCCATATTTGAAGTATTAAACTGGTTTCTAGTTAGGATAGGTTAGAAGTATACTTTGTTTGTTTTTTTCTATAAATACTTATTAAATTTGCTTTGTAATAAAACATTTTAAATAAAAACAAGAAAACAATATATTATATATATATAAATATATATTATATTGTTTATTTTTTAAATTTAGTATTGTTGTGACTATAGTGACAAAACCTCAACTTTTATTTTACATTTTATAACCATCCAACTGTAGAAGATTAATTACATTTTATTGTTTCCATTTTATCAATGTGTTTGATTATTATTTTATTTATATTTGTAGAAGTGGTTAAATCGGGAACACATACATACTATATATATTATTTTTTGTAGGAAACCGGAAACAAAGTGCAATAATGCCAAACTCTGCGTCGTGTGACATGCGGTTGGTGTATTGTGTGGGACTTTATTTTTATTTGTTTCGGGATTTGCATTTTCAAAAAAACAAAAATAATAATTCTATAAATTACCCATATCCATACGCATTGTATGAATAATAACAACTGCAACTTTAATCCTATTCGATTCGGTAAAGTTCTACAACAGTCACGGAATAAACAAAAAAGAAAATATTCAAAAGTATCCATGCTCGTATAAAAGCATAAATTTTGCATAATTTGATTTACTTTTGTGGAATTGTGCGGTTTTTTTTTACACACTACCACCCACCCAAAGACTACCAATCTATTCTGGGTGGTGGTATTGAGGGAGATTTTAACATTTTGCTCATTAATGAAAATTTAATGTTACCAATGGTGTCAATGATGAAAAGATATTAATTTCTTTTGTTAGTGCAATTGGCAACGTTTTACTTATTGTTAACATATTTTTTCGAATGCAAATCCAATTAATTGAAAACCAGTGAAATTTATTATTATAGTAAGTTTACTCAGCTATAGTTCGTTTTAAGCCATCGAGTCTTTTCAGAAGCAATTTCCCTTATAAAAAGTATAAAACTTTCAATGATGCGTGTATATACTCGTTATACGAGTAGCAACAATGCGGGGCTAAAATTATTTTCATAAAAGTTACGGGAATATGTTCCTAATATTCAGGTATCAGTTAAACAACCAGGATGATTAAAAAATTGCTGGTGAGATGAATGTGTCAAGAGAACAGATGTCTGATTTATGGCCCCAAAGTCAGTTGAAGCGCGACAAAAAAAAAGTGGCCAGGAACCAAGTACCATGTTTTCGGAAAAACTTTTTTCAGCCAGGCAACAATTTAGGTTATCACACGGCCATCAGCAATGGTTAAAAACGTTTTTAAAGGTTTAGATCACGTGACTGCAGATTGCGTGTCTCCATTAATAGTTTTGAACCGAGAAGTTAAAGTTATCGTGATAAGAGGGTGCAATAAAGACTTGGACTTCAGATTGCAGACGCTGTAGTTGGCAAAATCTCATAAGTGCATGCTTTAAAACAATGTTCCACACTATATTACTCGATAATAAGGCTGGCAAATTCTACAGCAAGGCTCTAAAATATACCAACATTGACTATCTCAACAAAGTCCTGCGTTTGATAGCATAGATTGCGTAAGAACGAGCTTGGCAAACGTTAGTTATTATCATTAACCAGTGGTCGGATTTGCAACCAGAACTTGATTTATAATTTTCTTGGAATCATAGCTTTGTTGAAAAGTTGTATTGAGAGGAACCAGAACGCTTATTTAAAAAAAAAAAAAACTTAACAATCATGAGGATGCGACTACTCCTAAAATACCGGAGCATGTATTTTCTATTCTTTTTATGCTACAGCAAACCTTCGTAAAATATACTCGTATACAAAAAGGAACAAAAGAATGACACCCAAAGAATATCAGAAACGGCTGTCCTGTTTTCAATCAGAAAATAAAAAGTATCCACGTCTGGCAGTATCACTTTGAACAAAAGCTTAACCAATAAGCCAATTTCAGATTGAAAGAACCATTCGGCCTAAATGATCCCGAGACTATTGAGTATGGACTGCTATATCTAGATTTAAGCCAAATAAGCCTACTGCAATCCAACGTTTTTCTGCTAAACTGGCGACATTAGATGAGTAACGTTGATATGAATGTAATCGGATAGCAGCATATTTGAAAATCGAAACTTCAGCATCGTCAACCAACCCTTAAAATAGACGTGCTCCTCAACGGAGTACCTCTTCCAGTCGCTTGTCTGCATAGTTATAACACATTTTAAGCAATTACTGACTCATACATACATAAATTCTGTCCAAATATAACAAGAATTGAGTATTTCAAACAGCCCGCGCTAATTGTTTCCTAAAAAAAAATTCTTTAATACGTTGGTGCACCTATCATTTACTTTGACACTGATTTTGGTGACATATTATATGTCAACGTGTACCTAAAGACATTAGTTAACCGCAAGTGTTATGGGCGATTTTTATTGATATTGGGCAAAGAATTTGTATGAAATTTTGTGTTGCGAACGGCCCGTTGAAAATACAGCAAAACACCTACCTGGAGAACAAATTTGTTTTAGCGGTACAGACCACGATATTTGCGCTGTTTTTCACACGGTATTTCTTCCATTGGGTCAAAAACAGCAATGAACAATATTATTCAAGCGTTATGAAACGTTTGACAGTGATTATCCGCCGAAAAAGACTGGCAGAACAACTCTTGGATTTTGCAAGATATAACGGTGATTCGAAAAATTGTTGGCGATGCTGGAGATCGAACCACGGACCCTCTGGATCCAATGAGGTAACCACCACAAATCATCTTACAAATCCATTATTGTGAGCAAATTTTTGGCCAAAAACGCTGCAAATATGATCAAGCAAGCATTATATCCTCCACCATGTGCCTTGTTCCTATTTTGGAAACTTAAGGGGGTTCCCCCGCGTAATGGTTTTTTTTTCTGCATAAATTGATTCCTCAACATGTGCAGAATAAGCTGGTTAAGTAAGATGTTCGGAGCGCTTGAGTTGAGTACTTGAAACTTTAAACACGTTTCGCTCATAACTGTGTTTTTCAAATTTTCCTCCAAATGGTAAGAGGTGTTCTAAAACCTGTGCTCAATTCAAAACAACTCTCGCAAAACACGAAGATATTGATATATAAAAAACTCATTAGGCCAATTCTTTTGCTGTGGTAAATTTAGAAAACCAGATAAAAAGTGGTTCTCTAATAAAACGCTCTACGTGACAACGAGAATGACCCCCCTGATGATTTATCAAGCAAAACTTCTACTCAAGAAATTGTATCGAATAAAAGAGCATCCCAACCCACTTGTGAGAACCTTGTTAGACTCCAATATTGACAGCTGCGTGAACGATAATTATTATCTTTCGCCGTTTAATCTCTTACATACCGCATCGTTACAGCTTTTAAGACCTGAGGCAAGTGGAGGCTTAGTCGTTCCCTTTTACAAGAAAGCATCTCCATGTAACCTTAGAGGTTAACCAACCACTCAGTGTTCCATGGACTCCGGTCTCTGATATTAAACAGTATCCAATCTCTTTCGTTTGTAAACTAACTTTATAGATCATTAATGAGATTGGAAACTCTAAAACCCAGTATTTCGTATTTTTAGTTAAAGTTGTTTTATGTTTTATTTAGTATAGTTTTGCCAAAAAGAGCATCATTGAGAATATATGTCGGGAGCAAGCGTATACTTATAAGTATTGAAATTAAGTAGAATTGTACATTCTGATTGCATATGTAAATGTAAAAGATACATTTTATTCAGTTGTAAATAGCCAGACATACTTGCTAAAGTCGGCCACATTTATATACTTTGTGAATACAAAACCTAACTGATCGAAATTGTAAATTGAAAAAGCTTATTAAGACTCGACTCAACTCTAACACGAGCATCAATGATGGATTAGTGAAATATATTTGCTCAGCACCTCTACCTTTACCTAGACTTAACTCTTCTAATATTTACCACTACTGGTCGCACTGACAACGGAGAAGCTAAATTAATAAAAAGAAAATTAATTCACAGATTCATACATTTTACCAACCAAAAGTTCAACCCCTAATTGATTGGTTTTAAAATTTCCTTTATAAAACCTGACAGCAACAAAGTCAATAAACTCAGAATCTAACATTTATTACATACTTGACATTTACCATAATTTCCGCTTTTCTATGTACTTACAGTCTTAAGTTTAAAGGCCTATTTAAACTAATTAGTCTGGTTTAAATCACTCTGATAATCTGCAAACCACACCAACCTACATACCCGCAAATGAGGTTGAGCTTTCATTAGATGTTTGCAAAAAAAAAAAAAAAACTAAAAATATCCTTTAGCGTACTGAAAGAAATAAAAAAACACAAAAGATACTTTTACACCACTGCTTGTGTCCTTTATGTAACCTGTCATCGTAATCAGCAAACTCATAACGCAGTCAGTCACAAGGAAGTCACTTAAGCTCACATCAAAGCCCAGAAAGTAGTTATTCAGTGAGCGATGCGAGTGCTGATTACACAGAGAAGAAACATTTAAGTCTGGCAACTTATGTAAATATGTATGTAAACTCTGTATGAACGTAAATATATTACCATACTGCCGGGCCTCGTAAAGCGTAGAACAACAATAAAACCTGAAGCAGTACACACGTCCTATATCCATATATGTACGTCCGTCTGTTTGATATATGCTCCCACGTACGACTAAATTATGTGCACGAAGCTTTATTTCTTCTTTTGTTGTCCCTAGTACATACCTTAGTATGTAGTTTGTAGTATCTACCTATTTATCTACATTCCTAATCAATATGAGTACACATATTTAGATGCAATTTTATACCTGAAAGACTCTATGTATCAGTGGAATAGATGTAAATCCGATTATTCCATGCACATAACCAGATAGATGCTGCTACTAGCTTATAGTAGATACCAATTGCCTACTAACTCTCTAGTCGTAGTTTTGTTAAGAGAGTTCCTTGTTACTTATTGTATGATGTAAACGTGGGGATTGAATGACAGCCACTTCTTTCTGAGATACTATACATTGCTGCACCACCTACCTATCTAACATACAAATTATTGTATATAACATTGCATAGACCGATTGAAAGTTAATAGGTGCGAGTTTAAAAAACAAAAAATACACACAGTTACACACATACTTGTACTTTTGTATTTATAAATAAGGTGGTAACACATTGAGTGGGAAAGGAATGGGGTGGAAGGCAACAACCCAACATTAAGTATTGTCATGTCATGTGTTTTGCTTTTTCTATTTGGTTTGTAAGATACAATCGCGTTTTATTACACGAGATTATTGTTACATGACAACCTACAACGTAGCCATTGACGTAGACACCCAACATACCAAGCAAAACCAAACGTGAAACACAACACCCAGCAATAAAAAAAAGAACAAATGCAAGTACTCATAGATACCCCCTACTTATTACTAGACGAATGCAAGAGATATATAGAAAAAAAAAAAAAAAACAATCATATACATAGATAATATATACATATAGTATAGTGGAAATGAAATAAAAATAAAAGGCATACTATATTCTACTTAGTCAGCGATTTGGACGAAGGAAAAGTCAGGTCATGCGACAAGCAACACCTACGTCGACTTCTTCCTCGATTTTTCACCCTCAATCGTGGAAACCCCCGCCCATGTGTCACTTAAACCGCAACTCTCAGTATGGGGTTGGAAAATATTGCTGCATGTCCTCGAAAATTCATAATGCATGGCATTCAAACACTAGACAGATACTGAGTTACTGAGATACTGAACTACACTAGATCATGCTCATAGCTATGTACTCGTATGGTGTATTCATAGATTACACAAGCCACTATATTTTACAGCAAGACATTCAAGTACACATTTACTTAGGCACTATTAGCATTTACTATTTAATAGAAAAATTATGCTAATTATATCAAACGCAAAATAATTATTTATTCTTTAAGCATGAGAAGGACTACATCAACTGCGTGTATCTTCGAGTATAAAATATATATATATATGGAAGTAAATGTGTATGAAGCGCGAACTGACAGCTTATACGCGGTGACGACGATGCTTATTATGCTATTGCTGATGGTGCTTTCCATGCTGTTGGTAACATAGTGGCGGCTTTTAGACGCATTAGTGGAATAGACAATTTAATATTCAGATATGTGGGGGGTCAAACAGTACCTTTACGGAATATTAAACATTGAAAATTAAAAATATGAGATAAGAGGAAAAAAAAAGAAAAAAACGCTCATAATTAGATTTAGTCATATCGATATAAATAGAAGATAAAGATGTTTCAAAGAGAATTCAAACAGAAATGGTGGTCTGAAATACGAGTAATAATACGTTGAAACGTTCAACGATTTTAATTTGAACAGACTCGTTGGTTTTTTTTATATTTTACGAGTACACAAATTTATCCAACTCATCACGAAGTCAGTGGTATTGTAGCTCAAAAACTTTTGATGATTAATTACCGTAGACCTTTACATTTGACTAGACGAAGTATAATTGCATTAGCACTTAATCTTTAAAACTAAGACTTGGCTAGCTGTAATATTTTCACGGATGAATTTACTCGATGGAACATGATATTCAACGAGAGCTAAAAACGGCAGGTACCATTGCTTACAACTTTTCCAATTTCCCTTTTTATTTGTGATATTTGGTCCAACATTCGACTTCGCTTTGAAACTCTCAAGAAGAAGACATCTAACAGAAAGGTATTTACCTTGAAGCAATTGCAAAGTAAAATCGACAATTGTATTGGTATTTACACATGTAAACTCCAGGGCGCTAATTTATTTCGATGAAAAGTTGATGGGTTCACATCTTATCAGACACATAAGCCCTTTTAAAACATTGATTAAAAGCGCCTGCATAAAAAGCAATTTGTACATACAATTTGCAGGACGTTTAAGTGGGGAGAAATTGTGTACGACTCTATATACATCCCAATTTACGAGTGCGATCTACGACTTCATATGCGTAAGATGTCAAGTCGGTGTTATCGAAGAAACAAAAAATTATCAACATCAGCGGTGAAATAATGATTGAAACACACAAATGTGAAACCAAGGGATTGCACGGACATTTTGAGACTGGATATGCATTGCTTCAGGGACATTCTTTTTCGATTTCGAAAGTAAAGCTAAATAAATAAAAATTTTAATTCATTACAAAGTTTAGACTTTGCCATTAGGTGTGGAAAACAATATCATTCAACACACAAGATCGGGAAGATTCGCTGCATGCTATTCCTTTGAGGCAATTTGTAACCACTTTTCTGCACATTTCTGGCGGTATCTCGACCATAACTTGAGTAATGATGGTTTTTAATGCGTCTAGAGTTCGGGTATTATTCGCGTAAACACGGTCTTTTGCGTAGCCCCACAGAAAAAAATCTAACGGTGTCAAATCGCATGATCTTGGTGGCTAACTGATGTCGCCTAAACGTGAAATTACGCGACCAGGAAACTTCTCACGCAACAAAGCCATAATTGGTCGTGTTCTGTGGCTTGTTGCGCCGTTTTTTTGGAACCACATATCGTCCAAGTCATGATCACGCCATAGTGAGGTGTACGACACGTTCAATTGCTGCGCACGCCGGGAAATCGATATATTCGGATCATCAGCAACACTTGCACTTACAGCAGCAATATATTCGACTGAGCGTGCATTACCATGATGCACAGGCCTTACGACATCAGTAACGCTTCCACTCTCTTCAAATTTATTCACAATTTTACAGATTGCTTGCGCAGTTGGTCGATTATGACGACCATAATCATCGCGTAATGCGCGAAAAGTGGCTACGTTCGAATCACAACTTTTATAATAAGTTTTAATAATTTTAACGCGTTGTTCGATTTGTAAGCGATCCATTATTGTAAATGGCAAACATTCAACTAATATTATGACATTTCAAATGACAGCTGAGTTTGGAAGGTGCCAAATGCCAGGGCTACCAACCTGAAAATACGAAATGAATGACCCTATTCATATGTTCTCCGCATATTTTAATTTTTTTTTTGTTCATGGTGCCAATCGTAGCATCTTTACCGATTTTAGAAAATATTTCCAAAACTAAGTACTAAGTTTTTTTTGATAGTCCTAGAGATGAAGATAACTTGTCCTATAACCGTATAGGTCCACTACCTGTATCAATATATTGAATGAATGCAAGATGAATACTGAGGATTAAATTGTGGCAATTTGCATAAAAAGAACAAAATTTCTAGGACGTTATGGAGAGAAGAAAATAAACTGTAAGATTGCCCGAGGAAATCTCCCAACTTGGTTTAATAGATGTCCAATCAAACTAGACACGAGATAATTTTGGTGCTGGTTGCAAGTTGCAATCAGAAATCGTCTTCGAAAGTGCCCTGTCGAATATCATTCAGTATGCCAGTTATGCCATCAAAAGTCTGGTTAACAACAGAGTTGATGTTTCACCGATCGAATGTTTTTTTCCGATACCAATACCATGACTACATACTATAACATTACCGGTGTTGAGGTAGATTTAAGTAGATGTTGTTCTTTTCCGTCATATAATTCCTTTCGGGAATCTTTAGCTGCAGTTGCAGTTGAGGTAAATTTTTTCTCACCCAGGCGTGCTTCTACCTGAATATTAAAACACGTACCTAGTCGTTTTACTCAACTATTCCAATTTGTCATATGGATCTGTCTTTGAGCTGGCAACCCGGAAGTCAGAAATCCAATTGAAAAGTGGACAAACATAGTAAACGGAATACGGGCAACTTAAATTTAGGATACTCGTATCGGGGGTAGTCGATAGCCTGAGTATAGTGCAACTGGGTTGCTGAGTCTTATTCATGTCAGTGGCGGGACACCGGAATCATACCGTTGAACACATCTAACATTTCGGTTGTTACAACTGTAGAGCCAAAAGATCAAAGTATCATTAGTTTTCAACACGAACCACTTTCCAAATATGTAAAATCTCAAGCAGTTCCCTTTGCTTTACTACCAATCAGTTCGATTGAGAGTACGATTTGTACTCCAAAACCGAACCAAGATGACTCCGATACCGACACAAACCAAGGACTATCGTTGGTGATTGAAATGGAAAATATAGGGATATTACGAGTACGTTGTAAAAGGATTGGAAAATCATTCAAGAGTTTTGAACCTGTCGTTTCTATTTCAAACCGGCCACTTTCAAACAAGTTTTATTTGACGCTTTTTGTTTGTAAGAACTCATTAGACACGATTGTAATAAATATTGGAATCCAAGGGCCAAATTTGGGATTTACATATTTCGGACGTTTAAATATTATTTACATGTTGATTGAGCGAGAATAAATGTCTGACTTATAACCAATAACTCAGTCCGACCTAAAAAGACCTCTAGTAAACACAAATACCAGAAAAAAGTGTCACATGTTTGACCGGTCTTTGATTGTCAACAATGCTTAATATAACTGTCGGTATGTGATAATAGTTTTAAGAGTTAGACTTCGAAATTATTTCTTATCCAACGTTCCCCCCCCACACGAAATCTGCTTATCCGTAGTGTGAAATCATTTTATCGGCAGCAATTGTTCTAAACAGAGGTTCGGTCATAAAAGCCTAGCAACACTTCATAAATTAATAAATTAAAACTGTAACGCAACTTATGTCAACGGCATACTGTAGGTAGTTTGATTAAATTAATAAAAATAATTACAATCACTTTTTCCTGTAAAATTGTCTAAATTCATTCCCAAATCCTGTAAAGATTTTGTGTGAATACTAAACTCTACTATTTCACTCTGCAAGTAGAAATTTTGTCGATACATCTTATCAAACGACAATATTTAATCCCACAAAAACTCAACGCAATACCGGTCAGATTCATCTTTTTTTGTTTTTTTCAAAATAGAGTAGGCAGCTGAGAAGTTTGATAAGCCCCACTACCGCTCATATCTTGGATGAGCTCATCGGCTTCTAATCGTTTAGTTATCGGCACTCGCCAAGGTGAGCTCTTATGGAATTTGCGCCCCTAATCTCGATTTCGTGTATAGTTGTCAGTTTCATTTGCTCAAAGCCAAGTAGCACCAAGGAAAAGCCTTTTTGAAGGTTACTACGAGAGCCTGTACTGGGTAAGTGTTTGACAGCAAATAGTAAAGAGCGAACGGATTTTTTCGAGCTAAGTGTAATTGAAAAAATGTCGTTGGGAGTCCTTGGTTATCCACCTACATTGTTACTACTTTTGCTTATAAAGGCTCCATAAAGGCATCGCAATATTCCGAAAGTAATTATGATGAGAGTTATAAGTACTGTCGTCCTAAGCACAGAGTCTGTATATACTTCAAAATATTTTGTGTCGTAACATTCCGGTGCCAATTCTTAATTTGTAAAAATAAATTGGTTACAAGTGTTCTTGCACCTTGAGTTATAACATTTGGCGTCATTTTGCTTAAGACGGCACCTTAGGTTTGTGTTTATATTATGGAATTTCAATAGATCCTTAATAGAGCTTTTATGTTTTTTTTTTTTTTTTTTTTTTTTTTTTGAGCTAGTGAGTTCCAGACTTTATCTTTATGTCCTTCACATATTTCTTCCTGCTATGCCCTCAATGCGGAGTAAAGTTGTGAGTTGTCAGTTGGAGCTATTTAGATTCTTTTGGAGTTTTAATAATCCACTCTGGTCGCTTGAAATATTCTCTAAAATCTTGAACAGAACTGAGGTTTTCGTTAATCGAAAGCACTAACTGAATTAAAATAGGATTTATTGATTTCCTTCTTTTGGCAATTATTTTCCAAATTACTTTAAAATAAATAAAAAAATAAATCATGCATATATCTGCAAAAAAAAAAAAAACAAAAACTCTCTAAAACTTTTAAAATTGTATAAGACTTTAATTAAACAAAAAAATAAACTTCTATAAAACATTATATAAGTGAACCAACCCTTTGAAAAAGGCAAACAGAAGCAACTTATTAAATACGACTGACTAACAAGATAAGAGTTTTGTAAATGTTCTAAGCGGAAAAAACACGTGTTCTCCGTTTCATTAGTGCAAAATGTACAAATATCAATATTTAAAAAATAAACCCTCACAATGCGGAGAAAAAAAAGCGTAATTTTTCCTTCCACACCCTTGGTAACAAATATGTAGTTTTATTTAAGCAACATAGAATCGCATATTCATAAAAAAAACAAAAAACAAATGCGTTGTATAACAATCTGATAAGTGGGTTCTTTATCTTCAAAGTGATTAGAATTTTGTAGATTAAAAAAAAAACTACTCATATCTATGAATTTGTTTGTGTTGAGTTATCTCCCTTTACGAGTCGAAAAATGTTAATAAAATAGTATTCGGTGGGCATCATTAGATGTTCAATGGTGGTTGGTTTATTCCAGGGCTTATCAATATTATTTTTATCTTATTGCGACTTGCTGGCAGTATGTAGGTACATACTATCTCAAATTGATGGTATGGGTATTTTTAAATATGTGCGTTACGAAATTTACAATAACAGTTAAGTGTCTAACAAAAAATTGTCCTTATCTTGCTGACACAGTTTGTTGAGGCAGCTGAACTGATAGGAGTATATTTTTTATTCTATTCATGCGTATCTGAATCTTTGTTTGATAGTTTCAGTTTTTTTTTTTTTTGTAACCATATATTTATAACTAAATCATTTGGAATTTGCAAAAAAAAAGGATTTGCTGGGATTTTCCCAAAATTGCTCAGCTTTGATTAGAATAGATTTGATAGATTTGAATAGATTTTTTTTTTTGCGTCAACTATAAGATATGTAGGTTATTGCGAATTTGAACTTGAACTCGGAGATATTTTTTTTATGACAGAATATATTGCTAAAAGAACCTTGAAAGTGAGAAGCATAATTCAATGGAAATTCACAAAATTTTTAGCTGTGTATTTATACTTGACATTTCAGATCGTACATGTTTCATAAATAAAGCAGTATCTGCCTTTCCTGTAGAACGTGGTTTCTATTTGTTCGTGATAAATGCTTAACACCCTGATATAATTATTCAGAACGGCAAAGTTTAAGTGAAGACTAAGTAATCATGAACAGTACAAGCTGAGAAAATAGCAGATAGAAGATTCACTTGTTTGGGTACCTAATTGCTATTACAAGCAATTTTGACATTCTAGACTGTTAAAGAAAATTTGGACGTGAGGCATAGTTGGAAAAGAGAATGTTCTTTAGAGACAGTTTGCTGAAGCGGTTATCAAAAAGAGGTATAATATCATTAACTGTAAGTTGATCTATGAAGAATGAGCCAGAAAAGTGGCACAAATCTTAGATTACGCGGATTGATGTTGAACGCGATATTTTGAAATAAAGCATGATAATCTTTATTACCAGCTAAGATATGATGAATAAAAAAAATATCGCAACTTTTTTGGCGTAAAGAAAGAGGTTGTTCATTTTTAAGTTTTAGTCGATGGAGGTAAATTTTGACTATCATTTCAGGAAATTCCAAGAGAACAAATCCTAAAAACCTATGTCGACCCAAGGGTAGCCAAACTAGATTTTCATATTTAAGAAGAGGCCTAACAAATGTTATATAAAGATATTTGGTAACATGACGATTTGAAAACTTCTTAGATTAGCACTTGATGAAGCCACTTGCAGAATTTTTTTTTATTATGTTATCAATACGACAACGAAAATTGAGCCCCTTATCTCAGACACCACCTAAATCACGTAACTCATTCACTTACGGAAATGGCAGATTGAAGATCAGATAGCAACGAGTTGAAGTAGAATGGCGCCTACGGGTATAAATTATAGCATTACACTTATTGACCTCGAGATTAAGGAAATTCTTCTGACATCAAGAACAAAATCGATCTAGATCTCCCAGCAGTGGTAGACTGACTGAGAATGTTGGCGTCTCTGAACGCCTCTGTAAGGCGATATGTATAAAGTAGTCAGAATAAAATATAAGCGACCAAGGTGTCTACCTTGATGGATACCAGAGGAGCCTTTTATTTGGTCAGAAATCAAATAAAATATGGTAGGTAATGCCGTTAAAAAAATTAGGATTCAATTAAAACCAAGAGTCTTTAATTGTAGAAGGATTATATCATCAAATATTCTTTCAGGCTTCGCTAAAATCGTTAGCGATCATGACAATTTCATTTCCAGAATCCAATGCACATAAAGTGCTTCATAAGAATTCCGTTCGATTGTAGGTCTGCATTCGATAAAATCTGTGTTGGTTTTGGAAAACAGAAGACATACAATATATAGGGATTATGTCATAAATAATGCTCTCATTTAGCTTAGGTATGCAAGACACATTAGTAATTGTTCGACAGTTGGAGATATAATACAATATTTGCTACCCTTTTTATGTAAGGAAAAAATAAATTACCTTTCCCAGATTGAGGGAAATAATCCTTAAGTAAAAGAAAGCTAAAAAAGAGACTTAAGAGGTTGTAGACACTGACTCTAAAGCTGCTTATGGGCAGATTTCTAAGCAGGAAAAGTAAGTCTGGTTGGGCTCCCGGGTATGGATGGCGAATATCATTCAATAAACAGAACAGATACACCAGTATAATTTGTTTAATAAGTCAGAAACTATGCGTTACTTTAGCCGTAATATACAGTCCGTTTGATAAGATCGTATACGGCAAAACTCTTTTATGAAAATCGGTTTGGAAGTGGCATTTGCATTAGCAGATAAAAAAATACTTCTGCTAAGATGCTTTGAATAAAAAAATTTAAAGAGTGTTCAATTTTTGTCAGAGACGGGAGTATTTTAAAATGAGTGTCGCGTTTGCATCACGTTATGAAGCAGTATTCTTGTGCACGCATCCAAAAGGACCGAAAATGTCATACGGAGCAGCTGCTAAATACATGAAAAAGTCAAAAGCATTTGTTAGCAAGTGGGTGCACCGTTATTCCCAAGTTATAAATGTGGACAAAACAAAAAAGCAAGACAAAATGATTCTACGCATGTGTGATAAAAATCATCTTCTATCGTTACGTGGAGGACAAGGGATTTTACCTAAAAGGGGTCTAAATGTGTGTTGTGATACGATACAAAGACGTTTACTAGCCAATAATGCAAAATTTCGAAGCACAATAAAGAAACCACTACTGTCAAAAAAAACACGTAGAAAAACGACTCAGTTGGGCCAAGGAGAATTTGGACAGAGATGGAACAACGTTCCAGGGGACCGTCAAACACCCGGCAAAGGTGCACGTTGGGGATGCTTCTCAAAACAAGGATTTGGCAATTTGTTCATGTTTACAAATTACTTAAACTCACCCAACATGGTCAAAATTTATAAGAAGGTTTTATTACCATCTGCCCAAATGTGGTTTAAAAGAAGGAATGAGAATTGGTTACTGCAAGAAGATAAAGACCCGAAACATCGCAGTCGTTTGTGCAGTGCGTGGAAACAAGAAAATGACGTCGATGTTTTGGATTGGCCATCACAGTCGCCGGATGCAAATCCCATCGAAAATGTTTGGGCATTCATGAAGCTAAATTATCACAAAAAATACGAGTTTTATGTAGATGTTTGTCTTAAGATTATGCTATAAGATAAGTAGAAAGCATGCCTCGAAGACTCCAAGCAATTATTGATAATGAAGGAGAGTGGACAACATATTAATTGAAAAGCATTCAAGTAAATAAACAAAATAAACCAGTACAATTGATTTTTTTTATTACAATATTATAAGTTCTTCTTTAATTTTTGTCGTATACGATGTTATCAAACAGACTGTACTTGGCTAATTAAAATAAACTTACATGACCCCATATGCATCAATGAATCTACTTAAAATAACAAATCAAAATCTTTACCAAACCTTTATGTGTTGTCATGGAAATTTTAGTACAACTCATGTTGCAAATGATTTCTCCTCATATAACAACATAAGTTCTAAGCGTATTTGACATCTTTAAAGAACGTATTTCAGTTTTGAGATATACCCGTTTTTATCCATTTTACAATTCCATGATCACAATACAGAAACTTCATTAGATTTTTCCAAAATGTTTAAGCATTACAAAAATGTAAGAAACTTACGAACATAAACTTTTGCAGTAGGTGTATCTTAAAATAAGCTAATTCTGTCCCAACCTTTTCATACCCTTATAAATTGCGATCACATATTGCGTGGTTATTTATCCGAAAATATGCATAAGGTTGACTTTCTGAAAGATGGTCTAGCAAAAAATGTCGTTCTTACTAAGTTACCGAGTATTTATAGATTCATTAAACTTCCTTTAGAATCATATCAAAACTGTGAGTTAAAAAATCATTTAAAGTGTCCTACAAACTTATTCCAACAAATACACAACTGACTGATCCTGCTGATCTGGCAGTCGCATTGAAAAAAAAAGTGAATTACGAGGGCGGGTCAATAAGTCCGTGACTTTTTGAATTTCTGACCTCTTTACTGAAACAGCAACACTGCTCCTGTCAACAGGCATCTGTCAGTTGACTCCTGTCAAAATTTAAACTTGCTGCGTCAGTTAGTTTGTGTTTGACAGTTATTTTTATCAGACTACTCACTAATTTGAGGAGAAAATGGAAAAAAGTGAATTTCGTGTGCTTATTAAGCATTATTTCTTGCGAAAAAAAACCATTACCGAGACCAAGGCTAAGCTTGATAAATACTATGGGGACTCTGCACCATCGATTTCAATGGTAAAAAAGTGGTTTACTGAATTTCGTTGTGGCCGTACAAGCACTGAAGATGCCGAACGTCCTGGACGCCCAGTTGAGGTCTCTACACCCGAAACAATCGAAAAAATTCACGATATGGTGTTGGCCGACCGAAGATTGAAAGTTCGAGAGATTGTGGAAGCCGTAGGGATCTCGCATGGCTCAGTGGTTTCAATTTTGAATGATCACTTGGGCATGAGAAAGCTTTCCGCAAGATGGGTGCCGCGTTTGCTCACAGTCGACCACAAACGCATGTGCAGTTACCATGGCAAAAATCCATGAATTGGGCTATGAATTGCTCCCTCATCCACCCTATTCTCCAGATTTGGCTCCGAGTGACTACTTCTTGTTCCCAAACCAGAAGAAATGGCTTGGTGGAAAAAGATTTGACTCCAATGATGAAGTCATCTCGCAAACAAAGGCCTGTTTTGAGGACCTCGACAAATCATTTTTTTTTTGGAAGGGATAAAAAAATTGGAGAAGCGTTGGACAAAGTATATAGAGCTCAAGGGAGTACGTTGAAAAATAAAATTATTTTTTTATCAAAAAATCGGTGTTTTAATCCAAAAGTGACGGACTTATTGACCCGCCCTCGTACTTCACAAATCTTCTCACACCTCTTCATTTCACAGGATTAATTCCTAAAAAAAAAAAAACACATGCACAATCCCTTTCCATGAGAAAAGCCCAAAAGATGAAGTTTCCGACGTACCTCAAGGAAACCATCTAGGTCCTCTATTACTCGCCCTGATAATAAACGATGGTAATGCAGTATATCACGATTAATTCGTTAAAAGTAAATATGCAGATGAAATCAAGATCGTTCGGCACATTTCGGCCTTAGCATGATACGCTTGCAATACTTCTTGGGGACATATTCCCATAGTTGCAACTTTTAACTGATAATTATACTGCCCGTAATCTTACATAGAAATACATATATTCGCGACTGTTGGGAAATCACCCTTAAAATTTTCTAAAACTTCCACTTTAGTAAGATCTGAAAAGCCACAAGAAATTTACAACACGATTTAAACGAAAAAATCCAAACCAACAAATCACATGCTGTTGAATTATCTCTGGTAGAAATGCTAAGGTAGTCCCCGCTAAGTTATTTAACCGACCAAAGGTAGATCTAAAAGAAGAACAACATGTTTCATTAAATCCTCAGATACATGTGCACCACTAGACGAATTTATTTTTGTAAAATCAATTTTCTTTTTTTACATAAAACAGTTTTTTTTTTTGATGTATGACAGTTCGGAAAAAAAAGATACAGCATATCTATCCCTCAAGCAATAGAACTTCAAAATTAGACATTTTATTGACGGCAGTGAATCTTTTCCTGTCTCATATACGAGTATATGCACGAGAATAGGTATATTTGGTAGAAAACCAATAATAAGAAAAAAAAAAATCTCTTTCGACTTATACCTATGAAGTTGAAGTTATTTATTTTTTTCTATTTTTGTTTTCGTTCTTTCTTTTATAATTTTTTTCTAGTTTTTATTTTGATTGACAGCCAGACACTTCTTCAGTTAGACAGTTCTAAGTGAAATGACATGGATGACATCAAACAAAGAAAAAAATCATCTTTTTTTGACAGTTACCACTGAAAATTTGATAGCTTACATAGTATTTCAAAGTATTTACCGCGAGTTTTTGATTTAAAAAATCCATTTTTAATATTCACTGGTTTAAAACATACCTGAAAGAAAAAAAAAGAAAAAAACAATAGATTAGTCACTTGCATTAAAATAAATGTCAAATTATAAATTCAAATTAGAAAAAGGACCAACACAAACGGAATTATTTTATGTAGCACTCAAAATTGATTTTCAATTGCTTTCCAGTTTTGGCAGTTTTGACACTTTTGGGGCTAGAGTCTAGAGCTTAAGGTACGCATACACATTCACTGACAAATTTGATGAATTAAATTTCATATCACGTGTCAAGTTTTCTTTTAAGATGAACATTTTATTTATAAGCATGCTCGGGGATTTAATACGTTGACTTATGAAGAAATGATGCAAAGCGCACACAAAGTGAAAATCTATAAAATTAATTCGCACACAGAGCGAGGAAATATCTATTTAGAATTGAAGAAACAACAAAATCAGAGGGAGGATGAAACGAAAAGTCAAGGATAAAATCAGACAAGAGACAAAAGAATAATGTGGGAATCTCAATTTATCACAGGTGTCAATTATCAAAAGCAAAATCCATTTTTTTTTTCCTCACTTTATAAGATTTAACGAAAGTCAATGCAAATTCAAAGGTTCGCTGTGGTGAGCATTTGACGTTTGATACCAACGATAATGATTTTAGCTGTCAAAATGTGGATTTGTGTAAAGATTGGATGTCAGTTTTAAGGCAAAAAAAAAAAAAAAAATACATTTTCGAATGTCAATTTCGTAATCTGCAAATGTCAAAGACTGAAAGTTTTCATCCCTATTGATCAGGGATGTTGTGAAGGCTTAACGATTTATATAAGATGAGTTTCCATCACATTATGCATCAGAATGATGATGATAATGTTAAAAAGTAAGTGCACAATTATTTTTCCTTATTTGTGCTAGTAAACATGGAGAATCTTTGTCATAAAACATATGTGACTCATAATTATAAAAATAAGAACTAAATCTTAGTCTAAATCGATTTGAATCGTTAGACTTCGAAGTTTAAGCAAATTTTTACGATACTGAACCCTTTTCTGATTGTTTAATTGACAATTCTGGTTCTCGAATGCCTTGTATGCCTCGAGTGCATGTTTTGAGTTATAGTTTTATCACAATTCGATTAAAGAAAAAAAATAGTAAGTTTAGTGCAACAAATCCCCGTCTTACACTTAATCCTTTATATAAATATAGTTCAACTCAGAAGGATAACATAAAGAAGCTTAGCAAAAACCCACCCAACATACGAAAACTTCTCTACATTCCATCAATTTTCCACAACATTGAACAGCAAAGAATAGCAAAAAAAATATATTCAAGAAGAAAGAGTAAAACTAATCTAAGACAAGTAAGCTTCTTAGATACTCAAATTGGTTCCCAAATAGACTTCAATTATGTTCTGTAAAATTTTTCGGGATTAGAGATTTCTTTTAAAAAAAGGAAAAGCATAGGATTAAATGAAACAATTTGTTTAATAAGATAAATTGATGTATTTTCGTAAAGAACGCTTTAACATCGCCAAAACAAGGAAATATGGAAATCTATTTGTCAAAATTAAGATTTTTTAATTGTCCTTCTGACTTCATTCTTTAGGTTGGTCTCTCGTAAAGACGTACCAAAAATTGCAAATTACCCAAATGTTATACCATCAATCCACCTACTTTCACCCATTATAAATGCGAATGTCCTCCTCTTGGCCCCAATTTTCCAACACCACTGCTTTTATAATAGAATACTCGTAGTACTCTACCTGAAATGTCCCTATCGAACTGTGAGTTTCGACACACATCAAAAAATATATGTATGTAAGTATACGTAGTTATACGTTCGTTTCAGATACTTGCAAAAGTATAAATGTTGGTTTGTATAGGTATGTATACGAAAAACAGATAACTAGACCACACCCTAAATAAATTTTCCATAGCCTTACGAGAGATGATAAAAAGGACATAAAGCGACAAGAATACTTTAACCAAAAAAAAAAAAAAAAGTAAAGCAACAAAAAGCTTTTGTATTTGAAAAAGGCACAGAAAAAAAAATAAAAACAAACTAGGTAGGAGTAAGCCCCCGCTTCTTATCCAAATTTATTCTTCAATTTAGGTTCCATTCCGGATAGGAATCTGCATATTTCCTCTGTTCAAGCTCCGCGCCTTTGTTTGCCTTTGCCGGAACTCCTTTTCTCGTTCATGCCGCACGTACACACTCAATTGTTCGTCATCGTCATTCTCGTCTTCGCTATAGTCATTCCTCATCATCAGTCTCTAATCAAAGACGCTCTCGTTTTTGGTTTCTAGTTTGCCGATCCCTTTTTTTTTGTTCTGTTTCATTATTCAATCCTAAGAAGGAAAAAAAAAATATAGGATAAGGTTTTACGAATAGTCCCTGTTGTGTGAAATGTGTTTGTCATCGTCTTGTGACGAAAAGACATTTCCAAAGAGACACGCAATTTAAGGCGACACTTGCAGAGTTTTTAAGTCAAAATGAAAAAAAAAATGTATAATCTCAAAAAGAGAGTAAAACCCCCTTTCCACGCCCAAATAAAGCACTGGAAAGGATCTAGAGGAAGAAGGATTTTTCGGCGTAGTTAGTGGTAAAGATAAAAGTTTTCTTTTTCAGCTCATTCTCTTGAGTCTACCGACGAATATCGATCTGTTTTAGAGAGTATTTGGGGGAATATACTCGTATGTATAAGCCTATGCAGTGTGTAAATAACATATCTCTGCAGGATATCGTTTTTTGGACATTAGATTTCCAAAAATCTAATGCACTCGTATTTTCTAAGGGCGTGACGGGAATGAATTCTTCTTTTTTTCCTACAAACTGCGTATGAGTCTACAGAACGATGAAATTAAAAGAAAATGCATGTGAATATATTGAAAGAGTTTTTCAAGGTTTGGTGATAAAAATGTTTCTTCTGAACAAACTTACATAAAAAAATGAAGACAGCAACTGAGGCAAGGGAAACTTATAGGTATAAATTTTTCGGCAGAAATGTCATCGAAAAACATCAGTCACTCTGGTTCACCTAATTCCTTGATGATGATTTTTTTTAATTGAGCGCCTTCGCTCCGCTAGGCCTTTAGAAACGATAAAATCAAACCATTTAATGTTTCGGAACCTTGCTCCTGCTGTCAATGTCCTTTGCAAGCGTTCACAGTAATTTCAAATAACCTGGCTTCATGAAAAAGCTCGCTATTTAGGTTTACGAAGCACGTAAACGTCTGCGCAAATAACTTGAAGGGTATGACGAAACAAAGATTGGCTGGAAGCCCGCTCCTTGCAAAATGGCCCCTTGGCAAGTGTTTTTGCAGAGAAGTTTTAAGAAGGCAATATAATAGAGTTACCCGAGGGTAGATCAGTACATCATTGACTTATTGAACAACACAATGGTAAGGAATTATCCAATATTTTCAAACTGGGAGACATCACTTATAATAAACAGTTGGTGGACGAATGGAAGATTCAAAAAGACTTATGACGCAGATTACGATAGTTTTTGAAAAATTTACCAAATAATTTCTTTTCCCCCAACAAAAAAAAAAAGTAAGTATAAGGAGGTCTTTGAGGCCTTATCGTATACTCTAAAAACAAAAGTAGTGCTTAGGTTTAATTTTAAATTCAGAATCGAATGAACTATAGGTATTATGTCAACCAGAAATTAATTCGTCGCACATGAATTCCTGGACTCGATAGTAATATCGACAACTACTAAGGTAAGATGAAAATTTCTCAGATTTGCAGAGAAATACTTTTTTTAAAAAATTCCAAAATTAGTATTTGAGCTTAGCTATCCCTTAACGGAAGTGGGTTTCCTCAAAGTTATTGTTTGAATAATGGTGCTTAGCCAGGAAAATTTTGAATTTTGGGAACAGATGAAACACTGAAGGAGCCAAATCGGTGGGTGCTGGATGAGTTGGAACTTCAGCTGGCCCAATTTCTGTTGGACCAAAACACACATTTTTGTGAACTGTATATTTTATAACGCTTCGGTTCTCGATTTTCTCTATTTTTCAAAGAATACACGAGTTAGTCGACTTAAATGGACCCAAAAAAAAAAAAAAAAAAAACTGTCTGACAGTTCGACTTATGAAATATGTGCCAACATAACCACAAGATAATTTTATTGAAAACTGCCCTGGGCGAATCTAAGAACTTTTTAAGTTTTCTGCGCAACCGAATTCTGGCCTCTAAAGGAGAAGACATATGGATGGGAGGATAAACCAATTTCTGCTGCATAAAGTTGAATAACCAGAATAAGCTAAAAATCCTTCAACTACAGTGGATTTCCCATATCCACCGAATGGTCAACAGGGCTGCAGTCACGATGGTCACAAACTTGCGGTTACATTCCTCAAAGAGAAATGGAATGAAAAAAATTATTCTGGGCGCGATTTTTTTTTTTTTAAATTTGTCAAGACTGGCATGTTAGTATTTATAAGAAAATTTAGACAATAAGTCAAAACGTAAGCGTGCTCATCATAGATCTATCGTCTTCAATGTTTTGGAAAATATTTACCTCGAGCCGTAACAAATAGAGTTATAATAAGCATAAATGCGAAGTCCGCAGAAATTGGCTACTGTTGAAATTTGAAAAAAAAAAAAAAAAAAAAAAAAAAAACATCGCGGCTCGCATTTCCAATTGCAATCGCTATGAAGCACATGCACTAAACTCAGGTACTCTTTACGGGCCTGAAATTTAGTCTCGACGGACCTGATAGATAGTAGATAAATAAAGATAAAGGTATTAATCAGGCCCAAATCGAATGGAAAAAGTAATAACAAAAACAGTCCAGGCCCTACTTCATTAAAAAAAATATGAAAAACTAGTAACAATTTACTAAACGAGTGAAATGCCTTTATACAATCCTTTTGCAGTCACGTACTAGTAACTAGTACAGAAAATGTAAAAACTTTGTGGAAAAGAAAATTTTGGATATCGATCATTCAGTGTCAACACTTCATTGGTGAGGAATATTGCAAAAATATCAAAGTCAATGATGTGAGAAATTTCAAATTCATCTGAAATGGTTCGCCATATTATAAAAAATATTATAAAAAATTTAATTTAAATGCACTCCATTGGGATTACTATTTTACGGACTGTTAAGGGAGTTCCCTGATTAATACAAGGAAGCTGCGAAACGATATGACCTGAAAAACGCTGCAACACGAAGGACAAAACAAAGCATATTGGTGGCAGAGCTAACATACTGAATTTTTTAACGATAAAAATTCAAGCTTTCGTATAATTGTCACTAATTGATTTTTAAAAGAATAATGCAATGCCTTTCAAAAGTCGAACCCTAAAAAAACGTATCCCCTCAAATTAGGTAATCAGCAAAATCCCCTGAGTTGAGCATAACAGAGAAGAAGTACACAATATACCGGCAAAAAAGACAACTAATTAGTACTTAGTACATAAAAACAAGATGGATCAAAATTATGTCGAAAAATTGTTCAAAAGTATGCCTAAGCGAATGTTAAAAATTCTAGCAGATAAAGAAACAAGCGCAGATGACTAATAAAATAAAATATAAAATTTCTCATACTGTTATTTAATTTTAAGAAAATTAAGGGTTTTTTTGATAAATTGTAATATGTCAGAGCGGCGTAGAAATATCCTGTAACCTAAGGCTGAAGACACAGCGGATATGATACGACGCGACGTCTTTTGTTGACGAATCAGACAACAATCAATTGATTTTTATGACTTAAAATACACCAAATCGAATGAGACAAAAAGACATTGCTGTGCGTAGAAATAAAAATTGCATTTTTGTCTGTGGAAAACAAGACAACATTGTCCGCTCCGGTGTGTTTTCAGCCTAATGATTTATGTAAATTTGCCAAATGTTACGTATACCCCTTTTCTTTAGTGTTTAGATGGCGTCCTTCTGTTTTGTATATATCTTAGAGAGTATGTGTACTTATACACATTTCGAGTTTATGTTTATTTTATTTTTTCATAGAAAATGAAAGAAAGACCATATGGGCGCCGTTTACATGGGCAAGACCAAGATTCCTTTTGAATTGACTCATCACACGTAAAATCCACCCGGTTCTTAACGACTCAAACTTATCCATCAATTTAAAAAGCAAAAGTAATAATAAAAAACATTTTTCAAAGTTATAAAAGTAAACATTTTGGAAGACGCCAAAAACTAATTTCACAACAAATCTACGACATATTTACCCTTCAAGCAATTTCAGAGGATCAAGGTCGCCTGACAATAATAACAAAAAAAATTTAGATATAAACGAGAACTATGCAAATGTTGTCGTTTCAATGAATAATATAAATAAAACGAAAAAACAAAAAAAAAACAACTTAAAGATTTGTTCAAAATTTATGTTAAGAATTTGGTCTTAGAGGAAGGGCACATTAATTTATTATACCATTCGAATTAAGTGGCAAAAAGGACCAACTCTCTATAATACTAAAAATAAAAATAAACCATCGACAATGAAAGATCATAGGCACTATTCTCCGATATGTTGAATACAAAAACAAAACAAAAAGAGTGAAAACCCATTCTAAAAGTTGGGGCAATGAATTGTGTTCATTTTGAGAAAGAATTCTTTCATTTTCTCGAAAAAATGTGAATCAACATTCAATGTCTTGAATAGAGAAAAAGAAAGATATTCTTCTCTTCTCGTCCCGCCATTGACGATTATTTTTGATCGAAAAAAAAAAACTATTATCCTCCCGTCAGAGTCCTAACAATAGATACAAAATCCACTTCGCAGTAGTCTTTGCTAGATAGTCTTTAGCTACCACTCCTTTCTTACCACTTTTCTTTTATCGTTATTATTATTATTATCTCTGCAAACATACATGTATATATACATTTGTATCTATGTAGAGAAAAGAAGAAGAATATCCCAGCACAAATGGGGGAATTCCCTTCTCATCTTTTTTTTTTTTTTTTTTTGTTGGAATGTATAGTTTCCTTTTCTCGGAGAGTTAAAATACAGAATAGGAAAGCGTTTATCCTAAACGCGGGCGTATATCACCAGGAATAATGGATTTTATGGAATGGAAATAGTAGCAGTCAAACACATTCAAAGGATAACCGAAATGGCAGTTTCCAGTAGAGCGTAGAAGGCTAAAACCAAACGACCATAGTATGGGTAAAAGGGTAAAAGCAAAAGTAAAAGAAAAGAAATATAAAGAATTGTTTAATACGCATACAAACATAAACGTAAACACAAACCCAAACCCAACACATAAACAACGAAGAGCCTTCGAAGATAAATGACTTCTCTCTGATATGCTGCTATAAAGCCACTGGAGAAATTCAATTTTTCACCAAATGCCTGAGAGAAGATGGAATCCTAGAACGAAAGAATGTGGAAAAGATATGAAAGTGGAAGCTTTTTTTTCTTCTCTTTCATCGCTCTCAAGCAAAGCAGAAGAATTACTTTTTTTTTTCCTAAATTTTCAGTTAAAGTGTTTTTTTTTTTTTTTGAAGAAAAAGATTCAGAAGTTGATATAAAACGGATAAAGAAGCTGGCAGAATTCAGAACTTAAAATGGGACAAAATTAAGGACAAACACAAACGCCAACTGTAAGATGTTCATTCTCTCTAAAGCTGATTCTTTAAGTGAGATGACATAGTTTTTAGAATCAAGATCCATAGTTCATGTTGTGAGGGTGGCACCTATTATGCGTGTTTAATGAATTTCTGCGCCATTTAAGATTTCCTCCCTTTTATTGGGTAAACAAATTTTATTTAGAATTTGACACAATGAAAGAAGGAAAACAAAAATTGAAATATGTTTTTACACATACTCTGTGCTTTATTAAATAGGGATAAATAATGACAAGGCCAATTGAAAACTTTACATAATTTTCTGAAAGTATAAGTTAATTAAACATTTAAATGTTCAAACAACAGTTTAAAAAAAAAAAAAAAAAAAAACAGATCTTTGTGGAATTTTAATGGCAAAATTGAGTAATGGAATGCTTTTCTATTATATAATTAAATGAAAAGATTGCTCCTGACAAAACTCATTCAGCATACTGACTTTTAAAAGCATTTTACATATCGGGAACCTAATGAACATGCCCTCTTGCCAACTCAATCTCTAGCTTGATGACTCCAATTACGAATGTCAAGTAGGAATCGAAAATCCTTCGGGCTGGAGCAATGCTTATTATCATTAACAGGACCCTTCAATAGATTTGTTAGATTATAACGGCTATGCTGTCAAATTTGTTGTGAATTGCTCACCAATTAAGGTTATAGCGGCTTGAAACAAGAATTTTTAAATCAGTACTCCGTTCAAAAAACGTTCCGCGTATTATTTGATTTTTATACTTCCCACTTCCCACAATTCGAGTCAATCGATCAACCTTCAGCCAACACCCGTACCCACCGAAACGCTAGGACTGATGAAAACATCGCTACTGAGCGTAATAAATCCATCGTCATTCACAAAAATTTGGCGTCGGGACTTGAGTCTGCACGCGCATAAAATTCATGGATAATGTCTGGGTAGGTATTTGAATTACGCTTTACCGACAGCATACAGCATTGTGTTTTGGAAGCATTAAATTCCACTCTGTTAATATCGGAATTTAATGAGCTTAACATACGCGGTCGTTCCCGTTCTACAGCCCAACAGCAGGGCAGTGAGTTTGGAAACGAATATGAGAAGGAAAGAATACTGTCGTCAGCAAAGTAGCAGACAAGAGATCATTGATAAAAATTTAGAAGAGTGTCGGATACAAAACAGAGCCCTGTGGCACGCCAGCATTTACTTTGTAAATATCCAACTTGAAACCATCCAAGACAACTTAAATTGAACGTTCCGAAAGGTAATTTCTAATCCATTGCTGAAGATAATCCTCGATCCCAAATGCACGCATTTTCGGCAAAAGACTCTGATACCAAACTCTGTCAAATGTCTTAGAAATATCAAGTGCAACTATCTTGCTTTCGCCAAATTGATGTAAACTTTGGTTCCAACTTTGCTACGAAAATGGTTCTGTCGGCCATCAAGGAGTTTTCGTGTTTCGAGATATTTCATGAGCTGATGGTTTCAGCGTTTCCATGAATGAAGGGACGTAAGTGCAATGGGTCTGTAAGAGGAGAGAGAAGATTTGCCTTTTTTAGGGACGGTTAAGACAAATGCTGTTTCTCATCTGCTCGGAAAGGGTTCTAAGGAGTAGGATTAATGAAAAAAGCTTACGCAATGGTTTTACCAGCGTAGAAGAACACCTCTTTAGAACAATGGGAGGTATACCGTTTAGACCGATTTATGAATGTTAAGATCTTTAAGTACAAATTCAGACTTCTTCCATAATGAAACTGACTATAGACATCGTGCGATTTAAAGCCTTTGATTTCCTTCTTTGGGGCTATCTATCTAGCAATGAATACACTCAAAGCCAATAAAATCAACGCAATCGATCAACTTTAGCAATATTTATGCAAAAAAGTCATCGAAAATTTGACGTTCTGAATATGTGACACCACGCAATGCCGCGTCGGACGTTTTAACGTTTTATTCAATACTTAATGCCATAAAATCCTCTTTTAAACTACAAAAAAAAAGTATTTCTCAAACACAACTTGTTCTATTTAGATTTAAAAATCAAGTGCTCTTATTGAAATACCCTGTAGATATCTCAGTCGCTGTAGAAGATACATACATGGCTGGGTTTCCCTAGAAAGATGCTCCTAGGTTTTTAAGGTCTAAAATAAAAGTTTAAAAAACTATGAAAAGGCAATACAAACCCTAACAATACTATTAATACAAAATTTTGTTTTAAAATTGAAATCCTTATCAAAACAAACAAGGGATAACAGAGGAAATTTTACACAACATTGGCTATGAATGTTCTTAAAACAAATTTCAGAAAAAGGAGTTTGTATTAAAAAAAATTATAGCTATTGACATCTTAAAATATTCTACGCTTTGCCAGACGATAAGGGAGGTGTACTATAGTATTTTCAATTTTATGGGAAAACGCTTAATTTCACGCTATTTGCACTTCCTAACATTTGAACCGGCTGGAGAAAATTGCAACTTCACATTCGAATGAACTTCGCCATCGACTTATGTACATACCATACGAAAACAAATGAATCATTTCCTCCAACGCTCTTTACTGAAAAAGATGTTGTAACCCATAGTTATTAGAAAGGCAATAGCAATACGAGTACATTTCAAACCAAATTAGACGATTTACAAAAATTTGTCAGCAGACTGGCTGTAGTGCCAGCTTGATTTTGAACTAGCCGTATCCATACTTTGAATTGGATTTCAACATCTTTAAAGGCCTTGGCTTTATAATAGTAAGTGTATGCAGTGCGAAATGAATACTTTAGACCCTACAGAACCAGACAGAAAAATAAACAAAATCGTTCAGTTCCGAAGGCAATCGAAGATAGCGAAAAGAGCGTTTTGTGAAAGATTATGGTTCTTGCCAAATCGGTTTTAGGCAATGAAATTTGTGCAGGATACACCTATGATAGTGTTTATTTTAAAACAAAATATCGCGAGTGATGACGTGTCTTCGCCGACTCCTTTAAATAAAGGGTGCACCATCTTTTTAAAACGCCTATAAAAAAAATAGTCTTCAATATTTTCAAGCACTTGTGGCTTTATTTAACCTTCTGAAATATTATTTCATTCAAATACCTGCTTTTGCTTGACATTAAGCCATTTGTTCCTAAGTGCCTAAATCGTCTCTTGGTCGTTTACATAGTATCGACCTTTAATAGGTACACAAAAAAACAAAATTACAAATCAAATCGCAACTTCGTGGCGCCCAAGCAAAGACTGGAAATGCGCCTCATCTGACAAGATGAGTTTTTGAGCAAAATTTTCGTGAATTTTGAGCGGCCCAAAAAAAAAAAGCAATAACTTCTCTCCAGGTTAGTGCGACTGGCGTTCAGTTGCAGAGAGGTTCTCGAATAAAGCGCGCTCACACGGTAAAATAATCGGTTATCAATAAGCGAACCAGTCCCATGAACTTTCTTCACAAACTTGCATAAACCGACTCCAAGTTGGTAGATCATAACGGCAGCAATCCAATCATACCTTGTCAGTCCACGTGACGATAACACACAGAACAGAATCAACTTGGTTTTGATTTTGAGTGTATATAACTTTATTATAAATGTCAGCCCTTTTTTGCAAGATCAAAAACACAAACAACTCGATTTGAAGATCCTTAAAAATAATATTGTGCGGAAGATAGCAAGAGAAAGTGAGAAGCTAATACGAGTAGACATTGGTTTTGAATGATTTGCATTTATAATGACTGGAAGATATAAACCTTGAATAAGAATAAGGCAACTTGTAACTTAACACTCAGAGTCGACATTCTGAAAATCATTTGCAACCATATGTGAAAGCGCATCGTCTGGAATATCCCGAAAACTGACAAGAGATGAACCATAAAGTTTGGGCTGAAATTTCATTATTTCAGTAATTTTTCAATACCACATTAGCCTGATATTTATTTATGTACGGTATCATTCTAGTGCTGTTTTCTATGCACTTATGACATGAAGTCCATTTAGGTTAATTTAGGTTTTCTGTAGCCTCAAACAAATTCACAAAAACTTCCAGCTTTTATGTGAAATTACTCATGCTAAAATTCTCACTAATCTTAGTAAGTATGTAGGATTGCTGTCCTTTTCATTGAATAAAAGTTAATACAAAAAAACAAGAAAAAATTCCCAGACATCCCTTAATACTGAATGTCCATATTAAACACTTAAAACAAACGCATGCACATGGAAAGTGCAAACGGTCGCTTAAGTACTTACAAAACATTATACACTTAAGCATGAATCATAAAAACCGGGAACAAAAGAAGACTGATTGGTCCTTGCGGAATTTCTAGGCCAACAAACCAACAATACAAAATTTACCCTTGAATCTTGAAATATGTACATTTACATACCTACCAACTGTGAATGATGAGAGAAGGCATCAATAATAAAAAAAAAATAAAAAATGCCGAATTAAATACAGACATGACAAAACACCCATACGAGTACAGTCGATGCCGGCCAAAGCGCAACGTCCTTGTTCAAGTTAACATTTTTTTTTTTTTTTTTTTTTGTTAATACAAAAAACAGGGAAAAGACTAAAAGAGTGCAATAAAAACAAATTTAACCCTCGGATTTTAATATGAAGGAAAATATAAAAACAAAAAAAAAATTATTTAAATTCAGGAAGCATACGTATAAACAGGATATTACTTGCTACCCCCACTGGAATTATAAATGGCAGCATTACCAGCCATAACCACCACCACCAACCAATCCAGAAAGCAGTTGTAAAAAATATGTATAAAAAAAAAAGCAGAAATACATATTATAAAACCAAATCCCGGGTGTCAATGCTGTTTGCCTGCAACAAGCTCTCAGCTCTTAGCTCTCCAGAGTTTGTAGTCCGGAGTCGCCATCTGGTTTAAAAGAAGGGTGCCTTTAGCCTTGTGTCTCTACCATTTCACAGATGTTTACAGCATGAATGGAAACAAAAAAAAATCAAGCCATCACACACATCTTTCGACAAGTAAATAATACACGCAGGTACTATGACACAACTTACCGTACGTAGCATATGAAGAAAAGGCGCGCCACAACGCGCACGTTTTGCATGACAAATTTCAAATTCAGATGCAAAACGTCTGCTACTACTACTACGGTCTCGGTTGGTTGTCGTCTTTTTCGTTTAGATTTAACAGGCAGAATGACGAACGACATGTAGGGAAAATGACTTGATGTTTACCGCTTTAACTTATGCCTTAACTTTAGCTTTTGTATACTCGTACTTTTGAATTGCAATTGCTAGGAGTCTCCTTGCATTAATTTAAAAACTTGTACACCCTGTATAAATTGTGGTGATACATACAAATACGTATATGAAGTGGATTGTACACTGTATCGAAACGGAAATGATTATATTCAATCTAGGGGTTGCAAACACAAAAAAAAGAGGACAGGACAGCACAGGCAGATTAACAGTAAATAACATAGAAACAAGAATTCTGTTACCTTCTTGGCAATCAATAAACAATTCAATGATTTATGACACTTTTACAGATACAGATACAATTTAAAACACTTTGCTTATACCTACATGTACAATTTATTTATTTATTTATTTTTTTTCGGAAGCTAGGTATACATATGACAACTGTGAATTGCGCATTGCATTTGGATCCTTGCCAAATGTAAAACAAATGACAACACCACACCACATCACACAGGAGCAGCATGATGTTTTTTGGTTTTTATTTTATTTTTGGTAGCAATCCTATTTCTATGAATCTATGTGTGATTTGGTGCAGTTGTCTGTTGCCAAATTTCACATTTTATACGAGCAGAAAAGAGTTTAGGTGAAGGTGAAAAATGATGCAGTGATCATGTTTTTTTTTTTTATAGATAGATAGATAGATAGATCTTCAAATAGGGATGTCTTTCAATCCGTGCTGTCCTTTTTGACATCTTTAAGATACACTTGCGGTTATAAAATACACTACATAATGATTTACACGGAAAATGGGTACCTATTTACACCAGAGTGCGATTGTCCTAACAGTCATAAACGGTATTTTCCAAAGCCGCATACAGCTTCGCATTTAGTGCCAAAAAAATTAAGTTTGAATGGAGTTGTGACTGTGATAAGTAAATAAAAGGGAAATGACTGTCAAATATCAGCAACTGACTTTCGTTGAGGTAGGGCGATCTTTTCGTCAGATTGTGGTAAAAATAAGATGCTCTCATTCAACCATCGTGTGACCGATGAAGAAAAAAAGAAAATTTAGAAAGCTCAAAACAACTTAAAAGACTTAGAATGAATTACAAAAAAGTAGTAAAATTGCTGTCCATATAAGAGGAGAGCTGCATGAATTTTGTCAAATTGACTTAAGCGCCGAAAAGATACCCAGAAGGCTACGGGAGATAGGATTATATGGCAGATAACCAATGAAAGAAAGAACCTCTCCTAACCAGAAAAAAGAAAAAACAGCTCATTTGACGTGGACAAAAAAGCCACGATGGACGCAGGATGATTGGCAATGTGTGATATGGAACGACAAAAGTAAATTTAGTTTTTTGTGTTCCGACTATTTGCCATACGTACGACGATTAGCAGGTGAAAGGTTTTAGGACGAGTGGATAGTTTCAAAACAATTAAGTTTTCTCAAAGCCAAATTGTGGAAAAATCTGGATGATGGAGGTAGCAGTTTCTGAAAAAATTAAACTTAATGATGCGATGGGTGTCACGACGAATCGGCCTAATTTTTATTGTTATACAATTTTTGGAGGCCATATCCAGGAAAGACTCATAAAAGTGCACTGTTAAGTGTAGTGTTCAGCAACACACTACATCGCAAACTCGTGCAATTTGAGATGGGCTCTTTGTCACCTTTCCTAAAAGTGGAAAGCTGACTCAACTTACGATCGACATCCGTTTTTCCAGGAATACTATGTATTAGGGCATATCCGGAAAAATAAATTTGTTTGACTTGAAAATGACGGGTTAAGACGTCGCAAGTTTTCCGGAAGCGTGAAGAATCTTTTGATCTACAACACTATAATTAAAACTTGATTCACGCATACGTCAGAGGTTTGTCAACGGAAAAGACCGATTCGATCTTCTACCTTTTGTCTAAACAACGCGCTTATGTTTAACCCATTTACTGGCCCTAACGTATCCTTTCTGAAGGATACATAATGCTCTGCTTGTTGCATAAAACTTTTCAAGCCAAAAATCAGTTTAGTCTGCGCTAAGTGACCCTTTATTTCATCCACCTGCTTCATGAACTTTCACAAAAAAAAAAGATAACGAGGCTGCGGTTAACAGATAACAAATTATAAGGACCGAACCGAATAAAGTTGTAAATTTTAACAAGCTCTTTCCTCTCATGTGTATATAATTGAACACTACTTTTGTCCCAAATTGCTTTCCATACTTTGGATTTTAAGCAAGAAAACCTGCTTGATGAAGCCTTTAGTACTCTTCCAGGTGAGCAGTTTTACAATTCTTCCGCAATCAGCCACATCGATTGTGCGCCTTGGTTTAAAAAGAATTGAGGAAAAGAGAGCACTGTATCAAGGACCTTTAATATTTTAAGATCAAATGTAAAATAGCATCCAAAAAGGCCACAGATTTAATTTTCATCAATCGAAATGAAAGACATTCGAGTAAAGCTGAGAAAAGAATGGGAATCTAAATATATATATTTTTTTACTTTCATTAACAAACACAAAGCACTGTGGCCTGGCAGCCCGGTATGGCCCATGGCCTAGTTTTTTGACACTCATTTGTGTTGCTCATGTTGTCATTTTTGTAACATCTAAGCGGAGCCTTCGATTTATCGCCGAATCCGAACGGCACTCCTTAGAAGCTTTTTCATAGGCAATTTTACTTTCGGCAGTTTGCCATTACACGCCGAAAGAGTGATGACGATTCGAAAAATGGTTGGCGATGCCGGGGATCGAACCATGAACTCTATGCGTGATAGCCCAAAAAGCTAACCTTCGCGCCATCGCCACCGCCGTTATTAACTTAAACTATTACAAAATTCAGATGTGTTCTTAGGGGAATGTCTGGTCTGAAAGTAGCAAACCAAAGATACTTTGCTAGAGGAAATGGAAACGATCAACTTCAGCCACTTCAAAAGCTAGGATATTGTGGATCACATAGAATAGGGTATCCATCGTTTAAAGCATTTTACTATTCGTATCTACGATATATACCTTGTAATCAAAAAGTACCCGGATTTCCCAAATCAAACAAGCCGCCCTTGAGATATTGTCAAAAGTTTTCTTTTTAAGGTTGGTACATCTGGCGCTCAAGTATCTGTTTGAGCGCCATTTGTCGCAAGTGTTTGCAAGTCAGAGTTTGCTGTATTCTGCGAAAATCTGCAATGTACCCGGTAACCTACGGGTACGAAAACACAAGCGTACACATGAGGCCGTACTGTGGTTGATGATTTGCCTCGTTCCGGTCGCCCATTTACTAGTATGGCCGACGTAAACATCGAAAGAGTTACGAAAGTTGTCTTCGTAGATCGTCCTGTGAGCAAGAGGAAGGTAGCAGCCGATCTTGGTGTCTCATTCGGATCGGTACAGAGCGTTATGCAGGTTTTTTTTGGGCATTAGACGAGTTGAAGCGACGCTTGTGCCGAGAGTACGGAATTTGTTGCAGAAACAGCTTGGCATTGATGTCGCTATAGAAATGCTTGGTGGCGGGACATGGATCTATGAATGTGACAAAACTAGCCAACAATCATTGGAATGCCCCTTCTCAGACCCAAAAAAACACGATTTCTTGTTTTCTTTGATTGTCGTGGAATGGTCCACTCTGAATTTGTACCGCCAGGCCAGACAGTAAATAAGGAGTATTACGTGAGAATATTAAAGCGTTTGAGGGAAAATATTCTTCGCAAAAGGAAAGAATTGAGGAGAAACAACTCGTAGTTCCCCACTACAGTAGACCGGCTCAAACATCCCATCTTGTGCGCGACTATATGATTAAAACCGCTCATACCGTTCCGCAAGCTCCGTATTCACTTGACATGGCTCCTTGTGATTTTTTTCTATTATATTCTTTTTGAGACGATAAAGGAGAATTCGCAGAAGGAGCTGAAGGCGATTTCAAAATCGGAGTTGATTGGAGGAAGCGTTGAAATATGTATCGCTTGCAATGGAGATTACTTTGAAGGGTATAAAGTCAATATCGCTGAATAATTTAACCCTTTTTGGTTTTATTGAAGAATTTCGGGTTCTTTTTGATCAGAAGGTGTGTTCGTCAAATTAAGATCGTCGTCTAATAAAATTCGGGCCATCTTGTTTTGGTAAAGAGTAAACCTCGAAAAACATGATAGTAATGCAATAAATTGTATCCTTTGCTAGATGAAGAATCTTTTGGTTTGTCATGACAATAAATGCAAAATATTGAGTTCCGCAGGTGAGGCAACTACACACTGTTCTTTTTCGCATTTCTCATTGTCTTTTCAGCACAATTGAAGCCTCATTATCACTACTAATAATTCAGTAACCTACGAATTTGAATATGCATATCAACTATAAATTGAATGTTCCTTCTTTATGTATTGGAATGACTCAAAGCATACATATATGTATGTAAGTAGATGTTTATCAACGTAAGGTCCTTCATATCAGGTATTTAATCAGCAAATTCAAATTATCTCGTATTGCGCAGCAATTGAGTATTAATCAGTTGATCGTATTTTATTCCCTATCTTTTATGCTTTAATTTCTTTCTATGGATTAATAGTAGAGATAGAATATTCGATTGATTATCGAAATAGATAAAGTATCGCAATGTGACGTCGTTTTCGGCGTGCGAATGTATATGTCTGATAATTTTGGTTAAGATTAAACAACTGGCGGATGTTTTTTAACCAACGACTTAATTAAAAAAAAAAAAAGCGCCAGCATGTTGTTTTTTTTTTAACTAAGGGTCTCACAAGCCATAGATCCAAATCGTAAACAAGACGGAACAATTGAAACCAATTCACTTTTTGCTTTTGAGATTAAAAATGATAAGCTGCTAAGGTTCCATCTCAGAGCTTCGCAATAAAAGACACAATCTGTTTTACTAGTCCTCGAAAAATTCCAATTTATGGTATTTCCTCAGATTTTTCAATATGTACAATACTTCAAGAGGAACTAGGTTGATTTTAAAACGATAAACAATGATATTTATATAATTGATTGCATCGTTTTATACATTTCCTTTTATATCGACTTAGGAAACTTTCCAATTTAATATGTTAATTCGATGGAAATTTACCAAGATTCTTATCTCACCTTCTTAAGATCATAAATTCTCCAAGTTCGTTTACAAGAGTGATATTATCTGCTCATGCGAAAAAGAAGAGAATTTAATTGATTTTCCTGTCTATGATGATAATTTTAATTAGTATCTTATCGAATAAATGTTGTAACTTTTTGTCAATATTGTATGTGAACTACAATATTTTGAGAAAATGAGAAAATGTTCACACCTTTAATGATATATATTTTTTTTATTAGTTTTTCTTGTAATACTGTGCAAAGTAGTGATTAAAAGTTAAGATGTTGTAAAACAAAACTCCAAATACTAAAAGTCGGCCGCATACTCAAATACGAGTACTAGATACGTATGGTATGCCTGTATGCAGTTTTGTAGGAGCTTTGAGCCGCATACTGCACAAGTCACGCTAGGTTGTTGAATCTTTTAGTTTTATTTTATTATTAATTCTGGTTTTCTATTTGATTTAAAAAAAAAAAAAAGGGGGCAACCATGAGACAGAATTAGATATGCTTCAGTCCCTCAAACTCTACCTACTTTCTTGGTTTGTTGGTGTTTTGTTCAAGTCAATCGCCTGCCTACATACGAGCGAAACCCCCATCTCTACGTCTACCTCTGTCTTTAGTTTCTACTCATGTTAGCCACAATACTTTTTACTATGCATTTTGTTGGCCGGTTTTGAACTGGCTTTAATGCCGATTGACTTCCACGACTTTTGTGGTCGCCTGTGAATTGGAATTAATACTCGATTGGGTTATTTCTTGATGGTATTGTTGTTGCTGTTATATCTCAACCTGGTGCTACTGTTGTGCTGCGTAAGTTTTCAGTTTTTTCCCCCCTTCCTTTCTTCTTCTTCTTTAGTTTATGAAATTTCCACTAGTTCGTTGCCATACTCGTTTTTCTTTTTAAGAGAAACGAAGAAAAATCGTGAAAAAGTCAACGAAGGAGAAGAAAACAAAACCCACATACCCCATCAAGTGTAAATGCAAAATGCACTGCATCTACGCGCGCCAGCGCTCCAACTGACTTGACTTGTCTTGACTAGTAGAACGAGTTTCTCATTGCAGAGCTCCTCCGCAAATCCCACCCGAAAGACTCTCCAATATTGGATACACAATCTACACTCGTACACAGTTTCTTCCGTCCAAGCCTACTCCAAGATTCAACCAAGTCTGGCTTATTTGGTAGCTTAGTGGCATGTTCCCTTCTGTTGGTGTGGTAGTGCGGATTGAATTCATATTTAGTGTGGCAATTGTAAGGCGCACTACAGGTTTTCTGTGAATGATTCGAGAGCGACTAGTTTCGCCATACATTGTGATGAAATATAGGTGCTAAGAGCTGTCCTGGTATTGCTATTGGGGTTTTTACATTTTTCTTTTTTTCTTACTATTTTTCTGTTGTTACTATTTGCTTCTACCATCTCTGTATCTAGATTGTGTACATATTGACTTAAAAAATATCTATAGTACACACCTGGAGAAGTAAAGGTGGAGTACAGGGAACGGAAATAAAAAAGGTTTATGAACTGTCTGTGATTTTGTTGTGCTTTTATAAGCCTAGAGATGTGATGAGGTCGAAGGTTCGTTTCCTCTATCCCACAACAACACAGATTGAAGAGGAGAATAGATTTTTTTCGTTTTCTTTTCATTTTCTTTATTAAATATACAATACAGTGTAACAATTTTTTTTTTTCATCTTTATTAGATTATTATTTACAAAATTAATTGACAACGCGTCGTGATTTTGTTTTGTAATTTAATTTATTATAGATTCATACCTACACCTCTAACCTATTAAAACTGTTGGCATTTTGTTCTTTGAAGCAATTATTTTAACTGTAATACAGATGATTCAGTCAATGAGGTTGGGATTTTTTATTGACATTTGTGATGACATTTGGTGGGTTGAAAGACGATAAAATGTCATTTAATTTGACAGATGTTGGGTTAAAATGTTTTTCTCATTTCAAATAAATTACGACATCATGATGTGACTGTTTTCAATTTGGTTAATGGCTTACACGAGTTTGTGACAGATTTATAATATTTAAAAAGATATACGACTTAAGTTGAAAATTGTCGAAAATTGAATACAGCGTCGTTATGACTTGAAATTGATTCGTAATCTGTTAAATTCTTACGTTTTTAACTGATGAATAAATTTAAAAAAAAAATACTTTGAACGCGGCCTCTCGAAATCGTTGTACATATCGTGTAAAATCATTTTATAAATCTCTTAAAGTTTGTTTACGTAATATTTCTCAAATCTTTGTCTAGCGCCCAGACCGATGAAGATCATATACAGATCTTTCGCAATATCGTGATATTATCCCAACGTAAAGCGTCGCGTTTCAGTTAACTACTGCAAGACCGCATTTACAGTCCGTTTGATAAGATCGTATACGGCAAACTCGTTTATGAAAACCGGTTTGAAAGTGGCATTTGCATTAGCAGATAAAAAAATACTTCTGCTAAGATGCTTTGAATAAAAAAAAATTAAAGTGTTCAATTTTTGTCAGAGACGGAAGTATTTTAAAATGAGTGTCGCGTTTGCATCACGTTATGAAGCCGTATTCTTGTGTACGCATCCAAAAGGACCGAAAATGACATTCGGAGCAGCTGCTAAATACATGAGAAAGTCAAAAGCGTTTGTTAGCAAGTGGGTGCACCGTTATTCCCAAGTTAAAAATGTGCATGATTTGCCTGATCGTGGACCTACGCCAAAAACAACAAAAAATTAGGACAAAATGATTCTACGCGTGTTTGAAAAAAATTCTCTTCTATTGTTACGTGGAGGACACGGGATTTTACATAAAAGGGGTCTAAATGTGTGTTGTGATACGATACGAAAACGTTTACTAGCCAATAATGTAAAATTTCGAAGCACAATAAAGAAACCACTACTGTCAAAAAAACACGTAGAAAAACGACTCAGTTAGGCCAAGGAGAATTTGGACAGAGATTGGAACAACGTTATTTTTTCGGATGAAGTTTCTTTTTGGGCATGGTCTCCTATCACTCATACCTGGTGTACACAATCCAATAATAATCATGTTTACAAATAACTTAAACGCATCCAACATGGTCAAAATTTATAAGAAGGCTTTATTACAATCTGCCCAAAAGAAGGAATGAGAATTGGTTACTGCAAGAAGATAATGACCCCAAACATCGCAGTCGTTTGTGCAGTGCGTGGAAACAAGAAAATGACGTCGATGTTTTAGATTGGTCATCACAGTCGCCGGATGCTAATCCCATTGAAAATGTTTGGGCATTCATGAAGCTAAAGCTCCAAGGAAAGAAGATCTCGACGGACAAACAATTATCACGAAAAATACGAGTTTTATGGAGATCTTTGTCTCAAGATCATGCTATAAGATTAGTAGAGAGCATGCCTCGAAGACTCTTAGCAATTATTGATAATGGAGGAAAGTGGACAACATATTAATTGAAAAGCATTTAAGTAAATAAACAAAATAAACCAGTACAATTGATTTTTTTTTATTTCAATATTATAAGTTCTTCTTTAATTGTTGTCGTATACGATGTTATCAAACAGACTGTCTTTCTAGAAGCCGCTCATAATAGCCTGACGCCAAACTTCGTCGGCCCGTAGTTGTTACAATTTTTGTGTCGCATTTTCCTTTATACAATTGAAAACTGAAGTTTTCTATAGACATCTGATTGGCTTTAATCATTTCATTTGACGAAATTCCCAACTTCTTGTATTTAAGGCATCCGTAATTAATTAGTTTTCAAAAGTTGTAAAATAACGTTATAGTGATCTGTAGCTTAATACTCCAAGGAGGGTTAAGAAAAGGTACCTTCAACAGACGCTGATTATACACCCAGCACATTCAACTTAAATTATAACTTCAAGCAATAAATCTCCCGGCTTACTCCAGAAATTAAGTTAGAGCCCCATCCTTTGGAGTGGGTAGGTACTACCATCCTCTAGAGTTACAAAAGTTGTCGTCTTCGGTTCTAAATATGAAAACATACAAAATAAGAAAGTCTTGTTCTGACTAACGTTTACAAGTTGCGATGAATCTAGCTGTCAAAAACGTCAGTTTCAAGGATAGTCAGCAATTTTAGGTTAAAAAAAAACTGGGTGTGTGGTCCCAGATATTTATAGGGACTCATTGAACGTGACGAAATTTTGCACCATACAGAAAATAATCATCGAAATTAACTGCTTAGAGTGCTATACCAATGACTTACTTCAAGAAAGTTGTTTGCGAATCTTTTTGTACACGTCTGCCTCTCTGACTTTTTACCATGTCTGGATATTACGATATTAATCAGACCAAAGTTGAATAAATCAAAATTAAGACTTCTCTAGTAATTTATCACAGCATATCGCCTGAAATTCTTTAAGTCAATCCCTACTCCAACCGAACCTGCCTCATTGAAGCTATCACTTATGTAAATGTCAAACGGAAGTGCCCCCCCCCCCCCCCCCCCCCCCATGAACATATCCAAAATCCTTCTTCCCAAGCAGAAATGTCAAATGCAACCTAAACCTCTGCTTACATTCATTGCAATTACAGAATTTCCCAAGAAATATAAACTAAACCAACAATCGAATGAAATAAATCTAAGTTTGCATGCATCCACTACCTAGTCGTCGGTCGGGTCGGCATTACCATTCACAAAAAAGGTCGTTCATCTTGTTTGTTAATCAATGAAACTAAGAGCATTGCATAGCGTGTACTTGTAACCAAAAGTCCATTACATAACTTTTGTAAAGTCACGTTTATTTCAACAACTATTCGTACGTATTGTCATGCTATATCCGAATATGTATGTACGGTTATACATGCCGCCATAGGCATACACCATTACATATTTGTACAAATGTAACCAAGTTTTTGGGAATGCATGACTTTCCAATAGAGTCATAGTGCAGTGCAATAAGACCGCACCGACGCCACCGCTGCATAGTGTTTTTGCTTTGAAAGGCCCGTATTTTCGTAATCTACAACATGTTGGATACTCGCATGCAATTATGACCAAACAATTGCTTTAAACCGCGCTCGTAGTTGCACACACAACAAATGTCAATCACAATTCAAATATAATCTTGTCAATTGCATTGTGTCAAATTAAATGTCAAAGAATTTAGAAAATTCTTCTTTAGTTATTACGGTAATAAATAGGAAGCGTCATAGATTATGCGGGTCTTTTTTTTTTTGTATATTCATTACGGACGTTGTCAAAATTGTGTGAATGTCAAATTTTATGAAAGTCAAGGATTAGGTGTTTTTTGTTTGTTTAATGAACAACTTCATAGTTATCACATTTCTGCCACCAAACTAACAATGACAATTCTATTATTAAAACATTGAAAAACACTTTGTATAATGTTGGGTTTTTCCAAAAAAAAAAAAAATTGTAGTTATTTCAATCTAAAAATAGTAACCTTTTTATTTAATACAACCTTTTAGAGTCTGTTAGAAGTCAAGATGTGTTAATTACAAACACACACTGTCGTGCTTTTATTGCGGAAAGATGCTAGAAACTGATTAAACAAAAGGAAAAGACAAACAAATGACATTTCAGTTAACATGATAGCAGGACGTACATACATTAAAGTTAACCAATCAAATAGCATGGGTCACATTGAACTTTGATCGCCTGATATTTTAACTGACTGCAGATTCTATTGTAGCTGATATAAGGACATATAAAGTCACGAAAAAATGTGAGTTTTTATAAAAGATATAAGATTGACATAGGATGATGTAAGCCTTTGTTAAAATGACATTTCAAAAGATATAGGAGTGAGCAAATGGGCGGGAATTATCATCGGTTCTTACAACAATGCGATTAATGAAATAGTCGTGAAGTGTCATTAAAAAGAGTTTATATTTCAAAACCGTTACAAGTACCACCACTTGACTCAGATTTAATTTATTCAAACAAGGCTAAACAGTATCGAACAACAAAAACACAATCATTCGTTGGAAATGGAGAATGTTCTGACAGTTCAATAAAGTAAAAGAGAAAAATGTCAGGCCCGCTTTTGTATTCATGTGCGTACAATACATAGTAGAATGTATCTCTATTAGTACCGGTTCATTGGATACAATCAAAAGTTATTTAAAGACACAGTGGATGTCATCGCATCCATTAAGTAGCTCTTAATGCAAATTGTACAGTCCGGCTTCAATCCATAGATCTATGCTTGAAAATCAACACAACCCAAATTTAAGAATATTGGGTGGTTCATACAGTGATTTATGAATATGATATGGATTTGTCGTTGCATTTGGTGGTTCAAATACAAGTTTTTTCCACATTTTATGGCCTTAATAGAAAGAGGATCAATTCTATTAATTAAAGAATACGATTTCATTCATGTGTCGTCCTGGGATGGCTTTGCAGTGGCGAATCCTGTTAGTCCAATTTTGCAAAACATTGTTCACTGTTTCCGCCTCTATCTCACAAATGGCTAGAACGATATTCGCTTTAAAAGCGACTTAGAAAAAAGTCTTATGAGGTCAACTCGCAGCTCTGAGGCAGTCAACTAACATTATCGAGGCGCTTAATAATACGATTACCGACCTTAGCGTGTAAGATATCGATTGTGTGATGGGCTGAATGAGTTGATGCGTTTCCAGCAGTATTTTCGAAACGAATTTGGCCAATGATGCCACCATTCCTAAAGCGGCATCAAACTGTCATTCTCTGCGGATGCATTGGCTTCGCGATCCCCATTTATTCCCAATCAACGCACTGTTCAGGCAACAAAACGCTCATTTGTGATATTAATTTTCAACGTTGTTCAACCGTAAAACCTTTTATTCCCTTTTGCGACATGGCACTGAATGACTATTAAGATTTCGACCGGGAAAGAGCTTTCGGTGTCAAAATAACATATGATTAAAAAATAAAAACTTGTATTTGGATCACCCATTGTATACAGTTGGTTGAAATCGCATTTCAAAGATGACGAGACATTCATTAGACTTATTGTCTAGCGTTTGGACGAGAATTAGTCGCCTTTGAGCTTCATACTCTGAGGTTTTTTTAAGTTCAAAGTTTATATTAATAAGCTCATAGCCACTGCAATTTTGAAAAACATACAAAGTTGTCCCTCTGGCGTTTCCTTGTGAGTTACCTTGGTTTTAAAGAAGTTTTATGACAGCGCATAAGCTTGTCTTTACTTATTTTTCACATCATAAGTGATCGTTGAGATTGCTTTCTATCTGTGCCGAGTAGCAGGCGTTCTATTTTACCATTATGCACAGTCGTTAGAAACGTGGTTAATATTGACCTGGGATTTTAAAATTTTTTTTTTTTTAGATCTACTTTAGTGCTCCATTCTTGAAGAAGAGCTTCTTTGAGCACATCTACTTTGTTTTATTTTTGTGTTGACGTTGTCATATAAACTGCCCTGTATGGAAAAGTCAAGTGGATTTGCATCTAGTGATTGTGTAGGCTATTATGTCGACGAAATTAAGAAAGCGATGATGTTTTTTAACCGGTCTTGGTTGGCGCGTGCTTTATCTGCTGGAGTCTAGTCGGAACATCCATTATCTCTCACCGAAAGCTCCTTCCAAAACACATTCGCGGTAAACATTTGCATTCGCCTTAAAGTAACGATCCAAAAACAAAAGCGGCGAACGCGCAATCACAACAGATTTTTCCGTTTTTATCAATTTTAGGGCTTGCATTTGAGCACATCTTTTAATATCTGTTGCATGATCGTCTTTAATGTATTTAGCTCAACAGTCATTTTCTTGCTACTCCTTGTAGGTATTTTTTTTCAAGTCGAGCCTGCACTTTCCGAACTACTTCTGGCGTAGTCTTTATTTCCGACCACTACCATAGCGTTTTGCAACGCGGTAAGTATTGCTAAAACGTTCTTTAATTTGAAACACGAAAGCTTTATTGAGATCGAATTTTTGGCAGGATCCAAAGACAACCACATGTGACTTTCCACTTAAATTTTGTGCTATCATACTAGGTATTACGTTTGAATTCCAGACGTTGACGCAGTTTTACCAACTTTTTTTTTGAAAGCTGATTGCAATTATGTATGTGTACTCGTAAAAATGTATCTGTATAGCCGAGCACAGGAAAGGCAACACGTTTTGGAATAACAAAACTTTGAAGTAATCATTAAAATCCTAAACAGACCTTTTGGGTATCACGGTCATTCCTAGAGGCAGTGTACATTGTTCGATGATTATGACGTATGTCGATGAGAAAATAACAGCTCAAAACAGTTAAAAATTCCAATAAAATTCCCTTTGTGATGGAGTATTCAGATATTGCTATATATTTTGGACTTTTTTACCAAGTGAAATGCAGCTGACCATACCACCAGTTAGGTACCTACCTTAAACACAATTGCAATGTGAACTACTTTGGGGTCACTTACACTTGCCTTTTTCGCTTTCGCTTTGCTTAAAAACTTGAGTTTGACATTGAATTTGTTAAAACTTAATAAAAGCTTAAAATTAATATAATATTCAGTAAACAAATTTTTCCTAGTTTAATTCATTCAACATCGAACTTACCTACTTATTTAAAAAAAAAAAAAAAAAAAACCAAAGAAATTTGTAAAAATCATTTCATACTGGATGCATTCATCAAGTTGCTTGTCGGCAACTTATATCGGGGGCAGAGTTCAGCACAGTTTTCTTTTTTTTTTTTTTATCAAGAATTTCTGCCAAAATGAGTTCAGCAACGTCTGATAAAATGTTGAAAATGAAAAAATATATGTATGTCGCAAGAATTGTTCATTTAAACGTGCGTGCATATACATATGAATGTAGGGTGTCACAGTATACAAACACATGTTTATTGGCAGTTTCGTGTGAATACCATATATTTTGAGCTATCGCATGACTCATTTTTTCAATTACAATCAACAGAATTTAATCTCTTTCCATTCGATACGTATTATACGATACGATGGCAAAGGCAACGGCAACGGCAACGAAATGCGAAATACAACTAGAGGTACCTACACTTATTATTTTGTTTTCTATTTCAGCTCCATTCGTGTTATGCCGCTGCTGGCTGCTACTATATGCCATACATATTTTTTTTTTATTATTTCTTCATTTCTACATTTTCGCCAGCAAAATATATGTAGGTACCCTACACACTCATTCGTATACCATATATCGTACATACTAAATTTTCCCACCAACAAAATGGCATTGCTTGGCAAAGTGCATTCGACAATGTATGTATGCTGTAGCCGTACGTCGTGTGTTATTTCATTTTATGTCGAGATGCTAGGGTGGTGGTGTTTGAAGATTATTTTCGTATTGCGTTTGCAATTTGCTGTTTTAGTTTTTTTTCCTAAATAAAATTCTATAAACATACTGTACATCGCTCTATATGAAAACATATAACAAACGAGTGTATCTATAGCAAGTATATGACACTTTTCTACACATAGTCATGTTTGTAAGAAGTAAATTTTCTATACAATACATACATACATATATAGAACACAATCACATCTTGTTGTTTTCTAATACGTACGACATTCGTTGTCGTTCGTAAGCACAGAAAAAAAAATTTCTCAAGCTGTCACCGTATTTGTAGATTCTAAAAGCAGCAAACACAACAAAAAGCTGAAAAATAAAAAAAAATATTTACTCTGTTCGCATTTCTTTCATATTGCCTTGATAAGAAAGAGAGCGAAAACAATGAATGAGAAATCCTACTACATTTGTTTGTATTTGTAAATATGTATATTCCCAGCATTTGGGTGTAGAAACATTTTATTATTGTTATTGATCAAGTCCCAAGACTTGAGCTCTGTTGCCACATTTCATAGCTTACGCAGTTTTCGAATTTTTTTTCTCTTACAGTATGCGCCCTGAATATATGTGTACACCAATTTTCTTTTCAGAGTTATCCGGTATTTTTCATTCGTCTACTTAAAAGCGACAAAAGGAGAGCGAAGTTTTTATTTTTATTCAAATTAGGTAGAGAGAGGGAGAGAGAGAGAGAAAAAAATTATGATTATAATGACGGTAATAACGACGTTGATGTGACGTGTTGTTATTTGGACGTCCAAATCATCGGACCATTTGTGTCTTTTGTGTGTGCTGTTTTGCCATAACCAACAACGGCACTGAAAGAGATAAAATAAAAAAAATTAAGAAAAAAACAATTTTCTTTCTCTTCTCCTCTGTTTTGCCATCTTTTTCTTTCCTTTTTGATTATAGAAGACAGATGACGGCTATGGCTCGAACAACGACATCAACGACGAGAACGATGTCGTTGACGATGGACAAGAAAACTACGTGTAGAGGAAATAGTCATGCGACGTTGTTGTCACATTTCAACTTATAATTGTTTAAATTTGTTTTTCTCCTCTTTTTGCTTTTTTTTTTTTTCAATTTTCTTATCCTCTTTAACAATTACTAATTTTATTAACTATTTCATTGCTCCATTGTGATCTTTCTAATAAAGATTTTATCATTATACCGGATTGAGCTGGAACAAACTGACGTCTAACTTTTGCCGGCTGCTTTTAAATGTTTTTAAATGAAAGACAGAAATGATTTTTGCTGTCTCTCTAGTTATTTTCGCCGTTAATCGATTATTATTACTATTTTTTTTTTTTTTTTTTTTTTTTAAATAAAGTTGTCGGTTTGGTCGTTTCCAATTGTGGGTGCTAGGCTCGTGCAGTTAAGTAGTTTGTTATTACTATGTATTTGGTGTTTTATACATTAAGTAGGTATTTTTATGGAGACCTTTTTCTATTTGTCATCTATGATCTATAAGTTTCTAGGTACATGTACATATATATGTATGTATCTAGATTACGAGAGAAAATTCGTATATAAGCGGAGGTACTTTTAGCACATTAATTCTAAATTTGATTAATAAATCGATTTGGCGGATAAAATGCTGCTCTAAATGCAAAAAAATAAACAAACCAGATATAGGTACATAGTTTGAGAAATAAATGTACGAGGGTAAGGTGAAATGTTCTTGGCCTGACAATGAAAGACTGCGATTTACAGTTAACGAATGATTTTCTTTCTACATAAACTCCCTCGACTTCAACACACTTGGTCCAACGTTTCTCTAACTTCAGTATTCCTCTCCAGAAGTGGGAGTCTGGAAGGTTGTGAAAATATTCATCTACGGCCCACTTAATTGGATGCGAAGCGCTTCCCAGAACCAAATTTCTTTAAGTTCGGGAACAGATGGAAGGCTGGGGGTGCCAAACCATGAGAATAGGAGGGTTGGCAGAGCAATTTGTATTCAAAACCCCGCAGTTTTCCCATCGCCAAAACACCCTTTTGTACAGGTGCATTGTCCTGTTGAGAACTAATCTTTTTCTTCCTCAAGCCAGGCCCCTCTTCTCGCGAATTTTGGCATCCAGTTGGTTGGAGTAATATTCGCCTGTAATTGTCCATCCTTTTTTAAGGTAATCAATTAACAGGATCCCTTTCACATCCCAAAACACGCTTCCACCCACTGATTAGTCTGCTGTTTCGTTTCTAGAGCATAGTGGTGGACCCATGACCCATGAGAAATCGTCGCACAATATCGGTCGGATACCTATTGAAACTGTCCAAAGACAGCTGCGAAAATCGTCATCTCATCTTGCGCAGAGCTTTCGCATCACTAAGTTTTTCTGCAAAAGTTTTGCACTCTTTCTTCCGATATCCCCATAGCCCCAGCTATCTCATTCACATTCACTCGCCTTTCGTCAAACACGATATCATGCACTTTGTCGATGGTTTCGGGTGTAATTGAAACTTGACATACAAACAGGCAGGAAACATAAGTGTTTGCTGATTGGAACGCCATCTCTAAGTCAGGCCGGGAACTTTTCACCTTGCCCTCGTACATATTTAGGTACCCACAGTTTTTATGTCTCTGCCATTTCAGCTATTGCTAGCGCTGTCAATTTTTTTTAGCGTAGGACGTTGGTGGATTCATATATTTCAAGTACGACTAATTATCTTTAGAACGGTTTCCTAAAACTTCCGGGTGTCCTCGTACCCAAAAGGTTATGTGATACTGTGTTCTTTGACTATGGAAAAATAGCTATTATAGGGTTCGATAAGGTTCTGATCTATTTTAAATAGAATATCTGTCGAATGAGCTATATTTTGAATTCGAATATGAAGCTTAACATTATGTTTATCAAAAACAGTCGATGAAGGCTTACGCTGGTCTATTTCATTAGGATTAAAATCGGGTTAAAAGAGGGTCTACAATGAGACATTCCGGTTAACTAAATGTTGGTCAGAATTTGAAGGATGAAGTTCAATATTTAGCCTTTACTTCTTACTCTTAAGTCTCATAAGTCTTTTGGATTTCTGCCTGTGCATTGTTGTTTTAAAATATGTTTCGGTTAAAGAATCCTTTTCACCATTTTCTTTTGTTAACCTTTGTGATACAGACAAATTTCAAAGACAAAATTCGAGTGGGGTCTAGAAAAAAACTTCCTTCCTTTATTCGCCTTGATGTATGTTATAATCTCCAAACTACAGGTTAGAAGGCCCCCAAAGGTCTTACTTGTGCCACAGTTTTGGAATGCTGTTAATTAAGCCATAATATATTTGGCCAGATCATGAGATCCTTAGGAGACAAGAAATAGTTAACGTTTCGATTCGGCGTGTCAATGCCGTATCTTGAGTTGAAATCAAAATTAATCAGTAAACAAATGTTATCCGCACGGTTAATTCCTTTAAATTCTGGGTTGTTACCATGTAGCGTGAGGTCCTTTGTTATAATAGTAATAAAAGCAGCAACGGAATGTGAGACAATTTTGAACACACGTAAGCTCTTAATTCAAGTCGTCGTCGATCCCAGGCAACCGAATGCCTTACAGGGATTGAGAGATGGCTTTTTGTATATGTCACTTTGTTGTGCCATTTTATGATTATATCGGAATGATCTAACAATGTTTTACTTTAAAAGAAAGTTTCGAATTCCGTAATTTTTACAACGCCAACCAAGTTTTTTTTCTAAAGGTTCTCGATTTCACTTGCCTTGAAACCTGATGGCAACACTGTTTCTAAGGTGTAGATTGTGAGTCTACTACCTGAATCCTTATTCCTGAATGAACCCTAAGATAGTTTCAACTCATGCAAAGGTGGCTTCAGATGCTGAAGTGATATTGCCAGCAGGACATTTTCTAACGGTCTCATTTTTATGAAATGATATTGGCCCTATTTCGCTTATTATTTTTTTTATAATATATGATATTATAAATCGTTTAGGACATTCCGGGATCCCCTTCAGTTCAGCAAATTCAAAACATCAACTCAAAATGGGTTCCACGAAGTGTAAATTTGAGATTCGAAAACAAGAACAAGTGAAAAGGAAATCATATTGGCTGCGTTTTTGGTCAAAAAGTTGCTCACAACGACAAATTTGTAAGATGGTGCATTATCGTGGTGCAAAATTCAAGAGTTGATCTATCACTATCACGGTGGATACTACTCTCCCTCAAATGCTTTATAACGTTTAAATAATATTTTTTATTCACCGCTTGACCTTAAGAAGTCGGATGAGAAAAGTTTTCAACAGCTTCACGGCCCTCTTTGAACACTCGGTCTCGATATTACAGAGTCCCCGTAGACTTTCTCTAACATTGTCAGAAACTTTTTGCTCAATATTTTTTTATCATAGTAAGAATCACCGATAGCACCTGAGGTTAACTAATGTCTTTGGCTACTGACAACAAACTAGTTGACAGATGGCGCCCAAAATCAGCGTCAAAATAGATGACAGTTGTGCCAGTTGAGACTATTAACGGAGGTCGTTTGGAACGGATCAAAGAGAAGGAGATTCTTCAGATCTTGCTGAGTTTTTTTTACTTTAATTTTATAAAAAGTGACTTTAGAGTCGTACATACTCGTATCTTGCTTTTTATTTATATTCGGAGTCATTAACTTTATAGTTTAGTTATAATAGTTTTTCAAACATTCGACATAAACATTTCGAACTCATTTTTATACCAAAATACATGGCGAGTGGTAGAGCTCGTCTCACCAAAACGGACTTAATTCACACTTAAGAATCACTTTGTAGAGGTTCCTCTTGGCGTGTTCGGGTATCTTGTCAAGTTATTCAAGACTGATAAAAGAGGATAAGAAACTGTTAGTTTTCGTTAAATCACGTGTAAGTCTCCTCTCCAATCTCAAATGTGTAGTTTGTCTTACACCGAAAAAATAGCCACTGGCCCAAAAGATTACCAAGATCTTTTTTATAAATTGTACATAAAAAGTGTCTGTTCTGACAATTATGGAGTCTAACTAGGCCTCTCCAGTGCACTTTGTGTAGACTGATTGGGGATTAGTTTTCCCAGGCCTGGCTGTATGAATTCAAATATTGCATTCAATGTAACGAGGTGTCGCGGAATTTTCTAGATTTATTGTTTATAAAAATTTCAAAAGCATTTCCTTCTAATTGTATGCTATATAAATTACTGTAGACATGACGAATTTTTGTATTTAATGGCATATCAATGTATCTTCACTGATAAGTTCGTGTTAATCTTTTACTAAGTCCAAACTCACGCGTACAAATCAGGTCCTAGGTGATAAAAAGGGTGACATACAATACATACATTCCCCTAGCATAGAGTCATACTAGGAAATTTTTAATCTAAATTAAGTTGATAAAACAAAAATAAATCCTAGTACTACCACATACCAGAACTGTTATAGTTAGATAGTGGCTCCAGTTAGGCAGAGAATGCATTTTTTTTTTATACAAATGTGTAGTGAACATACGAGTATGTATGTAACAGGTCATTTGCTAAATAGTTTTGATTAGTAAATATTTCTATTTTATTTTTAATTTTTCTGTTTTGCTGAATATAACTGCGGGCTCAGAGATAAAATCCGAAACGCGTGACAGTCGTGAGATAAGCACAATAAACCCATTTGTGACCAATAGGGAGGAAGTGTTGCATGAATGTGCAATGACAACGAATATTTGTTGTGTGCCTTTTTTTAATTTTTTTTTAAAAATATCTACAAAAATAGATGTCACATTGTTTTTATCAACTCACACTGAATCATTTTATTTTTTGTTTTTTTGTACGAGTATATTCGTTTAGAACATATTTGTGAACAAAAAGATAAAAAAAAAAACTGCGCATTTTCTCCAACTTTCGAATTTTTACAATTGTTTTGATTTAAGTCTGAAATATGATATGACTCTCCTCAGGCAGTATTTACAAGGAACAAAGTCATAGAGCTCTCTTTTCAAATATTGTTTTTCCTTCAATTATTTATTTACTTTTGACATTGTTATCAAAAGTGCGATATTGATTAAATAATATATGTACTCGTATACTCCGTCTGACTGACTCGAGACAGACAAAATTTATTTTAGTAATAATAATCATTAAGGCAATGAAATACATAAATATTGTGTTCGATTGTATTTTGAGTTTGTGAAGAGAGGTAAATGTGAACGAAATAAAATGTGGGAAAAAGCTTTTGAAATTAGATTATCAACTTTGCGTTGTCATCAATTGATTTGGTATCACATTAGACCCACAATTGTTGCAAATTTTTCGCATTACTAAGCATTTTGTGTTTAACTGATAATATTTAAGAAATCTGTAGGCATTTCGGTGAATTTTGTGTTGTATATTTTTATATTTTTCACTTTGATTTCTGCTATTCTTTCAATATACTCGTATCAGCCGAACACACTGCTAATAATCGGTAGTCTCTAAACTGGTTTACTCAGCATTACATTTCGTAGTAGCAACGTGCCCCATGATCTTAATTTCCGTAGTTACTATCATAAATACCAAGTAAAAGCATCGTTTGTGACTCTATCTATTAGTATTTCTTAAAAGTGCATCTATTAACACTAATCTCATCAAATGCATCTCCAACAAATTTAGTTATTTGAAATGTGGGGAAAAAGCATTTGACAAACTTGTTGCAATCGTAACAAGTCTAACTTTTATGACCTCTGAATTTACTTTATTTATTTTTAATATTGATGTAGCTATTATTGCTATTTTGTACATATTTATCAATATACATAACATTAGTAAGAGTATTGTTTACAATTTATCGGTTAATTCGCCTCATTTTTGAATTTGTATAAATTGGTTTCAATTTTAACAAAATAAGGTAATTCATTGTAAATTTAAAGTCCCTTATAGAATAACAATTTTTGTGATTTATTATTTCTAAACAATTGCAAATTATAGTTAGAGTTATTCCTTAAGTTACGAGTATATGGCTGAACGTCCATCCTTAGAAACAGTTTTCTACTGAAATAATTTGGCATAGAATCATTTTTTATTTTTAACTCTAATAAAAGAAGCCATATTAAAGTTCTTTTTCTTACACTGTGTCATCTTAAGGTTTCTAACAAATAGTTTATTATTGTGTATCTACTACATTTTAATATGCATCTCTTTCCTTTGTTTTGTAATTTTTCAATTTTATTTAATACTATTGACCTCGAAACCATATAGTTGCGCAATTCTCAAAAACCCAAGCAAACCGTTTTTCGGTTTTCCTCAGGGTCGTCGTCTAAGACCCATTTTGATAAGGGATTTAGATCAAGAGATATACGCATGCGACATAGGGATCTCAAAATTAATCTAATTCATATGCAAGATTACTTAAACACTTTCTTCACCTAGATTCAATGTAAGACCTTATCTTCAACAAAAGCCTTCAATTTGTAAATAGTTATACTTCATAGAAACATGGCAGGGATATTATATTTCACATAGAATTCTTACACTTATATATCGAAGACGATTCCACGTTGCTTTTAGGAATCATATTCCCTCTCCCACAAGCTCATATTACAGACAGATAGGACATACTACCTTGATCAAAAAGTTCCCGGAATAACCACCGTGTGACGCTCCCATTGTTCCGATTGGAGTTCTGTTTTTTTTTTGTTAAGTTGGTATATCTGTTGTTGATATTCCCTCTAAATCTTAGCATCATAGCTTGACATTTGCAAAAGTTACGTAGCCAAGAGTACATCTATCTCTGTGTGTGTTGGTGATTGTTCCATTACTTCCTCCCGGCTGCTGAAACGCGTTCCCCGTAGTGGTTTTTTAACTCGATTCCGGGAACGTTTTGCTCGGCCTTCTGCGCACAGAATGACTAGACCCATAACAGAATGAACCGATAGACAACGCCAACCAAAGCGGACTGTATTGCCATAAATTTATTTGTATAAAGGCAAAGTGACACGAAAAAATGTAACAACTCTCGATTGGGTAAATCAATGTCGTGTACACATTGGGCTGTTTAGAAAGCAACATACTAAACTCAAAGTTCCGGCTGACGTTTGTCGAAGAAACCAAAGAAAAGAATAATTGGATGACTAGATGGCAAGCAGGAATCATCAGGAAACTTTGGTAAAAATTGTAGCCAAATAGGGTATGAACAGCGGTATTGAAGTCCGAGAAAGTTTAAGCCCCACCTTATTCATAGAGGTCAGAGGTAAATTGATTTACCGATTCCTAAATGCGAGTTTATAATCAAAAATATTGACAATTCCGTCCACCTATGCTCGATGAACTTCTGACATTTATATGTGTCAAACGAATAGTCAGATTGCAAGCTGTCAGTGATCTTTGCAATTTTATCGTGATGACACTCTTCAACAACAGTGCGTACTAAAAAAAAGTTGGCATCCATTCAGAAAAGTGTTGAAGATAATCCAATTTATTGGTTGGTGCTAGAATTTATCGAAATGCCTTTATATTCCAAAAAATGCATAGTTTGGTGCGGTCTTTGGGCAGATGGAGTTATCATACCATATTTTTTTTTTAAAGAAAAAAAAAACACTCTTTCAGAGTCAAAAATACATTAAGACAGGCACACACCTAATCATGACGGAGGGCGACATTATAATTAAAATGATTGAAAACGAGTGGCTAAATCTTTCAAAAATCGTTTTATCTATTCACGTTGTGAGGCAACATTGACGTTATTGAAAAAACACGGTGAACTATAAATGTTGCATTTACTGGCACGAATATAGACACAAGTGCGGAAATTGGAGCCTTTCAATGATCGAGGGCAAAACGAATACAAGAAAAACATGCTCTTACCTACTGCTCTCTCATTGCGTCAAAAAGACAATTTTACCAAAATTTGACTTTATCTCTAACAAAAGAAATAATTAATAGCGGTCTCTCAAGATCCCAAAAATATATAATATCATGAACCACTTGACAAAAAACAGGATTTTAACAACTAAGATAGTTGGGACTAGTACTCTACATACCGGAAGATGCCACGACCAAGTTTGAGTTAATAAATTTACAGAATACAGAATAAATCGAAAATAGAACATTAGAAGAAGGTTTTGCACTTTACTCTTTAAAATGCTCAAAAGTTAAAGATAGTCAAGGCTGTTTCCATCTTATAGAACCATTAGAATACGAATCTCGATGGTTTTCTAATAATTTTATATCTAACAACGAAGAAGTCAATAACATAAGCAAACTTCAATGCACACATCAAAAAATGCTGCATTAAAACCTTAAATAATTTATTATAACTGCCTGCCTTCAAGTATCCACATATTCAATTCTGCCACGAGACTAATCATAGAAACGAGAAAATAAAAACAATTTAACACCAACACATGTTTCCCATGGAAACTGGTTGAAATTTATTTCTTCCAATCGAATAAATACTTTAATCATAATAATGTTGTATCTGGATTTAGCTTTTCAGATACATATGCATTATAAATAAAATGGTTTCCAATGAGTGACTGATTTACCGATTTTTGATCGAATATTTTCGTAATTTTTTTTTCTGAAAAATGAAAATTCCACGCAAATATATATATTTAACGCTAATATGACAAAATTCGAACTGACATTTCGAGTAATATACGAGTACATTCAAGTGATTATATAAGGCCAATGTCTAAACAAAAATTTCGTTGACTCTTCCTCAGACGTCAATATGATTCAGCGAATTCACAATGACACTGCGGAAAATCCAAATACTTGACAATTTAAAATTTCGAAAATTCTCAGATGGCCAAATTTCAAATCTTGACAAGAAGGTAATAAACTTTATGTCAATTTCAAAAACCAGCGTAATTTATTGATTAATTTTCTCTTAAATGCGCATTTTTTAAATTTTTCCACATTCCTATTCTGGAATAAACAATCGGAATTAAAAAAAAAAATCTGAAAATCACCATCCCATTCAGGGCTGTTAAAAAGAAATTTTTATTCAAAGTACACCATCCTTGGCGAAAGGATTTTATTTTTAATACTCTCCATTTGATTAGATTTTACGGTAAGTAAAGAATTTGTTAATTTTTTTCCCGTTAACAGAAGCAGAAAAAGCCATGAAATTTTGTGTTTTATCACCTTTCCAGGGATGGTGAATCATCATTTAGTTTTAAGATACAGAGAAAAGTTAAAAAAAAAATAATAATTGTTTCACCTGACCATTAAATTAACTAACCTACTACCCCCACTGAAAGCATTCTAATTAAAATATTATGAAAATGGAATATTTGCGGTTACTTATGTGTATTTGAGGGACGAACATTTATATTTCTTTTTTAATTTGAAAATGAAAGAGATGGACACACTGGTGGTAAAATGTGGTTGAAAAATAGAACAGTGTGGTCAGAGTTCAGTTGTTTATTTCTTTGAATCTAGTGTTACTCGGGGATGTCGTTTATTTAGTGATGCGCAAAAAGGGGTTGATATGGTGCGGTTATTGCGGAAGTGTGTAAGTGTTTTATTTAACATGATGAGTCAAAAATGTTTATGTGTATATCCCAGTATAATGCGAAATTGAATTAAGGTGCTAACAGAAGTTATAGCAGATAGTGGATTCTTAGAATTGTGTGTTTATAATTAGTACGATCTGATCACACTCGAGACTTTATACATAGATATCAACCAAGAAGGATGACAGATGACATGAGTTGCAAAAAATGTTTTGTTTATTTAGAAAATGACATCAGACAAGAAGAAGGGGGGCCTGCACCTGACAGATTCTTGCGTTTTTATTTATTATGTAGTTTGTGTTGTGAGTGGTAGAAACAGTAAATCATTTTAAGACATTTATTTTGCAGAATTTATAAGAACAAACATGGGGAGCTGGAGAACATTTAATATCGATGCTAAACGATATGGAGAAAGCACTTGTGCAGACTGTTGAACGGCGCGGACCATCCGAAATGTCGGCCGGAATGAATCATTCCAGATTTCCGATCCTAAGACACTAATAGAGATAACTGAAGAGGTTTATTGAACCCATCATTAACTCATGAAAAGTTTTTCCAAAACTAACTGAAAAAAAGAGAAAAATATAAAATTTTAACAAGTAACCTCACGACATCATTAGGGAAAAGGACGATTTTTTCATTGGGATAGGAGATGCATAAAGCGGTTACAAAATAAAATTGTTAAGCTATTTTACCGATGGTAATATGGTATATACCAAGCACCTGAATAGACTAGGTAGAGTCAAAATCAGAGTTTACAATCCAAAAGTGATCTAGAGACCATTTAACGACGATGAAAATCAATATTTAGATATCAAGCAATGTGAACTTTTTAACTAAAACGACAAATGACCACAATACTATCAAACTTACCCAAAAGATGTAATGCTATTTTAACTAAAGCTGATAGAGAAGACGTGTGCTCTGGCGAACAATTCATCGGCAACATATGATCAAACAAAAGTATGACTGATGAATAATTTCTGCATCAGTTAACTGATTTTCAAGAAGAAAAAGATCTTAACTAAATAGGATTCAGCTTATCCTATTTATCATACTTTCAAAGTCAATGCAATAGGTCCTTATCAGGAGGGTTTTAGGTTAACTAAGTCCATCATTGACAGATATTAATTTTGCTTTAGGATAAAACGCATCATCAATTTCTAGATCGCATATCATCCTGAGCAATGGAACACATTCGATACTTCATGTAGATCGTTTTTCCGTTAACACTGAGATTTTTAATGACAAAAATGGACTTTGAAAACCTGCCTTTTGTTTCGTTCAGCGTCATTTGAAAGCATTTTATACGTACACCCGCTCTTTGGGATATGAAGGTGGCGATAACCTTGTAAGAAAGACTTCAATTCATACGTCCCAATAGCTTCGACATCCCTGTAAGTCTTTAAATGCAACAATGAGATACAACACGATAAAGGTACCTCGTTTAGGTTAATACGCACTTAATTCAACCAGGTATGGAGATAAGCGCAAGTGCGCCATATCCGAAGGAAAATAATGAGTAGACCTTTGTCCACTGTGCGCCACAATAAAGCAGTAAGTGCCAGAATGATTAACCTATTACCAAATACAATGACGATCGTTATACATACTATATTCGACCACTTTCAGTAGAATTATATTAACGAACCCAGGGCGAGAGACAAGAGAATCCTTAAACCCATATCCAAAGTGATGATAAACCCTAAGCCACTTCAAACCTGAATTTATCATGTACGTACAGACACTTTAAAGTTTGTCTGATTATCACATTTTCGAAAGACGAAGGTTAAAAGTGTTTATCTGTCAAGCCCTTCAACTCTCAAAGTAAGGTTTTATAGTTCAAGGTTTGTCTTTTTCTTTCTTTTTTATAATTCATTGGAGTTTTAACAAAGTTAAGAAGAGTATAATAATAAAAAAAGACCAATGTAATGTCAATCTGTCATGGTACAGATGTACTTGACTGAAGTCTTATTATCGTTACAGAATACAATGGGTTACAATTGAGGAAGGCTAAACTTATTAACACCCACTTTAGACTTACGACGAATTTTGTTATTTTTTTTTTTTTTTTGTATTACGAGCCAAGTGCGTTGTCTAGTTAAGCCACACATAAAATATTGACCAAGCAATTTTAAGTACTCTTACTTTTATGTTACACAACCAAAATACAAATCACCCACCTTGTCATTATTGTTGTAAAATCGTGTAACAACAAATTTATTTTCATCTCCCGATCATCAGCACTTGATTATTACCACAGATTTGTCTTAAAAGTTGTAAGCCATTGATAGACAACAACATAACCTAACACGGTCCCCTTTACAACAACAAAAAAACACCTATTTTGACGTTTTTCAATATCTTTAACTGTTCTTCATTACGAATATTCATCACTTGGATGCATTGTTAACAAATGTTTGTTATTTCCTGTTCCCATCAATAAAAATTAACAAAAATCGAGTCTGTTCAAATTATAATTAAAATATGTGTCACACACGAGACACTTGGTCCGATTTTTTGGTACCTACATATGCACTTGTCGTGCGTTATGTAAAGCCACCAACTAAACATACAAAACACATTATATGAACAAGTATATGGCAGCAGCGGGCAAATTGGCCGATGAATGTTTTCTTAAAAGCGAGAAATAAACCTCTAGTGACCTTCGATTTAAATATATACATATATATATACAAGTATCTCTACATACGGTCCCACTTGTGTATTAAAGTGCCGTTTCAATATTAGAAAATTGTCACAGCGTTTCAGGGTCAATTACAGATACACACATGTATTTACGTTGGTCTGGTTGAGGTTTATTTTTATTTCATTTCTTGTACAAGTACTGATATCTTGTTTTTTGTCTTCATTCTTCTCCTAAGATGTTCAGTCATACCTACCTACAAAACACACATATTTAAAATTGGAAAACACAAACGAGACTAATTAAAATGACGTGTGGTGTAATGACTTTTATTTACGGTAAGTAGTTTGAATAGGCATAAATAAAAAGCATGTACCTATTTGAATTAAATTGACGTTTGTCTAGTCTAACTGGTTGGTTATGCTAACTTGACAGTTTCAATGTCAAAGGCATATACCTTTTTTTTTTATTATTTTTCTCTCTACATTCAGGTTTCGATGGTTTTTTTTGTTTTTTGTGAATGTTTTTTTCGAATGTCAATTTTATAAGCCCGTCAAATGTATCTTCCAATTCATAGACCAAAGTCCACAAGTTTGCACGAAAAAAAAAACACTGATCACTTGTGTAACAAATTTGTATCGACATGTATTCTAGTAGATGGATTACAGCTATGTTTGTTTGTTCGAAATTTTTGCAGAACCTTGGCAAATGCACCTGATGTTACACGACGAATGACTCAAATGTGGTAGGTATAAGATATGACTTTTATTTAGAATGTACCTACCACAAAACGAACAGCTCGAACTGTCAAATGGCAATTCCTTCTCACTTGAAATACGAGTAACGTCAGATATTTGAAATGCAATAAAAATAAAAACTAATTGAAATGCAACCGGTCTGAGAATGAGTAAGAACTTTTAAATTAGACATAACTGTGAGGTGAAATTGTCTTTGTACGAATACATATGTATAAATCCGATGGTAAAATGAGCTGTCAAAAATGCTTCCATTGACAATTTGTTTGCATTTGTTTTTCCCTATCATCTTTAAAGATATCATATACAAAAATTGGCTGCAAATTGTTTTTTTTTTTTTTTTTAATACGCATATGGGCTGTAGTTCAAGCTAAGCTCCTCTAATGTGGAGTTCACATGTGACAGCACTGACTCATTTGACGTTTCTTTCTTACTATCATATTCATATTTTTTGTTTATGGTTCAAAAACATTGATACGCCATTGATAGTCCTCAGTAGTTTCGTTTGTGCATTTACAATCTTTTAAAAAATTAAGGTTTTCGGCGAAAATGTTGTTGGGTGTTTTTTGTTTAACTTTAGATAAACTCTTACCCAGGAACAATGCACAGATCGACTTTATTAACAGACTGAAATACCATTAAATATTACTGATTCATAGAATTCAAACGCGGTTGGGTTGGCTTTAGTCATGTATTTCATGAAAGTTGTCCTTGCTGGCACAAGAAACATTGGTGACTTATGCGCCATGTCAATTGAATTCAATTGGCATGTATTCAATGAGCTTTTATCTGTGAAGAAAGTTTGTGGCAAATGAATCCAACAACAGATGCTTCAAGAATATATTCGTGTGACCCCCACGGGACTTTTATGTATTCCAAGAACAAAAAATCGACAAAAGTAACTCATTACCGAAAACCGAGCCACATATCTAGTGTGGCTATAGAGTATCAAAGCATTGTTGAAGACGATTGGTAAATTTCTAGACGCTTTTCCGGAATTCATCAATATCTTCGTAAATCTTACATTTTAGAAAGGTGCAACAGTTTTACTTTTCTTTGTCTAAGCTGCTGAAGGTTATTTTGTGTCACAACATTTATGGCAGTGAGAAAAATAAAACACTGTGTGGGTTATAAAATCAATCAATTATTGTACACGTATGCAAATGAATATGTCTGCATTTGGTATTCGCATGGAGAGTGCAGCGAGAGAGTTTAAACGATTAAACACTGGGCGATGGTAAAAGCACGATAATAATAGTACGTGTCGCAAGCGTTTTGAATGTACATACTTTATAATCTAAGCGGTGAAACGTTACATTGTTCTTTCAAAAAAAAAAAAAAGCTCTGATGACAGCTGTATGCTGAATTCTAAGGATACTCAGGAAACCAAAGACATGCTCAGACGCTTTCGCACTTAGAATCCTGTGCATATCAACCATAGCATAAATCATTAAACAACGTTAAACACTGGTCAGAGAAATGTTTAGGTCTTTAGGCCTATTTAAGAAAAACGAATTTACTCGCATGTGATTAACTTTTGTTTTCTCTGTAAGTCATTACCCACATCCAAGATATTTACATGGATCTTCTTACATCCAGTCTTGTACGTAATTATTATGATCACATTCTGCGCAATGAGCAGTCTATACAAACAGGTCCATTACTGGCTGGAGATTTTCACCAGGACTCTACTCAGCTCAAACCAAAACCATATGTATTTAGGCCTAAATTGAATAGAAATCTGAAAATTCAACAGGAGTCGGATTTAAGGTACTTAAAGTACCTTAAGCGCAAAAGAAAATATCAAGCTATAGACGGTGGGAAATGATTTTTACACTGTTCCTCACATTTTTGTTTCCGATAAGAAGAATCTGTGAATTGAAATTTATCTTTATCAATTGTTAAACGAAGACGTCTTCGAGGTCTCTAGAAATTGCTTTTTTTGATCTCTTGACAACTTATCAATTGTCGATTTTTGGTTTTTCCCCATCTTGTTGAGTCAAGGTTATCGCAGGTTCAATATGTTTTCCAAACTTTGTTGTTGGACAACTTTTCCATTCCCTTTTGAATGATCATGCTTTATAAGATAGCATTTTTTTATTTCTTATTTTCCTTAATACACTATTAAAAAAATATAGCGACCAAGCTTGACAATCGAGGGATAATCCTAACCATAGTCGTGAGGGTATTATTATATCTTATGATCAAAAATATGATCTTCAATACTTTGTATCTTGAGTTGAAAAATCTAACGGCGTTCGTCATCCTAAAACCGTTACGAAAAAACGGATCTTTTCTAATAAAAAGTCCCAGTAGATCTTTCTAGCAATCATGCTGTTCATACGGTGTTAATTCGCACAATCTTGGTGACCAACGGGTGTCATATAAACGCAAAATTACGCAACCAGCAAATTTTGTGCGCAATAACTCTATTGTTTCGAGACATGTACAATATAGCGCCAGCACCATTCTGTTGAAAGTAGAGATCGTCCGTATCCATATCCTTAAGCTCTGGACACAAAAATTTTGTTTATTATGTCTCCATAGCGCGCTCCACTAATGGTTAATGACCGAAATAGACCTCTGTTTTAATACACAAAATGATCACGTATATTCTAGAAAACCAATCAACGCATCCGCTCTAACTTGAAGACTATTTGACAAGTGACATTTATGCAAAGTTCTCACATAAAGTTTTTGACGTAAGTTGTTTTGTGCTGTCGTAATTGGCAAGTAAAATCTTTCGAATGTGTCGGCCATTGGAAATCATGCAAAACTTTGGGTATCGTGAAGTTATTTAAATGTAGGTACTGGTGCAATATTCGATAGTGCAAAATTCGGCCGTCCGCACATTGTCGAAATCCGCTGCGAAACCAAAAAAATGTTGCCTCGGGAGATTGATATCAGCAAGAACAGGATGACAGCATCTTAAAATGAAATCTGCGCATACAGAAGACAAATCGACCACTCTACAATTAGGGTCAATCACAAAAAGTTTACAAAAAAAACTTATATAGGGTACGGCCAAATTTGTATCCCATAATCACAGTACATGCCTGGAAACATTAAATTTATCTTACTTTTAACACATAGACTAAATCACTTAAACCAGAGAAATAAAATGACCAAATTCCAGATAAGCAATGAAGATATTGTCAATCGAGCATTCATTTTATAAGATCAATAAATCTTAAAAAAAAAAAAAATTATAATAAATTTCAGTATCACAGATAGGTAATTAATGAATCCAGTTACGGACAGATAACATCTCTGTCAATTTTATTTTTAATTTAAATATGATGCAATTCGACTTCGGATTGAACAAGCCCTGAATACAATATGTTTTAAATGTCAAAAGAACTGTCAAACTAGTTAAGAAATATGTCCAAAAATTGTAAGTTTTCGATTTTTTTTAACTTTTGACTTACAGAATGTCACATTCTATTGGAAACTGGAAAAAAAACTCTCAGAATGGACAAAATATTTTTAGAAATAGATTAGAATTATTAGATGACGGTAAGTTGACACTAAGGCTTTCCAAGAATAGTGATAGGCAGCGCTATATGACCCTACATTAAGGAAATGGCTATGGTTTTTCTTTTCTCTAAGGCCTTTCCATATCCGTTTTAAATGTACCTACTAGACAGATACATATTTGTCGTTGTCGTTGTTGACTTTTTGCTAGACTGCCATCATCATCATTATATTATTAGGATTCTGTGTGTTTTAATCATTTCCATTTGAGTGCATTGCGCTATACAAATTATTACCACCTCTCGACCATAATAGCACAACGGAATTCGAAAGACTTCTTTTCTTTTTTATCTTTTTCTTCTTTTTCTACTCTGCTGAATCACATAAAACTAAAAAAAAAAATATATATATATATGTAGGTATCTACCTATACGTTAAAAAAGGGGTACTGTGGTTTAGTCCAAGTTCCAACAAAACGGCAGCAATAGAAAAATATGTATAGGAAAAAAAAAACTAAAGAAAAAAAGAAAAGACTTGGAATAACTAAAAATGTCATAGTGATTCCAAGTAGGTATACATACACGCATAGCACTATCGCCACCGCATCTTCTTTACCTTTTTGAGTTTTGTTCCTCTTGCACAACGTTTCCTTCTCTCGTTTTCTAGTTTTCCCAATAAAACAAAAAAATAATAAATAAAAAAAAAATACAAAACACCGAGCTAAGCACCAACGTGTGCGCTTTCGTCGTACCAGTCGACTCAACGGACGGGGTCGTTCGGTCGATTTTTCGGGGTTCGTCTGTCTTTCTCTCGCTAATGTTTGGTTGCGTTATTTGCTGTGTTCGTTTTGTGTGTTTTTTTTTTTTTTTGGCTCATTTGTTTAGTTTGAGATGTTGCCAGATTTTCGATATATTTTTTTTCTTCTGTTTTTACGTTTGAAGATAAATTTGGGAACAGGAATGTTTGATGTACAGAAAAGAAAACAACGATTTTTTTTCTTTTTTTCATTCCTTCTATTTTCTATGAAAAAGACGAAGGAGTGAGGGGGGTAAAAAAAAAAAAGAATAACCTCTGGTATAGCGAAGCCCTATGGTGGATGAACGAACACACAAAATGTATGTGGCAATAGCCATAGCATGGCACAGAAAACAACACAAAACTCTGTTGCCAAATTTAACATGAAAATTACGTAATTTTTTTGTTGCCTTTTTTTTTTTGTTCATGTGAACAAAAATAAGTAGTTTGCCGACGAGAATAGAGGAGAAGTAGCAGTAATTGCAGTTTTTAACGATTTTATAGTGTTGATGTTGATGTCGATGATTTATGACATTGTTTATACCGGCGTATACGACTATCCATACCTACTTCCTTTTATTTTATTTTCCTTCATTTTCTTAGTCATCGTTAATAATGCTGTTGTTGTTGAATAATGTGCGTTATTTTATTACGTTTATTCCCTCAGGTGTAATTTACAAATTATGAATATGCAAGGGATTTCAATTCAATAAAGAATTGTAGAGATGTAAACGCAAGCAAGGGTAGGTAGGTACGTATGCCTTCAATAGTTAAGGAACCAGTACAGGTTTACATGCACACAAAAAAAATTATATTTCCTTTAACGCACTGCGTGCTAAGGATATGAGCAACTGAGAAAGATACGCAGTAAGCTATTGTTTCGAATGCATATGACAGATGCAGACAACATGTCGATACTCGTATGTTACTCATTTTTCCAACAAGAACTGCAATTGACTGCAAAACTGACATCTGTTCTAATACAAAGAATACGGCTTAAGTCTGCGTCTGCATTGGTTATTAACTCACGTCACATTTTTGGGATTCTTATTTTCAAGCATTTGAAAAACAATTTGAAAGAAACTAATTTCTATAGTAGTCGTAGGGAATACAAAGCATTTAAACATATGTGTATGCAGGTAGCTTATTTGAAGCTTCATACCGAACTCAGCTAATAACTTTAAAATCCAATTTTCAACTCAAAAAATTCAGTCTGAAGACAGAAATTTACACCAAACATGAAAAGGTATGCGGAAGTCACTCTGTCAAGAGACTCACAAATCTTGGTGTTTATTATTAAAAAAAAATATAACCTTTTAATCCGTAACAGCTACAAATAGATGTGGAAGATAAAGTAATTTTCAAGAATCTAGAATTTTCGCACCAATGGTGATCTGTTTAGTCTTATTAGTAAAGACTTCAACGATAACCAGAAAGCTGCACCCTGCAGGAACACACTTGTCAATTTGCTATTTCCTATTTCTTGCAGTACTGCGACGCCCCCTTTCAAACATCAATCATAACAAAGCTTATTAGTTTGCTATCAATCCTACTTCCAGACGTACTCTGAAATACCGCCATTTTATCGGTCAAAATAGATTGCTGCATTCTAAATGCAGTGCCAGACTCTTTACTTCCTAATCGTTATAACCTATAAACATTCAAAACCAACGTGCATCGACATGTATTTACGTAAGCTGTGCACGAAATATGAAACCTTCACAACACATCGGAAGACTAAGCAACAAAACAATTCGGTGCTCTTTTTTTTAAATAAGGTGACGACTATGGAGTCTAAAAGAGTCCGTTTCTTACAAACTGTCCCTGTTTCACGAAAAACTTGACCAAGATTGTTCTTGAGTGCCTGAACTGAGTTCCAGATTTTTCGCATAGCATTGATCTTTAAACACCACACAAAACAAATGTTCAACGGCCTCAAATCGCAGCTTTGCTGTGGCCAAGCAACATCAACAAAACTACTGATTACACGATTAATAAACTAAGTGTGCAGTTAAATGAGCATTGGCTCATTTAGACTACGAATGAGATTTAGCTTGTTTATCTACAATAGTTGCTCAGATGCGAATCATGATTTTTTGAGCGAAATTTTCGTCAATTTCGAGCTACTTAAAAAAAAACCCAAACAAAGAAGTGTTACCGAAGCGAGTGGTCAATTTGCTTTAATTTTTTCTACTTTTGACTGGACCTTGTAAGACCCTTACCCGAAATTTTCCTCAGGCTAGTGTGAAAGATGTTTGTTTCGCCACATTTTTGGCTCGTTGAGGTTCTCGAATTTAGGCGCACACTTTCGGCAACGTCGAGTGCACATATTCTGGTGTTTGATTTTCAATCAGCAAACCAGGGTCACGAACTTTCTTTGAAAACTTGTGTTGGTGTATTATTCGGACAGAAATTTCCATTGTTTCGACAACAGACTATCCACTTTTAAAGTAACTTTTACTATTTCCCAACATTGTTAAGTGTAAATCAATCCATCTCATGCATCAAATATATATTAGTGAGTTTCTGTCAATTTTGTTGGCCAATAAGAGCTGTCAGTGCCAAAATAACATATTATTCAAACGAACAGGATATGTACGAGCAATACATATTTTAGCTCCGTCTGTGATCTTTTTTTTACCATAACTTATACTTGTGACACAGATTTAAGCGTCGTCAGCGAGTATAGAAAAAAAACTTACTGTCAAATTGCCCCTTTATGTAAAAGCGTCCATTGTTTCAAGAATATTGGGGCTAATAACAAGGCTTTTAACTTGAACAAAAGTACCTTTACATGATTTATTGAACAAAAAAAAAATACATGTTTATATATATATCGCTGAGTCCGAACGCCACTCTTTGGAAGCTTTTCCATAGGCAATTTTACTTTCGGCAGTTTGCCATTGCCCGCCGAAAGGGTGATGGCGATTTGAAAACCCAGACTCTCTGCGTGATAGTCCAATGAGATATCTAACACGTCATCGCCATTGCCTTCTTTAAAAACTGAGCGCCTTATTTCGAAGCTTAAGGAAAGAATATACACTTTTTCACTACTAAAACAGTAAAGATCCGGTTGATTCCTAATTCAGAATGGTTCCTTTATTTTGAACAACTAATTCAAAATTTCTGACGCACTGGTTTTCCTAAAATCAAAATAAATACTTACGTTCGGCTAAAAAAAAAAATCCAAAATATGACAGTATAACCATTGTTTTTTTTTAAACAGTCTTTTTTTTAAAAATTATGAAGAAAGCGCGACATAAACAAGAACCCTGTGTCAAGTCACTTTATAAAAAAAAAAAAAAAATAAGCTACCACTTAGGTATGTACAGTTTTGATCTGAAAAGTCAACATTTCAAGCATACATACATTTAGTTCATAAGCAAAAGTCGAAAATTCGTTTAGTTTTTCGAAAATTCTCTCATCAGCTTACCGTTTAAAATCTCGTATCCTTTCCTCACGTACTGTTTCGGGTAAATGTCCAACCCAAAGGTTTCGATTCTCTCGTACCATTTTGCTTTATGTTCTTCATGGAGGCGATTCTAATGGGCGATCTCCTCCCAGAAGAAAAATTTTTTTATGTTGATTGTTGCCTATTGTTTGTGTTGTTTTTGTTGTTGTTGATTCAGGTGTAGACGATTACCTATTGTCATTCCATCCATGTAATGTGTTATCCTTAAGGATTTATTTATTTTATGTTTTACTCTTTATTTTTGTTTGGTTTATCCATGAATAATTTTTTTTTTTAATATTTATATTATATCCACAAAAGCTAGAAACAATTGACATTGATTTATTTTTTTTTTATTTTTTAAATTGAAAAAAAAAAAAACTTTTCTTTCATTTGAGATTCACATTTAAAAAGATTTCTTTTTCTTTCCATTAAGAATGAAGTACCCATTGTCAAGAGAATTCAGGAAATATGCTCTCAAAAACAAGGAACCAGACGCAGAGCATTAACAATTTAAAGTACACCTACCTAATCTTTCTGTTCTTGTTTTAACCTTTTTTTGATATTTGATTTTATAAAATCAACAATTTAGGTCCAGTATACATCTGGTAATATTGTATACGTATATATAAAAAAAAATAATAATTTAAATTGCTCTTCATATACCCCACGTATGGACTCCTATAGAAAACATCAACCTATACCCTATGATTTCTTGTGTCTCATTCACTCTCACACTTGTCGTTTTAATCCAATAGAACCACTCAATGGTGTGACAGAGAAAAAGACAAAGTCTAGTAATTGTAATCCACATTTGAAAAGAAAAATATATATATGTACCTATATAATAAACGAATGTATTCCTACGTTCTTTACAAAATATATTTTGTTTCCCTTTTTTCCTACTTTCTGTAACTAATATTATGTATGATAAAAAGGAATAAAAAAAAAAACTCTGGGGAGAACCTAGAGACAAAAAAAAAAAATAAAAAATTCTCTTCAGAACTGTCGCAAGACCATGTGTAATGGTCGGTGGGGGGTTTAAAGGGAAAGATGTTTATATAAGTATAATCCCGCATTAATTCTCGTTTCCTTTTTTCCCAGCCTTCTTTGGTTTCCTCTATAGGTACGTCGTCTTCAGTGCTGAATTTAGTGGTTAGGTTTTGCTGCTGCTGCTGCTTCTACTGTTCTTTGTATACTACTTTTTGGCATCTCTCTCATTTCGCATTTTGTGTAGAGTAGAGTAGAGTAGAGAGACTTTGTTGTGAACTGAAGTGAACTGCTGCCATTAAAATGTACCACACACACCGACCGTGTGGTAAATTAAAACAACGAACCCTGATATGAAAACTGGCAACAGCGCATATACCAAACAACCGACCGATTAAAAACAACATATTAGGTTGTATCACATGAAATGTCCGATTTTGAGATACAAATTTAAAGGCCAATATATAAATATATTTTTTTTGTATTATTTTTTATTTAGTCAAAATATGAACCGTTAGCATCTACAACTTTTTTCCAACGTGATGCAAGGTCCATTATTCCTTTTTCATAGAAGGCTTGATTTTTGGATGCCATAAAATCTTCAAAGTCTTTTATGACCTCTGCTCGGTTTCGTAATACCTTTTGCTGACAAAATGACTCAAAACTGGCGAAAAGATGGTAGTCAGTTGGAGAAATATCAGGAGAATACGGTGGATGCGGAAGAATTTCAAATCCCGACTGTAGCAGTTTTTGCAGTGTTACGCATGATGTTTGGGGTCTAGCATTGTTATCCAATAAAATTGGACCATGTCTATTTGCCAACTCAGGTTGCATTTTAGCCAATTTCGCATACACTGTGTCGATTTCCTCACAATATTTGACTGCATTGATCGTTTCTTCCGGGGGACGAAATGAAAAGTGGACTGGTCCTTTTGATGTCCACCAGATTGTCACCATAACTTTTTGTGGTTGAAGACCTAGTTTGGGGGTGCGTTTTGTTTTTTCTTCTGCTTCCAACTGCCCGCCAGACCTTTTACGGTTGTCATACAAAATGCATTTTTCACCACACGTCACCAAACGGTGCAAAAACGGTTCATTTTGGTGTCTTAAGCTCAGCGATGCACAGATTTCTAAGCGACGTAGTTTTTGTTCTTCATTCAGTTCAGGTTGCACCCATTTTTCGAGCTTTTTTACTTTTCCTATTAGAGATAGGTGTCGACTTATTGACATGGGTGATACTCCCATGCTTTGTGCAATCTCTCGCACCGATTTCGTTGGGTCCGCATCCACGGTTGCTCTTAAAACATCATCATCAACTAACGTTTCCGGCTTTCCACGTGGTTCATTTTCGAGGCTGAAATCTCCCGAACGGAACTTTCCAAACCAACGTCGTATAGTGCGTTCATTTACCGCTACATCCTCAAATGCGTCATTAATGTTTTTCATTGCCAATGGCGCATTATGTCCTAATTTAAATTCGTAAAGGAAGATTGTTCGAATTTGAACTGCCGACAGCATGGTAAATAATTCCTAGAAACAGAAATAACGGTACTTGTAACGAAGCCTAGGATTCTCACACGTCGAGTACACGTACCAATTTAGTTTATAAAAAAAAAAAAAAAAAAAAAAAAGGACAATTTAATGTTCTGACATAGACGTTAACTCCAGAACTTCTTATTTCCGACTGAGCGAAAATCGGACATTTCATGTGGTACAACCCAATACATCATAGATATTTCTCTTCCTTCTTTTTATACTCTTGGACACACTTTTTCATTTTATTTATTTCATTAGATATTTCTTTCTCTTTTCGACACACTATACACGGTATAGGGAGATTTACGGATTTCTTCTCTTTCACTAGCTTTTGATATGGCATTTCATTTTCCAAGGCAAACACAGAAAAAACAAAAAAAAAAAAATAATTATTATAATAAAAAACTACACACAGAGCTACAAAATATATCTACATTTTCAAATGCATATGTATGTACAAAATACAATTAGGAGTAAACACAACATAGCACACAGAGAGAGAACACGTCTGCCTTCTTCCTTCTTTATATTATGGCCTTTATTTACTCGTACACCATGAAAACCACTGCATATACGCGCTCTTTCACACTACCGTTGTTCGAATATTTTGTTATCCGTTTTTACTTTAGATATGGATGGATGGTTGGGTATAGAAATATACAAACATATTTATTTATGGTCATGTATATGCATGTATATAAAACATTTCCTTATATGCAAGCGCGCGCAAAGAAAAACTACAAAACGAACAAACACACTGCACACAAATGTGCATACATATTAATAGAACGAAAACGAGCACGGGCGCGGGTACGGGTACGGGTACGGATTCACACCACTATCTCCCATTTATGTACAACTCAAATCGTTGGCCCCCTCTTCAAAAGAAATTGCTATTGCTGCCGCTTAACCATGCCATTCCATTCCACTATACTTCTCTTCGCTCCGCAACTAACTTTAGACAAAATCATGCAACTTTCTCGCTTACTATCGATAACAAGTCATATTTGCTATTTCATTCGACGGCATTTATATTGCAGGCCAAAGTGTTTATTAACTTCTTCTCTCATCCACAAGTTTCTTGATCCACACGGACGGGAAAAGAGTGGAAAACGTTCTGTAAATGTGGTCATGTCGATCCGATCCGATGCGATGTGAATGTGTATGGTGTGGTGTGGTGTGGTGAAATCCAAAAATTGGAGCTACTTCATACACATGTGCATATATGTGTATGTACATCGAAATACTCACTCTTCACAAGTCCTACAGCACATAATGAAATTCCATATTGACACTACACAACGTCGCTTATGGATAGTGCTGCTGATGTTGGATGTTGGATGTAGAATGTGAACCCCCCGCGGGTTAAGTCACACCCGCTTCGAAAACGATCCAAAACTTCCAAAACAAATACAGATAAAACCAAACCGAACCGAACCGAAAAAAAAGAACTGTTCGAATCATATAAAGAAGCAGCTTTAGCACACGCGCGCAATAACCATATAAAGTGAACGCCCGATTTATTTAGGTAATACACACACACACCCTCATGCACTTTCAACTATATATATGGAAAAAAGAGTTCTACAGGAGACTGTGTGAGTGCGATTTTGAGTTAAATATCAAGAATTTGATGGAGCGCGCTAACGACACAACTACGAAATCAGCAAAAGCAACGTACACCGACAACGGTATGGGCACAGGGTACAGGGAACAGAACAACAGGAGAGTTCGTTGGTAAAATACATAAGTTTATTTTCGGGTTCTCCGTATTCACTCATTTCATTTTGTTGGATGCTTTCAAAAGGGGTGGCTGTGTTGGGAATAGAGAGATAGATGGAAAGATTGAAGATAATAAGCAATGATAACGGAAACGGCCGACTGCGGCGACAGCGCCCGGAATAAATTAAACAAAAACGAAATAGTTCTGTTCTATTGCATTTTTTTTCAAACGAATTTGTGTTCTTTTTTTACATTTTGAAGGATTTTTAAACAACTTTTCGACGGTTTATTGGTTTTGACAATTATTTTACGGTTCATATAATTAATTTCCTGTGATTGGGGTTTTGCCTTTTTTTCCTTTCGTTTTTGCGACGTTTTTGTATGTATATTTTTTTTTGTTTTTTTAATTCCGTCGTATGCCACTAAAAATATACCACGTATGTGCTTTGCAAAATCAACACACACCTACATACATTTGTACATCGATGGAATGATACATTGACACTATACTAAATGCCAGTACCCAGAAAGAAAACACAAAATACGACACAATGGCGGCCATTACAGTTCTGCAAATGGTGGTGTCCGTGTGGTGTGTTCTTTTTTTTTCGTCTCTATTTCTTCATATTTGCTTTTCATTAGAGCCTTTAACACATTCAAATGGAAGTGTAGAGTTAAGTCTTGTCGAAGTTTATCCCAAGAAATACGAAAAAAAAACGGGCATCTGTTTGTGGCTCTGGATTCTGGATTCCGGACTCTAATACTCTGGTATTCTGGAGCTAGAGGAAGGCTAAGAAGACGAGAACGAATTAAATAAAAAAACGTATTCCTTTTTTGTGTACACGTTGTTTGAGCATGTTTTTGTACTGCTGTTGAGATGAAGAATTTTTTGTGATTCTTTTTTTTCCACTGTAGTTTCCTTTGCAAAAAAAAAAAGAAAAACAAAAAAAAAATCAACCGAAACGAACCATAAGAGAGAAGGTGGGTGAACGTTGGTGGCTTTAGCTTCCTCTGGCAGCAGCTACGTGACCAAAAAAGTTACACGTCTCTTTTTGCGTTGCTTCTTCGTTTTGAAAATAGATAGCTTGCGTTCCTCTGATTGTTTTGTTGTTCTTATTTTTCTTTTTTGCTCGTTTCTCCTATTGAGTGTTCTCTGTTGGTGGATTTATTTATTTTTTTTTCTTCTTTTTATCTATTAATTTATTGTAATTTGCTTGCTCTCTGTCTATCACGCATCAGTTATCTTTTGTTTCGTGTTTTTAAAACCGGAACGCATCGATTTTTGTTTTATTATTTTTCCGTATGCCTTTTATTATCATTAGTCGTTTTTTTTTTCTCTTTATTTTTGTATTCCTTTATTGTGTTGTGTTAAATTGTTTATGATTTTTTTTTCCTGCTTTCGTACCATGCCCCCTGCTGTCAGTTTTCCCCTTTCTGTTGTATATTATTTCATCGTTTTCCAAACAGTTGATGTTTCTCTTTTGCTAATGCTTATAAGTGTTGTGTTTGGTAGCTCACCCTCGCTCTAGGTAAAAGCTAATATCTGCATCTCTGTCGGTTTCATGAGTCCCATGAATTGATGACGATGATGGCGGCGGTGGAAGCAGCAATTCGAGTATAAAAGTAGTAGTAGCAGCCACCCGATGAGTGTATAGATGTAAAGAATGTGTCGTCGTTGCCGTTTTTCCATCTTTTGGTTTTTTGTTTTTACTTTGCCTTATTGCGGTTACTCGTACTCCATTCCATTTGGGTAGATCCCTTCCTTCTCTTTTACTCTTTACACTTCTTCTACTCGTTTACTCGACCATACGACCATACAAAACGCACACAGATACACATATTCATACATTAACTCTGTTAAGTATGCACATAATCTTGTCAAGGGTTTTTTTACGTTTTATTCTCTCAGATATAAGCAAGAGAGTTCGAGTTCCTTGGGAAAATAATGTGAATGGTGCATAATTCCTTCCTTCTACTGTATCACTTTTTTTTTTCTTCTTTTTCTTCCTTTACTTTATTATTTAATTCCTGCGGAGAGAAAACACTACCAGTACCTACCTACTACTACATGAACAAGTTACGAAAAGAAACCCCAATTGAATTTATCCCAAATAACGATCTGTTCCTTTTTTTTCTTCTTTTTTTTTTAAGCATAAACCTTACAATCTCTTTACTGGGTTCCGTGGAAAGAAAAAAAAATTAACGAAAATTACTTAATTTAGCACTTTTTTTTTAAATAAAATAAAACTTACATTTTACACTTATTTCTTTTTTTTTTAATTTTCCTTATTTGCACGATATATATTTTTTTTGCTTATATTTTTTTCTCTTTTTCTTTTCCTGATTTTTAAAACACTTTTAATGCAGGTTTCACACGTTTTGTCGAAATAAAAAAAAGATTTTTCCTTTATTTATTTATTTTTTTTAAACTGACACTTTTCTCTTTACCGAGTAAAATTACTGATAATCGCGCGAACGAATTGTAGAGAAATAATAATAATAAAAAAAAAACCGAATCCAATTTTAAGTTAATTTTTGTTTTTCTTTCTTTTCTTTTTTTTTTATCAACTTCGGAAATCTGCAGAGTTTGCGAAAAAAATTTGTACAGCGATCCCCACACGTACGCGCCGGTTTCCTTTTTCGATTATTTTTTTTTTTCCTTTTCGACGTATCGACTTAGCTCACTTTTGGAGCTTCTGCGGCGACCGCATGGTAACGCGACAAACACTTTTTTCGACGTTCCACGATCTCAAATTCTATTGAGTTAACATTTATCCACAAAAAAAAACCCCGATTTAGGACATTTTCCAGACCAACGAAACTGAGTGTGCTTTCAACTGAAAAGAAAAGAAACAAAAAGATGCATTTTTAGTTATGCAAGGTTTATTACAATACATAGAAAAAAGAAGACAAGTTTTAAAAGTAATAAAATGTAAATTGATAACATATTAGATTTGTTCAGTGAGAAAAAACTAGAACAGAACCGCACAAATTTGTGAAAAACGTCAAATCAAATGAGAACAGAAATGTACAGCCCATATGAGAGTTGTCAAACGTTAATTCAATTGTACTCGTAATTTGTAATTTAAAATTTCACTTGATTTAGCAAATAACTGCCAACAAATAATAAAATTTAAAATTACAGCCGATATTGACACTTTTCACAATTGTGTTCTACTTCGAGAGTGGGTGCAAGATTTTCTGTTCCGAACAGATTTGAACAACCCCACTGAACAAAGCTATTATGTATTAGAAAAAAGAAAAATTCTCTGTTTTAAAAGAAATAACTAAAAGAACTTGACTAAAATGTTAGTCAATCAGTTTGTTAGACGCTTCGTTCTCATGTTAAATACGAGGGCGGGTCAATAAGTCCGTGACTTTTTGAATTTCTGACCTCTTTACTGAAACAGCAACACTGCTCCTGTCAACAGGCATCTGTCAGTTGACTCCTGTCAAAATTTAAACTTGCTGCATCGGTTAGTTTGTGTTTGACAGCTATTTTTATCAGACTACTCACTAATTTGAGGAGAAAATGGAAAAAAGTGAATTTCGTGTGCTTATTAAGCATTATTTCTTGCGAAAAAAAACCATTACCGAGACCAAGGCTAAGCTTGATAAATACTATGGGGACTCTGCACCATTGATTTCAATGGTAAAAAAGTGGTTTACTGAATTTCGTTGTGGCCGTACAAGCACTGAAGATGCCGAACGTCCTGGACGCCCAGTTGAGGTCTCTACACCCGAAACAATAGAAAAAATTCACGATATGGTGTTGGCCGACCGAAGATTGAAAGTGCGAGAGATTGTGGAAGCCGTAGGGATCTCGCATGGCTCAGTGGTTTCAATTTTGAATCATCACTTGGGCATGAGAAAGCTTTCCGCAAGATGGGTGCCGCGTTTGCTCACAGTCGACCACAAACGCAATCGTGTAACAACTTCACAGGAAGGTTTGGCGTTGTTTAATCGCAATATGGAGGAGTTTTTGCGCCGTTTTGTAACCGTGGACGAAACATGGATCCATCACAACACACCAGAGAACAAACAACAGTCAAAACAGTGGGTTTCTAAGGGTGAATCGGCGCCAAAGAAGGCCAAGGTGGGTTTGTCAGCCAATAAAGTTATGGCGACTGTTTTTTGGGATGCACGCGGGATAATCCACATTGACTACCTTCAAAAGGGAAGAACAATCAATGGGGAATATTATGCCAACTTATTGGACCGATTCAATGACGATTTGAAAAAAAACGACCTCATTTGGCCAAGAAAAAAGTTCTTTTCCACCAAGCCAATGCAAGGGTGCACACATGTGCAGTTGCCATGGCAAAAATCCATGAATTGGGCTATGAATTGCTCCCTCATCCACCCTATTCTCTAGATTTGGCTCCGAACGACTACTTCTTGTTCCCAAAGCTGAAGAAATGGCTTGGTGGAAAAAGATTTGACTCCAATGATGAAGTCATCTCGCAAACAAAGGCCTATTTTGAGGACCTCGACAAATCATTTTTTTTGGAAGGGATAAAAAAATTGGAGAAGCGTTGGATAAATTGTATAGAGCTCAAGGGAGACTACGTTGAAAAATAAAATTATTTTTTTATCAAAAAATCTGTGTTTTAATCCAAAAGTCACGGAGTTATTGACCCGCCTTCGTATGTTATATCCCAGTTAAAAAAAAAATTATTGAAATTTGAGCAATTTGGATGAAAATTCCTCTTACAAAAAAAGATTTCTTAATATTGCTAACAAAAAATATATTTGCCTACATTTATTAAATGAGAAGTTCGTCGCCTACTATGACAAAAGGCCCAGGTTCAAACCACAGGCAACACAAAATCTTCTGACAATTTCAATCAGGTAAAAAAACAAAAAAAATGTGATTTGGAAAAGTAATGAGTGTGTGAATATGAAATGTCGATTTTTTGTTTGCTCAAAAAAACTCATTTCTTTTAACAATATATTGAATGAATTCAATAATTAAACTATTGACCATCGTTAGCTTTAACTTCTTTTAATTTTCCTTGTAATTGGTAGATTTCGCGCCAATATGACTGCTCGTCTTTTGAGGCTAGCCATTCATCAAGCCAATTTTTGACTTCTTCGTAAGAATGAAAGTGCTGTGTCGAAAATCAGTGGTGCATCGATCGAAACAAGTAATAATTGAAAGGGGCCAAGTGTGATAAATACGTCGAGTAGGACATAACTCGAAAATAATGTTTGATAAACAGTTTTTTACTTGGTTTGTCATATGTGGACGAGGACTGTCGTTCTGGTTGTTTTTGCTTTAACGCCCGATTCAATTTTATCAGCTGTTGGCAGTTCATCGCCAAACCTTTTCTTTTGTGCTGATCAAGTAAAATTTCTGAAATGGTTTTTTAGACTTTTGATATCTCCTGTTTTCAATTGATGTGGAACCCATTTTCCAAGACTTTTAAACGTTTGGAAACAGTTGCACGATTAACTCTCAATGCTTCTGCGAGGTGTTCTTGTGTTTGAGTCGAGTCTTCATCTAGTAGTGCTTGGAGTTCTACATCTTTGAATTTTTTTCTCTGGCTTTCTTTGAAAAAACAAAAAAACTGGTCGAAAATGGACAGAGTTCGATATTTTTAAGGCGACAAAAATTAAGTTGTTTGTACAATCACAACTTATTACATACTAGATGTTACTGACAAATGTTTACACTCCAAAAAAAAATACCATATTTGTTATCATTGGCACAAAACATAATTTGGTAGCAGTTAAGCCATCTGTTAGTCAAATCGACATTTCATATTAACACACAATTTGGAGAGGAGTAATGGAGGAATAATGATTTATGTGACCATTGACCATTGACCATTATCATATAAAGTGTTTGCGAATATGGTTTGAGCTAATATGCTTCTACAGCTAACTACGGTTGCGTACACGAAAATGGATGCGTTTAAGGTAAGATTTTCCATCTAAGTCGGGTTTTCCGACTGTTAAAACGTTTGTTCAATTTTTAATTAATGCAAACGGGACGGAAATTGACCAAAGAGTTTTTCTATCGAAGGTTTCGAGGGCATTTTTAATTAGATTAGGTAGGTTTTAAAATGGCTTTGCGAGAATAGATTAGATTTTTGTTGTATAGAACACCAGGCAGCAACAAGGTCTCCTCCTAATCCTTGAAATCAATTGAAAGGAAAAGTAAAAAATAAGAACCTAATCGCTGTCCTATGAAAAACCACAGATTTACCTTCAAAATCTGAGTACTTCCCTTAGTTTTTGTGGCCTATATTATTTAAATGTACAATGAAGGGAAACTTTTCTTCACATTTTATAAAACATTCGCCCTGTAGCTTCGCTTTGTAGGAATCTGCAAGGGACCTCTTTTTTAATGTTCCTATAGCATGCCTTCGGCGATGGCGCGATAGTTAGCTCATTGGACTATCACGCAGACAGTTGCTTAAAATATTTTCAGAACTTTGTCCAAGGGAGCAGGCTATACATTAAGTAAAAGTTTTAGTCCCTATCAGACCAACTCTTAAAATTGTCCAATATGAAATGTAAAACCTTTTGGACCAAGATATTTGAACAGTTAAAAAGACTGTGGAAGCCCACCTTTTTTTTTTTTTTTTATCTCTCTGGTTTATGACATATGTCATTTTTTCCTGGTGCCAGGGAAACTACTGAGCTCTGTATCCTTTTACATGTCATTTGTTTCTGGGATAAAATATCCAGGAAAATGGGTTCGAACAAAGTTCCCCAAACCGCTCTGATGGTATAGCACCCTCGAATCCATCGTTTTGTTTTAGGTTAACCTATAATTCTTTACGTATGTACGGTTTTACAAATTGAGACCCTGATAATGAATTTGATGTTAGTTTGTAAAAGTTTCGATATGAATACAATTCTGGCATAGGAAGAGTTAGGAAGGCATTGCAATTACTTGCAATAATTCGGGCAGAGTTGAAAGGCTATTGATCGTGATAGCACGTAGTCATTGAATCTGGTCAATGGTTGGCCACAAAAATTAAGTTGTTGTAAGCAAAAATGCAAATCAAAAATATGTCTCAACCAATTAAAATCTTTTAATCAATTTGAAATCTATCTAAAAGCCAGACATCGTCGTCATCTTAGGAACTCTTAAAAACTCTCTGATTGTTACTAACATATATACAGAAACAATCCTTATAGTTAATCACAGTTCTACAAAGACAAACGTGTTATAATGTTTCTCTCGAGGTGGACTCGAGGACTTAACTAAGTACTTAGAAGGTCTGCGTCGTTTTAAACCATGGTAAGTGGACTTAACTGCAACAACAGTGGGTTTTGTTGCGATTGTTGACTCATACCAAAGAAAACATTTTAATGACAAATTTAAGACTCTATATTAAAATATCCGAGCTTGGAAATCCACATATATCGCCGTAACAAGATTTTTTGTGTTAAGAAAATCACTTTTCACGGAAGTCCTTCCTTAAATTAGGAAAACCATATCATATTCTCACAACCAACATAACAATCATGCAGTTAGTTTTCTACCTCGGTACGTCTTTTATCTTCGATTGCCATATACCTGCACGATCCGTCAAATTGATTAAAAGTGCAAAAACATAGTTTTCAATATTAATGGGGGCAAAGGCGAGGCTTTAAACCACTTTGGGGGTCCTAAAACCGTTTTATTTTACGTATTATGAATACTTTTCATCTCCAGTTGGCATTCAATTCCATCAATACTCTATATGTGTTCGTTTCTAAGGTGATAGTCGTAATGGTGGTTATCTTAACTTTACAATATAGGTTATACCGATCTGCTAATGGTGCAAATATGGTACCGGTATACAAATTTAACATAAATTGACCACCGTTTATTTTCTATTACAGGACGAAGTCAGTATAACCTACCATGATTCTTGTTTTCTTTTCCACAATTCTTTCCTTTTATAATGGTGGCCATTCTTTTGAAAGACAAGAGTGTGCAAACTGATAAATTTGACGAGCAACTTTACTTCTGATTTTATGAACGACTCTTTTGCTGATAAACTGAGTCTGGAATGATCCATTCCCTGAACGTTTGACCCATCTACGTTCAATCTAAACAACAAATTTATTCACTTTCATTGCTCTTAGTAATATTTTTCCTTGAGACTTTTTCAACATTTCTTTGAAATGATCTAGGGTACAATAGGAAGACCAGTTCACATTTAATAACTAAAACTGACCAAAAAGGACCTGTCTTGGACAGGTGTTTGATTGGACTATGTCTTTAGTCGACCTGTTTGGGTGTTAAAGAGCGTTTTGAACTCTGAATGAGAAAGATACTTCTGGCTAAGACTTTTCATCCGGAGTCACCTTAAGAATCGAATTAATATCCGAGCAGGTGTTACAGATACATAATATTCATTTAACAATACAAAACTTCTCACAAGGAATTTTATGAAACTTTGTTAAATGTTTGCTAGTCGAGGCATGGCCAAATGGATTTTGCTTTAGAGTTTCTTGGAAATACTTTCATAGGATTGCAGATTGATATGTATTTTTTTTTACAAATAGTGTTTTGAATAAGAAAAGCATATATCAACTTCATCTGTATAGACAAACTGCCTTTGTTTTATGAAATTTTCCTTGCTCTCAAAACTTTAGCCAGATTTTTGATAAGATTGCATCTGAAATAATTTATATTTTTAATAATAACTCTTTTTAAGACCCCATACGACTGCTTAAGCGATTTCATGTTCACAAGGGGCAAAGTTCTTCCATTCGTTGGAGCATTTTTTTTCTTTCTAAGTCTTAACACATTAGTAGTTTAGATTTGGCTCGGAAGCCAAGAGTTAACAGGCCTCTTTTCAAGATTTTTTTGTTAGTCTTAAATTTTTGTAAAATAAAAATGAAGTCAAGCGTTAAAAAAAAATCGTAATCATTCACGAAGCCCCAAGGTTACAAAAAAAAAAAAAAAAAAAAAAAAAGAGTAAATTAACGACCGGCTATGACAAGACACAAATTGGTGGTGAGAACCTAGTCCTAGTCCTTCATTGTAGGTACTGCTGATATTTTGTACCGACATAAGACGACTTAAGTGGCGAGCCCCTTTTTATGGCCAGAATACCTTACTTCGATAAGTATGCTACTGCATGCAGTGACGTCAGAAAATTTATTTTTCTGTTTTTCGCTACTCTGCTGCTTCATGAACCCAGACCAGACATATAGAGGTATGTTACTACCTGCCTCCTTAAGATACGTTTTAATATTGTTAAAAATAACAAGTTTTAACCATTTAACGCTGGTCTTTTTCTAATTTAGTCTTTTAGAAGAAATTTTCCTAAAAAAAATTTAGGTATTTCTTTAGAAAGGAAAAAAAGTTGAGAGACGTTTGTACGTAGATCTTTTATTATTTTGGAAACCTCCATGAATAAAATAGCGGCCAAGTATGCCCCCTGGAGTGTCTTCTTCTCCTCTCTTCAACATTTGTGTTTATGTACTGTTTTCCGCAAGACTTTTAATCAAATTGCCTAAAATGAAGAGTATCTTTTAGATGATGAATTAAAATTAAATCATTCGAAAATAAATAAAATAAGACAAATGAATATAAAAAAGGGGTGAAAAACAGATCGGGAGGTCAAGACAATTACTCACTTCCAGACTTCTGTGGAAGAAAATAAGTAAGTATGGTATAAAAAGTTGACTTGTGTCCTAGCCTTGGTATAGTTCATCAGAAATTGAATAGATAAGAAACAAGACTAGACTTAAAAGTTTTCATTCATATTTTAAATGATATGAAGAGTTATGTACCTATTATCTTGAGATTAATTGAGTGAATGTGATAAGCAATTTCTTATTGATGAGCAATTATTCGAACATACCGGCAGAGAATATACGAGCTCAATGACTCAAACAAATTCGAAATGTGAGAAGAAAATTAGTAAAATATCCTGATTGCTTGGTAATTATATTGTATTGCTTTTATGTGTACAGTCAAGTACCTATATGTACTTTCTTTTTCAATATATCAATTTGATTGGATCTACACACGTAATAAACGAACTCATTACTGGTAGTACTCGTAAAACATTACCTAATATGTTAGTCGAAGAATATGTTTCTATTAATTTTTTTTTTAAAAACAGTATGTTTATTTAGGCAAGGGTAAGGGTAAGGCACTATCAATCGTTCCGTGTTGTGCTTTGTCATTTCGACTACATGTTTTACCGGTACTACCAGACAATGGATTCTGTTTTGCTATCGAAAATAATTTCCTATTTGAGTTTTCAAAAAAGGATCAACCCTTCTAATGTCATAAGAAATTTATGTTTTTTTTTTGTTTAAGGACACTTACATCATGCGAGAAAAACGTATTTTCCCGATTCATCCTTGTGAGAGTTTCCTTTTATTCCTCATTTTGTTTCCATTTACACGTGATTCCTCATTTAGGAATAAAAGAAAAGAAATGATTTAAAAAAAAAAAAAAAAAAAATACACACGAACGTAATCAAGGGGAGAACAAATTGATAATTTTCTTTCAAATATACAACGAAAGAGGTACAGAAAAATCGAACAGAGATAAAATGATAAAAAATAAACAAACTCGCGGGCTTTTTTAAATTGTCTCACTTGGGTTTCTTGAAAATGTGTTGTTGTTAATTTAGCGCGGTTTAATTTCTTTTCTGAACTTTTTTTTTTTTTAGATTTTTTACTTTTTTCTTATTTTATTTTTTAAATTCACAAATCTCCTTTAATCTTATCACATACACTGCAAATTGTTTAAACTTTGATTCATTTTAAATTAATTTCCTATTTTATTTTTGCATTGTTGTTTTATTTATTTTTTTTTTGCCTTTCATTAGAGTTCAGCAATTGATTGCGTATATATTTCTATAAGTATATAATTTATTTTTATATATACAACGGTTACCGTAAGAAAACGCGTAACACTGACGATGCACACTCATCGCGATTTACTCAGTGACTGAGAAACTGTTTCTTCAAAATAAATCGTGAGAGCCCATTCAAAAGGTTATCGTTTCAATAGGGTGTTGCGGAATTACTTTAATTATAAATTAAAGGAAATGCTAATATCTCTTAAAATAACTTACAAAATAATTATTTACTTTCTATCATTTTATTTGCATTCTAATATTGTTTAATAATATTTGAAAATTATTGATGAAAATGAAATTTCTTGGAAGATAATAAACAATACTACTTAATATGAAACACCCTTTCGAGTTTCTCTTGAGTTAAATAGTTCAGTGGCATCCTCTCTTCACACTTTTTCGCTCTCGATTTAATCTCTTTTATATATATCCTTCTCCAAAAAAATTATAAATACATAGAAATTATTTTGCTCTTGATCTCTCTTTCTGTCGTCTTGTTGGAAGGTGAAACAGAAAAATACGGCAAAGTAGATTTCTCCAGGGGGAGTAAGTAATAAAACGGTGTTTTTTTTTGCATTAAAATTATACAATGCCACGGTAAAATTACTTTGAGTATAAAGAATGCCTATTTATCATAATTTGTTTTGAAAGTTAAAGAATGGCCTGGACGAGAGGTTGGTTGCTGTGGAATATGCAGAAGTCGGCAAATAAAAAGTTCAAAGGAAAATCAGAATGGAAAAGGCAGAGTGATTAGGTGAAATTCTAAGCAATACATGCTAAGAGAACTTAGTTTTTGAAATATAAAGAGAACGATTGGGATCTGAGAAAGAAGTCGATTCTCACGTAAGGTGATGCCAAGCTCAGAAAATATATTTACTTTAAGGGTGATGCCACTTTAATGGTGTTATGTGCAAGTGGATTTCTTTTGAAGACAACCGTTTTTTAATGGTAAGTTTCAAAGTGGTTTCCGATTTTTCATTGCTTCTATTTGCGTATATTTAATTTGAGATTTACATGGCTAGTTTTAAGGCAGAATCTCATTAGAGTGTAATTACTCGTATACGCAATGTGGCAAACAATATTCTGGACACGAGCCATATCTCAGCAACCAATAGCGCCATCTTTTTGTCCGAACATTCGTTTTAAAGCTTGAATTTTTCTCTACTGCTTAATGACATTCGATTGACATTTAACAATTTGTTAAAATCTGGAAAAATACCAGAACACTTTTTCATTTGATGGTGAAAATTGAACATGGAACAAAGATTGGTTATATAATTTCAATCAGAAACATTCTGATGGATGCAACAAGTGTATTGTGATAATTGTTCGAGTAGAACGGTTGTTATCGAGTGGGATAAACGGTTTTTGGGCGGCAGAAAGACGCTGCAGAATGACAAACACATATGAAAGCCAATTTCAGTTCGGAAGGCTGAACTGATCCAAAAAGTATTAGATTTTTATACAGAAGACCGCAATGCTTCACTGAGATTGATGGAAGGGGCTTTAAACAAGAAAAAAAGGGACAATTCGAACCATTCTTCACAAGTATTTGGGCAAAAAAGGAGGTTGATATTTGTTGCACCATAATAGCCGGCTTGACCGACTTCACTCTGTTCCTGAAAATGAGATTGAAGTCGAAAGGATGTTTATGACTTACATTAGTCATTTGAATAACTATTAAATCGCTGAAACAAGTGTATTGAATCGAGAAGAGAATAAAAAAACAAAAAAGAAAACACTGTGGCGCTGGCAGCCCGGTATGGGCCATGGCCTATCTCATTTGTGTTGCTCATGTTGTATTTTTTATCACATCTGAGCGGGGCCTTCGGTTTATCGCCGAGTCCGAACGGCACTCCTTAGAAGCTTTTTCGTAGGTAATTTTTTACTTGAGTTTCCCATTGCTCGCCGAAAGGATGATGGCGATTTGAAAAATTGTTGGTGACCCAGCCTGGAATCGAACCCAGACTCTCTGCGTGATAGTCCAATGAGCTAACTATCGCGCCATCGCCATCGAGAAGAGAATATATCGAATAAAAACACCGAATATCTCGTTTTTTATGACCGATTTATCTTAAATAAAGAAAAAGGGAAAAATAAATGAATAGTAAATAGAATCACTTAACAAATTTCTTTTTTATATACGAGTAATATTTATACGAAGAGGTAAACTACTGATATTAACCCTTTGTTGCCCAGTGGTTTCGGAATGAAACCACCGAAACGAACAATTTTCTCTTGAGTCGCAATGGTTTTGATGGAAAATCATCCTTACACGTTTAATCATGTTAGTTCGTGGAATATTTTGATTTTTTTTTGAGTGCAACAAATTTCTACCTTCCGATAAGTGGGGGTCATTGTGAGTAAGTTGTCGACTGAGAACGTGCATGAAGAGTGTAATAATATAAAAGTGTTAGTTTTGTTTTTTGGAATAAAATGATTGGTAAGTTTTGCAGTATTTTAATGTATTTGCATATTCTGTAGTGAACTTTATAAGTTATGTATTCAGTATGTATTGTTTTATAAATCTTGTGTACTTTATATGTGCGGTTACCACCGGGACATAACCATTAAATGTTTTTTTTTTTTTTTACTTTTTCTTAGCTCGTACTCATCGCCGCTTGGCGAATGATGAGATTCTCGATATGCTAGAGGACATTCCATCGGATCTAGAGTCTGATATTGGAGATGTCAACGAGGAAAATGATCAAGATGAGGCAGTATTGCTGCAAAATGAAATAGATCTCGTAGCTAATTCTACTGCTTTTTTTCATTCCTCTGAACCTGATTGGAACTCTGAGGATGAAATTTCACTAGATGCAATAAGAGCTACACTATGAGAGTGCTTTACAGCTTGGACAAAGGATAATGCGTATTGTGAGGTACACATGAAAAATTTTGTAGAGGAGACTGGACCAACCATTCCTACTGTAGATACACCGAGAGTAGTCAAAGACCTTACTCGAAGCTTAGTAGGAAAAGGACACCAGGTGTACTTTGACAACTACTTTAATTCTGTAGAATTACAAAAGGATCTGAAGAAACACTTCATATACTCCTGCGGAACAGTACGCGCTAAAAGAAGAAATTTGCCGAGTGACTTATCAGACGAGAAAAAAATGGATAAGGGAAAATCTGACTGCCGTTTCAACAAGGACGGACTCGCGTTTTTGAAGTGGAAGGACACTAAAGCTATTCATATTCTTGGGAACTTCCTTGATCCTTCGAAAAATACGACAGTCACTCGGAAGCAAAAGGATGGGACTTTAGTTACTATTAATTGTCCAGAAATTATTGTGGAGTACAATAAAAACATGGGATTTGTTAACAAAGCCGATATGCTGAAGGCTTGCTATGAAATTGATCGATAGTCCAAAAAGTGGTGGCATCGCATAATGTGGCACTTCGTTGATATTTCCGTCGTAAATGCTTTCATAATATTCAAAGACAGGACAAATGGAAGCGAAAAGTCTTTGTCATTGAAAGAATTCAGGATTGCCGTGGCAACTGGGCTAGTTGGAGTGAACGTGAACGATACTCGTAGAGGTCGCCCTTCAACCTCAGAATCAACTAAAATTAATCGCTTCAAACCGACTGTTTCATTCGAAATGAGATATGATCAATGCGCCCATTTGCCAACATACGATACTTCAAGACGGTGTGCATACTGTAGCACAAAAAGTGAACCTCATCGTTCAAAATGGTCCTGCTCAGTTTGTCGAGTAGCATTATGTCTGTCAGGGGAGAAAAATTGTTTTGCCAAGTATCACACTAAATAAACGTGTCGTTTTATAACGTCACTTTAAAAATGCTTTGTCTCATTTTACTTGGAAGAATCTTCACTTAATGCCTTGTGGTCTCTCTGAGATACCACCAATAAATTGTTGAAAGTAGTGCGAAATAAAACAATTTTTTTTTTTATGTAAATGTAAATTAAACACAATTAAAAGGAATAATTTTTAATGTTTTGTTTTTTAAAAATAAAAAAAAAAATAATAATTAGGGCAACAAAGGGTTAAGCCACTTTGGCTGTACTCGGGCTACTTTCCGAGCAATTTCAGTGTTTAAATTTAAAGATTGCCAATGTTTTTTGCATCTAAGTGAATCAATCGCTTGCCTTTCAGCCTCTTCGGAACGTTAGATTGAACTTTAATTGTTATTGCTGTCGGAACGGATTATTTAACGGCAGTTCTTGTACATGAAGATACCCGGTGATGCGCTCAGCCTTAACTTTTCACCTACAATTTTTTTTTTTTTTGTGGGGACTATTGCAATACATAAACTTTAAAAAAAATTACGTACACCTCCTTCGTTGTTATATTACCTTAGCACATTCTTTACATTGTTCAACAGGACGAGTCTATTAGATCCAAATGGTTTTAGGCAAGAATTCCCTTGTCATTTAACTTTCGTACTTTTCGCACAGGACGACATCTCCTTCAATATCAAGAATCGGAATCACGATTTCATTGCAAACAAAATATTGGACTTTTGTGCACAGACTGCTACTTTTAGTTACCCTATTTTTTCTTTTATAATTAGCGCTCTCAAGGGATTTTTAGTATCCTTTCGATGTTCGCACAGGGCCCGCACTGTGAGAAGAAAAAGTGGAGGGGAAAAAAGAAGATATCTTTATATTTCAGTCTTAAGTGAATATCGACAGGGTATTCCATGAGTGAGCTGTATAGTTTATGTAAGAATCCCGATATTTGAGAGTGCGTCCGAAACTGGGCTTGAGACTATACTGATGAGTATTCATAGGGAGACCGGTGTTGTAGTTTTAGGTTTGAACAGGCGTAATGCTACTGGCAGCTACTAGCGAGGATTGGTGGTGAAAGTAGCAATGGAACAATATAAGCAATCGACATTTCAAGCAAGTAGTTCAAGAAAAGTAGTTTTAAATTCTGTGCTGTGCTTCTTCAGACATCCACAGCATTTAAAAGCAACAGACTTAAAATATAATATTTTAGTGTTCTCAAATACTATATAAAATTCTACGGTTATTCACGCCGTGTACTTTACTTTTGTTTATAAGTCATGGTTTACAATTCAGCTTCTTTTGGAAAACTAAAATGTCTTTTTTTCCTGTCGATATAGAGCACTCAGACATAGAACTAGTGCATACTTCTAATTAGTTCCTTTGAATGGAATCTTATGGAGTAAGCTCTTCAGTAATAAAGTACCTACACGCTACAGTACCAATAGGTCTACCACTCCTGCTTGCCTTGTCTAGCAAATTCATTACAGGTTATATTCCCTATGATCCAGTCCTGGGACGCAGACAAAACTCAGTGAATTCAATCTTTTGACTACGTTTAGTGATATTTTGTGTTCTAGAACTAGCTTTGAAGTTGAGAGGGTGTTCAGTTCTAAGCGCATTTTGGCTGTCGCTACAGATACAAACGCTCCATTTTTTAAAATGTTCGCTGCCATCACGATTGCGTGTTCTCCACTTGGGAGACAGACGCAAATTTTTCTAATGAGGGGTGAAGTCTAACATTGCCGTTCAGCAGCAAGTTTTGGAGCCATCCATTAAGACCGGACTGCATTCCATTCTTAGCTCAGATTGTGATCGAAACCAGACTAGGGTACTAGGAAAGATGCTGTCGTGTTTTTTTCGGTAGCTGGATTTCTCGTGTCATTGTGTCAGACCAAATTCAAAAGGTCATCAAAGATTCAAAGTACCAAATACCTCTTTTTTAAAACGGTAGAAGACATTAAGAGAAAGCAGCCCATGAACGCAGCAGAATGCCGTCTTAGGGGTAACCCTTGTTTACCCCCACCATTATATATTGGTAACAGTCAGCATATGCAACTAATGACATATTCACCAGCATTGCCTTTATCCACAAAAGTAGTAATTGTCTATGCAGTTTTGTCTAGCCTGTTTGGTAAGATGTTTCAGAAATCTATCGAATATTTTCTCTAAATGCCTGTCCATCTTATTTTCTATTAACTTTGAATTGTGTTGAATCGCAAGCCTTTCTACGGAGTGTGATTATGTTGGATTTATCGATTGTGTATAACTCTCTTTGTCACTGGAATCTGAAGGTGCTCAGTCACGCGAGCGGGCCGGCTAATTTACACGACCTTTCCTGGCGATACATCATTAAACTTTGCCTTTAATAAACCGATCATAGCTGGCGCTGTGCGGCAACCGTCCTGATGATACGAATTCGGGTTATCTCCGAAAAAGTACAGTCTTATTACACTGGAGGCACGAAAATCATACAAAACAGCGCTTTTGGATAACCTCCGGGAGTTTGCTATACCAAATGCGTCAAATTTGCTTAATAACAAAGGGATAGATCAAAGATTGACATTACAGAGACCAATTAGCATAAGTTTGCAAGTTATGTCTCAGACATTCGAGAGATTCCAGTCCTTAAGAAAGGCACAGAATGAACTGAGTACGGTCTTGACTTAACATCTAGCGTTCATTCGCAATATTCTATTCATTTCTAGTGTTTCGCTGTCTCACTGGCACGGCAATAATCTAGAGTGAATAAGTCGATTTGAATTTCCCCTAAATGCTCAATATTCCCGAGAAGTTGTCTTCTACACCGTACGATTCTGAAACGTCACTGAAAGGGGGTGAAGAAGTAGAGGATGTAGCCCGACTTGGATGGGTAAGCAGAATCGGACCGATTTTTGCGTATTCTCTTTTATCTCGTTTCGTAATTGCATTCATTCGTTTTATTATTGTGTTCTCGCCGTTGAGTTCGGGTGGTGCGGAAGAATTATTGAAGATGGTGACCAGGCTGGGCAAAAGTAAAGTAATGCTGTATTTGCCAATAAAACTTCTGCTGGAATATGTACGTGTATATGGCATTATAAGCGTCTGCAATAGGGTGCAGTTAATTCGGCAAGTCTAACATCTATACTAGTGAACTTGTGAGTTAACTATATCATGCCATAGCGTATGCTCTTGCATGGTAATAAATGTGCTCTTGCAAAGTGGTTCGATAAGTGTAAGCGGTACAGAAAGAATTGACGAAAGCTTTTTATTGTGTGACAACAAGGTCAGCCAATTTGCTTGCGGAAATGTAGGTTATCTGTAGGTTCATCTGTTTGAGAGAGCTTGTCTTCGCTTGTACAGAATACCATGGATGGATTACATAAAGTCATATCATACAATAGGGTAAATGTAATTCGTGTGTACAATTTCGCAATAAAGCTGACGCAAAGGCACATTGCTAGAGCAATGATCTTGATGAGCAACCTGATCTTTGGGGCTTATTACCCCAATCATCTATATCACGAGGGTGCGCGCTTTAATGGCTTCATTCTCTCAGCGCCGTTTCTCTATTTTAATGAAAAGACCTGATCCAGTACAAGTTTGCGGTGCCGCTTTTAGTTTACATCACTTGAACATCTACGGATGGGCGACTCAACTACCACAAAGACGTCGGTTCAAGCAGATAGTCGCGATATTAGGCGTTGGTCATTAGCAACAAATATGTTCGTTATCTTCCGTTATTATCTTTAAGCTCGTGGCAGCCTGTCATTCGACAGAGTCCGTAATGCTTTTTCTGAAGCCATGTTGCAAAGTTTTTAGGATTATACAAATAAAAAACACAAAACAAAAGAAATTATTTAACATGGCTTAACTAGTTTGGGATCTGAGGGTAATGTTAAGTGAACAAGCTAAGAAAATAAGTTCTTAACGTCGAGAATATTAATTTTAAATATAATCGTTTGTTGTTTTTAAACTTAACTGGGGCTGCGCTTACAAACTGTGGCTGGTAGGCCTGATAAATGGACCATAAGCGCCGCACAATAAGTAGCAGTAAGAAGCCCAAAGCCTTGATGATGTCAATGTGTTTGAAAGTATACAAGTTCTTGCTGTCATTGAGATCTCACAAGAGATTCTTGGGGTCCTTGCCCTCTTCTTGGATAGTGCGAAAACCGTAGTTGTCGTCTTCATCGCTGGTCAATTTCTAAACAATGAGGGTCCTATCGCGAGAAGTGGAGATGATTGTATCAGGATCTTATGGATTGGTGTCGATTTTGGCAACCCAGCCATTGTGGCCCAAAAAGATGTCACGCAATCGCAATGTCTGAGACATGATTTTTTAGAAAAGTTTGTTGTGAAGCGTAATCGACAAGCGCCAAGCCACGAAAAGAACTGATTTCTCTATGTTTTTTTGGGGGTCTGAAGTTGTTGTTTGTTAATCAACCTCTCCTTTGCAAAACTCTGACTTAGTTTTTAGATAATCTTATTAATTAAAGCGGATTATGCGAAATAGTATAAGCTAAGTTGTGTGTGGGATATCTGCCGGGTCATATATTCTGTTTGTGAAGCATTTAAAATCATGCAAAATGAAAGCAAAGGATAACAACGTTCGGATTTGCACATGAAATATTCGAAAGATATTCAATTTGATGGGATGGATGACCTGGAGAAAAGCAATGAATGGGAAATCAATGCCTACATGATTCATATATTGACATAAATAAATTTTAATACTAATTCAATCATTTTCGAAACTTGGATTTGTATTTTTAAGATAATAAAAATTATTTGTATTTAAATTTTGTTTACAATTTTCCATCTATTACAATTTTCGAAAGAAGTTTTCTTTCGCAAACATACCCAATGAGATCACAGTAGTGGTGTTTTGACATTACTAATAGTCCAGTCCGTGTTTATTTTGATATTTTCACCCAATGCAATTTACATTTCATATGTTTTTGTAATTAAAATGGTGATTTGTAAATATTTTTTAAATGGTAATTGTAGATTCGGCACCAAGTGTGTAAATGAACACTTGGACGTGAAGTTAGTATTTAAAATGTATGTAAATATATGTCAATTATTATTCAAAAGTGTTTCCATAGGCAAATTCTGAAATCCGACGTTGAATCAGCAGTTAACGGCAATCAATGGCCCCTGTCCTGTTTTGGACCATTTAAGGAAAAGCCTTGTATTCCAAATTTCATCGAAGATCAATCTTTTGAAGAAATCCGCATGTTGTGCTATGGCTCAAAGAAGCAAAACTTTTTCGAAAACTTTAATCAACAATTTACCAAAGAGGTGATTGAAGCTAAAAATAAGATGAAAATGTTGCTCACATTAAACAAAGATGTAATGGATGTTGTGCTTAATTTGTACAACTCCATTGAGCCGGCGAAGGGAAATACTCAATCAAATACAAATCCATTTGGATTAAGTGCTGCAAATAATGCTCAGCAGAATGGAAATTTGTTTGGAACTTCTACACTTGCACAGGGTGGTTCTCCTTTTGGTGGTAGTAATAATGTGACATCTGTAGGCGGTATATTTAATTCTGGCCAAAAATCAGTACTCGGACAAAGTGCTTTCAGTAGTTTTTCGACACAGCAGCAACCTCAACAGCAGCAGCAGCAGAATGCCGGAATTTTCGGTTCGGCTCAACCTCAACAACAGCAGCAACAGCCTCAAACCAATGCTTTTAGTGGAAATATATTTGCTCAAGCAACGCAGCAAAAACCTGTTGGTGGAAATTCCATATTCGGGGGAATGCAGCCACAGCAAACTCAACCATTTGGTGGAACCACCCCATCAGTGTTTGGTCAAGCACCCAATTCAGGTAATATATTTGCACAGGAAGCCCAACAAAGCCAACAGCAACAACAGCCCGCAGTAGGTGGAAATATTTTCGGTCAAGCAGCTCAGCAAACACAACAGGGCTTTGGAATGTTTTCCCAACCTACACAGCAGAACCCACCACCGTTTGGAGGACAAATGACGCAGCAGTCACCGTTTGGTGGCGCTCAGCAACAGCAACAAAAACCATTTTTCGGACAATCCCAACAGCAGCAACAGAATTCAGGGAATATTTTCACCTCACAGGCTCAAATGCTGCAGCAACAGCAACAACAACATCAACAACAACAACAGCAGCAACAACAACTTCAACATCAGCAGCAGCAACAACAACAACTTCAACAACAACAACAACAACAAATTCAACATCAACAGCAACAAGCTGCGGGTATGTTTGCTACCTCCGCAAACAGTCCATTTGGTGTACCGCAGCAAGAACAACAACAGCAACCAAACATTTTCGCGCAAGCTGCTGCAACTTACCCTCAACAACAGCAACAACAAACAATGGTAAGCGATCGTACTTACAGTAAAATGGAAAACTTGACTGCAGCAGAAATTGAAGCATTCAAAGCAGAGACCTTTGAACTTGGAAAGATACCTTTCTCTCCACCCCCACGTGAATTAGTCAATTAAAGATGTAATTGAATTTCAAGCATCTAAATCAAACCCGATTGTATATTAAGCTCGACAAATACGTTTATAGGAAATAAAAGTGATTCGATGTGTAACCTCTTACCAATGGAACTGAATAAAAAATAAAAACAATCCAACGAGCTTACATTTCTTTAATAATAAGTTTGATTCCTAAATCTATCTGAAGCTTACTAGTTCCAGGTAAGTTGTATAACACCAAACCTATAGAACAGTCGCGTCTACACACTTAAATTATAAGCATTCTACTTCCATTTATCCGACGAATTGCTCCCGCTGGATCAGTCTTAAGAACGACCATCCACCCTTTTTCGTCTACTTAATGGGTACGAGCTAACAAGCTACATATGTTTCAAGGATTTCTGAGTTACATTTACGACACTTTGGTTACGATGCTTTTATTCTATCCAAAGGTTTTTTCGCTTAAATTAGAATAGTATCTTTTTGACCTCCACACTCGCTGGCCACCGTATGCGATTAAGACCTGTGGACTCTTCAAGATGTAATTCTAAATAGTGACATGCGTTAGTTGATCAACCATTTTGACCGTCCATTGCCAGGAAACCACTATCCATCCAATTTAAACACTAAGTCAGATTTTGAGAAAAAAAATCAAGAATTTCAGTGAGTGTCTATTTGGGGATTTAAAAGCCGTTTAGGACAGCATGAATAGGGACGAGCTTAACAATGCTATGTCTTGTTTTGACATGCGAAACTAGTAGGCCTACGTAGAATGGCTATAGAAAATGTTTGCTTCCTCCATTAAAGTAAGTAGTGATAGCTTAAAGGTAGAGAGGAAGAGAGGTATTAGGGAAAGCGATGGACTGTCATATTACCTTTTTTTTAAATATATTCCTGGAATCTGCGCAATTAGATGCGTATGTGGATACACTCAATGTAAATAGATAAACACAGTGAGCCCTCAATAAAGTTTTCGCGATTGAGGCGAACACGCGCAAAATGGGTGTGACGGCAAGCGAGGGCAAAACAATTTATGTGCATGTTGTGATCAGAAATGGCATAAACTACAAACTGCTTTGCCAGAATGGCACCACAGTTACGTCGAATTCAACCCCATCGGTTTAAGATGGCACACGAAATTGAAAGGGGACTTTAACCAACATGCAGTTCGGCACTAAGGGCAGCTGAGGTTCAGTTTCACTCCGGACTGTAGTAACGCTTACTCAATTCCTTGGTCAACCCTGCGTGAGCTTTCGGATTTTATATGAGTTTAACAAACCTTGGGCCAAAGGTTCGAGGTGGACTCGGTTAATGTCTCATTCTATTTGTGCGTGCCATCTAAGGTGACTTATTCCTTCATTGGAGATACAATTCCGGGATAAATTCAAAGACTCTGCGGGTCAGAGCATTGGTGTCCATTCGCTCTACAATTTTCTGACTCGATTGATGTCGCTGTGCTCATATAGTTCGTCGTTGAATTTTCTCATCAACGCAAGAGCATCATTTGCCGCTTCTCTGTTGGCGATGCGACCGGTCTTCGGTACTTGTTGCTGGCAGCATAGGAATTGTTGAGAGATTTCGGAAAAGCGTTCGGCGTTCCTGCGACTGCAACTTTTCTACCTTCTAACAGTGGTTCTTCTTTGTTGTGGCGCCTCAGAAATTCGTATTCGCACCTTGGCTGGAACAGGTGGTGATCCGAGTCAATGTTAACTTCTCGGAACATTAGTAAGATAAAAGACTGGATGCATACTTTGCATTGTTATGAATTTGATTAAGCGACTCACGATGCGGAGACGGCTATGTCCCAATGGGTATACTGAGATGAGGAAACCGTGTGCTTGTTAAAGTCATATTTCATTCCGCCCCAAAGTTATTAAGCCTAAGTCCTTTGCCAACTTGTGTGAAGAGTTGCAATGATTACATTCTTATATTTACATAGATAAAAGGAGTGATTCGCTGATCTATTGATAAAAGTGGGTGTAGCTAGACTCTATCGAATGCATTTAAGATTTAAAGTGAATCTATATTGCTTAACACAGAAAAGTGTACGAGTATATGTAAATACCTACTTACTTTTGGTGTCGGGCCTTTCACAACACGCGTTTCCTTCAAATGGCGTGTGCCACCTAATTAATGTAATCTTACCATTGAATTTTTTATATTTATTTGTTATGTCAGAATACACACAATCCTGTTTTTAACCTCCAAGAAAATCGACGTGTTTTTTACTTACTGTACTCCAGCCAGCTTGAACTTTAGCTAGCTGCCTCCAGTTTCGCACGCTAAGTTGGCTGAGGTCCCCTTCCACTTGCGTGCGCCACCTGAGTCTTGGTCCTTTGTTGTCCGAGAGAGGGCTTTGCTACTCAATTGCCTTCTTAACCCAAAGAAACAGCGGTTGGCAAGAGTTATTCTTCGCTTGATCTCAGCACTGGTGTCGTTGTCTGTATTTATAGCAGAGCCTAGGTAGACAAAGTCCTTAACTACCTCAAAGTTATATCAGAAGGTGACGTTCTACCCGAGACGTCGGTGTTGGTTGTCCTTTTTGCTTGACAGCATATACTTGGTCTTGCCACCGTTGACAGTTAAGCCCATTTTCGCCGCTTCCGTCTCAATACTCGCGAAAGCGCCACTGACATCACGCTGCTTTCTCCCGATTATGTCAATATCGTCGGCGTATGCAAGTAGTTGAACGGACTTTTGAAAGATAGTGCCCCTTGTGTTTGCTCATGAGTTTTGCACTATTCTTTCAAGCATGACAGCTCATCGCCTTGTCTAAATCCTAAATCCAGCAGCTTTGTTGGACTTAAGCTTCGATATAGCTATCTTCACTTCATCCAGGGCGGGTGGACGGAATACTTGGTCATCATCGTCCAGGTTTAAAGGTTGATTTTGCCTGATAGCGGTATTTGGTTCATCATCGCCGTTATACAGTCTGTAGAAATGGTCTTTCCAAATCCTCAGCATCGACTGGGATTCTACCACGATGTTCCCTTGTTCGTCTCTACTGGCTTCGGTTCGGGGTTTGTTTCCGTGGCATGTTATTTTTACTTCCATCTCTCAATTTCCTTCGCGCGCTTCTCATGCTCTTTCTTCTTCCTCCTGAGAAGCCGGCGTTCGTCTCTCCTCTTCTGCTCATAGAGCTCATGAGCAGCTCTGGTCCTTCTACGCAGCGCCGCTTTATTTCTATCTTATTTAGCTGCATGTGCTTGCCGGCATTCATTATCGAACCAGGGGTTTCGTGTTGGTGGACGCGTGAAACCCAGAACATCAGAAGCGGCATCTCTGATGGCGTTTTGGCAGTGTTTTCAATGGTTCTCGATGCTTGATGCTGGCGGTATTGGACATCTTAAGAGATTAAGAGACACTCGATCGGAAAAGGACTTGGCGATCTCTTGCGATTGTAGCCATCTGACGTTGAATTTCCTCACAGCATTAGTTTGTCTTGGCGTAGTTTGGGATATCCGCAACCGTACCTTGGCTACAACAAGGTAATAGTCCGAGTCGATGTTGGCTCCTCGGAATGTACGGACATCCATAATATTGGAGGAGTGTCTTGCGTCGATCGTAATGTGATCAATCTGGTTAACTGTTGATTGATCAAGAGTTCTCCAAGTACCCTTGTGTGTGTCGAGATGTGGGAACCGCGCGCTAGCTACGACAAAGTTTTGCCCCGCCGCAAAGTCGATTAGCCTGAATCCGTTATCGGAGGTGGTGTCGTGCAGGCTATATTTTCCGATTTTTCAACCAAAGATACCCTCTCTTCCTAGCTTTGCATTAAAATCACCGAGGACAATTTGAATGTCATAGCTAGGGCATTGCTCGTAGGTCTTGTTAAGGAGCTCATAGAAGGCATCCTTGGTGTCGTCATCTTTCTCCTCTGTGGGGGCATGCGCGCATATAAGGCTCATGTTGGCGAATTTAGCCTTGATGCGAGGCGCTCGATCACATGCCGGAAGCTGAGGACCATCCCATCCCATCGCATTTCTTGAATGGCGCTTATGTCTGCTTAGCAGCAGTCTAGGGCCTCCGCTAGTTGCTCGGGGAGGCGTGAAGTAGGACTTATTAGCAGAGCTGCCAGATGTTCGGCTGCAGAGGCTCATTCTCGTCATTTAAGGAACCAGCACCTGTCGGAAGATGCTACTGCTACGAGGCCTTATACTAATCGTTGCCATTGCAGGAGTGGGATTATTAACTATTAACTATTCAATTACCGTCTTAGCTCAAAGAAGCAGTGAATGGCAGTGAAGCAGAAAAAACAAATGAAAGATGATTCAATATTTCTTATATTTTGGACAAAGTACCAATAATTTTCACTTTCTTTGGAATACTGTGGGAACATGCGCTGTCATAATTTTTGATCATCAAGGAACAAGCTGGGTGTTGCAGTCTTTTTTGGATCGTTCTGTATGTTTTGAGCTAGATTTCATGCGACTTCGGCTGTTTTGACGAAGCGCATTCTGTTGGACTGTTAAAGTTATTGCGGCCATACTTAACTAAAAACGCGCTGAATGGAAGTTTTCAAGATCTGAATAGTTTGGGGTTTATATGTATGCACCAAAGAGTTTACGTAACACCACCAGAATGATATACGTCAAATAACATGATCTCTGTCGCCAATTGACAGTTTTGCAAAAATAAACCTAAGCAGTGATACCTAGAAGAACAACTGGAAACAATGATCATACGCTTGTAGTCAATTGCAAAGTTTTCAACTTTTTTTAATTCAATCTTAAATTATAGAGTTTGTAAGCAATGGAAGTTATGATTGGTTCAAGTCCCTTCCTATGGATGCCAATTCTGAATATACTACAATAATGAAAAACCGTTATTCTGAGCGACTATAAACTGTTAAATCATCTGTCTGGAGGTTTTACACAAAATCAACTTACAAATGTATTTCTTCTTCTAAACGAGATAGAATTATCTCAATTATTTATAGTTCAATGTGTCTGCCGTTAGTTTTTGCATAGTTCCGACTTCGCATTCGTCTTCAGGGGAATTTCACTTTCACCAGAACTCAGATCCAGATTTTTAAGTGCATCGCAAATTTCGACGGGGCAGGCACCCTCCATTGTTTCCTCCATAGCTGCACGTCTAACTTCTTGTGATTTTTCCCAAGCTGTCTCGAATGGATAAGTGAGTGGCTTTAGTTCATCTGGAACATCATCTTGATTTGGGGCAGTGGCTTCTTTGATTGATGCTCCACGAGTATGAATTCGCTCCAGCATGGCAGCATTATGTTTGGCAACGTTTAATGAAGTGATATGCTCGAAGAGTTGTTCCTTTGTGAAAACATTTGGCAGTCCTTGCTTTCTAAAGAACTAGAAGGGAGAAAGAACATGTGACAAGACAAAAAATAAATAAATAATTATTCCAAACAAAGGTAGATACTTACAGTGGTAATATTGTCACAATCGCGTAGTAGGAACTCAAGAGCACTTGGATGTCCTGGCTCAACAGATTGAGCGACATCAATGAACCAACACTTGTCATCATGCCAGAGTATGTTATATTCCGATAGGTCAGCATGAACCAACTTTGCGACGTTGTAAAGCTTATACATCATCTCTAAAATCTCCTCATAAGCAACACTAAGATCAGCATCAGACAATCGAGCGTCTTTAAGTTTGGGTGCCGCATTGTGATTGTCTCCAATAAAAGACATAACAAGAACGTGTTTCTTCAAGACCACAACATCCGGACAGTTGATGCCAGCATCTCTCATCCGCATCATGTTGTGCATTTCTTTCTCAGCCCACATATTGATAATTACTCGGTTGTTTTGTTTGCTAAAGCGATCTTTAAAACGATAATCGTCCTTGATGTAGCGGTCACGTTGTTTGAATTCATTCAAAGTTGTCTTAAAGATTTTGATGGCGCACTCCTTTGGTAGTAACAATTCTCCACTGTAGTTTGGATCAGGTGAGCCATGAAGAATGACAGCTTCTTTACCAGTTGAAATGATTCCATTTACTTGCTCTAAAATTTGATTGTTAATTAGCTTGTACAACAGCAAACGTGTTGGTGCATCTACTCCCATTTCGGCTGTAGCAACATTCTCCTTACGATCCTGCATTTTAGGTTTTTTATTTTTCCTTGAGTAAGTTTTCAATTGATTAAATACTTGGTTGGAGAGTTTCATTTCAAAACCAGCAGTATCGCCGGTGGGAAACTCCGGTGGGAAGGACATTACCTTACAAGCATTACGTACACCACAAATCTGATCGTCATGTTTCGTTATCATTTCTCCGTCTTTATCTAGCTTAAAACCACACTTTGGAATGGCTTCAAAAAGTTTCTCATTCGTTTCGAAGCGATCCCAATCATGCTTTTCGTTGTCTTCTTCTTCCTCCTCACATTCATCTTCAGACAACAATTCCATGTCTCCGTCACGAAGGAATTTATTCAAAGAAATCGAAACTTTCGATCCTTGGTTGCGTTTTTTTTCAATTCGTTTAACTTCTTCATTGTACTCATGGTCAAATTGAGATTGTATCATTTGTGCAATTAACTCATCTGAATCGCAACCCATTTCCCCAGCATCTTTACGTAGTACATCCATGATAAAATCTGGAATTGGACAATCGGATGACACGGTGCAATCAGGTTTATCCAGTAGTTGTGAACAGTCTTCCCATTCTTCTTCGTTGCTTTGTGCTGACGCTTGCACTTTTACTGGATCAGAGGGAATTTTAACCGCGGCAGCATATGAGCCTTCTGTGACAGATGTTCCCGCAGCCGCCTCACAATTGTCGACGTTCCATATAGATTCGATATTTTTCCCTGCACTCGTACTCGTAGAGGGTTCGTCATTTACTTCTATTTTTGTCGCATTTTTAAGTCGATCGCGACGAACCTTCTCATTTCTTTCGATTTCTTTATTTTGCATTTCACGTGCGTATTCCTCGGACATGATATCAGCGAAATTTACGTTTTGTAAATTCTCAATTTTAGCCCACGGTGAAGACATTTTCTTTTTGTTTGGTTTTACCAAAATATAACTAATTTACACTTAGTAAATATAATAATAATCACTAAAATAATATCACAATAGGAACGTAATATTTAACCTACACGTTGCCTAATAAATAACTATGAAGTATCAAAAGTTATTTGGGTATATATATTTATTTGCTTTTATTTGTAGCCCTGTCACTCGATTTGAGTATGAGTTTGTAGGGATTGTGAAATTAATTGATCTAGTACAATATTGGAACTGTCAAAGAGAAAAGCAATTTGATTTTTGTTTACTTGTGAAATTGATGATAGAGCGGGACAAGTAGTAATTTTAGTTTTTTCATACAAGAGTAAAGATATTAATATGAAATAAATTTAGTGCTGCCATTTTATGACAATAATAACATGTTTTTACTTTTTTCTCTAAAAGTCTAAACTAGTAAATTTCAGTAGGATAATTTTTATGTCAAAACTAGGAAAAATGACCGATTATGGTCATGCCATACTATTTACTACGTAAATACACGTGTACTGAGACATTTCATTAAGCTGGCTTATCAAAGTCCATTACGGTTGGCATTTAACATTTAACATTCAGCTAGAGGTGGCAGTTCGAAGACAAGATATTGTCATTACTTCTAGGACTAAATATGTAAAAAATGTCAAATCGGGAAGAGTGAGAAAAAATCTTTCTCAAAGAGAAATTTCGTTGAAAAGCAAGCGGATGGATTTAAAACAATTTTGTACAGACAAATGTCAACTGTCTTTATTTTTGTTAGCTTTTTTAACCACGCTCACTAAAAGAAAAGTACCGCTTCGACTTACTGGAATAAATACCAATTGGGAAGGACTCCGGAAAGTAATCGAAGATAACGTGGAATTAAACTTTTCAATAAGCTCACCACTTGAACTTGCAATTTCAAAAATATATTTTTTAAAAGCCATACAATTTTATTTAACATCTTGAGAATGTTTCTTTATAATTGAAGATAAGTTCCTTTTGCATTGTTCATCTTAATGCCATTTGTAGAAGGAGTTTGCAGAACATTTTGATTGTACTATTTGCTATACTATACTACGAGGGCGGGTCAATAAGTCCGTGACTTTTTGAATTTCTGACCTCTTTACTGAAACAGCAACACTGCTCCTGTCAACAGGCATCTGTCAGTTGACTCCTGTCAAAATTTAAACTTGCTGCGTCAGTTAGTTTGTGTTTGACAGCTATTTTTATCAGACTGCTCACTAATTTGAGGAGAAAATGGAAAAAAGTGAATTTCGTGTGCTTATTAAGCATTATTTCTTGCGAAAAAAAACCATTACCGAGGCTAAGCTTGATAAATACTATGGGGACTCTGCACCATCGATTTCAATAGTAAAAAAGTGGTTTACTGAATTTCGTTGTGGCCGTACAAGCACTGAAGATGCCGAACGTCCTGGACGCCCAGATGAGGTCTCTACACCCGAAACAATCGAAAAAATTCACGATATGGTGTTGGCCGACCGAAGATTGAAAGTGCGAGAGATTGTGGAAGCCGTAGGGATCTCGCATGGCTCAGTGGTTTCAATTTTGAATGATCACTTGGGCATGAGAAAGCTTTCCGCAAGATGGGTGCCGCGTTTGCTCACAGTCGACCACAAACACATGTGCAGTTGCCATGGCAAAAATCCATGAATTGGGCTATGAATTGCTCCCTCATCCACCCTATTCTCCAGATTTGGCTCCGAGCGACTACTTCTTGTTCCCAAACCTGAAGAAATGGCTTGGTGGAAAAAGATTTGACTCCAATGATGAAGTCATCTCGCAAACAAAGGCCTATTTTGAGGACCTCGACAATTCATTTTTTTTGGAAGGGATACAAAGATTGGAGAAGCGTTGGACAAAGTGTATAGAGCTCAAGGGAGACTACGTTGAAAAATAAAATTATTTTTTTATCAAAAAATCTATGTTTTAATCCAAAAGTCACGGACTTATTGACCCGCCCTCGTATATTTTATCTTTAAACATCACATAAAAAATATTTTTATATATAAATATTTTATTATAAGTACCTACATGGATTTTAGAATACCCTTTTCACTACGAGAATACGCACGTAATACCAGTGCACTCGTGCATTTGTAAAACGTGTGTTCTGAAAAAAAGGTTACGGCACATACTGCTATGCTTAGCCGTCAAAAATTAACGTAAAAACATGGTTATGTCAACAAATGTTTTAATCACGGTTATCTTAATTCTGACGTGTATTGGGGGTGCATTGAACCACTAAATATTGCTCTTTTTTCTCATTTTTTTCTATTTGTTCCGTTTTTGGGTTCAACAAGTGGATGCGCTGGACTCAATTTTCCATGATCTTTCCGCATGATTCGCCTGATTTTCCAGCAATTACACGTTGTTCAATTGTTCACTTCATTTTTCCAGCCAGCTCCGTGGCGGCCAAACAACATCACCAAAACTAATTCGACGATTAGATTATTAAACTTTGTATGCGATAAATCGATTTTTGTACGGTTTGTGTCGCACGTCGCCCCATATTGCTAGAACCATAGATCGGTTAAGCCCAAATCTTTAAATGTTGGTCATAAAAAATCGGTTATTATAGCTCGGCAGCGCTTTGCATTGACTGTAGCGTTTTTTCCACTGTCGTCTTAGAAGAAAAGTGAATCAATAATTCCACCACTCCAAAAACAGCACATAGCTGTCACACGTTCAGGCTCCATTGGCTTCTTTATTACTACGTGTAGACTTTCTGTCAATATCGAGCTGCTCTAAAGCCCAAACAGAGCGATTACGAAGCGGGTAGTCATTTCATTTTCAATTTTTGATTCAATTGGACCTTGTAAGCGAGTGGTCCGAGATCCTTATGTAAAATTCTCCTCAGGATAGTGTGATTGATGTTCAGTTGCCGTGATTTTTGGGGCGTTGAGGTTCTGGGGGTTAAGGTGCACCCTTTCGGTAATAGCTGCAACATTCTTCCTTGAGCGGTCAGGACCACAGCTGTAGATGGTGCATAATTTCGACCGAAATTTCTTGTCAAAATTTTCACTGTTTCGGCAACTTAGCATTTACTTTGGAAGTCACTTTTCAATATTCACCAATGTTTTTCAAGCGTTTTCCGATCCATTTCGTACCGCAAAATATAATACTGAGTTTTTGCAAATTTTTTTTAAGGGCACAGCAGCCGTCATAGTCAAAATAACATATGATTTAAAAAGATACGGACATATGGCCCACATTTTATAGCAAGATAATAGCCGTAAAGCTTTCAACCTGGACGATGTAGGCCAACAATCTCGTTCTTCCGACCTAGGTGAAGGGAAGATAGGAATATCTAGTGATGCTGGAGTGGGCAGACTGCCGAGCTCTTGGTTAGGAGGAAACACCAACTCATCTTTTAATGTCAGACGGAAGCGTGCCTGATGAATACAACCTCAGCATTGTTTGTCTGGTCCTCAAGAAAAGATACCCATTGAACTGCACCAACTACGAGGTCTTATCTGCCGTATTGTGTGAACACTTGAAGCTGTTCATCAACAACCTGATAGGTCTATATCAGTGTGACTTCAGGCCAGGAAAGTCCACCATAGACCAGATATTCACACTACGGCAGATCTTGGAGAAGACCCATGAGCTTCAGATCGATACACACCATCTATTTATCGATTTAAAGTCCGCGTATGACAGCACCTATGGAGACCAGCTATACAGAGAAATGACGATGGAGAATGCACGCCGCGCCATCAAGGTCCCTAAAGATCTCGCCGAGGCCTTTGATCTCAAAAAAGGATTAAGACAAGGCGATTTGCTGTGATGTGATTTTTCAAGATTAATGCAAAACTCACGAGCAAACACGAGAGGCATAATCTTAAAAGTCCGTGCAATTACCCGCATACGCTGATGATATTGACATAAGCGGAAGGAACCGGCGTGATGTCAGTGGCGCTTTCGCGGCGAAAATGGATTTAGCGGTCAACGGGAGCAAGATGAAATATATGCTGTCAAGCTAAAAGGACACTCAACACCGATATCTCTGACAGAATGTCACGTTCGACAAGTATAACTTTGGGGCAACTAAGGACTTTGTCTACAAGACAAACCGACCGAGACGCAATTGGCGCACGCAAGTGAGAGACAACCTCAGTCAACTTAGCGCGCGAAACTGGAGGGAGCTAGCAAAAGATCGGACTGGCTGGAGACGCTTGTTGACTGAGGTCCAGATTAACTCCAGACTGTGGCGCCACTTAAGGAAGAAGAAGAAGATATCCGTGAGTACATAGAATACATATTGAAAAAATAAGCAATTGTATTGATACCTAATTGTTTATTACCAAGGGGAAATTTTCTTAATTTTATTTAAAGCATGTTTTATTATTTTCAATCTTAAATTTATGATAGTGGAATCTTTCCAAACTCTGCAATAGCTTAAGCACTAATGGGTGTTATCTTATCTTATGTCGTATACCTACATTTCCATGTCAACTGAACTGAGACTATTCATCTACAATTACTTTGATAACATATTCGACTCTATAAAATCTTAGCAATATTTTATACAATTACTTTATAGTTAAATCTAAACAGGTGTCTTTAAACTAAAAATAAAGTTTTTAATTAGATAAGGAAATTGGAAAAATAGTCGTCCGATATACAAAGACCAAGCTAATTTTTCTGTCTATCTTACCAGTCAACTAACAAACATTTATTTACGTCTGTTGGTATTTTAAGCATGTTTTTCCAATTAAAGTCTTACATTTTACGAATGTATAGTGCTCCCGATTGCCCTCTCAAGTTAATTAAAGTTTTGAATCGATAAGAAAAACTGTTGCAGGCACCAATAAAGGGAAACTACGTCTTTAAACATCACGTGCGTACAATTTTTACGCATTTCAAACAAAAATTTGTTATCTGTAAACATCAGTTAAATCGGCACACTTCTTATAATCGAATACGGGTCAAGTTCACGCACAAATATTTCGTGATTCGAAAAATGAATTACGTGCTGTCAATTCATTAGAATGTTTGTTATATATTCTAGAATTACGTAACGACATCGAAACAGATACCACTAGATGCATTGACCATCAACTTTATTACACGTCATAATCAAACGTTTCAGATCAGATTAATCAATCGTACTTCGGATCGTAAACGATCTTCACTTAATAATAGCCATTTTACTACGTCAACTATTTTTCATTTAAAATTGGTGTTTTGTAAATATCTAACAGCAATCCAGCGATACTTTTGTTGATCTTCGTCTTCCCTTGGCCGACGTCAATTAATGCTTTTTTCACGGCGAAAAGTACATACACGGTTTGCTGACAACAATTCATTACGCTACAACACTTGCGATGTTGACAGACAAACAACAAGTTCGATATTGAATCAAAAAGCATAAACACAAACACGTGACGTCTGTCAAAAAGCTTATTCCAGACAACATCGTATCCGACAATATGTACGTAAATTTATTTGTTTTGCTATTTTCGTATAGAATTGTGTTGCGCAGACTTTAATTAGGAAACAAATATTGAGCACACGTTTCAGTTTTACTGATCCTGATTTTAGATTTCGGATTTTTAAGTAATCACTTGTTCAATCGAATATTTCAATGGTCTAGCTGAGTTGTTGATCATTTGACAAACGTTTATGTGTGTTCGCTATTCTTAATTAAAAATGTAATATGTTCTTCTATTACTTGTGGTTAACACAGGCAATGGTCTCAAACCAAAAATTCGAGCACAGTTTTATTAATCCGAATTATCATTTCAATGACACTCGTACTCAGACATGATTTGGATCCCTTTTCGCCTAACTACAATAGGATCATCTCAAGCGTCTTGGACTTCAATTTGTTCGAGTTGTCAACCAAGACAGCTCTGTCACTCTGTCGGAAATGGAGACCGACAACGAATTAATAAGAGATCCTTTATAATCAAATGATAAAGATGAGCTTTGGATACGTTTTCGAAAACGGAAGTTAAGGCTTCTCTGTTTGACCGTAGAAGTGATGTTATGGTTTCTCAAAATTGATCTTTGATCTCTAAAAACGCTTCGGCCGCACCCATTCTGTGTTTATCCAAAGAGGCAGAAACATTATTTTAATCGAGAAACATGAGATTGTAAATAACGCGGTTTGTGGAATTAGAACAATTGAATACCGTTCGCTATTTACAAAAGACAAAGGTAAGACCAGAACTTGTATATTAGTAAGACGTAGCCTTAGTGTAGTCTTAGGACATGGCCACACTTGCCTGCCCATGAACGTCATTCTCATGAACGCAGTGGCTACACACAAAAAAAAAAAAATCATTGGAATGAAAGCAATTTTGGCAGAAAGACTGAAGACTTCCAAAGATAGAAAGGGTGGTCTCAGACTCTGGAAGGCGACAAAAAGTGCTGGATATCACGTTACTTATATGACAACAACGAACTGGATGATGTCGTCTGAACACTCTTCTTCAGTTCATAGATACATTTAATTCAATCTAATTGATGATATTGCCCGCCAACTTTCATTCTGGAATTATCGGAAAGCTGATGGGTCAATATACAGAGGATCACTTTTAAAACTACTCTTCGCTGAACTCTCTCGACAAGGTGCTCTGCGTGCTGCTTCAAGCCATTGAAGTGTGTTGGGTTGGACGGGATATCATGATGAGCCTTGTAGAAATTACTCATATTCCCAAACAATATCACATATGATTCAAAAAGATACCGACATATGGTCCACCATTTATAACAAGATGATATCCGTGATGCTTTCCACCTCGACGATGTAGACCAACAATTCCGTTCATTTGTCCTGGGTTAAGTGAAGATTCCAATATCTAAGCTAAGGTCCAACAATGCTTTTATTGAGCATAAACCAACTCATCTGTTAATGTCGGTCGAAAGTATTCCCAATGAATGGAACCTGAGCATAGAGAGAAATAAATTAACCTTCATCCTTAAAACCGAAAAATGTCTTCATGTTGTTCCAAAGGACCTATAAGTCTATTATCTTTTCTTCTGCAAACTCTAGAATGACTGATCGATAACCATATACAATCTACAATAAAATTGATCGACAACTTTTGACTATGGCAACATGCCTACTATAAAAGAAAGGTTCTACATTAACTGATTAGCTTCATAGAACGATTCCTACATTTTATAGAGTACAATAGATGGATCCCTAGACTCTGAAGGTACGAGTAGATCACTCACTTGGGGAGTTAATTCGTTTCATTTATTTTTTGAAAGTTAGTAGTCAACGAAATACTGATACTTGGAAGCGGTTGGTAACAGAGTGGTTACCTATGTGAATGGCATTGCTTAGGCAGCTAAAGCTCAATACCCTTAAAGCACCCATACAGCAAAATCTTAACAAATCGTGTGGATTGAAAGTAAGTCCCCATAAAACTGATCTTGATCATAGATCCTTCCCTAATCAACGGTAGCAGCTTAGTCTTCTTAGGTACAGGGAAATATTTCTAACTTATCTTTGACGAAAGAATGCAGTCAATTGCAGCAAACTAAGGAAATTCTAATGGACAGCATGTCTGTGGATAAGATAGGCCTTTCCTATTATTCCTTCTGCGGCACAATTTTTTTTAAATAAGTAAAACTTCCAAATCTCATTGCTGGACGAGCATCTCTCAGTATCTTAGATGGCGCGGTTCACATGCCCTTTCTTTTTCCTCCTGCGAAGATGGTGTTCATCTCTCCTCTTCTGCTCATAGAGCTCGTAAGCAACTCTTATCCTTCCATGCAGCGTCGCTCTGTATGCATCGTGCTTAGCTGAATGTGCTTGTCGGCACTTGTTGATGGCTTTTTGACAGTGTAACAACTCGCCACTGGTCTTAGATACTTGATGCTGACGGAACTGGACCTCTTAGGAGCTTAAGAGAAACTCGATCAGAAAAGAAAAAGAATTTAATCTCTTGCAATTGTAGCCGTCTGACGTTGAAATTACTTTGGCTTTGCGCTGTTCTGGATATCTGCAACCGTACTTTGGTTATAACAAGGTAATGCTCCGATTCGATGTTGACGGACATCCATAATACTGAAGAAGTGTATTATGGATGGATCACCACAAGTGCGTAGACCGCAATGTGGTCAATCTTTTTGATGGTCGATTGATGAGGTCTTCAAGTCCCTTTGTGAATATAGAGGGAAAGTTTATTACAATAAATCCGTTACCGGATGTGGCAGGCTCCGAAAGTACTACTAAAGATGCCCCCCTTCTTAATTTTGCATTAAAATCAACGAGGACAAATTGAATGTCATAGCTGGGGCATTGCTCTTATATATAGCTTATAGAAGCTATTTTTGGTATTGTCATCCACATACTATATATCCAATCCATATAAGGATAATGTTGGCAAATTTAGTCTTGATACGGATTGTAACGAGGCGCTCGTTTGCATGTCGATAACTGAAGATTTCTTGCCTAAGTCTGCCTTTAACAACATTCCGAATCTATCGAAAACAAGCGTCAAAACGTCATAGTAGATGTCGCAACTTTCATCTGCCTTGCAGCAGTCCAGGGCCTTCGCTAGCTGTTCGGCTGGCCGTAGCCTATTAAGGGGCCTGACGTTCCACATGCATATCTGAAGATCTTTGTCCTTAATTCATTTGCCTGTTTTGTCAACATTAGATCCATCCGTATGCGAGGCTTGTTTGTGTTTCGGAACTTTCCTTTTTTTTTCCATGGCCGCCTCAGTGGCACATCCCCCAACCTGGAGGGCCAGTTCCACTTTTTATACTCCTAGGGCGAGGGGTCCTTTAGACCGAGGCCAGAAAACATCCTTGGGGGATATGAGCTGCATTTGGTTTAGGCTCATCCGCCTCATCTTTTCCAAAACCTTAACTTAGTTTAGGAAATCCTTACCGGCTGAGCTTCAAATATGTCGGAATAACTCGGATAAGGTCTCATTTGTTCCAGGACTTTTGAATGGGTCTTAGACCCCACAGGTATAAACAAAATTAGGCTCGATTTACTTCTAAAGTAAGCTCAAAGTGACAACTATCAAGAAAAAAAAATTATAACATCACGTTTTCGGCAACTCATTAATAAATACTTGTATTCGCTGAGGGCTCCACATCCACAGGAACTGATAGTGGACAAAATAATAATTTGCTTTTGCCATGTCCAATGAAGAATTCTGTGAAATTTGGTTTCGTAAAAGCGATAAAGGTTTAAGTTCTATGTGAGGTTCAAAGAAAAGGTAGATCACTCAAATAAGAAATCATCAACAAGATCTTAACCTAACAAGCTATGGATTTAAAGGCAGAGCGGCCTCTAAAATGGTTCTAAGTTTAGTGACAAGCGGTGAAGAGCAATTCTATTTAATACGTGGGAGAAATACATACATATAGTATCATTAGACATAATTGCACATTGCACGCATTTCAACGCTCAATAAACGAATATAAAGTTGAAAGCGTATAAAAAGTCTAAAGTAATGTGTAGACCATACTTGGAAATATGATCAATTAAACATGGCACTGCGACGCCTGAGTCTGAGACCTTATACCGTTCTTATTGATTTTGTCATACACAAATTAAATTGGGTCGCTGATGACTCAAACCTATTTTGTATGTCCCCCCAGAGTCTTAAAATCCTTTTGTTTTGCACTCACATGACATTTTTCTGCCAAAAAACGTTGTTTTTATTAAAATTAAAAATACGAGTATCCCCCTTTTGTTGGTAGACGCATTAATCTTTTTTTATAGTTCGGTTTTAGCTTGTGGTTAACACGAGAACAATCTCTAAACGATGTTAATCAAATTTTCTTGACTCCAACGCAACACCAACGCTCTTGTTTTTACGCCATTGCACATGTATGGGTGAGTATGTGGCGTTTTGTGACTTTTCGTCGTATAAAGACAAAAAACAATAATTAAATGTCAAGTCCCAATTCATTGTGTCTATTGATCGCACAGCTACGAGTACAAAAAAGCGATTAACTTGCTTTGCTTTTTCTTATATTTTTATTTCTCCCCTTTCGTTTTGTTTTTACGTACGTCGTTTATATTTTGTCCACTTTACACGCCACTCTACTACATACACAGTTTAGAGTGGGCATATCGTGGCGTTGACCAATTCAATAGCTTTACGCTGATGACGTAAAGGGGCTTGGTCGTTGCGGCCTCCTGGAAATCATCATACCCGTGCTCGTACATATTGCGTTTTCTTCTTCAACTTTGTCTGTTTTCTTTCAAGTTGTTTTCGTGTTAATGTAGGTACATATCTACAACAAGTTTCTAACTTACTTTTGATACTTCAATTACTCCGTGTAGAAATCTGTGGAGCCAACAGAAGAGTGAAAATACTTTTACAAGTGCGAGTGCTCTGCCAATGGAACACGAATATAGGCAAATCTTTAAAAAGTACGCAAAGTAATACTTACTCGTATAGCACAAATATATAGAAAGACCGATACACAAAAAAGATATAAAATCGAAGAATTTATTGCAATCATAAGGGGAATGACGATCTGGAACATCTTTGGGTACTGGGAAAATCGTATCTAAGGCACTAGCTAGTCGATCGTTGAATTTTCGTTTTCAGTTGGTGTACTTTAGATGATTGCTTTGCAGATTTAATCCTAGATAATGTGTTCGTATCTAGGAGCATGTCAAACAGGTTCAAACGAAGATCAGTTCTCTCGCATCGAATTCTTAACTGTCAGTTTTATTTTTAAACTCCGAATCGTTGTGCAGATAATGTTCTATGTATAGGTAGATCGCGTTTCTAAGTCGTTAAATGTGATGTTTTATTAAGCATTTAAGGTGATTCTGTTCATGGTGAATTTTAGGATCTATAACTTGATTCTATACACTTTGGTGTCTATAAATTCAACGCGGTGAAATACAAATGTATATCTAATATTTTGTTGAAATTAAAACAAAGGTTATAGCATCAATAAACTAAGCACGACTACAGTAGAGTCCTTAAACGTTAAACGGTGAAAAACATTGTATACAGAAACAAGTTTGAAAGGTAGACGGCAGTATAATATCTAGCTTATCAAAAACGTTCTGTCACTTATGCACTTTATTGGATTCAAATTTATTAGTAACTACTCGTAATTTATGGAACAGTTCGGCTGACATTTATGGCAAAATGCAAATCGAAATGTAAAACGACTAATTGTCTGAACAAAGTTGCAACTTATTAGCTGAATAAATAATTTTCCCTTAAGTTCAGTAAGCCAAGTTCTCAAATTCAAATAAGCAAAATTATAATTTGTTGCTAATGAATTTAACATCACCCTGTTAATCAAGTTCGAAGAAAAAATTATAAAAAATACGTTCCTCTGAAAACCGGTGTACATTTAAAGATTTAAAAAGGGTGATGACATTACGGTAGCAAGTTCGATGATTTGAATCCTAATTATAATAATAATGTTTTTTTATTATAATTTGATAATAGTAGTTAGCAAACGAAGATGATTACAAGGTTACGCGACTAGCTTTGTTTTGATCTGCTTCAGAATGACAGTTTACGATGATCACGTTTGCGGTATCGAGATCAAATGAAAGATCAATTATATTATGTAGAAATACTAGGTGGGGTGAAAAGTAACCTCCTTGACCGCCAGAATGCGCTGCTACTGCAAAAAAAGGTTATGGTGCCTTGAAGTCCGTTCATATTTAGGCAGACATGCCAAATTTCAGTGCGATACTGTCTTTAGTTTTGTTTTGACAGCTGATTGTTGTTGACGTGTTTGGCATCATGTTGAGTATGGACAAAAACGATTTTCGTTCTCTCATAAAACATTATTTTTTGAGAGGCAAAACGCTGAAAGAAACAAAAGAAAAGTTGGTTTCGAGAGTTTCGTGGTGGCCGCAACTCCACTACCGATCAAGTCCCCAGCGGCATGCCCTCCGATGCGGTTACAGAGGACAATGTCAAAAAAATACATGAAATGGTATTGGCTGACCGGAAAATGAAGGTGCGCGAGCTAGCAGATATCACAAAGATTAGTACTGAGCGCAAACGCCATATTTTGGGCAATATTCTGCATATGAAAAAGTTATCCTGCCGCTGGGCGCCGCGCATGCTCACTCCTGACCAAAAACACGAACGCGAGGGTGTTTGGAATCGTTCGGACTTTTGGCGTCGATTGGTAACTGCTGACGAAACCTGGATCCACTGTTATACACCAGAGAGCAGAATGAGTGCCCGGCAATGGACTGAAGCCGGAGGGAGGCTCAATTTGTCGGAAAGGTCATGGCGTCGGTTTTCTGGGATTGTGATGGCATAGTCTTCGTGGACTACCTCAAAAAAGGAAAAACCATCAACAGCGAGTATTACTGTGCATTATTGGTGATATTAAATGCCGAAATCGTTGCAAAACGGCCTCACATGAAGCGAAAAAAATTTTGTTTTTGCAAGACAATGCGCCGGCGCATAAGAGCATCGTAATCACGGCTAAAATTAATGACTTACTGCTCCAATTGCTGTCGCATCCACTGTATTCGCCTATTTGGCTCCCTCGGACTATTATCTCTTCCCAAACCTCAAAAGATGTTTCATCAATAAAAAATTCAGCTCACGCGAGGAAATCATCGACGCCACGGAGGAATATTTTGCAGACCTTCTGGAAATTTACTTTTCGGACGGGATCAAGAAGTTGGAAAATCACTGGAATAAGTGTATCAACCTAAAATGGGACTATATTGAATAAAATAAAAAAATATTGTAAAAAACATTGTTTTTCATTCCCAAGGAGGTTACTTTTTACCCCACCTAGTACTTTCACTTTTTTATAACGCAACAGACAACATCAGCAGTGAGAAAGAAAGCAAAGTGTGCAAAATGGTTAGTTTCTGCTTTTAGCCATGCTCAAAATTGCTTTGCCGCGCCAAAAAATGATTAGAGTCATCGATATAGTCATTTTTAAAACAAAAATTACTATTAGGTACAGATTTAATGAATAAGAGGCCATAACAACTACGAATCCGTTTTTGTATTCAAAGTGAGTAAATGCCATCGTTGACAAGCCCACTTTTCAGTCAGTATTTTTCAACTCCTTCAACTTTGCGGACAATATAAAATCATTTGGTGTTTCCCTCTCGACGTTGACGTGTGAATTAGCAATTTTTTGGCAGCCTCAAATGATTTTTATTAATCCAGCTGGTACGATCACATTTAAATTCAGTTATCCACCTGTTTTTAAGGTAGATTATGATGAAGTAGAGTCCCAAGAACTGTGACGGTTTGTGGTTTTTAAGGTACTTGACCACCTTTTAAATTTCGAAAAATCCATTTTATTTTTCATTTTCTTACTTTTAAGAATCACCTCCAAACAAGTTTTTTTGTAAAATTCGAATTCTTGATGACTCAGCGTGTAAAAACTTTAAACGCGTTTTTCTCCAAACTATTTTTTTTCAAATGGGGGACAGTTAATCTCCGAAACTACTGAACCGATTTGAAAGATTTTGGTCTTGTTTTGTTCGTTGAGATGTTTTGTATGTTAGTTCACCACATTGACAAAAAATATTAATTAAAATATTTTTTTTAGGAGAGAATTTTCATTGTTCTGCTTGGGTTTTTTTTTCGACTTTTAGTTTTCAAACATTCACTTTTTATTTGTATGATTTTTGGCAAATTGTGGTGAATTATCACGTAAGGGACCTTTATTTTGAAGACGCCCTTTTTGTTCTTGTTTCAGATTTACCAATCCTGAGATTGACTGTCCGCCGTAGGACACCATTCTTTTGATGCCTCGATTTTGGCGCCTCCTGCATAATGGTTAAAAAACGGCTCTAATGTCGAATTCCTCCAATCCTTGATATCTTCGTTAGGGAGTAGAGTGGGTCTGCCTATTTTTTTAGACATGGCCGGCTTACATAGGTGTAGGTAGGGTTTATACAATCTAAAGAAAAAAACAAACAAAAAAATATAAAAAACAACAGAGATGGGTAACTTTTTCTAGCAAAAGTGGTAATCCACACCAAAAAAAAAAAAAGAAATAATACTTGTACAATAAGTTAACTTAAGTAGGTTAAGTAGGCTTAGGATTTATTTTTAGGTAGTCTGTAAGTTTTAGCTTATAAGTTTTCTTCTTCTTCTTATCCTTTTATTAGCCCTTTCCTCGTTATACGAACTTATGCGTAACGAGTTTCCCATTTTTACTGCATCGCTGCTGCTCCGCTTATGGGGTTGGCTAATGTCGCAGACCGCAGAACGCGTCTACATAATGCTCGGTCCTGGATCGCTTCAGTGGTTAACCCCAGACGTTGTTGCGCATTTGCTATCTGAGAAATCCAGGAATTCTTTTTCCGACCTCGTTTTCTTACAGTTGAAGTGACCGTAGTTGATAGTGCCTTTTTAACCGGATTTTCCGCAGATCTTCTTTGAACGTGGCAATACCAACTTATTCTATTCACCTCAAGCTGTTCGGTTACCGAATTCTTTATATGTAGACTTCCCCTTATACGCGTAGATCTAATGCAATCGCGTTTAGTGACTCCACTAGACATCCTTAACATTTTCATTTCCGCTGCCGTCATTTTGTTTTTAAACGCTTCGTACATTGTCCAGCACTGTGAACCGTATATAAGAGTTGGTCTAACAACCGTGGTGTAGAGTTTCCCTTTAATTTAAGTGGAAATTTTCGGTCGCAAAAAATTCCAAAATTTTCCCGCCATTTCATCCATCCCACACTCACTCTGTGGTTTACGCCGTCGTCACATTTCGCTTCCATGTTAACGATTGATCCTAAGTACTTAAAGATAGTGCTTTTCGGAAGAACTATTCCGTCTAACATTATATCCGGAACAGGTCGCAACGGATGCGCAAATGGGCACGTCAAATGCTCCGTCTTTGAACGACTTATTTTAAACTCGTTTCTCTCTAGCGCATTTCTCCATGAATCTAAGGCGTTCTGTAAATCTTCGACGTTATCGCTAAGTCGCTAACTGCGTCGTCAGCGAAGAGAATTGGCGTTACATTTGCTTCGCGCATGCAGTCTTTTAAAAGATAGTCGAATACTACGTTAAAGAGGAAAGGGCTAAGTACGCTTCCTTGATGCACTCCGACATTAACTGAAAATTCTCTCGTTAGTCCAGCAGAGCTTCTAACCGCAGTTTTCACGTTTCCGTACATGTCTTGTATTATTCTAACATACGTTTCCGGTACGTTTTGAGACCTCAGCGCGGCCCATATGAGATCCCTAGGCACTCGATCGAATGCTTTCTCGAGGTCGATAAATACCATGTGTAAATCCTTAGACGAATCTCGGTGCTTTTCCATTATTATTCGTAGGCTTTGGATAGCGTCCACCGTCGATCTTCCTTCAACAAATCCACACTGGCTATTATCGAGCTTTATTATTTGCCGAAGACGTTCGTTTAAGACTCTTTCGACGATTTTCATTGTGTGTGACATAAGCTTGATTGAACGGTAGTTGTTGCATTCTCGAGTGTCGCCTTTTCCTTTGTATAATGGAACCAAGAAGCTACTTCTCCATTGATTCGGCACAGGTTGTCCACATTTTAATTTATTTAAAAGTTTCGATAGCCAAACGCTGCCGATCCCCTCCATCTTCGACCAAAACTCTGATGGAATGCTGTCTGGTCCCGCCGCTTTCCCCCGCTTCATTTTTCCAATTGCTATACTTATTTCTTCGATTGAAAAGTCCGAAACTTCCTCCTCGAATAGACCAGCTGTCGGCACGATATCACGTGGAAACTGTTTGTTAAGCAACTCCTTGCAGTATTCAAGCCACCGGTCACAAATTTCCTTTTCATTTGTTAATAGGCGACCGTCTGCGTTTTTGATGTATTTCGGCGAGGTTATTTCCATTGAATTTTTTCTCCTCTGTGCAGCGAGCTTAAAAATATTTGGCATTTTAGTACTGTACGACGTTTGAACTTCTTGGATAGCTTGTCTTCTATCCGCCGATCGTGAGGATATTTGTTCCAACACCTGGTACAGGTTTTCCGCTTCTGCCGCTCGAGTTCGAGCCAGGACTTTCTTTGCGATCTTTTTAAGACGCTCGTATTCAAGAGCCAGTCGAGCTTTTTCGATATCGTCGCTCCGATCGCATTTTGTCCACGCTTGGAATGCACTCTTCTTGTCGGCCACAGCTCGTTTGGTTTCGTCATGTTTCCATGTTTCTTTGCCGACGTAATGGTATTTCGATATAGTCCCCAGATGGGACTTTGCGAGTGTTATGCATTCCTCGTGCATGCTGTTCCACATTTCTTGCGGGCTAAGTGAATCTGCTATACCATTTATATTTTGAAGTACTGCTTTAGCCAGTGCGATAAATCTTGCGCTTCGTTCCTTCGATAGATTATACCACCGGATTTTTGGCTTTCCAAACGATGCCCGTGTTTTCGGTGGTTCCGCGGTGAAAAGTTTTGTAATGAGCAGACGGTGTTGGCTTACTAGCGATTCTCCAAGTATTACTTTACAGTCCTTAACAAGGTTTCTCATCGACATTTTGCAGAGGTGATAATCTATTTGCGTTTCGTGGCCTCCGCTGCTATAGGTGATGAGATGTCGTTGATGTTTAATAAACATTGTATTTAAGACGGTTAAGCCGTACGCCCTACACGCTGCAAGGATGTCTTCGTCAGCTGAATTTCTGGTTCCAAAGCCTTTACCGCCGTGGCAGTCCTCATAATCAACATTTGTTTCTCCGACGTGGCCATTTAAATCTCCGCCTACGAAGAGCATCTCATCGATAGGTATATTTCTAAGCAAATTACCGAACTCTGACCAAAATGTATCTTTTTCCGATTGGTCGCATCCATTTTGTGGAGCGTACGCGCTAGCAATGTTCCACGTTTCATTGTGTATGACGAGTTTAACACTCATCAAGCGGTCGCTTATTTTCAAGATACCAACGATGTTGTTTAGAAGTTCCGCTGCAACAACGATTCCAACACCGTTTCGTCCATTGACCGTTCCATGGTAGAACATCTTAAATGCCTTAGTTTTTAAATTTAGAAAACGCGCTTTATTTCCTGTATTACACCACTTCGTTTCCTGTACGCACAGGATTTGCAGAGTTCTGCGACGCATAATCGCTTCCAGTTCTAAACTTTTTGAGGTCATCGATCCGACGTTCCAACTTGCAAACCGAAGTTTAGGAAAATATTTTGGAAACTTCATTTTGCCCGCCCCCGGAATCCGTCGGGCTCTGACACAAGCACTTCTGCTTGCTCTGGGATCACCCGAGTGCGTTGCAACCGTGGTGCCCAGCGGGGTAGTGCTATTAATTGCGATCATTTCCATGAAGTTTAAAGTTTGAGTGGTTTGACACTTGTATGCTCATTTCGAATTGATTGACTGTTCTTTTACCCCACCGGTAGTCTCCAGACGTGGGAACCCACTGATTGCATACAAACTTGTGGGAAAGTTTTAAGGTGTTAAAGTGTCACAGGCTCATTTTTGGTGTCATAGTTGCTTGTATATGATTGGTGTCCCATTTAGTCGCCTCTTACGACAAGCTGGGACGCACTGCGGCACTATTCTTTATCCGATGCCGCACGGATATTAGCTTATAAGTTTTATAATAATAAAAATAAAATATTTCCATTTACTAAGTTTTTGATAGATAATGTATTTTCTTAGTTCTAGTTTAAGCGAATTAAAACAAATACACATACACTGTAAGGAACGTCGAAAGACGCGTAGTTTAAGAATTATGTTTAGCTTAGAGTGTCCGCATGGGGCCAGTAAGTTATACATAATAAGATAGTTTTCTAAGTTATTTTAGCTAATTTTTAAGCGTTTTTTTGTCTAGCTTATAAGAATTATTGAATTACAAAATAAAAATGCATATAAAATGAAAAAAAAAAATGAGGCACCAAAACGGGTCCATCGCGATCCCCTGTCTCTAAACAGTCTCTACAAAATCCAAGAAGGCCTTTGAAATCCGTGCCGTCTATTTCCTCTAAGTTTTGAAAGAAATATTTTCCTAAGAATTTCCTTCGGCTACGCGATATTGCCTGACATTCATACAATATGTGTGTTATGTCCTCAACCGTTTGTAGATCCCCGCAGAATCTACAAGTGTCTATATTTGTCAGTTTTATTCTCTTTGCGTGTTTCAGCAGGAGACAGTGTCCTTTTAGTATTCCTATTAGCATCCTAAGCTTATCCCTATAAAGCTTAATAAGCTTCCTAGATCTGTTACCGTCGAGAAGTGGCCATAGAGTCTTTGATACCCTATGTCCTTCCAGATTCGACCACGTTATGCTGGCGGCCCTTATGGTCTTTTCTTCAATAGTGCCCCTTACCGTGCACAGGGGTGGTTTGACATCAGCAGTCTCACTATTGTCGAGTAGCCCTCATCTCCTTGCAAGCTCGTTCGTTTGTTCATTTCCTTCTATACCGCAGTGTCCTGGCACCCATCAAAGTCGCACCCGGTTCTGAATGCATAATGCTTTGAGCATTGTGCGAGAGCCCCTGACTGTGTCAGAGTTGATGTTAGTTGACTCCATTGCCTTAAGAGCAGTCTGGCTGTCGATGTAGATAGCGACATCTCTACCGGATACCGATCTCATCTGCATCAGCTCAGCCGCCCTGAGGACAGCTAAAACCTCTGATTGGAAGACACTACTAGTGTCCGGTAGCCTTATAGACACTCTTAGTTCCGTGTCCTCCGAGAAGATACCGGAAACTGTTAGTTAGTGTTGAAGTTTTCATTAAATTGAGCACATATTTATTGTAAAATCAATCAACATCTTGCGACAATGTTTTCCATTCACTGTAAATGTCTCTGTCGCCTCATCTTCGAAAAAATAAGGGCCAATGATGCCGCTAATCCATAATCAAAACTATACAGTGACTCTCTTGGGATGTTTTGTTTTTTTCGTGAATCTCGTATGGGTTTTCCGATCCCCAAAAGTGACAATTTTGTTTATTTACGTACCCAAAGATCAAATTCGATGACAAATTGTCCTGGCGATCCAACATCCGGCGGAGACGTCGTTGATAGTCTAACGGCTTTAATTTTTGTGTAATTTGGATTTAATAGGCGTGATAATGAAGATCAATTTTTAAAATTCGCCGTAAACTACCACAAGTGAGGCCCAATCGTTGACTTCGGTGACGAATTGAGGCGCCTGGCTGGTTTTAATCACTTTCGCTCACAGTGGTGATGTACGTGCGTGGCGTGTACGTGCTGGCCGAGCATGTTTATATGGAGTTTGACCCGATTCCGAACCAGTTTATTTAAAAGGCCTCACCATTGCACGAATTCTAGACTCAGAGGAGCGATTATATTGAACGAAATATTCACCAATTTTACGAAATGTTACTTTTAGAGATCGGCCATTCCGTAATAAGATTGAATAGCAAAAATGTGTTGCTGCATGGTAAACGACTGTATGAGTAAAACTGCTAAAGATTTTATGACATCTGTCAAAAAGATCAACCACATTGAATTCCGTAAATGACAGTAATTGACAGCCAACATCTACACCATCTGTTGGCTCACCGTTTATATTCGGTTCCGTTTGCTTTGACCGACTTTGGAGCGACATCGATCTAGTCAGAAACCTGCGCATTAAGAAGCGCTTGATCGTGCTGGACCTAAGTGGTTTTAATGCTTAGCTGTTCAAAGCAGTAGCCGATGATTGGATACGGTGCATACATAAATAAATATTATATTATAATAATATTATCTGCATGACAAAGATCCTTCTTAATGATGCTTACAGTGTGATTTAGCATTAATCTAATTTTCACATTACGGCTGATTTTGGAGAAAACTCAGGAGATCCAAACCGAAATGACAAAACCGAGATCTGTTACGTCAGAAAAGTACAGATATTAAAAGAATTGTGCGAAACTTGTTAGTTAACTCCAGAGGCACTATCTTTTAAAATTCTGTTCAGATTCTGCGAAGAACACAGTGAACCTTACGACACTGAAGAATTGGTAAACATGGGCTGAGCTGTCAACTAAGGAAAAGTGTATAGTATGTTCTGTCAACCTGTTTGTAATTTATCTTTTGGTTTAACAACTCCTCAGCTCAATTATAATTAATTTTGATTGTTTCCTTATTTTTAGAATGACAAGTTTTTTTTGGTAGGCATCTTCATAAGTTATTATAAGAAAAATAAATAAATAAGACAAAGGTTGATTTTTGTAGGGTTCTACTGTTTATCTGCACACGAAAATGGTTGTCGGTAATTAAATCGCAATAATCTTCTAAAATCATCTGGCCATACCATTGTACTCATACTATGGGGATTTTTCTTCGAGAATTACAAATTTAATGATGGGATGATTAAAGGTTATGCTGGTGATAACCTTAGCACAATACGAAGTTAAGTTCGATGTCATGCGAACTAATTTTTGTCTTTCTAGTGCTGATAGCCGACATTAAAAACAGTTTTTCTTCGATTTTATTTGAATAACCTACAAATAATATGGAATGAGGGTATTTTGCAAACCAAATAAATGGGCCATTGTTTGGAGTCATTGCATGAGTTCGTTAAACTAGAATCCACGATATCCGCACTTGTTACTAGTTGCCTTCGAAATGCTTATTTGACCTCATACCATCGGGTTGAAATAAATTGTTAAGCAGTTTTCAATTGGATAGATCAGAAGATCTCGAAGATTCATTATAGAAGAGTCAAAGTGTAGCCCCAGGAGTCCTGTGAGACTGTCATGTGATCTGCATGAAACGCATTTAAATTTATGATCGGTCGGAAGTAATTCAATCGAGCTCGAGATTTCAATTACTTATAAGATCTGTCTGCTTATAAGGAATACAGCTGTTTGTTTATGTTTTATTGACTTAATGTCACAAGGGTTCCCTCTTTGCATGTCATTGGTTATTAATACATGAAACCTAGTACCTATGTGTTACTAATGGCAATTATGATTAAGTTTGACACAATATACATTACTTTGCATTAATTATCGGTTAAAATTAATGTTTAAGATATGCTAATAAAGTAATAAATGACAGTATAACACTATGAAGTAACAAGGTGTATGTAAAAATGTATGTAAATACAAACCGTTTTTTCGAACCCTAGGAAAGCATACATTATATAAAAAAAATTAATTAAAATCGATAAAACGGTCAATGAAGTTCTATCGTTTTTGAAATGAAGCGTTTGGAACAAAATACTTACAAGTACTTTGTATGTTTATTCAAATTGTTAGTATTTGGCTTATTTTCTTAGTTCCATTAAAGTACCAGTTGTTTAAACGCATAGCGGTAGCCTTAGAACTAAACATGGCATGATTATCTTACACGATTTTTCAAGTGCGATTGTGCATTTTGAGAGGAAATGCGGAAACCTAATACCTTAATGCCAGCAAATAGAATAATCTATTTATTTAATTTGTAAATCTTGTAAATCTTGTAAAAGTAAGAATGAAGTCTCCATGTCAGACTATAAAAACGTCAAATTTGAATTGGATGCGAGGTCTCGACCTTGTTGAAGAGGAAAAATCCGTGGATACCAATTGGTTTTTTTTTATAATTGTACGTTGGTTTTAAATGTCTAAATATTGTAATGGCTAGGAAATTAAGAGCTCGGTAGGGCATTCCATGGGCGAGTCGTTCGGCTTTCGAAAGAATCATTATATTATTTCAGGGTACGTCCGAAATACTGATGAGCATTCATAGCGAGATGATTATTACAGACAGGAGACATTACGTCGGTCGTCGAGGGTGTCAATCGACTGTGTAATGTAAGCATCATCTATTAGTTTCATCGCACGGTTTTGAATCCCATCTAGTAGGCGCAAAGAAGTCTTGGGAGCACCTGGCCAGATGTGAGCATCGTACTCCAATTTTGGGCGGATGATATTGAAGCCAGATCAGAATATGTGGTCATTCCAACGTAAGTTGTCATTGACACACGTATCGAGAATGGAAAGTTTTTCAGTTTCAACGACGCAAGTGCCATTCATGGATAATGGCTGGGTATTTGAATTTCGCTTTAGCGACAGCAGAAAGCATTGCCGTTCCCGTTCTACAGCCGAAGAGCAGGGCCGTGAGTTCGGAAACGTATATGAGAAGCAAAGAGTACTGTCTTCAGCGAAGGAGTTTTCTACTTAACAGCCTGATGCCAAACTCTGTCAAATGCCTTATAAATATTAAGTTCAACTATCTTGCTTTCGCCAGATTGATGTAAGCTTTGGTTCCACTTTTCGGTGAGACATGCCATCAAATCACCAGTGGACTTGTTGCTACGAAAAACGCACTGCCGGTCATTAAGAAGTTTTCGTGTTTCGAGATATTTCATGAGCTGATGGTCCATCAGCGTTTCCACGATCTCGGAAAGAAGGGACGTGTGTGTAATGGTGGAATAGGGATCTTCGACGACAAAACATCGAAACAGGCATACATAACTACCCGCTGGTGAACAGTGGGAGTATCTTTTGTACCGAAAATTGGAAAAGATGACTAATGCTCGCCCATAGCTTGAGGAATATTAGTTTGACTTTTTTCAAGTTGAATGACATAGACAGAATGGTTGAGGCTGAGATCGGCAAAACTGTTTTGCAATTCCATTCCCTGTCTTAGGTTCTGCATGCCTACCAACGCTGAAGATCGTGTGCAATTCAGTCAGACTACACTGAATGTGAAACTGAAAAATAGCACCTAGATCGAGGATATTGACTGACATGTGGCAAATATGTGGTGGCGGGATAAACAAGCGTATCTTGTAAGGCGGGATCAATGTTATGGTGTATGTTAGTCGACTCCCTGCTAAACGCTTCCAGTAGTTCTGACGTCTACGCTTAGGCATATACAGATAACGTAGCTGTACTCTGTTATAGATCACATTTACCGACTGTCTGTTCCAAAGCGCAGGGAGCCATGGACCTGTTTAACGATTAGTGCACTACAAAGGTAGCTGATTTGTCTGATACATCTAGTGCTTAGAGGCATTACTATCCATTACCCAATGACGCTAATAATCTGACAGATATGCTGAATTAAAATCTTATTTCGAAAAAATATGTTACTTTGAAATCCTCCAAGGTACTGTCAGTCTTTTGACATTGTAAAGTTTCCACTGGGTCTACACGGCAATGCTTTTACGAATAGTCTATATCGGCTGCATTTGCGCCCTCTAGCATGACTGGTTGTATTCTAGATGCATTAATATACAAATCTCCATCTCCTTATTATTCATATCAAGGGCTGCGGTCTCAAAGCCATCTTCGTTTAAAGAGAAATGGTCTTTGGTAATACAATATACTACATGCCCAGGAACCCATGGTTTTCGTCATATCCATAAGACTAATGTCAGAATATTCGTACTTTTTCCGTTAGGTCTTCAAGGATGATTCTAAAACCTACTTAGAATGCGGTGTTGGTGTCCTTTAGAATTAAAACAACAAACTAAAAGTATAATTTTAGGAATTTTGGAGGGGGCGAAGCGTTGCTGAATTCACAGAGTTTTATTTGGGTTCTAGGTCACAATGGAATCACCCCAAATGAAATCGTCGATGAGTTTGACAGGCAAGACTGATACCGTATGTTGGTTAGAAATGCCTGTGTTGGTTAAGGCTCCCATTGGAAATTCGGTCTTATGTGAGCATAAGTGCAAATACTTCTCGGCATATCTAATACGTTAGGCTTGGAAGGTGATGACAACACCGCGGGTCACTACCTCTGTCAGAGCCATTTCACTAATACCCAGCAGCGGGCTACCCGGTCGTTGGGAATACATTCTTGTGGGCGCGTCCGCACCTGCAAACCGAAACCATCCCCGGTTAACCGGTAGCCGGCTGCCGGAATGTTGCCAGCTTTGATCACTGCCACAGCCGGCTGCCAAAACCGGGTAAACGGTTCTCATGTCAGTAGTGGATACATAAAATCAAATTGCGCCTTCACACTTGCCCGGTTGCCCGGTTGCCCGGTTGCCGTAGTCGGTTTTCAGTTTTCCATCTGCTGTGGACAAGATAGGATTTTTTTTTCTGTAAACTGCTTTCTTTTTGTGAATTTGGTAATATATACTTTCTTTAAATGGGTACTGACATCGAACAATAATGATCAGCTTGGTTGAAGCAAGGCCCGTGATTTGGGACAAAAGCTAAAGACCGAAATGCAGCATAAAATGCGTGGGACGAAATCTTTACAGAATTATTTTATGACTTTGAAGTAATTTATGAAAAACAGAAAAATGAATTTGGTAAGCTTTTTTGTGTTTAAAACATACTGTCGATCGCCACGAATGAAACAAAATTCACATTTCATAACTTGCTCTCTGCCGGCTGCCGGATGTGTGTGAAAACATACTTATTTTTTGAGAAAACCGGCTAACCGGTCGCCGGCTAAGTGTGAATTAGTGCTTAGTGTCCAACATACGCTTGCTGGTTCTGAAGGCAATTTGCCACTGAAGCGTTTTTTTATCTTTCGTGGAATGTGCAAGGAACACCTAAGAGGTACAATGGACTAGTTATTTTTCTAAGTGCGCTGTTCCTCAGAACTTTTCCAGTGACTGAGTTCAATTGAAAGTACCTGACTGGAGATTGGGACCTCAGTATACGAAGCGATCTCAGGATCAGCGTTTCTTTTTGTTGCGAAACTTAATGGAGTTGGGGCTGATGGATCATCCTTTCCAATTCACAACGGAAATTCACTCGCCTATAAACGTTTATACTTGTAATAATGGCAAACAAAACAGAACGGTTAGAGAAAAAAGCGAAAATAGTACAGCCTACTTCTTAAGACAAGCCTTTACATAGCTGAAGCTTCATGCATTGACTTTTAAAGGAGTAAAAATGGAACGAAATAGATTCTTCTTGCACTATTAAAAAAAAAAGTCTGAATACATTTTTAAGGCCATTGCTTGATAATACCTAGCGTCAAAGGACGAAGCTGTAAAATTGATAAATTGATTAAATTGGAAATACTCTCCAAGTAAAATCGCCCATCAATCATGTTGTTCATCGAGAGACTAAATTCGTAGACGGCTGACAGATTGCTGAAAAAGGAACGGAGCCTAAACGCGATGTAAAGGCGATTGAGATCTCTATAACTAGCGCAGTTATAATCAATTTCTTTCTGGGGAATTAGGTGATCAATTCTAAAATATTATTTAATCAAACATATTTTCAGGTGCGTTTCTGAATGCCCTTAAGAGCATCTGCTCGGGCAATTCCATTGGGTTTTAGTTTGGATATCGGATATCAAATGAAATGAAATTCTGTCGGTTTCCATCGGATGATTAATATCCAATATTGCAACTGAAGGCTTGTCTTTCGGATGATATTGTTTCAGGTCTTCTAGCCCATCATCCACCAGTCACAACTCGTTTCTGCTCGATTTGCTGATGCTTAATCAATAGATTCAGACTTCTGGTATATTGAACGTCCACTAACCTTGAAGGCTTCATGTTTAGCTATTTCACAAAATTATCGTACAGTCGTTTGAACTTAAAACAGATTTTAGAAATAATATCTAGAGGCTTATTAGTTTGAACTATTTTAGATCAACACAACAACTTTCACGCTAAATACAGCAATATAGCATGTTTAACACACATTAGCTCGTTAAAAAAAAGCTATACTCTCTACCAGTCTTCCCAGGTGGTAATGTACAATTTACCAGATTAATCGGTTCCTAAGTGTGCCAAACAATCTCCGTAGTTTCAAGTACTTACCTCTCGTTAGATAGTATAGTAATTTTTTATTTTTCAAACACAAGTCCATGTGGGCGCCTCCAGTACCATGTATCTTGGCACCTAATTCACCGAACACGTGCAATTGCATTTATTTTACTTTCATCTTTAGCCACCGTCATCCTTATCGTCGACATAAAATCAGGAATAGTTAGTTGTCTTGTCTATGCCTTAAATAGACATGCATAGCTAGTTCGCAGTTCGCATCGCCACCGCATAGCATGTTGCCAATAATAAATCTGCAGGAGCTACTGCATACCAATCGCAATGTACAACATTAAGGGAAATCCAAATCTTGCTCTGAAAAAAGTTCCAACCAGTTTAAGCCGGTATTTTCCTTCTACTGTGCCACAATTCATGACTGTTCCTATCATACGCCATCCAGACGAAGTGGGGTAAATTTACTAAAACGCGTGACTTGCACGACACACAACCAACGATGGGATACCTCTGCTTGGTACTCGTACGTTTGGACGGACGCTCCTGAATACAGGTGACCAGCGTGTCTCATGCTGATTATGCAGACAGTCACTATATGCTAAAAATAACTTAACAACCGTATAACCCTTTAAGGAGGCGACTAAGTGTCATTGACTTTACAATGAGGAGGCTCGGACTCATATTCCAGTCAGTTCCAATTTTAATCAGGAGCTTACATTTTTTATTCCCCTTCCTATCCTCCTCCCCGTTGTCTCAATCACTCAATTCTCTTAGCTACCTTTTAATATATGAAATTGAGTAAGGTTTTATACGCATAAGTGGCATCATGGAACGCAAGATGCATTGAACTCAGATAGTCGTAGTGTGCGAGAGAAAATGAACATCTTCAGATTCTTGTTCGACCAAATTGATGAGATTGTAGAATACGCGAGAAAATTTTTTGATAGATAGGTACACCTGCGCATTAAAAATACCGATCATGCTTATATTTACTTGTAGAATGTCTTAAGATAAATATGAAATGTTGTAAATGTCCTTCGTTATCCTTCATGAGTCTGCACGAGTAACCTTTTGTTTTTTTTTTTTGCAAAACCGGATGCGCAACACTTAATGAATGAAATACCGCGGAACGATATTGTGATTGCTCAAAGTACGTAATATAAAATAAAAATACCAAACGAGGCAGCTTTATCGATATCGATATTTCTAAAAATAAAAAGATCTCAATCTTAGTGCTGAATTAGGCAAATTAGGCGGGTGACTTTGGAGATATTCTTTCTATGGTTTCCTCCTGCTTTACGTAAGACTGCTTTAAAATAGATTAAAATTGTTATCTGACGAAGAAATATAGAATTTCCACAAATTTGTAGTTTAATTAAGAGTTATTTAATTTAAAACGGTTGTCTAGACTTTATCTATTCACCGTTTGGTAAAAGCGTAGAATAATGATTTCCTTTATTCGATCTATCAATACTTAGGTACGGCGACTCGTTTTATACATATTTCATTTGTAGCAATAAGATTGTGTTAAAGCGAAAACCTGCCTTTTGGACCCACAAATATTGACACAAGTCTACATAGTCGCTGGTGGTGATCTTGGCAAAGCATCATTTTGAAGCATCTACTCCTTTTAAAGCACATCTTCCATAGTTTCCGAACAGTGTTTCTGCACTCCATCATATCCAGTCCCAAACCTAATTGATAAAGGGCAATTTCTCTTATGGGCTGCATACAACGATTTTCTAATCGCGGTTGTATGATGAAGCCGAATGTCAATCGCGCCATACACTTGTGTATCTTTTCAACAATCCCGACTACAATGGAGTTGTACGCTTATGAAAGTATTTTTTAATTAATATTTGTAATATAAATTTGAAGACATTGTTTTTTCTTATATTTTTTCAGGGCGAATGCGATGAATGCATTTTTGCATACTTCAAGTTTTGACAGATCTCTTAAGGTGCATACTCCGGCGTGTAGCATAACTTAGATAAAGGTTGTTTCTTGATTTTTTAAGCCGCTGTTCTATGTGTTTCCAGTGTATTTGTACTTGCTGACTAAAATTCGTCATCAACTTTCTTAATATATTTACTAAGCGTTGTCACTCTTACTCACACTTGATGCTAAGAGAATAAAATATTTCAAACCACAACCTAAAAAAATCTTTGCTTTTCGCCTTCATCCAGTTATTGTTTTGAATTTGTTACGTATACTCGTACACATAAATTTTTTTTCCTTGGCTGTATCTATAGAAAATAAACAATGTCTATGTTTGCAAGGTACATATTTAGAAAGCCAAGGATAATCGAGGCATATCTACTGGCGGTTGAAGGCTTAAAAATTTGCAAAGAATCATAGCGCTACATGTATTCGACACACAAATGGCCGAAAAAATGTTACCAAGGCTTTATACACAGTGTGGCAGAAAATATCCCGGACTGCTTCTAGAAATCATAATTAAAACACGATTTCTATTTATGTTTCGGTGCTTTTATTCCAAATATTCTCTTGCCGATTCAAAACACTTGTTATACGAGTAGTGATTCAAATGCTTGTTTTAGCACATTTTGCGGAATTGCATCGAGTGCCCGTGTCGCAGCTGCTTGAATGGTCGGAAGGTCGTCAAAAAGCATCCTTTCAACTTCATTTTCAAGTTCAGGAACAAAGAGAAGTCACACCGTGCTAAATCAGATGAATACGGCGATTTAGATGATTTAAAACATACACTTGATTTCGAACCAAAAATTGATGAACAATGAGTCCGGTGTGACTCGGTGCACTATAGCGTAAAAGAGACCGAATTTGTTTTGCCAAAATCCTCGTGAAGAATGATCGAATAGTCTCTCTGTTGATATTTAAGGCCTTTTTTTTATCATTATCAGTGAATCATTGCGGTGTTCTGGAACAAAATTATGTACTCCTTGGATTATTTCAGGCGTTCGAACTGAAATTGGCCTCCCTTCCAGTAATCATCACGATACATTGGTGCATCAATCGAAATGTCTCTCTTTGCTCCTTGTTAACATTCCAAAATCAAATGATCAAGTGTTCTGGAGAAATAATTTTTACAATTGTTAAATGTCAACTAAATGTCATGAAATGGACAGATAGTGGAGAAAGACTCAAAAAACTTAACTTAAAAACTTGTTCGAACAAATAGATGGCGTTCTTAGTTGCTGAGAAATGGTTCGTGTCCGGGTTATTATTTGCTACACTGTTGTTATGAAGAGTGGGCCATCTGTTGGTATTTTTTTTAAAAAGGTTATAGAAACTAATAGTTGTTTATTAAAACCTTCTTTCATTATAGAGTATTAAATTATTCAAAATAATGCCTTTTTTAGCTTGGAAGTAGGCAATCCTGTAAACTCAATTTGTCAATAAATTGTCGATGGTTTTGGCCTATAGTATAACCAATAAATTTCTTGAGTGCCTGAGTCCCCACGAAGAAAAGTCCTACGTAGGCAACGGACGACGCCAACGTGGCCCCATTTTGGTGAAACTATAGCTCGCCCAAGTTCAAATTCATAATTTCTGGCCTTACAAAATCGAGTTTCAAAACCCGTTAGTGGTGTCCACTGACTGTATTGTCAATAATGCCGGGACGTATAGGTGATGATTCGAAGCAAGCTCGTGTCTTATCTAAAAACAAATTCCCGCTTAGCTTTATGGTATGGGGAGGCAGAAGTTTATATGGCTGCGATCAATAAGCCTTCGTTGACCTAAGATTAAACGCTGATGAATACATTTACAAAATAAAAATATCTTCGGAGCCTCCATTGATATGCTGTTTCCAGAACGCATAGACTCTATTTTGCAGTTTTGCAGGACATCTTTGCATCTTGACACAGAGCCAAAAAGGTGTGTACACTTACATAAGAACTTTCTTAAATTGTTGAATCCAAAGGTTAGTCCTACATAAAGATGGTAAAAAAACGTTGACATGACCTGGGAACAGCGCAGATTTGAAAACAATCGATAGTTGCTGGACACTGCTAAATCGATTCGATGCCAAGAAGTACACCAACATCAAGGAAAGAAGTTTGGAAAAATGAAATAACAGCCGAATTTTGTGGAAAGGTGATAAATTTAATACCTGCCAGAATTGCTGCACGAAATATTGTTTTTTTTTTTTAAATCTTGTAAGCAACTATTTTTTTTAATCAATAATTAGTTTTTACTTTAGAAATTCCTTTTGCTTAATATAACCGTTGAATTTTCATGCAACAGCTCATTTAAATTTTGTTGCTGTTCTTATTTCTATGCGGACAAAATCTAAAAACTGTTAAATATTGGATTGTACCACATGAAATATCCGATCTTATAGTAACAATATAAAAGCCAATATTATTTTTCCGTAAATTTTTATTCAATCAAAGTAGGATCCGTTGGCATCTATGACATTCTTTGGACGTGATACAAAGGTTTTCGTAGAAGTGCTGACTTTTTGAGGCAATGAGATTTTCATCCAACACAGATCTTTTACAATTATTATACAGTATCCACTTTTCATCACAAGTTACTATCCGGTGCAATAAAGGTTCAGTTTGGTTTTTTAATGTAAGCGATGCGCGGATTTCCTGACGCGGTAGTTTTTGGTATTCGTTCACTTCATGGGGTACCCACTTATCGATTCCCTTTATCTTTCCTATGAGAGAAAGGTGTCGACTTATTGTCATTGCTTTTAAAACATCGTAGTCAACTGACGTTTTCGGCTTCCCACGTGGTTCATTTCCGAGGCTGAAATCTCCCGATCGGAACTTTCCAAACCAACGTCGCATAGTGCGTTCATTAACTGCTACATTCTCAAATGCGTCATTAGTGTTTTCCATTGCCAATGACACTTTATGTCCCATTTTATATTCGTAAAGGAAGAGGGTTCGAATTTGAACTGCCGACAGCATGGTAAATAATTCCTAGAAAAAAAAATAACGGTACTTGTAACGAACCCCTTAAATTCTCAGAAGCCAAGCACACGTACCACCTTGTTTTATAAAAAAAGAAAATTTAATGTTCACTCTAGAATTTTTTATTTCCAACTGAGCGAAAATCAGACATTTCATGTGGTACCACCCAATAGTTTCAAATATATAGTATATACTCGTAAGTATTCATTATATTTAGAATAATTAATAATATTATTATAATAATTAATATTAATGACAAACTTTTGAAATAACAGCATCAATCTGAAAATATTACTAATGAACAAGAATGGTAACATTTATTTGGTCACCAGTGTGGCCATTTTTTGCTAGAACAATTTTCGAACAGACGTCGTTGGTGAATAAAACCAACACTGAAACAGAAAGATCGTAGTAGTAAAAATTTTAATTACTGCGCACTAGATCATTGAAAATCCAGCCAGGTTTCTATTTGATTGAGCTACGTTGCCAGCGATTTGTTCAACTCTGTTAGTGTTCAATACATTTGTGGCTGACTGCCTGTTGTATGCATTGAAATCGATATTTTTTGCTTGTCAATGGTGTCCATGATCTTTAATCATTGGTAAGAAGGTCATAAGATTCTTTTTTTTTATTAGCTATTCGGAAGGGGCTAACATGCGTTAAATTAATTTTAATTTTTAGCCCCCCAAACTATAAAAATTGAGTGTCTTCCCTAAGTCAATTGGCCTTAAACTCCAGATTATATTACAAGGAAACTTGCAATATTTAGTTAAACCTCAGGACGGGTTTAAAAACAAAAGTGAATAAAGTCAAGCTCTTCTTTTTCTTTCGCTAACCCCTAAGCGAGCCGTAGCTAGGCAAAAGCACAGACAACTTAACTCATTTGTTTTTAATCTAAACGAGTAAATCTCATAATTGCTTACTGTCTGTCATTTGTTTATCTCCATTCATAATCAGAAATGCATTGTAACTATTTAGCTATTGTGTTATATCTAAACAAAGCATGGTATTTATCTAGGGGGTAAGCAACTCTACATAGCAACAGATTTTCAAACTGCAAAACGTGCAATGTGAGTCATGTAACGTCGAATGTGAGTATCTGTCACGTCATGCAAAAAAATACATCACATTGCAAACATTGCATTTTCTTACAATACCATACGACGTATATAAAAGTACGAAGACCACTTTGTTTGGGTATTCTACAGGTAAAATAACATGAGATGCGCCCTTATAAATAGTTCGAAGTAAGTACAGTTGCTTCTGTAAGAATAATAATGAATTTTTACATCAGCAGTGCGAATCCCAAATGTGCAGCACCAGCAACATCTGGCGCTGAGGACAATAACGTAAGTCTTCATCCATTTCTTCTAGGTATCAATCAATTTCATGGTTCTTAATCTGAATGATACTCGTAATTGTCAAAAAAGTTCTTTTGAAACATTGAGTCGTTTCGTGCAATTGAGTGAGATCTTTTTAAAGATACTTGAGTGAAAATTTTGCGTGGCAAAGTGTTGATATTGGAATCAGCGTGAATCTGTACAGAATGAGTTACTCGTACCTCTGCTCAGATATGGATTCACCCTAGATTAATTCAATTGCAATTATAATTAGGACTCACAGAGATAAGTTGTTCATTTGAATTTGAAATGCGGAACCACCTACGATTTTTGATGAAAGGTAGGTATGTGTTGTAAATATTAATTGTTTATGTACACTAAAGGTTGATAGCGTGTTGTTGTTAAGGTAAATGAAATTATACATTCATTCTACAACTGTCGGGCTATTTGTTCTTGTGCTTATTATCTTAAAAGCTGTTTATTATATAAGTAATCAGATCTGTTATTTGTTGTTTAGTTAACATGTTGATGTAAATACCAGACTGCAGCCTTGCATAACTAAGGCGGTAACGTTTTATATTACGAATGCACACAGATGAAAATTTCCGCCAATTTTTGGTGCTCTTGTCAGATAAGCGAATACAATATTTATCAGATAGAATAGTTAGTTTTACAAAATTCTTATAACATGGCAATATTCTTAGAACTATGCCAACTATCTAGATTATTTTTCAGTCAGAAACTTTAAAATGAAATAATCTTATTCCATCTTTATTAAAACCCTTTCTTCGATATTTAAGGGATGAAGGAAAATACTCGTCCACATTAGATGATCCACGAAGCAACTATGCTATCAAATGGATACACATTGTTCGACTTGGGATGTGGAAGGTGCACCCTACTCTATAACATTGTTGAAGAGCGTCATCACTATAAAATTGCAACCTACCTACTGAGAAAAAAAATGACACCGACAGTTTGCAATCTGACAGTTGGTTTGACAGATATACCATAAATGTCTGAAGTTGGTATTGGGTTAAGAAACACTGTTACATTTTAGAATAATATTGATTCAAGATGCTTGTGTCTATTTTCATATCGGAAGTATAATAATATGACGATTTCAGTCCGTTTCACACCATGGAATACCTTCCCGAAATAAAGACACAAAGGGTGAGAATTTGATTAAACACACTGTCTGATAATAGTATCACTTCTATGCCAGACGTTTATTATATTTTGTAGATAGTGTTCTGTAGACATTAATAACTTCATTACGACATGACTAATATCAATTACAACTTCAAAGGCAAAGGGGCAAGATTATTTTACTTTTGATTAGCTCTCCAATTCTATAATCTATCGGGATTCAGAAATGGATTGAAGGTGCCCCGAAATTTTTTCCGTCCATCAGTTGTTAAATTGATTCAGAAATTTGATATAGTGGGAAAAGTTCCTGATTTGAAGAACCGAAGTCATACTTGTTGCGCAAGAACGACTGAAAATAGTGATCCTTTGAGCAGAAGACAACATAATCATAATTTTTTTGAAAATTTAAAGGATGTGGCCCTTATCATAAATGGATTGGAATATCGGACCACAACCAATGAATTTGTATGACAGGAACATGGAGGCATGAATGAAGGGGTATGATTATTTCTAACAATACGGCGAATCATTTCTCAAAATAATGATCAAAATCTGTCCCAAATTATGGAGCACATGAAAGGAAATCAATAAAAGCACTCATAGCAAAACAATCGTGCTGTTATCGATATATTAGAGCGGTATTGTGCTGAAAAGTATCAAAAGCGCCGTGCAACGGAGGTGGTAGTGTTCATTTGGCTGATATGCTTCCTTTTACAAGGTACGTTCCAAGGTAAACAGAACTTCTTAAAAAAATTTTGCAAATGGCGTCGTACGTCAATCACATTTAACATTTGTGAACTAGACAGCTGCAGTATACAAACTGACAAGCAATGGAGCACTATACTCCGCTGTCAAGCCATCCTCAATCTCAACAACGAAGAGGATGATTTTATGTCGAAAATCATCATGAGCGACGAGGCGTATTTCCAGTTAAGCGGTTACGTCAATAAGCAAAATCTTCATTTCGGAAGCACTGAAAATCCGTGTGTGATGCACAAAGAGCCTTTCTTCAACTCAAAACCACTGTGTGGTACAGCGTTAAGCAGAAACGAGTGATTGGGTCGTATGTTTTTGAGGACGCCATCGGCAATACGGTCACTGTTACTGGCGAACGCTACAGGGCCCTGATAAACGAATCACGAATCTTAATGCCGGAATTGGATGAGCGGGGTTTGGTGAACATGTGGTTTCAACAAGATGGTGCAACCGCACACACAGAATGAGCCACAATGGATATTGTGAAGGAAGTGTTTCCTGGTCACGTAATCTCCAGTTTTGGCGATTCTGCATGGCAAGCGGGATCACCCGATTTAACCATCCCAGACTTCTTTCTTTAGGGCTACTTGAAGTCGCGGGCTTATGCCAACAAGCCTCAGACAATCACGGCCGTTAAGGAGAATATTCGACAGAAATGCGAGCAGTTATCACCGGAAAACTTGCGGAAAGTCATGGAAATTGCGATAAATCGGGCACAAATGTGTAACAACTGGCCGCAGTCACTTGGCGGATATCATTTCTTCCACAACAGAAAAAATTGTAAAGGTCCAATCCAAAGGTTCATATTTCCATCATTCAAAATCATTTTTTATTTAGTAAAAAACTAGTGCAAAAATAAAATTGGATGATTCATTTTGCGCCACTGTATGCCCCTTTTGAAATTCTTTTACAGATGATTCCGAAAAAAATAATGAGGCAGTAGGCTTTCTTTTGATGGATCACAGATACTATTATAAAACTTTGTGTTTAACGATTATTTTTTTTAAGAGATCGACAAATAATTAGTCTAAGATGGAGTATTTCAAATCTAGTAATCCCTTAATTGAGCTAAGTGATTGTCTGAAGATAAAATAAAAATATTTGGGAATAAATAAAAAATTTCCCACCGATTTGTGATTGGCACTGCTTTGTGGGTGCTGGGAGATACCCTTATTATTGACTAAAATTTAAAAGGGTTTTTCAATAAGGACATAACAATTTTGCATTTAAATAAGACAAGCCGTATAATTTAGATATCGGGCTGAAATTTATTTCAGGTGTAGTGCACATCTTCCATTTAAGAATGGAGTTGTATCTCGTACATATGACCATCACGACCATGTTTGGCGCGATGTATGCCTTGGAGCTAATTTTCCATCACTCTTCCTTACAAATTGTTGCAGGGCTCCTCAGTCGTTGCTGGGGCGTATTGGTATAAGCCTATCACTTTAAAAAAAATCCAACGGCGTTAAATCGGATGAGCAAGTTAATCATTCGACTGATCCATTTCTCGAGATACTCGTAACAGAATTACCGAACTTTCTCTTCAATAGATCCATTGTTTGACCAGCTTTGTGGTATTTGGCTTTATCTTGTTAGAAGTGCATATCACTGATATCAAGTCTACCCAATTCTGCCCAATAATAGTCTTTTAACGTGGTGTGGTGCGGATTCAAATACGCTCCAATCACGCCATATTGCTGTCCAATAATGCATATTTTGTTTAATAATATTAAGCCAAAGATGAGCCTCATCGCTACAGATGATTTTTCGATGAAAATAAGGATAATGAAACTTTTGCAGAGCATAGTTGGAAAGTTTCGGCGGTTTAAGGCTTTAGTTTTTGAGTTAATTTGGTTTGGTAAGGCGGGAGATTCCCAATTTGGCTTATTTAGAACTAAAGCAATTACGGCTGCTATATTGATAACATGATAAAAACGTAAGCCGTTACTGACATTTTTTCCTCATTAATATACAAAAACGTTATTGTATAAATAAGAAATAATATTTAACTAAAATAGACACTCTGCGATCATGGAAAAATCTACAAAAATAATTAAGAACACGGCTTGTGCGAAAAAAATTTTTTTTAAAAATATGAGTACATATTTATTATAAAGTTTATCACGGTACATATGCACTATAGTTTTTCGTTACATATACGTTATAAGGTTGAACGTTTATTTCATTTCACAACTTATCTAAATTCTTTGGTTAGTTGATTTGATTTTGACGCTATCATGTGTAACGATAAACGTACTCAATAGGGTGATGGGTATTTTACCACGTGCTACATATTTATCTAAACCGATAAGGCAGTGATTTGTATTGATCTAATACTAAGTTTATGTCTATACTCTGTAGATACCTAGACACGTGCTTTTTCCAGACTAAATTAAGCTTCCTAGATAAAACACTTTTTTTTTCATGATTGTTAACATCAAATGTTTAAGGCCCAATACTTCCATATAATACAATTAATTGGACCTGTGACATTTGTATTTTATATTCACATATATTCGTATGTCTCGTATAAGAAAAGAAACAAAAATCAAATATAAAAATGTGTTCTAAAAATTCCCAATATCTGAATTTGAGCATATTATAATTAATTTCAATTAAGCAACACAACTTTGCAGTCCTTATTGGATGCAACCAGAAAGATTTAGAAAAATCAACAATTGAGTGATTTTAAAATCCAAAAATGGAATTTAATAATGAAGAAGAAGAATCTAGATACTATCTGAGGAAACTATTTGAATAAATTTTAAACCAAAATAAACCATTCTTTCAAGTTATTCGTATTCAATCTTATAAACTCAACAAATATACTCGTATATGTTTCCCTTCGTACACCAAACAAATCCAGTTGATAAAATACAATATATTTCAATTTAATGTTTTTCTTCAACGTGGGTTTCTTAACTTATCCTGAATAATATTAATTGCTACACCAAAGTCTCAATTCGGTAGAATGAATCATGTTATTCAAAAACATTCTCATTGCTAAAGGAACAATTGTTTTTTTTTTATATTTTGACATTGTCACGAGTACGACTATAACCGGATATATGTATACATAAATCAATATGGAGTCAAATGACGCATAAGATTTTCAGAAGCCTTCAATGCCTGTCATCCAACCATTGCGGTCAAGTGAAGGTTTCGATCAAGCTCTGATTGACAAAATTGTATCCCATTGCAACAGATATACTCGTACGTTACATAGATACATATACAAATAAAAAGTCCTAGGCAGGTTTATAAAAGGATTGGCGATCATCATCTATATCCATCATAATTGTTTGCAACATTTTATTGCAAAGTTAATTAAGTGCTATTCTTAATTGGTTCGATGTATCTAATTGACCGATTTTTTGTCTACAACATATTTATGTAGATACGAATACGAGTTAAGCCTACGGTTAGGTATAATATCCGAGTTTTTCATCGTGAACGCGCACATAATCATTGAAATGATCAAAATGGGCCATATCGACTCGTTGTCGGTGGTAAATATTAGGACCAAGTCCTTCCACATTTTGAAAAATTTAGCCAACAAATTTGTCTTCTTGAAAATCCGAACAAATCACCTGATCGTATTAGGAATTATTCTTCTTTCAGTTTATCATAGAAAGACGGGTAGTCGCTTGGATAGCACAGAGCCTACCATACCAGCATTAATGATATGAGCACCTATTTTTGGGACCCCTAATGTGATGGGAATCGGAATAAGCTTTAGTGCGCCAGTAATCAGTCTCTGTTGAAGAGCAGCCAAATTACGGATAAATGGTTAGACAGGTCGGAAAGTCATGCCATAGAATTAGAATTATGTTTTAGAGAAATTCACCTATCGTTGGTAGCCTTCAAGGAGAGTGCAGCTATTCCCATCTTTGGTTTACATTATGAGAAGTGTTCTTTACCAAACAAGTTCATAGACAAACTTATTTTCTGAAACCTTTTCGTCTGTATATTGAGAAATTTCATATTTTCAGCTTATTTAGAAGTTTAGGTTATATAGGTTATCCTAAGTGCTGAAGAAGTTATACCGAGGTGTAAATATGAAACATTGATGATATTTTGTAGCTTTTTGTTTTTTTTCAAGAAAGTGCAGGTCGAACCAGATTTTAACAGTTTTTGTAGGTATTTTTTAAGTCAAGTATGAGAAGAAACTATGTGGCTAATGGCTATCGGAATGACAGTCGATAACATCACACAACTCTTAGTAAAAACTTGTACAATATTCCAGGAATTGACTCTTCAATTCGATGATCAAAGATGAGCTACAAAATAAATTGAATTAATCTAGAGAAGGGTTCGCCATCAGGCATAGAGATACGAAGGGTGTTTACCTAAATGCCGCCTTCGATTGGAAATCCCTTTTTGTATAGTTTCTGTTTCCAGTAAAGCAGAATGGAAGAGGTGTCAAATTTTTTGAATTTTTAGTGCTTACTGTGTTGATGTAGATGATAATATCCTTCTTCGGTTTTCCGTACCGTCAGGCACCTAACACTTCAGTAAGTGGAGTAGCTTAAAGCTGCCCATCCAAATGTCCGTTGTTGAGAGAAAACTACGCCAACGATTTGTTATAAAAGACTTAAAAATGTTACCGAAAAAGACAGTCGTGTACAAGAGTTTGAATTGCCATGGGAGGCGAAGTCCTACGTGTGGCGTAGATGCATATTCAGGTACTCTTTAAATTTTTCAAATATTGTTTTTGCTGCGATGATATGCTAGTCTGACAACTAAAGCATATGTTTAATGAATGAACTTCATCTGGAGCATTTCATACCCTTGCAGCAACGTAGAGCCTCTAGAGATTTACTGGCCTCTTAAATATGTTCAATATGCTATCTATCCAATATGAGTTTTAAACATCTAGCGCTGCTATAAGTTGCCAGAGTAAAATAGATGATACTCCTATTTGTGGTGTATCTTAGCGCACAGATTTTGTGTTATGGAAGCATTGCCTATTCTCTATGGATCAAGCTATGTAAAGAACTGGAACATGTTGGCGTAAGTACTCTTAGCAAGTGCGACTGGTAGACGTCCTACGAGATCTTAGAGACACACATGATTCATTACCGTCGAGTGCTAATTTCAGCATCTCCTTCCAGACTCAAGGGGGAAAGCAAGAATGCAGCTACAAAAGTGAGTGTTCAGTAGAATGAGAAAGAGATTACTACTGTTTTTTATTTTTGTCTAAATTTGCAAGGCAGTGAAGGTTGCAATGGTCTCTATGCTTGACCATTTCTGCCTTGATCTTTCAATCTTGTTGTTGAGGTTGTTGTGGTTTAAACACAGTTTATTCCTTTATTCGTTCCTACATACGATTCGACACCGCAACATGGTGGAAACGTATCTGCGTTCTTTGGTGCATATGTACCTAATCCGGTGGATGAAGTCAACAGTTTTTGAGTTTACTGACGGGCGAATTTGTGTCTTCTTGTTTGTTTTTTTTTTTTTTTAATAGTAAACCATCTCGCAGCCATTTCAAACATACATTTCATACATTTGTAATTGCTTTATATAACTTAAAACAAATGACTTATTTGAAATTGTATCACCTAACTATAGACGCAAGAGGAAGATTAGAAATAGAAATAATCTATAGTAGCCTCACAACAAGTCGGAGTTATTTTAATTTGCACCACGCCTACTATTTTTTCCCCGATTAGGTATCCTTCGATTAAAGATGATTATCTTAAGCAAATTTCCAAATTATCACTGAAAACCCCGATAAAATTGATAAAATCTCATGCGTATTTTGTGCCATTTTTCGTAATAAACAAACCAGTAAAGCAGTTAATCGATTTTCAGTGATTTCAAGATGTATCCATTCCATAACCATTCACGTGAATCTACACGATAAAATATGGGACAAAAAAAAAACAACAAAAAACACTCAAACTGCACTCCACATTCAAAGTCGCACAGATGACTCACATTACCTAATGACAGTAACTCTTCAGTTTCACTCAATAATCGGTTCATACCGGTATCAATATGTGCCACGCAATGTGGCCGATCACACCGCCAAACAAACACTTTTACACTGCAATAACAAGAATCCCTATAATAAAAAATATAAAAAAAAATAATAAAAGACTCATTGAAAGCATCCCACATCCGACTGCAAGCATATATGAGAAAATAAAAAAAATAAAAATTAAAATCAAACTAACAAATACAATATTACGAGTATGTGCGACTTAATTGTGTTATGATACTCGCGCAATGTTAACTGCAAGCGATTTCATGGGAGAGAAAAAGGCCCGGCAACAGTCGTCGAAGTTTCAGTTGATTTCGTGCTTTTGTAGCGGCAGCACCACTTATTGAATAAGTCGTTGGACATAGTGAACAGATAGTTTTTTTTATATCTACAAGTTTTTTAAATTTTACATTCAAACTGTGATTAATTTGATTTTTTATTTTTGAATAAAAAAATTTCTATCCAAAAGAATTTGGTATTTTGTGAGAAGGAGATTGTTGAGAAAAATTAAATCAACAATTACGTGTTGCCAAGACTTATTCTATCTTCTGCTATTGCATTATAAAAGCAACAATTCGCACAATTCAAATCAAATTGTCGGCGAATTTTATATTTTATAACACAAGTGAATAAAATAGATTTTTTTAAAAAGTAAAAACAAATAAAAACCAGCAGGATAGTTACATTCGAACTGATTGCAAAAGCAAGCAAGTAACTATCCAGCAACATTGTATCTAAACATTCAACCGGAGGTTTATTTTTGTGAAATCGAATTTTTTTTCGAAAAGTGAAAAAGGTATGAATTTTGAAAGCAAAAAAAAAAAACTATTTCAATTCAAAAAAAATCGTAAAATTCACTTTTAACAAGTAAATTTTTCTTTTTGGTTTTTCTAATGGAATTTTGAATACTTTGCTTGGAAACGGTTGTCGGACTTTTTTTCGATTTAAATTTTTTTTATTTTTGGTTTTTGCATAAAAGTGTCAGACATGGTGACATAGTGTGGTTGTGATTCTATTTTTGTATAGTTTTTTATATATTATTTTCAACATAGTCTACGTCTTTAGTTTTCGTTCGTTGTTTTTTGGGGGTAGCGTTCCTATTTTAAAAAGTATCTACATATACTCGTATATTTCAGTGGATATTAAAGTAAATATAATATATTTTGTATTATAGATCGGGCGACTTTCAACCACTGTCACTGTACAATCAAGGGAAATGATTGAAATAACCACGTGGTGTGTGCGGCGATAGTATTACACTTTTTTTTTTTTAATTTTCCCTTTTTACTCGTAACAAATGCTCAACAGTTGTTTCATTGATAAGTTTATGGTTCGATTCTGGTCAATGGGAGTTTAATTTTCCCTCATGTCCGAGTCTTTCGTAGAATACCTACCTAGAGTTTAGGTTGAAGAGGTGTTAACTTTTAAGTGTCTGGTGGTGATTCCTAGAAAGTGATGGATATATGAATACCTCTAAATGTTGATATTACAATGTTTATCTATTCGTTTTCCATAGTGAAATGCATAAGTTTGGTGAATTGTAAAAAAGTGTTTTATGTCTTTTGATAGTTTTCTGTGTTCTGTGTTTTTCTGTTTTCTGTGTTAAAAGTGCAAAAGGTAATTCTGTTGTTAGAGTACTCTAATTTGTTTAAAACTTTTATAGCACAAAATTGCTTATATAATATTTACTATGATTTCAAAAGCTGTTTGTTTTTTTACAGCTATAGAAGTTTGAGCTATATGTTATTTAAAGCATATGGTGTACTCTTTGATCGCAACCTGTCAGATCAATTTCGATCTCATGTCAATAACGCGATAAATATTAACTTCCAAGGAGTGAATAGTTAACACGATCTGGAAGATCAATTCATCGTCTATTTTCCGATATATTGTTGCAGGAATCAAGTTACTGGTTTCATGGGCATTTTGGCACATAGCGTCATCCTGCTGGAACCATCTTTTGCACCAAACAGGCAACTTTTTAGGGTAAAATTAGGTCTCATGGGCCTCTTTTAGATTTGGCCTACTTCAGAAAAGGCTACTTACTTGTTCAGAAGTTTGTTAGCCCAAAAGTGAGCCTCATCACTAAACACGGCTTTAAAAGAAAAAGGTTATTAAAGATCATGGTGGATCTTATATAAAAGTGTAAAGTCTAACTGTGGCGATCAAAACCGAATTGATGATTCAGTTGAACTCATAGCGACTACCGTTTCTGACGAACTTCCATTACATTGGAAGATTCTAAAATCGGTTTTTTTGAAATTAGTTTGAATGATACGAAAGCGCTCTTATGGAGTATAAATGTCCGAATTAAAGCACGGTTTGAAAATTATTGTTTTAAAACAAATTGTGAGTGTCGGTTTTTCACAGTTTTCTGAATAACTGATAAGATACAAAATAAGCTAGTCTTATTCTGAAAGTGATTACTTAATACAAACAGATTTCTTACGTTTTAGGTAATAGCACTTTGTTCAATCTTGATCTTTGACTCATTTTTTTTTTGAGTATCTATAGTACATTTAAAATGATGCAACTTTTATAAATTATTGTTGCGTATAGTCTTGTACAACAATAATACTTTCACAAACAAAACGTTTAGCTTTAGTCAGTTTAGAAAGAGTAAACTTGATGTTTTAATAAAAGCAATAATTTTAAAAAAGTTTCAACACTTTCTTCTTCTTCTTATCCTTTTATTAACCCTTTCCTCGTTATACGAACTTGTGCGTAACGAGTTTCCCATTTTTACTGCATCGCTGCTGCTCCGCTTATGGGGTTGGCTAATGTCGCAGACCACAGAACGCGTCTACATAATGCTCGGTCCTGGATCGCTTCAGTGGTTAACCCCAGACGTTGTTGCGCATTTGCCATCTGAGAAATCCAGGAATTCTTTTTCCGACCTCGTTTTCTACAGTTGGAGTGACCGTAGTTGATAGTGCCTTTTTAACCGGATTTTCCGCAGATCTTCTTTGAACGTGGCAATACCAACTTATTCTTTTCGCCTCAAGCTGTTCTGTTACCGAATTCTTTATATGTAGACTTCCTCTTATACGCGTAGATCTAATGCAATCGCGTTTAGTGACTCCACTAGACATCCTTAACATTTTCATTTCCGCTGCCGTCATTTTGTTTTTAAACGCTTCGTACATTGTCCAGCACTGTGAACCGTATATAAGAGCTGGTCTAACAACCGTGGTGTAGAGTTTCCCCTTTAATTTAAGTGGAAATTTTCGGTCGCAAAAGATTCCCGAATTTTCCCGCCATTTCATCTATCCCACACTCACGCTGTGGTTTACGTCGTCGTCACATTTCGCTTCCATGTTAACGATTGATCCTAAGTACTTAAAGATAGTGCTTTTCGGAAGAACTATTCCGTCTAACATTTTATCCGGAACAGGTCGCAACGGATGCGCAAATGGGCACGTCAAATGCTCCGTCTTTGAACGACTTATTTTAAACTCGTTTCTCTCTAGCGCATTTCTCCATGAATCTAAGGCGTTCTGTAAATCTTCGACGTTATCGCTAAGTCGCTAACTGCGTCGTCAGCGAAGAGAATTGGCGTTACATTTGCTTCGCGCATGCAGTCTTTTAAAAGATAGTCGAATACTACGTTAAAGAGGAAAGGGCTAAGTACGCTTCCTTGATGCACTCCGACATTAACTGAAAATTCTCTCGTTAGTCCAGCAGAGCTTCTAACCGTAGTTTTCACGTTTCCGTACATGTCTTGTATTATTCTAACATACGTTTCCGGTACGTTTTGAGACCTCAGCGCGGCCCATATGAGATCCCTAGGCACTCGATCGAATGCTTTCTCGAGGTCGATAAATACCATGTGTAAATCCTTAGACGAATCTCGGTGCTTTTCCATTATTATTCGTAGGCTTTGGATAGCGTCCACCGTCGATCTTCCTTCAAAAAATCCACACTGGCTATTATCGAGCTTTATTATTTGCCGAAGACGTTCGTTTAAGACTCTTTCGACGATTTTCATTGTGTGTGACATAAGCTTGATTGAACGGTAGTTGTTGCATTCTCGAGTGTCGCCTTTTCGTTTGCATAATGGAACCAAGAAGCTACTTCTCCATTGATTCGGCATAGGTTGTCCACATTTTAATTTATTTAAAAGTTTCGATAGCCAAACGCTGCCGATCCCCTCCAGTTTCAACACTTTACCTATGATATTTAGATATTTTATATTATCTGAGCATGATCAGGATCAAATATGATATATTTAATTTTTTTTTTGTAAAATAAAGGGAAATTGATCTTTAAGGTACAAAGCAGGGCTTGAAATAGATATATATCAAAATAAAAAGTTCCGAACGGATTGGTTCTTGTGGTTATTTATATTAATTGATTGCATAAAACTATTATACGGAGAGGCAAATAATTTTGCTCCCAATAATTTATATCGTTCTTTACATTTATCCGAACGGAGCAATTAATTTACTCCGAGTAAGAAACTGCTCCGCCCCCGGAACAAAAAATATTTCTCGCAAATTTTTTCGCTCCTTTCAATTTTTTGTACGAAAATGAGCTACTCGTATTAATGAAAACAAAGGCCACCAAGTTTGATCTAAAATAGTATATTCAGTATTCAACTTATCAGAAATTATAAAACAACGTTAAATTCTTTCTAAGCAACAATTAGTAGAAGTCAGAAATGAAAACAGAGTCATATCATTCAAAACATATTTTAAAAAAAAAAAAACTTTATTGGTGCTTCAGCCCGGTGCAAGCCGGGGTCTAGCTTCACGCACCCATTTGTGCTGCTCGCGTTATTATTTTGTTCACTATTGTGCAGGGTCTTTTGTTTTTTGCCGAATTCAATTAAAACGGCTAACAGGCTTTTACACAGGCAAAAATGAATTTGAATTCTAAGGTCATTAAAATTTTTTTTTAATTTTAGTAGCTTTGTGGGCAAATTATAAAATATCAATATTACCAATACAGGTATATTAAGAGTTCAGAGGTTCGCTTTATTTTATTTCTATTGAATTTACGAGTATAGTTATAAATACTCACTTCTTTTTAATCGGAAAAATATTTTCAAAATCAATTTTTTTTTGCTCTGAATTGGATCAATTAACAAAGATGAAAAAAAAATATTGATCCTAGGGATTTACTCCGATCGGAACTTTTCATAAGAATCATTAAATTTTTGTTTCTTCCCAGGAAAAATTTCTTGCTCCCATTTTTTTGATTAAAAAGGGAACAAAATGGAGTGGTACTTCGGATAGATATCTTCAAGCCCTGGTACAAAGTCAGGTATCTTAACTTACATTTTGCTATTCTCGACATGGCTTTATTTACGAACAGATGTTTAAAAAGCTGCTTTGACGTTTATTTTCATTTCAAAGTTAAATACAGTTACAATTAGCATTTTGTATTTTTACACATAAACAATGTTTATAGTTAACTGGCGAATGAGTGTAGTTAAATTGCATAACCACAAAACCGCAGACGAGTTTTACATACTCTTGTTACTTAATATCTTTTTGCATGAGTAGACTTGTTTTGTTTTCGATTTCACGATCACCCAGCAGTATATTGAATTAACGAATATTTATACTTTTCATGTTGCTACTTACTTCACGTTAACCTAGCCCTAGCCATTTTTGAAAAACTATTGTCATACCTGTTGGCTGAAGAACCTATCATCCAAAGAATAAAGGATTGGCAACAAGATTCTTCAATTGATTTCTAAACTGTTCATCTGATCTTAAAGTTATAGTGTTTGGTTACAGCGTACTTTTTACTTTATAAGTATGTAGTTGAAGTTGGTTGACCTTCCTAGTCGATATTGATTACTTAATATTCCCACTTCTATTTTAATGCCCGTATCTACTGAAATTTTCCCATGCATTCAATGTTATCTGTACAATGCTAAAAAAGCTGTATGATACGAATATCACCCTGTCAAAATCTTTTTTAGACACCACGCCGACCATTTATTTCGTTGGTTTTTAAAAATATAAGACTATTGATATCAATTTGAGGTTACAGTTGTTCTTTGCAGTGGTTCGTTAGGTAAATGTCTGGCCGAAATAGCCTTATCTTACCATGTTTTTGCAAATGAATTGATAGATGCTCCTTTTTAAATCAATTCATGCTTTGAATTGTTGGTCACGGAGTCCAACTGCTCGAGTGGGTGTTAAGTTATACAGTGCCTAATCAGGTGCTCGGAATTTCAGTCAATGGTGACTGATAAGTTCCGCCGGAAAGCGGATTGGAAAGTGTCATCGCCGTAATAGTACTTGTAGTTCTTCTAGATTTTCAGAATTTAGGGTTATTCTATTTCATTCTTTATCCATTTGCTTGGGATTGTTTTCTTATTTCAGGTAATTGTGTACATATACTATTTCTGCAGTCGCAACTCTTTATCTCTTTGATTAAGTGGTTCGTCAGTTGTTTTTTTTTGAATGGGTTTGGTTGTCAAATACTGAGAGCGATTACAACATCTTTCTAAAAACATCTTCTAAAAAATGTTGCCTTGTCTTTGACTAAGTCGGTTCACTTCCCTTCCTTCTTTTGCTTGAAATATTGCATGACGTTCTTGGATGTCAGATGCACCCGGCATCTTAAAAACCTGATTCACCTTTAATGCTTTAAAGCTGCTATCTCTCGTGGCGCTGGTTGGAATTTTGTTGTTTATTTATTTAATGTGTTGTCCCAGAGGTTCTGGAATTTATCAGTATGTATTTTGGATGCATTACCCCAAGGTTGTATGCCTTAGCTTGATGCAACAAAGGTATGCACGTACTTCTATACTTGTGGTGTTGAATAGTACTCCAAATAGACAATAACAAAAGTTTCTCTTTGAAGGTACAGCGAAACTTTTAGTGTAATCATTATCATTATGTAGATTCCAAATGAGTTGGCTATCAATTATCTTTCCTTAGTATCTTGACAACTCCAATAGTTTGACCTCCGCTTTTACAGATACTATTGAATTTGATTTGATCGTTTTTTCGGTTTTTTTTTCGAATGTGCATAAGCTTTAGACGATTTTAATACTAGCCTGTTTACTTTGCACCATTTAATTGGATTGTCGAACTCTTCTTGCAATATCAAGACACCTGTGTCAAACTATCGGCGTATCATCTGCGAAAGAGAATTGAGTGCTTTTAGTAACAATCCGAAGCAATTAATTGGTATATAGAATAAATAAGAGTGGTCCAAAATTCGATCCTTGTGGTACTCTTTAATTTTTACCCGAAAGGCTCTTACGGCCAGGTAGTTTTAAATCCAATCCATCAATTTTCCGCGGCCTTAAATTCTAATGTGTTGGACGCCTTACTAAAGTCCATGGAAACACTGTTCAACTTCAAAGAAGATTTTCATTTACAGTATCGGAGAATTCGAAAATAATTGTGCTTTTGGCTTTTTTTTGAAAACCATACTACATACTTTGTAAATAATTTGGTATTTGCTGATAAATTTAAGTAGCCGCATTATTACGAATTTTTCCAAGCACTTTTCAATTACTGCAAGTATTGAATACTGTTTTTAAATTCACCTCTTAAACTAGAGGACTGAAACAATTAAGAAATAGTATAAGTGTCACGTTGCAGGATGGTTAGCTAAAAACTTCTACGTCACAATAACTTTTTTGAACTTTCGAAGAATCTCAAACAACAATCTTGAACTTCTTCGAATATATAGAAGAAGATCAAATAAGGTTACAGTTGAAACGAAATCTGTCGTTGTTGAATAAATCAATTTTTTCTGTCGCCCTCGACAGGTTTTTGGTTTCGTACTAAACTGGCTGCTATATTTGAGAATAAAAACACTCTTACTTTCTGGCTATATATTTCTACGGTTACTTTTTGAGATTCCAAAGGTTTTCTAAAGGAATCTTCATGGTTGGTCCATTTTTCGGTGTAGGGATGTCAGAACATTGATCACGCATAACATGACACTTTTCTTACATGCGAGTACATCTTGAATTCAGTATTTTTTTAATATTGAATGTGTTATTCATTTTAGATGAAATTGCTGTACAAATAATTTTTATTATTTTTACCTCATGTGGCTGCAGCGAAAAAATATTATTTACCCAAAATGATGTTTGGTTGATTTTGAAGAATTAACATTGAACTGTTAAATATACAAATCTATTCTTAGTTCGTATATTCTTGCTCTCGTGGGAATATCTTCACATCTAACCTACTAGTGAAATTTATAGAGCTGTTGGCTTTTTGAAATTAATTTTAATTCATTTCACTTACTTATGATGTCCAGGACCGTTAAGCTCATAAATTTCGAAACTATTTAAGAGTATCACTTAAAAGGAATAATTCGTATGTGTCTTTCTGCTTTAATTTATTGCTTGGATCAGAACGTTTCTGTGGATTATCCGTCTGTTTTATAGTTGGTATCTGTACTACACTATATGAATTGTGTAAATAAATCAATGAAAATGAGTAAATCAAAGCTTATATTTTTTATTCAGAACACAGCCGTTAATAAAAACAATATTCTATGATATAAAACCAATAGCGAACAAGTAAATGCTTTTGTAGTTCATTATTTTGTATCTTTGAATCTGCACCGCGTTATTTACTCATTCAAGCGGACGTAGCATTTATCTATTTTCTATACTGTACCTGTCTATTTATTTAATTGCTTTGACGATTTGTTTACTTTACTTGCGCTCTGCATCTACTACCTTACATATAGACATACATACATACATATGTACGTGTCATGTATGTAAAGTTTATTCATTTGCCTGCGGTGACTTAATTTCGCGATTGGCGTAAGCAACAGTACGTCAAGGCACTAAATCTCCAAAACTATGCCAAATGGTTTACGCTACATTTGTTGCGCACAAGGCAAGATTTAGCAGATTCGAGCAATTGTAGGATACCTTGAAACTGTAGTTTATTTTGCACTGAAAACTGTTTAGCTCGAGGAGATGAAGTAGAATTTCAAAATCGGATATACATAAATGTTAAGTAATTTAGAGTCATGATGTATTTTTTTTTTTTTTTAATTATCGTGTGGCGGTTATTTTAATCTGCCTAAGGAAAAGCGACTCATGCCGTATGGCACAAATTTAATTATGAGAAAATGTGTAGCTCCGTGCGGGTTTGTATCGTATTCTTACTATTATTCGACGAAGAATATCTATTTTTTTTTTTTAATTTTATTAAAGAAGCTTAAGGTAGATGTGATTCATCGTAAAGGCGTCTGTCTTAAAGTTGAAAGTATCTTTTTTTTTTGTTTACTCTTATCGTGTATTCTTTTTGCACGGTGTCTGGGTTTTGTTTGTTCCTGGTTAAGTTTTTGAAGAGGTGAAGTTGTTTCGAAGTTTTATTTTATTACTTGGATAAATGTGCGGTTTTAATAGATTTTTAGTTTCTTTCTTTAACGTTTAGTTTTTGTAGTTAGTGATAACAAATTGATTGTTTGCTTTTATTCTTTGCAGGTGAATAAGGAATGTCTAATACGGAAAAGAAGGGACTCAGTAAAATAAGCAGTAAGTACCGATATGAGAAATTTTCTAGAAATTTTTACTTAACGGTTAGTTGATGTTATTAACTAACTTCTGTTTGATCATCAGTGGTGATAATGACGTCGTACGAGTATGCTAATATAGCTATCTTCGGTATGGCTTCCTTAATAAAGGGAAAGAGACGAGATCGTTAAGTTGAATCGGGGAATAAGTGTTTTTATTGAATTAATTGTGACAAAATGATTAAGGTTCATGTAAGTTTAAAGGTTATGACACCATTTTATTGTGTGAAATGTTTTCGAACACATTTTGCGGATAATGCACTTTGATAAACAATTAACGAGGAGTAGAACGATTTGATTGCGGTTAAAGAGGTTAAAAGTCGTATTGTGAGAAAATAATGTTTTATTTTTTTTTGCATCAACTGTTTTGATGAAGTTTGAATTAAGTATGAGCCTTTGTTCTCTTGTCATTATTATTTTATTGATTCGGGTCGTAAAATAAAGTATAGTATGCTCAAGGAATTTATAAATGACTAAACATTTCGACAGCGAGAAGACAAGATAGCCATAACAACAACAGTATGAACATTTTAATAAAGCAAATCGACGGACGTTTTAATTGATTATTCCGTCACTTATCGTGGCTTTCATCATGTACTTATACTGAAGTGGTTTTATTGAACTTTAAATCAAAGAAACTATTATAGATTGTAGATACACCAGATCTCTCAAACACTTGTCAAGACTGGGGTGAATATGTCTCAAGTGGGATTTTAATGGCTTGAATATCTCGACCGGAACAACATCCTGTATGAATTATTGACAGTTTTATTAATCTTTATGTACGTTCATGTTATTTCTTCCATTCAAACTTCCCAGTAAACATGTCATGCAATACAACATTGGACTTTTAAATAAATGTGAAGAGCTCCGGCATTGTTGTTTTTATTTAAACTACATTGAAACAGAGCTAGACCTCAACCAAAACCTCGCACAAAAACTGAAGTTATCATTGTCTTAAAACGTAATTTCCACTCTTCTACTTATCTTTGGTTGACGCTGTTCAAAGAGGATCACTTGCTTCTATAGCCAAAAATTTAGTTAAAAAATGAAAATCATTCGAAGTATTTATTTATGGAAGTGGCTCGATGTGTATCTACTGTAAAATATATTAATTAAAACAAGATACCGGTACGAAAAATGTTCTACCATTAACGTGAAATCTAATCTGAAATACTAATCTTTTAAAAATTATATTTAACGACATATCTCGACTTATTTTGAAGCAGGCTAGCCGGCCATTAAATCCTGAAATTTCCATTAAAAATATGACGAAGAATATGCCATGTTGTGCTGTTGAGTTGACACGACATTATTTTCAATTTCCCAATTTCGCGAACATGGTGATCTGTAAAATACTCTCCACTGATTTAAATTTTCATATTTTCATGATCGTAGCACTACCCGATTCTAACAGGTCAACATTTATACCATACGGTTACATATTACACGTTCAGGATGTATTAGCTTCTCTTAAACTACTTATGGTTTTTCCGGCACACAAATACGGCAATTTTGCTTATTTACGTAGCCGCCGAAATGAAAATGTGCCACATTTGAAAAGATGATTTTTTTTAACAAAATTGTCGTCAATGCCGAGCTGCTCAAAAGCTCAAAAAGAGACGCGTTAACAAAGCATGTGGTCATTTTGCATCAATTCCTGAGGCAACTGGATCTTATTATCTTATGATGTTTAGTCACTGAGGTCTTTTTGGCATTGAAGTTCTCGGATAGCGGCAATATTTTTCGTTGTGCGCACATGACGAGCTCAGGAATATATTCGGGTATCAATAAACAAATCAGTCCCATGAACTTCTTCACAAACTTGCGCACGCTAGCAGTAGTTGGTGCATTATTTCGACCGAAATTATTTTAACAAAATTCGCACTGTTTCAGCAACACAGCATCTACTTTGAAAGTAATTTTGCAATATTTCCCAACGCTGTTCAATCGTAAATTGATCCATTTGGACTGAGTTTCTTTAATTTTCTTGAGCGCATACGAGCTGTCAGTCTCAACATATGACATATGACAGTAGTGTCATATGTCAATATCATCTGTGCATTTTGATCCAATTTGTGAACATATACGAGAATCCTATAAATTTTGATAAATATATTCGTTGTCATTGCAGATTTTGGCTCAAAACTAAATGTTATCAACTAACCAGACCTTAAACATATTTTACAAGCGTACAGCTTTCACTCTCTGCTGCTGCGATCAGATAATAAATCTAAAAATATGTACTAGATTTTATTAACTAAGTTTATGCTGGAATTCTTCATTGTAGAATAGAATATAGAATATTCTATACTAATATTAAGTCACACATTTTCTACAATACTACTAAAAAGAAAAAGGTGATAAGTTTTGTAAGAATTATTTTAGTAAAGTTTCCACCCGAATTTGGTCTGTAATAAAATTTCCACTGGCATACTAATTACTACTGGCGCCAGTTGACATATACGGGTATGTTACGAATGCCAATGGAAATAAAAATCGTGTCAAATTCAGATCATGACCGGATATTTAAAATCGGACGTATGTAATTCAAATGACAAATCTAGGCCTGTCAACTTTCAAGTTACAAGTGGTTTTAATTGAACTTTCTACTGAAATAGATTATACCATATTGCACCACCGATAGAAATATCAAAATTAAATTTATTCGGTATTTTTTTAAGTTGAAATCTAAACGAAAATTCACATGAGTTTGTTCTTATCAATTTCGCTTCTGACATGGGGTCAAATGAAATCTTCCTAAATGACTCTATTAACTTTGTGTATCACCTTCTTTGTGGTAAATTATTCGCAAAAGTTGGCAACAAGTCGCATGGCAACTGATAATAAAAAGAATCACACGATTTCTGTTTGTATATACTCGTATATTGTGCACATGTTTTTCCTTTTGTTTTTGGTTGTTTTAAATCGGTTTCATAAGTTCACTGAACTCTTTCATTTTTGTACCGTAAAGTTTGTGTACAATAAGTTTATCGATTATGGAAGAAGTAAACAGTACTTACATTAAAAATAAATGGCCATAAATTCTACACAAAAAAAAGGATAGTTAAATTTAATGAGTCGAAACAAATCGTCTCGTGCCATTGTCTCGCTGTTTAAGGGTTCAAGATGTCTCAATCGGAAATTTTCCTTCATTCCTTCCATGACGACTTTTGTGAATCTAAAAATAGCTCAATCTTTTGTAAGGGCCTGCAATCATTTACTCGTACAATTGGTAGATGATTGTGGCCTCATTTTTTTTTTACATCATTCTGTTAATATCCTTTGTCAATGCATTTGCATATCTTCTTTTTTGATTATAGCTTTTGAGGAATTCTCAGAAATAATTACAAGACACAAATATGGATATTCCTTTGGTTGAGACTTGTCTTTGTGGCCCTTAATCCTGACAGAGCACTCAAATTAGTTCAACGACACCAAGTCTTATACTTACATATGTATGTATGTTGCTTATGGCATATGGCGCCGTGTCGGTTCAAATTACTGTGTGCAAACAAAGTTATAAGAATGATGTGCCATCTAATGAAAACACCAAACAAAGGCACTGTTGCGTCCACGTTTTACGAATATGTATGTGTGTACTTACTCGTATCTCCTGGCAATGACACTGGCGTGTATAGGGATATTTATTATGAATAATAAAAAATATACATATTCTACTTACTCTCTGTCAGTTTGTATTAACTGGCTTTATGATTTGCTTGCTGATACACACTTACTCACAACAACGTTTGGGAGTGTTACACCCACAGAATTGTTTGTTATGTTATGGAGTTTGGTGATGGCCCTGACCTCAATTAGACAAAAACCGTATGAATACCAAACGAACTTATTTTTGGAATTCAGCAATTGTTGGGGTTTGTTTAAGGTTTGTTTTGTTTTTATTTTTATTTTTTTTGCTTGTTGCTTTTCGTCTGTGGTATGTTGATTGTATAGACACATAGAAATACTGGCATACTTATACCAAAACTTATTTACTCGTAATTGTGAATGAATTTTGTGTGGTTTTCCTGTGAATAGAAATTTTAAAGAGATGGCTTCATGGTGTGACATTGTGGAGGACCCTAAAGCTAAATCTACACTGTGGTGTCGTTAAATTGTTGCTGACCCAACTTACAGTGTAGTAAAACAAGTGAACAATTCTTAAACGTTCATTAGAGTGCATGACTCATTGTACATTATAAGCAACTACATACATATGTATGTATGTCTATAATTAATGGATCAGTAACTAAATTTCATTTATGAAATATTAATTAATTTCATTGATTACTTTTTTGTATTTACATTAGTTGTTATTTAATGATGTGTCCTACTTGTGTGATCATACAGCCTAAATAATGATAAAAATTTATAAAAATAATTTCAGGAGTCTTTACTGAGTTTTTCTGTGTCATCTCACTATGTACTCTTTGTGTTATTTATTTCGGATCTTTGAATGAACACAAAGAATTTTACAGATTAAGTATGTCTGTAGCTATATTGTGAATTCATATTTCTTTATGAAATGAACATCTGTCTATAGATGACCTAATAAATCTTGTCCAGATAAATCCGAATGAGATTCCATGAAGGAATACATATATGGATTTATGTTAAACTTACCGAAGTCCCTATCGATCATAGGTACTCGTAGATCCTGCTTTTATGAGTAATAAAAAAAACCAATGCCTTGGTATTTGGCTTTATCTTGTCCAGGCGATTCTACGTGAGATGGTTTAATGAACACATGACTCGGTTGATATATTCTTTTTGATAAAAGTAAAGTGATATCTTTGGTAATTAATTCAGTTTGTTCATCAAACTTGCGCATGTAAAAGATAAATATCTATATCTTCGCTGGTAGTTCAAAGGGATTTTAGGCTGCCTTATCATCAATCTCAAGCTGAAAAAAAAAGATGTATGGATGAATAACGAGAATAGGGGATAGAGGAATCGTAGAGGCACTATGGAAACCAGTGTTCTTTCTCCTCCGACAAATAGCTTAGTAGTCAACAATATACCTACTAAGAAATTCGTAAGGTGGCTGTATTTTAAACTCAAAAGGCTTAGTTTTTGGAAATAAAACTCGAAGCAAAATATCCAGCACTGTGTGGAAATTGCCTGACTGACTCTATTCTATTCACATGTAAAAAAGCCACAAGCAACACAATCATAACACAACTTCAAAACAAAGACGGATCGGTCGTTTGACCTGTACAAGTATACTCGTATGAGGCAATTTAGTGGAAGGTCCCTTACAACTCTCTAGAGATTGGCCTTGCATTAGGGGCGATTTCAGGTCTAGCTATGACTTTGTACTCACTTGTATTGGGTTTTGTAGTTTTCAGGTTGGCTTTAAACTAATATCCGCTGCTAAACAGATTAAGAAAAAAAATGTACTCGCTACATTAAAGGCAATACCCGGGCAGATACAATCAATGGTTAGATGACATTATCTGCCAGTGAAATCTGACCAAGACTGCATTTAAGACCCATGAAGATCTAAAGGTCGGATTTCATTACAAACCATTGTGTTATGATGAACTATAGATCTTGGCATTTCTCATAACCTCTTTTCTAGGAGTGGTATCGATGAGAAGAGAACCACTGTTTATTCATCTTGACTGACGAACAGTGTTTTTGAGAAGCTGTTTTATTCTATCTGCCTTATAACCTGGACTGATTTCAGATTAAGAGCCTTCACAAAAATGTGTTTGATAGTTTTGTTCAAGTTCTAGGCTTTGTTAAAGATCTATTTTTACAGCTGCTCAATTTTTAATAAATGTTGATACTGGGCAAAATTTAAAAATTTACCACGAGTGGTTTCTTCATTCAGCTGGAAGCTTAAATGTACTTATTTATCGCTTGCCAGATCTGTTAAAGATCTTGTTCCTGAAAAAGTTGCCTCCGACTTTTGAAGCGCAAATTTTAGTTTGTTGTATCCTTAATCGTTTATTTGGATTCGGTTCCTTTTACATCTCGGAGACAAGTGGTGAGATTTGAAGATCTTCATAGCGAAAGTCAATCAATTGATCTTGGTTACTAGGCCAATGTAATATTTTAGACTACATCCACATTTTGGAACAGATTAAAGTGATAATAGTTTCTCGTAGTGCAGGGTCATCCATTTTGTGCTTCCGTCGGTAAATTCAAATAAAACACATTTTTGAATAAGATTCCGATCAAATTTTTATTTTAATATATTGTCTGGATTTTACCATTATGAATGGTATATGTGTATAACAACATCATCCTGGAGGACTCTTGGAGGACTTAATTCTGACATGGTAATTTTCAATGACTTTTGGACAGATTTTGGGCAATAACTTGGTGAATATTCGTTTTCAAAGCGTCAAAATTCTGCGGATTGTGTGTATAGCACAAAAAAAAAATCCAACGGGGACACAGTTACAACACCAAAACCGGAAATAACTCTTCCAGGAAATTTTTCTTGCAATAAAGCCAAAATAGGTCGTTATTTGTGAGACGTGGCATTGTCTTGTTGAACCACATGTCCTCCACATTAATATCTTTGTTTGGATGGCAAAAAGTGAGGTTTCACCCTCATTCTTTTCGAAAAATTATGGACCAAATTGCACACCATAGAGTGACGTCTTGAATTTTTTTTTTACAGTTTTGCCTATAATACGCCTAGATGGATGATTATGGCCGCCATAATCTGCTAGTAATGCGCGAGACGTACCTTCTACAGAATTATTATTTTTGATGCAAGTTTTCACAATTTTGACATGTTCAGCTATTGTTAAATGCAAACCCTATAAATAAACATACATATACAGTCTCGGTTTGGCGTATGTGATTCAAAGAAGGATATCAAATTCCGACGACGAATTGGATGAACCTATATTTCTCAGGAACTGTCTATGAATCTTCCATATTCAGCTTTATTCACAGATTCATGGAAATTCTTTTTAAAGTAGTGTTTGCACAGAGGCTTTCAATGAATATGGTTTTAATATTATTAATAAACTTACTTAGCAGTGGATAGTCGGTCTATGAAATTTTCGCAGCCTGGAATGGGTTAGTTGGGGTTTCAGGCTCTGCTTGTTGCCTACTTTTTTTTTCGATCAGAAGTTGCTGAGTATATGGTATTCACTTGTTGTTTTTGAAAGAATAACCTTGCAACTAGTTTGTAATACATTGAACTGAAAGAGGGAACTAAAATTCCCTGAACTATAAAATTCACCATAATTCGTCCATTTAGCAAATTCCCCGCTATAATGACATTTGAAACTGTAAACAAATTACTGATTGGGTTTTTTTTTTTTAAACTGTAGACCGACTTTGACCCAGAATACAATATAAAATTAAATGATGTTCTTTGTCATTTTTAATCAGTTCGCCTCACCAAGCGGCACAAAGCGGCAATTCCAGCTCAAAGTTCGAATTTCGAATGATAAGCATGGTGTAATTTTTTCAACAAATTCATAAGATTTTCTGAGGTTAAAGGTGCTACCGTCATCTATCTCATCTGTTGCAATATTTTCGCTAGTTGCGTCTTACAATTATCTGCTTAGTAAGTCTATGACTCAAGTGTATACTAACTTTTGGGGGGCTCGTCAAATAATACCGCACCTAAGGGTGTTTCTGCAGCCAGTAGATGATGCACATTTATAAATTGTTATCTGTGTTGCTACTTGCATTTTGTTTTATTCCCAGATAACTTTATATTGTGGAAAATTTTTCTTTTCGTCATTTATTCTCGTTCGACTGAAGTAGGACATTAAGTTCAGTTTTGAAACTCAGCCATATAATACGGGTATATGTACGCACGCACGAGTATATGTAGAACTGATAGTGTTAGTAGATGGGGTTACCAATCCAATTCGTGACTAGAATAAAATTAATCAAATTAATTCTTGAAATTAATAGTGAACGGTTGGTTAGTGTGAAGCCGAAGATACTATACTAGTTTCATTCATGCAATTGTAGTTGAATCTAGTTGGAGCTGCTGGTAAAAGACCCGTATCGTATCAGGCAATAATTGGTATAGGCAACGTGGTTTGTATACGAGAAAGGGAGCGCCGCCAATAAAGTCAAGAATTCCTTACACTGCCCACATAGTGATGTTGTTTTATGTATTGTTGTTTTTTTTTATCTTTGCAGTCAAACAACAATGCAACGTTTATCTGAAGTTGCAACACTTTAACATATTTGAATAATTTATAGGTACCTGTAATTGTGGCACGAGCATTTTAAGTTTTGTCAATCGAATATTTAATTAATCTCAGGGAGACGTGTACAGAATTATCTGTGAATGAATGTAGAATATAAATTAAAAGTCAATGGCCTAGTTTACTAGATCTACAAAAAAAATTCCATATAGGCGTTATCATAGGCTTCAGATTTCATTGGTTGAATAAAAAAGTTACTCTACACATATGTCTTTTGATTTTAGGTGCCATAAAGGCACCTTAGGTGTCAATCAGATATTTTAAAAATATCATGGAGGCTATTTGTCGAACATGTGAACTCACATTGGGTACTTATAGACGGACCGCTACCAATGTTCTCAAATATCTATGCAGAATCTTCTCATGTTATGTAGCGTCTTAATGTTTGAATTGACCAATAAATTTTAGAGCAGTTCAATTTAATGAATTGGTGAACAACAGTCATGCCGAATGAGATGAGTCCACCCATAAAAGTGAGCACAGATTATGCGGGTCCGGTGAAATCTTACCCCAATACACAGACTCATCAGCACCTACATATACAGGGTGCGCCATCTATGTCGGTATGTGAATATTGAATATCTTTAAAAAGACAACCAATTTTCATGCATGATGCTTGATATATATGAAGTATTTTTATGTAAATTGGTACTTTACCAATTTATTTGGACTAGTTTTTGAATACAACATCAATCAAGTGGCCGCCTTTATTGACCAAAGCAAAATGTGCCACTTTTGTTGCGTTTTCCATCACTTTTTCGAGCAAGTTGGGATGTATAGCAATGATTTCGACATGAATGTTTGCCATGAGCTCGTCAATGGTCTGAGGAGTGCTTGCGTACACTTTGCTTTTCAAATAACCTCACAAAAAGTAGTCCGGAGGTGTCAAATCTGGAGATCTTGGCGGCCAGTCAATGTCGCCATTTTTTGACAGCACACGTTCAGGGAATTATCATTCCTGCATTGTTTGATTTGCAGTGTGGCATGGCGTACCGTCTTTTTGAAACCAGTTGCCATCTAAACCTTTTTCACGCTTTTGTGGGCAGACATAATGAGCCAACATCCACCAATATAGATCCCCATCAACTGATGACTGTTTTGTCGCAAACGCCGACACAATCAATCATTTTTTGGTCATGCAATGGTGTTTCATGGGTCTCGTAGGTCATCAAAATTAGCTTCCAAAAATCAGGTTCATTGCCAACCGTTCGAGCGACTGTTTGGCCGTATTTTAAACGACGTCGACGGTCTGTCGGCAATATTCTTTAAGTCAATTGAACTTTTTACTGAAAGAAATGCAAATACCGCTTCAACCAGTTCATTGGAACGTCTTGGGCGTTGATGAAGGGCATCTCGATGATCTCCCGTGCTTAACAAAATTCGACCCCAAACGAGAAATAGTTTTGTCAGACGGTGCGTGCTTGCCACGATGGTTTTGGTATGGTATGGGCCATGGCCTAGCTTCTTGACACTCATTTGTGTTGCTCGTGTTGTCATTTTTGTCACATCTGAGCGGGGCCTACGGTTTATCGCCGAATCCGAACGGCACTCCTTAGAAGCTTTTTCATAGGCAATTTTACTTTCGGGAGTTTGCCATTGCCCGCCGAAAGAATAATGACGATTCGAAAAATTGTTGGCGATGCCCGGGATCAAACCACAGACCCTCTGCGTGATAGTCCAATGCTCTAACTATCGCGCCATCGCCATCCCCACCACCATTACCACTAATATTGCCAGAATATTAGCGTTTACGATTGTGTACGTGCACGTTTTCTGAAGATAATCTCGAACTGTATGGGTTACAATAAATAAAGAAATATTGCATCCTCCTGTGGAAGACTCGCCGCATAAGTTCACATTCTTAAGTCCAGAGGTATCCCTCCCATATGTTCCATTATATTCTCCACCATATTAAGGTTTTGGGGCTGATTTTATGCTTCAAGATATCGAATTTAGCGAAAGCATACATATTTCATGACTATAACTACAATGCCTGAGGTGTACATAAAGTCCTTCTTCCTTAAAAACCGAAGTTCTGATACTGGTTCCTACAATGTCCAGCGCCTGAAAAGATATTTTGGTTCATAAAAAAAAAATTATTTCAATGTGTTAGAGATTTTACTATTCTCCTCAACTTGACAAATAAACGTAGGGACTGACTCTAGTAAGAGCATTTCTTCTGCTACCAACTAAGTAATTATGTATAATACATGCGCGGTTTTGTTGAAGTTTAATGTATTTGTAAAATTTTTTCTCTACTTGGTTAAGGTCTCATGCCCCAGAAGTCAGAGTGAATTTAGATTAAGAACATAATATGCTACGGTCTTAAATTGAGCTTGGTGGGGACCATGTTTTAACAGTAGACTTTTCGTCCCTGTCAATCCAACTTTCTATTGAAAACGAAAGTTTATGGAAAATATGCATTTACAGTGAATTAAAGCATGCAGTTATAACATTTATTGCGGCTCAAGATTGTGACGTCTAAAATTTGTACAACAATTTAAAAAAAGTGTGTTTGATTGTTTCCTATAGTATATCCGTCTCATAGGTAGTTTTCTTTAAATATTGATTGACTGTGTATCCAGAATTTCGAAATAGCTATTTTTAATTTATAAAATTTGAAAACGAAATGTTCGTGTTGTTAGAGGAAGCAATTTTATTGGCAATGTCCAATGAAATTTCCACCTTAAGTTTGTTTTCTCTGACATTGTCGGTTTTTACTGTTATTTCTATATTTAACCATACAAAGCCCCAAGAATAGAATATAAATCCGACGCAGTTTATCTGAACAATTCCCAATTAAAAATATTTTTCTTCCGGATGACCTAGGCGTGACTTTTCTCTCTCCTCAAAATAACGTACATAAATCACGGTTTCTATCCGAAAAAGTAAAACACGATTCTAGAACCGTTTTTGTAATTAATTTTACAAAAACATTCAACAACAACAATAACAACTTTGTTTACAAGCTTGGTTTCCTAGAAAACCCAAGGTCCCTCGTCCAGCCACCTAGTCATACAACAGTCGTACTTGAAGAGTTGTATATCTGGCGAAGAAGTGGGAGGTTCGCATCGAATTAGAAGTTTCCAATCTTGATTTTTGAATAAAATTTGAATAAATTAATCCACACTGCCATAAACAATAACACGTTTATACATATTTTGTCTCTATGCACGGGTAGACTACGGGTATAGAGACCGGTCAAATATATTCACGTAAATGGAACCTCTAAAAATGTTGTATTGTAAATATTACACACGTGAGTGATGCAATCACGTTAATTCTGGTATTTCTTATTTGTTTATATGTTTTATCTTTTTTTTTTTTATAGAATAGAAGTGGATTTACTTATAATATCTGTACTTATTGTGAATAGTTAGGAGTGTAAGGTTTGTTATCTAAATGAAGTGCTATATTGTGAAAAGTTTATGAATTATATGATATCTATCAACTAATGGATATGTCAAGTACAAAATACCTTTAAATTGACAAAGAGTATCGCTGTAGCTAGACATCTACTTCCTCGAATGCCAATAAATTTTGTGAAAATGCAGTCGGATTGTTTCATTTTAATGACTCTAATCGGTCGTGATTGGAATGCCATTGATTGGTGGGTTTGTAAATATTATTCACCTCTCGAGTCATAAAATTTGTATCTCCAACTTTAGTATGGCGAGGTTTTATGGTAAAATGAAGGTTTGAACAGTTTTGAGTGTTTCCTTGAGCTTTTGCTTATTTCCAATGATTTTATGTGAAATTTGTTGTTTTTATTTTTATTTTGAATTACTATATGATTAAAAGATTCAATCAAAGTACAGTCTCATAAAAGAAAAAATTCAGGTATTCCACAGGAGTACATATATCGTCCCCTACTATTCAAAGATAAAACTAACCTACTTATCGAAAATATATTACGTATGTATTTCTACTTCTGTAAGATTTATTCCAAATCTGCATAATAAATTGAACAAATCATGATCCACACACTACCATTAAGCATAGCTTTATCGTATCTCTAGATCTGCAATTCCATTGGAATTTTTTTAATAGCAGTTATTTATAGGTAGTTAAAACCATTATATTGATAGTCTAACAAAATTGTTCATAGTAATAAACGTTAATGCAAATGGTCTTTTGACTTCTAAAATTTAAAAGCCGGTTTTGTAGAATGTATGCTGGTTAAGAAATTAATACATACAAGTTATTGTGTTCACAACTAGAAATAGTCAGCTGGTTCAGCTCATACTTGTTGGACTAAATGAGATTATTATTATTTTCTTTTTAAATTTAAGCGTTAAGCTATTTTAATCTTATTCTTGGTTGCTGATGCATATTTTATGTCTATCAGCTATGAAATTATATATAAAAAAAAAACAAATCCTCAATATGTCTTGAGATAATGCAACTGGCTGAAGGTTAAGCTTTTGGACTTGCGCCCGAATAATATTATTTAAAAAAAATTCTTAAAGATTGGACATGGTTCAAGCGGGAATTCATACTCCTATCAATGGGTTTTTGCTGTTTATTGGTTCTTTTTTTGATATCTGACTGAAAATAATCTAATCAAGTTGATGCAAGATGGTTTTGGGACATTAAGAGCTCAATTATAGGCTTAAAGAAAAAAGAAAAAAATAATACCAATAATAATGATAGTTTAATAATGGTAATGGCTCTGAACTGACATAAACGTGTTTGGTAGCAATTCTATTGAGTCAAAAAATTGAAAAAAAAGTTATTTAAAAAAAAAGTTAACTGTCAAGCAAATTTCCGAGAGCTTTTTGGTTGCTGTCATTAACAGATGAATCTATGAAACTGAGTAAGTACAGTTCTCGTCTCTTAGTATTTTGGAATAAATCCGTGTCCTTGTTCAGCTCAGTCTCAATAGCCCTCCTCACACTTGTGTTAGTATTTATGAAGGGTTTTCCTTTACAAAGACTCCGGTACTTCATGTCGTTTAAAACTCGGTACCGAAGAGTAGAATGGTTATGGTCTTTGTTTTTTTAGTTCATCGTCTTACCCTTTCAGTTTAGAGGTTTGAAAGCTTATTTGCTCTCCACGCCAACTGCATCAGTTTCTCAAAAGCTGTCATTGCAACCAGGCTTACGATTTAATCACTCGGTGCTTTTTTGGTTTAAATAAATAAATAAATTGATCGCGTGAAAGCCCGAGATAAACATATTCCGCAAATGGCATTCTAAAGCCAACATTTTTTTGAAGTCGTTCTAGGGGTTTGTCATAGGTTGCGTCGAGATCACACCTAAGGCACTCATACATCTTTCATCCTTTAATAATGTGACCGCCCGCCTGCCAAAGTAACCCAATATATAAAGGGTTTTCCAATAAGGACATGACAACTTTTTTTTAAAATAAACGCAAACCATTTGAGATATTTTAAAAACTATATTATCGGCTTGAAGTACAATCAAAACATTTATGAATGGAACTCGACTTCGTTTATATGGCCACCGCGGGCACGTTTGCAGCGGTCGATTCGTTGTACCTAATTTTCAACGACTCGTCCGAAACGGCCGCGTTTAATGTTGGCTCTGAGCTCTTTCAACGTTAATCGTTGGTTAACAATCGGCTTGTTAGCATAAGCCAATGACTTTACGTGGCCACACAGAATTTGCTTATTGACGAGCCCATTGAGCCAAAAATGAGCTTCGTCACTGAAGATGATTTTGCGATAAAATTCACCATCTTGGTGCATCTTTTTCAGAACCCAATCGGAAAACATACGTCGCTTCAAATGGTCCATCGGCTCCAATTCCTGAGCCAGCTTGATCTTGTATGGGTGTAAACCAAGATCCTTACGCAAAATAGGCCATAATGTGGTCTGAGCGATGCCCAATTCTGAAAGGCAGCGATATTTTCGACACTCCGACCAACCCGTTGTCTCACTGACACGGCAACATCACACAACGAATATGTAGACTCAAAATTTTGCACTAAGCTTGTTTTTACCTATCTACTAGGGTGAGAATTACGACCTAAAATTGGAATTACCGCACTTGCAGTCACCGACTCTGAATTTCGGTAGAAAATTTTTAAAATTTGCAGACGTTGCTCGTTCGTGTACATGATGAAAATGTTGAGTTTACTGAATAAATTGACAGTGACAGTTTGATGATTAGTGAAAGAGTGCGTTCAGAAATTAAAGTCAAAGTTATCAAATCTCTATTGGAAAACAGCTGAAACCGGCCAGCTTGTTATTTTTTATCGTCTTAATTACTAAACAAACTTTTTCGCAGTTAGATGAAACACAATTTCACACTATTATTAAACAGAACTAAATTTTGTTCATGCTCTATTATTCTCTGAATCTCATATCCGTAAAGTAGCCACGAACTGGTGTTTAAATACATCTCGGAATCGTGGTGTATCGGTGGGTTAATTTACTCTCTCCTTTGCCTAGCTTGATGGTTCCACTGGTTTTTTAAATTTTATCTTCCTGATTCTGATTGTATTCCTTCACCTTTTGACGTCTGAAACGTTAAGATTTGTAGTTTGTCTATGGTGTAGTATGATAGTATTTTCGTTAGATTGTTGGATAGAGATGTGAGAATTGGTTTAGTTCGGTTGCTACTCAGATTTCGAAGTCTAAAGCATTCGATACTCTGCGACTTAATTCGATGGAAATTTTGCATTCAAAAACGATTATCATTGTTCATATTTAATAATTTTGGTTTGAGAATAACCAAGTTCGTATACTGAAACGGAGGTTAAGCACAAGATCAAATTTATTGGGCTCCTCGTTTGCAATACTTTTACATTGCCAAATGATTTTTGTAAGTTTTATTAAAATTAACTAGAGTCTTTGGGGACAGGTTCATAAAGAAATGTCAACTGTTTGAATTTATTGCCAACTGTATACTACAAGTACCTTACAAGAAGCTCAATATCAGTGTCAAGTTGACATTTATATAAACGTGACTTGATTAACTAAAAAAAATTGAATAACATATTATTGCATAACTGCTTCGTATTTGTTGAAATTTTCTCATTATGACATAATTTAAATTGATTTAATTGTAATTGCTTTTTCACTTAAACTTTACAATTTGAATAGACAGTCCTTAAGTTGAAGTTCAAAAAGATTTCTATCTCAACAATTGTCATTAAGAAGTGTCATTTAATTTCCATATAAAAAGGCGAACTGTCTTTTTAAAGACTTTGTACTCTTTAATGATGTTTCCAGCTCGAAATTGCCTATGTACGTCAGTGATCTGCGGGCATTCTTATCATGTTGTTTTTTTTTATTTATTTAAACAACAAAGATTCCTTTTTAGTACTCGTGCATTAAAATGGATTTAACGCAGTGACATCATATAATAATATAGAAAAATATACAAACAACTTCTAATCGCTTAATGACAGTGTATAATTGCCATTTGCTACTGCAAACGATTTATTAAGTTATAGCTTGGCGCTTCTTTAGAAGAAAAATATTTGACCACAACTAACGTAAAATATGCATAGTTTTTGGTTAGAAAAGTTCTACTAATCAGTTATGTAAACATACGTACCCCAAAATTCATTACGTACTTAAAAGTCAAATCTAAGGTACTATTTAAACTTCAAATTAACTATTGAGTACTTAAAACGATTTCAAAGTAACATGAAAATGTGTTTGGTACATAACCGATTAACTAATTTGATTATTATAGTATTTAACAATCATTAGTATACTTCGTATAGATATTTTGGAATTTTTATTTTTTTGATAACAAATGTTGTCTAGCGTCTGAGCCGATAAATAACGACGTTGACGGTGACGGCCATGTGTCGTTTGCACATAACTATAAGCAAACAACTTAAAACTATAAAAGTTGTTTGTTTCGATTTAAAAGTTGGTTCAAAAGAGTTTTTTTTTTTTTCAATGCTGAGCCAGGCGTAATTTAGTCTTCTAGGGGAAGTACATTAGACTTGTTGATTTCCTCATATCGATTTGAATAAACGAAATCGGGTCGCTGTGAGAGTAAACATTTGATATAAACTGACACAAGTCGGTATGTGCACAAGCATTTACCTTAGCACTTGTTTTTTGGGTGTTTGGTTTCAGTTATTTTATTGGCGTTTTTTCTTCTGAATTTATATGATTCAGTCTTGAAATAAAACCTGTTTCTGTTTGTGTTAGGACTTTTTCTTAAGTGGAATCACTTCATTTCCTCAAAAAGGATTGATCTCATGTGATTAGTGTAAAAAATCTACCACGGGTTAATTATAGGGTTCCCCCCTGTTTAAAACCATGACTTTCACTTTTAATGACCTTGGATTAATGTTTCATTCGAGTTTTTGCGCTGTAATTTTAAAGTACAACATAAACAAGCGTGACTCACTGAGCAATGTCTTTCAAATACTAAAAACAAATACTAAGTACCTATAAGCTCAGCCTTCGTTGAAAAGTTTCCGTAAAGGATTTCACTAGACATTTTTTTTTCAAAATTAACTCGTATATAATACTCGTATATGTAACACTTGAAAATTGTGATGTAACCCATAAATTTAAGTGGAGTAATTTGGGTAGATTATTTTAGATTTTGGTATTTCTTGACAAAATGTTCTAGAGGCTTATCATTCATAATGATAGTTACTGTTGGTTGTCACACACAGTTTTTAGAATTTCGCATTGTTTATAGAAAAATTAAATAGCTCTCAAAAGGGCAATTTACTCACAATGTAAGTAACTTTGAGTCAAAGTTCTATACTAAATGTTTTGATAAAGAGAACTGATAAATGTTATGGGTGAAAAAATCGCTTTACTTCAATTTTCAGTTACAATGACAAGTAATCGTTAAGATTAAATTATAACCCTGAGTTCAATCAGCAAATCATTTTAGTCCCATTCTTAAATAGTTGCCCTCACATGTTCTGAAGTTTTTGCAACGATCACCTATGAAGGACATCATTTTTTCTATTAAAAAAGTTCCTTGATTAAAAATCCCCTTTTCTGCGATCCATATCCACGGTGATATTGACACAGTAATTTTTCTTAGAATTAAAGTAGCACTTCTCCGTCACAAAGCCCGTAAAATATTCAAAACTAAATCTCCTAAGACATTAAAATACGAGTACATGGATATTGGACACCACTTTCGTGACCAACTTTCACATCGTATTCTTGGACGGCATTTTAACAATCGCGTATTATGTTGAAAACGATTCAGACTTAATGTTTTTTTTGATCCTACACGCGACTTCGAAATGCAGTTCTTTTCCAAATTGGACTCTTCAAATCAGCATACTATAGGTATACAAATGGGTCAACTCGTAATTTTTGAAAAACGTTTAAAAAACTTGCTATCGGTAGAGCCAGCTCAGAGTCCCAGGGGACATTGACGTCGTTAAATACCAATTTCTTTATCTAGCTACAACAGTCAATTTGTAGCCCTAGACATCTGTTCATACACTGAGTTCGGATTTTATATTACACGCCACAGGTGTTGTTAGCATCGATTCAAGGTTTATTTAGCTATTACTGCCCCATGTTCTTACCACTTTTTTTAAAAGTATTATAACTACTTAAACAAGTAATTTCCAAACAATTTCAAGGTTATCTTACGGATCTTGTTTTCCGTCCAAAGCACAGCTACAAAACTGATCTGCTTTCTGAAGTAGATGATATAGGTCAGAGTACCTCAGGGATCAATCCTTTGACCTATAGTCTTTTCCCTCTAGATTAATTAGCTTCCCGCTCTAGTTCATCATACACTCGTCATCAGAAGCTTGTTTAACAATTTTAATGAGGCTGGGGCAAAAATTATTAAGGAGTTATCAGTTATACTCGACTGGTCAATAAGTAACTTTCTTTGTCTCAACTCGGAAAGATCCAAGGTAACTGCCATCCACAAGAAAAGCCCTGACCTATCTGTCTGCCCCGACCCTTATATCTCTAGTGCGCTCTATGGCGCAAAGGCATAAGTAATATCGAAAATGGATGAGGGTGATCTTGGGTGCTTTAAGAGGAAAATTCTTCGAGTGATTTTCGGTCCTGTCTGCATTGATGGTGAGTTGATAGAATGTACACTGTACAGCAGCATCGTACTTGCAAGAAGAGTTAAGATCCAACGACTGAGATAGAAGGGGATCTTAGCCAATTTAGCGTGCAAAACTGGAGACAGCTAGAAAAATACCGAGATGGTTGGAGACACCTGTTGACTGAGGAAAAGATTCACCACGGAACTAAGCGCCACCTAAAGTAAGTAATTATCTGTCGGGCTACTTCATACACATGGTCCATACAGTTTAGGACTCACATTTAATAGTGCGCTCAAATGTAAAAAACACATTAGAGCTTAATGTTGGCACTTTTTATAGAGGGCTATGAGCACTTTGGGCTACCCAGGGATTCACACCAATGCTGTCTAAAATACTGCTGTCCTAAGTATTAGATTAACTAGTAACGCAATACATATTTTGAATGATAAGATAATTAACACTTAAGGTACTTCACGATGCCTTATCGTTTTCCATATACATATTGACGGGTAAGACTTATCCAAACTTTGTCTACTTTTTTGTCAGATCGATAAGGTTGACATAAAGTTTGATTCATATGTTGTCATATATCCCAAAAAGTCTGATGCAGGTTTATACCTAGTCAAGTCATCAATACTGGTACACGGAAAAATCAGCGCCAAATGAAAACAAATTAATATTTAAACACAGTTTTTGTTTGTTTTTATTGGGTTATTCAATGGCTACAAACCTTAGAACAACTTATTCGAAATGACTTCCATTTGCCTTCCAGCACGACTTAAGACGATGTGGCCACTCATCGATTGCGAGACGTACTTCATGCATCGGGAAATTGTCCACTGCACGGACAAGGGCTAGCTTCAAAGACTCAATATTTGAGTGTCGAGCAGAGCAATACGGACTAAAACTTGTAATCCAACGGGTTGAGGTCTGGACTATCAGCTGACCAATCATCCGTTGATATGAAGTCCGGAATGTTGTTTTTGAGCCACAGTTGAGTCGTTTTTGCTTTGTGAGCTGGAGCAGAGTCTTGCTGGAAAGTCCATGGTTTGTTGTTGAATATTGATTGGTTGAGAGACTTCAAAAGGAGTTCCAAGACGGTCGATTGATATACTTTGGCCGATGTTTTCACTCCTTTCTCGCAAAAATGGAGCTTGGTAACGCTATTGCGTAGCACACTCCCCACCATACCATTACAGACGCGGGATGGTGGCCTCTTTGAACCCTCGGGATGAGTCGGGATGCTTCTCTGGATGACCGAGCATACACACGATCGTTCTGCTTATTGAACAATTCTTCTACGGTAAAGATCAGTAAACAAAATTTGTCGGTGTTTGTCGCATACCGGCTGAGTAATGCTTTCGATTTTCGCTTGCGTTTTTCCTTTAATACAGCCGTGAGCAGGTGTCCAGTGTGTTGCTTGTACGCGCTGAATCCTAAATCTTCTTTGATAATGTGAGACATGGATTTTTGCGAAATTTGCATTTCCCGCGACAAGATTTTCTGTTTTCGCAGCGGTTTTCGGTCGATTCGTTTCTTCACGGCTTTGATCGCTTTCGGAGTTCTCACAGTGCGCGGACGGCCGGGTCTTTGACGGTCTCGTACTCCACCAGTATCCTCAAACAACTTCAAGTAAGCCAACTACAACAATACGATTTTCGATGTCGCCCCATTTCATGATTGTAAGCAATTCAAAACTTTTTACTTCACAATGAAGCATAAATATCAACTGTCAAATCGCAATCAATATGAAATGGATGCGCCCAGTGTTGCATTCGTAATGAGTGAGTTCAGTTGTGTACCAGTATTTATGACTTGACTAGGTATATATATTTCCCTGTTGACCGTCTTGAACTCCCTTGGTTATTTTCTTCCCATTAAACATTAGCATCGCCAATTGGTAGTTGTTATTGTTTTTTTTCATGTCGTTTTTATCTTTAGATACACGGTGGACCAAAACAGCTCTCCGCTTACCAATCATCAGATCGTCTCTTATCATTTTATTGGGCAAAGGCTCGTGCCATTTAAGTACAAGATTACCGGTTTTTCGGCAAGTCCTCGCTTAATTTCATTTATTCCTTCACTTTCTGCTGTGTTAAGTTGCCTGTTGAAATATTCTTTTCATTTATTTTTTTGGTGTATTTCCAAGCATGAATGTTGTCCCACTTGTAAATCTGCGTACTTTACAATACTTCGAGTAGATAGTATCTAGCACTGATGGCCTGGCATATTTCAGTCAAACAATCTCATATACGAGTATACTATACATATATGTACTTTAATTTCACACAAGAATTAGCTTCACTAATGCAAGGGTCAATGCTGAGTTTAATAGACATTAAAATTACTATCTGTGAAACATTCACAGGATCATTAACAAAACAAGTGAGATCTGTTCTTTGATGGGTGGTACTTGTACGAAGAGAAATATCGTCAATGATTGCCAACTATAGGAGGATTGAATTTTTATACGTACTCAACTAGGTCGCATTTGATAAGCTCGACTAAACCTTAAAAGTAACTCTCGTACTTGAAGTACATGTGTAGATAATCCATTTTAAATTATTATTTTTGCTTAGTTGATTTTATAAATCTACTTAAATTGTCAGTAAATCTGCAACTCATTAAAAGCTACTCAAATTAAAACATTTATGTGTACCCATTTATCAACATTTGCAATAATCCATTTGTATAAGCATCTTATTCGACGTACTAATAGTTCTAATAATGATAGCGCATGACCTTAAAAAGATCGCTCGCCTATTTGCCTGCAAATTAGCATAGTCAGTTGACTCGGATTTGAATATGAATGGCTGTTCTTGTAGTATTGAAGTGTTATTTGACAAGTAGGGGGATAAATGACACGCTTCGTTGAGTTGCGGGTTCTACTCATATGTAGTATAACAATGTTGACCATGAGTTACACTTTTAACGAGAATAATAGTAAAAAACAAAATACGACGATTAAAAAGTATATGTTTATTATAATTCCAGTGTAATGTCTGGGTTTGTTTGTTTTGTTACACATTTTCATACGAAATACATTTCGGGTGCTGTCAGAAGTGTAATTATAGAAACACTTGTGTATGTCAGTAAATCACCGCAAAGTAGTAATCAAATTACGAAAACAAACCACTTGACATACTTTGCTATGCAAAAACTAACAGATTGCGATATTTTTGATCCAATCATTTGCAAGGCTATATCATTAACCACGAGTGAATTTATTTCCTCTGTATCGATTATAATTAAACCAGAAGTCCATATATGACATACGAGTCATATAAACTAATAATTTGTGAAATACTCGTATACGCGCTTAAACACTGACCAAGATGACTGATGAAATTGTCGAATTCATATACATTACAATTACAGGACACTGTTGACAGTTCTAATTGCCATGTATCCTCAATGTTGTTTTAGATAAATACTGTGGCGGGAGTCTGTCATTTGTATACTATCCAATTTATAAGAGATACATGAAGTTGTATGAATTTGCAATTCGATATAATTCTTCGAATTGATAGTTTCTACCATGCAAGTCGCGACAAACAATCCTAATTGACTTGGAAATTGTCAAGCTGAGTCTTTAGACAATTTATCGTGAAATTCTATACAATTAAGAACCTACTCATACTCGTAGTATAATTGCAAACTCATTATGCATGGTCTTATTTTTGTCCCTTACTGCCGGGTGTAAGTTTGCTTTTCACATTGAAGAAATTGAAAGATTCAATTAGAAGTGGAGACGCAATGACGTGCATGTCATATTTAAGTAAGGCATATTCCAGTCGCGCCTTTCAGATGCCATTGACCGAGATCACTTCGTTCAGCGCCGTCGATTGTATATAAATTAATGATGAAAAGAAAAAAAATATATACTCGTAATCCGTTGATTATAATGATAATTATATAAAAATTGAAAGGAAAATAATGTCCTAAGCAATTAATGTTACGAGTATTGCGGATAAATCTTATGCATATTTTCAAAAGTTCAATTGGAATGAGTGCACTTAGAATTAGGACATTCCGCTTAAGATTAAAATATTTTTGCCCAATGATTATAAAGTTTACATTAGTAACTGACAGACAAGGGAACTCGATTCCGTAACGAGCTATAATAATATTTGCCGTAAGTCGAAATGGCAGTGATTGGATTTATGAGCCTAAAGACCCACATACGAGTATAGTACTAAATTTGCGCATTATGATGCTGTTTTTTTATTCGTTCAACTCTTGTGCACCTGTACAATTAGTGGATAAGAAGATTGTCAAAAACTAATACGATACATTAGTTAATTTCACGATGGTTGTTTATTTAATAGATTTAATAAGACTATTAACTGGTTTCACAATAAATCGGTAAAAAATTGAAACTTGTACGGCCGGTTTATCTGAGAAAATACATTCTGCAATTCATTTTTGAACACAACTTCGGGGATATACCCACCACGGCTGGATCTAATGAATCTTTTCTGAAAGATTAATAATGTTTGTTTCCATTGTCATAGTCAGTATAGACAACGAAGATAATCAATAGGCGTCAAATCACAAGATCTTGGAGGTCAAATTAAAGATTCATTACGCGAAATTATATATTCATTCATCGAATGTTTCCTTCAATAAGTTGATGGTTTCGTTTGCTGTATGGTGGGTAGTGCCATCCTGCTGGAACGACATTTCTTCCACATTTATGTCATTTAATCGGGGAATGAAAAAGTTATGAATTAAAGCGAATAATACTGATCCTAACATGCTGATTAGTTTCACACCAAATTGTGCATTTTTCAGAATGTAACATATGGATTATCTTCGCTTACCTTGACATTGAGTCAAAAATAAGTCTCATCGGCGAACACAATTTTTCAATGCCAATTAATTTTGGGCCCATTCACCGAAATTTCCACGGATTCGATGGTCATTCTTGCACGAACTGGATCTTGTAAACCTATAAACCAAGATCTTTGCGTTTAATTTTCTATAAAGTGGATGGACAAAAACAATGTTGTTGTGAACGACGTTGAATCGGTAAATTGATTCTTCTCCAACACTCTCCTGAACGGATGCAATTTTTTCTTCAGTACGCACACTTCTCAAGTACTTCGGTGCCACTGCGTCTTCAAAAGATTATGTGCGAAAACGGTCAACAATAAGGTGAATAGTGGTCTCAGATTGTCGGTATGGTAAGCACTCACACCCAGCCATCTCAGTCGTCACCCTCGGCTAGGTCGATGTCACTGTACATTCCGTACAATTCGTCGTTGTATTTCCTCCTCTACTCACCGTCAATGTAGACGGGACCGAATTCACTCGAAGAATTTTCCTCTCAAAGCAGTCAAGAGCACTTTCATCCATGTCATTAGATAACGCCATGTCAGGCGTTTAGACAATACGGCGAATAAGATCTTGTACGCGATGTTGAGACGACTGATGCCCCTGTAGTTGGCGCAGTTGAGAGGGTCTTGTTTCTTGAAGAGATCTTTCTGATAGTCGATTATGCCTTTTTTATACGGTGCACCATAATTTTAGAACCAAATTTGAAAATTCACGATAAAATTGAACTACTGAATGAAAATGACACTAACAGTTTGCAATCTGACATTTGGTTTGACAGATATAAATGCTTGAAGTTTGTATTGCCATTTGTCAAATCTGTTAAAATTAACTGATTCGTTTACAAGTTTTGTAGGAATTGTGTCAATAGAGAAATTGTCAAGTGGATTGATAACATTGAAATGATTTTTAATGACAGCTGTCATTTTTTATTTAAGCTTTTCAATAAAATAATTCAAAGGCATACGATAAATACAGGTGCATCATATGTGCGATATCAATTATGCTTTTGAGTAGGTACAATGACTTTAAGTGCTGTTCACGCTCAACTCTGTTCCTTTTACGATTACTTACATTTTAAAGTATTGGTTTGTCATATAGATAAACACTTAATTGTTTTAACCTGCATTTATGATCTCCACATTATTTTTCATTTGAACAATCGTCTATATATGTTCATTATGTCAAACTAAAGAAAACAACAACAACTTGGTACTCATGTGACTTAATCCACATTCAAAATTTAAAGTTAAAAGTTCTGTTTGTTTTCATTGTTTGTCACGAAATTTGTTTAAATAAAACTGATGCTGTCAACTATGGTAACGAAAGCGTTTTAAAATTTATTTGTCACTAAACCAGTCGAAATCCCAAAATAAACAAAATCAAATTAGTTTTCTTTTCATTCTGTTTTTTTTTTTTTTTAATATTAAATTTTAAACATTTCGAAATAACTGTGCACCCCCACAAATATGGCAACGAACAACGCGTGCTATTTTCGTTTTTCTAGTGACGTATGTATTTTCCGTTTTATGTGAATCTGAATAAAAACATAAAAACAACAAAAATCTGTGGAGGTGCGGTCTGAAAATATTAAATCATATAGATACACACTCGTAGAAATACCTGATAATACGCAATAGATTTTTGGCAAGATTTCAAAAACGAAAAAAAAATGTTTTAGCGTAAGGAAAACACGAGTTATCTTTTACTAGATTGGTGCTATTTTTGTACAGGAAATATTTCGCGACATCATATGGTTTGTTCCAATTTTTAAGGTCACTGTCAGAAACAGTGGGTAATAAAATAATATGCTTTAAACGAGGCTTTGTTTTTAGGGATCGCGCGTGCTTTTTAGTTGTAATCAAAATGATGATGAAATAATTGACTGAGTTTGCGATATGGTGACGTTTTTTTGAATTAGGTGGCGGAATCGCAGGATAATATTTATATGATATGTTATTTGTAAAGTACGTAAACAACTTGAAAACGAGTTTTTGGTTCGACATACTGATGTTGCTAACCTGAACATTTTTTTTTTCGAATTCGCTAAGAGATCCGTGAATTTTGATAATTGATAGGGTCCAGTTTAATACTTCGAATTGGGTCTCTGACATCGAAAAATGCTGTAAGTGACATTTTAGTGTTGACAGTTAAAAAAAACTTGTTTCAAATATATAGGAAGTAGGTTCAATCTATGTATATAAGTCTGCAAAGTTGTTTAGTTTCACATAAAACAAAAATTGACAAATGACAGTTTATGTCAATGTCACTATAAAATATATTTTTCTAAATAGAAATGTCATAATTAAGCAGTGTTTTTTTTTGTTTTTTGTACAGATTTTCTATCATGTCGTCAAGTACTGAATATCATGACAATGTTGGGCTTCATGCTGAACTATGCCCTGCGAGTGAATTTAACTATTGCCATTGTGGCAATGGTCAAGCAGAATACCACCGATATACCTGTTCTCAATGGAAACAGTACAAATGTGTCAAACTCCACAACATCAGCGCCAGATGTTCCGATTGTAGCTGAGGGTGAAAAATTCGCATGGGATTCCTATCAACAGAATTTCGTTTTGGGCAGTTTCTTCTGGGGTTATATCCTAACAGAACTGCCAGGTGGACGACTAGCTGAATTGATTGGAGGCCGAAGAGTATTTGGTCATTCTATGCTTTGGGCAAGTTTATTAACCCTACTAACACCAGCAGCTGCACATTTAGATTATGTTGCTTTGATTGTTGTTCGAGTAGTTCTCGGTTTTATGTTGGGTAAGTTAAAAAAAAAAAACCATTGCATTTTTGAAAGATGTTTTAAATGTCATTTATCTTGAAGGTGCATCATGGCCTGCGATTCATCCAGTTGCAGCTGTATGGATTCCACCACTAGATCGTTCGAAATTCATGTCGAATATGATGGGTAAAGTCTAATACTTTTATATTTTGAAATTCCTAATCTACAATATATTGTTTTGTTTGGTTTTTTTTTCTAAAATAAAGCTTCATCTCTTGGTGCTGCAATAACTATGCCAATTTGCGGATTCTTCATTTCTTCCTATGGCTGGGCAAGTGTATTCTATCTGACCGGTACGTACAAATTGTTTATTAAAATTGCAAAATTATAAGGTGATTGTGGCTATTTGTTTGAATGTTTTGTTTTTTTTTTGTAAACAATCTCCGACCAGTCATGACGATGTAATCATTTAAATTAAAATGTGTGGTCTGAAGTGGGAGGTTATTCGACTTTGGGTTCATGATTAACGATAGAAATAGATGAAACTGAAAACGAAAACAAAGAAAAAATCATGAATGGGATGCTGTTAGGTATTGCCTTAGTGTTTTTTTCTCAATATATTGTACATACTCGTATATATGTACATAATTGTATGCAAAATAATTTTATAAAATGTTCAATTTGATAGGGAATAAGAAAAAATAAATACTTTTTCGTTAAATGGGGCCTGTCGACTGACGTCAGACATTAACTCAATCATTTGTTTCGATTATAATATGACACAAATGTAATCTGAAATTATTTGACTTATACCATATATGTCGACAATATCGAAGCAGATCAATGAACTTTTGGCGGATTTTTAATTGTTAGGCATCGGTGTTGTTATTTGTTTTTTCCCGTCCGATGACTGTACTTAGCAAATATGTACTCGAAAAAAGAACAGTTTTACGAGTACGTACATTCAGTCTGAATCATTCAATTTAACAGTATTTAATCTCGCAAATAAGAATGACCCATTTAATATGTTAATTTCGTTAATTAGCGTATCCCTCGTTTAAAAATTCAGTTACATGACCATAAAGCATTATCTTTACACGATTTATCTATAATAAAAAAAAATATTTGAAAAACTGTTCATTAAACTCCTCTGGGTGTGACATATCCATCTCATAGCATTTTTTTACCCCAGAAACGCAACATTTAGTTTGTCACATCAAGCTTTCTGACACCTGCGACCGTAGATCCGTTTCGAACCAGGAAATGGAACGTTGTTCTTTATACGTTCCATATGGCAATATACGAGTACATGCTTGTAACATTCAAAGAAGTATTTGTCTTCGAAAGACTCCAGTAGAAAGTCTGCTATTTAGCGTTTAGGTTTTACTTTGTCGAGGCTTTTAGCCGAGGTGAATTTGGCAGTGACCAGAAAATAATCAGAACTAACATTTATAATTGTTTAAAATGGATATTTGAATCACATCCGAAGCACGTGTTTTGGTAATTGCATCTTTTTATGACATATTACGGTATTTTATAAAGTTACAAATTTTACCAACCAGAAGCTGTTTTAACAATGAAGTCCCTGGGTACGATTTTGGCCAGATACTTCGGATAGGCTCTAAGTAAGACGTCGTAAAAATGTCCCTTTATATTTATCTTTGTATTTTCAGACCCTTTTTCGTTATTGGTCGGTTAAGATGACCTTTGTCTTTCTGACCTATTTGTTGGGCTATTTTAAGTTTCGCAAGCTTATTTGTATCGAACAATTCTTCGTCTGTGAAACATGTTTTCAATTTTTATTGTACAGAGAATGGTATTGGATTTTCCTCTACTGATGAAGGAACTTGATTTGGTATGCAACCTAACCCTCGACATTTTAAGTCTCATACGAGTATTGTACCTATACATCTTTAAAGTACTTAATCGACTGCTTTCAAGTTCAGTTTATTAGTATTATCTTTACAATTAACTTGTTTAATTAAATTTGATTCCATTTAGTTCTGAATAATTATATCGATTTAGGGAGTTCCCCCGTGTGATGGGCTAAACAATTTTCTTTTTTTTTTACTTAAATTGATTCCTTAATATGTGTAGAATATGCTGGTAAGTAATTTTTTTTTTTTAATTTGAGGTCGTTACAAAGATACAGCAAAAAGAAGGAGAAGATGTTCGGAGCGCTGAGTTGAGTACTTGAAACTTCACACGTGTTTCTCTCAAAATTGTGTTTTTCAAATTTTCCTCCCTCCCTCAAGTCTCGAGAACGGTTTGACCGATTCATTTGAAATTTATAGGGTATACTCAACACATGTAGACGCACAGAGTGAACTAGAATCGAAAACTTAAAAAAATCATGAAATTTGAGGTTGTTGTTTCAAAAGTCTGCTAAAAACCCAATTTTTAATACGAGGGCGGGTCAATAAGTCCGTGACTTTTGGATTAAAACACAGATTTTTTGATAAAAAAATAATTTTATTTTTCAGCGTAGTCTCCCTTGAGCTCTATACACTTTGTCCAACGCTTCTCCAATTTTGTTATCCCTTCCAAAAAAATGATTTGTCGAAGTCCTCAAAATAGGCCTTTGTTTGCGAGATGACTTCATCATTGGAGTCAAATCTTTTTCCACCAAGCCATTTCTTCAGGTTTGGGAACAAGAAGTAGTCGCTCGGAGCCAAATCTGGAGAATAGGGTGGATGAGGGAGCAATTCATAGCCCAATTCATGGATTTTTGCCATGGCAACTGCACATGCGTTTGTGGTCGACTGTGAGCAAACGCGGCACCCATCTTGCGGAAAGCTTTCTCATGCCCAAGTGATCATTCAAAATTGAAACCACTGAGCCATGCGAGATCCCTACGGCTTCCACAATCTCTCGCACTTTCAATCTTCGGTCGGCCAACACCATATCGTGAATTTGTTCGATTGTTTCGGGTGTAGAGACCTCAACTGGGCGTCCAGGACGTTCGGCATCTTCAGTGCTTGTACGGCCACAACGAAATTCAGTAAACCACTTTTTTACCATTGAAATCGATGGTGCAGAGTCCCCATAGTATTTATCAAGCTTAGCCTTGGTCTCGGTAATGGTTTTTTTTCGCAAGAAATAATGCTTAATAAGCACACGAAATTCACTTTTTTCCATTTTCTCCTCAAATTAGTGAGTAGTCTGATAAAAATAGCTGTCAAACACAAACTAACTGAGGCAGCAAGTTTAAATTTTGACAGGAGTCAACTGACAGATGCCTGTTGACAGGAGCAGTGTTGCTGTTTCAGTAAAGAGGTCAGAAATTCAAAAAGTCACGGACTTATTGACCCGCCCTCGTATTTTCAAATGAGCTTAGTTCACTCGATGCACTTAGGCTTACAGATTAAAACACTGTTTTTTTTCCACATAAGCCAATCAACTGAAACCGTAAAGGAAGTGGGTGTCCCTTTTTTCAATGGGGGTATCTTCTTACGTTCTTATGAAGATTTTTACTTGAAATGTGTTTTACATAGTAATATTTAAATGAAAAAAATTCAAAACGCTATCTTTTGATTTCTTTTGACACGGGAGAATCGCCTCAAATAAGTACCAGCCTCAGTTTCACAAATTAGGCTGTTTTTCTTATAACATTTTGCAACATATTTGTATCTGTATTTTTACACAAATAATCTTCTTTAGATGAGAAATAGCTGTGATTTAAAAAAAAAATGGTTTTTGGAAGTATACAGGTACTATCCGTAAAAAATTCAGAATTCTATTAGCCTAGATTTTTTTCGTTTTCTTGTTCTTATCCTTTTATTACCCTTTTCCTCGTTATACGAATTTAGGCGTAACGAGTTTCCCATTTTAACTGCATCGCTGCTGCTCCGCTTATGGGGTTTGCTAATGTCGCAGACAGCAGAACGCGTCATTATTCTGCTCGGTCCTGGATCACTTCAGTGGTTAGCCCCAGGCGTTGTTGCGCATTTGCCATCTGAGAAATCCAAAAATTCTTTTTTCGACCTCGTTTTCTTAAAATTGGAGTGACCGTAGTTGATAGTGCCTTTTTAACCGAAATTTCCACAGCTCTTCTTTGGACGTGGCAATACCAGCTTATTCTATTCGCCTCAAGCTATTCGGTTACCGAATTCTTTATACGAGTATGTAGACTTCCTCTTATACGCGTAGATCTAATGCAATCGCGCTTAGAGACTCCACTAGACATCCTTAAAATTTTCATTTCCACTACCGCCAGTTTGTTTCTAAACGCTTCGTACATTGTCCAACACTGAGAACCGTACATAAGAGCTGGTCTAACAACTTTGGTTTAGAGTTTCCCCTTCAATTTAAGTGGAAATTTTCGGTCGCAAAAAATTGCTGAATTTTCGCGCCATTTCATCCACCCCACACTCACTCTGTGGTTTACGTCGTCGTCACATTTCGCTTACACGTAAAAGATTGATCCTAAGAACTTAAAGATAGTGCTTTTCGGAAGAACTATTCCGTCTAATATTATATCCGGAACAGGTCGTCTGTTCTTCTTTGAACGACTTATTTTAAACCCGTTTCTCTCTAGCGCATTTTTCCATGAACCTAAGGCGTTCTGCAAATCTTCGACGTTATCGCTTAGTATAACTGCGTCGTCAGCGAAGAGAATTGGCGTTACATTTGCTTCGCGCATGCAGTCTTTTAAAAGACAGTCGAATACTATGTTAAAAAGGAAAGTGCTAAGTACGCTTCCTTGGTGCACTCCGACATTAACTGGGAATTATCTCGTTAGTCCAGCAGAGCTTTTAACCGCAGGTTTCACGTTTCTGTACATGTCTTATATTATTCTAACATACGTTTCCGGTACGTTTCGAGACCTCAGCGCGGCCCATATGAGATCCCTAGGCATTCGATCGAACGCTTTCTCGAGGTCGATAAATACCATGTGGAAATCCTTAGACTAATCTCGGTGCTTTTCCATTTCCATTATTATTCGTAGGCTTTGGATAGCGTCCACCGTCGAACTTCCTTCAACAAATCCATACTGGCTATTATCGAGCTTTATTATTTGTCGAAGACGTTCGTTTAAGACTCTTTCGCGACGATTTTCATCGTGTGTGACATCGGCTTGATTGGACGGTAGTTGTTGTATTCTCGAGTGTCGCCTTTTCCTTTGTATAATGGAACCAAGAAGCTACTTCTCCATTGATTCGGCATAGGTTGTCGTCTTTTTAATTTATTTAAAAGTTTCGATAGCCATTCGCTGCCGATTCCGATTCGACCAAAACTCTAATGGAACGCTGTCTGGTCCCGCCGCTTTCCCCCGCTTCATTTTCCGATTGCTATACTTATTTCTTCGATTGAAAAGTCCGAAACTTCCTCCTCGAATGGATCAACTGTCGGCACGATATCACATGGAAACTGTTTGTTAAGCAACTCCTTGCAGTATTCAAGCCACCGTTTACAAATTTCCTTTTCATTTGTTAGAAAGCGGCCGTCTGCATTTTTGATGTATTTCGAATTTTTTCGCCTCTGTGCAGCGAGCGTAAAAATATTTGGCGCTTTAGTATTGTACGACATTTGAACTTCTTGTATAGCTTATCTTCTATCTGTCCGCTGCGACGTTTTTAAGACGCTCGTATTCAAGGGCCAGTCGAGCTTTTTCGATATCGTCGCTCCGATCGCATTTAGGCTCGTTTGGTTTCATCATTCCACCACCATGTTTCTTAGGCGACGTGATGGTATCCCGATATAGTTCCCAGAAGGGACTTTGCGAGTGTTATGCACCGCGTTTTTTTTTTTGGGAAAATTTTAACTACAAAAAGAAACATTCATAAGCCCAACACTAGCTAGTCCAATATCCAAAATAAAATAAATAAAACCGTATGCAACCACCTGCGGAACACTCTAATATAGTAAACCAAGACACGTTGGTGGTAATGTTTTGGACTCTCCACAATGCTTGCATGAATTCGTTTAACAATCTTTCAGTTAAGGAAAAATCCGTAACGACCCATTTTTGATGAAACCGTTTAATTATTGCCCAAATTATCTTCACAGAGAATTGATTACGATCATGAAAATGACAATTATAACCAAACAAATCGAACAATTATATACAGCACAAAATTCCATTAGTTTGGTCTTCTCTCAAGCACTGTTGTTCATCATAATAAATCTCTCTGTCATATATTATGAAATCTTTCATTAGAAAATAATAAATACAGAGTGCCCTTTGTTCCGGTCAAGAAGACATTGTTTACTTGTTAATGTCTTGTAAACAAAATTCCCGTCCAATTAATTCTCTGAAGCGTATGAGTATCTTTTTTTTATTAGAAAAAATCCAATAAATATTGTTTTATTTGTAGTAAATTACAATTGTAATTCCTTAACGATATGCAAGGTCATTCTGATAGAAAAAAAAAAATTAGTATTATGAAGACACACTTCATTAAGCCAGATCAATTACGTATTATTAATGGGCGTAACGAACCACCTACTCTCTAGTTATTCATATGCCAAACTAAATTTCCCAATGGCATGTATTCAGGTACAGAACAGAATTTTTGCGAACGATTACCTAGAACGTATAAGTATCATAGACACACAGAGTACTAATTAATTTCCAGCGTATCTAAAGGCTGTCAATTAAAGCGAATCAATCGAGTGATTTATTTAATAATTTTATGGTTAAAGTGTCTTGGGTAGTTGTTCCATTTTTTTTAATAATCTGTATCTTTCTGATGGATGTCAGCGTATACTGGTAGTGAATAGTTGCTCATGGGTCTTGTAGTTGCGTCTTGTCATGATTTTGTATGGTCTTGCATGTGATTTTGTTGTCCAAGCCACTTTTCCTTTTGCTTAAGGGGGAAAAAAAACATTTTCCAAGATAATTGCTTTCATGGAGGTTTAACACAAACGATGTTATTAGAAAAAATATATTAAAGTGTTTTGTTTTCTTTATTTCAGGTGTTGTTGGACTTTTGTGGTCGATTTGTTGGTTCCTATTCGTCTTCGATACACCTGCTACTCATCCTAGAATCTCACCAGAAGAACGTCATGAAATCGAAGAAGCTATTGGATCGTCAACATCAAAGAAACGTCCTAGCTACGTACCATGGGCTCAACTATTGACATCGAAAGCAGTCTGGGCCATCATTATTACTCATGGACTCTCCGTATTCGGATTCTTTACTGTGATCAATCAGCTGCCAACATACATGAATGACATCTTGCTCTTTGATATTAAAAAGGTACATTTCTAACCTTGATAGATTAAGTGAAATCAATTTGACTTTGGAAACTCATAAGGAAGTTCAGATGTACGAGTATATGCAATAGATTAATTATCTAACGCCCGCATTAGATTCAAAGCTCGCTCTGCACTCATTCATTCGTTTCAATAAAATGTTTTGTAAGAATTACATTGAATTAAATGTCCTCGAGACGGCGAACAATTGATTGTGCGCCACTGACATTCGTTAGATTTAGTTAACGCAGATTAATTGATTTTGCATTTAACCCTTACCTTGAAGGCGAATAAATGGGGTGTGGACGATTGTTGAGAACGACTTGTTACACATTCTAATTGATGTAAACGTACTAACTTGCATTGGATTTAATGTTAATAATTTTCTTTTATTTTATTTGCTTTTAGAATGGACTGTTTTCATCGCTTCCGTATTTGGGCAAGTACATCATGGCAGTAAGTTCATCGTATTTAGCTGATTCCTTGAGACAAAAAGGAACATTGTCAACTACTGCTACTAGGAAGGTGTTTACTGCATTTGGTAAGTTTTTACAATACTGTCAACACCATTGATTTAAAAATGATACACAAACGATTACACTATGTGTACAATTGTAGAACACAGGCTGGAGGATTCCATTTTCATAGAAACTGTGTGGTTTTCCTTCAAAATATGTCGTAAGGTAGTTTTTGACAGTTCAGCGGCAAAAAATTTCATTCTATTGGGGAATACGTTGTGTTCCAAAAAAATTTCGAATTGTAACTTCTTCAGTTTTGGCCTGAAGTTTTTCACCGCATCAAACGTCTCACAGTCTCACGATGTTTCATATTATCATACAGTTCCAATTTGATTACTTTGATTATATTTCTCCACTCATACTTTTTAACCGCCAATATCGAATACCAGGACTCATTTAAGTTGATTGATTACCGATTACTGATTACTGAGTTTAATTATTTCGAGGTGAGTAGATTTGAGTCAGATATAATATATATAGGTATATACATTCATATGTAGGTACAAAATCTAAACATTTTTGCAAGTAGGAAAATGTAGGCTGTTACAGATGTTACAGATCATGAAATATTTATTTTTAATAGATAATCTGAACTACATACATGTGTATGAACTTGTATGTAACTTTGACGGTAATTCCACATCGTCGTACTTGATACTTTGGTTCCAGGAAATTAATTTTGACTGGGAGACCAAGTACTTGGTATCGAATACCAAATACTGAATACTGAATTTGAAGTAATCAGTAATCATTCGTTACTCAAAAGTAATCAAATTGCACACCACTAGTATGTGTCGAGTTTGGAAGTGAATCCATGTATCTTAAAATGACGAAATGGTGACGAATGGTCAATACTAAGCCTCTCAGCAATCTCATCAGTTGAAATCTTCGGGTTATTTTCAACTAAGGCTTGCACACTACCTTTATTCGGAAGGGCTTCCGGAATTGGGTTTATCGTCCAAAGTCATGTCCCCGTTCCGAAATCTACCAACTCACTTTTTAACAATCCGAATAAGTTCTCTGAATTTTTTTTCTTCAACACTTACTCCTTTTGCAAACTCGTACAGCGTTACGCGGCAAAGCTGTATTTTTGCGTTCTTCGTTTTAGAATTTTTTATTCACACATAAATTGATATAACTCAACGGGGTGTACAAATAAAATGACTTCTGATGTTGCGACCTCTTCACTGGTATACAACAAACCAAGTCCATACAAAAAACCAAAGTTCCGTAAATCAGTCACGAACTTTTGCAATGATCTTACACTTTAAGCTATAGCTTGTGAATTGAATTAAAGTAAACACTTTGACCGAGTTTATAAATAAGCAAATGTGTATGTACCGAGCAGACAATCATTCACAATCTGCTCACACCTCAGCATTGCTTTTGAAATATTGTCCGTGAAAGTACACCGTAAAGGGTCACGGGCGAAGAAAGGAGTCCTTAATTTCACAAAAAAATTGATATGGAGAGACTACCGTTAGGTTATAACTGAATCCATATCTGGTCTAGGTTATCTTAACCTTAGATGGCACTACTTACCTGTTATTCATATAAATTATGCAATTGTACCATACTCACCTTTTCAAGTAAGAACAAGCCAATTGCCAAAAATGATACTTCCCTTGGTTTCATCTTTGAAAAGTCGATTAGCCTAAAACGGTTTTCCGAAGAAAGTGGCCGTGTAGAGAACTGGTGCCCTACTTTCTAAACTTAAAATTCATATCAAGGACTATCTTAATGTCTAGCTTAAGATATGGTCGACAAAATCTTTGGATATGGAATGAAAAATTTTCCCTTCTTCTCTGTGAAGACGTGAAAGCTTATCAAGTTCTTGTTCTTGGACTTTAAGCGTAACCTAACAATCGCTCTTGTCCGCCTATCTTTGAACATTATTCAAACATTCCTCAACTGAAGTGAGAAATATTTTACCCTGTCAAATCTGCCCTAGAGTAGAGTACAATGCCCATATTGCACTTGCTATACCCGTACAGTATTTTAATCCAGGCGACAAAGCCTCGTAATTTTTGTAGGTAACGCCAATATTACCTCATGAATTGGTCCTCCCCAATACCAATGTAATGTATCTTCTCCTACCTTATTTTATAGCTTTTTCTATCATCAGTTATCGAAAAAAATAGTTGTAGTAGCATTTTCTACACCCTCTCTTCAAATATTTAACCGTTACTTCTGTCTTGCTATGAACGTTGATCAGTTTATTTTCATATCTCTTTCGAAGGTACTGTGAAAGATCCCAATTCTTTTACAAGTTGTTCAACTTGCTTACGAAATGCTCTGTCTAATTCTTTATGTCCTAGACATTACAATCTGCATATATTTAAAACCAACGTATTTGTTTATCGGTGTTTTTTTCGCTTTTTCCCCCTAATTTTTAATAATCCGCGCTTAATAATGTTCAATTTCCATTGTAGCTAGGACCATGTTACAGTTTGAGCACCATTTTTTTTGCCCAGTTTTGCAGTATTTTTTAATTTCTTTTAAATGGCTGGCTCTCCAGTTTGTGGTAATTTAGGCTCTACCGTAATCATTCCGTGCGTTGTTCAAAGGAAAGGGCGAGTATAAGATTTAATGAAAACTAATCCTTCACCATTTCAAACTCGACCGAATGCAGGTCAATGCAGCATAAATCAAGGTACCGCTAGGTCGAACTCTGACATCTTGTCTAGTTTCCTTCTAGGAGCACTCAACCGACACCATCGAGGCGTCCATATCGATTCATATCCAAACCGAGATGATGTACTGAAATTCACTGAGATTTGTTTCCGCGGTTCCGAGTGTCCCTATAAATTTGCTCTACATATGTTACAAGGCGGTAAGTGATATGAATTCTCCATTTCAATGTTGGCTTTTCGGCCAATCTTTGAACCAGAATAGGCGATGTTTTCTTAATTGCCCTTAGATTCCGCAATTAAATCCTTATTGAAAGTGCATGCTTGCAGAATTACCTACAAAACTCTTTATACACCGGTCATAATAATGCCCAAACATTCAAAACCAATGCAAGGAGACTTTTTAAAAAAGTATGTCAAAACGAATTTGTTTGATGTTATTGATTTGGATTACTTAATGGTAAGAACAATTTGATTGTACAAGACAGTTTTAAAAAGGCTATTGTTACTATATTTGTGTGCCTTTTCCGAAATGTAAAAGTGATCAAATTCTAGATTCTGTTAAGAAATTGTACAACTGTTTCTAACAAATGGAAGTGAGCCTATTGTTGATAGACCCATTTAATGTAAGCCCATTTGTAGCCTGGTTCTCTTGTTAACATTTTTGTAATAACATAAGCCTACAAGCTCATTAGTCTTTTGTTCACTTATAGGCTCTAAAAGAGTCCTAAAATTGTTGAATCTAGCCATTGTGTCATTAATATGCCATAAGGTGTCTACAGCCGCCTTAAAGCAGTAGGTGCTGATTCATATGTACTGCCTGCCATCTTTTATACTTGTCAGCTGTAGATTTTTATCGTTATTGGGAAGGTAGATACTTATCGATGAAAGTCAATTTAACGAGACCTAATAAATTCAGGAAAAAGATGCATTGTTTCATTTTCACTTAAAATTGAATTAAACTTTCAGATTTAATTTTTTATTTGTACTTCTTTTTTATTTCAGCCCTTGTAACGCCCGGAGTGTTCATGATTGCTCAGGTTTATCTAGGTAACATTGCCGCCTGGTCTGTGACCAACTTTACAATGGCCCTATTTGTGCATGGTGCTGTAACAGCTGGTTATCTTGGAAACGGTCTCGATATTGCTCCAAATTTCAGTGGAACAATCTTTGGTATGGCTAACACACTGTCATCTTTTGGTGGTTTCCTTTCTACGTGGATGGTTGGTGCGCTTACCTACAATGATGTAAGTTTCTCCTCACATATGAAACTCCTACTGAAATTCTAATAATTTTTTCATTTTCGAATTCTTTAATCATTTTAGAAAAGCTATCATCAATGGCAAATTGTCTTTTGGGTTCTTGCAACAACATACATATCTGGTGCCATAATTTACGTCATTCTTGGTACAGGTGAATTGCAATCCTGGAATAACCCACCAGAAAAGAACAAGAAGGGCGATTACGATCAAGAAGAAGGTCTACCACTAAAGAGTGTTAATGGAAAGAATTAATGTAACACATACATTTCCTTAACGTTTATACATATTTTTACTTAAATTTATTTATTTTTCCTTATTTTTATAAATGTCAATGTTTCTTAAATGAAAAAAACAAAAATAAGAAAATTATGAGAAAATTAATAGTCTGACAAAAAACGAACCATTTTGTAGACCCTCCTCGTTATACTCATTTAAGTTTCTCATTCATTTAGAACGAAGATAAGTTCATGTGTCTAGATCTAGACGAATGACTAAAGTTAAATGTTAACTTACCCCAGCAGACCAATGTAATATAATTTAGATATTTAAAACATTTAACTTTGTCTAGTTGCAATGCGATAGACCATAAATACAAAACAACAAAATCACATTAATATTTAGAATTTTTAGAATTTTTATTTGCTTTTCGTTTATTTTTTATTTTTAAATAATGTTAAAGACAAGACAATTGCTAAGAAATAGTTGAAGTAGATAACTATAACACTGATAGTATTCAATGTAAACTATATGCCTAACTTTAACTTTAAAATTATGTTTTAGCTTTTAAGTGTAAAATAGATAGAATTTGAATGAGTAGTAAAGATACTTGAACGTTATTTTTGTAAAGATTTTACGAGTTTTGTTTCCATTTTTGGGGATTACATAAAGAACAAGCCTCGAATTAAGTTGAAATGTAGACATCCGTGTATATGTAATGTTCTTAACGGAGTTAAAATTAAGACTAGGCTTTGTTAACTGTTTAATTAGATTTTAAAATGTAATGCACAAGATATATATTGATAAGTATGTTTTATATATGCATATGATTTAAGTCAATAAATTAAAAACCATTTGTAGAATGTTGGAATTTTTTTTTATAATTTTTGGTAAACACTATAAGAAGTATTCAGAAGGATGTGAATCGGCATCGGTCGTATAATGATTTCTCCAAACCATTCTAGGCAGGTTGACGCAATAATTTTTTGCATGCCTGCTTTAGCAAGTAATACATCACAAAACAGTAATGTACTTCTTAAAGCCTGATGCCGACAAAGACTGTATACTCACGGACGAAATGCACGGCAGTGTTGTCATCACTCTCCTTTCAAACGTCGCATGATCTTGTTTCTTGTACGTCTAGCCATAATAATAAGCAATCTGCAGTTTTTGTAAATAAGGGACAGCAGGGAAGTAACGCTTTCTGTAGTTAAACTCGAATGTCAATATTCAAAGGCGCTGAAAGTTCTAACGTAAGTTCGGGAGTTGAAAATCTCTCATTTCAGACTTAATGAACAAGTCCATCGGCGACATCTTTTCTCGTGATATGTTTGTAACCAGAAACTCAAGCAAAACTCAGTGAATATAGCCTGCCTGCTGCGTACGAAGAAGCACTATTTTCTAAAATTGGCTTGGAGTTAATAGTACAGTCGACTCTCGTTAATTCGAAACTCGAGGGACTTATGAAATATTACGAATTATCGAGAGTTTGAAATATCAAATGGTTCGAAGTTTTCGAGAGAAAAAATATGAAAGTTTGACTTATTGAGTAATAATCAATTATGTATTATTTATTAACTGCTAATTTTTTTTAACAAAATCAAAAGGTACAAACATATGTACATAACGTGAGTTAATTATTAGTCTTTCGGAAAAAGTGTTTAATGTTAGTTTGCTTTAAAACACATTGCTGAGACTTATCAACAATTTTTTTCACCAGAAATAGTGCGTGGAATGCTGTTTCATCAGTGTTGTTTTGTAGACAGAAGCTTTGTTATGTGTCGAATGAGGCTATTGATTTCTTTACTGACACTTCTGCCAAAGATTCTGATGTATCTTCCTCATATTCATCGTTGCTTATTTCTTTTGTATCTATAGCAGATAAAATTTCGCCATCGGTTAGAGACCGCAACATCTTCAATCATAAAAACTCACACCGCTGATACGAGTATCAACCAGTGGTGTGATTACTGCTTCTTCATCTTCCGTAATTATAGCCTGATTTTCCTGATCTTCTTTTATGAAAACGGATTTTTTTGAAGCAGTTGAGAATCGTTAGTGGTGTTACAGCTCTCCAGTAAAATAGCCGTCAGGACCGTGATATTCGCAGTTAGTTGATTGTCCAGAGATTCTAAAAAGCGCTTAACAATTTCATTGTAATAGAAAAGCTTAAAATTATGGATGATGCCTTGATGGTTGCAATTTGGAAGTGGAATTCGGCGGAAAGAAGTAAAAGTTTACATTCGAAAATGAAAGAGGACTATTGTGGACAGTGCAATTGTCTAAGAAGAGTAGAATTGTACGCTTTTGTCATTTCATCTCCACGTTAACTGTTTAAAGCCAATCGTTAAGAACTTCTGTGGTCATCCAAGCTTTTTTGATAGCACGATAAATGATTTCACTCCTTTGAAAGATCGCGCCTTCAGGGGCTTAAATTTTTCCGATCCATCCATATTTGCTGCAAGTAAAACTGTCAATCTCTCTTTACTATGTTTTCCCCCATGACATTTATCGTTTTTCAAAGAGTTTTGTCAGGAAAACATTTGAAAAGGAAGCCGGTTTCATCAGTATTAAATTTGTCTCGGGCATCAAAGTTTTCTATCAAAGTCATCAACTTGCCATGCAAACTGCATCATTAACACTTCCACTTTCCCCACAAACTTTTTTGAACATAATTCCATTTCTCTTCTTGAAATTTGTAAGTCATCCTTCACTTGCCGCAAAGTTTTTGATGCTTAAAGTTGACGCGAACTGTTTTGCTTTTTCTTTTCATAAGTTTCCGCTAATAGACACTTTTTGTCCTCTACACTGCCTAAGCCAAATGACCAAGCTTTGTTCATGGCGGGGAAATTCACCTTTAATATTTCTTTTCCTTACTCCAGTAGTATAAGTAGCATTAATCTTCTCCTTGTGCTTTATTATGGTTGACAGTGTACTCAGAAGAATCTTAAATTCTTTTGCGACGTCACTTCTTTTCACAACTCCATCCACTTTTTCGATTAACTCCTTCTTTTCAGCAATCGTCAAGCATTTATACTTTTTAGGACTCATAACTAACGCAAACTTTTATACCTTTTATGACCTCTAAAAATATCGTCAGGATATTCGTTAATACTATGAAGAAAATTAATACTTTGCGGAATACTTCTTTGCACATATTTCCAATTGCCAGCAATACTTTTCTCCTTTTTCCCATTTTTGCAATTCTTGTTGCGGATACGTAAGGCCGTATTTTTAAAGTTCATGCCACCTAAAATCAACCGGCTTCCAGCCATTGTCGCTTTATCGTTTTGAAATCAGAACAAACTTAAGCACATTCTTACCCTCATTTGTCACTTCTTTTTCAAAGGCGTTGCGTACATTAATGAATGACGATTTCACCAATGCATCGTTGCTGCAACAACGCTGCAATGCGGTAAGTTTCGCGTTCATAAAAGTTTACCAAAACTGTTGCGGCATATTTACTACAGACCTGTTTGCTTTTATGAACTCAGTCTATATCTTCACTTGGAAGATAGACGAAAGATTTTCTGATGAGGAGCCAAATTTAACGTGTTTGACCTCTTAAGTCACTGGCGTCGCATCTTAAATCGGCTTTGGAGCCATCCGTGAAGACTCGTATTTTCCTGGCTCATAATTTGACCGCGACCATTCTTGCGCATAGGGAAGAAGATTTTGTGTATTCGTAGCGCAAGAGTTCTGGTGTTATTGCATCAGAGTCAAAAAACAGTTGGCGCTTAAGGCCACCAAAACTTCACTGCGTACTGTATAAATAATTATTAGTTATTAACCTATAAACGCCTTTGTTAGAGTAACAACTGGAGGAAGTTGGTCTAGAGCAGAGCCAGGCGTACTAGGAACAACCTTCCTGAAGGCGAGACAGACCGATATTGGAGTCAAGTTAAAACGGCGTATTAATGTGAAAACTTCTTTCATCAAATAACTAACGCGTAGGATATATAGGTAACTGATCTTATGAAATGCGTGAACAAATACACTCTACGGAGGAATGTTCCATGCCTTGCCGAAATCTCCTTTACATCAGAAGGCTGGCAGCGTCTTGAGGGTTTTCGACACTGCACGTTTAGTCCAAAAAAAAAAGAGAATAGTTGTACCGCCTGTTGGTATTAAATAAGCTTCCATTTGCTCGTAAAACTAACAATGCCATGATCGTTGATTATGCCTAGGATTTACCATTTCCATTATCCAACAGGCAACAGGGCACCAAAGTTTACTCTCGCCATCACATATCTACATCACAGTCAACAGCATCAATGGCCTATTCACCAGCATTGCTTTAATTCGAGAAGATAGTGCTTTACATTCCGAGTTGATAAAAATGCCCTGGGGGTACTCCTTTTTGTCAAGTTCGCTTTCAATTCTTGCAACCATCTTGAATAAAGGGTGCATTCGCATATACGTACCTTGCGGTTTGTCCAAGCACTCTACGTTCTTTAAAATGAGGAAAGTCAGCCTATATAATCTTCATGTTGCTTCAGAGACCTTAACTCCTAGGATTCAACAATCTAAGCTATCGAAGACTGTCGTTGGCTTGGTGGTCAGTTTATAGATTTTGTGGGGGGATAATTGTAAAAAGTAACAAAAAATGCAAGTAAAATAAATACAGAGCTCAGTCAGGTATTGTGGCTTCTAAAAGTACGGCTTCTCTTACGACAATTGACTCTTAATTCCACGTTTAATCATAGACCTGTAAGTTCGGTTTTATGGCGGCGAGTGCTGGACGATAACTAGAAAAATTCTTCGGTGGATATTTGGTCCAGTGTGCGCAGAGGACGAATGAAGGAGAGTCGCGAACTCTGCTAGCTGTACCAATATCTGTAATTAGTGCAAAAAGCTTAAACTCGTCGACAACATTCACATCGGCCACATCGAGTAAATTAAATAATGCTTTAGCCAAAAGAATCTTCGATTCTTAGTTCGAGATGACAAGGAAGGCGAAAGCTGCGTTTTAAAGCCCAAGCCATCGCGGATGCCAAAGCGCTTGGCCTGGACCACATACTGGAAGCAGCATGTCAGAGGTTCCAGAGAATGAAATGCTACATTGCCTTAGGCAGAGACTCTTCACTTATTGGCGTACCACCAACCGATTGGCACTTACATTACAATATCAAAGCGATATAAGGAATAGAAATTAATCATATCCGTACTTGCTAGATAGAACTGAAAATTGCGCTCTAAAACTTATAAAAAAAGCCAATACTGTGGACCATATTGACACTCTCCAACACCGACGTAATGTCATCTTGCTCTATTTCGACCTTAACCTCTGCCCGAACTCTTTATTTCTGGATCATTATAACCTGCACACATTTAAGACCAACGTACACCAGCGCCTCCAGTGTCTAATTTGCCAATTTTCATCCTAACGGATATTAGATGCACCACCGATGACGGATGCCAAATTTTTTTAGTAGCCGTCAGCGGTTGTTAGTACATCTAATATCCGTAGGGATGAAAATTGGCACTGTTCGATAAGGACAGTTTTCGATATAAAAGACATAGTGCTTACGATCTCCTTAAGCTATTTTTCATCTGTGTGATCAGATATAGTTTATTAGTGAAATAAAAGGTATAGTTAATAAATTAAATAAAAACGTCTTTTCATTTTAGTTAGATATATGTGGATATAGTGAAGGTGATAACCATCGCTATTTCTTGTAGTCGTTTTATTACTTAAATACTATAAATCAAAAGTCAAAATCTACAATTTTACAATAATTTATTCTTTTAACCATTAATTTTTAACAAAAAGGTTGTACGGATAAAAGGAGCACAAGACGACGATGGCAGCTGTAAAACAAGAAGGGAAGAAATCTAAATTCTCCGTCTTAAACTGTCAACGATGCTATCCAGGCGTGTGATTGTGATTCATGACACTGGAGACGCTGAGATACACTTATTGGTTGCTGCACTTTTGACTCCTATGGGGTGTGGTGGTTGTCCGAATATCGCCACAATCTTCCAGTGAGTAACGCCATCTTTACGTAAATAGCAGAAGACACATTCAATGGAGCAGGAACTTAAGCTCTTTTAAAACTTGATATCAAAAGTTCCGGAAGTACATACTATATGTGACGGAGATGGAAAGCTGGCTAGTACAGAAAGTTCTCGAAAGATGGCAGGGAGTATTAACGCCAAGGTCAAAGTGAGGTGAAATCAGTTCTACAGTTCACTTTAAAAATTACGAGTATGTATGAGTATTGATGGAGTAGTTCAAGTAAAAGATAAAGTAAACCAAAGTGATTGAATTGCAAATTGTTGTTGCGTTGTAATTTTGAATAAAGCAATTTTCTCAAAAAACCCACACCATCATTTTGTAACACTGAATTGTAATTTATGTTGTAACGAACGTAATTTTGCGTTGCCTGAAGCTGTTGCAATAAGATGTGAAAGGCTGTCCCACTTATCGATTTTGCGTAATTTGTTTGCGACGTGCATTTAACATGTTGTTCTCGCAGACTGTCTCCACTCATTTAAGGGACTGGGAACAGTTTTCAGGTTTGTGCCATTACAAAGTTTCACAACTGCGTTTAGTGGAGAACTTTACCGCGCCATTTCTCATCTTGTGAATTGTGCTTAATCCAATTCTAAACAATAAATGGGTTGGGTCTATGGTTATTGCTAACCCAGTTCGAAATCCAATACAACTACCAACATTATACTTCGATTTTTACTAGGTTACAATAGTGAAGATAAATTATTAATCTTTATTTAAGTTCAAAAATGAACGGATATACTTTTACAGTTGAAAGCAACCCCCAAATGTTGTTCTCTGTTCTGTACCCTTTTTTACGATTATCCCTCTTTTTTATCGCATTCATCTGCATAATGCGCATGTTTACTTTGCATTTGTCAGTTTACCCTGCACTGTATATTGCTTTTCTTCTGAAATATGAAATACAATGGGAAGGGAGGCTTTTGCGTTGGGTAGATTTTTATTGCATAAAGGACAAGAAATAAGTATAAACGAGCATACAAATTATGTCTTACTTACGTTATGTGATTTTATAACCGTGGAAAACGAATTGATTTTGTTCGAGTAAATGGGATGCCGTGGGCTTAATGGGGTTGCAAGGAACGTGAATTTGAATGCGGTTTGCAAATTTAAATTTTGAAGACCAATGAGATACGAATAAGGTCACCACCATATTTAAAAATAATTTTCATCCATAGAAAATAAATTTTAAAATGGCAGCGGCAATACGGGACTTGATTTGAGGGTTGAAGTTGATGGAAAATGGGTGGGCAAAGAATGCCGGACAGGGTTTAAACTTTAGTAAAGTCTGTTATTTCTTGGAAACTCATTTAAATACGAGTATGTAAGTTTTGTAAAAGGATGTAAGATTTGACTCTATATAGTATTCGCAGTGCTTCTTGGCCAATGCATATTTTTTTTTATAATTTACGCGCGCCTCAAGGGGTTTATGATACCCTTTTACTGTCGTCATGGCGCGGGCGGAAAGATAAAAGGAGGAGATAGGAAAGTTGTTGTGATGTAGTGGTTTGAAACTCAGGTGTGTTTGGTTTCGATATTGACAATCCAGGGGTGGGAGTCCGATAGGACGGAGAGTTTTTCTTCACTCGGAATGATTCAGGTTGTGAATTTTAACGGTTGTTTTGTGCTTGGAACGCTTCAACAGCCAAATCTACATGTCAGTGTTATGCCTTCACACGCAGATTTTTCTGACTAAGTTCCAAGTACACAATTCACTAGGACAAGCATTGAATTCACTTAATCTACTTGCATTGACGCTGGAATCTTCCTCTTACTGCATACTGAATGTTTGTAGGTATATAACACTGTTCACGTGCATTACATGAACCAGCTTAGTGCTTCGATCACCACCAAACGGACAAATTATCTCCCAAATGACCTTCCATATGATAGAGAGAAATTAAGTTAAGGCGAACTTGTTATTTATACCTCATTAGTCCTGACATCTACACCGAGAATTAAGACGTTGTTAGCAAAAATCGTACATGGAAGTTTGGTTTTGAAGATCTGGGAGTATATCCAAAAAATTAATACAAATCTATTGCGACAAAACATAGCCCAATACTGCTAATAATGATTTTCAAACAGAATCAGCAAAAAATTGAGTTGGTTGTGAATGATGATAGCAAAAAGGGACGTTCAACATCGATGAATTGGACGCAACACCACAATAGACAAACAATTAAGAATTTAACATATCTGTGTTGTGGTAATTACTCTTGTAAAAAGGCTTCATTACAAATTAAACTTCAAACTTTAATTCATTGCCTCGTTGTATGTTCCTGTTATGACAACTTCTCAATATTCATAGTTTTTAGGAGACGCTACAGTCCGGGGTGGACCTTGGCCACGGTCAACAAGTGTCTCTAGCCAGCTCAATCCTTTGCTAGCTGCCTCCAGTTTCGCACGCTTAGCTGCCTGAGGTCCGATTCAACTTACGGGCGCCACCTGAATCTTGGTCTTCCTCTATTGCGCTGTGCATCGGGGCGGATTTGAAGACTTTTCGGACCGAAGCGATGGTATCCATCCGCTCTACATAACTAAAAGCCATCTCATTCGTTTGATCTTCAGCCTTCTGGCCAGGTCGACGTTCATTCCATACAGTTCGTCGTTGTACCTCCTCCTCCACCCACCGTCAATGCATATGGGATCGAAAATCACTCGAATCATTTTTCTATCAAAGCAGCCAAGAGCACTCTTATCAATTTTTGATAATGTCCATGCCCTTACGCCATAGAGCAGGACTGGGTTTATTAAGGTCTTATATAGGAGAACTTTTTCTCTTACCCTCGTTGACCGCTATACCCATTTTCACCACTCCCGTCTCAATACTCGCGAAAACGCCACTTTTTTAAGATTATGTTAATATCATTGGCGCTTACGAGTAATTGGACGGACTTTTGGAAGATTGTGGCTCTTGTGTTAGCTTATGAGTCTTGTACTTTTCTTTCAAGTATGATGTTAAAGAAATCGCATGACATCGCATTGCCTTGTCTAATGCCTTTTTTGACATCAAAGGTCTTGGTGAGATCTTTACTAACTTTGATGGAGCAGCGTACATTCTCCATCGTCATCCTGCACGAGTTTGGAAGGGATGCCAAAACTAGACATTGCTCTGCATAGCTCGTCTCTAAAGATGCTGTCATACGCGGCCTTACAATCGATAAATAGGTTATGTGTATCGATCTGAAGCTCATGGGTTTTCTCTAAGATCTGCCGTAGTGTGAACATTTGATCGATGGTGGACTTTCCTGACCTGAAGCCACACTGGTATGGATCTATTAGGTTGTTGACGAACGCCTGAGGTGTTCACACAATACGGCAGATAAGATCTTGTTAGCGATGTTAAGAAGACAGATGCCTCTGTAGTTGGCGCAGTTCAGAGAATCTCCTTCCATGAGGATCGGACATACAATGATGAGGTTCCATTCATCAGGCATACTTTCATCCGACCATATGTTAGAGACGAATTGGTGTATGCTCCTTACCAAGTCATCGCCGCCGCTTATAAAAGCTAGGCAGTCAGGCCATCCGCTCCAGCAGCTTTGTTGGACTTCAGCTTAGATATTGCTATCTTCACTTCATTCAGGTCGGGTGGATGGAATTTTTGGTCTACATCGTCCAAGTTGAAATGCTCATTCTACCTCATAGTGATATTTGGCTCCTCATCGTCGCTATATTGTCTCCAGAAGAGATCTTTCCAAATCCTCAGCATCGACAGCGATTCTACCACGATGTTCCCTTGTTCATCTCTACTGGCTTTGGTTCAGGGTTTGTGTCCGTGGCATGTATTTTTACCTTTTGCTAAGACTTCTGAATCTCATTGCTAGAGCAGCATCTCTCAATTTCCTCGACCGTGGGCTTCTCATGCTCTTTCTTTTTCCCTCCTGAGAAGTCGGTGTTCGTCTCTCTCCTTCTGCTTATAGAGCTCGTGAGCAGCTCTAGTCCTTTTATGCTACTCCGCCTTGTATGGCCTTTGCTTAGCTGTATGTGCTTGCCGGCATTCGTCACCAAACCAGGCGTTTCATTTTGGTGGTCGAGTGAAACCCAGCACATCAGAAACGGCATCTCTAATGGCTTTTTAGCAGTGCCGCCACTGGTCTTTGGTGCTAGATACTGGCGGCTGTGGACCTCTTAAGAGATAAAGGAAGACTCGATCGGAAAAAGACTTGGCGATCTCTTGCGATTGTAACCGTCTGACGTTGAAATTCCTCACAAATTTAGCTTGTCTTGGCGTTGTTAGCGATATCCGTAACCGTACCTTGGCTACAACAAAGTAGTGGTCCGAGTCGATGTTGGCTCCTCGGAACGTTCGGACATCCATAATACTGGAGGAGTGTCTTGCGACGATCGCAATGTGGTCAATCTGATTGACCAGGAGTTCTCCAAGTCCCCTTGTGTATGTCGAGATGTGGGAACCGCGTGCTAGCTACGACAATGTTTCGCCCCGCCGCAAAGTCGATTAGCCTGAAACCGTTATCGAAAGTGGTGTCATGCAGGTTTTATGGTATCTTCCGATAGTGCTACCAAAGATGCCTTCTCTTCCCAGCTTTGCATTTAAATCACCGAGGACAATTGTAATGTCATAGCTAGGGCATTGTAGGTTTTGTTAAGGAGCTCATAGAAGGCATCCTTGGTGTCGTCATCTTTCTCCTCTGTGGGGGCATGCGCGCATATAAGGCTAATGTTGCCGAATTCAGCCTTGGTGCGGATTGTTACGAGGCGCTCGCTCACATGCCGGAAGCTCTGGACATCCTGCATAAATCTGCCTCCAACAACAAATCCGCATCCAAATAACCGCTGGTTTCGCCGTCGATAACAATCGCCGTCCGGCAGGCCCGTTCTATAGCATTTCTTGGATGGCGGTTAGGTCTGCTTTGCAGCAGTCTAGGGCCTCCGTTAGTTGTTGTTGTTGTTGCACGTGGCCTTACATTCCACGTACATATCCGAAGTTCGTTGTCCTTAGTTCGTTTGCACGGGTTGTCAACAGTAGATACGTGCGTATCCGAGGCTTGTTGTTGGTTCTTAACTTTTTCATTTTTTCCATGTCCTGACAGTTACCCCGACGGCACAACCACCAACCTGGAGGGCCGACGAGGGGTCGGTTAGACCGAAAGCCAGTAACTCACATATCCTTATCGGCCTGAGTTCCAAATATGTCGGAGCAGCCCGGATAAAGTCTCATTTGTTTTGGGATTGTTTCCACCGTTGATTCCGTCTGGGGAATTCATCCACTGTCCTGTTTATAGTGCTGCTATATTTTTCTGCTGGTCAGCACTCGCACTCATGAGTTTAGCAGGTCCAGTCCGGATGGACATTGACCAGTACTCGACGGTTACCATGCGGAGGTATTATAAGCACAATTGATGTGTGGGAGATAGTTGCAACACTGGATATCGCCAAGTTGACATCTCTCAGTGCCTACCCTATTTCTACAACACCCAACCACAGGCGACGACACCCACATCAGCGAAATAAATTTTGGTCCAAACAGTGAGCGCACTTATATCTTGGCCTGAGAATTTTGACTTTTTTATACAAGCAACAAGAAATACGGTCTCAATATGAACTTCATTATGGCATGCGAAGGAGGAAAAATTTTATCGCGCATTAGACGAAAATAATTCTTTACGTTTGCGACTAAAAGGTTAATTTTTAGGAGTCAAGTGATTTGCCAAACACACTGTGCTCTATTCCGCCGTTTAGTGGCTTTAAACTACAAGGATCTGAGATATATTGGACAAAGCTACTGCCCATAGGTATATGTGTGGATTCACAGGCTAACAGTGTGATAAACTTTGCAATATCGGTTATGATTCATCCGTGTCTCTAACGAAATTTGGTATTAAGGTAGCATTCTAGATAGTATTTGGATAAATTATATCGAGCTAATAACTTCCAAGGCGATGTCATTTTTAAAATCAGCATAGCAACTTTTGGCGAGGTATGCGGCTTGTTAGCGAGAAGTGTCTTTCAGATTATTATGGGCAGGCTCTGTTCTGCTCTGGACGCTGAAAGACCTTCCTTCCCTTGATAGTTATATTGTAGTTTCAATGGCTTTGGATTTTGAAGTCGACCTTGCTTTTGCAAAGGCCTTACTGCGACCATATTTTGAGTTAAGAAATGAATATAGCCGGAACTTAATCGATAGCTCCAAAACCAAACTACGATGTGGCACTGATGTCTTCGTATAGGATGCCAAACTTAGACCACAGTGAATGTCTGAACCTTTTCATCTAAGGTATTTGAAGAACCAAAGAGAAGTAGAATCGTCGTTGAATGTGCAGTTCCTTTTGAGCATAATTGTAGGTAGTATGACTCTTAAAGTTGCAAGCAAACCAAATTCTTGATGTTTCTGAGGTGTCAGGTGCACGCGCTTTGCTATCTTTTGGTAGGGGAAGACAATAGACTGCTTATTGGCGTTTAGGTTTAGACATAGAAACTCTTGCAATGTTTGCTGTAAAAGTTACGAAAATACCGCGGAAGGCTATCACTGTGAAAGCCAGGCTCATAATCAAAGGCAGTACATAGAAATTGAAAATTACTTAGATAGGCAGTGATTGAGACCTAATATTGAATAAAAGACTTGTGCTCACATTTACATCGTAGAAAAGTAGTCAAGATGAGATAACTCCCTTCCACCTGTTATATATGAACATAGATGATTTCCACTTTTTTTCCAGGAAAATCTTCAGATACTAGTTTGACAGCAACGGTTACTTAAAAGTTAATGTTCCTATCCTGTTTGCTCTTAGAGTACAACTGACTTTATTGATAGGTTTTTTTAAATTGTCTCTAAGATTTATCCACGGCGGTTGTTTCCATGGTGATTGACCTTAAACTCGCCTCCAAAACATAATCCCAAAAGGTATAGGTACACTTATTCAAGCATCACTTACTCGTATTCGTAATTTTGGCAAAATCCACATACACATTGCCACCCTTGAGCATACAGACTTGGACGACATTCACTTAATTGCAATTCGTGCCGATTGAGAAATTTTTGCATAAAGAACACTGAAGGATGGTAACTACCTACCCTCTTTGCCACCCACGCACAAGCAGACGTTCTGCTAGTCCTGTCACTACACACTTGAGTGAACACAAAAATATAGTATATCCTTTGTCCAGAAAACGGTACAAGACAACTGAAGCTCTGAATACGTTCAGCGTTCAACGCTCACAAGGTAGCAATTATATGAACGTCCTCACATCCTGAATTTGAATAGTAAATCATTTAATTCGGCCAGACGTCCTTAATTGTGATCCAGGACACGTTTTCGTTTGGCAGTTTCTCGTCCATGTTCTTGTTCTTTTTTTTTCCTCTCTCTCTCTACGAGTGTATGCTTTTGGTTTCTGTTCATTGTACACTATCCTGGCAGAGGGATGACGAAGAATCTGTGTTGACCACCTACCACTACCAACCCCCAAACATTCTTCAAAACATATTAACAGTTACCAGTTAGAATTTATCCTGGACATTGATCATTAATGTGTGCAGCAGTGTACATATTCGTAGTACACAGCGACAGTATGCCTGTTCACCCGGCTGCTGGCCATCCCTCATTATTATTTGAACATTCGTTGTTGTTTTGTATTAATTGTCTAGCGTATGTGGGTGGGGGTATCACCTTTCGTTTTTGGGAGGATTTTGTTTGGAAGCTGTTGGATGGATTACCCTTGCATAGGGTATGCACCCCATGTGCAGACACACAAACACTGCCATACATATGAGGTTCCAATCATGCATGATTCTAATTTAGATGGTAAAACGTGTATGTACGAGTACGAGTATACATACGTATATTTGACTCCACAGAGAAAGACCAAACGACCGACGTGGGCATGGTGTGGGTTAGTGTAACATACTTGTCTGATATTTGGTAATCAGCAGTTGAAGGTCCTTAAAGGAGATTTATTTTTGGGTTGCGTTTGCAGTTGATTATCTTGCAACGTATTGTAGTTGGAGGTGGGATGGATTTAGTGGGGTGAGATTCTCTTTTGTTATGTCTTTATTTTCAAAGGAGCTATTGAACTCATTACAATTAATGAAAGGACGATTTTATTTCTCGAAATAACGGTGCATATACATATTGAGAGCATCGTACGTGAATGCTTTTCATGCTGTGGTGTTGTAAATTTTCACGGACAACGGAGCAATAAAATTTGTTATTGAATACCTATTCGATTCAGAATATTTCTAGGATCTATTGACTACGAGTTAAACTACCATAGTAAACGTTTTTCTTATACGAGAATCTATCTTTTGAATACAGTTTGTTCAAGTTTCAATACCAGAAAAGCTTGTAGTGGATAACCATGATTATTTCTGAGTTGTACCTCGAATACTATAAGTCTTCTTCTTCCGTATTACAACACATAATTTAAGTCGAGCCAGAAAAGCATAAAATACGACGCGATACGTTGTTGGACTCTTTTCGAATGTTCAACAGCGTAAACGTTATTTTCCTAATATTTGAAGTGCCTTAGCCCTTCGCCATGCAAAATTCCTCTACTTAGAATGTGGTCATTCTAAGAATTAAATTTAGGCATTCCAAGATGAAACGCAGTCTTGGTCAGCCAAGGGAAACCAATCGAAAGTTATCGGTAAAACGAAAATAAGCAAACGGATACTGACAACAATTTTCGAGAGTTGAGTACGACATTAATATATCAGGTTTTCTAATAAGGAATACATTTTTGTTTTTCAATGAATGCAATTTCGGACCATTCTTCCGACCAACGACTTGACACGTTACCCCAAAGAAACTGCACAAACGAGGCGGCCAATATAATGTTCCATATCTTCAGGTTACACGCTCACTTTGCTTCAATAGCTCAACAATGTTGAGAGCACGCAACTGCTATTGCGATCTCAATTAACTGGAAAATCCTGTATATAGACCAAGAGACCTAAATGAAGGTAAAATATCACAGTATCCCAGCTCATTTCGTTGAGCTATGGGGATAGGGAACTTTGTCACTGATACACAAGACATCTTATTCATATGCACTTGAACAGCAATGAGATCGAAAAAGTGATAAGGCACGAAGATTCATCGGTATATACCTGACACTTTGGCCAAAAAGATAGAAAATGCAGTGATTTCTTTCTAAACCGTACAACTGGCTTATGGAATATCCGTCCGAGGTCTTTGTTTCCCAGTTATTGTAACTTTCAAACATTTAAGACCAACGTTCATCGGTACTTTTGTTTTCTGCCTCCCTAACTTTCTATTGCCAGCGCTGTGTGTACATGTTTTATTGGTACTTATCGAAAGCCACTTGACCGCACTCTGGTAATACCAAATAATAAAAAAAAAGGATATTTTACCACGAAGACAGAAGACAAAATAATGATATCATTTGTTTTATGCACATCCTAGGAAGTCGTACCTCTGGTCTCTACATTCTCCAGCGGATCTTCGGTCACAAGGCAGTTATCATCATCGACAGCTTTTTCTGGATCTATATAGGCTGTTGAATTGCTTGTCCATAGTCCGTTTTTTTTTATTTTCCTCTGAAATATTTTATGTATTTGCGGAAATATATTCCAGGTTTTGGTGTGTACAATTCGAATTTCATTGGGCCAGTATAAACTGACAGATGCCCTGCAATTTTTTTTTATTAATTGTTGGAGGTTTTCGATCGACGACTTCAGTGTCATGATCTCGGGCTTATGTCTGTCTGTTTATTCCTTATATATCGTGCGTCGATATTGTTTCATCCATTTGTTTAATATGCCGCTCAATTTCCCCGTTTGACAGATTCCTGTTGGACGGTTTGTATAGCGAATTCGAAGAGAGTGCTCTCATCAATGTTCTAGAGACGTGTGTCCAACGCACCCTATCATTATTGTAGAAATAACTTTGATCGAAATCTTCGAAATTCGTAACTTATTTCGGAGTAGTTTTTGGATTCTGAACCCGGAATGATCACTGTCATACAACAAAGTGCGTGGACAGTGTATAATTTATCAGCCCGATTCTAAACAGAAATTCCCCGTGAAATTTTTCCCTTTTCTCTTTCCTCCTATTCAAATAAGGTTGGAAAAGGGATTTTTTTTTCATGCGGAAAAACTAGGGATCACTAATATGTAAAATAGCGAGAAGGCTGTGTCTTTTCTCGAGAATTATTCCGCGAACATTATTGAAGGGACAAGCATGCGAAAATGTAAGTTTTCTTTTAATTCTTATATTCCATTAAGAACAATTTCATGCAATACTTGATTTCAGGTCGAAAACAACCAGCAAGCACCAGCTCCAACTTCTTATAAGCCTGATGGAAGCTAATCCTGGCATTGCGTGCGGATAAAGGCGATAGAGAAAAAATAGCGAAATTTTGGCAAAATGTAGAAACGGAGCTTAATTCAGTGGGACCTGCAGTAAAAAATATTACGGGGTAGAAAAAGGTATTTATAAGTAATTGTGAATTCTTAAAATACTACTGCTTTATGGATTTTAGGTGTGGGCCGACCAAAAAAAATAAGTACACCCAAAAGCAGCGCAGAATTTAAAATCGCAAAAAGGCACTGGCGGAGGTCCAAACACCCAGCAAAAATGTTCATCCCTTGAGCAGGCGATTTATGACCTCATCGGTATGAAGGAGTCTTTCGAAGGACTAACTGCTAGCGTATTTGGACTACAAACTGCAATAAACGTTAGCCTCAAAGCCCCAAAGCAATTTCAGGATGTGCCAATGAATATGCTAGACGCCTACATCCCTACAAGCCATTCGCCGATTCCGTTCGAAATCGTAGAAAAAGCCGCAACCAGGACAACTTTGGCTAAAAATGACAAAAAGTATTCTGCTTCCGATGCCCTTGCACAGAAAATAAATATCCAACGAGATATAGGCGAGACTTTTAAGTCTGTGGCGGAGGATTTAAAAGAGCAACACCAAAGCACGAAAAAATCTCTAAATCTCTGGACAGACTATACGATATGCAGAAAGCGCATTTCAGAAAAATTGAAAAATTAAAAATCGAGGAGATGGAAGAAATGAAACGGCACAATAAAGCTATGGAGAGAATGAGATTGCGGGAAGGGAGGATAAACTTGAAAAAAACAAACGACTATTAGAATTAGAGGAGCTGAAGTTCAATAATAATAATATGTTAATATGTAAATATGTTAAGACTAGCTTGAATTTTAAAAGTGATCTGAATTAACTGCTATATTATTTTTATCTTATCCTATAGTTTTAAGACTTAAAAAGTGAATTGACTGTAATAGTTCTAAGGCTTCAAAGTGAATTGGCTGAATAATATTTTTGTCTTTTTCGTACTGTAGTTGTAAGCTGACGATGGCGATGGCACAGTCAGGGTTCGATTCCTGGCTGGGTTACCAACAATTTTTCAAATCGCCATCACCCTTTCGCCGGGCAATGACAAACTCCCGAAATTAAAATTGCCTACGAAAAAGCTTCTAAGGAGTGCCGTTCGGACTCGGCGATAAACCGTAGGCACCGGTCAGACGTGATTAAAAAACGACATCATGAGCAACACAAATGAGTGTCAAGAAGCTAGGCCATGGCCCATACCAGGCTGCCAGCGCCACAGTGTTTTTTTTTTTTTTTTTAGTTGTAAGCATTGAAATGTGATTTTTTTTTTGTGTTTTTATTTAAATAAAAAATAGCTAAATTCGTAATCTTTTAATTCATAATAATAAAGTTTTTTTTATTTAAACTATTTACAGATTATTTCAAATATTGTTTCTATTTATTTGCACTGTATTTAAGTACTGCGCAGAGGTTAATTATGTTACTTCACTGACTTCAATAGCTTCTTGAGGTAGCGATACGTATGCACCAGGATCAAAGTCCACTTTAAAATCAATGCAAAGATTGTGTAGACCACAACCCACATTAACGATTTTTTCAGCTTTTTCTGGTGAATAATGCAATTCTCTTGCTTCCAACAAGCAACGCCATCGATTTTTCAGCACCCCATTTGTATGTTCTATAATATTGCGGCATTTGGTATGAACTTCATTGAATTTCATCGATGCTGACCCCTCTTCTGGAACACTATGCGGAGTTAAGAGCCATGGCTCTAAAGGCAAGCTCCAAGTTGACATGCATCAACATATCGAATTCTCTGGTCATGTTTGTTTGGTGTTTATTTTCAATAGGAGCAACAATTTTAACATGTGTCCCATCAATGCAACCAACTACGTCAGGTATGCCGTGATTCATATAGAAAGCAAGGGCAATTTTACGCTTTTCCTCTTCCGTCCAAGCATTTTTTATCCACTTCGGGCACAAATGACTTTCAAATACGTCCAACACTTCCGAAAATACTTTGTTGAACGTGGACTGAGCCAGAGACACACCAGAATCTTTGCCTACTCCCGTTTGGTAAGCGCCTTCAGCAAAAACTCGCAGAAATGCACTCAACTTCATCAGCGGAGAAATGGCAAATTGTTTTTCTGCTGGCGAAAAACGGGCTGCATGCGGAATGCGGGCTTATTCACCCTAAAGTATTTCACAAACCTGAAGATAAATGGGGTGCTTAAAAAAGTTAATGTAAAATATGAATTTGAAGTTTGAGGCAACTTCGAAGAATTGGAGAAATCTCGCAGGTCCCTTCTGAAGAGCCTTTGTGGTGTATTACTCTGCTCCTCTTCTTCTGCTCTAATCTGAATGCAATATTATGCATTTTTTTGTTGTTTACTCTAAAATTTCCTGTTTTAATTCAATTGTACTTAAATTTTCAATTTTCTCCTTCATTTGCAAATCACTTTGAAGTGTCAAAAAGCGGCAGAACAGCTGATTTTCGAAATTCGAAATTCTTCTCCCTTATTTTTGTTCTCCCGCCGAATTAAGAATAACAGATTCTTTTTCTCGACAAAAAATATTCCGCGAGAAATGAATTCCTCGGGAATATTTAGTAGAATCGGGTTGTATTTGTTCGTGCCTATTACTGTTGTATCTGTGTGTCAATTAAAAGAAGATCCAAGAAGGAGCCCTATCTGGGAAACGACAGACTAGAGTGTTGATATATTAAATTTTGTATGTTTACCGTTAAAATCTCCGTCGATTATGAAGTAATTCTTCTTCGATTCCAAGCTTAGGAATTGAAAATGTCTCGAGTTCTGAGTTCTAGACAGAGATCATTGTAAATAGAACTGCGTTCCACTTCGGAAAGGGATGCACAGAATGCATGCTTCTAGAACTTGGAGGCTACACACTACACGGCTGTAAATCGAAAATCTTTTTTTCTAAAGATCGCAACACCATCCTTGAATGGTGTTGGGTCGGTGTCTTTGTATTGTATCATACCTTCTGTGCCTCAATTTGTGTTTTTTGTTCGTAGATACCCATTACGACTGGAGTTGCGTTTTGCCTGGTAATTTGAAGAGTGACGGCAGGTGTTTTAATGTTCACTGGTGGACGTTTAACCTCCAACTCTTGCTGCGGGGCCAGATTTACTGGCATTATGTAACATATTGAAACTTGAAGCAACCCCGATAACAAACGGTATGGCTCAAGTTCTTGCATAAAGCGTACCAGTACTGATTCCTTCCCGTGGCTCTATTTGTGGCCCTTTCCACACTTCATGTATCGAGGCTACATCACACATTGCGACGAACCTTTCGAATACTCGTATATTGTAAAATGTTTTTATAATTTAACAATTGTATGCTTTATTGTTTAGGATCAATTAGTTTCCTTATTAACTCAAAATTACATTTAGAAACCATGTACAGGGTTATCCGTTTTGTGTAAATTTAAGTAAAACACATTTACTCGAATTTCGATAAATTTTTTTTTTTTAGCTATAGGTATGTTGTTGGGATTTTGCCATAATGAAAGGAATATCACGTCATTCGAATGTCCTCCACGCGAGTTCTGCTAGGACTTGTTTTTACAAGGTAATTTTTTATGGTCGGGTACCTCTGGGACCTCCCACGCCATAATGTGCCTTAAGACAAGCCCAAATACTGTGCTACCATAATAACTATAGATTTGGAAATTTTTAACACTTCAACACACGAATATCGGATACGGTGAAAAAATGCATTCCCTTTGAAACACCTAGACTAGTGAGTCGGCTACATGGGCCTTCCAAAATTTTTTCATAAGTTTATCCCAGATTGACTTCTGATGGAAATTCAGGGAAATAACCTAAATCGAATCATTTAAAGCATAATATTCATGGGGGATTGAAGTCGATAGATAGACCATACTATATATGGAGAGGGCCAAACCTGGTAAGGCCTTTAAACATCGCATTTTATAATACGAGTATCAAACTTTTGGTTGGTGTAGAATTTTTCACTTGATCACATCACGTACTATGACTTCAGTCGTGTCCAGTTACTATATCGGTAGGGGGAGGACTTTTGCAATTTTGTCTAGAAATCATCATCATCATCATCATCCCTTATTCTGATCTCCTCCCCTTTGCGAATCCTACATATTCAGATAATTGTAGATTCATCGGTATTGCAATTCAAAGGCAGGAGTAAACGGAGAGAAGCAAGAAAAGGTAAAGTAAACTTTCCACGTACGAGGAAGTACATTTTTTAGCTTCGCAAATGGAACTATGGAACTACAACTCAGAGGGAGGTTAACAGAAATGGTACTGGTTTACTTCAAATATATTCTGCGAAATCATTGAATTGTGTGTTTATTTGCCACTGCTACTATAACTATAACTTCTCTGGACACCCACGTCTAGATCTTCCGGAAACCATGGCACCTTGGCAATAAAATTTGGCAAGCAAAGTTTTTTATCCATTGCCGGCTTGTTTGCGTAAGGGACATTGGACACTGGACAACGGACAACAGACAACGATGACAGTTGAAATGTATTCAATTCCAGGGCTAGGACAGGACAAACGGAACATCCTTTATTTATACAAAATAAATGAAAATACTAAAAGAAGCAACTTGGATACGGGAGTTGTAGAAAAATAGAGGAATAGAGATGTGTAACTAGATGTGAAGGGAAGGAAGATTTCATTTCATTCCGTTTTTGTGTACACACGGTGTAGTTGTTTATTTTACGAGGGTGCCTTTGCCTCGCCCGCCATTAGACTGATTGAATTTATTCAGTTTGAATTTTCAGCTCATTGTTTCATTTTTCCTGTGCTGCTTCTTTTTCACTTTTTTTATTTTTTTTATTTTCTTTTTGTCCTTCGACTATGACGGATGTGACGGAAGTCAACTATATGAGATGGAGGTTCCTTGTTTACTTCATTATAAAACTTTCAACTGTTGACAGAAGAAGGAAGCTTTTCATGCGTAAGGAGTTAAAACTTTTGAAGGATATCAGAAGTTTCTAAAGATATTCTAGGGGTTACTGTTGAAAATGTGCACGATACATATGGACATGTGTATCTAAGAGTATTTATATGAGTATCATGATTCTATTGTATATGATTCTGGCTTTCATGTTGTTCTTCTCAAATAGATTTTATGTTAGAATCTGTCAAGGTAATTGGTATCATTGAATATTACACATCTACCGCGGTAGAGGGCCCAGGAAAAACTTTAATTCCTAAAACCAATTAGTCTTATGTAAATATATGAGTCTTTCAAACGTCGAGCCTAGATATAATTTTTTTTTAAACACATGTAAATACAAGGGTCTCTCTCAATTCCCAAAAGGGATAAAGACAAGTCCAATCCTGCGAATCTTCGATCTATAAGTCTCCTCCTGAATATCAGCAAGGCATTCGAAAAGGTGATCAATAGAGCTCTGACTGAGTGGGTTGATGACAACAATATAGTTCGGGATAACCAATTCGGTTTCAAGTCAGGACACGATATCTCACATGCCACGTCCATACTACTATCCCATATCGAATGGAACAAAAGCAAGAAACATTGTACATGTGCCTGCATGATTCACTTGGATACTGTAGGTTAGAGGGACTCTTTTCAAGTAGAACAGGTTGGGTATAAGTACACTACTGCTATATACCACCTTGATCAAAAAGTTCGGGAATAACCACCGTGTGGCGCTCCCATTGTTCCGATTTAAATTCTGTTTTTTTTTGTTAAGTTGGCACATCTGTTGTTGATATTCCCTCTAACATTTGCAAAAGTTACGTAGCCAAGAGTACATCTATCTCTGTGTGTGTTGGCGATTTTTTTACAATTTTAGAAATGAATTTAAATTTGCAACAACGAACTTGTATTAAATTTTCCATAAAAAACGGATTTAATGGTGCGCGAACGTTGGAAATGTTGGAAAAATGATTTGGTAACGATTCTCTAAAAAAAACGGTCGTTTACCAGTGGCACGAGCGGTTCAAAAGTGGTCGTGAGTCAATCGAAGATGATGAACGCAGTGGCAGATACGTTGATCAATAACCGCAAATTAACCATCAGAAAGATAGCGGAGGACATTGCCTATAGATCCGTCCAAGACATTTTGGTTAATGATTTGGGTTTCCGTCGTGTAGCAGCAAGGTTGGTGCCAAAAGACCTCAATTTCATGCAAAAAAGAGACCGTATTGACGTCGCAAAAGAGATGATTTGGGAAGCTGAATCCGATCCCACATTCATCACAGGGGTCATTACTGGACACGAGACGTAGGTTTATGAGTACGACTCGCAATCCAGAAATCAGGCAAGTGAATGGCGTCCACCAAATGAGCCGAGACCAAAAAAACCACGTCGCTTTCAGTCAAAAAAGATTGCCTTCTTTGGTTTTCATGGATTACAACGGTGTAGTGCATCATGAATATTTGCCAAAAGGCCAGGCAGTAAACATAGAGTATTATTTGGGCGTTATGAGAAGTTTGCATGAAGCAATTCGCCGAAAGAGACCAGAATTGTGGGCAGAAAACTCGTGGATTTTGCACCATGATAACGCACCGTTCTCGAACATCATTATTCGTAATTTCTGACGAAAAATGCAACAAATACCATCCAACAGCCACCGTATTCACCTGATTTGGCTTCCTGTGACTTCTTTATGTTCAATCGAGTTAAAAAATCACTACGGGGAACGCGTGTCAGCAGCCGAGAAGAAGTAATCGAAAAATCGCAGTAAGTACTGATGGACTTACCGTAGTGAAGAATGTCAATGTGACTTCTGCTGGAATATTTGACATTAAATCCGGTCTGCAACAAGGCGCGGTTAATTCGCCGATTTTATTCTATATTTACACAAGCGATCTTGTGGGATCACTTCAACATTCCATAGCGTACGCAGGCGACTTGAAATATGACTTCGCTAAGATTAAACAATATTGACTAAAAGTGTAAGACCAACTTTCAGAAGTCGGAAACCATTCTTTGTACGGCGCCTTTGAATAGGGCCTCTGCGGATACCAGAAAAAACTGGCGAAAGTTTTCGATTGTAGGACAACATGGGCAGCTACTTGCTTGGGATCTGACCCGAGTTAAAAGTAATAAAAAATAATAATAATGATTTTTTTTTTAAATAATTCGATATTTTCTCCTTCCCAAATGCGACAATTTTGTAAGGACGCAAATCCTGATTCAATATTTATGGCCGGGCAGTTATCCCGGCGGCGTAGCCCTCAATCTGGAGCGCCATTTCCATTTTTGAAAAGATTCAATCACGAACAATACCAGCTATACAGCGTCATCAATTTTGTCAAAAAATTGCCCATCAGTAGCTTGAATTAGGAAGGACATGTATAAGGAATAAAACCAATGGTCCGGCTTGCAGAGTCTTCGAATCCATTCGGTGCACAACTTAGCAGCAGAAGACATCGACTCGACGAATGCGCAACTGGAGGAAGTTAGCTAAAGGCCGAATTGGAGAGGCTTGCTAGTTGAGGCTCAGATTCACTCCTAACTGAATAAAAGTTATGTATTAGTGTGTTCTAGAACAGATATCAATAGATGAAATAAAATAAAAGGAATTTCAAAAATTAGAAACTAGCAATCCGCTCCATATTGTTGTCGTGCCAATGAGTATTGAACAACCATAAGAGTTTGGCTGTGCGCGAGTCTGTAAGTCAAGATCATAAGCCGTTTTCAAGATCTAGGCATCTCTCGAACGTCACTGTATTGACTCAAAGGCTGAGACAATGCACATAATCCTCTGTAACGTGACAAGGAGTATTTTTGGTTAAACGACTTAGGTAAATTGTAAAATTACCGCGGTCAGTTCGTCAATGTGGTCAAGAGAACAGCTAGAGATAAAGTTGGGGATATTGTATACAATTAAGCGTTTGGTTTGACTTCAAGCGAGAGATATCATTGGGTTGTACTTCCTTCATTCATTTTACTCAATATCTTTTAGAAAAAAATAGAACTGGAAAGCTTGGAGGGTTGTGGTTTGAATAGGACGGTGGTATTTGCCACACAGCCCGTGCCCTAATCCACTCATTGAAGACAGAGTTCGGGAATTGTCTTATCGCCAGAAGTGCCTTGTCCATTGTCCGCCCCCGTTCATGCAATTAAACATGTTTAGATCCTTTATTGGGGCTACATTAAGTTTTTGCTCTATGATAACAAACCAGAAACCTGGCATAGATGTGAATATTCAACGTGAAATTGCTGGAATATCTGCAGAATAATACGAAAAAGTCATGGCACCATAACCATAAAGTATTAGAGATTTTGTATCAGCAACAAATAATCCTTTTCGTACGAAAATGTCCAGTTTTGGGCCGAATAAGCGTTATTTGCGGGAACTTTTGATTCACCTTTTTAATTTGAAGAAATAGATAGATAGATAGATAGATAGATAGTTTTATTAGTTAGAAATAACTTTAAGTAACTGAACAATTAGCAATTTTGATTTTTTTATTTTTTTTTAATTTACATTAATTCTTCTTCTTCTTATCCTTTTATTAACCCTTTCCTCGTTATACGAACTTATGCGTAACGAGTTTCCCATTTTTACTGTATCGCTGCTGCTCCGCTTATGGGGTTGGCTAATGTCGCAGACCGCAGAACGCGTCTACATAATTTACATTAATTAAAAGCAAAAAAGTTAAAAAATTACGTTTCTTAAATCGTGTCTTTTATAAATTTACAAATTTTCCGTTTAAACCCTAGTAATCTTGTTTCGTTTTTTATATTAATAGGCAAGTTGTTGAAAAATATAATCCCTCGATAAAAAAATCTGCAGATGATGGGTATAGATGACTTGTGGGAGCTTTACGTCATAGAATTTGTCATGAGTTGTTTCAACAGTCTTTCGAAGCTGTTTTTTATAGCGAATACTGCTGATGAAAAATGATAACCCAAAGAAGAGGAAATCATAGGAACCAACTTCGACAGCCAAGGTAAATATTCATGAAATGAAAATCATGTTGTGTATTTGGTGAGAACAGCTTGATGTTGTGTATTATGAGTTGCTAAAACAGAACATTACATCTACCGAAGACAATTGATGAGATTGAGCTGAGCGTTTAAGAAAAAACGAGCCCACTACTGCTGCAAAAATGACAAAAATATTATTATTATTTAATTTTATTATTATTATTATGATAATGCTCGTACACATGTTGTGGGGCCGGTCGAAACCAACTTGGAACCACTCAACAGGGAAGTCCTGCCTTACCCACCATATTCACCATACATTGCCCCTTCTGATTAACATTTGATCCGATCGATGGCACATGAACTTCACCTAATACGAGAACTAATATACCAAAAATTGGATCGATTCGTGTATAGGCAGCCTCCAAGGATGAAACGTTCTTCGGACGAAGTGTCCATACACTGGCAGAAGGATTGGAGAAACTAATTTGTACTCTTGATACATACGATAGTGGTACATGTATCGTCAAAAGTCCTCTACAAGTTTTGGGGAAAACTCTAAACTAGGAAAAATCGACTGCTGCTGTATAAGCGTCCAGTGACCTAATAGTTACAGGGTATCCATCTACCTAGCCCCATCTATCCTATTTGGGGTAGTTACAGATGATATGAGTGTGTTGATATGGATCCAATGCAGGTTGACCCTAATAAACTACTCATACCATATGTTCAAAGCTTCTAACTGAAATTCTGAATTATGGACAGAAAAACCGCTTGTGAGTCTTCAAAATAAAAATATTTCATGGCATGGAAGAATACAGACATCCAATTTATAAACAAACATTTACCTTTTGATATATTTAACCCGTTAGAACTGCTGGTATTTTTAAAGCTGTATCATATCGATTTTCTTTTGTTCGTTTGATTGATTTTCCATAAAACATTAAACATTCCACAGCGTTGTCATACCCTTAACTCTGCCTCAGAAAGAAGAAACAAAGACGGAAAAAAAAGAAACGAAACTAATGTAAAAGTAATTGGAAACTAAACACGCTACATCAAGGATCATTTATAAACTTCAATATCCTTGCAAAATAATTTCGTTAAGAGAATTCTCATGTAACGCGGTGACTCATCGCAACACAATTATGATTGATGACATGTACGGATACACCATTATGAATTTTCCAACAGAGTTCAACGCTAGTAACCCTTTAGTTGAAGTCTCCACAGCGTCCTGTATCCCATGGTACCGAAGCCAATGTTTTAGTTGTTGAAGTTCGCAGTCAGTCTGAAAGCATTATCCTGTAAAAGTGTTAGATTAACGGGAATTCTGAAAGTACGAGTATACCAGTATATATAGGGACTGTGTGGTACGAATTGATGATCAATCCTTTTTGCATTCAAACCGTAGCTAAAACATTCAACCGACGGAAGGCCAACACCTAACGACCGACCGACTCCGACATCATACTGAGAAAAAGGATAAAATGCAAAAAGTTTTCAATCTTAGGGATGAAATCTAATTTATTATGTGACGAAGGGGGCTCGGGCATCTCGAACCTTTTTCACCCACATGCAGTGTGTTAATTGAGAGTTGTGGCCATTTCGAACGGAGGTGGATTGAATGGCATTGTTGGTAATTGGTGGCAAGAACCCAAGAATCTATGGAAATTGAAGGGTTGATTTTTTTTTTCTCCGCTCTCATCCTCCCCACTGGGTAAGGGTGGTGGAAAATGAAGTTCTGCATTAGCTAGACGATATATTGTTTCTGTATGCATGATTATTGGATTGGCAAAGATGGCGATGACTTTGTGGTAAATTCATCGATTGGAAGGGTTGTTGATGGAGAGAAATGGATGTTGGCTGAACTAACAATAAGAACAACAAAGGACTGCCTTGAATGATGAATGGGTTAATGGTGTAGTCTTGAAGCTGAATGAAAGGAAAGTTTTTTTTTTTTTTTTTTCTTTTTGACGTTATGGAATGGGTGATAATCAAGACAGGAGACTGAATTAATCCTCCAAAAAAAGGATACATATGTACATAGCTAATACATACAAATGTACATAAGATTGGAGACTTTGAATAGACTTCATACTTTAGTACGCCACCCTCTGAATAAGCAAAGGGAAGTTTCGTTTTTTTTTGTGAAAACTTTGACAATGACTAATGAATGTCCTGCTTATAGATTCGAATATTAACACCATATATTCGAATGCCAGATTATTTAAAATATAAGCAAAACTACTCAAGAAAGAGTAGAATACATGGTTCTTGCTTATACTCGTAGAATTGTTGCGAGCACTGGACAAAGGTTGTGAATGGTGTCTGGTGTTCTACTTTAAGTTTATTTTTAAGGGCCCTGGTCGTACTATGTGGGGTGAAAAGTAACCTCCTTGACCGCTAGAATGCGCTGCTACTGCGCCAGAATGGTGCCTTGAAGTCCAATTTTCAGTGCAATACTGTCTTTAGTTTTGTTTTGACAGCTGATTGTTGTTGGCGTGTTTGGCATCATGTTGAGTATGGACAAAAACGATTTCCGTTCTCTCATAAAACATTATTTTTTGAGAGGCAAAACGGCGAAGGAAACAAAGTTGGATAAACGTAATGGGGCTAATCTGACGGAGCAGATAACACCGTCAAATATTGGTTTCGAGAGTTTCGTGGTGGCCGCAACTCCACTACCGATCAAGTCCGCAGCGGCAGGCCCTCCGATGCGGTTATAGAGGACAATGCCAAAAAAATACATGAAATGGTGTTGGCTTACCGGAAAGTGAAGGTGCGCCGTGTTTTGAGCCATATTCTGTGTATGAAAAGGTTATCCTGCCGCTGGGTGCCGCGCATGCTCACTTTTGACCAAAAACACGAACGCGAGAGCACTTTGAAAGAGTGTTTGGATTTGCTGATGCGGAATCGGACGGACTTTTGGACTTCGATTGGTAGCTGTTGATGAAATGAAAGCAGGATCCACTATTATACACCAGAGAACAGAATTAGTGCCCGGCAATGGATTGAAGCCGGCACGAGTGCTCCGAAGCGGCCGAGGCAGGCTCAATGGGTCGGAAAGGTTATGGCGTCGGTTTTCTGGGATTGTCATGGCATACTCTTCGTGGACTACCTTGAAAAAGGAAAAACCATCAACAGCGAGTATTACTGTGCATTATTGGAGCGATGGAATGCCGAAATCGCTGCAAAATGGCCTCACATGAAGCAAAAAAAAAATTTGTTTTTGCAAGACAATGCGCCGGCGCATAAGAGCATCGCAACCAGGGCTAAAATCAATGACTTTCGGCTCAAATTGCTGTCGCATCCACCGTATTCGCCCGATTTGGCTCCCTCGGACTATTATCTCGTCCAAAACCTCAAAGATGGCTCATTAATAAAAAATTCAGCTCACGCGAGGAAATCATCGACGCCACGGGGGAGTATTTTGCAGACCTTCCAGAAAATTACTTTTCGAACGGGATCAAGAAGTTGGAAAATCGCTGGAATAAGTGTATCAACCTAAAAGGGGACTATATTGAATAAAATAGAAAAAAACATTTAAAAAAAATTGTTTTTCATTCCCAAGGAGGTTACTTTCCACCCCACCTAGTACTTTACTGATTTCCTAGATGCAGTTGCGTTTGTGACATCTTCTAACTATTAATTTCGTAATTTTTTTTACTAGTTAAAATTGGAATACAGACCCGCTCTGGTAAGTAATTAACATTAAAGCGCGAAACCGTGTGACAAGGGAGCGAGGTACCTTAATGTGTTAAGCGAATGTGAGTAAACCCTATTTATATTTTTTTTGACTAGATTTAGTGTTATATTATTTAATGAGCAAAAAGTTTTTTTTCAATACAGATTCATGATTTTAGAGACATAAATTACACTGCCATCTCAAATCGGTTGAGTGCAGATGGAGAAACCTTTTCTGGTTTTGCGTTTTCTGGTCTCTTCAAATATAGAAACTTCCTATGACTGCAATGCGACCACTAGTAGCTCGTTTTGTGAAGTAGGAAATTTAGATGGCTGTAGATTACGTCCAAGGATGTCCTGCATTGCGGAAGGGCTATGAAATTTTGATGTCACAATTTGATTTCTTGCTCTGTCTTCAAAATTTGGTTTGCACAATTGCAGGCTTAATTCCTTTAGAAACTTTCGTCTCCGATCAGTGGTGGTAAAGATGGGGTTGTGTTCCATATGAATAATGTACGAAGCCAAAGCAGCAATATCAATATCAACTCCTTTTGAGTTTACAGGTATATTCGCCTAACAATGTTATCAACGCCATTTTTCGTTTTATTATAGTAGGTTATAATTTCGTTGCTTCTTTGTGATATGCAAAGTTTTTTTTTTGAAAAAACGGCCCGATCTTTGTGAGGCTGCATATTTGCAGGAAGGAAACGTTTATTTTTTTGAATTTTTTTTGACATATTCCAAGAATTCAGTGTGTGATTTAGATGCATAGACGTAAAAAAATTGTCCGTTGTTACATTTTTTCCAGAGTTTTTATATTTACCAACAAGGTCCAACACAATTCGTTCTCCAATATTTGGCTGAAACCGACAGGTTTCCCGGTATAAATTTGTGCGTTGAGTGGATAAGAGTTTGAAGAATCCCAGGCCCAAAATATTTTTATTCCATAAAACGAGTTCGTCCTCGATATCCAAACAATTGCTCATCGACCGTTATGCACTCATTGGCTTATAGTTTTTATCCAAATTAGAGAGCAACATACACCAAATGGCGCGGATAGCAGCAGCTTTGTCTGTTGCTAACCATATTTGATGTGTAAGATCGCTATCAAATATTATGAAACCAAGGAACATTCGAAAACGGTCGTGCGACATTGACGCGCGAATCAAAGGAAAATGATCTGGCTTCCATAATTCGGAAAAATGTTCCCAATTTGATTTCAACACACCACAACAGATAAGAACACCAAGATATGCGTCAAATTCTTTTCGGTAAATCTTTTCAAAATTCTGTCTTTTGGTCTTGTATTTGTCTGCCAGTACTTTGATGTACGCGTCAGTTACTTTCTTACCTTTTCTGTTTGTTTCCCTTAGTATTAAATCACAGATAGCATTTGACAAAACACATTTGAAAATTTCGATCGCAGTACAGTGTTTGGTAAAGCCTGTTGGTCCACTTCGTTGATGGACAGTATTTCGCCCTAATGTTTGATATTCGGGAAATGGATCTGCCTGCTAGCAAGTTCCATGTTTTCCTATGAGTTCAGAAAAGTTTTCTTCTTCTGCGCTGTCATCCGAATCACATAATTCTGGTTCATATTCAATGTTGACTTCTGTTTCAAGTCCGAAACTTCAACTTCATTTGCAGCTGGAATGAAATGATCTTCTCCATCTGATGCACCGAGAATGCCTTCGTCGCTTGAATCTTTACATAGAGAATTTCGAATTTCCTCAGGTTTATATCTTTGCACTCCAACTTATTCCGGCAATATCCATTTCCAATTGAAGTTTTCAATACAGTAAATTTCTTAGTAATTTTCCAATATAAGTAAGTGGAATAACTGAAATAATGCTTGAACTGACCAACTTTTACGTTCAAGTATATTTTCGTTTCTTTACGATTGCGCTAATTCAGCGTAATTCAGGTTGTCAAATCGAACAAACATTTTTAATTTTTCCGCAAGTCTAAAAAAAGGAGAAAGGGGGAAGACAGCAAATGTTTTTCGTTCAATGTAAACGGTGAAGTGAAATTCCGAAATTTCATTTCGAATTACACACAGCGCGGGCGATGGAAAATTAGGAAGGATAGAAAGAAAGGCACCGATGTACGTTGGCTTTGAATGTTTGAAGGTTTTAAGGACTAGGAAACAAAGAGTTCGGCAGGGCATTCCATGAGCGCGTTTTTCGGCCTTTTAGTTCTAAGCTACCCTTCTTTTGTTTTCTGTGGAGGAATAATTATTGATGTTGCTGTTCGGCTCGTCTCTATGAAAGCTGTCATATGCGGGCTAGAAATTGATTAGGATAGAACATATATTGTAAACAAACAAACAAACAGGCACTGATCTGCTAAATGTAGCACGAAACTGAAATATTTCCAAAAGCAAATGTTTTCCGCTGTTCGATTCTTAGAATATGGATGACAAATAGTGCGTAACATAGAATCGTTGTATCCAGATGTCTGGCAGATTGTTTGGCCAACATATAAGCGAAATGGAGAACATTGCTTCAGATTTTTATTTTGTTTCTATTAAAATTATAACTAAGAAAAGAATAAATAACTTAATAAATGGATTTTTTATTTTATTAAAACTTAAAACTAAAATTTACAAGCTACTTTAAAAATAAATCTCAACTTAGCCTACCTATACTTACTTATGTAAAGGGTGAATCTCGGAGGTATTTTTTCAAAAAAAAAAAAAAAAACAATTCGGGTTATCTTTATTATCATTCAAAAAAACTGTTCTTTACCTACATTTAATTTTTTTAACAATTATTCCTTTCAAATGTTGGCGGTAACTGCAGATAACATGGTCTTTTCATATGTTTCGATTTCGATATAGCGATCGAGCATTATGAGTGGGGTTTGGCTTATGACCTACTTAACTTGGAGGTGCGATGTCACATGGTCTAAAAGGCCAGTTCACCCGTTCAAATTGTGGACCGAATTATTCTCGCAATAAAACCATGATTTGTGGCACGTGTTGTCGTTGGGCCAAATGTTGTCGAAACCACGCAAATAGTTCTTTATCATAGCGCGATATAGAGTGCGATTTACAGTTACGACTGATGATTCCACCAGCCATTAACCCATTCAGTCAAATACGGCTACTTGGCTTATTGACATAGGCATAAAGCCAGAAATGAGCCTCATCACATTGAAGTCCTTCAGGAGTCCAACGAATTAAACTGAAATATTTCCGATGCCCTATCTATGCCCTAGTTATGACATTAAAATTGTCCTCGTTGATTTTAATGCAAAGCTAGGAACAGAGGGTATCTTTGGTGGAACGATCGGAAAATATGGCCTACACGACACCACATCCGATCAATCAACAGTCAACCAGATTGATCACATTGCGATCGACGCAAGACACTCCTCCAGCATTATGGATGTCCGTACGTTCCGAGGAGCCAACATCGACTCGGACCATTACCTTGTTGTAGCCAAGGTACGGGTGCGGTTATCCCAAACTACGCCAAGACAAACTGATGCTGTGAGAAAATTCGACGCATCAAGCATTGAAGACTATTGGAAACACTGCTAAAACGCCATCAGAGATGCCGCTTCCGATGTTCTGGGTTTCACTCATCCACCACAACGAACCCAGACAACGCGAATGACAGTATCTATAGAGACGAGCTCTACAGAGCAATGTCTAATTTCAGCAAAACTCGTCCGTATGTGCAGGATGACCAATGACAATGCACGCTGCTCCATCAAGGTCAGTAAAGATCTCACCGAGACCTTCGATGCCCAGAAAGGATTTAGACAAGGCGATGAGCTGTCATGCAATTTTTTCAACATCGTACTTGAAAGAATAGTGCAAAACTCACGAGCAAACACAAGGGGAAGTCCGTCCAATTACTCGCATGCGCCGACGATATTGACCTAATCGGGAGAAAGCAGCGTGATGTCAGTGGGGCTTTCGCGAGTATTGAGACGGAAGCGGCGGAAATGGGTTTAGCGGGCAGTGAGTATATGCTGTCAAGCAAAAAGGACAATCAACACTGACGTCTCGAGCAGAACGTCACCCTCGACAGATATAACTTTGAGGTAGTTAAGGACTTTGTGCACCTAGGCTCCGCTATAAGTACCGACAACGATACCAGCGCGGAGATTAAACAAAAAATAACTCTTGCCAACCGCTGTTTCTTTGGGCTAAGAAGGCACTTGAGTGGTAAGGCCCTCTCTCGGACAACAAGAGTGACCTTTAACAAGGCCTTAATTATCCCGGTCCTACTCTATGGCGCAGAGGTATGGACATTATCAAAAATGGATGAGGGTGCTCTTGGTTGCTTCGAGAGAAAGACGGTGAATAGAGGAGGAGATACAACCATGAATTCTACGGACTGTACTGCGACATCGACCTAGCCAGAAGAGTGAAGATCCAAAGACAGAGATGGCTGGGTCATATAGAGCGTATGGACACCAACGCTCCGGTCCGAAAAGTCTTCGAATCCGCTCCCGAGGGACAGCGCAGAAGAGGAAGGCCAAGACTCATCCTGTTCGATAAGGAAAAACATACCTACTTCTCCCAAAAAATAAGAATAAAGTTATTGGAAAAGCCACAGTTTGTTTTCTATTTATATTTCTCTAGTGTAGTCATCTAAAATGTATGTCGACGTGGATAGAGAAATAAAACCGTAAGATTAAGATTGATTTCTTTTCAAAGTCAATTGAAATCTAGCATGGAGCACAAAATATAAAAAGTTGACTTACAAGTGTTGGGCTTTATCAACCACAAGGATAAAAGAAAGAAAATTCGTTCTTTCATGAGAGTCTAGAAGTAATGTTCCGACCACCAAAATATCTATGTATGAAGGCGTTTTAAATTTTATTACCCTCTCGCCTCTATATAAAACGATTGCAGAGTTAAAATAAAGTTCGAAATGAGGGTAGATTCTTGGAAACGTTTTTTATTCGTTTTAACCCCGAATTTTTTATTTTTTATTTTTGTATTTCATTCACCCTCTTCAATTGCGCGAGGCAATCTCACCACAATTTCAATTTGATTGAGTTTATCCATCAAATGGACTTGATGGTGAGAACCATGCTGTGAGGAATATAACCTTTAGATCCGGTTTCTTAATTCGACTGAAAAATGACCAATCAAGAGCTGTGGCCAATTATATTATATTCTGAAAAGTAGAAATGAAACCGTAAATTTATTTGAAAGGACATCACAGGCACGTGATGTAATTTTTCCTTATCTACAAAAAAAAAAACAGGACAATACGGCTGACATCAATAATAAAACTGTAACAACATTCGGAAAGGAAGCCTTTAGAGCTATTCACAGGCAATAAAAGGCTTGTGGTAATAGGTTTTATTCATTCATTCTTCACTCCCAAGAGGTCACTCAAGGCACAATCGCTCAGGCATCCTTTGTTGCCAACTAAAACGAATGCAAACGAACTTATTTCCTGCCACCCATCCGACACATCAATAAATTTACATGATGCTAATCAATCATCCTGGAACTCATCCAAAACTATGTTCGTCTCTTCTATGATAAGTATAATACCTTCGCACACTTGTCCAAAAATCTCAAGAAAAAGTAGACCAAACCTAGAAAAAAAGCACCGAAAGTAGGTGGACGGCTAGGAATGAAAAGACACTGACAAACAACTCACATGTCTATGCATGTGTCCAGATCTAGAATGAGTAGTCGTAGCCAGAACAGCCACCCCTTGTCAGGCAGAGTTTGCCTTTGAGTGGTCCCACACCCAATTGAGGGCGCAACATCTTTTCACTTTTCATTTGGGATTTGGCATCCTGTCAGAGGGTGTCCAAATTCAGATTAGCATCCTTCCAGTGCTCTCGAATTCCGCATGAGCATGCATAATGTATTTCATTCGTTTTGGTAGTCAAGACTGAAACAGCGAACCAGGACGTGAGCAGACATCCTGCATCATTTGTCATCCTTTTCGCTTCTTTTTCGGTTTTTTTTTTTGTTTTTTTTCTTTGTTTGTATTGTTGGAGCAGCTATTTAGGAGTGAGCACACAATCCATTGAGAGTTGTGAACAAAAATTTGATTTAGTCACTTTATTACAAGGAGGAATAGGAGTAAGAATTGATGTTAAAGTTTTCTCGAAGGATGGATGTCCTGTCCAGATGCAAAGTGGCGTATAATTTGCGTAGGACGTTTTTTGATTGATTGAACTTTAAACGATCTCCAATAGCTAGGGAGATACTCGTATACTTTGGTTTAAGCCTCTGGAAGTGGTCCTCGATGCAAGCGTGTGTCGGACAAAAGTCGTATCAATTACAATCAAGAGGAAGGACATTTATCCCTGAAAATGGTCAGTGTGTCTTATCAGTGAGGCACACACGCACTATCGGGGTATGAAAGGTGGTGATGTTGTTCCGACTGAATCCCAGTGAGTGCTCAGAGAGAGATATACTGAAGAGAATCAGTCAAAGGTTATTTATTCAGGTTGATATCCTTTTGTTGGGTGTACGAGTATATGATAAGGGGGATACATTGAAGGATATGTGTTTTGTGTTTTGATGAACGAGCTGGAGAAAATTTTCGATCAAAAAATACTCTTGAGAATAGACATATTCGTAGAAACATATATGGCATGTACATAGATACAAATGTATGAGTGTAGATTTTAGAATGAAAGACAATTTTAAGTCCGACATTCTTGTAGATGTGTTCTTTCTTGAATTGAATTCTTTTGACTCGGTACCGTAGCAAAAAGAAAGAAAATACTTGTGTAAAGGAGGCAAGGATGTCAACATGAAACAAGGCATTTGCAATTACAAATACCGAGAAGACTATTTGACAAAAAAAACCAACTCGACTCTAGACTAAATTTAAGGATCCAATTAAATTGGATTTTTATTTTTTATTTTTTTTCGTTTTTCTTTTTAAGTTGTTCTTTTCCCTGATTTTCCTTCTGCTCGTGTTCATTTGTCATGCACACACGAGTATGTATGCATATGTATGTATGTATGTTTTAGTTGGTTGGCTCTTCATGCTTCTTTGTGCCAAATGGTAGAATAATTAGAGGGTTCTTGGAAAAAAACCTATGAGGTGACTTTTCGGAGGGAGGTCCTTTGAAATATAAAAGCAAGGTATAAGCACTTTCGGGTCGGAAGGGAGACATTTCACGAGGTATGTAGGTTCCCAGAAATTACTTTATTTGTTTCTCTTCCAGTTCTAGATCGGCCGGATTTGGTTTTGATTGTAACATGTTAGGTGCTTCTATAATTAAATTCAGAGTGCTAACTATTTGTTAACCTTATTTTGACAGCAAAGCAGTATTTTTACGAACGTAATTGATCCGCTTGGCCTTCTCTGTGATTTCGGACAAAATGCCCAGAGTCAGAAGAAGAAAATTTGATGAAATCAACGATGTCGCTTACGATAGTTAACAGAACAAAATAAAACCATCTCCGTTGAAGGTTTCATTTACCTAGGATTGATATGGATTTTTAGAGTTCATTGCGATTGGAAGCGTTGAAGGGCCAGATGAGCCAGTAGTAGTTTATAAATAGCTAAAATAGGTAGCCGATCTTTCAAGATATAGCGGTGCCTATATTTGGTCCATCATCTGGAATATCTCTTCTACCTGACATGGAACTGAATGTCATATAGATTTGTTTCTAGAAGTCCAGAATCATAGCCACAATCCCCACAAATGGGACTAGCTTGAGCAGCGACTACATCTTTTTCCAGGCTGGTGCGGGAGAGCGTCGGCTAACTTATCTTCTCACCTAATTACAAGATTTTATGTCAGCCAAGGAGAGGAGGAAAAGAAACAGAAACTCAAATTAAAACCTTATTTCCCTTTCTTCTTGTTATTTGGATCTGACACCTGTCCCTATGCACTAGAAAATTGTGCAGAACTGTGATGCAAGTGCAAGCTTCGACTTAATGTACTAGTGTAGATACCAGCCCTAACATCACATACGAAGCAAATGAGATCTCTCATATGCTCCCGAAGGAATTCATAACTATAAGTCAGTCATCCTAAAACAAACGGACAAATGTCTGTCGAATTGGCAGCATGTCTACCAAAAAGGTAAATCGGTGGAAGCCACACTATACTATTACGATCCGATAAAAAAAAAACTTCGTCTTAAGGAGTAAGCAATGGTTGCGTAATATGAAATTAATTCTATTAACAAACTCCGTGTGCTTCTGGATAGATCTCATTCTTAACAGAGAAGATACGAATGCGGCTTTTGCTCTCTGCCCTTCACAGAAAAAAAACATTATCCTTTGAAATTTCTTGGGATAACCAAAAACATTGGCCTCGTTTTGGATAGCAAATTGAAAGGAACAAGAAAGTTTTGTATTTCTATTGCTCTAGACGCCTAAGAAGGAACGAAAGAAAATGCAAAGTCATTCTTACTCAGTTCATCTTCATCTTCTTTTTTCTTTAAGTGGCGCTTCAGTCCGGGGTGGAACTGGCTAGCTGCCACCAGTTACGCACGCTAGGTTGGCTGAGGTCCACTTCCACTTGCTTGCACCACCTCCTGAGGCAACCGGGCTACTACTGGGCCAACGGCAGCGCTCACATCCCGGAACGGGTTACTGACTTCGGTGTAACCGACTCCTCGTCCTAAGGGCATTACAAATTGGAACTGGTCCTCCAGTTTGGGGGTTTTGTAGCCGGGGTAACTGCCCGGCCATTCAAAAAAAATTAAGTTACGAAGCATCAACAAGCCTTGAATATGGACGGATCTACTGTTGACAACCCAAAAGACTAAAGTTCATCTTCATAGAGAACAAAAACATAGACAAAGGCACAGCGGTCTTTTCTGAGGACCTCGGCATACATAAATATCTATGTCTACCCACACACTGTTCCTTCTGACTTTGAATAAGTGGGTTAATGGCCCCAATTTCAGTTTGGATGTTATGCTTGAGAACCTGAATTAAGAACCCACAGGAAGAAGTCTGAAGGTGTCAAATCAAATGAACTTGAAGGGTTACATCCTCTAACCGAAATAATGCGATCTTCAAATTTCGTACGCAATAAATTGTGTAGACGGTAGCCCATGGGTATTAGAAAAAAATAGCCGGTCAACATGTTGCGGTAGCGTTCTCCATTTACTGTAACTGTCTCTTCACCCTCATCTTCGAAAAAGCACGGGCCAAAGATGCCGCTAACCTGAAATCCTCACCAAACAGTGACTTTTTTGGGAAGCATTGGTCTTTTGTGAATCTCGTATGCATTTTCCGGTCCCCTTGAAACGACACTTTTTGTTTATTTTCGTACCCATCCATTCAAAAATTAGCTGCATCGGAAAAGATCGAATTCGATGACAAATTGTCCTAACGGTCCAACATCCAGTTAACAAATCGGCGACGTCGTAGATGGAACAGATGCTTTATTAGCAGGCATGCAAATGAAGATCAACTTTTAAAATTCGAAGTAATGTGCTATAAGTGAGGCCCAATCGTTGAATTCGGCGACGAATGGAGGTGTTTGGCCGGTTTTGAATACTTTCGCTCAAAGTAGTGATGTTTTGTGGTGCACGTGCTGACCGGTCACGCTGATATGGACCCGATACCGGACCCGTATCTTCAAAGCGCTTCATTTTTACATGAATTCCGGACTCATTGGGGTGATCATGTTGGCCGAAAAGTTTACGAATTTTGCAAAATGTTATTTTTACAGGTCATCCATTTTCGTAAGAAGATTGAATAACAAAAATGGATTGTTGTATAATAAATGACTTTATAATTAAAATTGCCAAAAGTTTGTATGACATCTTTCAAAAAGATCAACTAGATTAATGTCATTTGTTGACAGTAATTGACAGCTAACATCCACACCATCTGTTGGCTCATTCTTAATTTCTTATGCTAGTCAAATGCTCAATATTACAGAAACAGCTGGACCGGTCTTTCTTTTAAACAACAAAGTGAATGAATTCAGTAATCAAAGTATAGGTCATTGATAGCTCTGACTTTTCCATATCGGAATTGATGGATTCCCCGCCAATACCACTGCTCATCTTTTGAAGACAATTTTTTACTTCTTTCTAAAATTGAAGGTCTGTGCTTCATCGATCCAACTAATTACGAGTATCTACCACCCTCTTGGGCAGAACTTCCCAAATAATGTTTGGCAACAGTTCGTTACTTAGTTTGCAATAGGGGGCGAGAATAATTGTCATGATGGACAATAACTGATGGGAATCTTTTGGCATGTTTTCGGTGGCGAATCGTAGTAATCATTTCACCAGATTTTAGCAGTTTTTAGTATACTATTCCCTTCTTGCCCCACCAAATACACAGCATAACCTTCTTTGCGTACTGGTTGCGAAGTTGATGGTTAGCTTTGAAACGAATAAACCAACGTTCACAAGACCTTTGTGATGAGACACGTTCATCATAACCTTCCATCAACAATCGTCGACTTTAAGCAGTAGACCTTATGAAGTGGGTCCAAAGTAATGTCGTAATGTGAATTGGCTGCCATTTTGTTATTAACATTGTTCATTGTTATATTGAACTGTGTTTTCACAAGAAGTACCTATATTCATCTCATCATCATCTGTCTCCAAATTAGTGATTTCTTCTTCAATGTCTGCTTTCAAGACCTGTGAATTGTTGCAATAAACACGAGATTTCAAAAGCCTCAATAAAAGAAGCCTTGCACTGTCAGACCTGCTTAACTGGGCTGCCAGTTTAAATCGCCATAACTCGAGATCACACGTCATGCCCAAGCTGTGTGACCGGTTGCTCCGTTCTCTTGGAACCAACAATGCTCGAGACCCAATCAAGCAATTTGCCGCAAAAAAAATTTGTTTAGCATCTGTCTGTAGTCCTCACCAGTTACAGTTACGCTGGTGCCGTCAGCGTCCTCAAAAAATAGGGCCAATCACTTTTTCACTGCAAATAACCCACGAAACTAAAAGAGAATGCAATGGCTCTATGATCATTTCATGTGGGTTCTCTATGCCCAGAAATGCAAATTTCGTTTATTCACATAACCACTTAAGTGGAAAAGGGCTTCGGGGCTCATTATGATTTTGGATACGAAATCATTCTCTTCTTGCAACAGCTTTAACAGAGCATCTGAGTTAGTTAACCTCACATCAGGTAGCAATTTATTAACTGTTTGCACTTTAAAAGGGAACATATTCAGGTCTTTCACCAAATTTACACGCAACGAACTTTTGCTAATGCCAAATTGTGTGCATCGCAAAAGTTGTCACCCGATGTTCTTTGGCTATAGTTCTTTTTATGAATGAAAAACTTTGATTCTGTTTTGGATTATGTTTAATATTTTCTCATTGAGTCGAGGAAATGATATCGGCTAAGTGGCCGCCGCCAGAATTGATGACCATTCGAGCTTGATTTATGGCATTTTCCATCACTCTGAACTTCCGGCGATAGGTCCTCGCATTCTTGACGGATATTCTCTTTGAATCCTTCGAGAGTCTGAGGCTTGCTGACATAGACTCGTGATTTTAAAAAACCTCACAAAAAGAAGTCTGGAACGGTTAAATCAGGTAATCTTACTAGCCAGTGTAAATTGTCAAAACGAGAGATCAGGCGACCGGAATACTCAGCCATTTTGGTTGTGGAACCACATGTTCTCCAATTTATCCAACTGAGGAAAGAGAAAGTTGTTGAGCATGGCACTGTAGCGCTCGTCGTCCACGGTAGTCGTTTGATCCGCGGCGTTGTCAAACAAATTAAGCTTGATGACGCATCCATCGTAAACGGCAAACCATGTAGAAGTAATAATATTGTTTATTCACATATCCACAGCCATGGAAATGAGCCTCGTTGCTCATGATGATTTTCAATGAAAAGTTGTCCGCTTGGCTGTCTACAGCTCACAGCTGATGCACTGTCTGTACTTTGTAAGGGAACATCTTACAGTCTTTTACCAAAATTCTCTATAAAGACCGCCGATTGATGCCCAATTGCGTGGCACGTCGTCTGGCCGATACTTTTGGATCCTCTGTGACATCTTCAACCACAGTTGGGGTATTTTCAGCAAAACGGCTGCTCAGGGCCCGCTCAGATCTGACAGCATCTCGTGTTGTCCCATACTCTTCTAGACGAGCGTCGTATTGTTTGTCCAGTTGGAATCGGACGACCGGAAAGGCTGTGCCAACACAACCGACGAATTATCTATAATATTTTGGAGTATAACGATGCATGCCCTGTTGACGTGTATTTTGTATCTGCTAACTTCACAAATGTCAAAATTGACAATTGCCGCCATTTGCAAAAATTATAACATCTTCCGATAGGGTTATGACTTCTGTGCCAACCAGTAGTCAACTGTTAGTCAAATAGTCCTGTCATATCCACATACTTATCAATGGTTAAGGGAAACGTTTTGTGTATTTTTTTTTGTTTTAATATATTTAACCAACATTTTTTAGTATAAAGTTCAAACTAAGTTGAATTTTAAAATGCCTTCCACAGGGCAGTTTCAGAGTAATGTTGCCAACATAGGAATAATAAGGTAAAAATTAGAACTATGCATTTGTAGTGTAAAACTTTTTTTTATTTTTTATTTTGATGCAATAGATATATTATATAAAAATAAAAATAATGATCTCAGTGAAGATAAAAAGGCATATCTTCGAAGGCAACTAAAGCGATTCTAGGCAATGGAATCCGTGGTTTGTGAAGTAGCAGAAGCAGGCGAGAAGCATGTGATTTTAAGATTTAAACTCTTTTTTCACATTGTTAAGAAATCTGCAGGTGGAATCCATTTTATAGTTAATGTATAAAGGTATCCTGACAAAACCTCCCTTGCATTACTAGATAACCAGCAGCGCCTTATCAAGTAGGATAGTAGTTTTGCACATATGTACGTTTCTTAGCAGATGATAAGTCAGACTCACTCTTGATGATCGAGGTGGTTGCTTGGATAATAGCTACTTTTACTGTTTGCCGGTTGTTGAATATTCAAGGTAAGTCAATAGACGGATAACAGTGCACTTTAGAGTTGGCAGCATATGAAACATTGCTGGATATTTCTCACCAATATCTGCCGATTTGAAGCGATGAAAGAACGTATTCGACTGCAACCGGTACCATTTACGGCGGCTTGGATTGCTGAAAGCTTTTGCGAGTGATAGAAGGGGATTGTACCCTGTTATAAAACGACTTGTTCCCTGGACTTTCATTAAATGGATTAAAATATACAAAATATTTAATTTTTTATTTATTTAAACTTATAAAAATACAGCACTTTGGAGAAGATAAAACTCGTTGATACTTCACTTGCAAACAATTAATCGATTGTGTTGACCTAAAAGCATATTGGCCTCATGTGTAAACTCCAGTTTTTGTGACCTTACTTACTTAGTTTAGGTGGCACTAGAGTCTGAGGTGGACCTGGGCCTCAGTCAAAAGCGTATCAAGCAAATTCGACCTTTTGCTAGCTGCATCCAGTTTCTCACTTTGAATTGGCTGAGAACCCCTTCCACTTGCGTGCGCCATCTGAACGTCGGGCTTGGGGGCAGATTCGAAGAATTTTCGGACCGGAGCATTGGTTTCCATTCGTTTGATTTTGTCGCTGGTGTTGCTGTGTGAATTTATAGCAGAGCCTAGGTAGACAAAGTCCTTAACTACCTCAAAGTTATACCTGTCAATGGTGAAAGCTGCTTGACAGTATATACTTGGTCTTGCTATCGTTGACTGCTAAACCCATTTTCGCCGCTTCAGTCTTAATACTTGCGAAAGCGCCACTGACATCACGCTGTTTTCTTCTGATTATGTCAACATCAACGGCGTATGTGGGTACTTGAACGGCCTTTTGAAAGATATTGCATCTTGTGTTACATCTTTCAAGTAATGATGTTAAAGAAATTGCATGACGGCGCATCGCCTTGTCTAAATTCTTTTTCGACATCAAAGGTCTCGTTGAGATGTTTACCGAACTGGATGGAGTAGTGTGCATTCTCCATCGTCATCCTGCAGAGACGGAGGAGTTTGGTAGGGATGCCAAAACTAGAAATTGCTCTGTATAGCTCGTCACTATAGATGCTGTCATACGCGGTCTTAAAATCGATAAATAGGTGGTGTGTATCAATCTGAAGCTCATGGTCGATTTTGGTCGATGGTGGGCTTTCCTAGCCTGAAGCCACACTGGTATGGGCCTATCAGATTGTTGACGAATGGCCTCGGGCGTTCACACAATACGGCAGATAAGAACTTATATGCGATGTTAAGAAGACTGATGCCTGTGCAGTTGGCGCAGCTCAGATGGTCTCCTTTCTTGAGGATCGGACCAACAATGTTGAGGTTCCCTTCATCGGGCATACATTCATCCGATCATATTTAAGAGACGAATAGGTGTATTCTGTTCAACATTGCAAACTTGAACTGATGAGGAAGTTTCGATTTCAATAATTTTTGTGTTTGCCGGGAATATTTTAAGACTTTCGAGTGTCTTCTCCAGTTTTGATATCATTTCATGAAGGCTTATGGATCTGTGAAGGAGTGGACCCATATCACTGGCGGAGTCTATATTTCTGTGGTTAAATATTGGAGTTCTTACCTTGGCTTACTCCATTTTGGATCACAAACTCCTTTATCTGGTGTGTGACACTTTGGGCCATCATAACTGGTGTTAGAATAAGACATTTATGTATTTATCTGTTGTAGGTACATCTCCTCCGCAAGGCATTCTGGACCAACTCTCCGTTGAAGCATTCGAACGCAGCATGATTCAGAGCGAAAACCAACTAGTTTTGCATCGAACGTATGCCGGATTAGATTGTATTACTATTTATCAAAGTCAATACGAAAACTTTTAGGCTTAAATCGTAGTGTAATCATTTTTAGCTTGGTCGGCATAAGATCATATTTCATTCACAAGAGCCTTCATTTTCTTTTCGTTTCAGGAAAAAAAAATTCTACACTGAATTATCTACGTTCCATTACAAATATTAAACACCAATGAAATAAAGTTTGAATCACCTACCAATATGTTTCCAATTCCGAATTCCTTCTCAATACACATAGTGGTCACAATGTTATCTCACTTTTCAAATCCCTCAGGGGACTAGTGTCAAATTCCAATTTTCAAATTTCACATTTCCACCTCATGAATATTTCAAAATGCCTCTTGCATAGCTTCTTCTTCTTCAACTGAATTGCAAAAACATTCTTACCCTCTCCCAGTGTTCTAATATGTAAGTTTGTCCAGCAAGCAAAAATGGAATTCAAAAACGAGACCGAAACCCCCGTTTTGGCGAACAACCATACCCGGACCAACCACAGAATCTGCACCATTTCCCGACATGTTATTATGGTGAAATAATTTTACAATTTATTTATTTTTCCTTCGTTTCCGTTTTCCCACTTACACATAATCGCAACACACTCTCTCTCACATACACATGATCACAGTAGTATGGGAATGAAAGAAAAACATAAAAACATCTGAATTATCCCCAGCATGAAAATAAATTCATATTTATCGTTCTAAAATTATTATATCGTAATTCTTCATGTTGCCACCGCCACAGTACGGTATGGGACGAGCTCTCGCCCTGGTATTTGCTCACCACCGAACAAACATAATGCTCACCCCCTTTGGAATAATAAATAACTGTTTCTGGTTATTTTTCCTATGAAAAACCCCTCGACAGTTGCAAGCTAAAGCTTCTCTCGCATCTTTAAACTTTTCTAACGTTCAAGATACAAGAACCACATAGTATACAACACTCCTTCACCACTGTCCATCTGATAAAAAAAAAAAAAATTATTCCAACAGGAAACCCAACAAAAGAAAAGAACCAAAGGAAATCCAAAACGCTGGAAACGACAAGAAGGAAGGGGGGGTGGGGAAAAAAAATTCCTTTTCTTCCTGCATTTACAATATGATTTCGCATTCGCCATCGCACACACAGATGGGTTTTCACAGGAACAAGAGGGACCCAAGAGCAGGACTTTACAGGACATTTGCAAATACACAGCTCCGAATATACGAGTATACATACATACCATATATGGATACGTGCACACGAGATACTCGTACAAGTAATCGTTCTTGTACACCCATGGGGTTGTAATCCAACAGGGGGCAATTTACAAGGGTGGCAACAGCGTCACAATCATAAGTGTGATGGGGATGATGGCAAAAAATATGCGACATCACCCAGCGGCCCGGGAGTACCAACAAAGTCGTCCGACGACCGAGGGAACAAACGAAAACTAATGGTGTGCGATTATTCTAGTGAAATCCTCGAGAATATATGAAAATTATTACTATAAACTGTCATTTGTCTGAATGTCATTTACTTGGTAGATGCGTCGTTGTCTTCCTCTGGATAAAGATAAAGATATGATGAATGTACACTGGATTATGTAGGTACACAAAACTATGTTAAATACCTGCGATGGCCTTCATAAAGCCTTCGAATTTAAACAAAGAGCACTGAAAAGTGACAAAATGTTAAATGTGGTTAGAAAAGTTTTTGTTGTTTAAAACTTGAAACATCCATTAAATAGACTTCCAGCGATTAAGTCACATTACTTTCAGTGAAAGCTGTCTCAAACTCCTATGCTATGGTGGATACAATCATTACGCACTAATAAATTTCCCTGAACCTTGTTCGTGTGGTGTAAGATGGTCACTTCGGTAGTCTTTTTTGTAGCACAGAATGTCAATGAGACCAGTGCACCATCTAGTATGTTTAGTGCTTTGCAAGGCAAAATTATTGTTGTAAGTCACGCGCTTTTGAAAAATTCCTTGTTTAATTTGCTAGGTTAATTGTCAGCGGCTTCCATTGTAATGAATAAAATATATCAAACCTTGAAAATATCCTGTGCCTACACCAGCTATGCCATTGAATTTAAAAATATTTCGAGCGTTTGGAAGCAATAGTAAAAAAGTCTCTTCTACACCACGAAAAATACCTCCACGTGGTAACCGTTGAAAACTTATAAGTGAGAGTGCGGACAAAAATAGGGTTTTCAAGACTAAGTCAGGGTCTTGGAAAAGAGATGGTGACGGAAGAGCCCTTAATGAACCAACGCACGCCAGCACTCACATCCCAAAACGGGTCACTGGCTTTCGGTCTTACCGACCTCGACCCTCGTCCTGGGGAACTGGCCCTTCAGGCCGGGGTAACTGCCCAGACATGGAAAAAATACAAAAGTTACAAGGCAACAACAAGTCTCGGATACGAAGTCCCTTATCCCATGTGCAGCTGAACAACGGAGGACCTAGACTGCTGCAAAGCAGACATTACCGCCATCCATGAAATGCGATGGGATGAGCCGGACAAAAAGGGGATGAAAAACTGCGACATCTACTACGGCGATTGTTATCGACCGCAAAAGCAGTGCCTATTTGGATGCGAATTTGTTTTTGGAGGTAGACTTAGGCAAGAAGTCTTGAGTTTCCAGCATGCGAACGAGCGACTCGCATCCGCATCAAGGCTAAGTTTTCCAACATTAGACTGCTATGTGAGCATGGGCCCAAAGAGAAGACAAATGACAACACCAAAGACATCTTCTACGAGGTCTTGAACAAGACCTACGGGCAATACCCCAGCTATGACATCATAATTATCTTCAGCGATTTTTATGCAAACCTAGGAAGAGAGGGCATCTTTGGTTATACTGACGGAAAATATAGCCTGCACGACACCAACTCCGATAACGAATTCAGGCCAATCAACTTTGCGGCGTAGCGAAACATTGTCGTAGCTAGCACTCAGTTCCCACATCTCGATATTCACAAGGGGACTTGGAAAACTCCTGATCAATCAACCGTTAACCAAATTGATCATATTGCAATCGACGCAACACATTCATCCAGTATAATGGATGTCCGTGCGTCTCGAGGAGCCAACATCGACTCGGACCATTACCTTGTTGTAGCCAAGGTACGGTTGCAGATATCCCGAACAACGCCAAGACAAGCTAATATTGTGAGCAATGTCGACGTCAGACGGCTACAATCACGAGAGATCGCCAAGGCCTTTTCCGATCGAGTGTCTCTTAATATCTTAAGAGGTCCAACACCGTCAAAACGCCAACAGAGATGCCGCTTCTGATGTGCTGGGTTTCACTCATCCACTACAACGAAACTCCTGGTTCGATGATGAATGCTGGTATACGCATGGGTCCAGAGCTGCTCATGAGCTCTATGAGCGGAAGAGGAGAGACGAACATCGGCTTCTCAAGAGGAAGAAGAAAGAGCATGAGAAGCGCGCGAAGGAAATTGTGAGATGCTACTCCAGGAATGAGGTTCCTGGGGGTAAAAATAACATGCCACGGAAACAAACCCCGAGCCGAAGCCAGTAGAGATGAACAAGCGAACATCGTGGTAGAATCGCAGTCCATGCTGAGGATTTGTGAAGACCATTTCTGCAGACTGTATAGCGGCGATGACGAACCAAATACCGCTGTCAGGCAGAATCAACCTTTCAACCTGGACGATGATGTCGAACAATTCCGTCCATCCGACCTGGATGAAGTGAAGATAGCTATATCAAAGCTTAAGTCCAACAAAGCTGCTGGAGTGGATGGCCTGACTGCCAAGCTCTTCAAAGCAGCAAGCGATGATTTGTAATGATCTGTAAAATATGTTCGGATGAAAGCATGCCCGATGAATGGAACCTCAGCATTGTTTGTCCGATTCTCAAGAAAGGAGACCCTTTGAACTGCTCCAACTACAGAGGCATCAGTCTTCTTAACATCGCATACAAGATCTTATCTGCCGTACTTTGTGCCAGATCTTGGAGAAAGTCCATGAGCTTTAGATCGATACACACCACCTATTTATCGACTTCAAGCCCGCGTATGACACCGTCTATAGGGGTTAGCTATAAAGAGCCATGTATAAAACTTGGCATTCCTGTCAAACTCATTCGACACATCATCACGGTAGGTACAATTTTGAGGTAGTAAGGGACTTTATCTATCATACATTGGCTCCGCTATCAACTCCAATAACGCTATCAGCGCCAGAAGTTTCTCTTTTGTTAATCGCTGCTTCTTTGGGCTAAGAAGGCATTGATCGTCCTAGTCCTGGCTTTCGGTGAAGAAGCTTAGAAACTGGCATAAGAGGATGAAAATGCTCTCAAGTTTGTCGCGAGAAAGTTTCTTTGGACAATTTTGGGTACCATTTTTTACAAACGAGAATACGAAGCGAACTGTACTGACTGACCTGTAGACTGTTGAGAATGACCTCAGTCAGCTTTGTGCGCTCAAGAGCACGTAGGTGGTAAAAGACCGCGCTAGATGGTCCACCCAGTATAATAGCGCCAGCTAGGTAAGTAAGTAAAGCTTGACGGCCTGCACTTAAACGAAGTCAGAAACCAGATTCACAACGAATCAATGCGAATCGAATGCGTTTTATTTGTGTTCAAAAACACGATCTAAATTGACTTAACACCTGTTTATATATCGACCGCTACTCATTTTGCATAAGACTCTTCTACTCTTCTTGATGTGATCTTTGTCAATGATAGTAGAAAAGTCCTACTCTATAGTCAACTCACAGCGCCAGGCTTCTCCAAACATGATCTGATATTCTTAACATATGATATCCAATTTGAAGCTGCTAATCATGTTATTGCTTATAGAGATTTTAAAAATGTTGATTACCAAAGTTTACGGTCTGACGTTATCCAAATTCGGTGGGACCATATTTATTTGATGGCATTAGTTAATTATCAAATATCATTTCTGGAACAAAATATCTTTTTGATCAGCATGTCCTGTTACGACGTAGGGTCCCTGTTACCAGATCCCCTCATTGACTTAATAGAGATTTACTAGATCTGATCCATAATCGTGATACTGCATACGCTTGTATAAATGATACAAACTTCTCGTACTCTACGACACATATTGGTCCCTTCACAACATAGTTGTTCTTCGTATAAGGGCTGCATAGCGAAGCCCTTATGAACCTTTCCTTAACCCTGAAATCTAGCCTGGGAAAGTTCTATTGCAAAAACTGCGTAAACTAGGCAATGGGAGACAGCGTTCAGGTGCAACTGACGATTTAGACTGTAATACTCTCAACTCGCAGTTTGTGTCGGTCTCTGAGCCGCCAACTCAATATTAAGACTCCGCACTATTTACGAATCAGCCTAGCGACAATGACAATATATCAGATTTCAACTTTATTCGCTTTACAGATGAAGATGTAGTTGAAGCCGTGCTATCGGTTAAATCTGATGCGATAGTTTTGGATGAAATTAATCCTAAATTTTTAAAACTCCTGCTTCCTTTCATACTCAAATACATAACACATATTTTTAATCACGTACTTACCACTTGTATTCGTGGAAAATGGCGAGGATATTGCCGATAGTCGCAAAGCCGAACTAACACTGAGTATAGACCAATCGCAATCTTACCGTTTCTATTCAAAGTATTCGAACAAACTATGCTTAAGCAGATGCAAGCACACCTAAGTGACAACAATTTCTTAAATCCCGCCCAATCCGGTTTTTGCGCAAAAAGGAGTTGCATTACTGCACCTTTGCTTGTTGTCGACGACATCCGCAATGGCCTGGATACTAACTATCCTACGTTCTTGACGTTGTTGGAATTCTCGAAAGCATTCGACATGGTGGACCACATTCTCCTCTGTAAGGAGCTGCGGTATGATTTCTGATTTTCGTCTCTGGCAGTCAAACTCTTGCATTCTTACCTCACGGACCGTCAGCAATGTGTGAAAGTAGGTAGCCAAATGTCTTCGTTTCTTCTTGGTCGTTCGATTCTTGGGCCCATACTATTTCCACTTTATGTGAACGAACTCCCACAACTTGTTAAGCATTGTACTGCTCACATGTTCGCTGACGACGTCCAATTATACTTGTGCTGCCCGCTGGACATGCTCAGTATTGCCATTGAAATGATGAACGAAGATCTAGAGATCATACAACAGTGGGCGCTCAAACACAATTTATCACTGAATCCAGCGAAGTCCAAGACACTCTGCATTTATAAGCAGTCAATAGATACTACCACATTTCTACCAATAAAATTATGGCAGTCATCCATCGAATACGTCACGAAGCTTCAAAACCTGGACAGATCATGCTGCAACTACAATCGGAAAGGTATATAATGGTCTCCGACCATGGTTGCCTATGCAAAATTCTTTGCCAGTCAAAACTAAGATGCTACTTGTTAAGTCCTTTTTATTACCTAGATTGCTATGTAATTGCAAAGTTTTTTGCCTTGTTGACTGTAATACTTGGCGTAAACTAAATGTCATCTACAACTTAGCAAAATATGTTTATAGTAAACGGTACCTCGACTACATATCAAGTAACTCTCTACAAACAATGGGCCTCAGTTTCGACAACCTCATCAAGCTTAGAACGCTAATCCTCTTGCATGGTATTATACAGACCCAACAGCCTGAGTATTTGTACAACAGATTAAATTCTGCGAGCTCACAAAGAACAGCCATCCTTATTCGGCCGCGGTCTCATTGCTTACAATCTGAGCGCTCATTTTTCGTCCATGCCACTCTCCTATGGAACTATTGCTCATTACACTAAGGAGAACTAAAAACACAAGCACATTCAAAGCTTCTTGGTTCCATTATACAAAGGAAAATGCGACACTCGAGAATGCAACAGCTATCGTTCAATCAAGCTGATGTCACACACGATGAAAATCGTCGAAAGAGTCTTAAACGAACGTCTTCGGCAAATATCAAAGCTCGATAAAAGCCAGTGTGGATTTGTTAAAGGAATATCGACGGCTGACGCTATCCAAAGCCTACGAATAATAATGGAAAAACACCGAGATTCGTCTAAGGCTTTACACATGGTATTTATCGACCTTGAGAAAGCATTCGATCGAGTGCCTGGGGATCTTATATGGGCCGCGCTGAGGTCTCAAAAGGTACCGGAAACGTATCTTAGAATAATACAAGACATGTATGGAAACGTGAAAACTGTGGTTAAAAGCTCTGCTGGACTAACGAGAGAATTCTCAGTTAATGTCGGAGTGCACCAAGGAAGCGTACTTAGCCCTTTCCTCTTTAACGTCGTATTCGACTATCTTTTGAAAGACTGCATGTGCAAAGCAAATGTGACGCCAACTCTCTTCGAAGCATTTGCGCATCCGTTGCGACCTTATCCAGATAGAATGTTAGACGGAATAGTTCTTCCGAAAAGCACTATCTTTAAGTACTTAGGATCAATCGTTAATATTGAAGCGAAATGTGACGACGACGTAAACCACAGAGTGAGTGTGGGATGAATGAAATGGCGGGAAAATCAGGGAATCTTTTACGACCCAAAATTTCTACTTAAATTGAAGGGGAAACTCTACACCACGGTTGTAAGACCAGTTCTTATGTACGGTTCACAGTGTTGGACAATGTACGAAGCGTTAAAAACAAAATGACGGCAGCGGAAATGAAAATGTTAAGGATATCTAGTGGAGTCACTAAACGCGATTGTATTAGATCTACGCGTATAAGAGGAAGTCTACATACGAGTATAAAGAATTCGGTAACCGAACAGCTTGAGGCGAATAGAATAAGCTGGTATTGCCACGTTCAAAGAAGTTCTGCGGAAAATCCGGTTAAAAAGGCACTATCAACTACGGTCACTCTAACTGTAAGAAGACGAGGTCGGAAGAAGAATTCCGGGCTTTCTCAGATAGCAAATGCGCAACAACGCCTGTGGCCAACCGCTGAAGCGATTCTGGACGCGTTCTGCGGTCTGCGACATTAGCCAACCCCATAAGCGGAGCAGCAACGATGCAGTGAAAATGGGAAACTCGTTACGCCTAAGTTCGTATAACGAGGAAAGGGTTAATAAAAGGATAAGAAGATCGCAATCAATGATATGATACATAGGTGACATGATAATAGGCACATATTTAAAAAGAGTTTTGCTATATTAATGAAAATGGATGTTAGCAGAAGGCATTTCCGGTCCTTGTCATAAATCGCAATCGCAGTAAATAAAATCTAAAAATAAATATTTTTCATTCGATTCCATCGTATCTTGGGCACCTATTGCTATTGAAAAATTATCATACAAATGGAACGACAGCATCCTATGGATAGATTCATATATTATCAATTTTGCCATTCAACAATATAAAGAAAATCCCAAACTATAAAATAAATCTACGACAATCGTTTTTGTTTAGCGACAATCGAAAAACCCATTGCCGAACGTACGAGTAATGCCAAATGATTTTTGATCAAACATTATTCTGATTTTTATTGCGGACTCCACATTTTAGCGTTTTCTATAAATTCACCTCGTCTACCCTACGTACCCGTACTCGTATACCATCACAGAATAGCAAATTATGTGAAGCCACGTTAAATAAATGTTTATTGAGCCAAAACAGCACAAGGACTACATCATGAGTTTGCATCAGCAAAAAAATTTTACACAAAAATCACCCTATCTCACTTTTGGGGGTGTTTTCCTTTCATTCGGTGCCCCCTTGTGTTGACGTTTTTTTCAAGGGTTTTTTGTTTTTTTTTGCTGTTTTTGGAGAAAATCAAAATTGTTTTCATTTCAAATTCAAAGCCACAAAATGAAGCGATAAAATTCAATCGAATAGATTTGGGGTGGTTTGAATGTACGAGTGCTAAACGTAGATGGAAATGCGAATAAAAATAAGACTCATCCCCTTTGTTGGGGTGTGTGAATGTGAACGTCCTGGGGTCACCCTTAGAGGTCTCATTACTGAAAGATTATTAACTAACAATGGATTGTAATTTTTTTTTCAACAAATTTTTGACAAGAAACATTTTGCAATATACCTCATGTAGAACAACCCTGAGAGGTGAAATGTGTTTTACTTTGAAAAAAATAGGGTGGCATGTCCTGGAACTTGTCCACGTACGTTCAACGAGTACATGGTGAGGGTAGCATGGCATTTTGTATAATCTCTGGATTAAATTTGCGAAAGTAAACCGTTTTTCTTTCACTTTTTTTTGTCTTTTTTGGTAAAAAAAAGCTGAAAAAACAAATTTAAAACTCCATTTAGGTTGAAACGGGGAGAGTTGTTTTGAAATTCTATTCAAACGATTATTCTTATTTAGTTACGCTTAGCATTATTTTTGAGGGAAATGTTTTTCTGAAAATTCCGAAAATTGTAGCGAATTTCAAAACGATGTTCAGCCATGTTAGGGGTTGATTGTGCCTTAAGCCTTGTGGCTGGCATTTAATGAAGTAACAATCGCACTTTTGAGTCGAATTTGCACGTTTTTCGTTGCTGTTGAAAGGTTAGGGGTCAATTTTGTGGCTATTCGAATGGGTGTAATGGGTAATTTACACTTGAAGGGACAGTTGTCGCTATACATAAGTGTAGATGGAATACTAAATTCACAATTCGTAAAATTTGTGGTGGCGGTACAAATGGATTAACGAGTGTTATTTTTGAAACTGCAGGGCATACCCCGTCGAAATGTGTGTGTAAAATGTTGACCCTTTCATGAGGGTAGAAATAGGATTTCTGAGTGAGAATTGGAAAACTGAAACCTTGGTCCTTTTCAGGAATAAAAAATTATATTTATTTATAGATTCGTAACTATATTTATTTATATCGATAAATTCGTTCATAGTCGTTTGCGTGAAAGAGTTCAACATCCCAGTATTTTAATTTTTTTGAAAATATGACCCAATCGGCGACTGGAAAAGCATGTCACTTTCAAGAACAAAACAATGCATATTTATTCTTCGTAAAGAGACATAATTTTGAAAGGCTTAGAACGAAATTTTTCATTGACAACGTTTTTTCTTACCCTTTGCGATGGAGGATATTTGCAAACATATATGCAGCAGTACCTATTCAAAGGTTTGGCAAATGGAACTTTTAAAGCGTTGGTACGAGGGCGGGTCAATAAGTCCGTGACTTTTTGAATTTCTGACCTCTTTACTGAAACAGCAACACTGCTCCTGTCAACAGGCATCTGTCAGTTGACTCCTGTCAAAATTTAAACTTGCTGCGTCAGTTAGTTTGTGTTTGACAGCTATTTTTATCAGACTACTCACTAATTTGAGGAGAAAATGGAAAAAAGTGAATTTCGTGTGCTTATTAAGCATTATTTCTTGCGAAAAAAACCATTACCGAGACCAAGGCTAAGCTTGATAAATACTATGGGGACTCTGCACCATCGATTTCAATGGTAAAAAAGTGGTTTACTGAATTTCGTTGTGGCCGTACAAGCACTGAAGATGCCGAACGTCCTGGACGCCCAGTTGAGGTCTCTACACCCGAAACAATCGAAAAAATTCACGATATGGTGTTGGCCGACCGAAGATTGAAAGTGCGAGAGATTGTGGAAGCCGTAGGGATCTCGCATGGCTCAGTGGTTTCAATTTTGAATGATCACTTGGGCATGAGAAAGCTTTCCGCAAGATGGGTGCCGCGTTTGCTCACAGTCGACCACAAACGCATGTGCAGTTGCCATGGCAAAAATCCATGAATTGGGCTATGAATTGCTCCCTCATCCACCCTATTCTCCAGATTTGGCTCCGAGCGACTACTTCTTGTTCCCAAACCTGAAGAAATGGCTTGGTGGAAAAAGATTTGACTCCAATGATGAAGTCATCTCGCAAACAAAGGCCTATTTTGAGGACCTCGACAAATCATTTTTTTTGGAAGGGATAAAAAAATTGGAGAAGCGTTGGACAAAGTGTATAGAGCTCAAGGGAGACTACGTTGAAAAATAAAATTATTTTTTTATCAAAAAATCTGTGTTTTAATCCAAAAGTCACGGACTTATTGACCCGCCCTCGTACTTAGCTGAGGAAATAGAAGTTGATTGAGCTGTTCAGGATCTGAACACAACAAAAAATAGGAGATCCCTTCGATTGCACCAATTACAGGGGAATCACTCTCCCGAACATCGCCTATAAAATCCTCTCTCCCGTATTGTGTAATTATGCATGAGAAGTCTTGCGTCGATTCAATATTCACTCCAAGGCAGATTTTGAAAAAGACCCTGGAATTCCAAATCGACACCCACCACCTGTTCGTCGACTTTAAAGCGGCACATGAAAGCGTGCACAGGGACGAGCTGTATAATGCCATGCTTAGTTTTGGCATTCCTGCCAAACTCGTCAGGTTGTGTAGGATGACAATGGAGAATACTCGCTGCTTTAGGTCTGTAACAATCTAAGCGAGACCTTCAATGTCAAAAGGAGTTTAAGACAAAGCGACGGCATGTCTGTGCCTTTCTCAACATTGCCTTAACGAGTGTCGTTCAAAATTCAGAATGGGAAAGATTCTCTACAAGTCTTCCCAATTGTTTGGCTGCGCAGATGACATCGACGTTATTTGACGAAGATAGCGAGACGTCAATGAGGTATTTGCAGCTAACGAAGCGAAAGCGACTAAAATTGGTCTCACTGTAAATGATGCAAAAAACAAGTCATCAAAAAAGGACTCCCAACATCGACAACTTGTCCAGATTGTCACATTTAACAGCTATGACTTCGACGTAGTTAAAGATTTCCTCTACCTTGGCTCCGCAGTTACAAGTAGCAGCTATACCAGCACGGAAATAAGACGTAGAATAAGTCTTGTCAACTGGCGTTCTTTTGGGCTTAGAAGGCAAATAAGTAGCAGGGCCCTCTCTCGCAAGACCAAACCGGCTTTATACAAGACCTTAATCATCCCCGTATTGCTCTATGGCGCAGAGATATGGACAATATTGAAAGAGGATGAAGAAGGCCTTGGCTGTTCTTAGAGAAAAATACTACGTGTTATATTTGGTACAGTTTGTATTGGCGGGGAGTGGAGGAGGAAATTTCACCACGAACTGTATGGGCTGTACAGGGATATTGGCTTAGGCAGGCGTATATGGATTCGACGCCTAAAATGGCTGGTCCATGTAGAGCGAATGGACACCACAGAACAAGTGGAAGTCAACCAACTTGGAGTCCAGCACCGATAAAAGCAGCTGACGAAAGATTATGTCAGCTGGAGAGGTTTATTGGTTGAGGCCCAGTTTCACCCAGACTGTAGCGCCACTTAAGAAGAAGAAATTACAAAAACGTTCATTGCTGACCTTGATACATAAATTGCATGGGTATAACTATGGGAGTGCAGAAAACACTGACTAAACAAAAAATTGGATTATAAATACGAGGTGGCGCAAAATTAGTCATCCTATCGGAAGATGTTATAATTTTTGCGAATGGCGTCGTACAGAATACAAACAGGCAAGCAATGGAGCGCTATACTTCGCTGTCAAGCCATCCTCAATCTCAACAACGAGGAAGACGATTTTGTGTTGAAAATCATCATGAGCGAATAGGCGCATTTCCACTTAAGCTGTTACGTCAATAAGCAAAATCTTCGTTCCTGGGACACTGAAAATTCGCGTGTGATGTACGAAGAGCCATTACATACACTCAAAGCCACTGTGTGGTGCGGCGGTTACGCGGGAGGATTGTTTGGGCTGTATGAATTACGTTTTGAACTGCTTGACCATCCACCTTATTCACCAGATCTCTCCCCAAGCGACTTCTTTTTGTTCCCTCATCCAAAAACTGCGCTCGGAGGACAAAGATTTTCGTCAAATGAGGAGGCAATCACCTTCGTGAACAATTATTTTGCAGATAAAAACACCAAGTACTATTTGGACGGGTTAGAGAGATGGGAGCATCGCTGGGAGAAGTGTGTAGAGTTACAATGAGACAACCCTCGTATAACGTCGACAAAGAAAAGAGTTCAAATCGGTCGAAAAAATGTCTTGCATCATTGTTCGGTCGGAAACTTTTCAGACAACACTCGTATATAGATTGTGCGGACCATTTCGAGAAATACGTGCACCGTATAATCTTCGATTTCTACTATAAATTGTCAATTCATGTCAAAGTAACCTTAACTACTGCATCGAAATCGACCATTCGCACGATGGGCTTACATTAGCTCTGGAAAGACGGAGCCACAATTCCATCAGGCATATAACTTCAACTTCTTTCAAGCCTGAATACAACGTGCTGCTGAATGGATAGTACGAACGCTTAAGATGGCTTGAACTAAAATTTTATGCAAAACCTCTTAAAGCGACAATCATTTGCAAATGTTTTTGTATTCGTGCATCGACTCTGATGAGAAATCATCAGCAAGGAAGCCTAATGGACATAACCATCGCACGTGCTATGTGTCATGCATCTAGATCATGATGAGAGGTAGGATTGCAAAAGCAAAATCCTGTCAAAGAAGCGCAACTCCCATTCGCACCAATGATTGACCGTTGTGCAATCATAGAGACGTTTTCATCACCTGTAACAACAAAGCGTTCTATGCCTACTGAAACTCATATTATCTGAGTTCAGACTGAGTTCTGAACGTTTAAGATATAAGCAGGTCAGGTGTAAGACCAAAACGTAGAGCACACATTTTCGGATTAGCCTTCAATTTTTGCCATCGTCCACCATCTCATCCCTTGATGTTTGGATGGCTCTTCCGCCTTCGACATCATCGAAACGTCGAATTAAAATCTGATAACCAGAACACCTTCTTTAAAGCGGTTCTGTCTATACGTAGTTCAAGACTTTGAAATTGTATACTAGGACTTGAGGTCTTTAAAAAACTACAGGCATACTCGTATGCTAATTCCATTTCTTAACTGTCTATCTTTTCCATCGATTTGTCAGAGGACAAATGGTTGTTGAACTATTGGCATCAAATGCTCCACTCACGTACATCTGTACATATATACTCATCCATATTCGTACATACAATCTCGCGCACTATCCCTGTTCCGTGTACTTTCCCGGAGTAATCACCTCAAACGTTGTCAGTTGCAAATGTTCGTATGTCCTTTCGCAACGGCCAAGGCACTCCACCCACTCGGATATGGTTTCCATTTGGAACTCTCCTAGGGAATGATGGCAACCCCACGTCTTCACCTAATGGAATTTATGTTAATAATGCGAATATAATTAGTTTACTTCTTTCTGTGTTGGTATGCAAGTACGTATATGTACATGTGAGTGCGAGGGTATATGGTACACATCTACGCGGGAATTAATGACTTTGGATTGCGATTAAGGAATTTGCCTTGCTATACGAATACGAATACGAATATGTATTTGCCACAAAGGGAGTGCGAATAGACCGTTCTATATGTAAATGTAAATGGCTTTGCCTCATCTACATGTGTTGCTAGGCTTTATGCTGCTGTTCTTAAGTGAAATTTGAATAGCATATCCTTGGTGAGTGCTTGCGCGTTTGTAGCATGGTAAGTCCAAATTAATGACAACTCTAGGAATTTTGGGGAAAGAAAGTGCTGTTGCCCCGCATCAACTACTTGCTGATGGACATTAAAACTAATGCGTCCGAATGGAAAGAAGAGGAAAATAAAGGAGGGCGACGTATCGTTCTTGTAGAGAGTCATGAAATGAGTAAAAATGGCCTTAGTGGGATGCTGATAAAAAGGATATTGTGTTGTATTCAAATGTTAACTATTGTGTTACTTACGAGTATGTGTGTTATGTGTTAGACAAGAAAAAATAACTGAATCTGTACGTATCTGCCTGTGGTTTCAAATTAAAGTGATTGTTGAATAAAATTATCAAGTTCTAAAACGAATCCGTAGTATGATAGATGAATAAGAGCCTATAACTTTGTATGATGATTTCAAAACATGATTTTACTCATTATAATTTTTAACTTAGAATTTCAGTCAGACCCAGCTGGTATTTAGTTGTAGGAGCTACAGACTCACGTTAGAGAATACCTAACGAGGTAACGAGCACAGTAGGTGAATTTGAGACTTGCATTGACTACATCGTAATATATTTCTGCTCAATATAAGGTCTACACTCATTGAACCGTCGCGTCACCGAAGAGAATCACTTGTATATGAAGAGTTATTGTTGAATATCTATCTAGGAAAGGTGAGCGTTTGATATTTCGAAAAATTATAACTCAAATGTCCTGGTTGTCTTGGTTTTTCTTCAGAAAACGCACTCCTAAGTTGATTTTGTTGCCATTCCTCTTAAGTGAATCAGAAAGGACATTCGTTTTTTGTAGAGATTTTTGATTATTCCCCATCCCTCCGTGCATAGCAGAGCTATCCTGATAGCAGTTGTAAATATAAAATAAGCTTTAGATTTCCTTAGCCAAGATTATATTGAACTTAAGACCCTGAAAGGCATCCTAAATCTTAGCGAAGTCCTTGGATCAATGCATTTTAGAACTCGATATCTTTTGGCAAAATAAGCGAAATTGGAGGCGGGAGTCAAGCATTTTGACAATCAATAGATAATTTCCAGTAAATAATCGAGCACGGTGGTCGATTCTTGGAGAACTTATCGTGTAAAAGTGCAACCTGCTACAAGTAAGATTGCAATAAAAAGGGAAAGGAGATTTACTGCCACTATCCCATCGATACTTTAATAACAATATAATGCTTTTCTAGGTAAAGTTTAAAGACATTGTACAGCTGAATAGGCTCATAGCTAGCCCTCAAGTCAGAACAATCTCCAAACGAGATAATTTCAATCGTGTACACAAGATGGAACTTGGAACTTAGATCTAGCCTGCTTTATCTGCTATACTCGTATGTATATGTTACTGTCATCTACTAGATGCTGTAATTTTTGTAAACGGGGCAAAATGACAATTCTCCTAAATAACGCGGAATAATTGTTACGATTTCTTCGCGGAATAATTCGGTGGTGGTGTTGGCGTAGCGCGAATTTTGGCGCAGATTTCCCAGTCGTCTGACACCAACTAGGCAAACACTTCGACGCTTAGCTGCTCACCTAGAAGAGTAAGGGACAACACGAGACGCTGCCAGGCCAGCTGTGGTTGAGATATCTCAGAGCACACCGGAATATCGACCAGATGACATGCCACGCAATTGGGCATCAATCGGATGTTCCCTTACAAAGTGCAGACAGTGAAGCAGCTATTAGTTGTTGACCGCCAAACGCGAATAACCTACGCTCCAGCCATCCTCAATCTCAACCACGGGGGGGACAATTTTTTATCGAAAATCATCATGAGCGACGAGGCTCTTTTTCATCTCTGTGGATATGTGAATAAGCAAAATGATCGTTTCTGGGGCACCGAAAATCCGCGTTTGTGCCGATTGAGGCGCAGTTTCAGATGGAGGCGTCTTCGAGCCTTTGTTTTCGCAAACCCACGCGGGCCAAACTATTACTGGCGGGCAAGATCGCCTGATTTAACCGTTCTAGATTTCTTTTTGTGGATTTTTTTTAAGGCACTAGTCTATGTCAACAAGTCTCAGATTCTTGAAGCCCTCAAAGAGAATATTCGTCAAGAATGCGAGGACCTGTCGCCGGAAGTTCTGGCAAAAGTGATGGAAAATGTCATAAATAGGGCACGGATGGTCATTAATCCTGGCGGCGGAGATAGGAATCTAAATATGACTAAGGGATAAGGTCATTTACTTCAGGCCTATCTATAAACAAGCGACTGACAATTTGTATCTAATCAAAATCGTCAAAGATAAACTCCATTTCTATTTATACAACCACACTTAAATGGAAAACGAGAATCAATGAACTTCCTGAGACAGTCTTTGGCCAAAATACAACTAAAAATCATACCAGGGGGAGTCTACTTTTAGTAGTGGACATCTTGTACACACTCCGCCTCGAAATGCACACATACCGATTATATTGTTGATTAGACAAAATAGTATGTAGAAAGTACGCGTTGTTTGCACCCTGAATAAGACGAAACCATACGATGATGTTCTGGTCAATACCATTGCTCAAATCCTTACTCACTTTCTTACTTTAGGTGGCGCTACAATTCGTGGTGGACCTGGTGCTCAGTTAACAAGCGTCTCCAGTTATTAGATCGATTCCGTTCCTCTTGCGTGCACCACCTGTGTCGATTTCTCTGTACAGTCCGTACAGTTCTTCGTTGTATCTGTTTTTCCACTCACCGTCAATGCAGATGGGACCGAAAATCACACGAAGAATTTTCCTCTCAAAGCAGCCAAGAGCACCCTCATCCATTTCTGATAAGGTTCATGCCTCTGCACCCTAGAGCAAGACTGGGATTATTAAGGTCTTATATAGGGCAACTTTTGTTATTCGAGAGAGGGCTTTGCTAGTCAATTGCCTTCTTAGCGCAAAGAAGTAGCGATTGTCAAGAGTTGTTCTTCGTTTGATCTTGTTGCTGGTGTTGCTGTGTGAATTTAAAGCAGAGCCTACGTACCTCAAAGTTCTACCTGTCAATGGTGACAGCTGCTTGACAGCATATACTTGCTCTTGCCCTAGTTGATCGCTTCAGTCTTAATACTCGCGAAAGCGCCACTGACATCACGCTGTTTTCTTCTGATTATGTCAACATTATCGGCGTATTCGGGTAATTGAACGGACTTATGAAAGATTGTGCCTCTTGTGTTTGCGCGTGAGTTTTGCACTATTCTTTCCAGTATAATGTTGGAGAAATCGCATGACAGCGCATCGCCTTGTCTAAATCCTTTCTGGACATCAAAGGTCTCGGTGAGATCTTTACCGACCTTGATGGAGCAGCATGCATTCTCCATCGTCATTTTGCACAGACAGACGAGTTTGGCAGGGATGCCAAAACTGACAATGCTCTGTCATAGCTCGACTTTGTAGATGCTGTAATAGGAGGCTTTAAATTTGATAAACGGGTGGTGTGTATCGATCTGATGTCCATTGATTTTTTCCACGATCCGCCGTAGTGTGAAAAGTTGGTCGATGATGGACTTTCCTGGCCTGAAGCCATACTGATATGAACAAGCTGTTACTAAGGGACTTAACATTCCTTAAAACGTTTGCATGGGTTTTCAACAGTAGATACATCCATATCCAAGGCTTATTTATGTTTTGCACCTGAGGCTTCACAACCCACTCTATTTATTGCAGAGATCGACACGCTTTTTCGACTTCTGAGACGAATTTACAGGTACGAATTTACAAACGCTAAACGTGTATGACAGCGACCATTGCGGTTTTGGCACCAAAATTACAGTACGGAATTGGAGGAGTTTGTCCAAAGATATTCTTACAACTACAGTCAGACTCAATGGACACCCTTTTCCGCAACGTTAACAAGAGCACTCTCCTCTAACACGCTCCACTCACCGACCAATAGGAATTTGTCAAACGAGGAGATCGACAAGTACCTTATACGAATGGACGAGACAATTAAACAAACAATGGGCACTACAATATCGCGGTATCAACGTACGACTAACGAAGACCTGTTCCGCAATCCTACTATTAACGCACTGCACCGACAGAAAAGACTTCTCTCAAGACTCAAAAACTGACAGACAAGACCCGGAGAATAGGATGCTAAAGTCTTCCATTAATAATCTTCAAACGTTAATTAAGGAAAATTACAGAATTTCTGTAAGATTATACTGGAACAACAAGGTTCGGGCTGTAAACACCAGCAACCCGAATTTGTTCCCGCAAATAAATAATCTGTTTCGGAGGAATATCAAAACGAACTTTAGTGTCTTAAAATAGCCCGGACAACAGACAACAAACGGTCACTGACATTGATACAAATGAGGCCGCTGATGATGACGACTTCTTTGTGATCGAGGATCCGCAGGAGAAGGTTGAGGCCATATGGACGAATTTCCACGAAGTATACAAGGCCAATGATACATTGACCCTAATTATGACCTAGAAAATCGCGTTTTGGTGCACAACTTCTATATTCGAAATGAAGTAGAGAACTGGCGATCCGAGGGCTCTGGTTTCACCCCGCCCGGTTCAGCGACGGCAAAAAATGCCATTGCCAGAGCAGGTGACCTACTCCCGTTCATTTCAAAGGAAGAACTGCATGAGATCTTCAACACAAACAATTCGGTTTTAAGACGGGACATGCCATCTCACATGCCGCGTCTAAACTGGTGTCCGATATCCAATGGAATAAAGGCAGAAACCAATGTACTGGCGCCTGCCTTGTTGACTTGGAGACGGCCTTCGACAGCGTATGGTTAGAGGGTCTTTTTTATAAGCTGACTAGGCTGGGGATCAGCAAACCACTCTTGTACATTCTTAATTATATGCTAACTAACAGACAGTTCAGGGTAAAAAAAAGTGATGTGACATCTGTCGGAATATTTCAAATTAAAATTGGTCTTCAGCAAGACGCGGTCAATTCGCCGATCCTATTCAACATTTATACAAGCGACTTGATAGGTTCACTTCCCCATACTATTGCATACGCAGATGATTTGAAAGCGTACAGAACAGGTCCAAAACTCGAGGTCATTAATACTCTCTTACATCGTGACTTTGATAAGATAAGACGATTTTACGATGACTGGATGTTGAAAATCATTTTTCAGAAGTTGGAAACCATTCTCTTTTGGACGCCGTTGTCTGGAGCCTCTAAGGATTACAGAAAAAATTGGCGAAACTTCTCGATCATTGGGCAACACGAACAGCCTCTTACCTGTCGAAATGTAGTCAGATACCTTTGGATCTGGCTAGATCAGTTTTTTGTATTTTGTCAAAAATGTGGATGCTGCTCTGGCCAGAGCTAAGGGTGCTCTTGGTCTCACACAGAGACTGTTTTATAGCAGCCAGCTCGATGCGAGGGTAAAGTTAATCTGCTACATTGCCCTTATCAGTCCCATGCTGGTATTTTGGTGACCCGTGTGGTTCAATGTATGGGCAAGTTTAGTGGAAGAGATACGGACGATTGAGAGGGCTTGTTTTCGCTTGTACAGAACACCAGAGTCGGAGTACAAATTTGTTTATCCTAATGAGGTCCTTTACAACAGGGCAAACCTAATATGAGTGGACAACTTCGTAAATAAGCTGACTCGAAGGCACATTGCAAGACCAATGGCCACGAGCTTACTACCCCAATAACCTTTACCACGAGAATGTGCGCTCTGACGGCTTCGTTCCATCGGAAGCATTCCTCTACCTAGATTAGATAGGGTTGATCCATGATAGATCAGCAGTCCCGTTAATCTTCCATGTCGCTCGGACAGGCGACTGAACTACAACAGAGACCTCGCACGCGGCAATATGGATCGTCTCAGGTTCAGTAGGGGAGTGGGGGAATCACGATAAGAGGAATGTCGTTCGGGCGCGCCAGCATTTCTGGTTGTTGAATGTTTCGTCGTCGTTTCCATCAATTACAGACCAGTCTCACTAATTAGGGAGAGCTGACTGATTTGTTTGCTCTGTAAATAGTGATGGCCAGCTTACATAGGCTTATAATAAGTTATAATTTGGTTGCAAGTAAACCGTAAAGGGTGCAAACATTCCGCAGCATAGCCGAAAGTCGCATGCAAAGAAGGATAGTAAATTTGTTATTACATGTTGACTGGGTTCTTTGTGATCCAACAATTTTTTGTATAGTAACCCAACTTTAAAGACTGTTTAACAGTAAGACATGTTAAGCCATCTTAAAGTGAAAAAGAAGAAAAATAACTCAGAAAGCTCATTATGTTTTGATTGCGTTTATCTTAGGACTTTCCAATTAACCTTTCAAATTAATTTCAACGTCTAATTGGAATTCCGTTGACTATCTCATTACTCTTCTCTTCTCATATGGTATTTTCTCCCCCCCTTAATCCAAAGGTTTCACTAAAATTAAAAAAAAAAGAAGAGAAACCTAAAAAAACGAACAGAAAATTCAATTTACTTCTCATCTTGTTACCATTCACCCCCGGCACTTAAATGCCTAGAAAACTTTTCAAAAGTAAGTTAACACACGACAACAAATGAAAATGAAAAACGAAAGTCTATCGGTAAAGGGCGGTTTATCTAACGAACAACTTTTCACATTTTTCTAAACAAAATCTTTCAAGAAAAAAAAAGAAGATTGAGTGAAAAAAAGAAAACTCCTTCGATTAGGACAACAAGATGTAACAGGGCTGACAAACAAAAAGTAAAAGAAAGCGAAGAAAGTAAAAATAAAAATAAAAAATGGAAAAAAAAAAGAATTTCCAAGGAAATCATTAGAGAGTAAAAAAGCCGGAATTTCATTTTCAAATAACTTAAACCTCTTAGAGAAGGAAAATGACAAAACGGTTTTCAAATAGGGGCTTTTCACTATACGAGTACTTGACCGACACACATGCAATGTGTGCTTTACTCTACCCCCACCCCATTCTCAATGGTGCCCCAATGAATTCTACAGTTAAATGTCGAATTTCCGAATTTCTGAATTTCCGATTTTCCGAATTTCCCTTCCACCCAACGGGCACATACGAATATCTGAAGAGACTTTGTTATCTAAAAGCCCATTCCTGGATGTGGGTGGACATTGGTTGCCTTCAGGATAACAATTTGGAATGAAAAACTTGTAATCGGATTCTTTTTTTTTTATTTTATTTTCACTCAGCTTCAACTGAGAATAGGAGGAAAAGGAAAAGAAGGAGCAAGAAGAAAAAGCTGAAATTGCCTTTAAAAATTAAAATGCCTTCAAGAGACCGAGGTAAGATTATGTTGACGTATTGTCGAAAACGATATGTCAAATGGGCTTATTAGTGCTTCGTGAATGCTGAGTACTTAAGGATTTTCCCCTCACTCTACATGACAAGGTTGTTTTTGGAGATGTTTTCTTTTTTTTTTTTAAATTTTCGAATGTCCATAGAATGTAGGAGTGGGAAGGAATTATGCTTTTTAAATAGCTTCACTCCAAAACGTCGACTTTTGTGAGCTTAATAACTACGGACTTTTACTTTTACACATAAGTAATACCATGTGTACAAGAGATGATGTTTGACATACAGATATCTGGAGTAATCCAAAATAATAGTAGAAATCAATTCTATACTGTGAAGCACTCACTTGCTCCTGATGTCGAGCAACGGCGACTAAGATCTTTGTCAAGAATTTAGAAGTAAAACTGCGGTTCTTATCAGCAATTGTGCCATTGCTCTGTTAAGGAGTTAGGGGCTACATTCAGTAATTCTGTTCTTGTGATACGTGGTTATAACGCCGAAGATTGTAAATGTATCTGGTAATGTTGTTAAATATTACATTTAAATTTCTCAACGAATTAGAGTCGGTGTTACAATAAACTTCGCAGCTGTACAGCAGAGTAGGAAGAAGAAGAGCTTTAGCCAGTAAAGTTTTGTTTTTAATAGGGTCGAGGTGTTTTGAGACCCATAAAACGCGAATGGCAGCATAAACTTTACCAATGGTAGCATTTATGTTGCCGGGCCAGGTAAGCGTGTCATTAAAGATGATTCCAAGATTCCTTACTTTTTCAACGTAGGTGATCATGGAGTCACCTAGTTTAATGTGCGGAAGCAGCGACCTATCTTATTTGGTACGGTTTATGGCAACCGATTTACATTTAGCTAGATTCAGACTCAGATTATTACTCTCTGCCCACTGCAATACAAATCGTCGTTCATTGCTTCTGATGCAATGATTCTTTCGATTCTGGGAAAGTTCAGCCGGTGGGCTACTAATACAGATCTGTACATCATCGGCGAACATGAGGACAATGGAGTGTCTGACCGCCTGGGGAAGATCGTTAATGTAAAGTAAGAAAATAGAGGACCTAAAATTGATCCCTGTGGTACACTACTCAAACTGGGAGTAGACCTGACGTCTTATCTCCAACAACCACACATTGATATCTCCCTGTAAGGTATGATTGAAAAAGCTTGGTTGCGGTTGAAGAGGAGCGAAGCAAGCTTTTTAGTTTAGAGCAGAGGATCACATGATCGACTGAGTCAAAAGCCTTGGAGCAAACTTACTTCTTTCCTATCCATTGCTATGCGTATCTCATCAACAATATTAAGTAGTACGGTCTTACAGCTCCGATTAGCTCTGAATTCGGATCCGGAGGAGATTATTGACGTCGAGAAACCATTGTATCTGTCTTGAAGTTACTTTTTCAAAAACCTTTGACAAAAAGGGTAAGATAGAAATTGGTCTAAAATCTACTGAACCGCTGCCACCCTTCGGAATTAGAATCTTCTTCTTCTTATCCTTTTATTAACCCTTTCCTCGTTATACGAACTTATGCGTAACGAGTTTCCTTAACATTTTCATTTCCGCTGCCGTCATTTTGTTTTTAAACGCTTCGCACATTGTCCAACACTGTGAATCGTACATAAGAGCTGGTCTAACAAGCGTGGTGTCGAGTTTCCCCTTCAATTTAAGTGGAAATTTTCGGTCTCAAAAGATTCCCGAATTTTGCCGCCATTTCATTCATCCCACAATCACTCTGTGGCTTACGTCGTCGTCACATTTCGCTTCAATGTTAACGATTGATCCTAAGTACTAAAAGATAGTGCTTTTCGGAAGAACTATTCCGTCTAACATTATATCCGGAACAGGTCGCAACGGATGCGCAAATGGGTACGTCAAATGCTCCGTCTTCGAACGACTTATTTTAAACTCATTTCCCTCTAGCGCATTTTTCCATGAACCTAAGGCGTTCTGCAAATCTTCGACGTTATCGCTTAGTATAACTGCGTCGTCAGCGAAGAGAATTGGCGTTACATTTGCTTCGCGCATGCAGTCTTTTAAAAGATAGTCGAATACGACGTTAAAGAGGAAATGGCTAAGTACGCTTCCTTGGTGAACTCCGACATTAACTGGGAATTATCTCGTTAGTCCAGCAAACATATTATTCTAACATATGTTTCCGGCACTTTTTGAGACCTCAGCGCGGCCCATATGAGATCCCTAGGAATGCCTCGATCGAGGAATGCTTTCTCTTTACCATTTGTAAATCCTTGGACGAATCTCGGTGCTTTTCCATTATTATTCGTAGGCTTTGGATAGCGTCCACCGTCGATCTTTCTTCAACAAATCCACACTGGCTATTATCGAGCTTTATTATTTGCCGAAGACGTTCGTTTAAGACTCTTTCGCGACAATTTTCATCGTGTGTGACATCAGCTTGATTGAACGATAGCTGTTGCATTCTCGAGTGTCGCCTTTTCCTTTGTATAATAGAACCAAGAAGCTACTTCTCCATTGATTCGGCATAGGTTGTCCACATTTTAATTTATTTAAAATTTCGATAGCCATTCGCTGCCGATTCCCTCCATCTTCGACGAAAGCTCTGATGGAATGCTGCCTGGTCCTGCCGCTTTCCCCTGCTTAATTTAATTTCCGATTGCTATACTTATTTCGTGGGTTGAAAAGTCCGAAACGTCCTCCTTGAATAGACCAGCTATCGGCACGATATCACGTGGAAACTGTTTGTTAAGCAACTCCTTGCAGTATTCAAGGCACCGGTCACAAATTTCCTTTTCATTTGTTAGTTAGCGACTGTCTGCGTTTTTGATGTATTTCGGCGAGGTTATTTCCATCGAATTTTTTCGCCTCTGTTCAGCGAGCTTAAAAATATTTGACACTTTAGTATTGTACGACGTTTGAACTTCTTGTATCGCTTGTCTTTTATCTGCCGATCGTAAGAATACGAGTATTATTTGTTCCAACTCCTGGTACAGGTTTTCCGTTGCTGCCGCTCGAGTTCGAAAGTCGAGGACTTTCTTTGCGATCTTTTAAAGGCGCTCGTATTCAAGAGCCCATCGAGCTTTTTCAATATCGTCGCTTCGATCGCATTTTGTCCACACTTGAAATGCGTTCTTCTTGTCGGCCACAGCTCGTTTGGTTTCGTCATTCCACCACCATGTTTCTTTGCCGACGTGATGGTATCTCGATATAGTCCTCAGATGGGATTTTGCGAGTGTTATGCATTCCTCGTGCACGCTGTTCCACATTTCTTGCGGGCTCGAAGTGCTTCTTTAGCCAGTGTGATATATCTTGCGCCTTGTTCCTTCGATAGATTATGCCACCGGATTTTTGGCTTTCCAAGCGATGCCCGTGTTTTGGGTGGTTCTGCTGTGAAAACTTCTGTAATGAGCAGACGGTTTTGGCTTACTAGCGATTCTCCAAGTATTACTTTACAGTCCTTAACGAATTCTGACTAAAATGTATCTTTTTCCGATTGGTCGCATCCATTTTGTGGAGCGTACGCGCTAACAATGTTCCACGTTTCATTGTGTATGACGAGTTTAACACTCATCAAGCGGTCGCTTATTTTCCAGATACCAACGATGTTGTTTAGAAGATCCGCTGCAACAACGATTCCAACACCGTTTCGTCCATTGACCGTTCCATGGTAGAACATCTTAAATGCCTTAGTTTTTAAATCTAGAAAACGCGCTTTATTTCCTGTATTACACCACTTCGTTTTCTGTACGCACAGGATTTGTAGAGTTCTGCGACGCATAATCGCTTCCAGTTCTAAACTTTTTGAGGTCATCGATCCGACGTTCCAACTTGCAAGCCGAAGTTTATGAAAATATTTTGGAAACTTCATTTTGCCCGCCCCCAGAATCCGTCGGGCTCTGACACAAGCACTTCTGCTTGCTCTGGGATCACCCGAGTGCGTTGCAATCGTGGTGCCCAGCGGGGTAATGCTATTAATTGCGATCATTTCCATGAAGTGTATCTAAAGTTTGAGTGTTTTGACACTTGTATGCTCATTTCGAATTGATTGACTGTTCTTTTACCCCACCGGTAGTCTCCAGACGTGGGAACCCAATGATTGCATACAAACTTGTAGGAAAGTTTTAAGGTGTTTAAGTGTCACAGGCTCATTTTTGGTGTCATAGTTGCCTGTATATGATTGCTTAAAAGGCCTAATGACTCAATTGCCTTCTTAAGCTTTTAGACCTTTACAGTTGATAGCTTATTTTTGGTTTTGATCTAATTTAAAGCCAAAAACACATTTGGCGCTTCCGTTTAGCAACATCAAAAGCCTTTGTTTTTTGTTTGCGTTGTCAGAAAATTGCTCTCACGCGAAGCCCCCGGTCTTTAAGGGGAGGGGCCAGTACTCTCGCTAAGAGTGGAGAGTTGCCGGTGTTCTATTCAGGGTCTCTGGGCTCCGAATACGTCAAAGAAAGTCCAAGGAGGGTTGTGCGCCGAGTAGCTCTAACTGATAAGAGGCCAACATGTCGTTGTTTTATACATAATTAAATTATTCGAAGCCCTACATGTGAATGTCGCAGTGCCTAAAATGCATATTCCCCTTTCTCTCTTACGTGTGCAGTCACCAATAACATCCTACAGGCATTTAACACCCTTTTCTCAGTTAAAGGTACCAAACTACTTAAAGTGGAGGTGAGAGTAAGACTTAATTTGCAGCTTCCGTCACATCAAGGTGAAGCCCATACAAATCCTGCTTCAGTCATTTATGGAGAAACAAAAATCGAGCTGCATACGTTTTCAAAGTATCAGACAGTGCTAGAGTGTCAAGTTTCTTGTTAATATCGTCATGACGACCCCCATCAGTCATAACTCTGAAAATTCAGAACAGATTCAGTACGAAACCTTGTTGTTACATTGAGGCAAGTTAAGCCCCTGCATTCAAATCAAGTTGATAAAGGCCTAACACCTAATTGCCTATGCTGCATAGATCTAAAAATTTTACAACTATGGGTGTCCATTATCACCTTGAGCTAGATTCCTATAGTATAGTAGGGTGAAACTGAGCTCTACAGATACTACGATTATACTTATACTTTTGGTGTATCTTATGCATTTTAACCATCTAATTCTACTTTGAAGTGTCTCTCTCGTACATCTGTAGCAGGTGCACACATTTTTCTTCCCCAAAAATTCGTTCCGAGTAATTCCCAGCAGAGCGATTTATCCTCTAACCAAAATCCATCTATACACGAAATGAGGAAGCGAAACGAAAAAAAAAGAAAAAAACCAAAAACAAAACAACCAAATCCTGCCGCCATAATTCGAATTGTATATGCGAAATTGGATTTTTATGCTTCCACAGCGGAGGCAGAGGACCATCCGATACTTCGGGCCATTATATTCGATATTCATTCCGATAGAAGCTATGGCCGAGCATTAAAATTATACCCCAGAGAACCGAAACGGGTAAAAAAAAGCTGGCAGCACTCAAATAACGAATACGGGAATACAGAGCATAAAAAACACTACTCCCGACCCTCACTGCTCCCGGTGCTTACTCGTATACGTTTTGTATATCCTTTTTGCTGGTTGAATACTATTACACGTATCGACGATACATTGCTGCATGACGGAACCAAGCTACTGATGGTGATGGTGGGTGGACTTGGACTTGGTCTTCGGCTTGGATGGAAGGTGGAAGAATGATTGCGGTTTTGCTACATCGCATACGAAATCCAAAGGACCTCCAATATTTTACAGGATAATGTGACATTTCGATTATTCGATTGGATTTAATGTGTTTTATGGTCGTTTCCCCTCCCTTAAGTCAGTTCCCTTTCACCCAGTCACCCAGTGGATGGGGAGGAAGACGACCAAAAAAAAAAACGGAAACAAAAAAAAAACAATAGCCACTGCCCACGCAATTTTCTACTAAATCCACCATCACCGCCACTTCCTGCAGAGAGTTCCTGAGAGTGTATTAGCAATTTTCCATTTGCCAACTACTCGTAACAGCGCTGATCGTTAATGTCCTTCGTGGAGACAAGTTTTTAGCTCAGAGCTCTTTACCTGCAGTCAGGCTATTATCATCATCATCATCGTCGGTGTCTCCTTTTCGCACGATTTCGAAAATTGCTAAAAAACAAACCGAAAAGGCAAACTTTGGTCATTAAAACGTTGTCACAGCATAGAGCTTTGTCGGTCAGTGGAACTGCCATGTGGAGGAACTGAAGCTGGTGCTTTAGTGGTACGCGTCCGGCTAGCCAATCAGCCATTCGAATAAATTTCCACTTAATGGTGGGCCCAGCGCCCGACTGAACTGTATAAAGTACAAAGTCTGGGGGAAGGGAAGGGATAACGCGAATGTCCTATTTAAAGGATTACACGGTGAGTTATTGGATGACGTTTCGGCCGATCATATATCTCGACTATTTTTAACTTAATTTTATTTTATTGGCTTTGTCATCGCCATTCGTCTTTAGCGGATGTTTTTTGTAACGCTAAGATCCTTTTGTACGTTTGTCGTTTGTCGTTTGTTGTTGTCATGCCAGTATGGCATAAATGGAGATATATGGGAGTTGTTGTTTTTGATATTTTGGCAGGGGTTTCGTCTGCAACATGGAACGCATAATGCGTTAGCGTGCGTTGAGATAGATTTGCTATTTTTCTTTTGTTTGTGTATGTGTGTGTGCAAGAAGCGGTTTTCGGTATTTTCGGGGGCTTGGCAAGGGAGAATCCAACTGATGGGATCCATTTTAATTGCCAATTATTTTTTAATGTTTATAAATGGGCGATTTTGTTAATCGCGGTCCTTGATATATGACACTGTAGTGAATGTGCCCAGTTTTTTATTGCTCTTGAGTAATGGAGCGATAGAAGAGTAATGCCAATGAGGAGTAGGATTGATGGGAATAGGAATAAGAAAGGTGGACTTGGACTAGATGGTGCGGAGTACTTTTGCTGATAAAAAAAAAATGAAGAAAAAACTACGTGCTGCAGGGAAGTGTAGGATTAAATTTACGCATTTGCTGTAAAAGCATATTTTTTAGCGATTCTCTAAGTCATTTGGGAGTGAAATTCCTCCCCGGCTATGAGGAAATAAGAAATTATTATTCTTATATGCAGAGGAGGGTAGTTTCTTAATCAAACTGTTCAATTAGGGCTTTATAATCGGAAATTACTCTAATAACGGTGCATGTTCTTAGTTCTTACATTGAAATACAATGTGATTCATTGAGCAGAACTAGTCTGCGGACATGACATATTTAGAGGTTTCACGATGCGTGATAATTTTAATCCTCATCGTCTCAGGCCTTCTACCATCGCTTCAATTTCAGTTGAGAAACCAATATCCGTAAGCACATAAGATTGATGAAGATAAGGCTTCAATTGCCAAACTGGTCAGCAATTTAACGAGTTTGAAGCCCTGTCTGAATGCAAATAGATATTGTGTCCTTGTAGCATTATACTCAATTTTTTATTACAATCGGTTTAAATATACACAGTTCTATGTGGCATCTAGGCAGACATCACCTTAAGGAGGGAATACTGAAAAATTGGCTGAGGAAAATAACTGAAATGAAATTTTGCTTAAAACTTCTCATCCTGATAAGTGTACCTATGATGTTATCTCCGCACTAGGCTCGTCGGACCTCTGTGTTATACAGAACTCTAGTTGTCTGATCTAGAGTACTATTTTCTTGTCATGCAAAACCAAGCCAGAGAAGAAAAAGACGGAAAACGCGAATGACACTTATGCCATTTTAAGCATGTGCTGCTTTTAAACAAACACAAACAAAGGCAAAAAGTGCCATATCCACCCGAAGGTAGTAACAATGTTTTGTAGTTCGTCTTAAAGATCAGAAAGTGTATCACCTGTCATCTCTTCCATCCCAGCGATCATTTATAAAGGGATTTCCGCTGTCAGCTTATAACAAAGCCAATCGTATGTTCTTTGCAGTCGTACTACACATACTGTAATATGAAGGTGAGGCAAGAAAACTCGAAGATCTTATTTTCCGCGGGTCCCGATGGTATATCCCCACTTCCACGCAATTCTAACAATAAGGTTAGCCTTTATATCAATCCTGATCTTTATTAAAATTCCTGAGTAGATGGCAAATAGGATTTGGTCAGCAGAAAGTCGAATCATCGCCTTTCTCCTACAAAACCCATTACAATTACGTCCCCGCATTCCAATGACATGGAAACGCAGAATAACAATCAGCTGTTATCTTTAAAATATCTCGAAATACGAACACTTTTTGATGACCGGCATCACGGTTCCATAATATTAAGTCCACTGGTGTCATCTAACTGAACAGGTGAACCTAGTTTGGACCAATCTGGTGTAAGTATGATGGCAAAACTTCATATATCTAATGCATTTGACAGAGGTTAACATTATGTTATAAATTTATGCATTTCGGAATAATGAATATCTTCTTCAAGTCTGATATGCAAATGAACGCTGGCATACCACAGGGTTTCGTTCTATCTCCAACACTCGTTTTTCCCTTTCATAAGTGATTTCTTGTTTACCGCTTTCAACGCAGTATATCTTTTGACTGAAGATTCTCGTATTAACTCCCGCATTGAGATCCTCGCTCTTCGTGAATCTAGTTCTTAACTTAACCTAAAAGGTTTTTTTTCAACCCAGTACTAATTTAAGATATTCATAATTGTCCAACCAAGATTATAAGCTGGCAGGGCAATTTTTATTTAGTAGACTTTGGAATTTTATCGTGATGACATACATACACGCTTCAACAACTTTACCAGATTTTAGAAATTTGGTTTTAAAATGATGGTTCTGTGTGTCAAACCTATAAAGCACTTGTACCATATTGGAACCGACATAATCGGTCTGAATCAGTCATTCGTTGTATCGTTGACCGTTTGCGGACAACATTTTCTTTGGACGATGCAATGCGATGCAAAAGAATAGTGCTAACTGAATAGAATATTACATCCGTTCAGGAGAGTGTTTAAGAAAATCCAAATTTATCAATTTGACATGGTTCACAACAGCTTGATTTTTGCCCGTCCACCTACTGGAAAATTGTACAGTTTGTGCAAGAATTAAAGCCGATAAACTATCGTTTGGGACGAAATTTCAACTGGCATTGATTCCGCTGTTTTATCGGAAATCTGTGTTCAGCAATGAGGCTCATTTTTCGCCCAATGGATATTTTAATAAGCAAAATTATCCCACGAATATGGAAGAGTTGGGATTCCAGCAGGATGGCCTACTTGCTTTACAGCAAACGAACAACCAACTTGTTGAAAGAAACAGTCGATGAATTCCACGAAATAGACCTGTAAATTTGCTTGCAAGATCTTGTGATTGGTGGTATATGGTTGGGATTTGAAAAATCAGCGGCTGTCTGATGTTCCATCGCATATACTCTTCTCTGGGATTAAACATTAAGCCCAATGAGTAACCGCCAAACTAAAGGAACAGATCACTTACCTGGTCCATAGTTAGGAGGACGATTATTATAAAACATAATGTTCAGTTAGACTCCATATTTTTGTGTATGGTGCACCATATAGATTTCGCAGATATCAAACAATTTTTCAAAACTGCTAATGACATAGCTTTGGGTTTTTCTATGAAAGCCGCACTTTTCCTGTCATGTTCCATTAAATTTCGTAAGGTTGAAGCTAAATTCCTGGAACCCATAGAAAAGGATGGGCCATCTGTCACTATACTGTTCAATATTTTTCAACGATTGTTAATTCATTGAAAACAAGAAAACTTTTTGACTAATTATGGAACATTATTTCATTCAAATAACTATCTCGGCTGTTTTGGCAGTAGGCCATCCTGTCAATCCAATTTTTTTCAATACATTTTCGATGGTTTCGGCTCCTATTCCACGAACAGCTTGACCAATATTGTTATTGAGTGCCTGAATTGTCTCTGGATTATTCGCATAGAATCGATTATTAATGCGACCTCACATTTTCTTCAATTTCTTAGTCAATTGAACCGTGTAAGCGAATAGTCTAAGATCTCTACGTAAAGTTATCCTCAGGCTACTGCGACTGATGTTCAGTTGCTGCTATGTTTGGCGCGTTCTCCGTTGAGTGCATAGGACGAACTCGAGAACATGTTCGGATGTCAATCAGCAGTAGTAGTTGTTGCATTATTACGACCGAAATTTCTCTTCAAAATACGTACTCTTTCGACTACACAGCATCGACTTCGGAAGTAATTTTGCATATTTTCCAACGCTCTTCAAGCGTGAATTGGTCCATTTCGTACTGTGAAAATACGAGTAGGGTAAGGACGCTAGTATCCGGACACTTAACACACATTTGTTATCTTTAAGTTTGATTCGTCGACTTACTATGAAAGCTTCGAAATATTGTAATACTGCAAAATTTAGTTTCCGGACAATTTTATTTTAGAATCCCGACACGACAATTTTGTACGAATTTACAGTTCTTTTTCATCTTTATGAAATAAAACATATTATTTCAAAATATAACTAGTACTTTTTCGTTTTTTTTTTTTTTAAGTGGAAAAAAAAGAAAAGCAAAAAAATAAGGACTTAGGTATGTTTATGTAAATAATGTATGCTTATAAAATAATAATTAGGAAACTTCTCAAGCAGCTTGCTAGAAAAATTCAAAGTTTTTTTTTTAATATATCTTACTTACTATATCTTACAATATTTCTTATAGGTATTTTCTTCTTCTTCTTTAGGTGGCGCTACAGTCCGGGGTGGACCTGGGCCTCAGTCAACAAGCTTCTCCAGCCAGCTCGATCCTTGGCTAGCTGCCTCCAGTTTCGCACGCTAAGTTGGCTGAGGTCCTCTTCCACCTTCCACTTGCGTGCGCCACCTGAGTCTTGGCCTTCCTCTACTGCGCTGTCCCTCGGGGGCGGATGGGAAGACTTTTCGCACCGGAGCATTGGTGTCCATGCGCTCTACATGACCCAGCCATCTCAGTCTTTGGATCTTCACTCTTCTAGGTCCATGTCGCTGTACAGTCCATACAGTTCGTCGTTGTATTTCCTCCTCCACTCACCGTCAATGTAGACGCGACCGAAGATCGCCCGAAGAATTTTTCTCTCGAAGCAACCAAGAACACCCTCATCCATTTTTGATAATGTCCATGCCTCTGCGCCATAGAGCAGGACCGGGATCATTAATATCTTATAAAGGGTGACTTTTGTTGTCCGAGAGAGGGCTTTGCTACTCAATTGCCTTCTTAACCCAAAGAAACATCGGTTGGCAAGAGTTATTCTTCGCTTGATCTCAGCGCTGGTGTCGTTGTCTGTATTTATAGCGGAGCCTAGGTAGACAAAGTCCTTAACTACCTCAAACTTATATCTGTCGAGGGTGACGTTCTGTCCGAGTTGTCGGTGTTGGTTGTCCTTTTTGCTTGACAGCATATACTTGGTCTTGCCCTCATTGACCGCTAAACCCATTTTCGCCGCTTCCGTCTCAATACTCGCGAAAGCACCACTGACATCACGCTGTTTTCTCCCGATTATGTCAATATCGTCGGCGTATGCGAGTAATTGGACGGACTTTTGAAAGATAGTGCCTCTTGTGTTTGCTCGTGAGTTTTGCACTATTCTTTCAAGTACCATGTTGAAAAAATTGCATGACAGCTCATTGCCTTGTCCTTTCTGGACATCAAAGGTCTCGGTGAGATCTTTACCGACCTTGATGGAGCAGCGTGCATTCTCCATTGTCATCCTGCACAGACGGACGAGTTTGGCAGGGATGCCAAAACTAGACATTGCTCTACAGAGCTCGTCTCTATAGATGCTGTCATACGCGGCCTTAAAATCGATGAATAGGTGGTGGGTATCGATCTGAAGCTCATGGGTCTTCTCCAAGATCTGCCGTAGTGTGAATATCTGATCGATGGTGGACTTTCCTGGCCTGAAGCCACACTGATATGGACCTATCAGGTTGTTGACGAACGGCTTCAGGCGTTCACACAATACGGCGGATAAGATCTTATATGCGATGTTAAGGAGACTGATGCCTCTGTAGTTGGTGCAGTTCAGAGGGTCTCCTTTCTTGAGAATTGGACAAACAATGCTGAGGTTCCATTCATCGGGCATACTTTCGTCCGACCATATTTTACAGATGAGTTGGTGTATGCTCCTTACCAAGTCATCGCCTGCCGCTTTGAAGAGCTCGGCAGTCAGGCCATCCGCTCCAGCAGCTTTGTTGGACTTAAGCTTCGATATGGCTATCTTCACTTCATCCAGGTCGGGAGGACGGAATTGTTGGCCATCATCGTCCAGGTTGAAAGATGGATTCTGCCTGACAGCGGTATTTGGTCCGTCATCGCCGTTATACAGTCTGCAGAAATGATCTTTCCAAATCCTCAGCATCGACTGCGATTCTACTACGATGTTCCCTTGTTCATCTCTACAGGCTTCGGTTCGGGGTTTGTTTCCGCGGCATGTTATTTTTACCTTTTGGTAAAACTTCCGAACCTCATTCCTGGAGTAGCATCTCTCAATTTCCTCGATCGCGCGCTTCTCATGCTCTTTCTTCTTCCTCCTGAGAAGCCGGTGCTCGTCTCTCCTCTTCCGCTCATAGAGCTCATGAGCAGCTCTGGTCTTTCTAAGCAGCGCTGCGTTATATGCATCTTGCTTAGCTGCATGTGCTTGCCGGCATTCATCATCGAACCAGGGGTTTTGTTGTGGTGGACGAGTGAAACCCAGCACATCAGAAACGGCATCTCTGATGGCGTTTTGGCAGTGTTTCCAATGGTGCTCGATGCTTGATGCTGGCGGCATTGAAGCTCTTATGAGATTAATAGACACTCGATCGGAAAAGGACTTGGCGATCTCTTGCGATTGTAGCCGTCTGACGTCGAATTTTCTCACAGCATTAGCTTGTCTTGGCGTAGTTTGGGATATCCGCAACCGTACCTTGGCTACAACGAGGTAATGGTCCGAGTCGATGTTGGCTCCTCGGAACGTACGGACATCCATAATGCTGGAGGAGTGTCTTGCGTCGATCGCAATGTGATCAATCTGGTTGACTGTTGATTGATCAGGAGTTCTCCAAGTCCCCTTGTGTATGTCGAGATGTGGGAACCGTGTGCTAGCCACGACAATGTTTCGCCCCGCCGCAAAGTCGATTAGCCTGAATCCGTTATCGGAGGTGGTGTTGTGCAGGCTATATTTTCCGATTGTTCCACCAAAGATACCCTCGCTTCCTAGCTTTGCATTAAAATCACCGAGGACAATTTTAATGTCATAGCTAGGGCATTGCTCGTAGGTCTTGTTGGGGAGCTCGTAGAAGGCATCCTTGGTGTCGTCATCTTTCTCCTCTGTGGGGGCATGCGCGCATATGAGGCTTATGTTGGCGAATTTAGCCTTGATGCGGATTGCTACGAGGCGCTCGCTCACATGCCGGAAGCTGAGGACTTCTCGTCTTAGTCTGCCTCCGACAACAAATCCGCATCCAAATAAGCGCTGCTTTTGCCGTCGATAGCATTTGTCGTAGTAGATGTCGCAGTTTTTCATCTTCTTTTTGTCCGGCCCATCCCATCGCATTTCTTGGATGGCGGTTATGTCTGCTTTGCAGCAGTCTAGGGCCTCCGCTAGTTGCTCGGCTGCACGTGGTCTATTAAGGGATCTAACATTCCACGTGCATATCCGAAGCTCATTGTCCTTTAGTCGTTTGCGTGGGTTGTCAACAGTAGATCCGTCCATATCCGAGGCTTGTTGATGCTTCGTAACTTAATCTTTTTTTAAATGGCCGGGCAGTTACCCCGGCGGCACAACCCCCAACCTGGAGGACCAGTTCCATTTTGAGTGCCCCTAGGACGAGGGGTCGGTTACACCGAAGCCAGTAACCCGTTCCGGGATGTGAGCGCTGCCGTTGGCCCTTATAGGGCTCGTCCGCCACCATCTCTTTTCCAAGACCCTGACTAAGTCCTGGAAATCCTTTCCGGCCTGAGCTCTAAATATGTCGGAGTAGCCCGGATAAGGTCTTGTTTTGTTTTTCCGACACTAATCCTGGTTAATGGCGCAGGAAACTCGCCATTTGCCCCCTTCACTTCGCAACCTCTAGTGAGATTCCCAGATGGCGCCACGGGGAGGCGTGAAGTAGGACTTATTAGCAGAGCTGCAAGATGTTGTTGCCATCCTCTTATAGGTATCATAATATTAATTACGGTTGCTCGGAATTTGATGGATTTGGAGCTTCAGCAATGAGCAAATTTTTAGCGTTGTTCCTGACGTATTTTGAGTAGTCCAAAGCTTCAGGGTTCAATGGGTAAAAACCCACTCGTTTCGTATCGTTGTCACCTTATCCTTATTTTTCATTATTGCTTCATTTAAAAGTGGACAAAAATTCCGTTTAATAAGTGCTTGGCCTAAACTGTTTGTTCCAATCAGATTTTAGGGGTTTAAAGACACTTACAACAGCCGGCTGCATGATGTGGGTTGTGTTCTGGTGGCAACGCGTACAAAATAATTTGATTTTTGGAACAAAAGTCACTCAACTCTAGTGTTAAATGTGATGACTTGTATCCATCGACGAATAATATCACAGGTCGTTCCGCTTTGACATCAAGGAAGCGTATGTGTATCCAGTTTGCCTCATACTCAAAAATTGTTCCGCTCTTCATCCATTCGTTTTCACTTCTACCTAACACCCAAGATTCTGGCGTACTCTACACAATGTTTTTCGGTAGACGTACATATGGAAAAACCACCATTGGGTGGAATAGTTTTCAGTCGGCAGATAAAAACCATGAAGACTGTCAGTGCCTCCTTTTCGTTTCCAGCAGCAATGTGATAAATATGTTTGTAGCCTTTGGCGGCTATAACTTTACCACTCTTTGGGCAGAGACAAAGAAATGCCGCATCCATGTCGTACCTGGTCCATTGTCCTTGAATGGTGTTTTTCTGTTTGAATCCTTTATTACCCTTTAAAAGGTATTCAGCAAGTTATCAGTTTTTAATGGAAAGCCCATTTGCAAAAACAGAACACCACTTGGAAATTTGTTCCTTCTCTTCGGCTGTTAACAAAGGATGTGGACCGATTTTAGTTTCCTTTTCACCGATTAACCTTTTGTTTTCAGCCTGTCATATACCATATTTAGCTGCAGCTTTTCGGAGACTTATTTGGTTTGACCTTATATCCTCTAAGGCCTTTAAAATGTTTTCTGAATTCATTCCTTAAAAGATACCTAGGAAGTTTAAAGGAATAAAAAGGGAATACAAAAAAATCTGATTTTTCAGCATCCGGACACATATATTTTCAGTATACGGACACTGTGTCCGGGAACTAAAAAAATTTTAAATTTTAGTTTTAGTATCCGGACACTAAAAATATTAATTATCAAAATTTATCATATTTATTCTAAACTAATAATTTTCTTTTGTAAAAACTTGATAAATTATTTGATGATTCTTAAACAAAACCACTTCACAAGCTCACCATATACTGTCGGACACTTAACCGAGGTATATCTCTTAAGCAACTCAGGTTATCTGCTTGAAACTTTGCACAGATTTGTGTTCTACAACAGAGAATGTGTATTTGTTGTTTAACGAGTATTCGCATTTATAAGTATGATGTACCTATTAATCGCCGAAAAATCACAAAGTGTCCAGATCCTAACACTGTCCGGTACTGAGATTCTGTCAATTTTTCGAGCTCATATGAGCTGTCAGTGTCAAAAAGTCACCAACAGGTAGCCTTCCTGTTATTTGAAAGGCTTTGTAAGGAGCTTGACTCTTGGGCCCCTCTATTATGGAAACTGTAGATTACCTTTGATTAAAAGCCTTATATAAGTTTATTGTAGTCTTGTTGTTAAAGCGGTGTAGGTTCTCTTGTTCTATGGACAACAAGTAAATGGTTACACAGTCGGTACCTTTGCAAAGGTTTTTGCACTGATGATGCGAGCTCTTGGCTCTCTGAAATAAAATTAACAATTTTTGAAGCTTTGAATACAGGTACTATCATAGTCTTCAGTTACCATGTGGAATCCATTGCTTTGAGAGCTCATAAGGAGCGGTTTCTATTTCAACTTGACTTATAAATTTCGTGTGAGATGCTTGCGATGTTTCAAGCAAGGTGTCTTTTAAATCGTCGGCCGGGAAGCCCCTCAGAATGTCGTTACAAGCCTATTGGATGGCTTCTACCCCTTTAAAATGCTTTCCCTTCACAGGCAACTGAATTTTTCTAAAAGGTAAGAGTTACACATTTTTAGTCAGAAATCGAACACAGTGTCGATTTATAGGGTGGCGCATTATTGTACATCAAACACCTGCTTATTTCTGAGTAATCATCTGACCAACCACGTTTTCAAGATTCATTATTTCAATTCTATAAATCCAAAGATGATTTTGGCTGATTTTTGATGGATTTACCTGCAATTTTGATGGAATCTATGGTAAATCATGTTCATCAATATCCTCACGACCATTTTTTAACCGCGTATACTATTTATGAAGTCTGCTACAGGATAAACAACCATCATCATAAAATTGGTTTATTAATTAAAATGTTTCGGTAAAAGTTTTACAAAGCTTTAAGCAAAATTGTATATTAGCTCTTTGTTTAGTGCTTAAACATACTGTGACTTCAGAGGCAATAACTCCGCTCTTTTTCGTTTAAATGCCACGGACAGTATGCCACATCAGTAAAGGATCTACCTTTCCGACGAATGTAATCGGCAATAGATGGCCTTGCTTGAAGTGTGTTATATTTAAAAAGCACTTTTTACCTAGAAACTTCAAATAAACTTCTAATAAAGGTTTTTAGAATCCCTTGTTCCATCACTTTCAGAAGGACATGTAGATTCTTAAGGAAGCAACGCCCCGATTTAAGTTAGAAATCACCTTCTATCATCCATTTTAATGTTTTATCTTCCCGCAGCATCTTAATGGTTATTCCTTCCTAATACGGAAAAGTTCCAACTCCAAAAATTAATTTGACTATTCCTCCATTAAGCATGACCCATCTAAGACCCCTTCTGACTTTCTTCGCATTTTCATAGTTCAAGTTTTCTCCCCCCACTCGTTTTCGGTAGGGGAGCACATGTGACCGGCTGCGTAGATCCTTAGCACAATCGTCTCTCATTAATATTCCGAAATTGTAGGCATTCGCATATCGCATATCGCATATCGTATACATTCAAGCGCAAATATATTAAAAATGAATAATGATCCTGCTTAATGTGTAAGTCTTTCGTTATAATGACCAAGTCTAACAGTTTCACACCCTTGAATATTATTTTATCGAAAGCTATAGCGACGACCGTCGTACTCACACTTTTTTTGTGCAAAACTCCTAGACGGAATGGGGGGAGGTTGTGGTGGTAACTCTTTGCGTTTAACCTGCAGGATATATCGATTGAATGTGCCAGCCGATTAGTTTGGATTGTGGCATATACATACTCGTACACACAATGTATTCGTATCTAAACATTTAGCTGCAATTTCACTTTCTCTGAGATATCGACAAAATACAAAAATTGACTTGGAATAGTGGGCTACTTCGACTGCACATATTGATGCTGCACAATGGCGATAAGATATCGTCCTTTCAAATTAAATGATCTCTGAAATTGGTTTTGCCTTTTTCGAAAGGAGTAGTTGATTTGAACTACCTTCAGATACTCTACTTGTTGTATGAGTATTTATCATCAGTTTTCCATGGTCTTCGAAGAAATCCAATTGTTGCGAGGGTGAATTTTCTAGGAGATAAGTAATTATGAGGGATGTTCACATACATATGTATAAGGGGTTTTCTGTCTCAGATTTGTAGAATATATTGAATCAGCGAAAAAAGTTGAAATACAAATATTAAATACAATTCACAAAGTACCAATGAAAAGTAATTCATTTCGGTCCTCTATTATTCATCCTGACAGTTGATGGTGTCGACGGTGTTGTAATTGTCGACTGTATCATTAGAATATGCAGATGTCACTTACTTTATTGACTTTGGGTGGCGCTACAGTCCGCGGTAGACCTTGGCCTCAGTCAACAAGCGTCTCGAGCCAGCTCGGTCCTTTGCTAACTGCCTCTTGTTTTGCACGCTAAGTTGGCTGAGGTCCTCCTCACCTTGCGTGGGCCACCTAAGTGTCGGTCTTCTTCTACTGCGCTGTACCTCGGGGGCGGATTCGAAGACTTTTCGGACCGGAGCGTTGGAGTTCACCCGCTCTACTTGACCCAGGCAAAATACTTAACTTGACGCTTCGTTCGAGACGCCTGTGTTGAGTGTTCTTTTTGATTGACAGCATATACTTGGTGTTGCCCTCGTTGACCGCTTAATCCATTTTCACCGCTTCCGTCTCAATACTTGCAAAAGCACCACTGACATCACGTTTGAATATTTGTTCAATGTTGGACTTTCCTGGACTGAAACAACACTGATATCTATCAACTAGGCTTCATTGTTCCATGGTGTATGCTCCTCATCAAGTCATCTGCTGCTTCCTTGAAGAGCTCGGCAGTCAGGCCGTCGGCTGAAGCAGCTTTGTTGGACTCAAGCTAAGATATTTCTATCTTCAATTTATCCAGGTAGAGTGAATTGACTTGTTGGTCTCCATCGTCCAAGTTAAAAGGTTCATTCTGCTTGACAGCGGTATTTGGTTAGTCATCGCCGTTATGTAGTCTGCAGAAACGCTCTTTCCAAATCCTGCATCGACTGCGACTACGATGTTCCTTTGCTTCGGTTCGGGGCTTGTATCCGTGGCATGTTTTGTTTAACTTTTGGTAAATCTTCCGATTCTCATTCCTGGAGTAGAATCTGCTCTTTCTCTTTTCTCATGAGAAGCCGGTGTTTGTCCCTCCTCTTCTGTTCATGGAGCTCGTGATCGTGAGCATCTCCAGTCTTTCTTTGCACCGCCGCATTGCGTGCGTTTTGCTATGCTGCATGTGCCTTTCGGCGTTCTTCGTCAAACCAGTAGTTTCGTTGTGGTGATCGAGTGAAACCTAGGACATCAGAAGCGGGATCTATGATGGCTTTTTGGCAGAAAAGGATTTGACGATCTCTTGCGGGGTCTGACGTCGTTGGGACGTTATCGTAGTACACATTTAATGCGAACAGTTTTTGAGCTTGAAGGAATGAAAACCATAAGGCCGAAATGTATAGCTAACCAAACCAATTGACAATAATGAGTTCACAATAAGCAAACCAAAGCCGATGGGACAATGGTGCGAGATATTGTCAACGATGCAGCAGTGGGTTTCAGGTCTAGGCAACATTAGTTGTTAATACCTTTTTCGTTTGAATTAGGGAACAGTCGCTCAACAGACCACCAACAAAGATGCGAATTCGGTATGATAAACTGAAAAATTCCGGCCTATATTCAATTGGCTGATCCTGTTCAAAGTCTTGACATGTTGATATGATAGGAGCAGATACATAATTCGAATTTCCAACCCATCTTGTAAGAATTGCAGTGTTCCAGTGTCCTGGGTATCCACAGACTGCCTTCATCGCCCCATAGTAATGGTTTCCGGTAACATCACAACACTTTCGTGACTTTTGTATGGCCATACCGTCGAGACTATTCAATCGAGTAAATAGGTGACGACCAATATTTATTTAATTACAATTATGGCTTCAGAACTGCACTTTCTGGGCTTAGTTCTGTTATGTGTCTTGAACACGCAACTATCAATCAAAATCGTATTGCGTGGGCTCCCGCCCGGCTCAATTATCTTTAACTCCACTGAAGGTTGCTACGATTTGACCAGTTATAAAATCCTTTTGGGTGGCAGGACTACCGGTAATCCCTACCAGGAATTAACACTCGGTACAATGGGAGTCAGCACCTCCTTCCTTTTGTCTGGGCCTTAGTTAAAGGAGGTAGGAACTGTAGTGGCAGTGTTATGTTGGCTGTTTTTTAAGCCTTTGGTAGCAGGAAGCTTCGTCCATTGTGGTTGATCTGCTGCGGATTTGCAAATAAGTGCTGGGTATCATGTATCTTAGATCGGCAAGAAGACTTAGGTCGGCCTCGACTTATACCAAGGGTGAACCTATACCCTCAACATTGTTTCCCTTTGGTATTCACTAATACATGCGAGCAATGACAAGGTGATTCCTTGCTCCCATGATTGTTCGGGCATTCAGTGAAATTAAGACTTAAAGACAAAAGTTCACATTAAACACATGACGTTCTTTTCATATTGCGGTCGAGGGTAGATACTCCTCGAACATTTTGGAGCGAACATTGACTTCATGTATAACCTTGTTGCAGTTAGGGCTCGAATGAGGTTATCACAGGTGTAACAAAGTTAAGGAGAACCACAAAAGTTCGACTCTGAATGCTGGAGTAGCAACAGACTGCTGAAATCATTGCCTTTCAAAATCCTAGCCCCCATATGCAAACCATTGAATATTATTAGATATTTTGACAACGAGTCTTCAGAGAAGCTGCTTCCTATGTGATTGCTTTCGAAGCACGGTCATAAAATTAAAGAATTTGACGACGAATCCAAGTAAGTTCATACAGCCAAGCTAGAAGCATTTGAAGCTGTTTCGAAAGTCAAGAGCCATTCGTGAACTCTACGAGTTGAAAAGGAGGATACAACACGGTCTTCTCCGAAAGAAATCGAACCAGAATAGGAGTAGAGTCACAGTTGGTACAGATAATATAGCCAGACTATTTCTACAGATTGCATATCGGCGATAAGGGTCAAAATATTACTGTATAACTTGCTGACGTAGACGAACTTCATGTGCTATTTAATGTATTTAGAGATGATATTATTGGGAACATACATCAGTTCATCTGTTAGAATAGACGAGCATCTCAAAGAATATCGAACTATACGTAATAACGTCGTCTGCAAACTTCGCGCAGCCAAAACACAGCTTTATTCTAAACGCCTGAACTCGTCATTGTCCGGTAAATAGTTGTGGAAGAACCTCAAGCAGTTTGGCGTGGCTAAGCAAAAGAGTAGCCTTCCTGACAATGACGATGGCAACGAACTCAACAGAAACTTTGTGTCGTATTCCCCTCCGATTGCTTATCTTCCTCCTTATGGTCCCAACCTCAACATCAGCACCAGGGCAACGCCTTCAGAAGCCTTCGAGTTTTCTGCTACAGAGCAGGTGGATGTGGATGTGGATGAGAGTCTACTTTCCATTAAATCTGACTCAGTCGGAGTAGATGAAATGCACCCCAAGTTTGTAAAGTTTATTCTTCCTATAATATTACCGCACGCTACCCATATTTTCAATCATATATTAACTACGGGTGCGTTTACTTCAGTCTGGAATAAATCCAAAATCTTACCTATTCCTAAGAACCTTACAGGTAATGACTTTCGACAAATTGCAATACTTTCATTCCTTTCTAAAGTCTTTGAAAAAATTATGCAGAAACAAATAAATATGTATCTTAACGCGATGAATCTATTGACATCTAAGCAATCCGGCTTCCGCGCTAAACATAGCTGCACCACAGCTCTTTTAACATAGTAGACGACATAAAACGTAACTTAGATAATGATCAGCTAAAGTTTCTAGTCCTCCTTGATTTCTCAAAAGCGTTCGATACCGTCAACTACGCTATATTACGCGATAAACTCTCGAGTAAATTCCAGTATTCCCCTTCTGCGGTGAGACTGTTGGCTTCGTAGGTCGTTACCAAGCAGTATTTGTGAACGGCGGAATGTCCATTGTCACCATTCTTCCTCCATTGAAATGTATGCCGACAACCAATACATAACAGCTGTTCACTTGACTCGATCGACCATTGCGTTTGCCAGTTCAACTCTGACTTGAAAACAATTTTTAAGTGGTCGCAACAGAATCTGCTGATGATGAACCCCAGAAAGTCAAAGTGTATTGTCATATCGAGGAAAACTTTAAATACCTTCCGATTCCCACTGCTCCACCTCAATGACGATCCCATCGAACATGTGGATACCACTAAAAATCTTGGTATGACTTTCAACAAAACCTTAACATGGAGCGATCACATCAATAAATCTGCGGGCAAAGTTCATGGTATCCTTCGCTCCCCGTGGGCAACTGAAACCTTCACTCCGATAAAAATAAGAATCCTTCTCACAAAAACACTTATCACTACTATACTCACTTATGGTTGCAAAGTCTTTGGAAAGTGCGACTCTATCAACAGGCGGAAACTTAATGTCGCATACATCAACGCCGCTCGATACATTTTCGGCTTGCGAAGGTATGATCGCATTTCACACTTCTCTTGTCGGATCTGTAACCTCACATCTGTTAGTCTTTTGCAATACTGGACAATAACTATGCTGTATAACATCATACATACGCATCAACCCCGCAACTTTTTTAACAGAATAACGACGTGTGCATCTGTAAGAACAGGGCATCTATTACTCCCGCGATTTTCTTGTTCAACGTCAGAACGCCAATTCTTGGTAAACGCTACCCGACTCTGGAACTCCCTCCCTTGTAACATTGTTAGTCTAATTTGCTAGTAGCTTTCGTTTATATTTTTATTACTTCATTTAAATAAGCTTATCAGTACCTAATATTTAATGTATCTTACTGTGTAATAAACTGAATTGAATTGATATGGTCACAGAAAAATATACCCGAAGTATGGAATCTGATCATACGAGTAGTTTGTCCGATCCACATCAAAGAAGACCCTTATCATGCCAGGGTCAGAAAACGTTCATAGACAATCTGCATGGTTCAAACCTGTGCGGTATCAGATCAGGAAAATCAGATGCTGCAGAAAACCCGAGAGACCAGGCCTGTAGAGCTTAGTAATGCTCCGCGAGACTTTTTGTTCTTCGCCGCTTTACATTGTGTAGGTATTGCTCGGCTTTGAGAAGCTTATTATTTTCGAATTTTATCCGTCTTAGCAAATGCTTGTATCTATTCATTCTATAATTCTCCAAAAATTATTCTATGCGACTTTGGGCCGAAAGCATTACAAAAAAAAAAAACATTCTCGTCAAATGAAAAATGAAAAAATAAAAAATTTCCATTTTGTATTCCAGCCGATTTCTGCATTGTCACCACTCTTCTAGTACCCCCCGAAGAAAACAAAAATACACCCACTCGTATAGGTATCCATACATACGAATAGACCGTGTTCAACAGAAAGTAAAAACGTGCTCCCTTTTGCACACGCCCACAATTTAAAATTTACGACCAATAAAAAAACAAACAAAAAAAAACCCTTACGGTGCTCCCCTAATATCCTTGACTGTAAACTTTGCATAAGTCCATTTTCCATTTTCCATTACCCAGCTCATAGACTATGTATGTGTTGGTACGTTTCAGGACAACGCTTGCGCCCTTGTCGCCAATAAACTGTAAACGAAGACGACAGGACCAGTGTTATTGTAAAAAAGAACAAGCCATCGCGCTATGAATCCATTTTAAAATTCTGTATTTCAAAAAGTCCACACATAGAAATGAATTCAGGTGGTGGTGGTGGGGTAGCAAGCAAAAGACTGAGATTGCCTTCAAACCACCCTACAGAAAGTTGACAATCCAACATCTAGGGACAGGGGATACACATTTAGTTTGTTAAGGAGTGTGCACTGTGCAGCTCACCCTATAGACGTCATTTATTCGTACATTGAATGAGAATTAACATAAATTCAAATGACTTTCCTTATTTATTCACGAAATGGCTTCAAATGATTCATCCTGTGCGTCAGATAAATTATACGGAGCGAATTGGCAACCCCTTCCCCTAGGACGATTGTTGGTTTTCTTTCTTAGATTAGCATATCCACCCCCTTTAGTGCCTGCCATGCAAAAAAGGAAATAAAAACGAAGCGCAAAACAGGACATATAGTAGAAGGAAGTAAGACACAAAAGCTGTATTCGTACGAGTACGGTTCCGTACATTCCTCAAGGATACGAGTATGGTCATGGGGTGTTGGTTTTGTTTTCTTTCCTTACCTCCCCCATCTACTTTATATGTATGCATACGAATATACACATGCAAACAAAAATTGACGATAAAAAGAAAATAACAGACCGAATGGCAAGGGAAAAAAAGAGGAACAAAGTGGAAATCATCTATGACAACGGGAAAATCGATTTTTGTGTCACACACATAAAAATCTAACAATCGCTACATTCTCCGCTCCAGTCGCAGACACCACGACCACGTTTGTATGTATATGAGGGGGTGGCGAAATACGACTACAACGTATACTTTGCTACTTTGCAACTGCAGAAGGTACGACGACGACGACGACGACGACGACGTTGAGTAGAACTCGAGAAAAAGAGGAAGTAAGCAAAAAAGTCAAAAGGAAAATTGGCAAGGGGATTGGGGAGGGGATAAAGGGATGGTTCTGCATACCAGCTTCTTGCAAATCCAACCCATGGACCAAGACGGTGCTTCGAGGACGGTGGAAGATTGTTGGTAGACTTAAGGATGTTCGACTCTGGAGCAAAATAAAAGAAAAGTTTCCATGGGCTTCGTTCTTTCCTGCTTTGTTGTTGGAGAGACGATGGTGGGGGGTGAATGTACATACGTACTCGTATGTATGGATACTACAAAAAAAGGGGAGCGCAAAAAGAGTGAAATGGTTTGCATGCATGCAAGTCAAACTCCCTTCGGCTATAGTATCTAAGGATAACGAAGTCCACAACGACCATGAAGGCAGATATACCTACATAGCATCGTATGTACGTGCATATGTATGTCTGTATATATACAAAGAAGTGGAAACGAGAAAATTATGTTTTTTTCTTTTTTTTTTGAGAATACGAACGGAATATCTTACCATTTCTCTATGCATTGTCGTGGAGAGGTGGAAAATTGCAAGACGCTCCTTCCATTCCAAAGGGTGGCAATTTCACCGGCACGAGAAATATGATTTTACTTTGTTGTATCGATTTGAGATTGCAAGTTCAGCCGGTGGGATTTGCTTTGTCGGTTTCTTTAAATGGAAATTGGTTCTGCTATTGAAAATGGGTTCAAGTAATAAGGTGCAGATATATGAATGTTCATACGTACATATACATATATAGGTATCCACATATTATGTACATTTTTATGAGAGATTTAAATGGATTCTAAACATTATTCTGTCTGCTTGGTCTATGCACATAATTGGCTTTTACTTGAAACGGCTAAGGATGGTGCATCTAACATACCTATCTTAACCTTATTTGGTAAGAATAGTTGTTAATATCTTTTCAACTCTTTCATTAACAGAGACCTCAGATCCTAAAGGAAGGTAGGAAGTTCAAGTCGGCACTGATTTTGAGAGTCTTTGTGAGTAAAGTGAAAAACAAAATCAAAATCAAGTTCAGATCAAATTTCATCAATCAGAATGAATTCTGGATATCCAGTATGACCTTACTGGTGATAGCTAAAAAGGCAGAAAGTTACTTCAGCCATCTCTGCTTTTCTATTTCTTCTAAGAAGAGCATCATGTCCGAAAGCACACTTTGCAATTGTCGCTTAGGTCTGAGATAACAGCTGTCTTGTAAAAGAATATCTGCTTAACTGTGTCCACAACATATTCGGTCGGCTTGTGACAATGGTTTGAAGATTTTGAAGATTACTTACGAACTATAAAAGCTGTGGAGAGTCAATAATCTTGCCAAATGGTAACACGTGGGTATACGATAAAGACATCTGTTTCTAATTTTCCATACCAAGCCGAAGTCAATCCAGCAATCTCTGTTCGACTTACTTGACATACACAATTGGCAAACGTCCATAACCATTTTCAAGGGGCGAGAAGCTCATTTTGAGGTGCATTGCTTCTAAAATATATTTTTAATTTTTTTTTTTTAATTTGGTGCAACATCTCTCGAGGGGCTCTTCTCTGAGAATCAAAAGAGCTTTAGAAGAGGCACACTCGAAAACACTACCCCTTGGGGGGCACCACTGATGATGGCTTTCCCATTGCAGAAGAAACCGGTGCTGACGGAACTTAGACATCGCTGGACGAGCAACCGATATCTATAAGTATACGAGTATCTCGTATCTCCTCTCGGACACTTGAAATTAGTAAGATTGGCAATGACAACAGTCTGAATGACGCTTGTAGTCAGGAAGGCGATTAAGATATGGAAAACGGACTTCTTAGAGTAATGTGCTCCACGGACCAAACTTTTGAATGGTTGAACAAATGTAAATCGAAAATCCCATCCCTAGAAACTAAGACTTTCGATGTTTTAAAAAAAAAAACCTAAACAGACGAACGCGGTCTTCTGTGTTCTAGGGCCACTCAGAAAGACCGCCGATGTGCTGATATCTTTTCACACCCTGAACCCTGAACTCGACCATGAAAAGTGGAAAATTTAATCTGCCAGGGAGAGAAAAAATCGGGAAAACAAAAACGGATCTTCTCTTATTGTTGGCTTAGAGAAAGCTTCTGTGGAGACTTTTAACTCTATATATGACCCATGCCCCTATCTGCACTTTGATAGGGCTTATTTCCACTCTGTCTCGAATTCAGTGCAGGCAAAAGACAACCACCTCAGTACATACATATATATATTATGAACTTAGAACAGCTTTCAACATTACAAGTATGCTACCTACTGTATCCTTTTGTAGGGCCTTTCCGTTTGGAATACAAAAGTTCATTTAATATTCATAGAGGAGGTGAAATGAACGCATTTATGTTTTCTGATGTTTAACGGGCTTTACAGCACGGAAGGACCGAGAACTTGTCTTAATGTGCCAAACTCGTTCTTACCATCTAAACTTGGGCAATTTTGCTGCAAAGATTTAGTTATTTCAGACATAAGCTACATAAGCTAAATGCGTCCATTTATTTTCTCCCTGATTCATTATTCCCACCACCAACGAAGGCGGTCTTCGAACTCATTAAATCTGTACCTTCAGATGGGAATTATCCTATGATGCGATAGTGATGCTCAGAATATTATTTGGGGCAAGAACAAATGCAACGTGATATCCTCGGACCTGATTGTCAACAATGTTGGCTCCCAACCAACTTCTGTTACGAGAGTAAGACAGCAAGTAATCGACTTAATGTTATCCACCAGGCTTACTCAGAAGATGACTGGCTGGAAAGAAAGATCTCGGTATCAGACAATAGGTATATATATCGAATTTAGAATCGCACGGTAGGTCTCGACCTTGATGATAGGAGAAATCGGCGAAAAACCAACATCACAAGATTAAATAAGGATCTCAGTAAGTCAAGGACAAAATACAACTTAAAGAAGCTCTTCAGAACCGAAATATGTTTTGAATTGAATGAATTTTTAATTACCATGTCTAGCTAGAGAACTTCGTCCTTTCCTTGGTCGAACCCAGATCTGCAGCAACTTCGTAAAGAAACTAGTTAACATCTAAACAAGCCACTTGAGACTAATTTGGAGGAAGACTGTAGTGTTTACAGATCGAGGAAAAAAGAATATTAGGAGCTTATTTCGAAGTGTGCTTTTGTAATAATTTTTGTGGTTAAGCCGACCAAAGTCTTCGAATGGGGCAAATCAACCAGGCTAGAATGACTCAGAAAATCTGATGACATTTACACTGAGTCGAAAGCACATACTGTCCATCTCATGTTATAGGTTCAGCTTACAGGTAAATTTATCAGAGCCGGCTCATAACTAACTTCTATTAATCAAGCTGCTACTGAGCTGACTAACACATCTGTAGCTGGGCTTTCTTATCGCTTGTGGTGAGAGATGACTCCTCATTTGATGGCTTAAAGTCACCTGGCACAGATATCAAGTTATTTGTTTAATGTTGGTAAAAGTTGTAGACTAGCTGCTAGTAACTCTAAAGAAAATCTTCACTGCCTTCAGTCGAATCAGCACATTTAAATCGTCAAGACAGAAGGGATTCTATATAGATATTTAAGCCCATCCGGAACCAGAAAAATTAGGCTCTCGGCATTCAAAGCCTATTACACTATCTATTCCTTCCAAATCTTGCTGGTGTAGAATTGCCCTTCTTAAGTGTAGTAGAATGCTATAAGAGGTAAAAAAGAAGTCGATATGGCCTAGTTAGCTTGCACAATTATTGAGGTTAAACTTGGCTTGTTTTGTTAAGTGGGGGTAACTTTTCCTCAATTAGTAAACATTGTTTTCATTTTTTTTTTCATTTCATTTTATTTTATTTATTCAATTAATTTTCTCGTAATCTTAAAAACTAATAACAATAAGTTGAATAAATATTATGATCATTCTTAAACAAAAGTTAGTGGTGAATGACATTTCAAAAATTTGTTTTCAATTTGGAATATAATGTGGGGTGATAATCAGTAACATTTTGATTTACAATTTTATAAAGTTAAGTATAAGAAGAAAGAGATTTAAAAAGCAAACATTGATTTAAGATGTTAATATGATTGTGTTGCTGATGAAAAGGAAGATGTTAAAAAAATGATTCAATATTTTCATAGCTCAAGGTGAATAGCCAGTTTTTAACATTTTTAGTGAAATTTGGATATCGAAAAGTTTCTCTTATAAACAGAGGCAATCTATTAAATATAAATGGAGCCGTATATGTGTAAAAATGCGAAAAGTGTGTTCTATGTGCAAACGGTACATTTACTATGAACATATTATTTACACGTAGATTGTACATTTGTATATTTCTACTTGGAATATTACCGCTCTGCTTGAAGAATTGAAGAACTCTCTTCAAACTTTAAATACATATAAATGTCTGATTGGTAGTATCTGCAATATTTTGAATAAGGGCCAACAACTAGCTAATCGATTTTTATTTGAAATAATTCTTAATAAATGCTTTTGAGCGGTAAGTAGAGGACTGAATGCATTGGCATATGAACCCCCCCAACTTGTTATACCGTATTGCAACTTTGATTGTGCAAGACCATAGTAAATCATTAACAAAACATTTTGAGAACAAAAGGGTTTTAATAGGTATATTTTACGTGTGACCTTCAGCATATAAGTTTTAAACATTTTAATGTGGTCCTTCCAGTTTAAGTTAAAATCAATTATTACATCTAAGTACTTAAAATTTTGAACTGATTCAATCTTGAAGTAGTTTTCTGTGCAGGGTAAATCAGCAGAGAAATTACTATTTCCACATTGATGTATGGGTAAGGAAAACTGCCTACAATCATGAGCATGGAACCATAAATTGAAATCATATAAGCTGTTACCAGATACCTTAAAACAAACTAGTTTTGTTTTATCGCTTATAATTAATTTATGGTAGGTAAACCACAGCCGTAACGCTTCTAGATCTTCATTTATCGACACAATACTTTCGAAAATGGTTCCATATCCATATGTAAAAACTATGTCGTCCGCAAAAGCTGTTGGAGTGCCATTTAACTTGAGTTTGAAAATATATTAATATAAATTAAGAAAAACAATGGTCCAAGTACAGAAGCCTGAGGAACACCGTTCTTTAATAACCTGGGTGCACTCGAGACCCCATTTATAGTAACTTTTTGTGTTATTTTTATTAGGTAAGAACGAAGCCAATTAAACATATTTCCACGAAAACCAATATTGAAAAGTTTGCTAAGCAAGAGATCGTGGTTCACCAGATCGAAAGCTTTTGTCATATCAATAAAAAGACCAATTGTAGATTTGTTATTATTTTAACTTCCATGTTGGAGTGCCAACTGACTACAAACCCTTAAGATGGCGTCCTCAGTAGACAAGCTTTGTCTGAAACCAAACTGATTCTTACTAAAGTAGTTAGACTTGTCCAAAAAAGAGACATTTCGAACTTTTATCAATTTTTCAAAAATTTTGGAAAATGTTGAAAGAAGTGATATTGGTCTGTAATTAGAAATAATATGTCTATTTCCTTTTTTAAAAAGAGGTATGATTTCGGCACTTTTACGATGGTCAGGAAAGCAACCCATTTCAATACTTTTGTTAAATAAAAAGGACAGAACATCAACGACATACCAGGCGACATTTTTTAATAACTTACTCGAAACACCATCATTTGTGCAAGAGGATTTATTTTTAAGGCACAAGACAGTTTTATAAACTTCAACTGATGTAATCGGATTATAAACAAAACTATTACATTGAAAATCATCCATAAAAGGCACATCTGACCAAGAGGAATAGTTGCAGGCTATACAAGGATCAAAACTTGGTTTTAATTTCTCAGAAACTTCAGTGAAATACTCGTTAAAAATATTAGTAATATTCCCAAGACCTGGCTCCATAATTCCCCCCACTTCAATGCTATCAATCTTAACGCCGCATTAAACCTTTCCTAAAATGTTATCTACTACTCTCCACTCTTCGCGTACATTACATTTAGCTCTCGTGAACATATCACCATAGAAGTTGTTGCGAGCGTCCTCGATTTCTTTATTCACAAGTTTACAAAAATTTACATAATGTCTCTTAAGTCTTGAGTTACTTTGATGTTTTTTACATTTTGAATGCAATTTTCTCTTTTTCCTTATCTTATTAAGAAGACTATTAGTCATCCAAGGTTTTAAATATTTCTTTTTACCTGCATGATTTTTTACGAAAGTACTCGATTTGATATGTTTTTGAATAGTTTGAATAAATAAATCAAAAGCAATTGAAGGATTATCTTCACAGTAAACCGATTCCCAACATTCAAAAGATAAAAGTTCTTTAAATTTATTGAAATCCACAGAATATTTTACTGTTTCAGAAGCTGATTTAGTATTTTCAGAACTATTGCAAAACGAAGTATAGTTTAGTGCTATCATATTATGATCTGTCAGTTTGAAGTCATATACTTTGCCGCTAAAATGTTTTTTATTATTTTTGTGAGATCTAAGAAATAAGTGATCAATGCAACTCTTAGAAGAATCTGTCAAGCGGGTAGGTTCATTTGTCAAACTTTAAAGACCATTCGAAGCCATAGTCAACAGTAATTTTCCGTATCCACTTTAGATTCATCAAGAATATCGATATTGATATCTCCTAAAACAATTAAATTTTTAGACGATATTGAGCTCAGAATGTTGCTGAGATCATCAATAAACGCGCTCTTAGCAAAACCGTGTAATGGGTAAATACGAGTACACAAGAAAGTATAATCAATATCTTCAAACGTAAGCGATAACTTTAGTACGTCAGCACTTGATAAATTAATGCACGAATAATCACACATTAATCCATTTCTCACATAAACGGCAACACCTCCAGCAGAATAAGACTCATTACAATTTGGGAATAAAGAGTAACCTTCTATTTTAAAGGAATCTACTTCATTTTCATAAATCCAAATTTCACTCAAGACAACAACAACAGGCAAATTCGACATCGACTCAAGATGAGCTAAGAAAATCGAAAAATTTTTTCTCATGCTTCGTATATTTTGATGTAAAAAAGACAATATTCTACAGTACTAAGTGAGTGAATTGGGAATGTACATAAATTTGAATGAGAGAGTGGGATAGAACTACTAATATTCATTATCTAAGAAGATCAGCAACACAATTTATTCTTACATTATTAGCACCCTCTTCTTTCCGCATGTACACAGTCCCATTCCTCGTCCATACATATTTGTACCCTTTCGTTGTCATCATTGTTTTTGCAGTTTTGAATAGTTTCCTTGTTTCATAAGTTAAACACTCATTAACGTACATCTTTTCGTTTCTTCCTTCGGTATTTAGTAGGTTCGTGGTTAGTTTTTCCCTTTTTTCTTTCTTAGCTTTGAGTATTTTTTCTTTACATACGAGTAGATGAGACACCGGTTTGGACAATTTTATTTTTTTCAAGTAATAGACACCACAGTCCCCACACATCACTTTAAGGTCTGGTCTTTCAACCTTCTTCTTAGAAATGCTGCACAACATTGTAAATGTATATTTTTAAATATGTTTTAAATTAATGCTCAAGAACACAAGTGTACCCCACAACGACTGCACTCGAACTCGTGGAAATGCCTAAGTTATTCTATCCATGGTGAATTCAAACCCTTTCATTCATAAAATCTGTCCAATAAATCTTTGTCAACCAAGAGCCTTTCCAAAATATGTTTTTAGAACGCTTAACACTGCTCTTAGGGGATGTTGGGAGTCTCTTGTCGTTGATACCATTCCTTTTATTCTGTTAGTGCAGTCCTTTCAAGGAATTCTTCGTGATATTAGAAATCCGTTTGTTACCAGTATCTTTACAGAAACCCAAGACTCAAACCTGCATGCAGAATTTCTCAATTAACTATTCGAATTTTTGCAGAAAATCATTTAAGGAGTCGTAAGATTAAGGACCTCAAAATGGTTGTATAATGACAATGATCCCGGACCGTCCACATACTTTAGGCAGCCCGTTAAATTGGGCACATGGAATTAGGAGAAAAATGTATCTCAGGGAGTTCTAAGTTAAACTTGTCTCAAAAATTTTTTTGATTCGATACAAAACTGGAAAACGTCAGAAGAATCATACTACTCTGACCACTGATAGTTACTCGTGGCGGTGTTCACTCAGTCACACGGATTTTCAAGAACTGTGTTGCAATTGAATGTGGAATTATAACTGCACCAAACCATCTGGGTCAAAGGGTGAGGGGAAACTAACAAGGCATCTTTAAGAATCCACAAAAAAGAAGTAAAGAAGACCCGATATAAGGTAACAGAAAGTACTACGCAAAACACTACAAGCACAGATAATAAATCTATAGCTTTTTCATTAATCTTTAGGACTCTTTCTTAGCAGACGGAAAACATCGTATGTCCAGCCCGTCCCTAAAAAAGCTGAATCTTCTTCTCTCTCCTCTTACAGACCCTTTGCACTTACGTTCCTAATTTTGTTTGGCATCAGGCTCTGTTGTCGAAAATGCATGCATTTGGGATCGGAGATTCTCTTCTTTATGGATTAGAAATTACCTTTTGGAACCTTCAATTCAAGTTGTCTTGGATGGTCTAATATTCACAAAATAAATGCTGGTGTGCCCCAGGGCTCCGTTCTGTCTCTGACACTCTTTTTAATTTTCATTAATGATCTTTAGTCTGCTACTTTTAATCCAATATATTCCTTCGCTGACGACAGTACTATCTGCTGTTCATATTCGTTCCTGGACACACGTTCCTGCGCTTCAGATGTAGAAGGGAAATGGCTTAATATACGTTAAGCTTATTAAATTTCGATATAAACAGCACAACCAATTGGGGAACTACCAACAGAGTGGTATTTAATGCTTCCAAAACGCAATGCTGTCTGCTGTCGTTAAAGTCAAATTCAAATACCCAGCCACTATCCATGAATGGCACTTGCATCGCTGAAACCGAAAAACTTTCCATTCTCGGTATATGCATGAATGATAATCTACGTTAGAATGACCACATTTTCGAGGTCGCCAAAAATGCTGCGAAATGTCTTGGTTTTCTCAAGAGATGTAAGGAATATATCGTTCATCCTGATCTGGCTTCAATATATAAGGTTTTCATTCGCCCAAAATTGTTGTACAATGCCACATCTAGTCAGGTGACCCCAAGACTTCTTTGCACCTACTAGATAGGATTCAAAACCGTGCGATAAAATTTATAGGTGATTTCAATATTACACAGTCGATTGAGACCCTCGAGCACCGACGTTGAAGTACTCTTACCAAATACTGTTCATTTGATTCTATCCCTTTAGCAGATTTCCGAGTCGTCTCTAAAATACTCCTAGTTTGGCGATTGCAATCTTTTTTGAGGGTTTCCTTCTTGTGGTACACAATCTCAAATTACCCTGCTTTTATTGTGCTTTTTCTTTTGCTTCCATCTCCTCTACTGATTTCACTTGGTAGTAGGTTTGAAGGTTATTTCTTCTAAAGCTCGATTTAATGCCTCCACTGCTCTAACACGTGTTGTAGCTAAGGCGCACTCTATTTTGTTATTTTCACTGTACTTAGCCTATGCTGGATATATTGTATTTGAAACGTCTAAATGCTTCTTCATACGTTTTGCGTCAAAGAACGTAACCAGGGTAGTAATGGTCTTGTATAAGGTCAGTTAAGTCTTAGGAGAGTGAGAGAGAGCTCTCTGAGCCCAAAGAAACAGTGATCGGCAAGACTAGTTCTGCATCTGATTTTTGCCCTGGTGACATTGTTGCTTGGAACTGCGGTGCCAAAGTAGGAGAAAACCTTGTATTTCAATGATGTACCTGTTAATGGTGATAACAGTTGGTAGTCCATCCGACCTTGATGGAGCAGTGAAATTTTTCAAGTAGGGATGTAAAAACAACAAAAAGATAGTGAGTGTCAATCTGGAATTCCCTGATTTTTCTTTAAAATCTGTTTTTAGTCGAAGATCTGATCGATGGTAAACTTTTCCTTGCCTGTAACAGCATTAGTATGATTAGGTGACTTATTCCTCTACAGTTTAAGCAGTCAGAAGGGTCTCCGTTCTTCCAGATTCCATGTTCCGGCGTGCTTTCACAAGAGCTGGTGTACGTTCTCAACCAAATCATTTCCAGGTACCTTAAATGTATGAGAAAGCAGTATGGCCAGAATCTTATTTATTTATTTTAACTTCGATATCAGGGGAATGGAATACTCCACCGTCTTCGTCAAGGTTAAATGATTTATTTCTCCTAAAAGACGTATTTTGACCATTATGAGGGTGATGTAATCTGTGGAAGTAGTCCTTTCATATTCTCAGCACTCGTTCTGACAGTTTCGCGCTGATACGTTCGATATATTCTCTGATACAACTTCCGTATGTCTAACTTGCAGTAACTTCCTAGTTCGCGTTTCGTTCGGTTTTTCTTTCTCTTTCTCGTGCTCTTTGCCTATTTTCTGCATTTCGAGTTCGAAAACAGCTCTCGTAGCAATGCAGCATTGGATGCATTAACCTATCTACATTCATTATCAAACCGGATGTAGCTATGCTTTCAAACCAATTAAATCAGAAGCAGCTTCTGTGATGGTCCGTCGATATCATTCCTTTAGGCGTTGTAGGGTTTTTGTATGAGGGCTGGTATCTAAAAAAAAAACCAAAGGAAACGCGACCGCTAAAAACTCTCGTGCGATTGCAGCATTTCAACTTCAAACTTCTGTGGTCTTATTTGTCACCGCTGTGCCTGTGATATCTGCATTCGTAACCCGGCTGCAACAAGGTAATGATCCAAGTTGGTGTTCGGCCATCCCGAGTGCAGGAGAAACGTAAAGCGTCCACCCTAATGTTAACAATTTGTGATTGATCTTTAATTAAATACGAGGTTAGCCGAGTTACTTCACATTACTTGTGATGCTGTCATCCTTAGCCTCTGAAGGAGCAGCGCCTTTCAATTTATATTCTTTCGTGGTTACGAGTATTATGAGGATAAAGGTGGCATTTAACAATACTATTCTCCTGTTCGCTTGCGACCGATGTTAAGAATATCTGAAACACTGCTTGGTAACACAATCGAAATTAATGGTTTGAAAAATGCCACACCACAAAGTCGAGGCTGTTTCAAACTTGAAAGCATTTCCAGGTTGTTACAGAGCACTAATTCGTATAGAAGCAGATAAATAGTGTGAGTAAGTGCACTGGGCATTGAATTTTGTTGCAAGAAAAAGTACCTACCCTATTTGTGTAAACCTCTGGTTTTTCTAATATGCAAATAGGTAGTATCTGATAATTTATTACTGGTCAATGATTTGGGAAATTATACCCAAAACATATTCAATCTCACAGCTTGAGTTGAGGAGGGAGATTCAGACCCAACTCAAGGGTTGGTTAGTTGGTATACAAAAAAAAAAAACAACCCCAAGTCAGTTCCCTTAAGTGAATGAGAAGTTCAGCGATAACTGCAATCGTGCTACACCAGTTACGAGTAATAATCGTTCCACTTAGAGCAAATATCACCAGCACCCCCTTGGTGTGTCCAAGCCTATCGCATTTTTTATGCATACACGCGAGGGCATAAATTCGCACTCAAAGCGCCCATAGCCCTCGCTCTCTACTACTCGTACTCCTATGAGCAGAGCACACGCATTTTTTATGTTTTCATTCTGAATATTCGGGACGGGTAGATAGAAAAGAGGGTAACGAGATTGAATGCCTCAGATAAGAATTTCTCATCATCAGAAACAGCACCGGCATCAGCATCAGCATCAGCATCAGCATCAGCATCACCATTCGTGAATGCCTTTGGGGGATGGGTTTGATCCGGAATGATGTTCGGCCATATCGCCCTCCATCCCATCAAATGGGCGAAATAAAGCACTCCATGGTTTTTATGAATTTATGTGAGAACACCATCTCCAGATTATGGATGTAAAAAATAAGAGAGAAAAAAAATAAAAAATAAAGAAACCCAAAAGAACCCCGCACATCACCTCGAAGGTCGTCCGGACACTGCTATAGAAATAGATGCGTTCTTGGGGGTTGGTATTGGTGTTGGTGGATGGTAGATTGTGGGTGAATGGTAAGAGTGGCGGCCGTTTGCCGATGCCATTCAACTTTATTGCTTTGATCATTATTTTTATGATTATTGTTGTTGTTGTTGCTGGTGCTTTCCTATTCATTCGTTTTTTGCGAATAGTGCGGTAAGTATCGTGGACTCGGCCCCAAATTGAATTGGAATGCTAATGTATGGAAATCGAAAGAGATGTGTCCTGTTGTTTGGTTATGTTTGTGGGTTTTGTCTTTTTTTTTTTGTTTTTTTTGTTTTTTGTTACCCATCGTTCCGATGTGGTCAGCAGAAATGTTTGCTGTTGCCGTTTGTGAGGGGCTGTTTCGTTGGTGTTGTTAAAAAACAGAATAGTCACCCATTTGTAGGCCTTCACAGTAGGGCTAGTTAATGTTTTTTTATTCATTAGAAGTAGAAAGGGTATTACAGATGAAAGTTAATGCTTACGCAGTAGAAAATGACTCTGATTCAAGATACTCGTACACACTTGTATGCTCAAAGATAGGAATACTTGAGATAATTTTATTTATTGTCCAGTTTTGGTGGGTAATTGAGAGGGTAATCTTTGTGTGGGGGGTCCTTGTTCGGCAATGATAATGGTCATGGTTATGTCCTACTGCTGGTGAATCATTTTTTATGAATTCATTTCGACCAAATTACATAATGCATGCAATTCTTTAAGATAAAAACCGCTGACACACACGAGAATTTCAATAAAAACTTGTCGTTACGATTTGGGTTAGTATGTTGGCGGTTACTTAAGTGGTGATTTTGAAAAGGATAACATTATGTGTAATGGGTTCGTTTTTTTATCAGCTCTATAATGAAGGTTTTAAATTTCAAAGAGTGATGCTTATGTGACAACCCTGTCTGGACTTGTGACGAGTAATCAGTGGTTAGAAGCTTGAAACACTCCAAATAATCGATTAGCCTCATAAAGCCTGTACTTAGCGTCTAGAGTTACAGCATCAGCTTTGATTCCTTACAACTTAAATGCGCCACTTAAAGCGAGGTTCTTCTCTAGTGTTGTGCCTCTAAAATGGATTTAAAGATACTTCAAACAGGAACAAAGGTATTCTTTCGCTCAACAAGGAAAGGACATCAATGTCTCTCAAGACTTGTTGTTATATTTTCTTCTCCAAATTTATTTTCACAAAACAAGCAATGCATTTTGCGGAATTACTTCTCATTTGCCTAATAAGCCCAAACGAACAAAGTGATTTCTTGCTTAATATTAACGTTGTTGCCGTTGCTTGAATTTAAAGCGGACATCTGGTAGACAAAGTATGTTACCACTTCAATGAGTTATATTGTACATTGTTGCATACTCTCTGAGCCCGATAGTGAAGCAGAAGCTTGAAATTCAATAAGCAAGCGGTTGCTGTCGGTTTCAATTTCTGACTCGCCAATTACGGACTAAGGTACTTCGACCTATAAGATCTTTTGTATCTTCCCTACCAGCAGGAGAGTCGACCAGTCCTATTTTGCTGAGGTGATAATATTTTAAACCGTGATGTCCTGTAAGGTAACCTACTAGATTTTGTATATCGTGCCGACTTAAATTTGGACATCCATTGGCATTTTTGTTGAAGCCCAGAATAGCTTCTTTGGCTTGTCTGTCACCTGTAGTATCCTCCCAATATGAAGTGCATTTCAAGTGCTGCCAGCTTTTGATGGCTAAATTGACTGCTGTTGTAGGAGTGCAGCAGAAGGGTGCAGGTCCGTTAAAGCGAGTTTCTGAACTCTTTCTGGCTAATTTATCGGCCTTTTCGTTACCACCATAGTTTGGTCTTGTTCCTTGAGCTAAGTTGTTGGAGGATATGCGAGCTAAGCGCGCTTATAGCTTTTTGACTATCCGTAAATATATGGATGTTTGCGCCTCTGATACAGGAGTTGTAAATAAGGTTGACACATTCTTGGATGGCGTGTACTTTAGCTTGGTATACATAAGGATTCTTTCCCACAGCAAATGATATGTTTGTGCTTGGTCCGTGTATACCTGCATCCACTGCCGTTTCTATTTTAGAACCATCCGTATACTAATGTATGCCGTTTTGGCTGTTTTGTGGGTTATTGCTGACCCATGCTTCTTTGTTGGGAATCTCCGTCTCTTGAAGGCGGTCTGTTATCGGACAGATCATATCAAGTTCGGGTATTTCAAAGAGCAGGATCTTTCGGTCTATGTGGTTGCAAAGACCTAACTCTTTGGTTTGTATTATATTTGCTGAGCTGCGTAAAGCCAATTCGTTGATAAATAAGTGTTAGGTAGTTAGTCCTACTATTGCTTCCATAGCAGATATGGAAGAGATCCGAAAGGCTCCTGAAATGCCTAGACATGCAAGACGCTGTCCTATTTTGAGCTTTGAAATAGTAGTCTTTCGTGTAGTTTTAATCCATCATACTGACCGTCACTGTATAGATCCAGTGAGTAATCGTTGGACCCATGTACATGCGACACCAAGCCCATAAAGCATAGGTTGCCTCAGTTATTTTATTGCCTTGGTAAGAGTTCCAATTTAGCCTTCTATCAAGGATTACTCCCAGGTCGAATGATCTTGGCAGAGTACTCAACGATTGTGTCGTTAAGTGAACCTGCTTAGATTTAAGTTTAGTTTTTGGGTAAAAGGAACTATTATAGTGCTGTTTTGATTTGTGGAGATGTTCTCCCTGGTGCAACAGTTTGGAACTATCTTAAGGTTACCTTGCATAACGTGCAGTGACTTCGTTTTGCTTCTCTGTCCCTAGCGATAATGACTAGATCATCATCATAACCAATTGTAACGTATGAACGAAGACCACAGGAGGAGCGAAAGTACGCCTGCCTATGGGCACACCCTTACAGCTGAAAAAGATGCCGATATCAGTCTTGATTAGGCTTTCTAGCAAAGCTTTGATCCAGCTTGATCCAGTTGATCGATTTTTCAGTGGATTAAAGCTTTTGATATGGAGTCATATCCAGTATTATTGAAAACACCTTCTATGTCTAGAAACGCGTAGAGTGCGACTTCCTTACTACGGAAGGAGCTTTATATTCGTTTTTTTGCTTTCAACTTTAGTAGAGCTCCTTCTGACGATTTGCCTTTCTGATACGCGTATTGGCATGGGGGTAGAGGCAAGCTATTTTCTATGCTTCCTCTAATGTGTACGTTAATTATTCTTCGATCCATAGTTTTCAGATAAATCATTGTCAAACTTATAGGACGGTATGACTAAGGCATAATGACTAAATATTACGATAACCTTCCTCCCCGTATGTGGTATGTAGCCCCAGTTAAAGATGTAATCTTGAAGGGGTTGTCAGGAAAACTGATTAAATTGCACTTGATGTTCGGACAAAAGATTCTGGAATTTCAAGAGACATACGTACGTATGCATGTGCATATTTAACAGACGAGTAGGTCTATGCTTTGCTCTAACTGATTGGATAGTCCGTTTTTTTCTGCAGCCATATTGTCTGTAGGCTAATTATCTTGAACATTTTTTAGTACTTCTTCTACAGCCCTCTTTGCTCATAGAGTTCATGAACTGTTTTCAACTGTGTTTGGTGTGCTTCTAGTGTCGCTGTATGCCCTTGTCAAAACTCTTCGTTAAGCCATGAGCTTGGTTGTGATCAACCTTGCACATTAGACGTCTCAGATGCATCTCAAATACTTTGCTGACCGGTTTTCTATGTTTGATGATGGCAAAACAGGACTTCTGAATAGTTTTCGAAAGTCTTGATTGCAAAAGGCTCCAGCAGTTACTTGCGATTGCGGCTATTCGACGACAAAGTTCTTCATTATATTTACTCGTTGTTCCGGGTTTAATTTTGGTTTTCCGAAACTCTCGCATATCCGGAGTGCTAAAGCAGCATCTTTTGTCGATCGCAATATGACCAATATGCTTGTGGATTGTAAATTTTGTGAAACGTGTGCTAAGTATTTTGACATTTCAACCTTCTGCTAAGTTAATTTTCAGATCTCCGGTTCTTCGATTCCATGTTATTAGTGTGATTTAATATTTAATATTACTAAATATTACGATAACCTTCCTCCCCGTATGTGGTATGTAGCCCCAGTTAAAGATGTAATCTTGAAGGGGTTGTCAGGAAAACTGATTAAATTGCACTTGATGTTCGGACAAAAGATTCTGGAATTTCAAGAGACATACGTACGTATGCATGTGCATATTTAACAGACGAGTAGGTCTATGCTTTGCTCTAACTGATTGGATAGTCCGTTTTTTTCTGCAGCCATATTGTCTGTAGGCTAATTATCTTGAACATTTTTTAGTACTTCTTCTACAGCCCTCTTTGCTCATAGAGTTCATGAACTGTTTTCAACTGTGTTTGGTGTGCTTCTAGTGTCGCTGTATGCCCTTGTCAAAACTCTTCGTTAAGCCATGAGCTTGGTTGTGATCAACCTTGCACATTAGACGTCTCAGATGCATCTCAAATACTTTGCTGACCGGTTTTCTATGTTTGATGATGGCAAAACAGGACTTCTGAATAGTTTTCGAAAGTCTTGATTGCAAAAGGCTCCAGCAGTTACTTGCGATTGCGGCTATTCGACGACAAAGTTCTTCATTATATTTACTCGTTGTTCCGGGTTTAATTTTGGTTTTCCGAAACTCTCGCATATCCGGAGTGCTAAAGCAGCATCTTTTGTCGATCGCAATATGACCAATATGCTTGTGGATTGTAAATTTTGTGAAACGTGTGCTAAGTATTTTGACATTTCAACCTTCTGCTAAGTTAATTTTCAGATCTCCGGTTCTTCGATTCCATGTTATTAGTGTGATTTAAGCCGTAATCTAAAAGTACTCACTATAGTAAGATGAGATATTGAAGTTTAAGTTTTACAAAATCTAAACACGTTGTAGTACCAAGATCTACACCAAACGTACACATTCAATTCATATGCGCATAAAGGAAAATCCTTTGAAAATATTTGCGATGTGATACTTGGCCCATCTTCCCATTGAGGGCTCATTGGCCACGATCTTCATTGCAACATCTTGACGAATTCTGAAAAATCAACTTAACTTCAAACATGTGAGAAAAGTTCAAATGCACAACGTATCTGCCCCGTTGAATGTTGTTACAAAATAATACGTGTTTGCCTTTTTTCTTTTTTCTCTTCGTTTTCATTCGTTTCTTCTTGCTCATGTGGACTTGCTTACGAGTATAGGCTTAGCGAGTCATGGTTAGACGAGACTGTGTCTGGTGGGTACCGAGGGAAGGTAAAATAATTACAAATTATGTTTGAGAGCTGGATAACGATATCTTAAGACTGGTCAATGCTTACTCTTTACAATACCTACGAGCCAAGAAAATATATAAATAGATATGCAATGGGAGGCACCGGTAGCAATCGGCAAGATAGGGACAAGCCGTCGCAGCTTTTGTTCGGATTATTTGTCAGGGCAACGCCTAAGGAACAAGTCTTGAGCTTCTTGCATATAGTTCAACGTCTGATAGCGATTTCCACTTAACCGAAGCTCGCCAACAAATAAAACCCACGCTGTGACTAAGGGGCCAAAGATTAACCAAAGATTAATTCTATATCCAATGCTCTAAATATGATTTGAAAATCGTCCTGTGCGATTGTTACGCCAAGCCTGGTTGCGAAGGAATCTTTGTTGCTGGTCCGCAAGGGACCGCCAGGGTGATTTCCGCCTCTCCTTTATCCTCTCGTGAAGTGCGATGTTGCCCGAATAATCGTAGGGCGCCAGTGACAAGTGACATCACTGCTAAAGAGCATTCAAAGAGGCAGGATTTCAATCCTCCCCAAAAAAAAAAGAACATGACCTTCTCAGGAGAAAGAAGAAAGAACACGAGAAGCAATCGGAAGAGACGGTATTAAAAAAAAATTGAAAATTGGGAGTTTAACCAAATAAACAGAATAAACCAAAGCAGTCGAGTCCGAAATCCGCTGGGATGGAGAAGGAAATCCCTTGGTGGAACCACGGTCTGTGCTGAGAATTTCGATGACGGTGGCGCGATAGTTAGCTCATTGGACTATCACGCAGAGAGTCTGGGTTCGATTCCTGGTTGGGTCAATAACAATTTTTCAAATCGCCATCACCCTTTCGGCGGGCAATGGTAAACACCCGAAATTAAAAATTGTCTACGAAAAAGCTTCTAAGGAGTGCTCAGATGTGACAAAAATGAGTGTAAAGAAGCTAGGCCATGGCCCATACCGGGCTGCCAGCCCCACAGCGTTTTTTTTCTTTTTTTTTTTCTGCCCATAATTTAAAGGTGATGACGAACAACTTCACACCGCAAGACAGAATGAACCATTTTACTTTCCACCCAATCAATATCAACAATCACAAGCAAATGAGTGGGAAAGTCCTCTTTCGAGCAATTAAAAAGACTTTATACAGAATCCTGGTCATTCCTGTCAGAATGGCTTACGGTGCAGTAGCTTGAACACTGCTGAAGAAGGATGAATTTGTTCTGCAGGTAATTTTTAGTTCTATTTCCATCAATGGGTAACAGAGGAGAAATTTTCGACTTCGACTGGAAAGGTTGGATAACTCGGCTTGGATGGCTGGGACACCTTCAACGCATAGACGCTTCGACTCGGAGTTTTCGTCCTTAACCCAGAGGGACAGCAAAGATAGTGTGATTTTATCTTAGTTGGGTGAACTGTATATATACAGGGTGAGTTTTTTAACTTGAGACATCCAAATTACTCGAAAAATACGCGATATTGTGAAAAATGTTTCAGACAAAAGCTACAAGGTTCTGAAGGGGACATAAGATGATTTTGATTTTTCCAATGATAATTCCTGATTTTCATTGCTCAGTCGTATTGCTCGTAGGCTTGTCATTTGTTTTTACATACTGCGTTTAGCATAACCCAGAAACAACGACGTTGTTTCCTTCGGGTTGATTAATTAGAGTGGGTCCCCTTGCCTTCCACTGTTGAATCATTGACTTCTTCCCATTTCGATGTTTATTTCCCGAGACTATTTCAAAAAATGCTCGAAAATGTTACCATTCACTTCAATACACTTGTCTATCCGCGCTCTAAATGAACCAACAGAACTGAGAAGTATTTCTGGCGTAATCTTCCGGCAAGCTTCAGTTATTCGTCTTTTCATGTCCTCACGTGTTGTTGGCTATTTTCTGTAAACCTCAGAAAGGGCCATTGCCTCGGACCCCCTCGTCCGATCCATCGTTGATGGTAAACATTATTTAATACGCCCCGGGCTACTTGGGAATAATGGGCTGGACAACCATCATGTTGAAACCACATTGTTTGTCGCAACTCCAATGGCAGGTCTTCTAGTAATACTGGAAGATGGTCCCGCAAGAAGTTTGCATTCTTTTCGCCATTCAAGTTGCCTTCAATAAAATATGGACCTTCTAATTTTTCCCCAATAATTCCCGCCCAAACATCCAAGGGTGCTGGCGTTCAACTTTTCGCAACCAAAAAGGGTTTTCGGTAGCCCAGTAATGCATATTATGTCGATTGACCATACCGTGATTGGTGAAAGTCGACTTATCAGAGAATAACAACTTGGCGACGAAAATGGGGTCTCGTTCAATTTGCTGAAATGCCCATTAACAAAAGGAAACCCGGTTACGAAAATCCTCACTAGAAAGTTCTTGATAGATTGAAACATCATAAGGATGGTATTTATGCCGATGTAATATATTACAGACAATCGTTTGAGAAATTCCTGATTCACGATTTATTTGGCGAGGATCGTGTGCAACGGCAGCTAACACTGCTATTTCATTGTCCTCAACAGCCACCCTATCTGACCGATTCCTTTTCTTTGGTGGCACACTTCCTTCATCAGTGAATTGATATCACGTATTTTTCGAGTAATTTGGATGTCTCAAGTTAAAAAACTCACCCTGTATAGTATTCGTAACTTTAGAAGCTGGCCAGAGACTTCATTACCTGGGGGCATGCTAGTTAAAGGACTGGTCCAGCCCAGGCTGTTTTAGAACCTAAGTGAATACATAGGTAAGTATGTAGGCCGTTTGAAACTTTTAACTTCTAACAAAGTTTCAGTCTTAGGAATCTAAAATGGCACAATAGAAAAAGGTCTGCATTCAAGTAAAAGTTCATTTGAAATGGAGAGTAAGAAATTGACCCAACTTGAGTTTTGAGATACACAGATACATTTGTTAAACTCATTAATAAGAAAAAACACTTCAACGGAGAATATACGTACTTATACCTGAGCCTTTCACATTCTTATTCTATTTCAAGCTATTACAAGTATTAACACTTAGCCCATAAACATTTCAGAATTCACAACTCTAATCAATTATCCTTAGAATGGCCAACCATTTAGCTCATGAAGTTTAGCCATAAAACTAATAATATGCATCATCCTCAAAACTTGGCATCCCCTCATCAAGTAAGCATCGGTTTTTTCGTCCAAGGATAAAAAGGAATAAAACATCCGCCATATAAATAATGTAAGCAGCTTAGGGATTTACAACCTTTAGCCCAGGCTACTACCTCCATCTCGCTTAATAAACATAATCTCGTCCTAAAAAGCGAAGCTAAAAAAAAAAAATGACTCCTTACGATAATGTCTAAGGGGGTGTTTAAGGGGGACGTGTAAGTAACACGCGCTTCAAACACCGCCACTCAGCTTTATTCGTCCCTTATTTTGTGTGTGTGTGTTTTTTTTTTTTAAGATCCAACATTCACCATAAACCTCCAGAAGATAAAAATGCAAACAAGTTTAATCCAATCAACTGTGTTGGTATGAGAAAGATTCATATGTATGAATGTGTGTATCTGCTAGACTACCAACAGTACCACATCAAGGACAAGAAGAACCTGCGAAACGCATAACTTTTTTATTCATACGATGACGGACATAAAATTCGACACCCCCATCACATGTCAAGTGCTTTATCCCATTTTGAAAAGAATCTCCAAAAGAACTGAAGCCAGGGGTGGAGTGGTAAATAGAATAAAAGCAACGAAATGAGGAGAAGAAAGAGAACAAAAAAAAAACAAACTAGTAGCAAGTAACTTGTAAGGAAAATCAACCGAAAGAAGGAAACACTTGAGGAGAATAAAATAAGATGAAAGTATCTACGTACTCGTATCTATCCAAATCATCAGCATCATCCGTGCGGCACCTTTCGTCCTTTTTTGCTTATCTCTTTGCTTCAGTCGTCTATTTACACTTTCCATTCATTCTGCAATAGCAACACCATCATGACCACCCCCATGACCACCCTGTCAAACTGTCATTCAATTCCTGATTCTAGCATTTTCTTGGAAAGACGGTGTTTTTTACGAGTGCGTACCCTTGCCTTCGTGCTATTTATGCTCTTGCAATCACACATAAAACCAAGACCATACGAATATACTTATATATGAGAATGAGTACGAGTTATACGAGTACATATGGGGATGAATGCTTGTTTTCATCCTCTAGAGTTTTTTGTGCTTCAGGAATTCCACTCTTTGCAATCAGAGATGAAGAAAATGAAAAATTCAAAGACTTTCCACATTCACATTCGTATCCTGGATCACTTTGAAGTTTTACCATTCCAGAGAAATTAATTTCCTTTGCACACTTTTTGAGTCTAAAGAACAAAGAGATGTCCTCAAGTATTATACTCGTAGATCGACGATTCGACTATAGCAAATGCAATGAAATACCAATCACGTTGCCAGAGCAGAGCTCATTGGAATGGGACTCGTAAAAAAATGAGTAAAAGAGTCCTGGAATGTCAGCTTTGGTTCTTTGGATGCTTTCCGGTGTCAGGATGTACTACCTATATAAGTTTCAGTCGCACCATAAAATAGGGATGCGTGATCGAGGGGTAGGGATACAGATACTCGTACTTATCAATTTTTTTTTTGTCTTTTTCTGATGGACATAGGCTAATGTTGGATCAAGTATAAAATATCAGAAAATATATTCAGTGCTGTGCTGAAAATGATATCCTTACTTGGCGTTGTTGGGGGTTGTGATGCTAATAAAAATAAATTTGATTTGTCTTCCCTTGTCAGTCTGTTGGTTGGTTGTATAGTATAGGCATCGCAGGGAAGACGAAAATAAAATCAGAAAAATGGAGTAAGCATCCATTGCCTCTCATAAAAGTTGTGTATCCATAAAAAAAAAACAAGACCAACCGGCAAGTCTAAGTGAGTGTATGACGTTTTATAGCTGATTTCTGGTTTCTCGTTTGGATGTTGGACTTTTGCACAGTGTTTGCCATGTCAAAGAGCTCTGTTCAACGCAGATTTGAATCAAGAAATGTTTTTTTATGCATTCCGAAGGGAAAAATGTGGCATGTGGTGCCTGCTAGGACTTTTTCGAAAATTGCAATTTTTAAGAGGGAGGATTTGAAAATTTATAAAACATTTCATTGCTTCGAAAAGTAATACACTTGTCGCATACGATAACAGTCAATAGCTGGATTCTGGAGCATCAATACCCTTTTTGACAACGGAATTTGGGTACCTCAGATTCTAAATACTTACAACTAGAGTAGATCGCATCTAGCTTTGAAGATCCACGTAATTTTGCTAATATTGAAATTGAAAGATAGAATTGTCCTTTCGAGTAGTCCAGAGACTTTTAAATTCTTGAGCTACTTTCCCTTGCTCTCCGTTCTCTTTCCTGGCGACTATCTGCTTTGATTTGTTCAATAAGCTGCAAGTTTTTACTATTCCAGTCACTTTCTCGTTGCAAGTTCAGATCCCAGTGTAGACGGGATTTGAAGATGGGCAAATATAATATTTGCGATAAAATTAATCTCTTTCATCCAAAAAAGTTGTTTTTCAAGAGGAATTTTTGTAAATTTATGCGGTAATCTACATTGTTTTCATCATATGTCGTAGATGTAGGTCCAATGCAAAGAAATGCCCATCTTCAAATCCCGTCGCAATCGACAAGGCGTAATTTGGAGTGTTTGGAGGTAGTTTCAAAATTCTTTTCGGAAAATAGCGCTGTAGCTTATCAATTTCTTCAAACTGTCCATAACCTTGAGCGCCACAGGTTTGGATAGCTCTGCATACAACCAGAAAAACTTTCCATTTTGCACTTAGAGTTATATTACTCAAAAAGCAGTGCTAAGTTGTGTTGATGCTGTTCTTAGCTGCAGTATTTCTTTTCCTACATGTTTTGCAAAACTCTTTTTTTGGAGTGAGACGTACACCAAGAAAGGTTTACTGTGATGCAATTCGAATTTCTTCCCCTTTAAAAAGCCACTATTCCTCGTTAGAAAGACTGCCAGCATTTTGGAAAACCATGATTTCTGATTTTGAAAGGTTCACTTCTAAACTTCGTTTTCGCGATACTCTTCAAAGCGGTCTATCATCCATTGTAAGGTTTTAATATTGTCCGCTAGGATCAACACTCGCAAAGTCCCATCTGGGGACTATATCGAAATACCATCACGTCGGCAAAGAAACATGGTGGTGGAATGACGAAACCAAACGAGCTGTGGTCGACAAGAAGAGTGCATTTCAAGCGTGGACAAAATGCGATCGGAGCGACGATATCGAAAAAGCTCGACTCGCTCTTGAATACGAGCGCCTTTAAAAGATCGCAAAGAAAGTCCTGGCTCGAACTCGAGCGGCAGCAACGGAAAACCTGTACCAGGAGTTGGAACAAATATTCTTACGATCGGCAGATAAAAGACAAGCTATACAAGAAGTTCAAACGTCGTACAATACTAAAATGCCAAATATTTTTAAGCTCGCTGCACAGAGCCGAAAAAATTCGATGGAAATAACCTCGCCGAAATACATCAAAAACGCAGACGGTCGCTTACTAACAAATGAAAAGGAAATATGTGACCGGTGGCTTGAATACTGCAAGGAGTTGCTTAACAAACAGTTTCCACGTGATATCGTGCCGATAGCTGGTCTATTCGAGGAGGAAGTTTCGGACTTTTCAACCGACGAAATAAGTATAGCAATCGGAAATTAAATTAAGCAGGGGAAAGCGGCAGGACCAGGCAGCATTCCATCAGAGCTTTCGTCGAAGATGGAGGGAATCGGCAGCGAATGGCTAACGAAATTTTAAATAAATTAAAATGTGGACAACCTATGCCGAATCAATGGAGAAGTAGCTTCTTGGTTCTATTATACAAAGGAAAAGGCGACACTCGAGAATGCAACAACTACCGTTCAATCAAGCTGATGTCACACACGATGAAAATCGTCGCGAAAGAGTCTTAAACGAACGTCTTCGACAAATAATAAAGCTCGATAATAGCCAGTGTGGTTTTGTTGAAGGAAGATCGACGGTGGACGCAATCCAAAGCCTACGAATAATAATGGAAAAGCACCGAGATTCGTCAAAGGATTTACAAATGGTAAAGAGAAAGCATTCCTCGATCGAGGCATTCCTAGGGATCTCATATGGGCCGCGCTGAGGTCTCAAAAGGTGCCGGAAACATATGTTAGAATAATACGAGACATGTACAGAAACGTGAAAACTGCGGTTAAAAGCTCTGCTGGACTAACGAGATAATTCCCAGATAATGTCGGAGTGCACCAAGGAAGCGTACTTAGCACTTTCCTTTTTAGCATAGTATTCGACTATCTTTTAAAAGACTGCATGCGCGAAGCAAATGTAACGCCAATTCTCTTCGCTGACGACGCAGTTATACTAAGCGATAACGTCGAAGATTTGCAGAACGCCTTAGGTTCATGGAAAAATGCGCTAGAGGGAAATGAGTTTAAAATAAGTCGTTCGAAGACGGAGCATTTGACGTACCCATTTGCGCATCCGTTGCGACCTGTTCCGGATATAATGTTAGACGGAATAGTTCTTCCGAAAAGCACTATCTTTAAGTTCTTAGGATCAATCGTTAACATTGAAGCGAAATGTGACGACGACGTTAGCCACAGAGTGAGTGTGGGATGAATGAAATGGCGGCAAAATTCGGGAATCTTTTGAGACCGAAAATTTCCACTTAAATTGAAGGGGAAACTCGACACCACGCTTGTTAGACCAGCTCTTATGTACGATTCACAGTGTTGGACAATGTACGAAGCGTTTAAAAACAAAATGACGGCAGCGGAAATGAAAATGTTAAGGATGTCTAATAGTGTCACTAAACGCGATTGCATTAGATCTACGCGTATAAGAGGAAGTCTACATATAAAGAATTCAGTAGCCGAACAGCTTGAGGCGAATAGAATAAGCTGGTATTGCCACGTTCAAAGAAGTGCTACGGAAAATCCGGTTAAAAAAGCACTATCAACTACGGTCACTCCAACTGTAAGAAGACGAGGTCGGAAGAAGAATTCCTGGATTTCTCAGATAGCAAATGCGCAACAACGCCTGTGGCCAACCACTGAAGCGATCCAGGACCGTGCATTACGTAGACGCGTTCTGCGGTCTGCGACATTAGCTAACCCCATAAGCGGAGCAGCAGCGATGCAGTAAAAATGGGAAACTCGTTACGTCTAAGTTCGTATAACGAGGAAAGGGTTAATAAAAGGATAAGAAGATTGTTCGCTAGGATCACCATATTGTCAGCGTACAGCATTATCTTTGTATTTAAAAGCTCAATATAATAGGCCTCCACCTATGCACGAATGGAAATCGTTAATGTAGAGTGAGAAAAGTAAAGACTATAATAAGCATCCTTGCCTCACCCCAGAATGGGTTTCAAAATATTCAGATAGCTCCTTTTACGTCCACAATCAATTTGATTAATCAATTTGATTGAAACTCCTATTTCATGTAACTTGAAGATCAGCAAACTAATCGGGATTTTATCAAAAGCTGCCCTTAAATCTACGAAGAAGGCATAGACTTTCTATTTTTCTGCCAACTCGAAGTCTATTTGTTTGTAGTACAATATTTTGCCGTTTCAACGAGCTGCCCTATATTCCTTTTGGGCTCTCACATATAGTAGAGCAGTTTTATTTCTGAATCTTTCTGATTTTCGAAATGCATTTAATAAATCGAGAGTTCTTTTTCTCGCCGCTTCGGACTGACAATTGTACCGCTTATTTTTTGGATTATAGGTATTTGTGTTACTGCCTTGTCGACTTGCCGAGTCCTTAATTATATTAGGTAGATCAACTAACTCGGTTGTATCTTTCCGATACATGAGATTTTGTAAATAGGAGCTAAGTCGATTTCGATACTTTAGTCTTTCAGTGTCCTTCCATTTTAACCTTGGCAAAAGATTGTTAGTGTTGGTGCCATTAGTTGCAGTGTTTTGCTGGATGCTCAGTTTTATTGGTAAGTGATCCCTTGGTTCTGCCATTTAGGATGATCAGTCCGTTATCATGGTGATGGAAGGCAATCATAGCACTACATTTGGGCACCACCTCGTCAGGGACAACAGCGGGTGGTTTGTTTATTTTTTGGCAACATCAAGCGGCAGTTCATTGAAAGAACCTAGTTTGACCACAAGGCTTCTTTCAAAATCAACTGCGTTCGGATTGATCGACAGCGTACATTGAATCAAATCGATTTAGTTTGCAACTGGCCAACGCTTTAAAAATCGTCCCCAACGTGGGGTTGACATCAGAATAGGGAGAATAAGACCACAGTTTGATAGCATCTCCTATATATTTCCTAACTCATCTGCTAACAGCAACGGGCCCCCGGGAACCCCAAATGCGCCAGTAAGTAACGCCCCACGTTTCCAAAAATGCAGCAGTTTCGCTCAAGAGAGCAAGAAACACACAAGAAAGTTTTTAAAATTTTTTAAAAGTTTAGGGCGGTGCCATTGTGCCTTTGTCGTAAAAGCAAAAGTACGTCGACGACAAAGGACATTTAGAAACGAATCGATGAATTTGTCGATTTCAAAGCATTGATTGGAGCAGCTTCGGAAGTAGAACATCTCGAACTAAAGCAAATAGATGGTTCAGAAGGATGGGCTATAGTATCTGCCAGCATTCGATGAGATATAGTTCGTCAGGTGGTAGAAAGATTAAGCAGCAGTGCTTAATCATTTGGCAAACGGCGATTTGGACCCAATATGAGGCACTATCACATAGATAGAAATCCAGAATTAAAATAGCATTGGAAACCGAAACCTTCTCCTAAAAATTGAGATAGTTGAATGATTGCCTAGCTACTCAATGAGAAAAACCTCACAGAATGTGACGACCTAAAAGGTATGTGCCTTCGAGTTGTGGAAAAATTAATAGCTACAATAATCATCGATCTAGTTAAAGAACACTTGGATATTACAAGCTCGACATCAAGAAAGCAGACATGCTAACTCGATGTTCCTGGATCGACTTCATCAATCGATCATGATGGATCGACCATCATTGAAAAACGCGTCGAGTATAGATTTCAGCTACATTTGTTGTTCAACGATTTCACGAGGATCTTCGGCAATTTGAATCAGTCCATATTTCATATTCACCAGACATCCATTAAACAACTACCAGGCACTATCTACAAGTCAGTATACGAAGATCATCTCAAAAGTTCGGGCTTCTGGGTAGAGTACTAGACAAGGTTCCAGTTTCTAAAGGTCGCCTTCTATTAAAATGCTAACTTTCTTCCCCTTCTCCGGCTAACGTTCACAGGTGATCCCTAGTGTTTCACTGTGTGTCGCCAGTCTTTTCAAAAAGTAGCTTTAGATCTTAGTGAGGGCGAGTTCTAAAGAGTTATTTGTAGATATTTACCGTCAATCGTTCGAAGTTCATTTTCCCAAGGCCTCATGCAGTTCTTTATTTGACTTAATCTGTCAAAAGTATTTTACAAGAAGCTACAGGTGGTGGGAAATTCAAGGAGTGTTCATAAATAAACAGAATTTTTGACAAGCGTATGTTGAGGAGCTTGGAGCAAGTATAAGCCAAAAAGAAAGCATTTTAATGGCCAAGGAGCACATTAGAGTCGATGTCACTCAAAAAGATCCCGTAAGCCTATTTTCTATCTTTTTGGAAGGACTAGTATTACATTGAGACTGAATGCAACCCCAATGATTGATTGTAAGGGAAATATTAGCTCGGACCAAAGGGAAATCCCAATCTTGCGGATATTTTCCCCAGATGTGGGAAATAAGAATGAGACTTTCATGTATGTTTGTGTGTGAGAGTGGAAGCAACGGAGGTCCAAGACATGGTGGCACACTTCAGCAAAATTGCGGAGTGTTGCACACAAAGACCAAAAAATCGGCCTGTTGCACCGGTTTGAACGGTTGTATGAATAGACGTATGTGGGAGACCTAGGGCCCGAGCCAACATCGATGGGAAAGGGCTAACCACTTCCTGGTTGATCGTCAATGAGTTAAAGCAAGTTTTTTTTTGCAAGAAAAAGGAAGAAGGTGTTAAATTTAGAAAAAAAAGAAAAGAAGAAATTACAGAGAATAATAAGTGAGGAGGAAAGAAGTAACTACCAGGACTTTGAGCGACAGGAGCATAGGAAGAGTCTTACCGAACAAAAAAAGGAGATAAATAGCTATAGTTAATAGGATTGGTGTTGTTCCCGCGTTACCCCGAGTGAATCTCTTTTGTGGTTCCCTAAGTACTCAGTTTCAAAAATAACAAGTTTTGTTGGTCGCCGCCTATCGGCTTTGATATTGTTTCTTCTACTTCTTTACAAATAAACCCTGTTATAAAGTATCGCAATAAAACTTTGTTTCTCTGTATAACCATTCTTACAGCATACGGTTTTGCACTTCCGATCTCAAAAGTGCATGGCGCCTACGATTTAATTATTCCGATCTTTTTCCAATCACTTTGAAATTTTCGCGAATCTTTTTCTGACCCCAGCCCAGCCGAAAAGCCATCAGGTTCAGCAAACAATTTGCAGTCATTGCAAATTTCCCAATGGAGTTTTATTTTTACCCCCTAAATCTCAAGGGACAGATCGCCACTTGGAGCTTTTACCACCAACCGCGTGGTTCGGTTTTTTGTAGATTTCATCAGTTCAGTTTTTTGAATAGTTTTTCTGTTTTGCCGGCAACCCGGCAACCCGGCCATCCTAAATATTAATAACTAGAATCGTTACCCGGGGAAAATTCTGCAATAGCTTCGCTGAAAACATTTAAGCTTTCCCTGGTTTGTACTACACATCGTGGATTAGGTACTTATGCATTAGTTTTCCAAATGGCGGAGGTGTCTTTATTTTCGCAATTATAACCACTTACAAATAAGTATTTTTAAATGTATTTTCTTGATCACCCTGCATCTCTACAATCATGCGATCGCTCTATTTTGATCTATCGGAACAGACCACTGAGGGAAAGACGCACTCCATTATACATTATACAAACAGCATACAAGTTAAAATTATGAATATTTAAAGTCAAACAGTAATCCTGAAGAGGTGGAAAATTTTTCTTGAGATCTACGCTCATTGTGAAGCCAGTAATAATTAATCCTTTACGTAGCGCTTTATCTGCGACCTTATCTTAAGAGATTCAAAAGCTTTAATCGTATTCTACTGTTCTTTGCCACCAAATGCGTACAGTGCTCAGAATGTCTTAAAGCCAATCATTAAGATACTCGTATCTTCTGTCTACAACTTGATGTTTCCTTAGCATGGTGTGAAATTTCATTTACGAACTCGTATATCTATTTTAAATATCTCTAAAGGTACATTTTAAGCAGTTCCGCCCGTTCCGCCCATGTGAATAACAACTAATACAACGTTTTGCATTAAATATGATGATGAGCTGGAAATTCATATGACGACTACAATTGCCACTTCATTTTTAATTAGATCTCGGATAAGTATAATATAATATATTAGTACGATTCTAGAATATGTTTGTTTCTGTTACGTTGGGTTGGTAGGTAGATAAACACTTTTAGTATAATCACACAATTAACGTCGTATAGCTTTAAAGTCATCCGGGCTTGCTCATTATTCGCCGTCGATGTGACGGATCTATCTGACTCATTATTCTGCAAATCTGAAAAATGTATGAGTATTATCTTTAAGACTTTGCATTTAAAGATAGAAAGAAAAATGAGTACAGTGACATGCTGAAGTATGTACCCATTGGCGTGTGTTTTTTCGGGTAATTGAAACAAGCAGATCGAAGTTTCAAATGAAACCTACACTTATCCTCCGATAAAGTATATTTAAGGGATGACGACTTTAGTACCCGGAGAATGAAATGTAGAGACGATCGAATGTAAAACCTGTAATGAATCGGTTAGGCATTTAAAATCTCTCTTGAGTGTAAGCTTACAAAGTTAGATAGAACACTACTCTATTACAAGCATACTTTAGGCTTTCACTCAAATTCCGAAAGCATAAGACTTATTGCCTTAGTCTCCATCAAATGTTCCTTTATTGTAGCAGTCGCCGGAGTAGATGTCGCAGTTTTTCATGCAAGCACATGCAACCAAACGAGACACATATTAGGCTGCCAAGCATTTAAGAACAAGGTCTGCTCATCAGCCCTGTAAGACTGTGCAGACTGTAAAATGGAGACGTTGACCCAATAATCGAAACGGAATGAACTATTCACCCTGGACGAAGAGGATCGAGTATTCAATACAATAGACCTGGACAAAATGAAGGTGAAAATATCGACGCTAAAGTCTTATAAAACAACTGGAGCAGACGAACTGTCTGATATTCTATTTGAAGCAGCTGGAGATGATCTGGTTGGGAACATGTACCAGATCATCTGTAAGATAGTTTTAGAGGAAAGCATGCCTGAAGTACAAGACAACCCTTTTCAATGTGTGTTTTTAACATACTCACTGGGCAATAAAAGGGGCAGCACTCTTATTTGCGTACGCGATGCCACTCATGGTATTCGAGAAACACACCGAGTCGTCAATGAAGCTTTTGTTTATATGGATATATATGGTACACGAAACCAAAATGGCATACATGCTCTCATCAGAAGCATCATCTACCTTGACTTCCAAGTTAATCCAGTCAATCAACTAACAAACCCATCCAGTTAGTCCGGTATTTGACCAACTACCTCCAGTTGCGCACACCAAGGGGGTTAAGGTCTTCTTCTTTCCTCAGGCCTGACCATTGGTGTCCGTTCGCTCTACATGTCCTAGATATCTCAGGTGAGTAAATCGCAGTTTCCTGACTAGGTCAATGTAGCTGGATACAATTCGCAGGTCATTGTTCACCTCCAAAATTCGGACAACGAATATATTGGGTATCTAACGTAATTTGTGAACCGTATTTCAGTAAGGGCGTTCTGCATCAACCGGAACAAATGGTAGCCAGAAGGGGCAAGGTCTGGGCTATAAGGCGGGTGGGGTAAGACTTCCCATCCACTGTTTTCCAAACAGTTCTTAACCGGAATAGCAACGTGAGGCCTAGCGTTGTCATGATGGAAAATTATTAAATTATTGCTTCGTGTCTGGTCGCATATTTCAGGCGATTTTCGGCTACTGCTCTCTTCAAATGGATTAATTGTGCTCGGTAGCGTTGTCCATTGATGGTTTCACTCGGTTTTAGCAGCTCATAATGCAACACACCCATCTGATCCCACCAAATACAGAGCATGACCTTCGCGCCATGGATATTCGGCTTTGCCGTTGATTTGACTGGTTGGCCGGGTTCCACATATGATTTTTTGCGCTTGGGGTTGTCGTAATTAATCCATTTTTCATCACCAGTCACAATCCGATGCAAAAATGACTTCCTTTTGTGGCGTTCCAGCAGCATTTCGGACATGCAAAACCGTCTTTCGACGTCTCACGGCTTGAGTTCATGTGGAACCCAATTTCCTTGCTTTTGAATATATCCAGCTGCTTGAGTGACATCCAAAGATTCTGCGAGCTCTTCTTGTGTTTGGCAACAATCTTGATAGAGTAATGCTTCCAGTTCTTCATCTTTAAAATTTTTTGGGTGCCCAGGACGTTCATCGTCTTCCAAGCCAAAATTACCACTTTTAAATCGTGCAAACCACTTTTGGCACGCTCGTTCAGCTAGCGCATGTTCACCATAAACTTCCATCAAAATACGATGACTTTCGGCAGCAGTTTTCTTCATATTAAAGTAATGAAGAAGAACTCCCCGCAAAAACACTTTTTCAGGCACAAAGTTCCACATATTTGAGTGTTGTTGTTGACGCTTCAAATGAATGACATATACTGAAATGACGTACAATGACAGTAGCTTTAGCAAGTTACGCCATCTCTTAGCAAGCCGCACGAATTAAGTTATAGATCCAATATTTTGAAAAACTTTTCTATCAAAACGACTAAGGATATCTTTATTGGTTTTCGATAAGTCCATGCTTCAGCACCATTGAAAGTCGCCCTAGTTTTTCGGGATATGGTTGCCTTTGTGCTAAGACAAAGAAACAGCGACTGGCAAGAGTGATTCTTTGTTTTATAGCTGCTTAAGGATTGTTGAAAAATTGCTTTGTAGAGCCATTACGAAAATGTAGCTATTGACTGTGACGTTCTGTTCAATCGATGTTGTAGGTACCTTCTTGTCGACAAATATAAAAAGATTTCCCCTCATTAACCTTAAACCATTCTGACAGCTACCGTTCCAATCCTGGCGAACGCACCGGTAACAAAGTGCTGTGTTCTCCCAATTATATCGAATTGCGTACATTTCTAAAAGAAGTCACTTGACAACGCGTCACATTGTCTTAAGCCTCTTTGGGAATCAAAGGTTCCGGTTAAATCTTCAAAGACTTGCCGAAGGAACAGTTCCCAATTATCATTCTGCACAGACGGATGAGCTTGGCAGGGATGCCAAAATTAGACATTGCCCTATATAGCTACGTCTGTATAAATGCTGTGATACGTGGCCTTAAAATCAATGAACAAATTCTGGACCTCTTTGGTCTGAAACCGCACTGATAGAGGTTATCAGTTTGATGATATATGACAGATAAGATCTGGTATACGTTTTAAAGAGTCGTGTGCCTCTGTAGTTGGCATAGTTGAAGGGGTCTCCTTTCCTAAAGACCGGGCAAACGGTAGGCATACACTTTTTTGACATTGCTATGGTGTAAAGTCATTTATAGCTGCCAAGGTATTCAGACCAGTAAGCCGTTAGTTGCAGATGCTTTGTTGGATTTCAGCGATATTGCTATGCTCGCTTGCGCTGTGTGCAATCATTTTAAGGGTGCTAATAACCCCTTGAGCGCGCGCCAATTATACTGTATAAAAACAATCCATATTTCATTTTGTTCGAATGGACTGAAGTTTTGGATATCATGGTCTTAGCAAGCGGCCTGATGGCTGGATATTGGGCTTTTTCGCCGTGATACAGTCTTGCAGTTTTTTCAAATTCCCACCTCTGACCGTGACTCCTCTATAATTTTCCTTCTTCATCTCAACAATATCTGTACATGTCTTCTGGCTTTGATACGTTCGTTTTACCTATTGATAAAGCTTCCGTATGTTATTTCCGGAGTAATACCATTCAATACCTTTAGTTACGCACTTCTCGTTCATTTTTTTTTCTCCCTCTGGAGAAGCAGATGTTCTTGCCGTTTCTTCGGAGCTTAAGAGCAGCTCTCGTTCTTTGTTGCAGCGCCGCTTTGTAGCCTTCTTGTTTATCTGGATGTGCTTTCCGGCATTTTGAATCAAACCAGTATAAAAAGTTGGGAATTTTTGAATATATCTTTCAACACTAGTTCTTCTTTGTTGTGGCGCTTACTAAATTCACATTTGCACTTTGCTTCCAAAAGGAGAAAGTCCGATTCAATATTGTCTGCCAGGAATGTTTGGACGTCGAGAATACTGACATGCCTTAAGTCTATCGTAATGTGGTTAAATTGGCTTAGCGATTGATGATCCGAAGACAGCTACGTATATCCCTTTGTGTATACTGAGATGAGGAAACTGTGTGCTTGCTTTAGTGGTATTTCGTTCCGCCACAAAATCATTATATTTTAGTCGGCTGTTAGTTCTGTTGTTGCGTAAGCTATGCTTATGAACTGTCCTTCTAAAGATGACTTGGTGGTCAAACTTCGTACATACAAGGCCATAAGTTGGTTCGCAAAATCTTTTTCATCTCTTGCTTATGGGGTTGCGAGCCATATTATGGAGTAGGCCAGTATTATGCTACTGGCCGAACAATGCCTTTCCGTTTTAGCTTGCATTAATAATGATTTTCTTATGCAGTTACCGGCGATCACCATTGAGATATAATGGAAGCACTTCGCTACGAACTTGACAGTGAGCGTTTAAAACGGACCAAGCTCAAAATAAAAGTGGCCTTATACAAGTCTAGATCTTGTCGAACGTGGATGAAGAAATATTTGACAGCTACGAGAGAAAGATTTTCGATTCCATTGCATTGACGGAGAGGAGTCTATTAGACTTGTATGCGGAATCTGTCTAGCTAAAACATCAATGAATCTAACCTTTAAAATAGCGCTGAGCCATTTTGAACAAATGGATAACACAGCTCTGGCCAAAAAGTTCTTCGATTCTTACCCCGAGCGACACCCGCACCCAAGTGTAAGAGGACCTCAATTAATTTAAAGTCCGGCACTTTAGCCTGCTGTCGAAAGCAAGTGCTAATGGGGACGGCTTGTTGGTTGCGGCTTAGTTCCGCCACAGAACCGATCATACACTAGTCAAAGTGAAGCAAATTCTCAAGAATAATCTTTGCGTGACTATCTACTTTTAAGCCAGACTGTTTCATGGGAAAACTAACCAAACAAATGTCTGGCTGGAAACACAATTAGCAAAAACGCGTGTCTGTGAAATTATTCAGTTAAGAAAATGTGCGAAATTTACCTAATTAGCACAATAAAATCGGTTTAATTCAAAGTCGACTATAAGCATAACTTGTACCTAAAGGAGGTACTCATTAATGCGTTCTCCCCAGGTGACAGGTAAGGAAGCAGGAGCAGCCATGCCTTACGATTCTGCGTACCCGCTCATGCCCAATTTTTCACGATTCTTTTGCGGTTTTTTTCTCTTCTCTCTAATTTTTAATTTTTAATTTTTTTTAATTTGTATAAGAATAAACGGCGCATTCACAATTTAGGTAAACTAAACTACAATACTCGTAAACTGGTTACTGGAAAATGCTTTGTAATTAGCATTACTAAAGAGATATAAATCATTTTGCACGCTTGAAGAGGGAGGACTTGTGGCTGAATAAAATACCCGTACACTGAATAGATCATTTCCTCTAATTAGGACGGCCTGATATTTCACACTCAAGTAATTTGAATTTATTTTTTTTGAATTTCGTATTTTGTTAGTTTTAAGTTGAAATCGCTTTATTCGCAGTTGAAGAACGGTGTTATTAATCAAAGTCGGGAACAGGTAGAGTTAATTATGCTCTTATTATTTATGGCGATTTGTCAGTCGATGGTGTAGAAAGAAGAACCACTGCTGGGGAGAGGAGAATTTTTTTTTGCCAACAGAAACGCAGGATCATGTGTCGTCATAGTCATGTTGCAAGTTGGAATATATTTAATTTTGTTTGTTTTTTTTTTTGTAACGTCAATGCTAATATGATAATGGGTAGTGTTTGTCCGGCTGGCGTTCTTTGCTAATTGCATTTGATAGGCTGTACAAAAAGCGGTGCGAATTTTTTCTCGGTCTGAATTTTTTATAGGGTAAACTTGACATTGATTGCTTCTAAGTGGGAATTTATTAGTTGAAGTGCATGTTAGTACGAGTAAGGCAGGTGACTGATAGTTTGCTGAAATTTACAAAACTTTGTAACATTAAGAGTTTCTCTCTATCATATCATGCATTATTACTAGGTTCCTCTGCTGAATGACAATCTAATGACTAACTTATGATGAAAGTATGTTGAAACTGGTTGCACATCTGCGGATTTGTTCCATACAGCCACAGGAGTCAGGAGAACGGCGTACATTGTTTGAACTTTAGAGATTGAATCAAGTTTGATATAAGACCCATCAGCATACAGAGACCAGGCTAGTGATGGTACCATAACAGGGTTTACGAACAAGAGAAAACCTTTTATTATTTATAGTACTGTCCAGAGTTAAATTCCTGGTCACATATCGAAATTCAAAGAATTATGAAATTAGCAATTAACTTTGTTGAGCTGGAAACTGAACCCTAAAAAGCTTTGTATGTTTGCTAACCTTAAAGAGAAGTCCTCGAAGGCAGGCCTGCATGGGGTGGTGCAGATGATTGGGATATCTGTCTAATACAAATAGTACACATTAGCAACATTTTTGGACATAGAATACGCCTTCAATAGTGTGCACACTGAATCCATTCTAAAATATCTGACCAATCTGGCAACAGAAGGTTGATTTTGTCAGCAATTGGATCGTATGCGTGTTAAAAACCGAAATTATTCAGTCACAAGTGGAGGACGGCCTCATTTCCAAATATGTTGATAGACGCACTGTGCAGGTGGGAGTTAGTTTGCTCCTTCTATGGCTCCTGGTCAGTAACAACCTTGACTGAGTTCGAAAACATTGAAATTAACGCAGTCTAGTACGCAGACGAAGTGGTTATTTTCGTACCACGGGTGTCCACTTCAGTGGTTAGTAAACTCACATAAAAGTCTCTGTCTTAGCTAAGCACTTGGGCGATGAATTGTGGCCTTGAACCGAGATACGAGTAATGCAATATAATGGCTAAAAAAAAACCGATTTACAAGCCTCGATGTCTCAGCAAACAAACACTTACTCGATTCTCCAGTGGAAGGTTCCATAACGTGATTCTTGACTTCAGGCTCAACTCGGAACTAAGCATAGAACACAGGGCAAAGAAAGCCCTGTGTTGCTTTGTACGCCTGCGGCAAGACATTTTGCAAAAGTTGGGACTACAGCCTAAGATCGTTATTTGGATAAATAAATTGCTTACGTCCTGGCTAGTCTTAAGCAAAGCCTACAGTATCAAATGCCAAACGAAGAGTATGAATTGTAAACACAGGGGCGCTAAATCGAACATTTTACTCAATATACTGCCTCTACACTTGCACATCATATGAGTATATCATTTTGTGTAGTGCTATCAAATACAGACAATCTGGATTCTGGTCCCCGAATCCCTATGGTTCTCCATAGCAGAGCTCTTGATCTGTTGCCTGGCGATCTGACTTCAACCAGAAGTGCCTACACGATACCTTAACTTCAATCAAGATATAGTATCTAAATTAACGTTACGGAAAAGACGGAATGGAACAATAATCTTCTCCTATTGAAATACCAAATATCGATCTTCACAAACTCCACGAAGGTGAAATGCAGTATTGGAACAGGCGTCTTCCCAGCAGAACTTAACGTATCCAAATCGTAGCGCCTTCCAGACTCTTCGAGCATCTACATATCTTTCTTCGCCGCTGGGCCGCCATCAAAGTGTTCCACTCAATTTATTCGGCATATTAACTAGAAAGAAATCATCACGCAGCACTACGTTTAATATCACTCTCTTCTGTGTACCCGATCACATTAACATATCTTATTTTCCAAAAAAACGTAAAATGTGCTCCGACATTTTAGAAGTAATCTATTTTAAAAAGCAAAAACAATTTTTCAAAATCTCCTTTCTATTGCCAACTTTACGTAGAACAGTCCAGAAACCTGTACGAAACCCAGACAGATCTACTTACAATGGCTTAATCAACAGACTCCGCATCGGACAAAACCGCAGCAATTAGCATGGGCGACCAGCTAATTTGTTCACATGTTGCCAAGTGTACCTTTACCGATATACCTGTAACAACACATACTAATAGGAAAACTTATTTCGATCTCTGTGTGACTGTCCGGCAGTAGTTACAATCAGAAATCGCACCACTTTGAAGCCACTTTTCAAGGAAGTATCAGCGATTTATGACATCAAATTCTGCAACATTTTTCATTTTCTGAACTTCACTGGATGTTTGAAAATTGCGCTGTCACCGACATCTTTCAACATCAAGGCCACAGTAGTTCTGGTATCAACACGGCGTGATCGCGCTGCTTGCGTTTTTGGTAAGACCATACCAGGCCATCATTTTTTACCTACCTACCCACCTTGCAGGTGAGTGAAGGATATTCGTTTAGAAAACGACAAAAACCTGCGAATTTCAACGCAAGATCCATAATCATGGATTTTAATTTAATCTACAATATTTTGACATTCCTTATCTTAGCGACGATTGGAGCAAACAAATTCAACCATATTTACTTACTTACTTTAGGTGGCGCTACAGTACGGGGTGGACCTGGGCCTCAGTCAACAAGCTTCTCCAGTTCTCCAGCCAGTTCGATCCCTGGCTCGCTGCCTCCAGTTTCGCACGCTAAGTTGGCTGAGGTCCTCTTCCACTGCGCTGTCCCTCGGGAGCGGATTCGAAGACTTTTCGGACCGGAGCATTGTTGTCCATACGCTCTACATGACTTAGCCATCTCAGTCTTTGAATCTTCACTCTTCTGGCTAGGTCCATGTCGCTGTACAGTCCATACAGTTCGTCGTTGTATCTCCTCCTCCACTCACCGTCAATGCAGACGGGACCGAAGATCGCCCGAAGAATTTTTCTCTCAAAGCAATCATATTTATGAGCCACAAATATTTCAAAGCGAAGTTGAACATCAAAGCTTCTATTCTGAATGTTACTTCACCGATCACACATCTTGGGGATCATTATAAGACATCACCTTCATGAAAGTTTATATGAACAGCTTTGCACAGCTTTCCTCGCAAGGTGTTCCTTCCTTACAATGGAGCTGGAGCACCTTGTCACCGCCGTCAACATGGTGATATTTATTCGTAACTTACTATATTATAAACAAAAGCTTCAAAAAAAATACTTTGTGGAGAGCATACACCAACTTATATCTCAAGTCAGAACAGTGTATGCATGATGAATGGAATCTCAGTATCGTTTGCGTGGAGACGACCTCATACTGCGCTAACTACTCGTATGTTATTATAAAACTCATTACGGCATACCAAATCTTATCAATCATATTATGTGGACGTCTGAAACCATTCGTTGTGAACCTGATTGGCTCCTGTCAGTGAGAAACCCCAAAAAAAAAACCCTAAATTTACCAAATCTTTACACTCCGGATGATCCTGAGAAAATCTCAATAAGTCCAAATGACCATCACCATGTCAAGAAAGGTTTAAAATAAGGTGACGCAATGTCCTTTAACATCATACTTGATGTGAAACTCACAAGCTAACATGGAGGCAAAATCTTTCAAAAGTCTGTACAACTAGCCTACGACGTTAAAATCGAAATTATTTGGAAGAACACAGTGGGAAACAGTGGATACCTATATTTTCGTAGTGGTAGGTGATTTTGTCTACCTTCGCTCTGCTATTAAGTCCGCCAACAACACTTTAATACATAAATACATAAAATGAAGATATACTCTTGCCAACTGCGGTTTTGGGACTAAGAAAGCAATTGAATAGTTAGGCTCTCTCCCGTAAAAAGGAGGCGACTCTATCGTCCGAGTCCTGCTTTATGGCGCTGAAGCACTAACTCTATCGAAAGCTGGCGAAGATATCTTCAATCACGTTTGACTTGACTGGCTTTGTCAGAGAAGAATCAACGTTGAACTATAATAGCTGCACAGGGACATCGACCTAGTCAGAAAACTGAGCAGCAGTTGTGTGAAATTGTTGGGACACGTAGAGCGAATGGACACCAATGCTTCGGCCCGATGGTCAGTAACAGCAGAGTAAGAAACGTTTCTTGCTTCGAAATGAAATAAATGAGCAGACAACAGTTCTAATGAAAGGCATAGGACAGTCGCAGACTGCTTAGAAGTTTTGCTTAGCATTCATTTGGTGTGCAGGCATTTTGGAAAGATCTGTAATTATGCTCACAGGAACCAATGTAGCTTACAATCTGAAGCTGAAAACCCCTAACGATTTAATTAATTGTTATCCCAATGTTGTTTGGGAGCGAGCGAAAAATCAGTCAATTAAGCTTGGCGACTACATTCAGTTCAGTTTGCATTCATGGGCAAACCTTGAAGTCTTGGAAAGTTTAGAAGAGCCCTAGGCCAAAATACGAATCAGAAATGTGAATATCTAAAGTTGTTGTCCTCCAAAATCAGACTAGTTATCGCTTCGCAGATCGACTTTGGAGCTATTTGTGAAGACTTGACTTTATTCCTTTTCTGGCTCAGATTCTGGTCGAAACCATTAATAGCCACAGGGAAAGTCGATTTCGTACTTTCACAATAACCGAAGTTCTGTTGTCATTGAATCCGACGGTATGGCCATAACACTTGAGTCCATAACACTTAATACAAGGAAATGTGTCTTGTAGTAAAGAGCACTTCTTCTAATAGGTAAGACGGCTTTTAGACTACAGCCAGTGATATGAATATCAAGACGACTGCACAAAGACCTCTTGACTGGATATACCTTATTTTGAAGGCATTTAAATGCCTACGCATTGATTCATTGACCTTCACCAGATGGCTTAAAACTAAAAGGCACACGACAAGAATGGTAAGACTTAAGTCCTCTCCTGAAACATAGAATTGCACGGCAAGAAGTCGAGAAATTTTACCACTTTTCTTATTAAGGAAGGCTAGCTGCAAATGTTTTGGTCAAACGTTAAGTCAAAAGTGTTGCATGAAAGCAATCCATACAGTCTGTCAAAAACTGCAGATCTCTGTAAGTCGATGTATTCATATCATTCTCGTTTTTCTTTTAGATGGAAATATATAACAAACTTCGTATGATAACCAGGTTTTCGCTGTGTTGCCTTTAGTGGATGTGCCAAAATTAAGGACATTAGAAATTAATTGTAGACGTCTGAAACCTTGCTCTTTCACTTGCAAATATTCTCGACGTCAATAGTTACACAAACCGAGAACCAAGCAGTCCTTGTTGCTCATAAATAAAATATATCTCAGATTTAGCTTAATCAAAAACTGTTTCACAACGCTTAAGGTGTGTGCACATCTAAAACGCGGTACCAGAAAACAAAAGCATTGAAAGACTCCAGTATCTCAGTCAGAATCTGTTGGTGAGTAAGTCTTTCTAGTACACCAAACGATTGAATCTAGGGTGCGATATAATGTGCCTACCTAAGATTGAATTTTGATATCATATTTTCTTAAGGCGAATCAGAAATTATTCATGTGCGCGATTAAACACACGAAAGGTGTTCAGCTTATCATATTCATTTTCTACACAAGACTATTATAGTAATGTAACTAAGGCTGTCAGTTTACTAATTTGAATTTTTCCTCATTCCATTGTAATTTACCTACCAAGAAAAATGGGCTCGGAGGGCCATAATTCAATCAAGTATATTTAGAGCCCTTTTTTAATTGCACGCAATTTATTATGCAATATAACATTAATGGCTGCACTGATGGAAATGGTTTTATAATTTGCAGAGCACATAGAGCGGAACAAGTGCTTATTTAAGCAAATTTTTTTAAGGACAATATTATGCTATTTGTAGTATTGAGTAGTACGTAACCTTTTAGTTAAAATCTTTGCCAATTATGGGGTTATTCTGCCCGGATTCCAAACTTCGAAATCGAAAAAGTGTTAAGAGCTCTTAGATGAATAGTGTGGATTAAGTAGCCTCAAGGTTTCCACTACGGAGGGGAATATACACAATGCACGTTTCAAGCACCCGGAATCTACGTACTCCACGGCTGTACACTCTCTCTTATGAAGATCGCAACGCCGACAGTACGCATACAAAAGTAGACTGCTCACGAGATGTAAGGAACTGTACAGACAGTTTATAGACAGACAAGACCCGGTAATAAGAACATTGAAGTCAGTGATCAAAAACCTTAAACCTCTGTACTGGGGCAATAAGATTCGGGCTATAAAATCCAGTAGTCCAAATATGTTTCCGCAGATAAATAAATTGTTCAGGCGGAAAGATCACAACAACATTCAATGTGTTCGAATTCCACAGACGATAGAGAACAGACGGACACTACTAACGGTTGGTATAAATCCAGAAAGTGGCGACTCAGGCGATTGTTTTTTCGTGGTCGAAGACCCACAGGAGAAAGTTTGCTGGGCGCTTTTTTTAAAACAATTGAACAATTCAGTTCACCGTAACCTCGACATTGATAACAGGGCCTACGTAAGTCACTATAATTTGCGCAACGAACTTCAAAATTGGCGATCCGAGAATCACGGTTTTACCGTATTCAGTGAAGAAAATGCTGCAAAGCGAGCTTCCTCGAATTTGTTCGTGCGAAAAGATGAACTCCTGTGCATCTTCGAGTTTCTGAAAAACAAAAAGTCGTCGGAGGTAGACGGTATTCCAAACGTCGTTTTAAGACACCTGCCCTTGGAAGCAGTGGATATTTTTGCTACGCTATTTAGCAATACGTTGAATAATGCATATTATCCGACGCATTGAAAAAAAGCATTGGTACATCCTGTAACCAGTGTACGGGTGCCTGATTGGTTGACTTTGAGAAGGCTTTCGACACCGTAAGCCTAGAGGGGCTTTTCTATAAGTTGACTAGGAGGGGTATGCCGAAACCTCTGCTATATGTGATTTATAACATGCTTATGGGAAAGAAGTTCGTTGTCAAATGTGGCAACGTCACTTCGAGCAAAGTCTTTGATATTAAAAACGGCTTACAACAGGGGGCGGTAATTTCTCCGATCCTGTTTAACATTTACACAAGTGATCTAGTAGGTTCCCTCAATCACTCTATAGCGTACGCAGACGATTTAGTGGCGTACAGATCAGGTCCACAAATCGAAGTCATCAGTGCTCTTCTGCAGCGCGATTTGAATCATATTAAGGCATATTGTGAATTGAAAATCAATTTCCAAAAATAAGAAACAACCTTGTTTAGGACTCCATTGAGATGGGCTTCTAGGGATTGAGACATAACTTGCGAAATTTGGCCATCATTGGACAACACGGGATGCTATTAGCGGAGAGAAGCGTAAGGAGATACCTTGGTATCTGGCTCGATAAATATCTGTATTTTGACAAACATATAGATGTTTGTCTCCCTGGGGCCAAGAAGGCCTTAGCACAGACAAGAAGGCTGTTTCACGGCAATCAACTTGTTTCCAGGATGCAGGTCATATGCTTTGTGTCCCTAATCAGGCCAGTCATCGCGTATGGTTGCCCTGTGTGGTTTAATGTAGCCCCGTCTCAGATGGAAAAGATTCGGGTGTTTGAAAGGCGGTGTCTTAGGGCCTAGAACACCAGAATCAGAGTACAAGAAATACTAACCCAACAAAGCCCTTTACGATGGGGCTCATCTGAATAGGATTGACAATTCCGTGATGAAGGTGATTCGAAGGCACGTTGTAAGGGCAAGGACCAGCGACAAGAGCCGGATCTTTGGGTCTTATTACTCCAATGAAATGTACCACGAGAGGTCACTTCTATCGGGCTTTATCCTGCTGGAGGCTTTTGTTCATATAAATGCTAAAGGTTTAGTGCAAAGTAGGGATGGTATTCCGGTAATATACCACCGCCACCGCGGTGCGAAGCACAAACGGCTCATCTACGACGGGTATGTCGCTAATGTTCAGGTGCTTCTCCGTTTTACTATAGTACCGCGATTGCGGAAAGGGATCGGGTCGATGCCGAAAAACAGTTCGCCGAATTCTTGTGGCTTAAAGAAATACTCGTAGAGAGGGTTGTCATGCTTTCCTAGGTAACACACTTCTCCTTGATTTAAGTTAGATTAAGGATAGTTAGTGGGATCTCGCGGAAAGGCCGGGCTCGTTAACATAGGGCGGCACTTTTAAGAAGTGATTGATGCTTCATGGCATCAGTTAAGTCTGGGCGGTGCTTGTGCACGATGTTGAGCATTGCCAGGCACCCGAAATCGCATTCGAGATGGTGACCACCCGGAGAGAAAGTCTACGAGTGCTCACCACCCCGATTATATTTAAGTTAGAATAAGTAGCTTAGGTAGGTTAAGTGGAATAGGGCATAGTCTTAAGTTTTATACAAATATTAAAAGATAATGATAAGGTATCTAAGTTTTTTCTAAAACTATTTTCTTAGCGATATTTCCCACTTATTGATAGATAAGACCATTAGTCGTAAGATTGTTTTAAGGCCGAAAACCTAAGTTTATTGATATTGGGAAGTTTAGAGAGTTCGGTAAGAGCCAGTAAGCTAGAACAAGTAACAGTCATTTTGAAATTAGATTTAAGCATTTTTATCTAGAGCTTACATTCTAATTATATTACATAGTAATGAAAGAAGTAATAAAACTGAATTGAAAAGTAAAAGTAAGATCGCAACGCCACCTCCTCGCATAGATTTGAGTCGGTACCTCCTCACTTTTTGATATTTGTGCCTTATTTAGTGTTTCAGTTTCGTAACCAAAATCACATCAGGGACATGGTCTTTGAACAAATTGAACTGTGCCGTTCTGCATTGGACCCATATCGTTGGATTACCATTTAATGCAATGACTTTCAGAGTTTGTGCCTCCATGTTCGCAAAAATTACGACCGCAGGTACTTCGAGGCTAGAAACCGCGCCTAGATCTGGTCTATACCTGTTCAATTATCTGAATGTTGAAGCTGAGTCATTTGCCCCTCAATAGAGAGCAAGCTAGTTAACATGTCATATGTAACCTCAGGTGCTGTAGGCGCTGAAGCCTGAGAAACTTGAGCGGGACGCACTAATTTTAATAGTTCGCCAAATTAAGAAACCTTCACGCATTGACAGAAATTCAGAAGGTGGCTGAAGGCAACAATGCTCGGTTTTCTAAACTGTTTGAATCTAAATCTAAACTTATTGTTAGAAATTAACAGAAAACATTTCTGAATAACTCGGAGTTACAAGAGAATGTTGCAATTATAAGCATAACCTCGAATGGTGTCGAAGTATATTTTAATCGTATTCGGACTTTAAAATGGCAATACCTACCATCAGAGTCGATTAATAGGATATGGAAGGTGTTTAAACAAAGATGATTAGTTCAACCTATTTAAATCAGGATAGAGAAAAATGAACAAGCGGCTCAGCTTGCAAGGACAGGCAGGCTTATCGATGAGAGTGAGCTTGCTAACATCAGACCATCCCTTTGTATAGTAAGGGGCACTATTGAGGAAAAAACCATAAAGACTGCCAACCTAAGGCAGTCATGTCTTGGAGGAAATAGGTTGTCCAAGACTCTCTTGCCACTTCTTGCGGAAATACGCAAGCAGATTCACATTGTCAGATAGGTTTGACTGCAGATTCTGCTGTGATCTGCAAGCGGTTAAGGACATGATACACATTCTGTCTAGAGGCAGAATGTTGCGATGGTATATCTATTACACCCCTCTTTTAACCTTACCTTACCTTGTTAAATCAAACTGTTTTCGGATGGTTTTTACCGCACATTTCAACCTTGGATTAAAAGTATTTGCATCAGATGTTTTCTCGATACATGTATCTTCAGATAGAGGAACTTTTGAAATACGGTTGATGACTAAATAAAAAAATTCATGAGCTAGGAAAAAGGGCATTTTTCAACCTTCTGAAAGAGGAAAAGGATTGATTGCTGACAATGTCAGTTGTTACTGCAAAAATAAGCCTAAAGTTTCAGATCAAGCAGCGCATTATAGTTGGCAGATATAAGTTATTTGCATTTATTCAGCCTTGTTGAAGGAATTTTTCACTCATCCCTTGTTGAACAAAATGTGTTCTTATATCATTCGTCTAAAGATAGCAGCCACAAAGGCTACAACGAAGTGTCATCTGCAATGTTTTACCGGCTTTGTGAAACAATCCTTCGGGGAATAAGAACGATTTGTCTCGTTTCTAATGGAAATGGAGGACGAAATAAAACTGTGTTCTGTAAATTCTGGCTTACTAATTAGGTTCCCCGTCATTCCAACATACCCTCGGATAGAGTGTTTGCAAAAAATAAGAAAAAAAAAGTCAAGAAAAGTGAAAGAGGTCCTGTTTTTGATTTTCAACAAGAAATCATAAAGTTCATGGCTTGGTAAGAGGTAAAAATAAAGTGATTGAAATCTAGTTCTTATCTGGACATAGACTTTCTTAAGCAAAAATTAAATGTGAACTGGAAATGCCCTGAGAATGCTCTTGTACAAAAGTCTAGAAGAACAATATCTCTTCGGAAGATGCTCCAAGAAATTACCACTGCTTTTATGGCAATAGATATTTCATTCATTTAGAGACTGCAGATCTGCAGTCCTGCTACGCTAGCTAAAACGTCAAGAATGAAAATGTTAGTAGCATAACTTTTGAGATGTTTTTCGTAATATCGAGTAGGTCCAATATTTCTGGTAAAAGTAACCATAGGTCATGACTTGTATGGTAAGATGTATAAGCAGGTGATGTCCCCGTGTGCTGACTAAAGTGCAATTTATTTACGACAACTATTGCATACTACGAGCTTTGGAAAGAGGTATCTAGGAGTGAATTGTGTGGAACTGATGCACTGTCCCGCCTTTTGTTTCGACTCTAATTCCCTTGAAAACTGGTGGTAACTTGGAAAAGATCTCGTGCTATCAAAAAACTTAAAAATAAATAGAAACTTTGAGAGAGTTGAGGAGCAGATGCGCTTGATGCGCAATATCGACAAGCATTTTTCGCACATAAGTAATGTGTGTGTGTTCTATATCAATTAAAAGCCTTTTTATAGACAAGACAACAGGACAACCAGACAAAAATTTAGATACTCTTGTTTTCTAGAACAAAGGTGGTGTAGTATTGAGAAACAAAATTTAAGACAGTTTCTCAATATACGTGACCCATCTGTCGAAGAAAGATTCTTTGATCTCAGGCATAACTTTTTAAAACGATGTCATGTTGTATTTCCATATATAAGAACATATTGTTCTAAACGTGTCGCTAAAAACACAAAACGAAATAGAAGACGAAGTCGACAGATTCATCAAAGTCCTGCAGAACGCTGTCTGGAACAACACTCCAACTCCAAAAAGAAAAGAGAAAGCAAGTAATGAAATAAAATATCCGCCAAAAATAAAAGAACTGGTGAGAGAAAAGAGGAGAGCGCGCAAAAGATGGCAACAATCCCGTGCTCCCCAGCATAAAACATACTTAAGCCACTTATGCAACAAGTTGAAGGAAGCAATACGAAATTACAAAAATCGGAATATCTCTACATACGAGGGCGGGTCAATAAGTCCGTGACTTTTTGAATTTCTGACCTCTTTACTGAAACAGCAACACTGCTCCTGTCAACAGGCATCTGTCAGTTGACTCCTGTCAAAATTTAAACTTGCTGCGTCAGTTAGTTTGTGTTTGACAGCTATTTTTATCAGACTACTCACTAATTTGAGGAGAAAATGGAAAAAGGTGAATTTCGTGTGCTTATTAAGCATTATTTCTTGCGAAAAAAAACCATTACCGAGACCAAGGCTAAGCTTGATAAATACTATGGGGACTCTGCACCATCGATTTCAATGGTAAAAAAGTGGTTTACTGAATTTCGTTGTGGCCGTACAAGCACTGAAGATGCCGAACGTCCTGGACGCCCAGTTGAGGTCTCTACACCCGAAACAATCGAAAAAATTCACGATATGGTGTTGGCCGACCGAAGATTGAAAGTGCGAGAGATTGTGGAAGCCGTAGGGATCTCGCATGGCTCAGTGGTTTCAATTTTGAATGATCACTTGGGCATGAGAAAGCTTTCCGCAAGATGGGTGCTGCGTTTGCTCACAGTCGACCACAAACGCATGTGCAGTTGCCATGGCAAAAATCCATGAATTGGGCTATGAATTGCTCCCTCATCCACCCTATTCTCCAGATTTGGCTCCGAGCGACTACTTCTTGTTCCCAAACCTGAAGAAATGGCTTGGTGGAAAAAGATTTGACTCCAATGATGAAGTCAGCCTATTTTGAGGACCTCGACAAATCATTTTTTTTGGAAGGGATAAAAAAAATTGGAGAAGCGTTGGACAAAGTGTATAGAGCTCAAGGGAGACTACGTTGAAAAATAAGATTATTTTTTTATCAAAAAATCTGTGTTTTAATCCAAAAGTCACGGACTTATTGACCCGCCCTCGTATCTCGAAGGTCTGACTGCCGAAAGAAGTTCAAATTACTCCCTCTGGAAAGCCATGAAGGGAATCAAAAAGCCTCAAATGCAATTTCCTCCCATAAGAAAAAATAATGGTGAATGGGCAAAAGGAGATAAAGAGAAGGCGGATCTATTTGCCGAGCACCTAGAAGAAACGTTTAAGCCTTTTGATGGACAGGCGTTAACAGGAGGTTCTAATTATATAATTCCGGCACCGGACAATTTTAGAATAAAAGCAGTATCCCTACGAGAACTTAACCAAGCAATTAAAAAATTGAAAAATAACAAAGCCCCTGGTTATGATTTGATAACAGGTCAAATTCTCAAGGAGCTGCCAAAGAAAGCCCTTATCAAACTGCTCCAACTTATAAATGCCGCGCTAAGATTATTAAACGTTCCAAGCCAATGGAAAGTTGCCGAAGTTATAATGGTCCCGAAACCAGGCAAATCTCTAAATGAAAAAAAGTCCTACAGACCGATATCGCTTCTGCCGATAATATCTAAAATATTTGAAAAACTCCTATTGAAGCGCTTGCAACCGATCATTGAAGAAATTTTCTAATTCCTGATCATCAATTCGGTTTTAGAACTAAGCACTCCACAATTGACCAGGTCTTTAGAATTACGAATGAAATTGAGAAAGCCCTAGAGGGGAAAAAGATATGTTCTAGCGTGTTTCTTGACGTGTCTCAAGCCTTCGATAAGGTATGGCATGAAGGCTTAAATTTTAAGCTAAGTCTGGTTCTTTCGAGAGAGCTGCATACGATTCTGAAATCGTACCTGGAAAACAGAATTTTTCGTGTTAAACATGGCACCGAATACTCGGAATTTAAAGAGATCGCTGCTGGAGTTCCGCAAGGAAGTGTACTTGGTCCGGTATTGTTTTTACTCTATACTCGAGACATACCGGAAGAATCAGGTACCATAGTAGCCACGTTCGCGGACGACACGGCGATACTAGCTACAGATACTTCAGTCGAGTTAGCTACTGGAAAGCTACAAACGGCTTTGGATAAAATCTACGAATGGACAAAGATATGGCGAATTGTTCTCAATGAGACCAAAGCTACTCATGTTAATTTTACTTACCGAAAAATAAACAACCTTCCCATTTTCATTAACTCGGTACAAATACCATATGCAAATGAAGCAAAGTATCTAGGAATGAAACTAGATGTAAAACTGAAATGGAAGCCGCATGTTAAGAAGAAACGTGATGAACTTGAAAATAAATTCAGACAAATGTACTGGCTACTAGGAAGACATTCCAAGTTAAGCATACATAACAAACTGCTCATCTATAAGCAAGTGCTTAAACCTGTTTAGACGTACGGTATACAACTTTGGGGTTGTACTAAACCAAGTAACCGAAATATTCTCCAAGGCTATCAAAAAAAAGTTCTAAGACAAATCGTGAACGCCCCATGGTATATCAGAAACAGTGATATCCACAGAGACTTAGGAATAGTTACCGTCGAGGACGAAATAATTAACTTTGCTCGCAAACTCCATATTCGTCTTCACGGTCATTGTAATAATAAAATACTCCAAATTCTGGACGAGACAAACTTAGTGCGTCGATTACAAAGAATGAGACCATTCGATCTGGCGCGATAAGAACTATCCGCATATAATAGCGGTACTAACAGGTGCTTTTGCTGGAAAGCTACCTGCCCCACGCGAACGTTATTTGAAACGGAAACTACTTGATAAGGTTACTTAGTAGTAGTCGATAAGAAGGGAGGCGTGTTTTTAGTGAGTAAGAATCTCACACTACTATGAGCAACAGGTTCATATTGTCTATGAAGATTTTCACACCTACCCACCAAAAAAAAAAAAAAAAAAATGTTGTATTTCCGCTTACAATTAAACATGACAAGATACACGTTTTAACAACTTTCACGATTCATCCAACCTTTTTATCAAAATTCACAGTCAGTTACGACCACGTTATGGCAGTTAACTCCATATTTCGAACGATAGTCCTTTATTTTGTTTAGAATTCCTAATGCAAACTCAATTTAAAAATTTTAACAAACGAATATTTTCTGTAATTTGTAATTTGTTTTTATCATTTCCGTAAAGGCAAGAAGGCTTCTGGGGTTCACAAAGAACTGTGAAGATTAACGTGCTGACTATAAGATAACCAACGTTCGAAATCGTCATATGACTCAAGATTGGTCATCACTCAAAAAGACTTGGACTCGTAAAAGATCTCAGTATGTGGGTTTCACATGAATTGAAAGTGATTCACTTAAGACAACTAATCAACATTTGCAATTTGCATCCTAAACGCGATGAAATTGATCCTTTTTCGAAACAAATCATCCCTGGTGATGAAAAATAGATCAACCATAACCACATAAATCCAAGGGGATAATCTTAATCAGATGTTAGCTGTCAAGAAATGATGAAACTTGAGCAAGCAATCAAGGTAAAAATGGGCAGAATTGGTTATTCGTAATGAAATCGAATACGGCATGATAAAGTCAGACCACACACTTCATTGGCAAATCGTGAAAAATTATTGAAGCTTGGTTGGGAATTGATGTTTCATAGACCATACGGTACGACCTTTGCAAAATTCTTTGAATAGTAAAACATTCTCCACTTTCGAAGAGCTAAAATTGCATTTAGTTTAGTTTTAAGCTAATAAAAATGAGATGTAAGGTTGCCGCAAAGATTGCATGTTATACAAGTGTACAAAAGAAATATATTGTATTTTACACTAAAGAGCCGAAATTCATATATTGCAACCCTTATAATAGTCACAATAACCGAACAATTAAGAAATATGTGAATAAATTCAAATCGATTTATCCACTCCATTATGTTGCCGTATTTGGTAGACTGACAGAAGAGAAGAAAGTTTTGAAGTTGTTAGATCTCCAGATTTTCACCGAAACGACAAATTTAGTATCGAGGCACGAATAAGTAAGATCGCCACATTTGGCCAAGCGAACAGTTCCACAGATGTTCCAACAGGATTCATTGTTTATGAAAAAATTTACAGAATAAAGTGATTGCAGGCAACAGAGACTGTAGGCTTGGAAGATACCTGAACTCTACAAGATCCAGAAATAGCCCCTTCAATTGGCTGCCCTGCTCTTGCGATTAAACGCCTTTAAACTCCTTCTTTCAGTCCAACAGACGACAAACTTTAGACGATTTGGCGGTGAACAATTAATAAAAGATTGCTGAAATATCTGCAAAATTTTGGGAAAACACATAAAAATTCGGGTTCACCACTTATTTAAGTGGTCCCGTAAATAAAAGGCGTGTTTCTCGAACCCAGTACTAACTTCAGACATTTAAATCTGTCAAATCTATTGTCAGATGGAAACTGTCAGTGTCGTTTTTGTTCAACACTTTTAGAAATGTGGTCCCAAAATTATACGTAGTTCTCTGCGCCCAAATTATGGAGCACTTGCACATTGTTACACCCGACATAATCTACCATCTGAGACCGCTATTCGCCGTATTACTGACCGTTTTCGCACAACTTTTGTTTTTCTAGGATGCAGTGACACTGAGACGTATTGGTAGTGTACGTACCGAAGAGAATACATATTGCATTCATTCCAGAGAGTGTTGAAGAAGATCCAATTTTATGTTTTCGACGTCGTTCACAATAGCCTAGTCTTTGTCCGACCATTTTACAGAAAATTTTACGTGAATAGCTTGGTTTGAAGGTTTACAGGATCCAGCTCGTGCACGAATTGAAACCGAGTTACCATCGTTTGCTCCGAAATTTCGGTAAATGGGCTCAAAATCAACTGGCATTGGATTTGCTGTTTTATCGAGAAATTATGGTCAGTGATGACGCTCATTTTTGGCTCAATGCATATGTCAATAAGAAAAATTGTTGCATTTGGAGCGGAGATAATCCTCATAAGTAAATCGAAACGCTATGATATCCTGAAAAATGCACCAGGATTGTGGCCTGGTGAAGCCGTCGGATCATATTTATTTTTTTTAAACTGAAGTTAGTAAGCTGAATGTGGAAGAGATGTGCTTCCACCAAGATGGTGTTAGGTGCCATACAGGAAATGGAAGAATTAGTTAATTGAAGAAGACATTCGATGGATGCATAATTTCTCGTAGTGGACCTGAAAATTGGGCTCGAAAATCGTGTGATTTGACAGGTCTTGATTATTTGTACGTAAAGCGCTAGTCTGCGTTAATGAACAAACAACAATCGCTGGATTAAAGCCAACAATATTCGTGTTATTTAGGACATATGGCCACAAATGCTTGAAAGAGTGTTTGGAAACTTTCTCCCTCGGATGAAATTCACCAGATCCAGCCGTGGTGGATATATACTCGAAGATGTGTTTAAATATTGAATGCAGAATGTATTCTCCCGATTGAATACAATTAAATGGCTATTTGATAAAATTTTATATGTCCTGGTCGAGAGTAAATGGAGAACTAGCTTTTAGAAACACCATTTACATATTTCAATCTCAAGAAAGCATTTCATTGATACGTTCAACACATAAATTTATATTTAAAGACACATCTTCGGAAAACCTCTGTGCTATTTCATTTGTACTATTTAAAATTGTTACTGCAGATTTTATAATATATTTTCAAAATTAATTTAATTACAAAAAAACCCTAATTTCAATGGAGTCGAAACTACAATACAACAATTAGATTTGTAGTATTTTTCACTCTACAAAGTTAATTATAAATCCAATTTTGCTTTTGACTTCAAAATAAAAAGTATTCCTTTTGATCGTTAATCCTTAAGGGTATCCAAATAGGGAAAGTAATCCATTAAATATCCGTAGATTCCACGATTTGCTTTATTTCCAAACCGAATTTGAGTTTCCTCCGTTTACTTATTTTTTGTGGTTTCTACTTTTTTTTTTACGAAAACGACCAGTCGCGCCCGAAGTCGTTTTAAAAATGAGCTCCTCAGCCGGCGAATGACATATTTAAATGAGTATGGAAATGAGTTTTCCAATATTCCAGGAAAATTTTAAAATTTGAATATGCGCACTCTGTTTGGAGGAGAGAATGCTTTTACCTTGACTAAGGATTGGTCTAACGTTTCCATCCAAGCTGCTTACTTTATTTTAGACCAGAAGTGTGGATGCGGATTTATGGATAAAAAAGGGATGCAGTTAAAAAAAAAACTGAAAGGGGTTATCACAACCCTTGCCATTTGGTAAGGGTTGGCCATCGTTTTTTACCCCTTTTTTAACTCACCCTTAAATAATTTTTATTTTCGTTAAAAAAAAAAATGGTTTAGTGTGAGTAAGTTTTAGTACTCAAGTCACAACTGTCAAGCCTTATTTTAACATCTCAAAAGACTCTACATCTGCGCATGCTCGGATTCGAATTTTATAAAACTGAAAATGTCACAATAGTTACTTGACATCTACACATCGACTTCGATGGCGATAAATTAACAATTCCGACTAAATTCACAAAAACAACATTCGATTCGATGCTCAGTTAATTTATTGCACCTTCTCGGCTTGTCGGCTGGTATCCACTTTACCTTAGCTCCACAAGGGCATTTGCGTTTTTCATTTAAAAAAAAAAATTGTCAAATTAAATTCACGAATCAGCATCGCAAAATAATTATTTAGGTACTATCGCCATCTGTCCGCTGTCGAAATGGAAAACAAAAAAAAATATAAAAAAAAGTATCTGAATGTTGTGCGCTTATAATGAGCTGCAGCCACCAAGAATACATCTCACTAAATTATTCGGGGTGCGGTGTACGCGGTTGTAATTACAAAAATATATAAATGCATGCAAAAAACTTAAATAAAAAAAAAAAAAAAAAAAAAAAAAACTGACTTCTCTCATCAAATATGGTAAATAAATGCGAGATGTCAATCAAGTAGCTACCAGAGGAGCTCTGACGGTGTGTGTGGTGTCCTCATTACTCATTCATAGCGATTCGTCTGTCTTCATGTCGACTGTCGCACTGAATAGCTTAGAGGTTAACTTGAGAGTTGTTGCTAATATTGTCGCTACCTTCTATTATTGCCGTTTACATCTCAAAAGTATCTACCATCGATGTAATATAATTACGAATGAAAAAAAAATTAATTAGAAATAAAAATAAAACTTATACGAGAAAATTTTGCGTTGGTGAATGGATGTCAATGAATTAAACGATGGGGGGAAGGTGGGGTTGCTAATAATATCATAGAAGTTGAGTTCCTAAATTGTTTCATATGATAGATCCTGTAAATATCTCTTTTGGTAAACACTAGTTTATAGCTTTATCTTATTGAGAGTAGACGGACTATCTATCTATGGAGGTAGGGTGCTGTAGAAGTAAGGTAGGCACTGAGAGATTCCAACCTGACGATATCCAGTGTTACAACTATCTTCTACACAGCAATTGTGCTTATAATACCTCCACGTGGTACCCGCCAGGTACTGGTCAATTTCCATTCGGACTGGACCTGTTAAACTTATAAGTGCGAGTGCTGACCAGCAGACAAAATTAGCTGCGCTATAAAAGGGACAGTGGATGAGAAAAAAAATATGAAAAACTGCAAAATATGAATCTACTACGGCGATTGTTATCTACGCCAAAATCAGAGCCGATTTGTTGTTGGAAGCAGACTTAGGCAATAAGTCATGAGTTTCGGGCATGTGAACGAACGCCACCTAACAATCCGCATAAAGGCTATATTTGCCAACATAAGCCTGATATGCGCGCTCGCCCCCATAGAGGAGAAAGATCAAGACACCAAGGATGCCTTCTAGGGCTTACGAGTAATGCCCTAAATATGACATTAAAATTATCCTTGGTGATTTTAATGCAAAGCAAGAGAGAGAGGGCATCTTTACGGATGTCCGAACGTTCCGAGGAGCCAACATCTACCATTACCTTATTGTAACCAAGGTGCGGTTGCGGATATCTCGAATAGAGCAAAGACAAGCGAGTACTGTGAGAAGTTTCGAATTGAGACGGTTACAATCACACGAAATCGCCAAATCCTTTTCCTATCGACTCTCTCAATCTCTCTTAATCACCATTAAGCATCGAAATTCAATGACAACACTGCTGGGTTGATGATGAATGCCGGCAAGCACATGCAGCTAGGCAAGATGCATACAGAGCGGCGCTCCATAGGAGGACCAGAGCTGTTCACGAGCTCTATGAGCAGTAGAGGAGAGACCAACACCGGCTTCTGGGAAGAAAAAAGAAAGAGCATGAGAACCGCGCGGTCTTGGAAATTGAGAGACGCTACTCTAGGAATGAGATTCGGATTTGGAAAGGTCATTTCTGTTGACTGTATTACGGCGATGTCGAAACAAATACGGCAGAATGAATCTTTCAAAATGGACGATGAAGTCCAACAAATTCGTCCACCCGACCTGGATGAAGTGAAGATAGCAATATCTAAGCTGGAGTCCAACAAAGCGGCAGTCGATGTCTTGGTAAGGAGCATACACCAACTCATCTTTAAAATATGGTCGGACGAAAGAATGCCCGATGAATGGAACTTCCGCATTGTTTGTCCTAACCTCTGAACAAATCTTGGAAAAAGGCTATAAGCTCTAGATCGATACACACCAGCTATTTATCGATTCCATGGTCGCATATGACAGCATCTATGGAGACGAGCAATGTCTAGTTTGGCATTACTGCTAAACTCGTCCGTCTGGATTACGGTGGAACGCACGTCACTTCGTCAAGCTTGGTAAAGACCTCACCGAGACCTTTGATGTTAAAAAAGGATTAAGACAAGGCTATGCGCTGTAATGCGATTTCTTTAGCATCATTCTCGAAAGAAAAGTGCAAAACTCACCTGTAAACACAAGAGGCACGATCTTTCAAATGTCCGTCCAATTACTCGCATACGCTGGTGATATTGACATAATCAGAAGAAAACAGTATAGTGTCAGCGGTGCTTTCGCGAGTATTGAGATGGAGTCGGCAAAAATGGGTTTAGCGGTCAATGACGGAAAGACCAAGTATATGCTGTCAAGCTGAAAGCACACTTAACACCGACATCTCGGACAGAACGTCACCTTTGACAGACATAATTTTGAGGTAGTTAAGGGCTTTGTCTACCTAGGCTCCGCTATGAATTCGGACAACGTCACCAACGATAAGATCAAACGAAGAATAACTCTTGGCAATCCCTGCTTCTTAAAGCTAACAACGCAATTGCCTCTCTCTCGAACAACAGAGCAGTCGAGGAAGCGCAGTAGAGGAAGACCGAGACTCAGGTGGCGTATGCAAGTGAAAGTGGTCAAAAAATCAATTTATGAATGATTTCAATGATTTCAATAATCACCGTAAGCTACGACTTTTTCGCACGTTTCTTGCAATTGTTGGATTTTACGCATATACTATATACGAGTATATCACTTCTCGTCTTTTGAGGCCAACCATTCATCAATGCAATTTTTTTACTTCTTCGTAAGAATAAGAGTGCTGTTGCGAAAATCTGTGCTGCATCGATCGAAACAAGTAGTAACAAGGGACTAAATCAAAATTTCCCAATCACTGTTTGTCTAATAGTTTTCAACTTGGTTTGGAACTTATGGACAGGCATTGTCATGATGGAAAATCACTGATACATGTCTTCGGGCATATTCTGGTTGTTTTGATTATATTTTTGAATCAATTCTATCAGTTCTTGATCCCCAGTAGTCGTTTCATTAGGTTTTAGCAGTTCACAGTACACAGCAGTGCTAGGTTTATTGTTGGCCTTGGTTTATCCATGATTATATCGCAAAATTTTAACCAAAATTTGATTCAAAAACCGTTTCTTTTATGTCGATCAGGCGAATTTCTTTAACACGTTTTCGCCTCTCGATGTTTCTTTCCTTCAATTCGTTGTTTTTGGGTCTTTTACAGGACATTTGGAATCAGTTGTATAATTGACTATAAATTCTTGTCCGAGCTGTTTTTGTATTTAAGTTTAGTTTTCATCTAATAATGCTTTTAATGCTGCATCTTCGAATCATTTCTCTAGTCTTCCATGGTCCAAAATCCAAAACTCTCACTTTCGAAACGAACAAGTCATTTGAGTTGGAGCTTCCATTTATCATCAGTGGCCTTCAGCAATGGTCTTCTTTCAAGAAAATATGTAATAAAACTGCCCATATCCTTGTTTGGCACAAAATTCGATATTTTCAGGGCAACAAAAAATATGATGTTTGAACAACCACAACTTATGACATACTGGAATTTTTTTGACATACATTGAGCCTCCAAATTGTTGTTTCAATCACATCCATACGTCAAACCAAACTGTCATCCGGCACTATAAATGTTGAGTTAAAAGTTTGCCGTTTTTCAATATGGATCGCCAAACAATCGCAGAATACGATTGAAAATTTTGAAAAACCTGCTACAAAAACAGTGATTCTGTAATAGATGCGTTTCGCGCATTGCGAGCAGATTATGGTCGTCAGAATCGTCCATCTGAGAGTACTATGGGAAAAACTGTAAAAAAAAAATTTGAAAAGACAGGATTTATTACAAATGTCTTAAGGCCTATCCATCATCGAAATACATGCTCTACAGAAAATAAGGCTGTGTTCAATAAAATCCAAATCTATCGACTTCACGCCGAGCCGACATAGCAAGCTGGCTGGTCACGGAATGCGTTGAAGATACGCCGATTGAGTGTTTGAACATCAGCGATTGGATGCGAAATTTTCACAAAACATTTTCTTCATAGATGAGGCTCATTTTTCCTTCGTTGGATAGGTTAACAAACAAAATTGTCGCATATGGGGAAGTTAAAATCTACATGTTACTGTCGAATGACCATTGACAAGAATATCACTGTGCAATTTGGTCCTGTCGTGTCATTGTTCCATACTTCTTCGAAAATGAGGAAGGTGTCCCCGTCACTATCACCGTCAATTTGAATCGCTATAGCCAAATGTTAACCGAGTTTGTTGGTCTCAAATCGAAGATATGGACACGAAAAAAACACCGTACCACATTTCACACAACAAGACCCGTTTTGGGTTTTTCCTGGGCGAGTTATTTTACATTTTAGTGATATGAAGTGGCCACCATGATCTTTTATTTCTTTTGTGGGGCTTTGCACAGTACGTCTTTGTATACACAATGCGCAAACTCTTAACACTTTGAAAACAAATATTCGTCAAGTTAAAGCCGAGTTATTGCCCGATATGTGTCGAAAATTACCTAGTCAAAATCAAGTCCTGCAATGAACTCCCGTGGAGGAATTTTGTGCAACGTAATATTCCATTCAAAATGGCAAGATCTAGAAAATATATTGAGTTAAAAATTTGAACGAAATCTTAATCATAAATGTGTTTTATTTAAATTTACTTTTGGAAGCACAAAATGGATGACCCTGCACCATATTTGTTATCATTGACACAAACCATATACGAGTATGTAGTACAGAAGTTAAGACATCTCTTATTCAAATCGACATTTCAGTTAAATTTCTAATCCTGCATGTCGTAAATCGTTAAAAAATCAGTAGTTGAAATCGAAGTACGGCAGGGTTAGATTAAAAGCATTTTAATCTCTTTTTTGCAGCGATGTTTCTCATATGTCCTTTTGAAAAAGAATAGGACGCGAAAGGGGTTTTGTAAATTATCGTCTTGTTCTTTGGAAAAGTAATTGCCATCGGATTGCAGTGAAGTAACATAGGTGGAGATTATAATTAATGTTTCCTCAGAGATCAAATTTGCCGGCAGTGTCCCGGAAGGATTGCAAATTACTCCCTCTATGTCAACACCATAAAGATGAAATATTTGGGGTGACAGTCTATTAACTTGAAGCTCCTTCCTCGTTCTATTTAGCGACAACATCAATTTGTGTGCCTACATTTCGTGTATTCTTTCTTGTACTTGAGCGGTTTGTAACCCTAAGTGGCCCTAAATACTTCTTTGTTAACTTTGGCCTTAAAAACACATCTAGAGGTCCTAAGGTCTGCAAAGTTATTTTTATGTATTAAATAATGTTGGAAACATGGAAATCTGGAAATCATAAGCTTAATCCATAAGCAATTATCAAAAGATCGTAAATCGTTAATAGTGTCTTTATATTTGCAGGTGATGACTTGTGCATTTATGAGACTTGTGGCGAAGAAGGTGCGCTTACCGATTTCCAACGATATAGACTCAAATACATACGAAGAAATACTGCAAGGATATCAAACATTTAACGGCTACATTCTTGACCACTCCACATTTTCTATGTAACCAACGTCAAGTGCTGAAGAATAGTGGCATTGATGCCCAGAAGTGATTCGAAATGTCGCAACTGATGGTTTCGGCTTAGCCTGACTACCTACACGAGCCCATGGTTAAATGAAGAATGCGGAAACAACTCGTCTACAAAGCAGCCCTACATGGAAGAACGAGAGCTGCCCGTGAGATCTACGAGCAAAAGCGAAGGAATAACATCAGCCTCTCCGCAGACAAAAAAAATTGTCATGAGAAGCGTGCGATCAAGGAAATTAACAGGTGTTACTCGAGGAACAGCGTTCGGATGTTTTACTTAAAGGTAAAAATAACGATGGAACAAAGGCTTTTAGAAATAAACAAGGAAACATATGTAGTTGAAGCGTCATAGAATTTACAAAGGATAAGGAAAAACCACTGCTGTAGACTTTTAAACGGCGAGTTTACCCAAATGGACGATTCACGCTGCATGGTAAAAGAGATATGCCCAGCTCTTTAAGGCAGCAGGTGATGACCTTGTATAAAACATGCACCGATTTATTTTAAAGATAATGTGGTCAGAAAGCATGCCAATGGAAAGGCCCATTAGCAACATTTGACCAATTCACAAGAAAGAAGACCATCTTAACTGAGCTAAATATAATCGCGAATAAAATTTTACTGGCCTTTATGTGAATGCCTGAAGCCATTTAGCAACGATCTGATGAATGTCTATCTGTGGTGGGTCTGGAATCCACTCGTCAGATGGCGTAGAATGACGATGAAAAACACGCGCACGTAAAGTTTGACCTCTGTCATGCCCGCAACTGGTTTTCAATTTTCAGCGATTTTTTACTTAACGACTTGACCATTCTGTCGAAAGGGTTTTGCCTTCAAAAATAAGTTACTCTCTTTCTCTACTTATGACATGGAATTGGAGGGTAGATGTTTCGCGGCAAGCTGACCAAACAAAATTCGTTTTAAATGGATTCTACAATATATTGTGCTGAAATTATCCCTTTCTTAATCAAGCCACAAAGATGTGTATTCTGTTATGATCCTATCCGCTTTTGCATCTTCCAGAAATTCTTCTGAATAAAAACTGACATTTTTTTTCAAATGGCTAGCATAAAATTATCTCGGCAAAATAAAGCCATTATCTGTTCCACCAATCACTGCCAATTAGAATCAGTTACTCTGGTTTTGCATGCTGCTAAACACATGTTTTAGACAATATTCTCTGCCTTTTATCACCTCATAAACACCAAATTATCAACTTCCTAAAGGTAACAAAAACAAACTTCTCTCGTTCAACGACCAACAACCATCAACGAACAACCAACAAACTTACTATCAACAACGCCGTGTTTAAAACGTACGCCTGTCGGAAATGCAATTCTGAGTTGAACATTCATTTAATGACCACGCCTTTTAGCGCTGTACAAAAAAACTAAACGCTACCTCATTTGAATTTAATGTCAGACTCAAACGTGCACTTAGCGGTGAAGTGCATATTAACCTCTGCAAAGATTATAAATTCACCTCCTGGGGCTAGCAAATAACTGGCATTAGAAACCAGCGCCAAAACCGCAGTCAAAGTCGAACTATCTAAGATGCCTGATTCTGAACTTCTCGTGTGTAATGCCTCCAGCTATTTTAAGTATAAAAATCGTTGACTTGGCTTAGTTTAGACAGCTTGAAAATGAATGGTTTCATTCGAAGACTCTGTTTATCTAACCAGCACTAAGCAGCTAATTAGATATCCTCGTTAATGGAAACCTCTTCGACCATGACAATCGGATGATAACAGCTCTTGTTCCAGGAGATGTCACGCTCCTGTCATCACCCTAGGGGGAGAGTGCAATATAATTTATACATTTGAAGGTTCTTGACATTTATACGAGTAATATGGACGGCAACGACTGCAAACAGGTGAAACAGTGAAACTGAACTGTCACTCGGTCAGTGGTTATTTGCATAACGTTTTGGTGTGCAAATATTTGTGACACTCATGGTCGCTTAAAATTGGCCTGCCTGTGTGGAATGTAAGAAAAATTATCTGAGACCGGTCGAAGAATAACGATGCTCACCGACTGACGTTCGTCTTATACTCGTAATTGCAGTTTGCATTTTGTGTCAATCAATTTGGAAGTAATTACTGTGGCACTGTTAAAGAATTTACGTGCAGCTCAAATATGCAAATTGTGCAATCGACAAATGGATGTCGTTATGAAACGACTGATCTTGGTTAAACCCAACAAAACGAACTTACATCTTGATGATGTGGTATAGGTAAGTGTTGTCCCAAAACGATGTGGTTCGTATGAGAGACTATCAAATTATTTAAGTAAATTGTGATTTGAAGTTAAGCTTATGGATTACACATCGCATTAAACATCTACAGCAACCTACTGGCGATTCTATTGAAGAACTTGTGGTGTTAAAAGATGTCAGTATAAAGTTATATCGCAACAACAATTACCTTACCTTACCTTACCTTACCTTACCCCAAGGTCTCCTGACTATAAATGCCGTTAAACTCTCTTTATTCGACGGTTGGGTGCTGTAGAAATAGGGTGCCGCTGAGACGTTTCCCATTGTTGCAACTGCTTCTGCACATCAATTGTGCTAATTTTACCTCCAAGTAGTAATCATCGAGTGCTGATCGATGTTCATTCGGACTCGAGTTGCCAAATTTATAAGGGCGATTTCTGACCAGCGGACTAAAAAAGCAGTAATATAAGCGGGACAGCAGATCTCTAGACTAAGTCAGGGTTTCGGAAAAGAAATGGTTGCGGATGAGCTCTCAATGGACCCACGACAGTGCTCACATCCCCTATCGGGTTACTAGCTTCGGTCTAATCGACACCTTGTCATAATGGTACCATTACTGAACTGGCCCTTCATGTAAGGGGTTGTGCTGCTGGGGTCATTGCCCGGCCATGGAAAAAAGGCGAAGATTACGAAGCAGAATTTAAGCTCGTATACCGACGGAATTACTGTTGAAAACCAATGCAAATAATTTTTAGCACAACGAACTGCGGATATGCACGTGGAATGCTAGGTCCTTCAATAGGCCACGTACATCCGAACAAGTAGCGGATACCCTGGGCTGCTGCAAAGCAGATATTACCGATATTCAGGAAATGCGATTGCCGGCAAAAAGGAGGATGAGAACTCGTAGACGTTACTACGGCGATTTTTATCAACAATAAAACCAGCGCCTATTTGGATGTAGATTTGTTGTTGAAGGCAGACTTAGGCAAAAAGTCTTGAGTTTCCGGCAAGTGAACGACAGCCTTGTAGTAATCTTTGGTAGCACTGTCGGAAGATATAGCCTGCACGACACCACCTCCGATAACGGATTTAGACTAATCGACTTTGCGTCGGGGCAAAACATTGTTGTAGCTAGCACGCGGTTCCCGCATCTAGATATTCACAAGGGGATTTGGAGAAGTCATGATCAATCAACCGTCAACTAGTTGACCACATTGCGATCGTCGCAAGATACCCTTCCAATGTTATGAATATCCGAACCAACATCGACTCGGACCATTACCTTGTTGTACTCGTAACTAAGGTACGGTTGCGGACATCCCAAAGAGAGAAGCTAATACTGTAAAAATTTCGCCGTCGGAAGGCTACAATTCCAGGAGATCGCCAAATCTTTTTCCGATCGAGTCTCTCACAATCTCTTAAGAGGTCCACTCCCGGCAGCATCAAGCATCGAAAACCAGTGGCAACACTACCAAAAAGCCATCAGTGATGCAGCTACCGATGTGCTGGGTTTTATAAGACCACCACAACGAAACCCCTGGGTTGATGACGAATGCCGGTAAGCACATGCAGCTTAGTAAAGTGCATACAAAGCGGAGCAGCATAGAAGTACTAGAGCTGCTCACGAGCTCTATGAGCAGGAAAGGAGAGACGAACACCGACTTCTCAGGAGGAAAAAGGAAGTGCATGAGAAAATTGAAAGATGCTACCCCAGGAATGAGGTTCGGAAGTTTTACCAAAAATTAAACAAAACATGTCACGGACACAAGCCCCAAACCGAAGGCTGTATAGACGAATAAGGGAACATCGTAGTAGAGTCGCAGTTGATGCTAGTTATGGACGATAGAGATCAAAATTTCCGTGCAACAAGGCTGCTGAAGCGAGCGGCCAGGCGATGGTTTTGTGTGGAGCATACAACTGATATTTCTAAAACAGCGGTAAATACATTGCTTGTTATGCGGCAAAGACCGAGGCTTGGCGTGTTTGCCAGTCCCTTTTATTGGTTCTATAATGCTAGCTCAGCATTTCTTGTGTCGGAAAATTTCATTGCGTTCGACGCGTGTGCATCGGACGAAGCAAGTTAAAAGTGCAGAGAATGCAAAAGATAGGATTGTGGGAAAATAGAAAAAAAATGACTCAACTTGAAATTGTGTTGGAATTCGGGTATCGCCTGGTATGCGTAACCGGGAATCTTTTGCGACACAAAATTTCCACTTAAATTGAAGGGGAAACTCTACACCACAGTTGTAAGACCAGCTCTTATGTACGGTTCACAGTGCTGGACAATGTACGAAGCGTTTAAAAACAAAATGACGGCAGCGGAAATGAAAATGTTAAGGATGTCTAGTAGAGTCACTAAACGCGATTGCATTAGATCTAAGCGTATAAGAGGAAGTCTACATATAAAGAATTCGGTAACCGAACAGCTTGAGGCGAATAGAATAAGCTGGTATTGCCACGTTCAAGGAAGATATGCGGAAAATCTGGTCAAAAAGGCACTATCAACTACGGTCACTTCAACTGTAAGAAAACGAGGTCGGAAAAAGAATTCCTAGATTTCTCAGATGGCAAATGCGCAAGAACGCCTGGGGCTAACTACCGAAGCGATTCAGGACCGAGCATTATGTAGACGCGTTCTGCAGTCTGCGACATAGGCCAACCTCATAAGCGGAGCAGCAGCGATGCAGTAAAAATGGGAAACTCGTTACGCATAAGTTCGTATAACGAGGAAAGGGTTAATAAAAAGATAAGAAGAAGAAGAGTAACCGGATACGTAACTTACACAAGATCGCCTGTAAAATGTGGTTATACGAAAATAAGCCCTGGAAATGGAACCTCTGCATTGTGTGTTCGGTCTTCAAGTAAGGAAATTCACTGAACTGTGCCAACTACAGAGGTCATCGCCTACAAGATATTCGCTGCTGTATTGTGGGAATGCCTGAAGTCGTTTGTCAACAACCTAACTGATCCACATTAGTGTGGCTTTAGGCCAGGAAAGTCGACCATCGACCATATATTCACACCACTGCAGATCCTAGAATAAACCCATGTGAAACTCGTCGTATCAAAAATTGATGAGGATGGTCTTGGCTTCTTTGAGGGGAATATTCTACGGTAATATTTGGTTCCGTCCGCAATGACGGAGAAGACAGGAAGATATAGAGCGATAGATAATTCAAAGTCTAATTGAGTGAAGCACATTTATCAATAAAATCAGTAACGCTTTCCATTATAATTTGTCTACTAAATTTTTATGGAAAAAACTATTTGAATTCTTCCAAGATCCTGCTGCTAAATCAAATCAACCTTTTCACTACCCACGTCTGGATATCTATATGGTCGATTGCCTCACATCTGCCTGGCAATGGACCTTTCTTTAAATAGGCCGCTCGGTTATGTTAAATCACGAAGCTGTATTGCTATAAAAACCGACTGGATCACTATCTCCATCTCGAAATAAGGTATATGCCTGCCCAGTACATGATCGATTACAATTCTTCCTTCATAAGGAAAGGGAGCAATTCTCTCTCTTCGGATATGATGTTATTTTTCATATTTTCGTCATTGAACTCGTAGTCTGTGTATTCGGAACGTCGTAACCTATCGGATGATAGATAACATTTTGTAGGTAAAAATTGTAAGATACACTGCAGAGTTAAAATTCGATGCCCTTCGAGAGAAGAAAATCTCCCCAACGGTTCGGGAAGGGCAAAGATGGGCTTAAAAATGTTCACGAATCCCTGGTTCGAGGACTTAAGTAAGACAGATTCTCAGCGGCACTCGTCAATAAAAGCTAGTGAATGCTAGTTGTGCATCTTTTGACAGTTGCCTACCGAAGTTTCAGTCATTTTGGATGCGCAGTTTTTAGTTGACAGTCGTTTGAGTGAGTCGATGTGAGTGTTTTTTGTGAAAATGTTAAAAATTGAGTATCTGTTATTAAATTCTTGTTTTTGAAAGGCAATACGTCTACGCAAATCAAAAATGAGTTGGACTCTGTGTATGGGGACACTGCACCATCATTTACCACAGTGAAATTATGGGCAGCTGAATTTAAACGTCGCCGTAAGAGCTTGGGAGATGATGAACGTTCGGGACGTCCAAAAACTGCAACCACTGACGATAACATTGCTATAGTCCACCAAATGGTGTTAGACGACCGTCGAATTAAAGTGAGAGAGATAGTAGAGGTTATGAAAATGTCCAAAGAACGTGTTTGTTACATATTAAATCAAGATTTAGGCATGAGAAAGCTGTCTGCGCAGCATTTGCTTACGTTAGACCAAAAAGGAGTTCGAAAGAACATTTCCAACGCTCTGCTGGCGCAGTTTAGGCGCAATAAATCCGAGTTTATACGAGTTTATACGCCCGAAACAAAAATTCAGTCAAAACAGTGGACTGCAAAGGGCGAGACGGCTCCAAAAAAAGCAAAAACTTGTATATAAAACGATCGCAGTTGCTCATTCTGCAGAACTAGAATCTGTGTTACCGGAATCGAGAAGGGTGGTTTTCACGTGAAGTATGCTTTATGACCTTGAGTTTTAATAGGCTCGTAAGGGCAGACATTACTATCGTCAAACTCTGCCAAAATCTCGAGGCGTCATTAGTGTACGATGCTTGTATTCAAACAAGATTCTTTGAGGGCAAAATGAGCCCAAGAAAGTTTTACTAAATCTGAGCTAACTAATAAAATAATATAAAACTAAAGAGCCACTCTTGTGTCAAGTGGAAAGCAGAGAACCTTCACCTTATGGTTTAGTTATATGAAAAAGCCGTTTATTCCCGATATTCTAAGATGTGACCCTTCAATCAATTTTCAATTAAATGGTCAACATATTACTCGCATACTACTCCACAAGGTAGCCCGAAGTTAAGTCAGTACAATTTATTTCAAATACCCATCAACCAAATACGAGTACTACAGAACAACTAAGCTCCTGCATTCAGTGACTTATGGAATGTCATCCGACCCTTTGCAGTTGGCGCCAAAAGTGTGATTTATAGTAACCATTGTACTTCCTTTCAATTGCAACAATCGAGAATACCTGAGACCTTCTAGTATATCCCTATCCCATAGAAGTCAAATACGAATACCTATCGCATTATCACTACTTCATAGCCATGTTTATTCATTTTGCTTTTTTGCCATCATCACCATCATCATCTCACATGTCCCTATTTCTCTTTGTGTCTCTGATGTCTTCCAGATGCGGCGAACATGGATGTGGCAGTCACCGACGATGTCATCATCATCGTTTATTATCGCATTCAAAGTTGGAATTCCCACTAGTTCCGTGTTGCACCGCCGCCATCATCATTGCCATAAGTAGAGATCATCTGACTAGCGAGTTGCTGTTGCTGAAGACAATTCTCGGGCATAAATTCACGCTCCATCAGGAGCGTTTGGATGAAAAATAAAAAAAAATAAAAACAGGGGGAAAAAAACAAACAAACATCCATCTATCCCGGACTGCGTCCTCGTTCAGCGTCCGTCCCCATTCAGCATGCCCACTATTTCCCCAGCCAGAATCTCATCTCCATCTCCATCCAGCATCCAGCATCCTCATCCAGAAGCCATCATTATGTATTTATTAAATATTTAACATAATTCCGTAATCTGAATGCAGAGGCATCTCGTTGCCACAGCAGCAGCAGCAGCAGCGGCTGCAGAGTAGCGCGCCAGATACTCTCATACTCTCATACTGGGATCTCAAGATCGATGGCAAAAAAAACATTCGAATCAAATGGAATTGCATTGCATTGCTGCTACTGTTCTTCTATCCTCTTGTCCATCTGCCTCTCCTCTGTCAGCTAGACTGCAACACCGAACAACAGGAAATGTTGACTGTGCTACAGACCAGTTCCCCTTACAACATTTTCTCGTGTCGCGCTGTTGTAGAATTTTGCATTTTTCCATATGCATTTTAAGTTCTTCTCTGCGCATCTTCGATTTCCATTTGATAAATGTTTTTATTAATTTATTGATCGTGAGCGATGGCGGCCTGCAACGACCGACTTAAGAGACGGCAACTTAGACGTCTGAAACAAAAAAAAAAAAAATACTCGCAATGACGACCAGGCAATGACGAAGACGTATTCGTATTTCAGCACCACTTGTGATCTTGCAGCCTCCCTGGGGAATTACATGCGGAGAGCTGGAGATATATTAGATTTTTATGGAAATCCTTAGTCGTTTGCAGATACTTTTAAAGAGTCTGCTATTATGGAGCAAAAACATTTTTGCTAATTCATTATATTATTTCTATCGTGGCGTAATGACCTGTTTAAGTTGCATGAATTGATTGGTAGATACAGAGATTGTACTGCTGCGAGTAGATCATCAATATTGTACTGATGAATGTTTATGCAACTTAAATGACAAGTTTTTGTCAGGAAAAGACTTTGCAAACGGTTGACTTTGTTGGCTGTTTATAAGAGGCAAAGACTCTCACAGTCTTATTATGAAGACTTAATGCGCTTAACAGATATGCTCGTATCAGCGACGACGCTAAGTCGGGGCCCTAGTTTAAGGCAAAGAAAAAAAATAATTGAAAGTTGTTGCTTGCCACCTCCAAAATAACATGCAGATTTTGATAAATTTCGGACTTTGATACTAGTGAAGTGGTTCAACCATAATAAGCCTTTGAGCTTGATGTGAGTTAACTCTGCCTAAAGCTGCAGATTCACCAGAGAAGGATTTAAGTTACTTAGTGCCAATGGTGTGGTAAGCAATACTATCGGTTTACAGTGACTTTACACAAGGGGACATGGCGGTCTACCGACCAAGAAATCTCCGATCTTCGTAAGGTATGTCTGCATTATTCTGGACATCCGAAAATTCTCTGCACCCAATTTTGGCTCGGATCATTAGCCAAGGTGCGACTGCGGAACGACTGTGATTAGATATAGCGTAGAAAAGCTGCAATCGCAAGAGATCGACAATGTCTTAGCTGAACGCGTATTCTTAAGTCTCTCAACAGTAGCAATGCACTAAGATACGCTGCAACTTAAAAGTCTTATCAGCAACATTAACTTTGATTTTACCTATATTGCTGAAACAACAAATATTTATCTTGCCCTATCAATTTTCTCCTGCGTTGCCCAATCGGTTCCATATTCCTTTCGAAATGACTGCATGTCAGCTCCTCTTTGGCGTAAAAAGGAGTTGCGCTCCCTCCGCAATAACAGAAACAAGGTGTGGCACAAATTCTAAGGAACTCCATCTGATTCCGACTACAGCAACTATCGATTTGTATACAATCGCTTTTCTGAACTTTGTGAGTCTCTTAACCTTGAGTACCTATAGCTCATGCAATTAAGCTTAGTCTCCGACCCCAAACGCTTTTACCACTTTGTTAATACCAAAAGAAAGTCAGACGGCTACCCATTTACTCTCAAATTTCTCAGTGAATCTTCTGCTGACCCAAGAGCCATTGCTAATTTCTTTGCCTGTTATTTTAACAAAACCTGTTGTAAGCAAACACCTGAACCCGATCCTAGTTACTTTAGCTTTATGAGAAACTGTCCAGAGACGTCATCCATTTCGCTAAATATAATCACATCTTTGGTTTGTAAAAGCATTACCAAAGCATTAAAGATGGTTTTTCATCCCTATTCATAAAAAAGGAAGCAAAGCCGACGTCGATAATTATAGGCCCATAGCAAAACTCTCTTCCATACCCAAACTGTTCGAAAGCATAATCTATCAACAATTGCTTCCGTACTGTAGGCCATCTATCTGCACAAACCAGCACGGTTTCATGAAAGGTAAATCAACCACCACTAACCTTACTGAGTTCGTATCTAGGACGCTTTGTGCTTTAGAAGACTGTGATGAAGTCGATTCAATTCCCACAGATTTCGGCAAGGCTTTCGCTAAAATTTCCCATCAACTTGTCATTTTCAAACTAAAAAGACTTGGGTTTTCCCCTTCCTTTGCGGCATGGATGAAATCCTATTTAGAAGACCGAGAATAAAGAGTCATATTCAGGTCTTCAATATCCGACCCCATTAAAGCAACATCTGGTGTCCCCCAAAGAAGTCACCTGGGACCAATCATCTTTATCCTAACGATTAACGACATAAATCACGTTTTAACGAATTCTGATCTTTCCACTTTCGATGACGATATGAGAATTTCCAAAGTCATATCAATGCCTTATGACCCTCATTGCTTGCAAGATGCGATAACCTATTCCCGCAAACCTCTTCCTCCGCCTCGAAGAAACTACTTTATCTGCGATGAGCCGGTATTCCCTCCACTACCAAATTAAGGGATCTAGGAATAATATGTGACACAGAATTGAATTTCGACTCACATATTGACAGCATATAAATAAAGCTAACTCTGCACTTGGCTTTATCAAACGCTGGTCAAAAGAATTTTCCAACCCCTACGTAACAAGGTCTCTGTGCATTGCTTTTGTAAGGCCTCTTCTGGAATATTGCAGCCAAAGAATCGAAGCAGTCCAACGCAGGTTTATCCGATTTGCACTTCATGGTCTACCTTGGGCCCATCCATACGGATTACCTAATTGGTATGGATACCCTAAAAAAACGTCGTGAAGTCGCTGATGTACTATTTATATACCAGTTATTGACTGGAAACATCGACTGTTTATTCACTCCCAATTCCCTCACCGCACCAATTACGATCACTTCGAACCATTATCAAGAATGTTGCGTATAACAAACAGCTACGCCGAAGTCTTCGACCTAAATAGCAGCAAACATGAAATCAAAAAAGCCCTGCTCAACTTATCACGCCCATAACATCTCCCCCGACTAATATTTTCCCTCGCCCCATTAGGTTAAGAATGTTTTTGTTAGTTTGTAAGCCTAGGTTTAAGTTTTTGCTTGGCAATAAGCTAAATAAAGTTGTCCGGGGTAGACCCGGGCCAATAATAATAACAACTGATATGTTAGGCGACGGCGATGGCGCGATAGTTAGCTCATTGGATTATCACGCAGAGAGTCTGGGTTCGATTCCTGCCTGGGTCACCAACAATTTTTCAAATCGCCATCGCCCTTTCGGCGGGCAATGGAAAACTCCCGAAAGTAAAATTGCCTACGAAAAAGCTTCTAAGGAGTGCGGTTCGGACTTGGCGACAAGCCGTAGGGCCCGCTCAGATGTAACAAAAATGACAACACGAGCAACACAAATGAGTATCAAGAAGCTACGCCATGGCCCATACCGGGCTGCCAGCGCCACAGTGATATGTTAGGCTTCGCCCGATCACCACCAAGAAATCTATAGTTTGATAAATAATGCCGGCACGCACATGCAGCTAAACGTCTAACCTACAATGCGAAGATACGAGGGCGGGTCAATAAGTCCGTGACTTTTGGATTAAAACACAGATTTTTTGATAAAAAAATAATTTTATTTTTCAACGTAGTCTCCCTTGAGCTCTATACACTTTGTCCAACGCTTCTCCAATTTTTTTATCCTTTCCAAAAAAAATGATTTGTCGAGGTCCTCAAAATAGGCCTTTGTTTGCGAGATGACTTCATCATTGGAGTCAAATCTTTTTCCACCAAGCCATTTCTTCAGGTTTGGGAACAAGAAGTAGTCGCTCGGTGCCAAATCTGGAGAATAGGGTGGATGAGGGAGCAATTCATAGCCCAATTCATGGATTTTTGCCATGGCAACTGCACATGTGTGCACCCTTGCATTGTCTTGGTGGAAAAGAACTTTTTTCTTGGCCAAATGAGGTCGTTTTTTTTTCAAATCGTCATTGAATCGGTCCAATAAGTTGGCATAATATTCCCCATTGATTGTTCTTCCCTTTTGAAGGTAGTCAATGTGGATTATCCCGCGTGCATCCCAAAAAACAGTCGCCATAACTTTATTGGCTGACAAAGCCACCTTGGCCTTCTTTGGCGCCGATTCACCCTTAGAAACCCACTGTTTTGACTGTTGTTTGTTCTCTGGTGTGTTGTGATGGATCCATGTTTCGTCCACGGTTACAAAACGGCGCAAAAACTCCTCCATATTGCGATTAAACAACGCCAAACCTTCCTGTGAAGTTGTTACACGATTGCGTTTGTGGTCGACTGTGAGCAAACGCGGCACCCATCTTGCGGAAAGCTTTCTCATGCCCAAGTGATCATTCAAAAGTGAAACCACTGAGCCATGCGAGATCCCTACGGCTTCCACAATCTCTCGCACTTTCAATCTTCGGTCGGCCAACACCATATCGTGAATTTTTTCGATTGTTTCGGGTGTAGAGACCTCAACTGGGCATCCAGGACGTTCGGCCACAACGAAATTCAGTAAACCACTTTTTTACCTTTGAAATCGATGGTGCAGAGTCCCCATAGTATTTATCAAGCTTAGCCTTGGTCTCGGTAATGGTTTTTTTCGCAAGAAATAATGCTTAATAAGCACACGAAATTCACTTTTTTCCATTTTCTCCTCAAATTAGTGAGTAGTCTGATAAAAATAGCTGTCAAACACAAACTAACTGACGCAGTAAGTTTAAATTTTGACAGGAGTCAACTGACAGATGCCTGTTGACAGGAGCAGTGTTGCTGTTTCAGTAAAGAGGTCAGAAATTCAAAAAGTCACGGACTTATTGACCCGCCCTCGTACAATGAAGGCCGAGCTCCACAATCAGCAGAGACGGCAAAAGCCTTGGCTTCTCTAGAAGAAGAAGGTGTTACTCCAGAAATGACATACGACAGTTTCACCAGCAGGAAAAAAGAACATCTTAAGGAAACACATCTTACACACTGTAAAGCGGCGAAGAAGCTCAAGATCCCTCCGTCAGGCGAACTGGATCCTTCGACCAAGAAGATGTTAGCGAGAACTTTCCTCCTCCCGCTCAAAATGCAAAAAAAAAAAACAATATCAAAGCTGAAATCCAACAAAGCAACTGGAGCTGCTGACCTAAGCTCACTGGAAATGACTTGATTCACAGCAGAAAAGTTGAAAAAAGAAAAAGGCCGCCTATGACAGCATATATTGATATGAGCTATATAGAACCATTCCTAGTGTTGGTATTCTTGCCAAACTCATCCGTCTGTACAGAATGAAGACTGAGATTGCTCCATCAAAGTTGGTTACAACTTAACCGAGACCTTTGATGTCATGTTACTTCTTAAGCGGTCAACAAGAAGAGACATAAAACATCACAAATCGGACAGAACGTCACAGTCAACAGCTATAATGTCGAGGTAATTAGGGACTTTGTCAATTTGGGTAAGACGCTCATTGAGAAGTAAGGCTCTATCTCTAAGGACACACTATAGTGTCGGCCTTGATCATCCTAGTCCTATTTTGTTGCGCTGGAGCATGGACTCAATCGAAAGCAGATGAAGAAGTTCGCAGTTGTTTCGAGAGAAAAATCCTCCGTAAAATATTTGGTCCCGTTTGCGTTGCCGGGTTTTGTAGGAGGAGTTGATCGGCGAACTAAACAGCGACATTGACCTAGACAGGAAACTGGCCATCATTCGCCTGAGATGTCTAGGACAAGTAAAGAACCTAACTAATCTAAACGTACTCGTAGACTGACTTAAAAAAAATTTTGAGGTAACTCAAAACTGAGTTGTATTATTCTGATGTCAAAAGTATGCATAACTCCTCTCGGCATCCCGAGCTATCCCATTTTAATGCAGATAAACTGTTTCAGGGGAACATGGAAATTACCAGAGAATGCACCCGGCTTCCTCATAAAATACTTCGGAAAAACACCTACTGACCATTACACTTGCAGCTTACGATTGCACTTTCTGGAGTGATCCATCGCTGTGCCTCCCTCTTACCTCTTTACAATGGCTTCATCCATGACGACCTAGAAGCTACAAAAAACATGATGTTGGTTCATACTCAAAGAAACGTACGCTTGACTCCAGAGTACTCGTAAACATGACTCTTTAACCGGTTTCTCATTTCGCAGGCCAAATTGTTTGGTGTCTCTATGCATTTTCGGGCGTCACGGGCATTGAGCCCTTATTCTGATGCGTCTTCCCTCTCTAAACCATTCCAAAGCATTCACTCGACATAAAGCGTCCGATGAATCTCGAATTTTTAGGCCTAACTCAAGGCGCTGTACTCTTCTGTGACAAAGCCACAGATCACTCGAAATATTTTTCTTTCAAAACGACTTAGCGGTTTTCTTTTTTAAAAAGTCCATGCTCTGCCTCATAAAGACAGAGTGCGAACAATACACCATTGGCTCTTCTCTTCAGACAATCTTTGCCTAGAAGTTATATACGAGTTTGTCTGATGTTCCGTTGTGACCGAGTCGCCCTTGTCGAGTGTCTTTCTCGATGACAGCATGTAGCATGTTACTTAGTTTTTACCTAGTGTACCGCCTGAATACTTGTACTATAAATGCCTTACAAAAATTTCGCTTTTTCCTCTTAGAAATGTGTATATCTTCGCATAGGCTAGCCGCTGTACCGACTTTTGGAATACCTTGTCTCTGGTGTTGGTTTGCGATGATGTTGAACAAATTTCAATACAGTAATCGTCCAATAGCAAGACTATTTTAGCATCGTTTAAAAACGCAGCATAAAGCTTTATCCATGGTAATCCTGGAGTGTTGGCTAAATTTAGCATTGGCTTCTGAATAAACGCCGCCGTATAATTGACAAATAGTTGGTGGATGTGGTAAAATTGTTTGATGTTTGACTTTTCAGGCCTCGAGGATCACTGATTATGATTTCATTAACGATTGTGAGGACCCTGATAGTTGCCACAAACTAGAGAGACTTTTTGCTTCAGGATTAGAGATACAACGCTGAGGGTTCATAGATCATTTAGTCCATACTATTTACAAAGCAATATCCTGCTGCTTTGTACAGCTTGCTAACTGGGCCGTCAGTAGTGAAATGCGTGTTAAACTCTTGTTTGAATACGGCCATACTCATTTCGTCGAATTCGGATAGAAGAAATTGTTTCGTATCATCGTGCAGGCCGTCATTGTTGTGTAACAGTTTGGAAAAGTGGTTCTTCTATATCCCCACTACTGATAGAAAAGTGGTAACACATGATTCCCTTGTTGTCCCTTAGTTTCTTATATAGAAAAATCTTTCCGTAGCATACTTGGTAATTATCACTCTGACAAGATGCAGAAGAGATACCTGAATATTTGATCCATATTATCGGTGGTTATTCTTCCCCTAGGTCTTTTGAATTGAACTAAACTACGAACGGAACCTATATCAACTAGCAGTCCAAGGAGTATACGACACGTTTCCATCGACGATTGTTTTGATATTTTCCAAAGCTTGTTAATATTTCAAATTTCTGCTTTCTGGCCTTCTCAATTTCAGGAAGCAGTTTTTCACATAAATCTTCTTAGCATCTACGAAAGCTTGATCCTTATGTTGGAGATTCAGTATTTCTCTACTTTTCGAACCCATGGAACGATGTCGTTCACTCGCTTGTAGTGAAGCCAATAAAATGTTTTTGTTGAGCTAACCTGGCTTTTGTGCTATGCAACTCCTTTAACCACAATGTGACATTGAATAGACTTGGGAGCTCTGCGCGCAAGAACTCACTTTTGAACTAAGTTTCAGGTTTACTGGCGCGTCCAATGATAAGCATTTTGCCTTTTTCCAGATCGTAGAGCATTTGCATTGATAATTGGGCCTTGAACGGGCAAAGGCAGAAGCATGTCTCCCATCGATCAGTATGTAGTCTAAAAATTTCACTCATTAACCCCACCAGATAGGTTGAAATCATAAATCTACAAATGACATGCCACCTGTTTCTGTTCTGACACAACACCAATCGAACAGATCTAGTGTAAATGTTTTCCATTAAGTTTGTTAATTTTGTGTGCAAGTGTCTGTAAGGTGCGCTGTTACAATTACAATTTTTACAATTTCTATACCCCGTCTCCATGACTTTATTCGCCATCTCATTAATCGTACTACAATACTTAGGCCGCCATTAAAATGTGCAATTAAACAAAATGCCATTTCGCGAAGCCGTATAAATATTCATTCGTCTACAACACTACAGATACTCGTACATGCGCATTGTCACAGATACAAAACGAAGTCAAGTACTCGCATTTGTTGTATCGTAGCAGCATCTAAACTGGCTCTGTACAAAGTCGCATACTAAATGGATAATTGCAAGTGACAATTAGGTGATTTTAATTATTCTCCAACGACCATGAGAAAATGTGAGAAAATTTCTGGCATTCTCCTTATGACAAGATCTAAGGAGCCCCAAACAACATCATCACGAATCCGACATCCTCCTGCCTGAATGGTGACGACAATGATGCTGGTGGAGATGGTGGTGCTGATGATGATGATGATGATAATGATGATGATGGTGGTGTTGAAGATGACGAAGCGAGATGGTGAGCCAGAAGCATCAGTCAATGGCATCAGCATCCATTGGATTGGGATACAGTGATGTCCCTCTGGCGAATGCTACTGGAGTCGAAGTTCCGACTACTGCGTTTACCCATCTGTATGTTCGTCATCGTTCGTCATTGGCATCTTTATAGTATTGCGCTATAGCAAATGGCCAAGTCAAGTCGAGTCAAGCCAATTTAGGCCAATGCTCGCCGCCCGGTATCTTGATGGAGCGTATCTATAATTATTAAAATTAAATTCGATTTCTGTGGAAGAGTGAAAGGATACCGCGCGGATATTTCCATTTAGCCAAGTCGGCCAAGTAATTATGCAGTCGTATAAAATGTTGTTAATTGTGAGCGCACTCGTCGGAAGTTATCTTCGGTCGGTTCCCCGCCTGAGTGTACGAGTATTTGTATGAGAATTTGGTGCGCCAAATTTAAATGTTCAGCCACTCCATTAAAGGGAATCCTTTTATAGTCCTTAAATACTGTAATCTGAGTTTGTTTTTCTTTTAATAGCCACCGACATTGTGTTCGGCTTAGCAATCAGTCATTGATTCGATGCGCATCTTAACTCAGTGAAGTTTTTCGAATATTCAATTTCTGAATCGAGGCTAATGATTGCTCAGCTTAGCTGGTGAATGTCCTTTTGGATGGACGTTGTCTTGGTTAAGATCGATCGGGAGTATACGATAGTCTTTTGTCAGTTGGTGTTCGTCTTTCGGGCTTAAATGTGATTTTAATGTGTTCTGAGTGTTTTGATGAATATCGCCATAGAAGGTGAAGGATTAAAGGATGCGAATTGATTTGGTTGCTGCCAGAAGCTCTTATGTGAGCCGGGGTAATTATGGCATTGGAACTGCATCTCAGAAACTAATTACTGGAACTCATTTCAATGCACACTGAAGAAAAACGAAAACTTGGCTTGCCTTTTAGCCGAGTACGAGTACCCGTTCATAGTGGTTGCATTTGAGAGTTTTAAAAAAGAACTGAAATCTATTTAAATTCATCATACAACGATATAATCTTTATTTGGATTTTGGAGCCTTCTTCATTTACAAATGACGCATAGCAGAAATAGTTTAGCTCAACGCACTTACTCACTATAGTCTTAGTTTTATTTTATTTGCTCTACATTCTGGGGTAGTACGAGTATTGTGCTTTTACAAACTTCTACAGTCATTTAGTTCGATTTCCACATAAAAGTGTCACCAAGGCCGAGATCTTATATTAGAGCGATGAATTCTAAAATTTTTCCGATAATTAGTCGCTCATGATCGCTTTTTTGAGGCCACCTTATGAGGTCATTGCCACATACAGTCCGATGTTGCATCTTTTCTTCGATGAATTTTTTTGAAAGCAACTATGGGCAACTCTCATCAAAAGGGTTACAAAAGTTCCTTAGGGGAATACCAGGCCACAAAATTACCTAGACGTAGACCCAGTGCCGTACGAAGAATACGATACAAGGATTAGCAACACATAGAAAGTGCATAAATGAAGGGACATTGCAACAATAGACTTGAATGTAGTGGAAAGAGCACAGAGGTAGAAGAAGCCGTGTTAATCGGACGGCGCAATATCTGGGGAATATGGCGGGTGAGGTTGAACTTCCCATTTGAGGTAGGTTTTAACGGGTTTGGCAATGCGAGGCCGAGCGTTATTATTCTGCAGAATCACTTCTTTATGCCTCTTCTCGTGGTGTGGGCATTTTTCGCGCAATTGTCGGCCCAATTGGATAAATTGAATTCGAAACCGTTTCCCAGTGATGGTTTCGTTGGGTTTCAACAGTTCATAATAAATAACACCGACTTTGTCCCACCAAATACACAGCATAACCTTCGCAGCGTGAATATTCGGCCAAGATGACGACGTAGAAGAATGACCCGGCAGTCCTCATGACTTCTCTTTGAGTTGCTGTAATGAATCCATTTTTCATCATTTGTCATGATGCGATGAAGTACGAGTAAACTCTTCCTTTTTTTGCCGCTGGAGCAGTTGTTTACAGGCGAAAAAAGGACGCTCAACGTCCCTTGGCTTCAAATCATAAGGAACCCAAGTTCCTTGTTTTTGAATTATTCCCAACGCATGCAATCGTTTTGAAATGGGTTGGCGGGTAACTCCTAATGCTGAAGCAAGCTCTTCTTGCATTTGGCACGGATCCTCATCTAGCAATGCCTCCAACTCAGCGTTTTCAAAGGATTTTGAGCTTCCTTAACGTGGACGGTCGTCAACATCGAAATCACCATCTTTGAAGCGACGGAACTAATCACGGCACGTTGTACACTTAGAGCAGAATCTTTGTAAACCCAAAACAAAATCATTAATGTGTCAAAATCATATGTCTAAGTTTGGTTCATGACATTTGGGATATGTCAAACTCGACCAGCACTTCCTGCTGGAGCCATCTATTGACATACAGCGAGAACATAGTTGCGCACACAATACTTAAACAGAATGTGTTGTAGCTGTTGCGTGAACATGGAATGGTGACAGATCCGGACAATAATGAAGTTCTTCTCCATAAGAAAAGGCGTTGGCGTAGCAATTAGATAAATAAAAACCATCGTCTTCTGGATCAAACGGAGTATCTGTGGAATTATTTTATCTTTGGATAGTTGTCTTGATGACAAGCATGACTTTAACCTTAAAATAATTGTTAGCTCCAATTGACATAAAGTACAGGTCTGGCGCAAACTGAATCCTTCTATCGGCTGCTACTTGATTCAAAATAGGGGTCGAAACAAATAGTTTACTTTGTCAAACACCTCGCGGCCGATTGAATATCTTCGTATTCTGAGTCCTTCAATGTACTACTTAAGCTTTCTCCAGCATCTTCCCAGTGTTCGTTATTTCGCCTCAGCTGTTTTCTGCTACGGTTGCCTTGGCTTCATTTAATGGCATGATTTGCGGTGGAATTGTCTTCGCGTCGTAAAATGTGAAAAATCTGGTGCTATTTTCCTTTGGATGTTGCTTTGACATCTTTTAATCAAGGCTAGCTTGTTGGCGTTAGTTACCTTCCAAGTACTGCACTCATATAGTAGCACGGATGCCATTTCCAGGTCTGTGACTCCTCGACTTGTTGTCGAGTGTTTGAGGCGGAAATACGAGTACTTAGGGATTTAGTTCTTGCGGTATTTACTTGTATTTAGAACCCAACTTTATACCAACATTGCTTCTAAGTGAAATCATTTAGTGCACGACCTTGGGGAAGATCTCAGCTTATAATTTTTTCCTATAGTACTGCACGGAGCACGTCACTGATTTAACAAGAAACAGCAGTGTATGCGAACTTGTCGCACTCCGCTGAATACTTCTGTTTCGTCTGTTATGACAGACGAGTTGCAGTTTGACAATAAGTCCCCTCTTCTTACTAGTGGGTATAAGATTTCCGTGATGTTAGGTGCCATCTAAGACATCTATGAAAAGTTTTCCGTACAGTCCGGAAATGCAAATACGGAAATTTGTTTAAGTGAAATGTTTATCAGGTTCTAAGACCGGTGCGTTACTTTCTAAATAATTTAATTTTCCTCATAGGTTTCCATCTAAGTCCTTTACAAGATGAGATTAGGGGTTTTAACCAACTGTACTGACACAGCTCATTGTTGTTTGTTATGCAATATTGAACTTCCAGCTCAGCTCGCTCTATGCGGGTGTCGCTGGAACCCTTACTTTGACAAATGAATGCTCTTCGATGCCTGTCCAGGTACATCTAACCACATCCACCACCACTGTGGCGCTGGCAGCTCGGTATGGGCCATGGCCTAGCTTCTTGACACTCATTTGTGTTGCTCATGCTGTAATTTTTGTCACATTTGAGCGAGGCCTACTGTTTATCGCCGAGTCCGAACGGCACTCCTTAGAAGCTTTTTCGTAGGCAATTTTTACTTTCGGGAGTTTGCCATTGCCCGCCGAAAGGGTGATGGCGATTTGAAAAATTGATGGTGACCCAGTCAGGAATCGAACCCAGACTCTCTGCGTGATAGTCCAATGAGCTAACTGTCGTGGCATCGCCATCGCCCCATATACATCTACATATCTGGTAAAAGCCATGTCCTCGGATTTTTTTTTTTTAATTTAACCGGCAACGATGTGCCTTCCAGTATCCGTGCTTGATTACGGCGCTGCTGATCGTTTGAGCCTCTAAGGCAAGGTGATTTTTGTATTTGTTGACACACATGGGGAACCCAGAACTAGTTGGTGTTATACCAAGTTAAAACAACGACTGCAGTGCCGTGGCTATCATAAGATGGTAGCCTATGATTATACTGATATCAGCTCAATGCAATTTTTAAAGCAACAGTCGACCTTCGATGTTTATTGTGGTGAATCCAAATCGGACGCCGTCTTTTCTGATGTTTCCAAGTCCGAGGATGAACGGATAAGATCCTTTCACATGCTTAAGCCCGGTAATGTCTTTTATTATTTTATTCGCATTCCAATCATGAAAAGAATGCCTCCTAGGAGTTGCATTGGAGCCGACGCGTGCTTCTTTGTGGAAAACAGCCTCACCTTACCCTGGTTTTTCGCATAGTTTGGGGGTGATTTTTTACTCTACTTTTAAATATTGCGTCAGAATCTTTCCACTGAGTGGCAAATAGGACATTTTCGTGTGGGGCATTGGGGGAGTTCAGTGGGAAGCTGTTTCAGTTTTGAAGGAATATATGTTGTAGTCTTATCCCCTTAACTCACCAACTTCAAGAATGTCCAATTTGAATCACATGAGATCGTGCTCAATTTAAACCAACTGCAATCCATCCCGGCTTATCATTCCTTATCCGAAGTTGATAACCAATGGTTGTCATCGAAGTATCTGTCCGTATTAGAGTTGCTATTTTTATTTCGGAGTTTTTTGTGTTTTAAGATTTCGAGCTTATAGGCCACAGACCAAGTAATACCTATCGCGTCATACTGGCGTAAAGGACTCGTGACTCCTTATTTCCATGCATTCAGTTTCCGAAAAAATGTTTAGGGGCGTTGAAAATCAGACTTAATCATGCTGAGGTTCTCGTCTGCGGAGACATAATCTCGTCACTAAGCACACCAACATTCATTGGCCAATAGTGTTTCTACGGGTCATTCCATTACTAGTCATTTCATCTCCCAACAACAAGCTGAGATATAAAGAAGACAATTTATGATAACATTCGAACTAGGAGGGGTTTTGAATGTCAGTCCGTGATGCGAGATATAAAGGATGACTTAAGCCCTAGTTTGACGGTCAAGATAAGCCCAGGATTATGATGACTGAAACCTTACCGTTCTTGTGGTAGAGATCTTTGATGGACACATCATCAAGTCTGATTTGAAGTCTAAGATAGAAAGATTAAAAAGAAGATTAGGAAAGGGAGGTATTTTATTTTTTATGATGGCGGAGATACAAATTTGGGAGAACAGGAAATTGGGATACACAGGAGGACTTTACTAGAAGTTTTCAGCACAATACGAGGGCGGGTCAATAAGTCCGTGACTTTTTGAATTTCTGACCTCTTTACTGAAACAGCAACACTAATCACTAATTTGAGGAGAAAATGGAAAAAAGTGAATTTCGTGTGCTTATTAAGCATTATTTCTTGCGAAAAAAAACCATTACCAAGACCAAGGCTAAGCTTGATAAATACTATGGGGACTCTGCACCATCGATTTCAATGGTAAAAAAGTGGTTTACTGAATTTCGTTGTGGCCGTACAAGCACTGAAGATGCCGAACGTCCTGGACGCCCAGTTGAGGTCTCTACACCCGAAACAATCGAAAAAATTCACGATATGGTGTTGGCCGACCGAAGATTGAAAGTGCGAGAGATTGTGGAAGCCGTAGGGATCTCGCATGGCTCAGTGGTTTCAATTTTGAATGATCACTTGGGCATGAGAAAGCTTTCCGCAAGATGGGTGCCGCGTTTGCTCACAGTCGACCACAAACGCAATCGTGTAACAAATGGCAAAAATCCATGAATTGGGCTATGAATTGCTCCCTCATCCACCCTATTCTCCAGATTTGGCTCCGAGCGACTACTTCTTGTTCCCAAACCTGAAGAAATGGCTTGGTGGAAAAAGATTTGACTCCAATGATGAAGTCATCTCGCAAACAAAGGCCTATTTTGAGGACCTCGACAAATCATTTTTTTTGGAAGGGATAAAAAAATTGGAGAAGCGTTGGACAAAGTGTATAGAGCCCAAGGGAGACTACGTTGAAAAATAAAATTATTTTTTTATCAAAAAATCTGTGTTTTAATCCAAAAGTCACGGACTTATTGACCCGCCCTCGTATTTACAAATTTCTTTGCTGAAAGAACTTGTGTTACTCATGCGCTTGATGGCTAAGGGCAAATGATTCCAAAGTTGAATTGAATGTACAAAAAATTGCCGAGATGTATTTAAATACTTGCACCGAGGTGCTACCAGCTGTAAAGTTCTTTTATTTCTCGGAAAGCTTACAATTTCGAACAGATATTCTGGGGTTTTCTTTACTAAAATTTTATGCAAAAATAAAATTGAACGATATGTTAGAAGTCCAATCAAGGAACAGCCGACGATTTGCTTGCTTAAAAATGTATCTCGCGCAGGCATTGTATGCGACAGTTAATTTTCTGGCAGAACCATGGTCCATATTTGTGAACAATTCACAGCCATAGAGAATAATCGGGAGAATAAATGCCTTTACAAGTTTTAGTTTAGTATTGGTTGGAAGGTAGTTAGCAGTGGGATTAAGACCTCGGAGTGCTCCATAAATTTTTGAAACAATTTTATTTATATGAACGTTCCAATTCATATTGCAACTCAAATAGACACCGAGATTCTTAATGTGGTCAACGTATTTGATTGGGAAATGGTTCAGAAATAATGGAGGTACGTCTGTACGTCTTCCGGCATTTATTACTATTGCCTTTGTTTTGGTTGGATTTAGCATAAGGCCGTTGTTTAGTGACCATTTATAGACATTATTTAATTCATGGTTGAACATTTCTACCGGTTGATGCTTGTTTGCACTTGGAAAGAGTGTATATATCTGTACATCGTCAGCATATATATGGTAGCTGCAAGTAGAAAAGCATTTGGAGATATCGTTTACGAAACAAATGAATAAAAGTCGCCCTAAAACAGAGCCTTGAGGTACACCTCAACGGACAGGAAGGCACGAAGATTGTTTGTTATCATAAAAGATGTACTGAGATCTGTTGGATAGGTACGAAGATATCAGTTTAACCAACGACTTATCAAACAGAAATTGATATTTTAGTTTTTTTAATAAAAATTCATGATTCACGCAGTCAAATGTTTTTGAAAAGTCTAAAAACGCTATTAAGCCTAATTTGTCATTGTCACAACTAGCACGCAAATCTTCGCAGATTTTTAGGAGAGCGTACAACTAAAATTTGCACGAAATCCTGACTGGTATTTCAATGTCATGGTCTTAGCGTTTAGATGTGCTTTTATTTGTCGACTTATTATGATTTCAAAAACTTTGCTTAAGAACCGTAAAATTGCTATAGGTCGGTATTCTACCGGGTTCCTGTTTGGCGATTTAGGAAGGGGTAGAACTTTTGCTGTTTTCCAGCTTTCCGGAAAAACAGAAGTCATTATAATGGTATTACAAATGTGAGTGATAGGATGCAAGACAGAAGGAAGTATAGTTTTAATAAATTTAGGTGGAACTTTGTCTGAACCAACTGCATTTGACTTTACACCTAATATAACATTTCCGACAGTTACTACATCTACACAAGAAAGAGAAAAAGCCGAATCAGTACAATTGCTCGTAAGATTTTGAGAGCTACGAATATCTAATGGCATTGACTCTCTGCAGGCCGAGACGAAAGTTTTATTTAGTTCTTCAAGATTCATGCTATTGGAAGGTGATATTTTTCTTTTCGAGGTAAGACCCATCTGGCGAATATTTTTCCAAAATTCAGAACTTGAAGAACATGATTCAAGTCTGTTTTTATAAAAAGAAGATTTATTCTTTCTTAAGAGACGTGTTACAGCATTTCGAGTGGTTTTAAACTCTCTGTAAATTTCCATACATTTGTAACGTCTCCATCTGGCATATAGCAAATTTCGAGCTTTTATCAATTCGGCGACTTCCTGGGTGAGCCAAGGTAATTTAATTTTGGTCTTTTTGAAGCTTCGCAAAGGCACATGTTTAGTAAAAAGATATTTAATTTGGTTATTAAAAAAAGAAACTTGGAAGCTTGCGTCATTTGTATTATATATTGGAGACCAATCCAAGGTCTGACAGTCATTACAAAGGGTCTCTAAATTGATTCGAGAGTATTGGTATGTTTTGAAAGTTGTCTCAGTTTCAACTGCTGGAAATATATCTTACTTTAGGCGGCGCTACAGTCCGGGGTGGACCTGGGCCTCAGTCAACAAGCTTCTCCAGCCAGCTCGATCCCTGGCTAGCTGCCTCCAGTTTCGCACGCTAAGTTGGCTGAGGTCCTCTTGCACCTTCCACTTGCGTGCGCCACCTGAGTCTTGGCCTTCCTCTACTGCGCTGTCCCTCGGGGGCGGATTCGAAGACTTTTCGGACCGGAGCATTGGTGTCCATGCGCTCTACATGACCCAGCCATCTCAGTCTTTGGATCTTCACTATTCTGGCTAAGTCCATGTCGCTGTACAGTCCATACAGTTCGTAGTTATATCTCCTCCTCCACTCACGGTCAATGCAGACGGGACCGAAGATCGCCCGAAGAATTTTTCTCTCGAAGCAACCAAGAACACCCTCATCCATTTTTGATAATGTCCATGCCTCTGCGCCATAGAGCAGGACCGGGATTATTAAAGTCTTATAAAGGGTGACTTTTGTTGTCCGAGAGAGGGCTTTGCTACTCAATTGCCTTCTTAACCCAAAGAAACAGCGGTTGGCAAGAGTTATTCTTCGCTTGATCTCAGCGCTGGTGTCGTTGTCTGTATTTATAGCGGAGCCTAGGTAGACAAAGTCCTTAACTACCTCAAAGTTATATCTGTCGAGGGTGACGTTCTGTCCGAGACGTCGGTGTTGGTTGTCCTTTTTGCTTGACAGCATATACTTGGTCTTGCCCTCATTGACCGCTAAACCCATTTTCGCCGCTTCCGTCTCAATACTCGCGAAAGCGCCATTGACAACACGCTGCTTTCTTCCGATTATGTCAATATCGTCGGCGTATGCGAGTAGTTGGACGGACTTTTGAAAGATAGTGCCTCTTGTGTTTGCTCGTGAGTTTTGCACTATTCTTTCAAGTACGATGTTAAAAAAAATCGCATGACCGCGCATCGCCTTGTCTAAATCCTTTCTGGACATCAAAGGTCTCGGTGAGATCTTTACCGACCTTGATGGAGCAGCATGCATTCTCCATCGTCATCCTCCACAAACGGACGAGTTTGGCAGGGATGCCAAAACTATACATTGCTCTATAAAGCTCGTCTCTATAGATGCTGTCATACGCGGCCTTAAAGTCGATGAATAGGTGGTGGGTATCGATCTGAAGCTCATGGGTCTTCTCCAAGATCTGCCGTAGTGTGAATATCTGGTCGATGGTGGACTTCAGGTTGTTGACAAACGGCTTTAGGCGTTCACAAAATACGGCGGATAAGATCTTATATGCGATGTTAAGGAGACTGATGCCTCTGTAGTTGGCGCAGTTCAGATAGCCTCCTTCCTAAAGGATCGGACAAACAACGTTGAGGTTGCATTCATCGGGCATACTTTCATCCGACCATGCTTTAGAGATGAGTTGGTGTATGCTCCTTATCAAGTCATCGCCGCCTGCCGCATTGAAGAGCTCGGCAGTCAGGCCATCCGCTCCAGCAGCTTTGTTGGACTTAAGCTTCGAAATTGCTATCTTCACTTCATCCAGGTCGGGTGGACGGAATTGTTGGTCATCATCGTCCAGGTTGAAAGGTTGATTCTGCCTGACAGCGATATTTGGTCCGTCATCACCGTTATACAGTCTGCAGAAATGATCTTTCCAAATCCTCAGCATCGACTGCGATTCTACTACGATGTTCCCTTGTTCATATCTACAGGCTTCGGTTCGGGGTTTGTTTCCGTGGCATGTTATTTTTACCTTTTGGTAAAACTTCCGAACCTCATTCCTGGAGTCGCACCTCTCAATTTCCTCGATCGCGCGCTTCTCATGCTCTTTCTTCTTCCTCCTGAGAAGCCCGTGCTCGTCTCTCCTCTTCCGCTCATAGAGCTCATGAGCAGCTCTGGTCTTTCTAAGCAGCGCCGCGTTATATGCATCTTGCTTAGCTGCATGTGCTTGCCGGCATTCATCATCGAACCAGGGGTTTCGTTGTGGTGGACGAGTGGAACCCAGCACATCAGAAGCGGCATCTCTGATGGCGTTTTGGCAGTGTTTCCAATGGTCTTCGATGCTTGATGCTGGCGGCATTGGACCTCTTAAGAGATTAAGAGACACTCGATCCGAAAAGGACTTGGCGATCTCTTGCGATTGTAGCCGTCTGACGCCGAATTTTCTCACAGCATTAGTTTGGGATATCCGCAACCGTACCTTGGCCACAAGAAGGTAATGGTCCGAGTCGATGTTGGCTCCTCGGAACGTACGGACATCCATAATGCTGGAGGAGTGTCTTGCGTCGTTCGCAATGTGATCAATCTGGTTGACTGTTGATTGATCAGGAGTTTTCCAAGTCCCCTTGTGTATGTCGAGATGTGGGAACCGCGTGCTAGCCACGACAATGTTTCGCCCCGCCGCAAAGTCGATTAGCCTGAATCCGTTATCGGAGGTGGTGTTGTGCAGGCTATATTTTCCGATTGTTCCACCAAAGATACCCTCTCTTCCTAGCTTTGCATTAAAATCACCGAGGACAATTTTAATGCCATAGCTAGGGCATTGCTCGTAGGTCTTGTTGAGGAGCTCGTAGAAGGCATCCTTGGTGTCGTCATCTTCCTCCTCTGTGGGGGCATGCGCGCATATGAGGCTTATGTTGGCGAATTTAGCCTTGATGCGGATTGCTACGAGGCGCTCGCTCACATGCCGGAAGCTGAGGACTTCTCGCCTTAGTCTGCCTCCGACAACAAATCCGCATCCAAATGAGCGCTGCTTTTGCCGTCGATAGCAATTGCCGTAGTAGATGTCGTAGTTTTTCATCTTCTTTTTGTCCGGCCCTAACATTCCAAGTGCATATCCGAAGCTTATTGTCCTTAAATCGTTTGCGTGGGTTGTCAACAGTAGATCCGTCCATATCCGTGGCTTGTTGATGCTTCGTAACTTAATCTTTTTTAAAGGGCCGGGCAGTTACCCCGGCGGCACAACCCCCAACCTGGAGGACCAGTTCCATTTTGAGTGCCCCTAGGACGAGGGGTCGGTTACACCGAAGCCAGTAACCCGTTCCGGGATGTGAGCGCGGCCGTTGGCCCTTATAGGGCTCGTCCGCCACCATCTCTTTTCTAAGAGCCTGACTAAGTCCTGGAAATCCTTTCCGGCCTGAGCTCCAAATATGTTGGAGTAGCCCGGATAAGGTCTTGTTTTGTTTTTCCGACACTAATCCTGGTTAATGGCGCAGGAAACTCGCCATTTGCCCCCTTCACTTCGCAACCTCTAGTGAGATTCCCAGATGGCGCCACGGGGAGGCGTGAAGTAGGACTTATTAGCAGAGCTGCAAGATGTTCGGCTGCAGAGGCTCATTCTCGTCATTTAAGGAACCAGCACCTGTCGGAAGATGCTACTTCTTCGAGGCCTTATACTTATCGTTGCCATCCATCTACTCTCAGGAATATCATATCATGGTGAGAGAAACCAGGCGCAAAGATCTGGTCATAATGCAAAATTAAATCTGGGTCAGATACGAGTATGTGTTATAACGTAGATTAAATAAACTTGTGTCGGCCGGCCGGTTCTTGTTTTCGTTTTTTTTAGAATATGGATATATCAATTTTTCTTTTACTTGAAGAAGAAGAAAGTTGAGGGACAATTCAAATCCTTTAGAGATGGAAACGCATATGTATGTAATGATCTTTTCTTTTTCGTATTCCAGTCCCATATTTATATGTAAATATTTATATTATCTTCTCCCTAAAGGTTTATCAAGACATACAAATTGAATAAGGAATCATTTAGATACATTCTAGATGAGATGCGAAGTCTCCGACAGACTAGTTCAAATAATCTGCTTGTTTGTAATTCAATTAGAAAAAATCCCAAAGAAGGCTTCCAAAGTACCAAGAGGACTTTTTTTTTGACAGAACCGGTTTTCCAGACGTCATTGGGTGCGTTGATGGTACGCATGTAAAAATAGTGCATCCTGTAACAGATAAGCATTTGTTTTACTGTCGTAAGCAATACTTTAGTCTGTAAGTTATCAAAGCTTACCCGAGAGTGAAGGTTTTCACCCCTCCCAATGAATACGACAGTGAGAATGACCCCGAAGATTCGGTTGAAATCACAGTTGGTGCAATGTTCAACCAAGATGTTCAAATAAAAAATCGGCTAAGGGCTAGTTTTCGGCAGTAAAACGCATTTTCGAAAAAAGAACAATATCCTGATTAAAACTAAAAAAAAATTAAATAAAAAAAATTCATAGCTTGTAATTCTTAACATAATTGAAGTACAAAAGTATTAAACAAAAAAAGGAACGTTCAATTCCGTACGTTTCAGGTAAGGAAAATTAAAAACACTTATTCAAAGTAAAACACATATGTAAGTATGTATGTGGATAAAAGCTTACGAGCCTTCGAAGATTTGCTGAGATCTTTGTTCTTCCAACAAGAGCATCTTGTGTTTAATTTCATAACTCCTGCATAATCTTTCGATGAGCCTCTTTCTTAGAATGATCGGCTGATTCTTCTTCAAAGTATTTTTTTCAAAACATCAATCTTGATTTTTCAGATGTCATAAAGTTTTCCAGATGCACGATAATTTCTTTTTAAAGCAGCGGCTATATCTTTACGTAAAGCAATGAGTTCATTGAGTTTATTCATCTTCTCTTCATGAAACTGCCTCTTCATCTGCATTTAAATTTCTACCAAGATTTGTGTTTTTGGCGCAGCACTCGTTTGGTATTTTCCCCTCGGAGATATTTTCTCTTTGACTTGCATGCAGAGGGTTAAAAAGAGTTTCATTGGCTTCCGTTGCTGCATTTGTTGTAGGATATGGTTCAGTACTATCTATGCAGATACTCTCTCTGCGTCTTTTTTCTTGCATACTTGGAGATCTCTAGATCTCTGATTTCCCATTGGACTTAATTCAGTTCCGATGGTTTTGACGAAAGATCTTTTGGTCGAAGAATGACTTGTATATGTTTCATCTCCTGGTTGGTTTTGGAAATTGAAAGTATCAAATAAAAACGTTTGACTTGTTTTTAACGATCGACGTTTGCGGGTGTTTCATGCGTCGAGGAATATTTTTTTCTTTCAGATACCCCAAATGACGGTGCATTTTCGTTTCCATTGACTGCTTTTTGCATCCCTGTTAATCTAAAAACAGTTTCCTCTAAGGATGTTGGATATAATGGATGGCTTTCTCCACCTCCTGTGGCATTAATTTCCTTTTTATTTTGTGTTAGCTTCTTTCTTGTGAAAACTTTCTAATCCAACCATATCTATAAGAAAATTGATACGCCATTGTAGGTACCTTACTTGATAAGTTCGAATCCAATTGCTTCACTTCTTCCAACCAGTGCAGTCTCTTCTCGGCAGCCCTAGTGCGTTCAAATCGGATGCTAAATCTTCCCACAACTTGTTGTGTTGTCGGTTTTAATTTTATTAGTAGAGCAAATTGCTTTTGTGTCGTATGCTTTCCCCTATGTTGAAATGTTAGTTAAATTTCAATAATTTGATACATTTCTTATAAATAACTAATAAATAATTAGATTCCTTACATTTTGATCTAAACGAAACTGTTTTCCGCCAACAAAAGGGTGCCCGAATTGAAAACGTCAAAAACATTGCGGATTATAAATCCGTTCGTTTTGCCGAACACCTATGTACTCGCAAAACGTGTTCGAATACGAAATTCAGAACAGCAAAAATTCGAAAACGAGAGGTTACAGGATTTGAATGGAAATCAGAACAGCCGTGTATGTGATTTTACAGCTTTTCATTCGATTTCGTAAAATTGTACGCTCCTCTACCATCATAGATATGTAGATCAAGGTAACTAAAAAATTGTTTAGAAATTCTTGTATAGAGGCTTTTGAAATAAAGTTAAACTTTCTAGTTACCTTCTTTATCTAAACTTTGCGGAGTTCCTTACTGATATTTGAAAGTCAACTCAAATCTGATAGCTTGGGGCTTCAACATCGGCATGATTCGCTATGTATTCGATAATTAATTAGATGCGAATTCCAAAACTTTCACTATTTATAACAAGTTACCATTTTTATAACTCAAGCTCATGAATGAAATGCTTCAGAGGAAGAAAATGTCTTGATTTCATTTTGTGGTAGAAGAGATGCATCAGCGATATTTCTTCGCCAAAAGCTGTTAACATTCACTAAACTTGAGGTGCGTTTTTTAAGACGATAAACCAAGACAAGAGTTTCTATCTACGGCAGACAATACAAGACTCATATACCCCCCACTGATTTCGAATAATACGACGAACAAAATTAAATACCTAATTAACACCCACTCATCGACGGGAGGCCTATTTCGTCTACCGTACATAGCTGATGAAAGAAATTTCTATTGAATGCATTACCCTGGATAAAAAATGCGCCATGGAGGCAAATTGTTGTTGATGCCCATGAGCTGATATGGTAGTGATGGTGTGAAAAGATGCGTGCACGAAGGGATTTCGCGCACTGAATCCTACAGCTCCACATATGAGCAGATACATCCAATGCAATATTATAGTATATGTAGTTAGGGACCACATAACGTGATAATGTAATAACCCAGGTGTTGACTATTCCATAAGGCGAAAGATACAAATAAACACGTGCGTAACTGACGATGATGATAATGATGATGATGATGCACACGAATAACGAGTGGTAATTTAACATTCTATTCTGCACGTATCCAGGCGCTGCTGTTGGTTAAACGTGTGTGCAGTTTGTTTTGTAAATGACCATTCTTGTCGAAAGATGGTGTATCTATTCGCTAATTAAATTAAATTAAACACTAATTGCACTCGCCAGTGATTTGCTTGCTTATAGATGATTCAATTAACTACATTCATATATGGTTTTACTAGCAGATTTGAAACATATAGCCAATAGAACTATGACTCATAATAGGACTAGTTTATTGACAAATAGACCCTCTTTCAGGTTTATCTTAGTCTCTAGCATTTAATAGGCAATTTGTTGGCCTTACACGGTACCGAAGTACTTGTTTGTTAGCAAATACCAAAACCTTTCTGAAAAGTCTATCTTCTTTACCCTCTTTACTAAAGTTGTCTTACGAGTAGTTCTGTTTTCAGGAGCCCCCAATCAATACCTCTCAATGGGTTTGAGTACAGTGAACTCCGGTGCTATCTTTCAGTCGTGAAAAAGTGTGTTAGACAAATGAAGACGGGACTTCCCACTGATGAAAAGGTGAGATATTTTGAGACACCTGCGATTTTTTTACCAATCTAATCTGCTTCCTAATTGCGTGAAGTTCGCAGTATGTTCCAGAAAATATGAAAACAGAAAACTAGTGACAGATGAGTTAAATATGTCAACAAGAGGAAAGCCATGACGGAAAAGCGATATAAAAATCCCAGTCCTTTATGACGGTGGTCATAATTACCTTTCGGTGATCTAAGATCCATTGTCCAGCTAAAAGTTCAAGCGCCGCTTTGTAGGGTTTTTGTTTAGCTGCATTTGCTTACCGCCATGCTCCATCAAAGCTTGAATCTCTTGGTGGTGAACTGGTGAAACCTAGCCCATCAGTTTTTGCGTTTCTGATGGCGGGGTTGCTGTGATTTCGGTTCTTCATGGTGCCATACGAAGAAGATTTTAGTTGTTCTTTGTGGTGCCCCTAGCAAAGTGATCTGAGTCAATGTTGGCTCTTCTAAAGTTTCGGATGTTTAGAATACTAGAGATATGCCCTATGTCTGTGAGATGAGGAAATCGTGTCAATAAATCTATATCTGTTGCCGTTGGTGTTGTGTAGGCTATGCTCAGTAACTGCCCTACCAAAAATGTCCTCCATTCTATCCTGGCGTGGAAATCCCCAACTACGATTAAAATGAGCGAGCGTCGAATGAGCGTCATTCGAGCATTCCTTTAAACGTTTGCAGGGTAGTCGACAGTCAATAAGTTAATTAGTTGGTGCGTCACATCTTTTCAACTTCTTTCCTATAGGTTTGTACGGGCACAGTGACGGCGCAGGCCAGTATTTTACTACTGCCCAAGCATGTCTTTGTCAATTTAGTTACCGGGGACCGCCACTAGTAGATAAGGCAAGTCATTCGCTACAAATCTGATTGCTGTGCTGCAGTCCCGTTCCAGATTATAGGACAGCCATCAACAGACTTGATAAACATACTATATTCTGGAAGAGGCCACACAAAGGTCATATAAATGAACTTAGTAACATATTGGTCAGAAAACACCTTAGACAATTGCTTTACGGATGCGAAAACGGAATAAGCTTTCTTTAGGATGTTTTCTTTGCGTGTGTTTTATAGCTCCAGATACTGTGAAACTCAACGGAGATCATTGCAGCTGTTACCGAAGGTGAAAAAAAAAATTTGCATAAAGATCTCGGATTATTCGCTTAAAAGCTCCTCAGATCGCTTCTCTGTTTGGGCTTAAGAGTAGCTTAAAACTGATGACAACTTTGTATAAGAAATCATCATTTAAGACAAGGCTCATTTCCATCCCCGTAAACAAGGAAAATTTTCATAGTTGGGATTCTGAAAATTCACACGTACTCATAGAGAAGCCAAGGTATGACTGTTTGGTGTGGTTTTTGGAGTAGCAGCATTATACCACCTTGTTCAAAAAGTTTATTCAGTAAATAAAAAAATCGAGTTTATTCATCTAAATCTATATTGTGCCCTTCAAAGTAATCCCCATCGACTGCAACACACTTGTGCCAGCGCTTGATCCAATCCTCGAAACATTTTTGATATTCGGTTTTCGGTATGTCCATCAGTGCTTCCTGCTGAAACGCGTTCGCCGTATTGGTTTTTTAACTCGATTGAACAGAAAGAAGTTACAGTGAGCCAAATCAGGTGAATTCGGTGGCTGTTGGATGGTATTTGTTGCATTTTTCGTCAAAAAATTACGAATAATGATGGCACTGTGTGACGGTGCTTTATCATGGTGCGAAATCCACGAATTTTCTGCCCACAATTCTGGTCTCTTTCGGCGGATTGCTTCAAGCAAACGTCTCATAACGCCCAAATAATACTCTTTGTTTACTGTCTGGCCTTCTGGCAAAAACTCATGATGCACTACACCGTTGTAATCCATGAAAACCGTGAGCATTGTCTTCTTTTTTGATCGAAAACGAAGTGTTTTTTTCGATCTCGGCTCATTTGGTGAACGCCATTCACTTGCCTGATGTCTGGACTGCGTGTCGTATTCATAAACTCATCCTTTTGCTGAATGTGGAATCGGATGCAACCTCGCAAATCATTTCTTTTGCGTCGTCAACACGGTCTCTTTTTTGCATGAAATTGAGGTCTTTTGGCACCAACTTTGCTGCTCCACGACGGAAATCCAAATCATTAACCAAAACGCCTTGGACGGATCCATAGGCAATGTTCAAGTCCTCCGTTATCTCTCTGATGGTCAATTTGCGGTTATTGACCAACACTTCTTTTACTTCATCAATGTTTTCGTCAATTTTCGATGTCGATGGTGTGGCACTGCGTTCATCATCTTCGATTGACTCAAGACCACTTTTGAACCGCACTTGCCACTGGTAAACGACCGTTTTCTTCAGAGGATCGTTGTCGATACACTTTTCCAACATTTCCAACGTTCGCGCACCGCGAACTTTTTGATTAATGTGGCAAGTAAATTTTTCTTCAAAGACGACGAACGGTGCAGTCAATGGAGAGCTCTACCAAGGTATGATAACATTGTCGGAAATCGAGAATTTGAACTTGTGCAAGCTACGGGTTCAGTATGTCGATTTGATAATGCGACTTGGTTCCCACGAGTTGCGATTTGACGCCGTTGGACTTTTATTTTTGTGGAATGTCATCAAATATTTATGATATGCGAAACGATTCAGAACTCAAGATCAATATTTGTCATTTGAATAAAATCATATTCCAAATTAGCCGGAAGGTTTATTATTTTCTATACAGCAACTATAATTTAAAAATATAAAACAATGTATTTTTATAGCATTTAAAAAAAAAACAACAGATTGTCCACCCTTTACATACATTATTTCAACAAAAAAACAATTTATGACGTTTTTAAACTTTTGTATACGCTTTCTTTTCACAAATGTATTTTATAGAGTGTGTAAAGTGCTTTAGAGATTGTGAAGAAGAATGGCCATCTATACGTCAACTCTTCGTACTTTCAGAGTATTTTAGTACACTTCAGAAAGATTATAAAAAAAATGTTGAAGTCCATTATTATATGGTATGTGTGTACGAATACATATACATTTTCGTTCATTTCAACTTATTTCTCCAGGTCTTACTTCAACCCTTTAGTTGGGTAAAAAACCATTCCTATCACCCTTTGGGTAACGTTTCGCCCAATAATATGCAAATAAGTATTAAGGGGTTGGAAAGGGTTGTTTTCTAGAAGGGGTAGGTTTTTTAACGAAACTGGATAAAGAGAAAATTTTTTCAATAGAAAGGGGTGCAAGCCCCTTACCAGAAAAGTTATGGAATCACTTCAATTCCAGACAGTTCCCTGAAAGGCTCGACATAAAATTGCTTTTTGATTTACAAATCTTAAGACCGTGAAATCGATAAGAATATTGTTCAAGAGTGAGCTTCGAAGATTTTTATTTAAAATTTTTAATAAAAATACATACAGGCAGGTGTTAAATATAATCAAAATCCGATCGACTAGGATATTTCATTCAAATTAAGTCAGTTTCATGAAATTCCTAAATTTTCTATACGACAAGTGCTACTAGAGTTTCTAATCTACCCAATATAAGGAGAAAATTCGTCGTAAATATTGTTACCTTCACTGTTGGTTCCTGTACGAGTATATGCGTGACGATTTGGATGTCATCATTTTTGCATTTTGCATTTAATTGATTTGTGTAGCTATCATGAATGACCACACTTTTCATATAAAATTTGAGGAATTTCTTCAATCCCATGTTAATAATGCAAAACACAACGAAAAACTGCAATCCTTTGGACGCACTTAATTTTTTTCAAGGAAACCTAATAAGATGCAGCATTCTGGAAAAGGTAAGAGCAATTAATATCTTTTAAATGAACTTGTGACTTAAAAAAAAAGTAAAAATGTCCTTCCTTCCTAAACGCGGTGTGAATTTAAGAATTACATCGCGTAATTCAGGTTTAGTACACCAGGTAAACTGTCACAGGTGTGACAGGTAATATAAAATTTGATAACGATTTGTTAGGTAAATTCATTCGAAGGACTATTTCATATTTTAAAATAGATTTGAGCACTAGTTCGTAAAGCTGCCTCGTACAAAGCACATTCTGAAGCTGCAATTTTCGTCCAGTTAGGGGCATAGAACATAATTCGATGAGATCAAATCGGAGTACCTTTGTAGTCAAGTAAAGGGTCCATTTCTCGAAATGACTCTATTGCCAAATCGTGTTTTCAATGAAGGGTTGTTTTTGTTGCCAACATGTTCTGCAATTCTTCCACTTTGATGCCAATGGTTAGTCACTGAATTGTATGGTTGTCTATTGAAAGTAACTCAAGCTCTGGCTTTATTTTGGAAGAAATAAGGAACAAAAGTTCCACCGGCCTTTAACCGTAGACCTACGTTTAAAAAAACGACTAATCTTACGTTAATGGGTCGTTTTCGACCCTCATATGTTTTGAAAGAGAAAAGAAACAAAATGAATATTTTTTACTGATTTTCTATTCAAATTTATGGATAATATCAAAAGCAAATATGTATATCTAAATATTTTCAAAGCATTTTGCATATACGAGTACATTACGGTTATGCATGTTCTTACAGACATAGATAGCCGCAGAAGGCGCTTTTTTGGTTGTGGTGAATTGATTCTGGGCCACTTAGGTGCTCTTGAGCTCTAGGTGCTCTTGAGCGGCTCGATATATATTCTTTGGCGACACCCAGATCATGTAAATTTATAAATTTTTTTCGGGCCTGCTATCCCCTCGAAGTCTGATAATTTGGATCAATTTGCTTTTAGATAATAAAGGCATTCAATGCCGAAATATCTATTATTTACGTAAAGACGCACATTGGCCAACGGTTTGTTTGGCGTTTTGCGCTAAATTCAGAAAGCATTTTGTCGGCATTATCCGCACCACCTTTGGATTTGTTGTAAAATTGGATTTTCATCGGCATCTTCTTTGGATCGGGACCAACATCAGGGGTGGGATGCATTGTGCTTTGTACGATGGTACGAGGGCGGGTCAATAAGTCCGTGACTTTTGGATTAAAACACAGATTTTTTGATAAAAAAATAATTTTATTTTTCAACGTAGTCTCCCTTGAGCTCTATACACTTTGTCCAACGCTTCTCCAATTTTTTTATTCCTTCCAAAAAAAATGATTTGTCGAGGTCTTCAAAATAGGCCTTTGTTTGCGAGATGACTTCATCATTGGAGTCAAATCTTTTTCCACCAAGCCATTTCTTCAGGTTTGGGAACAAGAAGTAGTCGCTCGGAGCCAAATCTGGTGAATAGGTTGGATGAGGGAGTAATTCATAGCCCAATTCATGGATTTTTGCCATGGCAACTGCACATGTGTGCACCCTTGCATTGTCTTGGTGGAAAAGAACTTTTTTCTTGGCCAAATGAGGTCGTTTTTTTTTCAAATCGTCATTGAATCGGTCCAATAAGTTGGCATAATATTCCCCATCGATTGTTCTTCCCTTTTGAAGGTAGTCAATGTGGATTATCCCACGTGCATCCCAAAAAACAGTCGCCATAACTTTATTGGCTGACAAACCCACCTTGGCCTTCTTTGGCGCCGATTCACCCTTAGAAACCCACTGTTTTGACTGTTGTTTGTTCTCTGGTGTGTTGTGATGGATCCATGTTTCGTCCACGGTTACAAAACGGCGCAAAAACTCCTCCATATTGCGATTAAACAACGCCAAACCTTCCTGTGAAGTTGTTATACGATTGCGTTTGTGGTCGACTGTGACCAAACGCAGCACCCATCTTGCGGAAAGCTTTCTCATGCCCAAGTGATCATTCAAAATTGAAACCACTGAGCCATGCGAGATCCCTACGGCTTCCACAATCTCTCGCACTTTCAATCTTCGGTCGGCCAACACCATATCGTGAATTTTTTCGATTGTTTCGGGTGTAGAGACCTCAACTGGGCGTCCAGGACGTTCGGCATCTTCAGTGCTTGTATGGCCACAACGAAATTCAGTAAACCACTTTTTTACCATTGAAATCGATGGTGCAGAGTCCCCATAGTATTTATCAAGCTTAGCCTTGGTCTCGGTAATGGTTTTTTTTCGTAAGAAATAATGCTTAATAAGCACACGAAATTCACTTTTTTCCATTTTCTCCTCAAATTAGTGAGTAGTCTGATAAAAATAGCTGTCAAACACAAACTTACTGACGCAGCAAGTTTAAATTTTGACAGGAGTCAACTGACAGATGCCTGTTGACAGGAGCAGTGTTGCTGTTTCAGTAAAGAGGTCAGAAATTCAAAAAGTCACGGACTTATTGACCCGCCCTCGTACACTTGTTCTTTTTACTCATGTACGACACTAATGTTGTTGTTGTTTTTATCTTCCTAAGGGTGCCGACGATAGTCATATTCTTTTGCAGCAGTTTTTGGCCCAACTTCTACTAAATTTAGGACGACGCGCTCACCTTGGTTGAGTTCAACAGCACCTTCAATTTCTTTTCCTAAATATGGCTGAATATTCCAAATGTTGCAAGTTTTTGCACAAGTACACATACAAAACATTAACCCGCACTTTTCAGGTTAATTTGGCATACTATATTGCCTGAATGATCATCGACCATAAAAGCCAAGCAGTTGCTCATCGACAGTAACACAGGACGATGGGTTATAGAACAATTCAACCCATTTGTCCCATAAGCTACTTATTGCAGCAAATTTGTCCTTGGCTGCATGTTTGTTTTGTCTTCGGCTAGTGGGATCGTCTAATCGCAGAAGTTTTGTTATATATTGAAATGTCTCCTTAGACATTATTGCTTGAAATATTGGCCGATCGAAATCTTTTAGATTTGAGAAAAACCACATATGTTCGAAGAGAGCCAAAAAAAACTTGAAAAAAACTTACTTGTAAGCATCCGCGAGAATCAAGACACCAAAATATGCATGAAGCATGCTTTTGTCTATTCCCTTATGTTTGTCTCAAAATTACGAGCGGCCATAATTATTTTCTCGATTTGAATCGGAAAAAAATAAAAAAAATAAATCCATCATCACCTGGTTTCATTGAAATAATGTTTAAAGAAAGTGCTCGAGCGATTGAAAGTTTGAACTTCAGCAAAAGTGAACATGCAAGTGACTAAATTGTAACACACCTGATTGATTCAGTGGAGTTGTGCTCCAAATTATATCGTTTTTAGAGACAAACTGGGAATCAGGACGCGCCGAATCTACAGGTGTTTTTTCACCTTCATTCTCTGATTCAAATGAATCGGAATCTTCATTGCTAGCTAGTCACTTGATGAAACGAAATGAGTTTCATATAACAGGTCGAAAACGTCCCAATCTGACAGAAAATACTCAAATTCAAAAAAAATCATAGCCAGCTAAGTTTTCAAACCTAAAACAGCTTGAATTCAGTGCATAAGGGTACATAGAACAAAGCCAAGAAAAAACAGCCAAATATATAAAGTAGTTATCTTAATATTTACCATAAAACAAAAGAAATGGGTCAAAAATGACCCAAACGTAGTTCTACGGTTAATTCGAATCATATGGTGCATTTTTCTGGATGCAACGATATCTAGTGAACTTTTTGAAGATTATCCTCACTCAAAATAAACTGGATCAATTTCCACTCCTTCGCTCTTCTTGCGAATTTGACGTCTTTTTTTTCTATTTTTTTCGTATAACAAACTTCATATCCAGTCTTACACTAGGCTCAATAAGTAATGTAAAAGAGAGAATTTATTTATTATTATTTTTTTATAATTTGAAAAGATAGAGCTTATGTCATTTCAAGAATAATAATTTATTGAGGGGTGGGCAGACTCAATTTATACTTAAAACAATCGAGAGCAAAAGTTATACGAACTTATGCGTAACGAGTTTCCCATTTTTACTGCATCGCTGCTGCCCCGCTTATGGGGTTGGCTAATGTGGCAGACCGCAGCATCCGTCTAAATACTGCTCGGTCCTGGATCGCTTCAGTGGTTAGCCCCATACGTTGTTGCTCATTTGCCATCTGAGAAATCCAGGAATTCTTTTTCCGACCTCGTTTTCTTACAGTTGAAGTGACCGTAGTTGATAGTGCCTTTTTGACCAGATTTTCCGCAGATCTTCTTTGAACGTGGCAATACCAGCTTATTCTATTCGCTTCAAGCTGTTCGGTTACCGAATTCTTTCTATGTAGACTTCCCCTTATACGCGTAGATCTAATGCAATCGCGTTTAGTGACTCCGCTAGACATCCTTATCATTTTCGTTTCCGTTGCCGTCATTTTGTTTTTAAACGCTTCGTACATTGTCCAGCACTGTGAACCGTATATAAGAGCTGGTCTAACAACCGTGATGTAGAGTTTCCCCTTCAATTTAAGTGGACATTTTCGGTCGGAAAAGATTTGCGAATTTTCCCGCCATTTCATCCATCCCACACTCACTCTGTGGTTTACGTCGTCATCACATTTCGCTTCCATGTTAACGATTGATCCTAAGTACTTAAACATAGTGCTTTTCGGAAGAACTATTCCGTCTAACATTTTATCTGGAACAGGTCACAACTGATGCGCAAGTGGGCACGTCAAATGCTCCGTCTTTGAACGACTTATATTAAATCCGTTTCTCTCTCACGCATTTTTCCATGAACCTAAGGCATTCTGCAAATCTTCGACCTTATCGCTTAGTATAACTGCGTCGTCAGCGAAGAGAATTGGCTTTACATTTGCTTCGCGCATGCAGTCTTTTAAAAGATAGTCGAATACTACGTTAAAGAGGAAAGGGCTAAGTACGCTTCCTTGGTGCACTCCGACATTAACTGGGAATTCTCTCGTTAGTCCAGCAGAGGTTTTAAGCGCAGTTTTCACGTCTCCGTACATGTCTTTTATTATTCTAACATACGTTTCCGGTACCTTTTGAGACCTCAGTGCGGCCCATATGAGATCCCTAGACACTCGATCGAATGCTTTCTCGAAGTTATTATTAGCGTCCACCGCCGACCAAGAGCAAAAGTGTATAACAACAAAGAAAAGGAGAAAAAACGATAAATAAATGAACTAGACAATATAATGCAGCAAAACTTCAATTTATTCTGATCGAAAACTATTGAAGAAGATAACATTTAATTTTTTTCATAAAAGAAGTCAAAATTCTAATGATTCGTACGTCGTCAGCAGGAAGTTTGTCAAACAATTTGGAGGAAATAGGAATTGAAATGTAGTATGTGTCAGAGTATTCGCAAGTATCCACGTCTCATAAAGAATTTTGTCAGTACATTGTTATAAAAATGATGTCTCACTGTTAGAGTTCTTGTAAGTCTAAATAGCTCTATGGAATGTGCTAGATGTACCCGTTAAAATTGTTTTTATTATACATTTTTGCAGCAGAATTTACTTCTGATGTTTATTCAGCTATGCAGAATTTGATGCATGGAAAGTAACATCAATATCTGGAGTCATTTCTACTCTAAGGCTCAAAAACATAAGTTTAATTTTGTTACTAATTACTAGTTTATGTTTAGCAAACCAAATTCCTAGTAAATGAACGTCAGGATTTATATAAGCTTCTAAGTTAAAAGCGCTAACAGCCTTACATATAATCGATTCATAATTCATTCGCAAAGGCTATTACTTTCCAACAAAACGTTGTTAGAAAATAGAGTTTATGTTAATTATAAACAGAATAGGACCAAGAAAAGACCCTTGGGGAACTCAAATATTAATAATTTCAGAGTTATTAAAACTAGTTGGTATTTTGCCTTTTTGCACTCTATTTTTCAGATAATAAACGAATCAATCATAGTTAATACCTTGAAGTGGGCTATAGAATTTGTTCAAAAGCATCTTTCGATGAACGATGTCAAAGGCTTTAGTTATGTCTACAAAAAGTTCACTGCAAAATCTTTTGATATCTAATCCCCTGTGAATAAAGGTACACAATTCCAAGGAAACATTCTCAGCAAAAAGGCGTGACCTCAATCCAAACTGGCTCGAACTAAAAAGATTTTATTTTTGAGATTTTAAAATCCTACCTTTAACTAGTTTTCGATCATTTTTGAAATCATAGCTACAGCGAGATGGGTATTTTTATCTTTTCTGTTCTATCGATGCATTTCAGTTTTTCAGAAAAAATTTCCAGTGATAATACTCAAATTACAGTTTGGCATGATGCTTTATTATATAAGCTTTTACGACTTAATTTTCCAATGTACTTAATCAGAATTATTCAATCTTTTCTGTCCAAAAGGAAATTCAAGGTTTCAATCAATAATCGGGACTCCGATATGAACAACATTTCAGCAGGGGTATCTCAAGGATCAGTGCTAGCCCCAATCTTGTATACTATTTTTACCTATGAATTCTCTAGTCTAACAAACTTCAAAAAAGCTATTTTCGCCGATAACACTTGCATCTTCTCATCAGATTTAGTTGGATCTATCATTGAAACAAACCTGCAATCTGCACTGTATGTTTTGCAAGATAACTTTTTCGGTTGGAAGATTAAAATAAATGCTTCCAAGACACAGGTTATCTCTTTCACTCGAAAATGAAAAGCCTGTTTCTTGCCGTGCAACAATCTGATTTTCAAAGTTGTTTTTCAAGGAATTATGTTTTATGGGCCACCAGCTAGTCATATTCGGAGACTTCAAATAGGTCAGAATAAGGTTTTGAAAATGATCCTTAAGCTTCCATGTCTTTTTCAATAGTCGAACTCCACGCCATTTCAAATATCGAATTGATATCAACAAGAATTACTAAGCTTAATAAACGTTATGGTATGTCTTGCATGCCGCCTGACAGCTTTATAGTTTTTTTCACTACTATTTAAATAAGACTGATTCTGTCATATTAATTTTACTTATTTATTATTTATTTGTTTGATATATATTTATTCATTTCGATTGTTTATTTGTTTACATATTTACTTGTTCTTTATATTTATTTATTTATTTGTTTATTTATTTTTTAGATTTATTTATTTATTCATTGTTTTCTGTTAATTTATTATTATTGAGTACTTATTTTTGTTTATCCATCTTTATTTTCATTATTGATTTACTTAATTCATTATTGTAAAACTCAAAGTTTGGTTTGATAAATTTACTGCACCGCCCATCTCTCCTATCCGTTACTGAATATTTAATACTTTTTATTTTTATTTTTGTTTAAATGAAGGTTTTATGTAGCTTTTCCTTCAACATTTTTGTTTGCGTTGTTCTTTCGCTTGTTTTAAATATTGGGTCTATAACTTAATTCGTGCGGTTTGCTAAGAGATGGCGTAACTTGTATTATTTTATTGGAACATGCGTTGGAAAGCTACTGTCATTGTACGTCATTTCAGTATATGTCATTCATTTAAAGCGTAAACAACAATAATTTTTTTTCACTCAAATATGTGGAACTTTGTGCCTGAAAAAGTGCTTTTGCGGGGAGTTCTTCTTCATTACTTTAATATAAAGAAAACTGCTGCCGAAAGTCATCGTATTTTGGTGGAAGTTTATGAAAAAATGGATCCATTACGGCAACCCCAAGCGCAGAAAATCATAAGTGAAACCCGGCCAGCCAGCCAAATCAACGGCAAAGCCGAATATCCATGGCGCGAAGGTAATGCTCTGAGCTACTAAAACTGGGTGAAACCATCGATGGACAACGCTACCGAACACAATTAATCCATTTGAAGAGAGCAGTAGCCGAAAAACGCCCGGAATATGCGACCAGACACGAGGCAATAATTTTTTATCATGACAACGCTCGGCCCCACGTTGCTATTCCGGTTAAGAACTATTTGGAAAACAGTGGATGTTTTGATGACAGTCTTATCCCACCCGCCTTATAGCCCAGACCTTGCCCCTTCTGACTACCATTTGTTTCGGTCGATGCAGAACGCCCTCACTGAAATAAGGTTCACATCAGAGCAGAATATCGAAAAATTGATTTGATTCATTCTTGGCTGCCTGGAATTGCTTGTTAAGCCCATTTCCTCCATAATCGTCCCAATACATGCTAAAGCGCGCTGCGTTTATGTCAATATCATCGATGTATGCAGTTAATTTTTTTTTTATAATTTACGCGCGCCTCAAGGGGTTTATGATACCCTTTTACTGTGGCCTGGGCGCGGGCGGAAAGATAGAATTAGGAGAAAGGAAAGCTTTGTTGTGATGTAGTGGTTTGAAACTCCAGGGGTGGGAGTCCGAATAGGACCGAGAGTTTTTCTTCACTCGGAATGATTCAGGTTGTAAATATTAACGGTTGTTTTGTGATTGAATCTCTACAACAGCCAAATCTTCATGACAATTGAGTAGCGCCATCTTGTTTAAATCCATTTTTGACATCAAAGGTCTCGGTGGGATTTCTACTGGCCTTAATGGAGCAGGTGCATTCTCAATCGTCATACTGCACAGACAAGAGGATGCTCTCTGGCAACAAGACGTATATCTAGTCATCATACGAGGGCGGGTCAATAAGTCCGTGACTTTTTGAATTTCTGACCTCTTTACTGAAACAGCAACACTGCTCCTGTCAACAGGCATCTGTCAGTTGACTCCTGTCAAAATTTAAACTTGCTGCGTCAGTAAGTTTGTGTTTGACAGCTATTTTTATCAGACTACTCACTAATTTGAGGAGAAAATGGAAAAAAGTGAATTTCGTGTGCTTATTAAGCATTATTTCTTACGAAAAAAAACCATTACCGAGACCAAGGCTAAGCTTGATAAATACTATGGGGACTCTGCACCATCGATTTCAATGGTAAAAAAGTGGTTTACTGAATTTCGTTGTGGCCGTACAAGCACTGAAGATGCCGAACGTCCTGGACGCCCAGTTGAGGTCTCTACACCCGAAACAATCGAAAAAATTCACGATATGGTGTTGGCCGACCGAAGATTGAAAGTGCGAGAGATTGTGGAAGCCGTAGGGATCTCGCATGGCTCAGTGGTTTCAATTTTGAATGATCACTTGGGCATGAGAAAGCTTTCCGCAAGATGGGTGCCGCGTTTGCTCACAATCGACCACAAACGCAATCGTGTAACAACTTCACAGGAAGGTTTGGCGTTGTTTAATCGCAATATGGAGGAGTTTTTGCGCCGTTTTGTAACCGTGGACGAAACATGGATCCATCACAACACACCAGAGAACAAACAACAGTCAAAACAGTGGGTTTCTAAGGGTGAATCGGCGCCAAAGAAGGCCAAGGTGGGTTTGTCAGCCAATAAAGTTATGGCGACTGTTTTTTGGGATGCACGCGGGATAATCCACATTGACTACCTCCAAAAGGGAAGAACAATCAATGGGGAATATTATGCCAACTTATTGGACCGATTCAATGACGATTTGAAAAAAAAACGACCTCATTTGGCCAAGAAAAAAGTTCTTTTCCACCAAGACAATGCAAGGGTGCACACATGTGCAGTTGCCATGGCAAAAATCCATGAATTGGGCTATGAATTGCTCCCTCATCCTCCCTATTCTCCAGATTTTGCTCCGAGCGACTACTTCTTGTTCCCAAACCTGAAGAAATGGCTTGGTGGAAAAAGATTTGACTTCAATGATGAAGTCATCTCGCAAACAAAGGCCTATTTTGAGGACCTCGACAAATCATTTTTTTTGGAAGGAATAAAAAAATTGGAGAAGCGTTGGACAAAGTGTATAGAGCTCAAGGAAGACTACGTTGAAAAATAAAATTATTTTTTTATCAAAAAATCTGTGTTTTAATCCAAAAGTCACGGACTTATTGACTGTTGCCATTTTTTAAATCTTGTTCACTCCTAACGTCTTAACGCTGTCGTCTCTCGTAGCGCTGTTGAAATTCTGCTCTTTTTAGTCATGTCCCTGAAGTTTTCGCAGCTTATCAATGTGTGTTTTAGATGAATTACCCGATGCAACTCGTATTATTCCATGTCCTATCCTAGACTTAACTAATGCATAGAACACCTGCTTCAGAACATAGATTTTATCAAATTAGCGTGATTGAGTGTTTGGAAATCAATGCTTAAGTCAATGCCGACCTCTATTAAGACTTTCATTCATAATATCTGAAAATTCGCTTAGAAGCTTAGTTTTTTGAGAAGTATCAACTGCGTCAACGTCAACACGACATTTTTCACACGATTTTCAATTACTGAAAGTATCTGAAATAGGCCTATAATTTGAAAAATTGTTTTTACATCCACCTTTGTAGATTAGTCGTATCACAGTAATCTTCATTTTACCCGGGATTTTGGCTTGATTTAGGCTTGGTTTAATTATTTTCGCGATTATTTATGTAAATACGTCGGCATGGACCTTGATATCTCGTGCTCTAATGCCGTCAGCTCCTGGTGATTTAGTCGTACATAAAAATGTCAACATTTGACTCACTCTCTTCAATAAAAATACTGTTGGGCCGTATCATATTTGAGTGGCCTGACGGCAATGTATAACAATGATGTGCTATCTGTTGTGTTTGATCTGCAGAATGGTTCTTAATTTGTTACATAGTGTCTTGAAGTAGTTTTCTAGTGTCCCTTCGTTTTTCTTTTCTCTTATATGATTCGTCTCTACGCCTTCATTTAGGACTTCTGCCCAATTTCTAGATAATACCTGCATACAAGGTGGCGCAAAATTAATCATCCAATTTTGTTTTTGAACTACTTTTACTTAATAAAAAAAAATGATTTTGAGTGTTGGAAATCTCTATTTGGACCTTTACAATTTTTTCTGTTAAGCGGAAAAGTTGATATCCGCCAAGTGGCTGCCGCCAGTGTTGATACACATTTGTGCCCGTTTTATCGCATTTTCCATGGCTGTCGAATATTCTCCTTAAGGGCTGCGGTTATCTGAGGCTTGTTGGTATAAACTCACGACTTCAAATAGCCCCAAAGAAAGATGGTCTGGGATGGTTAAATCGGGCGATCTTGCTGGCCATGCCAAATACTCATCCAATTCTGGCAGTAGCGTTCGCCAGTAACAGTGACCGTATTGCCGATGGCCTCCTCAAAAAATATGGCCCAAGCACTCCTCCTTGGCTTTGAGTGGATGTAATGGCTCTTCGTGCATCACACCGGATTTTCAGTACCCCAGAAATGAAGATTTCGCTTATTGACGTAACCGCTTAAGTGGAAATGCGCCTCATCGCTCATGATGTGTTCGCCACAAAATCGTCCTCTTCGTTGTTGAGATTAAGGATGGCTTGACAGCGGAGTATAGCGCTCCATTGCTTGTCTGTTTATATTCTGCGGCTGTCTAGTTCACAAATGTCAATTATGATTGACGTATCATCCGATAGGATGACTAATTTTGCTCCACCTTGTACATATCTACCTACCATGCGGTTTCTGATATACGAGGTTTATTAACATCTCTGCTGCTTGGTTCCAGAATGCTTACTGCGATACTTACTGCGATGTGGTCAATTAATGTCGTGGTTCCTCTACTCAGATCTATCCTCGTATTCTCTCTGACTGAGGAAGTGACTCAAACATTGCTCCACAAAATTTTCCTTAAAATTTAGAAAAATTTACAACACACTTTTCTCATTACTTATCTTATCTTATCTTACCTTTCGCTTATTTATAGGAAGTGAATGAAATGAATGAAGCCAATGAATTACATTACAATACATCGATCGGTTTTTCCATTTTCAATCGTCATGGCTTTTCTAATTGGATACATCACTGGGACTTAAATTTGTCGGAGGAATATCACCACACCAGAGAAGTATACTCGTTGATACACTAATTCACTGATTGTGAATCATTCAAAATTCTCCGAATTTTCCTAATTACATTCCCTTTATTTCCAGGACTTAATCTTCTTACGACACAAGCCGTTGTCATCTATGAAAGCACTCCAACCGGATGTAAATGAACCTAAACTTCTTACCAATCAATGTTCGGACACCTAATACCAGTAGCAACGAAATGACGACAAATAGATCAACAAAATCGGAGAGAACAACAAAACACCGCTAATTAGAATATTCATCGGCCATGTAATCTATCTAAACATCAATTTGAATTGCTTCCACAAGTCATTGTAAGCCTTCGACCGCATTCATGGGCACGGATTATGCGCACGTCAAAAGAACAACAATGCGCGTTCATAACTCACCCGAAACTCACCTGAACAACAGACGAAATTCAATAGATTTCCGTGTCTCAGACTTTAGACTACGAGTATGTCTCCGTAACTGAGTAACTGAGAACCCCTTCCTTGCTTTTGCCTGTCAAAAAGAAAATGATTCATGGGATTGAAACGTTGTCACCTTTTCATTACGGGAACACGGGCCAACTGCACTACACACACTCAGTCGCGCGTTCCCGCTCAATAATTACCATCGAACTGGGGATTAAACTGTGAAACCATCCAAATTTGGCCATCTCAAGTGTTGTTTACACGTCATTAAGCTGCGCGGTCTGGCCATTTTTAGGGCTGCCAACATGCCGGAATGACAATAAGTCAGTTGCAGGTACTCACTCGTGTTCGTATCCGTACGTTGATCGTACCTCGTAACTATACGTTGCAGTTGTCCTCGTTTTTGGCACTTGACTCGAGTAGTTTATATATTGACAGTTGGGCTCTAAAGATACACGCATACAGGCTAACACATCTAGGTACCTACAGATTCAGCTGCTAATTTGGATTCATTTATGCTAATTGGGACATTTTATTCTGAAAATAACGCAGAGTGGAGATAGCGATAGGCGATATCGACCCCATTACTTGCAGTTGAGGCTGCTTTTAATTATAATCAAAATCAAACCCAGTAGAGTTACGTACGAGTATAAGTGAAATCCATGAGATTGACGATTGAAATCTAGGATTTTTGTTTGTTTGTTAGTTGTGTTGCGAGTCATGAGAAATTTGCTTTGGTGTAACGAAATTTCATGTTCAACATGGCTACACTTGTCAATTGTAATAGTGAATGCCAAGACATAAGCAATCCAATTGGAAGAAAGGCGATACTTGTTTATAACTATAATTTATCTGAACACAGATACATCTATTGTGCGGATACATACATTGAGCATTCAGTGTTTAGGTGTAGTGCTTAGGCATGAATGTGACTGCAATTGTTAATCACCTTATTTAGAATTTACATGTTTGCAACATGCCAGTGACAAATCGTGGGAAATTTTTACTAAAGATTGTATCTTAGAGTGGTGGATAATTGTTTTCACGATAATTTCTTCAACTTAGAGAATTAGAGGACAGGTGGTGATTTTATTTCTGTTATAAGCTACTCGTATTCCCAATAACAATTAACAATTGCCTTAGTTTTGTTTAAACAATTTCCATAAGTTTTAGGTTGGAGTTTTGCGAGATATTCGAAGCATCTGCACTTATTTGCTTCAACATTTTTTGAAGCAATGACTAGGTTAGGTAAAGCGGACCACCTAGTGTGTAAAGCTCTGCTGAGAGTACCTACTATGGTTACCTCAATATTTACATGGTTCTGTCTAACGAAGTCATTAATTTTTTTTTATGTAGAAATTCGCATTTCTTGCTGAAGCATTTGAGCTATGCCGCATGTTTAGTGTTGTGAGTTGCTGAGTGACTTCTCCTGCTTGCTATGTGGACATCCAGAAATTGCTCAAGAGTCTTGAGTACAAATGTAGACTGACTGATGTGCCTAGACTACTTAACCAATATGTAGACTTAGGTATGACTACTATCTTTGCCCTCTATGGCGTGAGGTCATATTTGGGACATAGCTTACTTTAAGACCGTAGTTTGTATATACTTAAAGGCTACTTGGATTTGTTTCTCTAACAACTCTACACTATTGGCACCTTAGGTTTTGTAGCTTTTCTAAGTAAACGAAGACGACTGAAAAATTTTTTTAAGAATGTTAGCGAAATTGCTTCGGTGAATTTTTTTCCAGGACCTTTGTTTTCTCTATCTAATTAGATACTTAAGAAGCCGTTTATATTCCTTGCATTGGTTGCTTTTTCTTCCTTTCTATGTGAGCGCTTCCCCAGAAAAGGTTGACATCATTTGGGTGTTCTATATGCAGAGCGGAGCGCACAAATTCGTTGAGATTGCCTATTGTATCCTCCTTGTCCTTTAGTTGGGATTAGTTGGTCCCCAAGACGTAAGATCGCTGTTACGTTAAAAGCTTACAATCAGCCTATCAGTTGGACAATATACTCGTACTATCTGTGGACTAAGGTCCTGCAGTACAATAACAATGTTGATGTCGCGATAGAATGAGTAGATTCATTTCTAGAGAATGTAAAATTTCCCTATATCATCCAAGTCTTCATCTTTTTTACCCCTAAAGCGTCTCTACCCGAGACTCAGCGTTTTAGTCCTTTCGGTCCCAGGTGCGCTGCTTACTGGTGTTTTGACTGAGCGCTCTGGTATCTACGATGGCTTGAACTTAAAACTGAAATTCTTTCTTCTTTGTTGCCTCGAACCTGGTAAGTATATAATGCTCTTTTTCGGAGCATTCTTATCCATCCGCTCGATGTGGCTCAGTGTACTCGAAGTGTTTAAGTTATTTGAACTACATCCACATCTTGGTATAGCTCATGGATTTCGCGGCTGTATTCTATCCTTTTTGCCTACGAGTATTCGACAAATAATTCTTCTCAAGAGAGTGTTCTATGCCACTGCTAATCATACAGGACTCTGTTCCATGGAATAAAACTTGCAGTATCAATCTTTTGTAGAGCAAAAAAACTTCGTTTCCGAGTTAGGAGTTTTGAGCTTCTTTCTTTTACCAAAACTGTTGTAGAAGCCGGTATGCATTTTCTGCCATCCCTTTCGCCGTACGCACTCATCATCATACCAAGAAGTCCTTTTCAGTGGTGGATGGTACCCTACGATGGTATCAGCTAACTCTGTGATAATGTCGCGATACTGGTTCCACGGATTGCTGACGTTAATAATAATAATAATATATAGGGTGTAGTGCACTGCGACCTTGTGGTCTATTGTGCCCCTTCTTATACCTTGGAGAGGTTTGCTCCCTCTTCCAGAGCCCCTTCACAGTTTAATTCACCAGGAATTATGTTGGAGTGTTTCTGCTCTGGCTTTGGCTAGGAAAAACCTACTCAGAGCACGTCATCCAGACCAGTTTCTTTTATAAATCTGAAAATGAGCAGTGGTTGGTAAATCCTTTCCTTGAATTTGATGTTTTCCCAGATATTTAAACCTTTTTTGAGTCAGTGCTCCGCAAGATTTCAGTATATGCTCTGGAGTTTCTGTGGAATCATTGCAGAATTTGCAGAGACCTTCATCTGATATCCCTATTTTCCTTACGTGTTCCCTAAGTTTACAATGCCCCGTGATGAAACCAGCTAGGATGCGTAGGTTATTTTTGCTAAGACTGATACATGCTTTAAGTCTCTGAGATTGTAATCTCTTAAGAGTTTTTTTGGCTTGTCTCAGACCTTGGAGATCCCACAAGGTTCTAGCCCTTTTCTCCTTTTCCGATTTCCTCAATTCTTTGCGTAGGGTTTGTTCCCCTATCCTGCAGAATGGTTCAGGTCCTATGAAGGGTTCTGCTGCCCCTTTTCTCGCTAGAGAGTCCGCCGCCAGTGATGCCCACATGGCCTGGTATCCAGCAGACAGATACTCTATTTATCTTGCCCAATTTGTTGAGACTTTGTAGGCATTCCCATACAAGTTTGGATTTAATGACAAAGGAGTCCAGTGCTTTGATAGCTGCTTGACTATCTGACATTATTGCTATGTTACAGTTTTTGTAATTCTTTTCGAGATTGATTCGAAAGCATCTTTCTATGGCGCATACTTCTGCTTGAAAGATGATGGTACTCTTGCCCATGGATTCATGGTGCTTCATTCTTGGCCCAAAAACTCCTGCACTAGTTCCTTCGTCCGTTCTCGAGCCGTCTGTATACCACTTTATCGTGTGGTTGCTCAGTCCATAGATAGTGGATTCATCGCTCCATTCTTTCTTGTTGCTGAGCTTCGTTAAGAAATTCTATTCAAAGTTGTATTTTTCAATGCTGTCCTCTCTTGGAATAGCCAAGAGTGTAAGTTTTCCGAGTAGTGCATCATATTCTTTCGAACTAATGCATTTCCTCGTTCCAGTTCCTTCTTTTGTTATTCTTAGAATGGTTTTATTCGTCGCCTCTGAGACTATGAGGTGTAGGGGAGCATGTACGCATTGCGCCGGTGATGCATAGGCACTCCAGTCTTTGCACCTTGTTGAGAGATTCTCTCGTTGTGACAATACTGGTACGTTTTGCCCATGCTATCGCACCATTTATGATCATTGATCTCACAATTGGTAGGTACATCCATCGCAGAATATTAGGGGTACAGCCCCAAGACTTTCCCGCTAGGCTCTTACATATCATAAGAGCACGGGTTGCTTTTCCACCAGCTTCTTCAGTGTGGTTCTTACAGAGTAGTTTGCTGTCTAGATGTAGTCCCAGATACTTCACCTCATTGACCGGTATCAGTGTCGTGCCTGACAATTGGATTTCTTTGAGTCATTGAAGTTTTCTTTTCTTTGTGAATGGCACTACTAGCCGGAGGCACCATTCCTGGGTTACTCTCAGCCCTCGTTGTATAATATCGCAGAGAGTTTCTTCGAACTTTCGTCTGGCAATTAATACTATGTTATCAGCGTACGCCTGACAGCTGATGCCATCTAGTGCTCAACAGTTCGCACATCCATCTGGCTACTGTGTTGTTGGCTCCTTTCCGACGTAGTTCTCGTTTGATAGCCTCATGCGAGGTATTACCAAACGCCCTCCCCCCCCCCCCCCCCAATATCAAGAATGGCACACAATGCTATCTCCTTTGAATTCAGAGCACTTTGTATAATTTCTGTAAGCTGATACAGTGCCGTCTCTGCAAGTCCTATATGCATGTTCACGATGGTGCAAAGGGGACATACTTAGTGTTTCCTCCCTCAGGAAATTATCCACAGCCTTCTCTACTACGACTTTGGCTGTGTCGGGTCTATTTTCGCCACCTTCGGTATGAACACAACCTTTGCTCGTCTCCATTGTACTGGTATGTATCCTAATGCAATGCTACTCTTCGCTAATTTTACCAGGTGTGGTAGTAATGTGTTATACCATCTATGGTACACCTGGGGACTTGAAGGGATGAAAGGAACTTATTGCCCATTCCAGCCTTCCCCTACAATAGATAGCTGATGCGATTTCCCAGTCATCCTTCCGAGGTCGAGCAAAAATTGTTCTGTTCCCAAAGCCAGTAATAGGTGAGCTCCTTGCAAAATGAATTCATAGAAATAGCAGTGCGCTTTTGTCATTATTTCCATGCAGCTGCCGTCTGATTTCTTAAGCGAGGTTGATACTCCTCCCGACTTAGCAAGGGCCTTGTGTAGCCTTGCCGCCGTAGGAGTGCTTGAGATTGTCTCGCTGATTGCTGACGTTTGTGGATGGTGAAAATATAACGGCGAGTCTTTCTACTTCAGTGCTACTAAGGCTTTCAATATTGAATTTCTTTTTCTTAGTGGTTCGCAGTTCCCTCTCGTTGGATAGTCGGCCTCTGAATTTGGCTGCAACAGGAAATTGGTGAGAGTCGAAATTTGTCTATCTGAATACTTGCACATTCAAAATGTCCAATACGGACTCCGCATCTAATAGCACATAATCGATTTAGTTGACGGTTCGACCGCCTGTAACTAGCCAGAATGCTGTGTGGATTCGTGGTCTTGGAAACCTTGTACCACTTATCACCGAGGTTAGGAGCTATTGAAAAATTAGTTAAACAGAAGCCGTTGTTGGAGTTGCCTTATCCGCCTAGGATTCCTTATTGATTTTGGACATTATAGAAGTTTTTGAGCAGAACCAGGGGTGTGCAGTGTACGTCCGTTCATGGTGCGGACCTTCAATTCATAATAAATTCATTATATATGCTTCGTATCCAAACACATCGTCTGCAGCTTTAAACATCTCGGCAATTAAGTCATCGGGTCCAGCTTGGCAATCGCTGAATGGTTCATTCTGCATGACGATGGGATGTTTTTCGTTACAACTCCAGTCTGCAAGTATACTCTTTACTAATTCTAAACACCGTCCGTTTTTCTATTAAGAAATTTTCTTTCTATATTTCTGTTTGGGCTTAAAAGTTTGCTCGTTTTTTAACTTCCGATCCTTATTCTCCTCTGAGGCCCCGAACGAGCGCTTTTCGTACTCTTTTATTCTTTTCTAAGAATCGCTTAATTCATCCGATATGTTTACAGATTTGAATGTCTGGGACCACAACCGAGAGGAAGCGCAAGCATTGCTCTTTAAAATTTATTGTTGCTGTGCTGACTCTAGCCAGGTTATAGAACAGTCAGCAGTTTCCCATCGCGTAGATACCCGATAAAGCTCGCAAAATTGCTGTCATGGATTACCCAAAAAGAATTTTAGTTTTGATTGAACTTAATTCCACTTCACTCATACTTGATGACGGAATGAATGGCCCAAGGTAGTTTGGCTTTCCAGATACCGAGACTGCTATTTTCGAAGAGATATCCATATTTTGATGCATACATGGAACATTATAGAGGAATAATAGAAAGCTCGATCGGATTGAGAGAAACTGACTTCAAGTTTAATTACAAATATTGTCTTGTGTCCACCAGGGAGGAGGTTTTTTTTTGTTTTTTGTCAGCAAAATAAAGAAAACCCATAAAACCAATCTAAGTTGTACAACATTTTTAGCACCCTGGAACATGCCACTCCCACCTCTTTTGTTCACAGTGAAACATAAAACATTGCAGAAAAGAAATCAAATCAAAATAATGTGGAAAAAATCCATCATCATCGAAAGGATGACATTGTTCAATGTATCTCTAGCTTGTTCGTATGTACTTTCCTCAAAGATGGCAGCCGAACATTGTAAAATTATTCATTTCAATTGTCGGCATTGATCAAACGTCCGATCCAATTGCAAAACACCATAAGCAAAGGAAACGCCGATATCAAAGTGACATCGTTATTCCTGATGCCTTAGCAAATAAGGAATTGCTTGAATATTTTATGGCCACAGGATGGACGAAGAGCATACGCCAAGCGTACGCCAGAGTTCAGACGGTGGGTAGTAGTAAGGCGGTACAAAGGATGATGAAAGCATGATCGTCATCATGTGAACGGCCACCTCAAATACGAATACGAGTACAAACTACGAATACGAGTACATGCATGCTGTTCGGCGTTTAGTTGACACAACAAAAGCGATCTTCAAAGAGATGCTCTATGATCTCTTGGTCCATGCCCAGAATCGGTGTTCCTTAAACATTCGCTCATACTCGTACTCCTCTCCCATTACCAATCGGCCTGATCACCCGATGCTCCATACCTTTCATTGGTAGTGGATCAACTGGTTTATTTTATTATTGTTGTTGCTTGCAGTCATTGTTGTTGCAACTGGCCCAGAATTGCATCACGACAATAATCGTACAATTATAATAAAAATAATCACAAAGAATCTCAACAAATGCAATGCACTGACTGACTGGAGATGCTTAAGCTGAGCAAGCTTAAAGAAACCAAAGAATGGTCACCGGTTGATAGTCGCCAGCGAAATCTAGGAGAGTCCCAGGCACTGGATAATCTACAATTTTCCACGATTAGCTGATTTTCATTTGATGGCGAGTAATTGGTTATTCCATTTTCAATTCACTTTGCCGAGATTTTGTAGCAGTTTATTGCGTGTTGTTATTTCTTTGGGATTAATTCCAACTGGGAAATCTTAGAGGCAATCCATGCATTCATTTGTAAAGGACATGGCACAAAAACTCAATCTGCAAAGAGAAGAATTTCCTTTTTTTTGTCTGTTTTTTCGTCACTAACTGACAAGTGTGAAAAGGAATTCACTGTTCTTAGGCAATTTCGTAAAAAAAAATTACAATTATGCTTAAAAATGAGCAATTATGCAGGAACCTTTAGATGGAAGGCAGCTGAGAGATTTCTATATGCCTGTGGGAATTTGGTCCTGAAGAAGCATAAAAACGATTCTTTGAGGTGCTGTATCCGCATCATTTGTCTCACTAAATCTTTAGTGTAAATTTATTTAAACCGACCATCATCGCCTTCAATTTGTTCGATTGGCTATTAAGTAGCCTGTAATACCTCTGATGGGTTTCTAAGAAGTGGTTCAAATCGCCAATTCTCAAGAGTTTCCAGAATTGCTTGCATAGACCAGAACTTATTGTTACCCCAAAAATGAGTTGCAAGGTGTAAAATCACACGAGAAAAGTGGCTAGTTGAAAGGGCTGAAACGTGGTGATACGCGTAAGCTACAAACAATATGTCTGGATTTAATATTAGGTTGTTCAATAAGTTCAGAAGCTTTTGAAGGTTAACGTTAAGCACACATTTTTGGTATGAAAGCTTATATTCAATCCATCAGATAGGCCATGATCTATTCCTTTTTTGCAACGTCCTGGTAGAGACATATTGCTTCTTCTGTAAACGTCAGCAGACTTATAAGAAAAACTGTCTTCCAAATACATTTTGATCTCATCTTCGGAATTGAATTGCCTTCCGTCCAAATTGTTTTGGAGAGAGCGGAACAGATTGTAGTCAGAAGGCCTAAGGTCTGGAGGGTACGGTGGGTGCTGCATAACTTTCCAGTCAAATGAATTCAGCTTTTTTTGTCACTTAAGCTATGTGTATTCTGACATTTTCATGATGCTCGCAAACTCTGGCCGTTTTTTCTTTCTGAGAGCAATATTTAATGGCATTTATTGGCTGATTGCGTGGAAGCAACTCGAAGTAAAGGACACCTCGTCAATCCCAACCAAATCAAATGCCGTATTTCTGATGCAAATCTTGTTTATCGACCGATCGCGGTGTTCCACCAGGACCGTACCATGACCTCTTACGCAAAATGTTGTTGTAAATGAACCATTTTCGTCTCTCATAACCACTCCTTTTAGGAAAGCCTCAAGCGAGTTCCATCTCAACAAAGACTCACAGATCATTATGAGAACCATAATGTTTCTTTCACTTAGTTCGTGTGGACCCCAAACATCAGCCTCTTTCGACATCCCAAGCCTTTTCAGACTCTGTGAAACGGTTGTATGGACGATGTTAAACCGCTGAGCGATCTCCAGCTGACCGTCGTCAATTGCCTGCTAACGCTAACTGCAACAAGATTTGATCGTTATCTGCGAAGCGAACAACATCAGCAAGGCCTGTATTTCCTGAACGAAAGAGTATAAACCAACCCTGACAAGTGTCAGCGCTGAAAGCTGCAAATCTCACGTTACGCCTCTGTCGCTTTGATACCTTTTTTAAAGAAAAAAAGGTAAAATATGCCGAAAATACACTTTCTTATCCTCCATTTAAAAAAAAATATTAAGCAATTAAAACACATCCGATCAAACCAAATTCTCGTTACTGTGTAAAGGATACGGTACACACAGAGATTTTCTGAAAGGACGAACACTACTTCTAAGAAAAAACCTGCAAATTCAACAATCCAATATATTGCTAATAATTAAGAAGTCTTTCGATTTAAGGCTCCTATCACTCCAAACGATACTCATTGGTTTTTCCTTGGATGGCACGATTGTCAAATAAACAAAATGCTCGACACTCTACGTTAAGCAACAATGTTCTTGGTTTGGGCAAAAAAATTAGGAACGGTCAAAAAAGTGAAAATGTTGATCTCCACAAGCATCGCGCTATGCTAAAGTTTGTTTGACCTCATTTGAGTTGCCTCACGTTATTTTTCGTAAGTTAATCTGGTGTAGCATAGGACGGATTTTCTTCGAAAGTACATACTTACAAACCTCTTGGTCTACATTGGCAGAGATTGTTGCATAATTAGGACGAAGATTTATTGTTAATTGTTTTATGCAGGAATATATAATTCCTTGCATTTATGTAGTGTTGAAGTGTGTAACGTATAAGCTTCTTAAATTGTTACATACGAGTACATAGCGAACCGCATCTTGAAATGCCACTTGCAGCTTATGTTGTAATAGTGAGCAATATAGACAACACTGGCATGTTTATGAGATTATTGAAATTAATGAAAGTATCAATTTAGGTCAAGTTTCCACAGCTTACATGAACATCCGTTGACCCGACCAAAAACTGCAGTAGTATGACTATAACTTTAAAGGTTATGATCAGTAATAAAACCAAGCCAAGTGCAGTGCTTAACAGCTGTAGCTTTAGCGTTAGTTAAGCATATCTCTGGTAAATTTGAATCCATTGAAGAAGACATAGATTTTGGTAACTTCCTCATTACCGAGAAGAGCCAGTTTATTAAGCTGGTTAAAGGGTTTGCCTAGATGAAGTTATGAGTCAGGGCCCCCACTCTATTGCCACTCGAATCTTAAAATTATGCGAAAATGATATGCGATTCTACTTTTATTACGTAATCGGTAAAAAAGTAGAATCGAGTGCAACTGTCTATAGAAAATTTGCTAATTTCGAATTTGAAATTAAAATTTTGACATTGCGTATTCAACGCAGTATAGAGTACCGATTTTGCGAAAACGAAAGAATATCCAAGTTGGTGACCTAAAACTATTCGATTTACGAAAGTTCGACTTTACTTTTCGAACTACATAGCGCCGATTTTGCGAATTCGAACGATTTCATATTAAAGTAGCAATACAGAGTGAGAACCTAGATGGGAGATAAGCCTCTAGTTATAAAACCTTTGTCGCAATCTTGCCGTATTTCACCAAGTAAGACAAATAACAATGGCACCTATTGAAGAAACTTACCCAAAACATTCGTGAGGTACCATGGCTGTCATCTTTGGCAGTCAAGGCGAATTCGAAGTTTTGCTGATGTTTTTGCTTATGAAAGGATTGGTAATTTCCCGTTGGATCCTTTTGCAAACAACGGATGGGTCTCGGGCAAACTGATAAATAGTAAAAACATTTATACTTGGAACATCAAAAAAAAGTTTTAAAGAAAACAGTAGATAGATCTGTAACTATCGCAGTAAGACCACCGAAAGAAATAAATGAGGCAACGCTTAGATTACCCCACAATGATGAAAAAACTCGCAGCGAATCAGTCACTGAAATATTGTGACGACGAATACGGACACTTTCTCAGGTAATTTAGTTCAATAAAAATGCAATTGAATGAGTGTTTTGATGGGTTTTTAGGTGGCGCTACAGTTTGGGGTCTACCTGGGCTTCAGTCAACAAGGGTCTCCAGCCAGCTCAAGCTTTTGCTAGCTCCCTCCAGTTTCCCACGCTATGTTGGCTGAAGTCCCCTTCACCACCACCTGATTCGCAAACTTCGTCTACTGCACTGTCACTGGGGTGTGGATTCGAGGATTTTTCGGACCTGAGCGTTTGTGTCCGCCGATGTAGAATTTATTTTCTTAAAGCAGTCCAGAGCACCCTCATCAATTTTTGATCGGTGTTGAGTGTCCTCTTTGCTCGACAGTATAAATTTGATCTTGCCTCGTTGACCGCATAGCCCAAGCGCCACTGACATCCTGCTGCTTTCTTCGAATTATATCAATATCGTCGACGTATGCGAGTAACTGGACGGACTTTTGAAAGATTGTGCCTCTTGTGCTTGGACGTGAGTATGGTGTGGAAAGAATCACATGACAGCGCATCGCCTTGTCTAAGTCCGTGCATTATTCATCGTCATCCTGCACAGACGAACGAGTTTGACAAGGATGCCATTGTTCTGTATAGCTCGTATCTAAAGGTGCTGTCATACGGTGCCTTGGAATCGATGAATATTTGATATGTATCGATCTGAAGCTAATGGGTTTTCTTCAAGATCTGCCGTAGTGTGTATATTTGTTTAATGGTGGACTTTTCTGGCCTGAAGCCACACTAGTATGGAACAGTCAGGGTACAGATGAAGGGCTTCAGGTGCTTACACTATGCTAAGATCTACTAAGTCATCGCCTGGCGCTTTTCAGAGCTACAGCAGCTTTGTTGGACTATCTTCACATTATCCATCTGTTAGACAGAAATGCTCTTCCTAAATCCTTAGCAAAGACCGTGACTCTCCTATGCTCCCTTGTTCGTCTCCACAGTTTTCGGTTCGGACTTGTGTCCGGCCCATTCCATCGCATTTCTTGGATGGGGGTAATATTTGCTGGCAGCAGTTCAGGCCCGTCGGCTGTTTTTTGGCTGTAGGTGGTCTGCATTCCACGTGCATATCCGAAGTTCGTTGTCTTTGATTCTTTTGCGAAAGTTGCCAACAGTAGATCCGTCCATAACCGAGGCTTGTTACTGCTTTGTAACTTCCGTCTTTCTTCCATGGATAGGCGTCAGCACTGCGGCATAATTCCAAACCCGTACGGTCAGTTTCATTTCAGATACTCATAAGACGAGGGAGCGGTTAGACCCGAACAAAATTAGCAACACAATTGTTCCTAAGCAACATTGTCGCTGTTTTATTTGTTTGTGCCTTAAACTTGTTTTTGCCGTAAATAAGTTAAGCGTATGTGGGATTGGCGATAAAACACATTCGTGACCAGCCAGAACGCCAAAATACATTTTTATACTTTTTTGTCTGACGTGTTACTAGTATGGCCTGGCAGATTCTTTTCATCTCTTCATCGGCCTGGAAGGTGCATATAATAATAGTTATAGCCTCCCGGCAAAACTGACCCAGCCTTATCCAATTTGAAGATATTTTCTCTGAAAAGTTCCATAAGTGAAACGAATTTCGACAAGGACATACACTGTCAGGCGATTTTTTCAGTCCAATGCAGGAACAGATTGTTATCATGGATGGCACTATCGCCTACAAGTCTATAAGCTCTATGAACTATATCAAAATGTGAATGTAAGTCAGAAGCCCAAAACATATCGATTACACTAGTTTGCTCTAGGAAGCATAGACAATAATGCTTCAGCAAATAGGATCTCTAAATTACAGTCCCCAGATTCGAGGCAACAAGGAATACCAAACCTTCGTTTTAAGCATAGCTAGATCGCTTGGTAACAACAACTGGGAATAGTGTGGCCGGGGTCAGAAAGAGTGCAAGGCTGCAGTATCTCGATAAATTCTCCTTTCGAGTCGGAAGTCCATTAAGTAAGTAAACTAGAGCTATTGAGTGCTTTAGAGTTTGTGGTGAAGCGGTTTCTGAATTGCTAACAAACTTGAGGATCTCGAAGGATATATGTTTTAACCTAGTAGGGGATGGTATTTGAAATTCGTCTTGAACTGGGTACTAAAATTCTTGTCATTCCCTTGCCGAATGATCTGGCTCATTGACGATCTTGAGTCAAGTAGGGTCCTTATATTTAAGAACCCTAACTAAATCTCCTTCAGGAACAGAAAGCTTACGTTTTCACGGTTTCAGCTCACTTGGACATAGATCAACTCACATAAATCTTTCGCCCTCTCTATAAGAATAATTTGCATGTCGGGTTTATTACTCATTTGTCATCTAAAACAACGGCATACTATATTGTTCTTGCAATCTGCCATAGCCTAACGTAAATAAGTTTCAGACAGCAAAAATTACATGCGAACTCGTTCGTCAATAAAACCGACAATCTCACGCACTCCTTAGGAAGTATTTACGTTTGTAAACCTTAAAGACGTAAACCAGTACAATGTCTGATCAGCAGTCGTTATAATTTAATTGCTCACTTTTTCTCGCAATAAAACCATCACCCAGCTTGCTTCTACCATCCGAGTATCCGAGTAGGTTCCGGTAGTTAGTAGCAACAGGTGGAATAAACTGACAATTGCAAACTGCACCCACCATCTGGGTGTCATAAAAAAGTTCTGCTCATTTGTACTCACCTGCAGTTACGGTTGACAACAAATCACAGACTTTTATGATGAACTGTTTCAACTGCAGCCAATGCTGCCGAATTAACACACCTACCCAAACAAATAATAATAATAAAAAAGGAAGAAAGAAACAAAAAAAACAGAAAACATATGACAACACTGGCAATGGGTTTGTCCCAGCCCCCTGGGCAGTTGACTTTTGATTTACGGGCCATATATCAAAGTTTTCCTTCCAGGTTCTGCCCCGCACTCCAGATGAGGTAGTGATGTGGTGAGATAGTGAGTGAACGTATCCATAGTCGTGGTTGGTTATAAAGTCCTAGAACACGCTAGAGCCTCATTTGTAATGCCTAATGCGTGTACGTGTAGGTACTTGTTCATTGGCATTAGCGCTTATGCTTATGCATTTATGTAGTCATGATAAAATTGCGTTTTTTTTGTTTTTTTGTTTTGTTTCGTTATCTTTTAACATTATCTGGAATCATTAGGAAGGCAATGGATCCGGTTAACGTTTTAGATCAGACTTAGGCAGGCCCACCAGCCACCGCAGGTAACAAGTGTGGATATAAATTTTTAATGTGCCATCATTGCCTATTCAATTATGAGTGCGAATAAACTGTTTTCTGTTTCAGTTTATTCTCGTTTGTTTTTGTTATATTTATTTTTATTTAATTTATTTTGTTTGTTTTGTTGTTGTATTGGACGTAGAGCAGACATAAAATGAAATATGACAGGCGGAAGACGGAAATGAAAGATGGAAATGAGAATTATTACGATTGCAACAGTTTCAACTCAATTGTAACGAGTTTCATTTGAATTATTTTCTTAAGAGGCAAACAGAAATAACAACAAAAAGATACATTGTATGACGTTGAACTTTCTTTCGCAAAACTAATGCTTATCCACTATCCTAGACTGGTCCAGCTTCAATTGATTGCAAGAAATGGGCTCTAACAAAAATTCTACGATTTGTTTGATATCGTTTTTAGATACGAGTACTTAACGGGCTCGTATTCCATTAAGAAGATCTCTGTCTGTAAAATCACTTCTTTGGTCTCAGATATGCAGCTTTCAATTATTCACCAAACTTGCAGTAAAATTCTTTCCATCTGTGATCACTAAATTGTTTGTAGGTCATAGTTAGGCAGACTACAATCAAATGTCACTACCTAAAGTCAATACGAGTAATTGGACCACCAAGTCTTCTTTAAACTCTCTTCCAGCGCTTCATGGGTGTAAGAATAGTAGGAAGGCACGATATCATGGCAGGAAATATAAGTTTATGAACGAACTTCTCCGGCGGGGTCTTCTTCTGTAGCAGTGATCCCGTGGACATTAGAAAAATTCGTGTCAGAGTTCAACGATTATCTATGTGATGCAGTCGAGAAATAGATAAAATATCACAAGCCGGTACGTCGACACAATGACGTAGATAAGTTTCAAAGTAAAAATTGTAGTTCGCCACTGTAAAATCGATAAAATATCAGTTCAAGAAACCAGGCGGCGGAATTTCGGGAACCGCGAGGAACAACGATGAAGATTTTGAAATGAAAGATGACTCCATTCGTAAGGGATTTGATCAGAAAGAATTAAATGATTCGGCCCGGGATTTGGGACTTTCTAAAAAGGCTTCAGGGCCCTTAGCATGAACACTTTACGAGAAAAATTTGCTTGAAAAAGGTTAAAAAGGTTAAGGTTTCCTACTTTCGATCAAGAGAAATTCCATTTCTGCAATACTTTCGAAGTGACGGTGAATTTGTGTATTGCCATAACATAAATTCTAGCCTATAACGCAACTGAATGGCGACTTTTTACTGATAGCTCAAAGCGGAGCTTGAAGTGTGTCCTCCTACACAATGGAAACTTGTTTGGTGCAGTCCTAATAGGCCACTTAGTTTGTTTGCGTGAAGAATAAGAAGACATAAAGATAGTCATTGATATGTTCAAATGGATCATCTGTGTTGACTTTAAAATGGTATGCGGATATACCAAGTATCCCTGTTTTTTGTGTATGTGGGATAGCAGAGCTCGTGAAAAGCATTGGGTACAGTCAAATTGGCCGCCAAGATCTGAACTCAAACCTGGTGATCCAAACATTCTACATCTTGTTGACAGAAGGAATATTATATTTCCACCTCTTCATATAAAACTTGGCCTTATGAAGCAGTATGTTAAAGCTTTGCCAACTGAAGGAGACTGTTTCAAATACCTCATCTCAGTATTTCCCCGCCTGTCTTTTGAAAAGAAAAATACCGTGTGTTTGACGGTCCACAGATTAGGCAGTTCATCAAACATGAAAATTTTATTGAGACAATGACCGAACTCCAAAAGAATGCTTGGTTGGCATTCCAAAACATTGTCAAAAACTTTCTTTCTTGTTTCCATAATTTTTTATTTTATGCAAATTTTGAACAAAAAGGTGATATCCTGTAGCTTAAAAAGTTGACTTGATAGACAAAAACTGTGATCATTTTCACATTGAAATGCCAAAAATCAGTCAAAAACAAGTGTCAGGTTTTAGTCAACGAAATGTGTGTTCCCCAGGGTAATTGAACAAGAAACTTGACATGTTTTTAGTGCCTACAAACCGCTAGCAGGCAGGAAGGATTCAGAAAAGTGAATACTTTTTTGTGCAACTTCGATGAGCCTTTGAGAGTTAGAGCTAAATTATAAGGAATGTGGAACGGCTTTCGTTGGCAACGATTAGTATAAGGCCTCGTAGAAGTAGCATCTTCCGACAGGTACTGGTTCCTTAAATGACGAGAATGAGCCTCTGCAGCCGAACATCTTGCAGCTCTGCTAATAAGTCCTACTTCACGCCTCCCCGAGCAGCGGAGGCCCTAGACTGCTGCAAAGCAGACATAACCGCCATCCAAGAAATGCGATGGGATGGGCCGGACAAAAAGAAGATGAAAAACTGCGACATCTACTACGACAATTGCTATCGATGGCAAAAGCAGCGCTTATTTGGATGCGGATTTGTTGTCGGAGGCAGACTAAGACAAGAAATCCTCAGCTTCCGGCATGTGAGCGAGCGCCTCGTAGCAATCCGCATCAAGGCTAAATTCGCCAACATAAGCCTCATATGCGCGCATGCCCCCACAGAGGAGAAAGATGACGACACCAAGGATGCCTTCTACGAGCTCCTTAACAAGACCTACGAGCACTGCCCTAGCTATGACATTAAAATTCTCCTCGGTGATTAGGAGGACGATAGTGGCGCTTTCGCGAGTATTGAGACGGAGGCGGCGAAAATGGGTTTAGCGGTCAATGAGGGCAAGACCAAGTATATGCTGTCAAGCAAAAAGGACAACCAACACCGACGTCTCGGGCAGAACGTCACCCTCGACAAATATAACTTTGAGGTAGTTAAGGACTTTGTCTATCTAGGCTCCGCTATAAATACAGACAACGACACCAGCGCTGAGATCAAGCGAAGAGTAACTCTTGCCAACCGCTGTTTCTTTGGGTTAAGAAGGCAATTGAGTAGCAAAGCCCTCTCTCGGACAACAAAAGTCACCCTTTATAAGACTTTAACAAACCCGATCCTGCTCTATGGCGCAGAGGCATGGACATTATCAAAAATGGATGAGGGTGTTCTTGGTTGCTTTGCGAGAAAAATTCTTCCGGCGATCTTCGGTCCCGTCTGCATTGACTGTGAGTGGAGGAGGAGATACAACGACAAACTGTATGGACTGTACAGCGACATGGACCTAGCCAGAAGAGTGAAGATCCAAAGACTGAGATGGCTGGGTCATGTAGAGCGCATGGACACCAATGCTCCGGTCCGAAAAGTCTTCGAATCCGCCCCCGAGAGACAGCGCAGTAGAGGAAGGCCAAGACTCAGGTGGCGCACGCAAGTGGAAGAGGACCTCAGCCAACTTAGCGTGCGAAACTGGAGGCAGCTAGCCAGGGATCGAGCTGGCTGGAGAAGCTTTTTGACTGAGGCCCAGGTTTAACCCCGGACTGTAGCGCCACCTAACGAAAGTAAGGAACGGCTTTGAGTAAAACTACTGCACAAACTTGTTTGGTTTAGAAAAAATCAGCTCTAAAAAGATGTGATGATGACAAGACAAAAATGCAGGAATGGAGCAGAAGGCAAGACTTTCATATTCGGACTTAATCGTAATATAGATGATAGCGAAACCGATAAAGTAAGTCTTGAGTTTGACTACGAACTTTGCGTAAATAAAAATGCACAAAGAAGTTAAGAGTAGAGGCATTGTACCAGAAGTTAGTAGAGCCCCTCACAATCTAACTAGCGAGCTAATGATAGCATCCCAACGTAAAGGAGATTAAATCGCCGAAGAACGGGCAATGAAACATGCACTAGATGAGAAAAGGACCTCGAATTAGCGTTAAGAAATGGCAAGTTGTAGAAAAGCCGAATTTAGCGAAGTAGTTCAATAAATGAAACGGAGAAATGCAGTTGAGTTGAAATAAGAAATTTTAGTTTCAAATGGATTGAACAAGTAGACAAAGATCTTTGTTGATTTTCTGTATTAAGCCAGAAGTGACAAGGGAAATGGCAACTAAAGGGTGTTTGTTTAAGAGCTTGAAAACTTTTAATATTAATAAAAGACAGAAATATTATTGTAATGAATTTTTTATTATTATTTAAATATGATTTTCGGCATATGTCTGCCGCGGCTATGAGTTACACGGTCCATTCGATCAGTCCAATTTTTTACTATTTTTTCCAATAAATCTGGCCGTATGGGGTCAATGGTGGCTTGATGATTGGCTTCCAGCGCTTCAAGAGTTGCTGGTTTGTCGGCATAAGCCAATGACTTGACATAGCCCCATAAAAAGTAATCGAGAGGCGTTAAGTCGCACGAACGAGGGGGCCAGTTAACAAGACCACTTCTGAAAATAAAGTTGACACCAAACTGATTTTGCAAAAATTGATGGTTGCGCCGTCTTGTTGGAACCAAATGTCGTCGATAGCTGATTAATTTAACCAGAAATGAGCTTCATCACTAAACACAATTTTTCGATAAAAATGCTCATCTTCGGCCAGTTTCAAATTAGCCCAGTCAGCAAAACTGCGACGTGAACGATGGTCATTTGGCTTTAATTCTTGCACGAGCTGTATTTTATAGGCACGATTTTTTTTTACGTACAATTTTCCACGTAGTCGAATGACAGAGGCCAACGAGTTGAGATCGGCGACGAATCAACATTTCGGCGTCTTCTTCAACACTTCGCGCTACAGCAACAATTTTACCTTCGGAACGCACATTTCTTTGTCTGGTTGATGATTTTGAATCGAGAAGAATAAAATTAGTGCGAAAACGATCAATAACTGCACGAATTGCTTGTTCACTAGACCGATTATGTTGACTGTCAAATTGACGAAGTGCTTAATGAACTTCACGAACAGATTTTTTTTTCAAATTAAATTTCCACAATTTTGCGTTAAATTGCCAAACCTCACTGAACAGAAATGTCAACACAGTTTAACATTGACAGCTGTCAAACCATAGACAACAACCATCGAAACTTCCCATGCGGCTAAAAAAACCACTAATGTCGTGTCCTACGGAGACAAACGAGTGATTTTAGACGGCCGACAATGATGTTTGATTATTCATGGCAGTCGACATATCGGTATATGCAATTTAAAGTTTAAGAACAGTGCAGCGCTCTAAAGATCTGCTTGTAATCTTGATGGATCTGCTGTAGATTCAAAATATTTTATGATATGTAAGTCCGCGTTGGGATATCAAAATGAACCTTATATCTACATGAAAGTCAGTGTTAATATAGCTTAAGGTACTGAAAAGTATTTCACACCCAAAAGAATCGATTAATCTTAAAACGTTTGTCATACATGACAGCTTTAATTGAACATACTCTTTGCGATAGTGGACGATTGACGAGAAGTGTAAAGGAAAGATGACAGCGTCGGAAAGCGAACGCTTAGATGCCGGCAGGCTTAACAAAACTCGATCTTACGAGTTATTTGCTTACAATAAAAGGTTCACACGTTAAGGGAACGATTTTGGATAATATTCAGCCAAAATAAATCTAATTTAAGCACAAGGGCTGTATGATAAGTACCTGGCCAAGATCAAAGGTAGTAAAGTGATTGTTTTAGTAAGTATAACCCTTCATAACAATGCTGTTAAGTCGCTGTGTGATTTAGTTTAGTGATAGAATACTAGTGGTCTTAAATGCAATAAAGCTCAAGTCCTAGTTGGAATTCGAAAAAGGGGTCGAAACAAAAGTATCCAGATCATTTAGAGCCGAAATCGTAGCATTCTTTCATAAATACTGGATGAACCATCAAGAATGATAGAATTTAGTTTTCTTCAAAAATCTTTCTTCTCCTTTGCTTCTCCTACCTCCCAACACTTTCTTGTTTCCATAAAAGCTTCGTTGTCGTTTCTCGAGGTCAATTAACATACCATGATCATAGCTAAATGTTGCCTTTGCTTTCTGCTTACATACTGCTAAGCACTATAACTACTTTTCTACCATTGTCATTTGTTGGCATCAGTATACCAACTAATACATTTCGTGCATAGTTTTTTAGTCTATCCATGTCATATTCACGTTCGACTGTTGGGCGCTGAGTTGATTCGATCTCGGAAAGCGATTACAACCATGTAGTGGTTGTAACTAAAGATGTGTTAGTTACCGATTTTATTGATAAAGTGTGTATTATTCTTAAGACCGAACTCTAAACAAATCAAGAAGGGTGTATAGTCTCTTACATGGCGCTAAAGTGAAAGATGGACCTGGGTCTCAACCACGAAATCTTTCAAACTAGCGCTGTGTTTTGCCAACATACTGCCAATTGTGCACTTCAGATTAGTTAAAGTTCTCTTGTTCTTGTGCGCATCACCAAAAGAAGGATCATTCTCCTCTTTGCAATTTATGTGCTTCATTTAAAGTCGGAGTATTTGTGTGCTTCCTTCAAAGGTTAAATATAGCAAAAGCAATACTAGAGCAAATATAAAAACATCTCGAAGGCCTAATGGTGTCACTACTCGTGAATAGTGGGTCGAATGTCAGTCCTACTTCATCTGTTCTTTACCGAATTCGAAGGGAGTTCCATAATGACAAGAAGGGCGTCTTTTTTAAGATATACTGACAGCAATTATTAAGGCCCCCAATGATTAGTCGAAAACTGCATGATTAAATTGTTTTTAATGCTCCTAAGCGATATTTGCATGTTGCCTTGACAAGGAAAAACAGAGGAATCTGTTGGCACTCTAACATAAAATCTCATGGAATATGGTAAAAGACAGAAGCAGTGTGGGGCTAAAAATTAACTCGCCAAAAAAAAACAACTATCAGCTTGCATCGCTGAAAAACTAGTGCAGATGTTGGAGAGGTAAGAGCTTATTCAATTTAATTAAAGCCAGGGAATAGATACATCTTCATTTAAGTTGAAAACTAAATTTTTTGACTTGTTTTTGATAAAATGTTTCCAAATATCTTGGAAACACTATCTCGTCTAATCCCAGAATCGAACAGGAATTGCGGACAGGAAAGGTCTGCGTTTGAATTGCTGTTTATCATAAATTATTGAAAAGCAATGCAATAAGCAGAAAGACCAAGACGCGGCTGTTCAGTTCCAATGTTGGACCATCCCTTTCATTAGAAAGCTCCAAACTTTCTTCAATATGTATCACTAACGAATGGCTTCATCAGAAGTAGTGGAGGACTTATACTATACAGTGACCCAACTTTTTGATCATATGATTAGCAGAATTAAACAATTTTGTTCATAACTTTTTTATTTGTGCTTATAATTCAACGAAATTTTCAATAAAAAAATAAAATAATATTATGATTCAGCATAAAAAATAATGAGAACCAAATTCATCCTTTAACATAATTAAATACAACAAAACAGGTCATTTGATCAATTTGTTGACTTTGCGAAACTATTCCTACTGAGTGCTTCGTATGGCCTCCAATTGCTTTGAGGACCGCTTTTATTCTTCTTGGCATGGATTCTATTAACTTTTTATATTAATTTGCTGTGATATTTTGCAAAGTAGTTTGAGTGCGGTACCATAATTCATGCAAATCCGAACAATCTACAGGCAAATCCGAAATAGCACGTTTAACCTCAACCTAAAGATGTTCAATTGGATTGAGGTCTGGAGATTGTGGTGGCCAATCAAGTATTTGAAATTGCTGATTTTGCTGCCACGCTTTTGTAATTTTGGCTGTGTGTTACGAATCATTATCTTGATGGAAGATAATTTCCGACACATCTTCATGCCACTTTTCCAAACTTGTAAGGAATCGGTGTTCCAGGATGGTGATGTATTGAATGGGATTCATGCGACCCACCATTTTAATGCATTCACCAATCTCTTCAATGCAAATGCATCCCCAAATTATAAGATTTCCTCCTCAAAATTTTAATGTTGGTTTGATATGGCGATCGCTGATTGACTCACCTGGCTTTTTCCAGATCCATTGGCGACCTTCGGACCCAAGATGGTTTATTTTCATTTCATCCGACCAAATCACCGTTGCCGAATCATTAACACAATAATCCTTATATTTTTGGGAAAATGGTAGCCTTAATTTCTTATGGCAGTCAGTCAAAAGGGGCTTTTTAGTTTTAGCTCGTCTATGAAAACCGTTTCTGCGGAAAATTGTTCATACAGCCTCAGTTGTTACATTAATCCCATCTTTTTTGTATAATGCCTTATTAATCTGGCCCATATTTTTTTATATACTCCACATTTAATCTGCCGCACAAAGCGGCAAAGTATACTTGAGTTTAAAATTGGTTTCCTTCCACACTTATTCTTTTCAGCGTCAGACTTCAAATTTTTGCGTATTTTGGATACAACTCCCACTGAAACTCCAAGTTTTCGAAAAAATTTCTCGATGAGTTGCCTTGGAAACAATTAGCCTTTCTACTTCCTTAATTTTGGAGATACCAAGTTCTTTCATCTACCATTAAATTCAAAACAATTAAAATGCCTGTTTAAACTGAAATTTAAATGTATCTTAGGTGGGATTCTTATTTAAATATTTAAATATTTTTATTTTTTACAAAAAACACAACGAAAACTCCACAATTGGCCAAACTTTGTACTCACAATATGCAACTGCGACAGTGTCAACAAATTGATCATAGGCGTTGCCTAAGAACTTTTGCAAATTCTCACAAAATAACAGTTCATTTTCGTTTGCTTTTGCTGTGCTGACTCACAATCACTCCATCTATTTTGAGTGAAAATTTAGTTGCTGTAACTGTTAAGCTTGAAGAGCTACAACTAAAATTCCCATTACAAAACAATGCAATGGAATCGATCAAAACAAAAAAAGAGCGGATCGACTGAGGAATGCATGGCGCAAATAAGAAAATGTTCGGGAAAACTACTACACTTCGCAAGAAATCGCATACAACGGCGCGCTGTAGCAAGATGGGTCCTAGAACCAACAAAGGAAAGTAATGCATTAAATAGACATTACAGGTTATTAATATGAGTTTCCTGCCTTCGACAAGGTGCCCCAAGAATAGTTAAGCAAGAGTCCACTTTTTGAGTCAAAAACACCAGCCTAATCAATGGCAAACTGCCGGAGATTCGATCAGAACTTTCCGTACAAAGCAAAGTAGAGACTGAACTTGTCAGATGTGAAATAAAACGTTGCCCTTAGATGTATAATAAAACCATCAGTCACAAAACGCGAATATAACCCACGACTCTGGTGTTTGCCTCTCCGACCTTTTGGTTTTACTCTCATTTCCAACTTCTTGATCCCGTCCGAAAAGTAATTTTCCGGAAGGTCTGCAAAATACTCCTCCGTGGCGTCGATGATTTCCTCGCGTGCGCTGAATTTTTTATTGATGAGCCATCTTTTAAGGTTTGGGAAGAGATAAAAGTCCGAGGGAGCCAAATTGGGCGAATACGGTGGATGCAACAGCAATTGGAGCCGTAAGTCATTGATTTTAGCCGTGGTTGCGATGCTCTTATGGGCCGGCGCATTGTATTGCAAAAACAGAATTTTTTTTCGCCTTCAATCGCTCCAATAATGCACAGAAATACTCGCTGTTGATGGTTTTACCTTTTTCGAGGTAGTCCACGAAGAGTAGGCCATGACAATCCCAGAAAACTGACGCCATAACCTTTCCGACCCATTGAGCCTCCCTCGGCCGCTTCGGAGCACTCGTACCGGCTTCAGTCTATTGCCGGACACTCATTCTGTTTTCTTGTGTGTAATAGTGGACCCAGGTCTACCATGAAACTCTCGAAAATAATATTTGACGATGTAATCTGATGGAGCATTAGCCCCATAATATTTATCCAACTTTTCTTTTGTTTCCTTCGCCGTTTTGCCTCTCAAAATATAATGTTTTATGAGAGAACGAAAATCATTTTTGTCCGTACTCAACATGATGCCAAACACATCAACAACAATCAGCTGTCAAAACCAAACCAAAGACAGTATCGCACTGAAATTTGGCATGTCTGCCTAAATATGAACGGACTTCAAGGCACCATAACCTTTTATGTAGTAGCAGCGCATTCAGGCGGTCAAGGAGGTTACTTTTCACCCCACCTAGTATTGTCGCCAGACACTGCTTTTCATAAAACACATTTATGATTTAGGTTTCGATCAAATTTTTATTTGAACACATTGCATGGATCTTGAATGGAATATAACATTTCAAACGCCCTCCACGGGAGTTCAGAAGAGTACAGAATTTAAATCAGACAAGGTACTGAAAATGACTTTGAAGCGTCAAGAGATTGCGGATTGTATGCATAAACGCGATCTTTTGCATAGCCCCACAAAAAGAAATCCAACGGCGACAAATCACACGATCTTGGTGGCCAGTTCATATCACCAAACCGCGAAAAAAACTCGTCTGTGAGATGTGGCACAGTCTTGTTAAAATCACATGTCTTCCACATCCATATTTTCAATTTGAGGCCAACAAACTTTGATTGACATTTGACTATAGCGATGTGAATTGACGGTGACGGTTACACTTTCTTTATTTTCTAAGAGGAATGGACCAATGATACCACCAGACCAATTGGCTCACCATACCTTGACTTTTAGTGGATGTAATGGTCTTTCGACAGTTGCATGTAAATTTTTACTTCCCGATATGCGACAATTTTGTTTGAGCCTCATCTATGAAGAAAATATTGTGCGAAAACTGCTCATCCAATCGCTGGTGGCCAGCTGGCTTCAATTCTTGAGATAGTTGAGCTTTATAAGGGTGCAATTAACTGCCGTAAGACAAGCCGAAATGATGTGCTCGCCGTAAAATCGATAGATTTGTATCTTCTTCAACACTTTCACTAACCGCAGCCATATTTTCTGTAGAGCGTTAATTTCGATGATGGAGCGGCTCAAATGGACGATTATCTGCTCGTGATCTGGCCCTCGAATTGGATGACCCTATGACCCTGATCAAAAAGGTACCGGAATTTATTCAGAAAAAAAAATACAAATTTATTTCAAAGTAATCCCCATCGACTGCAACAGACTTATGTCAGCGCTTGATCCAATCCTCGAAACATTTTTTATATTCAGTTTTCGGTATGTCCATCAGTGCTTCCTGCTGAAACGCGTTCGCCGTATTGGTTTTTTAACTCGATTGAACAGAAAGAACGCAAAAGTCTCACAACGCCCAAATAATACTCTTTGTTTACTGTCTGGCCTTCTGGCTAAAACTCATGATGCACTACACCGTTGTAATCCATGAAAACCGTGAGCATTGCCTTCTGTTTTGACCGAAAACGACGTGTTTTTTTTTATCTCGGCTCATTTGGTGAACGCCATTCACTTGCCTGATGTCTGGACTGCGTGTCGTATTCATAAACTCATCCTTTTGCTGAATGTGGGATCGAATTCAGCTTCGCAAATCATCTCTTTTCCGACGTCAACACGGTCTCTTTTCTGCATGAATTTGAGGTCTTTTGGCACCAACTTTGCTGCTACACGACGGAAACCCAAATCTTTAACCAAAATGTCTTGGACGGATCCATACGCAATATTTGCGGTTATTGACCAACATTTCTTTTACTTCATCAATGTTTTCGTCGGTTTTCGATGTCGATCGTCTACCACTGCGTAGTCATCTTCCATTGACTCACGATCACCTTCGAACCGCTCCTACCACTGGTAAACGACCGTTTTCTTTAGAGAATCTTTGCTGAAACACTTTTCTAAAATTTCCAACGTTCGCGCACCATTAAATCCGTTCTTTACGCAAAATTTAATACAAGTTCGGTGTTGCAAATTTAAATTCATTTCTTAAATTGTAAAAAATCGAAAGCACACGCAGAGATAGATGTACTCTTGGCTACGTAACTTTCGCAAATGTCAAGCTATGACGCTAAGATCAACAACAGATGTACAGAACTCAAATCGGAACAATGGGAGCGCCACACGGTGGTTATTCCGGGAACTTTTTTGTATAAGGTGCTCAAGAGCAGTGTTGTTCGAAAATTGAAGACATAAGCTTCAATCCTAAACAAATTTGAGACAGGTTGCCCGTGCTATATCTATTAAGTACGCGTATATGCATATCAAATTCGACCTCTATTTGGATGGTTTCATAGTACACCACAGGCACATATCATCTACTCCTTGCATCCGTGCGTCTCTCAGCATGCTCATAATTGTTCCTATCTCTCAATAAGACAAGATCAATACCGATGTAAATTTTTAGTCGATAAGTAAAGATTTTTATTCGAAGTTGGGGTGCCTAATAGAGTTCAAAATGTCATTAACTTTTGAAAGGTGATGAATAAATTACAAAAGTGTACGATTAAAACATACCTTGTCCTCATTAGTTGTAATTAGCCCCATCTGACTACAGTAAAGTGACCGTAGTCAACTTTAGATGCAACAGCATCTGACTGCTTGAGAAAAAAAAATCGCTTCCCTACAGCACCAAACACAATTTTGCTTTTAAAATTAAACTTAGCCTCTGACCAGAGCGATATTCGAAAAATTTTGATTAATCATTGCATCAAATTATTTTACCCAATTAACGAACGTCAATCGAATGAATAAATATTTCTGCCAAATATGCAAACCAAAAGGCCATTCAGGCCTCAACTGCATATGATATTGTCAGTAGCGAATGGATATCCAATAAATCTTTTGAATTAAGTGTAGATACACAGTATGGCTAGCTGGGGAACAAGGCTAAATGACAACCTGACAAACGAACGGAAGCAAGTAGACATGCTGCAAATTCCAATGGTGTAAACGATATATCGATGAATCAAAGGGGGTAATTGTATCACACACAAACGACAAATGTATCTTTTCCATAGATGAAGTGCATTTTAATGCCCGCAAGTGTATTTTATTGAATTTTGTAATTTTCTAAAGATACCCATTTGGTCATTGATTATGATTGATTTGATTCTAGAAATACCATACATACGTATCAATTCAATGAGAGGAGCTTTTCTCAGGGTGCCTAAGCGTTAGGTTGGGTTAATGAGATAGGCACGCATCGATGTCAATTTCAAGTGATTTTTACTGTTCCCAATGTGGTGAATTTAATATTTATGACTACATGCCTTGATGTAGTCACCAAATAAGTCTTAAAATTTAATTCACAATCGCTCGTGATTGATTGGTTTTCATGTACCTAACAAGTATGCAAATTATTTCGATACCTTGGCTACGTCTATTCACTGGTATCTAACCATTAAGTCCCTCCTCCTAGTTTAAATTACAAATGTGCATCTGTTACATTTTTAGACAAAGCTTGTAAAAGGGGGTAGTACACTCCAGCATCCCGACAAGTCCTCATTAACATATCCCCGCTGTTAAAATCTCAGTTCAAATCGAAACTCCGCCTTGTCGCCGATTCATTACTCATTCATCAGATAGGTACTGCTATTGCATGTTGCTGCAGCTGAAAGATACATTAACTTCGATCAGTGAATACACGAGAAAGTTAGCACTGCAGGTATACATAGATAGATACGATCGCGGACAACACCGCCGACCATGTACATTTTGCATATTCAATCTGTTTCAAGCTCCAACTGTGGAAGTCAGATTGCAAAAAGCGAATACAAATTCGCTGATCCGCAGTTACTCGTACCTACATACGAGTATACGAATGTTGAATACAAAAATAGTTATGAACTATCTGCGGATTGGTCAGTGGATTGAAGTCGACTTGGAAAGCTACTGATCGCGAAGCAAGGAATGAACATGGAAAATTCATGTATCTCATGTTCGTTGTGCTGTAGATACAAGATGCTAAGCAGGCATGGAATTGCAATGGGGGATTTATGTTTGACACCGATGCGGATTGGTTAGGACTTGATAGGAATGCACGTGTACGTGGTACTCGTATGCTCGTATCTGGGACGTTCATTTGATGTTATTCGATTGCCAGACTATCAGCATTTTGAAAGATTTTCCATATTTTACCAACGAAAAACTGCTGTTGGAATAGATTTGAGGCTTTTTTATTAGGTACTAGGGGGTCCGAGACTGAATACGCATTTTCTCTTTGATTCTGTTTTAAGTTTATTGCCAATTTTGTAGCTGTCGGTTTTTGGACTATATTTATGAAGGAGCTGAAACAGTTTAAGGGATTACATTTTGGCCAACAATTTTGACTTAGATGTAATAAGATTCACGGCACAACAGTCTACAAATTGTTCTTCATTACACAGATATCAGACGATGAATCTGAATTCTGTGAATTCTACCCATGTATTTCTGTGTAGTTATCATTATCACCTGTTAGTCAAACTGATGAGTCGCTTAAACACATGAGGTGAGATCCGATTGGTCGGTATCATGTTCAAGACTTTGAAATACAAGTAGAAGTAATCACGCAGTTTGCACACCTCAAAATTCATTAAGAAACTTGCCTATCCGTTGATCGATCAACCATTAACCATTGGATTGTCAACTGAATGTGAACAGTCAAAGCAGTGATAGCATTACTTGAGGAGAATTCATGCAATTATTTGGAGAATTCAATCAAATGGACTACAGTGTTTATAACTCCTTTCCGTGCTCTGAAGACTTGTCTTTCTCACGATACAAAGTCGATGTATGTACATTTTAGGGAAGTCGACCTACTACGCATTAAGCAGCGAATGGAAGAAAATTTTGAGAAATATAGTATTGCACATATTGAGAAATGTTTAGATACAATTTCGAACTATTTTATATGAACTTCCGCCAGTACCTTAAACGTATATAAAAATGTTACGGAGTATGAGTTGGTACAATGGAACAGCGAATATAACCGATTAATAGCTGGTTGGAATACCTCAAGGAAGTGCCCATAGTCCGCTGCTCTTTAGTGTCATGCTAAATTATCTGCAGTAAGGGGAATTGTTGTGTCTGGAATATTTCTTCTTTCATCGACAATTTCAGTTCCCCATGCTAGGTTTTTCGAGATCTTTCTCACTTGAGCGCGCCAACTAAGGTGAGATCTTCTTTTACCGCGTTGTTTGGTATGGATTAGAGGACACTCCGGGCCGAAGTCATGAAGTTCTTTAATTCAGTATGTACAAGTCATCGAATCCTATGTATTGTAATCCTTTGACGAGATAAAGTCAGTGCTTTTTTATAGACTATACACTTCATTGTTATATCTCCTTCTCCAAATTTTGTTTATGAAGACAGGACAGTAAATCAATTTTTTCTGTCGAATCACCGAAGACAAAGTTTTTGCTTTCGTGTAAGACTGGGACGATAAGGGTTGTGAAAACTGTTCTCTGTTGTTATTATTATCGTGCTGCTTTCTTATTCAAAAAATAGCGTAATTATATTGTTTATATCGAAGTGACATGGTATTACTTATCCTTTCTTGCATGCAAGGTTATACTTGGTCGTACCCTCATTTTCTACATAGCCTGCCTTTGGCGCATCTGCTTCAATGGTGATAGTTTGATGGTTTTACTCGTTTTCTATAATCTCAATATTGTTATCGGATGCAAGCAGTTGTGTAGATATTTTTCAATATTGTGTATCCGATAATTGTCTCTGTTGTGTTTTTATTGACCTTGATGAAGCTGTGAACGTTGTCTATTTTCTTTCGGCAGAGGCAGACGATTTAATTCCTAAAAATCTGTACGACTACATAGTCCGTCTACGTAAAAAGGGTCATATATTCCAGCCATCGAGATGATTAGCAGTTGATATATAATTACAGTTGGTGAACCAGGCGCACTTCTGTTTTATCAAATTTTAAAGATGAATTGCCATTTACTCCTTAAAAATCTAATTACGATGCTTTACGGAATTTCCTTGTCTACCAATATAGACTTCTTCTTGGCGAGATAGATGAATTACTGGCGATTGACATAGACATAAAACGATAGATTTGCCCTGACAGTAGGTGCAATCGTCACAGAACCGGTGGTATCTCCTATCAGACTCCCATCCTTATCTCTGCGTTCTTTTGGTTGTTATTTATTTCGCGAACAACGTATTTGCTGTTTTTCACTATACTCGTACATAGGGGCTTTATTATTTTGGTCAGGGCAACCATAGCACAACAGATGCTAGATCTTCGATCTCTTTCAGTGCTGCTATTTATTAAAGTTTAATCGACGGCCCAGAGCTCGTTCCCAAATAGTATGAACATTGCCGTTGGTTATTCATGTTCAATCGGAAATACTCCTCATTATTTCAAGATTTTGGCTAGATGACTCTTCACAAGTAACTCAAGTGGAGTTATCGATAAGCTCGTCTCTGAAATCGTCGTTCAGGCCATCTTATGAATTCCTCTTGTCTTTTCTGAAGTTCACTTTTTGTAGGTTCCAATACATATCTACATTTAGAAGGCCAGAATCATTTTCATCAGGTTTAAAGAGGTTGTAGGAAATATGATCTTTAGAGATTATGGACTGTTCCGTACCATGTATCATAAAGCGTCCCATAGATAACCAGAGTCTGCGCCTCTAGATGTCAGTCGGAATCAGTCCTTAGGTTTCAAGAAATTTGGTTATTTTTAAATAATACTCTGAGAATGGTTTTTTTTTTCTATCCCTCGTCTTTTCACAATCTTGCTCGTGATAAATGCCAACTGTGCCACTATGAGTCTTCCAGTCTTTCCAGTCTGCAGTTTGAGCATGGGTAGGGCCAAATCTGGAGAATGCAGTGGTTGCAGAAACAATTCAAAGTGCAATTCAGCCAGTTTTGCATTCAATTCAGACCGACTTGCGGCACGTTGCACTGTCATCATGAAAGAGTTCTTCATTTGGAATCGTTTTGTCGTGATATCTTCCTACGAGCGGAGAATTTACGCCAAATACTAATCGGTATTGATGGGTTTTCCTCTTTTAAGATAATTGGTAAACATTATACTATATGATCCCAAAATACGGACGCGCTAACCTTGCCAGCCCCATTTTGCTTTTCTGGACCGTTTTGGCTGGATTTCATCCTTCGGTGTCCAGTACCGAATCCATATTGCATTAATTTTATTTCGCCTTAACAGCTCCAAACAGAGGCTCTGGATCATCAACACGATGTTATTGTTGGTCAACTGTGAGCGAGAATGGGGATCAGCCCATTTCAACAGCGCTTACTCATGTAGAAGTAATCAAAGTGATTTTGTATTTTTTTTTAAATGTTTTCCGGCATAACAGTCTCATTTGGGTACTTAGAGCGTTCAGCATTTTTTGTGTCCGTACGACGTACATATACATTGCAAAACTTTTCGAACCATTCTTGAGTTCTTTTGGAAATATCAGAGCTGCGTAACTAGATCTGCAACATCTCAATGGCAAATGGTCGAAATGTCAGCCAATTTTAACACGAATCGTTTAAGGACTGGTGAAGGGTGTCAAGCGGAAAGCTTGCAAGTTAAATATTTAGTAAACAACAACTACATCACTTTTCTCATATTTTACTTATATGAAATGGGGGCTTGACAGTGCGATTTTATGTCTTGAAAACAAAACATCGGTTACCTAGGTGCCAGGGTACCCCACAACTTTATAATTGGAACAATATCTGTGGCTCCGTCTTGTTGAAACGTGTGTCCTATTTTTTTAACCTAGAATACAACTTCGTGTCGGTATCAAAAACTTGTCGATTTTTCGCCAATACACGTCAGCAGTGATTGTCTCTTGCTGGTTAAGCAAATTAGGGCCAATAATCACTCGGGCACAAATTGCACATTATGCAGTTGTTTTAGGGCAATCAATATGAAAATATGCTTCGACAGTGAAGAATTATATGTTTCCAAACTTTTTTGCTGTTCGAAAACGTTCCAGCATCGTTCTCGCTAAGGTTTCTCGTGAAGAATAGTCTTTTTCGTTAAAAAACTGACTTTTTTGCATTTCGTATACGCGACACTTTATTTTCTAATTCAATATAACATTCACTCTTCATTTTTTTATTTCAATATAGGTCCCAATCTTTCTTATATAGATTTACGCGGATTACGTATAACTTTGCGAGGAACTTAAGCTACAGGTTTTGGTATCGCTACTGACGTTGATGGTTCCGTAGGTTTTTGGATCACCACTATTCCTATTTGCCTATACTTTTGAACACACGACCACGTCGATAATATTGAATATTGAAGTGAATACAAAATGCTCGACCGGCACTTACAAACAAATCAACACACTTTTAGAGGAGCTCAAAAGCGAACGCGCTACAGACCAGTGACTCATTGTAACTGACAAATCTGTATGTTAATCTGTAAATATGTAACTACGCGCGTCTTACTACACATCACCCTCTCAGTTTATGAGCAATTACAATTTAAATTTGAAAATGTTCCGCTGGACACCCTTCTATAACTAAACATCGTATGGATATGTGACTGGAGTCGCCATGTATCAATGAAATCACTTTTGGATTTTAGTAAGGGTTAAGAAGCAATTGAGCTCCTCTTACTTCTGACGTTGATATCAATACATTTTCCGACGATCACAATATCTCTGTGATGACAGTAAGTGTCTCACTAAAGAGAAGTTCTAGACCTCATTCCTCTTAAAGCTAATCTGCAAGGGCCATCAAAAAATGGGAAAAATATTTGCAAAGTTATTTTCCACCCATTTTACAAGAAATTCCTCCGATCCCCAACATTCTCCGGCGATGATTTGGATTTTTTTTTTAAATTTAAATTTCATAACCGTAAATCTAATTATAAGTTACCACAGGGGGGGGGGCAACATTTACATAATTACTCCTGTGGCGGTGCCCAAAAATCATTCTGAGATCGATTGTCATGATAACAATTACTCCTGTCATTGGGTGATGAAGGTTGCCAGACTGATTAGCATCTAGCGCCGCCGCCGCCGGTAGAAACATTGTACTTGCACCTCTTGACATATTCAAAAGCCACAAAGTGTTAATTTAAATGTTTAGAGGTAAAGTGTAAACAGTTCAATTACTCGTTTGAATTTAATAAAATAATTTTTCTATTCAACAGGATGAGGGAGCACCATGACTTGGACGAGTCTTTCTTTGCTCATTTGTTTTGGGTTCTCTACAAATGGCCTGTTGGCTTCCGTTTGTTGCTGAAGAAAGATGGATTTACTCGTATCTTGTCTTCAAAATCTGTGTTATTAAACTGCCAAGAGCCTCAAATTGTATGGCAATGTTCGCTGGTGGTGATCATGAAGAATGGGAAAAATTATTGGAAAGCGGGAGTCAACGATTGGAACATGTGTTGGTTGGTTGGGCAAACCAAACTATAAATGCTAATCAGATTATGTTAAGTAATTATTCGAACAATCAGGTGTTTTGATTGTTCGATTCATGAATAAAATTCAGTTTTGATTCAATGGCGTTTTAAATTGAAGAGATTACCAGTAGCTGGTTTATTTTTCATTTTTGTTGGAATAATTAAAATAAACTTTTGACAAATGGTTGAGGGAAATTTGTTATTTGTTTTGCGGCACAATATACAGATTATACAGATGGTGTAGTGCATCGTGTGACTTGAAGTGTATTTTAGTTCAAGTTAAAGTTTTTTTTTATACAATGAGCTTAACCTACTATAAATTGAGTGGCACACAAATACCGTGCAACAGTTCCAGATCTCTTAATATAGTGTTGGGTGGTTCATCAGCTACGAAGTAACACAGTAGTCTAACAGCCAGATTCCTAGTGCCTACCTCTTCAATTCTTTTATGTTTGCTGTGGCATCCCCATTTAGGAGACCTTCAATGTTGAAAGCTTTACTGATATCCAAGGACCATAAAGGACAAAGAAAAGTAGAATGATGAAATCATCGTTGCGTTAGTTCATTTTCCCTGAGACTCCGTACTACCACCAGTAGGCAAACTCATAAAAAACCGTGATTCTGGGAAGATGAGACTCATAACATGCCGCGATGCTTATTCTTTGAAAACTTTTTGGTGCTGTATCAAGTGCAACAGAGGAACAATTAATTATCAGACTTTTTATCTTTTGGCCTGATTTCCGACAATGTTGGCTCTAAAGCAAACTAAGTAAACCAGGTCATGGAAACGCTGATAAACAGTCAGCTCATGAAACATCTGGAAACACGAAAACTTCTCAATGACCTGTAGTATGATTTTCGCAGCAACAGGTCCACTGATACACCAATCTGGTATAGTTGGACTTGATATTTCTAGTGGATTTGACATGCTTAGGATCAGGCCCTTTTGTTGGAAAGGTTTGCTTTTGTGAACGATTTCATTCTTTATTCAATGGACGTTAAATTCAAGTTGTTTTTGATGGTTTCCAGACTGATACTCACCAAATACATGCTGGAATGCTCCAATACATTCCTTTGCTGACGACAGTACTCTCTGTACGTTCCTGCTCTTTGGATGTAGGAGAGGGATTAACAGCGTATATTAAGCTTATCACATTTCGATATTAACAACACAACCAGATGGGGAACTATCAACAGAGTTGAACTTCATCCTTCCAAAACGCAATGCTGTTTGTAACCTTACCACAACAGTTCGCAATTGCCAACGCTGTTAGTGATCGGAATAACCTAATACCCCGTACATAGTAACTGTCGTCGATTGTGGGGACGGATAAGTGCCACGGATGCTGTTTTGGTGGCACTGAAGACTAGCATATACCTAGTTACGCTAAAAAAAGGTATATTTCATTTGCTGGCAACTCTCAAGGAAATGTTCCCAGCAAGATTGGAACTGTCAGATATATCGAATTGCTGGCGAACCGAAAGTGTAGACCTTTAAGCTATAACCCTTTATATCGACAAAATGCTAACATGCCCGTTAAAAACTTAGGGTCACTCAGTCTGACATCCTTTCTGTTAAAGAGCGTGGACAGAGCACATATTTTGTGGCAAAAATGCTTGCGAATGCATGATCTTGTAAGAATGCGTTTCAAAATTCAGTGGACAGATTGAAACGACACTCCAAAAAAAGAAGCACTCAGAGGTCATTTGTATCAACATTAAGGGTTCCTATCTTTGATGGCATGTAAGCTCGGCCAGGCAATATGGAGTAGACCAATGTCTAGTTTTGCGGATAAGAGCAATGCAGGTAATATGTTTAATTACGCTCATGATGATATATTATCGACATTTGGTGCACTAGAAATGGGCTTTCAAACAAAACAGGGCATGTTCTCAACACGAGACGGAGGAAGCTGAGTCATTTAAAGCTTCAAGGCATCGCCATCCGTTTCTCTAAGGAAAATTATCATTTGGATATTCCGTGTAGTGTACGAAACAACTTTGAACTGGTATTTGTCACAACATACGAGTATGTATGTAGCTGTGATAAGGGTAATTATTGTTAGTTGTCTTGTGCGATATTGAACTCTTTTGTGAGATATAATGAGGGCCGTTCCTTAATGAAACTCAGAAAATTTTTAAGCAGGTCACTTAAGACTTATTTTTGTGAAGGCTGGAGTCCTTAAAAATCGAAACATAAATGATATAAGAAGCTTATTAGATTTCGAAGAGTGCCTCTAGTTAGTAATTAAGTGAAACTGTCGGGTGGTCAAAGTTCTTAAATGGGAAAGATCAACATGCTGGAACAACACAAAAAAACTGATGGATCGATGTATAATGGATCAAAAGTAGAAACTTTCCGTCTCATGCTTGTGGTTCACTTACCAGGTATCCTTATCAGCACCAGGTAAAGGAAAAATTAAACGCGAACTCGATTAGAAGAAATACCACCTCGGTATTTTCGTTGACATTATTTTCGGCATCGCAGCTTTTGAGGGCATGTGTATCACGGCGTAAATGAATCACTAGTTTTGTGAATGAAAGCAATGCTGGTGAATAGGAGTGGGAATGCTTGCTGTGTTCCATATGTGATGATGGGGGTAAGCAGGAGTTGCCACCAAGGCAATGTTCTATTTCCACTGCTTTGGTGTATGTCGGCCGACTCACTGTTGAATGTCCTTAATAGTTCAGACGTCTATGCAGAAGCATACGCTAATAATGTTGTTGTATTATCTATTGGAGCATGTCTTTGTCGATTTTCTTTTCTAAAGAGCAGGCAGCCCTAGACATGATCGACAATTCATGCACTATGAAATTGAATTTTCAGTCGATCTTCTCAAACTGGAGAAACTGACTGATCTGACTGAGCTCCTCAAATAAGCTTACTATTTGAGTTTTATTCTTCGAAAAGGACAAATATATCCTATGCGTCGGTTGCATGGTGGAATAAGTTTACACGAAAATACGACATTACCGCATTAACCAGACTCTAAAGAGCGGTCTGTCTCGACTGCATTGGGCCTTTTTAAGCACGCCATGTCCCCATTGACATTCATATTATGGCCTGCACTCTCAAAGCCATCTTCCGTTTAAAAAGAGAAGTGGTCTTTGGTACAACACGCACTTGAGCTTTGACGACCCTGCGCGCTGACTGTCTTTTAACTCTGTCTGTCTTATGAACATGCCATCTGACGCAATGACACCAGCAGGTGCAGAAAAAAAAATACAAAATCGAATTTCACTGTTCTTAGGGGGGTTTTGGCAAGAATCTGAGCCAGACAAGGAATTCGTATTATGCGGCGCTGTTGTGGTTACCGAGGACAAAAAAATTTAGATTTCGCTTCACGTTAGGGAAAGTCATATCTGTGTTCCAAGGGGAGATATACGCAATCCTGTTGTAAACAAATTATATTGTGAGGAATTGGTAAACGGCGGGCGCGTAGTATTTGCATACTTAGCGACAGTTAAGCTGTGCTTAAAACCTTGCTCAAATCTATTACGACTTCCAATCTAGTTCGAGAATGCAAAACACCACTGAATGCAGTTGAAAAGCTAAATTAAATGAGAATTGTCGGGTCAGAGACCATAATGGGATCACGAGAAACTAAATCGCCAATTAACTTGCTAAAAATAACTCCATGGAGAGTTTTTCAGGACGAATCTACATAAGATCCGCCTGCGTCCACGGTAAGGGTATTCCATTTACAGTTGGGTTTTAAATGAGCTGGGAGGTAGACCAAGCGTACGCGCTCTACGACGTGTCTAAGAAGTCAGGGGCCTTTCTGCTGCCCCTCAGCAGGTAAAATTCATATTGCCTACTGTCGTCGTGACGGGGCAATACACTTTTGCTTAGCACACAATATCATCAAGATCGAACGAACCTTAGGCTTATGACAATACTCTATAAAGCATTTACATTTATAATGCCAAGCTAACTGTATATCATAGCAAAGGTTTGTGGCATCACACAAACACTAGACACCAGAACGAGCCTATCGTCATCTCTGTGGAACCAGTTGAATTTATCTTCAAAGGGCAATAACCTTAACAATCTCCCTGATAAAGCATCGAATTTGTTTGCAAAATCCAAGAGGGTCTTTGAAGTTTGTGCCGTCTATTTCCTCTAGATTTTCGAAAAAGTATTTCTCTAAAAATTTCCTTCAAGTACGCGATATAGCCTCGCATTTGCACAGTGTGTGTGGTATTTCTAAAACCGCTTGCAGATAACTGAAGAATCTGCAGATAATCGTATCTGACAATTTAAGTCTCTTTGCGTGTTTCAGCTGGAGACAGTGTCTTGTAAGTGTTTCTATTATTGTCTTAAGCTTATCCCCGTCTAATTTTATTAACTCCCTGAATCTTTTAGCATCACGAAGTGGCCATAGAGCATTGGATACCCTATGTCCTTCAAGGCTTGACCACCTTAGGTTGGCAGTCTTTATGGTTGTTCCTCGATAGTTCTTCTTATTTATGCAAAGGAGAGAAGCTCTCGTCTCTTGGAAATACTGCTTGTTCATTTTTCTCTATACCGCAGTGTCCTGGCACCCAGCACTGTCTCAGACGATGTAGATTGCGATATCTCTTCCGAATACTGATCTCATCTGCGTTAGCTTAGACGCACTGAGGATAGCCATAACCTCTTATGGGAAGACACTGCTTATTTCTGGTAGTCTTATAGACACTCTTAGTTCTGGGTCTTCTGAGAAGATACCAGAACCTGTTCCTTACTCTGTTTCCATTCAATTGCAATTTCATTTGGCCTGATTACTACATTTCCTTGCAAGTTCTCCCTCTTCGGATATATTGCCTATATATTACACCGAATGTCGAAGTCTACCAAGGAAGGACATCTATCCATGAGAAAGCCGTTTTCTTGTTTGTTGCTTTCCACCACACCAGTGTAAGTGTGTGTCTTACCACCACCGTATATAGGAAGTGCACCATAGCAGGATTTAAGCCAACCATAGAAGTATGGGCTGGAATTCATATGCAGATCATTTGTATGGAAATACTGCAGCTCAAAGAATTTTCCAATCAACTAAGGAAGGATAATCTGACATTCTTCCACTGACACTTATTCCGTATACCAAGAGACATGGTCACCCAGTTCATTTTCTTATGAACAATTCATTAACTATGCAGAAGGAACCAAGGTTTTGAGGGCTTATGCCAATCCCAGCTTATTTAAATTAGTACTTCAACAATAAAGACACCAAAATATTTATCATTGTCAAACTCTCCTTTGAAGTAGCCTTTAAAAGAAAATAAAAATCTCATTACAAAGGAACAATCTTCTTGTTTTTTTTCAATTTCCTTCTCCTAGGAACTAATTTTCCAACTAAACACCACTTAACCACTTAGAACTCCGCTACCACCTCAAATTGTCTTTCTAAACTAAACTCACATTATCTACGGTGAGGAAGTAATTAATGATGCAATTATGCCAGTACCACTGAGCAATGTGCCACAACTACAATAGTACCACAGTCAGCATAGTCAGCAACATAACCAGCACCTCCTTTCGTCATTTCTAGTCGGGCAAGTAGACATCAGACATCATCGCTTACATGCGATAGAAACATCACAATCACTGATCAATATTGGATGGGTCTCAGGCTCAAAGGAAGATTCCAACTTGGTCTATCTCTTCCAACGATGGGATCTGGGCGAAACTTGATCAATTGTCGGTAGTTTGAGGGAGGACGTCAGAAGGCGGACTCTGCGCGCTGACAGTGAAGTGAATAAATGGTTGGATAGATTGACGATGGGAAATTATGACTTCTGTGCTGAGTTGTTGATTGTGGGAAGATTACCTATCCAATGGACAGATACGTCTTCGTTTTTTTTTCTGTCTCTAATGGTGGTGATGGTTGTGATGAAGATGGTTGCTTCTTCCTAGTTACTAATTAATAAGATCTACTTTAATGGACAAGATCCCTGTGAATTGCTGGAATTACTAGAAGGTACCTACCCTCCTCCGTTGTCCTCTAGATCAACTGAACAAGTCATTCTGTGCATTCGTACAGTTGAGGGTTCGCACAATGATTACCGTTTAACAAATCATTAACTTGCACGATTTGCACTCCTTCTAAGTGAGGGTTCCATGACTTGAATTGGTCAATACTAACCTTCCCAAAGCCTGTAATCATGGTTGATTGTGAATAGAAACTGCAAAAGCGAGCACAGACTGTGGCTTCAGAACAGAGGCAACGAATTGTGCAAGATTAATTAGTCGAAACTATTTGTGATCGGTGCGGTGCAGAAACCTGACAAAAATACACCACTAGACACTGAAGGCACACGGTGGTAGGGGTAGAAGATTCCCCCCAGTTGCGGATCCACTAAATGGTTATACTCGTTTAAATGGACAGAGGATTATTTTCTAATTACCGTAACAGCAGTAGTGTGTGGATATAGCTAAAGTATCTGTAGAAAGGTTTGTTCGTTTTGGCATCATTTTGCTTTTCATAAGGGTACTGTGCCACTGCGGTCGGTACAACACTGAGGATTCGCAAGTTAGCCCAACTTAGCACAGACATAATAGCGCACATTATTGACACATCTTCATTAATCAAAGAAAATTTTAATGAAACTGCACACGCAAAAGGCAGGCACGTCTGGCCAATGTGGCTTGGCCGTAGGCCGGTTTATCCAGGTTGGCTTGCAGATTTTTTCTTTGGCGGTAAATGCTCGCAGTCATATGACTACGATTGTATTAGTGGGCGGTCGTTACGATCCGTTGGCATTCCGGAAGTTTTAATGCGCCGTTTTGTTAATTATTTGCTATAGGGTATCCGTATATCTTGGATTAAAATCGCACTTCTTAATGATATATGGGGAAGTTGATTTTAATGTAGCTTGACGTTGAAATTATGAGAGGACAGGTGTACTGATATGAGCTTTAGACATGTTTTAAAAGTCGACTAGTCGGTGTAAGTATGCGAATTTGTGGACACGATAAGCTGTCTGGAGGAGAGAATTATTAAAGTTCGTACTGCCATGTGAATATGCAGTAGATGCGTGATGGTGCGTTTTTTCCTTTTTGAATTTGATATACGAGCTTACAGTGATTAACAACTTTTCTAATTACACAATAATATAGTTTTAACAACAGTAGTATTATGGCCATGACTTTTGTTTTAACACAAGTGTATCATATCATATGAGATAGACGCCTGTGTATCTTTTTGAAGCTGGATGTGAATTTAGGTGAGTTTGTCATGCCATAAGCCCTCAAATTGCAGTGAAACTTTATTGTCTCATTGTTGTCAGCTATACATTTGTACCTTTTGTTGGAACAGTATTAGACGAGTGATTATGTTGATGATCGATCAGTCTGGAATCATCATTACTTCGTGGTGCCCTCTATATGATACGCACAACAAACGAATGAAGGCCGATGTTGTGCACGAGCTGGAGTACTTCAGATATCTCCCAAAAAGTAGAGTGATGGTCCAAAAAACCCGCTACATAAAGTGGCGATGATAATAAACTACGTTCGAACAATTCCATGAGAACTCATCTGTGTCATTATTTCTGCATAGGGCCAGTCTATTGCAATAGGTAATCAGCAATCAAATAGGGGAATTTATTTTGTAAAAAATTGGCAATCGTAGTACATATGGTCAAGATATTAGTGCCAGCATTGCCAGGAGTTCATCCGAGATCCAAAGCCTGTCTACTAAACACTGAACACTGAACTTACTTTACTTTAGGTGGCACTACAGTCAGGGGTTTCGCACGTTTTACAGTTTCACAAGCTAAATTAGATAAGGTCGCCTTCCACTTGGGTGCCTAACCGAGTCTCCGTCTCCCTCTACTGCGCTGTCCCTAGGGAGCGGATTCGAAGATGTTTCGAACCAGAGTGTGGGTGTCTTTTCGCTTCATACGATCCAACCATCTCAGTCTTTGAATATTCACTCTTCTGGTTAGATTGATATCACTATACAGTCCATACAGCTCGTCATTGTATCTTCTCCTCCATTCACCGCCTAAGCAGACGTGACCGAAAATCACTCGAAGAATTATCCTTTCAAAGCAGCCAAGAGATGAACTGAATTGCTGCAGTCTATGATGAAATTCTGTATTCTGTTACTCTCTGATCTAGAGTATCTCATCAAGATCTTTCTGGAAGGGAGATACCTTCATGAACGACGAATGGTGGTGGATACATAAGCCCCACCTTCACCTTCCCAATCACTGTACCTAGTCAAGTCATAAATAATGGTACACAATTGAACTTACTCATTAAATGCAACACTGGGCGCATCCATTTCGTATTGATTGCGATTTTACAGTTGATATTTATGCTTCATTGTGAGTTCAAAAGTTTTTGACATTAATTGCTTACAATCATGGAATGGGGCGACATCGAAAGTCGTATTGTTGTAGTTGCCCTACTTAAATGCAACATGGGAAAAGGCGATATCTTTAGGTCGTTGCGACCGCTTGGAATCACTCGCAATTTTGTGTATCGTGCTGTGAAGTTGTTTGAGGATACTGGTGGAGTACGAGACCGTCAAAGATCCGGCCGTCCGCGCACTGTGAGAACTCCGAAAGAGATCAAAGCCGTGAAGAACCGAATCGAGCGAAAACAGAAAATCATGTCGCGGGAAATGCAAATTTCGCAAAAATCCATGTCTCGCATTATCAAAGAAGATTTAGGACTCAGCGCATACAAGCGACACATAGGAACCTGCTCACGGCACAATAAGCAGAACGATCGTGTATATGCTCGGTCATCCAGAGAAGCATTCCAACTCATTCCGAGGGTTCAAAGAGGCCACCATCCCGCGTCTCTAATGGTATGGTGGGGAGTGTGCTACGGCGTTACCAAGCTCAATTTTTACGAGAAAGGAGTGAAAACATCGGCCAAATTATATCAATCGACCGTCTTGGAACCCATTGTGAAGTCTCTCAACAAATCAATATTCAACAACAAGCCATGGATTTTCCGGCAGGATTCTGCTCTAAATCACAAAGCAAAAACGACTCAACTGTGGCTCAAAAACAACGTTCCGGACTTCATATCAACGGATGATTGGCCAGCTGGTAGTCCAGACCTCAACCCGTTGGATTACAGGTTTTGGTCCGTATTAGAGGGCATGGCTTGCTCTACTCGACACTCAAATATTGAGTCGTTGAAGCGAGCCCTTGTCCGTGCAGTGGACAATTTCTCCGATGCATGAAGTACGTCTCGCAATCGATGAGTGGCCACATCGTCTTAAGTCGTGCTGGAAGGCAAATGGAAGTTTAAATATTAATTCGTTTTCATTTGGCGCTGATTTTTCCGTGTACCAGTATTTATGACTTGACTTGTGTTCAATATGGAAATTCTTCCAGTTAGTGAAGCACTGTAGTTCCTGAAGACAAATGTTATATCTGCAATAGATATCCGCTGATATATTTCCGACAGTTAGGCCGCTATCAGATCCCTGGACTCATGTTCGCTTAACTCGAACATCGTAATGGACTGACCATAGCTAAATCTAAATCGTCCTAAGATTGTGATCTTTCAAAACAGAAAACTTCTCAGCGCTACCATAGGTGTCATCACTGGACATTGCCTTATAGGTTAGCATGCAAGAAGGCTAGGCATATTTACAAATGCAGAAGCTGCATGGATGAAGTGGTGTTCGCTGCAATTCGATAGTCGTCCAAATTGTAATGCTACCACATATAGCGAAGTAAAAGTCTGGATTTCGAAATAGTCGCATAGAGCGAATGGAAACCAGCTACATTTTGCAACAAAATAATCAAATTCCGAAGCTCCGTGTGCGGAGCATTCCACTAACGAGTTAGACTTTATAAGTCTCTTCCTGTACCATTTAATGTTATCTGGCAAAAGTTTAATCTCTTGGGCTTGGGATCTGTATTTCAAATGAAATTCCCAATTTTCAGAAAGTGTATTCCTACGGAGTAGACAATGAATTTGTAGTAGGAGATCTTCCCACTCCTAGTATAGGTAAATATATGTATGAACCAGAACGCATGCACCTAACTTTAAAGGCAAGCTTTGGGATACTTCGACAGGCCCACACGATGCATACCTAAATGAACTTCAACTTCAATTAGCAATTTATTGGAAATTGTATTTACACTCCACAAAAACTTGAATCGTACAATTTCTTAAATAATCGTCCAAATCAGTCAACAATTCAAAGGTTAGTGAAAAAAATTTTAAGAAACCGGTTCTGTCGCGGATCCAAAAAGGTCTGGTATACCAAAAAGTGGACACTCTACTGAGAACATTGTTGCTCAAGAATCTTCACCATCGATATCAGGACGTTTTCAGGCAACAGTCATTCATTCATCGACTGTTTGACGTACTTAAAATCGCTTCAAAATCCAATTGTGAGTGACACAGCTCATTTCACGTTGGATGGATTCGTCAACAAATAAAATTATCGCATCTGGGGAGAAGGAAATTTTTGGAATAATTTCGGAAGACTTTAACATCCACAAAATGAACTGTTTGGCGTGGTTTTGGACTGGTAGAATCATTGTTCCATTTTATTCAATATTGTAAATGAATGAGCTGTTACCATCAATGGGGAGCACTATAGACAAATGATTGAAGATTTTCTGTGGCCTCAAAGTGAAGAAATAGACATTTACAGGATAGAACTACACAACTCGTGCAAACATTGAGCAAATGCTGTTGAAGTCTCTGAAAAATTTAACACCGTTCAATTACTTTCTCGGGTTTTTTTCAAAAAGTAAAGTCCATCCACTTACTTGCATACGCTGGTGATATTGCCATAATCGAAAGAAAACAGTGAGATGTCAGTGACGCGTTCGCTAGAATTGAAGAAGATTGGATTGGATTGGAGACGGTCAAATAGGGCAATATCAATTTTATGCTGCTAAGCAGATAGAATACCAAACACCGACACCTTGGGCCGAACGACACCCTCGATATATATTGGGGGTCCCATTATCCACGCAAAATGTAATTTTGATAGAAAATACAGATTTTTTTATTACAAAGCAAAAATATACAGATTGGGGTTACGTATGAATAGCACTTCAGATAAATTGCCGCGACGGCTTTGCTTGCAAGCACGTACTCTTGTATTGAAATTTTCTATGACCATTTCGCATAAATGTGAATGAATTTCATTAATACACCTCCCAATTACCTCTTTCAAGGCGTTGGTAGTCGTGGACTTGTTTGCATAGACCGTTGACTTCAAAAAAACCCAAGGAAAAAAGTCCAATGGCGTTAAATCGCTAGATCTGGATGGCCAATTCTGATCGCAAAATCGGCCGATTACATGATTAGGAAATGACTCATGCAGGTAATTGAATTGTTTCTCTGGGTGTATGGCATGTGGCACCATCTTGTTGGAAGCACATGTTGTTCAAATCCATATCTTGTAATTTAAGCACTAAAAACTGGGTTATCAGGTCACGATAACGAACACCATTAATTTTTACTGCCTGACCAGCCCCATTTTCGAAGAAGAATGGTTTGATAATGCCTCCAGCCCAAAATCAGCACAAAACAATCACGCGTTGTGGATGCAATTGTTTCTCAACAATTGCTCGTGGGATTTCTGAACCCCAATTGCGACAATTTTGACGATTAACAAAGCCATCAAGATGAAAATGTGCTTTATCACTGAAGATGACTTTGTTCGACTATAGCTGATTTTTAAAATATTGCTTAACAGTGACAATTCGTTGTTCTTTCGTATGGCGCCCCATTTTTACTAACCCCGAAATGTCAGCGGTCTCGAAAAACACAAGTGACCCTCTATAAGACCTTAATGTATGAGTGTGCTCTGGGCTACTTTGAGAAAAAAATCCTTCTAGTGATTTTCGGTCCCGTCTGCATACTCCTAGATATTGAGTAGAGAAGAATATACAGCAGATACAGAAGGAGTATAATAACACGGACTTAGCCAGAAGAGTAAAGGTTTAACGACTGTAATGGGTAAGTCATGTAGAGCGGATGAACAACAACCGCTCGGTCCAAAAAATCTTTAAATCTGTCCTCGAGGGAGAGCGGAGTAGCCATTAGAAGTTTCCATAGAGTTTCAAAAAGAATGATACTGAGTGTAAGCCAGTATCCAACCTCTATGCTGAAATTAGAAGGCCATAGTTCTGGCACAGAGACAGTATTCAGTTACCGCGGCTACAGATTGGGCTTAGCAACAGGCCATTAACACCTTGCACTTGTGGATTCTGGACAAATCTTCGTTTACAACAACTTTACAGCAAGCTCTGCAATCGAACTTAACAGATGGGTCTGACAGGATGGAATGTCGTCAGCATAAAGGTGACCTAAAGGGTGCATGCATATCGATGGCAAATTATTGATCAATGCGCAGAATAAAATAGGCCCAAGAGTAGATTCCTGAGGAATACCTTGGATTATTCTTTTAGGCTCTTAAGAATTGTTTCTTCTAACAATTCGTTTGCCACCTGTTGGAGGAATAACTTCTAATTAGCCGGACAGGTCGGTGGTTTTAAACAAATAAATTCTTTAAGCTTCGAATGCTTTTGGGAAATCGGTTTTAAGGCGGTTTAAAGGACGATTCGAAGAAAGTTAAGTAGATATTTGCTTCAAAATAAGTTTCTCATATCACTAGCAGAGATTGCTTTTGATTTTCTGGTAACCGCTATACCTTTAGCCATTTTCCATTATTCAGGGAATGTGAATGTTGTTAGCGTGATTGATAGGAATGTGAGTCTGGTAGCTAAAAGTTAGTGACTACATACGCTTAATGAAACCAGTTGGTACTCAATTCACACGAGTTGAGTTAGACTTACTATCTAGAAGAGAGTCAATAAATTAATTTTCGACAACCACATAAAAATCACACCGCCTGCTACATAATATATTGGGATCCAGAAATTTCATTCAGATCAAAGCTAGATACATTGGAAAAACTTTTCTGACAAAAATCATTAAGGACTTCGGAATCTAAGTCACACCCAACATAGTTTGTATTAGTAGGGACACAAATTTGACGCAAGTTAGTCCACGCTATGTAAGCAGCTTCCACTTTCCATAAAGTTTATCAAAGTTTACGACGCTTAAATCTTTGTAAGAACAAATGTAGGACAGAAAACCGGGAAGCAAATGAGACCATTGTCGGGATGCTATAAAGTATAAGGCGACAAACAATAGATTTAGAGACAATAACAAGGTCAAGAAGGCTAAGAATAAGGTATAAGATTGTACGGTCCTGAACCATCTGTGTAATATATAAACGCGGGACAACTCTATGACTACAATAACCAGTACTAAGTTGTATTGCAGTTGAACTCCTACAGCAATAAGTTAATCAAACCTAAAGAGGGGCGAGGTAAGTATGAACCTACATTATACAATGATTCGTAATGGAAATTTACAAAAATGTTTACTGGAAAACATATGATAAAGAGGCGATGTTGAACATTTTGACTTGAACAACATGACGTATATGAACTAATTTAAAATTGTCCTTGAATTACTTGGGCACTCCAAGTGAATATTGATGAGCTCATGACGTACGAGTTTTTTAGTTTGAATAGGGATTACAAATGTTAACATCAACTAGATTGCAAAATTAACAATAAAGTTCTTTTTTATGGCAATTATACAGATTTGTTGCATTTAATTACGTTGCAAGCTGATGAGTGCTTTGCGATGAGTAATTAAAATGAAGAATCATTATGATGATCACTCTGAAATAGTTCTGCTCCAGCTGTAAGTAATTAGCAGATTTTTCACATTAACACCTTTCCGCTGTGTCACTTGATAGCTATATTTTAGAGAATTAAAGGTGAGAATGTGCATGGCTTATCTTAGCCCTTACATTATGTGTATAGGTCTCTTTCTGCGCATTAGAGGGCTCAGAATGACTTTGGAAGAAACTCAAGGAGAACCTGCTTTATGTAAACTTCTTCCGAACTACTGAAGGAAGACACTAAGTAGTATGAAAGCAGAAAAGCGAAAAATTCGGTCTTTTTGACTTTATTGCCACGATAGGGAAGAGACCACTTTCTTGGCGCTATGAATATGTACATAATTAGTTCATAACGCACACAATCGGATTTTTGTTTGAGTCATGAGAACAAAATTGTCGTTGACTACGGGGTTCCATCATTTCAGGGTTCAGAAGGATATTTGGACGGATTTTCTGATAAAAATACAAGAAGGCAGATCGATCATAAAGTTAACCGATTTCTAGACGTCGGAGCGATTAAATTGTTTTGGATCACTATTAAATGTGAGAAAAATACGAATGAGGATATCACGGACAACCAAGCGCTGAAAATATGCCAGAGTATCAGATCTAGGGCTCACAAGGGAATCATAATCAATGCCTCATTAATGGGTGGCGGTAGGAACTTGCAGCTAAGCACGAGACATCGTGTGATGAAGGAAAGAGTTCGTGGAATAGGCTGCTGATAATAAAAAATAAAAGTTCAACATTTCACCGACAAAAAGGAGGGACTTCAATATGCCACAAGATGCTACTGCAGGATTAAGCTTCCGACATTTGAACAGAAGAAGGTAAAGACATTTCAGTTGGTTATGAGGATGTGGAAGGAACTGCTTAGCAGATTATTTAGTACTACGAGTATGTTGATGATCATACAATCAAAGTGTAAAGTGCTATATGTAATGTTGTCAATGAAGACCACGAAAACTACTATTGTCCCCCCAAAATGCAGTTATGAGACCTATATTCAAATTCAAACCCATCTAATCCGTAGTAGCCTATCTTTTCAAACCTTGAAACATAATATGGTTCGAGCCATCGATCGGCTAATCTTGAAGAAAGAGGGTTTTTATGAACAAGACATAAGACATAGCATAAAAAAAGCTTTGTGGTAAACTTGGAGATACATTTTTTTAATAAAAAAACAAACTATTTGAGATATCGTCCACTACGAGGGCGCTTGAAGCGATCCACTCGTTGGAGCCAATTTTCGACCCCTCTTACACACATTCCGGCTTATATTCCGTCAATTTCGCGTTCAATATTGCCTTTGAGTACGGCTAACATCTGATTTGTTGCTATACACGTGGGTCTTGGCGGAGCTCTTGAGAGATAAAGTCTGGAGATATGAAATCGTACGAGCACTTGTTTGGCTCGCTGTGTAGCAAATAGGTCCGATCTGTCGAAACCACATCTCGCAAATGTAGAGTGCATGCAATTGCGGACAAAAATAACATTTCAACATGTCCTGATGTTGAATTCTACTAATTGTAACGTGGCAGCCATCCTCACCAACCCAAAAATACACCTCAAAGACGCAGCCGGCATAGAAACCACAACAAAAAGGCAATTATAGTAGATGAAGTGGGGTCTTATAAGGCAAATTTGGGTTTGAAGCATACTTTGCTTGTTGACATTTAGGCAAAAATGAGCCTCATCGCAGAAGATGAATTTTCTATCAAAAGACCAATTCGACGCATCCAATGGTCATCTGGCTTAAGTTCTTGAGTCCATTTGATCTTATACGAGTGTAATCTCGGCCCTTTTTTTCCGGCAAAATTCGATACAACGTTGTTTTGGGCGATGCACAATTCATTCGAACCACGTTGAATGGGTTGATTTGGGTCGCTGCCAACAGATACATTTATGGCCATAATATTTTTCGCACTCCTTGCAATATTTTCTCTCAGTGGCACCGGAATATTAAGCATATAAAAAGTAGACGCAAGTGAACAGCAAAAGCTAACCCAAGCGCCGATGAAGACTCTCAATATTCCTTTCTCGTTATAGGCAGCAGAGACGTTGGAAAAGTAGTTAATCCTCCGCTAGTCGCGGCTATTAAACGTGTCATATTGTTCGCGGTGATCTGACAGGTCCCTTTCTTGATACGATTTAGGTCGCGGAGATCTGTCAAAACGAATTGGTCACAAAAACACTATAAACTGACTCTACCAAGGTCGGAAAGTCACTAAATTCTTCAATGTCATCCATCAGACAGCTATTAAGAAAACGAGCACATTGTTGCCAACCCTTAGTGAGAGGGAACAAATAATATTCCCGGGTGATCTGTCAGATCGCCCGCGACTAACGGAGGGTTAAAAACTCGCTTGTCCAGTTTAAATTAAAGAATCTTTATCTGGTTGTTATTTACATCTATGTTGACGTAGTATGGGGAGATGTACAACATACAACTCTTTCCGCCTTACATAGACATGCATTCAGTAGGAAAGGGTCCCTTATAGCGCCTAGGCGTGTAAGCTATTGTATAAGGACGCCTGGCCCTTAACCAGAGAGTCTTTACAAAAAATAAGGCGTCCTAAGTCTTAGTCCTACTAAAATAATATCCAAAGCGTTTGAGTAAACAGAAATTGAGTAGAAAGATATAACAACAACCTGTATGTATCCGACGATATTAACCTGGTCATCGGCTCCGAGCGATACCAAGAACATTCAATTGTGTCTATGTGTAACACGTGGAACTGTGCACTGAATGGTTGCGATAGGTGACTCTATGTCTGCTGGCTTATAAGGATTGAGGCATTCTACAGTAGATGATCAAGATTACTTATCCTAGTAGTAAAGCCGTATGTAAGGGGTTGCTTCTCTCTTTATTATAGCAGTTACCGCACTGGAATGGATGTTTTATCAGTCTTTTAGGTTGGGAGATCTATACAATTATAATTCTGAAAAACAAATTCTTTCTCGATTGTGCACCTTACGGAGAGAGCGTTTGTCATACAATCTTAATTCAACCACATGCTGTAGTTTTTGTTGTTTCTTCAAGATTGTAGCAGTTGATGTTGGAAGGACACGAAAAATGTTTAGCTGTTAGACGTAGAATCAGGAGAGGAATGTCCCTAAAGTGATTTCGGCAGTTGGAAGAAAAGCAGCTCATATAAATGCCAACTAGAGGCAACTAACTAAGGAATGTTCTAGCTGATCATATTGACTTGTTGAGATCCTCGTATATACCAGACTGTAGAACTATCAAAAGTAGGCAAGTATGTTTTGGAAAATATATATATTTACGAGTATATGCACCCTAGGTACGGTTGCGGATATCCCGAACATCGCCAAGACCAGATAATACTATGAGAAAGTTCGACGTCAGACGGCTACAAGCGCAAGAGATCACCAAATCAATCTTGAGAGGTCCAATGCTGTCAGTATCAAATATCGAAGACCTGTGGCAACATTGCCAAAAAGCCATCAGAAATGCTGTCTTTGATGTGCTGGGTTTCACCACAACGATGGATTGAAGACGATTTACGCGCGCCTCAAGGGGGCAATGATACCCTTCTACTGTTGCCAGGGCGCGGGAGGAAAGGATAGATAGAAGCAGGAGAAAGGAAAGCATTGTTGTGATGTAGTTGGTTTGAAACTCAGGTATATTGGGTTTCGATATTGACACTCCAGGAATGGGAGTCCGAATAGGACGGAGAGTTTTTCTTCACTCGGAATGATTAAGGTTATTACTTTTAACGGTTGTTTTGTGCTTGAAATGCTACAACAGCCAAATCTACATGCAAGTGTTATACCTTCACACGCAGATTTTTCTGACTGAGTTCAAACTACACAAGTGAAAAACTTATCATGAGTAGGATTCGAACCTTGAACCCTCCGAGTGAAAAGCGATGGCTGGTACCACTACACCACGGCCACCCCACGGAATGCAGGCAAGCACGTGCAGCTAAGCAAGACGTGCAGCTAAGCAAGACGTGCAGCTAAGCAAGACGTGCACAAAGCGGCTCTACAAAGAAGGACTATAGCTGCTCACAAGCTCTATGAGCAGAAGAGGAGGAACGAACATTGGCTTCTATGGAGATAAAAGAAAGAGCATGAGGAGCGCGCGATCGAGGAAATTGAGAGATGCTACTCCAGCAATGGACATTCGGAAGTTTTACCAAAAAGTAAAAAAACATGCGACGGACTAACACCCCGAACCGAAGCCTATAGAGACAAACAAGTGAACATCATAGCAGAGTCACAGTCGAAGCTGAGGATTTGGAAAGATCATTTCTAAAGAATCTATAGCGGAGATGACGAACCAAATATCGCTGTCAGGCAGAATCAACCTTCCAACTTCGATGATGTAAAACAACATTTCCGTCCACCCGACTTGGATGAAGTGAAGAAAGCAATACATAAGCTTAAGTCCAACAAAGCTGCTGGAGCGGATGGCCTGACTGCCGAGCTCTTCAAAGCGGCAGGCGATGACTAAGGAGCATACACCAACATATCTGTAAAATATGTTCGAACGAAAACATCTCTCACAACAACATCTTATCTGCCGTATTGTGTCTCGCACAGAAAGTCTCCTTCGACAGATATAAAATTGGGGTAATTAAAAACTTTGTCTACCTAGGCTCCGCTATAAATTCAGACAACGACACTAGCGCTGAGATAAAATGAAGAATAACTTGACTAGCAAAGCCCTCTCTCGAATAACAAAAGTTACCCTACAAAAGACCATAATAATCTCAGTCCTGTTCTATGGCGCAGAAGCATGGACGTTATTAAAATTGGATGAGCATGGTATTAGCTGCTTTGAGAGGAAAATTCTACGGTTGACTTTCGGTCCTGTCTGCATAAACGGCGACTTGAGGAGGAGATACAACGACGAACTGTACGACAGCTCGACTTAGCCAACGATTAGGATGCTTGGGTCGTGTTAAGCGGATGGACACCAACGCTCCGGTCCAAAAAGCTTTCGAATCCGCTCCCGAGTCTGGCAGGGAAAGACCGAGACATATGTTGCGCACGCAAGTGGAAGGGTGCTCAGCTAGCTTAGCGTGCGAAACTGAAAACAGCTAACACAGTGAGAAAAGGATAGAGCTAGGTGGGGACACTTGTTGACTGAGGCCCAGGTTCACCACGGACTGTAGCGCCACCTAAAGTATATACACAAGCGCGGTGTTTGCCAAAACAATTATGTAACCGCTTTACATTCTCGAATTCTCTTCAATGCATGTGCTACAATATACTTTCGGATTTAAGTATTTTTATGCATTTAACGGGCCAAATCAACCTAGATATATTTTCACCGATTCCAACCTAACTGAATTATCTTTTGGACAAACTTTACTTACTAGACACGAAGCATCTTCTATGTTAAACTAGAAAAGTCATTATCTTATGATTCAAAAATGCTCGTGGAATTAAGAAAGATTGGATCCAGTACAAATCCAAAGACAAATTGTCCACTTCTTTCGGTTACTGTAGATGCAAAACCAACAAGAGCTGCTTCAGAATTTTCGGTTGGCATTATTATGTCTTAATATGGAGGCATTATGCATCAAAACAATTCTATTGTCTACCTCCATCCATAGAAATCATGGTTCATGTGTCCATGATCTTTCCAAAGAATTAGCATGAACCACGATTTACTTCTACTCCAACTTATCCCATGGACAATTGCACAATTAGTAGCCCAGAATTGCAGCTGGCTTTAAACACACGACAATATTCCCCCGTCTGAATGCCAAGTCGTCGAAGGGTATTGTTCGCCTTAAAACCCAAATTGTCCAATTAAACAAAATACCCGATGTCTTTGATGTTCAACCGACTGTCGCATTGACGGTGGAGTCGAGACAGCAATGACTAAACGGGGGGAGTTGAAAATACCATTGCGTCAAGTTACCATTTAGCTTGTGGGCATACTGGTTAGTGGTTATCCTACGGATACCTACTACCTCTGCAGTATCCGTATCTCTGGTAGAAATTATTCAACTTTGGTGGCATCACTTTGGAGTAATTGCAGCTGCATCGATGACTCTCATCTGGGCAATGGGCTCTGCTCCTTTAATGACCCAAATGGGATGCAACCTATGTTTGTGCTCGATTTGAATGCCCAAGGATTGCAATTGCAAATGATGAACTGGAATCTGGTCCTGTGCGCATATGGAACAAATGGTACGCCAGCAATTGAGTGAGTGTGTTTTCATATGGCCCGGCCGATTGTAGCCTGTCAAAGTCATCAATTCGTTTTGGATGGCTTTGAAATTTAAATAAATTCTTTAAGGGAATTGAAAGTACGAATATTTGCCTGATGAGATCAGTGAACTTACGATTACCACTTGGGGATTGTTGAGGGAATTCCTTAAATTGTGCACGTCATTGTCTGAACTGGAACTGTAAGTAATGAGATGCCTGTGTAGCTGATCACTTTGAAATTAAAATAGGAAGCCTTTGTCTGTGGTTAAGTAATCCGCTTTTTTAAAGAATTGGTTTGGTGTGTATCAGAGACTGGTCAAGGCTTTTAATAGTCTGAGTGAAAGAAACACAGCATTTGGAGCACCTACGCTGTATGTCTGAGGAATTGTTCAAAAGAGGCAAACAAACTGCGCTGAGGGATTTGTTCTCCACAAGGCAGTAGATATCATTAAGTTGTTTCAATTCAGTAGAAGAGCTTGTGACAATATTTCATTTGTGACAGAAAACATGAGTTAGTACCACTTTGCAATAATCGTTTCATAGAACCAAAGCAAGTTATGCTCACATCGACTTTGTTGTGTATTCCCACGAGTAAGCGTCAAAATTAAGTCAGTTGTCGGAGTATTTAAAAAGAAAAAAAAAAATAGTAAGAAAATTGTAATCAAAGTGTTTAACTACTTTTTAATGTGACAGAGTTGAAGTGATTAAATGCTGGTAAAAACTAGATGAGGAAACTTTGGGGAGTTGTCTTTAAGATGAGTACCTTATAAATCATAATAGAATTCAAAAGAGGCAAGTGAAGATATTACGGCGGACACAAGGACAATGCATATCGAAGCTGCTCATGGAATACTAAGAGCGCTTCTGAAATCTCTTGAACAACGAAATGTGAACTTCTTTTCCGATCAACTTTAAATTAATCTTCAATGTCCTCAGCCGCCAGCATTGGCGAACACATGTGGCAACACTGCCAAAAATCCATTGAAGATGCCGCCTCCAATGTGCAGGATTTTACTCGTCTAGCATAGTGCATCCACTAGTTGATGACGAATACCGGCAAGCACATGCAGCTTAGAAGGATGCATACAAAGAGGCGCTGCATAACAGTGTAAGAGCCACTCACAAGAGACGAACAGCGAGTTCTCAGGAGGAAAAGGAGGAGGATGAAAAGCGTACGTTCAAGGAAATTGAGAAAGGCTACTCTAGACATTGAGATTCGGAAATTTTACTAAAAATAAAAATGACATGCCAAGGATACAAACCCCAAAGCAAAGCTTGTAGAGACGAACAAGGGAACATCGTAGTAAAGATGCAGTCGATGGATTTAGAAAAGGGTTTTTCTAGTCGATTACGAATCAAATACCTCTGACAGGTAAAATGAACCTTTCAACCTGGATAAAAAAACAGTATCTAAGCTTTAGTACAGCAAAGCTGAGCTCTCCAATATAGAGATAGTTGGGTCATGTAGAGCGGATGGAAATCAAAGTTCCGGGTCGAAAAGCCTTCGTATCCTCCCCAAAGGGACAGCGCTGTAGAGAGAAAGCGTGACTAAGTGGAAAGGGACCTTAGTCAACTAAACGTGCGAAACTAAATGCTTTTTCGACTGAGGCCCAGATCCACTCCAGACTGTGGCGCCACCTTGAGTCAGTACGTAAGTGAGTCCTTTATTTAGGTCTTTTAATTGCATTGCCTGAGGACAAATAAATTGCAATTTGAAAAGTCGCGCTGCTGCAAACCTAGTACAGAACTTTGAATTTTGACCCCAGCTTGACCTACGCCCCTGTTGCTAAGTAGAATGCAAGAGGGTTTTTGTTTTTCTCCGCGATTTTTCCTATACACCTCAGTTGGCTGCCCAGGACAAGCCCGGATGCCTGTCAAGTGGTTTCATTTAACTAGGAAGGGATGATTTGGGGCAATATGCTTTTTCCAGAGTTCCAGCTCTGTTTTGGTCGGATTTTTTTAAGGGTCTTAGATACGGTGACAGGAGAAGAGGAGATCATATTAGAAATTGTCTGTGGGTTTTGACCGGAACAGAAGTGAACCTACCACATTGTAAGAAGCCTATTGAGAACCAGGTCCCATAGGAAAGAAAACGTATACCGCCTTGGAGTTGGAATAATGTAGAGTCGTATGTTCAGTTCTTAAATAAAGTTAGTAAGGGTTGTTAATAGTTCTCTCGAAATCAAGGAGCGCCAGAGAGTTTCGATTTTAATGGTCGTGACGTCTCAACGAAATCAACTTTTTGGTAAGCGTGATGACACTTTCATTCACTTAAATTCAACTACCCTTCCATAAGTCCAGGTACTAGGCATTGAATGGAGAGCTAAGCAGAATGTAAGACAGGTTGTATCTGACCTGTCGACTCTACCAATTTAAGATTTTTCACGCAGTTTATGTCCGAGTTGATTTGTAGCTGCGTAAGTTTCCTGAAACTTGGTTTGAGGTGGGCTGCAGAAGTGCATTAAGGAAAGAGATTTCACAAGCAGTAGTAGCAATAGTAGCAGTTTCTTAGTTCTCGTTTGTATATCCTTTAATATATTTAAAATAAATATATGCTTCCCAACCACGTTCCGAACTACACAATTGGGCACAGTTAAGGTAGTTCGTTATAGGTCGTTTTAAAATGATTGAAAATCGATGCCCACCACTGCGGTTTCCCACGAAAAGTTAAGGCTAATGCATGGTTCAAGGAAAAAACTAGTTCGTTGTTAAGTTCTTTAAGCTGCTTCTGTGATAACACGCGGCCACTATGGCATGAGTGATCGTACTGTCTTTCTCCTAGTTCATGCTCGGAGCCGGAGGATTGTGATAGTGGCAATTTCTTGTTCGACATAGCACTTTATCAATCGGTGATCACATTAGGATGGCTCATCTTACAGTTTTTAGTTGTGTATCGAGTTAAAGAGATGATTGGAGATAATGGTGTCGTCCTAAACTTTTTTGCGTATTTTAGTAATTCCTAAGAGACAGGTATCAACCACTCACCTCTCGATAAATTATCTAATTTAATAATTTAATTCTAAAAAAGTAAGTCTTGCAGTTATATTTCTTTACCCAAAATAGGCCAATTCAAACGAGAGGAGCAGAGATCTTTCAAAGAATCTGGCGTTTGAAGTTTTCCAGAATAAATCCACTCTAATTCGTTGACGAACATAGGCATGTAAGGCTTATGTACTTATGTACAGAGGTTTGCGTCACACAGAAACACTGGGTTGATAGGGGTCTTATATAGAGTCTTACATTAGTGTGTCTGTAATTTTTCAATTGCCTTCTTAGAGCACAAAGTACAAAGTGATTTTTAAGCGCGCAACTCTTTATTCGATTTCTGTTGAAGTGCTCTCGCTGAGTTCTGCAATCATATGCAAGTACAATAGTTGCAAAGACTTTTTAAAAATGTTGCCTTTAATACTAGTTTTGCAAAAATGTTCCCAAGTAAAGGGTAAGCCAACAATGATGACTTTTTGAAGAATTAGTGGGTCAATGGCCACAGTTTCAGTTTGGATGTCATGTTTGAGATCCTGAATTGTTGCTTGGTTATTGGCGTAGATCTTACTCTTCAAATTACCCCACAGAAAGAAGTCCCGTTAATTTCTCCTCTAACCGAAATAATGCGATATTTAAATTTCGTTTGCAATAAATTGATTGATTGATGGCTTGTGTGGGCGGTAGAACCAGGGATCGTTCAGATCCAATTCAATCGATTTTGAAAAAATTCACCGTAATTGTCTCTTCAGCCTAATTTTCAAAAAGAATGGGCCAATAATGCCGCCAACTCATAGTCCGCACCATACGGTGACTTTTTTGGAATGTATTGCTTTTCGTGAATCTTGTATGTATTTTCTGGCCGAAAATGAGCTTCATCGTAAAATATCAAATCTGATGACAGATTGTCCTGGCGATATCCAATATCCAGTTAAAGGATTGGCGGCGATGTCGTAGATGGTCCAAAGGCTATATTTGTTGTGTGTTTTGGATTTTATAGGCGTGCAAATGAAGATCAACTTTGAAAATTTCCCATAAAGTGTCATAAGTGAGACCCAATCGTTAACTTCGGTAACGAATTAGGGTTTCTGGCTGGTTTTGAACACTTTCGCTCACAGTGCTGATGGTGGCTGGCCGAGTATGCTGATATGGAGTTTGACCAGATACCGAACCAGTTTCTTTCAAACTCTTCACCATTGCACGAATTCCAAACTCACTAGATTGTATGACATCCGTCAAAAAGATCAACCACATTGAATTTAGTAAATGACAGTAATTGACAGCCAATATTCATATCTTTGTTGGTTCTCCCTTTATATTGGCAGGGAGCATTAATTTGAACTTCTTGGGATGAATATTTGGTCAAATGTTGACTTACTTAGCCTTAAACCGTACCGGAAAGTTGCAACAAAATATTTTGAGACGAATTTGCTATACATTTTCCTAACCATGTTTCTAAAGAAGAAATTGTTGTGCAACGCTAAAATAACTTCTAAAATAAGAACAATATACTCCAACAAAAATTAGTACGGGTGCGAAAAAGGCAAAATACAACGGAGCACAGAAGCGCGAGCTTGTTGACCACGATCTCAAACAATTCAAACCTACGATTTTTACCACACTGCAAGACTAATGTAAGCGTAAAGCAGTATCTGTGTATTTATTCGGAAGAAACAGTAAAATTTAAAATATTTAACAAAATGAGTTAAAAAACAAACAGTCGATACGGTGTTCCACAAGGTTTCAATTTAGGACCTTTACTGTTTACCCTTTACGAACATGCTCCTCCAAACACGGCACAGTTTCTGCATATGGAGATGACATAACTCATTGTAAAACATAAGTGCCTTGCAACCGTACAATATTAACGATACATGTATATATGTAGGTAATATGCAACTGTTAGAAGTGGAGCCAAAGTTTTCAACTACAAGAATTTACGAGGAAAGGTGCACAGGAGTTCAAACATTGATAGTGATGGGAAAAAGTTATTGAAACGTATGAGTCGATTAGATTTACGAAAGTAAAAGGACAAACTAAAAGTGATCTGACATTTTTCAGAGGCACTGCCTGCTCAACTATTGATGACGGCTTTATACATCAAAAATGGGTCGAATATGTTGCTGATTTGCAAGGTAATGAAATACGAGTATACCATTCTGACCAACTGTTCATAACTGCTACAATTAAACTAGAGATAAACTCACGTCCATCCGCAGCACAGACGAGGTGATTACCAAAGATTTCTCGGAAGGCAAGCTTGACAGTTAGATATAAAATTATTCTAATTCGTAAAGTTAACACTGTAAGCGGCACGGATGTTTCTGTTTCCTGTTTATCTGACACCATAAAAACCTTGGAGGTGACAGTTATGGTACTCGTATGACTGAGAATGTTCGGCAACCAGAAAAACAAATGCTGCTATTTTCGATTGATAAAAGAAGCAGGCAGAACAACGCAGAGGGTCCGTGGTTCGATCCTCGCCAACTATTTTTCGAAGCGTCATCACCCTTTTGGCGGGCAATGGCAAAATCCCGAAAGTAAATTACCTACGAAAAAGCTTGTAAGGAGTGACGGTAAGATTCGGCGATAAACCGTTCGCCCCGCTCAGATGTGACAAAAATGACAACATGAGCAACACAAATGAGTGACAAGGAGCTAGACCATGGCCACAGTGTTTGTTTTTAAGAAACAAGCAGCAAAAATCAGGTACCAGCAGGTCATTACATTCAAACCATGATTGGATCTTGCAGGAATCAAAGACAATCGTCAATGACTCACTTTTTGGCACTGAGTATTAAAACAGAAGCATATGGATTGGCTTATAATTTTGATCAATTGCCGAACCCACTCTGCGTTATTAATTTTTGTGGGAGTCAATGTATTCGACCGTACTATTTTATTGCAAGATATTTACAGAGTTGTACATGGATGCAACTTAAATAAAGCACAAGGAGTATATCGTGTCCTCAAGAAGTCTTTAATTTAATTTCTAACATGATTGGTGTGCCAGCCAGCTTCAGAAAGAATATATTAAGAGTTCAAAATGTCTTGCGACTTACGTGAACTCCTGTCATGATGACTTAATTTCACGCTTACCAACATTGAAGATAATACCAATGCGGAAGAGTTCCACCCTTGGTGTGAGTCGAGTCTTACTTAAAACCTTTAACTTATCTTAGGGTCTCAGGACTAAGTACTTGTTGCAACTTTACATCAAGTGAGACCAGCAGTTGCACCCTTCCTGCATTTTAGGTGGCCTATCTCAAGTAGTTGGCGCGTTTTTCTCTCATTGCTCGGCTGAATCTAATCAATTGTGTTCGGTAAAGAGCCCTAGCAATGGTTTTATTCGGTTTGACCAGCTCATAAAATACTACACTCAACTACCAAATACCTATACAACATGAGTTTTTGGATGAATATTCGCCTTCGCTGTCGATGTTGAAGCAAGCCCACGTGATCCCCTTCATTTCCTCTTTGGGTTATGGTAGTGGACTCATTTTTCATCACCAGTGACACGAAGCAAAAAACAGAATTTCACATATGCAAAATCGACGTTCAACGTCTATCGACTTCAGTTCACACGGAACCCAATTTCCTTGCTTTTGAATCATTCTTAACAAAAAATTGTTTGCTGAGTCACTTCTGATGTGAGTGCAAGTTCATTTTGCGTTTAGCATGAATCTTTCTCCAATAATGCTTCCAATTCTGCGTTTTCATAAACTTTTGGCCTACGTTCTTTATCTTCGCCGTCAAACTCATCGACCTTTAAGCTTTTGAAAAAACTCACGACAACTTCTCTCATTTCTATATCTATACGCACCAGCTGCAGATTTCTTCAGCTTAAAGAAGTAAATCAAAATGACGCTTATTCGGCTCAAAATTCGTCATTTTCGTACGAAAAAAATTATTTGACAGATATGCAACCTTACGATATGACGTTTTACTTCTGAACATGTCACCCATAACTTACTGGTGAGGCCATCTTTTGCCTAACGACGGTACTTGACCCAATTTACTACAGATTATATCCTATACTCAACAATGAAATTTTTACGGGTTTTGCTCTAGAAATTTTGATGGAATGGGTACAGGCAAATACCTGCTAAGCGAGTTCCGTGGTGGGCAATGTTCTTACACTGAAAAGTAGATGTTGCTAGGACTTAAGGCGACAAGGGCAAGGAGGGGATTTTAAGGCGGCACTCGACTGTATTGACAACAAGTAAGCCAATAGTTTTACAACACCCCGCAATTACATTCAGTGTCACCTATTGTAAAAGTCGCGGCTTAAAAAGATCCTCCATGTTGGCAAGTTTGTTATACAATTGTCTTAGGTTAAAGACGCTTCGCAAAGAAGTCTAATAGAAATGAAGGCCAAAGCAAGCAAGTTTGGCTAGTAGCTCTAGAACTCCAGAGTAACTACTCATCTTTTTCCATCAAGGGTATAAACACTATCGGTATGTTAACCAGTGGCTACAACAGTCCTGATGTTCTTAATATTCCCCAACACGTGATCAATATATTTTCAAGTCATTTCTGGGTGTATGTCATTTCTAAAGACATCAAACGATGCTGCAGCGTACTCAAACCTCCTCATCTGTCATAACAGCATGACAGTTGACAGTTAAGCTAATGAGCTCATTTGCAGAAAGTTGATTGTTAGCCTATTTTGTTTCGAAATCTGAAAGATTTATCATGAAAATAAGAATGTAGTGCATGTGCCATAGATTTTTCTGGAATTTTCAAAATTGTGTGATTTACGAGTATTTTATTGAAATTACGTAGCGGATCTCTCTTCTGCTAAAAATCATTTTAGATGATTGAATCTTGTTCTTGAATAAGCCGATGTCAATTAGCCAAATTCCTGGTAAGACTAACATGAGGATTGAATTAGATCTCTTTAATTGATTTTTAATTTCTAACTATCTTCTCTTTGAATTATGTATGTAGAAACATCTGGGTACCTATTTGAAAATTTCAAAGGTTTTTTTGGATTAATATCAGAATAATCAACTCATGTTATTTATGATTCACTGAGCCGCAAAGATAAAAGCACAATTAGAAACCCATTTGCAGTTGTTAACTTGAAGCCTGAAAATCTTTGAAGAATCCCGAACGACTATATTATGAATAATCATGATCCAACACTAACATCCACACGATCCACTTGAGATCCACATAAATACAAGTATACGATCACTGATCATTCAATATCTTCATTCGTATCCACAATTCGTTGCTGGCTTCCAGATTTAGCTCTATCCATACCACGCCTATCACTCAACTTGCCATACGCCACTAAGCTTCCATACATTTGAATTAGAAACCTATCTCATACAAGATCCGTCAGAAAGAAATCATATTCCACCCCCTCACCCACACAAGCAAATAGATACTTTTTATACCTCTTCCCATTGGACGAGACCCACAGTTTTTGTTGGTTTTCTCACTCCCCATCATTAATTGTGACCCAACCAGTCGTAGAACTGCACATTTTTCTCAGTCCAATCTCTGTAGTGGGGATACTCAGTGCGGGACCCAGTGTGTACGATGCCGATCATGTTTCACGATCAGTTGATTGTGGTTCGCTGTACACTTCGCTGTAGATACTTTTTTATTCGCTGCATCTCAAATACAATCACAGGTTGTTTTCAATGGTTTTTTGTTACCGCACAGATACTTGGTGCACCGTCGTAGATACTTGCCATATGATCATACCCACATATGTACGTACATGTACACGATCGTGCAGTTGAGGTTTTCGTTTCAAGGTTTGTGTTAAAACAACATTAAGGTGCTGCCACATGGGATTTCGCCGCAATTCGATCGCAAATACATATTCTAAATCTGTTTTTATCAGTATTGTGCTTTTTTTTTCGGTTTGGGTTTTTCTGCGGAGAGAGAGACAACTCGAGTAATATGATAAACAAGTTTGTAGTTGTAGTGGTGGCGCAACCCTTTTTTGGATTTTGTTCACGGCAACTTGCCGTAGTCTTGCGGTAGATGCGCACTTGATGAGTTTTGCGGGTTATCGATGTTTAGACGAGTTGAACGATCGCCGAGCGAAGTGAAAAAAAAAAGTTATTGCGCGCGATATTTTCCTTCAACGAAAACGTGGTCCTATACAAATTTTGTTGAATTGTGTATAATTGTGATTTCGCCGTCGGTTAAAAACGAAATTCATTCATAAAAATCAAAAAGATATTGAAAATATTAAACAGAAAAAAAGGATACGTATTAAAATAAAAAATAAATAAATTTTAAACGCAGTTAGAACGTTATAGATACGTACAAAAGAAAATATCTATTCAAACGAGAGTGAGAGAGAAAAGAGGAGATTGTGAAAAGTGTCAAGTGATCATAGAAGGATCGACGTTGTCAAACTGTGGGGCTTTTACCAGGATATTAACCCTCATACATATATGTACATATAGAGCAAATAATGCGACGCAGTTGAGATACATCAATACGAGTATATAGGTATATGTACACGTATTTCAGTATCTAGAAACCTGTTAATTGAAGAATCAGGTAAACATTCCAATTCCAACCTGTGTACGCGATCGTTCTTATCAGAATGAATTTGTTTACACATAATTTCTGTAATTTTTCAATTTTTATTTTTTTATTTTCCTTTACCTCCACGATCCCGCACCGATCGCAACAATCGGCTCTGATTAGGTTCAATAAATGGATAGGTAAATGCGTATCTATTAGACGGAAAAATGTATCAACAATATGAAAGGGTGGTTAGGGGTTTGTTGCAAGGTTTAGTCAAATATTTACCTACCTACTCAATCGATTGTAAGGATTTTACTCCACTTAGATACGATAAAAAAAAGTGCATGATCGAATCGGTGTAGAATGGAAAATTTAAATAAAACGCGCGATCGCACTCGCTTGAACGCAAACTCCAAAGCGATCAATCATACATTTTCGATGTCTGCATTGTATCTGTTGGTTATTTTTATTTTTATTCTTTTTTTTCACTGATAAGGGCTAACAACAACAAAGAAGAACGAGGCAATCAATTGAATTCAACCTGGTTATACCTACCTACCTATTTTTTTTTTCCAATATATTTGAGTCAACAGGTTGTTTGTTGTTCGAAATCGATAAGAGCCCAACAAATGGGGGGATTTGTGGGGTGATTCATTTGACTTTCATTTGAATTCGATTTTTTTTTTTGTGTGTTGACATTTTTTTTTTTTTCTTTTTTTATGAAGTGGAGTTGTAAAAGTGAGTGTTTCATCTATTGCAGGTGGACTGATAATTCAAAGAAAATTGTTATACTCTATCAGAAACTACACTAGAACAAACGATCGTGTATTAGATACATAGAAGATAAGGAAGTAGTGTTTTTTTTATTTTCTATTTGGCCTAATAGGTTGGTATATAGTATACTTTTCTATCACCTGAAGAAAGAACGTGTACATCGGTCTTTTTTAAATTGATTTCCTTATGCGATTCTTATAAATTAGTAATAAAATAAAGCATATGATTTTGCTGATAAATTAATTTATGAATTTTGTTTTTGTTCAATTTTAATTGATTGCATGTGTAGATAAAATCGTTAAATGAAATTTCGACGAATAATTTTCGGAAATGCCAAGAAATTATTGATTGTTCTTGGAATTTAAACAAAGCAAATAGTGTTGAATGTAAATGTAAAGTGTAAATGTATTTTATTGAGTTTGGTAGAGGTAGGAAATCGATTTCCTGTTGGACGAACTAACTTACCATGGCGCTTCTAAATTTAGATAAAATTTTTTTTTTAATTGCCGTGGTGATAATTATAAAATAATATAAGAGCTTTTGTCAGGATCGTTTTGTGTAGATTGGCAAATTCAAGGAGTATTAGCTGGGAAGTGGGGACTTTAGACATAGATAGCAGGCATAAATAGTTTGAAAATTCTTTCTTAAAAGATTTGGCTAGAGCAAGCACGGAACCTGTCGGGCCACAAATCTCTTAGTGTCATAAAAATATGTTGCCGATAAAATTTTTAATAGGATGTTCATCTTTTATAAATGTAAACTTAAGAGCTCCTACTTCAGAAACATAGAAACAAATTCCGACAGAACGATTAGTAACTCGTGAACTTTTCCGGGCCCTGCAGTATTTAAAACAACTTCCAGATTTTTAAAGAAATTTAATACTATTTAATTAAATGCAATCAAATTGTTTTTAAAATAAGAACACGTATAGGTTTCGACGATATTATTTTATTTCGGAATGAAATAGCATACAAATATTCTTTGTACAATTAGTTTTGAAATATAACATCATTTAGATGACGAAATTGTTTTCATGAGTAAATGCGTTGGACCTAATCTCTTCATTTCCAGCAATTTCATGTCGAGTGTTCGTCTCAAAGTCTACAACAGAGAACCTATATATGGATCCAAAGAAATAAGTCTAAGAGTGTTGAATCGATCGAGCGGGGTACCATTTTGACAGGGCTACTTTCTGGAGGTAAGACGGCATCATCTCGAAAGAAATAAGGTCCAAGGGCCCTTAGGGCATAAAAACCACACCAATCAGTCAATTTGTATGCATTGGCTGATGTTGAAACATCTCTATCTGTTCGCTAATGTTCGCTGTTCAAATGTGACAATTTGCCTTTTAGCAAAGCCGAAAATATGCCACGTTATTGAGGATGATTTTTGGCAAAAATCCGGATCATCGGATAGAGAGTATAATCAGCTAAAGTTCAACATGAACAATAGTCATTTAGCTTTTGGATCAATAGAATTTTTTTGAAAAAAAAAACCGTTTCCCAGATTCTCAGCTTTCTTACCGAGACAGCAATACTTTAGCCTAGAGTTTATATATTGCTGACAATTTTTAGACTTGAGGGTCAATCATTTGCTATCAGGACGGAGTAGACGTAGACGCGGATCTCGATTCAAAGCTTAATTCATTTGAAACCTTCTTGAAGGGTAAAACCTTTAGATGATGTAATGGTTGGCAATCTGGATAATGAAATTTGTCAAAACATCGTATTAGTGAGATTATAAAATATCTTTTAGAAGGTAATTGCCCATATAAAGAGAACCGTTTATTGATTTGTTAGTTTTTTTTAATTTCCAAAGCCAGAATATTTGTTTAATTTAATAAATTGTGCAAAGACCGTCGGCCTTTTATTATTGCCAAAGCGTGTAGCGAGTAGATTTTTTCCGGAAGAGAATTTTTTCACAGTAATAGCTTTTGATATATAAATAACTTGATTAATATTTAAAATATGAGCAATGCTTTTAAGTCGGGTGATAGTAATAAATACTTCAGTAGGGCTATATTTACCTTACAGTCTGCATAGAAAAATTAAATGAGCAATCATGAAGAAGTTCCACAAGGGCCAACAATTAAAGTGGACTCAGGTTTTCTTCCATTAGTTAAATGCTCCTATCAACGTGTACATGACTGGGGATAGAGTTTTGAAGGACAATGATTCACAAGATAGGCCAAAATGTGTGGGCCCATTTGCCCAGGCTGCACCTTCAAAATAAAAGACATTATTTCATTTTTTAAGATGTTTATTTTGAATACAAAAAAAAAAAAAATTTGTTTTGCATTATGTTTTCAAAACGATGTCGCTTCAGTGGCCGCCGTAATTGTTAATTACCATTTGTCGTCTTTTCTGGGATTTTCCATGGTTTTACACAAAACTTCGGGCGATAGATTCTTCACTTCTTGACGAATGTTCTCCTCGAGGTCTGCCAGAATTTGTGGCCTGTTCACATAAGCCCGAAACTTAAAATAACCCCATAGAAAAAAGTCTTGGGCATACGGGCATTTGCAAATCCCCAAAATGCAAATGTCGGTTGTGGCTCGTGCGGTATACGCCCTTGCTCGGCCCTGCTATAACCACATGCCCTCAAATACCAATTCATCTAGTTGGGGAATAAAAGATTCATTAATCAGCACCACAGCGACCGTGTGGCTCGTTCTAAAAGAAAAATGATCCAACTACTTCAGTGCAAGCAGCACATCATGCAGTGACTTTAAGTGGATATAATGACTTTTATGGCATTATTCGCAGGTTTTCAGTGTCCCAGAACCGTAAATTTTGTTTGCTCACGTATCCTCATATGTGGAAATGGGCCTCGACACTTATAGTTAATTTCGATATTCGTTATTGACGTTTAGGAGAGAGTGAGTGTTTGTAAGACGCGATTCACACTCGACACCCATCAGCTGATGGACTGTTTGTATGGTGTAAGGAAACATTTTTAAGTCCTTCATCAAAATGAGCCACAAAGACGTGTTTGGAATGGCCAATTGCATAGCACGTCTTCTATTCGATGCCGTCGGAGGCTTAAGGATATCTTAAGTTATGGCAGTGTTGTTCTTGTCCGAACGAGAGGTACACGCCTTCTTTGGCATGATCGGTCCCGTGAGTCATCCACGTTGTGCCAAAATCCCTGACGAATTGTTTATGAAAAGCGTTCCATTCCATGAACGTTTGGTGGTTTCCTATTCGGTGTTTATATTTCAAAAAAAAAAATCAAGCAAACAGATTTTTGAAAACCACTTTTGGTAACCCGCGCTATTTTTGCGTCCTCTCTAAGTTAATTTTCTGACTCCACCAATTTATTTTCCTTTTGGAGGAATAAAATATACTTTGCTTTGAGGACATTCTGAACTCTTATATAGATTTCTTAATTTCAAGGCTTCCCCTAATATAAGTTTTCGAATTAGGTTATTACCACCGTTAATATTCGTTATATTCGTGAAATTCGCATCTCCATCGCCGTGATTTTTCCTTTGTATATCTCGTGCATCATACAACTCTGCAATTTCTTGCTAAAGCTGAAGAACACTTTTGTGTATGGGAGACTTCGAAGATTAAGCAGAATTGCAAAAGACCGCTGAGATCGTGATCAGAGTTTCCCTTATGACTAAGCCTTAAGTTTTTGGACTTCTCGGTCGGTCTTTGGTCGATTGATTTGTCACATCATTGCTCATAAATGGTAAATAGAAATAATATCGTTCCATATTCGGCCATGTGCTGTTTAAGTAGAATATATTTCAATACGTGCGGAACTAGCCGACTTTGAAAACCTGGTCCGGTGGATTAGTTCTTCACTAAGAAACCGTATACGGTACTTTTTCCACCTGTTGGCACTTCGTTCTTTTCTATGAGTAACTATTGCTGCTTTTTATGTAAAGGCTGGGCCATCTTTTGGTATCTTTTTAGATCATATAGTATTTTATTTCGCCACTGACGGCTTTTATGAATTCAAAAAATTGACAGAAACTTAGTAATATATTTTCGCTATACAAAAGGTATGGATTTGCGCTGGAACAAGGTTGGGACATTATTACTTCCAGAGCGGTTGTTGCGTTGCTGAAACATTGCAAATTTTGAAAGAAATTTTGGTTGAAATAATGCACCGACTGCAGCTGATGTACCAAAGTTTGTAAAGAAATTTCGTGACACTGTGTGCCTTTAAGTCCAAGAACTTTAACGCGCCAAAAATCTCAGAAACTGAACATCATTCACACTAGTCTGATGAGAATTTCGCACTAAGATCTCGGATTTATCCTTAAGAAGATCCAATTGACTCAGGTATTAAAGCAAAATGACCAGTCACTTCTCTGGTTTGGTCTTTAGAACAGTTCGAGTTTGAAGACAATTTGTTAGAAAAATGATCTTTTAGATGAGGCTCGTTTCCTCTGGCGGCTATTTTTCGAGATGTCGCTTCATCAAAAATGTGTTGAAAAATTGGGTTGGCAGGATAGCCTTGTGCTAAGTTAGCCAAGGCAGTCATTTGAATAAAGAAATATTCCATAATAAATCGGATGGCTTACAAACTGTCACTTTTGAAGGTGATTGCCCAAGCCCCGAAATAGGCGTTAACCGATATGTGAAGAGTGCAACTCTATATCCTAAGCTTGCCAAGTTTAGGGACATTCATTGTGCTTTATGTAGTCTTGCAGTATCATGATTGGGGTCGTACTACTTTGAAGGCTGTTTTTGGCTAAATTTGCTATAAATTATGCTAATTTGTCTGCAGTGTGATTCTATGCGTTTGAGAAAGGAGTATTGCTTTATACACTCATTTGGTCAAAATTACATTTTTTCAAAGGCATTTTTGTCTTAGCAAATGCCATGGGAGACTAATTCGCTTCCAATTATGCGATGCAAAGAAAAATCTACATGGTGATTGTTGCTAAAGATATTGCAACTTCCAAACAAATTAAAGTTTGCTGTCGCTGAGAGGTGCAGTGCTCATATCTCCAGTTATTTTTGAATTGTTGATCGCTGGAAGGTGATGACGTATAGTTGCAGTTGAGACATTGAATTTTTCAGGATGACATGGAACAGTTGCGAAGGATTATCTTAAAGAGCTGCCTCATTCGTCTTAGTTTTTGATTAATTTTTTTTACTGAACTTGAGAGTTCACCTGCTCTCTTAAAACTGACACCCAGACCATACAGATAATATTAAGGAGCTTGTAGATAAACCTCCAAAACTGATGTTCGACATACCTAATGTTCGTTTCTATAAAAAAAAAAAAGAGTAAGAGTAAGAGAATCATCTTAAAGTAGATTTGACATTTAAACAAATATTATTCACTTCGAATGTACTCGTACACTATTCGCTTATAAAGCTAATTTGCACTTCACTTTTAAACATAATGAATAGCACATATGTATGAGCATGTACCTACATACATATGTATAATACGATTAAGTACAACCCTACCTAGATGAACCATCCCCGCTTATCTTTTAGTTCCAATTTATTTTATTTTTATTTTAGTAGTTATACTGAAACATTCTTCTTCATGTAAAATATTGTATGCATTTATTCGGTTGTGTGAAAAACATTACATCCACCTCCTGATCAACCCGAAATTTCCCATTTTAACAAACCGCGCTTGAGATATTGTCAAAAGCTTTGTTTTTAGGTTGGTACACGTGTCATCTGATGCTTAAATATCTGCCAAGAGTGCTGAATTTGTTGCATAACCGGCATCGCATTGATGTCGCTAAGTAATTTTTTTCTTTGGGCCAAAGTGTTATCGATGGTATCATTACCAATGACCAGATATGGGACTATGAATATGACATCGAAACTACCCAACAATCATCGGAATGGTGCTTCTCAGATGAGCTGCACATTGTTAAATTACTTCAAAAACATGTCGCTCTCATCCAAAATTTTTAATTTCCCGGACTTCTACTTTTAGTTCAAGTAATTCATGGACTATCTTGTTAAACTATTCAACTTGTCCGCTTATGATTCGACATTTTTGAAAGGTGGAAGGATGCTTCAGAAAAGGGAGGTTAATTGCAAGATGATTTTCCAACAAAATCATTACCAGAGTGAGGTTAATTTTCACTTCAAAAACTATCAGGTTGTAACACGAAATTTGTCCCTATTTTCGGTGGTTATCTTCAAAATGTCATAAGATGCACAAAACCAATTAAATGCCGAAACCATTGTTGAAATCCATATTTGAAATATATTGCTCATCCAGTCGGCAAATGTTGTTGTGCTAACATCATTGCAATCATTTTTAACAGAATTTTGAAATGGATTTATTAATGGGCTATATTCCGCATAATTAAGTGTCGGCGTTGGTTTGCTAGGTTTGGAATGGGTGATTTCGACCTAAAGGTTAGGCCAGAAGAGCTAGTCGAGCACCTGAAGTCCGCTGACGAAAGAAATGCCACTGTTACGGTAAAGGAACTCATAGTCATACCAGAGCCGACGGCCTTGTTGTTCTTCAGCTTTTTGTTAGTTGATCAAAGCACTGCTTCCTTATGCAAAGGAGGGGGGGGGGGGGGGGGGTAACTACTGAAAATACTGCTTAAACACATCGTACATTCCCTGCGCTTCAGTGAACCGGTTTCTATCACTGTTTCGAAGAGCCTGCGTTCCGGACTTCAACTCAGCTGCCAGTCGCTTAGCTTGGCTGGAAAACATCCGGATGTTGTTTCTATTCCGGGACTCTTCAAGATCTTTAAGCTGGGAGACTGTATTAGTTATTTTTGCACGCAAGATCTGCTCCTCTTTCCTTCAACTGGCCCTTGCTGCTCGTGTTTTGCGCTGCAGCGTTTGTTGTATTGTAGGCCATAATCGTGGTCTTTGTTTCATCTTTGATAATGTCTCGATACTGGTTGCACAAATTGTTGGGGTTTTGCGCCCGTTCGTCGTGCTAATGGTTCCTGTGTTTAATTTCTTTTCTGGCGTTTCGGAAATTCCTCTAGTTGGAAAGTCGAGATCTTAAAGTAACTACAACCAGAAAGTGGTCAGAGTCGACTTTTCATTCTCTGAATGTTGGCTCTAGATTGCTGTGTGGATTCGCAGTCTTGGAAACCTGTTGCTACTTATCACCTCATTACTTTGGTAATAAGGTCTCCAAGTAAATTTTCGACATCATACTACTTTAATAGAGTCTTCAGCCTCTTCGGTAGGGGCGTTGCACATATTGAGCTGATGTTTTGGACTGATGTCTTAATGCGAATCAAAACCGGACGATGTCTTATCCGTCTCAAATCGATTTCCCCTGACCGTAGCCAGGCGCTGCCAGTGGCCAATTGAGGGCAATTTCTTTTCTAAAATATCGAAGTAGCTCAGATAAAGTTTGTTTTTTGTTTCCATCTGAAGCTGTGGTGCCACCGTTGTGGTGCCATTCGTTGAGTTTAGAAAGTCGAGGAATATAACTAGTTTCCGATGACTACCACTTGGATGAAAAATAAGTAAAATGTATGTGTAGGTTGAAACAGTTACAACAATGCGCATCACCAGGCCAGCGTCTACCCTAGGCCTTCACCATTCACTCCATCCCTTCTAAGGTCTATGGTTTATGGAGAATCGATAGAAACTGCATTTTGTCCAAAAGAGTTTTGAGAATATTCCAGAGAACTGCACAAGAGAGACATACGAGTATGGAGAGTGCGAAGATGCCTACACTACCGACGAACAAGCAACTGGATGTAAGTGATAAAAGATACAATCATGGCACTCGTATGTCCAGTGAGACTGGCAAGTATTCTCAAAGTTATTATTTATTTGGTGGCTTCTGAGAGAAATTCGATGAATTGCCCATGTCTATCTATCATGTGCACGTATGTTGTTGGACGTAAAAGTGCCGACGACGTGGTGATATTAGTTTAAGAATTTGATTCAATTACCGATATCATGTGTCGCAAAATATTTCAGCTATATTTTTTAGCTTGTTGTTATTGGTGATAAGATCATTGGCAATTCTTACACAGAACTAGCCATTGTTCCTAAAGCCAGTCATGATCTCATACATTACACACGTTAAATCAAAATTCGAGTATTTGAACCAAGAAAACATTTTATAAGGAAATTTTTTTTTTCAAATAGATAAACCGATATTTTCTTCAAAAATTCTTGTCACTTTTATTCAATTGAATCTACGATAAGGTGACTATGTATGAACATGAGTATTGCTGACAATATTTTTTGCAATTTCCGTACTTGAAATTTCAAAATTTTGCCAATAAAGTCCAATAAAGGAGTCAGCAGTCTAGGTGGGACAGTTTCTAGGTTTTCCCGAAATCGCTATCAACCTGATACGACTAGAATTTAAATTTATCCATCGATTTGCCTGTCAACACTGCCTTACGATGAAAACGGACATGTTTTTCAGTCTGCGGGTAAACATTTAATATTTACAATGGACTTATTGAATTAATGTTTACCTCAGTTTCCATACAAAAATTCTGTTCACCTTCCAATTTTGCTGATAAGCTCATCGGCGACATTCAATAAACATGCCATGGTCGATCATAATTTGTCTCATATACTCGTACATACGAGTATGTACAACTTTTTTTTTTACATTTAAAATGAGTTACATACGAGTACTTGTAGTAATCATCCTCCGGTCGTTGGTGTTATCGATTTTTACGAGTAAATACAGAATTTTATTTTGTTGTTTTTCATGGATAAATAAATTATAAAGTGTTGGCCTAATTCCCGGTAAGGCGGCTTTAATTGATTCTCTTAAGCAGTGGTCATTTCAAATAAACTTTTGTTTCTCAATCCAGCACTTTAAAAGGGTTTGCTGAGCATTTATTGTTGCTGTTGGGTGTTGAACGAAACGGAAATTGATTACCGATAACGTACTTGACATGGAAATCAATAAAATTCACAACTCACACCAACCGATCGGAAACAATGAAATTCTAAATTAACAAAACGAGATTACGTCACTGTCACTAGGAGTTTTTGAATTTACCATGCCGATGACGTTGGTTTCGTATGAAATTTGTATCTTTTGAGTGGAAAATGATCGGTTTTAAGGTTTAATTGATATGAGAAAATTTATTGCTGTTGTATCTGCATAATTGTGTCACGTAGATACTGATTGATCGATGATAACGAAACTTGTTGTTTCGAGTCATTTGTTAACCTAATAAGGCTCTTTTATTTCCACTTGTCATCGATAACTTGTGATTGGGCAATTTTTTTTTATGTTCTCGAAGAAATGCGCGTAGACTTTTAGTATTTCAATTGTATGAAGTTCTACTTATATTTCATAAATAGAATTGACGACAAGCATGGGTATTTGTGGTAATAAGGCTTATCGTACTTGTGCTAGTCAGCATAAATCCATTGTGAAATGAGAAGCCCATTTTTTAGGATCTGAGGGAGCAGAATTAAGAGTCAATTTGTCTAGTGAATATGAGAATTTGGAGAGCTAAAGTTACTAAACAGTTGTGACCAATTTGTATGGTTTCATTACTGAACAGCGATTCGAGTTTCAAGCACCATTATCAATACTAAGAATTAGCTTTTTGAAAACGATGGCTGAGTGGTAATATCCTATTAGATATGAATAAGATTTGAAATGCCACCGACACAAACCCCGAACCGAAGCCTGTAGAGATGAGCAAGGGACATCGTAGTAGAGTCGCAGTCGATGCTGAGAATTTGGAAAGATCATTTCAATATCGCTGTCAGGCAAAATGAACATTTAAACTCGGACGATGTAGACCAAAAATTGTTTCCACCCGACCTGGGGTGGCAACAAAGTTGCTGGAGTCGGGACGGCCGGACTGCCGAGATATTCAAATCGGCAGGCGATGACTTGGTAAGGACCATACATTAACTCATCTGTGAAATATGGTCGGACGAAAGTATGCCCGGTGAATGGAATCTCAGCATTGTTTGTCCGATCTGCAAGAAAGGAGACCATCTAAACTGCGCCAACTACACAGGCATCAGTGTTCTTAACATCGCATAAAAGATCTTATCTGCAGTAAGAAGGCGGATAGAGGACAGTTCGTCGTTGTATCTCCTCCTCCACTCCTCCACTCCGTCAATGCAGACGGGACCGAAGATCGCCCGAAGAATTTTTCTCTCGAAGCAACCAAGAACACCCTCATCCAATTTTGATAATGTCCATGCCTCTGCGCCATAGAGCAGGACCGGGATTATTAAGGTCTTATAAAGGGTGACTTTTGTTGCCCGAGAGAGGGCTTTGCCACTCAATTGCCTTCTTAACCCAAAGAGACAGCGGTTGGCAAGAGTTATTCTTCGCTTGATCTCAGCGCTGGTGTCGTTGTTTGCATTTATAGCAGAGCCAAGGTAGACAAAGTCCTTGACTACCTCAAAGTTATATATGTCGAGGGTGACGTTCTGCCCGAGACATATACTTGGTCTTGCCCTCATTGACTGCTAATCCCATTTTCGCCGCTTACGTCTTAATACTCGCGAAAGCGCCACTGACATCACGCTGCTTTCTCCCGATTATGTCAATATCGTCGGCGTATGCGAGTGGTTGGACGGACTTTTGAAAGATTTTGCCTCTTATGCTTGCTCGTGAGTTTTGCACTATTCTTTCAAGTACGATGTTAAAAAAATTGCACGACAGCGCATCGCCTTGTCTAAATCCTTTCTGGACATCAAAGGTCTCGGTGAGATCTTTACCGACCTTGATGGAGCAGCGTGCATTCTCCATCGTCATCCTGCACAGACGGACGAGTTTGGCAGGGATACCAAAACTAGACATTGCTCTACAGAGCTCGTCTCTATAGATGCTGTCATACGCGGCCTTGAAATCGATGAATAGGTGGTGGGTATCGATTTGAAGCTCATGGGTCTTCTCCAAGATCTGCCGTAGTGTGAATATCTGGTCGATGGTGGACTTTCCTGGCTTGAAGCCACACTGATATGGACCTATCAGGTTGTTGACGAACGGCTTCAGGCGTTCACACAATACGGCGGATAAGATCTTAAATACGATGTTAAGGAGACTGATGCCTCTGTAGTTGGCGCAGTTCAGATGGCCTCCTTCCTAAAGGATCGGACAAACAACGTTGAGGTTGCATTCATCGGGCATACTTTCATCCGACCATGCTTTAGAGATGAGTTGGTGTATGCTCCCTACCAAGTAATCGCCTGCCGCTTTGAAGAGCTCGGCAATCAAGCCGTCCGCTCCAGCAGCTTTGTTGGACTTAAGCTTCGAAATTGCTATCTTCACTTTATTCAGGTCGGGTGGACGGAATTGTTGGTCATCATCGTCCAGGTTGAAAGGTTGATTCGGTTTATTCTGCCTGACAGCGGTATTCCTTCCGTCATCGCGGTTATACAATCTACAGAAGATTCTCGGCATTTACTGAGGCTCTACTACGATTTTCCCTTGTTAGTCTCTACAGGCTTCGGTTCGGGGAATGTTTTTTTCACCTTTTGGTAAAACTTCTGAACCTCATTCATGGAGTAGCATCTCTCAACATCCTCGATCTCATCCGCGCTTCTCATCCTCTTTCTTCTTCCTCCTGAGAAGACGGTGTTCGTCTCTCCTCTTCCGCTCATAGAGCTCATGAGCAGCTCTGGTCTTTTTTTGCAGTACCGCATTGCGTGCTTTTTGCTTAGCTGCATGTGCTTGCCAGCATTCATCATCGAACCAGGGATTTCGTTGTGGTGGACGAGTTAAACCCAGCACATCAGAAGCAGCATCTCTGATGGCGTTTTGGCAGTGTTTCCAATGGTCTTCAATGCTAGATGCTGGCGGCATTGGCCCTCTTAAGAGATTAAGAGACTTGGCGATCTCTTGCGATTGTAGCCGTCTGACGTCGAATTTTCTCACAGCATTAGTTTGTCTTGGCGTAGTTTGGGGTATCCGCAACCGTACATTGGCTACCACAAGGTAATGGTCCGAGTCGATGTTGGCTCCTCGGAACGTACGGACATCCATAATACCGGAGTAGTGTCTTGCGTCGATCGCAATGTGATCAATCTACTTGACTTTGATTGATCAGGAGTTCTCCAAGTCCCCTTGTGTATGTCGAAATGTAGGAACCGCGTGCTAGCCACGACAATTTTTCGCCCCGCAGCAAAGTCGATTAGCCTGAATCCATTATCGGAGGTGGTGTTGTGCAGCCTATATTTTCCGATTGTTCCACCAAAGATACCCTCTCTTCCTAGCTTTGCATTTAAATCATCGAGGACAATTTTAATCTCATAGCTAGGGCATTGCTCGTAGGTCTTGTTAAGGAGCTCGTAGAAGGCATCCTTCGTGTCGTGACTCGCTCACATGTCGGAAGCTAAGGACTTCTTGTCTTAGTCTGCCTCCGACAACAAATCCGCATTCAAATAAGCGCTGCTTTTGCCGTAGATAGCAATTACCGTAGTATATATCGCAGTTTTTCATCGTCTTTTTGTCCGGCCCATCCCATCGCATTTCTTGAATGGCAGCAGTTTAGGGCCTCCGCTAGTTGCTCGGCTGCACATGGTCTATTAAGGGATCTAACATTCCACGTGCATATCCGAAGCTCATTGTCCTTAAATCGTTTGCGTGGGTTGTCAACAGTAGATCCGTCCATATTCGAGGCTTGTTGATGCTTCGTAACTTATGCTTTTTTTAAATGGCCGGGGCTCGACCGCCACCATCTCTGACCCATCTGAGCTATTTAAAGCGCCTGGAGATGATCTGGTTAGGAACTTACATCAGCTCATCTGCAAGATATGGTCAGAAGAAAGCACGCCCGACAAATGGAACTTTCGACTGCGCCATCTATAGGGGAATTAGTCCCCTGAACATCGCCTACAAAATCTTCTCTGTCGTATTGTGTAATCGCTTCAAACCATGTCAGGGTGGTTTTAGGCCAGATCAAATATTTACACTTTAGCCGATTTGGAAAAGTCCCTGAAGTTCTAGATCGACAACCACTTGTTTGTCGACTTTAAAGCCGCATATGATAGCATGCACAGGGACGAGCTGTACAATGCCCTACTTAGTTTTGGCATTCCTGCCAGACTCGTCAGGTTTAAGACAAGCATTAGAAAGAATCGTGCAAAATTCACTGACCAATAGAATAGGGAATGATTCTCTACAAGTCTTCTCAATTCATTTCGTACGCAGATGACATCGACGTTATTGAACGAAGACAGGGAGACGTCAATGAGGCATTCGCTGCCATCGATGCGGAAGCAGATAGAATTGGAATCGATATGTTGTCTAGGGGTCCCCGAATGAAGCATTTTCAAGAACTTAGAGGAAATAGTAGAAATATGTAACGACATTTTCCCAAGAAAAGAGACGTTGGACTTTATTTAGATTCCGCACGACTCAATTTAATTAGAATTTCTGGTGCTGGGATTTAGGAAATTGCTTAGAAACCTCAAAGTCATTTGATGACTAAGAATTTCTGATTAACCAGATTAATTACCAAAAATCAATCGAATTTCCACTGATACATATTTTAGATACTGATGAATGTACATGGAGAAGATTTTGATCTTCTTAGTCATCACACCGTAACAAACTTTTCAAACAAATTTGAACTAATTTTTTGTGACGCAATCTGAGATATTTTCCATGTTATTTCAAATACAAAACTTGCTTATCCTTATCTTTTAAAATCCCATTAACTTCGAACTGACAAATTGGTGAGCTCACTGAACTTTGAGTTCCAACGTAAACTACTTAAAATGTACACCTTCTGTCATCGTTTGGAAATCTAAAGTCCATCGTTCACTGTTTCGTTATACAAGTACACAGTCCTATGAAGTAACACGTATCTATAACATAATTACTGTACACTGATTTAGTTTCATTTTTCCAAAAACCATGTATCAGATTCTTGTCACGATATTGAGGCGTAAAAACCCCAACGGTATTAACTCAAATTTTGATTGGTTTAATTAATAATTGTTAAAAAAAATTAATGTTGTATTCACTAAGTACTCGTATCTGGGGGTTTATTACGGCTTAAAGGAATATTTGCAAAATTGTTTTTTAGCCGATAAGACCTAGCCAATATTTTGACAACACGAATAAATTATTTTCGGAGTGCAAGTACGAATATGTATTAGATTTAGATACCATATATCGAAAGCACGTTGTTTCATTTTTTTTTTTTTATCAAATGAAGTTTGCATCTATTTTTAAAGTGATTAGGCAAGTTTATGGTTTTACGTAAGAATTAATTCTGATATTTGTGATAGTATAAAATATGAGGAATTGCTTTTGATCAAATGGAGTGACATCATGCGGGGTAATTAGACGCAAAAAATTTGCTTACGCATTTATAATGCAAAAATATGACATTCTTCAAATTTTTAATATTTTCTGATAGTGCAATCTTGAATTTTGTGTATCTGCACCTGAACTGCTATTAGATTTTATTAAAAGTCCAAAAATACGGTAGACATATCAGTATATCAGTTTTAGAAATCATCGTTGATAATAATTTGTGCAACAGTACTGCCTGAAAAATATCTGAAAAACTTCCCTTACACTTCAGGAAATGTGTATTTTCGCCCACTTTTTGTAGCCCTTTTTAGTAGCTCACATATATTTTATTCTTAGATTGCTGCTTAATGACTGTAGGGTTAATAAAATGAAAACACTGAAATACTAGAGAAAATTTATCCAAACTTACTTACTTACTTTAAGTGGCTCTAGAGCCCGGGATGGACCTGGGCCTCAGTCAACAAGCATCTCCAGTCAGTTCGGTCTTTTGCTAGCTGCCTCCAGTTTCATACACTAAGTTAGCTGAGGTCCCATTCCACTTGTGTGCGCCAGCTGAGTCTCGTTCTTCCTCTACTGCGCTATCCCACGGGAGCGGATACGAAGACATTTCGGACCGGAGCGTTGGTGTCCATCCGCTATACATTACATAGCAATCTTAGTTCTTGGAACTTCACTCTTCTGTCTAAATCGATGTCGCTGTGCAGTCCACACAGTTCGTCATTGTATCTCCTTTTCTACTCACCATCAATGCACACTGGACCGAAAATCATTTTTCTCTCAAAGCAGCCAAGAGCACCATCGTTCCATACCTCTGCGCCATAGAGCAGGACTGGGGTTATTAAGGTCTTGTATAGTGTAACTTTTGTTGTTCGAGAGAGGGCCTTCATAATAAATTGCCTTCTTAGCCCAAAGAAGCAGCGATTGGCAAGAGTAATTCTTTGTTTGATCTCAGCGCGGTGTCGTGGTCTGAATTTGTATGACAGCACAATGCTAGGGCTGAAGCCACTGATATGAATCTATCCGGTTGTTGACGAGCGCCCTCAGGCTTTAACATAATAAGATAAGATCTTGTATGCTATTTTAGAAGGACTCACATCTCTGTAGTTGGCGTAGTTCAGAGGGTCACTTTTCTTTAGGCTCGGACAAACAATGCTAAGGTACTATGCATCGGGCATTCTTTCTTCCGACCATATTTTACAGGTGAGTTCGTGTATACTCCTTACCAAGTCATCGCCTGCCACACAGGCCGTTCGCGTCAGCAGGCTCGTTCGACTTTAGCTTAGATATTGCTATCTTCACTTCAACCAGGACAGGTGGACAGAATTGTTTGTTTCACATCGTCCAGGTTGAAAGGCTCATTATGCCTGACAGCGGTATTTATTTCTTCTACAGAAGTCCTTTTTTCCAAATCCTTAGCATTGACTGCGTGTCCACTACGATGTTCCCTTGTTCGTGCAACTTCCTCCACCGTGCGATCTTCATGCTCTTTCGTTTTCCTCCTGAGAAAGCAGTGTTCGTCTTCACTCTCCTGCTCTTAGAGTTCGTGAGCTGCTCAAGTCTTTCTTTGCAGGATCGCATTGCTTTCGTCTTGCGTAGTTGCATGGGCTTGCCGGCATTCGTCTTCAAACCAGGGGTTTCGTTGTGGTGGTCGAATGAAATTTAGCAGATCAATAGGGGCATCTCTGATGACTTTTTGACAGTGTTGCCACAGGTCTTCGATACTTGATGTTGGCGGGAGTGGACCTCTTAAGTATTTGAGAGAGACTAGATCTGAAAAGGGTTAGACGATCTCTTGGGATTGTAGCCATCCGAAGTCAAAATTTCCACAGTATTAGCTTCTCTCTGCTGTGTTTGGGATATCCACAATCTTACCTTAGCTACAACAAGGTAATGGTCCGAGTGGATGGTGGCTGCACAGAATGTTCGGACATTCATAATATTGGAGGATTGTCTTGCATCGATCGCAAGGTGGTCAATCTGGTTGACGGTTGATTAATCAGGAGTTTTCCGATTCCCGTTATGCATATGGAGAAGGGGGAACTGCTAACTACGACAATGTTACGTTCCGCCACACAGTCGAGTTGCCTGAATCCGTTTTGTAGTGGTAGTGTCGTACAGGTGCTTGTGCTACCAGACAACCGATATATAGTATGTACGATACTTTTGGCTTTATCATAGCCGGGTAAATCAAGGGGACCCTGTACATTGGCGAGGGCTATATCTAGCGTCCTTTTATGTTTTTCGGTTTAACATGTTAAGCAGAGACGCACTAAGCAGGAGGCAGTAAAGCTTCTATCAGAGTCTCATTATTAGCATTGCTCTATCCAAAAAGCAGGTCCTTCGTTCTTCAAGTAAAATCTTGAAATCCTCCCAGCATGTCGTTGACGAAAATGGCGAGCATATCCAGGCCACCCAGTTGAGTGCGCCTTCAAATTTGCACAGCAGTTTTAGAGCGCATTCGCATAGTAGATTGACGCACATGAATTTTTGTCTGAACTTAGGTCTAATTCGTGTTTACATTTTCCTCTTCCACGCTTTCTGTTCGCCGAAATTTCGATATGCATGCAGGAGCCAGCATTATGCAGTCAGGATCGGTCAGCAGTTTGTCTATACCTATTTGCAGTAAGCAATATAAATCCACTTGGCTTTCCATCAACAGATACAATTGGGGGATAAAGTGGACATTCGTCTCCACATCCGATGTCATGCCATTCATAATCTTAATCAACGGCGCAATTATAACGCTTGGAAATAAAAGTGCTTTGAGCTTTTATCCTACCCGTCATTATTTGAAGTCCTACCTTGCTTGCCTCTAATCTCAAACTATAGCCATCAGGTACTGCCCGAATCACATTGCTGATTACAAAAGAAATAGCAATAGCAACGGAATACAATATCCACTGCTAACTTTAAAACCCTTTCAAACCCTACAATTAATCGCCATGACTCGTAGTCTTCATAAGAGAGACTACTAGAAAGACTCGCTATATAGCGTCTCAATTTATCCTGCCTATCGGCAAGGTGTTGATGCGAAATTTGTAGAAGAACTCCGGTCGAAATCTCAATGAAGCTCTTAATCACTTTGGACGGAGTATGGACCGCAGTGGTCTGAGACTCTCGATGTGTCCAACTATGATTGACCTTAGAAATGCCCTCGAATGTATGGTTCTTAAGATAAGGGAGCTGTTCGATCCGAAGGTATTTGACTCAGGCTGAGTCAAACAGATCCCTGTTAAAGATCGGGGGCCTCAATTTGAATTCTGTTATCTTTTAAAATCCGATTTGTTAGTAAAACATTTTGACGTCAAGACATCCAATCTTATTACTGAATACCCCAAAGCGAGTGTATACCTAATTACCTATACCACGTGTGTTTTTCATGCCAAGTGTTTGTTTAAATTTCACTTACATCAAATCCCCGTATTACAATCAGCAACCCAATCACCGGTCCATTGATCCCCTGAAACAATAATGTCTTCGGGAAAATTAATGGTAAGCCCTCACAATGGTCATGTAAAATTAATGGATGGTAATCCCATTTGTTGTCCATTCGGGAGCACGCTAATTAAATTTGAATTCAATGCCATCATTGCGTTTAATTAGTTCATACTCGTAATACATCAACGTCTATTCTATGCAGATCACTGATCATCATCATCATCGATCTACGCAATGGGGACAAGATCTCTCCCTCTCTAGATACTTATTTGGGTATGAACCGCTTAAAATGTATCTTCTTCTAATCGCATTCATTCACAAAATTCAACCGATCAAATCTTCTTAAAGAAAAAAATTGTATGGAAGGTAAGTTGGTAAAGGGATCAGGGTAGGGGGTAAAAGAAGAATGAGATAAAAAAAAATATTAGTAGCAATTATAATAGAGAAAAATATATCATTATGCGTGATATTTTCACAGTCATCGCATTGCGCTACAACAGACAATTTGTCAGAGATACGAGTACTCGTACGAATATATTCACTTTGTATGTACGTACGCGGTTATTGCACTCTGTCATCTTTACCTTGGCAGAGTCACTGGCACTGGCACTGGCAGTGGTACAGGTATTGGTACTGGTACTGGTACTGCTACTGACACTGGGAACTGAAAGCCATGGTTAAGTTGGTCAGGAAAATTGAACAACCTAATCTCCCTAAGTACTTGCGAGCCAGGTGTACTTTCAGACAAACAGCAACTTACAGACTGTATGTATGTATGTGTACTGTGAGTAATTATGATGGAATTTAAATGCTTCATTTGATTATCAGACAAACAAATAGACAGACGGGGATTTGTTGTGAGTATTTGGGGCTTTAAACGGAAATATCACCTCCATTTGGCTGAATTTGAAATTATGTTTTTTTTTGTCAGTCGTTGAATGGATGTCAATTAAATTGAAATAGAGCAAGCGGTTCCTCGGATGTATTTAGAACGAATGGAGATTTAGAATGAATTAATGAAATGGCCTTAATTTGTTAAGTCAGGTCAATCAGTTCACAGAAAGAATTGGAGCTAAAGTAAGAACAGTTTCGTGTTGTTATTTGAGTCCTTAGAATGGAATACAGGCCCAGGTCCACCCCGGACTGTAGTGCCACTAAAAGTAAAAGAATGTCTTAGTCGTAACTGAGTTTTCAGAATTTACATCCTTAAAAGCTTACACTAGTGATTTTGGGATAGAGGTTACGTTAGTTTAAGCAAGAGCAGGAATTAAGGATCAGAAATACAAGATTAGAGCGCGCCTATCTACGTATTGTGGAATCTCTTTTGTGTCGATACCAGTGGAAGTACCTTTCTGGCGAGAATGTCGCTTCTAACATAGTCAACAGTCGCATGTGTGATTTTGTATAGACTTTTAATTCACTTGCTAAACTGATGAGCAAGATAAGTCTTGGAGCAAGATGCGTTAAGTGACAAGAAGTTGACATCCACATATATATAATATACATTGCTTATTTTTTAGGTTCAGGGAAAGCGGTCAAATATAGGCTGATCAATAAGAGCGATAGGAATTTTTTTTAAATAAAACAACAACGGTGTGAGACATAAAATTGATTCTGTGCAATAGCACATCATTCAAACGACCGCCTCGGGTTCGATGGCAGCACTTCAAGCTGTCGATCTAATTTTTTATGACTCGGTCCAATATGTGCGGCGTTCAAAGTGGTTGGCTTGTAAGCGTAGACTAGGAACTTGACGTAGTCCCAACAGAAAACAATCGAGTGGTGTTTAATCGCATGATTGCGGCTGCCAATTGATGAACGTTCGCCGTGAGATGACCCAGTCGCCAAATTTCTCCTTCACACCTTCGAGCGTTGCTATGCTTGTATGGTATTTAGCGTAATTTTGTTGGAACCACAGCTCGGAGATATCGATGTTCTCGAGCTCCGACCATCGTTTAGCATCGCTCTATACCTAAAACCATTGACGGTAATAGTAGCTCATTTCTCATTTCGAAAGAAATCAGGCCCGAGATGCCACCATGCCATTAAACGTACCAATATTTGTGGATGCATTGGTACTTGGCCGAAAACTTGTGGATTGCTTTCTCTTCAAAAACAGCAATTTTGCTTGCTGATTGTTGACGTATCCACAGAACCAAATTTTTTGGCTAAAATCCGGATCTCCGGCCAACAATTTCAGCGCCCAATTAGGGAACTCACGACGTTGTCTATGATCGTCCAGCTTCGATTCTTATGTCAGCGCAATTCCATATGAATGTAGTCCCAAATCCAACCTCAAAATAAGCTAGGTTGTTGCCGAAGTCTCCTTCGATACTGGCCACTAGGGTGGATATGTTTTCTTTGTTTCGTACCAATCTCTGTCTGGTTGGTGACTTAAGATCCAAAAAAATGTACTCACACTCAAACTTTTCCATGGTAGGCGAATTGCCTGCGCATTGAAGCCATGATGATGACCAACCATAGGACAATAATAATAATTTCCGCACGTTCGGCAAGCGTAAAACGATGCATGATGAAATGGCAAACCTTACTGAATATTTTAACAGCTGGATGTCGTTGATTACTTTAACAGCTGCTGAAGCATACGAGTAACATTTGGAAAAACTATCATTGTTATCTGGCCACCCTTTACAAGGTAAGGTTAGGTAAGAGTAGCTGTTGGAAAAACCAACCCACTAAGCCTACTGATGCATTATGATGACACATGGATCTGTGAGAATTTGAGTTTCTGATGAAGCATAATCGATATCGATCGATCGCTTAAGTCAGAGCGGAAGAAGGCTCCTAAGTGGAATTTTCCTCTTTGGTTGAGAACTATGCTTTTACAAAATAAGTGGATGGCGTCTGCTTCTGCTCCTCGTTCATGCAGCTTTTGCAGAAGTCGTTTGTAAAAACGTCAACCTTATCTGCATTCATAAGACAGTGTCCAATGATGACATCTATGATATTCGTGAGATGAATCCTATTTGAAAAGATCAAACTACAAGGGCGATTCAGGTCCAATTTGGCAACATTTGGTTGGTTGCAAGACATGTTTACCCGACAGTCCATATAAGGTTTGTTTTTCTATTGGCATCCAACTTTAGTATAAGTCTGGAAGTAGCGATTGGTATACCTCTGACGGATTTTTGAGGTAGAACCATAGGTGAATGTTGAATTGCCATGCATTAATCGGCAGTCAGAGACGGCTTTACCATTTTTTGTGAGGCAGAAAGATGCGGATATCGGATTGGAGAAATCACCTCTTTCTTCAGTCAGGACAGGATTCCTTAAATTGCAAAGATTTACTCCTGCAACACGCTTCAGTGATTTGGAAGATCGAACAAGACGCGTAGCTACCAAGCCCGCTGTCAGTCTTCGATCCATCAGCATAGAAATGGATCGATTTGTCGTCACTGAATACATCTTGAATGAATGAATGAATACATCTCCCAAGAAAGATCTAGAGGGAATGCTAACATTAATGTCTTTGTCGAATTAATGGGACGTAGTGTAGTCAATGTTCTTAAGGAGGATTTCTAATGAGTTAAGGCGAATATCTACGTAAGAAGCCCCTTCCTGCTGAAAATATTGAGAAATATCCTTTGCAAAGGGAGAACCTCGTAAAGTTCCGCCTATGCACAGACATTTTGTCCTTTATATTTTGCGTAGTTTGCTGCAGCTCCTACCTACCACCTCGTAGGCAGGAAATGTTTATCTTAAGAGTTTACTGTATCCAAAAAGACTTAGTTGTCACCGTGGTTTGAGAAAGGGTCTATGAATTAAATTTTATATTTCCGAGAAAAGAAGATGAGATCAGTTTTATGGGGTCTTACTCCCAATTTACAGATATTCATCTTCTATGTCCACAAATGCGACCTTTGTGTATTCCCTATAATGTAGGGATCTTTCGGTGTGGCTAGTCAGTAAATGTGGGCATCTTGTGATATAAACAAAAGTCGTGAATCGATTCTAGATCGTTTACCCATGGATATCAATCACTCGCTTTAGAATTTTCAGAAGGAAAGATGATAGACTTATATGTCTAAGGTTCTTCGGACAAAGACTATATAAGCTTTTCTCCATGACAGGTGAATATGAGTCATTTCTACGCAGATCTTGACAATGCTCTTTAGTGGTGTCTGGATAATATTAGACGACCTTTGTATATTATACCGCATGGCCCAGCTGACTCATATGGTTTGAAGCAATTCGGCGTCCAGAGCAGCTCTTCTTTTGAAATCAGACCGCGGTCAAATACTAAGACATAATTAAACCAAATGCTTTGGAAGCAAAAGTAGGGAAAATAGGCATATTTCCGCTCAATTTCTGCTCAATTCATCATATTTTACCGATGAATGCTTACTTTATAATTCTGGAGAATTATTCAAGAAGTAACAATTTACAGATACAAATTACAAGCTTGTTGCTTTGCAAAGTGGCACATGATATTTGTTTTATATTCCCATTCCAAGGAAAGGGATAGAAATCAGCACAGTTGACAACATTGGATTTTTGAAAATTTTTCAAATTACTGGAAGGAGAAGAACTCGCCCCAAAAAGAGGATACAAACGGATTTGGCTCTTGAGCTCAATAATAACAAAGAAGTACTCAGGCAAGATGCAAGACTACCAATTACCTAAATCCTGAGCTCTGCACATCATCCAAAAGTGATATATTCAATGTGCGTAAGTACGAGAGGTGTGTATCGAATGCATTCCAATAATGATATACTACTCGTTCCTTCTGTGGTATCCATAGGAACGCAAAAGATTGCACAGTGAAATGCAAGAAGTGCGGAGATAGCTCTGTGGTAACAGAAGTGGAATATATCTAATAGAAGGAGATGAACGCCCCCGCAATAGCAAATCGGAAACAACGCATTCCTTTGCATAAGAAAAAAATCAAGACCAAAATCTAGAGCTAGAATAAGAGTTTCTCTTTGCTTTTTAGTTTCGTCGGAACTGAGTACTCAGATATTGTATATCTTTAACAATTTCATTTGCAAAAGATGTGTGAGCACTGAAGTGATTCAGTCTCTACAATCACTTTTCCCCCAAAGCTGGTTCAGTAGGGTTTTAAAGACAATTCTTCCTGCTCAACCTGTCTCTCCAATTGTAGTACACTGACATCAGGACTGCGTATGCCTCCTTTTGAAAGCCAGACAAATATTTTCCTAAGAAGTAGTGCGGTTTAGGGTTGTCATCCTTCACAAGTACACCAACACCACATACTAAATCTGTTCTGAATCCATCGGTAAAGATACAGTTACATTCATTTCCTGGCTCGAAATCTGACCGGGTCAGGTTATGAATACACGAAAAGTGAATTTCGTATTCTTCTTTAGCAATATGGGCGTAAAAAGCTATGCCTAAAAGATCAATTTCAAATGACATTCAAATTCCAGTGTGACCACTTAAATCGAAGGATGACCCTGCGAGTGAATATGAAAGGAAGATTGACTACTCAGCACTTTCAAAGTAGAACAGGACGTGCTTAGAAATTTTCCCAAGCATATGATCACTGCCCTTGGTTTAATCAACAAAACTAGTGAAACGAATCCGTTCACCAAATGTTCGGTTTATATGCCAATGTCAGGTTATCAATGAAATCCGTCTTCAGAGTAAAAGTTGGGATATCTCGGAACATACCATCGGTTCCAGGCAATTTGTTACGGGAACTTATCGCATTTCAAAGCAGTTTTGATCTAGTTAGCTGAGGAGTAAGTTTGCGAGATTTTGAGCGTTTACAGTGCAGATGCAATCCGATTTTAAGTACTCATCTCGTACAAAACTGAAACTCTTCTCATCAGAGAAAAAGATGGTTAGTTCTCTCACAGCACTATTAACTACGTAGTGCATTGACTTGGTAGGATATGGTGAGACATGAAAAAAAAACTGAACTTTGGACTCGTCTTCCGAATCTGTAGGGATTAAAGTCGTCTTTTAATACCATTAAGGACATAGATTCGAATCAAGGAATTGTCTGTCGTCACTTTTTTCGGAAAGACCACCCAACTCCACCCAACAATGTAAAATATTCTGCCTATCGAAGGGAATCCCTCGGATGTCCCTCTCTTTGTGCACAAAATGACAAGAAACACAACGTAGTTGGTAAGGAAACTATGTTCTGAAACACACTGGCTCGCTTTGTCATAAATTAATTTAAATTGATTTTTCATAGCACGGGATTGACCTGTATCTCAACCAAAATGTCTTGTTCCCAGAAACTCATGGCGTATTGTGTAAAGTTATTTTTATATATATTTTTTGCATGCTCCCGCCATCTAGATCGTAATATTCCTGCTGTTTACTGGACTAATATCACTCCTGCCATTCGAGAAACAGTCAAAAGGAGTCCCTAAGGAAGCCTCAAAGTTGTCCTTGTCCATTAAAACGACCCGTCAGCCGTGTAAGTTCTAAGTCACCTTATCCGTTGTCAATCTAGGGAATATTTATTATCTGAATTCCTGGTGTTAAAGCCCCTTCCCAGGCATGGTTTAAGGCTTGATTTATAAGAAAAAAATTCGTTTTATATATAAATGTGTTAAATTGTTTGTGTTACGCTTAGAACGATGCTAACTAATGATTTTTGTTTGTTTGCAGCAAAACGACATGAAAAATTATACCAAAAGTCGCTTCAAGTACTATTGCTAACAAAAGTGAATATTTTGGACAAACATTTCTAAATTGGATTCAAAAAGTAAGGAAAGAGCGTTCAACATTTAAAGAATCGCTTAACGAATTGAAGCAAACTTCAACCAAAAATAGTTCCTCGAACATTGCACTGCAACAAAAACAAAAAAAAAAGAAACACAAAAAGTCCCAACAAACTCTATACCCTCGATTATGCCATTACTCTTAGCCAATCATCAAAATATCATTCTTCCATCGTACGGAATGTTACTAGATCGCAATAGATATAGCCAAAGTAGAAGTAGTTTCATCGCACTGGAACAACAACCGATCGACTTTACTATGTCGAAATACAAAACGGATTTAAGCAACAGTCCAAGTACTGGCAACAAAAGTGGCAATAGTGGCAGCAGTAGCAGCAATAGTAATAGCAGTAACAGTAGTAGTGGTAACAACGATGACATTGCTGTCAGCAGACATCTGCATCACCATCTATCGCACAATTATTATCCTCATCATGATCGTGTGCTGCAGCATAATCGACAACAGCATTCTAACCGACATGGGTCGTCGCCACTGCATCAGCTTAGTCATTTGTTTGGCATGGTCGGACAGCAACAGCATCCGAATCAACAATCGCAACAGCAACTTGAAGTCATACAACCATTGCCACTGCCTCTGCCACCCACAATTCAAACGACATCAGCATCCACATCGCTTTCACAATTCCATACCGGCCTCCATCATCATTTGGCTGCGTTCAGTCCCCAACACCAGCAGCAGCTGCAGCAACTCTATTCGGAATTCTATAATAGCAGTGGTAACAGCATCAGCAGCAGCATTGGTCTAAGTGATTTGACTCCTGGTGGTGGGACAGTTCCACCACCGCTAGTACCATTACCATCACTACCACCATCTCAATCATCGTCTCCAGCCATGGTTCAAGTTCCTGTAGCAATTCCAATATCAGTTCCAGTGTCTGTGGTAGTAACATCAGCAACTAGTGCGGGTGGTTCTACCTCTGACTGCAGTGGCTCACGAATCACAACGCCTCCAGTCAATTGTGATGATGATCATCATCATCTTCCGCCACAACTACCACCGCCTCCACCATCGCCTGCTCCACCAGGACCTACCGAAGGTAAGTGGTTTCTATTATTATTTTCTCTCTTACTCCCCCCTCCCCCCCTATCCCCAGTTATGTATTCAACTCATAATAATGATGATGATGATGACTAGAATTCAAGTATCCCCGTAGGCGCCGGATTTGCCTAAGCCACAATACTCGTACTAATACCATACCAACCGCCCATATGGGACATGACGCATATTTTGACCCGTGCGGGAACCCAAAAACCAATTCAAATCAACCGGAAAGGCAAACGGAATGCTACAGTCACGAACGGCATTAGATCAACCAAAGTATCTGCAGATGGAGCAAGCCATTAGCGGATCATTTTGTAAATTTGAATTTCTGAATTTCTCAGATATTCGTATGAGTATCTCAAATCATTTTCCCCACGCAAGCAAATGTGTAACGAAAATCTACATAACGTGTAATTAGTATCTTATTTTCAAGTTCTAATTACGGCTGTTCCCAATGGGATTAGGGCAAACCAGGTTGCTCTGCCACGGCCTGCTATGCTCTTTCATATCCATCTGAGTGTGTGTGTGTGTTTTGTGGGAGAAATTTTTGATCTTCATGAATGATTTGAACAAAAAATGAAATAAAAAATTCGATTACAGATTTCTGATGAAGTTGAATTTGAAGTTGGGGTTTCGCGCTATTAACCTACCACACGATGATCGCTGGGTCACAATGTCTGTGGCACGCAAGCATAGTCAGTATTTAAGGTGGTAACATGTTGATTTGGTAAACTTCATGCCTTGAGGGGGGTTCGGAAGTCAGCACTTTGACTGGAAGTATGATGATGAGAAAGGTTTCAGACTTTTTATGAATGAAGACAGTATCTATCTGTCTTCTGTGGGGTCTTTGAGTTCAATTTTAATTAATTTTGTTTTTTCTTGTTTTTTTTTTTTGCATTCAAACTGAAACTGAAAGAAGAATTCGGCTTTTGTAAATGAGAGAAGAGGAGAGAAATATGGTGTGAAAATAATGTAGTTAAGTAGTAGTTAACGAAATATTTTATTGATATGACCATGCCAAAGCCATTTATAAAAATGAATTGTTGTCTACAGAATATTCGAAGGCTGATGTTGGGCTATGTACTTCTACCTACCTATGTGCTACCTCTATTCCACTCTCTTCAGCATAGAGACAGTTTCTTGTAATTTGTTTAATTACTGGCCAACTTCAACTTTGACTGCATTTCGGGTGTGCGCTATGAAAAGCACTTATTACTAGTAAAAGGAGTGTTTTCTCTCTGACACGCATATTTGATCCACTACTCCTTCGTCTTTGAGTTATGAAACCTGCTGGACCGTGACTTATTCTCACGTACAGCTCGACATTGGACTTCGCTTATCACGCCACTATACCAAAAGGTCCCTTCCTGTCGTATGCCAAGTCTTCTGTACATGATTCTAACAGCTCCACCGGATCATCGATGAATACACAGTTTGATTACAGAATTCTCCTTCCATCTTTTGTTCCTACAAAATAGGGAAATAACTATTCTAGGGCTTCATCGGATGCGTTATGTCTTAATTCTTGATTCATGCCTCGGATAGTTTATTGAAGTCTTTAGAAAGAAAAAATCTTCTGTACTCATTGAAGTCTTTCGATGGTGCCTTGGATACACCTTCTTCTTATCCTTTTATTAACCCTTTCCTCGTTATACGAACTTATGCGTAACGAGTTTCCCATTTTTACTGCATCGCTGCTGCTCCGCTTATGGGGTTGGCTAATGTCGCAGACCGCAGAACGCGTCCACATAATGCTCGGTCCTGGATCGCTTCAGTGGTTAACCCCAGACGTTGTTGCGCATTTGCCATCTGAGAAATCCAGGAATTCTTTTTCCGACCTCGTTTTCTTACAGTTGGAGTGACCGTAGTTGAAAGTGCCTTTTTAACCGGATTTTCCGCAGATCTTCTTTGAACGTGGCAATACCAGCTTATTCTATTCGCCTCAAGCTGTTCAGTTACCGAATTCTTTACTTGTAGACTTCCTCTTATACACGTAGATCTAATGCAATCGCGTTTAGTGAATCCACTAGACATCCTTAACATTTTCATTTCCGCTGCCGTCATTTTGTTTTTAAACGCTTCGTACATTGTCCAGCACTGTGAACCGTATATAAGAGCTGGTCTAACAACCGTGGTGGAGAGTTTCGCCTTTAATTTAAGTGGAAATTTTCGGTCGCAAAAGATTCCCGAATTTTCCCGCCATTTCATCCATCCCACACTCACTCTGTGGTTTACGTAGTCGTCACATTTCGCTTCCATGTTAACGATTGATCCTAAGTACTTAAACATAGTGCTTTTCGGAAGAATTATTCCGTCTTACATTTTATCTGGAACAGGTCGCAACGGATGCGCAAATGGGCACGTCAAATGCTCCGTCTTTGAACGACTTATTTTAAACCCGTTTCTCTCTAGCATATTTTTTCATGAATCTAAGGCGTTCTGTAAATCTTCGACGTTATCGCTAAGTATAACTGCGTCGTCAGCGAAGAGAATTGGCGTTACATTTGCTTCGCGCATGCAGTCTTTTAAAAGATAGTCGAATACTACGTTAAAGAGGAAAGGGCTAAGTACGCTTCCTTGATGCACTCCGGCATTAACTGGAAATTCTCTCGTTAGTCCAGCAGAGCTTTTAACCGCAGTTTTCACGTTTCCGTACATGTCTTGTATTATTCTAACATATGTTTCCAGCACCTTTTGAGACCTCACCGCGGCCCATATAAGATCCCTAGGAATGCCTCGATCGAGAAATGCTTTCTCTTTACCATGTGTAAATCCTTGGACGAATCTCGGTGCTTTTCCATTATTTTTCGTAGGCTTTGGATAGCGTCCACCGTCGATCTTCCTTCAACAAATCCACACTGGCTATTATCGAGCTTTATTATTTGCCGAAGACGTTCGTTTAAGACTCTTTCGACGATTTTCATTGCGTGTGACATAAGCTTGATTGAACGGTAGTTGTTGCATTCTCGAGTGTCGCCTTTTCCTTTGTATAATGGAACCAAGAAGCTACTTCTCCATTGATTCGGCATAGGTTGCCCACATTTTAAAAGTTTCAATAGCCATTCGCTGCCGGTTCCCTTCATCTTCGACCAAAACTCTGATGGAATGCTGTTTGGTCCCGCCGCTTTCTCCCGCTTCATTTTTCCAATTGCTATACTTATTTCTTCGATTGAAAAGTCCGAAACTTCCTCCTCGAATAGACCAGCTGTCGGCACGATATCACGTGGAAACTGTTTGTTAAGCAACTTATTGCAGTATTCTAGCCACCGGCTACAAATTTCCTTTTCATTTGTTAGTAAGCGACCGTCTGCATTTTTGATGTATTTCGGCGAGGTTATTTCCATCGAATTTTTTCGCCTCTGTGCAGCGAGCTTAAAAATATTTGGCATTTTAGTATTGTACGACGTTTGAACTTCTTGGATAGCTTGTCTTCTATCTGCCGATCGTGAGGATATTTGTTCCAACTTCTGGTAAAGGTTTTCCGTTGTTGCCGCTCGAGTTCGAGCCAGGACTTTCTTTGCGATCTTTTTAAGACGCTCGTATTCAAGAGCCAGTCGAGCTTTTTCTATATCGTCACTCCGATCGCATTTTGTCCGCGCTTGGAATGCACTCTTCTTATCGGCCACAGCTCGTTTGGTTTCGTCATTCCACCACCATGTTTCTTGCGGGCTAAGTGAGTCTGCTATACCATTTATATTTTGAAGTACTTCTTTAGCCAGTGCGATAAATCTTGCGCTTCGTTCCTTCGATAGATTATACCACCGGATTTTTGGCTTTCCAAACGATTCCCGTGTTTTCGGTGCTTCCGCTGTGAAAAATTCTGCAATGAGCAGACGGTGTTGGCTTACTAGCGATTCTCCAAGTATTACTTTACAGTCCTTAACACGGTTTCTCATCGACATTTTGCAGAGGTGATAATCTATTTGCGTTTCGTGGCCTCCGCTGCTATAGGTGATAAGATGTCGTTGATGTTTAATAAACATTGTATTTAAGACGGTTAAGCCGTAAGCCCTACACGCTACAATGATGTCTTCGCCAGCTGAATTTCTGGTTCCAAAGCCTTTACCGCCGTGGCAGTCCTCATAATCAACATTTGTTTCTCCGAGGTGGCCATTTAAATCTCCGCCTACGAAGAGCATCTCATCGATAGGTATATTTCTAAGCAAATTACCGAACTCTGACCAAAAAATATCTTTTTCCGATTGGTCGCATCCATTTTGTGGAGCGTACGCGCTAACAATGTTCCACGTTTCATTGTGTATGACGAGTTTAACACTCATCAAGCGGTCGCTTATTTTCAAGATACCAACGATGTTGTTTAGAAGATCCGCTGCAACAACGATTCCAACACCGTTTCGTCCATTGACCGTTCCATGGTAGAACATCTTAAATGCCTTAGTTTTTAAATCTAGAAAACGCACTTTATTTCCTGTATTACACCACTTCGTTTCCTGTATGCACAGGATTTGTAGAATTCTGCGACGCATAATCGCTTCCAGTTCTAAACTTTTTGAGGTTATCGATCCGACGTTCCAACTTGCAAACCGAAGTTTATGAAAATATTTTGGAAATTTTATTTTGCCCGCCCCCGGAATCCGTCGGGCTCTGACACAAGCAACTCTGCTTGCTCTGGGATCACCCGAGTGCGTTGCAATCGTGGTGCCCAGCGGGGAAGTGCTATTAATTGCGATAATTTCCATGATTTGTATATAAAGTTTGAGTGTATGCTCATTTCGAATTGATTGACTGTTCTTTTACCCCACCGGTAGTCTCCAGACTTGGGAACCCACTGATTGCATACAAACTTGTGGGAAAGTTTTAAGGTGTTAAAGTGTCATTTTTGGTGTCATAGTTGCCTGTATATGATTGGTGTCCTTGGTGCCTTGGATACACCGATGAAAACATTTTTAACAGGATTTTAATGTTCCATCATTGTTGGCACACTGAGGTTTTCTCTAGTCAGCCATAGAGTCCATGTATTCCATTCGCATCTCCATGTTTCCCTTCGATTTGGGTGTAAATTTTCAGGCTTTCGAATAGAAGAAGTATCGTCAGTCAGGATGCGCTATTCTATGCTACAGAGCTATTCTGTATTAGATTTTGATATTTGCTTCAAAGATCTTACTTATTCCGTATAATAACATCATCAGTATGTTAACTTGCGCCATCAAGACAGGCTAGCATCTCACTCAGAACTTCGATATCAAAAATTGATGGAATATGGCTACGAAGAATGTATTTTATGTAGACATCAGGAACAGATTGGAACTTGAAGCAATGAAGGGCTTTGTTCATCCGGGTTCCACTCTTACTTCCGTAAACGACATGTTCCTTGTTCCAAAAAGAAGGCCTTTAACAATAGTGGTTGTGAGTGTTCTAGGAAAAAGAGTGTTCGCGCTAAAGGAGGTCAATAGCGAAGAATCAACGACAATCTATAAGGGCTATATAGCGATATCGATTTTGTCAAAAGAGTCTACATGCGACGAAAATGATTTTATAAACATTTGTACACTCGAACAATTACTGAATCTTCCCCGAAGTTCAGGCGCATCTAACTCGAAGTGAGTAATTGGCTTACGACGGGACTAGATAGAAAACCTTAATGATTTAGGCCCAGATTCACCCTAACATATACAGTTAAGTAAGTCAAATCAGAAAAAGTGACTCATGGTTATAAAAAAATTGATCCTGTAGGTTTGGGTATATGCCTTCCGTATGAGCATTGTTTCCATTTAAAGAGAGAAAAGTTCCACTCCTTGTTTTTGAATAGACGAAAAGATTCAGCTGATCTTTAGCCTTTTACCAACATGGGAAATGTGTAGAAGAAAGGCAAGGAATTCCATTTTCCTTAGTTTGGGTTTTAAACTTCTCGTAGATGGCTTTGCTAAAATGCAATTCTAAATCAATCTGTTTGTACAATTGTGAGGCCCTTTAATTTCTCAGATCCTCTAATGTTGGGAGCTTGAGTGGTCTATTGTAAGCCACGGTGAGTCACATAGGTAATCTGAAGGTAAAGTTTTGGGTTTAGCTATTTCAATGCCAAACACTGTCTTTCGAAAAGGAAAAATTTCTTACATCGCTTAAGGAAACCTAGACATTTCGCTGCATTTTTGTTGACTACGAAAATGTGGTCACTCCAACGTGGGTTGTCATTGACACGCATACTGAGAATGGAAAGTTTTTCGGTTTCGACGATACAGGTGCCATTCATGGATAATGGCTGGCTAATTGAATTTCGCTTTAGCGACAGCAGACAGCATTGTGTTTTGGAAGCATTAAATTCCACTCTGTTATTATCGAAATTAAATGAGCTTAACATACGCTGCCGTTCCGTTCTACAGCCGAAGTTCGGAAAAGAATATGAGAAGGAAGGATTACTGTCGTCAGCGAAGGAATATATTGGATTAGAAGTAGCAGGCAAGAGATCATAGATAAAAATTAAAAAAGAGTGTCGGAGACAGAACAGAGCCTTGGGGTAGGCCAGCATTTATTTTGTGAATATAAGACTTGAAATAATCCAGGATAACTTGAATTGAACGTTCGGAAAGGTAATTTCTAATCCATGGAAGAAGAGAGTCATCGATCCCAATTGCACGCATTTTCGACAAAAAAGCCTGATGCCAAACTTTATCACTACTTTGCAACTATCGTGTTTTCGCCAGATTGACGTAAACTTTGATTCCACTTTTCGGTGAGACATGCCATCAAATCATCAGTGGGCCTGTTGCTACGAAAATCGTTCAAGTGTAGGCGGAGACAAACCACAATCCGGAAGCGTTGAGCTGGCTGCAAAGTGTGCAACAGGCAAATTGGCCTTTTCCAAGCTGACAGCTAAAATGTTATTGTAAATGACCAACAATTTTTACTACCTTTGAGACACTGTAGTATTTCTTGCCTCAGTTCTTGGTCGTATACAAATTTCACACGCTTAAGAAAGGCGTTGCAGTCATTCCTGGCTCGTTTAAATTTTTTTCGTTTTTCCTCCGTCGGGTTGGTCTTATACTCGTAGGACCGAAAAAATATTTCTCTCAACCTGAGAGCCTCTTTCCAGCTCGAGTCGTACCACGCCTTTTCCTTTGGTCTGATACTCTTTACACGATGAGGGATAAAGGATCTCATTCCAAAGAGAAAAGTGTCTGTGGTCATATCAGCAGCAGCATCCACGTCGTTATCGAGGAAATATAACGACCAGTTAAAATTCCTAAACAAGGTGTTAAGTCCGCTCCAATTGGCTTTCTCGTATTGCCATATTGATTTTTAGGAATTTTTTCTCTAACTGTGTGGTCTATGTACGAGAATTAAGCTGATATGACACAATGGTCCGGCAAGCCAGAGCACATCAACAGTGTACTTATCAGGGTGAGAGGTTAGAAACAAGTCCAGAGTGTTGGCGATATGACTATCAACGTCTGGGATTCACGTGGGCTCATTTACGAGCTGGGTTAAGTTGTTTTCCCCAGCGAAGATCTCAACACAACGACCTTCGGGTGTTGTCTGTCTAGAATGTCAAAGCCACCCAGAATTGTGTATACTCAAATCGCCCGTAATAGCAATTTCAGTATAAGGATACAGGGATACAATTCTTTGTATGGAGTTGAACAGCACATAAAACTCGTTAAAGGTCGAGTTGTTGGCTTCTCTAAATAATGCAGTAGTGGATAACTTGCTTACGGAGATGGAATTTTAACCACATTAAATTGAATTCCAGATTGGAACAGGGACTACATTGTGGTGGAGTTTGGTAAGAAAAGAAGCCAGGTAGCTTCAGATCAAAGTGATCTGCGAGGTGTGGGCTGGGATCTACCTGTGTTTTACTTAGTGCCAACACAGCTGACCTGTATTTACAGACGTGGACGTACGCAGAAAAGTGATTACTTTTCATTCATCCATTTTCGATGAAGCTTAATTTAAAATAGCTCTTACTTTTCCACTCATATCTTCACTCTGCAAGCAAATTAAAAAAAAAATAAAAAAAAAGTTCGCAACTCAACTCTTTTGTTTTTTCTTCTCAACAAATTGCTATAATTTTCTAAATTGATTCACAAATCAATACAGATGTCCAAAGTTTCAAGTTGTTCGTTTTGTTTTATTTTTTTTTGCGAAATTTCTTCAATTGCTGTTCAAACGAAATAGCACGTTTGGTTTGTTTCGTTTTGTGTTGTTTTGGAAGTTTTTTATGGTTGACCACTATCACACACACAACGAATACAACACTAACCACAAAGAGCATAATTACCATCAATCTGTAGACTTACGTGATATTTTTTCATGTTCCATTCATATTAGTGCTGCTACTACATATGTATATATCCAGTTCGTCGTTCTGCATCACACATTTGCTTATATTCAAACTTCAATAACATATGCAATCACCAAACATGACATTCATCATAACTTACACACAGATCCACAGAAAGACGGTCTGAGACTGATTTTGAATCTGGACGACGAAACATTGTTTAGAGCATTGTATAATATGTATTCGCAAAACTATAACAATCCTTCCTGACGATGGACAGACGGGTATATTCATAAATAATAAACCATGCACAAGGTTGCAAGGGTACAGACGTTGTAGCTTCAACATCGACTTATGGGGGTATATGGCTTCAACCTATCATTAGCATTTCCGCTTTTGCATCATATTTAAGCGGTTCCATGTGATTTAAATCACATCTCCTTTCGATGAGCTACGAGTGAGAGGGTCTTTTGAAGGTCCTTGTTGCTATTATACTCGTAAATACTTTGCTCTTCGTCTTGTTTTGCATAGTCAAATTAGTGTTTGACTGTCTGTCTGGATCCCTTTTTAATTTCCATCTCACAAAACAGTTAGCTGCCGAATTAGACGGCGGCTGAAGAAGGCGGCTCGCCTATCAAGAAAACAAAGGAAGACACCGCGTGAAATCGGAATTGAAACCCACATCAAATGAATTTGTTCCTGGTATTTTCTACAAATTTGTGAACGGAAGAAGGATCGACAGCAAACAACGAGATGGAGCAGAAGCAAACATAACTGAAAGCCAGTAGTGCTTTTTCCGCCACACACTTAAGAAACAAATTCATTTGGTTGCGGTTGAAATTTATGACTGGTATACAGTAGTGTGGCGGCCGGTTAGGCGTCGCGCCATTTGCTCTCAACGTCATTGTATCTGTAAAGATCGTAAAGATACACATACGTCAATGGGGCGCAAAAGTCCAAATTGTCTAAACCACAAATGTTAAGAACATTTTTATGGCTTCTAAGTTAACGAGAAAATATTTATACCACCTCAAGCTTGGAAAGGTGCCGGTTTACATTTACCACAGGATTTTGGCGCCACATTCAGGAAAATAAGTGTACGGGTTTGTATTCCATAAATGATCCTGATAAAGCTCTAGGAATCCTATTCGTAATCGTAGGCTTACTTCGAAAAGGTGGAAAAGTGATTTTTATAAACATGACCTTGAAAAGTTCACAGATATGTTGCAACAGTTAAGCGGCCCTTTTTCCGCAAAGGGGCAGATTAAGTTAATTTTCAGTCGGCCGACAAATGACTATCACACTTCTGGGCCAATTATCCCATTATTTATGCATCAGCATGAGGATAAGCTGATGATTCTGGTTCGTGGCCAATTGACTCGACTACGACTACACAGATAGTTGTAACTTGCCGCTGATGTAGTGAGTAATTTACTCAGTCTGTGTTGAGCAAAGGAAATCATCTTAAAGTTATTAAAAGATGATTTGCATAAAACTTGATGGTGAATGGTGTGCGGGGTTGGGAGTTGTATGGATGATAGTGCCATTGGGGAAGTTGGCGTGTTGTAATTATCTGCGATTTTGTCTGAAGATTTGCCGCATACAGCATACAGATAAGCTGATGTCTGCTGAAGACAAAGAACGTATGAATTAATTAATCATTGGGAATATGCAAATTCAGGTAAAGGAAACCTTTCAGATACATCTGAGTAATCAGCAGAAGTACGAGTATTAGCAATTAATCAAGAGGAGAATTTCATGGTGCAAAATCGAAGGGTTACGACAGTTTTTTGATTGATGTTATCTCTAATGGAAACCTGATATCTATATACATACGTGCTGTTGTTCAGAATACAATGAGGACCAGAGTCTTGAAAATATGAGTGTTCTAAACCAAAGGGATCTACCAAGCTTTTCACAAACATTTAAAGGTCCGTATTGATGCGTTTAATTTTTCTATTTATTTGAGTAGACTTGGCAACAACGCAACAACTTTCTGAAAAATTTGACTTAATCGAACGTTGCACTCTGACGATGTTTTGCTATTGTGTGGTTTCTCCGTAATGCCATCGAGACGAAGTGACTCCAATGGCAGTCAGATAGTTGCTTCCTAGCTATAGGTATAGATCATAGAGCACCGCTGATGGGCGAATAAACCTATATCCGAGTGATTAACTGGCAATCTGTATATCTAAGCCGAAGTATAGAGCCAATGGATGATTTGGGTAGTAAAAACCATATCTTTGCTTTGCTAGATATTTGGCTACTTATTCAATTAATTTCACTAAAACATTTTCAAAATTATGGCGTGCTTGACAAACCCTAAGCGCATTTCCGATAGGGTAAGTGGAATATAAATGGATTTTATATTTCCTAGCAGAAAATCTTTCAACGTGCATAATCTAGACCAACACTTCCGTCTACCCTACCTGGATAAAGGTAGCCATGTCCAAGCTAAAATCAAACAAAGCCTCTAGAGCGGACGGCTGGACTGCCGGACAGACATCAACGTATTTATTGACTTTAAGTGCATTAATTACGGCTTCTATAGAGAAGAGCTATATAAAGCAATGTCTAGTTTTACCACCCCTGCCAAACTCGTCCCTGCGCGCAGGATAGTGATGGAGAATGCACGCTGCTCCATGGAGGTCGGTAAAATCTCACCGAGACTTTGATGTCAAAAAAGCCAGATATAACTTTAAGAAAGCCAATAATTTTTTTTTTTTTACTGAAACAAAGAATAACTCTCTCCAATCGCCGCTTCTTTGGCCTACGAAGGTAATTGGCTAGCAAAACCCTATCTCGAACAACGAAAGTGACTCTACATAAGACCTTAATAATGCCAGTCCTGCTCTATGGCGTAAAGGCATGGCCGTTATAAGAAATGGATGAGGGTCCTCTTGGCTGGTTTGAGAGGAAAATTCTTCGAGTGATTTCGGTCCCGTCTGCATTTACGGTGAGTGAAGGAGGAGGTACAATGAAGAACTGTATGGACTGTACAGTGAAAACGACTAATCCAGAAGGTTCAACGGTTGAGATGGCTGGGTCAAATAGTGCTGATGGACATCAATACTCCAGTGAGAAAAATCTGAGACAACTTAGTTGAGGAAGCCCACGACTTAAGTGGCACACACAAGTGGAAAAGGACCTCCAGTCAACCTGTATTGCGAACCTGGAGGCAGCCAGAGAGAGAGACGATTATTGGCTGAAGGTGAGGACAACTCTGGACTGTAGAACCACGTTAAGTTAGTAAGAAAAGATAGAAAAAATTAACTTGGGTTTCCCGAAGGCACATTTTTGAGCCCACACAAGAGTTCCTTTATGGCTCTTTACATAAGATCTTTTGTATTAAAATACTCAAGTGCTTGTCAGTGGTACCCACCTTAATGGCATCTACAGACGTGAACATAGTACACCCTTCCTCTTCTAGAAGTCTTATTAGTTGATGCTCCAAAAAGGGAAAACATCGATGTATAGCTTTTATAGCTGGGGATTCCCCTAAACCTGTGCTGATGACTTTTTCACTTGAACTTAGAATTCTTGCCTCTACTTTAACATAGTTGAAGGCAACCTCAATCTCGAGGAAAACAGTGCCCATGGAATATTTCTAGAGACCGAGGACTTCTATTGAATGCAGTGTGTTTTCTACTGATAGACCTATGTAGTTACATCTTCAGAAGTCGAGACCAAAGTTTAGTCCATTCTCTGACCAAGATGGGTTTCAATCCTAAGGTGTAATCAAATTTGTTTTCCTTTCAACTTTTTGAGATTTTTTGAACCAGAGTTTCCAATGAAATTCATGAGTTGAGTTGCTCATACAAAAGCCTGTCACCTATCAGTTTCTTAACGTTAAGACTTCGGTAAATGTGGATGCTTCCTATTATTATTACATTTTGTGAACATGCTGGCAAACTTAAAGCTGAGCTACGTTTTGCAGTGTCAAAATACTGAGAGTTTTTTTTGGCACCGTCTATCTTGCCGTACACTGTCACATCTTCATAACAATCTTGATCGGTCGTTCCTACCATTGTTTCGTAATCCGTCGAAAGAGAGATGGCATTCAGTTCCGAGGTTGTGAAGGCTTTGATGATATTTTTTTCTAATATTTTGTAGCAGCAAACGTTCTCCACAGTCATTCTGCATAGTTTGCACAGCTCTACTGTTTTGATATAGCAGAACATGAGTCTATTGGTGACTGGATTTGGAGTTAATTGGTGTTTCTTCATTATCTGCTGTTGGGTGAATATTTGGTTGCAAGTTGAATTGTGAAGCGAAAATATACAAGTGTTCACATAACGTGAGGAAAGAATCGGATTTAATAAGCAGTTTTACGAGTATGTGCACTGACTTTGTTATAACCATCATAGTTCTCTCGGATCGGGCAAAGGGTGTTGAATCGTTTTCAGCCAATCAAATTCTACAGATGAATTGTTGTAAGATCCTTACTTAATGCACTGTTGCTAAATTAGGCAAGTGAATCTATGCATAATGGAACGAATCCACCAGTTTAATGTGTGTTTGCTTAGGATATCTATATTCAAAGGTCTTTTCGGTCAGACTGATGGACTGCTACTACGGCTTTACCCAATACTACACTTCAATTCAATTGTACACATAGCATGCTCTCTTTTGGGCTTTCCGTTCTTTGCCGGCTTATATTCTGTTCTCCTACAATTTTATAATAAAATGTCTGCAATTAAACACATTTTGGTCCGTTTTTTTTATTCGAAATAGGCGATGATTTTTCCATCTTCTTTGCTGGTAAAGTTCATTAGGAGCTTTTACTTCTCTATGGTGGTTGCTTTTACAAATTTCGTTTAGCTATATGAACCTGGCAGCCTTCAGTAAATGGGAGATTTCATTCTGATGATTAGATGAAAACTGGCTACTGACGTGCTGGTAATGATGCCTGTATTATCTTGCGCTTGATGTTGGAGGGGTTAGACTTTTAGGAAAGTTTTGGAAGACATGGTAGTTGTTCGACTCATGCATGTCAAGTTAACATATAGATCTAGCCTCAGACCAAAAATAGACGATGACCAGTTGGACACACTGCTCGACCGGGGAATATTATAAATAAAACGAACACAGTCATTAAATGTCTATGTTTACAAACAGAATATAAGTACGGATACACAGAACAATTAAACAAAAGGTGGGGCCATATTAGTGTTTTGAACAATCATTTTTTGACAATGGGACTCAGATAGTACGCTTAATATCGCAATCTGCGGAGTCCGCAATGAACTTTCCGTAGAGAATCTTTAACTCCATCACCGTATGTAAGGGAGGAGTTAATATGAAACCCAAGATACGAGTACTTTACAGAACTGATGGCATTGATGGGGTTGCCAAGTCATTAAGACAAAATTCGTGAAGTTTAAATTAAATAGATACTATCTTAATGGGTTTAAGTTTCAATTTATTGTATTTAGACCAATTTAAAATGCTATCAAGATCTTCGTTCATCCTGGCGACGCGAAAGGTATATAATTACGTCGTCGGCATACATGTGTATTTTGCAGTTTTCAACAATCCCTGGAATATCATTGATGAAAAAACAGAATAACGGAGGTCCTAGTACAGAGCCTTGGGGAACCCGCGCTCGAACAGCTTTAGGATTAGAGTGACCTTGTTCAGTGACGACCGTCTGTACTCTATTTTGCAAATATTCACTACACAATTGAAGGGAAGAATTCGAAAAATCAAATTTGTTTTTCATTTTCGAAAGAAGGAGAGAATGGTCAATGCAGTCAAAGGCTTTGGAGAAATCTAGTAGGACTGCGACACAAATATCATTTCTATCTAAAGCAGAGGAAACCTTTAGGACATCAGATTCGCAGCTATGCTGACTCAGAAAACTTTTTTGGCTTTTGACAGAGGACACAAAATACTAATAGGTCTGAAATCAGCAGAGCATTGGGGACTTGACTTTTTAGAAATAGGAATGATATTTGCTCTTTTCAATATTAGCGGAAATTGGGAGCTATATAGGTAGAGACAGAAATTAAAAATATGGTGTATACAACAAATAATGTGAGGGAGTAACAGCCCTGAAAACTGGGGGAAGATACCATCAGGTCCAATGGCATTTGATTAAACTGAGTTAATGGCATTAAATAAATAAACTTCATCAACACATTGAAAACGCAAAATTCGAGGACGACTCATTAGTACTCAGATCATAGTTACAACTATCTACAGGTGGTTCAGGAGCATCCGGAAAGAAAAACTCACTGACTTCATTAGGAGATAACGAACACACAGACAATTTACTATCAGATACTACACCTAAGTTTTTCAGATTGCGAATAAGGACAGTGACTTCATTTCTTAAGAAAGTATATTCAAGCCTATTTTCTAGCATCGGATTACGTTTGAATTTTTTTAAAAAGACCCTCTCGTTCGGTAATTTTATATTGAATACGTTTATATAAAACAGGCACGAAATTTTCATATAAGAAATTGACTAGTTTGTGAAAAATTTCAACCTTTTCGTCAACATTAAGTGTAAAGTATATATCACGCCAATTTAAATTTTTTTTTTTTTTTTTTTTTTTTTTAAAATGCATTTTATTTTATTCTTCTAACATTTACTATACTTACATGCTAACAGAAAAAATGCTTAAATATTAGCCTAAAATAACTTAACTAGCTTATACTAACTTAATGGCCCTCCAAACGGGCACTCTAAGCTAAACTATTGTATATAACTGTTTTATGTCTTTCGACGTCATTACAAATAATAATTACTATTCTTATACATCTACTTAAACTAAGAAAATAAGTATTTAGAAAAAACTTAGTGCCCGAACAATTTTTTTGTATTTATATAAAACTTATATTTTAACCTTAAACTACTTAGCCTAACTATATCTAACCTAGCCTAATTGTTAGCAAACTTAAAGTTGCTAATCTGATCATTAGCAAACCCAAGGTTGCTAACTTTAAACACTTAAAACTACTCTAACCTATGTAAGTCGGCCATTCCAAAAGGAAAAATAAGGAAAAATAAATAAAAATAAAAACAAAATGGCCCACTTTGCCTTTTGACTAGGCTAACTCGGACTTGAAGGAAACGACGAAGGAATCAGATCTTCTTCACTCAACCACCAAATATTTTGGTGCTGCAAAAAAACATCTTTTTTATCGCGGCTTGAAACCGCCCTACTAAACCTGAGACGTTCGATACTGCCGTGTGCGACGTCTTTGTTGTAGTTGAGTCGCCCCACACCCACTGCACGAGCAACGTGGAAGATTAGCGGCACCGCAAAGTTATCCTGTATAAGCCCTTTCATGTCAAGGTAAATGAACGCTTCAGGGGGGACGAAGCCCTTCAAGCGCACACTCTCATGATATAAGTAGTTGGGGTAGTAGGCCCCAGATATCAGGTTATTGGACGAGATCATTGCTCTTGCAATATGCCTTCGAGTCAACTTAATAGCGAAGTTGTCCACTCTATTTAGATTCGCCCTGTTGTATAGGACCTCATTGGGATAGAATTTTATGTACTCCGATTCTGGCGTTCTGTAAAGGCGAAGGCAGACCCTAAGGCAAGCCCTCTCAAACACCCTAATCTTTTCCATCAAGCTTGCTCTCACATTAAACCACACGGGACACCCATATACCAGCATGGGCCGGATGAGGGCCATGTAGCAGATAACTTTCACCCTCGCATCGAGTTGGCTGCTATAAAACAGTCTCTTTGTAAGGGCAAAAGCACCTTTGGCTCTGGCCAGAGCAGCATCTACATTCTTGTTAAAATATAGATATTGGTCTAGCCAGATCCCAAGGTATCTAACTACATTTCGACAAGCAAGTGGCTGGCCGTGTTGTCCAATGATCGAGAATTTTCGCCAATTTTTTCTGGTGTCCCTAGAGGCACCAGACAACGGCGTCCTAAACAGAATGGTTTCCGACTTCTGAAAGTTGATTTTCAACTTCCAGTCATCGCAATACCGCCTTATTTGTTCGAAGTCACGTTGCAAAAGCATTTTAATGACTTCGATTTTTGGACCTGATCTGTACGCTATCAGATCGTCTGCGTACGCTATGCTATGAGGAAGTGAACCTATCAAATCACTTGTGTAAATGTTGAATAAGATCGGCGAGTTAACCGCACCTTGTTGCAGACCGTTTTTAATGTGAAATGTTCCGGCAGAAGTTGCATCGCCATTTTTTACGATGAACTGTCTGTAGGTAAGCATATTATGAAGAATATACAAAAGTGGCTTACTGATGCCCAGTCTGGTCAGCTTATAGAAAAGTCCCTCTAACCATACGGTGTCGAAGGCCTTTTCCAGGTCAACCAGACAGGCTCCAGTGCACTGGTTTTTGCTTTTATTCCATTGGATATCTGACACCAGTTTAGACGCGGCATGTATGACATCATGCCCCGACTTAAAACCGAATTGATTATCCGGAACTATATTTTTGTCCTCAACCCACTTAGTCAGGACTCTATTGATTACTTTTTCGAACACCTTACTGATATTCGGAAGGAGACTTATCGATCGGAGATTCGCCGGATTGGATGTATCTTTACCCCTTTTAGGGATGGGATAAATCACCGCAGTTTTCCAATGCGCTGGATAATACGCATTATTCATTACATTGTTAAACAAGGTGGTGTAAATGTCTACCACTTCTAGAGGGAGATGTCGAAGCACAATATTCGGTATTCCATCAATTCCCACTGATTTTTTACTTCTTAATGTGTCGAAGATCTCATGGAGTTCCTCCTTTGAAATGAACGGGGGTAGGTCCCCTTCATTGGCGATGACATTATTTGCCATATTCTCGTCACTGAACTGGGTGAAACCCGAGCTCTCGAATCGCCAGTTCTGTATGTCATTTCTCAGGAAAAAATTTTGCAGAAGGACTTGATTCTCCAGGTCGTGATTTGAACCAATGACGTCATTGGACTTAAACACTTCCTGAAAAGTCGCTCCTATGGCCTCAACCTTCTCCTGAGGATCTTCGATCACAAAGAAATTATCATCATCTGCGGCTTCACTTGGATCTATGCCTGCCGTAGTCAGTATTCGTTCGTTGTCCATCGTTCGAGGAATTTTAAGACACTGATGGTCGTATTGATTTTTTCTCCGAAATATTTTGTTTATTTGGGGGAACACACTCGGGCTGCGAAAATTTACAGCCCGAATTCTGTTGTTCCAGTACAAGCTTACAGCTGCTCTGTAGTTCTCTCTTATCAATATTTGGAGGTTTTTAATTGATGACTTCAGTGTCCTAATCTCTGGGTCTTGTCTGTCTGTAAACTGTCTGTATAAGTTTTTAAGTCTTGTCAGAAGTCTACTTTTGTGTCGGTGTAGTGCGTCAATGGTAGCATTGCGGAATAGGTCTTCGTTGGGCGTGTGTTCATACCGAGGTATTGTAATGTCCATCGTTTGTTTAATAGTTTGGTCCATTTGTTTCAGGTATCTGTCCAGCTCCTCGTTAGACAGATTCCTATTGGATGGTGGGTAGAGCAAATTCGAGGACAGTGCTCTAGTCAGCGTTCTAGAAAAGTGCGTCCAGCGAGTCTTACTGAAATTGTAAGAATGCCTAGGAACAAACTCCTGCAGTTCCGCAATTTCGTTAGGAATTGTTATTTCGGTACTAAAACCGCAATGGTCACTATCGTACACGAAAGTATGCAGACAGTTTAGCGTTTGTAAATTACTCCCAGTCAGTTTTATCCGTACGTCGTACAGCAAAAGGTCCAAATAGGAGCCGAATCTGGGAAACGACGGATTGTCCGTCGCTTTCAAACCGAGTCTGTACATGACACTGTGCTGAACCCACCAATTGAGTAGTAGGTTCCCTCTAGTATTTGGTATATGATTTCCCCAATCTCTATGTTTGGCATTGAAGTCCCCGCCGATTATATAATAATTCTCCTCCGATTCCAGTCTAAGGAGTCGAAAGAGTTTATCGAGCTCTGAGATAAATAGCGTGGATTGAGAAGCATCAGGCGCGTAGACAGAGACCATGTACAACCACTTTCCGCTACGGAGAGGGATGCGCACGACACACGCCTCCAGCACCTGGAACCCATGCAAAACACCCTTGTATTTTCTTCTAAATTTAAATTGTTCTCTAATAAATATCGCGACGCCACCTCCTTGTGTGGAGTTGGGTCGGTTTCTTCTTCTTATATTATATTTACTGTGTTCCAGATTGTGCTTATCGGTTAGCTTAGTTTCGCTAGCGAAAAGTACATCAGGAACTTGGTCTTCCAGCAACTTAAACAGCGCGGCTCTTCGCTCGATCCTAATCAGTGAATTGACATTCACTGCAAGGATCTTCAAGGTTTGCTCCACCATATGCGTACCCACTACGATATGAGGTGCGTTAGACCCGGCAGCAGCGCACAGATGTGATCCACCCGCTTAGCCTGTTCCTGTACTTGACGCTGAAGCTGAGCCATCTGCCCTTGAATAGAGAGCAAGATAGCTAGCATGTCAGGTGCAGCTTCCGGCGCTCTTGGCGTTGGGGCCAAGGAAGCAACCGCGGATTTTTGTACCATTCTACCCCCACCTGCCGCCATTTGGGCGAAGGTAATTCGGGGAGTGACGGCTGGAGTTTGAAGCTGAGCAGATGGGCGCTTTACCTCTGCTTTCTGCTGACGGGCCATATTTACTTTCTTAATATCTTGGAACTTGGGACAACCCCGATAGTTAGCGGTGTGTCCCGAATTCTTGCATAAAGCACATAAGAGTTGGCTTTTGTCTGACTCTTTGTCCTGACCCAAAGCACATTCCTGTGAATTGTGGTTCTTTCCACACTTAACGCATCGAGGCTGCATTTGGCAGTTCGATGCGGCATGGCCGAACCTTTGGCAGCGAACACATTGTATAATGTTATCGCTCCTTTTTAATTTCTCCCAGTGAACAACCTGGTAGTCTAGGACTTTGATACTCCTTAGACTATCCAGTTTGCTAGTAGGAGTAAGCTGAACTAGGAAGAACGGTAGTTTCCGCTTCTCCCTTTTTGCTCTTGGAGTGGTAAAAGGCTTAACCCCCACAAACTTGAGACCTTCACACTCTTTCTCTTGAAGCAGTTTTAAGAGCTCCTCGGGATCAGTGGACGGTTCCAGTCCTTTCAGCAGAACTGTTTTCAATTTATCACCTTTCGGTGTGTACGTGAAGTACTCCGTCGTCGTTTCCTTCAACAGATTTTGAATTTTTTTGTAGCCTTCCACTGAATTACAGTGGATGACATGCCTGTCTAACCCTAATCTTTTAATGCTAAAGTTCTTACCAATGGCCGACTTACACAAGTCCTTGGTGTCCTGGACTTCCATGTTGTAGGTGTTGATTGGAGGCACCTTTTCTTTTTTTGTTTTCTGCTGCTGTTGCTGTTGTTGCTGTTGTTGATTTTGTTGTTGCTGCTGTTTTTTGTTATGTTTTTGCTGCTGCGTTTGATGCTTTTGCTGCTGAGGCTTATGTTTTTTTTGTCTTTGCACTTTTTCTAATTGTGCCTGCACATTTTCTTCATGCAGTTGTTGTTGCTGTTGTTGCTGTTGTTGTTGTGAGCTCGCCTTAGCTACTTGCTCCCTTTCTCTTCTGGCGATTTGCTTAGCCCTAATAGCAAGCACCTTTCTTTGTAGTTGCAAGATGCTGCTACTAATGGCATTTAATTCATCTTCTTCGTCTTCCGACTCCGAAGCTGCTAACGAGGCAAAGCTATTATTGCCCCCTTTATAATGTCCCCCTCTTTCAGAGACATATGAGGACTCGTCATCCGACAAATGACGTTTTTGTTGTTGTGCTGCTACTGCTGCCGCAGACGTTGACGCCCCCCCCAATTCACTACTTAGCAGCATTTCAGTAGAAGTGCACAGAGAGGGGCGTTTTGCTAAGTTTGCTGAAAGACGTAGTTTCTTTCTCCTTTTAGCTGTTCCTTCACTGGTCACTGCTTTTAGGTGGCCAGATATAATAGCACTTGTTGTGCCATCCACTAATCCCATAATGGGAGTAACGGGACGTTCTTTGCCACTCATCACGTGTTTAATTTTTTTTTTTCGTGTCACTATCACCAATTTTATTTTTTACTTCCAATTAATGAGAAGAAAAAAAAAAAAAAAAAAAAAATGTTTTTCCACCACGGGCAGGGATCGAACCCGCACAACCCGCACCACCCGATAGAGCAGAATTTGCTTTCGCGCACTGTCGCACAACGCCACTTCAACTATCGAAAATATTTGTTAATTTGTAATTATAATTTTTTTTTACTCGTAATTCACCAAAGAAAGCCGAAACCGATCTATACACTACCGTGGTCAGTGAACGACTGATGACGCCAATTTAAATTGTAAAGGACATGTGTAAGTTCAGTAAAATCTTCTTCTTCATATGCGTCTACATAATGCTCGGTCCTGGGTCACTTCAGTGGTTAGCCCCAAACGATCTTGCGCATTTGCCATCTGAGAAATCCAGGAATTCTTTTTCCGACCTCGTTTTCTTACAGTTGGAGTGACCGTAGTTGATAGTGCCTTTTTAACCGGATTTTCCGCAGATCTTCTTTGAACGTGGCAATAGCAGCTTATCCTATTCGCCTCAAGCTGTTCGGTTACCGAATTCTTTACTTGTAGACTTCCTCTTATACGCGTAGATCTAATGCAATCGCGTTTAGTGACTCCACTAGACATCCTTAACATTTTTATTTCCGCTGTCGTCATTTTGTTATTAAACGCTTCGTAATTGTCCAACACTGTGAACCGTACATAAGAACTGGTCTAACAACCGTGGTGTAGAGTTTCCCCTTTAATTTAAGTCGAAATTTTCGGCCGCAAAAGATTCCCGAATTTTCCCGCCATTTCATCCATCCCACACTCACTCTCAAGTTCTTCTACTTTTTCTTCTAAAAAACATTTAGGAGGCGAGTACACAGCAACCAGGAGCATTTTCTAATTCAAAGCACTAACTTCGATACAACAAAATTGAATCACAGACCTAAAAGACCTAAATACACATTTAGGCTTCAATTAAGTTTTTGGCATAAATACACCCACGCCCACCTACCCTATCTACACGGTCACTTCTAAACAATTTTAAATTGTGGAAATCAACCATATTAGATAGAATATGACAGTTAAGCCAAGATTCAGAGACCATTAACACATCAATTTTAGAGGTACAGAACGTTTGATACAAGATCGTATACTTAGCTTGAAGGCTTTCGACGAGTTACAGTTGAGGTGATTGACACTAACGCAGAAATGTCAGAAACTGCAATTGAATTGTCTCTTGCATTTTTCTTCAGGAACACTCTTCCAAAACGCGTAAATACAGATTTTAACAGGTTGTCACTCTGCAGTATTCGTTATCAAATGGAATACAATAAGAAGGAACTAAACATTGTCGCAACTTTGGCGTGTTGGCAACTCTTCCATTATGTCATACTTGGAATTCCTGCATAGATGCCTAAGACAACCTAAACTTAAATAAAATGTACTATACTAGGATCACTGACGCAACTATTGACCCTATTTTCAACGTTCATAAAGTGACTTATCCAACCAGAGCCTATGAACGGATGTCAACCCACCTATGCTGAAATATCAGACCTAAAGGCAACAATGATGCCGATTTAGCTGTTCCATTTTTAACCAACTATGAGGAGTTAATTTATTCGGCGTCAAAAATCATTCCCCGAAACCAATTTTCTTTGAACTACTCACCGAGATTAATTCTATTTCCCAACGGACACTTGGTAGAATAAGGAATCGCAACGTTGTCCACTTTGGATGCTGAAGCAATCATTTCCCTTAAGTCTTCAACACATTACTGATGACAAGTTATGGGGTCTTGTCACCTCCGAAACCTTAGTTCGGTGGGGGATTTATAGTTTTCCTAGACTTGTAATATATTTCCGGATTACCTTCTATTGGTTATGCATTGGTTTATTTTCTCAAATGGTTTTTGGTGATATCAAAAGCGTTGATATCTTCTAAGTTCGGCAACATACAAGAAAGACCACATTCAATGGCAGACTGATTAAATGGCTCATCGGGTTTCTTTTTACCATCGCAGATACTCGTTTTATACGGGGACTTGTATTTATGGTATTCCAAATGCAAGAGTAATTTTTCTCTTGAACCAACTTTCACTGTTGAGTCTTGGTCGTCGCCTTCATCAAAGTGGAAGCTAATTATTTGAATCCAAAGCCCTTCGTCCCACTTTGAGAAGAGCATGTCTTCAAACATGCACTTCTTTGCCAGAAAATACTCAAAACCATCGTCTAACTATTATTGTGAACACATTTTCGCCTCAAGTGTAGATTAAAATTTTTAATTGTTCATGCAAAGTAGTCGTGACGATGATGTTGCCGCAAGTGTTTAAATAAAATCGTTACGAAGAGACCTTCTGCAGAATTAATGAAACACGAGTTGTCCTTAACCGAAGATATCCGTGTAAGCCAGCTCATTTACTTTTCAAAACTAAAAGATGCAAAATGGCTTCCACAAATCCACAATCAAATTTTTTTGTTTATGACAAACTCATGAAATCATAAATTCCTAATTGGTGAATTACTACAGCAGGAGAAGATATCGCGTATCTGTAGGTCAAAAGAGAAAAAGGACAGATCTGCAGTGGAAACAATAGTTCCCATGAAGAATCATCGTCCACACCACTCACTGGTAAGGCTGTTCAAACAGCTTCAGGCTTTTATGGGTGTGTGAATGTGAGCACACTGATTCAACTGCATCCAAGTGCATAATTCTTATTTCATCATCCGCGAATCTTTGCCGCAAAACATGTGCTACGTGCTGCGATCGACGAACGATGAAACAAAATCAAACGCAGCACAAGAACAAGAAGAAGAATCCTCTCAACTTCACATATAGCTCAGCGTAAACTGCCTTGGGGCGGAGCTTCCGAATTGAGGATCACTTCTTGAGATAACTGAATGAACATGAGAAGATGCCGAAATGCTCCTCCACATGACCAACACTAAGGCAGACATCCAGCAAAAATATGAAACTTCATCATCTTTCTGCCACAGACAGAAGATGAGTTTGCATTCTCGAATCCAAAACCTGATTCACGATGATATCGGTGCACAAATCTGCATGCAAACGAAAATGCAAACGAGATGGGGGACGCGAAAGAAAACCTTCTCAAGACCGGCTTTCGATTATACGATCGCTTGGCAAGGGGATGCGCCCAATTTCGGTTTCTGACAGACAAACAGTGGAGTTCCCCTTGTGCCTTGGTTCGTTCTGTGATGTAACCAAAATTGGCAGCTAGCATGATATGCAGGTAAGGAGTCATACACTATGGGAACAGAACCGATCTTCAACTGATCTTTAGCGGTGTGTTGCCAGTTTGAACTGAATTTCCCTTTTTTGGGAAATTTTTCGCCTGAAAATATTTTATCCTCTTATGAGGAAGGACTCTATTTTGATTATTGAAGTTGATGACGACATTGCTTTGTAGGCCAGTACTTGAAGGATCTATATTTTCAATCAAATTAAAGAGTGTAGACGACAAGAGAAAGAGGATTTTCCATGGTTGCTATTGGGAAATTTCAGAACAAAACGCTGGCAGCACCTCCTGTGGAGATCGAACATTTTAACATTTCAGTTCTGCAATACTACTGCTCTTTGAATGCACGAATATGTGTATATCTGTATCTGTGTGAATGTGGGTTTCAGTACAATAGCACGTACATGCAGTTGACGGAATTGCGCGCACACTGTTCGTTTCTGTTTACCATAAACAAAATGGTAGAGCCTTCAACTGATTGTTAGGACTGCATTTCCTGCACACAATAGCCGAAGCCGCCGCCACGTTCGGGGATCATCGTAGCGTTTCCATCATTATGGGATCTCTATGGCATGAAGTCGAACTGAGATGAACTGTATTGAGTCCAAGCATTCAAGGCAATTTATTAAGAGGCACGAATTGAATGAACGCCCTTACGCTAAGACTAAGATTGGTACTGCGACGGACAGTGCGTCTTTAGAATGACTCGTCGTCTCGTCGTCGTCGTCTCTGTGGCGAGATCTGAACGACCTTTATGTTTCCAAGTCGCGTTGCGCGCGCTGCTTCACTCGACCAACAACGGATCAATTTGGTTAAATCAAAAACAGAATCGAGAGCAAGGTGCATATAATTATCGTTGAGGATTTATGACACCCGACGCCAACAGAGGGCACACAAGAAGGCAGTCAGCAAAAACCGCCACCACCAGTACTATCACGGGCATGGCACGGCACGATGGGAAATTTCATTTAATTTGCATGGTTGATTCGCCAGGGTACTCGTAGCCAGGAATCAGGAGGGACATTGCAAAGTGTTGGCTTCATTTTGGTGGTTCTGAAGTTTTGTGGTTTCTAGACGATAACCGTATTGTTGTTGGTAGTGGTTGGTAGTTGTGTCCAACAGGTTGTGTGGAAGGCTATCATTACGATTATGAGAAAGATCAATTTTGTGGACTTGGAACTGAGAATGTCGACGAGAATAAAGAACGAGAGGATGTATTGAAGGGAGAGAATGTGATGAGAACGTGGGCTATCACTGTTCAGCGGATGAGATGTGTATCTTAAATTAGTTTCATTTTGAAAAGGAACATATTGTGCGAGATGGGATGTGAATTAGATTTGTGGTTGGTAGTTGATTGGAGGGTGGGTACTTGGACGAAATCGCTTTCAATTTGAATGAGTAAAGTATTTAAGCGACTTTAATGGTTCCACGTGATTGTGGTTTTTGAGAAAACGTTCAAGTTTTATCAACCATCAGTGCTTGGAAAGTTGGGCAGGAGCACTTTGTATTTCAACAAAGAGAACAATTTTCCATAATTTGCAAATGAAGATATTGAAATAGGAATAGTTTTGATTTTATATTTTATTGATGGAGACTCCCGCTTACATTTCCAGTACTCCGTAAGCACTCCATGCTCTTACTTGCACAGTCAAGAATTTCTAATCGATTTGTGTTTCTTTGCAATAATCCTGGAAAATCCTCTTTCTATAGTGCAAGGCAGACACAAATGACACTCAAACTTACAAGAAGAAAGGTCACTATGAAGCTTACTGCTAAACTGAAACGCCTAAATCATATAGTGATGCTGGTTGAACAAATATGAAAACTGCAGATCTAATTTTACTACAAAAATTTCGCATTTAGTGCCGATAACAGCCAAACAAATTTCTAAGAAATAATTTGCCTATTTTAGATGACTCAAAGATCCGGGATTAGAACCACTTATTAAGCGCGATCCAACGCCTCCCGCCCCAAGCTGCACACATAGAGTTAGCTTAGATCCCAGTTGTCTATCGTATACCAACTTGCCCAGGTTTTCCAAAGCATTATTGTCCATCTAAGCCCATACCCACAGACCATTCTGACAAGTTCGTCTGTGTCTGTGTCGTTAGTGGTTGTATCTAACTTACTTGTTTACTTACGTTGAGGTAGCTTGTCTTCAACAGCTTACTAGTTAAGTTATAATGACCTGATTATCATTGGGAAGGATAAACATCCAAAAGAAGTGTGCTACAAAATATAAAACATTTTAATCAACCCCCAGTGCCAGTCCCTTTCAGACGTAGAATAAAGCTGATTTTTGTCCAGATTTCTCCGAAAGGTTCAATTTTAAAGTTCTCCAATGAATTTAAATATTTAAGAGTAGTTCTATTGTAGACAAAAAGCTAGTTGAAGTTTGCTTCGTATGACCTTAGGGATATCCCCAAAAGTCACCCATTGTGTGTATGCAGTGATAGTCAAACCCATCGTCTCCTAGTCAGTCAGTAATCTGGTGACATCAAAACAATGAAAAAATACACCATGTCGACGTCTTCAGAGACTCAAATGCGAGGGTATCTTAGGTGCTATGCAAACCCCAGAGCCATCATTGATGGTTTCATTGCCACCACAACGCATCACAATAAAGTCAGCCCCAATGCATCATCTCAGAGATTCCTAAACACCACATGATCTCTGCTGTAAATTAGCGCATTCCGAGCTGCCAAATTCTATCGTTTGAATTAACGGTAAAAACATGGTCAACAGAGACCGGGGTAGGTGCAAATATCCATGGCCACCAATAAAAGTCGCCAGGGCTACGGGAAACAAGACCCAGCGCCTTTCAAGCTGAGCTTCTTGCATCTAAGAATATGATGGCATCATTCTTCGAAGAGGAATGAAAGGCGCCCCCATCCTTTACTCCCGGATAGTCAAGCACCACTGAAAGTTTTTAGCTTGTTTGACTCTAAATCGGCTCTATATTTACTGTTCAAGGCTAACTAATAGAATCAAAGTTAAATTCCTGTGGGCACCAAGGCATAAAGGTATCGACGGAAATGAAAAAGCCTACAAAGCCATATTCCGTATTTCGGTATGGATTCAACGATTAACAGTTGGGAAAATGAAATTGTCCCCATCCTTTTGAGCTTCTACAGGCTAAAAGAGCTATATATGGTATGTAAGCCTTCCAAAATAAGTCAAAATTATCTCCTTACTTTAAAAGGGATGTTATCAGAAGACTGGTTGTAAACGGGACACTGGCTACTCCGAAATTATTTACATTAACCCATCACTAACCAAGAAACTGAATATCGACTTTATATGGAAGACACCGAAATCGCAGAATACATATTATGTGAATGCGTAGATCTGTGGGCCATCCATATCAATACATAGATCTGAGCTTTCTGGTCTTAACAAGGACCTTCCTAACTCGGTATGTAACGGCGTTTCGATAATCTCATGTGGATTATCTTCGCTGCAAATGCGACAATTTTGCTACTGACATACGCATTGACTGCACCATACCCAAACGCTGATTTGATAAAAACTTCCACGTGAGCATTCCTTCTAGATCATTCTGGGAGAAAAATGCCTTCTTGGACAATAAATCAATCCACTTCTACACAAACGGTTCAAAAACCGACAGTGGGGTTGGTGACGGTGTCTTCGCTGATAAGCTCAACCCAACCCTCTCCTTCCGCCTTTCCAAACACTGTAGCGAGTTCCAAACAGAAATTCTGGCAATTAAGGAAGCCCTGTCCTGGCTGAAGAAAAACATAATATCTGCAGTGGATATGAGCATCTTTTTCGGCAGTTGGACCGCCATCAAATCGCCATCAAACAAGGACTGCCGATCATAACAACAGTTCAACATTCACTTTTGATGGGTGACGAGTTTGCCAAATTTAGAACCACTGCACCTTTCGCTATGTGCTGGATACTATTAGAAGGCCAAACCTTAGGTGGTCGATTGGATCGACAGGTTTACAACCAAACAAATTTGGCCAAAACTAGATCTGAATCGCTCTAAGAGTTTGATAATTCTAAACAGAAAACATATCAGCGTCATCATAGGTGTCATCACTGGGACTGCCTCCTGCATGTTTACTAACGACTTCTGCTGAGGACACAATCTAACACCTCCTTTGTACATGTCCAGCTTGCTCCCAAAGATCTCCTAGGTGGAGTTTTCTTCTACAATGACTTAAACCATTTAAGCAATACAGACATCAGAAGGCTTAAGTAAGAGAAACGCAGATTCATGCGGCATCACAATTCGCCAACAGACCTGAGTTAATTTTCTAACAGCAACTCTAGCCTCACCTAACATACGCATCGAACCAAAAACTATCCTCATTTTCAAACCAAGTTTTCCGATAAAGCAGCGCATCCATTGCCAGATGATTTTAGGAGTATTCATCGAAAATTCGGCGTTGGCTTCAATTCTTGCATAAGCGGAGTCTTAAAAGCCTTCAAATCAAGATCTTTGCGTACAATTTGCCATAAAGTAGACATACAAAGACTAAACTGTTGCCAACAACGTCAAATCGATAAATTTGGATCTTCTACCACACTCCTTTGTCTCAGTACACACTCTTCTTAACTTCTCGGTGCCACTGCATCTTCCAGAAAAAATGTTGTGAGAAAACGGTCAACAATACGGCGAATATGTAGAGTTGCACATAGTACGGAATAAAATTGACACTGACAATTTGCAATCTGACAATTAGTTTGACAGATTTAAATGTCTGAAGTTAGTACTAAAAAAAAAAACACCATTTACAAAATTTATGACGTTGATATCAAAATGTTTCTATATTGCCTCTCCGAAACGTTTTATGAACAAATTTTGTACCCCTTCTGGAGATAGAATGGTCAAAGACTGATTGGTTATTACATGGGTTAAATATGACTCTTTGGCATCCCTAGGTTAAGGCTCTTTACGAACTTAGAGTGAAATGGGAACAATCTGGAAAAAAGCTTCAACAACGTTGCTGGTTTAACCGACTTTGGTAACGAGGCTTTGTGCGGCTATAGCAGTAACTCTCATCTCCCATTTTAGCAATAAGATAACTATAGCAACTAACATTTTGTAGGCCTGCCATCGCACCTATAACAACACATGGGGGATCTCTCCAAAGATCACTCATTGGATCTACACAATGATGGCCAGCCTCAACATTACATATGCTTTTGTAGTATGATGGACTAAAACCATGCAAAAGACCGCCATATCAAAGCTCAATAGAGTACAGCGTCAATCAGGTCTAGGCATTTTCGGCCCAACAAAGTGGCTTTACGCAGATCAGCAGGTATGGTACAAGCCAAAGAGCTAGATCTTTGCGCCCACCCGGACCTTAAGATATTGTTCTCTGAAATACCAGAACTTGACATGATCTACGCGGTGACGAACCGACTTCTTTGGTTTGACATCCAAAATGACATAAAGTGGTTTACGGATCAATAAACATATCAATTGCTATGGGAAAGTGTCCTAGTGTATTCCAAGCTGAATTACACTCCATTCAAGGGATCCGCCAACTTTATCTACAACTCTGGTATCAAAGGCGTAAATATCCATATATTTACGGATAGTCAAGCAGCTATAAATGCTCTTAGCTCGCACATCTTTGAATCTGCGAATCAGTCATATATTGCTTCAAAACCCTCCAAAAACCCATCTCAAGGAACAAGACCAAACTATGGTGGATTCCTGGGCATGAAGCCCATCACTTCTACAATTACTTCTACAAAATAAAACTAGTCGACTCTTCGGAGCGCCAACTGACAAATTGGTACACAAAATCTTTCAGGTTGAACTCTCATTTAGTATAGGTTTTGCGAATTTCGCTTCTTTGTTAAAGTCTATTTGTCTTATTCTTAAGGTGCGTGTCCACTTGAGAGCACTTTCGCTAGTAAACTCTCGAGTAGCTTTCCATATGACAGTAAAATTTATGTGATTTACTATCGCGAGTTGATTGCGAGATTTCTAAGACTCAACTCAACTCAAGACTTGCGGGTAGTACTCTCGAAACCGTGTCCATTTCACTTGAGTTGTTAGTTGAGATCAGTCATCATTATCTGACATAAGCGGAAAGCTGCAGCTGCAGTTGTTTTTGATATTGCTCTGAAAAGGCGAAGTATATGTAAAAAAACAAAAAAGTGCTGGGTTAAACCATGGGTGGATCGTCAACATCAATTTGGAGCGGGATACAATCTATTAATACAATCTAACAATATTGGAGTTTTTGCCGATTGTCGAACAGTCAAGTGGAGTATACAATACAATCTGTTGGACTGACAATTTTTAAGAGCTTCCTTATTATTGCCTTTTTTTTCTTTCTATCCCAAAATTCCGGAAGAAATGAATTAAACAGAATTTCCTCAGATTCATATCTCTCTATTAATTTAAAGGTATTTTCGCTGTTCCATGGAAGCCATGCTCGTGAGTTTGAAAGGTGCGAGAGAGGCTTGAGAGCTACTCGCCCAAATTTTACTCCCAAGTGGACAACTACCCTTAGCTATTCTTTTGTTCGGAAATGCTTTCTGACTTTGTTTGTTTGTTTCTAGACGAAAATGTTATCGTACTTGTTGTTTTTGAAAGAACTTGGTTTGAATAAATTTAATGGGCCAGCGCATACTGGACTACTTTTACTCCAGGGTTAAACCGGGGTAACTTTTACTTCAATCGCACACGGGATGAATATTTCGGGGTAAAATTGTGTATACATATTAACCGATTTTGTTTGTAGTGGTATTTCTGATGATTTTCTCCCCTTTAAAATTGACGATTTATGCGTGTATATGTTTTACTTCGATGTTTAACCGCTTCATCTCTGGTTCAAAATTGTACCCCCTTTTCTCTTCGCACTTCATTTTCCTCTTCTATAAAACCAGTTTTACCCGGGGGTAACCCTGGGGTAATCAGTCCAGTGTGCGCTGGCCCAATGTGTCTGTTATTTTATACTTCTGTTTGAGAGTGTTACGATTTCCTTTTAACCTTAGCTCTAATTTTGCTACCGAGGAAAACAACTCGAATCCTCAGACTGTTTTGTATCCTTTCCTGTGCATGGTTTGCTGGAATGTAGCATTAAATGGTAGTGATATTTCTCAGGACATACCGCTTTTCCGAAAGCTGTGTCTTGGGACTTATGAGAGTAGATAGGGAAGCAGCTTCAGACAGGTGAATTTCGCGATCTTACAATCTTATTACACGTACTGTTCTAAACTCCCGTTCAACTGGAAGAATTTAAAGTTTTGAGACACTTTTTCTCCATTGTGAAAAAGGTCTCCATGTTCCAGAACTATCTTTTTAATTTTTAATTTGTCAACAAATTATCTATACGTATTGGAACTATCAGTTATCGTTACAGGACTAAATTTGAGTTCTAATTCAGAAATTCGCGCCTTGAGGATACAATAAGGTAGGACTCGCAAGCAGAGCTCAGATTTCTATTTATCACCACATTGACAGCCACTCTATAATTCGTGACGGCATTCCTCCATATTTATCTCTCAAAGATGTTGTCCTTATCGGTCGTTAGAAGATGTTTATGTAGGTCCCTTTGTATTCCTTCGGAAGATGCATCTACTACAAGAGCACAACTTGTTTACTCATTTTTATGAATCCGAACAAATCTGGTGGGCATAGCTTTCCTTCCGTTTCCACTGTGACTCCTGTTAAAATACCTCAAAATACTCAACTCAAGCGTTCAATATTTGAGAGGTAAATTTCACTTTTTTATGCTGATATCACTAGAAAAAAAAATGCAACACCTTTCATAAGTATTGTATATTACTCCAACATCGCGTGAGTTGTAAAGGGAACTACGACTACATTCCCAAATCTCTTTTTATCTTAACAAACTTGTTTCAACTTACTCACCGCAATGCGATTTCCATCAATTGGATCTTAACCATAGTACGAGCAAATTGTATTTAAGTGACCAATGATCAACCCCCCACCTGTGGAATTGATTACCTTAAAACCGCCATCTACATGTCGATCACCATTTCGATTTTCAAATCTACTATCAACTGCTTTATCCGATCAGTCTAATTCGATCGATTTCAGCTGTCCAATTAGCAATCTTCCAATCAGCAAATTGCTAATATACATTTCCCCTTGCAGCTTTCGCTTTCGAAGATACCGGACTTCGTCTTATACTTCAGTCAATCTGGTTTAAAACTCCGATAAGTGTGAGAGTGTTTGCATTTGTATTTGATATCTTATTGTAGTCATAGCGTATCTTACTCTGTTATTTGAACCAACACGTACCGTTAAATAAACAAATTTGAGTTAATAAACTCTTCAAGAGCTAATTACAAATGTCAGGCAATCGAGAGGAGTAAAACTTTTCCAATTCCAAAGAACTGCTCGCCAATCCAAACAAAAGACATCAATTTGCGTAATTAGATAAGCCAAGTTGACGGTGATGTCGATACTTGTACGAACGTACATATATACGTGTGGATACACCATGCCACTGAATGGAGGAGACAGGCATGAGACACCTGAATCCCGACGTCGATGTCGGCTGTGGTTGTTGTTGTTGTTGTTGTTATTTTTCGCTAATTACCTGGTACATGAATGTCGACAATGATAGTACGATTTGCAATGAGAAGTCAAAAACAGACAGGGTGCCCGACTCTTTCCAACTCTGACTACAAATACACACTGTCATTCAAGATACTAGTAGTCAATTTCAAGTGTTGACTGAATTCTTACTTCTGTCTAGGTGCAGTCGTATCTATGTACGGAAAAGAGAATGTAATTTGAATTCGTTCACTGCCGAATGATTTTGATGAATTGTAGATTTATATTTTAGCATAGGACAACGGGGGGGGGGGGGGGGGGGCAGACATAGAAATACCCGTACGCTCTTGCTACCAAACTAAAGTCGTAAACAATTCCTCTCCGTGTTACTAATTATCGCGACTTTGAGTTGCGTTTTGCATTCACTTTGTACATTTTTTTTTTTTGTAACTCTTGTATGAGACAGTGTTTGTTTGTTTGCATTTTTGCGTTTTTGCATGCGAACTGCAAAAGGTAGTCGCATAGTTCAACTTGAGTGGAGTGCTTCGTCTTGCGTAGATACATCAAACATAGTCTAAGACGTATAGAGTAAACTGCCTAACTACCCATTCGTTTGCTATGCTTTCGTCTAATTACATGGTAATCTCTTGCAAACGCAACAATTTGGTGTTATACATTTGTGTTTGGATTTTTCTTCTTTTTCATTTTGTGGGGGAGCTGTGGGCTCTAAAATGAATACATATATGAATGAAGAAGGTTGCGATAAGCATACGTACTCATATAAATTGCTAACATTCATCTTAATGAAAATCTTGTTTCTGAGGTGACGCATGCACATACCCGACAGCTAGACTTTATTGTTTTCAAGATTTTTGCTACAGTATTTGATAGACCCAGCAAATGTAGTAGTTGAATACATGCAACATGAAGAACATAGTGAAATTTCGAAGCAGATTTCTTGAAAAAACAAAAGTGACTTCATTTAGTTGAATGCGAATGCCAGGCTGCTTTAGAAAACACAGTTTCATCTCAAACCTGACAGATGTACATATGTACATATATAATTATTGCTTGTGATTCATGTAGAAACCGGTAACTTATCAAAATAAAAACACTTTTGCTAGTAATTCACCTGACTTACTAAAAATAGCATTTTCCAGTTTGCTACTCAACTCTTTTGTTTTTGATGAACATGCAGAGGACTTACAGTAGTGCAGTTGACCTGTATTCTGTATCTACAATTGAAAAGTTAAATTAATCGTTGAATATAAATTATATGCGTGATGTTACTTCACATCTGAATGCATATGCAAATGTTGTTGGTGTAGTAAATTACGCAAATTACGAGCAGGCTCTCCTGAAAGCTGTTTGATATGAGTTAGTGATGGTTTTAGCACTTTCGAAATTGTTTTGACTATTTGTGGCAAAAATGAAGAGCCTAAAGTAGTGAAGGAATATGCTAAATAGTAAACGTGCTTAGGATTTAAAAATAAAACGTTCATTGAACTAATTGGAAGCGAAGGAAATGCTAATTTCAATCTCAGAAGAGTGAAGTAAATTTTTTTTTCAATTTCACCTTCGTAAGCAGGAGTAATTTTGAGAATCTAAGCCGTGTGCTTAGTTTGGGATGTGATAATGATTGAATTTTTTTCTTATTTTCGCAGTTATAAGGTCGGGTTTGTTGTGGAGAACAGAATAAATTTCAAGGTCTGTTGATTCATTCACATGACTACTTATTCTTCGGCTATCGAAAGTTGAACGGCAAGACTGTGATCCCCTTAGACATAAGCTGTTCATTAGATTCCTGGTAATTTGATGGTATTCCAAGATCTGGTATCACGAAATTTAACACAAGGTACGGTGAAATAAAAGCTACAATCAGTCCTCCCATTTCGGCAAAAAAATAAAAAAAATCTAAGTATTTAGTTAGGTTGAACAGCAGCAGTAGGAACTTACAAAAAATGACGCTTTGGATGTACATAGCCGTAATATGTTGGATTGTAACCTATGGCGCCATTAAAAAACACTGCATCGATACGTTAAAAACTAAATCCAACGAGCTTCGTATGTAATTACTGCCATAACACTGCGAACATATCCATCGAATGGCTTTACTGTAATTCTGCAGCTGATGCCTATTAAGCTATTTATAAAATATTCAGCATCGCGTTGTTTGATTTGGCTCAGAGAATACGACAACTGGATCAGCCGTCCTTACTGATACATTAAGATCTAGAAAACATTAGCGAGAATAAGTGTATTTTTCTACTGATAACAACGCATCCCTTATAAACTTCAATCAAAGTCATCTTTATAAAACTCCAAACTATAGAGCAAATAAAAATTGTAAACGGAAAGGCGAGTACCGATGTATTTTCATCCACCAGGACAGGTCTATCAGGCGGAGCTTCTCGCAGTTGAAGAGGCTTGCCATTTACTGAAAAACTAGGTCCATCAGGCTCAAAACCTTCCTTTTCCATCGGCAGCCAAAATGCCATTAAACCTTTTGATTCAGCTACTCTTCGTCCTTAAACGATCTTTTCAGCTCCCTGGTTAGTGTTACTATTGTTCAGTGAAACAGTGACATTGAATGTAACGAAATGGGAGATGAGTTGGCCAAGTGGAGCCTTAGGAGTTGTCAAAGCCAACACATACAACGCCTTCTTATGCTGGCCAACTTAGGTTGGCATAGACTAACAATCTGAACAATTTCAAAAAGATTGTGGCTCAGTTAAAACAAAGTAAGAGCAACAGAACTATCTAGCAAATCAAGTCAAGTTCTTGTCAGAGTTAAATCCATAACCAAAGGCCATTGTGGGATCCCTATAAAACGTCCTGTTGTAGCTGATTCACTGAAGCAGCAGCTTCGGACACGGCACGATCCTGGAGGAGCTACTGCCAGGCAATACTTTTAAAACGGATGAAATCCCTCCCTTAATTGATTTCGACATTCCGTATGATATAATATATCCGGAGAGGAAGAACTGGCAAGAAAATGCAGTGATAAAACCAAAGGCAATTGCAGTTTTCACTGGAACAGGTTCCGGTAACTTCTCGGAGGACCTGGAACTAAGAGTGTCCATAAGGTTACCGGATAATAGCAGTGTCTTCCAATCAGAGGTTCTAGCTGTCCTCGGGGCGGCTGAGCTGATGCAGATGAGATCGGTATCCGGTATAGATACCGCTATCTACATTGACAGCCAGGCCGCTCTTAAGGCAATGGAATCGACCAACATCAACTCTGACACAGTCAGGGGTTGTCGCACAATGCTCAAAGCATTATGTATTCAGAACCGGTTGAGACTGTGCTGGGTGCCAGGACACTACGGTATAGAAAGAAATGAACAAACAGACGAGCTTGCAATAAGAGGAGGGCTACTGTACAATAGTGAGGTTGCTGATGTCAAACCACCCCTCTGCACGGTAAGAGGCACTACTGAAGAAAAAACCATAAAGGTCGAATCTGGAAGGACATAGGGTACCAAAGGCTCTATGGCCACTTCTCGACGGTAACAGATCTAGGAAACTTATTAAGCTGAATAGGGATAAGCTTTAGACGCTAATAGGAATACTGACAGGACACTGTCTACTGCTGAAACACGTAAAGAGACTAAAACTGACAAATATAGACAGTTGTAGATTCTGCGGCAATCTACAACCTGTTGAGGACATAAAACACATACTGTGTGAATGTGAGGCAACATCGCGTAGCAAGAGGAAATAGACGGCGCGGATTTCAAAGGCCTTCTTGGCTTTTGTAGAGAAATTAGGTGTTTTAATAGGGAGACTGTTTAGGTTTTTGCAAATTGGAGTTGGTTTTAACTGGACCCACAGCGGATCGCGATTGGTCCGTTTTAGTGCCTAGTACTGTGTCTTATGGCACACCCTGTTTTACATAAGACCTAAGATCTTGCTGCTGGAACTCATTTGTTTTTGTGATCGCAATTCGCTTATATGCGGCAGCGAAAAATCAATGGTTCTGTAGAGCTCAGTAGTCATGGGCTAGTCACTCTTGCTGCTTGAACGCCACTCAAACAGTGAAACATAGTTTTGGTTGTTCACTGTGTCTGAGTAAGTGAAAATGCGTATCGAAACCTCATTGCAGTTAAAGTCAAGAAGGACTTGGTTATTATTAACAATTGGGTGCCTGCGACATTAGCTGTTGCACTTTAAGAACTTCAACAGTCACATTTTTACTTAAACGAAGAGATGTTCTCCCACAAATGCATCCTGGAACTTGGCCCCCTTCAAATAGTCGGACACCAAACACAGAAAGCAAAGTGCTTGACATTCGTAGAAGACATTCTTCCCATATACTGGATACAGATATGTACTGCTTGTGGACAAATTGTGGACTTTACACTCTTCGATATGGGCACAATAAACAGTCTAATGTCGGATGCCTCCATAGACTTGAAATAGTTTACAACATCAGTGAATGCTTGAGTATACAGTTCTTCAGTATGCCATCACTGCAAATGAGCAAACAGTAGATTTAGTGCTATTTAGCTTCCCAGTTCCTGATCGGAATAAAATTCGTAGCCAGATAAGCTGCTGGCTTAAATCCTGAAGGGCACTCTCTTCGTTGTATTAAGAACAACTACCAGCACTCATCTTAACTCCATCTAAACGATTCCAGCTAATTAGTCTACATCGAATGAAAAAGGAACAGAAACGACCTTACACATAGTCGTGAGCGCGATAAAGAAAGTCTTTGGAAATAAAGAATTAACATGCGGTCCATTCCTCGAAAACAACCGAACATAACCCTTTGCAGTCTAGAACCTACCGTCGAAATTTCAGAACCAATGCGGCACTAGCAATCATCAACAGCCCTCGACAATACAGTACGAAGGGTCACCCCATGGAAATGGAACTACATAGCAATTGATTTCCCACTGAAACAGAACTAAATGGTTCTAACTGACACCGTAAGGAGAAAATCTCTTTTGTTCAGTAAATCTAGAACCATCAAACCTCTGCTAAGAGGCAGAATTAAGTTGTAAACGATATTCGGGTTACTCACAGTTCATCATTTACATTCAAAGGCTGTGGAAACAGGAACTCACTGGAAGATACCTACAACTTTCATTGCCATTGCTTCAGTTTTACGTATTTAGACCAAGAAATCTTAGCAAGATCATATTTTTACGGCCTCCAAAAAGTATTTGCTACTAATCTCTTCAGATCCACGTATCCATTAGAACAACCAAAATTTATTCAAAGGCCGACATGAAGTTTGAAAGCAGCCAGCATAAGAAGGCAATCCTTCACTCGACCAATATAATAAATTTACAAGGGTAGTGGGACGTAATGGAGTAGTATGGTGACGGATATCTTAACAAACCATAAACTTAAGCCCACCTAAAAACACCTTCTTACTGGACATGTTTTCGAGAAAATGATGCGAAGAAAATCAAAGACCTGTGATATGTGTCATGTGTATAGTGGAGAAACTCGAAGGTCTGAATGGAGCTTACTTCAGTTATGTTCTGCTACCGCTGTTGCCTATTCAGTAAACTCAACATTTTCATCATGGTAAAGTACACGAACGAGCAACGTCTGCAAATTATAAAAATTGCAACTGACTGCAACTTTAAGAGCGTTAATTCCAATTTTCGGTCGTAGTTCTCGCCCTAGTAGACAGGCAATAACAAGTTTAGTGCAAAAATTTGAGTCTACATATTCGTTGTGTGATGTTTCCGTGTCAGTGAGACAACGGGGTTGTCAAAGTGTCGAAAATATCGCTGCCGTTCAGGCGTTCGTAGCAAACGATCCAAATCAGTCAATTCCACGGCGTTCTCGAGAATTGGGCATCGCTCATACCACATTATGGCGTATTTTGCGTAAGGATCTTAGTTTACACCCAAACAAGATCAAGCTGACTCAAGAATTGAAGCCGATGGACCACACAGCACACATTACAATCGATTTATTGAAGAGTAAGTATGGTGAGCGGGTTATCTTAAGAAATGGGCCAGTCGATTGGCTGCCTCGTTTGTGCGATTTAACGACGCTTGACTATATTCTGTGGAGCTACGTCAAGTCATTGGCTTATGCCAACAAGCCGACGAAGTTGGAAGACCTCAGAGCCAACATTGAAGGCGAAATAGCGGCTCTTTTTTGGCCGAAATGTGTAGCCGAGTCGTTGAAAATTGGGTCCAACGAATCGACCGCTGCAAACGTGCCCGCGGTGGCCATATGAACGAAGTCGAGTTTCATTCATAATTGTTTTGATTGTACTTCAAGTCGGTAATAAATTTTTTGAAATATCTCAAATGGTTTGTCAAGTCCTTATTGGAAAACCCTGTAGTTGACCAACAGATAAAATGCCTTTAAAAGGCTTTATAAAGGGGAAAGGGCCTTGTAGGGTGACCTTTTGAGCAACTATTAGGTAAAATTGGAGAGACCCTCTTTAAGGGAAAGTTAGATAGGGGGGAGCGCTCGTTCACAACTAAAGTTATGTGTTTTGAAAAAGAAGAATAAGTCAATACCGCAGATAGTATTGGTACTGTTTGTGAAAATAAACAAATAAATTAGCAAAAGACCGACGGTAAAATCCGTAGCCAAACAAAATCACTTTCGAAGTGCATCGGAAGCGGCAACGCAGGCGCGTTCTTTCAAAAAAGGGAAAAATCCACTTGAATTAACAGAAACACACATTCTTTCATCCGATGGTGTGGGAACCGGTCCACTTCACTGACCAAACCTACGACTCTGACTTGGGATTGAGATTCACTTTTTTTCCGATTTTTTTCCGATTTTTTTTTTTAAACAAATGTGGTGAAAGAGCGAGAGAAGACCTTTCCGCGGGTATACGTCATCTGCACCCATCCATCCATCCATCCATCAAATTATCCATTCTTTTGTTTGCTGAGATTGGATGGATACCTTGGTGGCTTGGCTTGGTTTAATAAACAGCGCGCTACTTCAGAAGGTTCACCGCTCACGGATTTGCCGTTGATCCTTTCATGAGTCCGCCACAGCTACCTTCTCTGCTAGATGCTGCTGTTGCTGTTGCTGTTGCTGTTGCTGTTTCTGATGTTGCTGACTGCACTGGTAATGATGATTCTTCGTGGATCCTCCTGTTTCACAGATTGCTGCTTTTTTACTGGTCGTGTAGAGATGATGATGACGTGGATGATGATGATGTAAAAGCCGTCGATTAGCCGTCACACTCATTAGAGAGGCGCTCTGTGCCTTATTGAGTGGTTACCAACATGACCACGGTTACCATGGTTAATTGCGGCGTTATTTTCTCTAAAGTCATTTCAAGTTCCAATTCTTATGAGTTAATTTTCACCCAAAAGATTCCTCAACTTTATCGTGGCTTGGAAATTAATTTGCCCTTCTCAGGCCAAACGAAAATTAATCGCTACCTTGGCGTGGCTTCAAATTGGATTTCGTGGGGTGCTTCTCTGTCCGCAGTCCTGATGGAACGTTTCAATTTAAATTCTACCCCAGCCGAAAGAACGATTTGTGTGCATCCTTTCGTCATAAAATATGGTTCGTATGCAAATTTTCGATAAATCAGAGCAAAACAGGTACGAGGTACTCTTGTGTTGCTGACCTGGTGCAATTGCAATTGGAACCCCATTGTGGTGAAGCAGTGGAATCGTTGAAATTGAATCATATTTTGCCTGCACTGACGATACAAATACCAACAACAAAAAGGCGAACGGAATCAATTTATTAGTCGCTAGTGATTCAGGTGGAAGGTTCTAGGTTTCGTCCGTTGAAATCGATTGACTTTCAATCCATTGCCAGTGCACTTGCATACTCAGATGCCATGGACGTGAGAAGGAGCCTCCCTTTGATCCACTTTATTCTTATTAGGCGTGTGTATGTCCTTCTATTTTGCTCTGTAACAAAATTTAATCGTTGGGTCCTTCTGCAGCTACTACCTATGTACGTATTCGATGGATTTTTTTATTTTCTTTTCTTTCCTTTTGAGGCTTTTGTTGAGGCGCGTTCAATTTCGTTGTGTGTGACGGTCGTCATAATACAGGGGGCTAAGGGATTGTTGCCAAAGTCGGCATGATCAAATGCGGCTGTGTGACTTTGATACGGTTAATATTGTTGTTTACTTTTGTTGCAATCCAGGGCGGCGAATGAACAGATAAAAACTGGCCTTTAATTCAAGCCAACAATAAGAGAAGGAGAAGATACGAGTAATGAAATGGTTGGTCATTGTATGACATGAGCCTTTGTACGTAGAGATGTTTAATTTTAAATTACCTGTATACAATGATGGGCGGAAAATTAGCATCACTTGAAGGCTAAGGCCTTGACCTGGTAATTAAGTACAGTGGCTTTCAAAAGCATCGATTCGGAAGGTAAGAACTCTTTTATCTTCTGCTGTTTTCTGTCAGACACGCGACGCCAGTTTCGGAGTGAGATGATGACCTTTTAATTTAGGATTTTTTTTACAAGAGAAACATCCGAGGTTGCTCCTTGTATATCTGTAGGTTGGAAGAGTGGAAGAGGCAAATGGTTGAACGTATTATGTTATCAGTTGCATAATCAAATTATGTCTGCATTATCCAGCTCATTTCGTCAAAGAGCTAGGCTAGGGATGAGAATAAATTCCCAAAAATGCAGTAGACGTCTCCTTGATATCAATACTTCGACCCACGGGACCAAGTTCGATGGCACCGTAGTAAGAATAATAAAAAGGGAACTAACAACAGTTCAAGGGAGGATACTTTGATTCGTGAAAGCGGGCTTATGAAGGTATTTGGCTGGGCCACAGTCGCTTTTCAGTCCTCTCCACAGCCAAAAATCGAACTTTTAGCAGAAACTGGACGCATTTCAGGCAGGAGGTTGTGGAAACTATTCAGAATCTAAACAGTGCTTATCTAGGGAAACATCTCAAAAATTGTATGTTTTATGGTAGAACGTAGATCTACTACGATCATCATGAACTACACTCCCCAAGCCATACCAATTTATTGATGTTGAATGCGTGGGTATGACTCACAAGGTTGAAGGACTAACTGACGATACTGCGGTCCATGTAAAAAATCCCTCACATCTGCATCTGCTCCCTACAATCCAGTACAAGTCTGTATTAGTATCTAAGGAGCGGCTTCTTGGCCACATGTTTTCCAGTGCTACGCGGCATAGTTAGAAATATACTCTATGATGTCAGTTTACAATCATAGAATGGGTCTCACTGGAACATCGTGTTAAAAATGAAAAAAATGGCCTGCAAGAATGCGGCTTCCAAAAGGCGAAATCTTTTGGATTTTGCAGTCACTGAAAATCACACGAAACTTTGTGTATCGTATCGTGAAGTTATTTGAGGATACTGATGGAATAGTTCTGCGTGGAAAATCTGGCCGTCTGTGCGAACTCCACAATTTGTCACAGCCATGAAGACTCGAATTCAACGAAATCGAATTGATATCAACAAGAACGGCATGTGATTTGAAACTCGGCCACTTACTCACAGAGGCATTGAAACAGAAATGTGTATCAAAATTGGAAGCCTTGCTTCGTCTGTACGCGAAGAACAGTCACAGATGAATTATTTTGCTGACGAGAAATTTTCACCGTTGAAGAATAGTCCAGCAAACAGAACGATAGAGTATATGCTTTGGTATGACAACAATCGTCCAAACTCATTCCGATTATACACAGTCCTCCCCAACCAGCTTTTAAGATGGTTTAGTAGGGAGCCACATACGATGGGCTCATCGCTCTTCATTCTTTCGAGAAAGGCGTCAAAACCATGGCGAAATTGTAGCAAGCAGGAGATTTGAAGAACGTTGAGGATCCAGTCAACAAAACACTATTCGCAAATAAATCGTGAACCACCACCGAACTTCACTTAAACGGATGGTAGCCCAGACCTCAATCTATCAAGCTTTGGTCCGTTCTGGAGACCATGGCTTATACTTTTCGACATCTAAATATTGAATGTTTGAAGCGTTGAGATCGGGCTAACAATGCTGAGATTCCTATCACCTGACATACTTTCATCTGATTATATTTTACAGATGAGTAGGTCTACGCTCTTAACTTTACTTAATCACCCTCCGCTGCTTTGAATAATTCGGCAGGTAATCCGTTTGCACCAGCTACCGCACTATGCTTTAGTGAAGAGACCTCTACACAAATTTCTTGGTGATCATCGTCCACTTTAAAGAGTTTATTTAGCCGGACAGCGAAAAGTGTGATTCAAAAACAATGTTCTCATCTGTTCGAAATGTGCCCTTCACAAGTTCTTTAGACCCTAACCCGGTCACGAGACCTTTGATGTCAAAAAAGGATTTAGACAAGGTGATACGTTGTCATGCGATTTCTTTAACATCATTCTTGAAGGAATCGTGCGAAGCTCCCAAGGCAACACAAGAGGTACAATCTTCCAGAAATCCGTTCAACTACTCGAATATGTAGACGACGTAGATATAATTGGAAGAACACAGCGACCTGTCACGGGTTCTTTTGCGGGTATTAAAACGGAAGCTGCCAAAATGGGTCTGGCGATAAACGAAGGCAAAACCAAGTATTTGCTGTCAACAAAAAAGGAAACACAACGCCGACGAATTGGACAGAACGTCACAATAGACAGTTATAACTTTGAGGTGGTAAGTGACTTCATCTGCCTCGGATCTGCTATTAACTCTGATAACAAAATCTAATCGGAGATCAAACCAAGGATTACTCTTGCCAATCGCTGTTTCCTTAGGCTTGGAAGGCAATTAAGTAGTAAAGCCCTCTCTCGAACATCTTAGGAGACACTCTCTCTAATAAACTCATCGTAGCAGTTCTGCTGTATGGAGCGGAAGCATGTACCTCATCCTTGGTCGATTTGAGAGGAAAGTCCTTCGCAAGATTTTCGGTCCCGTTTGCGTTGACGGACTTTGGAGAAGAAGATTCAACTACGATTTATACAAGCTGTACAGCGGCATAGACCTAGTCAGGAAGTTTCGCATTGGACGTCTAAAGTGGCTAGGACATGTAGAGCGAATGGACACCAATGCTCCGGCCCGCAGAGTTTTTGAATCCAATCCGGTGGGACAACGCAGTAAAGGAAGATCTCGCCTAAGGTGGAGCACACAAGTGGAGGATGACCTCAAAAATCTTGGCGTGCGAAACTGGAGGCCGTTAGCTAAAGACCGGGCTAACTGGAGAGGAATATTGTTTAAGGCCCAGGTTCACCCCGGACTGTAGCGACACCTAAAAAACAGAAGAATGGTATAGGTACATACAGACCCTTCGCTAGAACTTCTTGTATCGATCACGGTGTGAACAATCGGGTGGATGTCGCGCCGAACTGGATTTGTCAGAGTTTATTTATAAAGTTATTATCCCAAGAGCGAAGAACCATTAAGGATGTTATTCTTCTCCAACGTGACGTTAAGATCTTGATTGGCACAATCATCGTGCTTTTGGTCTAGGAGCTCCTGGAAGAAAACTTAGCTTAAGACGTCGTCAGGTGTTGCCTTAGAAGTCTAAACCTCAAAACTATTTGTCAAATCGTTCTCTTATGGCAAAACCACATGACCGCTTTTCTTGTTCATACCAATCACCAGAGTAGATAGAGATACCACGGTTTTTCAACTCTATTTTACCATGCCCATCTCATCTCACTTGTTGAATGGCAGTGTTATCCGATTTGTAACGATTTGGAGTCTACGCTAATTGATCGGTTGCATGTAGACTATGAAGAGTGTGAGAATTTCACCTGCAAAACCGAAAGACGTTGTCAACAGCTAGTCCATCCATAGCTGATATTCAATATTGTAGGTAATAGAACCCAACCCTGCGGTCATCCTACTTTCTCTTGTTATTGCGTTTCGTAAATCCTATCGTATCGTTCATCTAGTCAATCAATTACAATTTCTAGGGAGTTATCCTTTGTTTTAGTAGATTCAATCTCAGCCTATTGTGGAAGGATATTTTATTATTTTATCTTTTACGTCATAAAGGTCCTCTTAATGCATAGTGCCATATAATTTTGAAAAGATTCCCCCCAAGATTTATATGAGCAAATTTACCGTCCAAATATCATTGTAGATTTTCACATATGACAAGTGCTTTTCAATTTACTTAAGAAATAAATAAATTGAGTTTCCACAAAGAGTCGGAAGAATTACGAATATGCGAGGGAAAAATATTGAAAATCAATTTGAGCTTCCTCTCCGATCATATTTCAAACCAGGACACCAGAGCATACTCATTCTCGAACTTCCTCTCCTTTTAAAACAATTTAGCTAACTGCATATTCAATTTAAACATCTCTCTGTCGATTTATTCCGATAACACAATAAAAGGATATCCATTATTCGTTGGCGGCCGATTTATGATGAATTCCTTTGACCAGTCAATCAAATTATCCACCGATAAAAATGGCCACATGCACTTTAAATGCTTCGAAGGAATAAAATTCATTCTTCCCTCAACACACTACATACTCGTATATGTATACTTGTTCCTTTGATATCCTTTTTGGAAAGAATCGATTTCAGTGAGGTACTGAATTGAATATAATGTAGTAGGAGGAAAGGACGAAATAAATGTGAATATTCAATTTATCATCTCTCAGTGTGTGTATACAAAAACGATAAAAGGAAGTCCATACTCCTGTTTTTGGCTAGATTCACATTCATTCTTTCGAATGCTTTGTGCATTAATTTTGTGTTTACGTTCCCACGTCCTAATAATGAGGGATCAATCCAGATCTTGGTTGAATAGTTTGCATCCAACTAGAGGAAAATGTAATTGCAGCCGTTGCTTGCTGCGCCTGTAGGAGTAAGATTCACTTTTCTTTTGTAAATGCCTAGTGAAAGTATCCTTAAAAGAAGAAGAAGAATTTACATGATTACTCTGCCAAACATTGGGTGCAGCAGGACACTTGTGCAATTTTCTTCAAGAAAATCTATTCCAGTACCTGCTGTGAATTGGGTGCAAGTAGCTATGATGAACGAGTACTCGTACCTGTTAATGTTGTGCAAGGATATGTTTCATAAGATTTTGCATGATGCAGGTGATTGCAAAGAAATTTTCCCATCATACTCGTACATACTTGTACTTACGAGGATATTGAGGATGACATTGCATGGTGGAACATTATCGCAGATTGTCGGTAAATTTGCATGGAAAATTGATCATTTGATTGACAGGCGTGTGAGAGATTTTCGGTTTTCATCCATAATAAAGGAGATGGCTTCGACGTCAAAAAGGACAGACTTTGGTTGATTTGGATGCCGTAATGAGGATTTCCTGTGGATTCAAGATAAGTAAGAAGGAAATGAGAGTGAGTTGTTAAATGACCAGCAGTTGGGTAGATCATTTTTTATGTAAGGCTTGTTCAAAGAACTGTATGGTAAGATCTTAAGGTTCCCTTACTGAAGTTGTAGCTTGGCTTCACTTCTCATCTCAAACTTCCGCTTATGGAAAGGAGAAACAAATATTCTAGGATTACTTGATAGTCTGACTGATTACCTTCACTTGATATCGATTGGATGCACGGATGCTATATATGTTATTTGTAATTGGTGTGTGTACATTTCAAGTGTCTCGAAGGACAATGTCCTACATGTCGTCTTATTTTGACAGAATCGTACTTTTTGTGAAGTAAGCTGTATTTGCCAAAATAAAGTTTTGTTCCAAAAATGTCCTTTGGTCCTGGTTGGTTGGCTAGTTTAAGTATCATACTCGTAGATTAATTGTGTTATCAGTGATAGGAAACAAATGGACCGTGCCGGTCGTCTTTAATCATCATAAGTCAACGTCAGACAACCCTAATGTTGACTTGTCCAAAGAAAGTCATTAAAAACAGTTCCTGATGTAGACGGTTTGTGAGTGTAAGAAGGCTTAAGGGCAAAAATGTCCAGCGGATGTTGGAGAATTCTGGGTACAGTCGAATCTACTTTGTTATAAGGACTATCTATACCTCAAGCCAGGCACTGAGTGTAGTAAGCAGTCTTAAATTTTAGAATGCTGAGGCAAGGTATACACTGATATTCGGTGAATGTAAGTAAATGCAAGATTAAATCGTTGAACTGCGACGCATTGCTTCTTTTGTTGGTATGATAGTTTGGCTTGAATTTTTGGAACTTTTGCTTAGCCCAGCTTTTATTAAGAAAACATCCCTTCATCGTCGAGCTAAGACCACATTTGCAAAGACATTACTCCCCTTCACTGTTCCCTTAGCTTGAAGTTTAATTGAATGGAACGTCTTAGACTTCGTTGCTTCATGGAGTCGGATTCCACGTGAATGTCGTTCACCCTGCTACCAATTTTGGTTGTTCCTTGGAGAGCGGCAACACTTCTGTTCGACTTTAGTTGCTAATGGATAGGAATTGCTACCTCCATACTTCCATTACCTTCTTAGCTCTTAAGCTTGTTGATGCAGGATACGAGACGCAAGTCTTATCTTGCTGGCTTGCGGGTTCATATTTAAGTTGGCCAGTTGGAAAAAGATGGGCGTCTCGCATTGAAATCATTCGCAACGATTTCGGACGTTTTTACATAGAGTATGCAGATGCAGCCTAAAGGTTCCAGAGAAACCAATTCATTCAGTTTGAATTCCCTGAATTACTTGGTTTTGCATTACACAGGATGGTAATGAAGAAAGTTGTTCATCACAAAGTGCCAAGTACTTCCTCTTCTTCATAAATTTGCCATTCTTTTTACTTTACTTTAGGTGGCGCTACAGTTCGGGGTGGACCTGGGCCTAAGTGAACAAGCTTGTCCAGCCAACTCGATCCCTGGCTAGCTGTCTCCAGTTTCGCACGCTAAGTTGGCTGAGGTCCTCTTCCACTTGCGTGCGCCACCTGAGTCTTGGCCTTCCTCTACTGCGCTGTCCCTCGGGAGCGGATTCGAAGACTTTTCGGACCGGATCATTGGTGTCCAAGCGCTCTACATGACCCAGCCATCTCAGTCTTTGGATCTTCACTCTTCTGGCTAGGTCCATGTCGCTGTACAGTCCACACAGTTCGTCGTTGTATCTCCTCCTCCACTCACCGTCAGTGCAGACGGACCGAAGATCGCCCGAAGAATTTTTCTCTCGAAGCAACCAAGAACACCCTCATCCATTTTTGATAATGTCCATGCCTCTGCGCCATAGAGCAGGACCGGGATTATTAAAGTCTTATAAAGGGTGACTTTTGTTGTCCGAGAGAGGGCTTTGCCACTCAATTGCCAAAAGAAACAGCGGTTGGCAAGAGTTATTCTTCGCTTGATCTCAGCGCTGGTGTCGTTGTCTGTATTTATAGCGGAGCCTAGGTAGACAAAGTCCTTAACTACCTCAAAGTTATATCTGTCGAGGGTGACGTTCTGTCCGAGACGTCGGTGTTGGTTGTCCTTTTTGCTTGACAGCATATACTTGGTCTTGTCCTCATTGACCGCTAAATCCATTTTCGCCGCTACCGTCTCAATATTCGCGAAAGCGCCACTGACATCACGCTGCTTTCTCCCGATTATGTCAATATCGTCGGCGTATGCCAGTGGTTGGATGGACTTTTGAAAGATAGTGCCTCTTGTGTTTGTTCGTAAGTTTTGTACTATTCTTTCAAGTGCGATGTTAAAAAAAATCGCATGACAGCGCATCGCCTTGTCTAAATCCTTTCTGGACATCAAAGGTCTCGGTGAGATCTTTACCGACCTTGATGGAGCAGCGTGCATTCTCCATCGTCATCCTGCACAGACGGACGAGTTTGGCAGGGATGCCAAAACTAGACATTGCTCTATATAGCTCGTCTCTATAGATGCCTGTCATACGCGGCCTTAAAATCGGTAAAAAGGTGGTGGGTATCGATCTGAAGCTCATGGGTCTTCTCCAAGATCTGCCATAGTGTGAATATCTGGTCGATGGTAGACTTTCCTGGCCTGAAGCCACACTGATATGGACCTATCAGGTTGTTGACGAACGGCTTCAGGCGTTCACACAATACGGCGGATAAGATCTTATATGCGATGTTTCGAAGACTGATGCCTCTGTAGTTGGCGCAGTTCAGAGGGTGTCCTTTCTTGAGAATCGGACAAACAATGCTGAGGTTCCATTCATCGGGCATACTTTCGTCCGACCATATTTTACAGATGAGTTGGTGTATGCTCCTTACTAAGAACCAGGGGTTTCGTTGCGGTGGACGAGTGAAACCCAGCACATCAGAAGCGGCATCTCTGATGGCGTTTTGGCAGTGTTTCCAATGGTCTTCGATGCTTGATGCTGGCGGCATTGGACCTCTTAAGAAATTAAGAGACACTCGATCGGAGAAGGACTTGGCGATCTCTTGCGATTGTAGCCGTCTGACGTCGAATTTTCTCACAGCATTAGTTTGTCTTGGCGTAGTTTGGGATATCCGCAACCGTACCTTGGCTACAACAAGGTAATGGTCCGAGTCGATGTTGGCTCCTCGGAACGTACGGACATCCATAATGCTGGAGGAGTGTCTTGCGTCGATCGCAATGTGATCAATCTGGTTGACTATTGATTGATCAGGAGTTCTCCAAGTCCCCTTGTGTATGTCGAGATGTGGGAACCGCGTGCTAGCCACGACAAGTCGATTCGCCCCGCCGCAAAGTCGATTAGCCTGAATCCGTTATCGGAGGTGGTGTTGTGTAGGCTATATTTTCCGATTGTTCCACCAGAGATACCCTCTCTTCCTAGCTTTGCATTAAAATCATCGAGGACAATTTTAATGTCATAGCTAGGGCATTGCTCGTAGGTCTTGTTAAGGAGCTCGTAGAAGGCATCCTTGGTGTCGTCATCTTTCTCCTCTGTGCGCGCATATAAGGCTAATGTTGGCGAATTTAGCCTTGATGCGGATTGCTACGAGGCGCTCGCTCAGATGCCGGAAGCTGAGGACTTCTTGTCTTAGTCTGCCTCCGACAACAAATCCGCATCCAAATAAGCGCTGCTTTTGCCATTCAGACAACTTACAAACTTTCCCTTTTGACACGTATTCGTCATCCGTGGGCAAAACTTAACGTATTCAGCCTTTCTAGTCAGTATTTCTACAAGCATATGCAATGGCGGAAGATGTAGCTGCATTTTCAGGGTAGGTTTAAACAAATCCTCATATTCAATTTTCATCTAAAGCTAAGTCCATTTATCAAAAGAAATAAACCCATAGTGACGAACTCTTCAACCATGCAAGGAAGGCGTATCGTGCAACATTCCACTCAAAGACAAGAGCCGAAGTCGCGTACCAGCAGAGAAGAAAAATCTGTTCAAAAGAAAACGAGCGATTTCCTTGCTTAAGTTCGAGAGTGATATTACCATGGGAATGAGATACTGAAATTTAACAAGAATGGTACTAACAATTCTGCGGGCTGTTAAAACACGGAGACTACAAAAATATCACTGTCAGGCAGGGTTTATCATTCAATTCGGATAGAGAAATACGAAATGATCCATTCATCTGACCGAACCGAATTGATGATAGCTATATCCAAATCAAATTCCAGCAAATCTTCTAGATTTCATACGTTTTGGACAGCGGTCCTTGCGATAAAGCAGGAGAAAAGGATCTACTAAGTAACATGCACGAGCTCAGTACAATCTGGTAAGAGGACACCTACCCATTGAATGGAATCTCTCCGGTTCTGAAGAAAGGAGACCCTCTGAATTGAGCCTAATAGGGGGAGTAAGTCAATAAAAGGTCACACACAAGAGCCTTGTTACGGCATTGTGTAAACATCTTTAACCGGTCACAACATGAAAGGTCCATATTAATGTACTTTAAGACCTGACAAATCCACCGTTGACCAAATTTTCAATCTACGACAGCTCTCGGAGAAGACCCGAGTATACAATATCGATACCCATTACTTCTTCAGAGATTTTAGGGCTACATATGAAAATGGCATTCGAAAGAACCATCGTATGCTGTCGTCATAAAAAAAAACCCTGAGGTACTAAAGAAATGTATCTCACTCACAGCTGTGCTCTCAGTGCCTCTCTTCCTTGGTGTTGATTATGGCTCTTTGTCGACCCTTTCGTCTTCAAACCCTGGACACATGAACAACTGTAGCAACTGACCGAGCTTTAGCCAAATAAACTATTAAAAGACCCAGCACATTATCATCTTACGATCCAAACAGAAGCACCCTACTGGTCTGTGCAAGACCACCTTGGGTCGTAAATACCGATCTATTTAGACATCTACATTATTTACCATCTTATCTGCTCATTAGTCCTTTCATGCACAGAGGCAGTTTACTTTCTTAACTTTTACCAGAACTCCCCTTAAATTATCACTTCATCTTGCTCCTTCGGTTCGCCTAACTTTGTAACGACTACTCTCAATCTACAACTGTTTATCACGAAGATTGCAAAGAATATTTCCAAGTAATTAGGGTTCTACAATTCCCAGCTAAAAGTAAACACAGGGTGATTCTGATTCTGATTCTGATTCTGATTAATTTCCAACCTAAGCTCCGTTGTGCTCGCTTTAAATACAAAATTAGCTTTTAGCTGTCGGATTACTGCCACATCATTATAAATAATTAAATTTATTAGCAATTCCACCTCTAACTGCTATTCTTGGTGAAAAGAAAAAAGTAAACACTCCATTTCGAACTGGACTCGTGGTAGGAATATCATAGAATCACCCTGTCCATTGCGTTTCGCTTGGCTAAGCGCCTTTGCAAAATTGGTCCCGCTTGTCCATTTAATATAAAAGCCATTCATTTGCTTACGCTGTATTACTAGATCCCCTCCATCTGGACACTGGTGCTCTTCCGAGTGCACCTCTGATAAACTTATGCAAATTCACGCGAATGCAAAATTCCATTCGCACTGTGGCAACAGAGTCTGGCAGCATATAGGTATTCTTCCAGCAGCGTTCTACACTGTCAATTTGAACTGGGACTTGTACTTGGACTTGGGTTTGGACTCCATCCGTGCATCCCAAAGACTCAGTTGGCCTGGAAAATTTATTACCTGGAACATATGCCCATTATGTTGGACGGACTTTTGTTCAAGCATCGCTTCGGTGGTAGGATAATTAATCTCGAACTGATAATAATGATTGGAGCTGTAAAAGTGAGCAATGATCATACGGGCGCGCGTTGCCGCCAAAGTAATTGGAAATCGTTTGTTCGACTGCAAGATATTCGTGTATCTTTTGAGTTAAACATTTACGACTTTTTTGCAAGGAGAATGCGTTTTTAGTTTTACTGCCATACACTGTGGATTAATTGGTGTTGAGTTTTTTTTTTGGTTGTTATTAGTGGTTTTTTGTTGTTGTTTTGTGATTAACAAATCACCACTTTCGAGGTCCATTATGGACCATATGCGCCGCCGTGGATGCCACTGATGGTGGCAAATGAAGATGTTAGGAGATTAGTACGATCGAAGGTAGTCAACGAGGTGGATGATGTTGGTAGACTTTTATTAGTTTCAGCTCAGGTAAACATGTGTTAACGAATTAAACTGCATATGGTCAGATCGAAACAATTGGACCACATCGCATGCATTTGGAAATTGCTCATACTGATGATTTTATTATTTTTATTTTATGTGGTGACTTGGGGAAAACTGCGGACTCGGCTTTCTTGTCGGGTTGGCGTTGTATGATCAGTGACGAAGAAGCAATAGAATAAAGGCATAAAGTCTTACTACACTACTACATTTCCATCTATAGGCTTACCAGGAATCTTTGAAATAGAATTGGCATCACTTAAGAGCTTCTTCGGATTGGAATGGTTTTTTGCTATTCTACCTAGTTCTACTTGGGATAATATTCAGTATGTCTACGAGTATGATGCATCAAAGAGGCATAAGTTCGTCTATATATTGTTGTAGCAACCGCTTTCGTTTAGGTTACGTTAGAGTCAAATCTCTTCTATACCTCATCACACTTAGGTCAGTTCGTAGTTCTGGTTTCCACTTTCCGTCTCGCGTTGGTTGTCGTTTTGACTGTGAGCAGGTCATAACTGTCTTCTTTTATCCGCGAATCATAAAAGTGATGCAAGTAGGGTAGCAAGTAGTTCTGAGAGGTCGTGGAAGTAAAAATTTTTCTTAAGTTCTTTACCTGAAATTACTGAGGCTAGGACGGTATCACAAAAAGTGAGAGGTATCCTTCCGCGAACCTGGGTCCCCACAGCCTGTACGAGATCGTTGTCGGTAAGGGGCGGCTTTATTGCTTGCGCCCCCCGAAGTTCATGGGATGTGACCAATCTTACAAGCGTAGTTAGATTGGCCCGCTTTGCGCCTTTTCTTTCATTTGCCGTACAGCTCGAAGACGCCTAAGATATTGTAAACAGCATGTAGTGGAATTCATTTACTATATCAAGGAGAATGATCTGGATAGACCAGATATTGGCAGTAGGAATACTAGGGCATTTTTCTCTGAACCCTTAAAATTGAACAAGAATTTTTTGGAAGCCAAAACTATTATAACGCCTCGTGGAACCATCTTAATTTTAAAGGTATTGGGCCTTAAACATATTCTGAGGCTGACTACTTCGCATGTGTGTTAGTACGTCCTACATCAAGGCTGCTGAGAATTTCATCAGATTTATCTTTGTGTTTGAAAAAAAAAACAACAGCGAAAGTCTCGATATTTCCGTACATCCAGAACAGGAATCAACGTCTTATAAATAGAGTTATACATGGTCGACGATGACTTTCGCTCCCTTCAACAATAGAGGACAGTATCTTTCCTTACTCTGACTTGTCGGTTAAAATCTTGGGGTGATCCGGTGCAGTCAACCTTTCAACTGAATCCGTCCAACCGACCGGAATGAAATGAAGATAGCTATATCGAAGCTTAAGCCCAACAAAGCTGCTGGAGCGGATGGCATGACTGCCGAGCTCTTCAAAGCCGCAGGCGATGACTTGGTAAGGAGCATACACCAACTCATCTGTATGGTCGGACGAAAGTATGCCCAATGAATGGAACCTCAGCATTGTTTGTCCGATTCTCAAGAAAGGAGATCATCTGAACTTCGCCAACTACAGAGGCATCAATCTTCGAAACATCACATATAAGATCTTATCTGCCGTATTGTGTGAACGCCTGAAGCCGTTCGTCAACAACCTGATAGGTCCATATCAGTGTGGCTTCAGGCCAGGAAAGTCCACCATCGACCAGATATTCACACTATGGCAGATCTTGGAGAAGACCCATGAGCTTCAGATCGATACCCACCACCTATTCATCGATTTTAAGGCCGCGTATGACAGCATCTATAGCATCTATCCTGCCAAACTCGTTCGTCTGTGCAGGATGACGATGGAGAATGCACGCTGCTCCATGAAGGTCGGTAAAGATCTCACCGAGACCTTTGATGTCCAGAAAGGATTTAGACAAGGCGATGCGCTGTCATGCGATTTTTTTAACATCGTACTTGAAAGAATAGTGCAAAACTCACGAGCAAGCACAAGAGGCACTATCTTTCAAAAGTCCATCCAACCACTCGCATACGCCGACGATATTGACATAATCGGGAGAAAGCAGCGTGATGTCGGTGGCACTTTCGCGAGTATTGAGACGGTAGCGGCGAAAATTGTTTTAGCGGTCAATGAGAACAAGACCAAGTATATGCTGTCAAGCAAAAAGGACAACCAACACCGACGTCTCGGACAGAACGTCACCCTCGACAGATATAACTTTGAGGCAGTTGGGACTTTGTCTACCTAGGCTCCGCTATAAATACCGACAACGACACCAGCGCTGAGATCAAGCGAAGAATAACTCTTGCCAACCGCTGTCTCTTTGGGTTAAGAAGGCAATTGAGTGGCAAAGCCCTCTCTCGGACAACAAAAGCCACCCTTTATAAGAACTTAATAATCCCGGTCCTGCTCTATGGCTCAGAGGCATGGACATTATCAAAAATGGATGAGGGTGTTCTTGGTTGCTCCGAGAGAAAAATTCTTCGGGCGAGCTTCGGTCCGTCTGCATTGACTGTGAGTGGAGGAGGAGATGCAACGACGAACTGTATGGACTGTACAGCGACATGGACCTAGCCAGAAGAGTGAAGATCCAAAGACTGAGATGGCTGGGTCATGTAGAGCGCATGGACACCAATACTCCGGTCCGAAAAGTCTTCAAATCCGCCCCCGAGGGACAGCGCAGTAGAGGAAGGCCAAGACTCAAGTGGCGCACGCAAGTGGAAGAGGACCTCAGCCAACTTAGCGTGCGTAACTGGAGGCAGCTAGCCAGGGATTGAGCTGGCTGGAGAAGCTTGTTGACTGAGGCCCAGGTCCGCCCCGGACTGTAGCGCCACCTAAAGGAAGGATCCGGTGCAGTTCTTAGCTTACTTCAGCGAGACGAAAGAGCCCCATTTCAGTAAAACTGTGCACTGCTCGGAATTGAAGGCTTTCATTGGAAAACAAGCAAGATAAAACATTACACCTTAGTATATAGCGACAAAAGCTTAAACTAAGAATAAGGTTGTCTTTCACGGTCAATTATGTGCTGTCTGAAAAGTTTTTCAATAGGGACATACGAATTTTATCTATTAATACAAATGCACCCCTAAACTTTTTTATGATCTGTGAGTATCAAGAAGTTTGTCAAGGTTCACATTTTATCATGGTGGAGTTCACGGACGAGCAATGTTTGAAAATTACTAAAACTACTACCTACCGAAATTTAGAGTCGATGGTCGCAACTTTAAGAGCGCTTACTTCATTTCTGAGCGCAATAAATGTCCCAACAGACAGACTGTGTGTGCTAAAGTGGATAAATTCGAGTTCACTATTGAATGTTCCTCTGATAGTCGCACCAGTTGAAGTATTGAAAATATCGTTCTAAATGATCAAAATCAGTCAATCTCAGTATACAAATCAAACTAACTCAAGAACTGAAGCCTCTTGATCATTTGAAGCGCGGAAATTTCTTCAAAAGGGCTTTGTAAAAGTTTGAAGAAAATCCTGAATTCCATCGATCCATCCATTCTTCAGCGAAGAAACTCATTTTTTGCTTAATGGCTTTGTCAATAAGCGAAATATGCCTTATTGGACAGCATATAAACCCACAAGTGCTTCAAGGACTCCATTGCATCCACAAAAAGTGACCGTGAGGTGAAAATTTCATGCCAGAGGTGTGATTGGACGGTATTACTTCGTCGATGAAAATGATCGTCATGTTACGATCAACGGAGCTCGCTATCGTGTCTAATTTTTGCCGGAATTGCATGGACTTGACATCAGTGATACGTAGTTCTAACAAGATGAAGCCACATACCACAGACTTGGTCAAACATTTGATCTATTCAAAGGGTAGTTCGGTTATCGAGTAACCTCGAGAAATGATCCGTTCTTTGGATTTCATTTTATTGGGTTATGTTAAGTAGTTGGTTTATGGCAACCAGTGCCGTAGAAGCTCAGGAACAATATCGAAAGCGAATCTCCCAACCTTCCGGCCAATAAGTGTAAATGAGTGGGGAAAAATTGGTTGCAAAGAATCGACAGACGCAAACGTGGTCGTGGTGGCTATTCTGTGTTTTAATTAAATCCAAAATTCGTATGTCTTTATTGAAAAAAATACCCTTTACAGCATAATACGTAGCACTGACATCTTAATTGTAGAGTGGCATTAAAATGACATAAAAATGCATGCGCGCAACAATTTTTGAATGTTTAATACTTGCATACAACCTAGTCCTAGTCGTTGAAGACAAATCCCTTAAGTACTTGACCTTAAACTATGATGAGTATCATTTCATCAGCAGCGGACATCATACCAGGTAGACCACATTGCAATTAAAAAACCGTTGACGTCCCGACATCTGAAAAAGGCAGATCGTTGCCTTCAATATAAAATGCGACGTTCAACTTTTTGCCATCTAAAACACCGAAAGAGTTCGGCATCATGTTTCACGTCCGCATTCAGGGACCATCTCAATTTAGAAGCAGAAACCTTGGTAGGGAAATTTGTGTAGTTACACCTGTTTGGATGATCTGCCAAAGATATTTTTACAACAAAGGGTCACAGGACATATGGTTGTACTAACGTACAAGTATCGGGTTTTCCAATTGGGACTTGACAACTTTGAATTTAATTTTTGAACGCACTCTTTCATTAATCATCAAACTGTCACTGTCAATTTTTTCAGTAAACTCAACATTTTCATCGTGGTAAAGTACACGAACGAGCAATGTCGGCAAATTATAAAAATTTTTTACCGAAATTCGGAGTCGGTGACTGCAACTTTAAGAGCGTTAATTCCAATTTTCGGTCGTAATTCTCGCCTAGTAGACAGGCAATAACAAGTTTAGTATTCGTTCTGTGATGATGCCGTGTCAGTGAGACAACGGGTTGGTCGAAGTGTCGAAAATATCGCTGCCTTTCAGGCGTCCGTAGCAAACGATCCAAATCAGTCAATTCCACGGCGTTCTCAAAAATTGGGCATCGGTCAGACCACAATTTGGCATATTTTGCGTAAGGATCTTAGTTTGCACCCACACAAGTTCAAGCTGACTCAAGAATTGAAGCCGATGGACCATTTGAAGTGACGTACGTTCTCCGATTGGGTTCTGGAGAAGATGCGCCAAGATGTTGAATTTCATCTCCAAATCATCTTCAGTGACGAAGCTCATTTTTGCATGCCGTTTAGGCCGAAATGTGTGGCCGAGTCGTTGAAAATTGGATCCAACGAATCGACCGCTACAAACGTGCCCGCGATGGTTATATGAACGAAGTCGAGTTCCATTCATAAATGTTTTGATTGTACTTCAAGCCGATAATAAAGTTTTTGAAATATCTCAAATGGTTTGCGTTTTATTTAAAAAAAAAAAGTTGTCGAGTCCTTATTGGAAAACCCTTTATAACATAGCTACCAGCTCTCACCTGGATATTGAGCAAGGAACTTACTGTAGCAGTTTTATTAGTTTGTAACTTGAAGCCCAATACCATATTGTAAGACGTAACAAACAAAACACTTTATGCAATTGGATTAAGTATGTCCAAAATGCAGCAAATCGTAGCCTAGTCCTACCATGTGCTCAGGAGGTGAAATAAGCATCACCTGATAGTGCGAAGGAATGTCATAACGACTTTCAAAAAACTTAAAAACAAGAAATTTCAGATCAGCCTCACTAACTTCAAGCAGAATGTGTTGGTGGACGTTGACGGCAGTCCTGCGGATTTTTTCAAACTGCACCAAGATCAACGGCGTAGCTATTGAAAATCACCCACATCATCCACCCATGTGGAAACTAAGAAGACCAAAAACAATAGCGAACAGGATCAATGAACAACTGAATGCTTCCGCTCTACTTTTTTCAGTGCAATGGATCCAGAGGCCTTCGCTTCAATCGCTTTTTGACAGCGTAAGACGAGTTGGACAATCTAACATGAGACGCATCGCTGAAAAAAAAATTCCAATTTCTATGGTGCAAGAGATGACTTTTTACACAACGTTATGTGATGCTTAAAAATGTTACTCACGACAGAAGTATGCAGATAAATCAAGCAAAGATGACTTAACTAATATATCTGGCGATATCTGCCGGATACGCTTATTGTTAAAGATCTTTAGCAAGTGAAGCGGATCTGACTATATGAAGCAGGCAGAACATGGATAATTATAAGAGTATTTAAAACCAAAAGGCTAAGACCGCATGATTTTATAAGAAACCTTGGCATTGATATATAGATTGAGAAAGCAAGGGCAAGCCAACGCTGACACAGAGCTTGATATGGGCGCTGAGTTTAAAAGGCTGAAGCTGTACACTGTCCAAAGTTGGAAAGGGATAAAACTGTGCTCCCTAGGTGCAGTTCTTGGAAAGTAACCTCTTTAGTCGCTTAAAAGCTTTTTACCTGTTTAGGATGCCTACGAACATGTCTTCCTGAGGAGTTTCTGGTCAAACCATTAAACAAGCAGCTCCACAATAGAATAGATCAGGACCCGATTGAGATTACTGTACGTTTAGCGAATGCAATTGCTGTTTTGGTCATGTGGGACACTTTACAAAAATTTAAGATCGCTTAAGCGTTACTGAGAAGTGCCCGAAGCATTTCAAAAAAACAACAGCCTCATACAAGACCAAGTTACCAAGGCAACTGAAAACACAAAATCGAACCACGAGACATTTGTGTTTACACATGAAGTCGTATGAAAGTGGAAAAGTGGAAAAGTTATTACCAAAGTAGAATTCTAGAGTGTCTAACTACTGCGTTACCATTTTTGAGAATCAGTTTATTCCGGTTTGACATGCGCCATTAGCATAACAGAGATCCTCTCCCTTCATATGCATTTTTTCTTATAACAACTGTCCTAACCAATGAGAGAATAGAGTAAACAGCAAACGGTAGCGTGTGCCTAACTCTATTATTTACTCTCTATTCAAAACCTAAACTGGTAGATCCCGTTTTTTTTTTTAACTTCAACCGATCGCAACAACTCAACTGTTAATCGTTGAATGTGATCAAACAAGCAACTACGATCACCGATACCAAGAGCACCCTTTTATTCGCGTCACGTGTGCGACATATAGTAGTGTGCCCAGCGTTACATAAAAGGGTCGTCGTCATCGTTGAAGTTACTCAAACAAAACGAAAGGATTTCCCCGCATTCCAAAAGTGAACACCTTGATTTTTTTTTGTTAACTCTGTTTCCCACTTTCTCGGTTAGGATTTCTATCGAAAGTGTAACTAACGGCATCTGAATGATGGTGAAAATAAAAGGAATGGGTGCGCGTGCGCAGATAGCACGCATTCAGCACGCATTTCCAAGGGTTACAACAACGCTCGAAAACGGTTATATTTGTTCCTTTCACCTTTAAATTGTTTTCTGATTTCGAAACGCATCACTTTAAACAAGGACACATGGAAAGGATACATATGGGTCTATCTACAAACACCAATATCAGAAATGGGTTACGCTTATGAGTATATGTATGTTGCACATAATGAAAAGTGAATCTGTGCGGGTTAATGGATGCATTCCGGTAGCATCACATGTCTACAGTATGCCTCGTGCCAAGGAGTTATTTTCGGAATGCGTCAGGACAATTTGCAGATGAATGTCGATGGAAGCATCCTTGTCTAATGGGACATGGGAAATTTAGAATTTAAAATTTGAAATTTGATCTTCACGCGAAAGGATTTTCGAAAAACAAATTTTCAATTAGCGATTGAAGAAGAACATTGCCATCTGGGGTCAGTCTGGATAGGGGTTAGGGAGTTTGGCTGTCTAAAATTAAAAGTTTTTGACATGTTTTGGTTCCGGAGAAATTCATCAAAATAAACACAATCTCCAGCAGTGATGGGGACATTCCAAATAAAGTGAATGTTAAGAGACATTCGGAAGGCCAACCGACCTGAAACACGACAACGATGACGACGACAACGACGAAAGAATATGGAAATGTGAACGGCCGGTGATAGGTTTGACCGTTTTTGGCGCGGAGGCTATTTTTTTTGTTTTTCTTTTTTGTATTCCTAAGGCAGGCAGAGATTTCTGCTGAATGCGAAAACCCATGAATGAATGAATTTGCAAGTCCCAGTTGGCTTTTGCATACCACATACCCCAGCGGCCAGGGAGATTGCTTATGGAATTGCTTTATGTTGGGAACTCAACAGCCTACCTCAACGTAGCGATTGTGCATAGCCAGCGTTCGTATAGCCTTTGCAAATGTGCTGATGTCATTTGCATCGTTTGATTGATTTGTTGAAGTTGCAGCAATGGACATTTCAACTTTTGATTTATTTTTGCATTTTATTTAATCGGTGGGGTTAGTTGAACGGTGGTTCCCCGTGAAAGGGAGTAGGTTTGGCATTGCCATATGGGGAATAGGTGAATGACTAAGTTCAGAGTGGGCCCGATTAAAATGTGACCATGGTTTGCCGATTTTGCATAGTTCTCCTAGATGTTGAAGAGACGCTGGTGGTCCTCGTTTTATTTTCCTATTTTAGTCGATTGCACGGCAAGTTCATCCGACTGATGTTTCTGCAGCTTTATTCTGCTTCAAATTATGATTATTAGAAGATTGCCATGTGAAACTTCATCATTAGATTTATCAGAGATAAATGGTTCTAGTGACAAACTAGCATATTTCACAATCATTCAGGTCTTAATAGGCTGAAGGGCAATGACTGCCTTACTTACTTTCTTACTTACTTCACGATTTGCACGTCGTATTTGAGGCATTGCCGAAGGGTTTGCCGAAGAACTTGTTGAAGGAGTCTTTGGTAAGGCCACCCTTCTCCTCTACCGGAGCATGAGCGTTTATAGCGATTGGTAAACGGATAAAACTCCAATCATGTGCCCAACGTCTGCTTCAGACGGTGAATCCTCATCCGAATAAACGCTGTGACTGTTGTGATTGTCGCGCCGGTTCATCAAGGATCTTTGCTGGTATTCGGCGCTAAAAGTTAGAGTATATCACATGTGAATCTGAAGATAATTGTCCTTTAATCGTTTACCGAGCTCGTGAACATGAATCTTATTGATTGGGAGCCCTGTGATAAGATAGACCAGCACTATGCTACGAACTGGTTTGTTGTTAGTCCAATCCTACTTGACAGTGAGGATGGATACTGGCTGCAGATTAATTTCGAATCCAAAAGGACCAAAGCAATTACCACAAACACTCGACCTAGAAAAGCCTCACATCAGAGGATTTCTTGGTGTGTGCAGTGCAGAGAAGAATTACTTTTGTAGGTGCATTCATCACCTGAATGAAAACAGTAGAAGCTATGAAGCTATACAGGTTATTTTGACAAGAAATTTGAGGCTGTGAAACCAGTGCATCATTTACACCTAGGTTCGTTTGAAGACTTTGAATATTTAAGTCTGGCAAATGACCTGCAGACAGAATAAGGCCAGAATCATGGAATATGCCTGAACAGTGGTGTTTTGATTGAGGACCATCACCCTTAGCCAAGTTTAGACTATCTCTTCACTGACCCCCATTCGACTCATTCAAAAAACTGCGGGAGCATTGACAAAGGCTAAAAAGCCAATACGTTTGTAAGGCCTTGAATCAGCCCTATGGTCTTCCAAGAATATGATACGCCTCCAAATTATGAGAAGCTTCAGTTCAATGAAATGTCTGCAAAAAAGTATACATATAACTAAAAAAGTCGTTTTGTCGGTTATATGTGCCAGCCTAGCACCCTTTAATCCGTAAAATCTGCTGACGTTCGTATCTTTTGAAGACCAACGAACGTCAAGGTGCATTCATTGACTTTTTGGACAGCCTGATTTAAACCTTCCGGCTAAACAAATCCTATAATCGCTTGTGAAACAAACTTCTTAGAGATGACTAGAATACCCGGCTGAAACCCCTCTTTGATTTGTAATTCTTGATCACTTGTCACTTGTTGCATACAATTGCAGCAACACCCGAATGACGATTCGATTTTAATTGAACCTTTTTCCTGACTTTTATTCTTTACCGACTTTTTCGACATTTATATTGTGTCATCGTAACAATCAAACATCACCATCGCAATTACCTGCCAAACGAAGATAGTGTCGCTGTATAGTGTGTGTACTATGTGTGCGGGTAAATAACCCATAAATCTCGCTTTAGATTCCATCAACAGGATGAAAAAAGAAAAATTGAAAGTGTCCTCCTAGTCCAGGTGGATGTACCGCAAAATTATTTCAAAAGAATAAAAATATCCTCCCTTCCCCAAATGTCGAATTTTCTTTCATCTGTAATGGCAGTGTGGGAACTACATCTTGCGTATCTTGCGCAAAACTAAGCAGGTCCTTTTCCTTTTTTTTTCTTCTTTTTTTCTACTCAAATTGTCTCTCTCTCTGCAAGTGATGTGTCCCAATAAAAGAAATCGAAACAAATTTTAAGGAATATCTCGTAAATCGAATGAGGAAGAACAATTGTCGAGGCTTTGCTAGACATTCGACTGTCTATTCACACAAAAGATGGCAATAATCGATCTCGTCATGAATTATAATTCACTGCTCTGGAGTTTGACAAAAGATATCTATCCACAGGACACTATTTTTATTTCAAAATAAGAGAGACTACCTGTTTAGATTGTTAATCATTGCAGTGCGCGCCAAATTACTTAACTTGCATTGATATTATGTATAAAAGGATCTGGAAGATCTGTGGGTGATCCTACTAAGAAAAGAAGGTAGCCGGTTCAAGCAGTGTTTGCAATTTGTTTGTTCATTCGTCCTTCTTACCCTACCTACCTCTTGCGAGAATATTAAAATTAGTGCAATTCAAAAGAAAAGTGGATCGCAACATTGGGGTCTGTAATTCGGTGTGTAATTCTAGCCACAAAGATCTTGAAGGGTACTAATTCTTAAACTGTAACCACGGACTGGTAAGAAGAAGAAACTTCCTCTCATTGGAAAACCTCGCTAAATGATCATCAATTGAATACCATTTCCAGAATTTATCGGCTTTGCCAGCCAGGGCATCAAATGAAAGCGGATGACTGAATCTGAAGAACTTACAATGCAATGTAACGAACAGATGCCGAAAAAAAATACAGTTTATTTCGTCTGCAGAACTATAGACGGTTATTCATTAGATAGAATCATCGATATAAATGAAAAAAGAAATTGAATTTGACCAGGTCTCGCTCCTAAGTTGTCATTGATAATGTAAGACGTCTGGCTTCTCGGCCTTCTTCTGAAAGAAAGTGTCTTTTTTAAACCACCTCTCATGAGACTGAAAAGTGACAATTAAGCCTGAAAACATGTTTTGTCTAAGATGCTGCACAACTCATAAAAGTTTGGACTTTGCCATTTGGTGTGAAAAACAATATCATTCAAATGGCCGCCTCGGGAAGATTCGTAGCATGCGATTGGTTTTTAATGCGTCTAGAGTTCGGGGATTATTCGCGTAATCATGGTCTTTTGCGTAACCTCACAGAAAAAAATCCAACGGTGTTAAATCGCATGATTTGGATGGCCAATTGACGTCGCCAAAACGTGAAATTACCCGACCAGGAAACATCTCACGGAATAAAGCCATAATTGGTCGTGTTGTGTGGCTTCTTGCCTCGTTTTGTTGGAACCACATATCGTCCAAGTCATGATCTTCAATCGCTGGCTAAACAAAATCGGTTATCATTCGACCATATCGCTCCGAATTGACTGTAACCGTCCGCCCATTGGCATCTTCGAAGAAATATGGATAATACTTTTCGACCATAGAGAACACCAAACAGTGACTTTGTCTGGATGCAACAGCACCTCTTCGATCACTTGTAGGTTTCCTTAGCCCCATATGCGGCAATTTTGTTTGTTTACATACCCACCGATTGAGAAACGTGCCTCATCACTGAAGAAAATGTTGTTCGAAAAATCGGTGTTTATTGTTTGTTGTTCCAACACCCAAGAAGCGTATCTACGGCGTTGTGAATGATTAGCAGGCCTTAGTTGTTGCGTAAGTTGAACTTTATAAGGATGGAGATGCAAATCCAAATGCAAAATACGCCATGCGAACACCGGGAAATCGATAAATTCGGGTCATCAGCAACACTTGCACTTACAGCAGCAATATTTTCGACTGAGCGTGCATTACGATGGTGCAAAGACCTTAGGACATCAGTAAAGCCTGCACTCTCTTCAAATTTCTTCACAATTTTACCGATTGCTTGCGTAGTCGGTCGATTATGACGACCATAATCATCGAGAAATGCGCGAAAAGTGGCTACACTTGAATCACCACTTTTGTAGTAAGTTTGAATAATTTTAATGCATTGTTCGATTTTTAAGCGATCCATTATTGTAAATAACAAACAATCAACAAATATTATGACACTTCAAATGACAGCTGAGTTTGGCAGGTGTCAAATGCCAGCGCTACCAATATGAAACAACGAAATGAATGACCCTGTATTTCAAGTGCCCAACGTCCAACTTGGACATTAGCAAGAAAAGTGAAACAAGATTTCCTTTTCACTAGTTTTTACGTAATTTCAACTTTGGCTGTTAAGTGCAGCCCGAACCGAGTTTGGTTCCGTACTAATAGTCGCTAGTCTAGCGACGTCTTGTGCATTTAGTTCTATATTCTGAATTCGTATTGTGACGGGCAGATCTTCTAGAAAAAGCCGGCAAATCCGTTCATTAGGAACCTGCATTTAAGATGAAGTGCAGGATAATTTTTTCTTCCATGATTCATATGGTGGACTTCTCTGATGTTTCCAGTAGTGTGAAGGTCGCTACTTCGTCGGCTCCTCTTTCCTCTCTATACAAATCCTCTTGGCCAAATTTTATCATTTTAAAACGATTGGTAACCTGAACCATGTTGACTCGAGAACCTTAACCGCCACCTAATCGTCAACAAAGATTTGGGAGTGGAAAAAATAATTCCAAAATTAGGACGAGATTTGCACCGTTTCATAGGACTGGACGAAAAAGAAATCTATTACAATCGAAACAGTGGATTTTCTTCGTGCCACATGCCTTTAAAAAGGCCGCGGTGGGTTTGTTCGGGCAATAAGGACATAATCACAGTTTTTTGAGATGCACTCGGCATAATCCTATTTCCAAGGGCAAAAAGAATCAATTTGATGGATCTGTTTTAAGACGATTTGAAAGAAAGACTACAGCATATGACCATCAAGAATGTGCCCTTCCATCAAGGTGATGTACAGGCAAATTTGTACGATGTATGTGCGTGGTCAGAAAAGGCATTTGGCTCCAAAGATGAAATCATCACTCAAACAAAATATATTGAGAATCTGGACTATGAGCCAAAGAAGGTTATGGTATGTTGAAAGTAAAACGCTTTTTTCCAAAAAAAAGAAGAAAACTTACAACTTCATTGATTGTCAGCATTCTACCTGGACGATGTTGTAAGAATTGGGGCTGCGAAATGAATTAGGTGTATTCAAGTCTATTGAATATAGACTTCTACTGACAGCAGAACATCAGCAGAAAGACATGGGAAGAAGAAAGACTACCCTCATCTTTGAAGAAAGGCAGCAACTGTAGAGGAATAACTCTACTTAACTCCATATACAAGATACTTGCAACAATCATTCAAGAGAGACTTCAAAACAAAATCGAAGGAAATCTACGATATGAACAGGCTGGCTTCCGCCCACATACAAGCTGCGTAGACCAAACCAACACTCTGCGCATAATAGTTGAGCAGTCTATAGAATGGCGTACACCTCTATACCTGCTGTTCATCGATTTCCAGAAGGCCTTTGACACCATCAAAAGAGCTGCAATATGGAAAGCACTAAGTAAGAAGGGAGTACCCCAAAAAATAATTAACATCATCAGAGCAATGTACGAAGATTCGGATCTCATCATCAGTGACTCTTTCACTACAAGTACAGGAGTAAAGCAAGGATGCCCACTCTCACCTCAACTGTTCACAATTGTACTGGATGTAATTATGAGAGAAGTCTTCGCGCAGAGAAGTGGAATAAATTGGAGTCTCACACGACAACTCGAGGACTTAGACTATGCGGACGATATTTGTCTTCTATCACATAAGCTCCGAATGCGCCGGATTGGAGATAAATATAGAGAAAACTAAGGCCATGAGGATAAACACCTGCAACAGGGGAGACATTACCATCGAAGGAAACCCCGTCGAATATGTAGATAGCTTTTGCTATCTAGGTAGTATAACTCTAGACGGCGGCGCAGAAGCAAACGTTGATAACAGACTTCGAAAAGCAAGAGCAGCATTCGGCCAATTACGACCTATATGGAGGAGTTCCCAGATTTCCAGGAACACGAACCTCAGAATATTCAACTCATGTGTCAAGTCAGTACTGATATATGGCAGCGAAACCTGGATGATTTCCAACAACATCATACAGAAACTTTAGGTATTCATCAGCAAATGTCACCGTACCATATGTCAAATATTCTGGCCAAACATCATCAGGAACGTGGATCTGTTGGAAATGACAAGAGAGGAACCAATTGCGATACAGACCAAGAGACCCAAATGGAAATGGATCGGACATACCACCAGGAAAAAAGCCCACAGCATTACCAGAATGGCGTTAGAGTGGAACCCTCAAAGCAAAAGATCCAGAGCCCGTCCCAAGAACACCTGGAGACGATCGATACTCCTGGAACTAGGAAAACTCAACCTCACTTGGAACAGTGTAAAGATAACTGCAACCAACCGAGTGAGATGGAGATGCCAAGTCGAAGCCCTATGCTCCCAAGTGGAGTGATAAAGGGGAAAAAAAAAACAAAAAAGTCGTCCCATACTCATATTCATTTTTAAACAGTCTGTAAAGATAGATTGTATATTGTACTAAGGCCTGTGCAATTCAGTTCTGAACTGTTGGACAGCTTTGTCCTACTGCGTCACACGATAAAATTGTTTTAATACGCAGATCATGGAGAGGAGATTGAGCATCTCATTTACCGGGGGTATGACTCATGTGGTAGCTTCTCCAGCTGTCATCTGAACAATGCTCAGTTTAAGTTAAACGAATTAAACGAGTGCTTAAGGCAAGCCACCATTCTAGTGACCCATATGTGGGGATAGAATCTATCCTGGAACTTCAGATTTTGCGTTATATATTTATCTTTGGTGAATTCGGTCAAGTAGATCGCGGTGGATGATGACAATCAGACTCAAGGGTTAGTCAGTGATTAACACTATCCCCTTATCAAGGAAGCCTTGAGGTGATTTTTTTTTTTAAATCTCTTACTCCCCTATTGCGGGGTAAGGCACTTTGCCCTAAAATATCTTTTGTACCAGTTTGTGAGAGTTGTGGTTAGGCTAGTAGGTTTTCTATCTTCCGAATGAAATTAGTAACTCTACTAGCAGTTATGTCGAGTTGTTCCCTAAAGTATTCCGTATGCTGCCGTTGAGGGCTGGACAGACAGATATAAAATGTGTTTGGCTGTACCTTCTTCTTCAAGACAAAGTCGGCAGACCCCGGAGAGTCGACTAGTCCTATTTTGTTAAGGTGATTGTTAAACCTTGATGTCCTGTAAAGTACCCCACTAAGTTTTTGATATAGTGTGGACTTAGATTTATACATCCATTGGCATTTTTATTTAAGAGCAGGATAACTCGTTTGGGCTGGCTTAAACCTTGGGTCTCCTCTCAATACGGCATGTATTTTGAGTGCTCCTAGCTATTTATGGCTAGATTAACTGCTGTTTTGGGGATGCAGCAAAAGTTTCTGACAGGTTCATCGGCCTTTTAATTGCCATTAATACTCTCATGCCCAGGAACCCACAATAGTTTGGTCTTGTTTCGTGAGCTAAGTTGGTGGAGGATTTTGAAGCAGTACATGACAGATTTGTAGTCAAGTATATGGGACCTATAGGCATTTATAAGTGCTTGACTATCCTTGAATATATGGATGTTTGTGCCTTTGATACCGGCGTTGTAGAAAAGGTTGGAGCATTGTTGGATGGCGTGGAATACACTAGGACTCTTTCCTATAGCAATTGATATGCTTGTATTTGGTCCATGTATACCAGCTCCCACTCCCTATTCCATTTTAGAACCATCCGTATACCATTGAATACCGCTTTGGCTGTTTGATGGGTTATTGCTGACTTATGCTTGTTTGCTATGAATCTCCGTGGAGATTATTATGCTGAAGCATAATAACAGCCGAGCTATATAGCCTGACCTAATCTATCTTTGAAAAGTCTGATTTGGAACACCAACCTGGAAGCATACTCGTGTGCAACTTGTCTGTCGAGGCCTTTCACCCATGATATGGAAAACAAGGACACCAGTATAAAAATGTCATCACCAAAGTCACTCAGCGACACGCAATTTAATGTCATTGTTTCGAGTGCCTGAATTCGTGGCCGAGTTCAAATAAGGCTTCGTTATGAATTGATCAACTTTACGTACGTAGGTGCTCGTAATAAGTTTTTTATGGCCAAAGTATGAGAAGAAGAAAGAGGTGGAAAGATTGGAGGAAAGGGTGAAATACGAAATCGTAGTTCACGTTGTGAGCATGCGCAACTGCGTGGCATATCATGGCATGGCATGGCGTTTCCAGCTTTAACTTTTCTGTTACAATCTTTCATTCTTTCATTTTTCGTTTCGTTTCTTAATTTTGTTTTATTGCTTCTCGCTCGTTCTCTCGCAACGCGCTGCGCTGAACAGCGATCGGCGTTCTTCTTCTTCGCGGGTGTTAGTGGTGGAGAAATTTCGCGTGATTCACGGCAATAATTCATTTGGCATAAGAAGCGCAGAGTGTGAAATTATATACATACTCGTACGTTAGTTGCAATGCACTTTGCGTTCGATTCGGTGTTTCTTGCTTTGTTTTGCTTTGGGTGGAATTTTTTTTGTCGTCGCTGTTGTTTTCGTGTGTGTGTTTTGTTGGTGGTAATTTTCTTAGGAGACACTGACACTCAACCGAGGCTAACAAATTGCAAGTGGTGTGCAAGGGGGCTGTTTTGTATTTTCAGTTTATTTTTTTTCAGCGACGTTTTTTTTTTTTGTATTTTTGGTTTTGTTTTTAAGCTGCGACACCACGTCTACCGGGAGTCTGGTTGTCGGGTCGGGTTTTGTGATGATGGGGCTTGAAACTGCTCTCGACAGATGCTATCACTTGCTTTAATTCTGCTGATGGAAATACATTTTTGATTGAGTCTTTGCATGTTGCATGTTATAAACGTGCTTTCCACTGATGATATTTTTTGACAGTTTTGTTGTTGTTTTTGTTTTTATTTTATATGTAGTTGTTGTCATGTGAATTGAGTTGGGGAAGGTCTGGTGGATGGCATTGTTCGCAATGAGTATGTAGCTACCGTTGAAAACAGGAAATGTTTTGCATATGGATGGGTGATTTGGTAGTGAGTCATAGGGATGCGTTCCTACTTCTTCTTCTGTACATTTGTACGAGAGATATTTCAGTTGTCCATTGCACTATTCGACCAAGAACTAAGTATTGAGGATCTGTCTTGAGCACTAAGACTAAAGCTCAAATATTTTGTGAAGCTCATTAGCTCAATATCAATAAAATCAGACAAACTCAGAAGTGCATACGTTCTTGGTTTTACAGCAAATCATAGTCGATACGCCAGAAAGGAACCGGCACTTCAGCGCAAGATTTGATAAACAATTTCTCGGAGTCAAACATATGACGGAACTGATGGTCTACGAAGAAAGAGAAATGACTATCAAGTAGGTACAACCTTGGCCCAACTCTTGTCATACTGTTTTTAACTTTCGAAAAGCAATTCAAATATTTCTCAACCTGGTCCAGGACTAACACGTTTTGAATTCCCCTAGTACCCCAACAATTAATGGAAAACCTCATTCTAAAAATCTGCAGCGACAGTGCCTTTTAAGCAAACTCGAATGTGCTCTTTTATACGAACAGTCCAAAGCAAGGACCCTCGGCAGTATAAGAATATTCATACTCTCTTGAGTTAGATCAAGGCCTCAGCTGGTACGGTAACTGCATCCAGCTGAGCATACTAAGTATATTTCTGGTTCCTTTTCACTTGTATGCGCCATCTTAGACGAGATCGTCTAAGCCATCTAAGTTGGGTCACCCTAGTTTTTTTCTAGTTTCAGCTTCTACTTCTTTCTCCCAGATATACTATAAATGAGGCCGAAAATTACCCGAATAACTTTTCTTTCGAAGTACCCGAGGGACTTTCTTACCCTTCCGTCAGTGCCCAAGATTTCGAGCCATAAAGAGGGAGTGAGGTGTTCAGCGTCTTGTATAATGTCATTTCATTGCTTAAAAATGGGTCTAACTACTGGATTGCCTTCTAAGTCCGAAGAAGAAGCGGTTAGCCAGTGTGATCCTTCGCATGATTTCCATGCTGGTGTGGTCGGAGTGGAAAGCGGAAACGGGGTAGATAAAGTCTCTTGCTAACTCAAAGTTGTAGCTGTTACGTTTTGTCTTAGCCGTCAATGTTGTATGTCACTCTCAAAAAAAACAAACACTGTGGCGCCTGGTATGAGCCATGGCCTAGCCTCTTGACACTCATTTGTGTTGCTCATGTTTTCATTTTTGTCACATCTGAGCGGGGCCTACGGTTTATCGCCGAGTCCGAACGGCACTCCTTAGAAGCTTTTTCGTAGGCAATATTTACTTTCGAGAGTTTGCCATTGCCCGCCGAAAGGGTGATGGCGATTTGAAAAATTGTTGGTGACCCAGCCAGGAATTGAACTCAGACTTTGAAAAAATGGAGTGACTCTGCAGTTATGATAACCCACCTTTACGAAGCAGCTTGTATTCTCCGCCGCAATTCTGGATAATCGAATGAGCTTGGCAAGGATGCCATAACAGGACATGTCTCTGTACAGTTCATCTCTACAGTGCTTCAAAATGCTGTGATTAGCTTCGGAACTCTTGGATTCTTTTCCAGAACTGCCGTAATGTGGAAATTTGATGATCAGGTGGATTTTCTTATCCTGAAACCACATTGATAGCGGCCAGTTAGACCTGTTGTTGGCGGAGATTAGGCAATCTCCCTTCCGTAGGATAGGACAAAAATATTGCTGAGGTTTCATCCATTGGGCACTCTTTCATCAACCCAGATGAGTTGATGTATTTTTCGGAGTTGACGCATCGGGTTCAACAGCTTTGTGAAGTTGTACACCATTAAATCATTGAAAGGTATGACAAGGTAGGTTAATTTAACTTACGCCCGTTGACATTTTAGTGGAAAATTAGAATCTGTTTATTAATTCAGTTTATTGACGTAGCAAAACAACAGTAATGAAAAGGATACTGCAGCCGTACGCGAGTTGGTACGCCAAGGGTACCATCAATTTATTTCACGTGCTTCCAGCATCCACGCGACATATCTGACGAAAAGACTTACGAGTAGCAAACGACCGTAAAAGATTGTAAGTACCTAAGCCCTTAGGTCGATTGCTTATTGTTAGCATCAAACTTTTACTGACTGAGCTCTATTGAAGATTTAAAATCTTTACCAAATTCTTTCTCAGTGACAAGGCACATTTTTAGTCCAATGGCCTTGTTAATAAGAGGAACTACAGAATTTGGCCAAGTGGAAGCCACTCGGTACGATAAAAATTGCCTGTTTAGTGTTGTTCTCATGCCGTACTTTTTCGAGATGATGCCAGAAAGTCGGGCACAGACAATAGAGACCGCTATCTCCATGTGCTAATTAATTTCTTTTGCGTACATTTAAACTACAAGAGTTTGAGGATATCTGGTTTCAACAGAGCGGTGCGTTTTGCCACATTATGCGAGCCACAATCGACATATCAAAATTCGTTGACCGTCCTATAATGAGAAATGGTCTTGTCCTCTTCTCTTTCGGTTCTGTTTTCGGTTACATTAAGTCGCTGGTCTATGTCAACTAGGCAGAATCTTTAGACAACATCATGGAATGTAACTTATTCTATCAATGAGAGTTCGATCTAAAATAAAAACTTAGTAGGTACCTATGTCTTATCCATTAGTGCAGGTGAAAATCTTCCGTCAGACACTATGAGGATCGCAAGTGCGTGCTCATAGTAGTGTGAGATTCTTACTCACTAAAAACACCTACCTTCGAAAATTATGTTTGATACCGCAACTAAGTAAAACTTATCAGGCAACTTTTTCATCACAATATAATCTCGTTTGGTAGGTGACTTTCCATTGAAAGATCAATTTATCGTGCTAGGTCCAGAGGCTTAGGTCTTTGAAGACGGCGCAATAAATTGTATTCGTCCAGAATTTCTAGGACTGTGTTATTAATATGCCCGTTTAATCGGATCTTATGTTTTCTTGCGAAGTTTCTTGCTTCATCTTCGACAGAAGTAACTCCAAGGTCACGATGCAGGTCATTATTTCCTATAAACCACGGTGCATGTACAATTTCTCGTAGAACTTTGTTTTCAAAAGTTTGTTATTTGTTTTCTTGGTACAACCCCAGAGTTGTACACCATAAGTCCACTTCGGTTTTAGCACCTGCTAATATAAAAACAGCTTGTTTTCTACGCTAAGCTTGGAATATTTACCAAGTAGCCAGTACATTTCACTGTATTTAGACCCCAGTTCTTGATGTTTCTTTTCACGTGCGTCTTCCGTTGTATCTTTGCATCGAGTGTCATGCCCAAATATTTAGCCTCATTAGCAAACGGAATACAGACCGAATTTATGTGGATGGGCAGGTGACTTATTTTTCAGTAGGTAAAGTTTACTTGCACAGATTTGGTTTCGTTGAGAGCGATTCGCCAGATCTTTGTCCAGTTTGCAGTTCCGCCGTTGATTCTTCTATTGTTTTTCCAACAGCTTAAATGGCAGTGTCGTCGGCAAAGGTGGCAAGAACAGTCCCCTCGACTTTTGGTATATCTTTTGTATAATAAGAGATACAGGATTGGACTGAGCACACTTCCCTGTGGTACACCGGCCAATATATATTTAAACTGCGATACGTCATTTCCGTATTCTATTTTCAAGATCCTTAGTCAATGTGTTGCAAAATTTCGATGGCAAAATTTGACGTAATTTTAACTTTAAGCCTTCGTGCCAAACCTTGTCAAAGGCTTGTGAGACGTCAAAAAATACGCTTGAGCAAATCTCTTTCTCTTCCAGAGCTTTTTCGATTACGTCGGTAATTCTATGCACCCGGTCAATAGTGGAATGCTTAATTCGAAATCCAAACTGATGGTTGGGGATAAGATTTTTGTCTTTAATAATTGGCATTAAACGTTTGAGCAGGAATCTCTAAAAAAAAATTTGACAGGATCGGAAGGAGAGAAATCGGTCTATACGATTTTTTATCGATCGGAGGCTTACCTGGTCTTAGCACCATAATTACTTCTGCAACTTTCCATTGGCACAGCACGTTTTCTAGCCTAAAAGCCGCGTTAATAATGTGTAAGAGCTTAGTGAGTGCTTTTAATGGCAGCATTTTAAGGACTTCTCCGGTTATCAGGACGTTGTATACGGGAGCTTTTTTCGCTTTTAAGTTCGTTATAATATTCCTTAACTCAGCAAGAGTTGCGTTTGTTATTGTTAAATTATCAGCTACCCTTTCTGATATGCTAGTATAGTGTACTAGTGTTTGCCCATCAAAGGGCAAAGATAATCCGCTTTCTCCTTATCCTCCTTCACCCATTCGTTGTTATCCATCCATTTTAATTGGTGGCGCTGGGGTTTTGGACCTTTTGAAGCCTTTAAATGCTCTCCAACGCGAGTAATTCGTTTCTTTTCCTGGCGTCAAGTTTATGACATACATATTTACTACTCGATTTTTGTGGTTTTTAAGAGTCTCCTTGAGCAGATTACAAAGTTCAGATATTTAGACGTCTTTTATCCTGCGGAGCTCGAGTAATTTGCCATTTCTTGCGTGCTCTCATCTTTTCACTTAGGTATCATTTCTTTTATCTCTGGCGGTGCTATCTTTCCCCGTTTTTTGTCGTTGATGAAGTGTGTTGTTCCACGCAGCACATTGAACGATTTCCACGAAGGAGTCAACTTCGATTTCAAGTTGAAGTTGTGATCTTATTGATACGTTCAATTCCACGTTATCTTCGATTAATTTCCTGAATCCTTCCCAATTGGTATTTCTTCCAGCAGTTAGTCGAAGCTGTACTTGTCTTTTAATGAGCGTGTCACTCATTGTCAGTATGACTGGGATCATACTGCTGTTGTGTTCCATATCAGCTTCATAGACCAATTTACCTTTTTGGGAAACACATCTTGAGCCCCAAAAAGTGTGTTTAGCACTAAGCATTATCTTATCCATGACATCTCAGTTTTCACTCTACCTAATAGGTTTCAACCATGATCCAGAAAGCAGAGTCTCTTCTTTTGCACTTGCTAAATCCAACAGACTGTACTTTTGAATTTGAAGGTCGATAGCTACGTTGGCTATGGATACACATCATGTTGAGTAGCAACGCTTGCTAAAGCTTGATTTTATGAATGGAATTATATATTTGTATAAAGCCAGTTAAGATATGTTTCTGCTAATTTGAGATTTTTTCCATTACCTTCCACAACGAACAGCTTTATTATTGGTATTCGTCTCAACGTTCTAAAGTCTGTAGAACTAAATATACAAAAATTATTTTTTACTCACCCTATTTAAAATTGTCAATATTTCTCCTCACCCCTAATAATAAAATAAATTTAAAAGAAATCCGTTACCTGTCAAATGAAAAATTATGACAAACATCTCATTGAACAGTGTTTCATTTTTAAAAAAAGAAAAAGGGGTTGTTTTTTTGGGTCGTTTTTCCTTTATTTTACCCTAAAAATTCAAATCATCATTGCTACTCAAATCTTTGTGTTTACCCTTAAAAATAACTTTCGCGCCATTTTTTACTCAAAACAAAAAAAATCATAAAAAAAAAGGAAAAGAATACCCGGAGTGTGCAAATCAGGTTTGATATCCTTTTTCGTCGATTTACTCTTGAAGGAATCACTTTTTAACCAATCACATGCTCCACATGCCCTCCTCAAAATTCAAGACAAAACCAGAGCCATTCCCTAAAATAACTTTTTATAACGATATCAAAAGTATGTACACCACCTTCCAGAACCAGTAGCTAAGTCCTAGGTACTGCTGTGATATCTTACAAAAAAAAATAAACCTAAAGAAAATCTCAAACCAAACGTGTGAATGGTTACATATACAAAATCAACTGGATACGCCGATATGAGCTTTAAAAAAATCATCCCTCAGGGGAAACATTATGTAAATCAACCCTCTGGCGATAAGGACTTTCACACGTTCTTCAAAAAATGGATAAATAAAAAACGGATCCTTCGTTGGTTGGCTGTGACTTGGTAAAAAAAAAAAAAAAGAATTATGTAAATTTAACCCCTTTTGGAGGGTTTCTCACAGTCTTATCTGATTGGGCGGTTGTGATTTGTTAAAGGGTTAGGTTCACTTTTTTTTTTAAATAAAATGGCGTCTTGTTCGCTATCTAAATCCAATTTTCTTTGTCTCTTTTTATAGATGCAAATCACGGGGATAGATGGATGAGTAACCAAGTCAGGGTAGAACGAGAACCACCTACCACCATCATGACAAGAGCTGTCACACCAAATGTAGTTGAAGACACTTATCGGCCAACACCTACGGCCGTCAAGAATGAAGATGCATCTGTGGAAGACCATCGACCTGAAGCTGAACCATTGGAAACAGGTAAGTTCACAGCTCGAATTCTATAGATCGTCAATCACATGGAGCTGTCATATTAAAATCATTTAATAGCTCGCCCCGTTGCAATGGTTTGGTCGTACGAATTAATTAAAATCAAATGGGGAACGGTGAACGAGTACATATTCGGATTGCAGGCTTGGACTGGCAACGTTTAATTAAACCGCCCCCGGTTGCTAGTTTGTGAAATTTACGAGGCACTGCTCGGCTAAATAATGCTATGTGCCATGGTTAGATCTCGTTTATTAATCGCACACGGATTCCGCCCCTTTTGCGAGTATCGCTGAATAGTGGTACACGGGTACAAACGAGTAGTATTCATATCCAATTCATATTCCAATTTCTATTCTGCATGCAATCTGCATGAGCCGGGTATGACTATGATGACTGGGACGACTGGGATGGTGTGGGAATTGAAGGGAACATTTGTTTGTTTGATGTTTAAATAGAATATGCGAACTGTTTGCGTGAATAGATGGATGGATGGATGTATGGATAGTTCACATTGTTCACCCCGTAGTGAGGGTGGAATAAACAAGCATTTGTCAAATGGCTGTCAAACTAGCTGATAAGAGTGATGGATAAATTTTTAATGAAAACAACTGTTTGGATTTTTTTTTTTGTTGTGTTTCTCTACATTTCATTCTCGACAATCAGTTAAATCGTTTGTACAACTTAATTGGTTAGTATTCAAAGAGGAATGGTTTAGCTTGTGAAAGAAGGAGTAAGAACCAAATGGAATAGTTTGGTTTGCATGTTAATAATGCAAACAAATATGTTTACGCTTAAGCACACCAGGCTTCTGTTTGCCTTTTGAATCGGATCTCAGTTGGCTAAGATCTCCGCTCACCGATCTAAATCTACTTGGCTTCGGAAATACTGGGAATGTCAAGAATACTCTTCGTTTTTTAGGATGACCTCATTACACGTGTTTAGTGACAATGTCCTTGGATAAGATAAGAGTGCATTTCGTATAAAATAATTTGACAGAAACTAATTGCATTACGACGACTTACATCAAAGGCATCTTCACTAACTTTTCTTTCTTGTGTGCTGACAGGTCGTTTGTTAATAAATACATGTTGTCGCCGATGTTTTGGCAATTGAGACAAGTCGTTCCGGATACATTGAAACCCTGGATTTATTGAAAATCGTCAAGTGCTGTAGTGTTTCAAATTAATCGGCTATTTTTGATGTGTACTTTACCCTCGACTGAACGGCGTTCTTCAATATGAATCTTACCAAAATTCATTTGAATGCCTTCTCAAGATCATTGAAGGTGATGTGTGATTTCTTCATTCATCGTGTTGTTTTCTAGTGGATACTATCATCTACTAGCCTTAGAATGGGCCATTAGCATCTCACCTAGTCGCGTTGATTGCCCTGAATATTCTTTATCGAATGCGTAGGTTTCGCTTCTTAATTTTCGTAGTACCTACGTATATACCATAATATTCATAATTTTGTTTATGTTACAGTGTCACGTTATCTTCACTTTGTCTCAATAGAACATTTGAACAGGAAGGTCGCACCTCCACTGTGGAGGCATACGATTAATCAATTCAGTGAGCTGCATGCAATATCATCTCGTTATAGACTTCCGGCATTCGTATGAAGACTTCAAAACGCCTGTTCTCAGATTTTGAATTTATAAACGTTCATTCATTGTAAAGATCAAGGATATCGATTCCAATTTCGGCAGAACTTTCAGAACACAGACAACGAGTAAAGGATTTATTTAAGTGGGGTTGGTGGCGGTGTTTTGTTGATAAGTTTAATTTAAGCCTCTCATTCCGCGTTTCTAAAAATCGTATCGTATTCCAGGCGGAAATTATGGCAATTGAGGAAGCCCTGTATTGGCTGAAGAAAAACATGATATCTATAAGGGCTATCCGCATCTTTTCCGATGGTCAGGCCGCTATCAAATCCCTGGACGCATGTTCTTTTGGTATACCAAGTACTACGCACAAACAAAAATTCAATCTGGATGCTCTTGGAAGAACAAACATTAGGTGGACGGTAGGATCAACATGTCAACAATCAAATCTGGCCTAAGATGGATCCGAAATTCACTCTAAGAGTTTGATCCTTCTAAATAGGAACATCGCCATCGCATGACACTGACTTTTATGTAAATATGCAGGAAGGCTCGGCATGTTTACAAACGACTTCTGTAGAAGCTGCATGGACGAGGAGAAGGAGGAGACAATCCTCGATCTTCTTTGTACATGTCCAGCTCTATACCAAAAAAGAAAACTACACTTAGGAACTATCTTTTACAACCACTTACGAGATCTAAGCAACATAGACGTTAAAAGTTTCCTACGCTTTGTCAAAAGTTCAAAGTGGTTTTGTGAGTATGAAGATCACTGATTCACGTGGTATTACAACGGACCAACAGGTCTAAGTGAGTTGGTCTGTTCTTCCAACAGCCACTTTAATCAAATATTCCTTATAGGCGCATAGTTGGCTATTGTAACGTTTTGGAGACCATTTTCGACGACAGATATAATAAAAGCAGTTTGCTCCTGAATCTGGAATTTAGCTTGCCTTTAAATATTTTAATGTCAAAGCTCTATTTCAGCGTTCAATTCAATAAGTAAATAGTTCCATAGGCAGTATGGCCTCATCCTACTGAACCCACATACCATTCGGATCAATGTCGTCCATGTTTTCATAAAACTATTCACTGATCATTGTCGAGCAACTGGCTTGACTGTAACCCGTAACACTGGTTTAATTTTTGAAAAATAAGGGCCAATAAGGGCTACAAAATTTTGGACTCTGGTAGGTATAATTGATTCTTTAAGTGTCTTCCTTGCTCCAGAAATGCAATTTTGCTTATTCCTGAGCTCATTACACAAAAACTGAGTCTCTTCACTGGACAAAACTTTCGATGAAAATAAATTTCGACTTCAAGCTGACTCAGCTGGTCTCTTGCCTTTGCCTACTCCATCGGTTGCGAGATCTCTTATCATATTTTACGGATAAGGACCCAACTGTTGAGATCTACACCGATCTTTTGCCTCAATTTTACTCATAGCGGCTAGAGTTTCGTCTGTACGCACAGCACGTATTCATACAATTTTTCCACGACACGACGAATAGTAAGCTAAATTAGTCGATCATGAAGACCAACAAATCTTGTAAAATTCTATACGTGTCACACATTCAAAGTAAGTTTGAATGATAGCCAAGCGTTCTTCTGGTATAAGTCTGTTACATCACTTTCCTATTTGGACCATCTACCAGTTACAAGCTGCATCATGGGGGTTTCACACATCTTTGCAACTTTCTATTTGAATTATACTCCGGCAATTAACTAGGAAGACTGCTTGCAGATGTTATCAATCCACTTTCAGGACTCGTGTTCTATTTTTGAAATACTAAACGACCTGGGCTCCTATCAATTCTAAGTATATTGTGTTGTCTTCCTTAGCTGAAAACCATAGAAATGATCTTGAAAAACCAAATCCAATCAATTAAACGTTAACGGCTACCAGGCTCCGACACTTCAGAGAGTAGGTCAGAGTAGATCAAGATAGCTACAGTTTGAGACTGTAGACTTTAGTTTCAAAATTTCGAAATCAAAAGCTAAGAGTAGGTAAGAATAGTTTCAATTGTTCGTTATGAAATAGTATCAACTAAACAATACTCTTGTAATGCTAGAATGCTAGAAGTATACGACAACAAAGCTATCAAAACCATGCATGCGGTGCAGATCCCTACATTTCGAAAGGAGACAATGTTGGCTAGCATGCCAAGAGACTCATTAACGAGGTCTCCAAATACAGAGCTTAGGCCTTTTAAGTGACATTTAGCGAAGATCTCGTTCAGGTAAATGATCTTTGACCTATTTTTGTAGACGTTTATATTAACATATATTCTCGATAGACCATATGATAGACAGAAGTTTAAAAAACCAATTTTAGTCTTGTACTTCGAACAGCTGTACGTTGCGTCTGTGAATAGTCAGCTATGTTCCAAGTCCGAGCATTATTTTCCTTAAAAGGTGGCTCTCACAAGGTACAACTCATATTTACTATTCATTCATTCTCTAATTGAACGCTGAATAAACATCCCTTTCCCGCCAGTTTTTTTTTTAAAAAACCAAACCTCAATATCGAACCAAGGGTTAAAATAACAAAAAATCGGTTACAATCGACATAAAAAAGAATTATCCGGAATTTTTTGAGCAAAAATCCTCGTTTCTTTCCCAGGAAAATGCAAATAATTCAAACAAACTCTGAAGTCGTGTAGTATCTAAATCTTAAAATTAAATACATCCCATCCCGGATTCGCTTCTTTTTTGGGGGGGGGGGTTAACGAAATCCTTTTCTTCCCTTCCACATCCTGAATTGATTGAAAATCCGTAAATAATCTTTACAAAAATGAGAAAGAAAACTATAAAACCGTAACAACTTCTTTTCACCAATAAACTCGATGAAAAATCCTTAAAAAATCGTGAGAAAGTCCGTTATAATTTCTTTGGTTTGTTTTTTTTTTTTAGAAGAAAACTGCAGACTTGAAAATGTTCTCCCTACATATACGCAAAAAACAATTCGAAAAATTGTGCGCAATCAACCACTTTTTACCGTAAAAAAAGAAGGTCGTTACAGAAAAAAAAAAAAAAAAAACATGCAATGCACTGCAATGTTAAATGCATCGTCCTTAAACGTCAACCCCAAAGAAAATTTATATCGCCTATAGTATATCCCTATTATGCAGGACTCTATGAGAGATTTCTTTTTCTTCCTTTTTTTTAATTTCGAAGAAAATACGGTAAAAAGTCCTTAAAAAATATTTTTTTCCTTTCTGAGCTGGGATGTGTGTAATTTTCTTCTTTTTTTTAAAGAAAAGGTACCTATACCAGGTAAGAGTACCTGAAATGATATTGCCGATATCAATCTACTTAAATGCAATCAATGTCCTGTCCTGATGCGTTAAGAGGAACTTTGTACGCATACATCATCATCATCATCATCATCAACGACATCGGCAGCAAAACCAAACCCAAACCAACATCATCCACATCCTGATTGAGTGCACAAAATGCGCGCGCATTTAACAAAATTGACTCAATCTCTTTTTTTAAGGACTTTTTTCTCGAAAGTATGAGAATATTTAGAATAGGAATTTGTAAGGATAATTGCGATTTTCCATTGATTGTGCATGCAAGCATCGTTCTTTTTTTTTTGATTAATGATTTATGCAGTTCAAGCAGTTTGAGTTTTCAATAAAATGTGAATGTGAATAGATGTGCAGGGTCAGCGAGGTCGGTTTTTGAGGACATGGTACCATTTTGGCTACTGAAACTAAGACTCCAGTATCAGCACAAAATTTAAGCAATAGTTTGAGGGACTTTTGATTGATTCAGATACAACAGATACTAGTTTCATTTGAGGCACCTTTCGGCTAGAAAGAAAAGCATCATAAAATTGGACCAGTCTTCTTTAGTGAGCTATATGTGTCATATTTTTGCTATGTCCCACTTTTAAACACCGGAGTTCTAAGGAATGTATGTTCATTCCCAAGAACGGGACACATTGGATATATTAAAAAAATGGTTTAAAGTGTAGGCCCAAGCAAGCAACCTTGAGGTACACCAACTTACAATTCTACTGTAGACACTGAATTTGGATAACTTTTATCTCTGCGAGGTAGATTTATGATATATCTGTTGCTAAGCAATATTTCTTTCAGATTGGCATAGCTCACTCGATTGCTTTGCTTTTTATACTTTTCATTAGGTTTGTCCTTCGACCCTGTCAAGCGCAGTAGATCTTGCAAGAGTGGGCCTCAGATTTTCGTAGGCAGAATTGAAGGCGCACTCTTTAAGAAGAGCCCTGGGCATTTTTATCGACATTGTGGGTACTTTCCACAACGCAAGCAATAATACGAATAACAACACTGACCACAGGATGCTGACTCTGGCCAATATGTGATGTAGGGGGTAAACAGTGATTTTAAACGAGCTTAATAGGTCTGACCTCTATGCATGATAAAACGAATATTGTATTGTAGCTGTATTAACTGTCGGATCGTGTGAGACCCCACTCTATTATCAAGCCTTTTACGATCAATGTCTAAGAAATAGCGGGGGTAGAGCGAAATTGGGCTAATCATAAACATCATCAGACCTTTACGCCACTGATGGTTGCTATGATTTATCCAGTTACAAGCTGCCGTTCATAGGTCTTGTTGAGTGACAAGACCACCGATAGTCCATACCAGGACTTAAAACACGGTACCGTGAGAGTTAGGTACCGCCCGGACTTCGGTTCGGGCCTAACTTGTCGAAGTAGGCCCCTTTGTCGGAGCGTCACGGTGGCTGTGGTTTAAACCTAAAACGCAGGGAGAGTGGCCCTGCTGGGCTCATACCCGTAGTGGAGTGGCTATAAATGCTGGGTACTGAGACCCTAAGACCAGTAAGAGGTTTTAAGTAGGCCTCGACTCATACCAAGGGTGAAACTGTTCCGAATTGGTATCAAAGAATTGACGGAGAGCGATTGCAAGTCGTATCCTTGCTCCCATGGATGTATGGGCATCCCGTGAACTTAAGTCTTCATGACAGGTGCTCACATAAAACACGAGACCCTATGTCGGATCGTGTGGTTCGAAAGAACCCGTAGTTTTGCAAGATAAATATTTAATAGAGGACCCAGTACGCAGTTAGCTGGTGGAACTTATAGCAGTTGAGAAATTTATAAGTACCAAAGGCTGCCAGTCCTGGGTTGTAGCCTAACTGCCCAACTTGAAGTGACCACAAAGTTGCGAAGCTCGACCGGAAGCACGGCACCACGGGAGGTCAGCGGGGCCTGGAACTTCTGTCCCAGCCTGACCTAGGATTATGCCCCCTTGTGGGAGTATCGTAGTGGCTGTGGTTTATACCCAAAGTCGCGGGGATAGGAGACCGAATGATGCCTGGACATCTCATGGTTGAACATATGTTATAGAGTGCAACGACCTGTGCTCAACTATTTAATTGCTATAGAACTGATTGGTCCGTTCGATGTGGAGTTGCACTGCGACCGCGTGCCATGACCAACAGAATTATTGCGGTATTAAATAGGCCTTGACCCTTCACCAGAGGGGAAGTTCTTGCCTAACACACGACTTCGAATCTTGTACTGGTGGTGGTACATGTACTTCCCGAAGATCGCTAATCATCGCATTGTTTTCATATCTCGTGCGAAGATGCACCACAGGCTTAAGCCTTCACGGCAGGTACCTGCGTAAAACATATGTGACATCTGTCGGATCGTGTGTTACGATTGTCTCCTCTATGTCTCTTTACGAGAAGCAGGAAGCTGACTGGTCTGTTGGCAGTCTGTCTTCTTAGTAGAGATATAAATGCGTAATCTTGAAGACAATAAACTATATTGTGACGAACCGGATGAGCGGGCGAAGCATCTCAAGCGACACCCCAGATCCACATACAGTCTTGCTACACCGTCGTAAGACTACCAAGAGGGTACAAGACTTTACTGAAAGCGGTCGGAAGGCTTAATTTGCTGAGTCTTGTCTAATTGCCAGGTGACAATTGGATCACGGGAAACTAAATCGCCCATAAACTTGCCAAGCAAGGCTTAGAGGAGAATTTTCAAAACCCGAACCTACGTTAGGTCCGACTGCGTCCTCGATTAGCGCTTCCATTCAGTGTCGGGTTTCATGTCAGCAGGACTGCAGATAGCATGAATCCCTATGTTTTAGGTAGATCAGCCCTCTCCAAGAAGAAATCACCGGCCTTCCTGCTATCCAGGGGCACTACATTTGTGCTGGGCATAAGTGATTTAACAGCCTGTGACGTGTGCTGTGAAAGTGATGACGACGACGAGGATCACTACCTCTGTGAATGTCTGGCTTACGCTCGCTCGGCGTCGATGTGGTGGGTGCTGGTACTAAAGGCACTTTGTCACTGAGCCGCTTTCAAAAAGGAAGTAACAAGAGTTAAATGAACTAGTTACTTGTCTGAATACTAAGGAAAACAAAAACATAAAGAGGAATGCAAGTAGCTGGTGGGTGTCGTTTTGGACATGCGAGGGTTGTTTCCACGATCTACTGTAATGTAGAAATTGTTATTCCTTACATTTGGACCTGAAACCATACCCAAACCAAGCAATCAGTTGTTTGACAAACAATTTTAGAGAATTACACTGTACGGCAGTGATCCTAAGGTAAGCTGCTGCTTACATCGTTGCCGCAGACTAGACTATTTTTTCCCTAAGCCATCGTCTGGCAATATTTTAGACACGATTTGTCTTCCAAGAAGATCGGCTTTCCACCTCGTCCTCTCTTGTTTGCTCGTAGATATCACTACCAGCTCTGGTTCTAAGTTCAGTTCTAAGGATTTTTTTTTTGTATTCATTCATCGTCAAACCAATTCCGATTTCGTCTGCTATACAAATTAGTTAAGGCTCAAGATGCTGGCGGCGCATGACTTAAGAGTTTGACAACTGATCTGGCCGTTTCCTGCGAAAGAGTTGTTAGGCATATCCACATTCATACTTTGGCTTTAGTATGGTATTGCACCGAGCACCGAGTTAATGCTGGCCTTCGGAACGTTCAGACATCTAGGATACTGAAAACGCCTCTTGCTGCGACTCCAATGTAATCAATCTTTTTGGTAGTAGATTGATCAGAAGTCAGGTCCTCTTGTGAATGTCGAAATCCGGAAATCGCATACTATACATTTTTCTATCGTGAATCTACTAAAATCCATACATCTCTAAATCAGTGTGATTTCTCAGGTGTCATGTGCAATTTTTCGGGTGGATATAGCGCAGAGCAGGGTGTATAAGTTTTCATACTCTGAAAATTATCCAAGATGGGTCCTTCTTTGCATTGATTTTACTTAACCTTGTTCATGTTCTTGCATTGTGAGTGTCGTAGTCTCTGAAGAAACGTCGGATTTTTGCAGATCAAAGTGTTGCACTTCAAGTTGCTAGATAAGGTAAATTGCCAATGCTAGTATTGGAAATGTCAAGCACTTTTACTAAATAAATTTGATGTCTTTAGATACGTACTCGCAATTGCACTACATAGAACTCCTGGACTACCAAATAGATGCGTCCTTGATATAAGAAAAGAAATCCTATAGAGTCGAACGTTTATCACTTAAATCAAAGACGGTTGCAAGTAAAACAAAAACTGACAGAATAGAAAACCGGATTATCAGTATCTGTTGTATCTTTTTACCAGAAAAAAGGGACTCTCTTCTTTTTTAAGGATACAAATATCTTCTTCCAAGTCCATGGATAAAATTTGAATGCCTTTTCCTGCGATTGTTAACGAATTTATTACTTCAGATACCAGAAGTCAGAATGTCAGTTTTTTTTTCAAACATACTCTGTTGTATGATGTGCAATGTCCATTTTTTTACGACTTTGGTTGGTCCTGTGGTAATTTCTAAGGATTTCACCTTTTCCCAAATGGACCCATCATACGAATACCTGGGATTTGTGTTGTTTTTTTTTTCTTCTTCTCAATTTTTTCTCTATTTTTTACGACTTTATTGTTTTATGGATGTTTTTCTGTTTTTTTTTTAGTAAAAAAAGATTGTGGAAAAAAAAAACACTAAAAATCAGTCTCGGAGTAATTTTTTAACATCTCAATGCGAATCGCAATTAACGTGCTTCGAGTATGCACAGTAGGTCAAAGAATGTGCGTATCCTTGATCCTGAATAATTTTAAAGTCAAATTATTGTTTGGATATTTTATTACAAGATTTTGAATTCTTAGAAGGTCACCGCGGTGCGTGTAACTCTTCGTTCTTCCGTATTCAAGTAAATGAAAAAAAGAACTAAGATAAAGGGATGCGTCTAAAGAAGGTTTATGATTTAATTTTAATTTAACACCCTCATCCTGTAGGACTGACGACTGACTGTAGGGAAGATTTCACTTCATTTCCATGAGAGTAGAAATGTACACAAAAAATTGACTTTTTAAGATTGTTTGGTTTTTTATGGATCTCTGCGGCACTACTTGGAAGGTGTTGTTTTTTATTAGCCAGGATTTTTTGTTCGATTTGCATATTAGTATCTTTTTTGGGTTGAGATAGTTTTTTTGTAATAAATTACGTTTGGAATTGGTTGACATTTTCTGTTTTTTTTTTAACTGGAAGAGTATTGAGAGTATTTTACCTTTTTATTTTGAATATAAAGGAGTAAGGGAAAACCGTTCTTTAAAGGTACACGACATTGTCCATTGACTTTTTGGAAATGTGTGACACTTATGGAACTATTTTTGGATTCAAGGACAGAGGTACACCCATATGTTTGTTAAGGAACGAACCATATGCCATGGAATACTGCAGAAATGAGAATAATCCATCACAATCCAATCTTGGAGTTGTTTAAAAAAGCAAATCAATTTCGAATGATTCATTTACTCTTATTACGTATGTAGGTATCGTAGTAAATTCAATGAAAATTTCTTGCCAAAGCGCTATAATTTACTAACATAGGCTTCGGCTTCGCAGTCTGATTAGAGGTTTCGGTGTACAGAGCGTTCTTTCGACCTAAAAATAGAAGAAAACGTTGGTATCAGGGAGTTTACCATAAATCAGTTGAAACTATAGATATCATCACTGTTCAGTATTCTTCAACGATTGCTAGAAAGTGGGCCAACATGCCGCAACTTCAACAATCACACCAAACAGTCACACATTCCGAACACATCGGTTTTTTTACGACTACATGTGGATCTTCCGAATGGCAAGTTGGGTTGTTTATGTAACCGCTTTATCTGTTGGGATTCCCGAGCTTAGGCGCAGACTTCCTACAACAGATGCTATATTCTGCGTTAAGCGCACAGAACGAGTACGTGAATATGTTTTGTTATCAATCAGCAATCAACCAGTCGTATGAACAAACTTGCGTATAAGAGATGCAATTGGTGCATTACTTCGACCGAAATCTATTTTCGAAATTCGTACTGTTTTGCAATCGATCCATTTCGTAACGCGAAGGTAAAATACAAAGTTTCTGTCAATTTTTTTCAGGGCCATGTATAGTATTTCAGCTAAAATTGTAATTGCGAGCTAGGACTCCAAGTTGGATGAAGAAACAGCGACAGGACTCCTCATATAGAGTTGCCTGCATCGAGCCTTTTTATTTGCTGATACTTTTTCAGGGATACATTGACATACTCGCAATCCAAGTCTGAAACGGGCATCAGTACTAGGTATCAAGGTCTTTGAAGTAGATATGGAAGCGAAATCGCGATAGTGCCAGCGCTCACAATCTTGACACTGATGTAACCAGTTTTTATTGTCCCACGGCATTTAGCCCTACTCGTCGATAGTGTACAAAATATATACGATCACATGTATTGTTATGGATCAGTCGGAAACCTTTGGAAAAATGACATCGACGACGACTCATTCTATTCGATATATACAAACAATTTCCAGCACTCAATTGTTGATGTCTTACCAGACCACGTAAAGTACTTGTGGGGACTGCTTCAAAACAAATCCAAAAAATGAGATAGAACTGATCGCTACACATGTATACTACGGTGAATTACACCTAGAAAACATGAAGCGGTTATTTGGATACGGGTTCGTCGTTAGAAACAAACTATAGCAGGGCCTTGAAGCATGATGTTAAGATCGCAATAAGCTATATTAACGCACACAACAGGGAAACGAGGATCTTTGTCTACATAGTCCTAAAAGAGCATAAGAAGTGCTTAAAGATGCCTTTGTACCAAAATCTGCCCAGAGTTGTAAGCCGTCCAAAAGAACATCATCTGAACATCGCATTTAAGATCTTTTATGCCGTACTATGCAATGGCTTGAAACCTTTTGTCAATCAAGGTTGCTTACAGATCTAGATATCCCACCATCGACTGGTCTATAAATAGATTTACATCAAAGAGTTAGACTTCATTGGCTTAGATTTCTGAGGCCTGCTGAACAGATGGACAGAAAAGCTCCAAAATCCCACCTTAGGTTAACAATCCAAGTGGAGAGAGACTTTCACAAATTTGATGTGCAAAGAAGTTGGCAAACATCATGGCTAGTGGTAGAGGCAGTTTTCCTAAAGCCAATATTTATTCAGAGGTCTGAGGCCGCCTGAGTAAGCAAATAAGTAAATAAGTTAATTTTAGGAATATTGTTAAGAAGAACCTTTTTTTTAAAGGCCTTTATAGACTTGCACAAACAGTTGCCCACGTATACACGGACTTAATAATTTTCTGACCGAAGTAAGAAGAGGTCGAGAGTCGATAGCATTGTAGCAGTGATTAATTGCCGCCTTGCGAAGATAATTTTATTTACGAAAAACGCCAAAGCAATTAAATCCATTAGTTTAGATGAAATTTAGGACAATTTGACAGAGTTAGATGGAGCTGAAACCCTGTGCGGGAACTGAACTGCTAGGCACTGAGATGCTATTAAGGTCTCATACTGCACACAAGGACTGATGGGAATTAAGCAAAGATAGTTCTGGCTGGCTGTAGATGCATAACCACGCGACGTCCTGTGATCTTTATTTTTTTTAGTAAATGTGATATTTATTTAGCCAAATTGATCAGTGGATGACCAATTCAAATAATGTATTCAGTACCTATCTACTGTTTATTTCGAAACATTGTCAGGTGCTAATAGAGACGCGAACCGCTAACTTTTGAATGTCAAACATTGTTTGTGGATATCACTTATGCTCAAATAATAGAAAATCAAGTTGAACAGATTTAACGTCAAGAAGTTGCAATAAAAGGAAAGTCAAAATCCCTGGAAATGAGGCATTTCCTAACCTCTAAGCAACTCAAATGCCTCAAGTAATAGATGTTGTGATGTGTTGACTTTACTACCAACACATCACCAGAGCCCCCGCAACTGAAGGCCAGACCATGAATCGTTTGTTCCCTAAAAGCCTCGGTTGAATGAAAAGTCGAGTAGAGCGAAGATTGTACAGGTTGTACAAGGACAACAAAATCTGCCATAGCTGCTACAGAACTTATAACGCAGAAAAGAAGATGGGGTATCAAAAGGAACGACCACAAGAAGCGACCGATGATAAGGTGTTTGAACAAAACATTGACTTGTATCTAAGGAAGAAGATGACGAATTTGCAGTAGAAACACAAGCAGCGCTCATGGAAAATCCACTTCTGTAGATTGTGCAACGGCGACAATGGCAAAATTACAAAATTCCTAAAATGCATACACCAGCGCATTTCATTTTAACCCCAATGTTAGCAGTCTAATCCATAAGAAAAGAGGCCTCTCAAACGGAGCGGCGTCAACTACTAAAATATTATTACAGTATCGCTAATACTACTAATCAAAAAGTTCCCGGAATTTATTCAAAAAATTTAAACTACAAGTTTCTTCATCTCAATCTATATTGTCCCCTTCAAAGTAATACCCATGGACTGCAACACACTTATGCCAGCGCTTGATCCAATCCTCGAAACATTTTTTATATTCAGTTTTCGGCATGTCCATCAGTGCTTCCTGCGATTTTTCCATTACTTCCTCTCGGCTGCTGAAACGCGTTCCCCGTAGTGATTTTTTAACTCGATTGAACAGAAAAAAGTCACAGGGAGTCAAATCAGAAGATGATTCGGTGGCCGTTGGATGGTATTTGTTGCATTTTTCGTCAAACAATTACGAATGATGATGGCACTGTGCGACGGTGCGTTATCATGGTGCAAAATCCACGAGTTTTCTGCCCACAATTCTAGTCTCTCAAGTCCTCAAGTCCTCCGCTATGTCTTTGATGGTTAATTTGCGGTCAATGTCAATGGTTTGCCAATGGTCATCATCTTCGATTGACTCACAACAACTTTTGAATCGCTCGTGCCACTGGTAAGCGACCGTTTTCTTTAGAGAATCGTTGTCGAAACGCTTTTCCAACATTTCCAACGTTCGCGCACCATTAAATCCGTTTTTTACGCAAATAACTTGTATTGTTGTTGTAAAATGTTGTAAATTGTAAAAAATACTCTTGGCTACGTAAATTTTACAAATGTCAAGCTATGACGCTAAGATTTAGAGGGAATATCAACAACTGATGTACGAACTTAACAAAAAATCAGAACTCAAATCGGAACAATGGGAGCGCCACGGAAATGGAGCATAGGCTTTATATTCATAAGCAGAGTAGGCTGTGATTGGTTTGGATTTGCCGCCTTGTATTTCCACTGCATAAAGACAGACGGTCAATAGAGTCTCTGAATTCAACCCAAAGAGACTAAACAGAAGGTCGAGCTTACTTAAGGGTTATTCAATTGAAAGGAACTTTTGAGAGTACCTACCTTGTGGACATTTGCGATGTCTGGAAGTTGGTAGGCTAGGGTTTGTAGCGATAGTGTGGATCGAGTTCCCTGGATAGGTTTCTACAAAACCGGACAAAAGACCATAAAGAGCAGACCATGCATTTGACTCTTCTAATGGCGCATAAAGCATGCCAATTGAATGAAACGAAGTTGATGGGAATCTGCAGATTGAGTCTATTAACACAAGTTGTCCAGTTGCAGACATTTTCCTTCCTGAGGCCGGAATACCTCAAAACTAATTTAGTATGCGACATTTATTCTGTTTCCACTAATGGAACATCACCTCAAAATTTCTACATCTGTAGGTATATCACTGCACAATTCAAACAACTTCGAAAAAGAGTTGTATCCTTTCGACTTCCTCGAAAACACCTATTTTTCCTTTCAAAATCAATTTTTCATCCTCGATTTGCTTGCAACTTACTTTATTTACTTTGTTTTATTATTAACTCTTCCAAACAACATGTATTGCACTTAAAAAGTTTCTTCCCTCTTCCAAGAAAACAGCATCTGCGGATGGGGAAAGGGGAGATAAAAAAGAAATTATTTCTTCAGCCCACATGTTCTCAATCCATGACAGTACACAGTACACACCCTTGCCTTGGTGTATCCTTTCGAAGAACCGTCACATTCTAACCCACATTCTTTCAGATCGTTTCTCTTCAATTACACGCAGCATCAAAACGAGTGTTTTACTTCCCATTACAACTAAAATCCAAATAAATATTGAGTAAATAGAAAAACAAAAGGATATCCCAAATAAAAATAGAAACAAGTGAAACGTAGGAGGACGACGTCAGTCGTAGTGGTCTAATGTGCTTTAATATTCCATCGAGTGGAAAAAAAATGTTTTCTATCATTTCACTGATGTTGGTGGTCAACCCTTTTTCATGCTCTAACTCACTCCGACAATGTTCGATTGTCCTTCCTTTAGCACATCCATTTTAGTAAATATTAATCACTCTAACTCACACCCCACCATCAGGAAGCACAACTATACGAGGAGTCGTACCCGGACATGTCCATGTCGATGTCCAGTTTGAAAGTGTTATTATATTGCTCTCAGGATGCATACACACACCATCATCATCATTGTCATTTCCATTTTCATTTTCATTTCCATTTCCATAAGAGACCAAGACCCAAGTAAACTCCCTCAACTCATAATCCTTCAAGGATTAGACTTGGAAATGGCCACCACCAAGTCGGTAGGATGCCATCAGTGGATACTAACTTTCCTTCAACATCTGGTAAAACAACAAAACAAAAAGTTAAAGTAAAATAAGTTTTCTCCCTCGTGTCGTGGTGGATTTCCAGCATCCTTGCATAGTGCAAGGACTATTGGTTGCACCATTTGTCCACCTCCACACAGCCGGCTAGGGATATCTTCCCAAGGAATCCGTATCCACCGTCCACCATCATCCTTTTGTGTGTATGAAAATTTATGCAACAACAACAAAAATTGAAATATAAATCATATTCCACAGGGTGGCAAGGTTGCCTCTATCATATACATACGAATACGTTCCACAAAAGTTAAGAAAAACTTCAATTTAAGCCACACCCACCCTAAGTGTCAGATACTTTTCCCCTTTTTTCCACCAACACATTGAGAACTCAACCATTGTGGATTGTAAATAGAACAGAATGTCAAAACTCCGTTATTATCATATCAACATTCACCATGTGTGGAACGTATTCATATGAACACCATGGGTATAACCATTGCATTCGACTGACTACACATACACTCGTCTAAGTTCGTTCGTGGATTACGTTACGTTTCTCTTCTTTCTTTTTTTTTGGGAAAAAGGACCAACTAAAAGGGAATAGATTTTCCTTCATTTTCATTACATTTCCCCGATACATTGTTACTTGTACGCACACACAACTACAGATGAAGTAGGTACCATTGATCCGATCCGTTTACCTTATTTTTGCACACAAAAAAGAAACAAGGTGTCCTGCAGGAATTTCGAAATTTCTTTTTTTAGTTTCCAATGAAACACGAACGCGTTTAGATCGACATTGTTGAAGAGACAAATATCCCCCAAAAATAAGAAGAGAAAAACACATAAAACGAAATAGAAACCAATTCCACTAGGATACAAAAGTGCGTATTCTATGGGCAGGAGGATATTTCCAACAAATAATAACATAACTACCTAAACAGTGTGCTTAATGTTTATAAGGGAAAGGATTCACAATTTGAAAAAGTGACATTGTTTTAGTGCAATTTAGTGGAAAACCAAACAAAGTGAGATACCTATAAGTAAAAAAAAAGTCAACCAGAAAAGAACGATAAAAACAATAAAAATGGTGATGTCTGAAATACGATGGAACAATAGTCCTGAGGATAATAATAATTCATTGAAGCGTGATTTATTGAAGACACCGACGTCAGGACATCATTTGCAAAATCGATGTATGTACTTCTATTTAGTAATTTATATAAATTTTTTTCCTGTTGTTGTTGTTTCCTTTTGCATTTTTTTTTTTTTGTGTTTCGATGTCCTTGTGAGGACGTGGGTGTTTGATGTGAAATGTAGAAAATTTGCAACATTTTTGCACACCTACTGGTTGGTTGAAAAGAAGGCAAAAATAAACAAATTTTGTGATTCGTTTCGCAATTAAATAGGGATTACACCTTTGTAAGGATAATGCATTCCCTGTGGTGAATTTTGTTTTTGTTGCTGAGAATAAAAGGAAAATGGTCCCAAGTGCCTTGAAGGCGGGTTAAATTGTGCAATCCTATTTGCAGGTACCTACCTAAATACCCGAAATGAGGTGTCTTAAGAAGTATAAATCCTTATAGGATAGACAAGTATTTTTTTTTTTTTTTTGGCAACCTAAAGTCAACTTAAATATCTCATCAGCCCTTTGTTTAAATGTAGCTCTTATGAAGCTGGAATTCAGTCTATTTATCATAGTTGCTTTGGCAATGCTTCTTAATTATTTATATAGCAAATAGAGACTAGTAAATATAAAATAAATAAATAGAAAATGTAAGCAAAATTGGCCTTAGGCTCGGCAAGTGTATATTGCGAATCTAAGTTTTCGATTTCTATCCCGGTGAATGCAATTCATAGTTTGGATTTGTATTTTCCTTATAAGCCCTTCATATTTAATTTAAATATTTTTTATTAAAATTAATGTATCTTATCTATTGAACACGGTTGAAAATATTTTCATAAAAGAGCTGTTGCTATTTTTTTGGGGACTGTATTTTGAAGCATTGATATTTATTTGTGGTAAATGCTATGTAGATAGATCGGACCTGGATGTAGAAAGTTAACATTGGTCCATTAGAATAGAGATAGAGGCGTAAATTTTCTGTTTTGAATGATACGTGTATCTTTTTGTGTCAAGGTTCTTTGATCACAGTTTTTCCCCCTAAATTATTCGAAGCCGAACACTTGACTGTACAAAAATTTCGAGGGGCCTGTCTAAAAACCAATTATAGAGCAAGAAAGGGCTGTAGAAAGAAGAACACTTTATTGTTTTGTTTTTTATTTATTTAAAATGATATTTCAAGATCTGAAACTTATCGTCTTTTGCGGCGACTTGACCTTTGGTTTTTGGGGTAATTTTAAAGAAGCGGTTTTATTTGAAAGCAAAGGAATGCTATAGAATCTACTTTAAGTAGATAGTTTTCGAGTCTACATTTAAGAAAAGTCCTCGTACTTAATTCGTGCGGTTTTCAAGATTTGAACGTTTATTTAAGAAAAACATGTACAATAGTATTATTCACAGTATTGCCCATCTGAAGCTATGACTTTTTCCCATCTTTCTGGCAGTTTGTGGATCCCATCTCAGCTAGCACATGTTCACCATAAACTTCCACGAAAATACGATGACTTTCGGCAGCAGTTTTCTTCATATTAAAGTAATGATGAAGAACTCCCCAAACAAAAACACTTTTTCAGGCACAAAGTTCGACATATTTGAGTGAAAAAAAATTATTGTTGTTTATGCTTCAAATGAATGACATATACTGAAATGACATACAATGACAGTAGCTTTCCAACGCATGTTCCAATGGAATAATACAAGTTACGCCATCTCTTAGCAAACCGCACGAATTAAGTTATAAGGCCAATACAAAAAGACAATCAGAAGACAGGACTGTTGTTGGCAGTAGGGCGAATCCCCCTCAGATATACAGGTACATTTTTTTCCATCGGTTTTATAGTCTCAATTACAAACAAGCATGGTGCTACAGGACGAAGTGGACCTGTTCTTCAATCAACAAATCTCGACCGTCATTATGACCAGTCGATATCGGCTTTAGATTTAGGTTGAATAACCTTTGCAACTTAAGCGAAGATTTCTCTCCCGGACAAGAACAAGATCCATTTTCCAGTTTTCTATGTTGAATATAATAATTTTTTGGCCCGGTCGATGTCGTTCTACATGTCAGATAGACACAGCGGAATTTATACATTTTTGAGGAGGTCGACGTCACTTTCCAAAATAGTTTTATCTTGATCCTGCTTAGACTCACTCTTGACAAACGGCTATATCAGAAGTTTCACACGTTTCGATTGTTGATAGAGCCGATGCTTTTACAACAGAGAGGTCTGAGTTAGACGGGAAGATGTCAGTTTTGGGTGTCTTTTCTTCACTTCAGTTTTCTAAATTTGTATTTCACCGACCTTAAGCCCATATTTCCATATTTGTTTTACACAAGTAGGGATTGTTACAAATGTAAGATGCATTTCTGTTATCGAACTATGTATGCATCTACTCTGTTTCGTGTATTGTTGTTGCACAGTCTTTTCCTTTGCCTCCTCATGTTACCTTGTCGAACTCTGTGAACAAACATTATTGTTGGCCTGAACTGTTATCATCCGAAGCTTGGTTTAGCTGAAATGTAGACATAACTTAATCTTTCTCTTCAAAATTGCGTTCCGTTTTACTTCACAAATCAATTCGATCGCTGCAAAGATATTTCACATACTCTAAACGTTTACTGTGGAATTTATTCCCTAATTTCTACGTGGAACATCCTTGTTGACATCTACCAAAGTTGTTTTTTCGTTTTCACAACTCACAGTTTGAAAGTGATGATCGTGTCAAGCATGATCAAAAGATCAGAGACGATTCTTCTGATGACTTACTGACGGTAATATCCATGCTTAGGTTGACGCACTTCTATTTACAATGCGATCATATCTATCGTCCTGCGTAGCAAATATCAACACTTTTTATAAAGATTTTCTATCAGTTATAGCTGATCTTGCTTATCGAAAACCATATCTGTAACTGACGGAACCGTGCAACACTTGTATACGTAATACTGCCTCAATCGGTGCAGATTTTTCAACTAACTGAATTTGTTTCAATTTTCATGCTGAATTGTAAAGGCCTTATGGGGATAATGTTGTTCCTTGGTTACGGAGCTTACCAACTTTTCTATATCATCACAGATACAAGACTATACCGCGGAAAATGACTGTTTGTAAGGCAGAAACTTTGACTATCTTTTACACCATTGGGACTTTCACTTTTCAATAGTATTGCATGTGCCTCTTTAAGTCCATTCCAATGATGCATTCATCACATTTGCGTTCGGTGACAGTGGCATTTAAACTGCTAAGCGGGCTTTTGCCCTATATACTTGACAGAAAGCTTCTATTCTTAAATCTTAGCTGTTTTTATGCCATTATTGATGGTAAAATTGAGTGTTATGACTTGTAGATCCACATAGTGTATGATAACTTTTGCATCTTTTGTGTCATAAGTATTTCAAAATTTAATTAAATAGCACCTAACCAAGTATTGAAACTTAATGGGAAGTAACCTTCATTATGACTTGAACCCTTATCCTTGTATCTTTCGAATTTCCATTGCCAAAGATGTACGGGTACATTCCTGGAATACTAAAGCTGGCGATGACTATTTTGAAAAAAGAAACGGAAACCTGATACTAAGTCCTTGGAGTCAAAAACCAAGTTAGACCTTGGAAGGATTTATCCGAATATCAGAGAAAAAATTCAAAGTGCAAGTGGCTTAAATCTTAGATACAAATTCCGCTCAATTCTTTACTTTCCACTCGTTGTTGTAGGTACATATGTACATGTAAACTTCGCCCATCAATTCGCCCCTAATAAAAATAAGTCAACACATCCCTTTCTCTTCCTTTCCGACAATTACGTTCAATTTTACAATTTTCGAATAAAAACTCTCGGTTTTCAACAAAACGAAATGAACCGAGTAGCATTTGAGTAGTACTATATGTCTCCCTCTCAGGATAACAAGCAATAAACAAATTTGACCTTCTGCCCTGCACCCTCAACACTATACATCACATCACGCACACAGCCAGACGAATGCATTATACTCGTATTTATCCAATTCAATTGGAATGCATAATTTATGTTAAAAATCTCATTTTACAAAAACCGACAAAAATCCCATTCTTACATCTGTCACCCTTCACAATCGTGTGCCTGGCACGAGCCAAAGCCGTCCCTGAGTATTAGTTATGTGTGGTATGATGTGAGAATACAGACCACAGACAGACCCTACCAGATAACCGAAATAAAATGAATTAAAATTTTAAATAGATGCATCAGGGTCAAATAGCACCTACACAGATACACTAATACAATCAAGCAGATACTCGTATATTATTGACAATTTTATGTGTCGAATTTGAAGCTTGTTTTGCATTTTAACAAGGGCGCATATCTAATTACCCTCTGACCCCTCTTTAAACATAAACACAGTAAAAGGTCCTTTGAACCAAAAAAAAAAAAAAAATAAAATAAATCTCTCTGTGTTTGTGGGGGATATACGAGTTTATACACATGAAAACAAGAACACAAATAAAAACCCATGTGTTCATGTGTGTATCCCAGAATCCTTTGGATGCAGTTTAATGATTCTTCATGCTATTAATGTTGCCGCGTGGCCAACTGAAACTAAAAGAAAGGGTCATTCCTTCATTCACATATCGTTGACCAGGACCACAGTTTTCATAGCATTATACTCGTACATAGCACACACAGCAGCATCAAGGATATCGATTTTTATGTCTGGTATCGATTTGTGATTCTGATTCTCAATCTGATTCGAATTCAGAATTCAGCTGTAGTGGAGGGGTTTCTCGGTTGTTTTTGGTTACTTTTATGGCGAAATTAGTTCCATTAATAGATTCTCACACACATGTGTGTATGCTACATCCATACAGACGACCGACGACGTAAGAATTGAGCTGGAGATGATAGAGAAATTCCTATTTTTGGATTGTAATTCTCCCCAAAAATAGGATCCACTATAAGGAGCATAGAGAAAGAGCGCAAAAACAAACACAGACAGCAGTAGAAGGGGCAAAGCGCCCCTTTTGTATGTCCCATTCTTAGTAATTATGGCGGCAGAGTTTTACTTTAATGTTCTGCCAGAAACCATTCAATGCGCATTATCCTTACGTGTTATTAGCCACCGGATAATGATACTCAACAAAATGAGACAATGAAAGGATTTTTTTCACTGACTTTGGCGTTATCATTTCATATCAGCGCGATTGCGGTTACAGTTGATGGGGTGGGTCAGTCAGATACCTTAAATAAGCTGCCCTGATTCATGTCAAAATAAAGAGTAATGGACCCAGACAACTACCCTGTGGTACAACAAGTAACACATTGGACGAGTTGAGATTAGGTGATAGTTAAACTGATTATCGACTTAATCGATGATAATCCTTTATCCTCCAACATACTCGTATGCTACATGCATGGCTTTCTTGACAATTTAAAACTCTGTGAGTAGGTACTCGTATCTTTTGCATTGATTTTAACTGCACCCATACTATTGTAGTATGCCGTGTTGCAGTAATTTATCATCGAATTCTTTCGACGAGTCTGAAAAAAAGTACAAAAATATCCTTTTCCTGAACGAAGGTAATAAAACTGATACAAAGTTGAAAGTTAAAACTCTTCATCGTCGCTTATCGTTCGAATTTTAGGAAGGACTGTCGGCTGTTACGAAAAATGACTCCGAAACCAGGTGGTGTCTGTAAAATAGTGTCGGTCAGCTGGATATTCCAAAGCTGGATGACACAAAGTCGACGGCATTTGATATTGATTTTCCTTGAGGCACATGCTACTCATAAAATTGGAATTTTACGATTGCACTACGAGTGCATTGGTGTATCAGTTTAAGGATAATAGGTGTCGTAAAGAAGAACACCAGCCGTTGCACGTAGTGGAATCTGAATTAAATTATTTTTTTTTGTAAAATTGTGTTCAGTTTTTGATGGAAATTTAAAGATATTTTTCTTTGTCATTTCAGATATCAGTCGATTGTCAAGATCGCCATCGCCACTGCAGTCTAATGGTAAGTTTTGATTTTATTTTTATTTTTCATGGATTTATATTTAAATGACATGAACCTATTTAAAGAGCACTCGAAATAGGTGTTAGTTTTAATGTATCCACTTGCCCCTAAGGTCGCGATTATAGAAATTTATTCACACGTTGGCAACTCCTAAAAACTCAAATTTTCCAGAGACCAAAACTACTAAATTGATTATTTAGGCTCCAGGCATTCTGAGGCGTTCTGTCTTCAGTTATGTTCAGAGATACGAATGTCTCCATATCTGCTAAGCTTCCAGTATTCATAGATGTGTCTAAGGTGACCAATTTGCATTCAAAGCATGATATTTGCACGTCGGTCATATGTCGCTAGCGATCCACTGAAAAATTTGGATCGGAGAAGAGACTGGCTAATGACGTACGGGATCCCATGTTTAACCCTCCGACCTACAATTGTCTTGTTTACCTTAACGTTACCATTCCATAAAGCGTACACCAGTCTAGAATTTACCAGGTATCTTTGGTTGTATGCAGGTGATGCATATTGCAGTTTCCTACAAAAAAAAAAAACAAAATCAAGCCTTTGACACCTTACTGGATGTTGCGTTGCGTACTCTTATTTTTCGCTTTGTTACACATAATTTGAAGATTCCTTGTAAGGCTACTCACTGTCAAGAGAACTTCGGCTTTTGGCCGTATCAGTCTGCTAGAGAAGAGGATACCTCCGAAACAATAAAAACAAATTTTAATAATTGATCGCTAAACAATCTGTGTCTACTGTTTGGCTCAACAGCTTGATGGTTCAAAGCAAATCGGGTGGGTTTAGTTGAGTTGAGAAGCAAAGCAAAGTGGTCCAAAAACATTTATTTGGTAATTTTGCTAATAAGACGCGTCCACATCCGAGACCACTGTCGAATTTTCTCACAAAATGTGGCTTCGACGTTTGCAAACTGTCCTTTTGCTAGATCGGTTGCTTTATTTGCAACCTCATAGCTCGAGGATTTTCGCAATTACACTTATAAAGTCTGTCTACTGGCAATATCGAAGCATTATAAGACTTTCCTGCTACGATTAATCGATATATGTAGCCACAAACTGAAGCCCTATTTCACATTTATACAGTGATCGCCTAGATTCAGCCCATAAGAGCTAACCTAGGGTCATTCGAATGCGAGTGCAGTTTCAAATTCGCTGGGATATTCTATTATTTTCGTGATCAAGATAGATGCTCCAACTCATCCATGACTATTCCATTCCTTCTAAGCTGTTCTGTGCTACGTTTGTATGTAGAAGGACAAACTGCTTAGCTTACTTCGTGATAGAGCAGTCTTTGTGCCTTAAGATGTCATTGAAGAACTTTCGCTTTCTTCCTCATATTGGGTTTTGTATCATATCTTGGTTTGATCCTATGTGGTTGGGATTCATTTGAGATACGATACTGGACACACATAAATTATTGTAGCTTGGCCTTAGTGCTTAAAGCAATGCTTTCCTGCTGATCTTGATTTCTCAGTTCTTCTTCTCATACCGAGTTCCCTACCGTCGTCAGCCTAGATTGTGTATCATAGACAGAACAAAGTTGTCAGGATTCTCAACAAATAGCTCGCCATTGCCAATTTAAACGAAAGACACTCTTTTGACCTTCAGTTTGGACACTTTTACTCTTTTCTGTAGCCCTTTTCCATTTGTTTCAACTTTGAAGTTTTGCTTCAGATAATGAAAAATGTTTTCCTTTGAAAGTATATGTTAAATAATATCTTAAATTTTCCAGATAAAGGAAGAGTGATGAAATGCAGATATGACTGTCTTGACCATTGATTAGAAAACAGCTTTTTTTACTGCACTTGCAGTCTTAATAACAGCGAGGATCACGTCAAGATCTTCTTGCCGCTACCATAGACAGCTGCCTTTAAGAACTTATGATGAAAGACTCCGGTGGCTGCAAGAAAGCAGTTATAGTTGTGAGGTACCCGGGGCATTATTTTGTATTTTGTTTTAAGCCTTGAGGTATTTTTGTGGTCATTGCTGGAACATTAAGATACATATTTTCGTATTTGAATAAAGTATTCCTTGGCATGAAGTAAGCACCACTTCATTATTTTCAAAGCGGGGAATCCTAAATGTTGCTTCGTGGCCAGTCCGTCACGTAGCTGTCCCAATAGATATTGTTAAACCATTAATTCGTGAGGTAACACCCTCGCTCAATATCGGCAAGAAACCATTTAGACTCTCTACTCTATCATGGGTTTGTTGCAATTTTGGAAGGCTCTCAGAAAGTGTTCATTTACTTATGATTATCGTGATATACTATGTGGGGTGAAAAGTAACCTCCTTTTTTCGCTTCATGTGAGGCCGTTTTGCAGTGATTTAGACCTTCAACCGCTCCAATAATGCACAGTAATACTCGCTGTTGATGGTTTTTCCTTTTTCGAGGTAGTCCACGAAGAGTATGCCATTAAAATCCCAGAAAACCGACGCCATAACCTTTCCGACTCATTGAGCCTCCTTCGGCCGCTTCGGAGCACTCGTGGCGGCTTCAGTCCATCGCCGGGCACACATTCTGTTCTCTGGTGTATAAAAGTGGATCCAGGTTTCATCAACAGTTACCAATCGACGCCAAAAGTCCGCCCGATTCCGCATCAGCAAGTCCAAACACTCTTTCGAAGTGCTCTCGTGTTCGTGTTTTTGGTCAGGAGTGATCATGCGCGGCACCCAATGGCAGGATCACTTTTTCATAAGCATAATATTGCACAAAATATGGCTTGTGCGCTCAGTACTAATCTTTGTGGTATCTGCTAGCTCGCGCCCCTTAAATTTCCGGTCAGCCAACACCATTTCATGTATTTTTTTGACATTGTCCTCTTTAACCGCATCGGAGGGCCTGCCGCTGCGGACTTGATCGGTAGTGGAATTGCGGCCACCATGAAACTCTCGAAAATAATATTTGACGATGTAATCTGACGGAGCATTAGCCCCATAATATTTATCCAACTTTTCTTTTGTTTCCTTCGCCGTTTTGCCCCTCAAAAAATAATGTTTTATGAGAGAACGAAAATCGTTTTTGTCCATACTCAACATGATGTCAAACACGTCAACGACAATCAGCTGTCAAAACAAAACTAAATACAGTATCGCACTGAAATTTGGCATGTCTGCCTAAATATGAACGGACTTCAAGGCACTATAACCTTTTTTGCCGTAGCAGCGCATTCTGGCGATCAAGGAGGTTACTTTTCACCCCACCTAGTACACTGCGTAAGGATTCCTTTCTTTCTCTTACATGAAATTGGGTTTGGCCCTCGGTACATCTTCCGGTGATTTCTGACATTACCAGCTTAGCCTTTCGGTTATTAAAACATTTCCACGAATTTTTGATGACTATCCGCAGTATGAAGACGCACTTCAGCGCCAGAAAACCGTAAGATGAGTTTCTCTTTACATTTGAATAGAAATATCGCCCTGCCCATCCTAGTCGCCGGAAATGAACTCCTAAAGTGACGGCTAATCGGAAAGTGGTCTCTCTGGTTGGATGTCTATCAGATGTAATTTTGTTGATCTTGTGGCAAATCTGGAGTTCAACCAGTGTGCTTACTATTACTAGAAGCTTGGCATAACAGTAATAGGCAATAGTTATTGTCTTTTCGCACTTTTTCTTTGAAACATTCCCTCAAATTAAAAATGGCACTTTAAGGCATTAAATATTAATTGGGATATGTATATAAGAGTTGGCCTTGGCACTTCATGTTTCATTTGGTACTTGACGCTATGATTTTTCCAGGATTTGAAGCTATAGCCCAACGTCCAACGTAGTGATCTCAGAAGTAAATCCCTGAGCAATAGTCAACCTAAGCTTAGCATACACTTAACAAACTCTGTTTAGTGGAGCTGGATCACATGTTCGTACAAATCTATTCTTTTTGCAGGTAGTAACAGAGTACAGATACTCGTAAATTCTTAAGAATGCAAAAATTCGTGGAACAGAGATTCCTTTTCGATTAACAAGCTGCTGTAGAGATTTTTATCTCCTTAACGGCATTTTCGAATCCAATCTTTACTGTCGTTTCTTGTTGGGATATGGACAGATTGTAAGTTACAGTTCTCTTGTAGATGACGCCTTCAAGTTGCGCAAAGGAGCTGGCATCTATATTTACATTGTACGAAGTGCAAAATTACTGAATTCTACACTTCTTCCTGGTTTCGAGATGGAACTTTGTTGAACAGTGTACGAAAGCTCAGTGAGTATTCCAGAAAACCGTGATGAATCGTCTGTAATTTTCTATTTTTATTTGATGTCATCTTAATGACTCTAAAACGATCGAACTGGTCTCATGCCAAGATCTCTAACTTGTTTATCCTTTTAAGCCACTCTCAGAAAGGGAAACCCAAATTGACACATCATTTAAAAAACATTCTTCCTGTCTATTGGCCGGGATTCTTCAAGATTACCTACTTTCACCTTCTTTATATTGAGTAATCGCCCTCCATACGACAATCTCTGTATAATTGTATTTTCGCATCCATTCCTTGCACCCATTCGTTCTGGTCCTGAGATGAAGACGTAAAAAGAATAAAACCCTTTCACCACCAAAATAGGGATGAATTCACTCTCAAACATTCCAAAAATAGTCGTCCTCTATGAAATACTTTCAATACATCTGCTCCCAGCTGTAAGCTAAATCACTGTCATAGCACCCTACCAAACAGTGGACTCATGTTTACAAAAGGATTTAAATTTCAGATCCCTATTCCTCCCTTTTAAGTGTGTTGAGCGTTAAGCCTCTTCACTGTCGAAGTAAGTCACCACCAAACACGAGTAGTTCACACTTTCTTGGCAAAGTATAGTAGATCTTAAGAGGATTTTTGAAAGAAGGGGGACTCCTTAAAATTGTCAATTTTGTCCTTTCATTCTGTTGACAAAATATTTACAACCTCATTAAAGAGTTGTTTTCAGAGGTATTCAGAGACGATGAATAGATAGAGTGTGCCAATCGAAATCGGGACACCGTAAATATAGCCGTATAACCCTCAAATTAGGTAATAAAAAGCGAAGGCACACACAAATGAAGTCATATCCGATGGAAGTATATGCAGAAAGGATAATAACATCTGAATTTGAAATGAAAAAAAAAAGAGGAATCCTCAAAACCGAAACGAATCGAATTTCTTTGAATAAGAAATCACTTGGAGCTGTTCAATTTGCATGGGGGTTATACCCAACCATTTGGTCAAGTCAAATTTTAGTCCTCCCATCCAGAGAAAAGAAAAAAAGGATTCACCACACAAAAATTTGAATTCTCGGACATTCATACAGTGATTTCCTCTTGAAGGGACCTTTTCTCTAGTTGTCTGTGTCTCGTTTGAATATAAACTCGCAACATCTGCTTTCTTCGATTTTGAAAGGGAAAAAGGACACGATTTCGTGTTTCGTTCTCTGCAGTACGTGATTTGGACAGGACCATATGCAGAATAACTGTAATATGATGTTCCAGCAGAATGACCATTTGAATATTCGATGAACGTGTATTTTTGAATTTCAAGGATTTTTCGATTTTTTTTTTTTATTTTACTTTTCTGTGGGTCCTTTTATGATTATTATTCATGTCGGTAGTTAAAGGGTATAGACTGTATGCGAAAGGGTGCAAGCAGGGTTGCCGTTTCAAAATTATGCATAAATAGTTGGAAAAATGAACCATGAGGCGACTGACAGCGACTGAGATACGAGTATCTACATGTCGGTGGCTGTGTCTCATTTCTATTTCCCACACTCCGAGACTGCAATCTGCCTGACAAAGATATAGAAAACAAGCCCAACCATTCAATCGTAGAAAGCATTCCGAGCTCCTGCTGCTGGAAGGAAAAGTTTTGACAACTTTATGTCTGGTAACACACCAGCAACTACCTCATTTGCGACTTAAGTGTCTCGGGGTATTTCGGCTGGCTAATAAAGGATTGTCATCTCCATATCCAGGCTGTTGAGAGGGCGTATTCATATCCTCCAGTTTAGACCTCATAGGACCTAGGCAGTTTGTCTTAACACACAGTGTACCTTTACAATCTTGAAAATTCGAATATTAAGACAATTTGCTGCTCTAAACCTCCTTTTCTCTTCGATGGAAGTTGTCTACTATGTGGTCTAGGAGGACTTTTTACCCATGGCACTTGACGTAATGAACCTTCATCTTGCTTAGCCCTTCATTATTGCTCACAAAATTTCTCAAATCACTATCCACTACAAGACTACGCAAAAAGCTCTTTATTCAGGAATTTGATTTAGAAACGACGGGTGACTGGTACAAATCTCTGAATTTTCCAATTCATAAGATCCTAATGCAAGCCAATGGCAATACTTGCTGCAAGGATATAAATTTGCAAGCGTAGCGTCCCACCTTTTGAGCAAGAAGATATTTGAATGCCCAAGAACCGGCAGCAACGATGATGAATGAATCGAAGGGTGGAATACGAAATTTACTTTCACATGCGGGGGTGGCAGTGGTGGTTATTTTTCTTCCATTCACACCATCAAAACAGAACACTTGGCAAAAAATAACAAATAGAAGGACACATATCATTTTATTTTTATTTTTTTTCTTTTGACCGCCAACGGTGTACTCGTATTCGATGCGATTATTTATGCATACGTTTTGGTTTGGAATGTGAGTGTGTGTGTTTGATTCCATCAAAGGACTTCACTCATTCAAAGCCATCAACATGAAAACTCACTTTTGTTGAAGTGTTAGGAATAGGTAAACGGAAGCATATGCATATGAAAGTGGATACGTCATAGACCTTAGTACAGTAGAGTCCTTTTGAAGTGTGCAAAATGTTTTCTTTGAATTGCTATTCCTTTTCATCCTGAAATTTGACGGTGGAGGTGGTTTTTATTCGATTGTGGCAGCCAGTGGACTATGAAATTGACCAATTTCTATTGCAGTGCCTCCATATATTTATATGTATGTTATGTCCTCTTGGGTTACTGTTGGTATGAGTGTCCATTAGGGAAAAGAACATGAGACTTCGAGATCAAGGAGGTGAAGGTAATGCGTATCCTTTTTGACGTTTTGCATAAAATTTTCATTTTGAATGGGCCTACTCAAACGGGCATAAAATTCAATTCAATTGTGATCTGCATAGCAAGTAGGGTTGCACGTGTTCAACAGGGTGGGGGTTGAGTTCCTTGTATACGTCATTTAAGTTTTTTTTTTTTGTTATTTTCATTTCAGTTTCAGACGATGGGGATAGTGTTGGAAATAATAGTGAACGATGTCGATCACCGCTGAGTCCTCCTTTGCATCTAAAGGATGAGGATAATGCCGGAGCTTTGAATCTAACCAGTGACAATTCTCGACATAGTGCAACATCACCTCCAGCAATGATGATGATTTCACCATCAGCATCGCTTCAGGTACCGACTCCACCAACAGCACTTATTCCTAATGCCTTGGGGTCATTAATGATGCAGAATCCTCTTCTGCCTAATATTGGAATGAACACCATCTCTCCACAGGACTTTAGTGCCTTCCAGCAGGCATTGCAGGCACAGCAAGTTGCCCTTCAACAGCAGTTTCAGAATTACATCGAAATCATTCGTAGTGGGTCTGTGGGTATGGCAAAAGAAGATCCAGCCGTAGCGACTCAAATTGCCACAGCACAATTTTTGTTGCAGAGTCGAGTGCAAGCATTGACGCAAGCAGCTCAACAATTGCAGGCACTTCAAAAGCAACAACAACAGACTCAACATCAGCATGGAATTCAACAACAAATCCACCAACAAATCCCGCAGCTTCCCAGTTTACCAAGTCTCAAGTCCCACATGACATCGACATCGACGCCAACACATTGTAGTCCTTTGAATAGTCCAGCGAGTAGTCCGCTTCATCACAATACACAGATTATTGGAGGATACGGTGCTAGCAGTCAAGTAACACCGCCGAATAGTGCAAGTTTGAATGTTGCAGGTATCCTTACACCTAGCACCCCAAGCAGTGCACCTCAGACGCCGCAAATGCCAAAACATCTGACAGTTAGTCAGCAGAGATCTACTGGCGAACCATCACCCGAGGAAACCACTGATTTGGAAGAATTGGAGCAATTTGCCAAGACCTTCAAGCAGAGGCGCATAAAGCTGGGCTTTACTCAGGGTGATGTTGGGCTGGCTATGGGCAAGCTATACGGCAATGACTTCTCGCAGACAACTATATCTCGATTTGAGGCGCTGAATTTGAGTTTCAAGAACATGTGCAAGCTGAAGCCGTTGCTGCAGAAATGGCTCGAGGATGCTGATCGCACTATTTCGAGCACCGGAGGGTGAGTATTTTGTGTAGATAAATTTTTAACTTTAAGAAATGGCAGTTGCTACCTGTTTTTGTTTTTCTTTTCTTGATCATAAGACACCAACTTACAGTATCATTTTGTGTTTGTTCTTTTATTAGTGTTTTCGACCCATCTGCATTGCAAACTACCGTCACAACACCTGAGATCATGGGTCGTCGACGGAAAAAGCGTACCTCTATTGAAACTTCGATTCGTGGTGCTCTAGAGAAATCATTCGTCCATAATCCTAAGCCAACCAGTGAAGAAATTAGTCAACTAGCTGATCGACTTTGTATGGAAAAAGAAGTCGTCCGAGTATGGTTTTGTAATCGACGACAGAAAGAGAAACGAATAAATCCGTCGATGGATAGTCCAACAGGAGCAAATGGTGGCAATGAATCGCCCTACATGATGATGCATTAGGCCAGTGAAAATGGAAAAAATTTGTGTTGCAATCGAATGTGAGATTAGTTAGATTGGAAAACTTTCTCACTATCTTCAAATGTACAGGTGAGTCGAAGTTGAGTTTTATGCTGTGCCCTCTTTAGATCCTTAAGGGTGTTGTTAGTATATATAAGATAGATATCTCTTCCAACCAATTTAGTCTTCGAAGTGTCTAAGGTTCATTTTTTATTTTCTTCTTTTAGGTAACTCTAAACACATCAGAACTAACTTAGACCGTAAGAAAGTTAACTTAAGCATAAACCTAAACTACTACAGTGTATAGAAAAAAAATCGTTTATGACCTTAGTGCTATAAGAATATTTAATTGTGTATTTATTAGACAGAGACGGACTCCTTTCTGAGTTCGAAACCCAAACTGATGTACGAGAATTTGTGTTTTTTTTAATTTTTAAATAAGTTCACACTAAAAAAAAAAGTATAAAAATAATTCCGAAATTAAATTAAAATATAATTTAATTACATCCTACATATACATACATATATAAATAATTGGTGTACCTCCGAAACTGATCTACTTAAATTTTAATTAAGTTACAATGTCGTATAAGGTTGTCTTTTGATTGTATAATATTTTTTATTATTATTTTTTTAAATAATTGTATAAATTAAATGACTTAATGTTTTCCTAGTTGTTGTGCCCAAAATGTCAATGTCAGCTGATGCATAATTTAAGAGAAAAGTCTTTGTTCTTATTTCTTTTGTATTTTAAATAATTAACTTAATAAGAATTATTGTAGAAATACTGAATACTGTGATAATAAATAATGATTTATAAAATTCTAAGCAAAAACAAAGGTAAAAAATTCAAAATAAATCGTGAATGGAAAATTTGAATAAAAGAAAAATTTGAAAATTTAATTCTTTTGCTTTTATTTCTGTTTTTAAGAATATTCGTTTTTTTTTTTTTGGATTCAGAAAAAGGTGAGTAGACAGGTATCATGGTGGGAACAGAAACCAACTCGTTCAATGACGATGAGATATTGAAGGCAATTATAAGTTTCCGCTTCTCGTGTTTCTTTCCTCACAGTAACTTTTTTAATACTAACAAAAGTGGTTAGGGGACACAATAGTAATAGCACTGAAACGAGGCTTTGCTGAGAAGCTTAAAATATTTTCATCTTCTAAATTCAGGTTCATTGGTTGGATCTCGTTTTTTCCTAAAAAAAAAAACCAAGATTTACAGCAGACCCTGTGCGTTTGTATGACACTATAAAGTAAGTATGATAACCTTAGCCATTTTAGAAAATAGCAAAAATCTATAAAGCATACAGTGAACATACAAGTTCTCGTATCATACATAAATTGTAAGCAAAAAATAGTTAACCGATTTTTAGTGGTTATTCCACGTAATAGAACGACTAAATCCTTAGTCGGGGAAGCTAAAATAGCAAGTGCATGCTTGACCAGTAGCATAATTCTGGCTGACCTCGTCAAAGGGTTCGCAACTCTTATACGAAAGAAGCAAGAAATATGTGACAAACCAGCTAATGTCATCGGATAGGAACGGATTCATTGTTGGCGACCCTCGTCTACGACTAAAGAACGACGACGACTTTCTGCTCCGAACTGCGAGAGAAATTTTCGACGTTTAGCAACTCACGTGCAGCCAAATAACAACCAAAGGCCCTAGACTGCCATCACGCAGATACCACCGTCATCCAGGGGCTGCGATGGGATGTCCGGGGCATAAAGAGGATGAAAAACACAGCTTATTTGGAAGAGGATTTGCAATGTGCGGCAGGCTTAGGAAAGAATTTTAAAGATTCCAACACGCAAGACAGCGTCTTATCATAATCTGCATCAGGGCTAAATTCGTCGATGTTAGCCTTAGATGCTCCTATGCCCTTGCTGAAAGAAAAATAGGAGGGAACCAAAGAATATTTTAACGAGCTTCTCGACAAAACATATGAGCAATGTGTGAAGGGCAGGATAGGAAGGGATGATATTTATAAACGGATAAATGATAAGCATGGGCTACACGAGACAACATCTGGCAACGGACTAAGGCTTATTGACTTTGCGACAGTACGAAATATCACTCTAGCAATCACATGGTTTCCTCATCTCAATCTTCACAAGGAACAGTGTGCCAAGGCACGAAACCGGATTTCTTGAACACCACAACAAAGAATATAATAAAAGTTTGTTCCCCAGGAAAACCGTACAGAAGTTTTACAAACACCTGTTTGGATGTGGAGGCTATGGCAATGGCGCGATAGTTAGCTCATAGGACTATCACGCAGAGAGTCTGGGTTCGATTCCTTACTGGGTCACTAACAATTTTTCAAATCGCCATCACCCTTTCGGCGGGCAATGGCAAACTCCCGAAAAAAACTTCTAAGGAGTTCCGTTCGGATTCGGCGATAAACCGTAGGCCCCGCTCAGATGTGACAAAAATGACATCATGAGCAACACAAATGAGTGTCAAGAGGCTAGGCCATGACCCATACCGGGCTGCCAGCCTCACAGTGTTTTTTTTTTGTATTGATGTGGATGGAAACCTTATTTTAGAGCCACAGTCAGTTCTGGAATTGTGAAAAAGACCTCTCTGCAGACTGTATAACAGCAGCAAATACCAACAATTCCACTTAAAAATAGAAGAGGCCATTCAAAGATGACGATAGTCAAATCTTCCGTCATCGAAACTAAGAAAGCATAGCAATTTCAAAGGTCAAATCCAACAAAGCACTTACCGTCTGCATATTAATTGGAACTCAATTGCCAATCCATCGTCTACCCAATCCACAAAAAGGAGACCCTAACTGCTCCATACATAGAAATATAAGTCTTGCAGACATCAGAAAACTAGGCAGCATTCGCCTGTGGTGGCTAGAGTAATTAGACCTTATAGCTAGAAAGAACAAAGCTGCTGGAGCAGCATTGTTTGTACGATCCTCAAATAAGGAGAGATAAGATGCCGCTGATGACAGCATCTATAGAAACGAGCTATACAGAGCAATATCTAGGTTCGGTATCCCCTTGGCCGTCTGTGAAGGATGACGATGGAGAATGCACGCTGCTCAACTGCTCTTTCTGCTGCTCTTTCAAAAGTCCGTCCAACTACTCGCATACACCGACGATATTGACATAATCGGGAGAAAGCAGCGTGATGTTAGTGGCGCTTTCGCGAGTATTGAATGGGCTTAGCGGTCATTGAGGGCAAGACCAAGTATATGCTGCCAAGAAAAAAGGACAACCAACACCGGCGTCTCGGGCAGAACGTCACCCTCGACAGATATAACTTTGATGTAGTTAAGGACTTTGTCTACCTAGGCTCTACTATAAATACAGACAACGACTCCAGCGCTGAGATCAAGCGAAGAATAACTCTTGCCAACCGCTGTTTCTTTGGGTTAAGAAGGCAACTGAGTAGCAAAGCCCTCTCTCGGACAACAAAAGTCACCCTTAATAAGACCTTAATAATCCCGGTCCTGCTCTATGGCGCAGAGGCATGGACATTATCAAAAATGGATGAGGGTGTTCTTGGTTGCTTCGAGAGAAAAATTCTTTGGGCGATCTTCGGTCCCGTCTGCATTCACGGTGAGTGGAGGAGGAGATACAACGACGAACTGTATGGACTGTATAGCGACATGGACCTGGCCAGAGAAGTGAAAAGCCAACGACTGAGATGGCTGAGTCATGAAGTTTGGATGGACACTAACGCTTTGGTCCGAAAAGTTTTCGAATCCGCCCCCGAGGGCAGGGCATTAGAGGAAGAACGAGAATCAGATGGTGCACGCAAGTGGAAGGAGACCAAAAAATCGGGCTGGCTGAGGACCAGGTCCACTCCGGACTGTAACGCAACTTAAAATAAAGTAAGCATCGTGTATGATACAGCTGAATATCTAATTTTCTGGTCTACATATTAGTTTCCCATTTGGTTTATTTGAGTAAGCTTGTACCTTCTCTTGATATCGTGCAACTTACAACTAAGCTCACTCTCACATTTGCCTTAGGATCTCTCTGCACCTGTTAAATTCGATTTAAAACGGTGGTATTAGGTCATAGGTGATGCTTTTTTGCACAGACAATTGATACCCTTGAACATAGGTCTGATGTCTCCTAACTCACCTTGTAGGATCACTTTTATTACCCCCAATGCTCTGATGAAATTGTCAAAACACCTAAACCTTCAATCGGGACAACCATATCGCTTTGAATGCTCATAAAATCCGCTTTCGGAGGTACACTGACCAATCAAGATGAGTTCCTTCAGGTTAAAGCCAAATTAGCCCGTGTCTACTAGGGTAGAGGTATCATTAGTCCTTCATCTATTCTTAGATTCGAGATTGTTACCTTTATCATCCTTTATTATCCTTTGAATAAAGAATGATGGCACCGGAAGTGCTGAATTTGCGCCTTGAATGATTCAATTCCAATTGAGATATACGATTAATCCACAAAAGTACCTGCAGCAAGCTTGATTATGAAAATCACTGAATGACACTGTATAGACAGAGAGTGTGAGCAATTAGCTTTGTTTGAGGAACTGTGAACAATTTAACAATTTAAGCATAACTACTCTAATCGATCTAGAGAAGAGGAATCTAACCGATCACAAACCCAAATTCTCAACAACGAGTATTATGTGGATGGAGGTTCAATCACAGGAGATATAGATTTCAGCCATCAGATACTCCAGTTTATATTCTTTCCACCTAACTCATACAGGCCACTGAAGGTACATAAAACTATTTGTGATTCACAAAAAAAAAATCGAAAGTAATCCAAATGTGTGTCCATTGCGAAACACTAACACCACCATTTAAAGCCTTCATCGTTGCCGTTTAAAAATCCAGCCAACTTCTTCCAAAGAAAATTAATGACCAAGTCGCATGGAGTTAAAACCTAAATTAATAACAAAACCATTTAAAACGCTACAAGGCATCCGGCTATGTTCTGCAATCAACATAACTCTTGAATATTTCCGCAACAATGTCACAGTCACAGTCGCAGTCACAGATACGGATACAATTTCGTGCAGACTATCATCATTTTCTTCCTTTCCATCAACTTGAAAATCAGTCAAGTACAACAGAGCTATCTGCAAGGCAAAAACGCAGAACCTTCAAAAATGCAAACGACATAAAAAAAAGTTAGTAGAAATAAAACGAGTAAACGGCGCCCCATAATGCCCTTTTGCTGAATGAGCAATAAGTAGCCGGTGCGGCCGCGTCGTAAACATAATTAATTCGTCCTCACTTCTTTGACTGCACTTATCTGTGGAGTAGACCTCCTTAGCATATACGAATACTTGTATTCTATCTGACTATCAGAGATACGAATACGAGTGCCCATTAGCAAATGCATCTGAACTTGACAAGTGTGACGAATGAGGCTGGCTTAGCGCTTTCATCTGAAGCCGAGGGTGGAAATTAACCCGAATCGACTGTGCAAAAATAAGACAAACAAAAAAAAAACAACAACAAGAAGACAGTCGCGCCAGTAAAAAAATTTAGATACCCAGTTCGTATCTTCCAAACTAAAACTCATAAAACCGAACCTCAACTCAAGGCAAAAGTATTCGTACTCGTAATTTCCATGGAAATAAAAGCGACACCGCAATTCAAATAAAATTTTATAACGCAACATGCAAAATTGAAATTAATTCATGGAATCTAGTGAGCCGCTCATGCGGGCGGCAACCGGCAGTAGCTGTATGGTTGGCTTTGCTGGAGCAATGGTTGAACCGCCTGAGACAAAGTCAAAGTCGGATGGATGGATGGATGGATGGATGGATTGTTGTGTGAAAGGGATTGTGCAATTAAAATCATCTGAATGAATGATTCGAGGATAGAGATTGGCATCTCTACTACGTACGGATACTAATCATATACCAAGTGACAGTGAGACACGTCGGCGAACAAAATTATTACTGTCGAGTGTCGTGCATTTGTTGCGAATGCTTGTGACTATACTTAAGCCGATAGATGGCAGCAAGGTTGAATTGACATTTCCTCAATGCATATTCAGTTAAGGTGTAACATAAATACGAATACTTTCGAACGCACTTTCGAACTTTTTATAAAATCTCCCAAGGAATGTCACTTTATTGTTTTGAAGGCAGGCAGGTACGCGGTATATCATCTAAAAAAGTTCGAATACAAAGACAATATTTCATAGTTCAGGTCCACCGGTTGTAATAGCAAGTAAACCGTGAGTAAGATCAAATGCAACTTAAAAGCTGTCCGTGAATACTACGATTGGGCACGATTTAGGAAGAAGCTCGGCTGGTCCAAAAGTGTCCTCCTAAGTTCAGAACAAAACAAAAGCTAGGGGAAGCTGTTCTGAACATGAACGTTACCCCCCACAAAGTGGTTTGAACAAGCATGTCCAGGTAGAAAGCAATCCTGCAGATCGTCCGTTCCTTAGTGGAACACAGACCTACAGCGGCTTCGTAAAGGAATCAGAAAATTGATAAAAATGACACCAAGGACTAATTTAAAGGAAGTCTGGAGCCATTATGGATCCAAGCAAAATCAATATTGCAATCTACTTCAGATGAGTGTCTCTAATAAAAGCCGTTGCGAAAAGATCAAAACTGATGGCCAATGTCCTCAATTGGGGAAAATCAAGCAGGCATAAGGAATTCAGAAAATCTGACGGCATTCACACTGAGCGTAAAGCCTCCGTTTTGAGGCTCTCTTCTCGGGTATTTTAATCGGAAGTAACGCTAGTAAGCTGAGTTATATAACTAACACGAGGTAGCTGGTATACATATATCCGGCCGAGGTTGTCGTTGTTTCTATTGCATTGGTGCATGTTAGTCGACTGACTAACTCTCAGTAATTCTGAAGTTTATGCACAACCATATGTACACCTATGATGTAGCTGTACTATCTGTTGGTTACAAAATCGATTTTCCCTTTGCCTAAAACTGGTCTCGGGCGATGGCTCGATAGTTAGCTCAGTGGACTATCACGCAGAGAGCCTTGGTTCGATTCCTGGCTGGGTCACCAATAATTTTTCAAATCGCCATCACCCTTTCGGAGGGCAGTGGCAAATTCCCGAAAGTAAAATTGCCTAAGAAAAAGCTTCAAAGGAGTGCCGTTCGGATTCGGCGGTAAACCGTAGGCCCCGCTCAGATGTGACAAAAATGAAAACATGAGCAACACAAATGAGTGTCAAGAAGCTAGGCCATGGCCCATACCGGGCTGCCAGCTCCACAGTGTTTTTGTTAAAACTGGTTTCGACCAGAATCTGAGCTAGGAAAAGAATGAAGTCAGGTCTTTATAAATGGGCCCCAAAATCTATGCAAATAACTGCTGTTGTCTTTCTCGAGGACGACTATGTCAGGTTTCGCATCTCCTTTGGGGAAACTTGCATCTGTCTTCCAAGTAAGGACATGCACAATCCTGATGGCAAGAAAAAATATTGTGAAGAATCGGTGGAGCGGGAGAAACCTTTGCATCTGTAGGGAAAGTCAAGCTGCGCTATTGCTAGGCTTTACTAAATGCAATCGAAAAGCCGAATTCACTGAGTCTTGTCTGGATCCGAGGTCGCAATTGGATCACGGGGAATGAAATCGGCGTGGTGTGCCTGTAAACTTACGCTCGCATCAGGTTGCAGATACTTGGCGTTGACGTAGTGTGTGATAATACTGCAAATATTTTATCACCGAAGTGCTTATTCATCTCTCTTTGAAAGACTAAGCGAATCCATTAAAGGGACCGACCATGCGTCTACAATTTGCCCCATTGAATACATTTCTTAGGGATACCATTGAAGGGCTTGAAAAATTGGTTAGTTGTCTAAGGTTTTGGACACCAAAAGAACTCGAAATATCAACCGAAACAGACGATAATTTTTCACATGAAGTTGACTTATTGAATACGTTGGCGGGCAATGATGTCCAGCTATATGCTAAAACAACAACTTCTGATCCAGACCAGATAGCTTCATCAATGCAGATGAACTGAGACTGAGATAATCGATAGGGCGGCATGCTATCTTAACCAGAAAAAGACAAAGGAATTAAGGAAAGTCTTGAATCTAAAATACTCCCGGGCCTATGGTTTGTGGAGAACTATGAAGTTTGTATGCATCGTCAAGGCAAATCGCAGTTTGTGGTCTGCAATATATGTACTAAGAAAGTAAAAGTCCTTTGAAAGCATCGGGGTCAGCGATAAAAGAATTATCAAACCAAAGGCGGAAAGTGATCTTTTAATAGTCGTTCTACTAACATCGACAAGACTTCAGGGCATGGTAAACAAACTCTTCAAACTTTCCCAACTAGGGCTATAAAATGAAGCACTGCGTTCGATCTGGTCAGAAAAGTGAATATGGAAGGACATATGAAAAAGTCTCGATGACATTTCCATTGTGGCGTGCATAAGTTGAAGAGAACCTCAAGCATCTTAGAGTGCTCAGTTAAATCCAGTTGGCAACGACCGATTTAATTAGGAGTCCTAGGTCCACCTCGCATAGAAGGGTTACCTAAGTATGTGAGTAAAACGATATGATTCGCTTGCCAATAAATTGTACCAGGCCCAGGAGCAAAAGAAGTTTCAAAGAATTCAGTTAAAGACTAAACCACAAAAGACCCAAGTGGCTGCAGCTCAACACTTCAGTTTGCAGTCTATTCTATCAAGCGAAAGTAGGTAAGCCGTTGACTTAACGAAGCATGGTTTAGTTCGTCTGGAACCTTGGTATCTTCGGTTCTACTCACAATAAACATAACTGCCAATAAAAGCTCTAACCGAGGACATAGGCAGTCTGAGATTCTTTCTCTTAGCATTACCGACGATCTTGTTTTCGCCATTCACATGAGACTCAAACATGATTCTAGATATTCAGAGCCTTTACCAACGTCGTAAGCGCCTGTTGGCAATCGCTAAAAAAGAAGATACTTTGTCCTATCCGGTGTTATCTAACCGAAAGTTCTCTGCCGCAAACCCGACACCATATGCAACACTGGGGGAAAGTATAGTTGAAATCGAGTTCTCTTTGGAGTTACCAGCAACTGGTATCTACTTTTCTGTTAACTAAATGGATGTGTGCCATTGCTTCAAGGCATAAAAGACGGCAGCAGGGAGTAGTTTGATTGAGAATGATTGAGAATACATGTAGTATATAGAGGAAAAGCGTGGCACTAAATGAAGCTATTTCAAGGCATGATTACAAAAATAAAGAAGCAAGTTCCAACCCTCCATTTCATTTAGAAGATTGTTTGTTTTTTCAAGTGTGAGAAACTCTTTAGAGAAGTAATGCAAACGTTTTTCTGATAGTACGAGTATAGGGCAGGTTGCGATAAAATGGTAGATGTTCTAGTCCTTGTCGTTACGATGGCACAGCGTGCAGATTGCATTCACATCACGTCGATGCGGCATGTATTTAAGTCTCAGGAGTTCGGTTCTTGCTCTAAATATTACACTTATTTGATAAGTTGAATGTTCTGTGCTAAAATAGTTACGGGCGCCTAGTGCATGGTTCAGAAATCTATATATATGCCGCGATAATGGAGATGAGGCTCAACTTGTACAGCCGTAATAGACATAATCATCTTGTTTCTTTGTGCACGCCTAGAGCTTATCTTCCCACTCATTTACGTTTGCCGCTGTGAGAACCAACACAATGTTATGTAAGCAAGCGAGCTCATTCCATTCTTTAAAAGTTGGTAGGTTTTATAGGTACTGACGCGCCATCTTGGGAAGCCTCTTCTGGTTACTAATGTCTGCCCTGCGCATCACGTTGATCATATAGTCAGCATTAGCTTTCAAGCTTCTGAGGTAGATTTGCGGGAGACCGGATTCAACGTAGATGGCATATGAGGGGGTATTTGGCGGGAATTTAAAGATCCGTTGGACTGATTCACACTCGTCAAAGTACTTATAGTCAAACACTTGATTTGCGTAGCAGAGGCACGCAATAACAGTGGCATTGAAAACCTTGAGCTTTGAGGCGCAGCCGATTCGTTGGTTGCCAAAGAAGCTTCGCCACATTAGGTTAATGAATGTTTTAGCAGCTACTACTTTTCGGTGAATATGAGCTTTCATTTCGAGATTCGCTTTTATAAGAAAACCTAGGTAATTATCTTCCCTGACAATTTCGATCGGCTCGCCCTCCTAAGCCCAGCGTTCTCGGACAGTCCTGCTACCCTTACCAGTACCGAAAACGACAACTTTTGACTTGGAGGTGTTAATCTTTAAGTCCCATAAGTCGCGGTACCTTTTCAATCTGTCTATTTGCAGCTTAAGAGTATGTGGGCTATCAGACAAAATGACCAGATCGTCTATGTAGAGAGCTAATAAAAGTGGGCTAAGCACACAGCCTTGTAGAACCCCTGTCTGAACTGAAAAAAAATCTGACAAAACACTGCCATTCAAAGCCGTAGCAAAAGTTTGTGTGGTAAGCTCCTTATATACTCTAATAAATTTGGTCGAAAGTCCCAGAGTCGAATTTCTATTAACTGTGTCAAAGGCAACCTTAAAATCTACAAAGAAGGAATACAGTTTCTTCCCCTTCTCTTTCTAAATCTTGTGGCAACCGTTGTCAATGCAAAAATTTGGTCTACCGTAGAGTACCCTGCACGAAAACCTGCTTGGAAAACACTAAGACGACTGTTGGTTTCCACCCAAACTGTCAACCTATGGTATAAGATTTGTATGAAGACCTTTCTAAACGCCTTTCATTTTTTCCAATGCTGATATTAGTTCAACCATCGAAATGGAAGCATCGAGCTCAGAGACTGTGACATTAGGCAGGGCATACTGAAAGTTTAGATGGCCTGCTGCTGGGCTTAGCAGTTGGTTGAAATGGTTTGCCAGTATTTTTAAGCCTATAGCACAAATTGCCCGTAAATTAGTTCCACTTACCAGCCTCACAGTCTTCCAAAATGATTTGGAGTCTTTTCATCTTACACATCTCCTTGTACGTCTTGTTTGCTTTAACATACAGAAGTCTAAAGACATCAGCTTTGGTTTTTCTAAATATATTTAAAAGAAAAAAAACACAAACACTGTGGCGCTGGCAGCTCGGTATGGGCCATGGCCTAGCTTCTTGACACTCATTTGTGTTGCTCATGTTGTCATTTTAGTCGCCTCTGAGCGGGGCCTACGGTTTATCGCCGAGTCCGAACGGCACTTCTTAGAAGCTTTTTCGTAGGCAATTTTTACTTTCGGGAGTTTGCCATTGCCCTCCGAAAGGGTGATGGCGATTTTTGAAAAATTGTTGGTGACCCAGCTAGGAAACGAACCTAGACTCTTTGCGTGATAGTCCAATGAGCTAACTATCGCGCCATCGCCATCACCTCTAAATAGGTTTAGGAGCGTAAATGATTTACTTCTTAGTTTTCCACATGAATCATCGAACCACACCGCTAAGCTAGCTGCCCCAGGAGAGAAAGATTTTGGACAGGCGGTACTGGTTATTGCTTGTGATAGAAATGCAATAATTTGCTCGCAAGATAGTGCGGCTACATTTGAGAAGTTATTTGCGTGGTTATCAAGTCTTCTCCAATGCTGCATCGAGGATCAAGATTAAAAATTTTTACAGCTGTCACTATCGGCAAATGGACTGAAAAATTTGCTAAGCAATAATCAATCACTGAACAACCTCACTTTTTTAAAAGTACGACAATTATGTCTTAGCAATGACATGGAGTTCTGAAGCTTGCCTATTCTTACACTTAAATCCCCTACGACCATGATATTGAGTTAAAAAGATCAATACTTCATATTGACGCTTGGTAACTTATGCTTTTTTAAATGGCCGGGCAGTTACCCCGGCGGCACAACCCCCAACCTGGAGGACCAGTTCCATTTTGAATGCCCCTTCACTTCGCAATCTCTAGTGAGATTCCCAGATGGCGCCACGGAGAAGTCCACGGAAGTAAGACTTATTAGCAGAGTTGCAAGATGTTCGGCTGCAGAGGCTCATTCTCGTCATTTAAGGAACCAGCACCTGTCGGAAGATGCTACTTCTACGAGGCCTTATACTAATCGTTGCTTGTTGACTGAGGCCCAGGTCCACCCCGGACTGTAGCGCCACCTAAACAAACAAACAACTTCATATTGACAGTCTGGCCTTCAGGAAGAAATTTGTGGTGCACACATCCATGAAAACAGTAAGCATTGGGTTCTCTTATCTCACTATCAATTAGACTCGAAAAAGATAGCATTGGCAATGTCCAGACGCTGCTGCCTTTTCAGGAAATCCAAGTCCTTCAGGACCGGCCAATCATCTGCTAAAATTGTCGTTAGCCATCGTCAACGGCCGACTATTGCTGCAGAGTGCTTTGTAAGCGTAAACCACTGTTTTCTTGAGAGCATTGTTGCCAAAACTTTTTTAACATTTCCAATTTGTTTGCACTGTCAACATAACGCTGTAGCATCCACAAATGTCAAGCTATGACGCTTTAATTTGGTGTGAATGTCATGTATAGATGGATTAATACGAGGATTGTCTGAAAAGTTTCCGACCGCAACGTAAAGATAGCGGCACTCGTCAATAAAAGCCAGCGAATGCTAATTGTGCATCTCTTGACAGTTACTTACCGAAGTTTCAGTCATTTTGGACGCGCAGTTTTTAGTTCACAGTCGTTTGAGTGAGTCGACGTGAGAGTTTTTTGTGAAAATGGAAAAAATTGAGTATCGAGCAGTTATTAAATTCTTGTTTTTGAAAGGCAATACGCCTACGCAAATCAAAACTGAGTTGGACTCTGTATATGGGGACTCTGCTTTATCATTTACGACAGTGAAATTCTGCGCAGCTGAATTAGTAAACGTGGCCGTAAGAGCTTGGGAGATGATGAACGTTCGGGACGTCAAAAAACTGCACTGACGATTACATGGCTAAAGTTCACCAAATGGTGTTAGACGACTGCCGAATTAAAGTGAGAGAGATAGTATAGGTTATGAAAATGTCCAAAGAACGTGTTTGTTACATATTAAATCAAGATTTTGGCATGAGAAAGCTGTCCGCGCGTTGGGTGCCGCATTTGCTTACGTTAGACCAAAAACGTGTTCGAAAGAACATTTCCAACGCTCTGTTGGCGCAGTTTAGGCGCAAAAAATCAGAGTTTTGACGCCGATTAATTACTGTAGATGTAACTTGGATACACCAGTCAAAACAGTGGACTGCAAAGGGCGAGCCGGCTCCAAAAAAAAACAAAAACAGTTTTTTCGGCTGGGAAAGTTTTTTGGGATAGTAAAGGAGTTATCTTAATTGATTATCTTCAAAAAGGAAGAATCATTACAGGAGTATACTTTGCATCATTACTTGCCAAGCTGAAGGCAGAAATTGCGGAAAAACGGCCACATTTGCAGGAAAAGAAAATCCTGTTTCACCAAGATAACGCGCCGTCTCACACCTAAGCGGTTGCTATGCCGAAAATCCATGAATTACGGTTTGAACTGCTTGACCATCCGCCTTATTCACCGGATCTAGCCCCAAACGACTTCTTTTTGTTCCCTCATCTAAAAACTGTGCTCGTAGGACAGAGATTTTCGTCAAATGAGGAGGCAATCACCTTCGTGAACAATTATTTTGCAGAGAAAAACGCCAAGTACTAGAGAGATGGGAGAAGTGTGTAGAGTTACAAGGAGACAACCCTCGTATAACGTCGACAAAGAAAAGAGTTCAAATCGGTCGAACTTGAGTAACACATTACCGATTCTGGAGTTTATTTCCAGAAAAACCTAACTTTTTTCGGTCAACCTGGTCAACGAAGAGTGCTTTACTTGTTGGATACATCACAAGCGAGAGTTTGTTTCTCTCTATTTACGAAAGTGCGCATTCTATTACTTCAAGATGATTTCAGCAAATATTTGGATTATTTGCAATAAAAACATTCAAAACACGAAGCCCCTTACTGGTAATGAAACGTTGTCACATCTGGATGTTCTAAAGAATTGCCTGAGAAAAAGCCGAACCTTTAGAACACCCCTGATGTGTTCTAAAATCGCGTAGGTGCAGTAGACTTCCCTGCATTTGTAAGTATGACATTCTCTTGATTGTACTTCAAGGTCTGCACCAGGTATACAGAGTATTAAAATCAGGCAGATCGCCACTGTTGACTCATGAAATTTGAAATTTTCTATTAAATGCCAAAGGTTTGTGTTAAAGGTCAAATCCTGTCCTATTCCCTGGATACCCCGCCGGCCAATCATTTTAAATTCACAACTCGTTATGAATTCCCAAGAATCAATGTTTTTTTTTTCTTTTAAGTGAAAATAAAAATGCATACACAAGTCATGATTAATCGCTCGCAGGAATGTCCTTTCGATTCCTTTAGCATTTGTGTCATTGGGGAATTGATATTCCTTCGTCCTGTTGGTGTAATTACATACTTTACGACTCTACGAGTATGCAGAGAGTGACTTTCATTCGAACTCAATATACCTATAATGGCAGCACGTTGAGATACATTTACATTTTTTGCTAATTCATGCGCGCATTCAGGAGAAATATTTATCCCGAATCCTTGTCGCCGATGGTATTCGTATGTCCGTATGTATGTGCAACAAGACAATCAGAGTTAAATCAAGAGGGATGGGGAAGGAAGATAACTTCAGTGCGACTTGCAGATAAACCAATTGTTGATTTATTAGCAGCCAATTGGCAACCATCAATTAGCGGGACCAATGACAAAATGAAATACGATCAATGGCACGATCGTTTGGAAATCCGAGACCGTGTTATTACGATGCCTTTACAGGGATGTACTATATAGCTGGTGAGTGTTGTGCCAGCTAGGCGCAGGGCGGCCGACGCAATTGTTTCTCGAACAACTGACTGCCGTTGGGAAGGATTATTCATCGCAAAGCGGCTGTTTATTTATTTTTTTATTTTTTTTACCCCCCCCTTTTCCCTGATCGTTGACGACGAGAACGTACATTTAATTGTTGCTTTGTGGAGAGTTGGACCTGTTTTCTTTTTTTCTGTTTTTGTTTTTGGTTTCGGTTTCACGTTTAACGATTCGGAAATGGGAATGATATGGACCATGCCCAATGAAAGTTTTGAGGGTTTTGTGCGAATCCTTAAGTGGCGCTTCGTTTTGGCTCGTTGAGTTATCCATAGGATTGAGATTGAGGTTGAGATTTTTTGCTTATGCTAATCGGTTGCAATGTGCAAGCATAATTACTGGTTATGAGATTCAGATAAATAAAAAAATACTCGTAAGTGCTGCATGAGTTAGGTCAGGATGGATTGGTTTCGAATATTCAGGATATTCCATTGGCTTGGCCTTTGGCATATGCACATGTTGATAAATGCAACTTTGTGCCAAACAAACTTGGGCTGCAACCATTCGTTTTTTTTCCAGGATTTCTTATGTTCGTGGGATTCTTGGAATTTTGACCAACTTTTTGTTGTTATGTCATGGGGTAAGAAAAAATCGCGTGCATAGGTAGGTATCCGTGAGAGAGCACAAAGTAACTATGCGTCATACTGCATAAATTACCCAGAGAAGGCGACTTATTGGAATTGAAAATTTGAATGACTTTTCCCTTATTGAATATGAAAATATGAAAATTTGTTTTTGAATAAGAAATTGAGAAGGAAAATGTAATAACCAATCCATTGGTGGGTGTATGGTAAGTGTTGAGGTGGTGTTGCATGTTGGAATAACTGAGACTTATCGACAGCTTGACAGTCACGCGAAACCACAAGTTCTATGAACAATTACCTGCCCGTGAAGTTATTAGCTGAATTATGCCTTCAAACTGTTCGGAGGATTTCAATTGTTGTGTTGGAAAAATGTGTTGTATTTTTCCGAAACCTACATACTCAGCAGCTGTAATCAATTATTGGAAAGGCATTATTCAGGTGTCCAAATAGGTGGGAATATGTCATATCAGAAGTGAAATAAAGTGGAAGTGGTTATGTTCGTTGAAAATTCACTAACGAATGAAGAAATGTGTATTATGTATGTATCTTCCGCTTATGCTGGTAAATGCATGTCGGCACTGGCATTGAGAAACCTATTTCTTACATGAGCTTCATTTACGCCCATGCTCCGGCAATGCAATGGACAAAGTGCGAATCACATAGGATTCCCAGTCGTAACACGTTTCGACTACATCCAGAAAAGCCTTTTATTATCTCGAATATCGTAAGCTGAATTAGAGAGATTTTGAGCGAAGTGAAAATGCAGATACTTCGTTTTCTCCACGGATTCTTCATAATATAATTCACTTCTAACAGGAGGGAAGCCTTCCTTACGGGAGTGAAATAAGAGTTTTCGTCATCTCACAGGATTATATCACTCTTAATCCGCGAGGATCGATTACTTTCTTGACTTAGATTCTGGTCGAAACCATTCCTCTTAGTAATGTTATTTCACAGAAGAATGAGCGACACTGTGGTGTACCAAACATGGCTTTGAGAATGCCGGCCAAGATACAAATATCAGTCAGAGTCAGTTTTACCGGTTTTGAGTAGAGGCAGACCTTTGAAGTCTGATGAAGGCGTTCGTGAGCGTTCAAATCGTGCACATATTCCGAGGGGCAAATGTCAACTCTAATCACTTTCTTGTTGCGGCTAAAGAGCTCAATGGTGAAGGACTTAACAAGACTATAGTAGCCAGAGTTTACAGAGCGCCCTTGAGTGAAAGACTTCCCACTGTGCACTCGCCACAAACATTAACATAATATGGAACCAACATTTTAACATCATTAAGGAAGTAGCCGAGACCAGAGTAAGTTACCAGCCATCACAGAAAAACACCCCGTGATACGATGATGAGTGCGTAAACCGGAAAGTGGCAACAAGGCGTGCACACTCGCAAATGCTGCGGCACGAGGTTTGGGCAGCGAGGCAAGAGTATCGAACAAGAAGAGAAAACCAAATCCTCCATAAAAAGAAGAATATATACCCCGTCTACTTGCTCAAGGAGGTCGAAGAGTCCCGCGATCGAAACAATTCCTGAATGTTTTTTTTTTTTTTCAATCACGCTAGCTTAAAGCCCGGAATGCAGGCTGCAGCGATGATAAGCTGGGCACCGGACGCAGGTAATAGTAGATGTTTTTAAGCAGCATTTTCAGCACCATCTAGTAGAGCTATTGAAAAGTTAAAGGAGAACATGTTCGCCGGCTCTGATGGCCTACAAGTGGAAGACTTCAAATATAGAGGTGATGATATCAACTCTATATGCCATATACAGATGAAAGAATTCTATGTCCTGCAAGAACTAAGGAGGCATATCGCAGCTTAATGTGACATATAAGATTCGATCCAACGTACTATGTGAGCGTCGGAAGCCGTTCTACAGCACATTAATCGGCACGTACCAGTGTCACTACCGGCTCGGCAGATCGACAATAAACAAAATTTTCACACATTTACCTGGAAAAGACGAACGTACATATTTCTAAATCGAGACTTGCCACCTTTTCGTCGATTTTAAAGTCGCATATGAAAGCATCCATCGTCAGGAGCTCTACATGGGGATGGCCGAATTTGAGATCCCGACAAAACTGATCCAATTGTGTAGTGCGACACTACGAAACACGAGGTGCAATGGGCAGTTTGAGAACAGCTCTTCCAAAGTGTTTCAAACATAAACCGGATTTCGGCAAGGAGATGCGCTTTATATGATTTTGTCAATCTTGTTCTGGGCCAGACAGATCAACCGATCTGTCCAATTACTGAGGTAAGCGTACAATATGAATATTATCGGCCGCAACAAGCATCCTGTAATAGTGGCAACTGTTGGTGGCAACTTCTTCGAGATAGATGAGGAGTTCATCTTCCTCGGAACCAACATCAACTCCACGAACGACACCTTTGTAGAGTTCCAACGAAGAATTACCCAGGGAAAACGCTGTTACTTCTGTTTGGCCAAACAAATGGGTTCACAACTTCTATTTCAGAAGACCAATTCCAACCCTTTTTAAAATATTGATCCTTTTAGCTCTGCTTTATGGCCCCTTGTATTGTACGATAACCGGGAAAAGGAGAGCAGATACTGAACTCTTTCGAGAGAGAAATTCTTTGGCGGATATTTGGTCTCATGTGTGAAGAGGGCGGATGGAGTAAAACATACGAACTGGATCTGGATGTGCATCTAGTTCAAAAAGCTAAAAATCGTCGACTTCATCGGCTCGGCCACAGCGGCCGAATGGACAATAATGCTCCAGCTCCAGCCCAGAATCTACGATTCCCAGTTCCCAGTTTACATTTCATTAATCACATGACAATCTGACATTCAATTTCTAGATTATGTCAACACCGACTTTGACGGAGCAGTGCACATTTCTCTGTTGTTAGCTTAGTGCATTAGAACTCCGTTTTTTGCCAAATTTTAATTCGTAGGGAGAACTCTCTCCGATCCTAAATTCAGTCATCACCTGCTGTTTAAACAGGTCATCACTCAAGCCATCGGGATCTGCATCTATGTTTGCCTGGCGGTGAGATATTGTTCGTCCAGAAATGTTCATTAAAAAGTCCCAGCACCAACGGCGATTCTACTACGATTCTATTACTCTTTTATCCTGGAAGACCTCTGTTCGGGCCTTATACCTTTTGTATTTTCATTTTATTTTTTATTAAGGGTGACAGCACCCTTCTTATGCCTCGACCGAGGACTGTTTTTTCTTCTGAGAAGCCTATGTTCTTCCATTATTTCGATCCTCTCATTCTAAACTCCGTCAGATATCAATGGGAATCCCATTACTAGATGAGAACAACCTCGGTTATTGGAGAACAGGAAACACCACCATCTACCATTGCCCGAGCTTTAAAACAGACAGTCGCTAGATATAATCCAAGAGACAGTACAGCTAGAGTATCTGCATATAGGTTACTACGAGAATATCTGAATGCAGGCGTCAGAACTAATGATAGAGTTTAGGAAAGAAACATCTAACATGCAGCAGGACGACAACCTTCAAGCAGTCCCTGTTTTCACTCGGAGCATCCTGAATTAAGTTTTTATTTACCACCAGAATCTTATCCCCCACTGTACTGTTTGGCCAGGGTACACATGTCGTCAAAAGCTGAAAATTCCCAGCGCTACTCCGAAGACCATTAACAGCGAAGAACAGAGTTTCACACGAGAGTTTTGCAAGAACGTACGAGTGAGGTGTCTTCCTTATTTTTTTGAATTTCATGCAGTATCCGTAAAGCATGTGACACGTTCCATGTATCGGATATCCTATCTTTTCGAAAGTATAGGTGTTTCAGCAACATATTCTGGGTCACAAAAGCAGCCTTCGTTGTCGTAAAGTACAGGTTCATTCAATTCGTAGTTACAAGTTGGTAACGCTGGCATTTGACACCTGTCAAGCTCTGCTGTCATTTGAAGTGTCAAAGTACCAGGTGAATGTTTGCCATTTACAATAATAGATCGCTTACAAATCGAACAACGCGATAAAGCTACTAAAACTTACTATAAAAGTGGTGATTCAAGCGTAGCCACTTTTCGCGCATTACGCGATGATTATGGTCGTCATAATCGACTGACTACGCAAGCAATCGGTAAAATTGTGAAGAAATTTGATGAGAGTGGAGGCATTACTGATGTGGTTAGTCCTGCGCATCATCGTAATGCACGCTCAGTCGAAGATATTGCTGCTGTAAGTGCAAGTGTTGCTGATGATCCGATTTATCGATGATTTATCGATTTCCCGGCGCTCGCAGCAATTGAACGTGTCGTACACGTCACTATGGCGTATATCGCATTTGGATTTGCATCTCCATCCTTATAAAATTCAACTTACGCAACAATTTTAGCCTGCTGACCATTCACAATGCCGTAGATACGCTTCTTGGGTGTTGGAACAACAGACAATAAACAACGATTTTTCGAACAACATTTTCTTCAGTGATGTGGCACATTTATCACTCGGTGGGTATGTAAACAAACAAAATTATCGCATATGGGGCTCAGAAAACCCACAAGTGATCGAAGAGGTGCGGTTGCATCCAGACAAAGTGACTGTTTGGTGTGCTCTATGGTCGAAAAGTGTCATTGGTCCGTATTTCTTCGAAGATGCTAATGGGCGGACGGTTACAGTCAATTCGGAACGATATGGTCAATTATTACCGATTTTTTTTTGGCCGACGATTGAAGATCATGACTTGGACGATATGTGGTTCCAACAAGACGGGGCAACAAGCCAAACAACACGACCAATTATGGCTTTATTGTGTGAGAAGTTTCCTGGTCGCGTAATTTCACGTTTTGGCGACGTCAATTGGCCACGAAGATAATGCGATTGATACCGTTAGATTTTTTTTCTGTGGGGCCACACAAGAGACCGTGCTTACGCGAATATTCCCCTAACTCCATACACATTAAAAGCCAACATTATTCAAGTTTTGGCTGACATACCGCCCGAAATGTTCGAAAAAGTGGTTAAAAATTACCTCGAAAGGACCGCATGCTGCTTATCTTTCCGAGGGGGCGATCGAAATTCCACTAGGTCCTGCCAAGAGATCATAGGTACATGGCAATGACTACCAAACAGCTTGTGTGCTACAGTTTGTGCATAGTTAAGGTAGCAGTATTCTCGTTCCAAGGTGATTTTCCCGAACTTAACATTAAGACAAACTGGATCAGATAGTGCATTAGCAATTAATATTTGAATAAACATTTTCTCTTAATGGTGTTTTGACAGACTGAGTCTTAATATGGAAAATGATCATCTTGGTGAAAGAAACCATAGGCCATATGGTTTTGATTATATCCCGGAAGCCGTATGCTTTGCATGCAACTGCTGTGTGCTAAACCTACTTTGTGTCACATTGAAGATTCAAAACCACTAAAGCTAGCTTCTAATTGATTCTAATGAATTCCATTCACTAGTATCCAACTGCATTCACCAGAAAGCCTAGCTAGGGGGGCTCTCTTAAATGCTAAAAAAAAAAAACTCCGAATGGAAAACTCCATGAGCATTCCAATTGGAGCGCGAAATTTCCACCAGACGAAAGATAGAGTTCCCAATCCCGATAGCACTGCTCAACATGAAGGTGTATGTTAATTGCATACCAACTGCAATGTCAGTGATACCAATTGCTTTTTTGTTTTTTTTTATTTTTAAAATTTGTGTTTTTTTTTTTTTTTTGGTGGGTAATTATCCTCGGCCGCAATAACTCCTCCGCGTCGCATAATTCTACATGGTCACTGCTCACGGGCCATAAAAAGATCGCGGAACAAAAATGAAGAACAGTCTACCTGGTGTCTGGATTTTGGTTACTTTGGTTTCCCTGGCTTCCTGACTAGTAGTAGACTGACTGTAGCTGACTGTAGATGACTGTGGCTGGCCCCTTACTAAGGTGGATGGATATCACCAACATCGTCGTCGTCACGAGATGTTTATCGCATGGTGCAGCGCACGCGGATTAGCAATTTCTTTGAGGCACGCAACATGTGTTCGCGCTTTTTTCTTCCTTTCTGTTTTGTTTTTTTTTGTTTTGTTTTTGTTTTTATTGTTGTTGTTGTTGTTTGCGTCCATTCGCTTCCAGATTCAGCTAAATAAATGTTGATCCATTGAGCCTGGGTGGCGTGCTCTGACTTGTGCTACTCTGGTGGCAACTAGATTTCCATTAGAGGCAAACCGACTCTCGACTTTGACTTCAACTGGACTAGTTAACAAACTCATCCCGGCATCTAATTTGCTTATGCAACTCCCCCGCCAAACCGTGTATATGGGGCGGCAAACATGAAGGCAATTAAAATCGAATTTTATCTCGACGATCGCTATTGCTCTGCTGCTCGTCCATTTGTCCGTTCGTCCGTTCGTCCGGTTGTGCATTTCGCGAAGGCGGCATTATTTACGAATATTACGGCGGCAAATGGCAACATTTCATATGCGAAAAATTATAATCACTCGGTGATGAGAGAAATTTTCTGTACCCGGCAACGACGACTCTGCTGCTGGCAGAGACAAACTTCTTTCCTGACATTGATGTGTCGGGTTTTGCGGAATGCGGTGGATGAAGCGCACTTGGCTGGAAGGGAAATTTAAATTCAAATTTGCTGCTAATTTTATGCGCAATCTTTCAGAGTTGAATATGTTAATTTGTTTGGCGTGATGAGCGCCGCTTTAAAGTGGACATTAGCAACTAGATACTGGTCACCAGTCGCATTGGCTTTCAGATATGTCAATTCGCTCACGAACCAGTACAACGTTAATTGATGTTGCTTTGAAAAGTTGGTGGGACTTAGGAGGTCACTTGACACCTCTATGAGGATGTTAATGCCAAGAAACTAGTCTTTTCTTAAACCAAGTTGGAGTTGGTGACAACGTTAGATATTCAAGCTTCCTATGATTAATACCGAAACGCCTAAGAATGTCCTCACACCGCCTAGCTCGTGCGTGCCCTAAGTCTACATGTTCAGTGTAATTCTGTGGTTTCCTTTTTATTATTTTATTGCATTCTTCCAGATAGTTGTTCATTTAAATGACTATCGTGGACTTCCCACAATCACGTGTCTGGCAGCAAATAAATATGAATATGCACTTCATCCTCATCGGTTCAGCTCCATCGGTGCTCCTTAATATACTGCAAAATTTCGTGGCGCAGATGGTTACTAACTTGAAGTGGCCTATTGAACTTACTTGATACAGTATTAACGAGGGATTTTTGGCAATTATGGTAAGCTTATATTGGAGCTTTTGGGGAAAACGAGCTCTGAATTGAACTCAACCAAAAAATTGGCAAAATCGATTTGGCTTTTTGGAATATCTGTCTTCGTCATCCGAAAATCCAACCAGATTATGTGCTAAAGCATCTTCATGCCCCGTAGTAGGCATCTTCATTCTCATGGGTCAAGCAAGACAAATCTGACGATCTTTCTTGTACCTTCCCCAGTAGCCTTATTTAACCTCAGCTTCAACTGGGGCCACATACTACATACTTGGAGGGAGGCAACAAGCCTAGTGAGCTGCCTAAATATAAATACATACAATTCCATAAGCTCGACATAGTTTTATTTTAAAACAATGGAAAGAGTTATAGATGTCTATTACAGAGAAAGCTTAGAAAATAGCCTGCCTCTACACCCATACCTGTACGCTTATCAGAAAGGCAAATCTGCAGAAGGAACTCTGCTAAGGCTGACAGCGGAAATAAATAGCTCCTTCCATAGTAAGGAAGTCGCACTCTGCGCGTTTCTTGAATATGACTCTATATCAAAAGCTTTACGCAATAGAAAGATCGACCAATCCACCATAAACTACATCAAAGCGATGCTAGAAAGCCAGGGAATCACCACCTCATTAGAACCGATTTCGGCATCTGTAGCAACCATAAAGGGTTGTGCACAGAACGGCGTACTATAACGCCTTCTAGCCTTCTATAGTCTCCGGTCCTAGATCACCTGCTTAAAAAGTTAAGCATCCAACAGTACAATACAATTGGTTATGCCAATGTCCTAGTCATTATCATTAAGGGCAAAGAAACAAACAAGGTCACTGCATTCATCCAAAGTGCTCTTTTGATAGTCCTAGACTGGTGCACCATGGAGAACTTATCCATTAATCCAAACAAGGTAATTTTAATTCCTTTCACTAGCAGAAGAAACTTAACCCTACGTTTAGTTTCACTTAACGACACGATTGTAAAGTATCCTGACGAGGTGAAATATCTGGGAGTAGTCCTTGATAGACTAAAATGGAATTCTGACTTAGACAATAAAATAATTAAAGCAACCAACGCATTTTGGGCCAGCCGTCGTATGTATGGGTGTCTCCAAAGTTCACTCACTGGATCTATACCATTATGGTCAGGCCCATCATATCATATGCTTCTGTAGTATGATGGACTAATTCTATGCAAAAGACAGCAATTTTAAGGCTTAAAAGAGTGCGAAGCCTTTTGAATCTGCCCCACAGCTGCCATACAAGCAATGATAAGTCGAACTCCTCTACACTTATTAATCAGTAAAGTGGCCTTACGCAGCTCAGCAAGTATGGTACGCGCCAAAGAACTAGATCTTTGCGACCACTCGGACCTAAAGATTCTTCTCAGAAATACTTTGATTTGTGCGGTAATAGATTGCCTTCAAAAGACATTATGCTTCGATAAAGGATTCTTCACGGAGATTTCCAGCAAAGAAGCATAGGTCAGCAACAACCCACCAATCAGCCGAAATGGTATAAAGTAGAAACGGGAGTGGTAGCTGGAATACACGGACCAAATATCAGCTATGGGAAAGAGTGTATTCCAAGCTGAACTTAGCTTATGGAACACGACCAAACTATCGGCCGACGAACTAATCAGAAAGGGTTCAGAAACTCCCTTTTAACGAACCTGAACCTTTTTGTTGCTCCCCCAAAACAGCAGTAAATCAAACCACAAATAGCTGTTACCACGCAAAATGTATCTCATATTGAGAGGAGACTCCAGGTAAAAGACAGGCCAAACGAATCGTCCTGCCTTTCAATAAAAATGCCAATGGATGTATAAATCTAAGTCTGCACGATATCAGAGACCTATTGGAATACCTTGCAGGATATCACGGTTTAAGATACCAGCTCAGCAAAATAGGACTAGTCAACTCTCCAGAGTGCCGACTTTGTTTTGAAAAAGACGAAACAGGTGAAAATATTTTATGTGACTGTCCAGCCCTCTGTGAAATCAGACGGAATAGCTTCTTCAGAGAACAACTTGATACCACCGAACTAAGAGATTTCGCTGCTTATAGAGTTACTAACTTTATTCGGAAGGTAGAAAACCTACCAGCCTAACCATAACTCTCACAAACTGGTAAAAAAAATTTTTTAGGTCGAAGTACCTCATCATCGAGTCATAAATTAAAGAAAACAAAATGTCGAAATAGCTCAAATGAAAATCTAGCTCTGACGACTTCCTTGTGCTCTATCTGAATTTCGAGGGAATGAATTGAAGTTGACTTATGTGTGCTTGCTATGATGGTCTGCCTTTGCCAACTTTAAGCTAACTTTAGCTAACTTTCAAACTCGAGTTTTCTCCAGCGTCTACCTCTTCTTCTCAGCTTGGAGTTGAAATTAGCTATGGCAAATTAAAGGACTTTGTGTGCCTGGACGCTGCTGTCAATTTAAACGATGAAACACCCGAAGAGATCAAGCAAGGAATGTCACTATGTACAACATACTTACTAAGTTCACTTAGTAGGTGCTTCTGTTCTAGTTGAATATATCGGGTTGGCCAATAGGGACTTGACAACTTTGAATTTAAATTGTGAACGCACTCTTTCACTAATCATCGAACTGTCAATGTCAATTTATTCAGTAAACTCAACATTTTCATCATGGTACACGAGCGAGCAACGTCTGCAAATTATAAAAATTTTCTACCAAAATTCGGAGTCGGTGACTGCAGCTTTAAGAGCGTTAATTCCAATTTTCGGTCGTAATTCTCGCCCTAGTAGACAGGCAATAACAAGTTTAGTGCAAAAATTTTAGTCTACATATTCGTTGTGTGATGTTGCCGTGTCAGTCAGACAGCGGGTTGGTCGAAGTGTCGAAAATATCGCTGCCGTTCAGGCGTCCGTAGCAAATGATCCAAATCAGTCAATTCCACGGCGTTCTCAAGAATTGGGCATCGCTCAGACCACGTAAGGCGTATATTGCGTAAGGATCTTTGCTTACACCCATACAAGATCAAGCTGACTCAAGAATTGAAGCCGATGGACCACACAGCACACATTACAATCGATTTATTGAAGAGTAAGTATGGTGAGCGTGTTATCTTAAGAAATGGGCCAGTGGATTGGCCAGTCTGTGGGGCTACGTTAAGTCATTGGTTTATGCCAACAAGCCAACAAGTTTATTGCCAAGTCCTGATTAGAAACCCGTTTAGATACTAACAAGCCTCTCCGGTTAGCCGAATCCTTAGTTGACTCCCTTCAGTTGCGTCCCATTCTACTTATGCATGTCCTTTAAGGAAATTTCTTCAACTACTGCGTTCTTGTCTCGAAATGATCAATGATATGGTACAAAGCCTGCTACATTCTGGCAGACATTGTGAGTTTCGCACAATTACTTCAAGTACTCGTATCTTGTCAAAGAAGTCAAATGACGGTGTGTCGCCTTGCCCAATATTTTGTTGGCCTCTGTCTCGGTCAAGTTGTTCTCAATAGTCATTCTGCACAGACAAATGAACTTGGTGGGGATGACAAATCTAGGCTTAGCTTAACATAGCTCGTCTCTATAAATGCTACCATATGCGGCCTTAAAATGGATGAAAAGATTGGGGGTATCGATTTGGACTATTTTAGTTTGTTCCCAAATCTGCCGGAGTGTAAACATTTGGTCGATTGTGGACTTTCTTGAAACTGCACTGATAGGTGTCAATCAGGTTGTTGACAAAGGGTTTCAGACGCTCACAGGGTATGACAGATAAGATATTTCATGCAATTTTGAGGAGACTTATGCTCTTATAGTTGGCGTAGTTGAGGGGTCTACTTTTTGATGAACCGGGCAAAGGGTACAGAGTTTCCATTTGTCGGGCATACTTTTTTCTGACCAGACATAGGAAACGAGTTGGTGTATGCTCTCTACAAAGTCATTTCTAGCAGCAGAGGTATTCAGTTCAGCAAGTCGTTTGCTCCAGCTGCTTTGTTGGATTTCAGCATAGATATTGCTTTCTTTACTTAATTTTGGCCAGATGTGTGGAAGTTTTAGCTACCATCGTCTAAGTTTAATGATCAATTCTGCCTGGTAACGAGATGTTGTGCTTCTTCATCGTCATACAGCTTACAGATTTTTTTTCCAAATTCTCAATATCGGCTGTGATTCGATTGTACTTCCAGGTTTTCTTCTTCATCTCTACTGGTAGTAGAGTAGTTCTTTTTTGTTGTGGGGCTTGGGAAATCTCCACTCATATCTTTATTCCAACCACAGACGTCGTTAAGTCAATATTGACTCAGTGAATGGTTTGGAGATTCAGGATGCTAGAGTCATGTAATATGTCCATCCCAAAGGATCAATTTGTTTTCGTTTTCCATGATCCACAGACCGCCAACTCGCCTCAGAGTAAACTGAGTTGTGTGCTTGCTATGTGTAGAATATTTTATTTCATCCCTCTTCGAAGTCTTAACCTAATTCCTTTAGTCGATGTAATGTCTTGTAGATTATGCTTAGCAGCTATTCTGGCAAAGATGTCATCCTTTGCTATTCCGTCAGTGCTACGATTTGTACGTGGATCTTTGAATCCATACTGCACAACGAGTAGAAATAGGCTTTCGATCAAACTTTTCAAATCTGAAGTTGTTCCCTAAAAGAGATTGAAAAATCGAGCTGAGCTGACTTATCTACTGCTACAAGGCATTGCCACCCGCTGTCATCGTAGACATGAAACATCCTTGTAGGAAGCATGACGAGAAGAAAATTTCAAAGGCACTGTCGATTCTTTCGCAATTCAAATGAGTCTTCGGCAGTACATGGGCCCTCTCATTGAGAAGATTCTTGTGGATTTGCATATTTGACTACATTGCTAGTGCTTTTCAAAAACCTATTTCTCTCAGCTGGATAGTGGCTTCTCTAGCATGTCTAGAGTGTCTGTAGTCGCATAGAATAATCTTCTTTATTGTAATTCATATCATTGCAAAGTTTCTTCCGTTTAAATTGGTCCTTTGTGCAACACGCGCTGTAGTTTTTCTAGCTCGCGTTCGGACTCAACTGGTGCTGTTTTTGCTAGAATTTGAAATCGAATTTTCCTCTATCAAGGACTCGATTTGGTAAGAATCAAGGCCAGAAAAAGAACGTGTTCGAGGAGGACATACATACGTCCGACATCTAAGAGGATATAATCAAGTTTTTTATGCAGTGAACCATATCATCAATCACAGATAGAAAATCGAAGTGTCTTCATCTGTCTCTTACTAATTCTAATCTTGTTACATAATGCAAGCCTCAAACTGGGTCTCAGGTTGCAATAGCAAGGCAAGTGCAAGAAAATGTATCCTCACTACCTGTACGTGTGAGAACAACTATTGATGACGTGACTGCCCACGCTCAGGGCAGACCAGACGAACGCTTCCCAGATAAAAGGCTTCTTACTGAGTTTTTTTTAGGGCACTACACGTTGGATAAACTGAATCGCACGCATTAAGACCAAACCAACAACCAACCAACGGCTACACAGCCCAAGAACAATGCAAAAGATGTAATCAAAATGCACCTGCATTACATGTCTTGGTCAAAAGCCAGAGAACTAACAAATGCTTTCATGCTCACCCCACATACGAGTACATGTATGTATACCTTTGGTTAGATTTATCTCCGCTCTGAGTTTCATCTAACGATGTAGAAAAATTGTTCACTAATCTCTTGAATTGTAATCAAAGCTCATGCAGGCAGCCACACCACAATAACCACAATCCCAATTACCGTCCACAAACTTAACCATGGCCCAAGAAACACCACAAATACCCGCAACTTAGCAACCACACAGAGTCGCGTGCAGATACGAATACCATTCCTGGGAAATTGTCTCGTAAATTGATATTCCAAAATGAAATCACCATCCTTAAAAACAGGACAAGCACCCATACCTCACGAAACAACTGCCTAAATGATAACCAACCGCGCAATTAGAAATCAAATGTCACACGAACCATCAAGGACACTAGTCCCTTAATCTCTCCCCCATTGGCCGTCCAACAACTAACAATCATTCCGTCGCTAGCAACAGGAAATACATACATACTCGTATCTAGTCGCGATGATTATGATTCCAAACGGAAATAATGTCCTCGTTAGGGATGCCATTTGCAATTCACTCACAGAAGAGATAATCACCAAAAGGCGGTGCCCGTCATCACCCTCATAAATTGATAAAAAAAAACAAAAAATTCACTCAAACTCCAAGTTGTAACCGGGTTAGAGGGAAAAGTTAGACGCGTGTGCGTGCCGCCTCTCGGTTACCTTTAGAAGTTTTTTGTCGTTTGCTATTGCCACTAATCTAATACTTGGGTGCGCGCATCCCTTATACTTTGTTCCTGTTGTTATTGTTGTCATTGTAAAAGGGGTGGCTCAGGCTTAATTTCTGTTTTTTTTTTCCTTTCTTTATCGGAGTTAGATTTCAGTTTTAGTTTCATTTTTATTGAGCTCTCCGTGGCCAGTTAGTGATAGGGGTAAGTTTGTAGGGTAACGCGTGCCTTGCGGCAATTCGAAAGTGATTGCCGAAATGATAACATGATGACAATCAATTGGTAAAAGACACCGAGAAGATGGTCACCACGATGATGATGGCAAATGGTCGCGTTCCAAATTAATTGTGAAACGAAAATGAGGACGCGTTTCGGAAACGTTTAGTGGGAACGGCTTGCCTTCGAACCCGATTGACGGATAATGAGGATATTGAATTTCAATTAATTTTTTTTCCTTGCTCGTTTAGTTAGTTTTTTTTTTGAAAGTTTTTGTTTGCTCTAAGGTGGGGTTGTATGTATACCTATGTATGGTTATTGGCACATGTGTTCTCTGGGTGGATGGATAGATCTACATCCGTAGGTGAGGGTTCTATCAGAATAGAGGTACGTCGTTCTTAATTTTCAAAATTAACCATGGTTTTCTGATCTTCTCTGAGAATCATACAGTCCTTACTTAGACAGTTATTTAGATGCCACAGTCCTTGTTTGACCTGGAACTTAAACAACATGCCTCATACTAGTATTTCGGCTTTTTTAAAATTCACACCACTACGTCAGGTCTCTATCCTCTTACGTACGTCACCTGAGGTGAAGTCAGCCTTTTCTCTGCTTTTCTTGGAGATAGATACATGTCCCAGTCATCGGCCCATAATTTTGGACTCCTTTAGCCAAGTTTATGTTGCGGTACAGCACTGACAGTTGTTGATTAAATGGACCTTTCCACTGTGCATCGATTTGAAAGTTATTTTCTTTTAAAACGACCAGGCACCTCCTCATCTCTTTTTTTTTTTTTTAAATCCATATCTCCGCGCCATAAATGAGGCCTGGGTTTAGAAATATTTTAAAGAGCACTCCCAGGGAGGGCTCTGCTACACAATCGCGATTGCTAAGAGCAACTGCTTGATTGACCTCCTTGTTTGTATGAACTGCAAAAGCCAGGCAGACACAATCCTTGACCACCTTGAAATTTGCGTACGAGTATCTATCGTTCTTACTTTGTTTACCCCAAAACTTATCTTCAGCTGCTTTAGCTTGTTTCCTGCTACTTGCTAGTGCCTTAGAAACGATTCACTGTGCTCTTGGGATAATGTATATGTCATCGTTGTACAGACGTTTGAAAGATAAGCGCCCCTGGTGTAGGATAACAAGCATGTTGCAAAACTCTCAAGTACCAAGGCCTCGGTAAAATGATTAGCGACCCCCACTGACTATAGCAACGAGGTTATTCTTTGGACATCCTGTAGAGCCGCACAATTTTGCAAAGATGCAGAACCGGAAATGGCATTGTATAATAAGTCATGATGTACGCTGCTATAGGAGGCCTTAGAATGCACTGTAAGATGGTGGGTGAACGTTAGAACGATAAGACCTCATCAGTTGATAAACTAAAGGTTTTCGGCGACCATATACTACGACAGAGATAGTCTAATAGGCGATGTTGAGCTTATTGATGCTTCTTAAGTTATCGTAATTCTCTTCAAGGTCGGGCATATAATTCTGAAGTTATATTTCATAGATTACAGCTTTGCAAAGGAATATATTTGACAAGTTTATACCGATCTTCATGGGCTCAATAGGAATCAAGTTTTATTCTTTTAGCTGAACCCCTAATAATGAAAAGTTCACTTAAAAGAATGAAAATTCTATAATTTTCAAATACATCTTTAGAGTTTCAATAAACGTTTTTAAAAAAGTCTTGCTTCCGACCCTAAAAAATATTGCAATACATCGAATCTGGCGGGGGATCGAGAACTTACCAATCGAGCAAATGTCATCGTCAGAGCTTGCGTGCATCACGTAGTTACGTAGGTTCGGAAGGAGATTCTATGTCAGGCTTCCATGTGAGAATGAGCTACTGAAAATGGACATACCAAAGTACCAGACCAACTAAGAAGGTTTGCAGGTACAGTGAACCGACCTGACCTGCTTATTCAGAATTATTTATGGGAGTGAAGTGGATTATATAGAAAACGACAACATTGCGAACAACATTGAACAACATTGCGAAATATTGTAAGGTTACTCCCAAATTGGATGCTGTATTGCCGAGACAGTGCGAATTTCGAAATAATGCACCATCTGGTGTATCTGCTGTACGCAAGTCTGTGAAGAAAGTGAGTCTGGTTTGCTGATTGAGAACCAAACATATGCCTGTCTTCATCTTATGTGCTCAACGAAGAGAAGATCTCGGATTATACATTTACAAGGTAGCTCTAGGTACAACTGACTCAGGAATGATGCAAAATGACCACACGCTTCGCTATCGCTTCTATGTCTTGACAATTTTGCTCAGAAAATATTTTTGTAGATGAGGAGCATTTCCATCTTGACAATTGCAATAAACAATCAAAATTGCTGTTTGAGGCTTAGAAAATGAACACGTATTCATTGAGATGCCAATGCATCCGGAGCATTCGACTGTTTGGTGTGGTTTTTGGAGTGGCGGTATTATTGACTCATTTTTCATCTGAGACGACAATGGTTTAATTACAGTCAATGGAATACGCTACGGAGGCATAAAAAACCGACATTTTATTTTCAGAAATTGAGGATGTAGTAAATGAACGACCAACACTATTGACTTCTGTTTAACGACTGCTTATTGAACAAAAAGAGCAAAGTCTAGAGTGAGTATAACATTAAGAAAGAGCTAACAGAGAATTTGGACTTGGGGAAGCTATGGTTCTCGCTACGGGGCTATGTGCCACACAAGCCGTCCAAGGATTCTATTCGAATTTAATAATAGTGTAAACAGTCACTTTTGCAATGTTGCTTGACTTCTACGAAGCTGCGATTTGGCAAGCCGGTCGAGGCAGTCATTTTAATGATATAATCTTGCATAACTAAGGAAGGTTTACTTGTTTTAATAAAGCAACATTCGTTGAAAAATATTGAATAGTGCTTTTTTTCAAAGCCTTCATAAACCATTAACAAACAGATGGCCCACTCTTAAAATGTTTTCTTTCATCTATGCGGTGGAATATTGTTATGGTCTTCCATCCTTTGGGCCTAAAATATTCCCATTCTGTCTACGTTGACAAAAAACCATGGAAAAGTTTATTGGTTTCAAGGGCTAGAATTCTTAGCAAAGAGAAAAAGATGGCCAATAAGACCAAGTATCTAGGTGTACAATTCAAACATGAGCAGAATGGAAGGCAGCATATTAATAGTAACATTAGTTTGCCGATTTGTACTTTTGTAGTATCACCTATTGGCGTAGAAAAAAAATCTGATTCTTCAAAACAAAAGCAGGGAATTCAGTTCATATCACGTGGCAATAAACGGGGAAGGTTGCTTGAAGGTACAACCAATTTAAACAAAAACAATTCTCAAGGGCGAACTTTTACTGACTTACTTACTACATCCATTTTAAATAATGTCCATGCCTCTGCGCCATAGAGCAGGGCCGGGATTATTAAGGTCTTATAAAGGGTGTTGTTGTTCGAGAGAGGGCTTTGATACTCAATTGCCTTCTTGGCCCATAGAAACAGCGGTTGGCAAGAGTTATTCTTCGCTTGATCTCAGCGCTGGTGTCGTTATCTGCATTTACAGCGGAGCCTAGGTAAACAAAGTCCTAACTACCTCAATGTTATATCTGTCGAGGGTGACGTTCTGCCCGAGACGTCGTTGTTGGTTGTCCTTTTTGCTTGACCCATTTTCGCCGCTTCCGTCTCAATACTCGCGAAAGCGCCACTGACATCACGCTGCTTTCTCAATATCTTCGACGTATGAGAGTAGTTGGACGGACTTTTGAAAGATAGTGCCTCTTGTCTTTGCTCGCGAGTTTTGCACTATTCTTTCAAGTACTGTCGCATGACAGCGCATCGCTTTGTCTAAATCCTTTCTGGACATCAAAGGTCTCGGTCAGATCTTTACCGACCTTGATGGAACAGCGTGCATTATCCATCGTCATCCTGCACAGACGGACGAGTTTGGCAGGGGTGCCAAAACTAGACATTGCTCTGTATAGCTCATCTCTATAGGTGCTGTCATACGCGGCCTTAAAATCGATGAATAGGTGGAGTGTATCGATCTGAAGCTCATGGGTCTTCTCCAAGATCTGCCGTAGTGTGAATATCTGGTCGATGGTGGAATTTGCTGGCCTGAAGCCACACTGATATGGACCTATCAGGTTGTTGACGAACGGCTTCAGGCGTTCACACAATACGGCAGATAAGAACTTATATGTGATGTTTCGAAGACTGATGCCTCTGTAGTTGGCGCAGTTCAGAGGGTCTCCTTTCTTGAGAATAGGATAAACAATGCTGAGGTTCCATTCATCGGGCATACTTTCGTCCGACCATATTTTACAGATGAGTTGGTGTATGCTCCTTACCAAGTCATCGCCTGCCGCTTTGAAGAGCTCGGCAGTCAGGCCATCCGCTCCAGCAGCTTTGTTGGACTCAAGCTTCGATATGGCTATCTTCACTTCATCCAGGTCGGGTGAACGGAATTGTTGGTCATCATCGTCCAGGTTGAAAGGTTGATTCTGCCTGACAGCGGTGTTTGATTCGCAATCGCCGTTAAACAGTCTGCAGAAATGATCTTTCCAAATCCTCAGCATCGACTGCGATTCTACTACGATGTTCCCTTGTTCATCTCTACAGGCTTCGGTTCGGGGTTTGTTTCCGCGGCATGTTATTTTTACCTTTTGGTAAAACTTCCGAACCTCATTCCTGGAGTCGCATCTCTCAATTTCCTCGATCGCGCGCTTTTCATGCTCTTTCTTTTTCCTCCTGAGAAGCCGGTGATTGTCTCTCCTCTGCCGCTCATAGAGCTCATGAGCAGCTCTGGTCTTTCTAAGCAGCGCCGAGTTATATGCATCTTGCTTAGCTACATGTGCTTGCCGGCATTCATCATCGAACCAGGGGTTTCGTTGTGGTGGACGAGTGAAACCCAGCACATCAGAAGCGGCATATCTGATGGCGTTTTGGCAGTGTTTCCAATGGTCACCGATGCTTGATGCTGGCGGCATTGGACCTCTTAAGAGATTAAGAGGCACTCGATCGGAAAAGGACTTGGCGATCTCTTGCGATTGTAGCCGTCTGACGTCGAATTTTCTCACAGCATTAGTTTGTCTTGGCGTAGTTTGGGATATCCGCAACCGTACCTTGGCTACAACAAGGTAATGGTCCGAGTCGATGTTGGCTCCTCGGAACGTACGGACATCCATTATGCTGGAGGAGTGTCTTGCGTCGATCGCAATGTGATCAATCTGGTTGACTGTTGATTGATCAGGAGTTCTCCAAGCCCCCTTGTGTATGTCGAGATGTGGGAACCGCGTGCTAGCCACGACAATGTTTGGCCCCGAAGCAAAGTCGATTAGCCTGAATCCGTTATCGGAGGTGGTGTTGTGCAGGCTATATTTTCCGATTGTTCCACCAAAGATACCCTCTCTTCCTAGCTTTGCATTAAAATCACCGAGGCCAATTTTAATATCATAGCTAGGGCATTGCTCGTAGATCTTGTTAAGGAGCTCATAGAAGGCATCCATCGTGTCGTCATCTTTCTCCTCTGTGGGGGCATGCGCGGATATAAGGCTAAAGTTGGCGAATTTAGCCTTGATGCGGATTGCTACGAGGCGCTCGCTTACATGCCGAAAGCTGAGGACTTCTTGTCTTAGTCTGCCTCCGACAAAAAATCCGCATTCAAATAGACGCTGTTTTGCCGTCGATAGCAAAAGCCGTAGTAGATATCGCAGTTTTCATCTTCTTTTTGTCCGGCCCATCCCAATGCAATGGGAATGGCGGTTATGTCTGCCTTGCAGCAGTCTAGGGCCTCCGCTAGTTGCTCGGCTGCACGTGGTCTATTACGGGATCTAACATTCCACGTGCATATCCGAAGCTCATTTTTGATGCTTCGTAACTTATGCTTTTTTAAAATGGCCGGACAGTTAGTCCGGCGGTACAACCCCCAACCTGGAGGACCAGTTCCATTTCTTATGCCCCCAGGACGAAGGGTCGGTTACACCGAAGCCAGTAACCCGTTCCGGGATGTGAACGCTGCCGTTGGCCCTTATAGGGCTCGTCCGCCACCATCTCTTTTCCAAAACCCTGACTAAGTCCTGGAAATCCTTACCTCATCCTCAATCCTCAGTCCGCTCCAAATATGTCGGAGTAGCCCGGATAAAGTCTTGTTTTATTTTTCCGACACTAATCCTGGTTTATGGCGTAGGAAACTCGCCATTTGCCCCCTTCACTTCGCAATCTCTAGTGAGACTCCCAGATGACGCCACGGGGAGGCGTGAAGTAGGGCTTATTAGCAGAGCTGCAAGAAGTTCGGCTGCAGAGACTCATTCTCGTTATTTAAAGAACCAGCACCTGTCGGAAGATGCTACTTATACGAGGCCTTATACTAATCGTCACCAACTGGGTTATTTAAAATATTAAAATCGCAATTGGAAATTAGAAGAAAGTACGCCGCACAACAATTACCTATGAAACGAGAGCCTAAGGCATCATATCTCTCCTTGAAATTATAAAGCAAATTAAAAACGTTTAGTATCCCTTTTGGCTAGCTTATTCCCCTGGCAATACAGTACTACTCAATCCATTAAAAGGATTTTTCGAGGCCTTGAAACTGAAAAAAATTGTTCTTAAAATAGAGCTCCCACCAGCAGGCTCACTATATGGGAAATCAGATATCTATCCTCTCCTTCCTATGCCTGCATTTGCTGTTAAGTGGTGTTTGAAAAACAAGCACATTTTTTATTCGTACAAGGTGGCACAAAAATTGTCACCCGATGTTCTTTGACTGTAATTTTTGTAACTATTTGAAAAAATAGAAAAGAATGTTGGATATAGGGCAGAGCCCTGGGGTACACCAATTTGAACTAAAATTGAATTATAGTTCCTGACACCAAACTCTATCAAATGTATTTCAAATATGAAGTAATACGAGTTCTATAGTGCTTTCGCCGGATTTGTGTTGGCAACCAAATCATCAGTGGATATGTTGCTACGAAGTATGGACTACGGTTCACTGAGAAGTATTCATGGGAACCTAGGCTGGCTTTTTTATGTAAGGCCTGGACAAATGCCAATCTCCATCTTCTCGGAGAACACCTCTTTAGAGGAATCACTGCACATTGAGATTGTTAAGCTTCTGCATGAGTGCAAACAACGCACATTATTTGAAAGCCTTTACCTGGCAACAAAGTCCAAAGAAGATGATCCAGAATTTCACATGCTTTTGATGATCGGAATCGCTACCACCTTTCCGAAACTGTAGAACATTTCGCAATAAAGCTCGGAAGTCATAATTGGCTTCTTTGGGTTTTGTTCGGTTTTGGAAATATGTGGCAAGTTGTAGCAAAGGCTTTGAAAGCTTTTAAATAAGCATTTCCTGCTGATCTTGGTATATCTATAAAGTGGCCGAAAGTGAAGGTACAAAACGAGTACACGTAAGTACACATAATTCCAAATCGGGTATGGCTACTTTTACTCACTTTTGTTAAATATTTCCTGCCACATCTCAGCTTTTCTATTGAATTACTTGTTGTGATTGGTACTATTTCCTCAATTATAATAGTTTAGCAGAGAACAAGTATCATTTAAATAAAAGAAAGACATGGTAACTACATCGTAACTATTGCAACAATTACGAGTACAATTCGTAAGAACTTAATAAGAGATGGCGACTCATTCATCGGAAACCGGTTCAATGAATACTTTTCTGCCATTATCCAAGGAATTCCTATGTAAATCTACCTCCAAATAACTTCATACACTCAACAAACCCTGAAGCCGCAGTCAAAGCCTACCATCGTCATTGCTTTGACAAGTGCAATCCGTAAAGGTAACAAACAAATGAAATGGATTCAATCAGTGGCAGGCAGCTCCAAATATACTCGTACTCTGCCCCCTTTGGTGGTAATCCACAGTGACAAGGCCAACCTCCACAAAAACCAAGTATGCAGAATCTCTTCTCCATCATCCACTCGCAGGAGTGGACAACAATCAACCGCTGTACAATGCTCACATAGTTATGCGATCACATTATGCGAATCGGTGAGGCATCAAAGTAGACGGCACCTTCTGAAGTTTTTGACTTGATGATGACGACTCCTTGTCATCCGCTCCCGGTCCTACATTCACAGTGCTGCTTCGTCAAACATGGACGATGACTGACTATGCCACATCAGCATCCTCATAATACAAAAAAAAAAAAAACAAAACAAAAAACACTACAACAAGAGGAAGAGGGTACAAAAAAAATCTCTTCAAAGTCAAATCAAGCCTCTGGAGCTGGACCAAATCAGATTCCTTTCTGGTTCTGATTCTGGTTCTGGTCTTGATCCCTCTTTACGGCGGCGGCGGCTAATGCCTCCGTGCCAGCCAGCGTGTGGAGGACAATGTTTTGTTTGCTACTGGAATTCATTGTTGCTTCTGTTGCCTGGTTTGTGTGTTTTTTTTTGTTTTTTTTTTGTTATTTCTGTTGTTGCTGTTGGGAAGGATTTTTCTTTGACTGTTTTCATTGATGCGATCGGAACTGCAATCGAAAAGTGCTACTTATTGTTGGGGATTCTATTTCTGTTAATGTTCCAGCGAACGCTTTAGCCAGGAATGTGGCAATGAAAATCCTTACATCGGTTGTAAAGAGCACACCAGCCCGGATTATTTGTTGCTGTTTAATTGTTGATTAATTGTTTTTTACAGCACTGATGTCGTGTCGCTTGAATATTTCAACATAACAATGTGATCCGCACTATAAAAACGGTTACTCTCGTCTAGGTACAACTGGAGATGTTCAGTTGTTTGTTCACTTAATATCACCGTGGAAAAGAAAACCAGACTTGAGGTATTTTTCGTCGATTTTAACTAAATTTCTTACTGGTTGATGAAATGTGTTCAGTTACAATGTTGCCAAGCTAACGTTCACATCGGGATACAGTGTTGCAAATTTCGCTGACTTAGTCTCTAATCTTATGTCCTCGTGTAACAATTAAGGATGTTAGAGGTTCCAGCTTCGAAATCATGTCCACAATACATTTACAAGATTGACACGAGGTCTAATACGATATGTTGTTAGATGTTGGGTTCAAAACTACTCGTACTTCGTGTATCTTGAAGAAGAATCCATCATCGGAGTTTTGTTAACTTGAAGGGGGGAATCAACTTCTATTGACAAGTTCCTTAATCGCTCCAAAGACGTCAATCAGTTATTTAAAGCAAAACTTGCCAAGTAGTCATATTGTTGTAATTTTTGCCATACCAGCGGTGCATCTGTTTGTTTATAGACTCATTCCCTGCAGGTTGTAGAAGAGGAAACCCATCCGACACTAAGTAGTCAGTATTCCAGAGAAAATTGTAGAGTACCTTTGATCCTTTACATTCAAAACAAATTTTTTTAGCTGCGACATTACATACTCACGGTGATTGATGGCCAGTTGTCCTAACGGATTGATTTGTTGGCAACTTTGCTCGTAATGTTCTATGGACTTGGTAAGGGATGTCATTAGTTCATAGCTGAAATTTCAACCTCTTCACGCGACTTTTGCAGGATAGACTACAATTCGTTCTACGATTTTTTGCAACAACAACTGCAATTGCAGAGCAAAATAAAGGTCTCTCAAAACAGCTATCAGCTATCAGGCTATCCCGTTCCGCCTTACAGATTTGAGGAGGCTCTGCACTACTATATGCGACGTGTTATTCGTAGTTGAGCACAGCTAATTGGCCTGGATCAGCCATATGTAACCAAAATAAAGGACGTCTCTAGGGAAATGAAAGAATTAAAGCAGACACTTTCATGATGTTGATGATTGGGGTAATAATCTTCTGAGATCAGATTGTTATAGCAATGTGTCGTCGACTTAACCTAATGATGAAATCGTCCACTCTTATTAGGTTGGTCCTGAATAGGTTGGAATTTTATGTATTCTGACTCTGATGTATTGTGCAGAGGTCCTTGGTGTTTTACGCTAAAAAGCTGTCTTTGTAGCTCTTGAAATGGGGGCTAGGCCTGGACATCGCTCATCCACATTAGTGATTTAATACCAATGCGGAACCTTTAGTAAGGGCTCAAGCTCTAACCTGCATATAAGCCGACCTATGATCTCTTATCGGTCTTAGGGTCATGGCACACAGTCGTAATTGGAACTCTACATCAAGTCAAACCAACTGAAAGAGCCTTTCAGCCATGGTGACGCTCTTACTAGGGCTCCTACTGCCATGGAGCTCGGACAGGAGTCCTAAACTCCCACAGCACCATGTTTTAGGTCCTGGTGTGAGCTACCAGGCTCCCGGTAGCTTAAAACTGGTCAAATAGTAGCATTAGTAGCATAGTAGTGGCGTTAATCTGAAAATGCTAACGATAGGATTGGAATAGCCTTGCCTCCGTTCATTACTACGTCAGTTATAGGCGAAACTTTGTTAATTGGCCGGGGTCCCTGTGTTCTGTACAAGGAAAGATAAAAGTCTCTTTGTAAGCGAAGCAGCTCCTGGATAGAGCAACATCTGTATGTTTGTTTTAGTACAGATAGTGAACTATATTTCGACAAGCAACTGACTGCCCGTGGCAACTCCAGCAACTGGCTGGAGATCTTTACTTGGACCTTTATAATTTTTTCTGTTAAGTGGAAAAGATGATATCCAAGTGGTTGCCGCCAGTGTTGATTAACATTTGTGCCCGTTTTATCCAGTTTCCATGACTTTCCGCAAGATTTCCGGTATCTCGTCGAATATTCTCCTTAAGTGAAGCGATTGTCTAAGGCTTGCTGGCATAAGCCCGCGACTTCAAGTAGCCCCAAAGAAAGAAGTCTGAGATGGTTAAATCGGGCATCTTGCAGGCAATGCCAAATCGCCAAAACAGGAGATTACGCGACCAGGAAACGCTTCCTTCACAATATCAATTGTGTGTGCGGTTGCACCGTTTTGTTGAAACTACATCTTCGCCAAGCCCTGCTCATCCAATTCCGGCAGTAAGAAGTCGTTTATCATGGCCCTGTAGCGTTCACCAGTTACAGTGACCGCATTGCCAATGGCGTCCTTAAAAAAATACGGCCCAATCACACCTTCCTGAACGCCGCACGGAACAGTGGCTTTGAGTGGATGTAATGGCTCTTCGTACATCACACGCGGATTTTCAGTACCCCAGAATGGAAGATTTTGCTTATTGACATAACCGTTAAAGTTTATGAACTCTGAGCTCTTGGATTGCCAGTAGTCTATATCGTCTTGAAGGATGGAATTGTGCAAAGGAACCTGGTTTCCTAGGTCGTGGTTTGGACAAATTCCATAATTTGTCTTGAATATTTCCTGGAAAATCGCGCCTTCCTTTTTCCATGTTCGGGCCAAGTTTACACACGGAAGGTTGCTTTGTTCTACTCCTCTGCGAAATATTTTATTTAATTTACCGAATCATGGTTAGTTAGTTAGTGTTTACAGTACGAGTGTCATTGTTCCAAGCTCTAAAATTTTCATTGAAATAAATAAAATTCTAAGGTTTTTGAGCAACTACTTCAGCGTCATGACATCCAGGTTATGTCTGTTAGTGAACTACCTGTACAGCAGTTTAGTTTTGTGTTGGTCTAATGCTTCAAAAGTTGCATTACGGAATGTGTTTTTGCTGTAGATATGTTGAGTGGTACCATTCCAATCTCTACACTTGATGCCAAAGTGGGTTTAAGCGTGAATGAGGTCAAACAGAGGTATGTGCTGTCAACAAGAAAGGAGACCCAATATCGACAAATCGGACAGAACGTCACAATCAACAGCTATGACTTTAAGGAAGTATTGTGTCATTACATAACTTGGTCCAATCAACAGCACCTCAGTAGGGAATCAGTCTTGTCAGTAACCGTTTCTTTGCTTTAAGAAGCCAATTGAGTAGCAAGGAGCTGAAGAGACTCTATATAGGATATTGGTCATCCCAGTCTTACTTTGTGACGCTGAAACATGGACTCTATCTAAAAATATCATGTAAGTTACTGTTGACGGACTTTGGAATGATGAACAATATTGGCATCTGTCGCCTAAAATGGGTAGAACATATAGAGAGAATGCTCCGGCCCTCAGAGTTTTCGAATCTATCCCAGAGGGACCTAAGGTGGCTCGCAAAAGAATAAAGAAAGAAACCTCGATCGACTTTGAATGCTCAACTGAAGGCGGGACATTTTGCCCGATGCCCAGGTTTACTCCAAAACTCAGTGTTACGTTAGTAAACCTTTAGTAATGGTCTCTTGATATTGTCTGCAGGTGTCTGCGGATGACGATTAGGAGAAACTGCTTTAGCAATCCAAATTTTCTCCACATGAAGTCGTTATAAAAAATAATCCATCTTTGGGCATATTTTACATTAAAACAGTATGCAGTGTGATAGTTTTAATGAGAGTTTGTTCTCACGAGGTTAATCAGCTTTCTTAATCGTTTAGGATCGAGCATGGACCATCTTAGTCTTGATGTGCCCCATATCTATTTCTTAGGGATCAGGGACGTGATTCCTTGAGACGTTTGATTTTCCTAACCTGACAGAGGGCGATCAAGGTGAGAGATGCGTGCCAGTCTTACATCAGGAAATCAACCGCGGATTTATTGTTTTTACATATATCGCAATATCCGACATGGGTATGGCATAGCTGATGAATAGCTGAGAGTTCGGCTTAAAAGGAGGAACAGTATGTAGTTCAACTGAAGAATGGATTTTTTATGCAAGGAACCTTATAGACTTACGAAGGACCCGTTCATGCTCCTTTATAATCAGGTGATTAAAAACAAAATTTAAATTCCATTCAGATAATTTAAAACCAATTGACCAGAGAGTATCGAGATGTAGCAGTAGCTCAGTAGATATACTTTCATGTCCTACTATTAGCTCTTCTTATTGATGAGTGTCTCTCAGCCTGAGGGAGCCCTAGTTGTAATTTTCTGGCGAAAATATTTTGAAATAGCAAATGGAACCGAATTTAGAAAGCAGGTTGATGTTATATTCATTATACCACTGAAGGACACTAAACGAGCTTACAATTAGTGTAGAGTAGTTCACACTACCGTGGTGTATACCTGCAGACTTCTTGTATGAGAAAACGTCAACTAGAGCTTCTTTTGTTTTGCTTTGCAACTATGGTGTTTATCTAGATAGCAAATATTCTTCTAGATACTCAGACACCAACCATTTCATTTGAATGGAGTGATGCTGATGGTGTTTGTGTTTTTTGAAGAGACCAGCTTTGACCAGATTTTTCGCGCTCAGATAAGGTCACAGCTACGTGGTTAAGAAGAAAGAATGACTTAAGTGTACTAGATGAAGTTGTAAATGTCTGTGAGTATATGGGTCAGGTTACATAGAATTAAGTTAGACAACCGACTTGAAGTGGCACATTTTTTCTTAAAGCCCAGGAGACAGCATTGGCATCGGAGTGGAAGATACCTCAATTTGGTGGAATACAGCGTTTAAAATTAGTGGCGTCATTCATGAAAAAAGTCTTTTGTCCAGATAGAATGACTTCTATAATTTCTCTAAAGAAGCTTATCGACACTTGTTGTGACATTTTAATTCTGAAGGCCACGCAAGTGGCTTATTCGCAAACGCTTGTTCGCCTAAAACTGCGGACTGTTCCCACTCCTTGAAAATGGAAATTTATTTGAAAGATCCATAGGATTTTCCCTGGAGCCTTTTCGAGACTTTCCTTGGTTTAAAGCAAGATTGAAAGCGTTCCAAACACTTACCAAAAGCAGAGCCTATTTGAATGCGGATTTGTTGCTGGAGGTAGACTTAAGCCAGAAATCCTGAGTTTTCGGCATGTGATGCATTCCGAATCAAGGCTAAATTTGCCAACATTAACCTGATATGCGCGCACGTCTCCACATAGGAGAAAGATGACGACATCGAACATACCTTCTATGAGCTCTTGAACAAGACTCACAAGCAATGCGCTAGCTATGACATTAAAATTGTAGTCGGCACCACCTATGATAACAAATTCAGGCTTATAGACTTTGCGGCATGACGAAACATTCTCGTAGCTAGCACGCTGTTCCCACACTCGATATTCACAAGGGGACTTGGAGAACTCAACCATCAACCAGATTGATCGACGCAAGACAATTATCCAGTATTATCGATGTGCAAACGTTACGAAGAGCGAACATCAACTCGGACCATTACCTTGTGAAATCCAAGATACTGTTGCGGATATTCCGAGCAGCGCCAAGACAAGCTAATACGGTTACAATCGCAAGAGTTTGCCAAGTCCTCTTCCGACCGAGTCTCTTTTAATCTTGTAAGATCGAACCAGCATCAAGCATCGGAGACCATTGGCAACACTGCTTAAAGTCATCAGAGATGCCGCTTTTGATGTGCTGGGTTTCACTCGACCATCACAACGAAACCCCTAGTTCGAAGACGATCCCGGCAGACGACAAGAGCTGCTCACGGACACTAAGAGCAGAAGAGGAGAGACAAACACCGGCTTCTCAGCAGTAAAAAGAAAGAGCATGAGAAGTAGACGGAAACTGAGAGATGCTACTCCAAGAATGAGATTCGACAATTTTACCAAAAGGTAAAAAAACCATGCCATGGACACAAACCCCGAACCGAATAAGGGAGCATCGTACTAGAGTCGCAATCGATGCAGATGATTTAGAAGGATCATTTCTGTAGACTTTATAACAGCGATGACGAAACAAATACCTCTGTCAGCAGAATGAACCTTTCAATCTGGACGATGTAGACCAACGATTCCTGAAAGCGCTCAAGCGCCTTATATGTCTATACCAGTGTGGCTTCAGGCCAGAAAAGTCCATTATCGACCAAATATTCACACTACGTCAGATCTTGGAGTAAACTCATGACCTTCAGATCGATACACACCATCTATTCCTCGATTTAAAGGCCTCGTATGACAGCATCTACGTATAGACACGAGCTATACAGAGCAATATCTAGTTTTGGCAAGCTCATCCGTCTGTGCAGGATGATGATGGAGAACGCTCGCTGCTCCATAAAGGTCGGTAAACATCTTACTGCCAAAAAAGGACTTAGACAAGGCGATGCGCTGTCATGCGATTTTTTCAACTTCGTACTTGAAAGAATAGTGCAAAACTCACGAACAAACACAAGAGGCACTATCTTTCAAAAGTCCGTCCAACTATTCGCATACGCCGACGATATGGACATAATCGGGAGACAGCAGCATGATGTCAGCGGCGCTTTCGCGCCACGGGAGCGACAAGAATGGGCTTAGAGATCAATGAGGGCAAGACCAAGTATAAGTTGTCAAGCAAAAAGGATAACCAACACCGAAGTCTCGAACTTCACCCTCGACAGATATAACTTTGCTAGTTAAAGACTTTGTCTACCTAGGCTCTGCTATAAATACAGACAACGACACCAGCGCTGAGATCAAGCGAAGAAAAACTCTTGCCAACCGTTGTTTCTTTGGGCTAAGAAGGCAATTGAGTAGCAAAGCTCTCTCTCGGACAACAAAAGTCACCCTTTATAAGACCTTAATAATCCCGGTCCTGCTCTATGGCGCAGAGGCATGGAAATGGATGAGGGTGTTCTTGGTTGCTTCGAGAGAAAAATTCTTTGGGCGATCTTCGGTCCCGTCTGCATTCACGGTGAGTGGAGGAGGAGATACAACGACGAACTGTACGGACTGTACAGCAACATGGACCTAGCCAGAAGAGTGATGATCCAAAGACTGAGATGGCTGGGTCATGTAGAGCGTATGGACATTAATGCTCCGCTCCGAAAAGTCTTCGAATTATCTCCCGAGGGTGCATGCCGTAGAGGAAGACAGAGACTCAGGTGGTGCAGGCAAGAAGAAGGGGACCTCAGCCAACTTAGCGTGCGAAACTGGAGGCATCTAGGAAAGGATCCAGCTAGCTGGAGACGCTTGTTGACTGAGGCCCGGGTCCACCCCGGACTGTAGCGCCACCTAAACAATAACAAAATACACTTACCTATTTCCCAAGCTTTAGCGTAGTTACCGTGTTTATTTGGTTGTTTTAGAAATCCCTATCGTATTTGCCTGCTCCTCTCACAGATTTTTGTTAATCATTCAGAAGTGCTAATAATAGGTCTATTACTTCAAACATATTTTTCTCATCAAGATTTATGTCAAACCATTGCGCTAGCTAGTCATAAGCACTCTTTGTCAAAACAGCTCAATTTCCTGATTTGAAGAAACTCCACAAAGTGTAACTAATTTGTAATGAGGCTCGTTAGGTAACCTCTCACAGTGTGCATATGTAAGTCACAATTTTGATTCCAAACTCATTACCATCGGCAACAATGCGTCCAACTGTCGAACTGCTTTGAATAATCGTCAGACAAATATTTGAATAGACAATCGAGAAACCATAAAATTATGGTGTACCTCGTATATGCGTAATCAAGCCACTTGAGGTTATAACAAACCGCAACTAACTGGCCAAGGATGGGAGCCCCTCGTCTTCTTCAACCACACTAATGACTTGGTAATGTGATAGGGTATATCTCTTTAGGGATAGACCATTTGACAAGTAATCACAAAGTGCTTCGTTAATTAATTGAATTTTGAATTTTGAATTTTGAATTTTGAAATTAACGGTGAGAACGCAAATTTTCATTCAGAAAAAAACTTGAAAAATACCATCCCTCTTAGGTTTGTGGTTGATTCTCAAGTGGTTTGAGATAGATCGTCTGACGTTACCAAAGTCTGGATGATAGATTAGATAATGAATACGCAACGTACGAATAACGCACCTCATGGCAGTTATCTGGTAATGCACGTCGTCGTCGCCACCGCAATCTACGAGCAGTAGTCGTTTTCGGTTGGTTGCATTTCCATCCCAAAGTTTGTGGTGATGAGTTTTCCTGTTAGCAGTTCGGGCCATAACAAGAGAAATGGAAATTTTTCTCATTAACCATACAACGGTGGTGAAAATGCAATTAAAGTGTTATTCTCTTCGTTTTTTTTCTGAATTTCTTTTTTAAATTATTTTTTCCAGTGTTCATGGTAGCTTCTCGTGACCCTGTGTTTGTGCGGAAGAAAAATATGGAAGCATACCAGAGAAGATGGGTTACAAATTGGTTGGTGTGTTGAAGTATGCTCGGTTCGAGCCTCCCAGCTTACGAAGTTTGGTTTGCTAAGTGCATTCCGTGTAGGCAATGGGCTTCTGTGCATTACCACTGATGTGGAACGAAATTATATCGCACTTCTACGAGTATTTGGACTTTGTTTTAAGCAGCGGCGGAGAAATGTTGCACTGATTTGATTTGGCCGAGTTTTGTTGTTTTTATTTATTTTTTATTTTTTGATTAAAGAACATTCCCGCAAATTAACTCAAGAACTGAACCCTCGTACTATTTCAGTAAAAACATCGGAGCTATACCAGCAGGTTTTAGCTAACAAGACCAGTTAACATATCATGTAAGAAAACACCATCACGAGATATGTAAAGCCTTGAGAAAATATTCATAACAAGACTTAATAGGTGTGGATCAGCACTTAGAAGATGTTTTCCTGTAGCAAATTACAATAATAGGATTTACAGAAGGTAGATTGGGTCGCCTCAGGCTGCCGAAGTATTTTATAGAGCGAAAGCATTTCTTCTTAGGCAACACAGCGTAGATTTGTGGTAGCTTTATCTGATACACTGACAAAATGCTTCCATCTTATTGAAGCACTGCGGTTGGGTTGTACATTCATGTCGGATCCTCATTAAAAAAAGAGAGAGAAGATAAGACAGTCGTGTGTTGAAGGTGATGGAATCATGTGTCGTGCACACCCTTCTCCATAGTGAAAAACGATTTAACCTTGCCTCTGTCTATGCACCTGAAGCTACCAAACCTATCTCAGATTCACAAGTTATTCTATAAGCGGTGGGGCTTATAGAAACAGTACAAACTGTCGAAGATAGGAACTTTTCTGTGATCGAAAAGTGAGGCCGGGTTGATCATGTAATCAGGCCGAATAACGATGCACAATTTCTACCATCAAAAATAAATGGAGAAATGGCAAATTGAGAAATCAGATTCCACAACACGACACGCCCGCTGACTTAGTGGGTTGAGGATATCTACATATGGTATATAAGCTTTGTTCTAAAAAAATCTATTAGGTCTTACGGCTGGGTAGGATATCTACGTTCATTCGACGCCAAATGTGAGTTTGATTAACTTGGAGCAAAGGTACTTTTAACATTGTGTGGTTAAAAGTTCTCATCTTCAACCTAATATGGCTCGGAATAAGTAATCTGTACGTTCTTCTTAAAATAACCGCCAGTATACAGGTGATCTTGAGAATTGCAGTATAACTCTGTTGGGAATAAACCGAACCGGAAGATGCTATAATTTTTGGAAATGGCAGCAAATGTCAATTCTACTTTGACATTTGTGAAGTAAATAGATGCAAAATGCACGTCAATAAGCCATGAATTGCTATACTCCTAAAGAACGCGGAATAATTCTTCGATGGTGTTGGCGCAGCGTAGATTTCGGGGCTTATTTCCCGATCGTCCGACACCAACTGGGGAAATACTACGACGTTTGGCCATTCACCTAGAAAACTATGGAACTACACGAGATGTTGACAGGTCTGACCGGCCTCGGAGCAACCGTTCTGCTGAGAATATCGTAGCTGTGTATGAAGATGTCACATAGGACCCCGGAGTATCAACCAGTGACACATAATTAGGCATCAATAAGCGGTTTAACAGAGAATTTCGGTGAAAGACTGTAAGATGTTCGCTTACAAAGTGCAGACAATGCATCAGCTGTTAGTTGTTGACCGTCGAGGTAGTGTAACCTACGCTGAAGCCATCATGAATCTCGACTACAAGGCAGGCAATCTTCGAAAATCATTATTATCTCTGCAGCAAAATTATCACTACGGGAGTACTGAGAACCCGAGCATAACCCAAGAAGAGCCATTATACCCACTCAAAGTAACTGCATGGTGTGCTGTGAAGCGTCATCGAGCCTTATTTTTTCAAAAACGCTGCGGGCTAAACGACCACTATGAATTGCGAGCGCTACAGAGCCACGCTCAACGACTTTCTCTTTCCTCAATTGGATGAATTGGGACTGGAATATATGGGGTTCCATCAAAATGAAGCAACGGCGAATATTGCACGAGTCACAATCGAAATTCTGAGGGCTCCATTTCCAGGTCGCCTAATTTCACGGTTTGGTTTGCACTGGCCGACGAGATCGCCTGATTTTGTTTGATGTCACGAGTCTATGGCAATAAGCCTTAGACTGTTTAAGCCTTCAAAGAGAATATCCGTCAAGAATGCGAGAACCTATCGCCGGAAGTTCTGGCAAGACTGGTGGAAAATGCCATAAATCGGGCCCAAATGGTCATCAATTCCGACGTCTGCCACTTAGCCGATATCATTTTCTCGACTTAATATAAAAAAATTTAAAGGCATCATATAAACATAGTCCAAAATCAGAACCAAAGTTCTTCATTCATAAAAAATTACAGCCAAACAACATTAGGTGACAACTTTTGCTTTTGTACCTAGTGCTCTTCAGTTCTAGGAGTTATATTTTGTTCAGGATTTTGCAGAACTTATCTTTGATGTCGTGGCCCGTCCGTTCGCACATCTTAAATGTCAATTTTGTATGTCTTCCAGTAAATCCCAGGCCTTCGGGTGACCTCTTGATCGGAAGAAGATGAATTTTATGGAGGAATACACCTCAGGGATATGAGTTCTTCCATTGTCCTATAAACGATTCATCGTCTACCATCCTTGTATTCAACACTATTACTGAAAAGCTGACACTCTAGTCCTACAAAGTTATTTATTGACCTCAGCTTAAAATAGGTTAATTTCATTTCATTTCTCGTTTATGTTTTCAATAGCACAAATAGATCTGTCTAACGGACAGCAAAGATAAAGTTTGACACAGCAATGTTTTACTAGTTGAAGGAGTTCATTTACATAAAGCGAGAACAATAACGGCCCGAGGATGGAACCCTTTGGTACCCCTGCAGCCAATCCAAGAAAGGAAGATGTTTTATTTCCCTACTGCCACACATTTTTCACGATTTGTAAGGTAGGAGTGCATGAGTTTTACTGCAAGAGGAGAGAATTCGAAGCTATACAGCAGCTTATCGCCAACAATAGTGTGATCCACCGTATCGAAAGCTTTTGAGAAATCCAATTATGTTGAAAATGTACGACAGTTTGCGTCTATTGCTTTGCAAATATCGTCCACCAGTAAGAGTGCGGGTTTGCAACTCCTTTTCGCACGAAAGTCGGACTGGGCAGGACCTAAGCATTGCTTGCTGGTTAAGTGCGATTGCATCTGTTTAAGAATAGTCTTCTCAAAAACTTTCTACAAAAACGGCAGTTAGCAATCGGTCTATATTCGAGGCTGGTTCGATTATTGTTCGACTTGGGTATCGGAAGTACTTTCGCCTTTTTCCACAAAACTGGGCACTCGCAGGTGCTTAAAATATTATTACGAATATGCGTTAAATAATTTAGAAGAAAGGGGAGAAGAAGTTTTACAAATTTTGGGTTAATTTCGTAGCATTTGATTTGACAGACAGCAGGGCTGCAATGACATCTTCATCTGTTAAACAAGCGAATTTGAAATTTCCCTCAATGCTATTTGCTGTACTTGAATGAGGCATAATACCAGGAATATGATCATTTTGGGATAGCGGGGCAGCGACAGGTACAAACTGTGAGTTGAGGACAATGCAATCTACGTCTGTCGGTGCACCTGATTTTTGCTAACAATTGCCTTACTTGCGTAACTTTTGACAAAGATCTTTTCCAGTTTGAATGTTGGGATTTAAATAATTTTCATAAAACTCCCGCTTCACAGTTTGGATGCGTAGGACAACCAATTTGCGATAAATGTTGTAGAGCACATGGAGCTTAAAACGTTGCCAGCGAATGTAGACTAGATTACGTTTATGAATCAGTTCTAAAATATCTCTATTAAACCAAGGAGGAGAACTGCTTTTAATTGTCCTAGCTCGTAGCGGAACGTGTCCATCGAAAAGTGTTTTTGAACTAGCTTCAAGATATGTCTTCCCATTTTATCTCAACAACGTCGGACCATAAATTCTGATAATTAATGTTTTTAAAATCTTGGTAAGAGAATACGGTTTCAGTTGTAATTATCTGCATGTCATAGGTTAAGTAAATCAAATCGTGTTTCGAGAAGTCTGCCGCTGTTAATTGACTGTAAAACAGAGCTTTTTCTGAATTACCTACAAAGAATGCGACAAGGAGAGTGGCAGGATCATTTGAAAAGTGAGTTGCTGTTGATACGTTAACAGGTGTAAGGTTAATACTCTTGAAATTTTCAACCATTTGTATAATTACTCGGAAAAGCCATCTGCCATGCTGACCATTGACATCTCCGCTTGTTCATTTGCGTGAATTGATCCATCGTATTTCTACGTTTTAAGGCTGTTTTCTGTTTATCAAATTTCCGAGGTTAATGCAGCATTTGTCAAGAGAGCATTCCAAAATTTGACGAGAATGGGAAGATACGTTGTCTAACCTAACGAAGGTTAAAGACAAACCGATCAACAGAATTTAAAGCCACATTGAGCTTTCGGGATGAGATCGAATAAATATCCGAGAACAGTTCGCATCCATAAGTTAAAATTGGCACTAAGAGAGTCCTGGCTAACTTCATCTTAATTGCAGTTGGAAGAAAGTTACGACTACTTTACGGCCGCGTAAAGAAGCATATATTGTAGATACAGTGCTATATTTTTGATCACCCCAAGATAAATTGCTACTGAAGATCATACTTAGGTTTTTCACGTTGGACACTAATTCTACTTGGGTTCCATTCAGGAGAATAGGTGGGATATCATCGAGATGGGGTACATATTTAAATATGGCAATTGCCTTGGTTTTGGTGGGTTTCAACATCAGTTTAATTTTTGAAGCCCAATTGGCGTTAATTTTGGAAATAGCATCCTCGACAAGTCCTAAAGGAAAGCAATAAAATACAACTGAACGTCATCGGCATATATATGAAAATTACAATGAGACAACACAGACCGCAAGTCGTTAATAAACATGGAAAGAACAAGAGGACCAAGAATTGATCCCTGTGGGACTCCAACATTCACAGGACGGAAAGACGACAACTGACGATTGAAAGAGACGACTTGTTAACGATTGGTGAGATAAAACAGAATAAATTTATTGCTCGAGTTTGAAAAATTGAAAAAAGTTACAAGTTTACTACATAAAATTGACGAGATAACTGAGTCAAAAGCTTTGGGGAAATCCAAGAGCGTTACTATTGGTAATTTGTCCTCATCGATAGCTTGTCGAACATCATCAGATACTTTCAATAATGCAGTTATACAACTGTGTCCGGATCTAAAGCCGGACTGAAGCGGGCATATAAGCTTGTTAATTTCAATATATTCTTTGATTTGATTACTTAGTAATGACTCAAAGGCTTTGGATAAAAATGGAAGGACTGCAATAGGCCGGTGTTCATTCCTTTTTTGGGATAGGGATGATTTTGGCAGTTGTCCATTGAGTTGGATGTCATAATAATGTAATTAAAAATGTGGGTTATGTGGGAGAGAATAATATGTAGAATTATTTTTATAGTCAGGGTGGTTATCATCTAAATCAATACAAAAATGGTTTTGCCAACGGTTATAGGATCTACAACAGATAAAGTAAAAGACTCTTCTAATGAATTCATGGATAGACTATGTGGGGGGGGGGGGTATTTATTTGATCGGAGTCAGCATTAGCAGTTGTTTAATTCCTCTACGTTCATATCACCGTTGAGTGACTTTTTACTCAAACCAATCTGACGTATTTTATTCCACAAAAACTTCGAGGACTTATTGGAGCTAAACTGGTTTGAGCAATGGTTGAATTTAGCACGTCTTATCTTCTATGTCACCTGGTTCCTTAGAGTACAGAAAACTAGATCGTGTTGTTGATAATATTTCAACAGATTTCAACACAAGACTCTGCATTACATTCAATTTTCTTTATTTCAAACCATCCACGACCGGTTCACATCTTTTAATAAAGATACGCGGTTAGCTCCTTCTTCGAAAATGATCCTGAAATCTTTTTTGGTAGACTGAAGCACAGTATTAAAATTCTGTGGTACAGAAAAAGCGTTCTTGATTGTATATTCTGGAGACGACCCCTTGTGAATTTTCATCTGTGCATCTATACAACGCCCATGCTTCGTTCACAATAAAACTAAATTTCACTCGAAAGCAAAATTTCTTGTTTGCAAATGTGGCAAAATTGTTTCAGCCCTCCCTCTGAAAGGACATATTGTCGGTATCCCCGAATCAGAGCATCAAAAATCATGTGCAAAAGATACTGTCGATGCATTGGTGCGCAACCCTGTTTCAACCGTAAACGACTGAGCATTGTTTTTGCTTTGCTAATCGCGTTGCTTCTCGAAGCAGTCTCTAGCTCAACGACTCGAGAAAATATCATTGTTTTTACTATTGCTTCTGTTTCTGTAAGCTTTATTCCAACTAATGCTTCCCATATACCTATGGAACTTCAGCTGTGCCAGCATGTTGACTTCAATATACTTTCGACTTGAAAACAGCATATTCCTTAACCAGATCTGCCTTTGCCCCTCTGTGATGCTCTTGCCCATCAAATCAGTGAATGTGCTGAATTTTATGTTCAGACATAATAACCGATCTCTCAATTACAGGAGACTTAATTCGACTTTGATTTCCCCTTCTACAAGCGTATTGTGGTCGTTGGCCACGTCAGAAAAGCTCTCAGCGGTTGAACTTTTCGTACAACGAAAAGTACGCTTACTATGTTCGTCATTACTAAAATTATTAACCTCTAATGCTGATTGTGGGACTTCTACATATGTAGCTCGAAACTGGTGAGCCTACCATTTGCTCACCTCTAGGATACAAGGGTGCCTGGTACTTATTTTCCAAATCTTCCGCGATTGTCGTTCTTAACGGGACCTCTGTGTATTGCCTTTGGAGCATTGGAGGCTTGCCGTGAATGAGCTGCCTACTTGTTTTTTCTAGAAATCTAAGTTTGGCTTATCCCTGAAAAGTCTGATGTCCTGGAAACTAACAGAGTGGTGCTCTGTGCTTTTTGATTACTCCGTAAAGAGAGACAGGCAACCGTCTTTAGCTGCTCTACACTGTATGGTGTTTTAAATGAGAATCCTGATTGCTCCTTGACTGTTAACTATATACACTGCTAAATCCGTAAGTTGAAACAAGCGCTATCCTGACGAACAGTTGAGACTTCAGTTCGAAAAATGCTACGCGGTGTGGGTGAAATGGAAAGATCCTCCGTGCCAAAACACGTTATTTCTACATGTAAAAAGAATAATGAAACAGCCCCCCAGGGACGGAACTGTGTATATGATGCCGATCTTGGTGGCAATGTCCAACGCATCGTTCTTTTATCCATCAGGTCTGACAAGGGTGTTCAACTTCGCGACCTTGATGTCATACAGTTTGCGTGCAGTAGCGCGAATGTGATTTTTGTTTGTCCTCAGATGGGTCAAGAACACCAGTGTGTTGTTGTCTTCGATCTTTTTCATGGCCGCTTCAGTGGTCAATGGATACTTGATGATGTTTTAGGCATCCATGCGATCCCTGGTTGGAACAGACTTCCTTGGGTATTTTGGTTGGCAGGGCAATGTTAAGGTCTTTGGCCTGCGGAAATCTACCCTAGTGCGTACCTTTCTGGTGCTGCATCTAAAGCTCCCTTGATAACCTTGGTCTGAACCTTACTGTCGTTCAACAAAGCTACAGCCTTAGCTTTGGTCGTTCCCTTTTGAACTTTAAGGCCTAATTTTGGTTTCTTGGATTTCAAGGACTTAGCCTTAGGCTTGGCAGCCAATTTGGCAATCAACGACTGTGGCCTACTACCAAGCTTCTTCTTGGCATCCTAAGCCTTTGGCTTAGCGGTAGCCTGAATTCTTGGCAGGGGCGGCCTTCTTTGCTGCAGCTGCTGGTTTCTTAGCAGCGGTGGTTGGTTTCTTAGCGGCAACCTTCTTGCCAGCACCAGTTGCGGCTGGTTTCTTCTCAGCTGCGGGCTTTTTGGTTGCGGGTGCCTCAGCTGTAGCTGGCTTGGCTTCCGCAGGCTTGGCGGCTGCTGGTTTAGCAGCATTATAGCCAGAAGCGCTAGTTGATACAGCTCCTGCTGCTGGTTTCTTTGTGGGCTTCTTGTCACTCTGTTTGACTTTAGTTTTTCTAAGAGCCAACTATTGTTTCACTGAAGACATCATTTTCATTTTCCAAAATGACATGATTGGCAGTTTTATTGATAATAGTATGAACAAACCAGACAGATTCTTTAGGTTACTAACATTCGTATAAGCTTGAAACAATTTGGAACTGAAGTCTAACATAAAACGCACATTAGAACCTTTGAATTCATTGAATATCTTTGGTAGAGTTCGCTTAAGAGACCCATTATATACATTGTAGTTAAGATTTCTTGCAACATATCACGGTTTCTTCGTTTGAACCGATAGCAACGTCAATTCAATCTGCCTCAGCATCATTAATGTCAGAATCCAATGATTAATGTCAAATGTGTGGATACCCAATGTCGGTGTGTTCGTATTAGTATTGATTGCTCTTCAACATCATTTCCACTTCAAATGCCTTGGCAATTGGAAACTTTGAGGATATTTTCATAATCTGCAGCAAGTTCGCAAATCCAGCCGACAATCTAACTGTTTCCGAATATTTGGAATTTTTCTATTCGAAAACTCCAAATGAATGTCCGACAGATAATGTCTCCTCGTCTGTGAGTCGACGAAATACCATCGACGGCACTTTTTGTCACAGGGATACCACGAAAAGTAGTCGTTTTGTCGCCAACGCACTAATACCATAGAACTACGAGTAACAGCTAACAACAATCAACAGGACACGAGCGCAAAAACTATACTACGACGACCTTTGTCTGTCTTAAGGGTCTCTTCGACATTTGTCGTCGACCTGTGAGAGTAACATGCCGCTCTGGTTACCTTAGGCAACAGGTTCCAGCGACTAGGAACAGACAGAGGGGATATAAAAAATTGTATCCATCCATCAAATAGTGACGAGATCGGGATGAGATGATGTTGATGATGATGATGACGATCGTGGTTCTCCTTCGTTCTGATCCCAGTGCTGCCCGTCGCCGCCGCTTTGAACAACGTCGGCTTTTTCGTCAATCATTCATTTCGTCAGGAGCTTCTGTGTATGCCCACAATGAGTGTAGTGTATAGGTCGCGCGGAAGCGACCCGACCAGCTCTTTGATCTAGAGGTCCAAAAATAAATTTGAATAACATTCTCAATGATGGAATTTGTGGTTTTGTGGTCCACTTTCAAGCTGTGTCGTCATATTACCAAGTTGCTATCGCATACGATATGACTGCTTAGGGGTGCTGCAGAGTGCGGGACTAGGTTTGAAATTTTTGTTTTTACACTCAGTTTTGACCCATTTGTTGGCTTGGGCGAATTGATTACGAATTTGAAATTCCCCCCTGGACTAGCAAAAAGTTAAAAAATGCAAACGATTCCTGAGGCCTGGAAAATAGTTTCGCATACGACTTACGGATAGCTGAAGTGCTGAATTGGGTCTTGTTTTTGTGTGCATGCAGGGCTGGATACTTTATGACCGCGTGCACATTTGAATTTTTCAAAAAACAACAAGGAGTCACGTATAGTTGCGGTGTTTGCTTTTGTGTTGGGAATGGAAAATCATTTAGAGTGGTTCCACAAAATGTCCTCTCAATTTTTGTAGATAAATAATGAGCGATAAAATTTAATAAGAACACGATGATGGGAAAGAGCAACTTAAGAGCAACTTTAAAGCAATTCAAAAGGAACTCCTTTCATGCTAGGATCCAGGACCTATCCTGAACAGCTTAGACAAATTCACCTTCGTCCGTCTATGTCTGCCGAAAGTATTTCTCGTTTTTTTTTCTATGGGAAAATGCTCCAGACCTGCCAGACGATTTACACAGTTCTGTGGTAAGTCTCTTGGAAATTAAGGGTGCCATCGTTTCTCGAATAGATAAAAAAAACTCCGTTTACGCCGGACCCTAATCTTCCCATTCTTACTCTCCACAACAGAAGCATGAACTTTGTTACGAATGGATAAAGCCGACTTAGGTTGTCTTGAGGGAAAATTTGTTATGTTGGAACTGCATGAATGATGATCGGGTTCGTACACCTACACCTGATGGATCCACAAAAGTTTTCCAAAGGGAAAGATGAGAGCTCTTCGGATACATGCTCACGTAGAAGATAGGAGTGGTGGCCAAAATCGCATCATAGTTTTCGCATAGTACCTGCTGAGTAGCTATCTGGTAGTGCACTTATGATGAGCGTGTCCTAAGTATGACTTAATATGTAGAGCTACCACTCGGTAAATTCCATAACGCACGTGCCAGTCGAGGCATCTCTTGTTGGCCTGATGGACAAGGGCTCTTAGATGTCTTATAAAAGATGCTCAGAAAGTTTTCGTGCAGCGGAGATATTTCATTCGATGAAGATGGCAGAGGAATCTTTAATGGACCAACGACTGCATGCGCATACCCGGTGTGAGTAACTCGCATTGGAGCTTGTTTTAGGAGTTAAAATCAACGAGCTGGACCTGCGGATTAGAGGTTCTGCGCCAGAGTAACTTCACAGTAAAATCCAAAAAAAAAAAAACAAAAAGATCCAAAATAACATCTAGCCTCGGATATTTAAGTTATGATGACGAACACAGAAAAGGAAACAACAACATCGACATTCGGATCTCCACATGAAATGTTTGGACCCTTAACAGGCAACCCTCAGCTGCTGGGGTATGCGGACGATATTGACATCATCGGTCGCTCCCAGCGTGCCGTGATAGAAGCATTCACGCCGATTGAAGAACAGGCGCGATCCATTGGCCTTGAAGTAAATGAGGACAAGACTAAGTACATACTATCAACAAAAAATTAAGCATCTGTCCACCGCCTAGGACAAAACGTCAGTACTAATAGCTAAAATTTCGAGGTAGTTTGGGAGTTCACCTACCTCAGGGTAAGCATGAACTCCACGAATGATGCGCTAGTGGAGATCCGGCAAGAATTACCCTAGGAAACCGTTGCTACTTCGGCTTGTCCAAACAATTGGGCTCAAAACTCCTAACTCGAAGGACGAAATGTGTGCTCTACAAAACCCGTATCTTGCCAGTTCTGCTTTATGGCACCGAGTCCTGGACGATAAGCAAGAAGGGAGAGCTGATACTGGGTTCCTTCGAAAGATAAATACTTCGGCGGTTTTTTGGTCGTGTGTGTGAGCAGGGCGAAAGAAGAAGAAAATACAATCGCAAACTCTATGAGCTGTATCAAGATGTGGATGTAGTCCAAAAAGCCAAAACACGTTGACAACATTCGCTCGGCCACATCGAGCGAATGCACAATAATGCTCCAGCTAAGAGGATTTTCGAATCCCAGCCCCCAGGTTCGAGAAGATAAGGAAGACCGGACCTCCATTTCAAAGACCAAGCCATCGCGGATGCCAGAGCGCTTGGTCTGAAAAACTGGAAGCAGCGTGCCCGGGATCGTAGAGGATGGAAGGGTGCAGTGTCTCAGGCAGAGACTCTACATGGGTCGTGAGCCCGTTAATAACAACAGGCAACCCAGTCGCTTCTGACTGCTTACAAGCAAATATAACTGTCATTCAGAAAGTGCAATGGGATAAGCAGAGTACAAAAAAGATGGAAACTGTGATATCTATTGGATCGGCAAGAAGGGTTTTCGGTTTTTGTAGTGCAAGGAATAAACTTTAACCGCTCAATATACATATTTTCGATTTTGTTCCACGATCTTGTCCTTTTTAGCACAAGACTTGTTCTACTTGACTTGTTTAGTCATAACCATTGATGAAGGCATTACCATTCAAATGGATTTGCAACCTTCAAAACAAATGAGAATTTAATTGTGCGAGTTAGGGGCCGCTGTCGAGTGTGAGGTCTAGCACTGTCATTGCGGGATACTATATCCTGAGGATTGCCAATTCTTGGCATTTTTCTTGATGGTTATCTTCAGTTTCATTAGCCCACGGTACTCTCTGGACCATGACACGCAATCATATAATCGATCATATTTGCAATTGAGGTAAGACATACCACCAATATGCAGGTCATGGATTGGTACTTTGTTGCAGATATAAATTCGGGTTTTCCAAGAGTCACAATAATAAAGACATTGTCAGAATCCTTGCTAAATGCGTATTTCGAAACCTCTCAACGATTCCTATGCATCCAGCAACAAGTCCCAAGTACCAGTCGTAAAACTTTCGACATGCCGTCAGAGACACCCTAACTGATATGCTGAGTTTCACCCGACCACCAACAACAAATCCCTTCTTATCAAAGGCCAAGAAGCGTTCGTAAGCTCTGAGCATAAAAAAAAAACGGATGAGGACCAATTTATTTTCAGGAAGGATTAAAAAGAGAAACTAGTAGTAGAATTGCTGTCAGTTCTGAGAATAAAGAAAAACCATTTCTGCAGACTGATGAAAGGTGACAAAGTCCAATGTTCCGCTTTCAGACGAAAAAGCTATTCAACTTTGACGACGAAATGAAGTGAGATTAGAAAAATCTGAGCTTGGATCCAACAAAGCTGCAAAAGACTTCAATTCTGTGTTTCTGAAAATCTTGTGCATCATGATGCCGTGTCCTTCCTAACAACTGCTTGGAACTAGGATGACCGGCTGCACTGGTCATGAAAGCGAGATCCGTTGAGGAGGAGCAGAACTGTGTCACGGGTTTAAGCTGGCGACCAAAAAAAAAGGAGAAGAGGCAACGACAGGGACTTCCGTGTGAACGTCACAGGTGTAGTAGTACGCGCAAACCTGGTACTTCGCTATTTCAGAATGCTGGTCGATTCACGATTGATATTGGGAAGCACGAAGAAAGCAACCGTACTATCTAGGCTGATGCCCAATGTTAGCGACCCAAGAGAGGCCAAAAGAAAGGTACTAGCGTCTGTTGTGAATTTTATATTGCTGTACGGCGCCAGGGGTGGGCGAATGTGCTATAGACATGGGGTCTCTGAAATAGACTAGCTTTGGTTCACAGCATTGGGCCCCTTTAAATCATGTAACCTTACCACACAGGCTCTGCAGCAGCCGTGCACTTAATGTTAGAGGTGATTCATTGACCCCAGAGTCCGAACTGGGACTGGGTTGATGTGGTTGTGGACATAGCGACTCATACTGGCGCTAAGCCCGTGGCTGGAGCGAGGTCATGGTGAGATGAATTGCTATCTTACCCTCTATTTCTCTTTCTGGGCACAGAAAGTTCAACGCATATCTAAACCTCATGAAAGTATTATTCAAAGGCGAACTGCCAGCAAGGTCAAACACTGGAACAAACAATCGCTATGGACTTAGAGACGAGCTTCCTCGTTGTTGTCCCGGGATTTAAGAACCCAAAAAGTGGCGATTCACTGAAGTAACGCTTATGCGAATTCAGGGTCATCTTGTAAGTCTAATTTGTGACCATTTTCTCGAGTACGAGTACATTGCAAATAACAGTCACAATATCGACTTCCAATTCGTCAGGTCATCTAAGAGTAGTCCACGTGGATGTTCACTAAGACTAGTGGCTAGTTAGAGCATGGGAAGGCGATGCCCTACCCAATTCTGAAACTACGAAGATTTGTTGATAAATTTTTTATAACCGTGTATCATCAAAGATCAGGGATCTAACTGGCTAGAAAGACCGCGAAGTTCAAGACAAATAGGTCAACGATGGACGACCTCTAGGCTTTGAGTGTGGATTTGTTTATAGAGTAACGAAACTTTCCCAAAATATTCGAGATCTTACAAAATTAATGTAAAGGGATCTTTTAACACGGGCCACGTGAAGAGTTAGGTTTTTGTTGTAAACTTGTAAGTTGTTTGTCAGGAAATATTCCTGGATCCCTCCATCGCTGATGAAGTAGCTATTTGGAGAAGCTGATAGACGTTTGTGTGAATAAGTTTTCGCTTGGCATTTGTTGAAATTAAATTCTAAAAATTCCCTAAAGCGAGATTTATCTCGTTGATCATTGAGATGAAGATGATTGGTCCAAGATGGCTTACCTGAGGGACACCAGATGTTGCTCTAATTGAGTTGGATATTGAGGAACTGAATATAATATTTCGATCGTTTAAATAGTATGTAATTTACGCCAAAAATCCAGTGTAGTAAAAAACCGTTTTTTTTTTTTAAATTTAAAAATGATAAATTGGCGAGAATCTTGTTCGAATGGCCTGCTAAAATCTGTTTGTTTTGCTATGAGAGTTTCGCTATTGGCTGTAAGTCTAAACTTCGGCCTATCCTTCTTTTTATAGATAGGAGTGGAATAAGGTTCCTTAAAGAGGAATGGAAACAAACAGGTTCAATAGGGTAGTGAGAAGAGGACCACCGCTATGGAGAACACCATACGCTTACCACGTTGTCCGCAAGGGTCATCCAATTATTCGGTCTGCTAGTTCTCAGTTCACCCCGAAAATGTGGATGCCGTCACTGGACTGTCAAAGCTCACGATCAAAGCTGAAGTCTCCCACGCACGAGCAGTGAATTCATAAGCTCTCCTCTACGAAAGTAAGAAACATCACGCATTTCTGAAGTCACACAACTGCGAACATCGACTCCCGACTGCCAGACGCATGGAATGAACAAAATCTACACTATCACTGGAGTTATTTCCCACAACCAAAGGTTTCTCAGATCGGTTAGGTGAGTGGGCCAGACATGTGCATCTGCTGCCTATGACGACATTCAGAACTCAATCGAATCAGCCTCAACCCAGTCAGTGTCAAAATGTGACGAACCTCATCGAATTGCAGTTTGCAGTGTTTTCAAAAACTTAAAAACAGAACAGCGTTGGAGAACCGTTAAGGGTAAATACTTTTGTTTTTCATTAATTTCACAACAAATTGCTGCACCAAAAGACGCTACATCCGTCGCCAATTGCAACGAACTTTTAATTTTCAAAACTGGACAATTTCCATACTCAATCTTTACATGGATTGCTCTTTCGGATGCTACCAGTTGTGTTATCAGACGTAGTCGTGTTCACTATGTTCGACAAGAGATGAGTGCCCATCGAATTGAAACTCAGTGGGAAGAAGCGGCAACGGCAGACTTTTCAGTAGTCAGTTGACAAGTTGGTGACAGAATCGTCTCGTACTGCATTCTGTAACATCAGAGGAAAGCATCAGGAAGCCTATCAGTACCTGCGAACTTTGCACTATAAAGACTGTATGCAATCTAAGCTTACCCACGCTGACATTTTGCAAAATCGACTTTGAACATTTGAAGAAAATTCCGATTGGGAACTATGAAAACGTGGAACCGTATTCTCTGCTGGATCTTGACAACTGTTATCTTGGTTTTTCCAGTATTGTCTTGGTGGTAGGGTGCGCTAAACTCGGCTGGTTGGCAAGCTGCCAACGAAATCGAGCAAATGTGACAACGCTATGCTTTGGTGTTAAAACGAGCCTTTATTGTCCAACAGTTTTGAAATGGCAGAGAATAGGTTTCTTAGTTTAGAAGCAAAAATGCGAAATCGAAAAGGGCTATGCACAAGAAAGGACTTCGGAGAAGTATGCGAGTAGCTGTATGACCACCACACCCAGCGTCTTATATAACCCGCAGGAATGAGAACCAGATAGTTTCCACGCTTCTTGTTCACATGGTGCAGCCTACTTTATTTAAATCTCAGCGCTGGGTCAATGATCACTGAACTTATTTTTGTAATTCCTGTTGTTCTTAAAATGGGAATTTTTGAACAACTACAAGGGCTTTTAAGGACAATTATTGCTCCATAGACCCAAACTCCACTCAATCAGAGATCTGACGAGAAAGAATCCTCGAAAATTATTGACATCTACTACCCTTTGTTCAAAGGCAAAAATATCAGAATTTGCAAACATGAATCTATGAAGTAAGGTATAATGAATCAAATGCTAGATGGTCAAAAAGACTTCACAGCGAATCCTTGAATATGTGGTCCTGCAATGGACGTATCTATTGTATGGTGTGAAGAGTGAAACTGAATCCACCACAATTGCCAGTGGCGTCAATCAACTAGATGGTGTCATTCATTCAACAAAAACAAAATGATAGTCCGCATCTTCGACTTCCTACTACCTTCTGTTTGCAATTACACAAAATCCAATTTACACCCTCCAGTAGTTTTGAAAATTTACCAAATTGCTCATCAATAAAGTGAAGCCAATCGAGCGCCACAATCCGCCCTCCTGTTACCAACATATGCATACTCCTCTATCTACTCTTCACAAACAGAATTGACCCAATCAACATTGCTTTTGTTCTCGTTTCTAGTTCGGAACTGAATTTATTGCATCACTTTCGCTATGCGACTCTATTAGCACCACCAAGACTCGTGCCGCCTGTCCACCAACTCGCCATGCCGATTCAATGCGCCAGTTCTTTTTTTCTTCCTGTATCTGTGCAATAAATTAAAATGTCTACCACTTCCCCTCTCAGTTCGAGAGCAAAAACAAAAACGCGGTTTGACTTTGGGTCAAGAGCGTGCCAAAATCCGAATGATTTCGATACAATGACCATCAATACAGTATCGCGCCAACACAGAAAGAGGGGGAAACATACTCGTATTCCTTTAAACTCTGCACATTGACCATTAGTCGACGCCTACAACACTATTCATACCATGGGCGACAATAAATCACTTGGTCACTTTCGGTCTCGACTTCAGTTCTCATTGTTCGCACAAGTACGACTCAAAAGACAACCAACAAAAACACTTTTTCAAAAATGCTCAAAACAAAATTTTCCTGAAACAAACGCGCAGATGATTTCAATCGAAATAGCCAGCACGTATAGCCATCATCCTCGAACAACTGCCGATATCCTGGTGATGCACCATACAGTCGCAGAACTGTATTTGGGAACACCTGGTGCTAAAGGATGTGTTGAAAACAAAACACCGTTTGTCAGGATTGATATCATAGTATGTGAGGGTGGATACGTACTATGTATGGAAAATAATTACCCACCATATCAAAAGACGAGAATGTCCTTAGACCTTTTAGGTCCTAGGTCCTCTCACCCACACTCAAGGATTTTATTGCGATTTTTTCAACAATTTCAATGCCGGGTTACTTTTCCCTCTCATTACGCATTTTGCGTGGACAATGGATGTTGAACACAGAGAAAATGGCATCGAGTTCTGATGGTGTCCTGCTAACCCCTGTTGGTCATCCTTAAAATCCACATCCGTAATTTGGTCCCCCGGCATAATGCCATGTAAATTTATGTTCATGCGTCGAACTTTGTTCGATTTATCCACCCCCACAGTGGAATAGAAATCCTACCTGCTGCCCTCCTACCTACCTACCTATCGCACTGTTACGAGTATTCCTTCCCCAAATACTCTTGTGGATATGAGTTGAGTATGAGACTATATTGATGCGAGTGGACCGCCCGGAAATGGCATTTTCGAATAATGCTGCTATGAATATTTATGGGTTGTGATTTTGCGTACACGAATACGAGCTTGTACGAATGTCTCGGACTGTGTGTGCTGCTGTAGGGATGATCGTCCTTTTTCTCTGCACAATTTGCTTATCCCAAGAGGTGCAGATATGTTACGGATACATGGAAACCAATTTTGCAACCTAATCCAATGGCTAAAGCCAGCTCGTATTTGGCTAAATAATGGCTGTCGATACTACAAATAGGACGGGATTAGATGGGTAATTTACATAAATTGCACTTTTTCGTTTTATGGAAAGCGAATGTTGTCTTGTAAATAATTGCCAGCATGTGGCTATCGTTAAATGTTGAAATATTTGTCACGACGTAGGTAGGTATCCCGGCGAAATGGAAGAGAATTTTTCTAGATTAAGCTTACAACTCTGGATCTCTCATTGGAAAAGTGACTGTGGCATCCACACTACTTCAAAACTGAGCACTGAAATGATTTCAGTTTGAAGATTTTCGCGGTGATTGATTGGGAAACTGCTGACAGTCCCATAAATCTTTATTTTGTCTTCGTTCCTACAGTTACTACAAACAATTCTGAAACACGCTCTTATTCTGCTGGCCATCATACCATTGATGCAATGGCCAGTTGGACACTTATAGCGATACGGATGTCTTTTGTTAAGTCTGAGGAAGAAGCGCGTTCTCCGAAGTCTATTGACCAAGACACTGTGAGATGACACAGCCACTCCATGAGAATCATGCTTTGTCAGATCGTTCTATGGCTATGAGTTCTATTTTGCGTATCAGTGTTATATTTATGTCAATTCTCCTTCGCAGAGGGACACCTTTTCTTTTTGGCTCATCTGCATTTTCATTCCTTTCACTCTTGTGCATCCGGGTACCCAGCATACTCGTATATCTACTCGATGAGATTAGCAGACTCTAACATACCTACTAAGAGTTTGAAGACAGTTTTCTACCGCTAGCTAAAGACAGCTAGCTCTTTCTCTGGCCTTCTACCAAACCAGCAGGCTATTGAAAAGAATAGGTGTAAAAATGGTCATAAGTATGCACGTCTCGACAGAGGAATAGAATGACCTTAGCAAAGATTGCTTCCACGAAATTTCCAAGGCTTCAACCCAGGCCTCATCAAAGAAACCTCCGGTTCGATGCCGAATGTGGACAGGCAAATATAAAAACAAGCTGATGTAAACAGCGGGAGGCATTCGCGAGCTCTACGAGCAAAACGGAAGAGAAGAACATGTAAAGGGTTTTCCAATAAGGACTTGACAACTTTTTTTTTAAATAAAACGCAAACCATTTGAGATATTTCTAAAACTTTATTATCGGCTTGAAGTACAATCAAAACATTTATGAATGGAACTCGACTTCGTTCATATGGTCACCGCGGGCACGTTTGCAGCGGTCGATTCGTTGAACCCAATTTTCAACGACTGGTTCACACATTTCAGCCGAAACGGCCGCTATTTCGCTTTCAATGTTGGCTCTGAGCTCTTTCAACGTCGTCGGCTTGTTGGCATAAGCCAATAACTTAACGTAGCCCCACAGAATATAGTCAAGCGGCGTTAAATCACACGAACGCACCATAATGTGGTATGAGCGATGCCCAATTCTCGAGAACACCGTGGAATTGACTGATTTGGATCGTTTGCTACGGACGCCTGAACGGCAGCGATATTTTCGACACTTTGACCAACCCGTTGTCTCACTGACACGGCAACATCACACAACGAATATGTATGCACAAATTTTTGCACTAAACTTTTTATTGCCTGTCTACTAGAGCGAGAATTACGACCGAAAATTGGAATTAACGCTCTTAAAGTTGCAGTCACCGACTCAGAATTTCGGTAGAAAATTTTTATAATTTGCAGACGTTGCTCGTTCATGTACTTTACCATGATGAAAATGTTGAGTTTACTGAATAAATTGACAGCGACAGTTTGATGATTAGTGAAAGAGTGCGTTCACAAATTGAATTCAAAGTTGTCAAGTCCTTATTGGAAAACCCGATATTTTACGGAAGACAAAAGCTAATGGCTTCATTCAGGCCGATGCTTAAAAAGAATGCAATTTGTGATCACTTCAGCTCTATTGAGGCCTTACATAGCTGATTCAAGAAGAATGAAGTTCGCTAGTTTTAGTGAAGTAATAAACCGAAGAAGCTTTAACTGAAATCTTCAAGGATGGAGAAGGAAACCTCATAGTAGAACCACAATCGGTCTTGACCGTCTGGATAAATTATTTCTGTAGACAGCTAAATGGTGATCACGAACAACATCCTATCGTAAGACAGAATTACCTATTCAACTTGGAAGAATACAGATAAAATGTTAATTTACTCGAAAAAACGATGCCAACACAGTTACTTCCAAGCTTTAGCCCTACAAAGTTGCTGGATAAGAAAGGAGATCCTCAAAATCGTATATAAAACCCTGTTTTCTGTTTTGTGTAAAACACAAAGAACCTTTGTCAGCAGTCCGAAATTAGCCGTTCAGTGTAGTTTTAGGCTAGAATCTTGGAGAATCTCAGGAATTCCAAGCCGAGGTGGATTGGTATTAAAATCGCAAATGCCGGCGCCTTTAGAGACAAACTATACAGAGCTACCATATTTCTTCTTATCCTTTTATTAACCCTTTCCTCGTTATACGAACTTATGCGTAACGAGTTTCCCATTTTTACTGCATCGCTGCTGCTCCGCTTATGGGGTTGGCTAATGTCGCAGACCGCAGAACGCGTCTACATAATGCTCGGTCCTGGATCGCTTCAGTGGTAAGCCCCAGGTGTTGTTGCGCATTTGCCATCTGAGAAATCCAGGAATTTTTTTTCCGACCTCGTTTTCTTACAGTTGGAGTGACCGTAGTTGATAGTGCCTTTTTAACCGGATTTTCCGCAGATCTTCTTTGAACGCGCAATAACAGCTTATTCTATTCGCCTCAAGCTGTTCGGTTACCGAATTCTTTATATGTAGACTTCCTCTTATACGCGTAGATCTAATACAATCGCGTTTAGTGACTCCACTAGACATCCTTAACATTCTCATTTCCGCTGCCGTCATTTTGTTTTTGAACGCTTCGTACATTGTCCAGCACTGTGAACCGTATATAAGAGCTGGTCTAACAACCGTGGTGTAGAGTTTCCCCTTTAATTTAAGTGGAAATTTTCGATCGCAAAAGATTCCCGAATTTTCCCGCCATTTCATCCATCCCACACTCACTCTGTGGCTTACGTCGTCGTCACATTTCGCTTCCATGTTAACGATTGATCCTAAGTACTTAAAGATAGTGCTTTTCGGAAGAACTATTCCGTCTAACATTATATCCGGAACAGGTCGCAACGGATGAGCAAATGGGCACGTCATATGCTCCGTCTTTGAACGACTTATTTTAAACCCGTTTCTCTCTAGCGCATTTCTCCATGAATCTAAGGCGTTCTGTAAATCTTCGACGTTATCGCTAAGTATAACTGCGTCGTCAGCGAAGAGAATTGCCGTTACATTTGCTTCGCGCATGCAGACTTTTAAAAGATAGTCGAATACTACGTTAAAGAGGAAAGGGCTAAGTACGCTTCCTTGATGCACTCCGACATTAACTGGAAATTCTCTCGTTAGTCCAACAGAGCTACCATATTCATAGCCTTCTTATCCCCTTCAAGCTTATTGGGGTGTGCAGTATGACGGAGCGAAACGCTCGATACTCTGTCAAGGTCGATATAAATAAACCAAGACCATTTAACAACGCAAAGTGGTGTAAATATTTTGAAATATCATTCATAAAACAATTACGCGAAACTGGCAACCAAATTGCATGAGAACAGTCTTTCAAAAGTTTATTCATTTACTCGCTTACGACGTTGAGGTAATAGATAGAAAATTGCCAGCCGCCAAAGTAATGAGGTTTCTATCGAAATTCATCAACGCTCTAGACAAGAAGATCTTCATTCCCATCGGCCCTTGGTGGAGACAGTAGTAAAGACTAAACTTATTTGCCTGGAGAAGCCTGCAAAAATTGTTTAAATATTTTCAGTATCTACTGCCAATGTTCCCACTTTCTGCCTATAAAGCAGCTTTGGTTTGGTCCTTTACTTACTTACTTTACTTTAGGTGGCGCTACAGTTCGGGGTGGACCTGGGCCTCAGTCAACAAGCTTCTCCAGCCAGCTCGATCCCTGGCTAGGTGTCTCTAGTTTCGCACGCTAAGTTGGCTGAGGTCCTCTTCCACTTGCGTACGCCACCTGAGTCTTGGCCTTCCTCTACTGCGCTGTCGCTCGGGAACGGATTCGAAGACTTTTCGGACCGGAGCATTGGTGTCCATGCGCTCTACATGACCCAGCCATCTCAGTCTTTGGATCCTCACTCTTCTGGCTAGGTCCATGTCGCTGTACAGTCCGTACCGTTCGTCGTTGTATCTCCTCCTCCACTCACCGTCAATGCAGACGGGACCGAAGATCGCCCGAAGAATTTTTCTCTCGAAGCAACCAAGAACAGCCTCATCCATTTTTGATAATGTCCATGCCTCTGCGCCATAGAGCAGGACCGGGATTATTAAGGTCTTAGAAAGGGTGACTTTTGTTGTCCGAGAGAGGGCTTTGCTACTCAATTGCCTTCTTAGCCCACAGAAACAACGGTTGGCAAGAGTTATTCTTCGCTTGATCTTAGCGCTGGTGTCGTTGTCTGTATTTATAGCAGAGCCTAGGTAGACAAAGTCCTTAACTACCTCGAAGTTATATCTGTCTAAGGTGATGTTCTGCCCGAGACGTCGGTGTTGGTTGTCCTTTTTGCTTGACAGCATATACTTGGTCTTGCCTTCATTGACCGCTAAACCCATTTTTGCCGCTTCCGTCTCAATACTCGCCAAAGCGCCACTGACATTACGCTGCTTTCTCCTGATTATGTCAATATCGTCGGCGTATGCAAGTAGTTGGACGGACTTTTGAAAGAGAGTGCCTCTTGTGTTTGCTCGTGAGTTTTGTACTATTCTTTCAAGTACTGTCGCATGACAGCGCATCGCCTTGTCTAAATCCTTTCTGGACATCAAATGTCTCGGTGAGATCTTTACCGACCTTGATGAAGCAGCGTGCATTCTCCATCGTCATCCTACACAGACGGACGAGTTTGGTAGGAATGCCAAAACTAGACATTGCTCTGTAGATACTGTCATACGCGGCCTTAAAATCGATGAATAGGTGCTGGGTATCGATCTGAAGCTCATGGGTCTTCTCCAAGATCTGCCGTAGTGTGAATATCTGGTCGATGGTGGACTTTCTTGGCCTGAAGCCACACTGATATGGACCTATCAGGTTGTTGACAAAGGGCTTCAGGCGTTCACACAATACGGCAGATAAGATCTTGTATGCGATGTTACGGAGACTGATGCCTAGGTAGTTGGCGCAGTTCAGTGGGTCTCCTTTCTTGAGAATTGGACAAACAATGCTGAGGTTCCATTCATCGGGCATACTTTCGTCCGACCATATTTTACAGATGAGTTGGTGTATGCTCCTTACCAAGTCATCGCCTGCCGCTTTGAAGAGCTCGGCAGTCAGGCCATCCGCTCCAGCAGCTTTGTTGGACTTAAGCTTCGATATAGCTATCTTCACTTCATCCAGGTCGGGTGGACGGAATTGCCGTTATACAGCCTGCAGAAATTGTTCTTCCAAATCATCAGCATCGACTGCGATTCTACTACGATGTTCCCTTGTTCATCTCTACAGGCTTCGGTTCGGGGTTTATTTCCGTGGCATGTTATTTTTCCCTTTTGGTAAAACTTCCGAACCTCATTCCTGGAGTAGCATATCTCAATATCCTCGATCGCGCGCTTCTCATGCTCTTTCTTCTTCCTCCTGAGAAGCCGGTGTTCGTTTCTCCTCTCTGCTCATAGAGCTCATGAGCAGCTCTTGTCCTTCTAAGCAGTGCCGCTGGTCCGGTTGGTTTGGTCCTTTACGAACTCATAAAATTCATAATACCGGGGCACTAATGTTTCTCCTGTTTACTTTGCTTATTTTTTTGGATATCAACTAGCATACTTCTCAGTTTTTAGTGTTACGTTGCTTTTTATCACTTTTCATCATGATGGTGGTCAGATGAATCCCACCGCAGTAGCGCAACCTTCTCTGATGGCTTGTGGTAATGTCACCATTGTTCCTTAGTTTCAGTCGGACCTTCAGAACTTTTGGACATTCAAGATACTGGAGCTATATCTTGTTTCGATAGCTGGTTGAAGTTTAATTAAAAGAGGGTCCGCCAATTACCTTTGTAGAAGTTGAGTTTGGTTATAATAGGTATCTTCATTAGGTGTCTTGCCTCCTAAGTTTATCCATATATCTCTAAATAGCAATGGTTACAGTTAATGTCACAAGCTTCTTTGTTGGCATAATGGGGTCGGTTTCAATGGACGTGCTTCGGCCAAGCAGCCCACTCTACAAAAAGGTGGAAACCACTTAAAAGTTGTGACAACCCTTGGAAGATTTTGACAGAAAAGTATTTCAGTCATTCTTCTCGTATTAAATGATTACAGTGAGATTCGAAACTGAGAACGAAAAATACCAAATCGACTGAAGTGAGATCAGCTTTTGTATGTTAAGTATTATTTTGGTCAATTCATTTGGACACCTCTTGGTCCTCAAAAAGATTATTTTCATATTCAAGAGGTTGGAATTCTAATTTTGACCTCTCAATCATGTTGGGTTCAATATCATTTCCGCGGCCTTCTTCTCTGTTAGCAGTTACTATCACAATTATCCAATTTTGCTGGTGGCTAAGTAACTTTAGTGAGGGTTCTAGAGTAGGTACCTTAAGAACAGCTTCAACGACTTTTAGTCAGTAAGGAATTATGTTGGAGTGTTTATGCTCTGGCTTTGACCTTGGCAAGCAAAACCTACTCAGAGCACGTCATCCAGATCCGTTTCTTTTATGAATCCGTTGTTGGTAAATCCATTCCTTGAACTTGGTGTTTTCCCAGATTTAAACCTTTTATGGGTAAGTGCCCTGCAAGATTCCAGTATATGATCTGGAGTTTCTGTTGAATTATTGCAGAATCTGCAGAGACCTTCATCTGATATCCCTATTTTCCTTAGGTGTTGGCCTGGTATCCAGCAGACGGATACTCAGTTTTTCTTTCCCAATTTGCTGAGACTTTCTAGGCATTCCCATACAAGTTTGGATTTAATGACAAAGGAGTCCAGTGCTTTGATAGCTGCTTGACTATCTGACATTATTGCTATGCTACAGTTTCTGGAATTCTTTTCGAGATTGATTCGAACGCATCTTTCTATGGCGCATATTTCTGCTTGAAAGATGATGGTACTCTTGCCAATAGATTCATGGTGTTTGGTTCTTGGCCCAAACACTCCTGTACCAGTTTCTTCATCAGTTGTCGAGCCGTCTATATACCACTTTATCGTGTGGTTGCTCAGTCCATAGATTGTGGATTCATCGCTCATTCTTTCTTGCTGCTGAGCTTCGTTAAGAAATTCTTTTCAAACTTATATTTCTAAATGCTGTCATGTCTTGGAATAGCCAAGAGTGGTAGTTTTCCCAGAAGTGCATCATATTCTTTCGAACTAATGCATTTCCCCTTTCCAGTTCCTTCTTCTGCTATTCTTAGAATGGTTTTATTCGCCGCCTGTGGGACAATGAGGTGTAGGGGAGTTAATTCCAATAGCATCTCCATTGCAGCAATTGGGCATGTACGCATTGCGCCGGTGATGCATAGGCACGCCAGTCTTTGCACCTTGTTGAGAGATTCTCTCATTGTGACAAGACTGGTTCATTTTGCCCGTGCTACTGCACCAAATGTGAGCATTGGTCTCACAATCGCTATATACATCTATCGCAGAATGTTATGGGTACAGGCCCACGACTATCCCGCTAGGCTCTTACATATCATAAGAGCACGGGTTGCTTTTCTAGCAGCTTCTTCAGTGTGGTTGTTCCAGAGTAGTTTGCTGTCTAGATGTAGTCCGAGATACTTCACCTCATTGACCGGTATCAGTGTCGTGCCTGACAATCGAATTTCTTTAAGTCCTTGAGGTTTTCTTTTCTTTGTGAATGGCACTACTGGCGATGGCGATGGCACGATAGTAAGCTCATCGGACTATCACACAGAGAGTCTGGGTTCGATTCCTGGCTGGGTCACCAACAATTTTTCAAATCGCCATCACCGTTTCGGCGGGCAATAGCAAACTCCCGAAAGTAAAATTGCCTACGAAAAAGCTTCTAAGGAGTGCCGTTCGGCCTCGGCGATAAACCGTAGGCCCCGCTCAGATGTGACCAAAATGACAACATGAACAACACAAATGAGTGTCAAGAAGCTAGGCCATGGCCCATACCGGGCTGCCAACGCCAGTGTTTTTTTGTTTTTTTTGGTTGAATGGTACTACCGTGGTCTTAGCCGGATTGTTGTTCAGCCCGGCCGTGAGGCACCATTCCTGGGTTACTCTCAGACCTCGTTGTATAATGTCGCAGAGAGTTTCTTCGAACTTTCCTCTGGCAGTTAATACTATCTCATCAGCGTACGCCGGACAGGTGATGCCAAGGATAGTTAATTTTTCCAGTAGTTCGTCTACAACAAGGCTCCACATTATGGGTGATAATACCCCTCCTTGTGGACACCTTCTTCTAGCTCCAGTTGCCGTCTGTGTCTCTGCTGATCTAGTACTCAGCAGTTCGCGCATCCATCTGGATACTGTGTTGTTGGCTCCTTTCCGTTGCAAGGCTCGTTTGATAGCCTCATGCGAGGTATTGTCAAACGCCCCCTTAATATAAAGAAAGGCACACAATGCTATCTCCTTTGAATTCAGAGCACTTTGGATAATTTCTGTTAGCTGATACAGGGCTGTCTCTGTCGATCTGCCCGCCCTGTATGCATGACGATGGTGCAGAGGGCGCATAGTAAGTGTTTCCTCCCTCAGGTAATTATCCACAGAATTCTCTATTGTTTTCGGAAGAAACGAACACAACCTGTGCTCGTCTGCATTGTAGTGGTATGTATCCTAATGCAATGCTACTCTTCGCTAATTTTACCAGGTTTGGTAGTAATGCGTGTTGCCCTTTCTGTAGTAGAATTTTTGTGTACAAAGAACAGAATTAGTTTCCTTGTCATTTCGCAAATGTCATTATCAAAACACTAAAACTTCACAGATCAACTTGTTTACAAACTTGGACTTCATAGCAAATCGCACAAGTCACGTTTAACGTTTGTCTACCCCTGACTTATGTAACATTTACACCGTATCCAAGTTGATCAGTGTTCCAGCTAATCTTGTGTTTTGTATTCAATCAACCGGTGTCTGGAAGGCCCCCAAGCGATACTCAACGATCCTATTAGATAGATCACCTACGACGATGATTAGTTACTGGTTTATGGTCATTTGAGTCAAGTTATTTATTTTGTTTTTATTTTTTTTACTAAGCCAAGTAAGTGCGGCAAAATCTTACGGATCGTCAACGTCAGTAAAGTTACCTCAACTTGAGTTACGAATACGAGTATATAGACGATAGCCGTCTGATGATTGTCTGTAGAAACGGGACTCGTTACCTTATTTGCATTTCGATGTCAACGTAGATTTGTTACGATTAGCTGCCAACATCACAAATATGGTCACTATGTGTCATCGATTTAAAAAAGGCTACAGTTAACTGATGTGCTCCAGTTTTGTTTATCGTAAGCTTCCTCTGCAGATGTTATCGGTTTTAATTGAATTTAAATACTTTTTGTTTTGAATTGGAAAGGGGTCATCTGCAGCATATGCAGCACCCCCACGCACCTTGGATACCCTCATTGTGTTTGTTATGGTTCGATTGTTAGTTTTCAATTAAGACCCCATATCGTTTAATCGAGTCAATTAAGCAGTTACGCATAGTAACATATTGGTTGGTATCCTTATGGTATCTGTGAATGCTATTGAAACAGATACCTCATTTAACTATCTTACCGCCCACGAGTAGGCTCAATGTCCATTGCTGAAGATGTCACTTAATGGAAATTAATAGAGCCAATTGCGTTAGTCAAATGATCGGCTGCCGCTGCTGTGGAACATCATCCCCGCGTCCAATTTGTATCAACAGATGTGGGGGGGGGGGGTAGAAATGGTGAATTAATTCAACTGCTAATTGAATGGTGGTGGTGATAATTCACAGCCTTATTATTCAATTGAACTCTTTATCGATGTCGATGGCGATTTGGATCGATCGATGACAATGAGCGGCAATGTATGGCATTCATGGATGGGAAGGAGGCTTTCTTAAGTAAGTGGTAGCTCTACAGATACATTTGTATTTAGGCATTCAATTGAATTTGGAAGACAATTTGATAAGACGACAGTTTGCGCTTTTTAATTCAATTAGCTTATGGAGCCGATGATTGGGAGTACGCCTGTGGGTCCTTGTGTTTTGTCAGTAAATCGTGGGAAAATGCGTAATTAATTGGTAATGGGTATTGCCATTGGATATGTACATTTTGAGTTACAAATAAATCGATTAAATTCGACATTTGTTTTCAGAATAGTTGGGTACAGACCATTTATTTTGTAAAGTAATATGTGACAGTTTATGTGCACCAAAAATATACAAAATGTTTTCCAGGATCAGGATTCTTAATCATAATGTCCTCGAGATAGCAACTGAGGTGAGTCATATACATATTAAAAAGTTTGTGTGAGTACTAAGGCACTTCTCCTTAACTAGGGCGGTGGCATGAGAAACCTTTAACCGGGTCAACGGTGTTAGATAATCAATTTGACCTACTTGGCGTACATTTTCCTTTAGTGCTACTTTGACACCTTCAGAGCCCAGGCCTAAGGGGAGTTCATGGTTGTGTCAGGATTCTGGAATAGAGATGTTGCCGAAGAAACTTAACGAGACAAACGGTGACCTCCTGACTATGGCCGCAAGACTCTTAAGACGAACTTGTGAGACAACCAACGTGCTGCAGAAACTGCTACAAAGAATATAGATAGGGCGGATTTTGATGTGGCTATTCGAGGAAGGTTCAGGAAAAAGTGCCCGTGGAATGTAACCAAATGCCTCATATCAATCCGCATCGAAGCCGAATCCGTCAATAACCTCACCATGATGGAAGCATCGGTACCCACTAGATCTGTAGAAGCTTTGGACGACGATCCCTTAACACCCACTTTAAAGCATAGTGTGGGGCTATTTGTATGGGTACGTCTCTAACAAACAAGATGTCATAAGTCTGTGTTCTTATACTAAGTGGCATAATACCAAGTAACTTACGCCTACCTCTATGAGATGGTTCAAGATACGCTCGCATTTTGTTAGCTCTTATTGGGGACAATATCATCAAAAACTTAAATGAAAAGAAGTGGACCATGATGACTCCCCTGTGGAACCCCAGATGCACACCAGGTTCATCTTAAATTCTTTTTATCGACGTAGACCATTTGCAATTAAGAAAGATAAAAGTCTGATTTGTTCTTTTTCAACCCGAGTTAGCCACCTGAGTCGCAGTCTTCTTCAGCTGGGCTGTCCCTCGGTGGCAGATTCGAAGACTTTTCAGATCGGAATCTTAATGTTGTTCGAAAGGGAGCCCTGCCGTCTTAGCTCAAAGAAGCAGCGATTGACAGGACTTATTTTTCGTTTGACCTCACCGTTGGTGTCGGTGTCTGAAATAGTAGCGAAGCCTAGGATTACCAAGTCCTTAAATACCTTTTTTTTTCCAGAAATTCAAACATATTTACATTACTTCGCGAAACCTTCTGACTTATCTGCAGAAGATTACTTTTCAAGAGCAGATATTTACTTTAAGTTAAGGTTTTTTGTGAAGTGCTTTGAATTAAAAAATTCTTTTAATTTTTTTTTCGCAAATTCAGGTTTCAGATGTTCTTCAGGGAGTTTGGTATCTGGTTGAATACGGATGGGACGTTATACTGCAGTTGTCTCTTGCCGTACGCATTGTAGGTCGTCGGGATTTTAAACATTCCTTGTGCTCTTCTTCTTGAGTTCTGCTGCTGATCTATCGGGTCTTTGAACCGGGTGTCATGGTTATATTCAAGAGCAATAGTCATTGAAACTTCTATGTCATGTGCTGTTGTTGGGATGTCGAGTTTGAATTTTCTTCGCAATGGAGTTTTGAAGGTCTTGCAGCTTATTAATGTGCGTAGCTGATGTCTTACCTCATGCTAGTATGCCGCATCTCAGTTTTGACTCCACGAGGGCATAGTATACCTGTTTTTGTACGTCAAACGTGGAGTGGTATTCCAGGTACACCACGGCATAAAGTGTACTTTAAAACTAACTGTTTGCCCGAGGTTGGAGCGGAGTTACTCTATGTGCACATTCCATAGAATATGGCTGTCGATGGTTACCTCAAGGTATTTTTATGTCTCGACCAGTTCGATTTCATGGTTCAATAGGACTCTTTGACATGTGTGCCTTTTGAGGGTTACTCTCTGGTCAGTGGCTTTATGGTGTGATCCCCGGATGTGCATCATTTTTGTCTTCGCCGCAGGCCTTTATCATGACACCAGTTTAGAGCTTTATTGAATTTTGCCTGCATTACTTGTAAACCAGTGACAGGACACCTATGTCTAAGGACTGTCGCTGTATCATCTGCGAACGCGATCGCATTAGCTCGTTTGTGAAAAGGATGAATAACAGGGGTCCTAGCTGTGAACCTTGAGGGACTCCCAATGGGGCAGTAGTTTTTCTACTAAGGGTGTTCTTAATTTTAACTTTGAAAGTTCTTAAATAGTGTTAAAGCAAGCCGGCCAAGGTACCTCTGATTCCAAGTCGGCTTAAGGCTTCTATTAGCTTCTCATGATTCAGGGTGTCAAATGCTTCGCTAAAGTTTATGAACATAACAAAGACGTAATGATTTTTATTCTTACTTACTTACTTTAGGTGGCGCTACAGTCCGGCGTGGACCTGTGCCTCAGTCAACAAGCTTCTCCAGCCAGCTCGATCCTTGGCTAGCTCCCTCCAGTTTCGCACGCTAAGTTGGCTGAGGTCCTCTTCCACTTGCGTGCGCCACCTGAGTCTTGGCCTTCCTCTACTGCGCTGTCCCTCGGGGGCGGATTCGAAGACTTTATGGACCGGAGCATTGGTGTCCATGCGATCTACATGACCCAGCCTTCTCAGTCTTTGGATCTTCACTCTTCTGGCTAGGTCCATGTCGCTGTACAGTCCATACAGTTAGTCGTTGTATCTCCTCCTCCACTCACCGTCAATGCAGACGGGACCGAAGATCGCCCGAAGAATTTTTCTCTCGTAGCAACCAAGAACACCCTCATCCATTTTTGATAATGTCCATGCCTCTGCGCCATAGAGCAGGACCGGGATTATTAAAGTCTTATAAAGGGTGACTTTTGTTGTCTGAGAGAGGGCTTTCCTACTCAATTGCCTTCTTAACCCAAAGAAACAGCGGTTGGCAAGAGTTATTCTTCGCTTGATCTCAGCGCTGGTGTCGTTGTCTGTATTTATAGCGGAGCCTAGGTCGACAAAGTCCTTAACTACCTCAAAAAGTTATATCTGTCGAGGGTGACGTTCTGTCCGAGACGTCGGTGTTGGTTGTCCTTTTTGCTTGAGAGCATATACTTGGTCTTGCCCTCATTGACCGTTGAACCCATTTTCGCCGCTTCCGTCTCAATACTCGCAAAAGCGCCACTGCTTTGAGGTTATTGACATCACGCTGCTTTGATGGACGGACTTTTGAAAGATAGTGCCTCTTGTGTTTGCTCGTGAGTTTTGCACTATTCTTTCAAGTACGATGTTGAAAAAATCGCATTACAGCGCCTTGTCTAAATCCTTTCTGGACATCAAAGGTCTCGGTGAGATCTTTACCGACCCTTGATGGAGCAGCGTGCATTCTCCATCGTCATCCTGCACAGATGGAAGAGTTTAGCAGAGATGCCAAAACTAGACATTGCTCTATATAGCTCGTCTCTATAGATACTGTCATACGCGGCCTTAAAATCGGCGAATAGATGGTGGGTATCGATCTGAAGCTCATGGGTCTTCTCCAAGATCTGCCGTAGTGTGAATATCTGGTCGATGGCGGACTTTCCTGGCCTGAAGCCATATGGACCTATCAGGTTGTTGACAAAGGGCTTCAGGCGTTCACACAATACGGCAGATAAGATCTTGTATGCGATGGTAAGGAGACTGATGCCTAGGTAGTTGGCGCAGTTCAGAGGGTCTCGTTTCTTGAGAATCGGACAAACAATGCTGAGGTTCCATTCATCGGGCATACTTTCATCCTACCATATTTTACAGATGAGTTGGTGTACGCTCCTTACCAAGTCATCGCCTGCCGCTTTGAAGAGCTCGGCAGTCAGGCCATCCGCTCCAGCAGCTTTGTTGGACTTAAGCTTCGATATGGCTATCTTCACTTCATCCAGGTCGGGTGGACGGAATTGTTGGTCATCATCGTCCAGGTTGAAAGGTTGATTCTGCCTGACAGCGGTATTTGGTCCGTCATCGCCGTTATACAGTCTGCAGAAATGATCTTTCCCAATCCTCGGCATCGACTGCGATTCTACTACGATGTTCCCTTGTTCATCTCTACAGGCTTCGGTTCGGGGTTTGTTTCCGCGGCATGTTATTTTTACCTTTTGGTAAAACTTCCGAACCTCATTCCTGGAGTAGCATCTCTCAATTTCCTCGATCGCGCGCTTCTCATGCTCTTTCTTCTTGCTCCTGAGAAGCCGGTGCTTGTCTCTCCTCTTCCGCTCATAGACATCATAGACCTCATAAGCAGCTCTGGTCTTTCTAAGCAGCTCCGCGTTATATGCATCTTGCTTAGCTGCATGTGCTTGCCGGCATTCATCATCGAACCAGGGGTTTTGTTGTGGTGGACGAGTGAAACCCAGCACATCAGAAGCGGCATCTCTGATGGCGTTTTGGCAGTGTTTCCAATGGTCCTCGATGCTTGATGCTGGCGGCATTGAACCTCTTATGAGATTAATAGACACTCGATCGGAAAAGGACTTGGCGATCTCTTGCGATTGTAGCCGTCTGACGTCGAATTTTCTCACAGCATTAGTTTGTCTTGGCGTAGTTTGGGATATCCGCAACCGTACCTTGGCTACAACGAGGTAATGGTCCGAGTCGATGTTGGCTCCTCGGAACGTACGGACATCCATAATACTGGAGGAGTGTCTTGCGTCGATCGCAATGTGATCAATCTGGTTGACTGTTGATTGATCAGGAGTTCTCCAAGTCCCCTTGTATATGTCGAGATGTGGGAACCGCGTGCCACGACAATGTTTCGCCCCGCCGCAAAGTCGATTAGCCTGAATCCGTTATCGGAGGTGGTGTTGTGCAGGCTATATTTTCCGATTGTTCCACCAAAGATACCCTCTCTTTCTAGCTTTGCATTAAAATCACCGAGGCCAATTTTAATATCATAGCTAGGGCATTGCTCGTAGGTCATGTTAAGGAGCTCGTAGAAGGCATCCTTGGTATCGTCATCTTCCTCCTCTGTGGGGGCATGCGCGCATATTAGGCTTATGTTGGCGAATTTAGCCTTGATGCGGATTGCTACGAGGCGCTCGCTCACATGCCAGAAGCTAAGGACTTCTTGTCTTAGTCTGCCTCCGACAACAAATCCGCATCCAAATAAGCGCTGCTTTTGCAGTCGATAGCAATTGCCGTAGTAGATATCGCTGTTTTTCATCTTCTTTTTTCCGGCGCATCCTATCGCATTTCTTGAATGGCGGTTATGTCTGCTTTGCAGCAGTCTAGGGCCTCCGCTAGTTGCTCGGCTGCACGTGGTCTATTAAGGGATCTAACATTCCACGTGAATATCCGAAGCTCATTGTCCTTAAATCGTTTGCGTGGGTTGTCAACAGTATATCCGTCCATATCCGAGGCTTGTTGATGCTTCGTATCTTTTATCTTTCTTCCATGGGCAGGCAGTTACTTCGGCAAAACAATTTTCAACCTTAAGGGGCAGTTCCATTATAAATAGCCATATAAATAGGATCGGTTAAACCGAAGAAAATAACCCGTTTTTGACATACCGGCCTGAGTTTCAAATATGTCGGAGTATCCCGGATAAGATTTTATTTGTTTTGTTCAGGATTATTGTTCAACGTTGATTCCATCCGGGGAATTCATGGACTGTAAACAAGGTTGCAGAAGTAGAGCAAACACGAAAAGATAGCTGCTTACGGCTCCTTGTTTCATGAATTTTGATGCCCCTATGTAAAGCGTTGATATCTCTAGTTGTGATCTATAAGGTGACGGATTGACAATATGCAAGGTCAAACTGCTTTTGTGTGTCAAGATCTTTGTTGTAATCCTAGCAAATGGAAAAAAATTGGAGACCGGTGCCTCTTACTACCCTTTATCGCTTCGAAGGCTTCTATAATTCATTCACAGCCTCAAAAAATGTCGGTTCTTTGAGACAGTTTGTGCCTATTGCAAGAGAAATGAGAGGAACTTAGTGGGCAGTTAAAACGAACTGTAAACGAGAGACCCGCTAATGTATTTTGAACTTTTATCTACACTAATTACATTTATCTCATCTTTTCCCTGTGGATTGGCCTTATAAAATCAGTTTCTCTTAGCCCTAGCTATCCCTATCCTGGACCACTTATTTACTACTGTGATTCTAACCTGAACCGCCAATTTGAATGGATCATCTGTGCACAAATCCCCATGACAATTCAGATCACTACAAGGCGACGCTTTATCTCCACAGTCCTATACGAATGGCAGGCAGGCCGGCGACTGAGACTTGGAATTAACCTTCGGATTTACGATACTTCCCTGCAATTTGATTGTCCACGACCAGCAATAGGAGCAACTATCATTGGCTGAAATGGTAAAATTTAAATCGCTTGCCATCACTCGATGAGATGCCGAGGAGGATGGATGGAACGGCAGTAGATAGGTACGACCAGAAAGGATCCCAATTGCGATGAGGAGTCACAATCACAAACGGCCAACGAAGCAGAGTTATGCATGCATGCATCTCCGGGATTGTTATCGTCATTTTATTTATTTTTATTTTTTTTTAGTTTTACTGTTGTTGTTGTTTTTATTTGGGATTTAGTAAGCCCACTCGGCAGTTGGGTACTCTTCGGATGGGACTTTGATGGATGGCTCAGCGCTGGTTGGAGCAAGAGATGCATAGGAGACGCCTTTTTTTGCTGCTGCTTACCACAGATACTTTGGTTGATGCTATGCCAAGTCAAACAAAACTGAATGCGATTGTCGATTTAACCACCGCCAATCGTTTGTTGTTGGGACAAGTCCCTTTCTAGATGGGAGCTTGCTGGATGATGGGTTGCGCTGCGCGTGAATAACAGCCCAAAGCAAATAAATAAGCATTGATGAGGCTTGGCTTGTCTTCGCTTGCCTTGGTTTGACTTTGCTTTGGCATCTTACGGTGGATGAATTGAAAACATAGAACTGAGCGCAACCTAATCAGGATGCCATTTTGCAATCTTGTGGGACTGGTTTTTGTCACGATGTCCTGCTGATGTGTGCAACGTCCTTTAGCCGACCACTGTCGGAGCAAAAACCAATTGGCGGTTTGCAGTTTGTCTGTTGTTATCGGCGGTGAGGTGCTCTTTTTTTTTTTCATTTTTTCTTCATTTTTTGCTCGTTGGTTTGTTTGTTTGTTTGTTGTTATGCCGTCAGTTGGTTCCAAGTGGTGAGTACGTTTGAGTGAATGGACAAGAGTGACGACGACCAGTTGTTGATGGCGGATTGGAGGAATTTTGCGCCAACTCTACTGGTCAGTTGTGGGCATTTTTGTTGGTTGGTGGAACAGTTTTTGCTATTTATCTCAACTAATTATGTACGCATCGCTTGCGAGATTTCATGATAAAAAAAATAACCGCAAAGCGAATCTGTTGGTGGATTCCACCTTGGTAGATGGTTTCTTATAACCTTGTGGTTTTGCGCATACCTTTGCACCTATGTACATATGAAGGTACGTAGGATGGGATAAGGTTTGATTTGAGTGAACTAATGAAACACGAAGTTTAAATGTGATCTGTGCGCACAAAGACTCACTTCCTATGGGCTTTGAAGTTTTCTGACTTTGTATAATTTTTTTTGTGAAAATGGTATCTGGAATGTCGGTCTGGGACAGAGTAATTAAGCAATTAGGCTTAGTACAAACTTGAAGGACTATGTGTAATGTGATATTTTGGCCATCATAAACCATAGATTAATCTTTTAGTTTTGTATTAGATGAGACCAAATAGAAAGACTCGAGAGTTACTTAGTTAAAACGATGTCCATCTTATATATTTCGAGCATGGGAAAGATGCTAGATGAGTCCAGAAGACCGTCTTAGTAGGCTTGGAATCCACTCAATACTTCATTATAAAGATAGTTAAAGCCTCGAAAATTCATTTTACAAACGACGACGTGTATAGGCATCGAGCCGACCTTAATCATTTCATTTTAATTTTTTCTTAACCTGCCTGCAGGTAGGTATCTGTTTTAAGGGGAACCCCAACTGCGAAAGAATGTGTAGACCAAGGACTCAATTTGTTCGAACTTAAGTTAAGTTTCTAAGATTCCTTCATGTAAGCCGTGCCCAGCAAAGTTATTGGGATCTAATTTTTCAAAGTTTCATGTTGACCTTAGGCAATTTTGAAATGAAAACAAGACTGCGGAAGACAGACGGATGTTCTTCAAATGAAGTGTCAAGATACAGGTTGTGATCTTCCACGACGTCTGTCTTCATATATGCAGACATCAGGTTTATCTTTGGATCACTTAATATCAAACTGGTAAAGTGGTCTCAATCGGCGGTACGCTAGACTAGTTGGAGATCCATTCTGATGGTACTGTCACTACCATGGGAGGGTGATGCTTATAGAGGTTGCTTCAGATCTCAAAAACTACTTCTTTTTTTTATAATTGGCGCGCACTCAAGAGCTAAGGGGTTATAAGCACCCTTAAAATAATTGCACAGAGCGCGGGCGGTGGAAAATTAGGGAGGATAGAAAGAGAGGTATCGATGTACGTTGGTCTTGAACATTTGGAGGTTATAATGACTATGAAATAAAGAGCTCAGCAGGGCATTCCATGAGCGGGTTGTTCGTCTTAGGGAAGAATCACGATATTTCAGGGTACGTCCGAAAGTGGGCTTGAGGGTGTACTGATGAGCATTCATAGCGAGACGGGTGTTACGGTTGGAGGTTTGAAGGGGCGGAGTGCTACTGTAAATTTCTCAGGAGCACTGGTGGTGAAAATAGCGATAGAACAGGGTGAGCCAGGAGACATTACGTCGGTGGTCGAGGGTGTCAATCGACTGTGTAATATTAGCGTCACCTGTTAGTTTTATCGCACGGTTTTGAATCCTATTTAGTAGGCGCAAATAAGTCTTGCGAGCATCTGACCAAATGTGAGCTTTGTACTCCAATTTTGGTCGGATGAAAGCCTTATATGTATATTGGAGCCAGATCAGAGAGGGCGCCTTAGGAAACCTAGACATTTCGCAGTATTTTTGGCGACTTCGAATTTGTGGTCATTCCAACGTAAGTTGTCATTGATATGCATACTGACACACCTGCTGAAAAATGGATGCTAAAATACAGCTGTTCCTGTTCATCCCTGTAGGAAGGATCAAAAATCATTATAAGTAATTCTAAATCGTTGTGACTGTCATCTAGTGGTATTGAACGTATGATTCTCTTGGTAAAATAAGTGTCAATAGACTAGCATATCCGATATTTAGCTCATTCCATTTTCAGTAATGACAATGTATGCAGCTGCATGTCGAAACGTCAATGATTAGCATATGAAGCACAGTTCTGAAGGTCGTTCGTTTGAGAGATTTTCAATGTGCTTTGGCGTTTTCATAGCAATTTTGGTGTTGACTTTTTTTCCCACCAAGGTTCTATGACCTTAGAGAGGAGCCCATTGAACGTCATTGGATTGAAGAATCCTTCTACCATGAGTTCAGGGCAACTAGAGGCTTTTTTTTTTGTTACTTCTGAACCATTTTGCTTCCACTTCAGACTGCTCTTTATATGTCTGGCATTCTTCGAGAAACTTGAGAAGGTGCCGCTTATTTTAGTAAGGATTATACTTGATCTTTTAATTTACTTCTGTAAAGAGAATCTTAGCTATTTTGGCTGAATTAGCACTAAAGCAACATTTGTAGTTTCAGGAAGAGCATACTGAATAATGTTGAGGAGTAGAGTAGATACATAAACGTTGATACCTCCTATATTAGACCATACCACGTACATATTCATTAAATAGTTAGACGTTTCCATCGTATCAAAAGATACAAAATAGTAAATCTCATTGAGTGGTCGAGGTTACCCTCATACTTGTATCACTTTTGTTCAGAAGAATGTGGATCAATCTGCAGACATAGTAATTTTGACTCAGTTTTTGAAGAGAGGTTATAATTGAGGAAGTATTAACACCATTAAGCGCTACTTTGATATCAAATTACGCCACAACTGCAAACACCTTGAGACAGCTTTTCAAGGACTCATACGAGATAGTGTAGTCCGCTGATTTCCAATTTATTCGCATCTAATGTGAAGAATTCCTTCGAAAACGGTATGACCCGCTCAAAATATCTTCCTTAGCTCTTAAGAATGTTGATATATCTATACATAGACAGTTTTCTGCAGTTATTCTTTATGCCAGCGACCAGTCTTGAGCCTCATAGATGGGGCATATACCAAAAAGTGAAAGTTGAATTGACAGCCTCTGACAAAAGCCTTCGTGATAAAGGGGACGTACGCATACCATATGAAAAAGCTATATCAGTAGAAGATAATGAAATAACAGCACATTCCTATTTCACACCCTTGGAGACGAATTGAAGAGATTCACTCAGTCAATGTAAAAATTGGAAAAGGAAATCTGAACTACAAATCCAGTAATTTGCAAAAAGGAAAAAGGTAAAATGTTATCTAGGACTTCTTCAACCCCATTGAAATAATAACTTTAGCTGCACAAGTCGAAGATAAAGCAAATCGGTGGACCTTTTTGAATCGTTTACGCTTTTAGTTTACCAGAGCTTATCGGAAAACGTAACTCAGCCCGGCATCCCTTGAAAAACCAATGCTTAAACCATATGGAGGTACCCCAAAGGATAATGCTCCAAAACGCACGTTCTTATGTACTTACTTTACTTTGGTCCTGTTCCCCTTGTAGATAGTGGGGCTTAAACTACGACTACGAAAAATGATTCAGCTCTCTTTAACGCATGATCATCAAACCCACGACATTTGTCTCCGTCTCCATACTGACTGTCATTTGGTACAATTCCATAATCCCGTAGGAGAGTAAACACATATTTGAGTCGGTTTGTCGGATATATCTCTATGTAGATGATCTGTGTGTCGAAACTAAATTATCGAACACTTTCTTTAAATCAATTTATATCAGGTGAACTAGTGTCTAGTATTCAACGCATGTTGATGTGGACGACAAATGTTGATGGGGTCGATATAAAAGGATCCGGGGAGGAAACCTGCTTGTTCGGCATCGAGTTTTTCTTTCAGATGCTACTTTATTCGTTCAAAATTTGGACTTTGGACATTACCTTGACAACTGTGGGAAATTGTTAAATTTAGCTGCACATCGCTGGCGAATACACAGCTTAGAGCCGTAGCGAAATTCTACTTCTATCACTTGAATTGATCCTCATCCGAAAAGAGTACGACACCATATATAAACCTTTCACCAAATATTGGCTAGAGCGACTACCACCTGACAGACCTTAAATAATTTTGTAAGCAGTTCTGTTGTCGCACATGAATGTTGCTTCCTATGTTTTTGTTGACATGGGATTGATATTATTGCGTCTCTTCCATCGTACTCAGTGCTGTACTTCCCTAGCTCAAGGATAGGGATTCTAGCTCGTTCCTTCCTACTGCTGGGGTGCCTATTACATTAGCTTTTAATAGCCTAACCTCTTCGTGTCGCTTCCAGGTATATCTTGCCATGTCTTGTCTTTCTTCTACCAACAATACTTTCAGCTTCAAATGTGAACACATTTCAGTATTCGTAGATGTTTGTCGGCAATGAGCTTAAACATAATTGGTGTTGTAAAAATCAACAGATTTTTCACCATTGTCATTTCTGTCACTTTCGTTGCCTGCCTTTGCTTTCAAGTCCCCTTGAATGGTATCCCCCGATACCATGAAGGATCAGTTACTTCTCAGAGGTACCACCTTATGCCAACCAGCCCGGCCTCTCCGCAAAAACCCTCTATATAACCTAAATCTAACTTACAAGTAGGAGAATATGTTACGAGTACAACAGTAACGCACCTGTCTAGGAGAGCATATCGGTACTCTCCTCTTCTTTTAGCCACCAAAAATTGGCGTGCTGTTTTTCAGTATCGACTGTCCGCGATCGCGGAACTGAAACGGAAGAGCTCCTGAGCATTGACGTCGTACGCGTCGTAGATGAGCCGCATTTCCCTCGCACCGCGGTGGCGGTGGTATATTACCGGGATACCGTCCCTACTCTGCACTAACCCTTTAGTATCTATGTAGAGGAATGCCTCCGGTGGAATAAAGCCGGATCGGAGTGTATTCTCATGGTACATAACATTCGGGTAATACGCCCCAAAGATCAGGTTATTATCGCTGTTCATCGCCCGAGCTGTGGCCGACAAGAAGAGTGCGTTTCAAGCGTGGACAAAATGCAATCGGAGCGACGATATCGGAAAAGCTCGACTGGCTCTTGAATACGAGCGCCTTAAAAAGATAGCAAAGAAAGTCCTGGCTCGAACTCGAGCGGCAGCAGCGGAAAACCTGTATCAGGAGTTGGAACAAATATCCTCACGATCGGCAGATAGAAGACAAGTTATACAAGAAGTTCAAACGTCGTACAATACTAAAGTGCCAAAAAATTTTAAGCTCGCTGCAAAGAGGCGAAAAAATTCAATGGAAATAACCTCGCCGAAATACATCAAAAACACAGACGGTTGCTTACTAACATATGAAAAGGAAATTTGTGACCGGTGGCTTGAATACTGCAAGGAGTTGCTTAACAAACAGTTTCCACGTGATATCGTGCCGACAGCTGGTCTATTCGAGGAAGAAGTTTCGGACTTTTCAATCGAAGAAATAAGTATAGCAATTGGAAAAATGAAGCGGGGCAAAGCGGCAGGACCAGACAGCATTCCATCAGAGTTTTGGTCGAAGATGAAGGGAACCGGCAGCGAATGGCTATTGAAACTTTTAAAATGTGGACAACCTATGCCGAATCAATGGAGAAGTGGCTTCTTGGGTCCATTATACAAAGGAAAAGGCCACACTCGGGAACACAACAACTACCCTTCAATCAAGCTTATGTCACACACAATGAAAATCGTCGAAATAGTCTTAAACGAACGTCTTCGGCAAATAATAAAGCTCGATAATAGCCACTGTGTATTTGTCGAAGGAAGACTAACGGTGGACGCTATCCAAAGCCTACAAATAATAATGAAAAAGTACCGAGATTCATCTAAGGACGTACACATGGTATTTATCGACCTCGAGAAAGCATTCGATCGAGTGCCTAGGGATCTTATATGGGCCGCGCTGAGGTCTCAAAATGTACCGGAAACGTATGTTAGAATAATACAAGACATGTACGGAAACTTGAAAACTGCGGTTAAAAGCTCTACTGGACTAACGAGAGAATTTCCAGTTAATGCCGGAGTGCATCAAGGAAGCGTACTTAGCCCTTTTCTCTTTAACGTAGTATTCGACTTTCTTTTAAAAGACTGCATGCGCGAAGCAAATGTAACGCCAATTCTCTTCGCTGACGACGCAGTTATACTTAGCGATAACGTCGAAGATTTACAGAACGCCTTAGATTCATGGAGAAATGCGCTAGAGAGAAACGGGTTTAAAATAAGTCGTTCAAAGACGGAGCGTATGAAGTGCCCATTTGCGCATCCGTTGCGACCTGTTCCGGATATAATGTTAGACGGAATAGTTCTTCCGAAAAGCACTATCTTTAAGTACTTAGGAGCAATCGTTAACATGGAAGCGAAATGTGACGACGACGTAAACCACAGAGTGAGTGTGGGATGGATGAAATGGCGGGAAAATTCGGGAATCTTTTGCGACCGACAATTTCCACTTAAATTAAAGGGGAAACTCTACACCACGGTTGTTAGACCAGCTCTTATGTACGGTTCACAGTGCTGGACAATGTACGAAGCGTTTAAAAACAAAATGACGGCAGCGGAAATGAAAATGTGTAGGATGTCTAGTGGAGTCACTAAACGCGATTGCATTAGGTCTACGCGTATAAGAGGAAGTCTCCATATAAAGAATTCGGTAACCGAACAGCTTGAGGCGAATAGAATAAGCTGGTATTGCCACGTTCAAAGAAGATCTGCGGAAAATCCGGTTAAAAAGGCACTATCAACTACGGTCACTCCAACGGTAAAACGAGGTCGGAAAAAGAATTCCTGGATTTCTCAGATGGCAAATGCGCAACAACGCCTGGTGCTAACCACTGAAGCGATCCAGGATCGAGCATTATGTAGACGCGTTCTGCGGTCTGCGACATTAGCCAACCCCATAAGCGGAGCAGCAGCGATGCAGTAAAAATGGGAAACTCGTTACGCATAAGTTCGTATAACGAGGAAAGGGTTAATAAAAGGATAAGAAGAAGATCGCTGTTCATCGCCCTTGCAACATGCCTTCGAATCACCTTAATTAGGAAATTGTCAATCCTGTTTAGTCGAGCACCATCGTAAAGGACCTTGTTGGGATAATATTTTATGAAGTCAGATTCTGGTGTTCTATATAATCTAAGACATGTCCTGAGACACTGTCTTTCAAACACCCGAATTGTCTCCATATAATAAGGCGCTACGTTGAACCACAAGGGACAACCATAACCGATGATTGGCCTGATTAGGGCCACGTAGCAAATTACCTTTACCCTCGAGTCAAGTTGACTGCTATGAAACAGTTTCCTTGTTAGGGCTAAGGCTCTCTTGGCACCAGCCAAACAGGCATTTATATGTTTGTCAAAATACAAATAATGATCGAGCCAGATACCAAGGTATCTAACTACGTTTCTCACTGCCAATGGTAGTCCGTGCTGTCCAATGACGGCAAAATTTCGCAAGTGATTTCTGGTATCCCAAGAAGCCCGTCTCAATGGGGTTCTAAACAGTATTGTTTCCGACTTTTGAAAATTGATTTTCAATTTCCAATCATCGCATCGCAATACGCCTTAATATGATCGAAGTCACGCTGCAGTAGAGTATTAATGACCTGGATTTTTGAACCTAATCTGTACGCCACTAAATCGTCTGCGTACGCTATAGCATGATTGAGGGAACCTACTAGATCACTTGTGTATATATCAAACAGTATCAGCGAAATAACCACTCCTTGTTGTAAGCCGTTTTTAATGTCAAATATTTTTCTTGAAATTACGTTGCCACATTTGACAACGAACTTCTTTCCTATAAGCATGTTGTAAATCATATATAAAAGGGGTTTCGGCATACCCAATCTGGTCAACTTATAGAAAAGTATGGTTACAGTATCGAAGGCCTTCTCGAAATCAACCAGGCAGGCACCCGTACACTGATTCTTGCATTTGTTCCATTGTCCAGACCAAAGCCAAACTGATTGTCCAGAATTATGTTATTATCCTCCACCCACTTCAAAAGAGCTCTATTGATTATTTTCTCACATACCTTGCTAATAATCGGAAGTAAACTAATTGACCAAAGATTTGCTGGGTTAGTCCTAACTTTATTCTTTTTCGGGATAGGGTGTACTACTGCTATTTTCCAATGCTCTGGATAGTGCGCATTATTCAGCGCATTATTAAATAGCGTAGTAAAAATATCTACTGCTTCCAAGGGCAAATGTCTCAATACGACGTTTGGGATTCCGTCTGTTCCATAGGACTTTTTGTTTTTCAGTGAGTCCAAGATGCACAAGAGCTCATCTTTTCGCACGAACAAATGAACGGCAGCTCGTTTATTGGCGATGATCACGTTTGCCGGGTTTTCTTCACTGAATAACGTAAAACTGTCATTTTCAGATCGCCAATGAAGTTCATTGCGCAAATAGAGATGGTTCACATAGGCTCTATTCTCAATGTCGTGGTTACGGTGATCTGGATCGTTCACTGTATACACGGTTTCGAAAAAAGCTCCCAGCAAATTCACTTTTTCCTGTGGGTCTTCGACCACAAAAAGACCATCACCATCATCAGCACTTTCTGGACTTATACCAAACGTTAGTTGGGATGAGAGTTGGGATGCGACTGATCTTATTTTACTTACAACCGATATGTCCAAGTTAAATCGTTCCAGTTGGATTAATCTGGTATTTTTGTGTCAACAGTCTTCTAACCGCAGCCTATTTACAAAACAACCAATTGACTTGCTCACACACAATGTCCGAAAGAAATCGAGGATACAACCAATATGTGTATGCAAACGACTCTACCCAACCTTTCAAAGCAACTGTGGTGATGTGGATGGCTTTTCTCGTGAATAATGTGCTGAATTTCGAAGTATGTCCCGAAAAACCAAGAGACTCAGACCAGTTATCGGTAACAATTTGTCTCTGAAAGCTTTAAATAAAATATCTTAACGACGATGAGTGAAACCGCGCGCTGTGTGGAACCAAGGCAAAGCTAAAAATATTTGCATTCAATCCAAGTGCTGTGATATGAAAACCGAAGCTGTACCGAAAAATTCCTCTATGTGACTTCAGATTTGAAGTGTTTATACCACCGAAATTAAGACACTCAATCATCTAGATTCCAGTGTGGCTCATGGTGTTGATAATATGTCGAAAAATTTTGAGGGCAGATTCCTAGATATATTTTGGGAAAAATATATTACGATGCTTGAACTCATACTAAAATGGAAAATAGTAAGTTCTAGATATAGAAATGCGTTCGCTTGTTTCCTTTTTCGATATCAATGAGCAAACGGCTTTCCTGGTTTGAACACAGACGTGTCAATCGATTTTAGTGTATATACTTTAGAGGCTATGTTCCAGGAGATCTGTCCTTTAAGGCAAACTCTCTAGATAAGTAGATCCCTTTAAGATGCAGCTTTTACTGGTTGGACACCTATTTGGCATCTTGTTTGCTTATTTTGAGCTGTATTCAAACTCTTTAGACAGTTTGTTTTGCCTCAAAATCTCAAGTACCACTTCCAGGATGTTGAAGTTCAAACCTCTTTTCTGAAAATATTACCTTCATACAATGTAGCCCAGATCCCATTCAAATTTATTCACAGTAGATCCGAGTGCATTCCAATATTTTTCCACCGAAGGTCGAATCAATTAAAACCCCTCCCTCAACTCTCGGGTTAAATTAGTCTCTGCTCAATGACACTCCCAGTCCCAGTCTCAATATAATTCTCAGTCACAGTCTGAGTTGTAAGAATTGCCCAACACACAAATAGAAACAATTGTAGATACTCGTATCTAATGTATACAGTCATGAATATTCGCTCTGAATTATGGAAATATGAAAAGTAAATATTTGCTTCAATCTGTTTTATTACTTTTTTTTTTCATTTTTTTCTTTTTGATTAAAAATTGTCACTGAAAATTCTCGAACTGAATTGTAATAACCTAAAGTTGAAGTCACCTCGGATTCAAGCCACCACAACTTGGTGGTTTGCTCCATTGTAGGGCTCTAATGAAAGTTGTCACTTCCGCTCGAATCCCTAATGAGAAGGCAAAAACTTCATCTACTCTCTGGAATCTTGGTTAGCTCATTAATTTAATTTTTCCAACAATAAGTCTGTGGAAAAAAAAAGAAAAAATAACTTTTCATTCTCTTTATCTTCTATTCGTCCTTTTTTTTGTTGTTGCTTCCTTTTGTTTTATTAAAACAAAAAAAAAATGAAATACTTAACTCACTTGGCAGAGTCAGTATCGGCATGGTAGTGTGGCAAATAGTCTACTCAGCCAGAACAGTCGTGTCATCCTTCGTTTTCATTAAGGACTTTTGTCTTGTTGAGTTGTATCTCATTTTCAAAATATGTGATGGAAATATTTTATAAATAACAGTCCTTTACGACGAGGTGGTGCTGGTGGTGCTGGTGGTAGAAGTTGGCCTGACTCATAGATGAATGTTGCCTGGCAAATGGCTTTTGGTTAACCAAGGAGCTGGAGAATACGCTAGCGCCCTGAAATAAATTATCTTAATCATTCGCTTAAGTGTTTCACTCAAGCAATTGTTTTCTCAAACAAATCCAAGTGAGGGGGACAAAGGAAAAAATGTCATAATCATGGGAGAACGTGACTTTTGCATTGATTAAAGTTGCAAAGTGATGTTGGACAAAGTTCAGCCTAAACGATTTGCTTAGAAATTACTGGAATCAAATTTAAACAGACAGAAAATCTTAAATGTATTACTCATTACAATTTCCCCTTCAACAGATACAAATACTCGTACATACGTACAATTCTGACTACAAAATCTACTATATTTGATTAACTTCGATTTCGACTCTGTGAAGGTCTCTCGTCAACACCTTCCATCCATACCCACTAACCCACTTTATTGTTTGGAATTTCCGATTAACAATTGTATAATCTTAAAACTACAAGCTCAACGTTATAAGGTGCGCTAAAATTAACAAAACATATCAAGCGATACAGGTCATGCTTGCCTCGAAACTACCTTCTCATCCCGCCAAAACCATCGAACTTCACCACTTCATCGGCGCGCTGATTAATGAATTTATTTAAAAGGTGTGGTTCTTATCACTATGCCATGTCAAGTACGTATCTAAAAGAAGAGAATTATGTTAACATTACCTTATCAGGTGCGCTCGCCGATAACATAGATAGGCCGTGGGTCTATGGATACTTGTTCGTATATTGTGTTGTCGTACAATTGTACGCTTTGTTTGGTACTTTATTCCGATTTCATTTATCAATTATTCAATTTTTTCTTTCTTTTCCTTTCTTAGATATTCCTGTTAAGCCTTAGCTGTTTAATTTGTAGACTTGTGTAATGAATTTATTAGGAATCGAAATGATACGTAATTCTTACATTTGTTATCGATCAAGTGTTTGGGTTAGGTGTTATGCTACAACAAATAACCGTAAAATATGAATAATTTCAACATTGTAGAGAAATTCTTGGAAACTCTGTGTAATGTATTCATAGTCCTCTTCTATGCATTTAAATAACATCCTCACCTGTCAAAAGATCGAGCGCCAAAAACTTCACCAAGACTATCGTTCAGTAGAAATTGAGACTATTCCTCGGGCAAGGACAAATGTTAGCAATTCCTTCCGGAAAAGACCAATTTCTAAATTGGCAAAATCTTTCTAGACCTTTACCTACAGTTTGCGTGGTACTGCTTAAATATTTTGAGACTAAACGATAAGCGATAGTGCAACGCAGATGAGTCTCAGCATCTTTTCAACTAGCGAAAATCGTCTGGTGGTGTGCTTAGACCCTAATTGGAACTATTTTTGAAGCTTAATGCATGCAGAAGTCTCATATCCTAGGAACCTTTCAGGGAGAAGATATTGATAAAAGTCAGAAATAAGTTTGACAGGCAATAACAAGTTGCCCTTCTCCTTCCTCTTATCGTTTTATTAACCATTTCCTCGTTATCCGAACTAACGTAACGAGTTTCCCATTTTCACTGCATCGCTGCTGCTCCGCTTATGGGGTTGGCTAATGTCGCAGACCGCAGAACGCGTCTACATAATGCTCGGTCCTGGATCGCTTTAGTGGTTAGCCCCAGGCGTTGTTGCGCATTTTCCATCTGGGAAATCAAGGAATTATTTTTCCGATCTCGTTTTCTTACAGTTTGAGCGACTGTAGCTGATAGTGCCTTTTTCACCGGATTTTCCGCAGATCTTCTTTGAACGTGGCAATAACAGCTTATTCTATTCGCATCAAGCTGTTCGGTTACCGAATTCTTTATATGTAGACTTCCTCTTATACGTGTAGATCTAATGCAATCGCGTTTAGTGACTCCACTAGACATCCTTAACATTTTCATTTCCGCTGCCGTCATTTTGTTTTTAAACGCTTCGTACATTGTCCAGCACTGTGAACCGTATATAAGAGCTGGTCTAACAACCGCAGTGTAGAGTTTTCCCTTCAATTTAAGTCGACACTTTCGGTCGTAAAAGATTTGCGAATTTTCCCGCCATTTCATCCATCCCACACTCACTCTGTGCTTTACGTCGTCGTCACATTTCGCTTCCATGTTAACGATTGATCCTAAGTACTAAAAGATAGTGCTTTTCGGAAGAACTATTCCGTCTAACATTATATCCGGAACAGGTCGCAACGGATGCGCAAATGGGCACGTCATATGCTCCGTCTTTGAACGACTTATTTTAAACCCGTTTCTCTCTAGCGCATTTCTCCATGAATCTAAGGCGTTCTGTAAATCTTCGACGTTATCGCTAAGTATAACTGCGTCGTCAGCGAAGAGAATTGGCGCTACATTTGCTTCGCGCATGCAGTCTTTTAAAAGAAAGTCGAATACTACGTTAAAGAGGAAAGGGCTAAGTACGCTTCCTTGATGCACTCCGACATTAACTGGAAATTCTCTCGTTAGTCCAGTAGAGCTTTTAACCGCAGTTTTCAAGTTTCCGTACATGTCTTGTTCTAACATACGTTTCCGGTACCTTTTGAGACCTCAGCGCGGCCCATATAAGATCCCTAGGCACTCGATCGAATGCTTTCTCGAGGTCGATAAATACCATGTCGAAGTCCTTAGACGAATCTCGGTGCTTTTCCATTATTATTCGTAGGCTTTGGATAGCGTCCACCGTCGGTCTTTCTTCGACAAATCCACAGTGGCTATTATCGAGCTTTATTATTTGCCGAAGACGTTCGTTTAAGACTATTTCGACGATTTTCATTGTGTGACATAAGTTTGATTTTGATAAGAGGGTAGTTGTGTTCTCGAGTGTCGCCTTTTCCTTTGTATAATGGAACCAAGAAGCTACTTCTCCATTGATTCGGCATAGGTTGTCCACATTTTAAAAGTTTCAATAGCCATTCGCTGCCGGTTCCCTCCATCTTCGACCAAAACTCTGATGGAATGCTGTCTGGTCCCACCGCTCTCCCCCGCTTCATTTTTCCGATTGCTATACTTATTTCTTCGATTGAAAAGTCCGAAACTTCCTCCTCGAATAGACCAGCTGTCGGCACGATATCACGTGGAAACTGTTTGTTAAGCAACTCCTTGCAGTATTCAAGCCACCGGTCACAAATTTCCTTTTCATTTGTTAGTAAGCGACCGTCTGCGTTTTTGATGTATTTCGGCGAGGTTATTTCCATCGAATTTTTTCGCCTCTGTGCAGCGAGCTTAAAAATATTTGGCATTTTAGTATTGTACGACGTTTGAACTTCTTCTATAACTTGTCTTCTATCTGCCGATCGTGAGGATATTTGTTCCAACTCCTGGTACAGGTTTTCCGTTGCTGCCGCTCGAGTTCGAGCCAGGACTTTCTTTGCGATCTTTTTAAGACGCTCGTATTCAAGAGCCAGTCGAGCTTTTTCGATATCGTAACTCCGATCGCATTTTGTCCACGCTTGGAATGCATTCTTCTTGTCGGCCACAGCTCGTTTGGTTTCGTCATTCCACCACCATGTTTCTTTGCCAACGTGATGGTATTTCGATATAGTCCCCAGATGGGACTTTGCGAGTGTTATGCATTCCTCGTGCATGCTGTTCCACATTTCTTGCGGGCTAAGTGATTCTGCTATACCATTTATATTTTGAAGTACTTCTTTAGCCAGCGCGATAAATCTTGCGCTTCGTTCCTTCGATAGATTATACCACCGGATTTTTGGCTTTCCAAACCATGCCCGTGTTTTCGGTGGTTCCGCGGTGAAAAATTTTGTAATGAGCAGACGGTGTTGGCTTACTAGCGATTCTCCAAGTATTACTTTACAGTCCTTAACACGGTTTCTCATCTCAATAACAAGTTGCCCACCCAATGAATATGTCCTCATTTCCATGGGAGACATCATAAGGTTATATACGAGTAGTTCAACATCTGAAAATGCTTTGCAAATTGGACATTGGACTAGAACCAGATCACGAGCCTTTGATAAATTTTATTCGTCTGTAAGCTGGGATATCACAGTATGCCAACAACTAAAAGACCGTGCTCTTCAAATTACAAAGCAATCAGCAGTGCCATGCCGAAATAAATTAATGACCTTTAACGGAACAGAAAGGTTTTTTGGAAGATCAAAGAGAATCCATAGCACTGTAAGAGGCTTTTTGCTGATACCTTTAAATGGGTCGTAGTGCGCCGAAGACTTTAGGTTCGAACTTGAGTCAGGGGGAACTTGAGTCCCTGTTTCGCGTTAAGATGAGAAAGGGCAAACGCTGTGTACATATTCATGTCTTGCAGGATACCATGCTAAAGACATGAATCCAATACAAGCCAGACTTTAATGCCGGGCATCCGCCTTGGCAAGACAACATTACATCATCGGAAGCAGAAATTATCGAGAGCTGGCTAATCAAAAGCAACCAAAGTATTCGGTAGTGGAGCTTGCCTTGAAGACGATCAGCACTTGGGCATGCAGCTGTGGTCTCAATGGCAATCCCTCCAAAACGGAACTGGTTCTTTTTACCAGAAAGTACAAGATACCGCAATTCACACTGCCAAAACTCAGCAGAGTGGATCTGCCCCTATCGGATAGTGCGAAGTATATTCGCTTGATTCTGGATGAGAAACTGAACTGGAATCTCAACGTAGTGGAAAGAATCAAAAAGGCATATAATGCTCTTTTCATATGCAAAAGAACTGTGGGAAAAATTTTCGGACCTAAAACCTGCTATGGTGTACTGGCTATATACGGTAGTGGTGAGACCCATACTGACATATGGCGCACTTGCATGGTGGAAGGCAACAACTAAGAAAACGACCTATGGAAAATTAGCGGTGGTTAAGAGAATGGCTTCCATAGCCATTATAGGTGCGCTCCGTACCACTTCTACTGCAGCATTAGACACCTTTCTGCACCTAACACCGCTTGATTTATAGATCAGAAAACTTGCTGGCAAAAGTGCGATTCGACTCACTAATATGGGTCCTTTCAAAAGCAGTAGCTTCGGACACGGCACGGTCATGGAGGAGCTACTAACAGGAAATTAAAACGGATGAAGTCCCTTCCTTAATCGATTTCGACATTCCTAATAATATAATATATTCGGAGAGGAAGGACTGGCAAGAAAATGGAGGGAAAAGACCAAAGGATGGTCTCACAGATGGCTCGAAGACAGAAGAAGGAACAGGTTCCGGTATCTTCTCGGAGGACCCGGAACTAAAAGTGTCCATAAGGCTACCGGAAAATAGTAGTGTCTTCCAATCAGAGGTTCTAGCTGTCCTTAGGGCGGCTGAGCTGATGCAGATGAGATCGGTATCCAGCAGGGATATCGCTGTCTACATCGACAGCTAGGCCGCTCTTAAGGCAATGGAGTCAACCAACATCAACTCTGACACAGTCAGGGGCTGCCACACAATGGTCAAGGCATTATGTATTCAGAACAGGGTGAGACTGCGCTGGGTGCCAGGACACTGTGGTATAGAAGGAAATGAACAAGCAGACGAGCTTGCAAGAAGAAGAGGGCTACCCGACAATAGTGAGGTTGCTGATTTCAAACCACCCCTTTGCACAGTAAGCGGCACTATTGAAGAAAAAACCATAAACGCCGCCAGCATAAGGTGGTCGAATCTGGAAGAACACAGGGTATCATAGAGCCACTTCCCGACGGTAACAGATCTAGGAAGCTTATTAAGCTGAATAGGGATAAGCTTAGGACGCTAATAAGAACACTAATAGGACACTGTCTACTGCTGAAACACGCAAAGAGACTAAAACTGACAAATACAAATACTTGTAGATTCTTCGGGGATCTACAAGCGGTTGAGGACATAACACACATCCTGTGTGAATGTGAGGCAATGTCGCGTAGCAAGAGGAAACAGACGGCAGGGATTTCAAAGGCCTTCTTGGCATTTGTAGAGAAATTAGGTGTTTTAATAGGGAGACTGTTTAGGTTTTTGCAAATTGGAGTTGTTTTTAACTGGACCCACAATGGATCGCGATGGGCCCATTTTGGTGCCTAGTGTCTGTGTCTAATGGCACACCCTGTTCTACCTTACCTAACCTAATTCGATAGTGGTTGTATCCCGGCCACGAAATACATTTCCCCAGACGCTATCTACGCTGGATTTTTTGCTGAAATTGTCGAATCTAATCGATGTCTTGGCGAATTTTCAGAATTTCACTTTCGTGACACACGATAGTGATTTTGATCATTTGGCATTGGTGGATGAGTGAGATGAGATGAGTTGAAATTTAATTGAACCAGCGAATTCAATCAACAAGAGAGTTTTGCAAAGACCGAAACAAATGCTAATCAGAGGGTGCAAGGATATTCTCGTATTTAATCCATTTTTCATCGCCTGTAATGAATTGCTTCAAAAATGGTTTCATTTCGTTACGTTTCAGCAGCGTTTCGCTGATGTTTATTCGGTCAATTAAATTTCTTTGCATTGATTCATGTGTCTCCCAAACATCGAGCTGCTTTGAGTAGCCTGCTCATTTTAGATGATTCAAAACAGTCATACGGTTGATGTTTACTGCCTCCGCTATCTCTAGAGAGCTTCCGTGCAGGTCTTGCTCCATCAGTTGCAAAATTTCATTGACCTTTTCAGTTAAAGGGCGACCAGTGTGAGGTGCATCTTCTACATCGAAATTTCCGGAACGGGATCGATCAAACCATTCCTGGGTCCGGCGTTCATTCACAGCATTCAGAACCATAAACTGCACAAATTTTTCGGCATGTTTTTGCAGCGTATTTCTTCAAATATTTCACTCATATTCAAATCAGTACAACTTTAAACACGAGCAACGAACTACACAGCTGTCTTGGCAAAAACTGTAGCCTGACATGTCACCTTTCAAACACGTGTTCGTTTGACACAATCAGATTAGTGTTTCCAGATAAATGGACATCAACCCCATCTTGTGACAAGAAACCGTGGAGACTTTTTATATGACTGATTGACTCCTCCAAAAAAGTCTTAAGTTATTTTTGATAGCTCCTTTCAAACCCTTCTTAAGTTACCGAAACAGATGAAAATTTTAAGGAGCCAGGTCTGGTGTATAGTTTGGGTGGAACATGGCATCTTTTCGATTACCCAAAACAGGACACTTTTCTTAAGTTTACTCCTAAAGCTTAGAGAGTTGCTCGCAGTACTTATATGCCGCGATTGTTTTACCAAGTAAAAGAAACTCAACAAATATGTTAACCCTGTAATCCCACCTTCATTAAACGCAATGCAGCTTTTGCAGCGGGTTTTGCACCTTCACCTGCTTGTTCCTAGTTCCTTTTTCGTTGTACAGAATCCACTTTTCGACATCTGTTACGACTCGATCCAAAAAAACACGCATTAACATTGCCCTAAACCAGAAATACGAGTATAACCACGGGGATGCCTGCATGACACCACCTCCGATAATGGATTCAGGCTAATCGACTTTGCTGCGAACCACTGTCGTAGCTAGCAAAGGGGACTTGGAGAACTCCTGATCAATCGCGCGGTCGAGGAAATTGAGATATGCTACTCCAGGAATGAGGTTCGGAAGTTCGGAAGTTTTACCAGAAGGTAAAAAACAGCCACGGGCATAAACCCCGAACCGAAGCCTGTAGAGACGAACAAGGGAACATCGTAATAGAGTCGCAGTCGATGCTGAGGATCTGGAAAGATCATTTCTGTAGACTGTATAACGGCGATGACGAAACAAATGCTGCTGTCAGACAGAATGAGGCTTTCAACTTGGACGATGTAGACCCGGCCTGGATGAAGTGAAGTTAGCAATACCTAGGCTGAAGTCCAACAAAAATGCAAGAGCGGACGGCTTGAGCGCCGAGCTCTTCAAAGCGGCAGGCAATGACTTGGTAAGGAGCATACACCAACTCATCTTTAAAATATGGTCGGACGAAAGTATGCCCGATGAATGGAACCTCAGCATTGTTTGTCCAATTCTCAAGAAAGGAGACCCTCTGAACTGCGTCAACTACAGAGGTATCAGTCTCCTTAACATCGCATATAAGATCTTATCTGGCATATTGTGTGAACACCTGAAGCCGTTCGTCAACAACGTGATAGATTCATATCAGTTCGGCTTCAGCCCAGCAAACAATGCGGCACTCCACCAAGGTGTCGAGCTTGGAAATGAATCCAAGTTTCCTTAAATGGCGAAATGCAGACGAATGATCAATGCTTAGCCTTTTAGCAATCTGCTCGGTTTCAGGTTATTTTCCACTACAGCTCGCACAATATCGTCATCTATCTCCAGAGCAGGGTTGATTGTACCAGGTCATATCACTGTTCCAAAATTATCAATCAACCATTGAACGGACTTTAGAGCAAGAGTAAGATCTGAAGTATCGTTTTTTTGCCGTTCTACTGAAAACACTGCTACGTTAAACTCTGCAAGCTAGTTAAGACAGAATGCTGTGCCGTAAGGTAAGCTGTTCTATTCAGCAAACCTTTGAATGGTTAAATAATTCTGTGCACAAGTGTTGGCGCATTCTCATATCCAGAAACCCTAACTCGATCATAAAGAGTAATAAATCTATCTCATAGGAAGAGCAAACGTTAGAAGAACTTAAGGCAAAACGTCAGAATTTTGAAACAGTTTTGACTATCTTACGCTTAAATTGAGGATTACGTCCACCATAATCTGCTTGTAATACGCCAAAGGTATTTACTTTAGAATCGCTATTTCTGTTAAACGAGTCATATTGAAAAGTGAGCCATTGTTATACTAAACATATACCTACCTACTATAGTCAAATCACAAATACTGGTACACAGAGTGGCCAATCATCGATTGCGAGACGCACTTCATGCATGGGGAAATTATTCACTGCACGGACAAGGGCTCGCTTCAACGACTCAATATTTGAGTGTCGAGTAAAGCAAGTCATGCCCTCTAATACGGACCAAAACTTGTAATCCAACGGGTTGAGGTCTGGACTACCAGCTGGTCAATCATCCGTTGATATGAAGTCCGGAACGTTGTTTTTGAGCCACAGTTGAGTCGTTTTTGCTTTGTGAGCTGGAGCAGAGTCTTGCTGGAAAGTCCATGGCTTGTTGTTGAATATTGATTGGTTGAGGTCTCAATGGTTTCCAAGACGGTCGATTGATATACTTTGGCCGATGTTTTCACTCCTTTCTCGCAAAAATTGAGCTTGGTAACGCCATTCTAGCACACTCCCCACCGTACCATTACAGAAGAACAGAAGAAGCACAGTGCGCGGACGGCCGGATCTTTGACGGTCTCGTACTCCACCAGTATCCTCAAACAACTTCACAGCACGATACACAAAATTGCGAGTGATTCCAAGCGGTCGCAACGTCCTAAAGATATCGCCTTTTTCCATGTTGCATTTAAGTAGGGCAACTACAACAATACGATTTTCGATGTCGCCCCATTCCATGATTGTAAGCAATTAATGTCAAAAACTTTTTACGTCACAATGAAGCATAAAATCAACTGTCAAATCGCAATCAAAACGAAATGGATGCGCACAGTGTTGCATTCGTAATGAATGAGTTCAGTTGCATACCAGTATTTATGACGTGACTAGGTGCAGTCTCAAATCACAGTTCGGTGCACGAATTGTAATAGAGAATCTTCCCCTGACCTCCAGTGATTGAAGATTTTGAACTAAAAAATATGTAAGAAGAAATCGCCAAGAGAATCGGAACTATCGGACTGACTACCTGGAATTTCGGGGCTGCATACCCATACTGAATGAGCACAATTGAATGTGATTCCAAAAAGTAGGAGTATGCCTTAGGCATTTGCTGGAGCATTGAAGGTGTCTTCGATGCAATTACGTTAAACGTGAATGCAGATAAAAGTAGTGCATTGGGAATGTCTGGCACTTGGGCTTCTTCCTAGAGCAACTGTAGGTCAAAGCACTCTCTGAGTTAAAAATTTCAGCTATATTCCAGCTATCAATTATGTGGTAGGAAAGATTTGAGACTGCAAACTGCTGTGTGAGACTTGCTGTAGAAATAATGACAACACCGCGGAGCTCTGTCCCTGTAACTGTCCGGCATAATCTCGTATAAGCCTGCGGTATTCGTCACCGCTGTTATGGGTAATAGAAGATGATTTCTGAGTCCTCTATTCCAGCAGCACAAGGGGAATAGGTAGAAATCTTATCTAGATGTTGCTTGACACGTTAAATATAACCTTTCAGATTCCACTCCTAGTTCTGCTGTAGCTGATGTCTCATTAGTCTCTGTTCAGTCCGGATATGACAACTCATAACCTATGAAATCAGATATGATTTCTCATGAATTCATTATCTTTTAACAGCTCAACTCTATCACACGTCGTTTAGATAAGATTGTTAAAAAAGTTTATCACATGTTCCACAGATCCGGCAATCCTATCAAAATATTCAAATTTAAGTCGATTTTGTGGGTACGGACCACATCAATTACGTACAATAGATAAGGATACTTCAATCTGAAGGCTTAACCTCACAAGACTTGCCACCTTTTTCTGCAACAAACAAGTCTGCCAATAAAATTGACGTGTAGGTCGCTCATATGTCAGCACAAGCACACATATCTATAAAACATTTCGACAGTACCACATGATGTTTGTGTTTTTATTTTTCTTTATCAATTTCATAATTTTCTGGAGAAAAAAAAAACCAAAATGAAAAAGAAATCGAAATTCAAAAATACCCAGCAATCATTATCGAATTGTGAAATCTGAAAAGCACACAAAACAATAGAGGAAGTAGCACTGAGAAATTATTAGCTAAACTTGTGATAATCGCAACTGAGGCCCCCTGCAGACTGTCACTGACAGCTGCAGATATTTATCTCATTCATAGGTTTCCTCCAAAAACCTCAAGTGTCTTGGGGATTTAATAAATTTCACCTTCGAACCAACACTAATACGAGTGGGGCGACCAAAGCTTGCAACAAACTTGTCAAAAATAAAAAATAAAAAAATCAGTAGAGGAAGACAATTGCAAAATCTGTTGCAGAGGAAATTCCAAAAAAGCATAGAGAAGAGGAGTAAAAAAAATTGAAAGGGAAAAGGGATCCTACACACGGTTGAGGGCCTGGAGACGTTAATCGCTTTTCCGTACTGCAGCAGACCCCTTATGGTGTGTATCTGGAGACTTCTCCAGCACCAGCATAGTGTCAGTAAGATCAGCAGCAGCAGCAGGAATAGCAACATCAGCCAGGCAGGCAACTCTGTACGAATACTCGTATGTGTGATCGAGTGTACGATGACGTCCTTCCTATCGCAAGTGTACGTTGCTGGTAGAGATTTTTATCGCAGGTATCGCGAGATTGAAGTAGCAAATCTTATCGCTCAATGATCTCGTTGACTGTAAACTGCTCCATCGGATAATTGCACTTGGAACGCTCAAATTGCGAATATTCAACCATATTGCACTATTAGCAGCAGGAAGTGACTACGGTGCAGTTGAACTTTAGATACTTAATATTTCAAATGATTGAGTAGTTGGCAGAGTCATACCACATGTGAAGCCAGACAGTGCCCCCAACAGTGTCTCATTATGTCCCACCTGTGTCCAGCAGTGCTTTTCTAAAGTAACAAAAATGCTGATTACCATTTGGGCTCTTATAGCAACTTATTGACTTCGTTCTGCTGAAGGCACATGTCATGTCAAATTCATTGATCATGGCTCTATTGGGCTCAACATCGAAGAGACCGTTTGGCCAGCGCCGTTCTTAAAAAATAACAAAGGTCCATTAACTCCTCCAGTGTAAACAACACTATCGGTAGTGACTTCGGGTGGATGTAATGTCTCTTCTTGCATTACTCGCGGATTTTTGGTGCCCCAGTACCACGTTTCTTCACGTATCCATGTGGGTGGGAATAAATCACCTCACTGAAGATTTTTGTGAAGCAAACTCGTCGACTTCGTTGTTGAGATTGGAGAGCGTCAGGATAGATGGACTGTCTGCAAGTTATAAGGAATCGTCTTCAAGTACCTATTTTACCCAAATGCGCCACAGAGCCATGTGAATAAGAGCCATTTTCATGACTGAATATTCGGCCTTTCGGGTTCTGCTCAGTCCTATATTGTTCCAATGACTTAGAGGCTTGCGGCATCCAATACACTACACCTGGAAACTTAAAAAGGTTAATTAGATTGGTAGACGAGTGCAATATTTCCATAGTTGGCACACTTTTCCTTCCTTTTATGAATCTTCACCACAAAATGGCTATCTCATCATTAAACCGTCCAGTAAGGCTTTTAGTCGCACGAACGAGGGGGCCAGTTAACAGGAGAACTTCTGGTTGACACCAAATTTTGCAATAAATTGATGGTTAAGCGCGCTGTATGGCAATTTTGCGCCATCTTTTTGGAACCAAATGTCGTCAGTGTTTAGCTGATTAATTTTTGGAAACAAAAGATCAGTCAGCATGGCTCGATAGCGCTCGCCATTCACCGTAACGAAAGTAACATTGTCTACGAAAAAGCTTCTAAGGAGTGCCGTTCGGACTCGGCGTTAAACCGTAGGCCCCGCTCAGATGTGACAAAAATGACAACATGAGCAACACAAATGAGTGTCAAGAAGCTAGGCCATAGCCCATACCGGGCTGCCAGCGCCACAGTGTTTTTTTTTTTTAATGGTGGTTCGTTAACAGCTTGAGGATTGTCTTCGCGAAAACGACAAATAACTGCACGAATTGCTTGCTCACTTGGCCGATTATGTTGACCGTAAAATTGCTCTATGAACTTCACGAACAGATTTATTTTTTTCAAAGTAAATTTCCACAAATTGAAAGCATTGTTCCGGCGTTAAATGATTCACGATGAATTGTCAGACATTACTGAACAGAAGTTTCAACACAGTTTGACATTGACAGCTGGAAAATTATTTCGGGCATATGGTCACCACCGTAGCCTCTCAGCAGCATCATGGAACTCAAATTTTCGAGCACTTGAGACCGCTTCTTACGAATACCAAAGCTGGAATCATTGTTGGTTTGTTCGCTTACCTCTAAAGAAAATATTTCAGCGGCGTCAAATTACACGCTCCTGGAAGTCTGGACGCAGGTCCATTTCTAAAACCAATATTGTCGTCGAACACTTTCTTCATTTAACCGATGTTTCGTCGACATAATGGCATGTGGCATCATTCTGTTACAACCAAGTACCCTGCAGATATTGTTCATGCATTTTTGGCAACAAAAACCTGTTGAATATGACTCTATACCGTGGACCATCGACGAAGAAGAAGTACAGTCTGATAGAAAAATGGATCGGCTTCCAAATGTTCAAGCTCGCAATCAGCTAACTCACGAAGATGAACGTTTGGCTTCAATTCTTCTAGAAATTGAGTCTTGAAAAATTGTAAACCTAGATTCTTATGCAAAATGTTGCACAAAGTTCATTGGCACATGCCAAGGTCTTGCTCAACCTGACGAATCGATTCGAATGTTTTATTGTTTGCCATTTTGTGCCGTTAAGTTCGATAAAGTTTTTTGGTCACTAAGTGAAGAATCTACTTTAGTTTTCCCTTTGCAGCAGAAAACAGACAGATAGATACAAAATGTACCGACAAATTTAGTTTACATAATCAATAATAGGGGACCAAGGTAGCTTCCTTGGGGTACACCGGAGGAGGCGTTGATGGACTTAGATACTGTGACCATAAAGAGGATAATCTAGTGTCTATCATATAAGTAAACTCCGTGTTGGTTTTTCGAAAGGATGGACTTGCAAAGGACCCTATACCATATGTATATATGGAATACAATTTGCGATCCATATGGAAAATACCTTGTGAAGTGAAGAGTTGGATGGGAGTTGTGGAAATTGTGCCAAGTAATCAGAAACTGCCGAACATTCGTCACTAAGTTGTTCAAAATTTTCTTCGCTGTCCACCAAAATTAAAGAAAACTAGCTGACCTGGGTCTTCGTAAGGAGTAAGCCAACGATAAACTTAAGGATTGCGCAAATAAATCCGCAATTATTTGAGGATTGTCAGTGATATATTGGTTAGCTTTAAAGTGGCTAGTTATCCGATTTTTTAAAAAAAAAAATTAAAAACACTCTTTGGAAAATCAAATTAAGAAAGTTAAAGACGTGTTTACGGGACAGAGTTTTAAGGACTGTTTTATACAAAAACTTCAGGGTTAGCTGTGGGTGGTATGGACCTAGATTGGAGAAGAATTGATACATCTCCGAAACAATGCAATTATCCACTTTGTTAGAGAAGATAAGGAAGAACAAGTGTTTTTTCAAGATTGCTTGGAAAATACGGAATTCCGTAAGATAGCCGTTGAAGAGAGCTTAGGTAGATTAAAATCCCCCAAGATAAGAACGACACACGTCGCTAAAGTCCGCATGATGAAAATAGGAACCAAAGGCAGTTAGCTGGTAACCTGCTGGTTAAATTGAACCAAAGTGACAACAACAAATATTAGAATTGCATTTTGGGATGGATACCAGTTGGCATTACCAGAAAGATTCTGCAACCTACTAAGTAAGCGGTGCTTGTCGAGAAACAGTAAAGTCACCCAATATAGGACTTCTATTATGGCTTACAGCACAGTCACCTAGACGTTAGTGAAATCGCAGGAAGACGTCCTTTGACGTCTTGAGCGAAGGTTCTTCGAATTATTTTTCCTTGAATCTAAGAGCTGTAGCTGGAGTACGCAACTTAAGGCAGTTGACCATAAATTTCAGACGTATTTTTGAGGCCCGGGCTGACTCCGAGCTGAGGACCAATTTAAGTAAGAACATATACAGGAGGTGGAAATCCACTAACCCCTTATCTGCTTTTATTACCATCTCTTTTATAAAAACTTAATTATTCATTACAAGGTTCAGAAAACTAAACCATTGAAGGACACTCCTGCTTTCCGATCTTTCAGAATTTACTCAGAATTATCAAGGCCAACATGAGAACAAGTTTTAGAGGCTCCCATTTTAGATCTGCTGAAAGAAAGGACCAGAATATGTTACGCTGGAAGTGCTCAGATTCTTTTGTTGTATTGTCAGGAAGATTGAAATTGAAAGACTGAATGGCTAGATTTGAATTTGAATAAACAAACAGGTTATCGAAAGTATGGAGAATTTGGTGAAATCACAAATTTAATACACGAGTGCAGGTATATATACAGAAGCTAAATCATAATTGGGTATTGATAGGTCTCTTATTCTACCTTCCAGAAAAAACATTCAAGAAAATAAATCTCCCGACCTTAGTTTAGAAGAATAAGGCATTCCTCGTATTAATCTTCTTCTTCTTAGGTGGTGCTACAGTCCGGGGTGGACCTGGGCCTCAAACAATATTCCTCTCCAGTTAGCCCAGTTTCAGCATTCAGTTTCGTACGCCAAGTTTTTTTCGCGCCACCTAAGGCGAGGTCTTCCTTTACTGCGTTGTCCCACCGGCTTGGATTCAAAGACTCTGCAGACCGTAGCGTCGGTGTCCATTCGCTCTGCACGTCCTAGCCACCTTAGATCGCATTGGATGTCTAGCTTCCTTCTATGCCGCTGTAAAGCTCGTACTATTCGTCGTTGAATCTTCTCCTCTAAAGTCCACCAATGCAAACGGCACCGAAACGACCAAAGATGTCTTCGTCTGCTTATGATAAGGTCCATGCCTCCGCTCTATACAGCAAGACTGGGACGATCAGTGTATTATATAGTGTCTCCTTAGACGTTCGGGAGAAGGCTTTACTACTCAATTGCCCATAAAGCGCAAAGAAACAGCGATTTGCAAGAGTAATCCTTAATGTTGCTATCAGAGTTAATAGCAGAGCCGAGGTAGGTAAAGTGCCTTACCACCTCAAACTTATAGCTGTCTGTTGTGACATTTTGTCCAATTCGTTGGTGTTGTGTGTCCTTTATTATTGACAGCGAATACTTGGTTTTGCCTTCGTTTATCGCTTCCGCTTTAATACCCGCAAAAGAACCCGTAACAGGTCGCTGCGTTCTTCCAATTATATCTACGTCGTCTACATATTCGAGTAGTTGAACGGATTTCTGAAAGATCGTACCTCTTGTGTTGCCTTGGGAGCTTCGCACGATTCCTTCAAGAATGATATTAACGAAATCGCATGACAACGCATCACCTTGTCTCAACCATTTTTTGACATCAAATGTATCGGTGAGGTCATTACCAGCCTTATTGGAGCAGCGAGAATGCTCCATTGTCATCCTGCACAGGCGGACGAGTTTGGTAGGGATGTCAATGACATGGCATGGCTCTAAATAGCTCGTCTCTACAGATGCTGTCATAGGCAGCCTTAAAATCGATGAAAAGGTAGTGGGTGTCGATTTGGACTTCTTGGGTTTCTTCCAGAATCTGCCGTAGTGTGAATATTTGATCAATTGTGGACTTCCCTGGCCTAAAACTACTCTGATGTGGACCAAGCAGGTTGTTGACTAAGGGTTTTAGGCGATCAGACAAAAAGGCAGATAGGATTCTGTACGGGATCTGTACTCTCCTCTGTAGTTGGAGCAGTTGAGGGGTCTCCTTTCTTGTGGACTGGGCAAACGATGCTGAGATTCCATTCGTCTGACCAAATTTTAGAGATGTGTTTGTGTATGCTCTCTACAAAGTCATCTCCAGCTGCTTTAAAAAGCTCGGCGGGTAGACCATCCTGGCCAGCAGCCTTGTTGGACTTGAGTTTGGATATTGCTATCCTCACTTCGTTTTGGTTAGGAATGTTGGCGGCTCGGAAGGTTCGGACATCCAGAATACAGGAGGCGTGCTGGTGTCGCTCGCAATGTTAACAATTTGGTTGGTGAATTGTAGATCCGGAGACCGCCAAGTCTCCATATGGATATTGAGATGAGGAAATCGTGTAATTGCTATAGAGACATTACGCCCCGCGGCAAAGTCCACAGGCCTGAATCCCTTTTCAGACTTCATGTCATGTAGGCTGTATTTCCCGATCGTGCTACCAAAGATGTCCTCCTTCCCTATCTTGGCATTAAAATCACCCAAAACGATTTTAGCATCATATTTAGGACATTGCTTATAGGTAGCGTCGTCCTCTTCTTCCCTTGGAGCGTGTGCGCATATTAGGCTTATGTTGGTGAATGTAGCCTTGATGCGGATTGTCATGAGATGCTCACTTAGGTTTCGACACGCTCAAGACTTCTTGCCTTAGTCTGACGCGTATAACAAATCCGCATCCAAATAAGTGCCCTTTTTGCTCTTTGTAGCAGTTACCGTAGTAAATATCACAGTTTTTCATCCCTCTTTTGCCCGGCCCATCCCAAAGCACTTCCTGGATGGCGGTTATATCTGCTTTATAGCAGTCGGGGGCTAGTTGTTCGGCTGCTCGTGGTGTGTTCAGGGTGCGAACATTCCACGAATCCGTCCTTTTACTTGTTTCATCACGTGGGATGTGGTTAGGTTGTTAGCCTTACGCACAACCTCCAGCCAGGAGGGGACGCCTTTATCTAAGTAATCTTATTAATATTGTTGACAGCCGAAATTTATCTGGTAAATTCACTTCACCATCTTTTTTGAGAAGAATTCTAGTTCCACTTTATCCCACAAGCTGGCATGGAAAGAGCGTGGAGGTCAAAATTTGATTTCAGTTGGATTGGAAAGATACTTGCCGAGAACATCGATCCATTAGAGGATCATACCAAAGTGCACTCTTGAATTGTTCTAAACAAAGAAAGTCGACAAGTGAAGGCTAAAGAATTTTGCAGATTTTTCTTATTTTATTCTTAATTTCCTATCACCCGTTCCCTTATTTCATCGCAAGAGCGTTTTGTTTGTTTTTGTTTTTGTTCGTTTTTTCCAACGATGATGGCAAGAAACGATCGTGAAAAAAACGTGATATACTTGAGCATGCAAGAAATTGGATGATTTTCTGGTGGCTTCCAATGTAAGCTCTTTAAATTGTCTCGTTGTGGAGCTGGATTGACTGTATTGAAGTAGCTGGAGTAGCTGGAGTTACTTTAGTATTGAATGTGTGCTATGTTGCGCGCGTTGCATCGAATGGCCATATAAAAGAGCGTGTATTATGCCAGTTGCATGCCTTGGGTTTTGCTTTTTTTTTATTTTAGATAATTTTTTGTTCCCTTCCGCAGTATGAAATGGGCACCTACGTTACTTAAGTGGCCACCACATATGGCCTGCATAAATAGCCACAAAGGTGCTATCAACTTGTTGGTAGTACAACCACTGAGGACACCATCTCTACACAATCATAATCATGTTCGTCATCTTCATCGACATTGTGGCCATCAGCTACGATGGTCATTACGAGTATGAGTATCTTTTGCAGTGAGAGCATACTGATACGAGTTTGTTCCTTATTTTTTTGTTGGGATAATTTAAAATCTGAAGAAGGTTCTAATGGATAGAAAAGGTCTGTTAGATGGAAAGATATTTGCCAGTAATGAGGCCATGTAGATAGGTGCTGGGAACCCCTCATTTTGTTGCACAGTCATTTAGCGACACTATTGCTGGCATGAAATTGGTAATAACGCGCTCGATAAGCAGCTGCCTATCATGCGGCAATCACGACTTTCAAAATAACTACACGGAAAGCAAATATGTTTTAATTAAATAGATTATTCAGAAAAATCAATGAATAGTCGGAATTGTTACGAGTGGATCTAGACATAACATGACAAAGCATTTCGCAGAATTGAATTTCAGATTAGGCTTTGCCTATGACATGTAGGTACGAGTAGTTTTAAATAATCGTTTTGGAATGGCACACAAGCAGATAGCAAGTTTAAATTGATCTCAACCGAACCGAACCGAACACGACAGAGTCATATGAACATTTTTTTTGAATTCACTGCTGGTGATTAGCAGGTGAAGAGTGAAACGTCTCGTCTGCCAAAATCAAATTTGAGTTAGATAAGTCATATGATGTATGATACATAAATTACATATTGATATGGATGGATAGGAAGAAGCTATGAAAGTAATCTGCACTCAGACGATTACCATTAACCCAGTAGCTAGAGAAATAACTAGAGTGTCAATGGTTTACTGGTAAAATCTTCTATTTTTACATCTAAATCCTCTTTGGGTGGTGTTATATCGGTGTATATAGATGTGGACATTTGTAGTGACACAAAGGCAGACTTCAGCCCTGATACATTTTATTTTTTTTCACATTAACTTTCAACATTTCGAATCTGTTACAGCATTTATGGTATACAGGCATGAACGAGGCTTTCTTGTTGAATTCAAAAACCACATACCGTCATGACAGGAGCCTTGGATGTGGAACAAACCAGCAATCCTCATAGCATATCTTAAGACTAATCTGGAGGGGGACTGAAGTCTCTTGTAAGGAATTCTGTAAAAAGATCAAAATTCTGTGCTATTCAAAGACCTCATAAAGAGAAAGTCAACGAGGCTGGAATGACTAAGAGAATATTATGGCATCTACCTTGAGTCGAAAGCAGAGGCTTCCTAGTTAACCTTACCAGAAAACGCTCAGAACCACCTCCTATTAACAAAGATGCTTGTGAGTTGAATAACACAACATGCCCCAGCTGATATATCTCATCAGTTGTGGCGACGGACGAGGCCATCAAATATCGTGTTAATTTCTTTGAGGGTTTCAAATTATCTGGTACCGATGACATAAACATACCTAATTATGCCACAAAAAGTTTAAAACCAGTTGCTAGTAGTTCTAACTAGGCCGACACTGGCATACATGACTTCGTGCTCGCCAAAATATTCAGTCTCACTTCCTTCACCTTGGTGAACCTGGAAAATATGATTGAAGTTCACGTGCGAATGATTCCTCTGACCAAGATGCAACAGCGCTTATGAATCAGCGGGAGTACGCTTCAAAATCTGGTAGGCAGAATTTAAAACGCACTTGATACGATGGAAAACGCTCTAGACTCGGATTGCCGCAGTCGCCTATGGCGGTAGTAAATGAGGTTTGCCCACGTCCTGTCTCAACTGGTACAGCGCAAGTTTGTCAACTCATGTTGCTAAATCAGCTATAAGGCCCAGAAATCAATAGCCCTGATCGACGATCGAACGATGCCATTCCCATCAGTTTCTACAATGAAGGACTTCCGAGACTAAGCTAGGGTCTTGGAAAAGAGATGGTAAAGCCCATAATGGACAAACGGCAGCAATCACATCCCTGAGAGGGTTACTGGCCTCGGTCTAACCGACTCCTCTAGTTTGGGGGTTGTGTTGCCAGGGTAATTGCCCGGCCATGGAAAAACAGAAAAGTTCCGAAACATAAACAAGATGGATATACTCGTACACGTGGAATGGTAGGTCGCTTAGTAGACTCCTAGACTCCTGCAAAATAGACATGACCGCCATTCAAGAATTGCGACGGGATGGGCCGGAGAAAAAGAAAATCAAAAATTGCAACATCTACTACGGCGATTGTTATCGAAGTCAAAAGCAGCGCCTATTTGGATGCGGATTTGTTGTTAAAGGTAGACTTAAGGAAAAATTCTTAAGTTTCCGGCATGTGAACGAACGCCTCATAGCAACCCGCATCAAGGTGAAATTTGCCAACATTAGCCTGATATGCGCACACATCCCCATAGAGGAGAAAGATGACGACACCAAAGATACCTTCTATGAGCTCCTGAATAAGAACTACGAGCAATGCCCTAGCTATGACATTAAAATTGTCCTCAGTGAGGATTTTTGACGTCAGACGGCTACAATCGCGAAAGATCGCCAAATTATTTTTCGATCGAGCCTCTCTTTGTCCCTTAAGAGGCCCACTGCCGCTAGCATCAACCATCAAAGACACTGCCATCAGAGATGCCGCTTATGCACTAATGTGCTGGATTTCCACTGACATATGACCCTAACCAAAGCCTGTGGAGATGAACAAAGGAACATCGTTGTAGAGTCCTAATTGATGCTGACGATATGGAAAGACCATTTTTGCAGACTGTATAACGGCGACGACTGACCAAATACCGCAGCCAGACAAAATGAACATATCCACCTGGACGTTGTAGACCAACAATTCCTGAAAGCGTTCCTCAACGGCCTGTAAGGTTCATATAGCGCGGCTTCAGGCCAGGAAAGTTCCCTATCGAACAAATATTCACACTACGGCAGATCTTGGAGAAAACTCATGAGCTTCAGACGGATACACGCCATCTATTAATCGATTTTAAAGCCGCGTATGACAGCATCTATAGAGACGAGCTATACAGAGCAATATCTAGTTTTGTCAAACTCGTCCGTCTGTGCAGGATGACGATGAAGAATGCACGCTGCTCCACCAAGGTCTGTAAGGATCTCACCGGGACCTTTGATGTCCAGAAAGGATTTACACAAGGCGATGCACTGTCATCCGATTTTTTCAACATCGTACTGGAAAGAATAGTGCATAACTCACGAGCAAACACAAGAGACACTATCTTTCAAAAGTCCGTCCAACTACTCGCATACGCCGATGATATTGACATAATCGGGAGAAAGCAGCGTGATGTCGGTGGCACTCTCGCGAGTATTGAGACGAAAGCGGCGAAGATGGGTTTAGCGGTCAATGGGAGCAGGACCAAGTATATGCTGTCAAGCACAAAGGACAAGCAACACCGACGTCTCGGGCAGAACGTCACCCTCGACAGATATAACTTTGAGGTAGTTAAGGACTTTGTCCACCTAGGCTCCACTATAAATACAGACAACGACACCAGCGCTGAGATCAAGCGAAGAATAACTCTTGCCAAGCACTACTTCTTTAGCTAAGAAGCCAATTGACTACCTAAGCCCTCTCTCGAAAGTTACAAAAGTGATCTTCGGTCCCGTCTGCATTGACGGTGAGTGGAGGAGAAGATACAAACTGTATGAACTGTACAGCGACATCGACCGAGCCAAAAGAGTGAAGATCCAATGACTAAGATGGCTGGGTCATGTAGAGCGGATAAACACCAATGCTCCGGTCCGAAAGCCTTCGAATCCTCTCGCGATAGACCACCGAGACTCAGGTGGCGCACGCAAGTGGAAGGAGACTTGAATCAGCTAAGCGTGCGAAACTGGAGGCAGCTAACAAAGGATCGCGCTGGCTGGAGACGTTTGTTGACTGAGGCCCAGGTCCACCCCCAACTGCAGTGCTATCTACATTAAATTTCAGATTATATGGCTTTCCAAATTCCCGGTAGACCAAGCGATTTTTCCAACGTCGCTAAGATGTCGGTGACTTCTCTGCGGACCCTCAGTAGGAAAGACAGTAGACGTTATAATGGTGTTGTTCGCCTTATCTTAGCACCTAAGTGTGCATGGCATAAGTGATACGGCTGTGACACAGTCTTTCTGCGGAAGAAAAAATGACAACGTTGTATTGTTACACTATGCACTTAATCATGGGGAAGTTTGCTTGTACCTCACATTCATACCGAAGTGAGGTTTTACAGTGCAGATAACATGACAAGGATAATGTTCTTGATGTCATAGTTGAAGGCAAGTTACGTCTAGCGTCAGCCCAAAGCGCGTATGGCTCTCATATTTAAAATCTTCCATAATATCGTCTGATAGAATACGATTTTTATTTCTGTCAATATTTATGCATTTATCTTTTATAGAACCACCTCTGATTAAGAGATGCCCACAAAGAGCAACCCTCCATTGCCTTCATAGCTATAACCACACTCAAATACCTAATTAAACCAAATGATTTTCTAATTACAACGTCGAACAGTTGCAAGATATAAAGTTGTGTGTTTAATTAATATTAAACCACGGGGAAGACACCATCCCTCCGTCCGCCAGTCCATCCATTTCCATCACTCAGATGAGCAGAATAGGTATTCGCATTTAATAGTTTCAATAATGAATTTTACGAGGCTAATATGTTGTTAACATGCCCCCGGTGAAATGTCGGATGTGCGCGCCTTCATAAATGTTGACATAAGGTTTTGTCATATTTCTCGGGCAATAAAATTCTAAGGAATCCTGAATTGCATTTCGTTGATGCGAATATAAGTTTAAGTATAGGAATGAGTACGGATACTATTACAATTGCTGTGAAGTTGTATTATGAAGTTTACGATAAACAATTTAAGTAGATCCTAGAATGAGTGGCACTTCTTCATGTCGAAAGTTTTCCCAAAGATCGGCAATAAAAATTGTTGAAAGACACAATAAGCTTTGGGGGGGGGGGGGGGGCAGCAACAATAATAATTAGCGGATGTTTGAGCAATTAAAATTGATGTTGTGCAAAGATGTCGTCGATGTTATTCACGTTCTTTGATCATTTTTTGATGTGGGCCTAAAGTATTTCATATTGAAAATCAAAGGGGTTAGTAGGAGTAGGAGTTACAACTTGCCTTGCCTTACTCAAGGGCCAAATCACTTTATATCTCAGGTGTAAGTGGAGGAATTCTATCATTATTGAGCAAAACACCCACGATGCAGCTCTAAGAAAATATTACACACGAGCGGTCTATTGACAGAAAAACAAAAAAACAAAAATCAGTGAAACCAGCTAAAAAGTATCTCGATATCATGTGAAACGATTTTTTGTTTAATAACCCTGTTTACCAGGGCGCATATTGATTCTGATTCCTTGCGTACGAGCATTTAAAGTGGAAAACTGATCATCAGCACTGATATGGCAGCAGCTATCCATGATGTGTTCCTGTTGGTGTATGCCGAGGGTACACCACTCTCGCGACTACAATGAGATCCTTGTAAATGCCACGTTCAATCTTCACTGCATCCGTTGCATCCTCTCGCCTTGACTGCACTGGTCCATCGTGCATCCGTTCGTTGGTGGTAATGTGCCGTTTAGCTGTTTGAAGGAAAGTATCTTCACTGAAAAGCAAATTCGCGTGCTGCTGCGTTGTTGTTTTTTTGTATTTTTTTTTTTTTGTAGTCACTGCCCATTCATTTATTCTCTCACGCACATGATTTCATCCAATAGAAAGGTGTGCAAAAGAAATCGGTGGAGGAGTTGAAGGAAGAAATATGCATTCTTACGTCGTTGCACGGAATCGATCTCATTATCAGTTGGGAGCCTGTTAGTCGAAGCATTATTAACCCAAATAACCACGACGAAGTAGTAGCCTACAACCTGTGATGCGTGCACACCAATAATTCACGGCTTCAGAAGCCTCCAGCTAACTTAACAACGTGCTCTGAGAATGTGGTCTGCAGTGTGTTTCTTCTTTGTTGTGGCCCTTGAATCAAAGGAAACTCCTTTTAAGTATGCAGATTGTATGTAAATTAAATACTCGATATAGTGGGGCATTTTACACCTAAACAGTAGCCTGGACTGTAGGGCAGGCGATGAAATTTGTGCCCTATAGGCATTTTAAAGTCGGTAGCGAGATCTGGTTATGATAGGGCCAACTTCCACAACATGACCGGTACATATGTCATGCGTGTTGTATTGGGATTTTGCAGGAGAGTATACACTTCTGGAATTACTTTGAGAACTTCAAGGGTGTCTATTCTAGTATCATTTGTTAAGGCTTTGTCCCTTCGGCTTCTTATTGCAGACCTCCATTCGACTTATTCCCAGATCTCTCACTCATCGTCGGGTTCTCATGTTTTGGGTTCTTATTGTGTGGATGACAGTCTCGTCTCGAACAAAGAAAGCTTTTCCTATGCCACCTTCAGCCGAGCAGTAAGCCAGATCTTTAGCATATCCGTACACGACATTCGTCATATTCAAGAACCGTATTGATGAGATCGGAGTGAGTTCTCCCCCGCTCACCGAAGGATTTCTGTTGAAGCGCTTTAGACTTAGATGGACTCGCAAGGAGATAAGGAGATAATAGGTTACGATTCAGTTATACTGAGATGGACAGCTGAGGACAGCCAGGCTGAGAAAATCAATTGGTTTTGACAGACGTAACGAGGGTTTTTGGGAAATTCGGTATTCAGTCAATCGCAAAGATCTATATTCCTCGTCAGGTGTTCTTTCCTGCGTCAAATAGATTGGATAAGCGGATTTCAATGCAATGGAACTGCCTTCTCGCTGTAAAGTGTGACCAATTCACTTCAACCTTATCTCAATCAATTGGCTTTTAACCTATTGTCGCGGTAAGGTGGTCGTTCAAATCATGTTTTGAACCATGGTATTCTCCACATAATTCCACTCTTTCCGGGTTTAACCGGAACAGTCTCAGCTGGGTTATTCTTTCTGAAAACATTACTTCTATATTTACCAAGCACAGCCTTACTCTGCGATTTCTGCTATACACAGTTCGGCACGGCCAGCTTGATAATACTTCCTAAACGTAGACAGCTGTTTAATTGCTTTATTTAATGACGAGCGACTCTGCTGTAATTTTGAAAAATTTAAGTGGTAAAGCCTACTTTGTATGCCTCTGACTCGTAGTTGTGGCCCATTTCATCCAGTATCTCTAAGGCACGACGTTATAATATATTTGAAAACCATGTTTCCTTCAGGCAGAGCTGCCTGGATCACATCACTGATAACTTCAAGGAATAGCAGTAGCAAAAGAATGTAACCATGACATACTAGGCTGCAAATTTCAACTTGCTTAGACACTCTGTCATTGTAAAGGGTGAGCCATCCGTTGATATCTTTTTAACTCTGCCACTGGATGCTCTTATGGTCTCACAAAAATAACAGAATAATATCTTTTTTCTTTATGAAACGGATCGATTTACCATTGGACAACGTTGGAAAATATTGCTTAGTTACTTCAAAAGTGGAAGCTATGTTGCCGAAACAGTACGAATTTCAAAAAGAAGTTTCCCCCGAAATAATGCACTATGTGAAAACGACTTGCTAAGCGAGTTTCAAGCCGGTTCCGTAAGGAATACTCCACGATTGACAACATATTTACTCTCACAAACATCGCTCGGATTTACGCTTTCTTTGTAGATTCTAAGGAGGATTTGACTCCATCAATAGAAGATCACTATTTCTTAAACACAGCAACATAGGAGTCTCAACAAAAGTTTTAAAGATTCTGCAACAATTTTACGATGGCAATACAGTGGCGGTGTGGGACGGGTATATCTTGTCTAATCGGTTCCAAGCAAACTGTTTCAATACTTTGGATGATCTAGTTGAATTTCTCCCGGGCGGGTTGCCTCTTGAGGGATTTCCTATAAAACTCTTGCTCTACGCCGACGACATCGTAATTCTCACCAAGCATGCTCCAAATTATGATTAATAAGCTGCAACAGTATTGCCGTATGTGGAACCTGCAAGCCAATACCAGCAAATCCAAAGTCTTGATTTTTCGAAATGACTGGGGGCGGCAAGCGAGGAATGCAAAATGGACCTGGCAGAACGAGGAACTGGATGGAATACAAATACCTTGGAGTTCTGATCACCTCACAGGCATCTTTTAAAAAACACCTGCCAGAGAAACTGATAGAATCTAAACGTGGGATTAATTGCAACTGGAAAGGAATTCTGGGGAAAAGAAATGTTGCACCAAGTGTGAAGTACAAGATTCTTGAGGCGGTAATGAGATAAATAATGTGCTGTGCAGCACAAATGTGGTGGGCTTGGCATTTTGAAGAGGTAGAAAAACTCCAAAGATACTTCCTTAAGAATCTATTTAGGCTACCTGAAAATACACCAACTTATATGTTTCATCTGGAAACTGGACTACCAACGCTACATGTCTTCTTCTTAGACTGCACTTCCTCTAAATCAGGAAAGTTTCTGCTCAACCAAGTCATCGTCTTCTTCACAAGGTTGCTATGTATCTTAAAAACCGAAAACTTAATTGGTTAAGGCTCAGCCAAAAACACAATGTGCCCTTGCACGATCTAATTGGAAATGAAACAAACTGGGAGAGCACACTGAACGAAATGCTTAAAAAAATCCACTACTCAACACGGGAGCGTTTCGAACGGCAAAGTCAACGAAAAATCACGATCCACGAACAGGATACTACAGCATGAACTTGAGAAAAAAAGGTACTTTAATTATCGGAACAGCGTAGAATCCATCGCAAAGCCAGAGGCGAACTTTTTCACCTGAATTATATGCCATACAGAAACAACGGAGGAGGCGAATGTACACTGTGCAATCTGAAACGAAGAAGGATGTCCGGCATTTTATTGGAACGTGTCCCATGTTAAATTCAATCAGGAGATCCTTTTGGGGAAAAAAATGCCCTATCACTAAATGAGATCACAAATATCCTAAACCGCGCAAGCTGGAACACTTTACATAACTTTCTAAAATGCGCACTGAATTATAGGCAACAAATCATAAATGAAGCTTTTTTAGTAATTACAAATTGATTAATTTCTTTCTGTCGGCTGACGATAAAAGCCAACGCTTATTTTTGTTATTTTTGTTAAACTTGTAAATATCGTAACAAAATAAACAAATATTACTTATTACTAATGCACTAACCGCAGCTGGTGTACGCAAGTTTTTGAAGAAAGTTCGTGAAACTGCTATGCCAATTGATAACTGTGCGCTCAAAGAAGAATGTTGCAGTTGTTGCTGAAAGTGTGCCCCTTATTCTGAGAACCTCAACGAGCTAAATATCTCAACAATTAACATCAGCCACACTCCCCTGAATGCGAACTACAGACTCTCGAGGAAGGCAAATACTTGAGATGACTGCGAGACGAGGTCTTAACGTAGCAAATGTAGGTAACACCCCGACTTTCAGGAGGCCAGGACAAAGAGGCACCATACCGGATGTAACCTTCGCTACGGAATCTACATACGTAAGTATGTGCCGTGCTCCAAGTACAAGGATCCGCGGAAGTAAAAGCTGAAGCCACGATGCAACTGATACGGCTCGCATGTGACGCTTCAATGTCCAGGAAAAGCTGCAACAACAAAAGGAGAAATCCAGTGTACTGGTGGACAGACGAGATAGCTGAGCTCCGCAGGAGATGCCTACAACTTAGGCGCATAATCACCAGGGGAAGGAGAAGAGACGCTGAAAACATAGAGGAAGCTCTAAAGGAGTTCAGAACCAAAAGATCTGACCTCAAGAGGGCTATCAATTTGAGCAAAAAACAGAAGTGGGAAGATCTCCGCCGATACATAAATAACGACCCCTGGGGACTAGACTACAAGGTCGTAATGGGGAAACTGGTGGCCCAATCGGCACCGCCTATTCTAAACGAAGACAAGATGGAGTGCATTGTAAACACCTTTTGCCCAACTCACCCGGTCAGGCCTCCACACAACACACCAGCCCGACGACAGGAAACTCCAGGTTTCAGCAAAGGAAAAGGAGACCCAGACTCCCCATCAGCGTACGGGCCCTTATGTATGCTGGACACTGCGGGAAAACTGATGGGAAAGCTGCTCAAATCACGGCTCACAGATGCAGTACAAAGAGCGGGAGACTTGGCAGGAAGGCAGTACGGGTTCAGGAAAGGACGCTCCACGGTCGGAGGTTTTGAAGAAGTGGTGAAGTCTGTTCAAACCGCGGTGGGGTATTTGGGATTGAGGCTTGACACAAAACTAACTTTCTGACAACAGATAAAGTACACAGTGGAAAGAGCCTCCAGAGTTACAACATCACTCAGTAGATTAATGGCGAACATAGGTGGTCTAACGCCAAGTAAGCCAAGTAAGTAAGGTGGTCTCCGCCATAGTATTGGGTGCTACTTTTATTGGAAATTATCTCTGCCAACTGTGTTGCTTTTTACCAGACCTTTATAGCCGATATACGCGATGGCAATGGCGCGATAGTTAGCTCATTAGACTATCACGCAGAGAGTCTGGGTTCGATTCCTGGGTGGGTCACCAACAATTTTTCAAATAGCCATCACCCTTTCGGCGGGCAATGGCAAACTCCCGAAAGTAAAATTGCCTAAGAAAAAGCTTCAAAGGAGTGTCGTTCGGATATGACATAAATGACAACATGAGCAACACAAATGAGTGTCAAGAAGCTAGGCCATGGCCCATACCGGGCTGCCAGCGCCACAGTTTTTTTTTTTGTGGTTTTGTGTTTATAGCCGATATCATTTCAGGGTTGCTGGGGGATGAAGTTATGGATTTTTTTTAGGAGCTTCACCTGAGCTCGGCTTCAAATCGCTGTTGTCTAAGTGGTTAGGCATTGATGCGAAATTGTTTCGCCATACGGAGAGTTGTTCATCACCCGAAGTAACAAATTCTCATTTATCCTTTTACTATATGTTGTTTGCAAATTTTACTGCCAGAGTATTCCTAGGTCCGTACCTCTGCGGCACCTATTTGCTGCTACTTCATTTTCGGTGACTAGTACGTTGATGTAACTTCGATTTTCTGGTCTTTCATGCTGCACATATTTTGTCTTCGTTCAGTACTGAAGTTCTAGTTCGAGATTCGTCACTCATGAGGTGGCAATCCGTGCTGTGATACGCTTAACACGTTCATTGATTCGTCTGAAGGCATCTGTTACTATCCATCTGCTGTGATTTTTTCGCCTTATACTGACGAGAGTATATTTCTGATCGAACAATCGGCTGATTGTTGCAGGATTTGTGGGGTGGTGGTCCCTTATCTTTTGGTATCCCCAAAAAACTAAATCGGTTGCTGTTAACAGATGTTGCACGAAGACGTTTAGTAGCTAGCATTAGAGTGTGGTTTTGCTCTCTCTATTCTTATGTCAGCTCCACGCTTGTTAAATACTCCTTAGATGCAAAGCGGTGGCTAATGGCGGAATCTTCAATCGATCAAAAGCCAGCTGATCTTGTGAAAGTCCTTGGCTGGCTAAGCCTCGCTTTCAATATCTTTTCATTGTAAAGAAGGTAGGACACAAAGGAGTTTCGAGCCTTCGATGGAAGCAATCGTCCTGATAAGTTTGGTGTTCGTTGATTTCCTGACATAGACCAGAGAGTTTGATATGGCTGTATGCTGTGTATACGCCAACTAATTTTACTTACTACCAGCATGTCTTGTTACTGCCGCATGAACTTCTGTTCCAGTTGCAGAAACTAGGAAACTAAATGATCTTCCTTTCTGTTGTCAAGGGGAGCCATGACGTTTCCCAATCCAACCGCTGTTAGTGCTCGAAAGCCATTGCCTGTCAATAAAGTATCCGTCAGTATCCGAAGCAGGTGTTGACAATTTTTGAAGAATGTTTTTATCTGAAAGTCGCTACATGGTCTTATTGAAGTAAGACTTCCGATGGTGCTGTAAATATTAGTCTGCTGCTTCTATAAAGACCTTCACTGGTAGTTTACTATTCCATCGACCCGATAGGACAGTGCATGCATCCAGGGAGGAAGTCTTTATTTATACCTAAGCCACTATTCCACGAAGAAGTACTTTTACGATATAATAGAGGTTCTCCGTTTTAGTTCGCATAATGTGGACAAAAAATTGAACCGAGACCAAGTTATAAGACTGTAAGTCCACTGAAGAGAAACAGTGTCGGTCAATCTTAAGAGTTATATCTTAGCAATATTGACAGTTGCAAGGCATTGCTAAATGTAAACGCTTCCGTGGCTAAATCACATAATTTGAACATGCAAAACTAAAGCTGCAAAAAGTGAGAGAAATTTGAACAAGCAACATCGAGCGAATTAGTAGAATTTCCCGAACTAAAAGGCTCTTTCTTGACCTTGATTCGTTTATGAGTTTTTCGTTTGTTAGTTGGTACCTTTCAAAGGCCAATTTGCCTTCTAACCTTTCACCTTTTCGAAAAGACATATTTCATGAATAATGAGTCACCATTTGTTTCTACACGTGCACATGTTGATTTGCCGCAAACTTAGGCAATGCAGTAAAATCTTTGACTCCATATGGACAATATTCCCATAGTCGCACTCCTACCCCATATGGATGCATTGCATTTGAAAGAAGTCGCTGAATACAATTGTTGCAACATTTCATTTCTCGTATCGCACACACGCGGACATCATCCCAGCCCACATGGGAAGACAGTAGCAATAGTAATTCTACCGCCGATTCCAGCTCCAGCTCCAGCTGCAATAATCTCAACAGCAGTAGAGTATCAGAAGCAGCAGCTCCAGTGGCAAAGTGTTAAATGGGAGACCCATTAAGGCTCATTTGGAATCGGACACGTCCGATTAAAATCTTATTTCTCACCTTCGAAGGTGGCTGCTGATTCCGTTGCTGGTGAGTTTCTCCACAACCGATACGACTATACGACTGTACGGATAGCTGAAGAAATAAAGACTATAGCTCCAGTATGGGGGCGAACTTACAGATATTTCCTTCACATGGTTTGCAGAATTTGTATGTGTTTGTGTTCTGTTTGTCTGGTGGTCTTCTCTGATCATTGGATACTTTTTGCCTACGGTTAATAATAATCCAATCGGACGGGGGATTTGCTTGGAATCGATCGAAATCCAATGCGATAATTTGGCTACTTACTGTCCGTTCATATTGCGAAGGAAGTGGTAACAAGAAAAAAAGAACAAAAAACAAATAAGACTCCTCTCCGGCTGGCTTAATTTTTCGATTTTTCATTTAGGAATCTCTTTTGGAAAGTCTCTGTCTGTTCGTACTGCTGCTTGGTCAGTTCCATGCCATTGCATTGTACTTATATCGGTAGGGCTGTGGCAATTTAATCTAAAAATAAATATTTGACTTGGCACGGTTCGATTCATACATCCGTAAAAGAGATACGAGTACGAGTACAATTGTAAGTTCACACCCAGAGGTACATTGCATTCTCTTGTGCGCACCATATCCATTCTAGGCCGATGTGATGTACGAATGGATGCTGCTTTTAATGTTATTGCAGTGCTTCTGAAGCTGTTTCCAGGCTCACTTAGGCCATGGAAGAGAGTACAAGCCCAAGTCCGATGCTGGAATGAGATATCTCAGCCGCAAATGGTTATTAAGCGTAATACTATTAATTTGATTGATTTTATGCTACCAATGGTATTTTAATATGATTTTTGTGAGCTGATGTTTTTTTTATTTTTGAAATTATGCAGGGCAGGGGTGAGGCAATGTTTGACGAAGTTTTTCTGAACTCAGTGATTGATAGCAGTAGAAGAGACTATAGATAGACTGAATTGAAGTGATTAAGTCGTGGACAGAAAATTAGGTAAGCAACAAGTCTCAGTCTCATTTTCTTTAGACCTTAGTGTCTTGAGTTGTGGATACCGTTGTGTCGAATTTGACGACTTGATGCTGTCATACGAGTGTAGCAGTGGCATGTTTTGGCTATTTAGACTTCAACCTGATCCTGGTGCCGCTCATAGAGATTGCAGTTACATTTTTTCATCCTACAACGTTTTTACTGAAATTTGGGAGCTAGGTGAGCTATAGTTGCTTTTTGTCTGGAAATGAGTGTAAAGTCATTCGCTTAACATGATGAGAAATGTGCTAAGATACATGCACAATTCCTTGTAAATCGGTGACTAAATTTTCCTCACTTTTTTAAAGAATGTTCAATCTGCTGCACTTAAAGCATCTTCATGTCAGGAGCATCTTTTATGAATCACATAAACTAAGGCACTTAGTTGCCTCTTGTAGTACCTTACAATAATAAATCCACCTCCAATGTCAATTCCTTGTTTTTGGTTCAAGTCATCTCAAGGATAGCAGAAAATCAGCCTGAAGAGTCACGTCATCCACAGTTATGTTTATAAGAAACTGTAATATCAGGTTGAGTCTTAACTAAGATTTAGTAAATCCAGATATCCGATAACGTTAAGAACAGTCCTACATTCTCGTACTAGCTGGGAAGTCGTGGGTGGAATCAGGGAGCCCAAAAGCGCCACTTGACTGCCGCTACTGATGAACGCAATAAGCCAAGCGATAGTTTTATCGTCGCCCTCCGGAAACACACCAGCGCCAGTTCTGGTACTTTCCTTAAAGGACCGAATTTATTTCTCTCCTGTCTTAAACTTTGGCAGAAACTATAACTAGGCTTTGGCAAAGGCATTTACGTATTTTGACAGCAACAAGGATTGTGGTGTTGGTAAATCAGACAAAATATCTATGAAAATAGGATCTAGAGACGGTAATCCGCAAGGTTATCAGAAACCGGTATATGTTGTACGAAAGCCCAGATGCTAAATGGCTTTTACAGTGCAGCCCATGACATGAATAAAAAAGGAAGAAGATAGAGTATTGCATATTGGACCGGCCGACGGACTTAAGGTTCGTATTCTAGGCGGAGCTCATGAAATATTCTTGGAATTTTGCCGGAAACATTCGAAGAAGTAACTAAAAAAGCATTGGCTACGGCATCGCAGTGAAGACCACACAAACTTCCATCGAAAAACTTGATTTAGTTTTTGCATCATCTGGATTTTACACGGGTGAAGGCTGAGATCTTTCGCAAAATTGTCCGATAGTGGAAGGACAGTGATCAAACCTTGGTGAACGAAGGTGGAAGGCTAATTTTCTTCTTTTGTAAGTCTATTCACGATAATTCATCGAACATTACGAAGCATACGAATACATGTCAGAGAATTGTTAAAAACGAAGTTAAAATTTGAAAAAAAAATCTCACTCTCTCCAATAAATTGCTGTCCGGCAAACTATTCGCCTAGAAGATTGTGCTTGAAAGGTTATGTTATTTCAGCCTAAATATGTAAAATGCCGGATGCACCGAACATCGATTTTACATTAAGACTCAGCCATAATAAAGCATTTGTAACCTCAGACACATCTTCAGGCTAAGTAAATTTACATTTCCACTTTAATGGACGTTCAGTTAGAATGACTGTTGGAAAAACCAACTCACTACGGCTCATTTTGATATCACGTTGATCTGTGATCCTCCGTGGTCTATTTTGGTTAGATCCCTTAAGTCATTATAGAAGAACGCTGCTAAGTGGAGTTTTTGGGGAGATTGCTGTACATGTACAAAGTAGTTGGATGATTGCCACCTTCTCCTCCTCGTCGATCTAGCTTGTGCAGAAGTCGTCTGTAAAAACGCCAATTCCTTTGCATGCTTTCCCATAAGACAGTGCCTTGTGATGATATCGCTAAGATGTTTACTATTTTCTATAAGAGCGATTCAGATCCAGTTTGACCAGATTTGTTCGGACGCTAGTCATGTTGATACACAGTCCACCTAAGATGGCAATCAGCCTACGACTCTAATGCCGATAATAACTTTTTGTGGTAGGATAAGCACAGTAGTTGCAGTTTTGGTGAGTTCGACGACACTTCAATTCTTTACAATGTCTCTGTGAACAGGCTGTCAAGATGGCTGAATCTTGATCTGCTCTGCAATTTCCATGAGGAATAATCGGCAATTAGGGGGGTTTGAGAATTTTCTGAAACTAAATCCAGAGATTTTATGGCGGCCTGAATACTCTAAAATATGCAGATATCAAATTTTTTTCCAGCCAGGATAGGACTCCTTTTTTCCCCGAAATTCCCGCCGGAAACACGCTGCAGTGATTGAAAGGGCGGAAGTATAGCCTTAGCTCACGTTTATCTAAGAAAATACGTCCGCTTTCAGCATCAGCAAAGCATGTTCCTAGATGGAGGTGATGTTTACTTGAAAGTTTTTATCAAACCGAGCTTGGAACATAATGTAGTCGATGTTCGTTGAAAGGATTCTTAGTGTGTTTAGAATATAGCCGTGGCCGTGCGTTAATAGCTACTTACCAGCTGAAAACATCGGCGGATACTCGTATCAAGTACCGTGGAGGGGCTTCTACCCTAGTCAACACTTATGCTATTCTTTGGACTAAGCTTAGTTTGCTGCAGTTGAATGTATTATCTAAGACCGTCCACGAGACAACTACTGTTGGTGAGTATCGGTCTTATAACCGAGACTTGCTGCCAGTGGGTTATGTGAAGTGAGGTTCAATGCTTTATTTGCTTACAATAAATAAGAGAATAAAGCTACTGAATATGACCATATTGTTGATTCCGTACCGCACTCATTTTTGCATTGTTGTTTACTACACGGAAAACTGCCTTACCCAATCATTTTTCTGCACATATTTCTGTATTGTTGATTCAGCGTTATCGATATTTTTGTTAACTTTCTTTCCGTGAGAGTTTCGCTGCGGAAATTTTTTCGAAATGTATTTCTGATGCTTTTTAGAAACAAAATTTGAGGTTTTTTAATGGTAAGCGAGCTAAAAAAAAATCCTGACATCGCACAAGGCTTCAGTCAACGGAATCCGCCGGAGGTGCGAGACTTTTGGTGCAAACTTAAACAAAGTTGAATGTATGTGGGCCTCCTGTAAAAGAAGTTGCAGGATGGAAAAAGGTTAAAGCAGACATTCGATTCATATAAATGTTTAAAAAATTATTTAACCACAGCATTACTTTAGGTATGCATCGATTTTAAAAGCGGAACAGAAAAAAATTTCTAAAAATAAACAGTTCATAAGGGATACCGGGGAAGCACCATTTAAAGAAATCTTCTTAAGCGATACAGAGGAGTTCGTAAGTGGGATGCTCAATTTGAAGCACGTGGTCGATGGTATCCCAAATGTCGCCTGCTTCGGATATGTGAACTCTTAATCCACAGCATATTCTGCCGCTAATGTTTCGGCCAACTCTTCAATGGCACACACCTTCACACTATCTTTTAAAAGACTGCACGCGCGAAGCAAATGTAATGCCAATTCTCTTCGCTGACGACGCAGTTATACTAAGCGATATCGTCGAAGATTTGCAGAGCGGGTCTAAAATAAGTTGTTCAAGGAGAGAGCATTTGACATGCCCATTTGCGCATCCGTTGCATAAGTTCGTATAACGAAGAAAGGGTTAATAAAGGGATACGAAGAAGAAGAAGAAGAAGGCGCTTGTATGCGCAAATGACTTCCATCAACCACCATTACTACACCCGGAATAGTACACTTTTGGAAAAAGTTTGCTATAGCTTCCCTCTCTTCGTCCACATCCATTTCAAGGGATATCCATTTGGTGCAAAGAATGTTTTCTAATGATTCTTACACCTCGGACAGCACTAGCGAAAATGTGGATTGCTCAATGTTGACGTTAAAGTTTTTTCCAACGTCGTGCTAATAGGTGCCTTCCGCGAAAAACCGTAAGCAGTCAGCCAACTTTTCTTTGGTGGAAAGTGAGCCTTGCCTTTTTCTTTGGCTGAACGAATGCTCCAGTTCCATAATAAGTACGTATTGGAACGCAATTTTGTTAAGGCGAAAGTTGCGCTGAAAACTTAAACTGAGCTTAGACTAGTGAAAATACATTTTTTGTATTAAATTCAATCTTTGTCGTTCAATTGAAAAATATCAGCTGAACTGCATCGCAAAACCCTTCGCTCACGTGTTAAAGCATAGTCACCAGTGTCACTATCACTATCTGAATCTAAATACCCCATCACTTCCATTTTGTTTTATTGTATTTTATTTTTTGAATTCAGATGGCAACGATTAGTATAAGGCCTCGTAGAAGTAGCATCTTCCGACAGGTGCTGGTTCCTTAAATGACGAGAATGAGCCTCTGCAGCCGAACATCTTGCAGCTCTGCTAATAAGTTCTACTTCACGCCTCCCCGTGGCACCATCTGGGAATCCCACTAGAGGTTGCGAAGTGAAGGGGGCAAATGGCGACTTTCCTGCGGCATTAACCAGGATTAGTGTCGGAAAAACAAAACAAGACCTTATCCGGGCTACTCCGACATATTTGGAGCTCAGGCCGGAAAAGATTTCCAGGACTTAGTCAGGGTCTTGGAAAAGAGATGGTGGCGGACGAGCCCTATAAGGGCCAACTTCAGCGCTCACATCCCGGAACGGGTTACTGGCTTTGGTGTAACCAACCCCTCGTCCTAGGGGCACTCAAAATGGAACTGGTCCTCAAGGTTGGGGGTTGTGCTGCCGAGTAACTGCCCGGCCATTTAAAAAAATTAAGTTACGAAGCATCAACAAGCCTCGGATATGGAGGGATCTACTGTTGACAACCCACGCAAACGATTTAAGGACAATGAGCTTCGGATATGCACGTGGAATGTTAGATCCCTTAATAGACCACGTGCAGCCGAGCAACTAGCGGAGGCCCTAGACTGCTGCAAAGCAGACATAACCGCCATCCAAGAAATGGGATGGGATGGGCCGGACAAAAAGAAGATGAAAAACTGCGACATCTACTACGGCAATTGCTATCGACGGCAAAAGCAGCGCTTATTTGGATGCGGATTTGTTGTCGGAGACAGACTAAGACGAGAAGTCCTCAGCTTCCGGCATGTGAGCGAGCGCCTCGTAGCAATCCGCATCAAGGCTAAATTCGCCAACATAAGCCTCATATGCGCGCATGCCCCCACAGAGGAGAAAGATGACGACACCAAGGATGCCTTCTACGAGCTCCTCAATAAGACCTACGAGCAATGCCCTAGCTTTGACATTAAAATTGTCCTCGGTGATTTTAATGCAAAGCTAGGAAGAGAAGGTATCTTTGGTGGAACAATCGGAAAATATAGCCTGCACAACACCACCTCCGACTTTGCGGCGGGGCGAAACATTGTCGTGGCTAGCACGCGGTTCCCACATCTCGACATACACAAGGGGACTTGGAGAACTTCTGATCAATCAACAGTCAACCAGATTGATCACATTGCGATCGACGCAAGATACTCCTCCAGCATTATGGATGTCCGTACGTTCCGAAGAGCCAACATCGACTCGGACCATTACCTCGTTGTAGCCAAGGTACGGTCGCGGATATCCCAAGCTACGCCAAGACAAACTAATGCTGTCAGAAAATTCGACGTCAGACGGCTACAATCGCAAGAGATCGCCGAGTCCTTTTCCGATCGAGTGTCTCTTAATCTCTTAAGAGGTCCAATGCCGCCAGCATCAAGCATCGAAGGCCATTGGAAACACTGCCAAAACGCCATCAGAGATGCCGCTTCTGATGTGCTGGGTTTCACTCGTCCACCACAACGAAACCCCTGGTTCGATGATGAATGCCGGCAAGCACATGCAGCTAAGCAAGATGCATATAACGCGGAGCTGCTTAGAAAGACCAGAGCTGCTCATGAGCTCTATGAGCGGAAGAGGAGAGATGAGCACCGGCTTCTCAGGAGGAAGAAGAAAGAGCATGAGAAAGCATGAGAAGCGCGCGATCGAGGAAATTGAGAGATGCTACTCCAGGAATGAGGTTCGGAAGTTTTACCAAAAGGTAAAAATAACATGCCGCGGAAACAAACCCCGAACCGAAGCCTGTAGAGATGAACAAGGGAACATCGTAGTAGAATCGCAGTCGATGCTGAGGATTTGGAAAGATCATTTCTGCAGACTGTATAACGGCGATGACGGACCAAATACCGCTGTCAGGCAGAATCAACCTTTCAACCTGGACGATGATGACCAACAATTCCGTCCACCCGACCTGGATGAAGTGAAGATAGCCATATCGAAGCTTAAGTCCAACAAAGCTGCTGGAGCGAATGGCCTGACTGCCGAGCTCTTCAAAGCGGCAGGCGATGACTTGGTAAGGAGCATACACCAACTCATCTGTAAAATATGGTCGGACGAAAGTATGCCCGATGAATGGAACCTCAGCATTGTTTGTCCAATTCTCAAGAAAGGAGACCCTCTGAACTGGGCCAACTACAGAGGCATCAGTCTCCTTAACATCGCATATAAGATCTTATCCGCCGTATTTTGTGAACGCCTGAAGCCGTTCGTCAACAACCTGATAGGTCCATATCAGTGTGGCTTTAGGCCAGGAAAGTCCACCATCGACCAGATATTCACACTACGGCAGATCTTGGAGAAGACCCATGAGCTTCAGATCGATACCCACCATCTATTCGCCGATTTTAAGGCCGCGTATGACAGCATCTATAGACGAGCTATATAGAGCAATGTCTAGTTTTAGCATTCTTGCCAAACTCGTCCGTCTGTGCAGGATGACGATGGAGAATGCACGCTGTTCCATCAAGGTCGGTAAAGATCTCACGGAGACCTTTGATGTCCAGAAAGGATTTAGACAAGGCGATGCGCTGTTATGCGATTTTTTCAACATCGTACTTGAAAGAATAGTGCAAAACTCACGAGCAAGCATAAAAGGCAACATCTTTCAAAAGTCCATCCAACTACTCGCATACGCCGACGATATTGACATAATCGGGAGAAAGCAGCGTGATGTCAGTGGCGCTTTCGCGAGTATTGAGACGGAAGCGGCGAAAATGGGTTTAGCGGTCAATGAGGGCAAGACCAAGTATATGCTGTCAAGCAAAAAGGACAACCAACACCGACGTCTCGGACAGAACGTCACCCTCGACAGATATAACTTTGAGGTAGTTAAGGACTTTGTCTACCTAGGCTCCGCTATAAATACAGACAACGACACCAGCGCTGAGATCAATCGAAGAATAACTCTTGCCAACCGCTGTTTCTTTGGGTTAAGAAGGCAATTGAGTAGCAAAGCCCTCTCTCGGACAACAAAAGTCACCCTTTATAAGACTTTAATAATCCCGGTCCTGCTCTATGGCGCAGAGGCATGGACATTATGAAAAATGGATGAGGGTGTTCTTGGTTGCTTCGAGATAAAAATTCTTCGGGCGATCTTTGGTCCCGTCTGCATTGACGGTGAGTGGAGGAGGAGATGCAACGACGAACTGTATAGACTGTACAGCGACATGGACCTAGCCAGAAGAGTGAAGATCCAAAGACTGAGATGGCTGTTTCATGGACACCAATGCTCCGGTCCGAAAAGTCTTCGAATCCGTTCCCGAGGGACAGCGCAGTAGAGGAAGGCCAAGACTCAGGTGGCGCACGCAAATGGAAGAGGACCTCAGCCAACTTAGCGTGCGAAACTGGAGGCAGCTAGCCAGGGATCTAGCTGGCTGGAGAAGCTTGTTGACTGAGGCCCAGGTCCACCCCGGACTGTAGCGCCACCTAAAGTAGGTAAGTATTTTTTGAATTCTTAAAATTTCTTTCGATTTTACAAAAACCGCAATTTTTAAAATCCAAACGTTGATAACGTTATTTCTTCCGCAGGAAGTGTCAAAAGTGTCGGTAAATTTAATTATACGGCCGGAATCAACAGTGCTAAAAAATATATCGATCGATATTTCTTTCTGGAATATCGATATTGTTTCTGGAATATTGTGTTATTGGTATAGTTGACTGTCAAAAATAAGACAGATATTTCACTTAATAACTAAAATTTTCTACTTTCTAGAGATGAGGACGTGATCAGTTTAATTGCGATTTCGGCCAATCCACAGCGAATAGTCCAACAGATTGACTATCTGTTAAGATATTGCTGTAAAGGTTTTTTTTATAGCGTTGAGATGTTTTCCTGAGACGGCTATAATAACGTCGTTCGCATATGCAACCACCCTACTTCCACTCGCTTTTCGCTAACCACGATAAGTGAGTTATTTACCTCCAATTGTAATCACGTTGGCATGTTGAGCCGTAGACAAACGTCGTGGACCAATTCAGGGTTCTGGATATCATTTATCAACAAGAAGTTTTAGTAGTTAGATAGATAGATGATAGACTTATAGGTCTGAGGTCTTGAGGGGCAATATGAGAAAATTGTTCGGCTTTAAGAATGAAAACTACATTGTCTATGTCTATGACAAGACAGAGTGGACCATTTTTACACAGCTCCTCATGATATTCACTAGCGTTGACAGGATGATACCAGACGACTTTCGTAGTTCGATAGCGTGGATAGTAGATAGTAGTACTAGTAGAAAGTAGAGAAATAGAGCAGACCGCGATGCGACTACTTATCTATTTAGGTAGTGCTACAGACTGGGGTGGGCCTGGGCTTCAACCAACAAGTGTCTCAGCTACCTCAGTATGTAGCTAGTTACCTGCTTAGCTGGTTGATGTCCCCTTCCACTGGCATGCACTAGCCGAGTCGCAATATCTCTCTTTTCCAATGTTTTTCCGGCAAACATCCCAAGTGTCCTTGGAAGGGAAAATAACCATATCAGGCAAGTAAAAGTTTATCTACATAAATTCAAAGTCAAGCAACACTTATGACGCATTGGTCGGTCACTACTAAACCTTGTTGGACCGTCTCCGGCAATTTTAAGAGCTTGGACACTCTGGAAATTAAATCGCCGATGATGGGGTAGCTGAAGTCGATGGAGAAGAATTTTTTATTAAGCTTTCATCTTGAATAGTAATGGCAAGCAGCCTTTAGATAAACATAAGAAGAAGCTATACCGAAATTAAATGAGAAGTAATCTCAATCTAAGTGTGAATGGGAAGAATAGTTCTTCATTAAAAAAAATCGACATTCATCACTGCCTATAAACGCTTCAACAGTCAATCGAAGTTCTGACAGTAGGTTCAGGTTCTAGATACAACCTTACTTACTATAGATGGCGCTACAGTCCGGAGTGGACCTGCGCCCTCAGTCAACAAGCGTCTTCAGCAAGCTCGATCTGTCGCTAGCTGCGAACCATAGTATGCTCATTCGATGACTAAAATGTTATTTTCGTAAGCAGTGGGGAAAGAAAAGAAGTCAGATACTTCCTACTAATGGCAAGTAAGTTCAAGAAGTGCACCTCCCAAGCAAAGTAGTACAGTTCCCTCATTTCCATGTATTTCCCATTAGAATTGTCATGCATATTTAAATGGCAGGTAACACGCTCGCTGTCTACTGCTAACCAGTCCGTCACTCAAAGCCACATCCTTCTAAATGGCATAAATTAACAGTCAATCCAACAACAACAACAAGATAAAAAAAATAAACAAACAAGAAGCAACAGTTGACATAGCACTATATATATGCCACACCGCCATGTTGTGCCCGATCGGTGATCAACGAAACGGTCAATGTTGGCCATACGTCTCCATGTCTTTTTTTTTTAGTTATCTACGATAGCTTTAGAGGCCTGGGAGAGGTTGTTTGCTTTGCCGTCATTACATTCGTCGTTGTCGCCGTCATCGTCATCGTCATCATAGTCATCGTAGTCATTGTAGTCGTTGAAGTCGTTGTAGTCATTGCTGTCGTCGATCAACAGTCGACAACACAAAAACTTGATTGATTGTTCGGATGCGAGAGAATTCTAGATGTAACATGGTTGCATCTCCCGATCAGCATACATGCCTTGAAGTAGCGCTTCAGCCTCCAGGAGCAACTACACTACCACTGATGGACAGCTTTTCTTTTTTTGCCCGCAATGTACGAGTTCCGTCCGTATGCAAGCAGCCATTTTACCGCTTACCTGAGAATATCTGTATCTCAAGACGTTGTGTACTCTGACGTTACTTTAGGCAGTAGGTGATGAAGATTTAATTAAAAATAAATAAATACAAACAAACAAAAAACAATTACAAAAACCAAATGGAAGAACTAGAACCACTTGGGACTTTGCAAGAATACCAGCTCCTGGGTGTGAGATATGTAAGTTGGCTGCATAGTGTAGACTTTGAATGAGATCTTTGGCAGATGTCTCAGTGTCAGTACAAAAGTGCAGGCACACTAAAAACCGTTCAAGACGAGAACCTTCTTATGGCAGCTGCTTTACATTTTCTGTTTAAGGTTATTAGAAGTTATGCAAGTCGTGGCTGAGAAGATGTTAAAGAGGTTGAAGACCGGCTCTAACACTGTACAATTGTAGACGGAAGCAAAGTTGCTTCCAGCTAATTTGATCCCATTGTCGACGGCTCGCAGGAAAACATACATTTACGTTGCTAATCAAGCATGCCAGGAAGTACTTACGTATTGATTCATCATTGTTGAGAATATTTCAAAATGAACATATATATGTATGTATACGCGGGTAACCTTAAATATACGATACGTTGGATCGTTTGACGGCAAGTCCATTAAGTTTAAGTTTGCAGTGGCTTTTCATATAAATTAAATGCCGGTACTTAGTTCGATTTCAGAACCGGGTCTGGTGTTTTCAAGTCATTCTCACTGAAGATTTTTCAGAAAAGGACATGGACCTTCTATTGAAGCCAATGTGCATAAAGCAACACTTTTTCGGAGTCCAACCTCTAAGACCGACTAAGGGGTATCAGAACGCTGAGTATAAATCGAGTGGCTCAGGACCCATTTTTCAAAACCAAAATAATCCACAAAATTACGCTTAAAGGCGTACGTGTGGCTTCAAAATTATTGAAAAGTCTGTACTAATATGTGGTCATTCCAACGTAAGTTGTCATTGACACACATACAGAGAATGGAAAGTTTTTCGGTTTGAACGATGCAAGTGCCATTCATGGATAATGGCTGGGTATTTGAATTTCGCTTAAGCGAAAACAGACAGCATTGTGTTTTGGAAGCAATTAATTCCAATCTGTTGATAGTTCCCCAATTGGTTATCCTGTAATATCGGAATTAAAATTTCATACGCTACCGTTCCCGTTCTACAGCCGAAGAGCTGGGACGTGAGTCCGGGAACGAATATGAAAAACAGATAGTACTGTCGTCAGCAAAGGAGTAAATGGGGTTAGAAGTAGCGGACAAGAGATCATTATTGAAAATTAAAAAGAGTGTCGGAGACATAAGGGAGCCCTGGGGCACACCAGCATTTAATTTGTGAATATCGGACTTGAAACCATCCAAGACAACTCGAATTAAACTTTCGGAAAGGTAATTTCTCATAAATTGAAGAAGATCTCAAATGCACGCATTTTCAGCAAAACAGCCTGATGCCAAACTTTGTCACATGCCTTAGAAATATCAAGTACAACTATCGTGTTTCCGCCAGATTGATGTAAGCTTTGGTTCCACTTTTCGGTGAGACATGCCGTCAAATCACCAGTGGACCCGTTGCTACAAAAATCGTACAAGTGTAGGCGGAAACAAACCACAATCCGGAAGCGTTGAGCTGGCTGCAAAGTGTGCAACAAGCAAATTGGCCTTGTCCAAGCTGACAGCTGGAATGTCATTGTAAATGAGCGTTGGGATAGAGGATGAGGCAGAATTTCTAATGTTTTTGACGAACGACCAAAATCTTTTACTACCTTTGGATCTTGTAGTATTTTTTGCCTCAGTTTTTGGTCGTTTACAAATTTCACACGCTTAAGAAAGGCATTGCAGTCATTCCTGGCTCGTTTGAATTTTTTTCCGGTTTTCCTCCGTCGCGTTGGACTTGTAGGACCGAAAAAACATTTCTCCCAACCTGACAGCCTCTTTACAGCTCGAGTCGCGGCATCCACGTCGTTATAGAGGAAACATGACGACAAGTTAAAATTCCTTGGCAGGTGTTAAGTCCGCTCCAATTGGCTTTCTCGTATTGCGATACTGTTCTTTTAGGAACTTTTTTTTCTCCAACTGTGTAGTCTATGTACGAGAATGTAGCTGATATGACACAATGGTCCGACGAGCCTAGAGGTGAGAGCACATCAACAGTGTACTTTTCAGGGTGAGAGGTTAGAAACAAGTCCAGGGTATTAGTGGTTTGACTATCAACGTCTGGGACTCACGTGGGCTCATTTAAAAGCTGGGTTAAGTTGTTTTCCGCAGCGAAGATCTCAACACACCGTCCTTAGGGCGTTGTCTGTCCAGAATGTCGAAGCCACTCAGAATTGTGTATATTGAAATCGCCCCTAAAAACAATCTCAGTATAAGGATACAGGGATACAATTCTTTGTATTGAGTCAGACAGCACATCAAACTCGTTAAAGGTCGAGTTGCCTTCCAGTTTGGGGCTTCTGCAAATAAAGCAGTAGTGGATAATTTGCCTACGGAGATGGAATTCTAACCACAAGAAATTGTATTCCGGATTGAAACAAGGACTACATTGTGGTGGAGTTTGGTAAGTTGCATCACTACGCACGTAGGTGGCGATACCGCGGTGAGAGAAGAATAATGGCACTAGTTCGTTGCTAAGCAGTTTCAGATCAGAGTGATCTAAAAAGTTTGTGCAGGGGTATACCTGTGTTTCACTTAGTGCGAAAACAGCTGGTCTGTACCTACAGACGTGGACGTACGCAGAAAAGTGATTACTTTTTAGCCCTCTTAGCCGACGATACTAAGCAAGGCCGTTAAGTGTGCAAATGTTTTCTACACATCAATTGTGCTGTCGGATACTGGTCGGAGATTATCTGGACTCGACTTGCTAAACTTATAAGCGCAAGTGATGACCAGCTGACAAAAGTAGCAGCACTATAAGCGGGACAGCAAATGAATTCCCCAGATGAAACCAACGGTGAAGCACAATTCCGAGACAAATGAGGATTTCCAAGACTTAGTCAGGGTCTTGGAAAAGATATAGAGGCGAGTGAGCCCTTTACTGACACCTGCAGCGCTTACATCCCAAAAGAGGTTACTGGATTTGATCTAGCCCACCCCTCGTCATAAGGTTGTCAAGAATGGAAATCTCTGCCAGGCCGGACAATGGAAAAAAGATGAAATTAACAAAAAACAACAACAAGCCGCGGGAACGGACGGATCTACTGTTGACAAACCATGCAAACGAATTAAGGACAACGAACTTCGAATATGCACGTAAAATGTTAAGTCCCTTAATAGGCCACTTGCAGCCGAACAACTAGCAAAGGCCCTAGACTGTAGTCCATCCAAGAAATGCGATGGAATGAGCCGGACAAGAAAAGGATAAGAAGCTGAGATATCGGTGATTGTTATCGACCGAAAAAACAGCTCCTACTTAGATGCGGATTTATTGTTGGAGGCAGACTTAGACAAGAAGTCCTAAGCTTCCGGCCTGTGAACCACCGCCTAGTGGCAATCTGTATGAAGGCTAAATTTGCCAACATTAGCCCTATATGCACGCATGCCCCCGCAGATGAGAAAGATGACGACACCAAAGATAACTTCTTAGAGCTCTTTGACAAGACCAACGAGCAATGGCATAGTTATTACATTACATACTTGCACGCAAGTGGAAGGGAATCTCACCCAACTTAGCGTGCTAAACTGGAGGGAGCTAGCAAAAGATCAAGGTAGCTGGAGACGCTTGTTGACTGAGCTCTAGGTCCACCCCGAATTGTAGCGCTAACTAATACAAACCCACCGACTCGAAAAGGAGCATCATTGCTGAACACAGTTCTTCAATAAAACAACGGATCTAATGTCACTTGTCGACGCAAACGATGGTTATTCGCCTTCAATTCTTGCACGAGCTGGATCTTATAAGCCTGCAAACCAAGGTTTTTGTGTACAATTTGTGGACGCACGAAGACCAAGCTGTTATAAGCGACAACGAACCGATAGATTTAGACTTCCTTCAACACTCTTCTAACATAAATGGATGAAACATTCTCTTCCATACGCACGCTACTGCTTCTTGGTGCCACTGCATCTTTCAAAGAAAATGTTGTGCGAAAGCAGTCAACAATACGGCAAATAGCGGTCTCAGACGCTCGATTATGTAAGGTTGTATAGGGTGCAAGTGCTTTATAAGTTTGACACTAACAGTTTGCAATCTGACAATTGGTTTGACAGATATAGATGCCTGAAGTTAGTTCTGGGTTAAAAGAAACACCCTTCATACGAGTATGAATTGACAAAGGCCTGATTGAGAGCCCTAAATGAGACCAAATCTGTTTATGTATCATGAATTTCACATACATTTGCCAACGATTGGAAACGAGGCCTTATTCCTTAGAATGACACTCGACAAAGAGTTTAAATTGAAGTCACACGTTGGAAGAAAACGCAAGAACCTTAAGCAAATACAGAGAAATGCATTGGTGACTTGGTAATAATTTCAAGCTAAATACGAAGGCACTTACTTTGTTTATGATGGAATGCAAATGCAGAAGTTGATCGAATCAAATCTGAATATGAAGGACATTCGACCCATAACGTCTGTGTCAAAAACATCCAAACTGTGTCTGCCCTTTTAAATTACTTAAAAGAAAACGCTCATCATCACGTCTTTAATCCTTTAAAGGTGATGTCCTTTAAATAGTGACCAGCCGAAAGTACTCGTATAGTACTTGTACATCTAAGATTAAGGATTACCCATTTTGTTGCTCTTGAATTTTTCTATCGATCGGTGTATTTTCACGAAGCAGGGATGCTGACCTCTAATCAATGTTCCTACCGAGCACACCCCTTTTGGCTCGACAACCTCAAATACGGTTGGATTTTATGTACTCATTTCTATATCTCTCGAGAGTAAATGACTTAGCTTGGCTCACTTTCTTATGTTGTGTATCGTAAACACAAGGTGATGACACGGTGTGTCCGGCAACTCTACTATACAACGTCTACCAGTGCTCCTCCATGGAGCTCTTTACCACGAATTACTCTCTAGACACGAATGAACCGTATGTGAACCCCTTTTTCGCGTTCAACGAATTATTTTTATATACAAACAAACGGATTGAAGTATATATGGTATATTGTATGTATGGTGTGTGCATTGACCACAATCGACAAGGACAAGAACAAGAACATAATGAACAGCAACAGCTACTTGCCTCGCATGTCCCCCTTTTAGCAAATGCCACCACGTGTTCACTTTCTTCTTTGTCGAGGCATCCTTCAGATTCAGCAGTTAAAAGGAACAAGGATATACTTGTATGGTCGCATCTACCAATTTGTGCTGCTGGAGTTCAACTACCTTTCACTTCCAGTTTTATCCGTATGTCTAGGGCATCGCTCACACTGCGAAAACTAACGACAGGACTGCCCCCTTCCTAACGTCCTTCGTCAATGACTTTCATTAGTTACGACGTTTATCGATTAACGGCGGTCGCCAGTCTTAGTTTGGGGCGCAGAAAACAGCAAAAAAAAAAACAACAATAAAGGACAAGGATATCCTGACGGTGTATCTAGATGTGGAGCGGATGTTTTCGTAGAGCTTTAACGTGTTGCCATTGCTCGTCGTGTCGGTATTCGTGTAGTTTTGGTCGCCACCATAATTATTATCACCCACCCGTGTGGTAGAAGCGTAGGGGGTAGGTGTATAGAGGTGGTAGAGGTATAGCGATGTAGGGGTGTAGAGATATTGCCTACACTCAGAAGTTATAACATCGAGAGAAGAGTACCTTAAGCGGTCTGTTTTTGTTTTTTTTTTTTTTTTTTTTGAACTCGTACGTCAGTTAAAGGTGGCTGGAGGAACTTAACGTCAATCGGCGACTTCTTTTCGCAGCTTCTCTCTTTTACAACTTTGGAGGTTTTTCTTTTTGTGGCAATGACTACCATGAGGATGGCTTTTTCCTCTTCTTCTGTTTTGGCATTTAAGTATTTGTTGTTATTGTTGCTATGGCTCCAATGTCGATTGTGATGCGTGAAGGAAGAGGAATTCCCAATGATGTCGGCATCGAAAAAAAAAGTACTCTGAGAAGGGGGAAGAGATGTACATAACTAACCTTGAATTGGATGCTGAGTTGAGATACACTCTCTAGGTGTAGATGTGTGTACTGAGATAATTTCTATATGTTTCGCAAAAATCCTGACCTGAGTCAATGTCTTTGGGTTGCTCTTTCTGTTTTTTTTTTTTTGTAGAAGTTTGTGTAGTAAAAGTCTGCCAAAATGAGTAGAGTGGCTCAGTCCGTGACTTACTTATTTCTGTGGAGGGCCAAATGAAGGGAAACTGTCGTGTGTATGCTCAGAAATTTGTTGTCTTGGCCTGAGAAAAACTCTGAACAAATTGTTTTTAGTTTTATTGTACTCGATTAGACCATGTTGAATATTAGCTTTAATCTGCAACCTTTCTAATACATTTCTCTTTAACACTTTCAGAGTTTTCAGCGTATTTTGGATTGCCTACAGCCTAGTCTACCGAAGGCGCGTTCGACACCATAAATCACGACAAGTGATCAAGATGTTTTCAAAATAAAGGGGTTGATACGAGTAGTACTGCATGTAAGTGGATAGAAAAAATACTAGCTAACAGTAGTATAAAAACCACTTTAAGTCGCAAAAAACTGAGAGTCATTGCTGCGAAATGCTGTCCACAAGGAGGGATTCTCTTCCCAAACTTCAATCGGTTGCAGGCGGTGAGTTCCCTATTACATACTCGTATAGCTGTGATGGTGATGACACTGCAAACGGAGGTATTTTAGAAGAAACAATCCTAGACCGTCTGCAGAAAGCCTTTGATGTCAAGCAAACTGGTACAAAAAGGTTGAACTCAATATCAATCCTAAAAAACATGCCATAGTTGCCTTCACAGAGATAAGTAAATTGAACAAACTTAAGGATTCAACACTTTTCGATGAAACCATAAAGTTTTAATGTGGAGCGAAATTTCTATGGATCTTTGGCAACTACATTTCTTATATGCTGACATAAAACTAAACAACAGTCTACACAGACTAGTCTAAACCAAGTTCAAAGACTGGGTGGGTGCTTACTATGAATGAGAACTGCATCCATCCCAGTCCACAAAGAGCTGGAGCTCAGGACAAGTGAACTATGAGGAACTACTCCTTCAGATAACTGCATGGGAATTACAACTTCATCAATATTTTCAAGGTTTTGTTCAACAAAACTGGGAACAGAATAAACCTCTCCTAATAAAGGATTCAGTGGATTCATATCCAAAACAGACGAAGGTGTTAAATCAGGCATATACGGAGAAGCTACCAATAACTCACTGAACGCAAGTATAAGCAGTATTTCTAGCAAAGATACGCAACAGAGCGATGCAGAAGGGAGAACTTAAACAGATCTTTCAGCAACAAGAACATTTATATCCTGTCTGACAGTAAAGCGACCCTACTAGCTATTTGCGCTTTTAAATTAATCATTAAAGTGTTCTAAAATATTCTCAAAAAACTAGTTGACACCAATAGAGACCATTTGATCTAGGTGTCAGGTCAGCAGTGGTTATGATGGTAATGGAGGATCGAACAAATTGGCCAAAATGCGTTCGTACTCAACATTCATGTTGACACGAGCTTTCTGCTGGTTAAGGACATAAAGCGAAGGTGACAGTAAACCAACAATTTTTTATCAACCCAACTAAACAACTTCTACAACTTTTTAGAGCAACTGTAAGGCCTTTTTTACAGAGAAGTTAATGGAGAAGTTCAAAAACAGCTTATGGCCATGAGAATAGCACAAGCCAACAACTGTCGCATGGGTAACGTGAATGAAGAAACATAAGGGCATATCCTTTACCACAGTAATCCCCTAAGCAGAAAACATATAAGTCTTCTAGATAAGTCATAATTTAAAGCACAATATATCACTGCCAGGCGTACTCATTAAAAGACATAGCCGAATCGGCTAAGCATTATGGGCGAGCTTTGTCTCTAGAAAATGACAATAGGCCGCGGAAATAAGGTTACTTACTTCCACCTCACTCCACAATCGAATATGATATAGGTAATATCGTCTAAGGCCTAAATCATGCAGATATTGAGTTGCAATCGTTATAGATACGAGTATCTACATTTTTAAAAATTTTCACATTTTGGGGAAAGAAGCACAATCCTGTGCTAAAATCCTATAATTACGGACATGGGGACCCATAACTACACATAGCCCAGTTCGAAGACGTTTCGTTCTTGCAGCCAGCAGATTTATTAGACCTAAGACAGGTACTAATCTCAGACAATTATTTCTGTGTAACCAATTGTTAGATTGCAAACTGTCAGTGTCACTTTTATGCGGTAGACTTTGCAATTTTGTCATGATAACATACACACTTCAACAATGCTACCAAATTTTAGAAATTCAGTTCCAAAATCATTGTTCTGTACACAAAATTTTTAGAGCACTTGCAGCATATTGCACAAGAAATAATTGACCGTCTGAGACCGCTAATCCCCAAATTGTTGACTGTTTCGGACAACATTTTCTTTGGAAGATGCAGTGGCACCGAAAAGCATTAGTAGACGACGTCGTTTACAACAGCTTGGTCTTCGTGCGTTCACTTTATGGAAAATTGTACAAAAAACGTTGGTTTGAAGACTCATAAGATCCAGGCCGTGCAAGAGTTGAAGGCGAATTACCATTGTTTGCGTCGAAAATTCTGTGAATGGACCAAAAATCTATAAGCATTGTATCCATTGTACTCGTATTATCGAAAAATTGTGTTCAACAATGAGGCTCATTTTTGGCTCGATGGGAATGTCAATGAACGCGTAATGGACCTGTAAATTGACCTCCAAGATCTTGTGATCTTATTCCTTTTGATTAGTTCCTTTGGAGATACATAAAGTCGCTAGTCTACGCGGACAAACCAACAATAATCGACAAATTGGAAACCAACAACAAATGGTCGAAAATTTTGTCTCTCGGATATGCCCGAAGTTGTGCTTAAAAATTGCAGAAGGTATTTTGTTTATTAAACGCAAATAAATTACTGAAAGTTGTTATAAATTGGCTTAAAATTAAAATTAGTACTGCCTTAACTATATCGAGAGCACTTTGCAGTGTTACTACTGTTTCTTCAATCGTTTCACTCGGCTGCCTTTATAGCAGTGCCATTGGCAAATGTAACTAGAACGGTTTCCTCTGGTTGGAGTATGTCATGGAAATACAGAAATGGGACGAGTTAATTGCGATACTTCGCTTTCAAATTTGACACGAAGTCTGTTCTCAAAATACCAGCTCAATGGCAAGACCTGCCGTAATTTGAACTTTAATCCTTCATACCACACCATTGTCAAGCGCATGCGAGACATCAAGGTTCCAGGGACTTCTCCTGTTATTTATTTGTTCGTATTCGGAAGCTGTCTTTGGTTTAAATTTCTAAACCAAACTAAGCGCTAAACTAAGCATTGTATTAGTCATTGTGTAGTTATTAGGCGATTTTTCCGATTCACTGATATTGTAGATGAGTACTTGCCCGTCGAGGGTAAGGGAGGCGAAGTTATTCTTATCTTCCTCAATGCTTTCCAAAGCGAATACATTCATTACCTCTTTTAATCGAGCTTTCAAGCTACGTATCTACTGCAATATTTTTGAAGTTTTTAATTGTCCCTCTCAATGCTGTAGAGCACAACTTTGGTACCATTTCTTACGGGCTTTGCTTATTTCCATACCATTTCTTTTATTTCCAGCGAATAATTTAGATCGCAGTTTGTTGGTTTCTTTACTTTGGTTTTATTCCACGCGGCATATTGAACTATTTCAAGGTAGTGATCAACCTCGACTACTTGCTTATAGGACGTCTTAATTAATCCTTTCAGTATTGACAATAATCACAGGAAAAGTCAAAGCTTTCATCAACTTTTTTATGGTATTAGTTGACCAAAATGTCGGTTAGGCCGTCGATTAAAAGTCACAGTTGTACTCCATACCAGCGTCATAGACCTCTCTACTTTTCTGTGAGCATGCATCTTGATCCCTAAAAGGTGTGTATTGCAGTAAAATCACCAAGTGATTTAAATATGTTTTTGAAGACCTTCTTTTCGAGTGTGGATCATGGTGGGCAGCACTCGTAAATGGCTGAAATGGTAATGAAATTATTATTATTGTAATTGTTACACCTACCGTGATTACTTGGAAAGATTGGCTCTCTATTTTAAAGTCATCAATATAGTCCATAGGCTCTTTAATGTACCACGAATAGTCCCTAAAGCATCTTCTTTTCGCGCAATTTCCCTTTTTCAGATGGGGTTCAAAGATAAAGCAAAAGTCAATATATGCAATGTAACGGAAAGAACATAGCGAGCTGTTTGCGACTATTGAAGCAGAAGCCGCAACGATAGGCTTGGGACAAAACGTAACAATAGGCATCTGAAACTTATAGGCAGTAAGGTACTTTACCTAGTTCAGCGCCGCTATCAACTCCGACAGCGAAACCAATGAGGAAATCAGGTGAAGAAACATTTTTGCTAATCTCTGCTTCTTTGTGCTTAGAAGACAGCTAATGAATAAAGATCTTCTTCCAGCAACCTGTTCCGCTATACGACACAGGACGCTGCCGAAAGCGGATGAAAATGCGCTCAGGTGCTCTGAAAAAAAAAGTTTTTTACGTAATTTTTGGTTGCGTTTACATCAATGCCGAATGAATAAAACGTTTCAACCGCGAATTGTTTTGGTTGTATGGCGATGCCGAACTCGTCAGAAAAGCTCGGATAACCAGATTTAGGACGATCTCATCTTTGGTGATGCGCAGAAATGAAAGAGGCCCTTAACAAACTTCGTGTGCGCAACTGGAGGCAGTTGTCATATGCTTCAAAAGGCATGCCCACCCTGATTGAAGTGCCTTATAGATAAATGAGAATTTTGTTTGTCCTTCTCCTTAGCAGTAAGTTGACATTCATTTGAAGTAAGCAGAAATTCGTGTAAGGATTTCCCTTGCTGTGGCCATCTGTACGTTGTTAAATATTTCTGCACTTGATTCTGCTATTTTGTGAGTTTGTTTTTGTGCTGAGGTTAAATGCATTAAATAAAGCCCATCATATTGCAGGCTTTAACAGATTTCATTCGTTTCTTGTCGGTATAGTGACAAGTGTTTAATACACCTTTTTGTTGAACTCCAATCTTCCTAGATCTACAGGAAGACCGGGGGCTTATCTACCTCCCGATTTGAGTTCTATTTTTTGTTAAGTTGGTACATCTGTTGTTGATATTCCTTCTAAATCTTAGCACCATAGCTTGATATTTGCAAAAGTTATGTAGCCAAGAGTACATCTATCTCTGTGTGTGTTGGCGATTTTTTACAATTTTAGAAATGAATTTAAATTTGCAACAACGAACTTGTATAAAGTAAAAAACGGATTTAATTGTGCGCGAACGTTGGAAATGTTGGAAAAGGATTTCGGCAACGATTCTCTAAATAAAACAGGTCGTTTACCAGTGGCACGAACAGTTCAAAAGTGGTCGTGAGTCAATCGACATGACATCGAAAACCGACGGAAACATTGATTAAGTAAAAGAAATGTTGATCAATAACCGCAAATTAACCATCAGAGAGATAGCGGAGGACTTGAACATTGCCTATGGATTCGTCCAAGATATTTTGGTTAATGATTTGGGTTTCCGTTCGGTAGCACCAAAGTTGGTGCCGAAAATCCTCGCACAGTGCCATCATTATTCGTAATTTTTTGACGAAAAATGCAACAAATTTCATCCAACAGCCACCGAATTCACCTGATTTGGCTCCCTGTGACTTCTTTCTGTTCAATCGAGTTGAAAAACCACTACGGGGATCGCGTTTCAGCAGCCGAGAGGAAGTAATGGAAAAATCGCATGAAGCACTGATGGACATACCGATGTTTCGAGGATTGGATCAAGTGCTGACATAAGTGTGTTGCAGTCGATGTAGATTACTTTGAAGGGGACAATATAGATTTAGACGAATGAACTTGTATTTTTAATTTTCTGAATAAACTTTTTGAGCAAGGTGGTATTTATATTCCACTTGTTAGCTCATGAAATATCTCGGGATCCAAAAACTTCTTAATAACATTCTTACCTCAAATGTAACAGCAAGTTCATTGTCGATTTGACGGCATGTCGCACAAGAATGAGGAACCTTAGTATTCACTTAGTGACACAAGATAGCATTTTACAGCCTGGTGCCGAAATTGCGAAATCTTTTCAAATAAATTAGAAATCGCCTTTAGAAACTTTAAATTCACAAAATTTTCAAAATTCACAGAATAAATGCTAGTGCCCCATTCTGTCTCCAACATTTTTTTTTTTCATTTTTTCATTAATTATCTTCTTCTTCTTATCCTTTTATTAACCCTTTCCTCGTTATACGAACTTATGCGTAACGAGTTTCCCATTTTTACGGCATCGCTGCTGCTCCGCTTATGGGGTTGGCTAATGTCGCAGATCGCAGAACGCGTCTACATAATGCTCGGTCCTGGATCCCTTCAGTGGTAAGCCCCAGGCGTTGTTGCGCATTTTCCATCTGAGAAATCCAGGAATTCTTTTTCCGACCTCGTTTTCTTACAGTTGGAGTGACCGTAGTTGATAGTGCCTTTTTAACCGGATTTTCCGCAGATCTTCTTTGAACGTGGCAATACCAACTTATTCTATTCGCCTCAAGCTGTTCGGTTACCGAATTCTTAATATGTAGACTTCCTTTTATACGCGTAGATCTAATGCAATCGCGTTTAGTGACTCCACTAGACATCCTTAACATTTTCATTTCCGCTGCCGTCATTTTGTTTTTAAACGCTTCGTACATTGTCCAGCACTGTGAACCGTATATAAGAGCTGGTCTAACAACCGTGGTGTAGAGTTTCCCCTTTAATTTAAGTGGAAATTTTCGGTCGCAAAAGATTCCCGAATTTTCCCGCCATTTCATCCATCCCACACTCACTCTGTGGTTTACGTCGTCGTCACATTTCGCTTCCATGTTAACGATTGATCCTAAGTACTTAAAGATAGTGCTTTTCGGAAGAACTATTCCGTCTAACATTATATCCGGAACAGGTCGCAACGGATGCGCAAATGGGCACGTCAAATGCTCCGTCTTTGAACGCCTTATTTTAAACCCGTTTCTATCTAGCGCATTTCTCCATGAATCTAAGGCGTTCTGTAAATCTTCGACGTTGTCGCTAAGTATAACTGCGTCGTCAGCGAAGAGATTTGGCGTTACATTTGCTTCGCGCATGCAGTCTTTTAAAAGATAGTCGAATACTACGTTAAAGAGGAAAGGGCTAAGTACGCTTCCTTGATGCACTCCGACATTAACTTGAAATTCTCTCGTTAGTCCAGCAGAACTTTTAACCGCAGTTTTCACGTTTCCGTACATGTCTTGTATTATTCTAACATACGTTTCCGGTACATTTTGAGACCTCAGCGCGGCCCATATTAGATCCCTAGGCACTCGATCGAATGCTTTCTCGGGGTCGATAAATACTATGTGTAAATCCTTAGACGAATCTCGGTGCTTTTCCATTATTATTCGTAGGCTTTGGATAGCGTCCACCGTCGATCTTCCTTCAACAAATCCACACTGGCTATTATCGAACTTTGTTATTTGCCGAAGACGTTCGTTTAAGACTCTTTCGACGATTTTCATTGTGTGTGACATAAGCTTGATTGAACGGTAGTTGTTGCATTCTCGAGGGTCGCCTTTTCCTTTGTATAATGGAACCAAGAAGCTACTTCTCCATTGATTCGGCATAGGTTGTCCACATTTTAATTTATTTAAAAGTTTCGATAGCCAAACGCTGCCGATCCCCTCCATCTTCGACCAAAACTCTGATGGAATGCTGTCTGGTCCCACCGCTTCTTATTTCTTCGATTGAAAAGTCCGAAACTTCCTCCTCGAATAGACCAGCTGTCGGCACGATACCACTTGGAAACTGTTTGTTAAGCAACTCCTTGCAGTATTCAAGCCACCGGTCACAAATTTCCTTTTCATTTGTTAGTAAACGACCGTCTGCGTTTTTGATGTATTTCGGCGAGGTTATTTCCATTGAATTTTTTCTCCTCTGTGCAGCGAGCTTAAAAATATTTGGCATTTTAGTACTGTGCGACGTTTGAACTTCTTGGATAGCTTGTCTTCTATCTGCCGATCGTGAGGATATTTGTTCCAACTCCTGGTACAGGTTTTCCGCTGCTGCCGCTCGAGTTCGAGCCAGGACTTTCTTTGCGATCTTTTTAAGACGCTCGTGTTCAAGAGCCAGTCGAGCTTTTTCGATATCGTCGCTCCGATCGCATTTTGTCCACGCTTGAAATGCACTCTTCTTGTCGGCCACAGCTCGTTTGGTTTCGTCATTCCACCACCATGTTTCTTTGCCGACGTGATGGTATTTCGATATAGTCCCCAGATGGGACTTTTCGAATGTTATGCATTCCTCGTGCATGCTGTTCCACATTTCTTGCGGGCTAAGTGAGTCTGCTATACCATTTATATTTTGAAGTATTTCTTTAGCCAGTGCGATAAATCTTGCGCTTCGTTCCTTCGATAGATTATACCACCGGATTTTTGGCTTTCCAAACGATGCCCGTGTTTTCGGTGGTTCCGTCGTGAAAAATTCTGTAATGAGCAGACGGTGTTGGCTTACTAGCGATTCTCCAAGTATTACTTTACAGTCCTTAACACGGTTTCTCATCGACATTTTGCAGAGGTGATAATCTATTTGCGTTTCGTGGCCTCCGCTGCTATAGGTGATAAGATGTCGTTGATGTTTATTAAACATTGTATTTAAGACGGTTAAGCCGTACGCCCTACACGCTACAAGGATGTCTTCGCCAGCTGAATTTCTGGTTCCAAAGCCTTTACCGCCGTGGCAGTCCTCATAATCAACATTTGTTTCTCCGACGTGGCCATTTAAATCTCCGCCTACGAAGAGCATCTCATCGATAGGTATATTTCTAAGCAAATTACCGAACTCTGACCAAAATGTATCTTTTTCCGATTGGTCGCATCCATTTTGTGGAGCGTACGCGCTAACAAGGTCATATAGGTGGAACGCATGAATTAACTTTATTAAAAGGATTACCGAAGGATCCTCGATTCCGCCCAGCAAGGCAATGCACTATGAGAATAACTTATCTAAGGTGTTAGTCGCAGTTAAAAGGGGACGTTAACTGAAGGCAAATAGCCAGGGATTGAGCTGGATGAAGAGGCAAATCAAATGTAAAAGTTAAGTTACCAAATACATGCCATTAGTGGCAGACATTTTGATGCCATCATGTTCAATTCTATCAATCCACCTACTACCATTGCCCCTCTAAATTTAAATTTCCCCACCCCTGGCATACGAGAAAACATTCTCTACATCTTTCGAAATGTTCAATTTTGAATTACGATTAATATTTATGCACTGCTCCAACTAAAAACCAATCAAATTCTTCATAAATATTTTCGTTACCACAAAAGTTTTTCTGTTTTTTTTTTTTTTAGAAAAACTGAAACAAATTGAACACCATACTACCCTGTGTGTACTCCCTTTAACCATCCGATCGAAGCGGATTTCTCTATATTTCCCCCCCAATTTCGTTCATTTTTCATGAAAATTTTTATTTTTAATTTTAATAAGTACCCATAGCAGTGCTCCGATGTTTCTTTCGTTCGCCCCATCCCCACGTCCTTTACCATTCCAAGCACTAAGTAGTTATAAATATTTAAAAAATAATTTCCCATCATAAGAGGAGGCCAGTAGCACCCCCCTCCAACACCCTCCTATACCAACACCCACGCATATTAGTGACCACACATGTGCATCCATTTGAAAAGTTGAGTATTTTCCCATTCAATAAGGCAACAACAAAGCCTGAGCTAAAATACAATAAAACTTCGGTTCATCCCCTCCAACTTTAGGGAGGGAAATTCTCATATTAAAATTTCCAATCTAATGCCACCCTCTATCGGTTGTTTGGTGTGGGGGGGGAGGGGGATGTATTGTAGCCCAAAGAACCAGAGAATCTGATAAACTGAGAAAACTATGAGAAAAATGGAAAATGAAAAACAGTAGAAAATATTTTCCAGTTTACACATACGAGTACGAGCTCACATAAGCATACACAAAGACACCAGCTGCAGGTGGCTGGCTGGCTGGCTGGCTGTTTGTTAGCCAGAATGCTCCAACCCTGCTTCGACTCAAAGGGGGTGGAAATACATAATTTTTCATAAATTCAAAAATGTGAAAATATGAGAGAGAGAAGCAAAAAGAACAAAAAAAAAGTTGGGGGCGTCCCGTTTTATTAAACTCTTGTGGAGTCCTTCGTCCTTGCTGGTTCTTCTCATAGAAGCAGGAGTGTGAGAATGAAAAGTCAGTGCACTGCATGTGCGCTTACATACGTACGAATCGAATACAGAGGATGGTGGTGGTAGGAAAATTTTCAAATGTGAGAAAAACTACTTTATTCGGGTAGAGGTAGTCAAATATTAATATTGCCCTGTTATATGCAGTGCGGCATTGTTGGTCGGTGGCAGACAGCGTAGGACAGGACAGGACAGGACAGGACGACTGAAATCGACTAAAAACGACTAAAAGGACGACGACATGCGTCTATGTACGCGCGCGGGGGACATGCGCTCGAAATTGCCCAATAAAAAAGCGTTTTTCACAAATTCATAGGGAAATATGGGCAGAGGCATATAAATTCTTCGTTTTTCAGTCTCTCCTCCCCTGCTCCAATGATTCCTTTTTTCTTTTTAAAAAAAAAAGAAGAAAAATTGTTTTATTTGTTTTTTTTTTTGTTGCCTCTTCTTTTCACATTTTAAACACAACGTTTGGAGCTGAAACTTGTACAAGAGTTGGAGGGTGAGCCCACCAAGACAGGGGTGAGTTTTAAATGAGGGTGACTTGGGAATCATATTTTTCAAGAAGCTTCAGCTTATGTGAAACCAACGCCAACACGAGCACCTAGCCATTGTTTGTGGATTGGATTCGAAAGTAGGGGCGAAGTTTTCTGCTATGACAGCTTTTAAGGGCTCAAGCCTGTTATACTCGTATCTAGAGCGTGCAAAAGAGGGATGATGGCAAAAAATTTATTTATTTATTTTTTAAAAAAATATTTCCATGAATGTTGTTCCGGGCATTCGTTGTGTAAGTATTGGGGTACCTACCTCTCTCTTATACATAAATTTTAAAATGCTCCTTTTCGTTGTTATGGGGGAGACGAGAAAAGAGGAGTAGATGTAGATCGATGTGAGGGTCCTTCAGTTTTATGTGTGCATAAGTATCCTGTGTATGTATGCTAAATTTGTGCTTTTAATATGCAGAAGTGGCAAGCTTCTGTGTACATAAATGGGCCCACGCCCATTTTAAAGTAAAAGTCCTAAAAAAACGAAAAATAATTTTTGTTTCATAAGCACATGTGCTGGGACATGAAATTATTATTGATGTTGCAATTTTAAAGTTTTAACGGTGACTATAAATCAAAAGGATATTATGGCCGCCTCTGGTTTGTGTGCAAACCATGCTGGGTGATCAATTTTAATAAAGTTAACAGATTTTCCACAGATTTTGCTGGCAACGATGTGAAGATGTTTGGCTTTTTTGCTAGGGAAAAGCTACTTCTTAGTGAAACCTTGGTTCCGGGAGGATTTGGCAACCAGACAGATGGGCTATTCTTCGGCCTGATTATTAGAAACCTCAAAGTAGCTTTAAGTGGCGGCCTAGACGACGGCTAGGTGACTTACGACCTCCTGCCTAGAACATAGAGTTTGAGTCAAGTACCTGTTTTCATATCCTTGTGGTAGTCCCTGAGAACTGAAAGCAAATAACTCAGCAGCTGGAATCATTAGAGTTCTCTGCATCCATTCGCATCTTTCAGTGCTACTTTGGTACATTTAGTGCTCATGTACGAGTATAAAAAAAACTCTTTAGAACAAGCTGTCAGAGTTTCTGAAGTGAAGGTGATGGTGAAAGACCTCAAATACGAGGCTTACGACATCGGATCCCGAAAATGCCACAAAGAATGATTCCTCCGGGTTAGGGAATATTTTAATTTTATATTTAAGGCAGAAAGTTTTGGTTACAAGTGATTCCATTACTGACGACACATGCTACTCGACAAAGACAAAAGGTTTTTGTGCAGCACGTCAAAGTAAAAGACGTAGAACACCTAATAGATCGAACAATTCCAGAGATTCCAAATTGCCAAAAAGTAGATCCAGTAGCTATCCACGAAGTGCGATAGAATTGATCGCGCGTAAAAAGGATGAAAAATGCGACATACCATATATACAAATATATACTCGTACAACTGTGATTGTTTACATAGCCTCGTACTCGCACGTTTGGCAAGAAGTCTTGAGTTTCATACTCGTGAAAGACCGCCTCGTTATATTGGCATCAATTTTACACATGTGCGCATGCCCTATCGAAGGAGGCAACACCTTTAACAAGACATCATGTACTCAATGCCCAAAGCAAACTATTTAAATCGTTAAGAGCTTGAAAAGGGGGATATATTTAGTATTATAGTCTGTACGACACCACTTTCAACAACGATTCAGGCTTATCAACTTCTTTTCGGGGCGAAAGGACATCGTAGCTAGAACACAATTCTCAACGTGTCTCAACATTCATAAGTATATCAGAAACTATATCTATAACATAACATGTTCAGTGTTACGACGACCATGAAAACACCTTCAGCGCCTTTTTGTAGCATTTTTGTACGCACACTAAGAAGCGGGAATACTGTGAGGAAATTTGATGTCAGAAGGCCGCAATCCCAGAAACCGCCAATGCCAAGAGTCAAGAGTATCTTTACCTCGCTCGACATCCTCCACTACCAGCAGTAGTAGTTATCTGGTCTGGTAACGTCCTACCAGAAACACACACACGGAACCTGGATGTTGATAAGAGCATAGTTTTGAGATCCATCCTGTGTAGTGTTTAGACAATTAATAATGCCACAGAATTTTATGCCGGAAATCTCTGGCAACTTGAAAAAGTGTTTACCCAGTGGGCGAGCCACAGGAAGATGGAATAGGGTTTCCTTTCGGATTAGTTGTTACAGCTACGGCTGCGAGGATTAAAGGAATATTTAACTTGGCAGCCTTAGCTCTACCAAAGTTCTCAATCTTGGAATTCAGATATGATGTAGGAGTAGCAAATGAATGGAGGCCTGAAAGTACTAACAATTGAACCTAGAAACAGATTCACGGTCAATGCTGAGGATATGGAAGAACCATTTCTGCAGACTGTTAAAGAATGATGAAAATCGGCATTCCAGTGTACATTCTTCGTGTACCATTCAACTTGGATGATAATAGGCAACGTAGTCATATCAAGACTTTAGTCCAACAAGATTGCCAACTCTGAGGGTCTTGATACCGAGCTATCAAGGGAATGGGAGATGATCTCTAAAATATTGTTGGAATAAGCTATGCCAGATGATTTCATTTCTAGGATTGTACGCTGTATCCAGAAAAATGCAAACCTTTTCTACTTCAACTGTAGAGGTAAAAATTTTCTCAATATCGCCTCTTAGTGTGGCTTAAGGGCTGCCAAATCCACCATTAACCAAATTTTTATTCAACGCAGATCTAAGAAAACATAAATATCTTATCAAGATCAAAGAAACATTGTACATCTTGTTTCAGAACGATACATTCAAGTTCGTGTGTAGTTCCTATGACTGTTGTTAACTGTGGGCCATCTTTTGATATCTTTTTAAAAAGAATAAAACTTCCGACTATTTTTGGAATATTATTGCATTCAAATAACTGTTGCGGCTGCCTTGACAGTGGACCATCCTGTTAACCCAATTTTTGACTACATTTTCGATGATTTTAGCACATATTCTACGAATAGCTTGACCAATTTTGTTCTTGACTGCATGAATCGCCTCTCCATTGTTTGCATTGCATCGATCTTTAATTGCATCCCACAAAAAAAAAGTCCAACAGCGCCAAATCACAGCTCCGGGGCGGCCAAGCAACCTCGCCAAATTGACTCATTACACGATGATTAAACTAAATATGCAATAAATTTTTTGAACGGTTTGTGTGGGACGTAGCTCCATCCTGTTGAAACCAAAACCCGTTTAAGTCCAAATTCTTACTTGCCATAAAAAATCAGTTATCATGCCTCGGTGGAATGTTTCTTACATTGTCGTCTTGGAACGAAAATGGGCCAATAAAGCCGCAACTTCAGAAAAACCACACCAAAAACATGCGGATTTTCTGAGCATCAAATATGGCAACTTTGCGTGTTTACGTGGCCACCAAAATGGAAAAGCACAAAGATGATTTTTCGAGCAAAATTGTCGTAAATTTCGAGCTGCTCTTAAGTCTAAACAAAAAAGCAATTTTAGCCAACTTAACAAAGGAAAGCGTTGGCCCACTTCTGAATTTTCTATTTACCCGAGACATACCCAACTTTTCTTTCAATATTTTATAAGCTTTTGAAAATAAAGTGCTTAGAGAAATTGTCCATACACTATTGTAGATAAAAAAAAATATTACTTACACCGAGACCTCTTGGTTCCGAAGATCCGAAATGAAAATCTTCGAGAGAAAACATAAAATGCAAATGCATAAAAATTTTGGATGAAACAAACCGCCTTCTGGCGGAACCTTGGAAACAAACGGGTTTAAATGAAACCGCGTTGAAAAGCGGAACTCGCAGGATCTTTTATTGATAAGCCAAAACTAAGTTACTTTGAGCACGAGCTTGCGATCATCATGGTGTCTAATAGAAGGTTTACTTCATTACAAAGATAATTAACTTTGATGACCTACATGCTCGTTGACACATGTGCGACATTACCTCGGTTATTGTTGTAATCCATTAAAATTTGTGGGTTTCCATTCGTAGACCTCCTTTTTGCAGGTGAAGTCAGGAAACCTTGGAGGCCAACAGTGGAGTTACCCACTGAAAATCAATTTATTTTGGAGTATTCACTGTAGTGCCGTCATGACAGGCCTGGATATATGTTGAAGTTGCACCATCTTATTGGAACCATACAGAATGAAATATGTTTCTCTTTCGGATTCTCACAGCTTCTAACCCGAGCTGGATGCAGTTTCATCTTTTGAAGTATCTTCGGGTTAGAGTCACTCCACGTTCGACAATTTGTTTGAACATTGACATTGTTGACATTGCCGTTCGAATCAAAGGGGTCCTAGTTAAACTGAAAAGGAATTTTAACATGTTGTCGTCCTCTTCCACTATTTGAATGCTTTGGCAAAATTCTACACAAACTGACACGTCAGCTGGAAAATAAATTCAAATCTTGTTTGTATGACAGCAGCAATCGCATCCTGTATTCGATCTAAGTGGTAAAGCCTTCTTGCGATTGTCCAAGGCTCGGCAAAAGAATCTACTAAGCTCATTACTGGCCACCGGCTAGCAGAAGTGCCTCTTAACATCCGCCTAAGATTTTTTTTTAACGGACATTACAGTCAAGAGTTTGCTGATTGTGTGCATAAACACCATTTATTGCATAGCCCCACAAAAAGAAATCCAACGGCGATAAATCCAGTATATACTCGTAAGTGGCCAGTTCACTAAAACGCAAAATAACTCATCCAAGAAATTTTTCTTGCAATTAAGCCAAAACAGTCGTGTTGTGTGTGATGTGGCATCTTCTTGTTGAAACCACATGGCTTCTTCATCCACAACTTCGATTTGGAACTTAAAAAAATTGGTTTAACATTTGGAGCGATGGGAATTGGTGGTAATGGTTACACCTTCCTCATTTTCGAAGAAGTATGGACCATCGACACCAGCAGACCAAATTGCATACCATACAGTGACTTTTTGTGAATGCAGTGGTCCTGCGACATTTACATATCAATTTCAACTTCCTCAAATGTGACAACTTTATTTGTTAACGGTGGATACGGAGTAAAAAAAATGAGCCTCATCGCTGAAGAAAACGTTGTGTGAAAATTGGTCATTCAAACGCTAAGGTTCAAGCTCCCATTCGGTGTTCTATGCATTTCGTGTTCAGTTGGCTTCAATTCTTGAGTGAACTGAACTTTATAAGGATGTAGGTACAATTCCAAATGTAAAATACGCCCAAATTCTATGCTCGCCGTTAAATCGATAGATTTAGATCTTCTTCAATGCTCTTACTACATTTTCCGCAGAGCGTGCAATTCGATAATAGATAGGCCTTAAGACACCTGTAATAGAGTCATTCTCCTCGAATTTATTTACAGTTTTGCCTACAGTACGCTCAGATAGACGATTATGTCGACCATAATCTGCTCGTTATGAGCCAAACATATATACTACAGAATCACTATTTTTGCAGGAAGTTAGTTCACAAATTTATCACATTCAACGTAGAATAGAAATCTTTAAACTAAACATGTGCAGTTTCGGATGACAGTTCGGTTTGACGTATGTGATTAAAAATGCGATGTCCAATCCGGGCCACTAATTGGGTGTCTCTTTATATATACAATTCAGTTCGTTCGTATAGTTAAGCCTTTTCAAACGGTATGCCACAGGGTTGTTGGTTATATCCCCAGCTCTTGAGAACGGCGAAATATCGATTGATTGCTTTCTTGACTTACCGAGGCGCGCGCAGCCGAAATAATTCGTTCACTTTCTCATAGCACGGCATCATACTGAAAAGGATAAGTCAGTTCGAATTTTTCCACTAAACCCTTAATCAACGGCTATAAATTCGAATTCGAGTTAACGCAAGTAACGTCGTCGTAATTGACGGTAAATTATGAAAAAAAAAATTGGGATGATTTGTGAACGTTGATGAGATAGATGGTAAACACTTTTTTTCCAACTATGTCATCGGAGAAAAGTGTGACTTAAGAGAATTCCTTTTGCTGATATACGATTCTACACGCCCCAGCAGACAATACGGAATGGAAAATGTTTGTTATCAGAATCACAGAAAAGACGATGGATACTCTGAGCTGCTTGCACGGAGTATATTCCTTTAGCTTTCGAATGGTGGTAGTGTATTTCAAAAGAAAATGTTTACAAATCTCTTGCTTGAAGTGATATTATATTTTCACAAAGAATTTTGCATTTAGATACCAACATTGATAGTTAAATTCTTGAATTCTTTAATTGTAACGTCAAAAACTAAGCCTTTCTCTCAACGAATTGGCAAATCAGTTGATCATCTATGTAAACTCGTACCAAAAGGACATACCTTTTGGCTTCCCAAAAGTGCCAAATCCCCAGCTATCTAAAAGTTATAGCAGTGGGACTTACTATTTACTGACAGTGAGAAGACATCATCTCTTATCTGACCAGACGAAGTTCACTTCAGCCGGATCAAAGACTTAGCTACAAAAAGAGTCTCCTATCTGTGAATTTGTTGTGACTTGGTATCCTAGTGCTAGGTAAAGTGAAAGTTTTGTCGTAATGCGATTTCTATTTTCACATTTATGCTCGTTTTATGGCAATTTGAATTGTTGCTGGCTCCAATTTGGCGATTCCTTTCAAGACTTGCAAGATTTGTGGTTTGTTGTGGTAAACGACTAGAAGGGAGATCACTCGACTGGAAATTGTTGATTCAAAATCTCCATAGTTTCCCGAGCTGTGTGAGCGGTTGCTCCGTCTTGCTAAAACCAACAATGATCAAGACCCTTATCAGCATCTTTTGGCAAAGAAAACTTATTTCACATCTGTCTGTAGCGCTCGCCAGTTACGCTGGTCAATCATCTTTTCATTGCAAATGCCTCAACAAACAGTCACTTTAAGCGAATGCAACGGCTCTTGGTACATTTGATTTTGATTCTACGTCCCCCAGAAAAGCAAACTTTGTTTACTCTATTTACCACTTAAGTGGAAATGGGCTTCATCGCACCTTCCGATTTTGGTTACGAGATCATTGTCTTCTTGCAACAGGTTTAACAGAGCATGGGTGTAAGTTAATCCCATTTGAAGGTCAGCAGGCGAAAATTCTTGAACGGCTTGCACTTTATAAAGGAATATTTTCTGGTCTTTTACCAAAATTCAGTGGAATGAACATATGCTGATGACAAATTATTTGCTCGTCATTTGTCGACTCTCTCGAATATCCTGGGTCAAACAAGCATTACGTTGCCGGCCACTTCTTGTCACATCTTTAGTAGACCCATTTTGTACAAAACTATCAATAAAACGCTTTATTGTTCAGGCACATGGTGCAGAACGACAAGGAAAACTTCGTCCAAATTCACGATTTGTTAAAACAACAGACCGGAAGTTGGTCAATCCAAAGTAAGCAGTAACAATTAGTCAGACCATAGCTTGTTGCAAACAAATCTTCTATCTGTCTACATTATAAATGTCTAAGCACAATGACACTTGATGCCATTTGCAAAAATTATGGCACATTCACATTAAGACATAATTTTTGCCTCATATTGTAGCTAAGCATAATTACAAGCTTCTCCTTCTTAGTTAGAAGGCAAGTGGATTGATTTTTCTATAGAATAAGCTGTGTAAGCTAACTCGTACTCGTACTCGTACAAATGTTAACTACATATCTACTGTGCAGCTGTCCACTTTCTACAATAGGAATCTCATCTTGGTGACTTTTTCCTTTACAATTTACAATAACACTCGGGGGAGTATTCGGCTTTGCTAAAAGCCCAAACAGTTCGACCTCCAGGTAAATCTAATTGTTTTAGATACTCGTTACCTAATAGTCTGCACTTTTTGGTGATTTATCCTCTGATTTTCAGTCCTAAATGAGGCCGCTTGCAGAAGACTATCGAATGAATCGTATTGGTCTACTTAGAATTCATAAATGCTTCAGTAAGATCTGACCTATCATACATTTCCATTCTTTTGGCTTTATAAATAAGCAACTGAATACCGAAGGCATGCCTCAAATCCCCCGAATACATTCCAGCATATGTAAATCAAGAAAGTTGTTGTCTGCAATACACAAGATAATTAATAAATCTTTGTTGAAAGTCGCTTATACATATGAAATGATGCCGTGAAACCAAAGAAAGATAAACAATTGCTTTTCAGAACCCCTTATCATTCTATTGACTCACGCGACTGGCAATTTTATGCAAATAGTTAACCGAGAACTCCAACTACCAACCAACTGAATTCCCTCGCTAAATTGCCAGACAAAATGACGCGAAACCACCCAGTAAACCACCCGAATGTCCCCCTGTTAACCGACAGCTACTTAATAGCGCCCTAATCAATAGCATGAACCAACAACAACAATACACAATTCATCTGTATATCTTAAAGATACACTTTCATTCACAATCTTTGCAGAAACTTTGGTATATTCTCTCCAGAATGTAGCACTGCTACATTTTTTCCAGCAAAAACCAAACCAAAACCAAAACCAAAAGCAGCAGAAGCAAAAAGGAAAATATCTTCAAAATCACGTAAAACCCCAAAGTGCGGGTGTTCGTACGAGTATCTGTAGCGGTGCAACTTTAAGTTTTCGCTCTACCTCCATTGCAGCCATCACTACAAATAATTAGTCAGTCGTTGTTGCTTGCTTGCGCGACAAATAGAATTATACGTATCCAACAGATACGAGTACAATACCAACATCGAGAAGTAGTACGAACGAATGCTTGGATCTCATATGAGTATATGCAACGCCATTTCAACTATTCCTACTCGTACTACGGCGAATTCGCTCCAATTGTTTTCATCATACATGGCATCCACACCACCATCTATACTGACATGTGTGTGTGTGTGTGTGTGTGTGTGTGTGTTGAGAATCCATTTGGGGAATGCATGAGAAAAAAAGAGAAAATCAACAGAGATAGAGAGAAGCTTTCAAATCGATGACAGAAGAGGATGGAGCAAATGCAATTCTACGATTGGTCAAAAGTTCAAATAGTGGGGAATATTAGCTCCCAACTGAGCTAAGTCTGAGTGTGTGTGTGAGTATGGGGCACTCAAATTACTCACACTAGTGCACAAATATCCATAGAAGCGTGTGAGTTGTAAACAAACCATTAAATGAAGAAAAAAGTAAGGAAAATCCCATGTGGAACTCTTGTGGATTGTAAAGTGCCACCACACATAAAGTCCCCAAAAAAGGGGAGTTTAATCACGTTCGAGTGAAATGGACATATACACTGTTAAACGGCGAAACACCAGAACTCAATCAAGTGGAATAAAGAGAGCAAATGCGATTTTATTCAATCCATTGTCGTGGAAGATTGTTTTTTTTTTTGCATTTATCCTCTACCTCTTCTCATAGCTTGACCAGTGCAGTTTAACGAATTTTTACCACCAGTATAGTGACGTGTGGATCGAGAGAGGATTTTCTTTCGCTCTCCGGTCAAGATTTCTTACTAATTACTAAAAACAAACCGAAGATTAATTTGGACAACAATTCGAAGATACCTGTGGAACGTATTCAGCGACGTATACCACTCGTATCTCTCAAGGGGTTTTAAGTTATGATCGCCCCATCTCCACATATCCTCTGCACATGGATTCTAAGGAACCGAAAAATGAACCAACAAAAAAAATACGATAAATTCAAATAAAAATTTTTAAACGCACACTCTGATGAGACGCTACCCAACTTCAATTCAAAAATGTAAAAGTGTAAGTGAAGGGAAGTAAATAAAGACTCCCCCTTGATTCAGGGTAAAAATAAATAAAAAAAAAAAACCAAATAACCGACCCCAACCAAAGTTCCTTCTTCGTTTCATTTTCTTAAAAAAAAAGTGAAGAAAAAAAAACGGCGATTTTTTGTAAGACAATAACTTTTCACCCCCCAAAAGCTACGTATGGGTTGGGTGGTTAGTACCTACTCGTATTTGTTGCTGTTTTGCGTTGTGTTCTCTTCTAAAAGTGCCGCTTTTGTAGGCAAAACACAGTGGCGGAGACAACTAAAGACGGTGTGGTGGTGTTTTGTTGGGGTCCCGCGTTACGTTTCTCAACGGTCGGACGGTAGATGATTTTTTTGTTTTTTTTTTTTTTTTGTTCACTTTTCATCCTCTGTGTCCACCACTGTACTTCATTTTCACGTTTTTGGTTTTTTTTTTGTACTCCACGAGACTGTTCTTTCCGATTTGTTGGGGTGCTCTACTCAGTACTCTGCACGGTGCTCCTGCCTCATGGAATTCTGCTCTCCTCGTTGTTATGTGAATGCGAGTGTGTGTTTTTATTTATTTAGATATATTTTTTTTTTTTAAGTTTTTTGTGTGTTTTTTGTATCTTTTTAGTCGTGTGTCGGAAGTCAGTCACATAGCGTGCTCCTAAATTGTAATATTATCAAAATATCAATAAAGTGTCAAGTTGTTGTGGTGATGATGGCGAACAGCACAGAACGGAATATGCTGACAAAAAGTGAAGAGGCACACGGATACTTGTGCACTTAAAAAAAATTGAAAAAATAAAGCGAACGCCAAATTAACTAGCCATCGAATGGAATAGCGAACGCGAACTCGAACGTGAACGTTAACTCACAACAGCAGCTCGTACCAAGAATGCGCGCGGTTTTTTAAGTAATTTTTTGTTTTTTTAATTTTAATTGTGTTGTACGCGCGCGATCTAATTGTTGTTAAATGATTTTGTCGGCAATTTTCTTACAAGTTACTGATAGGTAGAGAGAGAGTGAACAAAATTTCTGGAGTATCTTTGGGGGAATTTTGTGATTCAATTTGAATTGAAGTCTGGAAATCATGTGAGATCCTCGGGGATTTATTGGAATTGTAAACTAAGAAAATAGAAAATTATTTATTTAAATTTGTTCAAAGAATGAAAATCTAATTCAAAAAGCACCGTCGGTAAAGCCTGGGATACTTAAACAATCGACGAAACGTTCAAATCTACGACGACAACTTTGTGACTCAGTGATCAGTTTCAGTGATTTTTATTTTCAATTAGAAGAAAACGATCTTTTGTAAAGGTTACCAGCTATAGAGCCTTTAAATCAATTCAATTGGATTCAAACTACATATACTCCCAACTATCTGGGGTACACCAGATTACCACTGTGGATATTTTGTAAGTTCACTATCACTATTTTATTTTGTTGTTTGAGTCAATGAGAAGACGTACATAATGTTTAGCTCGATAACGGCCTTATTTGAGTCTTTAACTTACATATATTAGAGATTCAAAGAAAAACAAATGGAAAATCCTTATTTGATACTTTTTTCTGGATAAGTTGAGCCAACGTTTGCACTCTTACTCCTCTGTGACGAGATCGAAATATTCCTTATTAACAATTATGTAGCCCTACTTCGTCGAATCATTAACTGCTATTTTGTCGGAAGTAAGAAACTGATTATCTTCTTATTTTTTTTTTTTCAAAACGTCGAAGATAGTGTTTTGTTGACAGCATAAAACTTGAGATTATTGCAGCTAGGTATTTTGATTGTTTTTTTTAAAGAATTCGTGTCAGTCAGACGGTGACTTTAGTCACTTAGAAGCACTGAAGGCTCACTGATAAACCTGGACTAGATTGCTTAATATCTTTCTAAGTGATTGGGGGAATTATTCCTTTGTACCAGTTCATTTCATAATGTTTAACATGCTAACCGATCATTACAATACTCGAATCATATAGCCGAGCTTAACAAATAATAAAGAACCATTCGTATCTAGTGACCTTAAACATGAACTTAAGCCAGGAAAAGTTCGAAAAGAATCCTGCATGGAATTTAGTTTTTAGATTTCTTAGACTCAGATTTTACGGCTGAGACAATATATGCTAAGCATCTTAACGTTTTCACCGTTTCTGAAATATTTTGTTGCTTGTTTGGTTACCTATTATTGTGTACATATTTCCGTGTCGAAGGAAGATATAGTTGCTAGTGAACCCATCATAAAATCCTTAAAAATCTTAAAAATCCATCAATTCCTAGTTTCCAGAAGACTAGTTGTATATTACAGATCAGAACAGAATAAGATCAGAGTTTCAATCATCTACAGCTCAATTTCTAGATGAATTGTCTGAGTAGACTATTGACTAGTGACCTTATGTATCCCCAAAAACAAGAGCCGTCACATCACAAGATCTTGGAGGCTAATTTACCTGTGCATTACGCGAAAGTTTGCTTTCATTCAATGTTTCCTTTAATTTAAGTTGATTGTTTCGTTTACTGTACGGCACGTAGCGCCATCCTGCTGCAACCACATCTCTTCCACACTCATGTCATTAATCATTGTTCTATAGTGAATACCCTTGACCGTAACATTCTGATTAAACTCATTTTTTTGAAAAGATATAGTCCAAATTGCCCACAGACCACACCAAACTTTCTTGGGAATTACCTTCGCTCCAAATTCGAGAATTTTGCTGATTGAATACTCATTGTGACAAAAATGAGCATCGTAACTGAACCCAATTTTTCGATAAAACAGTGGATCAAATGCCAATTGATTTCGGGCCCAATCACTGAAATTACGACTCAAAAAACGGTCATTCGGCTTCCGGCAAGCACTAGACTGTTGTAGAGGCCATCATCGACGTCTTCTTCAACACTCCTCCGAACGGATGCAATATGCTCTTCAGTACGCACTCCTCTTATGGGTCTCGCTACCACTGCATTTTTCAATAAAAATGCTGTGCGAAATATTGTGCAAGTTTTATAAGGTTGGCGTTGAAGCGTGTATGTCATTATGATTTTGCAAAGTCTACTCGATGAAAATGTCACTGACTGTTGGCAATTTGACAATTGGTTTGACAGATATAGATGCCCGAAGTTAGTACTGGTTTAAAAAAAATACCATTTACTAGAGTTGTGTAGAAAGTCTCCTCGCTGTCCCAAAAAAGCTAAGACCGACAACCCCAAACGTACGCTGGCTAGAGTACGTACGAAAGCAGTAGAGGTGTGGTATCTAGAACAAGAAGATGTACCCCCAAAACCAATGCACAGTTGAAAAAATGAAGTTCAACGTCTGTTCACGGGCAAACCTGTTAACATAGGAATGCAACCTCTTTCTTCTTTATTACTTTTTCGACTGTTATCAACGAAACAAATACTGTCAGTCCAATCTCTCAATTTTGGACCGTTTTTGGAAGTAAATTTTTACAACATGTTGAGGCGCGAGTCTTTCAGTGATCATTTTCCCAAATGCATTGAACAAACTACTTCAGTCAAATTTTAAAGCCGACACGGTATGGTTTCAAGATTGCGGCACAACGCAGAAACCCCTAACAATAGATTCAGTGACCGAAGTTTATAGTTAAAAGATTAGTTTATAGTTAGAGATCTGCATGACTATTTTTAAGCATTATCCGCGCTTTCGCACTCGAAAGAAAACGGTCGATTTTATGGCAGTCAAATTAGCGTAGCTGGCGGACCGGTTACCGTAAAATCGAAAATCACAAAATCTTTCGTTTAAATAGCTTACGATTTTGTTCAACAAATGGCTCACGATAATAAGATATTTAGTGTAGGGAAATAGAGAGAGAGCTTTTTTTTCCACTGTATAAAGGCAACGGTGTCACGATAATCTGTAACAATTACCAATCGGTGAATCTAATGTCGTATGCTTTTAAAATGCACGATAGACAGTGTTAAATTACTTATAATGATTCGCAGTCAATATGGCTTTGTGGGAGACAGTTCCAGTTACGATGGCTGGAAGTTTACGGAAAGAAATATCGCGACGCTTTGAAAATTCTGCAAATCACTTCCATCAATTTGATGCAGTTTTAAGGGGTCCTGTATTGACGATGCCATGAAAAATTGGGAAGCGATTGGTTGTTGTTAAACGATAGAATAGGATAGGATAGAAGCGATAGGTTCATAGTTAAACAAATTCGAATTGAAATCTGGTAAACAGCAAGGCAGTAAGCAAGGTCCGTTGCTATTTAACGCTGCCAAAGATTTTCGATTGAATCAACGAGTCTAGAAAAACATATTTTCTATTCATCGGTGATAATGCTGTCATAAGTAACAATTTGTAAGCCTTAACTATTGATAATTGCATAGCGGCGATAAAAGATAACTAGCTACGAATCGGGAAACAGCAAACCCAACTTTTAGAAGGAGTCATCGTACCAAAATGCAAAAATGTAAATAGTGAGGCAATTAGATAAGAATCGGCGTAGCTGGGGAAGTGTGTGAGTTGAGGCTCAGTCTCTACTTATAACAAATTGTAGTGACACCTAAGCAAGTAAGTAAGTAAGTAGGAGTCTGTCGTTAACCTTGAAGAAAATTGTAGTGACGCTTAAATGGTGTGTTCCGTATGTAAATGCTATTCTAGCTTAACGATTTTTTATTCTAAACCATAGAACGTCTAGTTATCCAAATAGCATTGTTGGAAAATGTAAGAAGAATAAGTAAAAATAGAAAGCCATGGAAGTTCGTCTTTTCGCGGTGAATTTTAAGATAAGAAACCGATAGTACTCGTAGACAAACTCCAGTCAACACAAATTTGCTTGATTGAATCATGTATAGTACGAGTATAAAGAAGGTCGTCCGTAGAGTTATTCAAAGGTCCGGCAATTTTGCCAACTCTACAAACTTTCCTGTAGAAGAAAGAGGAGATGATGGATGGAAAAACTTCATTTAAAGCCTGTAAATGACTATCTAACTCTTTTGGTAGTTGTAAGTCATGTTCGCAACTTTGACTTTTGTTGAACTTTTATTAGATGTTTTAAGAGGTCCTGCAATTCTACGTATATGTTATCCGATACAAGAATTGAATCGCTTTGGGGATTTTAGTACATCGTCGCTTGGAGCTGTCTATTGACGACTTTGTAGAAGTCAATGCAAGCAATGACCAAAAGAGTAAAAACCTATTTGTCTACGAACATCTTACATGTCTTTATGGATTGCAGGATGTTACTAGCCGAGACTGTAGTTATGCCCTTTTAAGTTAAAGAGTGTCACACAGCATATGCTCTAAGACCACGCCATCTCTAAACAAAGTCTGAACATTCAACGGGCTCATTTTTCGAAGTTGATATTTGAGATCATAATGTGCAAAGCCTTCAGATATATTCGTAATTCGCATTCTAAATGAAATTATCATCCAATTTCTTACCTTAATATGTTAGGTGTTGCTCCATTTCCCTCTTGCTGAGTATGTTCTTTGGCTTAGATTTGGGGATACCGCAAATGGATTCGGCCCTTAGGTACCTTTCTAACAAACTCCAATTATGATTTAACTTCAAATATGATTTGGTATCCTAAGAGTCTAAGCTTATAACTACTGGCTAGGTTTTGAAGAGAATTAGAGTATTCTACTACAGTTTCTGATGTCCAACATTTCCGTCTGGGATCTAAGTCGCATATTTTGGACAAAAGTAGAGTGTACAACGAGCGCATAAAACGAGATAAGTACTGATATCTCAGGAAGAAAATCCTATCTCTGCAGAGAATTCCAAAATTGTTTGAATCTGCTCGACAGAGATTGTTTCCCTCTGATCAAAGTCTTCTCGTTTTGTGAAGGGCCACTTTTTGTCTTTTTTAAAGTGGGCTTAATTGAAACCTTTTTGGCAAACGTGTGGCAAGTTCGTGCGTCTGCTCGCCTGTCTTTTCTGATACCGAGTAGTAGTCAGATTGTTCAGAAAGTTCAGTAGACATAGAAGCATCTTCATTTACGGCTGTCCATTATACAAGACATCGCACTGCCTGTCAACTTGGAGCAGGGTATGTTGCTTCCTTTATTTTTGGGAAAGTTGTATTTGCAGTGTTAAGCTGGTAAAATATATTTGCTTATGATGTCAGAGGTGAGGCATGGTTTGTTTGGTTACTCCTAGAGTGATAATCATCAGCTCTGTGATGCTTAATTAGATTGAGCGTGAATTTTTGAACCATTTTTCGTATAAGAATATCAGACTTACTACCAAGATTTACAACCAATGCATTATGTGGAGGTGGAAGCAGTAAGGGAAACCTGCATACTACTTTCTGGCAGGAGTATAGAACAACAATGTGTTTTCCGAATCATCAAAATAAGGCAAAAACTTTGCCCTAAACTCCCCAATATGTCCTTAATTATTCCCCTATGGATCGATCGATTTTCCCAAATATGCTCTAAGTGAATTTATCTGGCCGATGGTACACTAACAAGACCTAATACCACACTAATAACACGCACTGCTCTTAGATATTTTGACAGGAAATTCTTTCGATCCCAACGGGAGCCTGATATCGCTGTTCACAACTTGTTACTCTGATGACAAAGGAGCAGTGAAGAAGATCGTCTATAGAACTAATCTTTACAAAATTTTCATAACCGACTTTGGCTTTACTACGAGTATAAAATTCCCATCTGAATGCTTTTGTTTGCGATTTCTGTTAGAATTTCTTAAAATCCACCTTTGCTACCTGCATTTGATGAATCTTAACACATCAGACGGGCCGAGCCGCCTTTAATGACTTGCTGAAATTGTAGTTACTGACCTTCTGCACTTTATGCTAACATCCGAGTATTGCTTGAGAATACCTGCGAGGCTTGATCAAAGAAAGACTAGAATGATTGTGACCACTCGACCTATATTTGCATCTGGGATATCAACGTTCACACTACAAGGTGGTGATACGATTAGATGGCGATGCCTTAAGGTGATCACAATGTGATTGATCCTGTGGCATTTCATGTTATAAGAAGATTGCCAGCTTCTCCTCGAAGTGTGGGAAACGTGTTCTAGCTATAATTAAATATTGAACTGCTGCAAAGGCGGTTAGTTTGAATCAGTTTCCGGATAGAGTTTGACGCAGATAATGTTTTCCAACTGTGTCCCAGAGACAGTCGCCTTTTTAACTTGGCTGTAAAGTCCTAGTACCATTCGCAACATAACCCTGAAAACATAACCCTCAGTCTGGTAAATCAACCCTTCAGAGAAACACCCATTGCATGTAAATACTTCCATTGGGCCTCTGCAACCTTTTACATCACCATGTCCATTTAATATCTTAGCTAGATGCTGAAATATCGTCGTAACCTAAGCTTCAAGTATGTCAAGTTAGATTCATTACGTTATCGCCAGGCCTGCTTCTGATGTGGTAGTTGACTTCGACTTGAGACTTCCGCCGGCAAAACTTCCGGATTAGAGAATATGCTTTAACAAAAACACGAAAAAGTTATGTCGGTTGCGGAAACATAATTTTCAGTTGACCTCACTCGGGAAAATCCTGCTTTACTTGTAGGTTTAAGTATAATTGTCTAAGTTTAATTGCTCCTTTCTCGCTCTTCAGGACAATTTTATCTTGGAAATGATGATTTACCTCATCTGAGACTAAGAAAAGTCGAGATTGTCGAGAAGCCTCTCCATTCATAGGGTGTTCCTAATTGGTGAAATTTTTGGGAAGCTTTCCTCTTTGAAAATGAAGCGGATGCGACTGTTACCATGATGGGATTGCGATGTCGATCCATGACCAATCAGCTTAATTGCCGGAACTTAAATGAATGGATGCAATTGGTGTTTATTTCTAACAAGACGGCGGCGCTTCGTTTAACACAAATGCCGAAACAATTGCTCTCTTACGGGGTAAGTTCTGCTAGTACAGTTCAGGCAGAAATCGATTTAACACTATTCAGCAGGTATTCTAAGAAGTTTATTTGCTAAAAAGGACTATCAGAGGCTATGGTGTCAGATCAACTCCAACTCAGAATCGAGCATACCTAACACGGAGGATTTCAACAAGCCTGTCGATTTTACCCCTAACCTAAGAACAGGATAAAGGCTAGAGAAAGTTGTTCAGAACTTGAACAACGCCTTCAACAATTGTTTTAAATTGACGGGTCTAGCTAGGAAAAACTCTTGTAAATAGCCTGTTGCATGATGGAACGCAGGTTTCCAACTACAACATAAAGAAACCCGAAAACTTTTAAACATGTCACTTAGAATTTATTTTGAGGAAGACTGGGATCTCTATAGATCGAAGCAAACAGAATATAAGAAATCCTTTGCAAAAAGATCGAAACAGTTCATCCTCCAAAGGGGCATACGAGCAATATTGACGATATCTGATGGCATCTACCCTGAGTCGAAAGCTGAGACCCACTTTCAAGGCAAATTCATCAAAATTAGTTCCCATCGACGAAGCTGGTTTTAATAACACAACACATACTTGTAGCTCGTATCTGAAGTAGGATGTGGCGACAGACCTTCTCCATCACGCACGCTATTGCTTCCTTTAATGACGTAAGCTTCCCTAGGAGCGATGACATTTGTATACCTGATTGTGATACTTAAAAACATATACCAGCAGGTGGTAACTCCGACGAAAATCATAACCTTAAGCCTAGCAAAGATGACACGCTGAACAGCAATCTGATTTCCTTCTTAGTAAAGGGAATGGTCGAGTTTTAAATGTGCAAGATTGTTTTGCAATCTTTCTTTTGTTGCAATGCCTTCAAAGTTGCAATGCCTTCTAATGCGTACAATCCAGCGAGAATTCAGGTTGGCAGAATTGAATACGCACTCCATACAATAACGAGTTGGGCATATAAATTGACATTTAGTATATATTCGATAACGAATCTTCTAACGGCAGTGGTTACTCTGCCAGTGAACACGGTTGAAACAAATAGAAGCAATTCTAGTTGCGGCAAATATGTAATAAATACAAGTGGTCCACAAGGCGGCGTTCTGTCTCCTTTGATATTGTGTATGTGCTCATCAACTCGCCGGTTTACGCTCGCAACGGTTCCAAGGTCTACGCTTAGCCATATACAGATGATGTTGGATCAGGCCTACCGACTATCTGTTCTAAAGCGCAGGTAGCCCTAGACGTGATCGAAAACCTCTTGGAACTAAACTTGTCGCGTCGAAACATGTAAGGCGCAACAGAATCTGTGGTAGTATAAAGAAGCTTAATGCAGCACATCCGGCTTCCCATCGAAAAAAATCATTGGCATCTGCGCGGTAATGATAAGACTCAAAAACACGTGACTCCGTATTGAAGCTTTCACCAACATTCTTGGGTCTACTGTAGACACGTTGATGATTCTTTCTCCCCGTGATATTTATATTGTGGGCTGTATTCCGAAAACCGTATTCTGTTTTAAAATAGGTAGATGGTCTTTGATGCAACCTGCACTGGAACTTTGATGACTTTGCGCCTCTTTCATCTCATAGGCATGGTCAGGAATGGTTTCAGTCAGAATTTCAGTAAGGACATGAATGAATGTAGTTTGGTCTCCATGGACGGCTCCAAAACCGATTTAGGATGCGACGCTGGTGTCTTTTAAAAGAACAGCGACGTGAGATTTTATTCCTTATTAAGAAAACCTGCGTTTTCCTGCAAAGTGGAGACTTTCGTAGTCCTGATGGTAATAAGCTAAGTTGAGAAGAATTGGTGGATAAGAACAGTGTCTGCATATAAGCCAATGGCCTTACTAAACTTCCTCATCACTTCAAATCGGAGGACTGCATTAACTAAGCTTAATGATAGAACAAAAGAATGCTATCTGACGTCTGTTAGAGAATTTCTTTCTGTGCATCAATAACTTAAACTACTAACTGCTGTCGTGATGGTGCAATAAGTACCATAAGTACCATAAGCACCTAAGCCGGACAGTCCAAACTGAATATCGATCGAATTCAATTCAGATACAAAACGTTTTGGTTTGCAAAAAACAAATCTATTTTTTAATTTCGTGGACACTACCAGTATCAATTAGTCCAGTGCTGCAGAGGTGGAATAGCATTAAAGGAATCAAAAGTCGATATCGATTTTTAAGTACAAAATCCCCCTTTCTAATACCACCTTCCGAATTTCCGATACTCTTCGAACTCCGTTCTTTCCATTCAAAATTTTCACTTTATCTTGACAGTGTTTCTATTTTTAATAAATTTGTTAATAATTCTACTTAAAATTAATCGCCCAAAGAGGATACAAACAATAACATCTACATTGCGTTCAACATGATCAATCTTATTTTCGTTTTTAAATAAAGTCCCAAAGTAGCTGGGATATCGGAAAAATTAATTAAAAATAACTTGCCCTCTTAACAATGTCAAAATAATAATCGCAGTTTTTATTGTTGACAATTTAATTTTAGAATTGTGTTAAATCATTTAGATAAATCGAAAAAACCAAACTGGAATTTCCTAATCACATAAATAAATTGATTAACCCGCTGACTCAGCAGGTGTGAAGTATTATAACTATAGTTAACGTATCGATTGGTTATTAAAATATTTTATTCTTTAACTATTCAGAAAATGGATAGTCCAGTTGGTGTGGAATGTGACATACCCTATATCGGAGATTAATGGCAACTCAATAGAAATTTAACATGTGACGCATGACTCGGTAATATTTCTGGAACAGTGAAAATCCATCGAACATCAACTGATTCACTTGAGCGTTGCTTTCACTGTTGAATTTCACAGATCTGAGTTGAAAGTTGCTTCTGTTTCCCGAGACTGGCAGTAGCAATGTTGACTAATGTTAACTTCTTCCTTACATTAGAGATTCATTTTCTCATTAAAGTACTCACAGTACATCGTGAGTCAATCCGGTCCAGAACGTTAGGAATTACAACATATCCATTCCCTGATATTGTACCATATCCGGCAGCCAACATTGACTCGTATCAGCACTTTGTTACGAATAACTGTGAGAAGGTAAAAGCAGAAAGCTGCATAAACAACAGAGAGCCAGAACTTTAGCCGAACGCTTTTATCCTGGAGTCTCTCAAGAAGTCCTATGCTGCCAACATCAAGTACCGAAGACCAGTGGTATCTCTGGTAAGGTGCCACCAGAAAGGCCGCAACTGAGTTACTGGGCTTCGCCCTAGCACCACCAATAAATTCCTGGTACAGACAAGATGCGTACAAAGAGTTCCTAGAGCGAAAGGCGAGAGCCGCTCCTGAATTCTACGGGCAGATGACGGGGTTCTCCAATAGAAATAAAATAAGCACGCGATACAGGTTATTGTGAGGTTTTACTCCAGAAATAAGGTAACTAACAACAGGTTAATAGAGGATGTCAAGGCTTGTTACCTTGATCAGTACAGAAACCTGGGGATATGAAAAAGGAAACCTTGTAGTGAAGCCACACATGGTGCAGAGAATGGGGGAAAACTTTTTCTGCAGACCGTATAATGGCGAAGAGGCCCGCCATGGCGCCGTCAGCCGAAATAGACCATTCACCTTATAAAATGATAACCAAAACTCGCGTTCACCTGGCCTTGCAAATAAAGGACCCCAAATGTCTTAACTCAAATCCAGCAAAGCATTTGAGGATGACGGCTTACCGATTGAGTAATTCAAGGCTGCTAGAAGGGACTTTGTGAAGAGCTGATATTATGTTACATTTTTCTCACATCAAGTTCAATCAAACAAACCTTCACACTCTGGCAGATCAAAAAGTCCAAATCGATGCATATCATCTTTCCATCGATTTTAAGGTGGCATATGACAGCATTAATTAAGACGACCTACATCTTTAGAGTGATGTCTAGTTTTGGCATCCCAGCCAAGCTCGTTCGTCCGTGTAGAATGACGATTAGGAACGCTCGCTTCTTCGTCAAAGTCGGTGTCGACTTAACCGAGACCTTTTATGGTTTTAGACAAGGCGCTGCCATATAACTTCCCACACATCATACTTAAAACGATTCTTCAGAATTCACAAGCAAACAGGGGAAGCACAATCATGAAAAGCGTGTGCTAGTACGTGCGTATACCGATAATATCGACATAATTGGGAGAACACAGCAGAATGTCGCCGGTCCGTTTGCTAGTATGTATTGAAACGAAATCTACGAACATGAGCTTAGAAATACAACCTCAACAGAACGTCACTGTCGACAACTATAATTTCGAGGTACCAAGAACTTTGTCTATAAATTCTGCCAGTAACATGTCAGAAGAAATAAAACGAAGAATAGCTCTTTCCAATCGGCGTTCCTAAGAAAAACTAAGCAGATTCTATAATGAGACTTTCATCATCCTAGTCCTACTTCATGACACTGAAACATGGACTCTATCGAAAGTGGGTAAAGAAATTCGCAGTTGTTTCCTTTGAAAAATAGTCAGTCCCGTTTGTGTTGATAGGCTTTGGAAGACCACAAGCTGTACTGCGACATCGACTTAGTAAGAAAATTGCGCATAAGTCGCTTGAGATGGGACACCAATACTCCGGCCCGCAAAGTGGTCGAATCAAATACAGGGAGACAACGTAGTAGAAAGAGGCTTGAACTTATGTCGCACAACCAGAAGGGGCTTAATCTTCCCTCGAGTACGCAACTGAAGTAAACACCCGCGATGCGAATCAATGAGTTGTGGTAATCTAGTAAGATCCTGCATTTCGCTGACTCAATCAACAAGATTTCTAAGGGAAGCCGATACCCACGTGTTATCCCTAGCAACTCTTTGAACAATGTTCGAAAAGTTACAAAAACTCTCTAAAACACTTGGCTAACACTGGCTTCTAGAGCCCTCTATCAGAGCCCACTTTGACCCCTAATGTGACTTGGTTTTCTTCACGGAGCTGAAAGTATGTACATCGTTGGCAAGTTAGTAGCGTAATTTTTGAAATACTCTTACTACTCGTAACTCAAAAAATAAATGCTTCTTATGCAGCATGTCTGGGAGTTGCCTGCCTGTTTTGTTAAACGAAAAAAAGATTCAAATCGGCGAAAATAGGAGAAAAAAAAGAAATGCAGAAAGGGTATCTATTGGCTGAATACCTAACGTACTTGGGAATAGCTACTAATATTCCAGTTCACCGTATCCAAATTTGTTCAAATTAAGCTCTATCATTTTCTATCTTAATAAAGACTGTCAAGTAGAGCTCAAAATTAGTTGAACCAAACTGTTCAGATTTTAGAAAATATTTTTTGAAAAATCGCTTAAAAGTGACTACTGCATTCTCCCACCTGAATGGCAATTACAAGTATCTGTACTCTTCAAGCAATCAACTTCAATGAGCCCTCGACCGTTTACACTTGATACACTTACTTAAGCATCTTCCGGTAGCAGCCTTTTTAGTTTTCCACTTTTTTTTCGATAGAGGCAGTAATTGGTCCTCCTCGTCAATGCTTTCCCCGTTCCTTCAAAATTTCACTGAACACTTTTAAAAATGTACACTCCTTGTGAGTACAGTCAAAACTTTGTCTAGCGAGTTGTTAAGTCTAAGGCTGTCATACTTTTTATCACACACTAGATTGCTTATTTACCTGATTACAGGGACTGTCGTCTTAATACACTTGCATATTATGAAGATCACTATCCTGCCTTGTGACGGTGCGAATAAACATAAGACTCATCAAAGCATCTAGTGCAAATCAAGGGATGCTAGGTTCTTCTAGCACATACAATTGACTCAAGTATTTGTATGGAGGCTTATTCTGCTAAATAATTGATATATTTGTGGTTATCATAGTCGTGATAGTCTAGTGAATAGCTTCTCTCTGCTTCTAGAAGAGATCCCCATATCTAAGCTAAAAATTGTCAATTGCGTTCAAAGCTATCTGTGCTTTAGAACCGACATTCCCAAGGCTTGTTCAATGCACATGTCTCAAGTGTTGAAAGTTTAAGGGGAAAATAGACCAACATGCACAATGGCTATGAAGGTATCAAACAACTCTGCTTTGACATCTATTTCCCTCGCCATCACAAATTTGTTTCAGTCAGCATCTTCATGACTAGATGGTCTGAAATTCTTAGCTAGTGAGCTGCCATATTTTCTAATTTTCTGTGCAAATGCTACACACTGTTCGAAAGATGTTCTGCATGCTACTCTAGCATCTGAAGACTCTCCTCAGAACAAGCAGCAACCCTATGTATTGTAGCTTAATAGATAGGATAGAAATTCCACCGGTTTCCGTCATTGAAGAACACTACAGAGTACCAGCTACAGTGGGTTGTATTACTGGCCGACTAACACTTCCAGTGATTGAAATCTCTAGTTTCGGGGTGGTGGGATCATTTTTTCTAGGCGTTATATGATAGTTGGCAAAAAATATTGTAAAAGGACAAGACCTTGACCAGTTTGGTTTTATTTCTTAAAATCATTATAGAAAAGGTTCTTTTAAAAAATAGGTTAGACCCTTTCATTCAGTTCTCCACTCTTTGATTTGATTTGTAAAGATTTCAGCCCCTTTCCATCTGAGTCGTACGTGAACTGTTTAGCAGTTTCAGATATCCGTTTGTAGTCGCCACAAAGTTGCATTCTACCATAGAACAGCCAAGCCGCATGAACTCTTTTTCTAACAAAGCTTGTGAGTTCCCAACAATTACAGGGGCACTGTTCCTCCATCTCCGATTTCTTCTCGAAACCATGTCAGATAAATAGCAGGTAATTTCCTGAGAGGACCTGTGAATACCATTTGCATGTTGTCTTCCTATCGTAGCAAAAGTTGACTGGGAGCTAATTCTATGGATAAAGATGTCAAACCTTACAGTAAAGTTCAGATGGTTGTTTAAGTTTTTAAAATTGCATGGCGTTTTCAGTGAACAGCAAGTGCATTCTACCTCACCCACTAAATTCTTGCACTAAGATATAAATTCCTTTCTTTACACATCTTATCTACTCGTATTTACAGAAAATAAACTCAAAGCAATTTGTTATTCAATAGAATATCGACTGCCCAGCCCCTAACCGCGCACTCATACTCGTAATCTATCCGCGCTATTGATAATTCCTTTAAAGAGAAGGTTCACATCGTGAAACATAGGGAATAGGTACGACTACGAGTATCTACAACCTGCAATTGAATGATGAAATAATGACCAACAATTGAATGTAATAAATAAATGACACCTCTTGCGATACATATACATTTAAAATGATAACAGAGGCGTAGATACATATACCACTTCCACTTAAAAATGTGTCTTCTGACTAATTTGCGTTTGCTCTATTTTTTTTATTTTTTTTTTTATAAACACTGATAAAAGCGATGACGGGAAAATCATCGCTAACGGTATCGAACAATCGATCTTTTTAAAATCAAAGTAAACCTCCATAATTATAATTCCCAGAACATAAGGTAAAATTGTGTTAAAGTTGTCTTGGGAGCGCGTTATCTTATCAGCACCGGTGATGGTTGTCTTTTTAAATTTTTCGTTTTTGGGGAAAAAAAAAATTGAAAGTCGGTGTAAATACGAGTATGTATGAACAGTAGTTAAATAGAACGTGCAACAGAGCTGAGTTTTTGAATTTTGTTTCCAAATGCTCTAAGTTCGTTACATTACAGCCGTTACATGCGGGAAAGCACACAGCAAAAATGCCCAATAAAGTGGCCTAGGAGTCCACCTATTAAGGTGGGGCTACGTAGGCTTATTTTTAGGAACAGACTTGGTAAAATAGTAACTGACAATAGTGGGGTGCATCGAGCTGGCGTGGGCCTCAAAATTCACTCCAGTTCCAATTTGAAGTCACTTAAACCAATTTTCTTTCGGAGCAATCAATTGTATTTATCTAAATTTGTAGAGTATCTGACTTTTTGCACTTTGAAGTAAGGTCATTTCCGTAGGTCTGCTAAATCGATACACCAGTAGATGTGTTTATCACAGAACTTAACTCCTGAATGGCTTCAGATAGGCATGTTAGATTCTTAAAGATAATTCACAGAGTCTCAGCATGCAGACAATAAAAAACTTATAATCAGGTGGTAGAGTCTGGACGAACTACAACTTAGCTAGAACACCCCTACAATTAGCGAGGTTTTTTGTTAAATTCCTTTAGTTTCGCTTTAGATCCCATCGGTCTGTGCGCACTACATGACATGAATAATCTCAAGCACAATTTTCTTAATCGATCGACGTCGGTGAGCAGCTTTTATAGATTTGTAGCTACATCTTCTCTTCTAAGGTATTTCAACGTAAGCGGGACTATAACTGGAAGAATCTTGTATTCAAAAACAACCACAAAGTCTCCAGAAGAGACAAATTAGGCAGACTTAATAAAACTGGGGAGATGTTATGCTTACACTCCATCGAAAACAGAGTCTCTACGCCACACGCTTAAGACCCATTTTGAAAGTTATCTGGTCAGAGCCGGCTTACCACAAGTTCGCAGGTGGCCACAATTGAAGATTCAGTCCATTTTCATCGACATAGGATACATTTTTGATAACACAGCTTTTGTTGCTTGTCGAAATGTTGCTCTAAATATTGCTTAGCGCTCTAAATGGCTTTAACGGCAACACTTAGGCATGTGCTAATGATGCAGCTGTACTGTCTTTCAGATTAAACCTAGGAACCGTCTCCTATTACATGCAGGCAGCTCATGAGGTGATCCAAAATAGACGGAGTCGAGATGGGCTTTCAGTGAATCTTCTTAAAACTGAGCTTGTTCTCTTTACGAGACTGACTAGTCCGACTTATCTGCTGCTATTCATTTCCCATGAGCTATACATTCAAGCCCATCTCCTATTCAAAAAGCAGTTGTTTTTGGTACAAAACTTACTGGACTGTATTTTTAATGAATTTGCGCGTGACTGTGTTCTCAGTCTGGTCTTATCGATATGCCGTCCGACGCAATGTTATTAGTACTCCTGTCGTCGAAAATATAAAAAAAAGATTTAATCCGCACGCCCAGAAATGGTTTCGGGCAAAACCTGAACCAAGGAAATAGTGTAGCCGGGTGCTAGGGTATTGCCTTCTTGGAAGAGGACAACGTTTGATTCCACTACTCAATAAAAAAATTTGTGCCTGCCTCCCAAGCGGAAATATCCATATCAATCAATGGCAATGAACTTCATTGTAAAGAAAAAATAAAGGGAGCTAAGTATTTGCGTCTGTAGTGACAGCCAAGCTGCTCTTAAATGAACTCTCACACGCCTTCCAAGCAAACTCACATATACAAACCTCTCTGGACACAGTCGGTAAGCTGGATTCACTTGTTTTAGATCATAATGGGATCACGCAAAATGAAATCTCAATAAACTTGCTGGGCAAGGCTTAGAGGACATTTGACACTAGTGTTTTACGTATCGAGGTACCTGCAGTGAAGGCTCAAGCCTTCTGCGTCTTTGTACGAGTTATCAAAACAATGCATTGATTAGCGTCGAAGTCGTGTGTGAGGTCACCCATTCGGTGAAGGGTCGAGGTCTATATAATAAATCAGCCATTCTGTGGTTTATGGAACCCGGTCGCAGTGCAACTCCACATCGAATAGACTAATCAGTTTCATAGCAATCGAATACTTGAGCACAGGTCGTAGCACTCTACAACATATGTTCAACCATGAGACGTCCAAGCTCCATTCTGTCTACTGTCCCCGCGACTTTGGGTACAAACCACAGTCACCACGATACTCCAACAAAGGGACCTATTCCTAGGTCAGGCTGGAATAGAAGTTCCAGGGGCTCCTGACCTCGCGTGTCAAGCTTCGCAACGTTACAGTCACTTCCAGTTAGGCTCCTTACAGCCCAGAACTGGCGGCCTTGGCGCTATGAGGTATATCTTCTCCCTTATGAGTTGTAAATCACTAACTGCCTATTCCGTCTTCTGTTGAATAGTTCTCCTGCGAAGCTTCGGGTTCTCTCGAACCGTACGGTATCAGAGAACACTCCTCTGACATCGTATGCCTCACCATTAAATGTGATGCCCATAGTCAGAAAGTCCCTATTATCAGATTAATTCGGACACTCACACAGAACGCGCAACCAATCCTCTGAAGGGGATCCGCATGAGCAACTCGCCTAGCCGTAAAGGCCTATCTTATGCAAAAAAAAAACTCCATTCAGAAAGTAACGCACGGGCACTTAAAAAACTGTAAGTTAGATTGCCATCTAGTAAGGATTGCATTAAGTAAGGCCTTACGTTCCTTCAGTGATAAGTCTTCCATTTGTTCCGGGGAAACCCAGTCACGCGTACTTAAAGGGAGACCTTTCCTAATCTTGAAAGCTATACCTCGACGTATCGCTTCCAGATCAAGCGGCGGAACTCCCAATAATACCTGCATTGCCTCTGTGGAAACAGTACGACATAGAGGTAAGCATCCCAATAGGGCTACTCTTTGGCAAGCCAAGATCCGACGGCGGCCTTTCACAGTTTTTACCTTATCGTACCAAACCAGGACAATCATATATGATACGAACAGCACTTGGCCTACAGCACAGAGCAATCGTTCCCTCAAGCCAACAAGGTGGGGCATGCACTGGCCAACCCTTATACCCAGACACTTTCGCATTGGTAAACTTCTTAACATTCCTATTGGATATGATCAAGTGCTTTTTCATAATTAGATGGCTGAAAATTATTAAGGTCTGAAATATCAAAAACGATTGTCGCTTAAGTTACATGAAACACTGTCCCATGAATAGCTCATTGAAATTTGGCTTCACTATCAGAAAACTTAATAAATTCTCTTTACATTTTACGATACGATACGACTGGCATCCATCCAGTGTATCTGTAATATTTAAAAAATCAGCCAACAGAAACCGTAACTGTTTGAGAGCAAATCTTCAAATTTCAAGTTACAAGATGATGGTCTATAGAAACCGTAGTGGTTCGACACATATTCTAGATGAACGGGAGATTGTATTGATTGCATTTATCCACATAAACAATTTCTTTGAATTCTAACCGTTGAATTCAGGCACTAGAGTTATATAGTATGTCTGGCGTATGGAAAAGTTATTTCCCGAAAAACCCTTCAAAAGTTTGAGCCTATTAGAACAGTCAGTGCTGATTGAGATTGGTGTATTTGCCCTCGAAACCCTTCTTTAACTTTCAAACATACCAAAAGTATTCGACATTGAAATCAATACCTACTCACTGGGTTTCCTGTCACCGGTCCAATTAAATGTCAATTCTTCGCAACATTCAAAGTTGCTCATTCCAAACAAATGTTAACATCTTAGTTCGTTTAAAAATCTTCTTTCCCGCAATTTTTCCCAAATCTGTCAGCTTAACCTGTCTAGCTTAAAATTGTCCTCACTTTTTCACAAATACATTCGCCCTGTCTAACCGTTTCGCCTTCAGAAAAGGGCTCACTATTCAATTGTCCCAAGTTACTCAATCAAATGTCATATCACACGTCACTCATCTACTAAAAACGCCAGACTACTGACGGCCCCCATCTACAGGAAAAAAAAACCAGAAAAAACTCATAAATCCAAGCCTATTTACATTTTCGAGCACAAATACTGAACATACCCCCTCCACCACTGAACAATTGAAATTAATTTAAATATTTTGTAAATGTCACATTTCTCAAAAACTGACCCCCATTCAAGCAACTGACACTTGAGTTGACTCTTTGATGAATGACCGCCGGCGGCGGCACACTAAACAGCAAACTTTTAAAGCATGACTATAGCCTTAGCCTTTAAGCCTTCCCCTATCACATTGCGTTTAATTCAATTGAATTGTATCACACTCTAACGACTGCTGCTGCCGCCGCCGTCGGCCACTTTATACAGTCACAACCCCCATCATGACAAAAATCGATGAAGAAAAAAATAAGCAGACACTTCCACGCTCGATTACGCGGCGTTTTGTACAAACTGCTGTCATCATTCCACCCGACTGACAAAACCCTCTCAGTAGCAGCCACAGGCGGAATGGCTAATTTATAGGCCCAAGAACGGCAGCAGAAAAATTAAGAAAAACAAAAAAAAAACAAAATTAGCAAATTACCCAGTAATTGGTTAATTGGTTAATCAATTTCCATTCCACCCCGACAATTTCCCACGACCATTAGGCGTATGTGCATGTGCCATGGCTTGTGGCTGATGCCAGGGCAGTGTCGAGGAAAACCTTACTCACGTATGCAATTTTCTTTGCAGATCATGCTACGGCAACCGGCTGTCTAATCGTCAATCATAAATCAAATGCTCAGACCCAATCATGTCGCTGCTGATCGCTCAACTAAGCTCTGAACGAACACCTCATCACATCTTGACGCAGCATCATCATCCATCAGCGACAGCAGCAGCCGCAGCAGCAGCAGCAGCAGCAGCAGCTACAATGGCAGCAGCAGTAGCTTATGACAGTCCGCCATCACCATCGTCATCATCGGCATCGGCAATCTCACCTTCAACCACAAGATCAACAGCCACAGCAGTAACAGCAGCAGCCACAGCATCAGTAGTGGCAGAGGCAGGTGTTAATGACCAGCACCTTGCTCGAGGCACTTTATCTGGTGGTGGTGGTGGTGGTGGTGGTGTAGCGGCTGCCAATGCGGAACAACCTCTCGACTTTACGGTCTCAAAACAAGCTGCCACAACATTGGCTACCATGACTTCTACTACCAACGGCAATAGTACGAATACTAATAAATTTCTAACCGATTTGACGTCTTCATTTTCGCATGCAGATACCATGAGTCGACTCTTGGCCATGGATGTAAAGACTTTCAAGGTCGACAGGGATGACGACCTCTTCGAAGTTGCCATAAGTGGTAAGTACACATTTTCTTTTTGTAGTCCATTCCTATCTACGATTCATTCTAACTCTTCCTCATGACTTTATTAAGAGGCAATTTGATCGCATTAAAAAAACACTTAACCCCGAACCTGGGAGTAGAGTGGCTTAACCCAAATCCACCCTGGGGACTTGGCATGATCTGGACAAGGCCCAAGAGTTATTTCCTTGTATCTAAGTATATGCACCCTTTCTAAACCAACAACCCTTTCAATCTTCATAAATGTTGTTCTGTCCCGTTCAAATGGCAATAGTTGAGAAGGGCATCATAAAAATAAAAAAAAATAATAAAACAAACGAATCCGTAAGATGCAGTCAGCAACCCCTTTTCAGTATCAAGACATCACAACTCGATAAGTATCGGAGATAAACGATTGTAAGACGTGGCGCATGACGAGCTACGAATAGGCTACGATAAAGAAGATTAAAAAACCCACACGCGAATAAAGAAGTTTGGAAAAAAGGATGGCTTACGACCATGTACCTCTTCAATCGTACGAGTATCTGGAGGGTGCCAATGCCAAATGTCCACACATCGTAAATACCCAATTTCACTTAAGGTTAACACTCGAAAATCAGAAGATTGAAAATCATTACAATTTTTGTGAGCGACCGAAACGGCGCGGGGAGACTAGAAGAGGCCAGCCACTGAAGGAAGACAACGAAATGTGATTTAAGAAAAAAAAGAAAAAAAAGAAAAAAAATGATTACCCCAATCGAAAGGGTTGAACTGAGGGCATGAAGCCTCACATATTCGTAGATACACACATATAAATGAAATGTGTCACGGATTGTTGTACGAGTATTGTGTTAACAAGATGTTTTTTCTTAAGACGGATGATAAAGTGATGAGAGTCTGTTTTGAAAGTGGGGCAGAAGGTGTGAAAATGGAGATTGATTATGGACTCGAAGTGGTCTTTAGTCATGTTGTTTTGACAGGCGTCTTTGGAGTACATATTTAGGAACATTCAAACGAGAAAGGATCTGTTCTCGGGCAAACAGAATTCCAATATAAACCCGCGTTGAGTGCAGTCCACGTCGTAGAGTTTTAGGCGGAAAGCCTCTTTATTTAATAGAAGGGAAGCTCTGCACAAACTCGTAATTAAGACTTTGTTTTACTCTAATCCTGCGACTCGTGGAGCACGTGCTGTTAGAAATCTGCAACTTCGGACAACTTATCCTCAATATCCTATATTGCTCCTCAGCAGAAAGGTACATATTCTATTGCCTGAATGGATTTGTCATAACTTATTAGTAATGGAGCCACCTTAGTATCCTCCCATCATGGCATGAAGATCTTTGTCGACCCGGACGATTATGTCGTAAAATTTTTAAGATTTCGTGGCCGGTTTTGTCGATAGATGGCATCACAATCACATAACTCAGGAAAAGCTGATTACATTCCCAGCTGTGGGCGCTCATTCTAAATGTAACAGCTTAGTCTGCTGAAAACGAAAAGAGTATTCATACCCAAGGCCTGGCGAACAGTGAGAGTAGCCTTCATATCGAAAAATTAGAAACGTTAATTGTACGCTCACCTAGAGCTTCGACACTTTGGCTTTTTTTAAGAGCATAGCAGGTAACTAAGCACAAGCCCGCAAAGCTATTGTCTTTTGCAGCATGACTACCAACACGGAAAGTCCTGCAATAGTGCGCTTCAAAGTCTGGTGGGCACTCGGCATTTTTTACCGACGTTGAAGGTGCTTTAGACTCTTATAACGTATGCTGACTTCGGCTTCTATGTGATAGTTGGGGTAATTAGGGGTTGCTGTCTGCTCTAAAGCGCAGTTAGCCCTATGTGTGCTGCACTAGAAATGGGCTTTTAGTCAATTTTCTCAGACTCTGGCTGGTCTGATTCATCTTTTTCATAAATGCGTCAAAGTTCATCCGAAACTTAGTATTTTATGTGTCAGATAACAATCTTCCTGGAACTTAACTTTTGAAACCGAAAGTCTTTAAGGTACTGCCGCCTTTCTTACTTTTTGCGCTTTCGGAAAGATATCGGGTCTAATCCAATTTTTTTGTTATCTGGTGAAACATTTGGGTGTTTGGGGGCTTTCCCCAGACGCACAGATGAATCATTCTCACATATCATTGGTTGCAATGCCATATTCTTTCGAAAGAAGTGCTCTTTGGTACAATCCTTACTGCAGTTTTGATGACCTTGCGCGACAACTGTCTTTTGTCTACAATATTATTGACATTCCATCTGATGCAATGACACCTGAACACTTATTACTTAAAAAATACTATATCGTCATTCCCTACGCCGAAGAATTGTTTTGGTCAGAATCCGATACAAGAAAGGCATGCAGTCGGGTCTTCATTAAATGCTTCAAGGATGCGGCATTGGTGTCTTTCTGGAGGTCGACAACATTATGTTAGATTTCACAAAACTTGCGTGTGTCTCCCAAGTGGAGATATATGCACGTAACCTGATGGCAACTATGTCCTATATTGTAAAGAAACTATAGTGAAGCATCTATAGTGATAGCCAAGCTAGAGCCTTACTGAACCCTCTTAGGACTTCCAAGCTAGTAAGACATCACTGAGCGCAGTCGGAAGGCTAAGTTCACTGAATTTTGTCTGAGTCTGAGTAGGACCGGGGCGTACGTTAGGTCTGTCTGCATCCTCGGTTCAGGCTTTGATTGACAATTGATTTTCATATGAGTACAGCTGCAGATGTCATGACCCTCCAGGTTGAAGTCCGACCAAATTAATGCTTTCTCACCCCTCTAAGAAGTCAGCGGCCTTTCTGCTGAGTCTAAGCAAGGCTGCAGGGTGCTAACTGCCGTTAACTCCAAGCACTACACTAGGCATAAGTAATACAACATCCTGCGACCCTTGCTGTGAAATATGTACGATACCACAGAATGACCGGCTTACGCTCTCATCATGCTGCAAGTACTCGGTGTTGACGTGGTTGGTACTAGTACTGTAGGCACTTTTTCACTGAAGCACTTATTCATATTTCTTCGGAAGACTGAGAATTTCCATTGAAACGAACTTCCAAGAAGTATAGTGGACTATTCGTCTGACTACGTGCCCTGTTTCAACAGAAAAAACCTGTATTTGAATGCAAAATGTATCTAGATGCTTGTAAACAGATGGTGTATACGTTGGCTGTAAACTACTGTCTTTGACTGAATTCAATGCGATTGACCTTTTTGACAGATGTCATACGAATTTTGAAAATTCGGTCATGGAGTCGTTTACCACCCAACAACGTATTTTTGTTATTACGATAATGGTAATAACGAAAAATGTAAAAGTAATATTTCGTAAAATTCGTAAATTCTTTGGTCAACATAATCGCCCTAGTGAGTGCGGCATCGGATAAAGAATAGTGCCGCAGTGCGTCCCAGCTTGTCGTAAGAGGCGACTAAATGGGACACCAATCATATACAGGCAACTATGACACCAAAAATAAGCCTGTGACACTGTGACACTTTCCCACAATTTTGTATGCAATAAGTGGGTTCCCACTTCTGGAGACTACCGGTGGGGTAAAAGAACAGTCAATCAATTCGAAATGAGCATACAAGTGTCAAACCACTCAAACTATATATACACTTCAGGGAAATGATCGCAATAAATAGCACTACCCCGCTGGGCACCACGATTGCAACGCACTCGGGTGATCCCAGAGCAAGCAGAAGTGCTTGTGTCAGAGCCCGACGGATTCCGGGGGCGGGCAAAATGAAGTTTCCAAAATATTTTAATAAACTTCGGTTTGCAAGTTGGAACGTCGGATCGATGACCTCAAAAAGTTTAGAACTGGAAGCGATTATGCGTCGCAGAACTCTACAAATCCTGTGCGTACAGGAAACGAAGTGGTGTAATACAGGAAATAAAGCGCGTTTTCTAGATTTAACAACTAAGGCATTTAAGATGTTCTACCATGGAACGGTCAATGGACGAAACCAACATCGTTGGTATCTTGAAAATAAGCGACCGCTTGATGAGTGTTAAACTTGTCATACACAATGAAACGTGGAACATTGTTAGCGCGTACGCTCCACAAAATGGATGCGACCAATCGTAAAAAGATACATTTTGGTCAGAGTTCGGTAATTTGCTTAGAAATATACCTATCGATGGGATGCTCTTCGTAGGCGGAGATTTAAATGGTCACGTCGGAGAAACAAATGTTGATTATGAGGACTGTCATGGCGGTAAAGGCTTTGGAACCAGAAATTCAGCTGGCGAAGACATCCTTGTAGCGTGTAGGGCTTACGGCTTAACCGTCTTAAATACAATGTTTATTAAACATCAACGACATCTTATAGCCTATAGCAGCGGAGGCCACGAAACGCAAATAGATTATCACCTCTGCAAAATGTCGATGAGAAACCGTGTTAAAAACTGTAAAGTAATACCTGGAGAATCGCTAGTAAGCCAACACCGTCTGCTCATTACAAAATTTTTCACCGCGGAACCACCGAAAACACGGGCATCGTTTGGAAAGCCAAAAATCCGGTGGTATAATCTATCGAAGGAACGAAGCGCAAGATTTATTGCACTGGCTTAAGAAGTACTTCAAAATATAAATGGTATCGCAGACTCACTTAGCCCGCAAGAAATGTGGAACAGCATGCACGAGGAATGCATAACATTCGCAAAGTCCCATCTGGGGACTATATCGAGTTACCACCACGTCGGCAAAGAAACATGGTGGTGGAATGACGAAACCAAACGAGCTGTGGCCGACAAGAAGAATGCATTTCAAGCCTGGACAAAATACGATCGGAGCGACGATATTGAAAACAGCTCGACTGGCTCTTGAATACGAGCGTCTTAAAAAGATCGCAAAGAAAGTCCTGGCTCGAACTCGAGCGGCAGAAGCGGAAAACCTGTACCAGGAGTTGGAACAAATATCCTCACGATCGGCGGATAGAAGACAAGCTATCCAAGAAGTTCAAACGTCGTACAGTAGTAAAGTGCCAAATATTTTTGAGCTCGCTGCACAGAGGCGAAAAAATTCGATGGAAATAACTTCGCCGAAATACATCAAAAACACAGACGGTTGCTTACTAACATATGAAAAGGAAATTTGTGACCGGTGGCTTGAATACTGCAAGGAGTTGCTTAACAAACAGTTTCCACGTGATATCGTGCCGACAGCTGGTCTATTCGAGGAGGAAGTTTCGGACTTTTCAATCGAAGAAATAAGTATAGCAATTGGAAAAATGAAGCGGGGCAAAGCGGCGGGACCAGACAGCATACCATCAGAGTTTTGGTCGAAGATGGAGGGAACCGGCAGCGAATGGCTATTGAAACTTTTAAAATATGGACAACCTATGCCGAATCAATGGAGAAGTGGCTTCTTGGTTCCATTATACAAAGGAAAAGGCGACACTCGAGAATGCAACAACTACCGTTCAATCAAGCTTATGTCACACACAATGAAAATCGTCGAAATAGTCTTAAACGAACGTCTTCGGCAAATAATAAAGCTCGATAATAGCCACTGTGGATTTGTCGAAGGAAGACTAACGGTGGACGCTATCCAAAGCCTACAAATAATAATGAAAAAGTACCGAGATTCATCTAAGGACGTACACATGGTATTTATCGACCTCGAGAAAGCATTCGATCGAGTGCCTAGGGATCTTATATGGGCCGCGCTGAGGTCTCAAAATGTACCGGAAACGTATGTTAGAATAATACAAGACATGTACGGAAACGTGAAAACTGCGGTTAAAAGTTCTGCTGGACTAACGAGAGAATTTCAAGTTAATGTCGGAGTGCATCAAGGAAGCGTACTTAGCCCTTTCCTCTTTAACGTAGTATTCGACTTTCTTTTAAAAGACTGCATGCGCGAAGCAAATGTAGCGCCAATTCTCTTCGCAGACGACGCAGTTATACTTAGCGATAACGTCGAAGATTTACAGAACGCCTTAGATTCATGGAGAAATGCGCTAGAGAGAAACGGGTTTAAAATAAGTCGTTCAAAGACGGAGCATATGACGTGCCCATTTGCGCATCCGTTGCGACCTGTTCCGGATATAATGTTAGACGGAATAGTTCTTCCGAAAAGCACTATCTTTAAGTACTTAGGATCAATCGTTAACATGGAAGCGAAATGTGACGACGACGTAAGCCACAGAGTGAGTGTGGGATGGATGAAATGGCAGGAAAATTCGGGAATCTTTTGCGACCGAAAATTTCCACTTAAATTGAAGGGAAAACTCTACACTACGGTTGTTAGACCAGCTCTTATGTACGATTCACAGTGCTGGACCATGTACGAAGCGTTTAAAAACAAAATGACGGCAGCGGAAATGAAAATGTTAAGGATGTCTAGTGGAGTCACTAAATGCGTTTGCATTAGATCTACGCGTATAAGAGGAAGTCTACAAGTAAAGAATTCGGTAACCGAACAGCTTGAGGCGAATAGAATAAGCTGGTATTGCCACGTTCACAGAAGATCTGCGGAAAATCCGGTTAAAAAGGCACTATCAACTACGGTCACTCCAACTGTAAGAAAACGAGGTCGGAAAAAGAATTCCTGGATTTTTCAGATGGCAAATGCGCAACAACGCCTGGGGCTTACCACTGAAGTGATCCAGGACCGAGCATTATGTAGACGCGCTCTGCGGTCTGCGACATTAGCCAACCCCATAAGCGGAGCAGCAGCGATGCAATAAAAATTGGAAACTCGTTACGCATAAGTTCGTATAACGAGGAAAGGGTTAATAAAAGGATAAGAAGAATCGCCCTAGTGAGTCTGGAATTCGTGCAATGGTGAAGCGTTTTGGAGAATCTAGTTTGATATCGGGTCAAACTCCAGATCAGCATGCTGGGCCGGCCGAGTCAAGACATCATGTGTGAGCGAAAGTGTCCAAAACTAGCCAGGCTCCAATTCGTCACCGAAGTCAACACCTGGGCCTAACTTACGAATATGACACTTTACGGCGAATTTTAAAAGTTGATCTTCATTTACACGCCTATAAAAGCGAAATTACACAAGAATTGAAGCCTTTGGACTATCTACGACGTTTCCGATTGGTTTCAACAGAATGGTGCTACCGCCCATATAATCCATCAATAAATTTATTGCGTACGAAATTTGAAGATTGCATTATTTTGGTTAGAGAAGATGTTGAAGGTCATGCGATTTGACACCTTCAGACTTCTTCCTGTGGGGTCATTTGAAGAATAAGGTCCATGCCAATAAACCAACAACAATTCAGGATCTTAAACAGAACATTCAAACTTAAATTGCGGCATTTTGCGGCCATTTATTCTTCACGAAGTCATCGATAATTTTGATCTGCAGATGCTCGCTTGTTGTATTTCATTCATAAGTGCCATAGACCAAACTTTCTCTGCTTTTACATTAATACAAACCCACTCTTAAACTTTTTTATGATCAGTTAATGTCAAAATTTCAGTCAAGGTTAACATTTTTATCACAGTTAACGCTCAAAACGAGCAAAGCTTTCGAATCATTCATCATCGATCGATATCACCCCCTTTAAAGAAATAGGGAATCCTTAGAATTTGGCTTTCACACTAAAACCTCTTAATCACTAAAATGGCTGACATTTCTCCGATTTCTTTGAAGAAAATCCTGAACTTCATCGAAAATATATCTTCAGCTTCAGTTTAAAACTCTATTTGCCTGAAATTCTGTATGTCTGAGAAAATATCATGCGCGGAACGGTTGAAAATTTCGAAAACACAAGAAGGAGTTCGAAAGCGGGTCGTACTTTGGTTGATGATTTACCTCATTCCGGTCATTTATCCACCAGCACGACTGACGTAAACACCGAAGAAGATAAGAAAATTGTCGTCACAGATCGCAGTGTGACCATCGTGGAGATAGAAGCCGATTTTGGTGTCTCGTTCGGATCGGTCCAAAGCTTTGTGACCGATGTTTTGGACATGAGACGAATTGAAGCGCGGCTTGTGCCGTGTGTGCTGAATTTTTTGCAGAAACTGAATTGAATTGATAAAGAACGCTAAAGAATAGCTTACTTTCTTTGGGCCAAAATGTTCCAAAAATCGATTGTACGATGGTCGGTGCCGAGACATGGGTCTATGAATATGGCTCCGAATTTCTTTCGCCAGGCCAGACAGTGAACAAGGAGTATTACGTGAGCGTATTAAAGCGTTTGAGGCAAAATGTTCGTCGCCAGAGGCCAGAATTGTGAGGAAACAAACAACTATTGGTTTCACGCACAGGCTCACACATCTTATCTTTTACGCGACTATTCGATCAAAAACAACGTTTCCGCCGCTCCGTATTCACCTGACATGGTTCCTTGTGACTATTTCCTACTCCCACGACTCAAGTTACCACTTCGCGGAAAGCGTTTTGAGAGAATTGAGGCGATAAAGGAGAATTCCCTGAAAGACCTAAAGGCGATTCCAAAATTGGCATATAAAGAAGAGGTGTTTTGAAAATTGGAGGAAGCGTTGGAATATGTGTGTTAAGGGTTGTTCATCTGTTGATTTATTATTCGATCATAAAGGGTCATTCCATTTTCGATTTCGAAAGTAAAGCTAAATAAAAGACACAACGATACATTTTTGATGAAATGTTAATTAATTCATTATAAAGTTTGGACTTTGCCATTAAGTGTGAAAAACAATATCATTCAAATGGCCGCCTTGGGAAAATTCGCAGCATGCACACTTGCACATTTCGGGCGGTATCACAGCCATAACTTGAGTAATGTTGGTTCTTAATGCATCTAGAGTTCGGACATTCTTCGCGTAAGCACGGTCTGTTGCGTAGCCCAAAAGAAAACAATGTAACGGCGTCAAATAGCATGATCTTGGTGGCAAATTTACGTCGCCAAAACGTGATATTACGCGTCCAGGAAACTTCTCACGCAATAAAGCCATAATTGGTCGTGTTGTGTGACTTGTTGCCCCTTCTTGTTGGAACCACATATCGACCAAGTCATGATCTTCAATCGCCGACCAAAAAAAATCGGTTAACATTCGACCATATCGCTCCGAATTGACTGTAACCGTCCGCCCATTGGCATCTTCGAAGAAATACGGACCAATGACACTTTTCGACCATAGAGCACACCAAACAGTCACTTTGTCTGGATGTAACGGCATCTCTTCGATCCCTTTTGGATTTTCTGAGCCCCATATGCGGCAGTTTTGTTTATTTACATACCCACCGAGTGAGAAATGTGCTTCATCACTGAAGAAAATGTTGTTCGAAAAATCGGTGTTTATTGTCTGTTGTTCCAACACCCAAAAAGCGTATCTACGGCGTTGTGAATGGAGATGCAAATCCAAATGCAAATTACGCCATAGTGAGGTGTACGTCACGTTCAATTGCTGCGAACGCCTGGAAATCAATAAATTCGGATCATCCGCAACACTTGTACTTACAGCAGCAATATTTCCGACTGAGCGTGCATTACGATCATGCACAGGCCATTCGACATCAGTAACGCTACCACTTTCTTCAAATTTCTTCACAATTTTACCGATTGCTTGCGAAGTCGGTCGATTATGACGACCATAACCATCGCGAAAAGTGGGTACGTTTGAATCACCACTTTTGTAGTAAAATTTAATAATTTTAACGCGTTGTTCGATTCGTAAGCGATCCATTGTTGTAAATGGCAAACATTCAACTAATATTATGACACTTCAAATGACAGCTGAGTTTGGCAAGTGTCCCAGCCAGCGTTACCAACTTGAGAATACGAAATAAATGACCCTACGAGTATATTATGTTATTTTGACACTGACAGCTATAATGCACTCAACAATTTGCAGAAACCCAGTATACTACGAGTATTTCCGTGGTACGCAATTAATCGATTTACGATTGAACAACTTAGGAAAATATTGCAAAGTTACTCCAAAATGGATGCTGTGTTGCCTCATGCCGAAAAAGTGCGCATTTTGATAATTTGATAAATGCACCAACTGCAGCTGATAACCGAAAGTTGTGAAGAAAGTTCGTGGAACTGGTTTGCTGATTGATAACCGAACATATTTTCGTGTTCGTTCTCTACGCTCAACGGAGAATATTGCAGCTGTTGCCGAAACTTCAACGAAAGGTACAGCCTTAAGATAATTTTACATAGCGATCTCGAATTTTTGACGTTCAAGGTCCAATTGATTCAGGAATTGATGAAAATGGCCACCTTATTCGTTATAGCTTCTCTCTTTCCATCTCGACAGCTACGTAAACAAGCAAAAATTATCGTAATTGGGGATCAAACAATCCGCATGTAGTCATAGAGAAGCCAATGCATCCTAAACGTGGGACTATTTAGTTTGGTAGAGTGACGGCATATGTGGCCGATTTTTCTCTCAAGTTGATAATGAAAGGATTGTTACAGTCAATTGGGAGCGCTATCGGGGCATAATACCCGGTTTGGACTACGTTCAACAATAGACTTATTTCACACTAAGTTCAATACTGCAATAATTTCAATGAACTCAACGTACTCAATGGCGTTCATGACTTCGGTTGACTAAATATAATTGTATTCTAAAAGGCATGAACTTTATGTATTTCAGTGAGATTTCAGGAAATGCATTCTTTTACAGCCTTGGAGAAGAACCATTGAGTGAGTGCAAAACATTTAGATACGAGGCCAAACCATTGAAAAATCCAGGTCTCGGCTCAGACTCAGAATTCTAGAGAAAACTTCCTATGTTGAAGGATGTTTTCATTAATCTGACGATCATTATATTTACTTCGCTTTACTAGTAGTCACCCAGCAATAAATTCCTTTAAAATTTCTGCTTTTGCACTAAGAGAGTTCTTATCAAGAACATCTTACCTAAACGTTTTATAGGCTAATAAGTTTGATAAGTTATTGCTGGTATTTCCAAAAGCAAAAACCAACCTTACGTGTCGATATATTTGTTTTTATAGTTCAGAAACATCAAGGCTCTTTAGTTCGGTTTATCGGTGACGTAACAATTGAATCATAAATACATTGAGTCACCATGACTATCCAATTTAGTCAAAATAACATACTATACATACTATATTTAAGATGAGTTAACGATTTTTGTTTTATGTCCAGCAAACGATAAGATTAGCAAATTATTTGTTTGATGTATAATTATGTCAAAGTAGATACGAATACAGTATCATGGTCACATGATGATGAAATATTCTGAACATGACTTGCCAATCGAATTGTGTTGGTGATAATAGCAATTCTACTGCAATTCTTCAGATTTCTTCATTTCAAATCAACAATGCAACAGGCAACACGAGTCCAGGACCAATGGAGATTTAATGGAATTGCTTTAATTTCCGGTCGCGTGTTTCGGACCGATGTGAGCACCTGAGAGGTAATCTTATCCATTTCACTTTATACTGTCATGCATTACATAATAAGAGTAATCAAGGGATACGTCATTTACTCGTATTTGGAGGGTTATTTCGACGATCTGATTAAAGATCAACAGCACTTACATTCAATAACATGTTGGACAGTTGTCTGTATGATTAGATTGAAAATCTTTCTAAATCAAAAGATAATTACGTTCGATTGGATAGTGACATTGTTTAGTGGGCTAAGATTCTTCACACTTTTGGACGAAAGCTTATTTTAATTAGATGCCACGAGTTAGGTTCGCAGGTTGCAAATAGTGGTAGTTTTGTCCATAAGCCGATATCGTCAAATCGTCACGGTGTTATTTAAAATAGTCCCGTCTTCGTAAAAGAGAAAAGTCACTCCAGACTGTTGAAGATTCTGCTTCAATAGAAAATCAGGACTTTGAACACTTCTTGGGAACTCTCTCGAACGCCCTTTTTTTAATTAATTGATGCGATATCCATGTCGAATAAGCAACCCTTTATATGCCGATCTGTCTTCCACAGGCGATGGCGATGGCGTGATAGTTAGCTCATTGGACTATCCCGCAGAGAGTCTTGATTCGATTCCTGGCTGGGTCATCAAAAATTTTTCAAATCGCCATCACCCTTTCGGCGGACAATGGCAAACTGCCGAAAGTAAAATGCCTACGAAAAAGCTTCTAAGGAGTGCCGTTCGGATTCGGCGATAAATCGTAGGCTCCGCTCAGATGTGACAAAAATGACAACATGAGCAACACAAATGAGTGCCAAGAACCTAGGCCATGGCCCACTGAACTGCCAGCGCCACAGTGTTTTTGTTTTTGTTTTTTTGTAGTTGCAAAGGAAGTATGACTCAGATGCATCAGTTTCTTCCTCTTTCCATTACACTCTCCAGAAATTGTTATCAGCAATACTCAATCGGGCATATTTCAAAGGCACAGTGTTTCTCCTTTCAGAGGGTTGATTCTTCTTTAAGTGGCGCTACAGCCCGGGGTGGACCTGGGCTTCAATCAACAAGCGTCTCCAGCTAGCTCAATTCGTGGCTAGCTGCCTCTAGTTTCGCACGCTAAGTTGGCTGAAGTTGGTTAATTAGCTCGCTTCAAATAAAATATCGGCCATATTGGTATAGATCTCTAACTTGCATATAGGACTGATTGTAAGATATTGGTGGGTTGATATTGTCAAGCTGCCTTTTATCTGACTTCTTAGCGATGCAATTTCTTGCGAAATGTCCCGCAACTCAACAGATTATGATTTTGTAGCGGGGAGCAGTAACGCGCACAAATAGAAGGGGACTTCAACTGACTTTGGAGTGGGCAACTGACGGCAGTTAGCAAATTTGATATTTCTAAGACATTTTACAGAGTTTGGCATTAGGCTGTTTTGTCAAAGAAACGTGCATTTGGGATCGACAACTCCCTTCTTCAATGGATTAGAAATTACCTTTCTGAACGTTCAATTCAAGTTATCTTGCATGGAATTAAGTCTGATATTGACAAAATAAATGCTGGTGTGCCCCAGGTCTCCGTTCTGTCTCCGACACTGTTTTTAATTTTCATTAATGATCTTGTCAATGACAACTTACCTTGGAATGACCGCATTTTCGAAGTCGCCAAAAATGCTGCGAAATGTCTAGGTTTCCCTAAGCGATGTAAGAAATATTTCACAGCCTCTGATCTGGCTTCAATATATAAAGCTTACATCCGCCCAAAATTGGTGTACAATGCTCATATCTGGTCAGGTGCTCCTAAGACTTCTTTGCAATTGGTAGATAAGATCCAAAACCGTGCAATAAAACTTAAAGGTGATGTCAATATTACACAGCCGATTGACACCCTCGACCACCGACGTCCTCAGAAATTGCCAGTAGCATTTTGCAGTTTCTTGAATGTTATGATCAATTTGTAGGATGTGCAGTGATTTTACTACGAATACTTTATACCTAATCAAATCATAAATACTGGTACACAACTGAACTCACTCATTACGAATGCAACACTGGAAACATCCATTTCGTATTGATTGCGAATTGACAGTTGATATATATGCTTCATTGTGACGGGCGGCATCGAAAATCGTATTGTTGTAGTCGGCCTACTTAAATGCAACATGGAAAAAGGCGATATCTTTAGGACGTTGCGACCCCTTGGAATCACTCGCAATTTTGTGTATCGTGCTGTGAAGTTGCTTGAGGATACTGGTGGAGTATGAGATTATCAAAGATCCGGCCGTCCGCGCACTGTGTACCAAAAAGCCCTTTCAAAATCTTTTATAGGTCCGAACTGGGAAACAGAAATAGCAGAACGTGTGTCCCTGTTTATTGTGAGTGTTATTTTGAGTACTTCATGTCGATTTTTAACTTCGAATGCCTATCGTCAAGCTTGCATATAATGGGTTACCTTGAGTCAACGTCTTCTACCCAATTGTTGAGATAGTCGCAAGGTTTTTATAAACGAAATTGGTTAAAATGAAGAGTTATTTGTTTTGCAAGAATATTCATAGCTCCAACCAAGTTGCCAACATATGGTTTTGCAGACCTACGGGTTTAAAAATACAGAGTCATTGTGTTTTGCTAGGTGAAAAAGGAGGTAAGAGTTAGCGACCTTATTTCTTCCCACTCTTAAAATTGACTAGTTATCGGTACGAAAGTTTCCTGGTATCCCCAATATGTCGGCTCTAAGTCATTTTATTAAACATCCCTTTCGCTAGAGATTGAGGTAGGAGTAGTATTATTCATCGTTTAGTTGCAGCTGTTAAGCCCGTCCGTAAGCCTTCCTCTTTTGCTTGCTTGTAAAATGCACTTTGGCCAAAATAAATTTTAGTTTCTTCAGTAGAAGACCACTGCAGAGGTTCGTGCAGTCACAATGGAGCTATTGAATCCAGCAACCACTTGAGTTCCGAGAACAAGTTCCTTGGTTGACTGTTGTGCCATCGTTCGGAGCGAGTGAATGTAGATCAGAATACGGCACCTCGTGCGTTGCTTGTGTAGAGGTCACGACATTCATACTACCTTTGAGATGAAGGGAAGATCATAACCGCTGTCACCATCGGATTTTAGTGTGACTTGAAGGACACCGGAGTCACGTGTGTTCACTTTGTTTAAAAGAAGATTGTTACTTACAGAGAAGAATGTCGTTTGTCTTCCTTGTCTTGCTGATAGTTCCGTCAAGCAGTTAGGAACATCTGTCATTCGAAACACTGCCGCTCACGAACTGGGCCGCTAAATCATTCACGTTATGAGTATGGTGGAGCTGTTCGATGATCCTAGGTTGGATCATAATTATTAGGGAATTTGATATTGGCCCCCGCTGAACCAACTGATCACGACATGGTTATAGCCAAGAAACATTGGCGTAAAGGAAGTTCTGTATTCACTTGATTTTTTTTAAGGCATTGCTTAAGGATAAGATCTTTGACAGGACCTATCGGAGGGTGAAATTCTTCCGCAAGCATTATTTTCCGTCTTCAACAAAAATTTGCCTCTATTGCCTTCTTCCTGCCTTTGCCTGTCTTAGAGCTTTAAAAAAAGAAACTGAATTACCAAGGAAGACTTTGTGTCATCTCCATTTTCTCCACTCTGAAATTAAGTGGTATACCATATGTGCAAATGTTACTTCCAGGTAATTTAAGCATGATTTTTGGAGAGGCCGCGATGCCGAAGAAGAGTCTTCAGTTAAGTTTTTCTGTCCTATTCTCCATCGTGTCTTCCATGGTAGTCTTCGAATTCAAATTCCGATTCCGGTGCCCGGCGTATTTACTTAAATCCACACCGATGTCGTCGCATCATAAAAGCCATGACAAATGGCTTAGTGCTAGCTTAATACAAAGCTACGACTTAAGAACTAACAAAAATGCTAAAGAGCTAGGAACCACGGAGAGCTTGAATTGACCTTTTGGAGAATGTGGAAAATTGGTTCGTTGAAACCATAAGAGGTATGGTGGACCGGTGAATAGAAAAGTCGAGGACAACGTTAATTACGTGGATTGGTGTTGTCACATTCAATGGAACCTGAGAGCAGTCTATGGATGAAAAGAATGTCTGCTTTCTTAAAAAGTTCTTCTTAGGAGTTGATACGTTTGAGACGGTCCTGATAGGCAGACCACGAAGAGCAGGACTCGAAGTTGAACACCTTCGATTTTAGAAACATGAACTGCGCGAAAGGAAGACCAAGATTGACTTGAACAATGGTAACACAGAGAGATCTGGTTGTATTTGGGTCGGGAAATTCCTTGAACCAACATTTAATAAGGCCAAGTGATGACTTGGCTTTAAGGATCACCTTATCGATATACGAACGGAAATTAAACTCAATGTTTATCTATTTATGTACCAAGGTCTTGCAGTGATTAAACCAGGGGAATTGGTTGACCATACAGAAATAAAAATTGGGGATGACACGGGTTGCGTTTAGGTGAGAAGGTTCGATATTAGACTAGACTATAAGCAAGTTGAAGCAACACATTTAAAACGTATAGAGGTCTACTTCAATAAGGGTAGAGTCATGGGGAGTGAAATAGAAATCGCATTTGGGTGAGCGAGGAGTGTTTAATGATGTTCTCAAAATGGTTTAAAGAAAGAATGAAAATAAGGGGACCAACATAGCTGCCTTGTGACACTTCATAGAAGAACGGGAAAAGGACTAAAGGGGCAGATTTAAATTGAGCACTTTAATATCGATTTGCTAAGTAGGAAGACATTCATTTCAATAAATTGTCTTTCTGTATAGTTGCAAAAGCCACTCACTAGACACGGTCTGGAGTCTGTTAACCAATCTAAAATGAGGCGTTTATTAGTAGAACTGGAACAAGACGCGAGGAGAAAAAATAGGCCTTCCAATAGAGTCCGTTTAAGCTGAGACAGATAAAAATACCAATGGTTGGTAGGATTCAAAGAATCCAGCAAACATAACGTACAAGAACCCATGCATTAGTGCTATCTTAACTGATAGTCGAGTATAGAAGAAGACAAAGTGGTAACGAGAAAGGAGTCAAAGCTGTTGTGAATGCGCGTAAGTACACCTCAACACCCAGAGTCAATCAAAGGAATATGCGATTAACGAAAAACTTCCGGCGTTTTCAAGTCCTTTCTGTAAAGATGAGAATGTTGACGAACAACCTCTGATTAAACATGTTCTCCTTTAGATTACGATGCAACTAAGTACCCTTGCTCTATCTTGCGAAGTTTACTTTTTTTCGTCTTGCGGCCTTCATTTCGATAAGCATATAATTAACTTCAGAGTTGAATTCCGATTGCAATTCTAAACCAGACACTAGTGTTACTCTTGCTTCAGACAGACTTAAAGAACTAAAGCACATAATCGAAGAAAAATGAAATGAAGCAATGCAGGTTGCTCTTATCTAGTCAGCATATTCACTTTCAAGTCCTTTAGCATATCATCTTAATCGTGAGTGAATCTAGCCCCATATCCTTCAACTCCGAATGAACGTGCCTGACCTTAAGTAAATATTAAAAGAGGGGCTTAGTGCCAAAAGGTGATTTGAAGTTAAAACACACAAAAGTATTCAGAAATTGCTATCAATTTCTTGCACCGTCTGTCTACTCCTCCCCAGGACATTCTAGTTTTCCATTAACATTCCCTTTTTTTTCATACCAGCATCTACATATACCAATTGAACACTTATCAAAATCAAGTCCCTGTCCACTGTCCAGTCCATCCACCCGCATTCAAATTGATCCTCTGTCTTCTCATATACAAATTTGGATATCACAATATCAGGCAAAGGTGAGAAAGATACAAAAATCCAGGTAAACTGATCGTGCAATCTGTTAACAGCCATGGCGCCGCACTCAGTCTTTCATCCAAATTGCCACCATCACCAGTAACAACTACAACAGCAACAACAACAATTTAAGACAAAAATTGGACATACTAATGTCCCTTTTGTCTTCGAACGTTGTTCCTGTCTGACAGGAGAAAATTTCTCCTGGAAACAATGCCATTTGACCGTAATTTGTATGACTTTTCGGTCCTAAGTCCAAAAGGCAATCTGCAACACATGACATTTGGTCCATCATCATCGGTCGTACCTAATGATCATTGTCCAGGTTGCTCAATTCTCACCTGTGGTGGTCGGTCCATTAAATACACATACGAGTGCATAGTGGTATAGGATTCATATTATCTCTGAATAAAGGAACGTTTTTATGCATTAAAAGGATCTATCCTTTGAGATGTGCTCTCGAAAGGAAGAGCATTAGCTGTAGAGTTAGTTGCTAACTGTTTTTTGTTCTCAACGTTCCGGTGTTAATCGATTAACGATGACTTGTGTTCAAAGGACGATATTTGCTCACCAGATGACATGTGCTGCAGATGTACTCGTATGCATTCATTAAGTGGTTGGAATTGAAAGGACGAAGTAATTAATGAGGTCTCTGTCAGTTCAAACTTTGACTACTAAATTTAATTCGTACGTTTAGATCAGATAATCTTTCTTACTATGGTGGAGCTACAGCTCGAGTTGAACTTGGGGCTCAACCTACAAGCCTGTCCAGTAAACTCGGGCTTTAGTAGCTGCCTACAGTTGCGCAAACCAAGTCGATTGAGGTAAACTTCTACATATGAGCCCCTTAAACGAGGTCCGGTGATCTGCGGACCGGAATATTGAATGAAAGGGTGGTGAGGATTGATTTCGACTTCTTAAGTATTTCTAGAATCGATTGTAGGCTTTCTTGACTTGAAACCAATTATTTTGCTGGCGAAGGTATTCAGATGTTCAAACATAATGGCAGATAAGATCTTGTGAACCATGTTGAGGACACTTTCATCTCCAGATTTCTCGCAGTTGAGGGGGTCCCCTCTTTGTATATCATGCAAATAATTCCGAAAATCCACTGACTTGGTATATTCTATCCACGAAACCACATTCAGCTATTTTGCATGCCTCCGCCAGTAAAGTGCCAGGACCAGACGCCTTGTTGGACTTAAGCTTGGATATTGCTGTCCTCACTTTCCTTTTATCAAGTGAACGAAAGTGTGAGCTATCATTGCTAAAGAAGAATATCAATTATCCCACGACAGGATGTTGGTTTTGGACTCTGTTTTACAATCTGCAGAAGAAGTTCTATCAGCTACGACTGTGACTCTCTTACAAGGGCTCTTTACTAAATCTCTACAGGTTTCGGTAGGTTCTAGTTGCCTTGTCAAAATCTTTTTCCATTTGCTGAAACTACCAAATTCTATTCCCTGAATAAAAACTCTGAATATCTCCTATTGCACCCTTCTAGCCCCCTTTTTATCATCTGTGGAAGCCGATGTTATACAGGGTAAGCAACAGATGATGTGGACGTTGACTGTCAATTACTGTCATTTATTGGATTCAACGTGGTTGATCTTTTTGACAGATGTCATACCATCTTTGGCAATTTTAGTCATGGAGTCATTTGCCATCCAACAAAGTATTTTTGTTATTTAATCTCTTACGAAAGTGGGCGATCTTTAAAAGTCCATTTCGTAAAATCCGTAAATATTTCGGTCAACATAATCGCCCTAGTGAGTCTGGAATTCGTGCAATTGTGAAGCGTTTTGAAGAAACTGATTCGATATCGGGTCAAACTCTATATCAGCATGCTCGGCCAGTACGTACACGCCAAAATATCACAAAAGTGAGTGAAAGCGTTCAAAACTAGCCAGACACCTCAATTCTTCGACGGAGCCAACAATTGAGCTTCACTTATGACACCTTACGGCGAATTTTAAAAGTTTATCTTCATTTGCACGCCTCTAAATACAAGTTACACAACAATTGAAGCCTTTGAGCCATCTATGACGTCACCGATTTGTTAGCTGGATGTTGGATCGCCTCCTTGACCGGCATGAATGCGCTGCTACTACAAAAAAGGTTATGGTGCCGTTCATATTTAGGCAGACATGCCAAATTTCAGTGCGATACTGTCCTTAGTTTTGCTTTAACAGCTGATTGTTGTAGACATGTTTGGCATCCTGTTCAGTATGGACAAAAACGATTATTTTTTGACAGGCAAAACGGCGAAGGAAACAAAAGAAAAGTTGGATAAATATTATGAGGCTAATGCTCCGTCAGATTACACTGTCAAATATTGGTTTCGAGAGTTTCGTGGTGGCCGCAACTCCACAACCGATCAAGTCCGCAGCGGCAGGCCCTCCGATGCGGTTACAGAGGACAATGTCAAAAAATACATGAAATGGTGTTGGCTGACCAGAAAGTGAAGGTGCGCCAGCTAGCAGATACCACAAAGATTAGTACTGAGCGCACACGCCATATTTTGGGCAGTATTCGGCATATGAAAAACTTATCCTGCCGCTGGGTACCGCGCATGCTTACTCCTGACCGAAAACACGAACGCGAGAGCACTTCGAAAGAGTGATTGGACTTGCTGATGCGGAATCGGGGGGACTTTTGGTATCGATTGGTAATTTGTTGGAGGTAGGAGGGCTGGAAAACCCATACGAGATTCACAAAAAACTGATGCATCCCAAAAAACTCACTGTATAGTTCGGATTATGGGTTGGCGGCATCATTGGCCCGTACTTTTTCGAAGATGAGGCTCCTACTTTTTTTCCAAAATTGAATACATAAATTGGGTCTGGACAATCTCTGGTTCCAATAGGATGGTGCTACCGCCTACACATCAAGCAATCAATTGATTGCATATGAAATTTGAAGTACGCACTATTTCGGTTAGAAGTGAAGTTAATTGGCCTCCAAGGTCAAGCGATTTTACACTTTTAGACTTGTTCCTGTGGAGTTATTTGAAGAGTCAGGTCTTTAGCAATAACCCGGCGACAATTCAGGGTCTTAAACATAGGTTAGGTTAGGTTAAGTTAGAGTGGCTATTGGTAAAGGACCAACTCACTAAGGCCTGTTGGGCCGTTGTTATGTCACGTTGATCTGAGATCCTTCTCCTCAAGAAACCGCTTTGTGCTTTTGGCAAAACGTAGAAAACTTTTGATGTCTGTATTGCTTAAATCGCTGAAGTCATTGTTGAAGAAGCAAGGTGGAGTTTTCTTCCTTGGGATAGAGCTGGATATATATTAAGGATGTGTGGTATTGTCTCCTTCTCTTCCTCGTCCATGCAGCTTCTGCAGAAAAGTCATAAGTGTGCCAAGCCTTCTTGCATGTTTTCCTAGAAGACAGTGTCCAGTGATGACACCTATAATGGCACTGAGTTGCTTTTTGTTTTGAAGGATCAAACACTTAGAAGGATTCACATCCAGTTTTGGCCAGATTTGTTTGGTCGCTAAACATGTCAATCCAACCGCCTACCTAAGGTTTGTTCTTCTATTAGCATCTAGGTTTTGTATAGTCTAGGTTCCGGCACCCAGAAAAGGTGAATGTTGAACTGCTCTGGCATCTCCATAAGAGATGATCGGCAGTCTATAACGGTCTTTAAATTAAAAGAACATGAGTTCAGTGATTTTATAGTCGGAAAAGATGTGGATATCCATTGCAGCTAGGAGACGGCTTCCTTAATTGCCAGAACTTCCACCTGGAACACGAACTGCCACACTAGCTATTGGGTCAGATCGTTTTAGCCGTATCCTTTTCTCATACTGCTCACGGGCAACTCTCGTCCTTCGTTGCAACGACAGTTTGAATGTTTCTTGCTTATGTGCTTGCAGGTATTCTTCATCAAACCAGCGATTTTCTTGTCACACTCTAGTTGCGGCATGTCTAACTTCGATCTCAACTTTATCAATTTGATTAAACAGATCATGATCTGTCTCAGGAGGAAGAAGAAAGAGCATGAAAAGCGCGCGATCGAGGAAATTGAGAGATGCTACTCCAGGAATGAGGTTCGGAAGTTTTACCAAAAGTTAAAAATAACATGCCGCGGAAACAAACCCCAAACCGAAGCCTGTAGAGATGAACAAGGGAACATCGTAGTAGAATCGCAGATGCTGAGGATTTGGAAAGACCATTTCTGCAGACTGTATAACGGAGATGACGGACCAAATACCGCTGTCAGGCAGAATCAACCTTAAACTTGGACGATAATGACCAACAATTCCGTCCACTCGACCTGGATGAAGTGAAGATAGCAATATCGAAGCTTAAGCCCAATAAAGCTGCTGGAGCGGATGGCCTGACTGCCGAGCTCTTCAAAGCGGCAGGCGATGACTTGGTAAGAAGCATACAACAACTCACCTGTAAAATATGGTCGGACGAAAGTACCGACCGATTCTCAAGAAAGGAGACCCTCTGAAATGCGCCAACTACACTTAACATCGCATCATCTTATCCGCCGTATTGTGTGAATGCCTGAAGCCGTTCGTCAACAACCTGATAGGTCCATATCAGTGTGACTTTAGGCCAGGAAAGTCCACCATCGACCAGATGTTCGCATTACGGCAGATCTTGGAGAAGACCCATGAGCTTCAGATCGATACTCACCACCTATTCATCGATTGCAAGGCCGCGTATGACAGCATCTATAGAGACGAGCTATACAGAGCAATGTCTGGTTTTGGCATTCTAGGCAATTCAGGCCGTCTGTGCAGGATGACAATGGAGAATGCACGCTGCTCCATCAAAATCGGTCAAGGTCTCACCGAGACCTTTGATGTCCAGAAAGGATTTAGACAAGGCGATGCGCTGTCATGCGATTTTTTCAACATCGTACTTGAAATAATAGTGCAAAACTCACGACCAAACACAAGAGGCACTATCTTTCAAAAGTCCGTCCAACTACTCGCATACGCCGACGATATTGACATAATCGGGAGAAAGCAGCGTGATGTCAATGGCGCTTTCGCGAGTATTGAGATGGTAGCGGCGAAAATGGGTTAAGCGGTCAATGAGGGCAAGACCAAGTATATGCTGCCAAGCAAAAAGGACAGAACGTCAACCTCGACAAATATAACTTTGAGGTAGTTAAGGAATTTGTCTACCTAGGCTCCGCTATAAATACAGACGAAGACACCAGCGCTGAGATCAAGCGAAGAATAACTCTTACCAGCCGTTGTTTTTTTGGGCTAAGAACGCAATTGGGTAGCAAAGCCCTCTCTCGGACAACAAAAGTCACCCTTAATAATCCCGGCCCTACTCTATGGCGCAGAGGCATGGACATTATCAAAAATGGATGAGGGTGTTCTTGGTTGCTTCGAGAGAAAAATTCTTCGGGCGATCTTCGGTCTCGTCTGCATTGACGATGAGTGGAGGAGGAGATACAACGACGAACTGTACAGACTGTACAGCGACATGGACCTGGCCAGAAGAGTGAGGATCTAAAGACTGAGATGGCTGGGTCATGTAGAGCGCATGGACACCAATGCTCCGATCCGAAAAGTCTTTGAATCCGTTCCCGAGGGACAATGCAGTAGAGGAAGGCCAAGACTCAGGTAGCGCACGCAAGTGGAAGAGGACCTCAGCCAACTTAGCGTGCGAAACTAGAGGCAGCTAGCTAGGGATCGAGCTGGCTGGAGAGGCTTGTTGACTATGGCCCAGGTCCACCCCGGACTGTAACGCCACCTAAAGTAAGTAAGTAAGACTTCGTACGTTGCTCATACTCGTATGTCTTGCGGAGAAGTTCATGGAAACATTCTTTAGTGACGTCGTCTTCATCTTCTGATGAGGAGGTTTTAACATGACGGAAGCTCAATCCTTTTTACATTATCCTGCTCGTATGCCAAATCCGCATTCGAATAAGTGTTTTGATAGCAGTCAAGGGCCTCAGCTAATTGGTCGGTTACATGAAGCATATTTAAGTTTTAAACATCCTACGTCCAGAGCCGATGGTCGTTCTTTCTATTTCATATTACTGCGGTCGTTACGAAACTTGTTGTGATTTTGCAACTTTTTGCTTGTTCATGGTCGGAAAATAACCGCAACCTAGAGGCCCAAGTACTTGGTTTTAGCTCCTAGAACTCCGGAACTAGCAACCCAATTCAGGAATATGTGCGCAAGGGTTGCCCCATCAATGCCTCTTTAACCAGTTTCTCCTTTTTAAAGACTCTAACTCAGCGTTGAGAGTTTTTAACTGGCTTTAACTAACAGCCTTCCACTGTCTCCGGTTCTGGGTACTCTTTTCCAGTTGTCTAGACCAAACATTCCGGCATCTGCAATGGCTTGATCCTTAAAAAGAAAGCCCAATTTCACTTAAAGCCTCGAACCTGTAGGCTATGATTCGGAGACCCTCTCTGACTGAGCATTATTGTACATTCGCTTGAGGTAGTGGACTATATCCGCATCTTGATATTACTCAAAAAGTGCGTGATTGTATCATCACCTCCATTCGCCCTCTTCGCGTTAGGGAGCAGATTTTCGAGGAAGAATTGTTTCCCTTAAAGTGTTCAATATCTGCTCTTTCCTCCTACTTATCGTTAAGCACTTGTTTCCATAGAGTTAAACTTGCAGGTTCAATGTTTTGCGGAGTACGCATACACATAGGGTACTACATCGCCGTAACATCACCAGGATGTCATTCGTGGAGTGTGGGAAGGAAACTACTCAACCACTTCGAAGTTAATGTCACAGTTGGTCCTAGGCATTAGGCTGATGCAGCTTAGATTGTTAACGAAATCCTTATTGACCTGAGCTCCCAATTTGGCGGAGTACTACGAGTAAAGCTTCATCTAATCAGTCGAAGAAAATTTGTTCACTGCACTTCCTCCTTCGGAAGATATCTTGTTAGACATCTAGAGGCACTTGTTCATCAGGGAAGCGTAGATGCCTCGCCTGGCATATGCGTGCTACAGCTCACTTGGATGAGATTACTTTTTCCTGAGTGTTCAGCTCCACATACATAGGTGTAGTCAGACTCAGAATACGCACATCACGCAGTGGTGATGATAAGGATTATCCCCCCCAAAAGATGTGGTGATAGCCAACAAAACCACCCAATTGCACGAGGGAAATTTAGGGAAACTTGCTCTCTTCCCTTTGTTTCTGTATATTAAGACGTTGATGACAACAAGATAGATTATCACAGATATCTGAGTGGCTTATGAACCCCTAACTGGCAGCTTTTGCTCTTGCAATAATGTTCGTTTTCTTCATTTCGCCGTGACGCATGCCAACAAACCAACACTTCTACACCTCCTAACAGCCACCTAACTCTCAGTCGGATATTATTTTCCCACGCAAAATAACTTTAAGATAATTTCCATCCGCTTTACATAAAACCAAATGATCCTCCTTCTAGAAAAAAAAAAGGAAGTAAAGAACCAGCATTCCCGGACCAAGATTAATGTGTAACGCAACTCCAAACAACAACTCCCCAACTCCACAAACATGAGCTACGAAACGGATCCACCAAAGTGGCCAGTCACCATGCAAACACAAACGTAAACGTAAACGCGAACGCGAACGCATCCAGTTTTCACAAAATTAGATTTTTAATTAAAATAATTTCGTATGCAATTTAGATAATCGCGCACGATGCAAAAGCATCGGGCTGCGGATATCAGGCATCGAGGACTCCAACGCTTAGCCTGGCCATAGTAATATAGCAACACAGTAATACAGCACAACAACGCTACAACGCTACAACGATCGGGCGTAACGGCGGGCGTTTACAAACGAATATCCTTCGAATGCCCTCCTTCAGATATTTTGCTGACTTTTGGATATCGTTCCAGTACCTTTCCATTTCTCGTCTCTTTTTCCAGATCTTTAAGCAGCAGATTTTCTATGCGTCGCCAGAGCCCCTTTGCCTGGATGAATATTTAAATTGATCATCTCCATTATTATGCGCAAGGTCTCTCTTGCATACGGATTCCCAGTTCCCAGAGTTGCTATGGTAGCTCCACATTGGACAAGAGAACGTTGATGATGATGGTGCCTCTGCCACCGCCTTGGCTGCTACAATTCATAACTCACAACCACCACTAGCAGAACTGGCCCTGCCACAGAACCATAGAACCGATGGCCGGTCAATTCAAGGCTGGCAGGTGGTAGTTCCAGCAGAGTTATCCCCTGCCTCCGATCCTCACTGGTGGTACCAATTGTGTGCATGTAATTATTAGCAGCATGTTGGAAGGTGGGATGGTGGTGCACTACCTGTCCGCCTGCCTTTGGATGAGTACGAGATGTGGTATGCAAAGGCCAATTCTCTAAGTGAACGCAATCACGGCATGACTGACGATATACAACGTTGTTTGCTGCTGCTGCTGCTATTCCTTGTACCTATTGCCTGTATATTATGTACTGTGTCTTGGTTTGGAGCAACAAGAACCCATAGATGCTCACGAATTTTCATTAATCCAATTACCAGATAAGACCAAGACCCCGTTTATGCAATATGGCTTGTTGAAGGCTCTGCGCGGTGCTGGTTAATATTATATTTCTTCCGGACTCGCAGAACACGCGCTAGGATGTTGTTCTACATGAGCTACAACATGGAATTTTTGCATTTCACAATAGTTGGAAGGGATCCAGGACACAGGAGTGGTGAGAGGCTTTCCTGCCCCGATGTTGTACTTCTGCTCTCCTACATTACAATGCTGTAGTTATAAGAGTCCATTGTGTGGAGTAGCTATTAGGGAAAGCATCTTGATTGAGGTTAATGCAAGTAGTGTGCTTTATGGATGCAAAAACGCTGCGTCTGAACAAGTGCAAAGATAGCAACTACTCCTATCCGTTGGAGTTGAGTGGAAAATTTGTTCAATTTTGCTAGAGCAGCTTAATCAGGGCTGTATCCGTACGTGGTGTCTAACATAAAAATTGTGATTAAAGTGCTGGAGGAATGAACAAGTGGTGATCAGGTGCACTATTGTTTTTTTTTTTGTTTCGCTCATCGTTGCGATTAGTGATATTTATAAAGTAGCAAACTGAACATACAGTATACTAATATGCCACCCACAAATAAGTTGACAGAGTGCAAGTTCCTTACTGTTAAAGGACTTAACAGCTTCATCTTACTTTATAGAAATATACGAGTATGTCTTACGAGGCCTCAGAATATTGTTAGAATAAATACGACAATCCGACGGTACGCTGGATTTAATTCCAGGCAACGAGCTTGAAGACGTCGGCAGAAGTGTAGTACGGATGCTAATATCCAATAATCCAAGTTGGATGATGAAGAAAGTAACCATTTAGAAGCAACGATCCGAGGAGCCAATATGAGCTCAAATCACTACATTCTTGCGGCACCTATCTTCCCTAATGTCATGTGATAGACAGGCTGCAGTGATAGACAGGCTGAAGAAGATAAAATATGTCAAAAGATTTTTAATGATAAAATTAACATTGTTAATAGTTAGAATAAATAATAAGGGACCAAGGTGGCTACCTTAAGGCACCCCAGATAAGGCTTTAATTAAGGAATATCGTTCAGCATAATAAAAATTATTGGAAACCGGGAGCGTAATTATATCAAACTCTGCTTCTTCTTCTTTTCCGGAAGCTGGTATTGGCAGCGACACTTTAACTCCTTCTGGAGCATAAGACGACAACCAAGTCCTTCCATCTCTTTTTGTTTTTAGTCCGATATCTCAGCTGTGTCCACGACCGCAAATTTTGGGCTGAGCTTCCGTCAAAACAGTTGACCTTCATGTTGTTCTTGGCCTACCAACTCGCCTTACACCTTGAGGGTTCCATTGGAAGCACTGATTTGCTATGTTGCCTCAGTATATGGCCAATCCAGCCCAATTTCCTCAGTTTGATATCAACATCAAGCCACAATTCAATATTGGAAATCGTTTGTGGCCATCGGATACTTAGGATGTAGCGCAGAAATGTTTGTAACCTGCTCAAGATATTGGTGGAGCATTTCCATGTTTCACATACGTATAGCAGTACAGATTTTACATTGGATTCAAACAGTTTTAACTTAGTGCGAAGCGCTATTTTATTAGAGTTCCAGACTGGAGAAAGGATTCCGAATGCACTACGAGCTCTATTTAGTCTATTTCTGCGACAAATTTTTCAGGGATACCTCTCATAGCAGAAGATCTCCAGATGCAATGACGACCAACGCAATCGAAGGAGTTTTCAAAGTCGACGAAGATGAGGAAGGGCGGTGATTGGTACTCCGACGATTGTTCAAGGACGATTCGCAAGGTGTTTATATGATCGACGCATAATCGTCCACTGTAAAATCCCACTTGGTGCCTGTTAAGTGTAGATTCAATCCTGGACCAAATCCTCTCGAGAAGGACGGTTGTCATCAGCCTTAGGAATACGGACAAACGGTGATCTTGACAATAACTCCGTCCTTCCATTCCCTGGGAGAAGAGTTGCCCAAACGGCCTGAATATGTGGAACAAAATACGGGCCGCTGCGTCTGGATCCACTTTCAAAAACTCGGCGGGTATGCCATCCAGTCTACCTGCCTTCTACTTTTTTAGAAGCAGGATCGCGGTTCGTATCTCTGCACACCTTGGGGATTTGGTGATAACTCCCTTGGAAGACCTACGTATGTCCATGAGTTGATGATCTGCATTTGTACTCTGGTCATCATTGAGCAGTGCTTCTTTCACCTTCGCAGTTGGTCTTCTAGTGACACTAAAAATGTTGCCGTTCGTATCTAGCAGAGGGTGATTGGTGTTACTTATTTGACCTAAAATGTCCTTAGAGATTTTGTTCAGCTCCCTCACTGTCCCCTTTTCTTGCAGCTTCTTCCGCGCTCTCCGCCAACTTGCCCAATCTGGCCCTCCTATAACGTCTCCCACAGCGCTCCTCGGTCTTATGAGCTGCTCCATACTCGATCTGTAGAACAAACTTTCGATGAGCATCAGTTTCATTGTTGATTCTAATTTTGAATGCTGTGCAGTGTGTAATTTTCGCCGAACAGCAGCTGTTCTTAGCCGGAGCGTTGCTAGTAGCAGGTGATGATCACTTCCGTCATCCGCACTTACATCGTAAAGCGACTCCCTCCATCGTTGTTGTAGATATAATGAAGTGGTCGATTTGGTTTGGTTTCGACCATCAGTGAAGACACAGGTTACTTTATGGCAGGTCTTGTGTGGAAACACGTTCCCACCTACCACAAGCTGACGAGCGTTACAAAAGCCAACAAGCATATCGCCATTGTTATTTCGCTGGCCAAAGCCATGTCGACCCATAATGCGCTCGAGGCCGATGTTGTCCGGGCTAGCCGGGGTGCCGCATGACGATAAAGATGTCGGCTTTTGGACCGTTGCTATACACCGATTTTAGATGAGCATAGAAATTGGTTGTTTCTTCTTCCTCTGCAATGTTGGTCGGAGCATAATACTGAATGATAGTGACTGCGAATTTTGAAGCAAAACCTCACCGTCATTATCCTCGCCGATACTGGTTTCCAGGATATTAGACTTTTTCTGGCCTCCTTAGTCAGTATAACACAAACACCATTCAGTCTTAGACCACTGCCTGTCTCCTACTCCTCAGAGTACAACATCCTAATCAGTCCTGAGCTTGCACTGTATTCAGTCAGAGAATACTTATATTAAGCCGGATCATGTAACGCTCTACCTGTTCGTATATTCCATAACTGTACAGAGATCGAACGTTCCTTGCTCTAATTTCTGTGCGTATTCGGTAGCCAAGAGTACTATCAGCATTATTAGAAAGATGTCCAGAGTATCTAGATGTCGATTCATTATTTGTAGCGTCTCGATAGGCGGTGTTACGCGACCGATGCCGCACCCCCAAATCCGAAGTGTACCAAAGCTTATCTCTGTGGTTATGAGGAGGGCGCCGATCCTTATTATATTAGGGATGGTGAAAATGAGTGATACTTTTTGGCTAAAAAAGGGTACAGGTTGGAAGAGATATTTGATTTTTCAATTAATTTCTATATCAAGGGATGAAAGAAGATTGTAGTAGCAGTATCATAGAGTCTTAGCCGTTGTTCAGTTTGGCAAAATTTCCCTTATGCCCTTTTATCTTTATACAGTGGAACAAGAAAGGTCAACTGATAAAGTTGGACGGTCGTTTCCCATAATTTGACTGAACAAGATTTCCTATTCTCGCCCATACTTTGAGGGTATGTGATCCGGCCCGATTGGTTGACTCTGATTCATTATTTTGACTGGTTCGCTAACTTCAGTTTCCATAGCCATAGCCGAAGCCATTTATTGCTTAATTGTTATTTTTTTCAAATATGCCATAACCACATGGTAGCACTGTCCATTCTGAAGTTCAAAATTTCAATGACGCGTTCGAGCATTACGGGTGGTGCTCGACCAATGTCCTGAGTAATGTTGGCTTCATACTTCGCAATTGTAGCTGACATAGCTGATGTAGCCTCAAAAGAAAAATTCTATGTCAAATGATCTAGTCTGTCAATTCACCGGTCGAAATTGTTCGCCGAATCGTTTTCACAATTAAACAATGGTTTCACGGGCTGTGTAGCAAATTGGGTCGCCTTCTTAAAACTAAAGGTCGTCGAGACCACCTGTCCATTATCATGGCAAGATAATGGGCGACATTCGCACTTACAGTTTAGCCGACCTCACTTAGACCGATGATTCCTTCGGCACATAAACTACATGTGGATGTAATGGCAGCTCTTGTACAACTTCAGGTTGCTCTGTATCCCCAACGTGGTTATTTCCGATATAGACGTAGCCATTAATCAAGAAATTGGCTTTATCGCTGAACAAAATTTCAGTCAAAAATAAGGGACCTTCTTGAAACTTTTCAATAGCCCCACGACTGAAACAGAGATGATTCGAAAAATCGAGCTGCCTTTGTTATGGAAGAGTTGAATTTTGTATGGTTATAAACCAAAATTCCCCAAGTTGTTGCATACGACAAGACAAGCTGTTGATTACGTCGCTGAGTCGATTCATCATGGTCATCTTCATCTTCATTTCGGTCCTATGATAAGGCGAAGAAGCGCTTGACCATTTCGAAAAAAATGTACTGCGTGTGATCTTCGGTCACGGTTGCATCGACGGTGAGTGGAAAATTAGACTACAAACTGTATGGGCTGAAAAGTTATATCGGTCTGGTCTGGAGTCTGACAATACAGCTCTAGTCCAACGAGTCTTTGTACCTAAGCAGCCTTGCAACAAACGACTACCCCATTTAAAGTGGGGCCCACATCATTTGAAAGGATTCTAATCAACTTGTAGTGTGGCACTCGAGGCAGCTGGATATCAGAGATCGCACTAGCTGGAAGGTTTTTGGTTACGGTTCAATCAGAACTGATAAACTACCTACGAAAGTAATGAACTTGTTCGTGCTTAAATGGATTACCTTTAGCTTCTATTCCTCTTAGCGCTTCACCATTATATCAGCACGTTTCTTTATGTGGAAGCTCCCTTTTGAAACATCAGGGAAAAATTGGTGTCAAAACATTTATTTTTTGCGATTGCTAACTGACTATAGGTACTTGTTAAGATCTTATCTAGTATCTAGTAGTTCAGCTGTTTTCGGAAACCGTCGATATATTTTGATTCCCCCGTATCACAACCTTGCTCTACTGGTGTGTTTGTCTTCAATTTTAAAGTCTGCATTGCAACCTTTCCAAGGCAATATCATCATCAGATGCAGCTAAAATGTGGACAAAGTTGATGTAGGCTCAGAAAGAGTGGTTTTGGGCGTCCTTGTATTGTTGTCTTCCTCATTCGTACATAGTTGTGGTGGATGACATACTAGAGGAAGACTCCTTGTATAATTGTTCATTAACACAGCCGATTTCCTTATTGTGTAGTGATTTCAGCACTTTTGAGAAAGCAGCGAGTAGTTATCCGCAAATTATTTGCTGTTTTGTGTGTTTTGGAGATTTCCAGTTGGTTGGTCCATGGCGTGATCATTTGGCTTTACTCCCTATGCCTGAGATGATGTCTGTATTTATGAATCTTGAAGCCATGAAACCATATTCCCGACAACTTCAACTGACTTTTCGAGTAGCAGATTGGTGAATTTCTAAGTAGGCGGAAAGCTACTCCCAAGTCATAAGAATAAACCTAAAAGGGCAATTAGGCCTTCGACTTTTAGAAAATCATCTAATAATTGATACTTGACTTTTTACACCGGCTATAATCGCTTTATGTATATTTATTTGGTCTTCTAATTGCCCCATAGTCCACTGTCTATGGTTACCACTCTCGAATTGTACCTTTCCCATTGCTAGACCCCACTGTAACACTCACACTGCCGTTTGTTCTGCCATTTTTTCGCGCACTTAGCCATAAATTTAATTGCCAAAATAGTTGTTGTCGGTTGACCTACAGAAACATCACCACTTGTGTAGCGCCTCCGGTGTCTCGAGCATGAATGCTCACGGTCACACTGCAGAATTCATTTGCCATGACGGTTAGTGTTGCTGACTCAAGCTCACTTCTGACGTCAGTGAGGTAACTCTGATCTGGTCTAATTTCATTTCATTTAAATCTTTCAGTACTCGTATAAAGTTGCCACTGCGAATGGAGAAATGTCCTTTTTTTATAATTTTTTGTTATCGGTACCATATACAAAGTCTGGGATTAAATCCTCACCAAATTGGACATATCACTCCGGTTTCTAGTTAAACGAATAGCCATGCCAATTAAAGTATTAACAGCGAATTCAATTTCAATTCACATTCATCGAGAAATTCGAGATATCGAATCCTTCTACTGCACAAGTTGTATTCCTAATTCATACCTGACGATGCCAATTTGCGGCCATAAATCATTTGCCGAAGTGGAGTCGAATTCATTTGCAATTTCAGGTGCACTGCGCGACGATGACGCGACTACCGTCCAGGGCAGAAGCACAACAAAAGGATTCCAAACATCTACCTGTTGGATAATTAAATCCCGCACAATAGCAGCAGGGATGCTCCAGCCTACTGTTGCCTTTTGCTTTGCAATTATAATTATTATATTTGAAGATCACTGGATAGATACGAGTAATCGAATTAAATAAAAAAGTCTATGAATGAATCCTTAATGTCTGTGGCAGGATATAGGGAACAAATACTTGGTCCGTACCACGTGAAATAGGATACTTGTTGTCTTGCCTTTGTCGAGTTGTATTCAAATAAAATCGTATTTCCATCAATCAACTGTGGGAGAGTTTTGAGATTTCTGTATCTGTATGTCTTTACCTGGTGCCTTGGGTTATAACAATTAGCAACACTTGGTCGAAAAGGGATGCGCATTGAATGCGAACCGAACAACAGTGAGAATCTGGAGCAAGAGACCTGACTTAATTATTATTCATACGTACGAGTAGTATGGCATCTTTGAAATTCGAAAAACAACCTCGAAATGATAAATGATCTTTTTGAATGTGAAATGGACGATTTGATGGCAGGATACCTCACAATGAGTGGAGTTGTTGATGATCTACACGGACACGTGCATAGGAGAAAACGAAACGAATTTTTGAAGACAAAATTTGTATATACTACGAGTATATCAAATGTAGTGTCCTGGAAGCCCTATAAAGATATGTAGATCATTGTCCTGTAATTTTTCAACAACAGCGGAGTACGCTTAGGCCAAGCCTTTTTTTTTTTGTAAGTGTTTGTTGCGTATATGCTTCAAATCGAACTATACTTCCCCAAATTTTAGAACTAAATTTGAGAACATAACTTTCTACAGCAACATCCTTTGGGGGCTTGCGTCTAGTATTTCTTGAGAGATTCAGTTCTTCTCTGCAGCCACATCTTTTACGTCTATTAGTCCGATGCATATGCCTCTCAAACCATGAATGATGCTTTCAACTTTGGGATATCCACATTCAAACATTAGAAGCATTAAATTAGAAAATCGTGTGAGTGATGGCCTCGTGTAATGTTTGCTGAGCTGAGAGCCGAGAGTTTTTTATCGACCTCCATCTACCAATTTGGCTGAAAGTCGAAGCTTATTTCTTGTTTTCAGGCATTGCTACCAAAAATGCCTTCATTCGTAGCTTATTTTTACAATTTGTAATATTTTGCGTTGTCGTGGAGGTTTCTCAATACTATAGACCGGTTCCGTGAAATAACGCCAAACTTTTGAATCCGGCGTAGTTTCGCTTTCATAAAGTGAAATAACGCCGAACATTGCTTGGTAAATAAAGCCGAATTCAGAGAGAAGGCAATAGAATTTGCAAAGCCAGAGCTACAGGCGCCTGCCTGACAGCTGCTGGCATACCCTTAGCGGAGCGACGAAGTCGCGTGAGCAGCTAAACCCTGTGGAAAAAAGGGTTAAAATTATGTTAGCGAACGAAGCGAGCCACCCACATCATGCTATAAATACACCAGACTTTCTTTTTGGCTTCATTTCCAAATCAAATTTGGCCTTATTTTATTGGGCCTCATTTCACGTCACCTTATATGAATGTCTTTATCAATTTAGAAAAGTGAAATAAGACCGAACATGGAAATTTGGCATTATTTCGCGTCACCCTATAGACCTAAGAACTGGCGTACTCTAAGAGGGGGCGAACAAAAGTAATATAAAGGGACCTGGTCACGTATGGGTTGGTGAATTCTATGGACTACGGTTTTACAAAACTTAGTACCGAGTTGACTTTAAGGATTATCTCATCCATATGTAAGCGGAAGTTGAGCTCCCTATCACACAGAACGCCGAAGTCACGAAGCGATTGAACGGAGGAGATAGGTCTGTTTTTAAGATGGTAGAGTAGGAGACGAGATTGGTGCCCTTATGTGAATAGGTGATATATTGGCATTTGGCGATATTAGCTTCTAAACAATTTTTGAGGCACCTGATCGAGCATCTTTTAAGGTTTTGTTGAAGGAAGAGTTTTGAAAAATTGGCTTCAACGACTCAATATTTGAGTGTCGAGTGGAGCAAGCCATGCCCTCTAATACGGACCAAAACTTGTAATCCAACGGGTTGAGGTCTGGACTACCAGCTGGCCAATCATCCGTTGATATGAAGTCGGGAACATTGTTTTTGAGCCACAGTTGAGTTGAGATTTTCTCGTCAGTAAACAGAATTTGTCTGTGAGCGTTCTTCGCGTACCGGCTGAGTAACGCTTTCGATCTTCGCTTGCGTTTTTCCCTTAATGCGGCAGTGAGCAGATGTCCGGTATGCCGCTTGTACGCGCTGAGTCCTAAATCTTCTTTGATAATGCGAGGCATGGATTTTTGCGAAATTTGCATTTCCCGCGACAAGATTTTCCGTTTTCGCAGCGGTTTTCGGTCGATTCGTTACTTCGCGGCTTTGATTACTTTCGGAGTTCTCACAGTGCGCGAACGGCCGGGTCTTTGACGGTCTCGTACTCCACCAGTATCCTCAAACAACTTCACAGCACGATACACAAAATTGCGAGTGGTTCCAAGCGGTCGAAATGCCCTAAAGATATCGCTTTTTTCCATGTTGCATTTAAGTAGGCCAACTACAACAATATGATTTTCGATGTCGCCCTATTCCATGATTGTAAGCAATTAATGTCACAATGAAGCAAAATATCAACTGACAAATCGCAATCAATATGAAATGGATGCGCCCAGTGTTGCGTTCGTATTGAGTGAGTTCAGTTGTGTACCAGTATTTATGACTTGACTAGGTATAAAAGAAGGGGACCTAGATGGCTGCCTTGTGGAACTCCAGAGGCGGTCAAAAATGGAGCCGAATGGGCTGACCTAAAACGATCACTGTAAAAACGGTTTTCCAGGTTAGAGGATATTCATTTCAATAGTATGGGTTTAAAGCCGAGAGCAGACAATTTTAAGAGTATTGAACGATTGGAGGTTTTATCGAAGGGCTTGCTAAAACTGACTGCAATTACCATACATCGACTTCAACGAGATTTGTGGTGGTTGCATTGGAAGCTTAGAGCTTCGTACAAAATACTTTTGAAGAGATTGGTTATATGGGAGAGTTGAGGTATGGGTCGATAGTTGATTATATCATTCTTTGATCCTTTTTTTCGGAATTGGGGTTATGAAGGCGATTTTCCAAGCCTAAGAAAATTTTTCTTGTGAAAAGGATAGACGAACGACATAAGACATAAGATTAGACAATGGAAATAGTTTGGGAATATTTTTTAAGAAATATGGCAGGGAGACCATCTTGGCCGGCTGTGAATCCGTCATTGGTGTAGCTTATGTTCAATAAGAGACGGGTCCAAGTAGTGTGAAAGAAATGGGCCATTGGTGAAGTTCAGTAGGTAGTTCATATAGGATGGATTTCTACTAGGTACGACGAGTCGTTAGTGAAGGATTGATTAAAATAAGGTGGCAAATAGGTTGGCAATAATGAGTGGATCGGTTGATGCCTTATTGTTGAAAGGAAGGGAAAGAGGGTAACAATCGAATTTTTTTTGTAGTTAACAAATTGAAAGAAAAAAAAGACTTAGGGCCATTTATAAGGTTGAATTGCTTATTGTTAATGTAGCGCTGGTAAAGAGAATCGTAAAGTTCGGTAAAATGAAAGTCAAAAAAGGATCTGGTACGAAGGAAATCAGCCCATAACTTGTTTCTCTTATTTCGTAAGAAACGAAGCTTGCGACTATACCAGGGAGGACTAGTAGATGATGTTTTAAGGCGAGAAAACGGAACGCAAAGGCAAAAATAATTAAATACTATATTTCTCTCTAAAAAATGGATCGGGCATCATTTCTAGCTAGATTGTGAAAGGGGACTTTGCTGAGATATTCACTGATATTGAGGGAGTTTGCTTTATGAGAGAGTTGTGGGTTGAATGAACTGAACAGAAGAATTATGAAAAAACCCGAAAAGAAGGGGAGGGTGATTTTTATCAATTGTTAAAAGAGATAGGGGACAGAGTGAGGCTGAGGTCGATTGCATCGATAACAAGTTGGTAGAATTTGAAAGATTGAGGTTGTGAGATGTAGTAACATATAACGTAAAGGGACTTGAGGGGGAGTGTTATTTTTATTGCGATAGAGTCGATTTTCTTTTGAGGAAGAATTTTAAGGATGCCATCGTTTTTCTTAACTAATTTGACTTTGAAGAAGAATCTGTTCTATTTGAAGCTCCACTTTTTATCCAGGCCTCACCTATCAAGCTCCAATGTGGCACTTCAAGATCCAAAATATGTTATCCCCCAGGATATCTATGGACTACTTCTGCGACCTATAGACATGTTTTCCGTTTAGCGTTCGAAAAGATTCGTCTTGGGAGCCTTAGCAAATGTATAGATTATTAATGCAAACTATACTCTTCAGTCAAAAAGGCCCCACAAAACAATATCGGTTAACATGCTGTTAGCAACACGAAAGGGACAGGCATTTCTTTGTCTTCCATAGCTCCCTGATTGCGGATGCTAGATTCGGGTGTAAACAAGCATTGCCAGTAAGAAAATGTCCTTTCTCTAATCCTACAATCCATCTTAGTCGACTAACTGCTTCACACTCTGTCCTTTCGCCTACGTTTATGCATATACTCGTACTTATACAGATGATTTGACTTAAGTGTTTATATAGTCATGCTTAACAACTGTCTAATCTAAAGGCCAGCCAGCCCTAGACGTGAACGACAATTGGCGCAGTAGAAGTTGGCTTCGTATCAGTCCTCTATACCTTAATTACTCTCCCTTTAATAACGAGAAATGTGGCTAACATACGAGTATATTGCGCTGAAGGCTTCAGCACGCGTTTCTCCAACGAAACTAAGTATTTGGGTGTCTTCGTGATATTACACTTCATTGTGCACAATATTTATAGTTGAAGTTGGCAGTGTAAAGGAGTTTTCGGTATGAATAAGGCTTGTCGCCGGAATGCTTGGCATGCTTGGCTGTGTTCTAGACGCACTAATGATTATCTTCCCATTGAAAGGGGTGCACTCTCAAACGTGTTTGATGGTCCGTAGAGCTTTGAATACCCTACGTATCGACTGTTTTTTGACTCTGGTCTGACAGACATGCCGTCAGAGAAATCGACACCAAACTCCTGCTGCTACGAAGCTATGAAAACGTCTTACCTACTGCTCTGAAATAGTTTTCGTTGAGATCTCTTTCCTTGTTAGGAAAATCTTCTCTATCATCAGTCCTGATGGCGATGATAATGTGAAGATTTGGCAAATTTCTTCTCATCTGAGTTTAAGGCCTTTCCTAATCTACTCACCTATTCTTACAGGGTTTCTCATAACGCAGTCGAAAGGCGGAATCCACCGAATTTTATTAAAGTCCAATGTCACAATAGGATCAATGGAAATGAGTTCTCCGAAGAATGCTGAGAGAAGAGTTTGCCATCATTCGAACTAGCCTTAGGACTGTCTGCGTTTTTTGTTGAGATTTCCATTTACAGGTAGTTTTCGTGGATACATTACTATAGAACTCATGTTTCTCCAAGATGCCGCTTATTACGCTTGAGATGAAAGTGGTGACTGCGGAGCGCTACTCTATAGAAATGTTAGACCCTGATGGATGCTAGTAACGTGGACACTTTATCACTAAAGCGGTTGCTCATATTTGTTCAAAAAGTTTCAATAAAGGGAACAAAAAAGGAGTAGATCGGACTAGCTTTCGTACGAGTATAAGTACTCTATACCGACACAAAGTAAGGTAAACACGAAGAATAATTTCCGAAAGAAAACTCCAGTCTGCGAGCAAGTTGGATATCAAATCAATTAGCGAAAGAAGGTTGACGGACGCAGAATGATGTGCACATCTCATGAGTTGCGAGAGAAAAGCACCTTCTCGAGTTCAAAAATAGATAAATAAATTTCGCTATCATACAGTTTATAACGTAAACATAGAGGATGACTCCCACCAGATGACTTCCACCGAAAAATGACATCTTAATAGCAAAGTGGGTGGCGGCAAGCTGTCCCTCTGCCATAGAAGTACGTCGATTGTATCTGTTGCTTTCTTTTTGAATTTTGTTACTTGCGCCCATTTGCTCGAGCCCAACGTGTCAGATATCCAATGGGATAAAAGCAAGAACCATTGCACTGGAGCCTGCCTGATTGACTTGGAAGAGGCCTTCGACACCATATGGTTAGAGGGGCTTTTCTATAAGCTGATCAGACTAGGCATCAGTAATTCACTTTTGTATATTCTTCATAATATGCTTAGCAACAGACAGTTCATTGTGAAAAATGGCGATGCGACTTCTGCTGGAACATTTCATATCAAAAACGGTCCGCAACAAGGTGCGGTTAACTCGCCGATCTTATTCAACATTGATAGGTTCGTTCACTTCCCAATAGCAGAGCGTACGCAGGCGACTTTATAGCGCACAGAACAGGCCCAAAAGTCGAGGTCATTAACATGCTTTTGCAACGTGACTTCGAACAAATTTGGCAATTTTGCGACATTTCTGTTTAGAACGCCGTTGTTTGCCGCCTCTAGGGGCACCAGAAAGAATTGGACAACACGGCCAGCCACTTTCTTGTCGAAATGTAATCAAAAACCTTGGGATCTGGATATACCAATATCTATATTTTAACAAGAGCCAAAGATGCTTTTTCGCTTACAAAGAGACTATTCTATAGCAGCCAACTCCATGCGAGGGTGAAAGCCATCTGCTACATGCCCCTTATCCGGTTGTGCCGTGTGGTTCAATCTGAGAGCAAGCTTAATGGAAAAGATTCAGGTGCTTGAGAGGGCTTGCCTTAGGGTTTGCCTTCACCTTTACAGAACACCAGAATCGGAGTACATACAATTCTATCCCTCTATTTAGACATGAAGAGCGTAGCTAGGGCAGTCGGTGAGAGGTGACTCAACTACAACAGAGACGTCGCACACGGCAGTATTGAACATCTCAGGTTTAGTAGGGCGGTTACAAAGCGCGATAAAAAAGATGTTGTTCTGTTTCGGCCGAAATGTGTGGTCGAGTCGTTGAAAATTGGGTCCAACGAATCGACCGCTGCAAACATGCTCGCGGTGGCCATATGAACGAAGTCGAGTTCCATTCATAAATGTTTTGATTGTACTTCAAGCCGATAATAAAGTTTTAGAAATATCTGAAAAGGTTTGCGTTTTATTTAAAAAAAAAGTTGTCAAGTCCTTATTGGAAAACCCTTTAGATACATGTATCTGCTAACAGAGTCGAGGAAAGATTTGATTGTCAAGCTCTCACAGAAAGATCATCTTCTGATGTGCGGAAGTTTCGATGAGTATCTGTGTACCTGTAGAAGTCAATTCGACTGGGAACAACAAGGTGTAAAACCTTGGTTTTCATATTTTAATTCACTCCATCCCTTGACTCCTCGTCACATAGCGAAATATTGAGCACCTTCACTCCAAGGTGGAGTACAGCAAGAGTCCGTATATTTACCTGTTTTATTTAGATTACCTAGTCATCAGCGACTTTTTCATATCAGCTGGGGAAAGCTAGTTGTTTTCTGTGCCTAGAAATGGTGCTTGTTGCTTACAAACTGACCTTAACTCAGATAAAGGCAGCAGAAGTGGGTTTTGAAATCAAATCAAACTGAAACACCACCAAACTGAAATGAAAATCGAACGCTCTGCCGACAAAAAGAGATCGTTTCTACTGACTTTGGAGTCACTAAAGATCTGAAACGAGTTTCGAAACACTTACAAAATACAAGGAAACAAAATATAACAAGGAACTGTCAACTATAAGCCTGAACTTGAGTAAACAAATCTTATAAGCGGTTCTGGAACTAGCAGATTCATAAATCATTTGATTGGCAATATTCATCTTTCGGAGAAAAAGATACATATGTGGAGGTCATAGCTTGAAGAAGCCAACCATCAAATCATAGGCTGCATGGGTACTTGAACAGATTATAGATTGGAGATAATTAAGGACAGGAAACTTTGACAGTACTTCGTTGAAGAATTGTTTTGACACTTCATCATTAGTCCAAAGCATATGCACCTCATACGAGTATCTACCCAAGATCTAGTGAATACTGACCCTGAAAAGCCGCTCCCATTTCCTTTTTGCAAATCAAATAAACTCACAACTGGTAAGCGACAAGATTATCCCAACAATGTAATCCAATAATGCGGAACGTTACCCCTTCAATTCGGCTTCTAATTACCATAAGAGTACAACGAACGATTCCAAGCAGTTACGTGCCCATAAAAACAAAATATACTCATCAGGCTTGCCATCGCGCTCCGTGGTGTGATAAATTATCCTCCAAAGCCATTGAACTTGTCAACAATCGATAAATTTTATTAGCCCAATGTAATTCAATCTCAAGGCTGACTGGTAAGACTTTTCTTTTCCCCAAAAAACAACAAACAAAACACATCCCCTGTCGCAGAGAACGCAGAAAACGAGCCAGCAAATGGTCGACATGCGTCTTAATCCAATTATGATATGTTCTCCAAGCGGAAGGCCTTGACAAGAAATGTCAATGAATACCCTCCTCATATACCACTTGTTCACTGTGAACATACTGATCATGATCGTCATGATCGTCATGATCGTTCTGATCGTCATACTCGTACATCACTCATTACAAACATCATTCACGTAGTGTCCACATTCTGTTTATTTACCAAAATTCGGACATGCTTAGCATACTCATTAGAGTTTCACCTGAACTCCCGTTGACACATGGATGACTACCCCCCTTAACACCCATCCAAACCCACTCAATCGTAAACAAACGAAAATTGCACCAATTTCAAACATTTGAGTGGAAAATTTCGATGTCAAACGAAATAATTAAAAAAAAAAACTAAAAAATAGAAAACACATATCAGAGCAGCAATAAATAACTGTAAATGAGTATTTATTTAACGATAAATCCCCTACTACCAGACGACGCACTTTTTCAACGGATTCATATCGCTCCCCAGAGCACAATGGAACTGCTCACTAAATTCTGGCATATTCATTAGTGTGCCCACAACACGGAACTCCTCATAGGCATGCTCATCGTATTCCATACGTCGTTGGCGATCTTCCGGACTCCGACCGTCACACCAGGTCTGGGCGAATTTCAAAAAGAACAGCTGTTTATTGTTCAAGTCCAAACTGGCGATGGGTTTATCATCGGGCTTTTCCAAACTTGGATTCTCGATCAAAAATCGAAGGTAGGTATGGTAGGCGATTCTGGCTCCTACATTGTCGGCGATATTGTCACCAGAAGTGCGGCTTCCATTAGTTCTTAAGCCACGGTAGATGAATTTGTTGTACTGAGACTCTAGGCACTGATATCGCTCCTTGAAGTTTCTCAAAGATTGTTCACTCCACCAGTTTCTTTTCTTGCCATCATAGTCGAACTCATAGCACTCGGAGTCGAAGCCGTGAGCGATCTCATGGCCAATTATATTGCCGATTCCTCCAAACTTCAGTGAATTCGGCAATTTGATATGGTACAAGGGGAGCTGAGACATCCCGATGGCTACAAAAACGAGATTCAGAAAGTCGGCATAGTAAGCATTTACCTCGTGAGTACTGATGATCGGAGCGATCACTGACTTTCCAACTGCTCGTGTACGAATTTTCGCACGATTTCTCTCAATGTTCATGAGATTTACCCAGTAGTCCTTGGTGATGTTGATGTCCTTATAAACGTAATCCATGTCTTGTCGGTGCTGCATGTCATCTGTGTAGCCAACCATTAGATCCATTGCTCGTAGCTTAGATTTTGCTCCTGCTCTAGTTTCATTGTCTAGCCAGGAGTATTGATCGAGGAAGGTGTAAAAAGTGTCCTTGAGTCGCTTGGATATAAGTAGTACGTCGGCACGTCGTTCCTTATCGTAGGTGGTTTCGATGAACCATGGAATGAAGGCATAGCTGAAGTATTTTACAGTGATTTCACGGCACTTACTCTCCTGAGTCTTTTCAACGGCTTGAGTCTTCCAGATGTGATAGAATTTAAGTATATTCCACCATTTGACATACTTGAAGAGTGAATACATATCGGACCTCATGAGAAACTTATTGAGCTGGGTAAAGTCCTTAACATTGTTGTGGACTATCCAAGAATTTTTTATGGTTCCATTGAATGCCAGATTAAAAAGTGCCTTCCAATCCACACCGCTATAATTGTGAGTGGCTAAAAACTCGCCCAAAGTTTGGACTACGGTTTTGTTGAGAGATGAGGTTGATGCAATTAACTGCTTCTCAAATGTTTTTAACTCTTCCAACTCCATTTCCAATTCCTCTTCGTTTTCGAACTTCAAATCCTCGGCAATGCTTGTAAAGTTAAATGTATGCTCATTGGTCAAGACAGCATATGGGGCACTTATCAATATCTCAAACATCAGAGTCTCCGAGTTATACTGCACACTGAATGGCAACAGAGGAGTCACTCCATAGTCTGAATAAAAGTTCAACTTAATCCAGTCTAGAGTTTCTCCCTCCTTTAACACCGGATCCTTCATCGACTCGTACAAAGTGGCATACGCCTGACTGAGATCCTCACTCATATTCATACATGAAGCAAACAATTTCTTTGCCTTCGTCTCAGCGGTTTTCTCATCCATGACGTTGCTGGTGTTTCGCAGAAAACCCACAACCAACTCATTCACCTTGACCTGCATGGCAAAAAAGAAGGTATTGTTGCGCCCCATTACCGGCACCATAGTGTCGTTCTGCCAATTACCACAAGCGTATTCGTAAAAATTCTCACACGGATCAATGGTCGTATTCATATTGGCCAGCATAAAACGTCCATGCTCCTCAAGTAGATCTGCTTCATCTGTCATCCTAGCTGTCATGGTGAAGATTCCATTTAATTCGGTTGGCAACGCCATGGCACTTACTCGTAAATCGACCGGAAAACGCATCACAGACACGATGGCAATAACTAAAACTACACTCCACCACATTGGCATTTTTCATGCGTACCTACTCTCGAATTGGAACCCGAACTTGGACGACTGATTGTCTGAACCGGCGAAAAGTCAACTTGCAAATGCTCTCAACACAGCCAGTTCACCTGGACTATATATTCTCTCGTATGGATGGTAGTGGCATGCGGTAATACAACGCTCGCTTCATTTGTGACCCGCAATTAAGTGGACTTTGTCATTGTTGTGGAGTTGTGGAGTTGTAGAGTTGTGTTGTATGTACATAACATGTACCCAAAACTCAATTCTCTTTCCGCGATTCTCTAATGGATTGTTAGATGTTGAATGGCGCACGGGCTAATTGTGCGCGCAACAATCACGACGCGCGTCAAAAATTTTTAATAAACCCACTGACACCCCCTGCACTTTATCCTCAATCTGATAGATACAAGTACGAGTATGAGTACAAGTATGTATGATCGCGCGACGGGTACGGATATTTGAGTTTTTGATATTCGGATATTTCGGCAGCGCAATTTTATTACCATGATTTGTCATAATGACATGATGCCTTGCTTGAATGAGAACGAACTCTCGTACTCGTACTCGTACTCGTACATGTTAAGATACGTGGATACATAGATCCATAGATAGATAACGATTTGGATTATCTGGATGGATCGGGCCCCTCTTCGGGTTGTGGTTTTTTTATTTTTTTTATTTTTTTTTTCGTTATTACCTGCCGCTGATGTGATATTTGTGTCTGATGTATCATAATTGAGGTTTCTGGGGAACACGTACATGGAAGCTCAAAGTGATTAGAACCAGAAGAAGGTTCAATCAAGAAAGTTCAACGAGCTTTTAGTGAAAGAGGAAATTGCAATGGACCACGTAAAATTTGAAAAGGTCATATTTTTCGGGTTGAATCATTTCGGGTAATCATTGCTGTTGTTGTTGGTTTGAAAGCGATAAATGAGGATCATTTGATGAAAATAACCTGGATAGTTTGAGCTGACACCTGTCTGCCAATCACGTGAGTGGTTAGTGTGGGTTCACTCATCTGGTAAACGCTCCACATCCGGTGGTCACAATTTTCGTTACCTTCTATCTGACTGCGGGAGAACGACGACCGGAGAACGTTATTTATTATTTTTTTTTTTTTTTAAATCTAAATCTATGACATGTTGTTGTTACTGTTTTTGAAGTTTGTTTTTGTTTTAATTGAACTTAATGCTCTGCATTTGTTCTCCATGGGAAACTAACACTCTAATGGGACTGTCAATGAATTGCGACTTTAAAGTGGAAGTCGTTACACATAGGCTTTTGGTGAATAATTTCTAAATTTGATTACCTGAGTGTGACGTAAGTTTTCGTTATAGAACAGAGTCAACGTCATTGTAAATGCAAATACTACAGTAAAAGGTTTTCATTATAAAAAAAAACCAGAGAGATTCAGTTAACGTTCTGATAGATCACTTTTGAGATGTTGCGGTTTTGGTTTTATAGCTGAAACAAGTGAACTATTGAAGAGTTGGGTTAATAGATGACACCTTTCCAAAAGACTATTGCCTATGAGTAATAGTCACGGATCTATTATAGATACTTCAGTACTAATTGCCATCATATTACCACTCCTAGAACAAAGAATGGCACTCTACAATTCATACAAACATTTTGGCAACAAATATTACTCATCGACCAAGAGCTTTAATGGAAACCGTGTGAAAAAAAAATAGAGCTCATGTTTAGAGCTCTTCTAATAGGGTCACAGGGGAGAGAATCACTTCGAGCTCATGTGTCACTCTCTTGAGTGTTTGGTTACACAGCCTACTAACAGCATCTGAACTAAAGAAAGGGTGACGTGTACCTATTACAGAGGTACTTAAGCCTGAGCCTTGCAATGGATAGGCCTTCGCATAGCTCGATGCTAGGCTGTGTAAGTGGAGCTACAGTCGAGGTGAACCTGGGCCTCAGCCAATAAGCCTCTCCAGCTGAAACGATCTTTCGCCAGCTGCTTCCATCGGTGCTGTACTCCAAGTTGGTTCCACTTGTTCGCACCACCGTAGATGTGGCCGTTCTCTACTACGTAATCCCCAGAGCTCTGATTTGAGGATTATTCGGGCCGCGTGTCCAAAATTGAAGGTAGGTATAGTAATGTCCATTCGCTCTACATGGCCCAGACATTTTAGGCGTTGAATCCGTAGACACCTTACTAAGCACTAGGGATACACATGTGTGCCCATTTTATCGCATTTTCGATGACTTTCAGCAAGATTTCCGCAGATAACTGCGATTGTCTGAGGCTTGTTGACATAAACCCGCGATTTTAAGTAGCCCCAAAGAAAGAAGTCTAGTATGGTTAAATCAGGCGAACTTGCTGGCCATACCAAATCGCCAAAACGGGATATTGCGCGACCAGGAATTGCTTCCTTCCTCGTGCTGTGTGTGCGATTGCACTGTTTTATTGAAAACACATGTTCACCAAACCCCGCTCATCTAATTCCGGCAGTAAGAAGTCGTGTAATATGGCCCTGTAGCATTCGCCAGTAACAGTTACCGTATTAATATGGCCAATCACTCCTCCCGCGTGAACGCCGCCGCACCACACAGTGGCTTTGAATGAATGTAATGGCTTTTCATGCATCACACGCGGATCAGTGCCACACAAATGAAGGTTTTGCTAATTGACGCTTAAGTGGAAATGCGCCTCGTTGCATGATTTTCTCGACACAAAATCGTCCTCTTCGTTGTTGCTATTGAGGATGGCTTAACAGCGGAGTATAGCGCTCCATTGCTTATCGGTTTGTATTCTGCAGCTGTCTAGTTCACAAATGTCAAATATGATTGACGTACGCCGCCAATTGCAAAAATTATAACATCTTCCGATAGGATGATTAATTGTGCCCCACCTTGTATAAGGCCAGCTTGATCAATTGCCCTCCAAGCCCGAGAAATTAGAGGTCAGCAAGAGTTATTCTACGTCTTATTTTAGTGCTGGTATCGTTGCTAATGCGGAGGTATAAGAAATCTTTAACTACCTCGAGGATTTATACATAGCTGCCAATTGGGACACACTGTGATATATGAGTTCGGCAACAATGTCAAAGCTAAACATGGCGTTATGCATGCCATGTGTCGGTCTGGAATTTCAGGGTCTTTTTCAGGATCTGCCTTAGTGTAAATATTTGATCGATAGGTGGTCGACTTCTTTGGTCTGAAACCACCCTGATATGGAACTATCAGACTGCTTATGATCGGTTTCAAGCAATTACACAATACGCCAGAGAAGATTTTGTAGGCGATATTCAGGATGTTAGGCTGTAGGCAAAGTCATAAAGATAGCGACCTCATACATCGAATTGGACAAGGCCCATTTACTTGAGAAAGTATTTGAGTGAGCGTTTACCATAATAAATTTCCGAGCTACAACATGTCAGTATTGCATTCAATACTTCATGCGCCAAAAGTAGGGCTCAAAGCGAGATCCTGAGTTCGAATTATCTACAATGTGCCATCATCCCGAATTAAGCCCGTCTAGAGGATGTCTAAATCGTACTTCGAGGACTTCAATGCAAAAATCGGTGGAGTAAAGATCTTCGGGTAATTAGTTGCAAATAACAGTCCCCACGAAATGACTATCCATACTGGCATTCAGCTAGGCAATTTTGATCAGATGTAATGATCAGTAGCCTAACAGAAACCTAGAGCTCTTTGGATATTCGATCTAAATCGAAAACATACAATAGTATACGATAAGAGGTACGAGATATGTAACCTGCATTTTGAAAATCTAAGCAATCAGAGGGGCAAACACTTTAGAACCGATCTATCAAGCGGGGAGAGCTGCAAGCCGTCCGGAAAGAAACTCAACGTTGGAACCCTTAGCACGACTAGAGTTCCCACAGCCTGCAGATAGCACCTTAATCCTGTGCATTCCTGTGTTTGACGGCTGTATTATTGGGTAAATTACAATATGTATATTTTGGGCTACAATCTCTTGTCAATGCATATTTCCGTTGGGAGACGATTTTTTATAGGATTGATCATGTTTCTTGTGTTTCGCTTTTTGTAGCATCTAAACAAAGTTATTTGAGGCTTGCTATGATGTAGATGGACCAACACTCAATTGCAGTTTTTTCTCTGTCTATAAACTGTTCAACGTCGCTTTTTAAGTTAGAATCCGGTTTAGCAATAGCAGTTTCATACTCGTATCTCTTAGACGCACACTTAAGCCAATTGATTAGCAGTTTTAACAGCTTCAGCTCCAATGACCAAAATTGCCATATGTAGCTTAATTTTGGAGATTCTCCATTCGTAAAATTACAAATTACCATGGGACTGTCGTTCCATTTCCCTCTCTACAGCCAGACATACAATAAACACCTATAAAATGTTGATGGCTCCTTCTAAATCGAAGTCAATAGTCGACTATGCGAACAAGGAAAAATGTCAACGCAGATACTCGGTCATTATAATCCAAAATTTTCAAATGTCCCTAATACTTCGGAAAACATGTGATCTGTTCTGATACTTCCGCTAATAACTTAATATTGCCAGGATCATGAATGCAATAATGCCCTCTTACAGCGTGATTGATAGCCCCGGACTCTTAGCAGCTAAGCCCACCTATACCTGGGTACACCAATCAGAAAAGATACCGCTGATAGGCATCGAAGATCGATTTGAAGTTTTAGATTACTGTTTCTGGTTCGATTATTTCACCTGTTGGCTTCACATTGAAGCTCTAACAGTCTTAGGTCGCCGGTTTGTTCGTTCGATAAGACTTTGTGTCCATATTTTCCTTTTTGTCGCTTACCCGGTCGTTTTATGTTAGATTGTCTCGCTTTTGAGTCTTAGCATTTCGTTGTTGTGAGGTTAGACTTCGCTTAACGTTTTTTGCTATGACCACCAGAGCAAATGTCATCTGCAAATCTGACAATCGACTGTATGATTTCATCGTTTATAGTGTGCAATAGTAGAAGGCCTAATACCGATCCCTGTGGCACACCGGCAGTAAATGATTACGCTTCTATTCCATTGAGAGGCACATGGAGGAGAATTCGTAACTAGATATCTCTTTATCATAGAACTCATACAGGACTATGAAGGCTCAATATTTTTTGGAACCGTTTGTTACGTTTTGAGCTCCAGTTATTAAGTGCCGTCGTGCTTAGAATGCAATTTTTAGGTTTTGTCTGAAGTGCCAATCAGTCCCGGTAATTCTTTGTCGCGCACCTTTTTAAATCCTTTGAGGTATTCCTCGCCTGTAATCATAGGTATAACCAGTGCTTTACTTTCTTTGGTGAGGAAATAGGGTCGCAACCATAGCCGTTTTAGTCTTTTTTATACAATTTGATAAACTTTACCGAATATCGTGATTAGATCATATGTAAAGCAAAGGCATTTGCTAATCTTAATCGCTTTTCTTAGTCTTGCTTCGATGGCATACCGATCTCAGATTGGCGATTTTGATGGTCCATTGGTGGTCGGTTTACTCTTCCCAGCCTAGACATTGACACATTACATTAATTTATACACATCTCCTGTGGTTCTACCTTCAATTATCGCCACACTAACGATGAAGCTACAAATAACTTGATCCAGAGAGAACTGTCGTCAGCGAGGGAATATATTGGATTAGAAGTAGCAGGCAAGAAATCATTGATAAAAATTAAAAAGAGTGTCGGAGACAGAACAAAGCCCTGGGGCACACCAGCATTTTTTTGTGAATATCAGACTTGAAACCATCCAAAATAATTTAAATTGAATGTTCGGAAAGGTAATTTCTAATCCATTGAAGAAGAGGGTCATCGATCCTAAATGCACGCATTTTCTAGAAAAGAGCCTGATGCCAAACTTTGTCAAATGCCTTAGAAAAATCAAGTTAGAAATATCTTGCTTTCGCCAGATTGCTGTAAACTTTGGTTCCACTTATTTATTCCTGGACCTGTTGCTACGAAAACCGTACTGCCGGTCATTAAGAAGTTTTCGTGTATCGAGATATTTCATGAACTGACGATATATCAGCGTTTCCATGCGCTTTGTCCTTGGAAAGAAGGGGCGTAAGTGCAATGGGTCTGTAAGAGGAGAGAGAAGAAGATTCGCCTTTTTTAGGGACAGGCTGGACAAATGCTGTTTTCCATCTGCTCGGAAAGAGTAGGATTCTGAGTATGATTGACGGAAAAGCTTACGCAGTGGTTTTGCCAGCGTAGAAGAATACCTCTTCAGAAGAAGGGGAGATATACCATCTAGACCAGTTGATTTGTGAGCGCTTAGATCTTTAAGTACTCTTGCTACTAAACGAGTACGAAAGTGGATTCATCCCATTGGATATTCGACGCACTCAAGTGTAGGCGGAGACAAAGCTCAATCTGGAAGCGTTGAGCTGGTTGCAGTAGGCAGATTGGCTTTGTCCAAAGCATTGTCATTGTAAATGTGCTTTGGGATGGAGAATGAGGCAGAATTTCTAATGTTTTTGACGAACGACCAACAATTTTTACTACCTTTGCGACATTGTAGTATTTTTTGCCTCAGTTTTTGGTCATATAGAAATTTCACAAGCTTAAGAAAGGCGTTGCAGTCATTCCTGGCTCGTTTGAATTATTCCGGTTTTTCTCCGCAAAATGTTAATGAGCCAGTTATTTCCACTTAGACTTCCGTAATACTCGTAAAGAATGAATGCGTCAATTTTGAATTCATGAATAGGTTCTACGAAGTTTTGAGCCACTTGGCAATAATTTATATTTAGCTGCAGCATATAAATATATATTCATTGGGTACAGTTTCGAGTGGGTTTTTTCGTATACTGGACATTTGCGGCTTATGTTCAGACTCGCGTCCGTTAGCCTTGCAAGCAAATACTTTGATCCGACTTTGTTAATTTGTGTTATTTTCCCCGCATCTTATAGTCGTTACGGCTTTAACAAGTTCATGCAAAGCCCTAAAGCCGCCGTTTTATTCCATTCAACACTTAACCCAGCCGATTCGCACTTCCTGACTTTTATCAACTTGCTTCCAATTTTCGCATGGAGCTGCAACAGCTGTGCCACTGTTCTTAACATTCTAGGAAGATCTTCCGATTTCCGCCACGTCATCATATCTGTTTTATTTTCTTTTTCATCGCGGCTTTGCTTATCCACATCATTGGAATCTTTTTGACGATATTATTGCCTCTACCATCCAAGTCTACCAAGGTACACCAGCACAATTATTCTCAATTCTATTTGTATTGCAAAGTTGGATCTGAACGACCTGAAACCTGTTTTCGTACTTCCGTCAACGATGCTGGGGATCCGACTCCCCGTACCGTATTTTCCTTTTTTTTTTCCTACGGTTCACGTTGGAATTTGAAAGAGTATCCACTTCTGTCCGTTTTTGTTTTAGAGAGTGGCAAGGCTCTCCTAGCCGCAATCTGGGGACGTGCTCGATTTGTAATCTCTGGAGGTCTTCTCAAGGTTTCCTTGGAAATTCAATTCAATTTAGAATTAGATGCAGGCAGTATATGAGTGCTTTGAGTGAAGCAGTCAATGAAACAGTGTAGCATGGCAATTCTGGCACTTGGAAGCCAATTTTTACCATAAAACACATTCTTGACGACATGACATCAAAAGAGATAAAATTGCTTGATTAAGGAACATTCAGTCTCTTGATAAGTTTCGGCACTTATTCTGTATAACTCAGACTTTACCTTCCATTGGTCCCTGCTTCATATTGTGCCCAAGAGCGCCGTGTTTACTTTTCTAAGGTCTCTACTTAAAATCCTAGAATTTCCTTACAATGAACCATACTCAAACTTCCATCTCAAATTAGCATTGATTTGATTCGATTATGGCATATTTCATAATTTCCTTATTTACCCCTTTGACGCGTGTCCTGCACACGTTTCCATTCAAACAAAAGCCACCAACTTGCAGCTTGCTTCTCCAATAACCCATAATTCATGGCACAGGCCGATTTTGACGGTGTCAACCTCTTTTAACTACCATGTCAAGAATTGAATAATAAGAAAGAAAATTACTAAACAGGAAGCCCAACTTGTATACGACCCCGATGATGTCATTAATCTTCGACAAACTGTGACAAAAGGAAGCCATTTACTTGGAGGAAGGGGAAAGTGAGGGTGATTTCGACAAACAAGAACAAAAAAACACAGAAAAAAGGATTACCTTACGCGCGTAAACGATCGTACTGATGAATAAAAAATAAAAAATATAAAATGAATGATTTTCCAGGGACGAAATATCCCTTTCGTTCGATCATTTCATTCGATACACCTACAATCGAATGACAGGACGACAATATCGAATGAGCTGACTAAAGGCCGCTGTCGAAATTACGATCAAATGAATGCGACGCACGATGAAAATGAAAGGATATCAATTTTCGACAAGACTAAATGAAAACGTCTTCAAGGACATATGGCAAGCAGTCTCCAATCCAAATTTGGCATGCTGCAGATCCTTTTTCTAAAAAAAGAATAAAAAATGGGAAAATCTCCGCCTTGATATTGTGGCTTTTGTTGCAGATAAAAAAAAAATCATAAAAGCAAAAGGATTTTAAATCCTTTCATAATATCCTTTGGAAGGATTTGTTCTCTTATTCATCCTTTTGCGTAATCTTAAACTGTAGACACATGCGAGAACGAATGGATGCCCTGAAACCGATTTTGTTATACACATGCCCAAGGAGACTGTTTTTTTTGGCGATGAAAGGGAGAACTAAAGCGAAAGTAAAAGATTAATGCCAGGATCAGGGATGCTACAATATCACAACTAACTTACAGGTAATATTGCAGTTCCATTGCCACCGGGTAAACCCACACAGGGTGCGATATGCGGCTATAAAGTGCAGGGCACTTTCTAACCAGAGGAGCCAATGTTTGAACATCTTGCGTGAAATCTTCATTTTCAAGGATACATAGAGAAAGGAGACTGCCTGTCATTGTTAAGATCGGCTTTGTATTTTTGTATTTTTCATTCACATTTTTTGGGATGAAAACAAGCAAAAAAGGGGTTTTGATTGGCGGTTACGCAATGAGTGAATCAAATTGAGCCTGAAAGGATCTGTGAAACGACGATGTAGGGCCGCTGGGTTAGGGTTGTGTGCCACCGATGTATTAACAGCTGGAATAATGCAGATATTACATTTTACTCTATTTAATAGAGTTGAAGACTTGTAACGATTTTTTTCGAGTTTCTTATTGGGACGAATTTAAAAGGACTATAAGCTTGCCAGTGGCTTCTACATACGCTAAAGGTAGGCCAGTGCGCACTCCAGGCTGGTTGGTGTCCTGTACCAGTTACCTATACGTGCTACTTAAGGCGAAATCTTTCTCTACTGTGTCTTATCTCGGAGTTAGTTTATAATATATTACACCTGCTCTTTTTATTAAAATGGTAAAAAGTATCAGACATAGTGCAGAACCCTGGGGCAGCCCTCTAATACAAAATGTCAATTGTCTTTCTAATACGAATTAAGCCCAATTTTGGGTACCTGTTAATACAAAAAGCCCTACTGCTTATCATCGAGCTGATGCTTTATTAGCATTTTGGACAGGAGGAACGTACACATGTAGGTCTAAAGTGTCCGTAGAAGGAAGCATTCTAAATAAAAGGATTTTCAAAATAATCCCCAGGATTTGCCAATGAGAAAGAACGCTTTTCAGGCGAAGGGGAAGGTAGTACCATATGAACCAGCGAACTTGTATATATGTGTATATTGGATACTTAAATGCTCTTGCGACTACATCAGTGTCAAAGTCGAATTGTTCCATAAATTTCTCTACGCGCTCAAGTATAAAACGAGGCATGATACAATCTATCTACCCAACAAAGTGTCGACAGCTGAAATGTCATTAGAAATGAGCGTCTTGTGGGAGGATGGGGTTTTAAATGGACTTCTTCTCACAGCTAGAGTCGAAGAATATCTATTCTTCTGATTCGATACTCTTTATCCAATCAGGAATGAAGGATCTCGTTCCAAGAAAGATAGTGCATGTACTATCAGAGGAATCCACGTCTTAATTAAGGAAACATAACGACCTTCTTGTATTTCTCGTATTTTCTCAAACCAGTATTCGAGAAATTAGCTGACAATTTAAAGTGATCCGAAATGCTCAGAAAAAATACCAATTCCCGATAAAAACAAAACACTATGGCGCTGGCAGGCTGGTATGGGCCTTGGTCTAGCTCATTGACACTCTTTTGTGTTGCTCATGTTGTCATTTTGGTCACATCTGAGCGGGGGCTACGGTTTATCGCCGAGTCCGAACGGCACTCCTTAAAAGCTTTTTCATAAGCAATTTTACTTTCGGGAGTTTGCCATTGCCCGCCGAAAGGTTGATGACGATTCGAAAAATTGTTGCCGATGCCGGGGATTGAACCACGGAACCACCGATGTTCCTATCAATTTTTTCGTTGAAGAACAGTGCTGTTGAATGAAAGCAAATTCTACAAGTAAGATCACAGATTTGGGCCGAGTGAACTATTCACTAAACTATATTATGGAGGAAGACCACAGAGAATTCCTTCCCTCTGAACGTTATGGAGTTGTAGTAGTTATACCGAAGTTAAAGTCTAACACAATGCTGCCAGCACAGGTGAACTGCTTGTAGCAGAAATGATCAGGTAAGGAACGTGCACCATCACATCTGTAAAATATGGTTAATTGAAAGCATACTCGAAGGAATCTTACATTGATTTGCCCGATCCACAAAATTGGAGGATGCCGTAGCTAGGCAAGACTAAGTCTGCTAAGCATTGGTTATACGACTTTTTCTGTGTTATGTTAACATTTAAATCAAGTTATAGAGGATTTGGTTGGACCGTGTCTGTGAGATTTTAGACCGTTGATTCACATTAAGGTCTTGGAAAAGCCCAGGGAATTTCAGAAAAGAGTTATACAGTGCCATGTCTAGTTTTGTCATCCCTTCCACAGCACTCAGATATTGCTGAATAACTTTAGAGCTCTCGCTGCTCTAGCAAGACCGGTGCTGACTCAACAGAAAAACATCACCTTTGTCAACAGACAAGTCGATCCGCTGTCAAGTGCAGTTGGACGGCAAACGAGGAAAGAACAAAGAACGTGCTCAAAATAGAGGAGGAAAGTTAGGGAGGATTGACAGAGAGGTACCGATGTACGTTGGTTTTGAATGTTTGCAGGTTATAACGACTAGGAAATAAAGCGCTCAGCAGGGCTTCTCCTAAGCGAGTTGTAGCGAATAGAAAAGAATCACGATATTTCAATTTACGTTCGAATGTGGGCTTGAGTATAAACTGATGAGCATTAGTAGAGATATGAATGTTACGAATAAACGTCTGAAGGGGCGGAATGCTTCAGGAATTTTCGATGGAGCACTAGTGGTACAAATAGTGATCGAGCAGAATGATCTTGAAGACGTTGCATCGGTGTTCTTGATAACGTTGTGAAATCAACATCACATATGAGTCTTATCGTTCGGTTTTGAATCCGAGCTTGCAGGTGTGAGAAGTTTTAGTAGCAACTGACCAAATGTGGGCATTGTACTTCAATTTTGGGTGGATGCATGCCTCATTTATTGGGACCTGATGAGATGAAATATTTTATACATCGCTTGAGGAAACCTTAACATTTCGCAACATTTTAGTGACGTCGGATAGGTGGAATTCCAATAAAGGTTGTCATTGACACACAAAACGAGAGTTGTTCAATAGTGAAAGCGCCATTCATTTTTTGAGAATAGCATAAGGTGCCGTTTCCGGTTCACAGGCAAGTGCTGTCATCAGCAAAGGTATAAATTGGATTAGAAGTAGCAGACAAGAGATACTAATCGAAAATCAATAAGAGTATCGGAGAAAGAACGGAGCCCTGCGGCACACCAGCATTTATTTTGTGAATATCAGACTTGTAACCACCCAAGAAAACTTATATTGAACTTTCCGAAGGCAGATGATTGAAGAATAGAGTCGTCGATCCAAAATGTTCGTATTCTCGACAAAAGAGCCAAATCCCGCACTCTGTTAAATACCTTAAAACTATGAAGTTCAGCTATCTTGCTTTCACCAGAGATTGATCTACATGTCGGTTCCACTTTCAAATCACCAGGAGACCTGTAGCTACGAGAACCGTACTACCGGTCATTGAGTTTTCTTGTTTCGAAATCTTTCATGACGGGCGGGACATACTGTTTTCCAAACTGCTCGGAAAGAGTCTCGAAGAGTAGGACTGGTAAAAAAGCTAACGCAGTGGTTTTGCTAGCATAGAAGAGCTACTCTTGGACCAGCGAACTTTCAAATGACAAGATCTTAAAATACTCTTGCTATCACAACAAAGCGAAAGTGGATTAGTCCTTGACATCGGAAAATGACACGTTAGACTGGCGACGGTTTGCGTAGAACATTCATATTGGTAATTATAACTTCTAAGTGGTTAAAGACTTCTTTTATCTTGGCCTTGGCCTTGGCAGCAACCACATCAATAAAAAAAAAATCAGACACGAATTTACTCGCAACAAAGCCCGCTATAGCAACACCAAACTTGCTTTATAGGAATTCCTGTCATAGCGAGAGACCTAAGGCCTTGTTATAAGGAAGCACTTGGCCACTACGACAGAGGATTCTGGTTGTGTTTTTCGGTTCCGCTCATATTAAAGGGAAATAGACAAGGAGATAGAACCATTAACTCTACGGGCTATGCAACAACATCGGTCAAAAGAGCTCTCGATTGTAAGACCCTGAAAGAAGGTACAGCAGAAGACCACCGCATCTAAGGTGTCGCAAGCATGTGTATGACTTAGAGAAGTTTGTTGGTTGAAGTAAGTAGCTAAGTATTATATGGTTTAGAAATTCTAACAACGTCCAATTCAGAGTATCCTTATTGAGTCTTGTAAGCCTCTTTATACTTTGAATCTTAGGTTTTAGATATCTTTTAATTATTGGCCTTCAACCCATGACATAGGGGCGACCTGCACATTCCTACTTTCAGAATCCAATCTATTTTTTCTCAGTTACAGAAAGATGCCTTCTTCTTGGATATGCCATCAAACAGAAGGACTGCAAAATAAACGCAGTTTTATAAGCTTTTATAAGCTCTGATTGCACATACTTATACCTTTTCACCTTCTCTGTGCATTTGAAATGGTCTTACTGACTAGGATCATCGATGGCACTTCTTTTTTCAATCGCTGTATAGGTTTCTCATGTATCACCTGCAAATTTGATAAGACAGAAGTTTGCAGGCAGACCAATTGATTGTTTATCGATTTCTTTTGCAATATGCCCATCCCACGCAAGAAAATTGCCGAAAATTCGGTCTGGTACCTCATTTATAGGTCTGAACCCTTCACAATAAAACACCATTTGCATTTCTGCCTCGTCATTTACCCTCATGGAAACAATGAACTACAAATGACTACAAATAATCGACTAACCCCTTCTATTGTTTCTAATCGAATTCACTACCAATCTCTGTCTCATCAATCATTCGAAAGGGGTGACAACCATCCCTCAGAGTACTTTTCGGCGCTGAGAACCATCAAACAATCATATCACCCATCATTGTCAAACTACAAATGCACATATAAATTTCCTTCTTAAACGATAATCGATTGGTCCAGCAGTATTACATACTCCATATACCCTGTAATAATGATACTCGTATAGACTTACTAAATCACCCCTTTTTTTTGTATGCTATCTTTCCCTTGCAGGGAAAATTCAACATCAACAACAACAAATAGAACAACAGGCGACACTTCTTCAAAAGCTGCCACCAATCAATCCTTGGTGTCCATTAATGCTGACACCATCGACATCCACCTCAATGACTTCATTACTCCCACCGACTGGGCATCATCAACATCAACATCAACATCAACATCAACATCTACATCATCATCACCATCAACATCATCCTACTTCGTCACATCATTCTAATCATCATCAAATGAGTCCGGAAGTTGAAGTCCGTCAACAGTCAAACCAAGTAGATCTCCAGACACAACAAACCATTGACATTCGGCAACAGCTACAACTCCAGCAACATCAACATCAACATTCAATTCCCAAAACAATGGCAGTACTGCCACACGCCACTACGCATAGAGTCAATAGTAATCAAATCTCAATCCCTCCATCGTCAACAACGACAGCAGTAGCATCATCATCTGTAACCTCCCCCTCAATGATGATGACAACAACAAATCTGTCGGCGTCACTGACGGCGGCAGCAGCGGCGACGACCTTTCTAATTTCTTCTCATCAACAGCAGCAAGCGAAATTTTTGTCTGGCGTTAACTATCCCCATCCCCATCCCCATTCCCATTCCCATTCTCATATCCAAACACAGCACCATCATCAGATAACACCACCGAATTCGCCATTGCCACATCTTTTACTAAGTGCTCCACCACCACCACCGCCGCCGCCACTACCACCAACATTTCAGCCCACAACTACCCCAACTACAACATCCGTAGTGGCTGGCAAGACATTCTATACGACTCGACTACCACCGACGGTGAGGCAAAACTTAGGTTCCACTATATCTTCATTCAATGACCTAATGTTCCACCATCAACAACTTCAACCAGTTAAAGCGACGGCATCTACATTCTCTCCGAGTTCTCCGTATCTGACGGATACAGGAACAACGGTGAATAGTAATTCCCGCCACACGGCGGCATACTATCCCCCAATTCCGACCACTACAACAGCCGTCCAAAACTTAATGACCTTTGGGACAACATCGGATCAAGATGCCGTGCTGCCACCACCACCCACAATGCTACCTCCGCCAACATTTCCCGCCAACAATAATACGGCTGGTGGCCAGCAGCACGAACATTTCAGCACGTTGCCGATAGCTGATGGGGATACCATAAGTGGTAGTGCTGGTGGTGGTAGTCGAATTGGACCCACCATAGTAGTGCCGGAGCATGAGAAAATTCTGTTTGTGTCGCATTACCATGAGAGAGACCGACTGATTAGGGAGCATCAGTTCCAGCAACAGAAGCAACGTATGGAAATGAAGGGCGTTCGGAAGCGGCCTCGAGATCTGACTACGCAAAACGATGAAATTCACATTAAGATGGAACACGATGACGACGATGAAGATGACGAAGATGCGAATGGTGTCATGATGGTCTCGTCAGATAGTAAACACAGTCGAATTGGATTCGTGGCCGATGGTTGTGAGGAGCTCACTGTGCGGGCGTTTTCGCATGTCGGCGATGTGACTATTGGCATTGGAGCTGCGCTAAGGAATTCAGGAGACGACAAAGGTAAGTTTGAGTTTACTTTATTACATTTTGGATATACATACTCCGACAAAAGAAAGTAGGAGTGGAACCGAGGAGAGAGGGGTTGAAAAGGTGAGTACTCGTATTTGTCTACATTCTTCAAACACAGCTAGGAGCAACAGCAAGGTTTGAGACTAATGAACCTTAAATTGTGCAAAAAGCTTGTTTTCATACTCTATTTCCTTTTTTTTAGCAGGAACTCTACAACATCTTATTGCGGTTGGTTCTATTTCCAATTGCCATACTCGCCCACAGAGCCTAGTTTACAACAATGTAGCTTTTCTGGAATAGCTTTATCTTTTGCGCCTGCAATCGGTTTTTTTCCCAGTAATCAGCGCCATAGAAAGCAACTGACAGGATCAACACTTTGTTGGGGATTTTTTTGCTTTTTTAAACAATGAACTTTGAATGCCGGTATATATAGGTACTCTACAACTTGATATCCATTGATTGTTCCCATTCACAGTTTCTATTGGAATGGATTCTGATGCAACATTTTACAAGGATAAGCTTCGGACATCCTTGCTCATTAAAGGATCGCTTTTAGTGTTGATCGGATAATAGAGCTTGTATTCCAGACAACTTACATGCAATTACGTGCCCATCATCTTTGCCTGTTCGCAATGCATCAGAGCCGATAGGCTTGCCATTTTTTAGACCTTCGGCTAATGTGACAATGCTTATTCGGTTACAGGAAAGGAAACTGCTTTATGCCTGCACGAATTAAGGTTTCATTCATCGGGCAAACTTTCGTCCGACCATATTTTGGAGATAAGTTGGTGTACTATATGCTCCTTACCAAGTCATCGTCTGCCGCTTTGAAGAGCTCGGCAGTCAGGCCGTCCGCTCCAGCAGCTTTGTTGGACTTCAGCTTAGATATATTGCTATCTTCACTTCATCCAGATCGGGTGGACGGAATTGTTGGTCATTTGGTTGATTCTGCCTGACAGCGGTATTTGGTCCGTCATCGCCGTTATACAGTCTGCAGAAATGATCTTTCCAAATCCTCAGCATCGACTGCGATTCTACTACGAAGTTCCCTTGTTCATCTCTAGAGGCTTCGGTTCGGGGTTTGTTTCCGCGGCATGTTATTTTTACCTTTTGGCAAAACTTCCGAACCTCATTCCTGGAGTAGCATCTCTCAATTTCCTCGATCGCGCGCTTTTCATGCTCTTTCTTCTTCCTCCTGAGAAGCTGGTGTTCGTCTCTCCTCTTCCTCTCATAGAGCTCATGAGCAGCTCTGGTCTTTCTAAGCAGCGCCGCGTTATATGCATCTTGCTTAGCTGCATGTGCTTGCCGGCATTCATCATAGAACCAGGGATTTCGTTGTGGTGGACGAGTGAAACCCAGCACATCAGAAGCGCCATCTCTGATGGCGTTTCGGCAGTGTTTCCAATGGTCTTCGATGCTTGATGCTGGCGGCATTGGACCTCTTAAGAGATTAAGAGACACTCGATCGGAAAATGACTTGGCGATCTCTTGCGATTGTAGCCGTCTTACGTCAAATTTCCTCACAGCATTAGCTTGTCTTGGCGTAGTTTGGGATATCCGCAACCGTACCTTGGCTACAACGAGGTAATGGTCCGAGTCGATGTTGGCTCCTCGGAACGAACGGACATCCATAAAACTGAAGGTGTGTTTTGCATCAATCTCAATGTTATCAATCTGGTTGACTGTTGATTGATAAGGAGTTCTCCAAGTCCCCTTGTGTATGTCGAGATGTGGGAACCGCGTGCTAGCCACGACAATGTTTCGCTCCGCCGCAAAGTCGATTAGCCTGAATCCGTTATCGGAGGTGATGTTGTGCAGGCTATATTTTCCGATTGTTCCATCAAAGATACCCTCTCTTCCTAGCTCTGCATTAAAATCACCGAGGACAATTTTAATGTCATAACTAGGGCATTGCTCGTAGGTCTTATTAAGGAGCTCGTAGAAGGCATCCTTGGTGTCGTCATATTTCTCCTCTGTGGGGGCATGCGCGCATATAAGGCTAATGTTGGCGAATTTAGCCTTGATGCGGATTGTAACGAGGCGCTCGCTCACATGCCGGAAGCTGAGGACTTCTTCTCTTAGTCTGCCTCCGACAACAAATCCGCATCCAAATAAGCGCTGCTTTTGCCGTCGATAGCAATTGCCGTAGTAGATGTCGCATTTTTTCATCTTCTTTTTGTACGGCCATTCCCATCGCATTTCTTGAATGGCGGTTATGTCTGCTTTGCAGCAGTCTAGGGCCTCCGCTAGTTGGGATCTAACATTCCACGTACATATCTGAAGCTCATTGTACTTATATCGTTTGCGTGGGTTGTCAACAGTAGATCCGTCCATATCCGAGGCTTATTGATGCTTCGTAACTAATTGTTTTTTTTTTTTAATGGCAGGGCAGTTACCCCGGCGGCACAACCCCCAAACTGGAGGACCAGTTCAATTTTTTAATGCCCCTAGGACGAGGGGTCCTTCGGTACACTGAAGTCAGTAAACCGTTCTCGGATGCGAGTGCTGCCGTTGGCCCATATAGGGCTCGTCCGCCACCATCTCTTTTCCAAGACCCTGACTAAGTTCTGGAAATCCTTACCGGCCTGAGCTCTAAATATGTCGGAGTAGCCTGGATAAAGTCTTGTTTTGTTTTTCCGACACTTATCCTGATTTATGGCGCAGGGAACTCGCCATTTGCCCCCTTCACTTCGCAATCTCTAGTGAGATTCCCAGATCGCACCAAGGGGAGGCGTGAAGTAGGGCTTATTAGCAGAGCTGCAAGAAGGCCTTATACTAATTGTTGCCATCCAGAACAGATGTCCACAAATTATTAAGACTGCACTTCCATTTGTTGACAGAAGCTTGCTTCTTTGACTCAGAATCGTAATAGTACTCTTCCAAGAACACGGTGAAAAATAGTAATATGGAGAGAGCAAGTCTAATGAACAGCTCGGGGCAGCTGCATCCATTTTTTAAAGTGAGAAGTTTTTATCTTTATTAAAAAAAAAAACGCAAATTCTATATCTTCCACACCAGGATCCACGTCCTCTATTTATAGGTGCTCGGCGACGCCATCGTAGGCGACTGTTCACTGTTCATCACAGAATCTGGACCACGTTGAACTCGCGGAAAGGTTTCACATGTCGTGATGCCAAGGCATACATTCCATCGTTCTTTTTGTTGGTCGATTCTTGCGGCATTCACACAGTGTGTGGACTGCCGGATTTTGCACGATCTACAGGTTTCTTTAGTGGGGGCCACATCTGAAAGAGTTCGGCATCTTCGTGGGCGCTCGGCAACACCACCGACGCGAAAAAATTTAAAAGTGCGAACTTTGAATAAATGTCACTTGCGAAATAGCAGTCAAATTGGAGTAGATACGTTTTTTGGTTCTTAACAATGAATGCCTTTATTTTGTGTACTAAGACATTTGGTAATACGTTCGTGAATTAAGAAATAATTTCCAAATGTGGCAATGCCTTGAACAAAACGATAAACCGTGCTAAGCTAGGTTAAGTCCAATGATCAGTTTGTATGCCCTATGCCCGAAATAATATTAAAACGAGATTGAAACCTCGCATCCGAATCGATATACTTACAATACCTCCTAATATGTAAGATTCTGATCAGTTCTTTCGGGCTGGCAACCTTTTTAGATAATTTAATTGGATGGAATCCAGGAGATATTTGACTCCCACGTTGCACTTGGTTGTATCTCAAAAGATACACTGAAAATTAAAATCGAAGCATATGATAATTCTCATTTTCCTGGAATCGCAGTACGAGTATATATTGAGTTTGACTACTGTCTCTGGTTGTCGGGATAGTATCGATTTACACAGAAAAACATTTATTTCGTTTTGTCCAAATTTCAGGAGTGAGAGTGATTACGACGGGTAAGAAACCCCTAAAATGTCCGAAACCACAGATATAGATATTCCACAGTCATGATTCATGTATGGTCTTGTATTTGATACAGAAGACATAGGAATACAGTAGCACAACCTTCAACTTCAACGACCAGATCTTCCAAATGAACTTCCCAGTAGCCCAGTACGGAGATTTAAAGTAGTGGCAAGTGGCTTGCTCGAAACTTGCTCACTTTAAACTATACTTTGACCTCATACCTAAACTGCAAAGAGTTTTTGAATAAGCTTAACTCATTTCAGTTACATCCAGATGTTAGTGGTGCTATTCTGAAGTTCCCTGCCCTTATCCTCGATTGGATTTCGATGTATTTATTGTGCAAGTGGACGTTCAGACAAGATTTAAAATGTGTTTTATGCACTTCAAATAAATCATAGAGAATAGGTACATCAAAGTCAGAAAACAATGAATAATGATGATTTAAATAGAAAGCTGTGGAGGAAAGCAAAGTCCACCAAATGTCATGATCAGTATGAATACACCTCATCCACGAGTCGATTATAAGTTTCTTAAAATAGAAAATTTCATCATCAATAATTCTAGAGCCGTTATGACTGAGGAAAAACCAATGCAAACCGCATTTTCCTATATAACATAAACTGCCTATTGTATGTATTAGCGTAGCACTATAAACTATTCCCTGGCCAGCACTGGACGTTCTTGTTTGTCTGTTCCTGCTGTTATATAACCCCAAAACATTGCTTTCTTGAACACTTACAGGATCCTTCTTAAAAAGCTAAATTATAATACTATACCCCCAAAACACCATTGCTTGAGTTGATTTTGGGAAGAAGATGCATCCTTGAAGGGTAAATCACTTCACTGCCAGAGCGATAGAGGAGCAATTATATGTTCGGAAGGAAGCTAGAAAACTTCTACACATCATTTACTTTGATCTAATTTGGGGGAAGACTCGACTCCAATTTACGAAGAGTGCCTCTTATGAATACTTTGCTGAAACTAGCAACAAATCAACCGGACTAGAAGCACTCAGAAGATCTGATGTCATCTACACTGACGGGAATGCAGAGACTGTGCCTCATTCATGAGCTTAAGTTCAAAAGTGCCTTTATCAGAACCAGCTCACAAACTTTTCCCACAACCGAAGCAGCAGATGAGCTATCTGTCATCGGTTGTGATCACGGATGGATATGGTGAAGCTTCTTTTAATGGGCTAAATCCGATGGCATATATGTACATATGAAGCCATCGAAAAGGTAAAGACCATTTGTTGGCATCTTTTAAGAGAACCTTCAATGTTAGCCTGGTACTGGCATAAAAACCAAGCCCACGTCGAAAGTAGGAGTATCATTTATACTGTAAAATGGAAAAGATGCCTACTTAAGCTATAGATGCATTTGTCTGGCTTCCTTCATGTTGAAGGGGATTCTCAGCATCCTTTGTTCAAGATACAGCATGCCAGCCAACGTGGGGGATCCTGCGGGTATGCGTTTCAAAATCAAGTTTATAGGATTGATGACGCACTCGACAAGAAGAAATGGCGATACTTTTGACGGTTGAATGGTTCTCCTTCGGGTGGCATTCAGACTCTACTGGTGTGGTGCATATTGGTGGACCAACTGCTTAAGGCTTTTAATAGTCTACTATGCAAATAATGTAGCTCTATTGACTGTAGGTTCTGTCTTCTCTTAAGCACGGGCATCTTAATCGTGATCGATGATTATTGCACTAGAAATGCGCTTTCAGTTACTCATCATAACATTTGGGTTTTTTTTACAGGGCGTGGTAGAACTTAAAACACCACTCGTTTTAGATTTGATGACGTTGAGTACCGACTGTAGTGTGACTCTGGTCTTATGGACCTGATCGGAAGCAACGAGACTAAATTTGCTGTTACTAGGACATACGGAATCGACTACACCTATAAATGAGCCATAAAAGAAGTGCAGCATGGATCCTAAGCCAGTCTAGGATGCGTCAGTGGTGTATATTTGGAGGACGAGAATTATCTCTTCTATTGGCTTCTCTATGACCACGCGTTGACTTTCTAAGCCTCAAATTTGGAAATGTTGCTTATTTTTTGTTTTTCCGAGATGGAAATATCCTTCACCTGAAAAGAAAATTGTTTGAACAATATTTTGAACCGCTCTAAAGCATAGACGAAACAGCCAGTCTTTTCGCTTAAATTCTTGAGACAGTTGGATCAAGTGATCAAAAAATCCGAGATTTGTACGCAAAATTCTCCTCACGCTAGTGCAGCTGATGTTCAGTTGCTGAGATCTTTTGCGCGATGAAGTTGTCGGATTTATGTGATTATGATTTCGGCAACAGCTGCAATATTCTCTGTTGAGTCCATGGAACAAAAACTGAAAATGTTCGGTTATCAATCTGCAAACAAGACTTGCAAACTTCCTTTACAAACTTTCGTACATCAAATGTAGTTGGTGCACTGTTTCCACCGAAATCTCTTTTCAAGATTCGCACTGTTCCGGCATTCGGAAACACAGCATCCATTGTGACATCGTCACACCTTGTCGTCAAGTTTTTTGCCCAACTTAATTTGACATTTCTTTGTTTTAGTGTTTGACAAATTCAACCATGGAGAGGTACACAATTGAGCAGCGCGTTAAGATTGTTGAAACCTTTTACGAAAATGGGCGTTCAAATCAAAATGCATTTCGTGATTTTTTCGGTCAGCATAATCGACCAAATGTGTCTACAATTAGGAGAATTGTGGGCAAATTTCACCAAACCGGGTCTGTAGGAAATGTGAAAACACAAAGAGTGACTGTTTGGTGTGGTTTATGGGTTGGCGGCGTCATCGGGCCGTACTTCTTCGAAAATGAGGTCGCCCAAGTAGTTCCCGTGAATGGTGTTAACTATCGCGAGATGATAACGGACTTCTTGTGGCCAGAAATTGAGGATATGGACCTGAACGACGTGTGCTTCCAACAGGATGGTACCACTTGCCACACAGCCAACGAAACAATGGCTCTTTTGCGGAAGAAATTCAATGGCCAAGTTATCTCACGTCGTGGCGATGTTAATTGGCCGCCACACAATCATGTGATTTGACACCGTTGGACTTCTTTCTGTGGGGATATTTAAAAGAAAAAGTGTGCGTCAATAAGCCAAGAACAATTCAAGAGCTAAAGGATGAGATAATTCTGCACATAAACGACATTAACCCCAATTATGTCTCAGAGTCATTGACAATATGAACCTTCGGATAGAAAAACTGGAAACTTGTTTTATTTACAATTAACATCGTGTGTTAATTATGGACCACCCTTTACTATAGGAAGTACCGAGGCATGCTTAAGCCATCACAAGGTTCCGCATACAACAGGTCCCGCATGTCTAGTGACTAACCAGATTTGGTAAAACTGTATCTGAAATGTTCCTCATATTTAGTGTCCCTCAATACTAGGCCCTACAAGCTGTCTTATAGACATATATGCTACAGGACTTGAAACAAATTCAAATAATCCTACACCCTCTCCGTAGAAGCCTTGCTCTCTCCAAAACAAGAAAACATCATCTTCTTCGACCTAAAGCTCCTCTTAGGCAACTTCTTTTAGATTCTTATGGTACCACAAAGTCGCTAGTTTCGATCTAGGTTTGACGACTTAATCCCATATAAGTCCCAGTTTATTGAGGTACTAATTTCCACTGGAAATTCTCTACAAATATAGACAGATGTAAAGCCAAACTCAGTAGTGCGTAGAAAAACTCTTCTACGTGCTAATTTTGAACAATAAAAAACGCCAACTGTTCCGTCCCGAATAAATGACTATGCATATCCCTCCGATAAGAATTAATTTAGCACGGACTTTGGTGTCACAATTTCAACAATCACCCAATCCATTCCAAAACTCAGTTCAATCTTCAACCCTACATTTGAATATCGATACAGATCTACCCTTCCTGCAACGCATTTTTCTATCAATAATTCACATCTATTTTAGAAAATGCGAATTAATTTTTTGAAGAGAAGAATTTTTCGTAAAAAACTCGAATTTTTACCCTTAAAAATGTTGACACCAAACAACAGGATTACAAAGCCGAAATCCCCTTTGCACGAAATCCTTGCATTTCATCCCTCATTAACAGGGTTTTTGGAGTTTTTCTTTTCATACCTTTCATCTGTTTTTTTTTTTTCTAATTTATTTCGTACCTACAAAAGATTTAGAGAAAAAAAAAACGAAGAAATAGAATAAAAATTGCAAGAAAATCGTGAGAAAATTCGTTAAAAACTATCCTCAGTAAGGATCTTCGGGAGAAGAAATCAAGGAAATATCCATCGAGGGATAAACGGATCCTCAAGGATGCCAATGCATTACGTAACGATTCCATTGTACTTTGTCGATTTTTTGACATGACAATGAGATGGATTTTTTTTTTTTATAAATTTTCTAATAAAAAAAGGGAATAACGTCCTTATTTTGGAAAGGATGTAAGGATTTCAAAACAAAAACAGTTTTTTGTAGAAAAAAAATCCATTGCAAGCGATAGTTTCGGCAGTATTTAAGGGTTGGATCGTCATGGGTACATGATCCTGGACAGTGAGTCCTATTTGTCCTTGATCTTGGGACGTTCTTTAGAGCGCAATTCGTAGTTTTTTTTGGAGTGATATCCTTTTTTTTATGTTCACCATGAAATTACGGTATTTTTGTGGAATTTTGTCATTTAAAATCGGTTTATATCGCGCTGATTTTAGTTGGGAAAACTTGTCATGTTTTTTTTTATATTATTTTCGGTCGTTTATTCGTCTAGGACAAGTGACTAAGCAACAAACTAGGTTTTGTCTGCGGCTTTGATCGCAATATTTTTGTATTTTCGTTGTTATTTACTTTGGAAATTTTGATCCTCAACCAATAAGCCTCTGCAGTTAGAGCGGTCTTTCCCCAAATGTCAAGTTGTACACTTCAAGATAGTTGAGATCTTCCTCAATAGCCCACCTAAGCATAGTTGTTACTCCATTGGGTTGTCTTTTCAATACAGAATCGAACATTGGTGCTCTCATCCGCTCGATAGGTTGTTTGCCATTTTAGCCGTGATACACTCCTTTCTGTGCAGGTCGATGTCACTGTACAATTTACTATTATATTTCTTCCTCCAAAGCAAAACCTTACTTTCGAAACGACAAAGGATATCTTCATCCCGTGTCGCTCCTATGGACCCAACGATCCGCGATCACAAAAAATATGCCATCATCTGGATCTATACCTGCTGTTACCAGTATTTGTTAATTGTTTTTTTTTTTTGTCGATCACTAGGCACGGAAGGTCGCCTTAATCCTTACTCCGAAACATCTCATTTACCTATTTGAGGAAACTTGTTTGGATTGATGATACCTGTCAATTACGTCGCTTGAAAGTTTCTCTTTGTTTCATATATAAGAAAGGAAAGTGCTTCCCGTTCGTCAAATACGGTAGACGGTATATTTTGGACCCTGTCTTTTAGTTGCAAATTTGTGTCGAAAAGCAGTAGATAAAGATAGGAGCTGTGCTTAGGAAAGATCGAATGACTGTGGCTTTTGGACTGACTCAGTACTTAGGCCATTTCTAAGCCCTACATTAGTGAAGTAGGTTCATTCTTATGTCTCGTACATTATTTACCTCATCGCTTTGTCTAGCTTTAAAGTCTACTTACTTACTTACTTTACTTTAGGTGGCGCTACAGTCCGGGGTGGACCTGGGCCTCAGTCAACAAGCTTCTCCTGCCAGCTCGATCCCTGGCTAGCTGCCTCCAGTTTCGCACGCTAAGTTGGCTGAGGCCCTCTTCCACTTGCGTGCGCCACCTGAGTCTTGGCCTTCCTCTACTGCGCTGTCCCTCGGGGGCGGATTCGAAGACTTTTCGGACCGGAGCATTGGTGTCCATGCGCTCTACATGACCCAGTCATCTCAGTCTTTGGATCTTCATTCTTCTCGCTAGGTCCATGTCGCTGTACAGTCCATACAGTTCATCGTTGTATCTCCTCCTCCACTCACCGTCAATGCAGACGGGACCGAAGATCGCCCGAAGAATTTTTCCCTCGAAGCAACCAAGAACACCCTCATCCATATTTGATAATGTCCATGCCTCTGCGCCATAGAGCAGGACCGGGATTATTAAAGTCTTTAAAGGGTGACTTTTGTTGTCCGAGAGCGGTTGGCAAGAGTTATTCTTCGCTTGATCTCAGCGCTGGTGTCGTTGTCTGTATTTATAGCGGAGCCTAGGTAGACAAAGTCCTTAACTACCTCAAAGTTATATCTGTCGAGGGTGACGTTCTGTCCGAGACGTCGGTGTTGGTTGTCCTTTTTGCTTGACAGCATATACTTGGTCCTGCTCCCATTGACCGCTAAACCCATTTTCGCCGCTTTCGTCTCAATACTCGCTAAAGCGCCACTGACATCACGCTGCTTTCTCCCGATTATGTCAATATCGTCGGCGTATGCGAGTAGTTGAACGGACTTTTAAATGATAGTGCCTCTTGTGTTTGCTCGTGAGTTTTGCACTATTCTTTCAAGTTCGATGTTGAAAAAATCGCATGACAGCGCATCGCCTTGTCTAAATCCTTTCTGGACATCAAAGGTCTCGGTGAGATCTTTACCGACCTTGATGGAGCAGCGTGCATTCTCCATCGTCATCCTGCACAGACGAACGAGTTTGGCAGGAATGCCAAAACTAGACATTGCTTTATATAGCTCGTCTCTATAGACTCTGTCATACGCGGCCTTAAAATCGATGAATAGGTGGTGGGTATCGATCTGAAGCTCATGGGTCTTCTCCAAGATCTGCCGTAGTGTGAATATCTGGTCGATGGTGGACTTTCCTGGCTTGAAGCCACACTGATATGGACCTATCAGGTTGTTGACGAACGGCTTCAGGCGTTCACACAATACGGCGGATAAGATCTTATATGCGATGTTAAGGAGACTGATGCCTCTGTAGTTGGCGCAGTTCAGAGGGTCTCCTTTCTTGAGAATTGGACAAACAATGCTGAGGTTCCATTCATCGGGCATACTTTCGTCCGACCATATTTTACAGATGAGTTGGTGTATGCTCCTTACCAAGTCATCGCCTGCCCTTTTGAAGAGCTCGGCAGTCATGCCATCCGCTCCACAGCTTTGTTGGACTTAAGCTTCGATATGGCTGTCTTCACTTCATCCAGGTTGGTCATCATCGTCCAGGTTGAAAGGTTGATTCTGCCTGACAGCGGTATTTGGTCCGTCATCGCCGTTATACAGTCTGCAGAAATGATCTTTCCAAATCCTCAGCATCGACTGCGATTCTACTACGATGTTCCCTTGTTCATCTCTACAGGCTTCGGTTCGGGGTTTGTTTCCGCGGCATGTTATTTGTACCTTTTGGTAAAACTTCCGGACCTCATTCCTGGAGAAGAATCTCTCAATTTCCTTGATCGCGCGCTTCTCATGCTCTTTCTTCTTCCTCCTGAGAAGCTGGTGCTCGTCTCTCCTCTTCCGCTCATAGAGCTCATGAGCAGCTCTGGTCTTTCTAAGCAGCGCCGCGTTATATGCATCTTGCTTAGCTGCATGTGCTTGCCGGCATTCATCATCAAACCAGGGGTTTTGTTGTGGTGGACGAGTGAAACCCATCACATCAGAAGCGGCATCTCTGATGGCGTTTTGGCAGTGTTTCCAATGGTCTTCGATGCTTGATGCTGGCGGCATTGGACCTCTTAAGAGATTTAGAGACACTCGATCGGAAAAGGACTTGGCGATCTCTTGCGATGGTAGCCGTCTGACGTCGAATTTTCTCACAGTATTAGTTTGTCTTGGCGTAGTTTGGGATATCCGCAATCGTACCTTGGCTACAACGAGGTAATGGTCCGAGTCGATGTTCTCTCTTCGGAACGTACGGACATCCATAATACTGGAGGAGTGTCTTGCGTCGATCGCAATGTGATCAATCTGGTTGACTGTTGATTGATCAGGAGTTCTCCAAGCCCCCTTGTGTATGTCGAAATGTGGGAACCGCGTGCTAGCCACGACAATGTTTCGCCCCGCCGCAAAGTCGATTAGCCTGAATCCGTTATCGAAGGTGGTGTTGTGCAGGCTATATTTTCCGATTGTTCCACCAAAGATACCCTCTCTTCCTAGCTTTGCATTAAAATCACCGAGGACAATTTTAATGTCATAGCTAGGGTATTGCTCGTAGGTCTTGTTGAGGAGCTCGTAGAAGGCATCCTTGGTGTCGTTATCTTCCTCCTCTGTGGGGCATGCGCGCATATGAGGCTAATGTTGGCGAATTTAGCCTTGATGCGGATTGCTACGAGGCGCTCGTTCACATGCCGGAAGCTGAGGACTTCTTGTCTTAGTCTGCCTCCGACAACAAATCCGCATCCAAATAAGCGCTGCTTTTGCCATCGATAGCAATTGCCGAAGTAGATGTCGCAGTTTTTCATCTTCTTTTTGTCCGGCCCATCCCATCGCATTTCTTGGATGGCGGTTATGTCTGCTTTGTAGCAGTCTAGGGCCTCCGCTAGTTGCTCGGCTGCAAGTGGTCTATTAAGGGATCTAACATTCCACGTGCATATCCGAAGCTCATTGTCCTTAAATCGTTTGCGTGGGTTGTCAACAGTAGATCCGTCCATATCCGAGGCTTGTTGATGCTTCGTAACTAATTGTTTTTTTTTTAAATGGCAGGGCAGTTACCCCGGCGGCACAACCCCCAACCTGGAGGACCAGTTCCATTTTTAATGCCCCTAGGACGAGGGGTCGGTTACACCGAAGCCAGTAACCCGTTCCGGGATGTGAGCGCTGCCGTTGGCCCACATAGGGCTCGTCCGCCACCATCTCTTTTCCAAGACCCTGACTAAGTCCTGGAAATCCTTTCCGGCCTGAGCTCCAAATATGTCGGAGTAGCCCAGATAAGGTCTTGTTTTGTTTTTCCGACACTTATCCTGATTTATGGCGCAGGGAACTCGCCATTTGCCCCCTTCACTTCGCAATCTCTAGTGAGATTCCCAGATGGCGCCACGGGGAGGCGTGAAGTAGGACTTATTAGCAGAGCTGCAAGATGTTCGGCTGCAGAGGCTCATTCTCGTCATTTCAGGAACCAGCACCTGTCGGAAGATGCTACTTCTACGAGGCCTTATACTATTCGTTGCCATCTAGTTTTAAAGTCTACACCGATTTTAAAATAATGTTCGTCTGAACCCAGCCTTAGACTGAAAATACACCGGATCGGATAAGACGTCTTGCCTTTCTTGTACAAAAATACGATTTTTTTTCCCACACACAGCAACTGGAACATGTCTTTTTATCTCGACAGCTGTGGTGTGTTTTAACTCCTAAGAATCAATGGATTAGCCGATTCATGTCGTATCCGGTGTGTTTTCAGCATTAGAAATCGAAAATCAGTATCGAACTCTCATATAAAAGGGTGACTGCGTAGTTTTTGGAATCATAGATAAAGATCATGTACTATATGTTTCTACTATGGAAAGGACACAATGCATGTCTCCAGCACTTGAGTATAACCGAAAGCACATGAAGAACTTAGTCTGTTAGCAACTTAAGAGTGGCTCTCTGTTCAAGTTTTACCAACGAACTAATATTCAACCCAAGGGGTTTGACACACCATATTATTACCAACTACAACGACATGTGATTCATAGCAGCTTGAAGATCTGGTCTTATATCGAACGTCGTAGCATGTGAGATGGTGTCTCCGGTGCTCTTTACACCTGGTCCTGAAAAGGAGCACTATCTTCTTAATCAATGCCGACCTGAGTACCCGGACGTCTGTAATTTGTTAAGAGATGTTAATTGATTTACTAGAGACTGATAGTCGCTCAAATTCCATCTTTTGCTGTCGAACTGTACATACTTCCTTATATAACGCAGTTTGAGACGGCCCCGATAGTTTTCAGCGTTTCTCGTGCTCTGTACGAAAGCCGGCAGCTGTTAGACTTTTCACTTTTACTCAGAAAGTATTCCTCGAACTTGTGATTCTTACTACACTTGATGTTGCATAACACAATTTCATATTGCGCACCATACCTTTGACAGCGAGTATATTGTAATATGTTTTCGCCCCTCTTTAACTTTTGGCCAGTGTAGACGTCCAGAACTTGAATATCCACGGGCAACACTATTCATTTTAGTTGTATGATGTTATTAAGAGCTGCTACTTCTTCCAACTTATCTTCAGACTCAGACGCTTCGAGAGATGCGAAACTATTATCTGCTTCAATACCATAGAATGTGCATATGAAGATATTCAACGCAAGCTGGTTTGTTGTTTGTTAAGTTGTATTTTGGGCCTCATCTCTCTTTCCGTCGTCAGTTTTTCGCCTCAAATTGACATTGAAGGGCGGTTTTAGGAATCAAAGTCAGCTGCAGCTCTTCCTCTGCTTGGCATTGCTTTCCGAAGTCATAGTTTTTAGCGGGCCTGATGCGAAAACCTCATCGACTGATTTTACAACACCATCCATAGTGATTCCCTTACCGATTTTGGAAAACAGAAAACGTTACGCACAAAAAAGAAAATGCAAACGTCTTTCGGCGTAGTGAACGCCAAATTTTCATTGCAACCATCTTCAGTATAAGGCTAAGACTTTGTACCTCGCATATATCAACTTTAGATACAAGCATAAAATGTGAAGAATAATTTGCCATATCTCGAGGAGTACGGAGGAACTCTTCGGCGCTGTCCTCACCCGCTACAACTATAAGATCTGAGTGAAAATTTCGAGTTTATTCAAGATAACAATCTCTAGATATCTGTATGTTTGCAGTGCAGACTAAGAACTGGAATTCATCACACTTAGCTAATATGCTCTTCATACAATTGATATCAATTCTCCTACACCTGACAATTTATAAATTACGATCAGCAGTAGTGGACTTTAGGCTGCACTAAGCTATAAGGCAGGATAAAGTTTGATAAGGTCTATCTTTGGAATACAATGCTTAACCTAATTTGGCAGCCTTCAGCTTTTTAAGCCAGAAACACCAACAAAGCTATAAAAATGAGAAAATTAAGGAACATCTAAGCAAGCTGCACGTCTTTTTAACAACGACGGCCCCCTCAGTTCAAGGTGATACCAGAAATTCTGTTTTTCATCCGAGTATTGCGTGCTCTTCAAAATAAAATTTCCTGTAATCAGCTTAGCTGAATGTTTGTTGATCAGGAAGCTACCGTGATCCATGGTATCTTAAATACTGAAATCGGGGATATTCTACTCGCTATAGTTTCATTACGCGCCTGCGCAAATATAGAAACTCTAGGTACTTAGTTACGTCGCTTGTTTTCATTGCCACGGTGCCATTGTAATGGGTTTACTCATTATAGCCAGATAATATCCAAAAGGACCAATTCAACCAAATTAGATGAAGGGTAAACATGTAAGGAATGCTGCAATTTTTTTTCGACAACGACTTGTTTCTTGAGTCTAACGAAGATAGTTGAAAGCACTTAAATAGTGCTAAATAAGCTGGCTTCCGGACGTAACAACAACGAGGGTGAGTAAACGCTTCTGTAATAAAACGCACACAGAACCAGCACTTACTGCATCATCGGCATGATGTCAGCGCAGTCTACATACTACATACCCGGAGAAAGAATTCTGCGGTATGGTCATTACTTTCAAAGCAATCACCGCAGCCCTCAATCTAAATGCTTTCTGCTTTTCCTAGCTCCCGCCGTCGATTAACACAGTTTCAGGTTCATTGAAAGCCTTTCTTATTCTTAAGCCGGGGTCATCTCCTTTGGTCTGACACTGTGCGCGGAAAAAGCCACCACTAGGAGTGTTTTTTTTTTAAATGGACTTGACTCAACCGGCTTCCATTCAACAGAACTATGAGCTTTGCTGATTGTGACACCAGTTTGATTCGGACACCATGTACGAATAAAACCACCTCTGGTTCCTTTGATTCGGTTCGACTACTTTGTCCGGCTACTGAAACGCTAGTTTTAGCAGTGTCGGAACATTATGTATTGGCAAAGGGGATGACAGAAACTTTCATCCTCTTGGCCCTGTTAGACGCAGTTTCAGTTTTGAGGGCTTAATCAGTTTCAGTGGGTGTCACATCTGCTGATCTGTTACTCATTTTTGTTGCCGCTATACAAGTGAGAGTCTCAGCGACTTTGTGACTTCGTCATCATTTATCAACCTTTTGCGTCATGCGTTTGCCTCATCGTATTTTCTTCTCAACAACTACCTGTTATATGGTAGCCCTTTAAGTGTGCCTGTTCTTAAACCCACTTTTGGTTTCCCTGAACAGAACCAACCACTTTCCTGATCGAGTTTAACCATAAAAGCCCAATCCTGCCCGAAATTCTCCCTATGTCGTTGCAGCCCAATCTATGGCATGTTTTAGAAAGATCCGTAGAAATCATCAGAATCATTGAGTTTTTTTTTTGTAGGTATATTGGTTAGAGCCCTTAGAAGTCGAGAAGGTTACATGTTGATCGTCGCTGTTGAGAATACCACCCAAACACTTTTTATTTTGTTCGATTCGTTACAGGTTTCACATTTCATTTTCGTATTTCTGTCACAAAATCCGCAGCGACCTTGTTTTTGTTGGCCGACAATGTGATGGGTTCTTCCATCACGCTGAATACTGTCGGGAGCACGTTTTCTGACAGCTAGAGATGACCTAGGCAATATTTTGGCCTGAAGATGTATCTGTTATTTGAAGGTATGATTTATCAATAAACCTGATGAAAGATAGCAAGTCACAGTTGCTTTCCTCAGCCAAAGGAGATACCTTGTAAAGTTGGAAAGCATTGTTTACGCTTGCATTTATTGAAAACATAAGTGGCTGCCAGTACCATCTTTTTAAATGAATTGCAATTAGGTAACATCCAACATTTTGATCTAACCGATCAACTCCTCCCATATGTATATTGTTTACAATTAACTATGCAAGGAGGTTGATCAATGTCCTTCTTCTGATCTCTTCATCTTAGCCACATTGGGTAGATGCAACAGTAACAATGTTGTTGTCATTATACCGGACTACAGTGATGTTAGAAATTGTATCTGTACATTCGTTAAATGAACCTCTTTTAGTTTTTTTCATTTCTTTGGGATCTTTTAATTGTGTTTTTTCCCACACGGTTTGCCTTATGGTACCAGTTACATAATAACCCATTTTTTTAGTTCATCCAGAAGAGGCAGGGATGAAAAGAAATTGTCCATAAACAAAGTCTGACTATCAGGTGGCAGTTTTGATATCAAGTCTTACACTACAGAGCTCCCTACACCGAACTCTGGATGAGTGTTTCCTGTACTGGCTCCTTAATCAAGTTCCCCGTAGATCAAATAGCCAAGCCCAGTACATATAGACCGATCCGAATTGGATCGGTTTAGCTTGTGTATGCTGTTTTGCGCTATGCTTCTCAAAATATGGTATCGTCGATTCATCGATACTCAAATTTTTCTCATCAGGGAAGCATTTTAACTATCTTCTGTTGAGATTGTTCCAAAGAGGTTGAATATTTGCAAATTTGTCGTTTGGAATCAAATTATTGTTGTCGGAAGCGTGATTTTCACGCAGCAAATCCCCAAACCTACTTCTCGACATAGCTGATGCAACTCCCTGAAAATTACAATTAATACTTTGTTCCTACTGCATGTATAGTATGTCGCTACGCTATTATAGCCTGATAGCAATAAATTGCCAATAAAACGTTGGTAACCTTTCCGAATCGCATTTCTTTCTGTTTCAGAATGCTTCTTCTTCTTATCCTTTTATTAACCATTTCCTCGTTATCCGAACTTATGCGTAACGAGTTTCCCATTTTTACTGCATCGCTGCTGCTCCGCTTATGGGGTTGGCTAATGTCGCAGACCGCAGAACGCGTCTACATAATGCTCGGTCCTGGATCGCTTCAGTGGTAAGCCCCAGCCGTTGTTGCGCATTTGCCATCTGAGAAATCCAGGAATTATTTTTCCGACCTCGTTTTCTTACAGTTGGAGTGACCGTAGTTGATAGTGCCTTTTTAACCGGATTTTCCGCAGATCTTCTTTGAACGTGGCAATACCAGCTTATTCTATTCGCCTCAAGCTGTTCGGTTACCGAATTCTTTATATGTAGACTTCCTCTTATACGCGTAGATCTAATGCAATCGCGTTTAGTGACTCCACTAGACATCCTACACATTTTCATTTCCGTTGCCGTCATTTTGTTTTTAAACGCTTCGTACATTGTCCAGCACTGTGAACCGTACATAAGAGCTGGTCTAACAACCGTGGTGTAGAGTTTCCCCTTTAATTTAAGTGGAAATTGTCGGTCGCAAAAGATTCCCGAATTTTCCCGCCATTTCATCCATCCCACACTCACTCTGTGGTTTACGTCATCGTCACATTTCGCTTCCATGTTAACGATTGATCCTAAGTACTTAAACATAGTGCTTTTCGGAAGAACTATTCCGTCTAACATTTTATCTGGAACAGGTCGCAACGGATGCGCAAATGGGCACGTCAAATGCTCCGTCTTTGAACGACTTATTTTAAACCCGTTTCTCTCTAGCGCATTTCTCCATGAATCTAAGGCGTTCTGTAAATCTTCGACGTTATCGCTAAATATAACTGCGTCGTCAGCGAAGAAAATTGGAGTTACATTTGCTTCGCGCATGCAGTCTTTTAAAAGAAAGTCGAATACTACGTTAAAGAGGAAAGGGCTAAGTACGCTTCCTTGATGCACTCCGACATTAACTGGAAATTCTCTCGTTAGTCCAGTAGAGCTTTTAACCGCAGTTTTCAAGTTTCCGTACATGTCTTGTATTATTCTAACATACGTTTCCGGTACATTTTGAGACCTCAGCGCGGCCCATATAAGATCCCTAGGCACTCGATCGAATGCTTTCTCGAGGTCGATAAATACCATGTGAAAGTCCTTAGATGAATCTCGGTGCTTTTCCTTTATTATTCGTAGGCTTTGGATAGCGTCCACCGTCGGTCTTCCTTCGACAAATCCACAGTGGCTATTATCGAGCTTTATTATTTGCCGAATACGTTCGTTTAAGACTCTTTCGATGATTTTCATTGTGTGTGACATAAGCTTGATTGAAGGGTAGTTGTTGTGTTCTCGAGTGTCGCCTTTTCCTTTGTATAATGGAACCAAGAAGCCACTTCTCCATTGACTCGGCATAGGTTGTCCACATTTTAAAAGTTTCAATAGCCATTCGCTGCCGGTTCCCTCCATCTTCGACCAAAACTCTGATGGAATGCTGTCTGGTCCCACCGCTTTCGCCGGCTTCATTTTTCCAATTGCTATACTTGTTTAGTATGGAAGTTATTTCCATCGAATTTTTTCGCCTCTGTGCAGCGAGCCTAAAAATTTTTGGCACTTTAGTATTGTACAGCTTGTCTTCTATCTGCCGATCGTGAGGATATTTGTTCCAACTCCTGGTGCAGGTTTTCCGCTGCTGCCGCTCGAGTTCTAGCCAGGACTTTCTTTGCGATCTTTTTAAGGCGCTCGTATTCAAGAGCCAGTCGAGCTTTTTCGATATCGTCGCTCCGATCGCATTTTGTCCACGTTTGGAATGCACTCTTCTTGTCGGCCACAGCTCGTTTGGTTTCGTCATTCCACCACCATGTTTCTTTGCCGACGTGGTGGTAACTCGATATAGTCCCCAGATGGGACTTTGCAAATGTTATGCATTCCTCGTGCATGCTGTTCCACATTTCTTGCGGGCTAAGTGATTCTGCTATACCATTTATATTTTGAAGTACTTCTTTAGCCAGTGCGATAAATCTTGCGCTTCGTTCCTTCGATAGATTATACCACCGGATTTTTGGCTTTCCAAACGATGCCCGTGTTTTCGGTGGTTCCGCGGTGAAAAGTTTTGTAATGAGCAGACGGTGTTGGCTTACTAGCGATTCTCCAAGTATTACTTTACAGTCCTGAACACGGTTTCTCATCGACATTTTGCAAAGGTGGTAATGTATTTGCGTTTCGTGGCCTCCGCTGCTATAGGTGATAAGATGTCGTTCAAGTTTAATAAACATTGTATTTAAGATGGTTAAGTCGTAAGCCCTACATGTTACAAGGATGTCTTCGCCAGCTGAATTTCTGGTTCCAAAGCCTTTACCGCCGTGGCAGTCCTCATAATCAACATTATGACGACGTGGCCATTTAAATCTCCGCCTACGAAGAGCATCTCATCGATAGGTATATTTCTAAGCAAATTACCGAACTCTAACCAAAATGTATCTTTTTCCGATTGGTCGCATCCATTTTGTGGGGCGTACGCGCTAACAATGTTCCACGTTTCATTGTGTATGACGAGTTTAACACTCATCAAGCGGTCGCTTATTTTCCAGATACCAACGATGTTGTTTAGAAGATCCGCTGAACAACGATTCCAACACCGTTTCGTCCATTGACCGTTCCATGGTAGAACATCTTAAATGCCTTAGTTGTTAAATCTAGAAAACGCGCTTTATTTCCTGTATTACACCACTTCGTTTCCTGTACGCACAGGATTTGTAGATTTCTGCGACGCATAATTGGTTAACTTTTGGTTTAAATTCATTAAATTAGACAAATTTGAAATCGTTATCCTCTGAGAACAGGTAAATTTGCTTTTTCATAAAATGGAAGTTTTAAGTTGGAGCTGGACGATGGCTCAAATAATGATAGGGGAAAGGTAAACATTGTTATCTAGCACACTTTCGTTGATGTTTCTGTCCCATATATGTTTTATAATTGGGCTGGGGTGATTGGAAATAGATTGTAATTTGTTTTTCAGTAATTTAACCATATAGACGCAAAGGGATTTAATATTATTTTCTCTATATATTGTTGCATTTGAATACCATTGCTCATTTGGTTTTGTGAACTTGCCACAACAAAATCTTAGCATTTTTCGCTCGAAGTTTTCTAACTCATTTGTGGCTGTTGGTGAAACACTAAACCAACAGCCAAATCAATATGTAAATGATTAAAGTGTACCAAGATACGAGTATTTTGGTTCCATTTTCAGTGGGATCGGTACATTTTGACTGCTTGACGGTGCCCTTTTCCATAAACGTTTCTGAAACATGTAATACTACTCTTTCCTGCGTTTAATACCTATCCCCAAGAGTTGAAATAAGATGTTAATGAGGGCACACATTCTTTCAATTTGTTAAGTGCATTGTCGGGCCTCATTGCACTTGCTAATATCGTAGTATCGTCCGCATATAAAAAGGCTTCAGTCTCATCTACCTGGCTATTTAAAGGGAAATCATAAAGATATATGTTGACGAATTTTAGACCAAGTAATGATTCCTGAGCCACGCCCATAAGTACTGGAAACTCTTCAGAGTATTCAGAAGCAATAGAGATTGCTGCTGTTCTATAGCTCAAAAATCTGATGATCATCCGAATGAAGACTTCAGAAAAATCAGGTGTTATCAGTTTGAAGATAAGTCCGTTGTGACAAATGGAATCAAAAGCGGCCTGCAGATCTAAGTCAAGAACAACAGAGCACTTTCTATTCCTAGGGTTTTGAATGATTCGATCGATTGGCACTAACAATGAGTGCTCGGTTGAATGATTTTTCCTGAAACCGAATTGATTATTTGAAACAATATTTTTTTTTCACAGAAACTGTCTTGGTGATCAGCCAAAATTCTTTCAAAAAGCTTTCCAACGTTAAATAACAATGATATAGGGCGAAAGTCTTTGATTTTTTTTTCAACTTTTCTTCTTTGCTGTAGGAATAAGCTTCGATTTTTTCCACGTTGAGGGAAAGTACCCATTATTTATGCATTGGTTGGAAATGCACGAAAGGGCTACATCAACGGTATGAGGACATTTCCGCAAAACATAGTTTGAAATCTTATCTACACCGTACGATTGAGCATTAATTTTCTCTGGAGAAGTAAAAGGTGGATATACGAGGGCGGGTCAATAAGTCCGTGACTTTTGGATTAAAACACAGATTTTTTGATAAAAAAATAATTTTATTTTTCAACGTAGTCTCCCTTGAGCTCTATACACTTTGTCCAACGCTTCTCCAATTTTTTTTATCCCTTCGAAAAATAATGATTTGTCGAGGTCCTCAAAATAGGCCTTTGTTTGCGAGATGACTTCATCATTGGAGTCAAATCTTTTTCCACCAAGCCATTTCTTCAGGTTTGGGAACAAGAAGTAGTCGCTCGGAGCCAAATCTGGAGAATAGGGTGGATGAGGGAGCAATTCATAGCCCAATTCATGGATTTTTGCCATGGCAACTGCACATGTGTTTGTGGTCGACTGTGAGCAAACGCGGCACCCATCTTGCGGAAAGCTTTCTCATGCCCAAGTGATCATTCAAAATTGAAACCACTGAGCCATGCGAGATCCCTACGGCTTCCACAATCTCTCGCACTTTCAATCTTCGGTCGGCCAACACCATATCGTGAATTTTTTCGATTGTTTCGGGTGTAGAGACCTCAACTGGGCGTCCAGGACGTTCGGCATCTTCAGTGCTTGTACGGCCACAACGAAATTCAGTAAACTCCTTTTTTACCATTGAAATCGATGGTGCAGAGTCCCCATAGTATTTATCAAGCTTAGCCTTGATCTCGGTAATGGGTTTTTTTCGCAAGAAATAATGCTTAATAAGCACACGAAATTCACTTTTTTCCATTTTCTCCTCAAATTAGTGAGTAGTCTGATAAAAATAGCTGTCAAACACAAACTAACTGACGCAGCAAGTTTAAATTTTGACAGGAGTCAACTGACAGATGCCTGTTGACAGGAGCAGTGTTGCTGTTTCAGTAAAGAGGTCAGAAATTCAAAAAGTCACGGACTTATTGACCCGCCCTCGTAAGTTATCTGAGGTGGTGTTGGATGGAAGAAAATTGGTTAAGTGTGACTCGTTGACTCTGAGATTAACATGGTTTGTTAATTTTGTGTCAAACTATGGTATTTTTTCTGAATACAGGTCGGAATACACTGTCTTAAATGCAATTAGTTTGTCTTCATTATCTGACAGTTCTTCTCCATTAAAAATCACGATTCCTTGGCTAAATTTGTACCAAAATACTTTCTGCCCGTTATTCTGTCGATTTCCTTAAAAGCTTGGGGAGAAGGTCTGAGTTTTCTTAAACGTGACCTAAAATCATTATCCATGTCTATTTTAACTCTTGCAGCTATTATTTTATTGAGACACTAGGGTGTCTTTATGTTCCGTGTTATCCCTGTTTAAATGTCTATGGAAAATTCTTTTAAGTTTTCTAAGCCAAATGCTTTGAATTTTCCTAAGATTGTATTGGATTATTTAAATCTTCTAAAAACGTTGGCCGAATATGCTCTTTTTCTGGTCTTTCGAGAATGTTTACAGGCTTCCAGTTTCTTGCAACTGGTATGGGTTTTTTTTTTTATCAAAGGTGGAATCAATTGATGAACCAGCAATTCACTCATCAGTTTGGTCGATAACAGAACTTTCCAAAATATGATTTGTTACCTGTATTTCGCCACGATTATAGAACGTGGCTTGGAATTCCGCCTCTGCTAAAAGTTTGTGCTTTGAAAGATGATAAATATTTGCTGATTCTTCATCACCACTTTCTTCATCACTCATGTGGTTGTTTTCAGGGGGTGTTATAAAAAGTAGCATCTTCCGACAGGTGCTGGTTCCTTGCAGCTCTGATAATAAGTCCTACTTCACGCCTCCCCGTGGCGCCATCTGGGAATCTCACTAGAGGTTGCGAAGTGAAGGGGGCAAATGGCGAGTTTCCTGCGCCATTAACCAGGATTAGTGTCGGAAAAACAAAACAAGACCTTATCCGGGCTACTCCGGATAAGCCGGAGCTCAGGCCGGAAAGGATTTCCAGGACTTAGTCAGGGTCCTAGAAAAGAGATGGTGGCGGACGAGCCCTATAAGGGCCAACGGCAGCGCTCACATCCCGGAACGGGTTACTGGCTTCGGTTTAACCGACCCCTCGTCCTAGGGGCACTCAAAGTGGAACTGGTCCTCCAGGTTGGGGGTTTTGCCGCCATAAATTACGAAGCATCAATAAGCCTCGGATATGGACGGATCTACTGTTGACAACCCACGCAAACGATTTAAGGACAATGAACTTCGGATATGTACGTGGAATGTTAGATCCCTTAATAGACCACGTGCAGCCGAGCAACTAGCGGAGGCCCTAGACTGCTGCAAAGCAGACATAACCGCCATCCAAGAAATGCGATGGGATGGGCCGGACAAAAAGAAGATGAAAAACTGCGACATCTACTACGGCAATTGCTATCGACGGCAAAAGCAGCGCTTATTTGGATGCGGATTTGTTGTCGGAGGCAGACTAAGACGAGAAGTCCTCAGCTTCCGGCATGTGAGCGAGCGCCTCGTAGCAATCCGCATCAAAGCAAAATTCGCCAACATAAGCCTTATATGCGCGCATGCCCCCACAGAGGAGAAAGATGACGACACCAAGGATGCCTTCTACGAGCTCCTCAACAAGACCTACGAGCAATGCCCTAGCTATGACATTAAAATTGTCCTCGGTGATTTTAATGCAAAGCTAGGAAGAGAGGGTATCTTTGGTGGAACAATCGGAAAATATGGCCTGCACAACACCACCTCCGATAACGGATTCAGGCTAATCGACTTTGCGGCGGGGCGAAACATTGTCGTGGATAGCACGCGGTTCAAGGGGACTTGGAGAACTCCTGATCAATCAACAGTCAACCAGATTGATCACATTGCGATCGACGCAAGACACTCCTCCAGCATTATGGATGTCCGTACGTTCTGAAGAGAGAACATCGACTCGGACCATTACCTCGTTGTAGCCAAGGTACGATTGCGGATATCCCAAACTACGCCAAGACAAACTAATGCTGTGAGAAAATTCGACGTCAGACGGCTACAATCGCAAGAGATCGCCAAGTCCTTTTCCGATCGAGTGTCTCTTAATCTCTTAAGAGGTCCAATGCCGCCAGCATCAAGCATCGAAGACCATTGGAAACACTGCCAAAACGCCATCAGAGATGCCGCTTCTGATGTGCTGGGTTTTACTCGTCCACCACAATGAAACCCCTGGTTCGATGATGAATGCCGGCAAGCACATGCAGCTAAGCAAGATGCATATAACGCGGCGCTGCTTAGAAAGACCAGAGCTGCTCATGAGCTCTATGAGCGGAAGAGGAGAGACGAACTCCGGCTTCTCAGGAGAGATGCTACTCCAGGAATGAGGTTCGGAAGTTTTACCAAAAGGTAAAAATAACATGCCGCGGAAACAAACCCCGAACCGAAGCCTGTAGAGATGAACAAGGGAACATCGTCGTAGAATCGCAGTCGATGCTGAGGATTTGGAAAGATCATTTCTGCAGACTGTATAACGGCGATGACGGACCAAATACCGCTGTCAGGCAGAATCAACCGAATCAACCTTTCAACCTGGACGATGATGACCAACAATTCCGTCCACCCGACCTGGATGAAGTGAAGATAGCCATATCGAAGCTTAAGTCCAACAAAGCTGCTGGAGCGGATGGCCTGACTGCCGAGCTCTTCAAAGCGGCAGGCAATGACTTGGTAAGGAGCATACACCAACTCATCTGTAAAATATGGTCGGACGAAAGTATGCCCGATGAATGGAACCTCAGCATTGTTTGTCCAATTCTCAAGAAAGGAGACCCTCTGAACTGCGCCAACTACAGAGGCATCAGTCTCCTTAACATCGCATATAAGATCTTATCCGCCGTATTGTGTGAACGCCTGAAGCCGTTCGTCAACAACCTGATAGATCCATATCAGTGTGGCTTCAGGCCAGGAAAGTCCACCATCGACCAGATATTCACACTACGGCAGATCTTGGAGAAGACCCAAACTTGAAAGAATAGTGCAAAACTCACGAGCAAACACAAGAGGCACTATCTTTCAAAACTCCGTCCAACTACTCGCATACGCCGACGATATTGACATAATCGGGAGAAAGCAGCGTGATGTCAGTGGTGCTTTCGCGAGTATTGAGGCGGAAGCGGCGAAAATGGGTTTAGCGGTCAATGAGGGCAAGACCAAGTATATGCTGTCAAGAAAAAGGACAACCAACACCGACGTCTCGGACAGAACGTCACCCTTGACAAATATAACTTTGAGGTAGTTAAGGACTTTGTCTACTCGTACCTAGGCTCTGCTATAAATACAGACAACGACACCAGCGCTGAGGTCAAGCGAAGAATTACTCTTGCCAACCGCTGTTTCTTTGGGCTAAGAAGGCAATTGAGTAGCAAAGCCCTCTCTCGTCACCCTTTATAAGACCTTAATAATCCCGGTCCTGCTCTATGGCGCAGAGGCATGGACATTATCAAAAATGGATGAGGGTGTTCTTGGTTGCTTCGAGAGAAAAATTCTTCGGGCGATCTTCGGTCCCGTCTGCAATGACGGTGAGTGGAGGAGGAGTTACAACGACGAACTGTATGGACTGTACAGCGACATGGACCTAGCCAGAAGAGTGGTGATCCAAAGACTGAGATGGCTGGGTCATGTAGAGCGCTCGGACACCAATGCTCCGGTCCGAATCGTCTTCGAATCCGCCCCCGAGGGACAGCGCGGTAGAGGAAGGCCAAGACTCAGGTGGCACACGCAAGTGGAAGAAGACCTCACCCAACTTAGCGTGCGAAACTGGAGACAGCTAGCCAGGGATTGAGCTAGCTGGAGAAGCTTGTTGACTGAGGCCCAGGTCCACCCCGGATTGTAGCGCCACCTAGAGTAAGTAAGTAAGTTATAAAAATTTCAGCAAGCAAAACATTGTCGTCTTCTTCAAGTTGTGAAATGATTCCATTTACACAAAATAAAAAAAGCTCCCATAATGGAACACTAGGTGATACGGGTGAATCTAGAAGCTCTCGTTAACCTGCCTGACATAAAATTTGTTTCTGAAATTTGGATCTACTCTTGCGAGTGTGAAGATTACCATATTCCGAACTATAATTTTTTTCCTAATACGAATGATACGTACTCTGCCGGTGGAGTGGAAGTTTTTATATCAAACTTGTATGAGTGCGATGTAAAAACTTGTAATTTAAAAAGTGCAGACGTCATTAAAGTTTGTTGCAATATTCACAATGAACTCTTTAATTTTATCTGTGTATACAGACTGCATTCTTCTTCTCCGAATTTGTTTTTGGATAAATTTTCAAATTTGTTAGCCAATGAACGATCTGGAAATCTTGTTATCCTAGGTGATTTTAATCTAGATATCTTATGTTCGAACTCCGTTTCTGATTCCTACCAAGCGCTTATGGCTGAACATGGTTTTCTATCTTTTATTGCTGAGCCTACTAGACCAATTACAGGCACCTGCCTCGACCATGTTTTTGCTCGTTTTGAGTATATTGCTGTGGCATTAACTTGGATCTACATATAAGTGATCATTGTATGACGGGAATCCTTTTTGAAAATATAATATGCAGGAAATCTAACGTATCATATGAAACCAGCTTTGATAAAATTAACTTTCCTGAATTGAACAATAGGCTAAGTTATGAATATTGGGAAAGTGTTTATGTTGAAAGAAATGCTTCTTCAGCTTATAGTGTATTTCTTAGTATTCTGAAAAATTACATAAGCGCATCTACTTGCACTATAACACACAAAAAATCGGAGTGTCGCCTTAAGCCTTGGATAACTCGTAACCTTGTCAAAAAAAATAAATTTCAAAAACAAACTAAGAAAAAAATGTTGGAAACATCCTTTGAACACCAATTTAAAAAATCGTTTTGATAAATTCTGCACAAAAGTGACAAAGGAAGTTAAAAAAGCACGGGATGACTATTTTCGTTCGAGAGTACAAGCGGCAAGTGGAAATCTTAAGAAAGAGTGGCAAGTAGTTAGTAGTATTGTTAATCGGAAAGTGTGTACTAACGCAGATCCCATTGTACTTAAAAATGGAAGTATTAATATTTCAAATCCTTTGGAAATAGCTAATGAGTTCAGCAATTACTTTGCTTCCATTGGACAAACTTCTTTTCCAAGAAACTCGCAAATTTCGTGTAACTGTTGCCCTAAGGCTGGCTCTCAAAACAACTGTTCTAGAAACAGCTTCATGTTTAAGCTCATTACGGGATTGGAATTACTAAAAACTATTAATTCCCTGACTAATTCCAATTCACATGGTAATGATAAAATATCGAATTTGGTACTCAAGCACATTGGACCCAACTTAGTAGATATTTTAACTTACCTTTTTAATTTTAGTATTATGTCCGGTACCTTTCCATCTGAACTTAAATGCACTGTAGTGATTCCGTTATTTAAGAAGGGCAGCAGGACCGATAAATCAAACTACAGACCAATATCTTTACTGCCATCAATTTCAAAAGTTTTTGAGAAAATAATTAAAACAAAAATATTAACTTATCTCAATCATTATAATTTTTTCTCTCCTATGCAGTTTGGTTTCAGAACTGTCCTCTCTACTGAGGATGCTGCTCTATTGGGATTTTGCTCCTTCTTATATAAGGGACTGGCGATGGCGATGGCGCGATAGTTAGCTCATTGGACTATCACGCAGACAGTCTGGGCTCGATTCCTGGCTGGGTCACCAACAATTTTTCAAATCGCCATCACCATTTCGGCGGGCAATGGCAAACTCCCGAAAGTAAAATTGCCTACGAAAAAGCTTCTAAGGAGTGCCGTTCGGACTCGGCGATAAACCGTAGGACCCGCTCAGATGTGACTAAAATGACAACATGAGCAACACAAATGAGTGTCAAGAAGCTAGGCCATGGCCCATACCGGGCTGCGAGCGCCACAGTGTTTGTTTTTTTTTTTTTTTTTTTTTTTTTTTTATATATAAGGGACTAGATAAAAAACAGTTTTGTGCAGGCCTTTTTGTGGATATAACTAAGGCGTTTGACATGGTTGACCACGTCATACTATTAGATAAACTATATAAGGTCGGATTCAGAGGATTCATATACAATTGGTTTGAGTCTTATCTTAAAGACTGAATGCAATATATAAAAATTGGAAGCAATATAAGCAATTCAAAAACCAATAACCTGGGGGCACCCCAAGGTTCTGTACTTGGCCCAATTTTATTCCTAATTTACATAAATTCCTAATTTTTTCTCGCATTCATAGGTAAAGTTACAGCTCTTGCCGACGACCTTGGCGTTGCATATTGTTCAGCCAGTCCGCTTGATCGAATCGCTGATATAAACCATGATGTTTGCTAATCACAAACTTATTGTTGTTAGTAGTAAAACTAAGTTGATGTTTATCAGTCTTACTGAGCAAGAGTACCCCGACTTAGACATAGTATTTCATTCTAATGTCTGCCCGTGTTACGACTTGCTATACAGCCAATGTAGAATCCAAGTTGGTAAAACCTTCAACAGGAATACTAACTGTAGTACTAATTGTTTCAAAATTGAAGGTGTAGATAATTTCAAGTACCTTGGTGTTACAATAGATCAAAACTTGAACTGGTCCAAGCACATTTCTGCCTTAAAAAAATATCTCGTTGCCTTTTCCGCCTTGGAAAGTATTGCTCTCTTAACACGTTGAAAAGGGTCATTTCATTTCATTTTAAATGCATTTTTATTAATTTAAATTCAGAAACTCTTACAAGCTAGACAAAAAAACCCTTAAAAACTCTTTTTTTTTATCATCTTTTAAAACTTAAAACTAAAACATATGAACTACCTTAACATTATTCTTAATCTACTTAGGCTACTTAATCTACTTAAAATTATCTTATAATTTAGGTACTCGTATTATTTTTTTTGTTGAGAAGTTGCCCGAAGGTTACCCATCTTTTTGTTGTTTTATAATTTTTTTTTTGTATTTTTGTTTTTGTGTATAAACTATCCTAATCCTACCTAAATCTATGTAAGTCGGCCACGGCAAAAAATTAGGCTGCCGACTCTGCTCCTAGCGAAGCTACCTAGTGCTAGAGGAATTCGACGACGTAGACTCCGCTCCTTCAACAAGCCACCAAAATTGTTGGTGCTGCCGAGCAACATCCCTCATGTCGCGTTTCCCTACCGCCCTACTGAACCGCACTGCCGTGTGCGACGTCTCTATCGCAGTTAAGTCGCCTCTCCGCAGCTGTTCGAGCGACATGGAAGATTAACGACACCGCTAATCTATCCTGGATCAGACCTTTTATGTCGAGGTAGAGGAAAGCTTCTGGAGGAATAAAGCCGTCATAGCGAACTCTCTCGTGATACATATGATTGGGGTAGTAAGCCCCAGAGATCAGGTTATTCGACGAGGTCATTGCTCTTGCAATGTGCCTTCGAATCAATTTAATGACGAAATTGTCCACTCTTATTAGGTTAGCCCTATTGTACAAGACCTCATTGCGATAAAATTTTATGTACTCAGACTCTGGTGTTCTGTATAGGCGAAGACAAGCCCTAAGGCAAGCCCTCTCAAACACCCGAATCTTTTCCAAAAGACTTGCTCTCACGTTGAACCACACGGGACAACCAAATGTAAGCATAGGCCGAATAAGGGCCATGTAGCAGATCACCTTTACCCTCGCATCAAGTTGCCTGTTATAAAACAGTCTCTTTGTAAGGGCAAAAGCACCTTTAGCTCTGGCCAGAGCAACATCTATATGTTTGTTAAAATATAGATATTGATCTAGCCAAATCCCAAGGTATCTGACTACATTTCGACAAACAAGTGGCTGCCCGTGTTGTCCAACGATCTGAAACTTTCGCCAATTCTTTCTGGTATCCGCAGAGGCCCCAGACAAAGGCGTCCTAAACAGAATGGTTTCCGACTTCTGAAAGTTAATCGTTAACTTCCAGTCGTCGCAATATTGTTTAATTTTATCGAATTCACATTGCAAAAGAATGTTTATAACCTCAATCTTTGGACCTGATCTGTACGCGATTAAGTCGTCTGCGTACGCTATGGCATGGTGAAGTGAACCTATCAGATCGCTTGTGTAAATGTTGAAAAGGATTGGCGAATTGACCGCACCTTGTTGCAGACCGTTTTTAATGTTGAATGTACCAGTAGAAGTCACATCGCCATTTTTCACGATGAACTGTCTATCTGTGAGCATGTTGAAAAGAATATACAGTAGTGGTTTACTAATGCCCAGTCTGTTCAACTTGTAGAAGAGTCCCTCTAACCATACGGTATCGAAGGCCTTTTCCAAGTCAATCAGGCAGGCACCCGTGCACTGTTTCTTGGCTTTGTTCCATTGGATATCAGAAACCAGTTTAGACGCGGCATGAATGACGTCATGCCCCGCCTTGAAACCGAATTGATTATCCGGAACTATATTTCTGTCCTCAACCCACTTAGTCAGGACTCTATTGATGACTTTTTCGAACGTTGAAAAGGGTTTATTATGGTGTATTCCAATCCAGATTGCAATATAGGCTTTGTAGTTGGGGTGGCGCTTATATTAGTAAACTGCAGCAATTAACTGTCCCTCAAAAATCTGCAATTCGTTTGTGTTTGTGGTTTTCACCGTTATGCGCACACAATGGACCTTTTCAGGGCCTTGAATATTCTCCCTTTGCTCCATTTATTCTATTTTAAAGTCCTTAAGGTCTTTTTCATGAGAGGCGGGTACCTCGGGAGTCCAATTTCTGACTTTCTCAGCCTACGCAGCCATTCAAACTTTGTTGTAAATGTCCCTGCGTTTCGCACTACAAGTTACAGAAACTTCTACTCCATTGTTTCATGCAAACTTTTTAACAGTTAAATAAAGGTGTCACCAACTATTCTATATGTATCAAATGCATGTAAAATCGTATTTTAAATTTGTAACTTTTGTATACACATACTCGTATGAATAAAGAAATTTGAATTGAATTGAATTGAATTGAATTGAATTGAAAAATCTAACTTGGGCTTCTTTGGCGCTTAGTGTCATGTCTCACATGGACTATTTTCAGAAATGTAGGTTCCTGCCTCGATAAAGAAGCCAAAGAACGGAAGAAGATCACCACGGCCGTTTAAATGGGTGGCCAAATGGCTGAAGAGAGCAAAATCGTTCCTCAGAAACTCGAACATCGCCGACTTATTTGAATTTATGTATATACCAGGTGACGGGCAGTGACAAAACAAATACTAGCAGTCAAAATATGCCGCCTACACCTCTACTATGCATGTTAGAATCTTCTACCTGCCTTCTCCCACAATCCTACGAGCCTCAATAAACTCGATCCACTTCAGATTCATAAAACCCGCGGAACATCCATTACATTCCATTTGACAAAAAAAAAAGTGAATAAATCTCAAAACCCCTAAATAAATTTCAAATTTTCCACTTAATTCGCATATCCCACCCCCACGAGGTTTCAACGATCCCCACTGAGAATAAACCAAATGCCACAACAAGATTGTGTAGATTCCACAATTTTTCACGGTTAACCCCCTGTGCACAATCGAAGGACGAAAACTGTTTAAACTGTAAATTCCATTGAGTCAAATTCACAACTCCATTAGGCATGTTTTCAAAAAAAAAATAAAAAAATAAAAAATTGTTTAAAACACTTTCAGTTTCAGTTTCGACTTGGGTCTCCATAAAATGTCCTGTCGTGCAAAATCCACCCTACGCATTCCACCCTCTGGCCATAGTTCTGATCTGATGACAATGGTGGTGGTGGTTTGAATTTGACCTTGTTGAACTGGTGCGTGATACTCAAGTGACACGAACACCAACAGCGGATTATGGCGCATCAAAATGGGAATTCCTTTTTATCCCATCAGGAGTGATGGTGATGGCTTTGGTGATTCTTAGCAACTGGGGGTGGTTGCAACACCAACAACACCAAAAAAAATTTCTAAAAAAATCCAAATCCAATAAAATCACTTTACTGGGGGAAGGATAAATCCTTTTTACATGAACTCATCCGGTGAAGTGGTTTACGTTGAATAGAAGTCCTGGAATTACCTACCCCGCAGCAGAGTGGTGCAAAGTCTGTTGAAAAATTTAAAAGCGCGCCTGGTTGTAGGGTGGTGTAGAGTTTTTTTTTATAAATTGAAATATGGTAATTGAGCGTGGATAGGTCATATGCAAATTAGGGTTGTAGTTGGCCAATAGAAATTTATAAAAATGTGTGAGGCGTGGTTGCGTCAGTAAAAAAGATGTTTTCAATCACAGCCATGGCAAACCAAACACCCAAGGATTGTCTCTAACAAATTTAATCAAACATTCAGGACAAGTGCCAAAGTCTATGATTGCTTTCAGGGAAAGATTGTCGTCCTCTCAGAAATCCTTAGTCTTTTCTATTTCCATCTGTATCTATAACTATCTGCAGTTACTGATTACTATTTGTCCTTTCCACAAGGATGTGCTTGCATTTGTTTGGTAAGTTGAACCTGAAGGGAGACATCACAGCCAAGACAGAAAAGGATTTTCCTGTATTCACTTGCATATGGCACTAGCACTTGTTATTTTTCTATTTTTCTATTTTTGTGACATTTTGTAAGTCCACTCACTGCCGGGGGATGTTGTAGTCAAATGACAGATTCAATTGAAATTTACCAATGTTCAATAGTCCACCCTTGTCTAGAGAACGACCGACGACGAGGTGAAAGTCTTCAATTGAATAACGAGCTCTGGAATATGCATGTCCAGGTCTGATTTAAATTTCGGGACGAGAGTTTACCTTAATCAATTGTGACAAATGGAATGTGTTTATGGGGTTTGAGGAATTGTCTGGGGACTTCTGGCATTTAAAACTTTGGGCATATGGTTCTTTTAGAAGAACGAAGAAACAATTTCTACTTTGGATTTGAAGATGCTGATCGTAGGTAAAAGCAATTGTAATTTCGATGACGGAGCTAAGATGGAACTTTACATTTATTTTGCGACTCAAAACCTTAATCAATCACAATCAGAAAGGGAAGCCTACTTACATATGTTGTAAAAGAGCTTCCTTCTTCGGCAACTGGGTAGACTCCTCAAGGTGGTGATTTTGCAAAGGCATTATCGTAAAACTTTAAGGTTCAACCAAATCACTGTTGCTTCCCCCATTCTGTTGACGATGTGTGCAATTTAGCTAGGCAACATGGCGTAGACGACTCACTTGCTTTGAGGATAAAACCAATTCTGGTGAATAGGAAACTTATATGGAATGCTATCTGCGCCCAGAAGGTGACAGCTGGGGTAAACAGGACTCTTCAGAAAGGAGATGTCGTGTCTTCACATATTAGTCGACTCACTGGCTAACACTCTCAATTATTCTGACGTCTACGACCATTTCTAGCAACTATCTGCTCTGATGGACTATGGGCTCTTCGGCAATTTTCTCAAATATGAAGTTGTTGTCAACCATCCATTCTCCCACCGAAGGTAAGTATTGGGGTATCATTCTGAAATGTCGATCCGTCGACAGTGTAAGGAATCTTTCGCCAAAACATGGACTTTTGACGCCGAAAAGGTGACTTGGATTTTCAAAGGCTTCATCATAAAATATTTCACTGATGCCTTTACCAGACTCTCGCCTTTGTGAGCCTTTCTTTAGCATGCCTCACTCTGCTCTTGGTGCATTAATCAATCTCAGGAGCTGCAGTCTCAGAGGAAATGGTGTTTGGTACAACGCGTACTGGTTGTGACCTTGCGTATCGGCTATGTTTCGATGTTAGTCTTGCTAGTATCTACACTCTAGAATATGTCGTCTGATGCAATCACACCGGAACTCCTGCTGCAAAAGAAACAGAAAACTGACTCTTTTTCCGTGTGCCCAGGACTGGTTTCGGCTAGAATCGGGGCCAGAATAGGTATGTGGTCGGATCTTCACGGTTGACGCCAGAACCGATTACGGATGCGGTGCTGGTGTCTTTTTTGAGGATCACAACGTTAGATTTTACACCCCATGTGAAAAATGTAATCCTAATGGCAACGAACTACATACGAGTATATTGTAAAGAATTGACGATGGGTAGAAGCATCTGTATCGATAGCGACAGTCAAACTGCGTCAAAATTTTGTTTAACACTTTCGCCACATCTAAACTAGTTTGAAAATGATAGACATGACTGAACATAGTCGGAAAGCTAAGTTCACCAAGTCAAAATCACTAAGCAATGCTCAGAGAGTTTTTGTGGACCTGAACCTGAATGAGAACTAGCTATCTGCGTCGTCAGTTAAGGCGTTCATTGACATTTACATAGGTCTCATGTGAGCATTACTGCAGATGGTATGACACTCTAGGTTCCTGGCATAGCAAGCGAACGCTTTCCAATGTCTGTCCTTTAAGTTGAAAGAGTGTAAACTCCTTACTGGCGTCTTAGCGCCATCGTGAAGCACCAGTTCTGTGAGAGTCCGGGAAGATAACTCTCACCAGGCTGCAATTACTCGGTATTGATGTGGTGAGAGGTGTTGCCGTAACCACTTTATCACTGAGACTCATACTTATCTTTCTATAAAAGAGAATTACAATGGACAAATTATTTGCCTAACTGCTCTGTTCCGACCAAAAAATGCCAGCCTTCAGCTAGCAAGCCTACGATACTTGGCGACCTTAAAGCCAAAATAAAGAAGAAGTAGGTATAGTGGGTTAACATCATTCCAATGCTAGTCCAATTACTCGCACACGCCGATGATATTGACATAATCGGAAGAAAGCAGCGATGTCAGGGGCGCGTTGAGACGGAAGCAGCGAAAATAGGTTTAGTGGTCAACGAGGGCAAGACCAAGGATATGCTCTCAAGCAAAAAGGACACCTAACACAGACGTCTCAGACGGATTATCACCCGCGATACAAACGAGTATAACTGTGAGGTAGTTAAGGACTTTGTCTACATAGGCACCACTATCAGTTCAGACAACGTCACCAACGATGAAATCAAACGAAGAATAATTCTGACCAAGCGCTTTTTCCTTGGCTAAGAAGGCAGTTGACTGCCAAAGTGACCGACGCTTCTGCTGTCCGAAAAGGACTAAGGCAGGCTGATATGTTGCAAGACAAAAACTTAAGCAAAATGTTAGGAACCCAAATGTCAGCATCAGCAAAACAATTTTTGTGGGTTTTCCGTAATTCTTGCGTATCTTCTGCAGGAAAACCTCAAAGATGAAAGAAAGAATGAGTAGGCATATACTTTGGAGAGTGGATGGTATTTAAACTTATGTAGGATAGCACAAAAGGCTTTCAAAGTCGTTTTCAAAGCCTCAGACATGCCGTTGGAATTAATTCTGATCCACAGGGAAATCACATTAAAAAAGGACTCTGCCAAAGTACTCAAGGCAGCAACGAAATACTTCGGCTTAAGTTCAGACAAAATAAGATTGTAGGAGGACATGGTATAATGAATCTCAGATCTTTGGGACCACACGTCCTCCATTTAAAGCTCATCTATGTTAGAAAGGCGGCGAACTCTTTAGGTGAACCGGCAGCTATGTCTACTGCTTCGAGGTAGAATTTACCTAGGTAATGTTGACGTGTTTTTTTACGTCTGCTGTTTTGCTGCTTCTATGTCCTCATTGGACAATTTGCAGGTTTTGTCTTGTGTTATACCCATGGTCATCAAGTGTTTTTTGATACGGCAGTGCCCTGTGAGAAAACCTGTGATCAGTCGAATCTGACTTCTACTTAATTGTAGTAGTTGTTTCGTTTTTTTTTTTTTTTGTGGGAAATGTTTTGCATAAAGTTTTCGGCTTGCCTGTTTCATTCGGATTCCCTCCAGAAATAGAATTTCTTTTCCTCTAGCCAGGTTTTAACACTTCTTTTTATAGTGTTTATTGGTAGCCCACAGAATGGCCTTGGCATCGTGGTTCATCTGCTATTTCATTGCCTTCATATCCACTAAGTCCTGGAACCAAAATCAGATGGATTTTGTTTGTAGTGACCAGGCATTTACCATTGCTTCTTTAATGAGTTCTAGATTAAGTGGTGGTATGTTAAGAATAATTTCAAGGGCCGCTGATGGTGTGGTTTTTATTGCACCAGTTGCAAAAGCACAGGCTAGTCTCTGTATTTTATTGAGTTTAGCTTGTGTTGAGCTTTGCATTGCTTTACTCCACCAAACGGCCATGTGATGTGTATGTGATGATTGGTCTCATTATCTCCGTGTACATCCACAGTGTTTAGGGCTAAGTCCACAATTGTAACCAAGTCGACTTTTGCTGGTTCATAGTGAGGTCCTGGCCTTTTCAATAGTCTTGGAAAGGTGAGTATTCTATGCAAGTATTTCATCTAGAGTGATTCCTAGATATTTCACCTCCGTTGAGAGCTCTATTGAATTACCGCAGAGTGTGGCATTTCTAAGTTCTCCTCGCCTTTTTCTCTTGGTGAATCCAACTTCGGTGCACCATTCAGAAACTAGGTTCAGAGCCCTCTGAAGGAAATCCGAGATTGTGTCGTCGAATTCACTTCTGATTAGGATAGCAACGTCGTCTGCATATCCAGGGACATTTACTGAAAATAGTCAGTTGATCATTAATTACGATGGAACACAGTACGGGTGAAAGTACTCCTCCCCGGAGGCATCTTTTTCGTAGCTATCACACTGAGTTTATTGCTGGCTAGCGAGGTTTTTATTGTTTTATCTGCCAAATTTTCAGTTCAAGTTCGGTCATTTTTAACAGTGAGTTATAGTGTTTTAATTTGCTCTTGCTCAACACTCGCTCTTAAAAGTTTAGCAGATCACGTCCGGATGGACGAGACCAGTACCCAGCGGCTTCCACGAAGAGATTAAATATCCAAACCTTATGTGTAGCCACACTTGCAGCAATGGTACTCGCCAAACTGATGCCGCTTTTTCCCCACTTTCATCGTATGTGCCGCACCAGCTCCTCGAAACAAATCGAAATTATTTACTTATCGATTTTCCCATCACTGGTAGGTCTAAGAAGACATGTGAATGGGGTCGTGAATTAGGGCTAAGTATTTTCGGTCAACAAGAAGCGATACAACATCCACGAACCAGACAGAACATCACAATACACACTTTAAGGACTTTGTATAGCTGGCTATCAAATCAAAATTCTGTTTAGAAAACATAAGAGGAGTTCCTCTTGACTATCGCTGTTTCTAATCATTCCAGTCCTGTCTTAAGGTGCAGAAGCATTGACGTTAGCCAAGGTGGGTGAAAATATCTATGACCCCTTTGAACGCCAATTCTCTAATTGATTTGTGATCCTGTTTGCAGAAAGCTCTGGGCTCCTAATATGACTAGGACATGTAGAAAGGATCAACACAAACATTCCAGCCCGAAAGTCTTCGACTTCAATGGGCAGTGACAACATAGTAGAGGAAGAACTCGTCTTTGTTGGTGCATGCCAACGAAAGGTTACCTCGATCAACTTGAAATGTGCAACTAGTGTCAGACAGAGACTGCTCCAACTGGAGAGGCCTATTCTTTGAGATTTCTGGGGGTGAAAGTTCCATCTTTATTCCATAAGATCTTCTATAGAACCTTCATACCACTCAGTAACTCATGACCCATTTAAGGCTTCCCGTAATGTCTACTAGGGAACAAATCGAATATCCACCCGGCTTTTATCAAAAATCAATTGTTAGTTGTCAATTCCAAGCTAAAAAAAAAACTAAAAATCGTTAATTGGCGGTACAACCGTCAACGATTTTAACTACAACTAATCGATTTAAAAGTTTAATTTGCTTTTGAATGACTAACAACTAAACATTTAATTGTAGCAGCAATTAAATCTCAGACAACTTAGTTGTAGCATCAATTGTTTACTCAAATTCTATTCGTACCCTTCCAGTTGTGTGGATGGAAGCATCTGAAGATTTCCTAGCTGTAGTTGAGCTTGGCTTTGCAACCGTCCAAACATTCTCTTCAGTAATAAATCAAAGGAATCCCCCAATTCGTTGCAATCGAGTCATACATGTGCGTATATTTAAAGTGTTGTTTCTAATTAAAACATTCTCGTATGGGAGCACTCCGTAATGCAAAAAGATTCCACCACATATCCAGAGATACTATCTAAATGCGTAAGTATGGATATTCGTATACTTATATACGTACATCATTCTACCACATCTAACAAGTGCTCTGTCACTTGTGCTGTCAAAGAAGATAGAAGAAAACAAAATAGCAACGAAAGCATAATACTCGTAATCATAAAGAGTATCCTGTCACCATGATGTCCTCTCAGCCCCACCACCAATTTACATACATAAATTCATTGTATCATGTATGTACGCCTGTTTACATTGATAATGCAACTTCAGCATCACACAATAGCCAAGGGTCATTCGTCTCATCATTCGTAACACCTCAAACGAGTAGGTACACCACCCACCTAACACTAGCCGGACAAGTTTTGCTCCCTTTTTGCAATTTCAATCTCACCAAAGTAGACAACACCGATGACAATGTATTGCACACAGAAAAGCCCTGAGAGTACGATTCCAAAAGCCACACAACAAGGGACAATATGATTTTTAAGAAAAAGTTGCACTTCTTCGTCTTACAGAATTCCACTTGGAAATATCTAGCCACACCCAGAAAGTCCAACTCGTTAAGAAAGTTGTGAATTGTACTCGAGTGCAGTGGCAATGGTAGTCATACTCATAGGTATAGTCCTTAGAGTATAATACTCTACCCCTGCATTTGTCATTTAAATGCTAATGCACCACTACACACGTGCATTTGTGAATACGTTCCACAAATAATGCAGGGGATTTTCGTTCACAGTCGTTGGTAAGAGGTTCGTTTGTTCCTCCCCATCGCCTGGCATTCTATCTAATGCCTTTTCAATAATAATCCCAGAGAAATAGAATCATTACACCAACAACAATTTTGAAGGGGAACCAGTCATCTCTTAAGGGTTGTTTCCTCTACTATACAACACAATCACCGTCAGCATACTTTGTTGCAATCGCAATTTCTCTAATGGCATAGCGATATACAATGTTATGTTTGCATGTGTTTAGATGCGACTTTCATCTGCACATGTGTGAGTTAGGGAAATTCTCCTTTCTTTTCGAAAAAAAAATAAAAAAAAACTCTGTCTTGTAAGAAAAAATTGCTTTTGCACCTTCATGCGGCAGGGTGCAAAGAAAGTGCGGAATATCTTATTAAATAGAATACACGCACACACACTTGGTTTATGAAATATAATTTAGCAGAACCACATCGACGGAAAAACATAACGAATAAGGAATAAAGTGAAATAGTGAGATAAATTGAATTTTTAAGTTGAAAACGCTGTGAGAAACGGCTCTCAAGGACGATTCCAATCGAACGGTTTAGTTGCATTTCGTATGCGTTCCGAATGAGGTGGTGATTGATTTTTTTTTTTTTTTTTGTTAATTTAAGAAAATAAATTAATTAATTTGCAACACACCATCGAATTGAATTTGTTTAAATTGATTTTGCATAGAAATTATGTAAATTAAAAATTAACGTTAATTTAAATATTTAAATTATTTGTGATGTTGTAAGTGACGTTTAGGACTGTAAATGTTCGTCGCGGGTGTCCTACAGAATTAAATCGGGTTTTTTGAGATTTTTCAATTTGTTTATGAGGAAATATTTTTGGGTGGCAAAATGATGGTACTTTCGCAATTGCAACATTGGTCCGGTGCCAATAATAACAGTTCCGGTGTTAAGCAAGACGAAGAGGACTCAATGGGTGCGCGGATACTTGAGTGCCCGACAAGTGATGGAATTATACCTGGTGGAAAGAGATGTACGTTTTATTTAGTATTTTTTTTTTTATACAAATCAAATTTTTGTTAATTTTGCAATTAAGGAAGGACCCTTTAGAAAATATTCTTTAGAGAAATCATTTCAAACTTGTAGTGCTTTACCGGTTAATATTATCCTTTTGACTGACATTTAAATAGCTATTTATCGGATTTACGTATTAATAGTTACTTATACCGAAAAATGAGGTCTTAAAAAGAGATCTTAAAACTTAGTGGAGCACACACAAATGCAAATCAATAAGATCGATGTTGTTGAACGAGCTGCCTTAGGACGTATCAAATACAGGGTCATTTAACAGTCAATATATTGCCTTAAAATGGAAATCTTTAAAAAGCGTACGCTGACTTCTGAATTCAAAATATGTACGTCTTCAGCACCTCCATAGTCTGTTAGTGTGTACCCTTGGATTTATTATTTTAGGAAGATGTGGAGCAGACTATTATCTGGGGCCCTGATTTATTACCAAGCTGCCATCCAACATTGAATTAGGCAGCAATGGAATGGTAGATCAGACGCATTACCGGCTAAAACCACCTCCATACGAACAGAGCTGATCTTCCCATCTTCCATTCCATAAGTTACATTGTCATTGTCAGGTTGCCATAGTCCGGTTTCTTTCGTATTTTTTTTTCGTCTTTAACCCTGCCTTTTTGGACCAGCTCTCTTTTGAGTCTCTCTATTTGGTAGATGGAATAGCCTCCGCGCACGCAAAACTTACCCTTTGTGGCTATAATTTCGCTGCGAACTTGAATATGAATCTAACAGCTCCAGCAAGAAGCAGTCTTTTTTCTATGCTGGGTCTCCGATATTAGTCATCAGCCTTGCAAGTGCTTTGATTTCTGGCATATCTGTTCTAGATGATGTCACTAAAGACTCTGATATATCTAGGGAACTCTTGAGAAACCACTACACGCATCAAACGAATTATCCCCCTGGCAATGAACAAGACATAAATTTTATGTTCACCCTGTTGAAAACTATTCTTAGTTAACCAATGTTGAACTACTTCTACAATCTTCAATAAACATGCCACGACAAATCTATCAATCGACGGTCTGCAAGTAATCCGTAGACTTAAATGTTTGATCTATACAGAAAGGGGCCTAAGAGAGAGCCTTGTGGTACCTCGCAAGTAAATTCGTGCGCTTTAACTCCATCGTCAAAGGCTTCTTTTCGAGAAATAGCTCTGGAAATCCGCTTCGATCTTCCGTCTATGAATCAAAAAATTGCAAAACATTGTTTGTTCCGACTTAGTTCTAAGACGGCTATAGTCCTGGGTGGAGCCAATCTGCAACCAATGAACCTTTCCAATACGAGCTGTAGAAAGGAAAGATCCTTCGAGCGGGAACGACAATATGCGCTCGCTGTATATCTTAGCCATATCAGGCGATTGATGCGAATTTTTCTAATAAGATCGATGGAGCTTTACAGGTCGTAGAATTCATTGGTATATCTTCTCCAACTGTCCTAAAAGTTATTCAAACAATCTAGCGCTTAGGGGATATCTCCACACGATCGGGGTGATTGGAGCCTTATTTATGAGTCAGGGATTGAAAAGTGTACTCGTAACATTTTATTTATATTCTTTACGAGATAGACCAACTTCCTAACAACATTAAAGTTATAATAATCTATTGTACAACCTGTCTGATTCCTTGATACTGTGTGACATCATCAGTGGTGGACTTACCAGGTCTAAAAGCGACATACGATTTCAGGACTTCACAGAAAACGAAGACAAGGTCTTGCATGCAATGTTGAGGGAACTCTTGCCCTCGGGCACTATATAAAATTTAATTATTTCGTGAATTGGGCAAACTATGAAAACCTTCTATTCATCGGATTCAGATATATGTTTGTACCTTTTTGCAACCAAACGGTGGAAATCAGTTAATGAATACTCTCTACCAATTCATCTTCTGCTATCTTAAATAGCTTATGTTTTTGTTCTTCCAAAGTTTCTATGAGGGCTTCAAGGTTTGACATGTTCTTTTCATTTTTTGTTAAGACTTACTCAATCGCTCGTCTGAAAAACCCCGCTGGTAAGGCTCTTCTTTTTCTATGCGGCGCGGCTTCATAGGTAAGTCGTTTTGCTACATGTGCTTGTCTGATTTCTTCGTCAAACCAAAAGTGGTGGTCGAGTGAAACTAACACATCTAGCTAGCTTGTTGGGATCAATGTCGCTAACAATTTAAGGGTGCTATGTAACCGTTCAAAGTTAAGTGTTCTTAAGCCATTTCTTCGTTGGTGTGTGTAGTATGATATATGATATATAGTTCCTTTCGTCAGCTTAATTTGTTGATGGCTTGATGGTCACATATCCGCCAAGTTCGCTGGCGAACATTGAGATAGATAAACCACGTGGCAGCCAGAGTGAGTACCTGCATCGTCTCTGTATTGTTCGCATAGCATCCATCCTTCATGGTACCTCCCAGTAATCGTCAAATTGCTGCACTGTGGCCGCCAAGCAACATCACCAAAACGATTGATTACACAATCATTGAATTTAGTGCACAATAGATCGATTGTTGGGCGGCTTGTAATGCACGTAGCCCCATGCTGCTATAACCAAAACATACCCAAGTTCAAACTCTTTGTGGCCATCAAAAATCAGTAATCATGCCTCGGCAGTGCTCTCCATGGACTGCAACGATGGAACAAAAATGGACCAATAATCACACCACTCCAAAAACCACGCCAACAGTCCACGTTTAGAATACATTCGCTTTTCTATAACAACGGATGGATTTTCTTAGCGCCAAATGTGGCGATATTGCTTTTTTAAACAGCCACCGAGATGGAAATGCGCCTCATCAGAATAGATGATTTTATGAGCAAAATTCTCATCAATTTCGAGCTGCTCCAAGACCCAAACAGAGAAGTGATAACAAGGCAACCAGTATTTTTGCTAAAATTCTTGCGAAAATTGGATCTTGTAAGAGTAAAATCCAAGTTCTTCTCATGCTATCTTCGACGAGTTGAGGCTCTCGGGCTTTAGGCACACACTTTCAGCAACAGCTGCAATATTATCTGTTGAGCGCAGAAGATGAACCCGGGAATGCGTTTAGTTATTAATCACCAAACCAGTCCTATGAACTTTCTTCACACATTTGTGTACACCAGGTGCGGTTGCTGCATCATTTCGACTGAAATTTCTTTTCAAAATGCGCACAGTTTCGGCAACACAGCATCCACAATGGAAGTAACTTAGAAATCTTTCCCAACGTTATTCAAACGTAAGTCGTTCCATTTCATACTGCGAAAATATAACACACTGAGTTTTATATGACACTGTCAGTGTCAAAATAACTTTAGATTCATAAAAAGAATAACAGATGACCTGGCATTTATGAAGGAGTAGGCGAAAGTCTGGTTTATATTGGTGAATACAGCCTTAATTCTGTTTATTACAAGACGCTAGCTCATGCAAAATGCCCAATACTTCTTCGATTGGTCTGCCGCCTACAACAAATTCGCACTTCTTTGATGACGTTCATTTCTTCCTTATAGCAGGAAACAGCCTCCAACCCCCAAAGCTAGCATATTCGATGTGAATCCCAACTTTGTTGGCTTTGGTTTGCCTTGCAAAGTCGTCAGCGTTAAATTCGTCCTTATCAGAGACTCTGGGTTACTACAAAAGACCTGGGAGCTATTGATGTATATGGATTGTGTTTGTGTGTCTTTACTGAATAATACCCCTGATGGTTTATACAGGGTTTTCCAATAAGGACATGACAACTTTTTTTTTAAAATAAAACTCAAACCATTTGAGATATTTCAAAAACTTTATTATCGGCTTGAAGTACAATCAAAACATTTATGAATGGAACTCGACTTCGTTCATATGGCCACCGCGGGCACGTTTGCAGCGGTCGATTCGTTGGACTCAATTTTCAACGACTCGGCAACATATTTCGGCCGAAACGGCCGCTATTTCGCGTCCAATTTTGGCTTCCAACGTCGTCGGCTTGTTGGCATAAACCAATGACATAACGTAGCCCCACAGAAAATAGTCAAGTGGCGTTAAATCGCACGAACGAGACGATGAAGATGATTTTGCTATGAAATTCACCATCTTGGCGCATCTTCTCCAGAATCCAATCGGAAAACGTACGTCGCTTCAAATGGTCCATCGGCTTCAATTCTGGAGTCAGCTTAATCTTGTATGGGTGTAAACCAAGATCCTTACGCAAAATACGCCATAATGTGGTCTGGGCGATGCCCTATTCTTGAGAATGCCTTGGAATTGACTGATTTGGATTGTCTGCCACGGACGCCTGAACGGCAGCGATATTTTCGACACTTCGACCAACCCGTTGTCTCACTGACACGGCAATATCACATAACGAATATGTAGACTCAAATTTTTGCACTAAACTTGTTATTGCCTGTCTACTAGGGTGAGAATTACGACCGACAATTGGAATTAACGCTCTTAAAGCTGCAGTCACCGACTCCGAATTTTGGTAGAAAATTTTTATAATTTACAGACGTTGCTCGTTCGTGTACTTTACCATGATGAAAATGTTGAGTTTTCTGAATAAATTGACGGTGACAGTTTGATGATTAGTGAAAAAGTGCGTTCACAAATTAAATTCAAAGTTGTCAAGTCCCTATTGGAAAACCCGACACGTTTGCCGGCCTGTAGGATAGCTGATAGACTTTTCTTAATCTGGATTTTCTCTTCAAGTGAAAGCCTAAGAAAGAACACCCGGCTTTATTTGGCTGCGGCTCTATATTCGTTGAAATTAAACCAAAATTATGTCCTGTATTTTGCTCAAAATATTCCTGTAGAAGCATTCTGACCGAGCTCGACTTGGTATGGTTTTAATTATTTTCCGCGACTTTTTCTTCCTTGCGTTTTCAGAGACATCATAAAGTGCAAGTCTATTAAAATTTTACACAACTCCTCTGACAGAAATTTACAGTTTGCAGATGCGCAAAGTATTGTTGGGTTTTCCACTTCCATCCGAAGTGGTATTCTACCCATATTGGGCAAGTTACAATGCCCTCGTTTGCAATCAAGTCTAACTTGCTTGCATCGTTACCTATTGCTAGAACGGCAATACGTGATTTTCTAAAGAAGAGGTAGTAGCATGGAGCCTCGTGCATTTTAGATCTGTGCTTCTCATTGTAAGGATAATTGTTGAATATTCTCATGTACTTCATTGTCTGCGTGTTTCACTAAGGAACTCCCAGGGTCTGTTGTGTGGCGAATGATTTCGGTTAACTTTTCGATGATATCGTAAGCGACATTCGCATCACTATTTGTAAGAATCACAAACTCATCCAGTCAAAAACAAAGCTCCAATAAGCCTCGACTTTCTCTCTACATATCGAAGAAATGCATCCACTTTCGCTATGCATAGAGTTTAAACTAGCTCTGGTCACACTGCCCTGCTTAGAAAGAACTTGAGTGTGGAAAGCTGAACGTATGTATGTACATCTGTGTATTGACTATAAGAAAACTGCTTTTACAAAAGACCACCATACAATTGCAGGTGTAGTTTCCTCCACGCGAACCTTTCTTTCCTTTCAACCGCACTAATGTGCCATCACGCAGGGCATAAAATCCTTTCGTTGCACATTATCGTTTCACCAAACACAAACTACTCGTACTTTGCGTTTTTATCTATTCTCCGAAAACCAAACCCAACACTCACCTGCAACGGTAGTAGGTTGCAATAAAAGTATCTATCAATCGAAGAGAACTACAAATAAAATAGATCAGAGAGGCACCATTAGTTCTTTCATTGTTGCACGCGGCCAAAGGTAAAATCGACAAAAAGAAAAGAAATTCCAACCAAATGAGATATCGTGTTACAATTTCGTCCTTTCGATTTGGCACCATACTGTGCACCACATCTCGTCGTCTCCCTTAAAGAAAAAAAAAACAAAAAAAAACTATTTATCCTCCTCCTGTATCTTTGCAGTTCTTTTAAGAGATATTCAAATGATATGCATACTACAGTCTACAACTGATACACCTTTACCTACCTGGATTTCAGGCGACATCTTCTATTTTCCCTTTGATTTTGCATCCCTAACGTGCGTTTCATTTTTCATCATCGATTTTTCCCACAGCATCACCAGGAAAAAAGAAGGGATCTGCATAAAAAAAAAATAAAAGAAATTGAAAAAAATAACATTAAAAGGATCACTTAACAGACGAAGAACAAAATACAAAAGGACATAGCCAAGGAAACGAGAAGAAAAACTAAATGTTTCTACAGCTTAGGTAGGAGGGAGTCATTCCTATTCCTATTTGGCCTGCAAAAAAGTATAATTCAACACAAAACAGCAATCACATTTGGATAAATGGAAACAACAAAAATCCATAATTAAGGATAATGCATGTAATATGTCCTTTCACACATTTGAATACCTCTAAACCAGCTTTCAATCACAAAAAAACGTAGGCGGTTGCCCATTCAAGAGAAACAAAACAAAAAACGACGAAGGAATCATCTCGATTATCCTTATTTATTCATCTTAAGGCAAACATCATCCCCAAGATAATAGATAAAAAAGTCAAAATACTTCTGCTAAAGGATATTCTCTACCAAATTCGACCACCGAAACAGCCCAAAAATTGTTCAAAAAATACGACCGACTTTGGATACCATAAGCGAGTTTAGGGTGTGTACACAGAAGACGAAAGAGAGATACTTTTCCCATCTTAAGATGGACAGAAAAAAAAATCTAAGGGAATTCATCCATAAACAGGACATTATCCTTGTATTGTGACCCATCTCTTGGGACCTATAAATTCGCCCCATATCAGGCCTTCACACAAACAAACACTTACACACCAGCAGAGTACTCGGTTTCGGTTGATTTTTTATCATGCAAAAACAGTCAGGCAACTTGGAACTCAGGAAAAGAATAACTCGAAAAACTCACCAAGGATAACGAGGGCCCTAAAGATGGCCCAACTCAAGTAGGAGTTATTTATTAGATGTAAAAGACAAAAAAAAAAACAAAAAACAAACACAAAATCGAAGAAATATCTTTGAGATGCAGAAAAATTTGACTGGACATGGTTACTACGTAACGTACTCATATGTATAGGTATGTGTGGTTCCATTAGATAAGTCATCTAATAAAGAGGAAATTCGACGTGTGTCCTTGCTATTGAAACATGCCCAAACCAACACACAGAAGTACACATCAGGACAAGTTAGCATCGTTCATATGCAAAGTCCATTAAAGTTGAACTGACGACAAATTTTTTTGTTTCTCTCTTTTTTTTCGAGAATGTCCTTTTACTGTAAAGAGCCTGTAGATACCATGAGAGTATCTCTCACTTGGGGATAAGACAAGAAAACGAAATTATAATGGATATTTTATGCCAGGACGACTAAAAGCCAAAAACGTGCCATTTGCATGACCCCTCGTAATGTGCAGTCTGCAAAAATTTCCGTTGTGTCTATCGTCATTAGGACTCCTAGCCATTGTTGCCATTTTCGAGTAACTGGTCTGAAGAAGGGAGTGAATTTTATTGAGTTCGGTTTAAGAATGAAGATGTGTTTTCTAAGGACTTTTTAAAAGTTCGTTCTCTACACGTAAATGCTGCTTTACAGATCTTGAAATCGTTGGTAAAGGCATCCTCCTCTTTTTTTGCTTGGATTTGTAGGATCCAGCAGGCTTATCTTATTCTTAATCTAAAAGGAGAAAGACGACAACTAAATTCCACCAAAGGATTCTTTTCTGTACGACTTCTACGAAGGAATTTAAAAAATTGAAAACTAATCGTAGGAAATCGCAAAGGACGTTTTTTGGGGAAGGGTGAAAACTAAGAGGAGTTCTTCGAAACCTCAAGCATTTGTCAAGTTATTACGAGTATCTTCAATCCTACATTTCGTCCTACTATATCTGCTCAAATGGGACGGTTTCATGGCGAACTCAAGTAAGACGACGATGGCCCTTCTACTGAAATTTTAAGTGTTCTTAGGAGTTTGTGGCAATTATTTTAAGTCACTCAAAGCATTCTCCTTAGATCTAATTAGAAACCAAAACGAAAATTACTTCAGCTTTAAACTGAAGGTGTTCAAAACCGTTCAGTATCCTTCCTAAGGAGATTCGAAAATTCTAATCCGAATGACTAAAGTCGAACTAATTCAAAAAGTTTCTATACGATACTCTGAATTGAAATCCAACTATCCAGTAGACTATGGACAACTCTAAATTCTTGGAATCCTAGCCAAATTCAAAAGAGGAAACAATGGGGACTTAAACCTGAAATCTCTTATAGGCTTTGCATGTGAGTCGCTGAAAGTGTAATAATGCAGAAAGCAGCAGTACCTAAAGTGGTCAGTTTTCGGTGAACAGACCAAGTTGTTTGCAAAAATCGGCCTGTATATGCATCTTTGTGTCTTTGAAAGCTCTAGAATTGCTATAGCTCTCAACGTCTATAGTAAGTAGATGGGGACTTACGATGCAAATCGTCCTGAAATTGCATTGTAGTGGGCCAGTATCTGAACGGACAATGTTAAGCTCGGCAAAAAATGTATTTCCTGTCTTATGTCTGAAATTCGTATCAATGGATGAGAAGGGTTGGTATACCCAAACTAACTGGTGCTGAGTATATTTGTTCCGCTTTTTAAAATCTGAAATGTATTTGATAGACAAGTTTTGCCAATAATTGAGACTTTTCCTTGGCTAAAATGGCGTGTAATATCTCCATTCACACCCTTATCCAAACTGCTTTAAAAATCTGTATGATTTGCGGGTTATGTTTCTCTCCGACCTTGTTCCTGCATACTAAACAACACCTCTGCACTCATAAACTTCTCTTCCAGTGGGACTGTAGTTAGGGCCTACTTTGCCGAGTTAGTAAGCAATTATGCTGAATTCTTGAAAGCCGCTTCTTGGGCTTTTTTTTAAAGCTTCAGCTCTTTGCAGCTAGTTCCGGACAGGTAATATAAATGAACAGATTTAGTCGCTCGTTGATCCCGTCATGTTATTTTCGAAAGCCTTCGGTCTTAGTAACTTTGTCCTATTTTTGAGAAAAGTATGCAGTAAAGCATTACATGCTCCAGATCGTCCTTCTCATTTGGACATTCTGGACACTGGGGCGAAATACAGTGCGCTCAAGACTATGAAGATATTAACGATGGTCGACGCGCCTGGGTACGAGTTGTGTTTTTGGTATTTATCGTCCTCAATGCCCACAATTGGAAGAAAAAAGTTAGCTTGTTGTTCTACTTGCTTTTACAAAGATGCCATACCTGGGCTGTCACATCGCTACCTATGCTGGAATTTCTTACTTTTTACCATGTTGACATGTTGCTCCGGTTCGATGGAGATAATTCCGGCAAAAAGAATAGTCTACGTCTACATCCAAAAATGTTCGAAATGCGCTGATGTTCCTAAATCTACAAGATCTGGATAAAAATTTTCTAAAAGTCTTTCACCGATAGTGCACCTGAACTACACATTTATACTACAAAATAGCGTAGAACAACTGCTGGCACTTCTATTTTCTATATTCTGTCAAACTCTGAGACTCTACTTTCCGAAAATTGGAAAAGATGTCTAAGCGTTCGCCAAGACCTTTGGGACGCTTGGCTCTGCTCTAGATGCGCTAATGAACCGCCCTCCCTTTGATACTTATATCGTGGGATGCATTTCAAGCCATCTTCAGTTTAAGAAAAGGCGTTTTCACTACAACATTCCAGTGCATATTCTGACAACCTTGTGCGCCGACCGTCTTTTAACTTTGGTCTTAAGGACATCTCGCCCGATGCATTGACATAAGAACTTTTGATGACATGAAAGTATGAAATCGACTTTCCTTATTTCCAAGTGTGGTGCTCCCAGAATTGTTATCAGGTGTTTAGCTTTCCAAAACCAATCTAGGATGTGGGCTGGTGTCTCTTGATAGACGCTAGATTTCAGTCTTCATAGGGAAAACTTGCGTCTCTTTTTCATGCCGACATAAACGCAGTCATGTTGACAACGAACAATATATTGTGAACAATCGGTTTAAGTTGAGCTCTAAGCTTTCCTGGACGCTATTGCCACTTTCAAACTATTGTATTTCTTGTATACAAGGCTTCTGAGGTTCATCGGAGTGATGGGAGACCAGAGTAATGCTTACAAAAGTCTTCAGAAGTCTTTAGGTCCACAAGTAGAAAAGGCTGCTATTACTGCCGTCGTGGTGGGCCATTATGCTTTCGATAAGCACCTAACTGAGCTAGGATTGTGTTAACTACAGTGGAGCACTCTTTCTCTCTGTAGCCTACTCCAAAATCAGGCTGCCGACTATCTGCAACTTATGTTTTGGGTACTGGTATACTGGTATATCTTTCCCCAAAAAAGACTAAAGGTTCTCATAAAAGGAACTTACAAGGAGTACGATAGGAAAAACACATACTAGATGGCGCAAAAGTCATCACCCTTAAGGAAGATGCTATAATTTTTGCAAAGCCAATCAAATAAACTGATACAAAATACACGTCAACAAGACATAATACGCTTTACTACTAAAGAACGCGGAATAATTGTTACCTATGATTTTTTTGTAGAATACCTAGTGTTTTGCGTCTAGTGTTGGCGCAACGTGATTTTCGCCACAGATTTCCAAGTCATCCGACACCAACCAGGTAAGCACTACGACATTTAGCCGTTCGCTTGAAGGCTAAGATGTAGTTGAAGATGTCCCAGAGCACCCCGGACTATCGACCAGATGACGTGCCACGCAATCGGGCATCAATCAGCGGTCTTAACAAGGAATTTTAGTGAAAGACTATTAGATGTTCCCTAACAAAGTGCAGACAGTGCATCAGCTATTAGCTGTTGGCCGCCAAGCGCGTGTAACTTATACTGAAGCCATCCTAAATCTCGACCACGAAGGAGACAATTTTTCATCGAAAATCATCATAAGCGACGGGACTCATCTCCATCCTTGAGGATAAGTGAATAACCAAAATTAACGCATCTGGGGCACCGAAAATCCGCGTATAACCCACGAAGAACCATTACATCCTCTCAAAGTTACTGCATGAAGTGCTGTTTACGCTGGAGGCGTCACCCGGCCTTATTTTTTCGAAAACGCCGCTGGCCAAACGGCTACTGTGGACGGCGAGCGGTACAGTCCCATGTTTAACGATTTTCTTTTTCCTTAATTATATAAATTGGGACAGAAGAACATGTGCCTTCAACAGGATGGAGCCACAACCGAAATTCTGAAGGCAGGATTTTTGGGTTGCCTAATCTCTCGTTTTGGCGATTCGCACTGGACTAATTTAACCGACCCCGTCCATATTTTGATGGGGTTTTTTGAAGCCACCAGTCTATGTCAACAAGCCTCAAAGAGAATAGCCGTCAAGAGTGCGAGGATTTATCACCCGAAGTTCTGACAAGAGTGATGGAAAATGCCATAAATCGGGCCCGAATAGTCATCAATTCTGGCACCGTCCACTTAGCCGAAAAATTTGTATCGGTTAAAAGTAGGGTTATATGTACCTACTCGTAGTTTTGACGACCAGACCAGCACAAAAGCATGCTCCTCAGTGAAAACACTGTTCCACTACTGTGTCGTACGAAAAGCACCTTTCAAATATACCCACAAGCACTTCCAGTGCTGATTATTGTCACCGTTTTATGCATTTGAATACCGAATTTGGAATTTCATTAACAGTGGCAACTCAACTAGTACTATTCCCTTTCCATTCAAGAAAGGACATTCTCCCTCTTACACTGCTGCCACTGTCCACTCTATTTGTGTAGGTATACCCTGTACCGTTTTACTTGGAAATTTTATTTGTTTAGGACAGGGATGAGGATAGAGGATAACTGGACATAAAAAAAAATCAATAAACATCTACAAATTCGTATTTGGCTTTTTGAATATTCATGAGAAATGTCGTCCTTGGTCCTTATGGCTCTGGCCTGCATTGCATCCAAGGAACGTGATGTTTATTTTTGCACAATTCTTAAGAATTTTCTATAACAATTTTAATTTTTTTTTTTTTTTCCTCAACTAAATCCTGTTATCCTTTTTTGTCTCGTTTCAGATATAAATCGAATTTCAAAGACACCATCACCGTTACCATCGATATCAGGTGAGTGTGTTCGCACAACTGCTGTGCAAATTCTTTAAGTCATTTTTAATTTATTCAAGGATATTCCGATTCCCTATTTCTAAGTCCCTATTCGTTCATATCCTTCTAAGTAATTGTTGCAACACGTTGCATCCGTGAATTGAATGATTGGCAATGAGCCCAGTAAAAATATGCAGCACGTTCCATTGGTGGATTTTTATTAAGACCGATTTTAACCGCAAGTCCTTTATTTATTTTTTTCACTGTCTGAGGTGTAATCCTTTCTATAGCCAAGAAGAGGGAACAAATAAAGGGAGACTATGATGAAGGAAAGAAGACTACAACACGTCTACTTTGTGGTACATTTGGGGGTTCTACACTTCCTAATGCAGACATACGACTACGAGTACGAGTACGAGTACAGTAACGTGTCTCGCTCGTGTCTCTTATTCTTTTCAATCGTGAAAGGATGATGATGATGATGACGTAATAAAAATAAAAGGATGAGGATTAGGGAGATTATTTGTGGGTCTGTGTTGTGTCGTCTTCCCGGTGAATGATAATAGAAAGGTAACGAAGCACAAGATGAGCACGCTTTTTCTATTGAAGAAGATTGGCTGTTAGAGGTTTCTTTTTTTGTTTCTGTGGGTTCGAAGGGGTTATTTTCAATATATTCTTGCCAGGACTCGCCGATTTGATTGGACTTCTTTGAACAAAGGGATATCTATATAGCTGAATACATACATGTGTATGTTTGTATGTATATAGTGCGATTCATTATCAAGTAAATTAGGTAAAAATGAAACACATGAAAGAGGTTGTGTGAGTATTAGAACACGAGAGGGTTTGCGATCTTCATAATTGGTGCAATTCGAATACACTCTAGTATGACTAAGTTTCACAGATAGGTCAACTTTGAACACAATCTTGATTGCTAGCCTGACACTGGCCTATATAATGGAATCCCTGACAAACGTTGAGCGTAGCTTTTATGCCAACAATATGACTATTCAGTAACTAAGAGCTTCAAAACTGAGTTAGACTCCTTTCAACTTGACAGGCATGGATAGAATGATAGAACTTCATATGCGCAAAACTGCTTTTCAAAGGTGCAGCACACCTTCCAAATGCTAACGAGATAGAACGTATGAGACTGTCGCTCGGCCAAAAAAATATAATGGGTTTTCCAATAAGAACTTGACAACTTCTTTTTAAAATAAAACGCAAACCATTTGAGATATTTCAAAAACTTTATTATCGGCTTGAAGTACAATCAAAACATTTATGAATGGAACTCGACTTCGTTCATATGGCCACTGCAGGCACGTTTGCAGCGGTCGATTCGTTGGACCCAATTTTCAACGACTCCACCACACATTTCGGCCGAAACGGCCGCTATTTCACGTCCACGTATTCACGTATTTCACGTGGCTCTGAGCTCTTCCAACGTCGTTGGCTTGTTGGCATAAGCCAATGCATGCAAACCACACCAAACAGTTATTTATTGTGGATGAAGCGGTGATTCATGAAGCACATGTGGATTTTTACCCTTTTTGCTTATTGACGAACCCGTTGAGCCAAAAATCGCTTGATTTTGCGATGAAATTCATTATCTTGGCGCATCTTCTCCAGAACCCAATCGGAGAACGTACGTCGCTTCTAATGGTCCATTGGCTTCAATTCTTGAGTCAGCTTGATCTTGTATGGGTGTAAGCCAAGATCCTTACGCAAAATACGCCATAATGTGGTCTGCGCGATGCCCAATTCTTGAGAACGCCGTGGAATTGTCTGATTTGGATCGTTTGCTATGGACGCCTGAACGGCAGCGATATTTTCGACACTTCGACCAACCCGTTGTCTCACTGACACGGCAACATCAACCAACGAATATGTAGACTCAAATTTTTGCACTAAACTTGTTATTGCCTGTTAACTACGGCGAGAATTACGACCGAAAATTGGATTTAACGCTCTTAAAGTTGCAGTCGGTAGAAAATTTTTATAATTTGCAGACATTGCTCGTTCGTGTACTTTACCATGATGAAAAAGTTGAGTTTACTGTATAAATTGACAGTGACAGTTTGATGGTTAGTGATAGAGTACGTTCACAAATTAAACTGAAAGTTGTCAAGTGTCTATTGGAAAACCCGTTACATACAGTGCTGTTCAAAATAATAGGGAAGACCACTCATTATATGTACATTTCCGCTTGTTTAATTGTTTTTGTCATCTTTTCGCAACAGTAAGTGGTAAGTTATTTGCACAGCTGCATTGTCTTTCCTATATCAGCATATAATGTCAGTTAATCATTGATGCAACTGGTAGAGTAGTGCAAAGTACGAAAAAAGTCTTTTTCATAGTGTTTAAAATAATAGGGAATTTTGCTTTTTCTTTTATATTGTATTCAAAAACACGTAAAAGCTGGTTATGTTTTCGTTCTCTATGTACTAGGTGGGGTGAAAAGTAACCTCCTTGGGAATGAAAAAAAATTGTTTCATAATTGTTTTTTTATTTTATTCAATACTGTCCCCTTTTAGCTTGATACACTTATTTGAGCGATTTTCCAACTTCGTGATCCCGTCCGAAAATTAATTTTCCGGAGGGTCTTCAAATTACTCCTCTGTGGCGTCGATGATTTCCTCGCTTGAGCTGAATTTTTTATTGATGAGCCATCTTTTGAGGTTTGGGAAGAGATAATAGTCCGAGGGAGTCAAATCGGGCGAATACGGTGGATGCAACAGCAATTGGAGCCGTAAGTCATTGATTTTAGCCGTGGTAGCGATGTTCTTATGCGCCGGCGCATTGCCTTGCAAAAACAATATTTTTTTTCGCTTCATGTGAGGCCGTTTTGCAACGATTTCGACCTTCGATCACTCCAATAATACACAGTAATACTCGCTGTTGATGTTTTTTCCTTTTTCGAGGTAGTCCACGAAGAGTATGCCATGACAATCCCAGAAAACCGACGCCATAACCTTTCCGACCCATTAAGCCTCTCTCAGCCGCTTCGTAGCACTCGTGCCGGCTTCAGTCTCTGGTGTGTAATAGTGGATCCAGGTTTCATCAACAGTTACCAATCGACGCCAAAAGGCCGCTGTATTCTGCATCAACAAGTCCAAACACTCTTTCGAAGTGCTCTCGCACTCGTGTTTTTAGTCAGGAGTGAGCATGCGCGGCACCCAGCGGCAGGATAACTTGTTCATATGCAGACTATTGCCCAAAATATGGCGTGTGCGCTCAGTACTAATCTGCCACTTTCCGGTCGGAGGGCCTGCCGCTGCGGACTTGATCGGTAGTGGAGTTGCGGCCACCACGAAACTCTCGAAACCAATATTTGACGGTGTAATCTGACGGAGCATTAGCCCCATAATATTTATCCAACTTTTCTTTTGTTTCCTTCGCCGTTTTGCCTGACAAAAAATAATCGTTTTTGTCCATACTCAACATGATGCCAAACATGTCTACAACAATCAGCTGTCAAAACAAAACTTAGGACAGTATCGCACTGAAATTTGGCATGTCTGCCTAAATATGAACGGACTTTAAGGCACCATAACCTTTTTTTGCAGTAGCAGCGCATTCTGGCGGTCAAGGAGGTTACTTTTCACCCCACCTTATTTATAAGTTCGGTGCTGACATAATTTATTCTTCTCTTTCTGTACATTTCTTGAAGATCCATCGTGCACCACTCCGGGACCTTACCCAATGTCATGATGTGTTTCTCACAGTGCATCCTATGCCAAGAAATTTTGCTTGTTCGGTTTTCAAACTATTATTAATAATGAAAGTCGGATTAACTATGTTACAGACTTTAAGATTAATACCAAAAGTCAGTCAGACTCACGATTAGGTTTCTGTGTATCTGGACGTTCCGGGTGCTCAAATTTAATTCAGTGTTTTTTCGTCATGCTACTGCAAAGTCGTTTGTTTTGTATTGAGGGCAGGAAGAGAGATTAAGTTTAGCTCTGAGAAGAATACAAGTTCAGGGTATACCTCAGTTTTTTTGCTTTTGGGACTCGTTGTCAACAATTTGTTCCATGTCATAATCTGCTTGACTCCAGTTCACTTAATTTTATGTATACCTGAAGCCTTCGGAAATATTCTCGGTCTTAAGCATTCGGTACGTCATATGCCAATAGGAGGAATAGGACAAATAGATCGCGTTTTGAGATTTATGACCACAACATAGCTACATTCGAATTTGAATTCGAAACACCCAAGTTCATTTTAGGATCCGAAGGCTCTTGCGGGGTATAAAACTTGTGGGATTCTTACTTTCTATAGACCTGCCATTTAGTGCCTTGCCAGATCTTACAGATGACAGTCTTAAAAGTCCACGAGTTCCAATCATAACAAGTCGCTAGCTTTTCGACCCTCAGATTAAAGCCAGTATTCTTAAAGATGGAAACTAATAAGGATATATTGCGTCCATTTGTCGTATGTAATTCTCCCCCAAATACAATAACTTTTCTAAGCAAACTTCCTCCTAAAGTAACCCTTTCATTATCCCTCAAAAACCAACTCAATTAAATCAAATCTCTAATTGAGTATAATTGACTTCTTACCTTCATATAAAAAAGAAACATCTCCTCAACCCTATTGCTAAAAAAATTGTTCAACACCCATTTGATAGGCAAATTAGAGGGTTTACCATACAAATCCAACCCCAGCTCATTCATTCAATTGTCAAAATATTTGAATACCACTTTAAATCTCCTATTCTTCCGTGTCAAATCGTGCCATATCGTTTACAACTTTAATCAAAGAATTGAATAAAAAAAGACCCTGCGCAACAGGCACAAAGCAGAGGCATGTCAAAACCAACAAAGTCAGCACCAAAGGGTTGCCTCTTCAAACCACACGTACACCACTTAACCATGTAATTTAAATAACTGATATGCTAAACTGCCTCTAAAGTGACTTTCGCCTTTATTCTCACCTTCCATACAATAGCGAATAAATTATATCCTTTCAACAAAAGTAAATCACAAATCCCAACCCTTTTCAACCAGAATCAGCCGCTTACTTCAAAAGGGTGCTCTTGAGAATTTCAATAAAAAAATGTTCACCCGTAACAAAAAGGTGCGATAAAATTTAAATAAATTTGTTTAACGCACCCTTCACCTGGGGAAGGATGGATTCCTTTTCCCTGTATGACGACTTTGTCGCTCTATCAAGGGATGATATCATTTTTGTTCATTATTCAAAATTGCATTCTTGAGTGTTTTACATACACTTTCACAGTAACAGTCTCAGTCACAGTGGTTGCGCAATAGAAATATACATAAATTGAAACAAGAGGGTATGCAGAACTGGGTATTCATATTCGTATCTGTTGAGCCTGATGTTGAAGGATATTTAAAATAGGGGTTGTGCGCCCCAAGGTATTCGTTTATTGTGTGCTACTTGTAACAATGGCATTTGAATAATGCGCATTAGTACGCATGTTTATGTAAAGTAGGCTGTGGTGACATGTTAGATCAGTGACAATTGGCTTTCGGAGAAGGGGCTGCTTTTTAAGGGTGCACAGTTTTTTTTTTTTGATTGCTCGACAGTAAATTGTCGAGTTTAGTGAAGAATTTTGATTATTATTAATCATTGTTTGGGGTTGTGATAGGTGGATAATTTATTGCCAACCAGTGTGAGTGTAGACAAGTGATTAGGAAGTTAATGAGGTGATAAATTGTAGGAGATAGGGAACCGCAATGCAAGTGAAGTTATTTATGATTGTGTTGGTTTTATTTTGGTGGGATTTTGTTTATTTTTTTATTTTGAGAGACACCTTCCATCACAGTGATGGTAGAACGCGGGATGGTGGCCTCTTTGAACCCTCGGGATGAGTTGGGATGCATCTCTGGATGACCGAGCATGCACACGATCGTTCTGCTTATTCAACGATTCTTCTACGGTGAAGATTTTCTCATCAGTAAACAGAATTTGTCTGTGAGCGTTCTTCGCTTACCGGCTGAGTAACGCTTTCGATCTTCGCTTGCGTTTTTCCTTCAATGCGGCCGTGAGCAGGTGTCCAGTGTGTCGCTTGTACGCACTGAGTGCTAAATCTTCTTTGATAATGCGAGACATGGATTTTTGAGGAAATTTGCATTTCCCGCGACAAAATTTTCCGTTTTCGCGGCGGTTTTCGGTCGATTCGTTTCTTCGCAGCTTTGATTACTTTCGGAGTTCTCACAGTGCGCGAACGGCCGGATCTTTGACAGTCTCGTACTCCACCAGTATCCTCAAACAACTTCACAGCACGATACACAAAATTGCGAGTGATTCCAAGCGTTGCAACGTCCTAAAGATATCACCTTTTTCAATGTTGCATTTAAGTAGGCCGACTACAGCAATACGATTTTCGATGTCCCCCCATTCCATGATTGTAAGCAATTAATGTCAAACAATTTTTACGTCACAATGAAGCATAAATATCAACTGTCAAATTGTAATCAATACGAAATGGATGCGTCCAGTGTTGCATTCGTAATGAGTGAGTTCAGTTGTGTACCAGTATTTATGGCTTGACATTCTGCTCCATCGGCTGAATGAGTGGAGTTACATTTGGAGGCATATAAATTACTTTTATGCTACCATCTGAATTTCGTAGCTCACTGCCAGGGGGATGACTAGGGGCATTATCCAAAATAAGTAGAGCATTGACTGGTAAGCCGTCTTTTTTAATGAAATTTGTAACTTCGGGAACAAACAAGTTACTAAACCAGTCTTCAAAAATGGCTGCAGTCATCCAAGCTGATTCGAAGCTTCTGTAATGTACAACTGCATTTCTAAATGGACGAAGATTTTTCGCTTTGCCTATCACTAGCGGCTTCAATTTGTGCCGACCTGTGGCATAAGTGCACGCCAAAAAACTTAACCTTTGCTTTTCTGTTTTTCGTCCAGCAGCAGTTTTCTCGGCTGATGCCACATATGTACGTTCTACCTGGTAAAAGCTTTCAATATAAACCTGACTCATCGGCATTATAAATTTGATCTAGTTTAAGACCTAGATCTTGAATCTTTTTTCTGTTTAAATGGACACACAAGTTCTGGTTGAAATGACAATTTTTCCCCAGATATTTTGGGACACCGAACACCAAGCCGCTTTTTAAATTTTTGTAGCCAACTTGCTACGAAGTCGAACTCGTTGCCGTGTAGGCGTCTATTTATGGCATTGCATTCTGCTTCAGGATTAAGCCACTTATAGGTAAATTCTTCCTCCGCTGGTCCATGAACCAGTTGTAAAGCGCCTTTTCCATCTCAGGTAGTTCAGATGCTTTCAGCGTCCTTTCATTTCCAGGGCCAGAGTAAGTATTAGTCACCGTTGCTATAATACCGGACTTTTTGCTAATACTGTACCCGAAACACATTGAATTTTGTTTTTATTTTTGTAAAATTCGAATAGATCATGGCAATGACTTTATCTTACCTGCCGATAACTCCTTTAAAACTTCAGTTTTTTTTTTTTTGTTAAAGTCAAATGCTTACGACTCATTTTGTCCGACATATACTGTTTTAATCAATCAAGCGAATGAAATTGCAAGAGAATATTTACCCAAAGTAGAATGCAAAACGTAGAACGATGACAGATACAAAGTACGCAAAACAAACGGTAAATTAGCTCGAAATATTGTGCATTCTTTGCAGCTGGCATATTCGTATTGAATAGTGTAAGAAATATGGGTTCACTCTAAAGAGGTTTTATTTGCTCACTCTGTAGAGTAGTCTGTATAAAATTTTGTGTACTCACTCTATTGGATTGTTCACTCAATCGATGTTCACTCTACCGAGAGTGTACTCTTATACGAATTTTCCAGCTTTCCTATTCGGCAATCTAAGTTATGTGTGTGGTCGATACGAAGAAATTGTCAACACGTGTTGGCAAAAGGTGTTTGGGCTTACTCCAAACAACAAGGACAGAAATTACGTCTGATAATTATAAATTATACTTGATGGCAGAATGTTTTATTTGAATGTTTTCATTCTATTTTTTCCAATTTTGGGGGATTTTTCCAAGCACCTGGGGCTCTACCGCTGATTATTGATTGGGTTTCACGGCCTGAATAGACAGGGCCTTATCAACGACAATTGTGCTTCTTCACAGACTCATTAAACCAAAGGTAAGATTGCAGAGAGCCGTAAACCTGCACTTATTCTGGATTTTGAGGCAAATAGACATCACTGCGTCTGAGACAGCAGCAGCCCATCTCATCACCAGCTGAAGAGAAGAACATCACTAGCTGGAGGGTGTCCGACGATCATTCTTTTTCTGATCACAGCTACATTCTTTTCAGCCTTAATGATCGCCCTTCCGATCAATTAACTTGCAGAAACCTTAGGAAAATTGGTCTATCTACAGACAGAGGTAAAAGAACGAGAAATGGCCATAACTGGGATTTATATAGAGAACCTCTAGATCCCTTCAAAAACGAATTAAGGAAAGCCAAACACGAAGGCCTAGAGGCCCTTCTCGAACAAAATAGAGCAGTGTTTAGAAGCGTCTAGGCTGAAAAAAAGTGTTGGAACATGTCTGACGAGGACTTCTCCTGAACAACCACTTTCTAACTAACAACCACCCAACAACCATACTCTCCAATGGTTGTTCACTATCCTTAGTGGCTTTATGAAATTCAACTACATTCCTAGGACTTGGCCTAAAAATCTTTGAAAAACTGATTGACATTGACCGTTCCTGCAGCATTTATGTAAGTCTAGTGACTCAAATCCGATGAGACCGCATTACACACACTAGTATCCTCCATTTAAAATCTCTTGCTTGAAGGAGTTTTATCTGTTAGCCTCTCTTGACTTTGAAGCAGCCTTAAGCAAAATAGAGCCGGTGGCGATCATTACCCTACTTTCGCAGTCAAGACCTCACATCACATTGCTAAATCGCATGATTATTACCGCTGACTGGACAGGACATCTGCTAGAAGGTTTATTAGCTGGGGCACAACTCAGGATCATGTTCTGTTTTCCTTTCTCTGGAACTTAGTATTAAATGAAGTACCTCAAACCTGGGAAGGGATTAGCTGCAGCGTGACGTCGGTGTATCAATTTCTTCAAAACTTGCCAGTCATCTTTCAATTAGGCTTGTTAGTATGGTCTTGCCAATAATTCACACAAAACCGAACTAGTTCTATCACAAGGTAAAACCAAATTCCCCACTTCGACCCCCCTTAAATGAGCGCGGAATGTGCAAAATACCTTGGCCTCTTTCTAGGAAGAAAACTAACCTGAAACGCAAATATACAAAAAGAATTAGGAAAATAACTGTACCTAGCCGTCTGCTTTTGTATAAGAGCGGTTGGGAAAAAATGGGCTTACAACCATGTATCACACATTGGCTTACTTGGCTGTCATAAGGTCCATATTGATATGTGGCAAAGGAACTTACGTTCGCAATGTAGACAACGTTTGGCCTGTATGTGTATCAGTGGCGCTATTAGGACTTCTCCCTCCAATACACTAGACACAATTTTCTTTTCACCACCCTAAACATCTTCACCAAACAACTAGCTGCCAAAGAAGGCATACGGTTGAAAGCCTCTTCACACGGGGCACTTCATAATTTTAGTTTTCCTAGGCAAAATCCCAGATGAATGAATATCAAATATTGCTTTGATAGACGTTTCAAAACAAATATTTCGAATTTTCAAGCCCGGGCGGAAGGCACATAACCTAATAAAGATTCTTCAGATCTATACGAAGAAGGGGCTATACACTGATACTGGTATATTCTCTGATAAATTCAATTTTGATCTCCCGTCCCGCATCTTAAACCAGAGTAGTGGCTATAAAACGGAGGTTATAACTATCAAGGCAGCACTCCTCCGCCTGAAACGGAATGTGACATAGACAAAAGATATCCACATTGACACTGATAACTATTATATCCCTGAAATCCATCATTTTCAAATCAAGAACTGCCTTTTACTTACCAGAAATGGATCAAGATCCAATGACATCACAACGGACATACTCTGTTCTTAAGCGTGCATGAGTCCAACACGCAGTGAGCTCCGTACTCTTTCTTCCTGTCACTAAGCACAATTTTTCAATCAAAACTAGAGACGAGTATAAGAAGTCTAGAGCGAACACCCGTTGGCAGCCATGGTCTCAAGACTTTTATTACTGCACCAGCTGAATCAGAATCGCAAAAGCACTTTGACTTTTCGCTTCAAAATAGAATCATCACTACATCTTATGCTTAAGATAAAAGTTGTTCGGTAAATCGAATCGGACTATGCCTACAATTTTATATTTTATTAGTCTTGTCATCTTGTGCGTAGGGAGCAAGACCTTAGGCTTATGATGACTCATGTGATCGAATCTAAGCTAAACATTCTTCTTTCAATGTCAAATAGAAGTCGACTTAGCTAAACAAAACCTTAAGAATAACAAGTCGCATAAAAGTCGAGCTCTTGAGTCCACACGCCAAATCACTAACCAATTATGTGTAGAGTATACCATAATCGGGACATTTCTTTCAAATGATTTTTACGACATAGGCTTAAGAGTGCCCTATATCTGACTGCCTTGTAACAAACTGATCAGCTACTCTTTCCATAGATAAACATCGTTCGTATTAACACTACTAAACCAACAACTAGCATCTATCTCAGAAACTTCTTCTCACCTTAAACTCCACTTCTAATGCCAATATCAAGAGAACGAAGGCGATGATCATGTCTGGAATTCCGATAAAAATGGCCACGTTAAGCTACAATTTGGAAACAGCTCGACCGAAATTTTCGAGTCTGAGCCGGATTTTGGAAAGAGAACTCTGCTGTATTTATACAGAATTTGCTCAGTTGTTTGAATATGCGCATCAGTTGCTGGAGCGATTAGCTGCAGAACCAGTTAAAATGTATGTGGTCAACTCATAAAATAGCCCCAATCGAGAAAATATAAGACAGCGTCACTACTGGTCATTTCAACTCCAAGCAACAATAGTTAAGGAGTTCACCTATCTCGGAGCTTACATTTAATCTACGACCGACACCTTAGCAGAGATTCGGCGAGAACTAGCTCAGGAAACCGCTTCAGTTTACGAATACGAAAGGGTTTGACAGTTCTCGGCCAATAGCTAGCCAAGCGCGGCTGCTCCTAAACTCAAAAAAATAAAATAAAATGTATTGTAGCAGAAAATACAACCTCGAAGAGTTGTACTAACAAAACTGGGCAACATCGAGCAAATCAACAACAATGTACTCGTAGACATCCGACATCCATTTCTCTGTTTAAAGTCATCGGTTACAACGTCTTTCTATATATGGTGGCATGTCCCAACGAATACTGGAAACAACATTCCTCTTTGTTTACTGCATCTAGTTTTCCGGGATAAGCAAGCATTGTTTTCATGTTGACGAACTTAACAACTAAGACCTACATGCACACGTTAGTATAAGGTCATCCAATTTATGGGCTGGACTTGACATCCCTGTTTCAATCACATACGTCAAACCGAACTTCATCTGAGGCTGTACATGTTTATTCTAAGGTTTGCCATTTAAAAATATAGATCGCTGTACGTTTCGTTCTGAGCGTACTCTAGTCAAAGTTGGAAAAAATCCGAAAACACTGAGTCTGCAGATTTACAAATTTTTGAAGGTCACTACAGAAAATATGGCTACTGGCAGTGAAAGTGTTGAAGAAGATCCAAATCTATCAATTTCACGACGAACACAGCATTTGGGCTTGTCTCAAGCCACATTACTCCATACTTTGTATTCGAATTTGCATTAACACCATTTTAATGTTAAACTCATAAAAAATTGAACCCACCTGACCACGGAATGCGCACAACATTCACCGATTGGGTGCTTGGACATCAGCGTTTGGATGACCAATTTTCACACAACATTATCTTCAGCGATTCGGCACATTTTTCACTAGCAAAATGCAGGTCTCCAAAGACCACAAAAAGTCACTGTATAGAGTGTAATATCGTCTGGTGGTGTCATTGGTCCATACTTCTTCAAATAATGGGTTTTCCAATAAGGACTTAACAATTTTTTTTTAAAATAAAACGCAAACCATTTGAGATATTTCAAAAACTTTATTATCGGCTTGAAGTACAATCAAAACATTTATGAATGGAACACGACTTTGTTCCTATGGCCACCGCGGGCACGTTTGCAGCGGTCGATTCGTTTGACTCAATTTTCAAAGACTCGGCCACACATTTCGGCCGAAACGGCCGCTATTTTGCATCCAATGTTGGCTTCAAACGTCGTCGGCTTGTTGGCATAAACCAATGACATAACGTAGCCCCACAGAAAATAGTCAAGTGGCGTTAAATCGCACGAACTAGACGATGAAGATGATTTTGCGATGAAATTCACCATCTTGGCGCATCTTCTCCAGAACCCAATCGGAGAACTTACGTCGCTTCAAATGGGCCATCGGCTTCAATTCTTGAGTCAGCTTGATCTTGTATGGGTGTAAGCCAAGATCCTTACGCAAAATACGCCATAATGTGGTCTGCGCGATACCCAATTCTTGAGAACGCCGTGGAATTGTCTGATTTGAATCATTTGCTACGGACGCCTTAACGGCAGCGATATTTTCGACACTTCGACCAACCCGTTGTCTCACTGATACGGCAACATGTGAACGAATATGTAGACTCAAATTTTTGCACTAAACTTGTTATTACCTGTGTACTAGGGTGAGAATTACGACGAAAAACTGGAATTAACGCTCTTAAATTTGCAGTCACCGACTCCGAATTTCGGTAGAAAATTTTTATAATTTACAGACGTTGCTCGTTCGTGTACTTTACCATGATGAAAATGTTGAGCTTACTGAATAAATTGACAGTGACAGTTTGATGATTAGTGAAAGAGTGCGTTCACAAATTAAATTCAAAGTTGTCAAGTCCCTATTGGAAAACCCGATATGTGGCCAAAAAAGGTACGCAAGCTAACTTTGTTCTGAGGTAAAATCAAAAGCAAACCTAGCAGTAGAAGTATCATTACTTCTTCAGAAATGTCTGTCTGCCTGAATGCTTCAGCCTCCGATGAGCACAAATTGAGCAACTAAGTTAGCTCAGACATCTGAATCCAGGACAATCGCCGATTGATACTTTCGATAGAGCTCCTCGCCTAAAAACAATATTCACAGACTCGATGGGCTAAAAAAAAAAGTGTCATTAATACCAAAAGTGAATTTATTCTCTAGATATCATAAAAACGTAAAGTCATAAGCAGTATTCAATCACAACAAAAAGTGCCCTACCCCTTTAATTTATGGCAACCAAGCTATACTAAACTTATGTGAGTCTTAGCAGAGGTTTTTGAACTGCCTTAGCCTACTTAAATGGTCTAGTAGTCTATTGAGAAATGAGATACAAAAGCGTAAACGACCAAATAACATTGTTACTCAAAAACTAGGTTACACTCTCTCTTAGTCAACTGCAATTGCAACAATACCCCCATGCAGTACAAGTCACTACATACTTCAATTTGTTTCTTTTGCACCTTTCAACACAACAATGCACTTCACCGTCTGACTTTTTGACTTGCATAAAAAAAAAAACATTTCAACTGCATCCTCAGGCATGGACTTTATCATTCTCGTCACCATCTTGCACGAAATATTTGTAAAACCCCTTACCATCGTGGCTCATCAAAACCAAACCCAACTCGAATCCCCCGGGGTGATTTTCTAACCAATTTGTGTTTGTATGTGTCTCGATTTTTGTCCATGCGTATAGGTAGCTACCATGAGAAATTTGAAATCAGTAAACCATTGTTAATGTTCTACGATGTCCTGATGCTTGTTGGTACATAAATTCAAAGATAAAAGGAATAATTTTTTTTTTTAACTAAAACCTCAACCCCTTTTTCAAATTGTTCAAATTGTGACATTAGACACAAGCCAATCAAAGTTCACCCCTATTCAAAAATTACAAAAACGCCAAGCACGAAGGGATTCAAAATACACAAAAACTAAAAAACCGTTTCAGTATCCTTTTTTGCATTCGTAACCCCCATTTAAATATTAAAAATGAAGAGTACAAGTACAGGAGAGGGGGTAGAAATAAAAAAACACAAAACTCGAATTAGGGGTTGACTTGGGAATCGAAATGGTGGTGTGCAGTAAGCACTAAGCAATAAGCAATACTCGTAATCACCGAGCCAAATTAATGAGTTATGCGTGCAGTTTTGCATCGTAATCCTGATTTCTAGTTTTTTTTTTTTTATGTATTGTATGTACTTATATCAAGGATACAAGGATAGTGGCAAATCATGAATCCTTGTAGAGTTGGAACAAATAAATAAAAAAAACTCTTCCTGATGACACTGTAGAGATAGCAGCAATGCGCTGCAGCAGTTCAATCAAATACTGCAAATTCATTGCCAAACGTCCTAGAAAGGGTGAGGTATCCTAAATCTGAAAGCAGATGTCCTTAATTTACTGCAAAAATACTTTTGATTTTTTCCAATTTCTCCATGTACAGTTAAACATTTTTAAATACAAATTCCATTTCGAAGGAGTACATTCGAATTGCAATAGAAATTGAACTCAAAATCGAAATCGAAATCGAAAACGAAAACGAAAACGAAATCGAAATCCTTTTTGAAGTGCTTTAATCGTATGAAGGATGGAAAATCCTTTATGCACTCGTTACTAGAGTTGAAACTATCTTCGCATCAATCATGATCATATCGATTGCAAGCGGGTGGAATTGATTACGGGGATAGTTTTGTTGCAATATGGTGGTGCTGTTGGTTAGTGCAGTAGGTAATAGCCAACCACTCTAACCCTTATTTTGTAGATATTTATGATTTTAATTGAAAACGAAATGCGCAATAATTTTGATGGATAATTTGTGCCATTTATGAAGGTTTTTTCCCCTTTTTTTCTGGCCGAGACACGCCATAATGCAGGAAAATTCTGAAAACATCATTTGATGCCATTTGTTGTCTTCATTTGGTGAAAGGATAATTTGACAAAAATGAGGCGGGAATCAGAAATATTAGTGCTTAATAATTTCACTACAACAATCAATCACAATTTGCTGCAATAACATGTGAATTGAATAAGTAGCATATGTTGCAATTGCCACGGCAGTCAGAACTGTGATTCTGTTTTCTACCTTCCGAATGAAGTAAGTAACTCTACAAGCAGGGGAATCCTTTAGTTCACTGGTGGCAAGTTGTACCCTGAAGAAGGGTACCCATTAAGGGCTGGACAGTCAGATAACATGTGTTCGTCTTCTTTAAGTCAAAGTCGGCACTCCGGGAAGTCGACTTGTCTTAGTTTGTTGAGGTGATATTTTAGACCATGATGTAGTTTAAGGTGCCCTACTAGGTTTCTGATAACTTGCCGACTTAGATTTAGATATTTCTTGGCATTTTTATTGATGGACCGGACGATGCATTTCCAGTGCTCCAAGCTATGTATAGCTAGATTGACAGCACTTTTGGGGATGCAGCAAAAAGGTTCAGGTCCATTAAAGGGAGTGTTTGAGCCCTCTCTGGCTAGTTTGTCGGCCTTTTAATTTCCATCAATTCCCTCATGCCCAGGAATCCACCATAGTTTGATCTTGTGCCTTAAGCTGAGTTGTTGGAGGGTTTTGAAGCAGTACATGACTGATTTGAAGTCAAAGATGTGCGAGCTAAGGGTATTCATAGCTGCTTGACCATTCCTGAATTTTCAGCTTGAAATACACTAGGACTCATTCCCATAGCAATTGATATGTTTGGGCTTGGTCCGTGTATACCAGCTCCCACTCCCGTTTCCATTTTAGAACCATCCGTTTACCACTTTATGTAGTTTTGGCTATTTGGTAGGCTGTTGCTGACCCATGCTCCTATGCGGGGAATCTCAGTGGAGAATCCTTTGTAGAAGCAAAATTTTTTTTTGAAGGCGGCCTGTTACAGCGCAGATCATGTCAAGTCTTGGTATTTCCGAGAGCAAGATCTTTAGGTCCGAGTGGTCGCAAGGATCTAGCTCCTTGTTTTGTACCATACTTGCTGAGCTTAGTAAAGCCACTTTGTTGATAAAAAAGTGTAGGGTCATTAGTCCTGTTATTGCATCTATAGCAGCTGTGGGGTAGGTCCCAAAGGCTCCAGACATGCAAAACGTTTCACTCTTTTCAGCTTTGAAATGGCGGTCTTTTGCGTCCACCATACTACAGAAGCATATGTTATGATGGGCCTGACCATCACTGTATAGATCCAATGAGTGCTCTTTGGAGAAATCCCCCATGAATTGCCATACATGCGACGGCAGGCCCACAAAGCTATAGGAACTTTAGTTGTCATAATTCAGCCTTTTATCAAGGATCACTCACAGATATTTTACTTCGTCGGTGTACTCAACGATCGTATCGTTAAGTAAAACTAAACTTAAGTTTAAGTTTCTTCTTCTAGTGAAGGGAACTATGATAGCCTTGTTTTGACTAATGGTCTACCAGTCTACGACTTCCTTAAGGGCGTTTTGCATACTTGCAATGATTTTGTTAGCTTTTCAGCCTCTAATAATGACTAGGTCATCGGCATAACCGATTGTATTGTAGCCTTTATTGTTTAAATTATTAAGCAGGTCGTCCATGACCAGAGACCAGAGCAGTGGCGAGGGTACGCTTTTCTGTGGACAGTCTCGTACGGCTGATACTGATGCCGAAATCGATCCTGTTGAAGTAGTGACTACCCGGCTTTCTAGCATCGCTTTGATCCTATTTATGGTCGGTTGGTCGATCGTTTTCTCTGGAGCAAAGCTTTTGATATGAAGTCATATCCAGTATTATCAAAAGTATCCTCTTTATCCAGAAAATGTGCCGAGTGCAACTTCTTTGCTACGGAAGGAGTTTTTTATTTCTACAGTTAGCCTTCGCAGAGCTCCTTGTGTGGATTTCCCTTTCTGGTACGCGTATTGACATGAGTGCAGAGGTAAACTATTTTTTAAGATTTCTCTGGTGTGGATGCAAATAACTCTTTCCATTGTTTTCCAATAAAACGATGTCAAGCGGTGTGATTTAGGTAGCTCACGAGGCTTGTTGTCTGTTTTGGGGATAAATGCTAGGTTTACCATTTTTCAAGAACGTAGTATGTAGCCCCTGTTGAAGCTGCACCCAAGTAAGGCTATCAGGGTAGGTACAAGTAATTCCAGAGCATTTTGTTACAAAGCTGGGAAATTACCGTCTAAACCTGGCTTAAATGAGCTGATAGCCCATTTCATTTTATCCGGGTTGAACATTTGTCCGGATAAACAATTGATTCTGGTGAGGTTTCTCAAGGGTGAAGCCTCAGTTGACTGTCCGTTGGACATGTCAATATTGAAGGACCCTGGAAAGTGAACTTGAAATAAGGTTTTCAGGATTTTTTCCACATACTAGATTTACTAGACCGCTCAAACGAAATTAATAGTAAGTCGGCTGTTCCAAATACAATATGCATAACATTAGCACAATAAATTATCCGCAGTTTACGTTCAGCTGTTCCACGAAGGCAAAACGCCTTAGATCGGGACCATTATTTTTACAGGCAAACACACAGGTGAGAGACGATAAGGATGTCCTTGGGTTATGGGGAACCATTTTACTGGACTTCTGAAACGAAATGTCATCTCTATAAAAGAATTAAGACAAGCCACATCCTTGATTTTAAATGAACTTTGAGGCATTTTTACAGGGAGGACCTTGTGTCTTCTTTAATGTTTTTAGCGCACAGTAGCGTAGAGACTTACTATACAGGGTGAGTTTTTTAAGTTGAGACATCCAAATTACTCGAAAAATACGCGATATCGCAAAAAATGTTTCAGAGAAAAGTCACAAGGTTCTGAAGGGGACATAAGATAGTGACCACGAGTTTGACCTTGAGCCCCATTTTCAAGGTCAATGAAGGTCACTTTTGATTTTTCAAATGATAATTCCTGATTTTCATTGCTCAGTCGTATTCCTCAATTGTTTCAAAGGTCTTATTCATTCAGTACTAGATACCACTGCACTGGCACGCCTAAATCATTAATCGGTTTCCAACGTTGTTAGGGTGTTAGAAGTTCGATATTTGTTTTGAGGAACTGATTATTATTAGTAACGTTTTCCAGCTTAATAATGCAGGCTATTTCAATTCAAGAGAAAATTGAAATGATGTTGATTTATGGAGAAAGTGGAAGGAACATCGATGGTGCTGTTGCTCTTTACGCCCAACGTTTCCCAGACCAGATACGATCGCGCGCTTCCTTTTATCGGGTCATCCAACAATTCACTGGTGAAGGAAGTGTGCAACCAAAGAAAAGGAATCCGTCAGATAGGGTGGCTGTTGAGGACAATGAAATAGCAGTATTAGCTGCCGTTGCACACGATCCTCACATTAGCACTCGCCAAATACACTCGCCAAACATCGATGGTGCTGTTGCTCTCTACGCCCAACGTTTCCCAGATCAAATACGATCGCGCGCTTCCTTTTATCGGGTCATCCAACAATTCACTAGTGAAGGAAGTGTACAACCAAAGAAAAGGAATCGGTCAGATAGGGTGGCTGTTGAGGACAATGAAATAGCAGTGTTAGCTGCCGTTGCACACGATCCTCACATTAGCACTCGCCAAATAAGTCGTGAATCAGAAATTTCTCAAACGATTGTCTGTAAGATATAACATTGGCATAAATACCATCCTTATCATGTTTCGATGCATCAAGAACTTTCTAGTGAGGATTTTCGCAACCGGGTTTCATTTTGTCAATGGACAATTCAGGAAATTGAATGAGACCCACTTTTCTTCGCCAAGGTGTTATTCTCTAATGAGTCGACTTTCACCAATCACGGTACGGTCAATCGACATAATATGTATTACTGGGCTACCGAAAACCCTTTTGGTTGCGACAAGTTGATCGCCAGTACCCTTGGAATGTTAATGTTTGGACTGGAATTATTGGGGATAAATTAATATGTCCATATTTTATTGAAGGCAACTTGAATGGCGAAAAGTATGCAAACTTCTTGCGGGACCATCTTCCAGTATTACTAGAAGAACTGCCATTGGAGTTGCGACAAACAATGTGATTTCAACATGATGGTTGTCCAGCCCATTATTCCCAAGTAGCCCGGGGCGTATTAAACAATGTTTACCATCAACGATGGGTCGGACGAGGGGGTCCGAGGCATCAAAAGTCTTAAGTTTTATGGCGCCCTCTGATGGGAAAAGAACGCATTTTTGAAAAAAGTGTTTCATGTAAAAGAATTGTAATTTTTCACACAGCTTACGAATGTTTCAAAAAAAATAGGGGTTCCCATTAAAAAATCAAAAAGGACCTTCGTTTGACCTTGAAAATGGGGCTCAAGGTCAAACTCGTGGTCACCATCTTATGTCCCCTTCAGAACCTTGTGACTTTTGTCTGAAACATTTTTCGCGATATCGCATATTTTTCGAGTAATTTGGATGTCTCAAGTTAAAAAACTCACCCTGCTACTACAAGTAGCCAGTGCGAGTGCGAGCTAAAATGTCAAAGAGAAAATAATTCACTACATGGTTCGCTGCCTATACTAAGCTTATCAGGGTGGTAGCAATACACTCCAGAAATTTAAGAATGTCAATAAATATGTTTTAAAAAACTTATTTTCGTCTTCGTTCTTATCAATTCATCACAGAGTCCTCGTTTGATCATGCCACAATCGACAGAAAAACGTCCTAACCGACGGCTTGGACAGGAAATAGGACGTTCTAGATCTACTATTGCGTATCCGACACCAAAGTTCCCGTCACACTTTTGTTGGAGTATTTTGTTGTATTATACATTTGGACCATATTGCCTACATTTTTAAACTACTTCTACATTTTAATACAACTCACAAAGTTCGAGGTTGTATTTTCTCATCCATGCAATCTCCTTAAATACAAGACTAACTGTAGTCCAAAATCACCACATGAATACCCAGAATTTACTATTTTCATAGTTCGGGACTTCAAATTCTTTTGTTTTACCAAACCAGATCACTTCTCGTCGAATTTCTACTAAGGTGTTGTCCGTAGTATTATTAACCACTACGGAGTTGTAGTCTGATCTTGCCCTGTATTCGTGATGATGGAATCGCTATCGAACCATCCGAATATGACTTGATACGAATGTTAATAGCGCTCCTTAAAAATAATAAAAGAGAGGTTCGGTGGTATGCCGACTGAGGCGAGGTTCCATCCATCAGCTGTCTTCAAAAATGTGATAGGCAGACAGTATTGCTGCGACTGTAACTCTCTCGACGCCATTAAAATGGGCATCCTGTGATTAGAGACAACTCTACAGCGAATTCGGCACATAAATCGGATAACGATTCATAGCAAGTATAATGTTTAAGGGCTGGAACCCCGTTCTAAACGTGCTGATTACATCATATTAGAGTGCCCTTATTCCTGATAAATTTACCATCGACCAGATCTTTAAAGTTTTCAAAATCCTGAAAAAAAACCATAAAAGGGGAATCGTCACATACATAATTTCTTCGTTTGTGCTGCTTTGTCTGCATTTGGTATCCGCGAAAAACCGACACGGCGAGGTAAAGTTACCCTGAGCACAACAATAAGCTTCGACAAAATCGAAAAGAGCCTCTCCAATCCGTTCGATTCTAGACAAAGTTTATGACAGGAAGACAAGAAAGGGCAACGTCAGTAAGGATGCGACATAAAGGGTCCTCGACATACAAGCCTTTTTCCGAGGGTCCACCCATGGATAAATAGAAGTCATGGGGAGGTAAACTACCACTTAAGGCAATTCTCATCAGGTCATGGGGGGTATCGTCGATGCCTTCACTGCGCTAGACTTGACTGACGAGTCAGAATGGCTAGTATGTCCTTAAAGCAACAAATACCCGGAACATGGCGTATTTAACTAGCCAAGGTTTCACGAGAAAAACAAAGTTCTGAAAACAGAACTAAATACGATAGGTTTAGTCAGTCAGTAAGAATCTGACACGTGCAACTTGGATCGGGATGCCTATGCGAGGTTCCCCATTCGCTTACAAAAAAAAAAAAAAAAAAAGAACAGTTTCACGCAAGGTGTTATTGATTGCTGACACTATATTTTATACAATTCTGATATTGCTCACATACGTGCGCTGTTTTGTAATCCAAAAGGAGGCGAAGTAACTGAACGTTGGAGAGTTTGAAGACAAAACGTACAATCTTTCCATTTTCAAAACGTCATTGTTCATAAGCATCACTTCGTACTTGTTCTAATGTATGGTACCGATTCCTGGGCAATGTCGAACAATGTCTGAATTACTAAATGAAAACTGTCCCAATCATCGTTGTGAAGGCAAGAAGTATCGATAAGTTAAAGCAACAACTTTTATGAGCACTCTGCTTTAGTTTTGCTGGTTTTGTTGTTGACCTTTCTTGATTGAGAAAGGGGTAGGCAAAAATGCCTGCCACAAAAGATGATGGCTTTTCTTCATTCTTAATTTCTAAGACTTCTTTCCTTTTCGTAGATCTTGCATCTTAATTCAGGTTACATGCACTCCATCATTGTGTAACTTTGTTTCATTGCAGAAAATCTATCATTTTGAAGATTTTTAGTAAAAACCCTGGGCTATTTCAAAATCATGGACATCCTGTTTTGTTTTCGTCCCTATAAGTGAGGAGTAGAGGAGGTGCTACTGGAACGGAGAGCCGGATAGGAATGAAATATAGCGATGTCACAAAATAGCAACCGAATATGCGAGCTCTGTGGTCTTTGGTATAAAAATTTTTCTCTAGAATTCGATTAGGCTATTGAGATTAAAATTATTCCTAGGGCAGGAGGAGGATTCATCCCATTATCAATGTTCGGAAAGACTCTTTCTTGCTTACCTACTATTCAGTATGTTCCCTTGATATCTATGTGACCTGATAGGCATCAGAGCTTAACCTTTTTAATATCGGCTCTGTATTGGAGGGCATTGAAGCTGTCTGCATATTTAAAAACCATGTAACGAGAATTCATCTGACTGATTAGTAACCGTTTATGCCTGTCTAGACGATAATGTCTACCCTGGATGACCATTGGACATATTTCCAGGACCAAAACAAGATTTGGTCCATCAGTTTACGACACAAGGCTAGAGTAGAACGTGAAGTCGGGTACCATGTTGGTCATTTATCGTTGTCTAGCTCACGAAGATTCCAAAGAATAGCCAAGCAATCAGATTCTTCATTATCCTCCAAGCAAGTTAGTTATATCCGATCATTCGGCATGTTCAAATAACTCCCGTAATGCCGAGGCATGGCAATCATTGAAGAAGATCCAGCTTCATGACTGTTTGCTTTCAGTTAACTTTTGTCCAGCATGCGAATAAGTCCGTGACTTTTGGATTAAAACACAGATTTTTTGATAAAAAAATAATTTTATTTTTCAACGTAATCTCCCTTGAGCTCTATACACTTTGTCAAACGCTTCTCCAATTTTTTTATCCCTTGTGATTTGTCGAGGTCCTCAAAATAGGGCTTTGTTTGCGAGATGACTTCATCATTGGAGTCAAATCTTTTTCCACCAAGCCATTTCTTCAGGTTTGGGAACAAGAAGTAGTCGCTCGGAGCCAAATCTGGAGAATAGGGTGGATGAGGGAGCAATTCATAGCCCAATTCATGGATTTTTGCCATGGCAACTGCACATGTGTGCACCCTTGCATTGTCTTGGTGGAAAAGAACTTTTTTCTTGGCCAAATGAGGTCGTTTTTTTTCAAATCGTCATTGAATCGGTCCAATAAGTTGGCATAATATTCCCCATTGATTGTTCTTCCCTTTTGAAGGTAGTCAATGTGGATTATCCCGCGTGCATCCCAAAAAACAGTCGCCATAACTTTATTGGCTGACAAACCCACCTTGGCCTTCTTTGGCGCCGATTCACCCTTAGAAACCCACTGTTTTGACTGTTGTTTGTTTTCTGGTGTGTTGTGATGGATCCATGTTTCGTCCACGGTTACAAAACGGCGCAAAAACTCCTCCATATTGCGATTAAACAACGCCAAACCTTCCTGTGAAGTTGTTACACGATTGCGTTTGTGGTCGACTGTGAGCAAACGCGGCACCCATCTTGCGGAAAGCTCTCTCATGCCCAAGTGATCATTCAAAATTGAAACCACTGAGCCATGCGAGATCCCTACGGCTTCCACAATCTCTCGCACTTTCAATCTTCTGTCGGCCAACACCATATCGTGAATTTTTTCGATTGTTTCGGGTGTAAAGACCTCAACTGGGCGTCCAGGACGTTCGGCATCTTCAGTGCTTGTACGGCCACAACGAAATTCAGTAAACCACTTGTTTACCATTGAAATCGATGGTGCAGAGTCCCCATAGTATTTATCAAGCTTAGCCTTGGTCTCGGTAATGGTTTTTCTTCGCAAGAAATAATGCTTAATAAGCACACGAAATTCACTTTTTTCCATTTTCTCCTCAAATTAGTGAGTAGTCTGATAAAAGTAGCTGTCAAACACAAACTAACTGACGCAGCAAGTTTAAATTTTGACAGGAGTCAACTGACAGATGCCTGTTGACAGGAGCAGTGTTGCTGTTTCAGTAAAGAGGTCAGAAATTCAAAAAGTCACGGACTTATTGACCCGCCCTCGTATACTCCTTGGATATCAATTGCTCTGCCTTCTCCCTCTTTAAGTGGCACTAAGCCCAGAATTAGGATTCCGGTTTTCTTATCATTGTACGGACCAATCATCCATCTCTACTCAAACTTATGCTGACAGTCATTCGATTATCTGAATCAGACCTTAGCATTAGGCTCTGTTGCATAAGAGCTAGTATCCCCCAGGGGTTCGCTCTGTCTGCTATACCTTTTTCTAATTTTCATTAATGATCTCTTGTCTATAATGTCATATCTTACACCACATTAAGTAAGCTCTGTTAACAAATGGGTGATATAGGACGTAGGATAGGGCCAAGTTCTATAAAAGTTGATCAGCAGATCGAGAGAGATTTGCGGTTATTTTTCGTTTGATCAAAAATTTTCACGTACACAAGGTGAAACTACAATTCCTCCTCAAACCTCACACATAAGTTTCTGACCTATTTTCTGATTGAATACCACTTAGGATACTCCCTCAATTCACAACTCCTCTCAAACCTCGAAAAACAACAATTTTACCAAAAATTACTCGAAAACTATTAAACCTTTAAATTGGCCTGCTTAACATCCATTTCACAAATTACAATTTTCACAACCCTAATCTCTTTTTTATCAGCTACAACAGCACTCAAGCCCCTCCAATAACATGCAACAAAACAACCCATCAACTTTGAGAAATTACTTCCCTTTTTCTGGACTAAAAATGTAGTCCACTTTATACTATCACAATTCTCTACTCCTTTGAGGGAACCCTTTCCAAAATCGATTCATACTGAACAAACCTGAATCCGAACCCAAACCGTATGCCACAATGTTGATAAGCTTTTCAAAACTCCAAAAAACTCACTCAATTGGAAGATTGAATAAAATTTGCGTTCATCTGCCCTTCGATGGATGTTTGATGGTTGCATGGTCGCTTCCATCTTCATTGGTATTCTTTCACAAACAAAATGTTTATGTATAAATTTCACCCCCACCACCATCCCAAACATCTCAAGCCAATAGCAACAACAAATACCATCAACTGAAGCGGCATTGACAGGAGCATTCAATTTTCTGACCAAAATCAAATTATTCCATAGGGTTGAACGGAAAATTTCATTATCCTGGCCAGTGGTAAGGAATAAAATACATAACAGGACATTGTACACGAAGGGTATACTATAAGTACGAGTATACTCCTGTAGAATCCCGGCCAGCAAACAGAACTGGCTGCTGTTCTGCCAATGCTGACAAGTGGATTGGAAAATTAAAAATCAAAATATTGTTTGTTCCCTTTACTGAAAGTGATTTTTTATTTTTCTTTTTATTTTCAGCTGGTGGCGAGAGTTGTGATGAGTTAAGTGATAGAGAACGTTCACCATCACCGGAAAATCTAAGCAAAAAGAATGTCATGGTTGAAGGAGTGCTTAACTTGGCACAGTCTAGAGATTCCCCATCACCGAAGAGGATCCGTTCTCCAAGGCGATCGCCATCAATTCAAAGATGTCCATCGGTCCATAGGTCGCCATCACTTCAGCGATCTCCATCAACTCAGCGATCACCGTCGATTCAACGCTCTTCGACTCCCCAAAATCTACCGCCTCACCCTCAGGGTATACAGCCACCCGGTCACAGTCCCAACAACCATCACAATCTACAAGCCACCTTAGCGGCTCTTCAGAACCCACTTGGGCCTTTGCTGTTGCAAAACCAATTCGGACTAACAACTGCGCTGAGTCCGCAAGATATTCAACAAGCTTTCCAAGCTCAGATTCAGAATTACGTTGAAATGATGCGTAGTGTTGCGCCAGACGGCACTCTTAGCAGTCCCGCAGCTTCACAGTTCCTATTACAAAATTCCCTCCAAGCTATGGCTCAAGCTGCTCAACAGCAATTCCACGCACTGCAGAGACAGCAACAGCAACAACATCACCAACACCAGCGTCAACAACAACTCCAACAGCAGCACTCAACGCCGCAGGGCAAAATGGATAGCTACTCTGTGATATCCATGTCAAAGTCCCCATTGCGAAGTCCATCACTTAGCCCAGTTAGCCGACATACAACTCCAATGTGCAAAACTCAAACCAGTGCCCATACAACACCGCCCAACTCAGCCGGTTTCAATATGGGTTCGGGGTTACTCACTCCAAATACACCCGGCATGTCAAACTATGCCCCACAGAACTCCAAGCTCATGAGCTCCTCCTCAGTTTCTCTAAATACCCCTAGAATTCTGGATCAATCACCGGAAGAAACCACCGATCTCGAGGAGTTGGAACAATTTGCAAAAACCTTCAAGCAACGTCGCATCAAATTAGGCTTCACTCAGGGCGATGTCGGCTTAGCAATGGGAAAACTTTACGGTAACGACTTCTCCCAGACGACCATATCGCGCTTCGAGGCCCTCAATCTGAGCTTCAAAAACATGTGCAAACTGAAGCCATTACTCCAGAAGTGGTTAGAGGATGCAGACACCAGTATTTCTAAACCGGGAGGGTGAGTTAGCCATCAGCTTGTGATCAACTTTCATTCAACCACTAATCATCTTCTTCTCCTTCGCAGGATTTTCGGACTAGCTGCCTTACAGAACCCGCTCACAACACCCGAAAACATGGGTCGACGACGTAAGAAACGGACCTCCATCGAAACCAACGTCCGAGGTGCCCTCGAAAAAGCCTTCATGATCAACTGCAAGCCAACCAGCGAAGAGATAACCGCCCTTGCCGACTCACTGTGCATGGAAAAAGAAGTGGTCCGGGTATGGTTCTGTAATCGTCGGCAGAAAGAAAAACGCATCAATCCCGCCCTGGACATGGACAGTCCGACTGGTACACCGGTCAGCAGCCATGGTAACATGTACAGTCTTCCAGCAATCAATCGACCCTCTATAAATGGCTTAGACTCCAGTTCAATAAGCAGTCTCTCTCCACACTATCAGCCCATGACGACCATAAAGCATGAATGACAGGCCCTGAACGGTTGGTATCCCTCGTCCAATCCAATCGAAGTCAGCTTCATGACGACCAGTGAGAGTTACCTCGAATAGTTATGTCACTACAAAATCTAACTTATGAAAATATTCTTAGATGTTGTATTTGTTTGTCTGTTCGTTTGTGTTGCAGTTAGGCCCTTCAACTCAGGTGCCGTATCTATGTACAAAGCTAAACTTATCAGCTCCTCGCCCGCCGCCCATAACAAAACACACAGTGTGGCAAGGAGTAAATACATACTCTATATGTATTCTACTTTAATTGTTGTAAATGTTAAAATTCTTCTTAGCCGTACTTCTTGCATTCCATTGTAAGTCATATCATAGACCGTTTTACACTGTAAAGAAAAACATTAAAATTATAAAAAATAAAACAAAATATAACAAGTAGGTAAACGAAACTATAGTATGTCCATTTTTACCAAATAATTATTAAACAATTAATTAAATAAAAATTTAAGAAAAAATATTTATCGAATTTACTAGTAGAATTGTAGAATTGTATCCTTAAACACACAAAACTTTTAAAAAACGTAACCAGTAATTCGTAACCAGTTGTAGTATGTATTGTAATATTAGACATAAGCAATTGTAAAGAAAAAAAAAACAAAACAAAACAAAGCAACCGTCAGCACCTGTCAAATTGACACTTTCAGTGACGTTATGTATCAATGTATGATGAAAAAAAAAACAAAACAAAACAAGCAAACACAATAATAAAAACATGGTTAAAATAAATTTAGAAAAATATTATTAACAAGTTGTGGGAAAGTCTTTATTTCAACATTTCATATTATCTTATCTTGTTATCAGGTGGCAGGCAGCTCTTTTATGGTATTTTTGGGGAGACGAAAAGCACTGGCCCTAAACTACAACCTTGTGGTAGTTCTAACAAATTAAATTTCGTTTTATAAAGTATTTTCCAATTGATTTAGCAAGAAAACCCATAAATTTTTTGTAAAGTGAGATATGGTTTTTATGTTAGCCAAACGACCTCCGCGATCACTATTGCACGTACAAGGCGGCGCAAAGGTTTTCACCCGATGTTTGGTGGCAGTTAGTTTCTTTATGAATGAAAGAATTTGGTTCTACTTTTTTTAAAATTGTTATTTTTCATAAAGTGGAGAAAATGATATTGGCTAAGTGGCCGCCGCTAGAATTGATGACCATTCTGGCCGGTTCATTTTCTATAACTGTTGCCAGAACTTCCGGCAATATGTTCTCGCTTTCTTGACGGATATTCAGGAGTCTAAAACTTGTTGACAACGACTCGTGACTTCAAAAAAAAAAAACAAACTAAACGAAATCTGGATCGGTTAAATCAAGCGATCTTGCCAGTCAGTGTAAATCGCTAAAACGAGTTATTAGGCGCAGCCCTCAGAATTTCGGCTGTGACTCGTGCAGTATGCGCCGTTGCTCCATCCATGCTCCATTGAGGAAGGGGAAAGTCATTGAGCATGGGTCTGTAATGCTCGCGGTCCACAGGAGTCGTTTCGCTTGCGGCGTTTTCAAAAAATATAAGGTTCCGGCTTTCCAGCGTAAACAGCTTCTTCTTATCCTTTTATTAACCCTTTCCTCGTTATACGAACTTATGCGTAACGAGTTTCCCATTTTTACTGCATCGCTGCTGTACCGCTTATGGGGTTGGCTAATGTCGCAGACCGCAGAACGCGTCTACATAATGCTCGGTCCTGGATCGCTTCAGTGGTAAGCCCCAGGCGTTGTTGCGCATTTGCCATCTGAGAAATCCAGGAATTCTTTTTCCGACCTCGTTTTTTTACAGTTGGAGTGACCGTAGTTGATAGTGCCTTTTCAACCGGATTTTCCGCAGATCTTCTTTGAACGTGGCAATACCAACTTATTCTATTCGCCTCAAGCTGTTCGGTTACCGAATTCTTTATATGTAGACTTCCTCTTATACGCGTAGACCTAATGCAATCGCGTTTAGTGACTCCACTAGACATCCTTAACATTTTCATTTCCGCTGCCGTCATTTTATTTTTAAACGCTTCGTACATTGTCCAGCACTGTGAGCCGTACATAAGAGCTGGTCTAACAACCGTGGTGTAGAGTTTCCCCTTTAATTTAAGTGGAAATTTTCGGTCGCAAAAGATTCCCGAATTTTCCCGCCATTTCATCCATCCCTCACTCAGTCTGTGGTTTACGTCGTCGTCACATTTCGCTTCCATGTTAACGATTGATCCTAAGTACTTAAAGATAGTGCTTTTCAGAAGAACTATTCCGTCTAACATTATATCCGGAACAGGTCGCAACAGATGCGTAAACAGCATACCATGCATAAACTTTGAGAGGATGTAATGGCTCTTCGTGGGTTATACGCGGATTTTCGGTGTCCTAGAAGCGATAATATTGCTTATTCTTATATCCACGGCGATAGAAATGGGCCTCGTCGCTCATGATGATTTTTGATGAGAGTTGTTTCCCTCGTGGTCGAGATTCAGGACGGCTTGAGCGTAGATTACTCGCACTTGGCGGCTAACAGCACTTTTTAAGGGAACATCTTAAAGTCTTTTAACAAAATTCTCTGTAAAGACCGCCGATTGATACATGGCACGTCGTCTGTTTGATACTCCGGCGTCCGCTGCGACATCTTCAACCAGGACGGCTGCTCCGGGGCCGGCCAGACCTGACAGCATCTTGCGTTTTCCCATTCTTTTCTAGGCGAGCGCATAAACGTCGTAGTGTTTGCCCAGTTGGTGTCGGATGACCAAAAAATCTGCTCCGAAATTCAAGCTGCACCAACACTACCAACGAATGATTCCACAAAAAAAAATTGAAACAATTATTCCGCGCTCTTTAGGGAGTATAGCGATTCATGTCTTGTTGACGTGTATCTTTACTTCACATATGTCAAAGTACGAGGGTTGTCTGAAAAGTTTCCTACCGAACAATGATTTTTTTATTTTTCTACATAGTCTTCTTGTAACTGTACACACTTCTCCTAGCGATGCTCCCATCTCTCTAACCCGTCCAAATAGTACTTGGCGTTTTTCCCTGCAGAATAATTGTTCACGAAGGGGATTGCCTCCTCATATTACGAAAATCTCTGTCCTCCGATCGCAGTTTTTAGATGAGGGACCAAAACGAAGTCACTTGAGGCTAGATCTGGTGAATAAGGTGGATGGTCAAGCAGTTCAAACCGTAATTCATGGATTTTCGCCATGGCAACCGCTGAGGCTGAGGCAGCGCGTTGTCTTGGTGAAACAGGATTTTCTTTTCCTGCAAAAGTGGCCATTTTTCCGCAGTTTCTGCCTTCAGCTTGGCAAGTAACTATGCAAAGTATGCTCCTGTAATGGTTCTACCGTTTTGAAGATAATCGATTCAGATAACTCCTTTACTATCCCAAAAAACAGTCGCCATCACTTACTTTCCTAGCCGATAAAACAGTTTTTGTTTTTGCTTTTTTTGGATCCGACTTGCCCTTTGCAGTCCACTGTTTTGACTGAATTTTTGTTTCGGGCGTATAATGGTGTATCCAAGTTTCGGTGTATTAATCGGCGCAAAAATCCTATTTATTACACCCAAATTGCGCCAACAGAGCGTTGGAAATGTTCATTCGAACACGTTTTTGGTCTAACGTAAGCAAACGCGGCACTCAACGCGCGGACAGCTTTCTCATGCCTAAATCTTGATTTAATACGTAACAAACACGTTCTTTGGACATTTTCATAACTTCTACTATCTCTCTCACTTTAATTCGGCGGTCGTCTAGCACCATTTGGTGAAGTTCAGCGATGTTATCGTCAGTGGTTGCAGTTTTTGGACGTCCAGAACGTTCATCATCTCCCAAGCTCTTACGGCCACGTTTAAATTCAACTGCCCAAAATTTCACTGTGGTAAATGATGATGCAGAGTCCCCACATACAGAGTCCAACTCATTTTTGATTTGTGTAGGCGTATTGCCTTTCAAAAACAAGAATTTAATAACTGCTCGATACTCAATTTTTTCTATTTTCACAAAAAACGCTCACATCGACTCACTCAAACGACCGTCAACTAAAAATTGCTCGTCCAAAATGACTGCAACTTCGGTAAGTAACTGCCAAAAGACAACCCTCGTAGAATTGACTTTTGCTACCATATACAGAAATTAAAGCATCTTCCGATAGGGTGATGACTTTTGCGCCACCTAGTAAATGCTTTTTGATAAAATCGTCGACAACAGATAGGATTTTAGCTTTGGGTTCTTCAATCGATTAGGGAGTGTTGACATAGATCTTCTCTTCATATAGCCTCAAAAAAAAATCTTAATTTCTGGACCGTAGAACCATTGTACAGGAAACTCTGTTTCGGATCACTTTGTTAGTAAGGCGAAGAATGTTTCTTTTGCTCTCTTCTCCGAGCCTTTGCTGTAAGTCTTATTTCCTGGATCCGATTTTCTGACGACATTCCTTGAACATGATAAAACCAGCTGATTCGTTCAGTCTAAAGGTTGTCCATATAGACTTCCGCGAATGATCATAATACTTCAGCGGTGGTCGTTTTACCCTATGTTTGGCGTTAATCGTCTAACAGTGGGACGCACGTGTTAAAGCTGGACGTACTACTACTGTATATAGAATCACCAATCGACATATGTTGCAATTCTTCGTGTCGCTTCTGCCTTTATATAGCGGAACAAGGAAGCTCACTGTTTAGGCATTCGATCGTGTCTAAGCATTTTATTAAGCAATATCCCGAGCCAAGTCTGATTTTCGCCCATATTTCGGAGAGTATTTGAATGCTACTGTGCAGAACTTCTTCGTTTAGTAAGGTATCAAAGTACACTCTTCATCTGTTGCAAATTTTGTTCTTATCCATTGGCAGAAATCCTAGCTCTACATCAATATAATTTTTTGATTGAATCTGTTGCGAGTTTTCCCTTCGCTGTGTCGCAATACTATACTAATAATGAAGGCTCGTTCACCCGAGATTCGTATTTCTTTTTTATACTGCTTGTCACCTGCTAATTGGTTGTGAAGGTGCCTTTTTGATCTCAGATAGAGTGCTCCTTCTACTATCGCACCTCATTGTTTACCTAGAATTACACTTTATCAGTTTCACTATTTTCGTTATCCTAAGTCCACGCTTCATATGCTTGTCTTCGAATCTTCACTGCCTTTTCCGTCTTTTCCATCATGGTATCACAACCATTGCTTTATTTATTTGGAACCGGCCTTTTGAATTACCGACTAGAGTTCTTGGACTACACTTAAATTTTTTTTCGAAGCTTTTCACATACCTTAAGCAAACACAAATATCATCTTCTCTTTTTCAACGGATACCATGTTTTGTAGGTTTTTGTTGGTCCTGACTTGATAGTGGCTCGCCGAAAATCACTTTAGGATCTTCTACCCGCCATTCCGGGTCATTCCAGCATACGAGTAGATCGTAATCAAAAACAATTCTTGCTTGAGTTTGTATGAGTTTAGCCTATCTCCTCTCGCTAACATTACTCGAAGTATTTTGTTATACGTTTATTATCAGCTTTATAGCCATTTGACGGTTGTTGATAATCTTACGATTCTAGGAGTTCAAGTTATGAACCCTGCTTCCGATATTTCTCCACTTCGTGTTTTTAAGGAATATTAAATCCATCTTAAGTTGCCGAAATACGTGTTCTAGTTTGAAACTTTTGCCCGTCATTGTGGGGATTCTTAGTTCAATTGACAAAAACATCAAAAGCATCAATAAAAAAAGCTCACTCTCGGAAACTGGCAGGCTCTGACGCGAGTATTTCTACTGAACTTGGGGTCCCTCCTCCGTTGTGCAAAAGTACTGCCCTGCGGGATAGTGTGTTTATATATGTATGTATATATGTACGTTCACTTCCATGATGCTGTACTTTTATACTATTCTTCTTTCAACCATATGGCGCTGGTATGCTTGAACGTGTGAATGCACATCCAACATTTCTTTTCCGCGGGCAGTATCCAGACTTGGAAATCCGTTTACACGTACAGATTTATGGCAGTCTCTTTAGTTGTTAATGTGACTTGGAATCGTTTTAGGTGTAAAAGTGCCTGAATATGATTCTTTTCTATTATTTCACCTTTTCAGACAAACTGAGGCCATAAAGAAATATTGAGAGGGCTATAGATGCAAGCTGTGGTCTATATGTGAGTACACTCGTGAAGTCTACACCGTGAGACCAATTCTCAATTATGAATGCTAAAAACTGCATGCATTTGCATCACTCGTGCATAGCGCTGGCTCTCCAAACTGAGCTTTATTTAACTTATATAAATTTGTTTGCCATGTAGATTGCAGTTAAATTTTTTCCCTATAATTTAAGCTTAAGTCTCAGGTTAACATCGACCTCAACAAACATGCCTGTTTAGCCAGCCCAGTTGTTTTTTAATTGATTCAAATCGTACGACAATTTTGTTAGGAACCCACTACGATTGCACACGCCAATTGAGGTGGCCCAATAGCTGTAAAGCTCACACAGTTGAAAGTCAAAACTGCTCCTCCATTCTCTGTGGATGCAGATAAGTCGTTACTTTCAAAACGACTTAAGGTCTGCTCAACTTTTTTCGATAAAATCGAAGAGAATTGGTACGATGAATGTTTTTTTATAGCGCTAATTGCCCGAGAAAGGGCCTTCTGATAAAAGAAGAACGTGTGGCAAGAGTTACTCTTGGAATGAAATTTAACAGACTCGTCTTCAATCGTTCCATAAGAAATATTAATGTCACTCCTTTTCGTTGCCAATAAATTTAAGTTGCTCGCTGTTATCCATCAATGATGTCTATCCCATCCTAGTAGGTTGTACAAATTTTTGAATGATCGTTGATCTGATCTTTACTTGCGAGTTTCGCTCACTATTCTCAAGAAAGGGCACAAAGTTAGCTTGCCTTGTCGGAATCATTTTTCAACTTCAAATTTCTCATGCTAAATGTTTCCCAGAGCCGTTATAATGTAAAAAAGTGATCGATTACGGATAAAGCCCTTCGTACTGGTAAGTACGAATAAGTTGGTTGGCGAACGATTTGAGACGATTGCAAAGGGTTCTTTCAAGAATTCAGCCTGCTGCGCTGCAGCCGCAGTCCGGCTGCAAGTTTATTTTTACGTTTGCTGAAAATATTCTCTCGTCTGCTGCTTAATATTTAAACAGTCGGCTGCGCTGAAAAGAAGGACTCACGGCTAACTTCTGTCAAAATATACGAAAGATGTCATTAAAATTAATATTATTAAATTCTGCTTTAGAGATTTTGTCTCTATCTCGAAACAAAAGAAACTACCGTCTTTGTTCATCTTGTTTATGTTGTGCAGCCAGAAAAAATTGCTGCAGGAAATGCGCAGCGCTGCCGTTAGTATCTGAATATTTTAAAGCAAGGATGCACGTAGCCGCCTTTAAGTCTGAATATTTGAACGGTCTGCTGCGCTATCTGTGCAGCCGGCTGAATTCTTGAAAGCACCCAAAGTATGGCAAGAAGGAAGATCTTATAGGCGATATTTAGGAGACTAATACCCCCATAGTTCGCAGAAACTAGAGGATATGTTGTTTTTAGAATCATGCGTACAATGCAGAAGTTTCATTCGTCGGCATACTTTCGTCGTGCCATATTTAGAACGCACTAGAACAGTGTCGATAGCTAAAGTCAGAACTGGCACTATTGATGGACTTAAGTTTGGATATGGCTACCACCACTTTGCTAAGGTCAAATGGAAGAAATTCGTATTAATATGTATCAACATCCAGGTTCTGCCTGATAAAGAAAAGTAAATCGTTATTGCCGATAGTAGTGTGTCAGCACTGAATGCAAATCTACCAGTTGCCGTTTTGAAAGCGTTTATTTTTAATTTATTCCTTCGCATGCAGTTTTACCTTATGAATGTCGACCAGCCAGTATATCCGTATGAAGTCATGAGTGCTACCGTTGGCCCTATTTGAGCTCTTTCGCATCTCTGTTTCGTGGGATTGCTGAAGAGGACAAAACTCGACTCGATTTAGGGAAGAGATTAGAAAATTCTCATAACTTACGCCTAAGCTAAGAACAAGAAAAAGGGTAAAAGCAACTGTCTAGAAGGCCGATTTTCAGAAGCTACATGAAAAAAGGGCGAAAAAATTTAACAGACCACTTCGGACTGATTAGAAGGAAGGCTAGAATCTTCAAAGGATGAAACAAAAAGCTCATTGGAATTCCGAAGAGTGGCTCCTATAAAGATTTTTTGATCCTAATACTCGGTAAAACCGGCAGATTGGAGAAAAGTGCTAACAAACAGAAAATCTGCCTGCACTTCCACTGAGAAAGAAGTGCAGATCCTCAGCTAATAAGCTTATAATCAACTTTCAACCAACTTCTATCACTGGAGTCACACGTCATAAATGGCACCTTTCGTTTGTGGTGACGCATATTTCCATTCAAGACGCTGCGTCCTTTTATGCCAAAAGGTATATAACAATAACTGTGAACATGACTATGTACTCGATAGAGCATGTTTATCGAACAGACTTCTGCTGAAAAGAGTGAATGCTTGAATTTAATGAGTTCAATGCTAATTGTCGAATTTATCATCTATTTAAATCAAAGCCCAAATGGATGCAATCGTCAATTCCAAATTTCTCTTAGCTAAATATCTAATGTCGCAAACTGACAAGTAACTTCTTTATGACTGCCAATGCAAGACATGAAACTTGTTGTTAAAGAGGCTCCTTGAGATCTACATATGTGTCTATGATGAAACCCATTCTGTCATATGCGTCGGTTTGGCACTACTTAATTGTTCCACTGATTACGCTCGTCAGTTGACAGTTAAAAAACACACAGATACACCGACGGGCATCAAACATATTTTCCCATTAAAATATCTATCGCTTCGACTCGTTAGTTTGACTGTTTTTTTTATAGTGACGCAACATATAATTTTTAGATGAAATAGATGATGACACAATATGTGTGATATTTTCCTGTAACTTTCATAGCATACTCGTATATGTATTCGACACAGCTATGAGTCACTTGGCTCCAGTTTTTCTAACGTTTAGAACGATAATAAATTTGCCTTAAAATTCTTATTCAAGTTATTAGTAAATTCTACTTAAATTCTACTTAAACAGATACGCAGTAGTCAAAGAAAACTATCTGCCACAAACCTGATTCCACACGACTTTCTTCACTTATCCGTTTGACTATTTGACAAGGAGTAGCAACAAAGAAAAACTCCACCAATCCACTCGGCAATCAATTGGATTAATTTGACTGGAAATTTTGTCCAACGGACTCCATTCAAGTGATATGACAAAAGCAGATTCAATGCAAGTGGGCATCCTTTTAACGGAGTAACGCTTAACTCCGAGACGACTTCAATACTCATAGACTCAAGGACTCAAAGACTCGTTTGGTTATTCAAAGGAACTGCCAACGAAAATGGAGACTTTCGTTTCTTTCTGGTCACATTCGGTCTCTGGTCATCATACAACTTTTCACCTTTACGACTTTCATTCGTTTTGAATTCAATTTTCTTTTAAAGTACCGACGACGACTTTCAGGTGAATGACGATTGAAGTGGGACTTTATAGTAAATGAGTAGTTCCATCTCATTCCGACTAAGTAATAAATGGACATGATTCAGCTATCAACCTACTCGTATCAACCCCTGCCCTTAACTTTTTGCATTCCCTTAAACAAGGAGTAGTCCGCCGTACGTAAACGATTCGTAAGAGGCTACTTCTGATAATCTTAATCTCGTTTTTCCATTTCTATTTCCATTTAGCACTCTCTCACCCCATAAAGTACTTTGAAAAAAAAAACTGAAGAAATTGAGGAAACCTTTCTTGAGTTACCCCATATGTCATCCCCGGGACTCCTCCATTTTGTGTGTATAAAAGGGCAAAAGAAGAAAAAAAAACTAGAAAAGGTAAATAAATGGTCATTTGAATGGAAAATAGATTCCATTACCCTTGGAGTTGGAATTTATTCAGGCATCCTAGTCCTGGTCGTGGTCCTGGTTTTATTCTTGTTCCTGGTTCTCGACCAGAAAGCAGCCCTCTGGCGCACGCATTCTGGGGTGGTGGTAAGCTTTGTTCGATGTTTGATAAGTCTCTCTATGTAAGTACGAGTATGTGCCCAACCAAGTTAAGGAATAAAAAGGTCAAACAAATGAGCAGGGGTGGTTTTTCCATATTTTCTTTTTACCATGGACCATTGTTGCCACACAAAGGTATGGTAAATAGGATAAATTGTCGAAAGGACTTCTTTTTTCTTTTTTTTTGCTTCTTTATAGAGGTTTCCTTTATACATTCATCTTTTACTTTCGATTTCTGTATTCAACTGCTGAGAGATTTCTTCTTATTTGAACGCTCACACCGCTCACAAGGAACTGAATTAAAAAGAGGGCAAATGGAAGCAAATAATCAACTTTTGAATTGTTCAGTTAGCTTGGTTTACCATGGCCTAAAGCGAATGAAGAAGTTCTTGGAAATACTCGCACTTTATGAAGTTCGGGTATCTTTTTAGTGAATTTTTCATATCCGTAAATATTAATTAAGAAGTAGTAGCTACTTGATTTAGATGCCAATCCTGGCTTCAACCATTATAAGTAACTTTCACCTTTTGTTGCGTCCAAAACTTTCTCAATTTTGCAATATCTGGCTGTTTCTTTTTATCAGAGTTTCCACTTAGATACTTAAATTCATTTAATCAATGGTGACTTGGTTAAATAGAAGTTTTGTTGTGGTTAAACTGGGAGAGCAACGGTCAAGTCCCTTTAGCCACTCCTGAACCTCTATCATACGAGTATTGTTATTGTTCGATTTAGAACATACCTAATCAAGTCATAAATACTGGTACACAACTGAACTCGTTCATTACGAATGCAACACTGGGCGCACCCATTTCGTTTTGATTGTGATTTGACAGTTGATATTTATGCTTCATTGTGACGTTAAAAGTTTTTGACATTAATTGCTTACAATCATGAAATGGGGCGACATCGAAAATCGTTTTGTTGTAGTTGGCCTAGTTTGCCTGCAACATGGAAAAAGGCGATATCTTTAGGACGTTGCGACCGCTTGGAATCATTCGCAATTTTGTGTAGTTGTTTGAGGATACTGGTGGAGTACGAGACCGTCAAAGATTCGGCCGCCCGCGCACTGTGAGAACTCCGAAAGCGATCAAAGCCGTGAAGAAACGAATCGACCGAAAACCGCTGCGAAACCAGAATATCTTGTCGCAGGAAATGCAAATTTCGCAAAAATCCATGTCTCGCAATATCAAAGAAGATTTAGGACTCAGCACGTACAAGCGACACACTGGAGACCTGCTAATGGCCGCATTGAAGGAAAAACGCAAGCGAAGATCGAACGCGTTACTCAGCCGGTACGCGAAGAACGCTCACAGACAAATTCTGTTTACTGACGAGAAAATCTTCACCGTAGAAGAATCGTTCAATAAGCAGAACGATCGTGTGTATGCTCGGTCATCCAAAGAAGCATCCCAACTACCATGGCGTTACCAAGCTCCATTTTTGCGAGAAAAAAGTGAAAACATCGGTCAAAGTATATCAATCGACCGTTTTGGAACCCATTGTGAAGTCTCTCAACCAATCAATATTCAACAGCAGGCCATGGACTTTCCAATAAGACTCTGCTCCAGCTCACAAAGCCAAAACGACTCAACTGTGGCTCAAAAACAACGTTTCGGGCTTCATATCAACGGATTGGCCAGCTGGTAGTCCAGACCTCAACCCGTTGGATTACAAGTTTTGGTCCGTATTAGAGGGCATGGCTTGCTCTACTCGACACTCAAATATTGAGTCGTTGAAGCGAGCCCTTGTCCATGCAGTGGACAATTTCCCCATGCATGAAGTGCGTCTCGCAATCGATGAGTTGCCACATCGTCTTTAGTCGTGCTGGAAGGCAAAAGGAAGTCATTTCGAATAAGTTGTTCTAAGATTTATAGCCATTGAATAATAAAAAGAATCGGTTAAGTCAAGAGATACAGTCGATGCTAGGAATATGGAAATATGCAAAGTGTAAAACGGAAAAGAAGCCCAATATCCCACTGTCAGACAGAAGAGCCCATTCAACTTAGATTTTGACAGCCAAAATTTGCGTCTACCTGACCAAAATAAAGTCAGGATAGCAATATCTAAGCTAAAATCATAGAATGCAGCTGGATCAGACGGCTTACCGGCCTTGTAAGCTGTTGAAAATGTCTTTGTAGAAAGCATACACCAACTCATTTCTCAAATCTAGTGAGAGAAGTGTAAGCCTGATAAATGGAATCTCATTATCGTTTGCCCGGTCCGGTCCATAAAATAGAGACCCCCTCAACTACGGCCACTATAGAGGTATAAGTCTCCTCAGCATCGCATACAAAATTTTATCCGATCAGAAAGTTCCCGGAGTAAACACCGTGTGGCGCTCCCATTACTCCGATTACAAGTTCGGTGTTGTAAATTGTAAAAAGTCGCCAACACATACAGAGATAGATGTACTCTTTGCTAGGTAATTTTAGCAAATATCAAGCTATGATGCTAAGATTTAGAGGGAATATCAACAACAGATGTACCAACTTAACAAGAAAAACAGAACTCAAATCGGAATAATGGGAGCGCCACATGGTGGTTATTCCGGAAACTTTCTGATCCAGGTAGTATTGTGTAAAGTCTTGGCAGCTCTCCCGAGCCCATCTGTCTATGCAGAATGACGATTGAGAAATCTCGCTGTTCCGTACAAGTAGAGAACGACTTTAGCAAAATCTTTGATATTAAGAAATAATTTTGACACGATGATGTGCTGTCATCGTACTTCTTTAACATCCTCCATACAGAAGGAGCCTTCAAAAGCGTGAAGTAGACGCAAATATTGAACAGCGCATTACAAATTGGGATTGCAACATGCTTGTAGGTAGGAAAATAAAGTGTTTTGTTGGACAGAGCTCGGTTCGCATGTCTCTAACAGGGGAACACCTCAAAGGGGAGTAAACCGCCACTCTAGTGGATGCTGGTTATCAATGGCATCCTTAAAAAGTTAAATACAATGGGTATGAGTGCCATGGCATACGCAGCTGACGCGGCCATAATAGTGTAGGAAAAGTACTTAAATATTTTAAGCGAGATTATGAAGGTTGCCTTGAAGAAGATCAGCACTTGGGCAAACAGCTATGATCGTTCTCAATGTCAACCCTTTCAAAGTTACCAGAAAATACAAGATACCGCAAAAAACTGGACAAAAAACTGAATTGGAATCTCAACGTAGCGGCAAGAATCAAAAAGGCATATAATGCTCTTTTTATATGCAAAGGAACAGTAGGAACAATTTGGGGCTTAAGACCTGCTACGGCGTACTGGCTATATACGGTGGTGGTGAGACATATTCTTAGATATGGTGCACTAATATGGTGGAAAGCAACAAATAAGAAAACTATTTACGGAAAATCAGCGGAGGTTCAAAGAACGACTTCCATGACAATTTTAGATGAGCTCCGTACCACCCATACGGCAGCATTGGACAGCTTTCTGCACCTAATACCGCTTTAATAAACTTGCTGATAACAGTACCAGGCACTTCGAGAGCAGTAGTTTCGGACACGGCCCGATACAAACGAAGGTACTGGCAGGCAATCTTATTCCTTCCCTAGTCGACTTTGACATTCCATATGACATATTATATCCGAAGAGGGAGGACTGGAAAAAAATGCAGAAATCAGGCCAAATAAAATTCACATAAACTTCAAAAACAGAGGAAGGATCAGGTTCTGGTATCTTCTTAGAAGACCCAGAACTAAAAGTGTCTATAAGACAACCGGACGCAAGCGGTGTACTTCAATCAGAGGTCCTGGCTGTCCTCAGGGAGGCTGAGCTAATCCGGATGAGTTCGGTATCCGGCAGAAATATCTCTATCTACATCGACAGCCAAGCCGCTCTTAAGGCAAAGGAATCGACCAACATAAGTTCTGATGTAGTCAGGGACTGTCGCACAGTGCTTAAGGCATTATGCAATCAGAACCGGGTGAGATTATACTTGGTGCCAGCACACTGCCATATAGAGAAAAATAAACAAGCAAATTGTTGAAGACATAACACAAAAACTGCATGAATACGAGGCAATACCGCGGAATTAAAGAAAATTTTAAGGGGAAATACTTTTTCGAAAACTTAGAAGAAATAAACGGCACGAACCTTTAGGCCTTCTGGGCTTTTGCAAAGAAATTGGTTGTGCCACCATTTTATGTAAATTTCTAAATGACAATCTACAATATTTCGGGTAGAATCTTATCTCAAACTTCTTATTCAAAGTTTTTGCATTGTACGCACAATTTTTGGCAGTACACGCACACGTCTCTGCAGCTTAACATACAATATGATAACTCATATCTAAAGCTTTAAAGATGATAGGTCATAAGACAGATCCATGTGGAACTCCATCTATAGTGAATCCCGCTGATCTTTATTTCGACTAAAACTTCAAACTGAACATGAAGGCCTTGTAATTGACACATACTACAAACTTCACAGACTAAAAGTACATACCTATCTGTATAGCGTCATGATGTGCATATGCTTCAAATTCTTAAGAAATTGCTATCTTCCATATAATTACCTTTCAACCATATTCGTTGGCAGAAAATTGTAATTATCTCTCTTTGCCAGAGAGTGTTGTTTGCAGAAGTAACTACTCATCCAATACCCTTTGATGGAAACCAGTAGAAGTTATAGTACTAGAAACTAAAGTCGGTAGAAAGCCATTTTTAGATCAAAAGATAGTTGAAACATAACTTCAATTGTTTCTTGTTTGATTTTTTTTTTGTGTTATTCGAATTATGACAAAATTATCTTGTTAACATGCCCCAAGCATCTTGTTCGAACAACTCACCAGAGGATTACATAGCACGAAATCAATTCGTTATATCTCTCCCTGTTTTGAACCCTCAAAACTTTGACGCAACCCTCTTGCTCCATAAAAAATCTCAGCATCAGATGTGACGGCAATTTAAATGATTTCATAATAGTCCTGCTCCCATTACTTGTCTTGTGTCTCTCATTCCCATTCCCTTGAAAGGAAAAACGGAAAATCCAACAAGAAAACGATGTCCTTAGAAAAACATAAAAACATTTCCGAATAAAAGCTTAAAGGACCACGACGACATAAGGACCAAAAAGGTGATGACAATAATTTAGATTCACATGTCGACATGTTGCACTGGCATTCGTTTTTATTTATTGAAATGGCTTCATAGCGGTGTTTGAGAGTTGAATATATGTACTCGTATGTATGTTAGTCCTTAGTCCTGCTCCATCACAATACCATATTCGAGCAGTCGACATTGAACAATCTGCCTTTCGGTCTATTTGATTGTTGAATATTGAATACTTCCTGATTGATTGAAGTTTGTTTATCGAGGAAACAATATTCTGATTCCAAAAATATAAAAAAATGGTTTAACTCGATTTCTTGAAAGAAGGGTATGCCACGCGCCCGTGGCAATAATAACATCCGCTTTGTAAGGACCACCAGCCAATGCGCCAGAAGGATTTTGTGTGAAAAAATCTCATCACTCCGATTTAACCCTTATGGTGAATTTTCGGGTTAAACTTCCAAGTTCTGTAGAACTAGAATAGTCACAACCCTTTTGCTTTCAAATTTTAGGGTTGAAATGAGAGGGAGGGGAAGAAACCATTTACCCCAACTGCTGTTGTTGCGTTGACAGCTTGGGTGCGCCTAGCCTATGAAGACCATTTTTTATGTGGTGGTGTTTACATCGCTTTTTAAATGAAATTTGTGACGTTTATATGCTTAAACGGGACTTAACAAACGTTCGGCCGGGTCGGTGGATTTTTATTTTTGGGGGTGCAGTCATTCACTTGCCGGGCTCACTAAATAAAAGTGAAATTTATGAGCACGACTGTTAAAAAGGGTTTGGGAGTCGAAAACACATCTGAAACATTATTATGTGGAAAAATACGAGTACTTTGATGAAGGTGAAATTAATAGAAAAAGTCAATTGTTGGGCTTAACTGAGATAATGGCAGGGTCTGTCTAAATATTCGAACCATTTTTGACTCTCGCGACTATAATCAACATCATATTGAATGTAAGGGAGTTTTGTAAGCATTTTTGGGAAATAATTGAAACAAACTGTATATTGGAAACCAGGCCGTTAGGCATCACTTTCAACACACATTAAGTCCACCAGAGCTTGGTCCAAGCCCAGGTTGGAAAGTTGAAATGGCCCACTAAAAACATGATCAACACCGCTTTTGTACTGCAATATTGTGGATTCAACTAATCAAATACGACATAAAAAATGACCAGACCTACGTAAGCACAGCTGGGTTCAGTTCATAAGCCTAGTCCGAACAAACCACCATTAAGTGCTTAATTTCTTCAACTTCAAAGTGAACTTAATAGAATTAAAATCCCGGGGCCTTAAGACCTCCTTTATTCCAAAAAGTCAGCACAACAAAGCCTCATATATTTTAAATGCCCCCCCATTTACGGCATTTTGTAGTAGAGTAACAAAAGCTGGCATCTTTATATGAACGCTAGAGCTCGTCTTTGAAAGGCTCTAACAAATCCATTCTTTCCAGTTAGTCTCGGATTTTCGCAACTGACACGCCAATCTCGATGAGTCGTCAGATACCAACTGGGCAAACACTACTATATTTAGCCGCTCGCCTAGAAGAGTACAGGACAACACGAGATGCTGCCAGGTCTGGCCGGCTCTAGAGCAGCCGTTTTGCTTTGAATATCACAGCTGTGGTTACAGATGTCGCAGAAGATCCCGGAGTTCGACCAGGCGAATGCGCAATTGAATGGCCCGCAGTTTCAGGCTGATCTGTTTGAAACTCTACTACGATTTCGGTGTCATCGGGTGGCGCCAATGGCTAATGTCGCAAAAATGTTCCGCCAGGTACGTGTCCATCCTGATCACGTCGATTTCCAGCGTATAGTCTGGCGTCGCAAGCCAACAGATCCTGTCGAAGATTACCGTTTGCTGACCGTGACATATGGGGTTGCATCAGCGTCTTATTTAGCTGTTAAAGCCTTACAACAAACTGCTATTGTCGAAGGTTACAATTTTCTTTCCGCATCCAAAATAATTCAGAGTGATTTTTATGTGGAAGATCTTCTATCTGGTAGTTATGATGAAGATGAACAAAACGTGGTGGTTTCCATCTTCGTAAATCGACATCAAATTCAGCTACAGTTCTTGATTCCATTCCAGCCGACCATCGTGAAATCAAATCAACCTTTGACCTAACCAATGCTGTAAGTGTTAGAACGTTAGGTCTTCAATGGCACCCACATTCGTTTTTGCGTACATCGTGCAGGTTCACGATATAATTATTTTACATCTTACTAAACGGTTGCTTCTCTCAGACTCCGCAAAACTGTTTAATACACTGGGATTGCTTGCCCCAACGACACTTATTCCCAAGCTACTGTTTCAGCGTCTTTGGAAGCCGAAAGCAAATTGGGACGATCAAGATCCTTCATCGATTAAACAAAAGCGGCTTGACTATCGTGCAAACTTACCAAGTTTAGCAACTATTCAAATACCGATGTGGATAGGAGTTGGTAATCCGGACGCAGTCACAGATCTGCATGGTTTTGCAGATGCATCGCAATCTGCGTACGCTACTGTGGTCTACGTTAGAACCATGTTCTTGTTCGTCTCTTTACTGCAAAAACCAGGGTAGCTCCCATTAAGCCGATATCATTACCACGCCTGGAGTTATGTGCTGCTGCTTTGCTAGCGAGACTGATTATGCATGTCAGAAAAGCAATCGACCCGTGCATTCGTAACGTAACGTGGAGCAACTCATCTGTAACAATAGCCCGGCTAATTGCGCATCTCGCGGATTATCACCTCAGGAGCTAAAAGAATTTAACTTATGGTGGAGAGGGCCCCTATGGCTGTCTCAACCCGCTGCAGCGTAGCCGTCGCAACAACTGTTTAGTACTTCTGTAGAGCAGAAGTGGAATGCAGATAATATTATTTTGGTTACCACCGTAAATCCGTTTCAAATATGGGATCTCGTTGATAAGTATTACTCTCTATCAACACAAAAACATGTTCCTGCATTTATCTATAGATTCATAAATAACATTCGCCGTCGAATCGGATACCGCAAATCAGAATCGCCTATTCCAGGTACCTCTACTGGATTTCTCAGCCTCGATAAAATCAACTACGTATTTCACTTTTGGATAAAGACCACGCAGAGATACTTTTTCGAAGATGATGTTTGCCGACTCACCACAAAGAATACTCTTAAAAGAGGAAGCAGGCTCTTAAAGTTGAATCCATTTATGGACAATTCTAGGCCCTTATGCCCTGCATCTACTGATGTCAACGATCTCCAGCCCCTGACACCGGGTCTTTTTTTAATAGGAGAACCGCTCAAATCCATTCCAGAACCATGCAGCGAAAGCATCAAAATTAATCTTCAAAACCGATGGCGCCTTATTTCTCAATTACGTCAGAATTTCTGTAAAAGATGGCATAGTGAATACTTGCAGCAACTCCAACTGCGAGCTAAATGGACAAAGAGTGTTTTCATAAACGTCGAAAATCTGCGCTAGTACAATCGCATTTCTTTTCTCATGCGTTTTTGTACACAGCGTGTCGGCAGGCCTGCTTTAGTACAGTTGTCATCAGTCATTGAGTGTTCATAAACGTCAGAAATGGCCGCGAAGCAAATGGTTCGCAGTTTGATTTTTGAGTTAATGATAGAAAAAAAACATAACAACATGATTGGAAAAAACAGTAAAAATATTTCTGAAATAATGTATTCTAAAATTTGTTTCTTCTTATCGCGGCCTTTTTGCAGTCAAAACATAATGGCTGCACAATCTGGCCGACATCGATGACATTTCGACGTTTATGAACAGTAGGTAATGTAGTTCATCTAAGTTAGTACGATCGTCAATCTGCATTAATGAGCATGTCCAGCGCAGGCCTTTGTTAGTCTGACGTTTATGAAAACACCCAAAGTCGTTTCCAAACATCACCGAGGAAGATCTTGTAATCCTTAGAGAGGACAACCTTGCGCCAAACAAGTGGAGGATGGAAAGAGTGCTGATGGAATATTGACACGACCCATTGTCAAGATATCACCGCTATTGGCCTTTAAAGACGACGTCGATGGTCAATGATTGAACTTACCCCGATAAGTTCAAGACCGGCGAAATGATCTGACCAAATTCAAGTTTTACAAAACAAGCAAGAAGAAATTACTTGGCAGCACATATGTATGTACCACGTTTTCTCCTTAACAACTGTCACTTGTTTTAATCCCGGTTTTTCTCTTTTCTTCCCGCCATTGTAATTGCTTTGAATCGTTCAAATAAATCTATTCGCTGAACCAGCAAAGTTAAAGTCTTGATTTTTATTTCTTTTTTCGAAGTTCATATCCATCATCTACGGAAAGTGAGCGATGGATTGGTATGAGCTAAACAACGTTTCGGTGGTGCCCAGAGAGCCCAATCCTCCGAATTTGCCAGAACTTAGGCCAATTGAAAGATATTGCGCCCTGGTCAAAAAAGAGTTAAAAGCCACCAAAAAAAACCTGTCAACACCCTGGAAGAATTCAAAAAATGTTGGAAAAATAGCTCTAAAAAGGTGACAGATGAGACCATAAAAACAATGATGGAAGGTGTTCCTAAAAAATTACAAAATTTGTTAAAAATAAAGATTAATTTTTTTTTTGATAATTTTTACAGATTTGGAGACATGAAATAAATACACTCATACTTCGCTATACGGCCGCTCTTTTAACGGCCTTTCGCTATAACGGCCTACTATTATTATGGCCAAAAAACAACGAAAGAAAAAACGAAAGGGAAAACGGAAAGAACATATTTTTGTACATGTGTATATGAATTACTGCATTGTCGCTGCAGTTGATTACATGCTCGTAAACAGGAGGTTTATTCTTGTTTATTCCTGTTTGTGTTTAGTTTGTGTTTAGATGAAAAAAACAATGGAAACGTTTAGAAAAATTGTTGGTACGTAATAAAAAATTGTTTGATAAATATTTTCGCTATAAATACATATATATATGTAATTATTTTTTAATAGACAAAATGGATGGCAACGATTAGTATAAGGCCTCGTAGAAGTAGCATCTTCCGAGAGGTGCTGGTTCCTTAAATGACGAGAATGAGCCTCTGCAGCCGAACATCTTGCAGCTCTGCTAATAAGACCTACTTCACGCCTCCCCGTGGCGCCATCTGGGAATCTCACTAGAGGTTGCGAAGTGAAGGGGGCAAATGGCGAGTTTCCTGCTCCATTAACCAGGATTAGTGTCGGAAAAACAAAACAAGACCTTATCCGGGCTACTCCGACATATTTGGAGCTCAGGCCGGAAAGATTTTCCAGGACTTCGTCAGGGTTTTGGAAAAGAGATGGTGGCGGACGAGCCCTATAAGGGCCAACGGCAGCGCTCATATCCCGGAACGGGTTACTGGCTTCGGTGTAACCGACCCCTCGTCCTAGGGGCACTCAAAATGGAACTGGTCCTCCAGGCTGGGGGTTGTGCCGCCGAGGTAACTACCCGGCCATTTAAAAAAGATCAAGTTACGAAGCATCAACAAGCCTCGGATATGAACGGATCTACTGTTGACAACCCACGCAAACGATTTAAGGACAATGAGCTTCGGATATGCACGTGGAATGTTAGATCCCTTAATAGACCACGTGCAGCCGAGCAACTAGCGGAGGCCCTAGACTGCTGCAAAGCAGACATAACCGCCATTCAAGAAATGCAATGGGATGGGCCGGACAAAAAGAAGATGAAAAACTGCGACATCTACTACGGCAATTGCTATCGACGGCAAAAGCGGAGCTTATTTGGATGCGGATTTGTTGTCGGAGGCAGACTAAGACAAGAAGTCCTCAGCTTCTGGCATGTGAGCGAGCGCCTCGTAGCAATCTGCATCAAGGCTAAATTCACCAACAATAGCCTTATATGCGCGCATGCCCCCACAGAGGAGAAAGATGATGACACCAAGGATGCCTTCTACGAGCTCCTTAACAAGACCTACGAGCAATGCCCTAGCTATGACATTAAAATTGTCCTCGGTGATTTTAACGCAAAGCTAGGAAGAGAGGGTATGTTTGGTGGAACAATCGGAAAATATGGCCTGCACAACACCACCTCCGATAACGGATTCAGGCTAATCGACTTTGCGGCGGGGCGAAACATTGTCGTGGCTAGCACGCGGTTCAAGGGGACTTGGAGAACTCCTGATCAATCAACAGTCAACCAGATTGATCACATTGCGATCGACGCAAGACACTCCTCCAGCATTACGTTCCGAGGAGCCAACATCGAATCGGACCATTACCTCGTTGTAGCCAAGGTACGGTTGCGGATATCCCAAACTACGCCAAGACAAGCTAATGCTGTGAGGAAATTTGACGTTAGACGGCTACAATCGCAAGAGATCGCCAAGTCATTTTCCGATCGAGTGTCTCTTAATCTCTTAAGAGGTCCAATGAAACCACAATGAAACCCCTGGTTCGATGATGAATGCCGGCAAGCGCATGCAGCTAAGCAAGATGCATATAACGCGGCGCTGCTTAGAAAGACCAGAGCTGCTCATGAGCTCTATGAGCGGAAGAGGAGAGACGAACTCCGGCTTCTCAGGAGGAAGAAGAAAGAGCATGAGAAGCGCGCGACCGAGGAAATTGAGAGATGCTACTCCAGCAATGAGATTCGGAAGTTTTACCAAAAGGTAAAAATAACATGCCGCGGAAACAAACCCCGAACCGAAGCCTGTAGAGATGAACAAGGGAACATCGTAGTAGAATCGCAGTCGATGCTGAGGATTTGGAAAGATCATTTCTGCAGACTGTATAACGGCGATGACGGACCAAATAATGCAGTCAGGCAGAATCAACCTTTCAACCTGGACGATGATGACCAACAATTCCGTCCACCCGACCTGGATGAAGTGAAGATAGCCATATCGAAGCTTAAGTCCAACAAAGCTGCTGGAGCGGATGGCCTGACTGCCGAGCTCTTCAAAGCGGCAGGCGATGACTTGGTAAGGAGCATACATCAACTCATCTGTAAAATATGGTCGGACGAAAGTATGTCCGATGAATGGAACCTCAGCATTGTTTGTCCAATTCTCAAGAAAGGAGACCCTCTGAACTGCGCCAACTACAGAGACATCAGTCTCCTTAACATCGCATATAAGATCTTATCCGCCGTATTGTGTGAACGCCTGAAGCCGTTCGTCAACAACCTGATAGGTCCATATCAGTGTGGCTTCAGGCCAGGAAAGTCCACCATCGACCAGATATTCACACTACGGCGGATCTTGGAGAAGACCAATGAGCTTCAGATCGATACCCACCACCTATTCATCGATTTTAAGGCCGCGTATGACAGCATCTATAGAGACGAGCTATATAGAGCAATGTCTAGTTTTGGCATCCCTGCCAAACTCGTCCGTCTGTGCAGGATGGCGATGGAGAATGCACGCTGCTCCATCAAGGTCGGTAAAGATCTCACCGAGACCTTTGATGTCCAGAAAGGATTTAGACAAAGCGATGCGCTGTCATGCGATTTTTTCAACATCGTACTTGAAAGAATAGTGCAAAACTCACGAGCAAACACAAGAGACACTATCTTTCAAAAGACCGTCCGACTACTCGCATACGCCGACGATATTGACATAATCGGGAGAAAGCAGCGTGATGTCAGTGGCGCTTCGGCGAGTATTGAGACGGAAGCGGCGAAAATGGGTTTAGCGGTCAATGAGGGCAAGACCAAGTATATGCTGTCAAGCAGAATGTCACCCTCGACAGATATAACTTTGAGGTAGTTAAGGACTTTGTGTACTTAGGCTCCGCTATAAATACTGACAACGATACCAGCGCTGAGATCAAGCGAAGAATAACTCTTGCCAACCGCTGTTTCTTTGGGTTAAGAAGGCAATTGAGTAGCAAAGCCCTCTCTCGGACAACAAAAGTCACCCTTTATAAGACTTTAATAATCCCGGTCCTGCTCTATGGCGCAGAGCCATGGACATTATCAAAAATGGATGAGGGTGTTCTTGGTTGCTTCGAGAGAAAAATTCTTCGGGCGATCTTCGGTCCCGTCTGCATTGACGGTGAGTGGAGGAGGAGATACAACGACGAACTGTATGGACTGTACAGCGACATGGACCTAGCCAGAAGAATGAGGATCCAAAGACTGAGATGACTGGGTCATGTAGAGCGCATGGACACCAATGCTCCGGTGCGAAAAGTCTTCGAATCCGCTCCCGAGCGACAGCGCAGTAGTGGAAGGCCAAGACTCAGGTGGCGCACGCAAGTGGAAGAGGACCTCAGCCAACTTAGCGTGCGAAACTGGAGACAGCTAGCCAGGGATCGAGCTAGCTGGAGAAGCTTGTTGACTGAGGCCCAGGTCCACGCCGGACTGTAGCGCCACCTAAAGTAAAAGTAAGTAAGACAAAATGTCACCGAAACGTTCATCAAATTCGGAGAGTGGTGCAAAAAAAAAGAGAAGCCGAAAATCAGTCACTCTTGAAACAAAGTTCGAAATTTTACGGCATATTGAAGCTGGCGAAAAAATCGTAGAAATTTGTAAGGTTGTTGGACTGCCGAAGTCTACTGTGCAAACTATTCAGGATAGCAAAGAAAAAATTAAAGAGCATTCGCAATCTGCTTCACCTTTGAGTGTCTCAAAATGAACTCGGCTAAGAAGTGGTATTATGGAAAAGATGGACAAATTATTGGCTACATGGATTGAAGATAATATCCAACGGAGGATGCCAATGAGTCAAATTACTATCCAAGAAAAGGCTAAAAATATTTTCGAAAATTTGAAGAGTGGCGTCGCCGATGAATCTAGTAAAGATGAAACATTCCAAGGAAGCCGAGTATGAAAAATTTAAAAATAGACACAATTTCCACAACTTAAAAATGAAAAGTGCAGCAGCTGGTGCCGACGATGACGCAGCTAAAGAATATCCCAACATTTTAAAAACAATTATTGAAAGAGGTTAATACCGACCTGAACAGGTTTTCAATGTGGACGAGACAGGACTCTTTTGGGAGCGAATGCCTGAGAGAACTTTCATTTCAAAAAATGAAAAATCGGCATCTGGTTATAAGGTATCTAAAGAACGATTAACTTTGCTCCTTGGTGCTAATGCTGCGTTCGATTTTAAGCTAAAACCACTTTTAGTATATCTCTCTGAAAATACAAGGCCTTTCAAAGGTCTGAACAAGAAACAAGAAACCCGTCATTTGGAGAAAGAAAGCTTGGATGACTAAAATTCTCTTCGAAGACAGAAGTTAAAAAATATTTGGAAGACAACAACCTTAGCAATAAAGCTTTGCTCTTATTGGATAATGCTCCAGGATATCTAGCTAATTTATCCGAATTATCTGAAGATGTGGTGATTTAGTATCTTCCGAAAAATACAACAGCTCTGATCCAGCCAATGGATCAGGGTGAAATAGCAACTTTTAAAGCATATTATTTACGCAGAACTTTTCGACAACTTATAAATGAAAACAATGAATTTTCGATTAAACAATTTTAGAAAAAATACAACATCAAAGATGCTTAGTGACAACTTTGAACCATGTTTGGAAAAATATATGGCCAGAATGCATAAAAACTAATGAACCTGAAGTTGATGCTCTTTCTGATGTTCGACAAACCATATTGACCTTAGCAAATGATCTTGGTCTTGAGGATTTGGAAGAACGTGATGCGATTGATTTATTAGATTCAGATAGAGAACCCCTTTCGTATGACGAACTGATCCAATTAGACACTGAACCAACCCTCGATGAGGAGCCAGTTCCTGATGCATGCCCAAAACTAAGCTTAAAAAACTTGTCTAACGCGCTTTCTCATATTGAACAAGGAATGAGTCTCCTTCTTAAAAATGATCCCGACGTACAACGTAGCGTTAAAGTTTGTCGAGGAATCAACTCAACAATTAACTGCTATAAAGAACTGGAAAAAGTAGCAAAAAGCAAGGCAAGACAAACAACTTTGGACAATTTTTTTAAACCAGGTCAATCCACAACAGCGGAAAGTATCGGTGTCAGAACATTGCAGCTTCAAACAGTTCACTCGACGTTTTTAGATACTGCGACTAGTTTCATTTCATAGTATACCTATGTAGATAATGGGTAAAAGGTAACCTTTTATTTTTCAGTTTTTCAGATGATTCAGTAACTACTTGAACATCCCAGACATATGTTACATCGACCTACAATTCTGTCAACAAATGATACTTTTGATTCCTCTTTTGAGCGCAAGATACTTCAATTTCATATGTATTGAATTGAAAAACGAATGGATTCCAGTTGATATGGAAGGGCTTAGCTATATCTTGAATCCTTATCGCACCACACCACTAATTCTCATGCATAAAAAGTTCGAATCCGCTCCCTTATTGCCTTTGACTGATTTTAAAGTAAATTATCTGGGGGTTAACTTCACTTCTCAGCTCTCACTCTCGTCCTTGTGCATGCGTACAAAGGAATTAGGAATCAGAGGACCTCTAATCATTTTAAAACTGACTCAACCTCGATTCGTTCGTTTTTCAAAACTCCCTCACATTTTGTTTGACGTTGGTTGTTTGTTTTTTGTTCCTTTTTGTTTTCAGAGAAATGAAAAAAGAAAAAAAAAACTTTGAAATCCGCACCCCTATAGATTATTCACCCTACCACCCATCTTTTGTTAAACTGACGTCAACTGTGAAAACGGTTCGTTAGACACTAATCAAAGGGACGAACAATGCTTGACTAAGTAAATTTGTACCTATGATGGCGGTAGCTTGGGCGGGGATCTAAGGATTGTTCTACAAAATTCCTTTCGCACTTTCGATAGTGAGTTCAAAAAATAATAACAACAACAAAAAATCCATCTCTTTTTCTATCCAAGAATACTAAATGAAAGGCGATAGGATCTTGGAAAATTAATTTAATTAAAATCAAATCAAACGAAGGAATTTTGTCAGGATACTGATAGCTATCAGTAGTATCGTATTTTCATTGATTAAAAAAAAAAAATAAAAAAAAAAAAATTCGAATCCAATGTCCCCGTGTCCATGGCCGGTGTTCGTGTGAGATTCCAATTACACAGAGTCAAGGATCTTAAACAAAGGATAACCCAGTGAGCTTGTTTTCGGTTTGGTTTTTGGATTTTTTTATGACCTTATTTGTTGTTCAACCCCTGTATCGTTTTAGAAAGTTGGGAATCATCCTCACTCATTCTCTTCACCCATTTTCGATGTCAACTTAATCTCGACTTTCACTTTTCCCATCAAAACACTTGACCCGGAGTAGATATGATTTCAAAAGGAAGAAAACTTGTCCCTGCCATAACATTTGCTTTCTATAGTTCATTACATTTTGGACATCCTTGACGAAAGGGTTAGGTAGTGTAAAACGAAAGCGACCGACCGACGCAATATGGAGCTCTTCAAATTCAAAATGGTGTGAATCGGATATTGTAGGGGTACGCTCTGGATGGGGTACTCTGTTATTAGGATGATAATATCCCAAAAAGGATTCGTCTTTCAGAATTTCAAAAAAGAAAAAAGGATTAAAAAAAACGAGAATTCCGGTCATTGGTGGGATTTTTTTCTGATTCCAGGATTTGGGGTTCGACAGACGAGGTAAGACTAGAAGTTGTATAAATAAATATAGATTTGCCCCAAGCAACCCAATAGTAAGGGGATACGGGCCCTCGTTTTAATCTGGATATCTATTTACTGAAGTTGTGTTGCTCTGTGTTTGTCGGTTTTTTTTTTTCAAAATGTTCCTTTCCTTTTTCTGAAAGAGGGGATCAACAACAAATTTTCTATCCTAAGGGCTATTTGAAGTGGGTGCTAATCATTTTCGCATTTTAAGGGTAATTGATTATTTGCTTCAAGGTACGGATAATAGGGGTTAGGTAAAGGGAGCTTTTAAATGCGGGTTGTTGCAGTGGGTGGTAATTGATATTTGGAAAAACATCAGGAGGAGAGTTCAGAAGGTAAAACAGTCCTTGCTGTGGGATTGTGAAGGTGCTGGTGCTGAGCCTTAGTGGAATATCTATTCTCTCTCACTAAAATGCTTTCATAACGCATTCGCATTCACCTCGACTCCACGGTTCAAAACCCCTAGCGGCGAACGTCCATCTGCCGTTACAGGTGTCCAAGCCATGACAAAAGATTGTCCTTGGTTTTTGACTTCTGGTGGACAATCAAAAGTTCAAAATTTCGTATGACCTTTCTGATAAATAAACACGATCGCTTTATTTGTTCACGAATTGTTCGACTGCGGTATGACTACTCTCAAAATGCCGGAGCATAAGTTTCTCGGAAAATGGGATATTCGCTTCATGGGTGGCATCAAACACTTAATGGGGAGAACACTAAATTTAGAAATGGTCCTTCTTTGTGCAAGCGCAAAAGCCCCTTTGTTTTATCGGGCCATACTTCTTCTTGAGCATAGGTCAGATTTCGTCCTTTTTGGAACTTATAAAGCTTTAGTTAGAGATCCTCTTTGAATATCCGTTGCATGGTTGTCTCTGATTCGTCGAGAATTTCGCTCAATTCGAGTCTCCACTTTCTGAACCACTTCTGGCGCTGATTCAGTTTTTTTCCGACCAACTCCATAGCATTTTACAACACTGCCAGTATTGTTGTATAATTTACTAAGGTTCGAGATACGAAAGATTTATTTAAATCGAGGTCTTGACAGGTTCTAACCTGTGACATTTGAATTCAATTATGAATCACGTAACTTGAATCGCTGTCAAACACAGATACACGTCTTGCAGCTACATCCAACAGAATGGCGACGCTCTTCGAATCTGTATCTGTCAGTCAATTGTGTGTTTACTTGTGTGAAGTACTTGTGAAAAGTAAAAGTCGTGAATAAATTTAATGGAAGCTGTACTAAGAAAAATTAAATGATAAAAAGCAACAAATCTTATTCATAATGAGTATACTATATTTCTCCTATTTGTCGATAAAATTTATTAAAAAGAGGAAACGTAGGTGGTGGTCCACGTTCTTATAATTTGGATTTGCCAAATTCCAGAAGCATTCTTCATTCCGCACCGCGGAGGAAAGTCCAAAAAATGCATACAAACAAAGAAACGTCAATCGAGAATCTGCATCTCGAAGTTGGGTGCTATTCAACTTTGAGATACAGATTCAAACAGATACGCATTGCGTTGGTGCTTAAGGCTATACATGTATTCAACTTTTGACAGTTCGATACCAGATACAGATTCAAGCTTCAGATTCACATTCTGGTCAGCCCTTAACGGATAAAAAATATTTCATGAATGTGAGACGCAAATACTTCTACACACTTGTAAATAATAAAACCAACTGTCAACTGTTTTGGAAATTCCAACCTTCTAAAATTGGTTACAGCTCAATTTGGCATCACTGTATTAATGATGGATGGCGGATGGCGAAGGCGCGATAGTTAGCTCATTGGACTATCACGCAGACAGTCTGGGTTCGATTCCTGGCTGGGTCACCAACAATTTTTTCAAATCGCCATCACCCTTTCGGCGGGCAATGGCAAACTCCCGAAAGTAAAATTGCCTACGAAAAAGCTTCTAAGGAGTGCCGTTCGGACTCGGCGATAAACCGTATGCCCCGCTCAGATGTGATTAAAATGACAACATGAGCAACACAAATGAGTGTCAATAAGCTAGGCCATGGCCCATACCGGGCTGCCAGCGCCACAGTGTTTTTTTTTTTTTTTGTATTAATGAGTTAAAAGCTGCGTTTTTTTGCACGCATGTTAGCTAAGTTCGCAATAAAACGATCCATCCCCGTTTAGGAGTTCATCATAAAAACTTGGTAGCACAGTCATCTCTATGGCATTTAGTGGTGGCGCATTTGTCGGTTGGTGAACCAACTTAAATTGTTTTGAAAAAAATCTGTAGGCGAATGGTTGACATTTTTGCTAATTTATCGGAAAAATTCATCCGAAACGAAGAAAATATTATTTGGGAGCACTGTTTAATATCCGCTTATTAGATAGCGGGGATAAATTGACTTAGCGTTGATCGCTTTGTTATTGTTGTAATAAACATGCAAATTGCTTTTTAAGCGGTGAGCGGATTCGCAAAAAAACCCGACTAAAGATGGACTGGACTAACTAAAACCTTTTTTTTCGATTGAGGATACAGAACATGATCACCAAGAACAAAGTGCTCATTTTCATTATTGATGAGAGAAGAAAAAGGTATTTGAAGCCGAGTTCATGCTGTACCTCACCACTCCACCTTACTTAGATCCGTGTAGACTCATTGTGATGGCTATGTATGGAAATTGAAATGTGATGAGGATTAGATTGTGGCTCCTAGTTCGGGTTTCCGCTTTTCGTCTGGAGTTAATTGTCGTTTTAACTCTGAGCTGATCTAAGTTATCTTGTTGCATCCGCGAATCTGAAAGAAAAGGCCTAAAGCTCTTCACAACAGCCCTTCATAAGCCTCGATTTGATTTCGACTTCGGCGGCGATGCCATCAACACAACCTGGCTGTTAATAAATATAGTTATATCCCTGTGGGATATTGCCTTTATTGACGCAAGTTTGCCTGTTTCGGTTACAGCCAATATCTCGACCTAGCAGACACTACCATCGAAGAAGATCTCGGTGCCGATTTCAGTGTCCAACTTTGATCCATCCGTGAAAATAGAAATCGAGTCTGGTATCATTTGGTTTCTGTCCCATTCCCCTCTGCTTAGAAAAATGCAGACGTTTTTAAGTCGTGCTAGGGTATGATGTTCATTTCATGTTTTTTTTTTTCCTTTTGTCACTCCACTTGGGAGCATAGGGCTTCCACTGGCACACTGGCATCTCCATCTCACTCGGTTGGTAGCAGTTATCTTTACACTGTTCTAAGTGAGGTTGAGTTTTCCTAGTTCCATGAGTATCGATCGTCTCCAGGTGTTCTGAGGACGGCCTCTGGATCTTTTGCCTTGAGAGTTCCACTCTAACGCCATTCTGGTAATGCTGTCGGCTTTTTTCCTGATGGTATGTCCGATCGATTTCCATTTGCGTCTCTTAATCTGTATAGCAATTGGTTCCTATTTTGTCATTTCCAACAGATCCACGTTCCTGATGATATTTGGCCAGAATATTCAACATATGGTACGGGGACATTTGTTGATGAATACTTGAAGTCTCTGTATGATATTGTTGGAGATCAACCAGGTTTCGCTGCCATATATTAGTACTGACTTGACACAAGAGTTGAATATTCTGAGCCTCGTGTTTCTGGAAATTTGGGAACTCCTCCATATAGGTCATAATTGGCCGAATGCTGCTCTTACTTTTCGAAGTCTATTATCAACGTCTGCTTCTGCGCCGGCATCTGTTGTTATTATACTACCTAGATAGCAGAAGCTTTCTACATATTCGACGGGATTTCCTTCGGTGGTAATGTCTCCTCTGTTGAAGGTGTTGTTTCTCATGGCTTTAGTCTTCTGGATATATATCTCCAATCCGGCGCATCGTCCTAATCTTGCGAGGTGTTCTAATTTAACTTGAATATCACTGAGTTTGTGTGATAGAAGACAAATATCGTCCGCATAGTCTAAGTCCTCGAGTTGTCGTGTGAGACTCCAAGTTATTCCACTTCTCTGCGCGCAGACTTCTCTCATAACTACATCCAGGACAATTGTGAAAACAGTTGAGGTGAGAGTGGGCATCCTTGCATAACTCCTGTATTTGTAGTGAAAGAGTCACTGATGATTCCATTATGTAGAACCGCGAGATCCGAATCGTCGTACATTGCTCTGATCATGTTTATTATTTTTTGGGGTACTCCTTTCTTACTTAGTACTCTCCATATTGCAACGCTTTTGATGGTGCACGCCATTCTGTAGACTGCTCAACTAATATGCGCAAAGTGTTGGATTGGTATACGCAGCTTCTATGTGGACGGGAGCCTGTTCATCTCGTAGATTTCCTTCGATTTTGTTTTGAAGTCTCTCTTGAATGATTATTACAGGTATCTTGTATATAGAGTCAAGTAGAGTTATTCCTCTCCAGTTGCTGCATTCTTCCAGGTCGCCCTTCTTTGGTAACTTCACGTTTATGCCTTTCTTCCAAGATGAGGGTAGTCTTTGTTCTTCCCATGTCTGTCTGATGTGAGGGTATAGAAACTCTGCTGATGTTCTACTGTCAACGCGTATCCAGTCGGTTGTGATACCATCCTCGTCCGCTGCTTTGTTACACCTCATTTTCATTAAAGCCTCCTTTATCTCATTGACACTGGGTGCTTCACACGATATTCTTAGGAACTTGTCTGTTTAGCTCTTTGTTTCATCTTCATACCTTAATTCGTTGTTGTCATCTACGGTATTACTACTTTCTTCGAAATGTTGATGTAGCCGACCTAATCTTAAAGTGCTTTTCGCTGCAGATTCTTGCAGGCATGTATTCCTATAAGGGCAGAAGACCGAGTACATTTTCCAGTCCCGCCGTTGACTTCGTTCTCATAACATGAGTCGTGTCTTTATATGCAATCCCCTGGACTTTTGTCATTAGCCTTAGGTTTCTAGTTTCATTTGTATATTGTCACAATATTAAGCTGCAGCAGGTTAAGGTGGACTTGACGATCGCCGTGTAGATACATAGGACAGTCTTTTGGGTTAGGAGCCCATTTTCTGCCCGTTCTTTGTCATTGAGCTTCCAAGTTCACTTACTGTCTAGTACGATGCCAAGGTATTTAGCGCTGTTAATCGAAAATCGGAGAGCTGTCCTATTCTTTTATTTGTGAATATTACCGAAACGTTTACTAAACTTTCTGCCAATGACTTAGGAATTCTAGCACGCTGCACTAGTTTTGGTGTGAATGCTCTGTTGCGACAGAAAATAAAAAGAGGTTGTAAAATCGTTTGCCTAAATCAAAATAACTACTGTTCACAAGGGAGCATTCGGATTACGTACTCGTACACCCCTTTAGAAAATCTGCGCACATGCAAATCAGGGTTGAAATTGGGATTTTTGATTCGCCAGAGATTCATATTGTACGCAGAAGAATGATGGCGTTTTAAAATTCACAAATGGCAGTTTAAAATCCTGTCCTTGAAAAACCATCCCCGATTCAAAGTTGAGTATACATATTCACAAGCATCACGGGGGCGTGATTTTTGTCCACAGGCTCCATAAAGAATACAAGAAATGAAAAAGAAATGGAAATGGAAGTTTACCTCGCCCAGCTCTGGCCCAGTTTCCGTTGAACGGAAGAGGGCTTCTCCAAATTTTTTTTTTATTTTTTTTAATATTTTGTTGACCTTTGTCGAGCATTCAGGTTTCGAAACCCCCTGCCCACGTTGAAACAAGAGAAAATGTTTACTTATTTAATTTTATGTTCCATCCAGCGATGTTATTTTGTTGGAAACATATTTGGTTTTTGTTTTTTGTTATTTTTTGTCCTTATTTGGTCCTCATGTTTGTATATAGATTGTTGACATTTCTTTTGGGGCACTTCCTTTCCCTGGATGAGTGTGCTGATGTCCTAGATCGTAGTTTCAACTGGCATTTAGTTGGTTTTTTTTACCATTTTTTGTTTTTAAGAGAGGAAAAAGAAATTTTGTGCAAATATTTTCGAATTTAGCTGTTCGACGAATAAATATGTTTTAAACAAATATCCAGCAATGTTTGTGTTCCATTGGGGGGTTGTTGTTTGCTTAATTTTCAATTGAATTGCAAACGATGTTTTTAGAGGTGGTAGGCAGTGGGGGGTTGTATGAGTTGTAGTAGTCTCAGTTGGCAAATGGTATTCGTATTCGTTTGGTAGCGGATGAGAAAACAAAAGATTCTCAATGTTGTCGCAAGGAATGCTACTCGTACTCGTATTTGTGGGGCTTTTGTCTTTTAGTGGCCGTCGATGGGGGATTCTAATGACTGTTGATTTATGAGATGCGATTGGAGACAAAGTTTGAAGAAGTGCTCATTTGTGGAATTCAATTTTCAGAGATAAAGATGCGAATGATTTATGCGACAACAAATGAATAAGCAAGGAGGTATGAGTTTTATTTTCTTAAAAGGTCTTTCGGTATGTGATGGTGGTTTTACAATTTGTAATTATTTCGAGGCAGCCAGAAGTCTCGAATAAGGGCAGATCTACTTTTGACGGCTTTGGCAACCGAAAACAAAACACAACAACAATTAGGCTTGTGTGTTGAATGTTTCTACTTTAAAGAAACCACGTCCATCCGAGCAACAGTCGCTAGTACGAGAAACGAAAGTATTGTCTATTTCCGTGCCGATGCGTCATAGGCGAAGGACTAAAACAAGGAACTTGTCGCTTACGGCACATGAGCGTACTCATTAAACAACTGCCAACATCGGATGTTATGCGCCCACATTCCCTAAGAAGAAATATACGATACTACCGAAGAATGTTTTCACCAACACCTAGCAAAAGAGACCTATTTCCTAAGGCCAAAAAAAGGCCTAAGAATGACTTTGAAATGGTTTAAGATAATCCCAGCGTAAAATTAGTACGACAATCGAAAAACTCAGCCCCAATGAGACCCCTTTTGTTAATGAACGTAAGCAGAATGACTTTGACGCGGAACAGAAAGCCACTATACCTGGCACACAGTTTCTTCAGCTCAGTATTCACAAAGGAGCATGGAGTTCACAAGATCTTAAAACAGTCAACCATGAATGTTGTAAATGAATCATATTGCGATGAATTTAATGCACTTCACAATTTTTATAAATGCAAGGGACAACGCAGACCGTCTCAACTCCCACAACAAGGGGAATATACTGTGATTACATTAAGTTCTAAACGGTTGTTATTTGCAGTGAAGTGCCAGAACCTTTTTTCAATTTTCAACCTCTTGTCAAGGCCTTTACAGCCTCCATATATCGTTGAAATTCAGTGACATTGATGCCGATGACCCGTGAGAAGTGCCAAAACTAATGTGTCCTTACAGAATTCCGAGATTGATAAAGTGTACAGATTGATAAGATTGATAAGTGACAGACATAACATAGTCAGCAAAATGATTTGGCTATGATGCGGCGCTGTTAACTCGTAGAAGACCCTGGGAAGCTCGTCGTGCGGAATTTCGGTATTCCTTGTAGTCTCAAACCTAGGGGCTGTGATTCTTAGACCCTTTTTGGTGGAGTATTATACTCCATTCGCTCGATGTGGCCGAGCCAGTGTAGTCTGTTCCAGCAATAAATACAGGTTTGGAACAATTCGAAGGAACTGTTTCCGTCACGCGACACAGTTTAGTTTAGTTTAATTTATTGATATAATAATACAGATTATGAAATTAATATACACCCAACACAAAAAGTTTACAAATTCAGAAATATACTTAGAATTTACTGTGCATTCACTATATTCAGTACAATACATATTGAATAAATTACATCAATTACATCGTGGAATGCCTTATTTTAGTAAGAAGAGGTCTTGGTCGGTACCTTAAAGGGGTATGCATGGGCATACTAGCAAGTTATCACGTGGATATCAAATTTAAACTTAGGGTCGAAAGTAACTCCAAGATCATTGAAGTCAGAGATATGCCTTATTGGCACTTGATCCAAAGAATAGGCAGGGATAATTTCGACAGCGGTTCTATAATAGCACATGGAAGCACACTTATTGATATTTACCTGAAAATCGTTACAAATTTTATTTTTTTTTTCTCCGTGGGTAGGTAAAAACCTTCATAGACACCATAAGCACGCGCTCATATGAGCACCACCACAGCAGGCACGATAAGCACGAGCATCTACTGCCTACCACAGTGGCATAGCAGCGCCCACCATAAGCACGCGCTTAAGACTAAGTTTCCTTAACAAGTAGCTCGAGCTTCTGTAGTTTATCCCGTTTGGTAGGTAGCTTTCCAGCGAAGGCACCTACTATTACCGTTATTTCATACGGTTTCTCCTTAAAGCGCTAAGTCGAACCGTCTTGTTCTTTGAAGTCGCCGCACAAGATTTGTCTCGTCCAATCTCCGATTATTTCCTGGTTGCAATGATGCACAAGACCAGTGCGACGTTTACGAGCAAAGCTTGTTACTTCGTCTTTCACCGTTGTAATTCCTATATCGCGGTGAATGTCGCTATTCCTTATATACCATGGAGCATTTACGATTGCTCTAAGCGCTTTGTTCTGGAATGTATGTAGGACAGACATATTGCTTGGATGTATACCATAAGTCCACGAAGGTTTTAGTACTTGCTTAGCTTATATATAAGCAGCTTGTTATATGTGCTTAGTTTAGAGTATCTTCCGATAAGCCAACTCATTTCTCTTAGCCTGATTTCGAGCTCTTCACGTTTGCATACGGTATTTGTACCGAGTTGTTGAATAAAGGTAAGTGTTAACTTAGTCTCGTTTAGCATGATTCTACAGCTCTTTGTCTTTTTAAATATTTTGTTCAGAGCTCGTCGAAGTTTTGCAGTCGAGGGTTCAACTGTTTGTCCTGTGGCGAGGCTACCACAGTCTCTTCATCTAGAGGTATGTCTCTAGTGTACAGTAAGAATAGGTCGGCCAGCTTGAATTCAGAGTATTAAATCCCATATCTCACCCGAAACAGTCTATTTTTAAGATAAGATTCGAGTATTCTATTCATTTCTCCCGGTAAAATTTGTTGTAGCTTATATTTCAAGCCCTCGTGCCATACCTTGTCGAAGGCTTGCGATTCATCGAGAAAAACGCTTGAACATATCTTTTTCCCCTCTAGCGCGTTTTCAGTTAAATTTGTTATCCAATAGACCTGATCGATTGTGGAATGTTTGCCCTAAAGCCGAACTGGTGATCCGGGATCAATCGTCTTTCTTCAGTTATCGGTTTTAAACGTTTAAGCAGGAGAATTTCGAAGACTTTTGAAATAATCGTTTGGAATTTTCCTCTGTTTGGAAACCATTATGTTTTCTGCGAACGTATAAAAGTCTCATGGAAGCATTTATAATGTGGAGGACCTTGACGAACGCTTTTCGAGGTTGCTTTAGAATTTCACTTGTAATCAAAAAGTATCCTGGAGCCTTATTATTTTTTAGGTTTTTTATTGTTTGCGTTAGCTCAGACCTGATCCTGTTCTGGGATTAAGTTATTGGGCCAATTGACGTCCTTCGAACGATTTGAATGTTTCTTCCAAGTGGTCGGCAAACAAATTCGCTTTCTCTTTGTCTCCTTTTGCCCATTCGTCGTTGGCTGTTTTTATCGATGGCAATTGCATAACAGGTTTCTTAGTCCACTTCACGGCTTTCGAGAGCGAATAATTGGAACTCTTGTCCGCAGTCAAGCCTTCGAGGTAATTAGAAGTCTCACGGTTATCATATTCTTGCAGCATTTGCTTTAGCTTATTTTATAGGCGGTTCAAATAGGATTTATGCAGGGACGCACGTGATTGTTGCCACCTCCTCAGTGCTTTTCTTTTTTCTCGTAGGAGGCCTTCTATATCAGGCGCGTATATTTGTTTTATTCCTCTTTTTCGAAAGGAAGTGTTGTTTCACGCAGCTCTTTGGATGATTTCCACGAACTTGTCAACTTCGTCTTCTATTTGCAACGGCGTCGTAAGTGGAACTCTTAAAGCAGTATTTTCCTTGCAATTTCTTCTGAAACCATCCCAGTTTGTTTCCTAATTCGTCAATCTGGGCGGTCTTTCGATCCTCGCTATGCTCCTGCCGATTTTAAAGGTAAAGGTGAGGTATTTGGGGACCCCTTTTGTAATGATCTTGATCTTAATCTTTTTAGAGAAAAAATTACCAAGCCTGACAAACTGTCTTCTCTTATATAATTAGTATTTGAACCATTTAAGCAGTGAGCCATAGAATCCATAAGCCTTAAGCTTGCTTAGCAAAATACCAGTGGCGTAACTGAGTAATATGGCGCCCATGGCAAGTGTTGTAATCAATTTACTAAACGATCTTTCACAGCTAGGAATGGAAACCGAAATGGTTTATCATATTTGGATGGCGATTCGAAGATTTGGAAAGACGCTCTCATCTCCGTATTGCACGATGAATTGCAGAACGTCTTCAGGTCTTGTAAGTTTGATGTTGGTCCTTATACTTATCATCATTCTGAAGTCCAAAATCATAAAGCTGCTGACCATCAACGTCGCTATTGTATTCAGGACGTCGTGGCTGATGCCGGTACATAGTCCTCCGATGTCAAGTAGAAATCCAAGCTTTTTGTCAGTGTCGTGCAAACGAATATATCTATTATCCATTTCTGTGTGAAGCCGGTCGATTGTTTCCTTCATAGCTCGATCGATTTTCTGTTTTGTTGTTAATCCGGCATCTCTCGTTGTTTCGCCAGCCATCCTCTTTCTTCGTCTTGTGTGTCTTTCGGTGTCAACCTCCTCCTCTTGACAGATACTAAGCCCATCTTACAGAGCTTGATTCAATAACTTTTCTCTTTCATTGTAAAAAAGATCTCTTAGACTTTCCAGGTCCAAGGCGGCATCGTGGAAGTTCATCGTCGGATCTTGCAATCTTTTCTGGACTCGGTCAATGGGAAGAAGTACCCTGGTCCAAAATTCAAGTAGAGTCAAAAAATCGGGAGTCAAGAAACGGTTATACAGTTGCCTGGCGTCACATTTTGTGTCTACAGTCTCGGTGGAACCATCCATAATGGCCTGAAGGACTTGCAGAATCTCATCAAGGTGCTTGTTTATGGGCTTCACAGTTTTCACCCTTGCGCTCCATCTAGTTGTAGACTCCGATTTCACAACCGTTGACATCGTTCGCTGCGCCCAGGGCGCATGCCCTCTCTGCATACTCCAGATACGCCACTGGTCTACACCACATGCAACTGATGCCTTCTTTCTTATATTTTAATTCAAAATCATGTGATTTCTTACTTTTTTAGGAGGCGCTAGAGTTCGGGATAGATTGCACTATTCTTTCGAGTATGATGTTGAAGAAATCGCATGACAGCGCATCGCCTTGTCTAAATCCTTTTTTGTCGTCAAAGGTCTCGGTGAGATGTTTATCGACCTTGATGGAGCAGCGTGAATTCTCTATCATCATCCTGCACAAGACGGACGAGTTTATCAGGGCCGAAACTAGACATTGCTCTGTATAACTCGTCTCTATAGATGCTGTCATACGCGGTCTTAAAATCGATGAATAGGTGGTGTGTATCGATCCGAAGCTCATGGGTTTTCTCCAAGATCTGCCGTAGTGTGAGTATTTGGTCGATAGTGGACTTTTCTGGCCTGAAGTCACACTAATATAGAGCTATCACGTTATTGATCCTGTCAATATTTTCCAAATATTCTATATATTGTGTATCGACGATGAACTTGCAGCATCAATTTCTTCAGTATCGGCACCCAGCAGCCGGCGAGCAGCAATCAAAATCCCACCACCCCCTTCTTTACGGTGGGGTGAAAAGTAACCTCCTTGCGAATGAAAAAAAATCGGGCGAATGCGGTGAATTTTAGCCATGGTTACGATACTCTTATGCGCCGGCGCTTTGTCTTGCCTCTCTCTTCATGTGAGGCCGTTTTGCAGCGATTTCGGCCTTCAATCGCTCCAATAATGCACAGTAATACTCGCTGTTGATAGTTTTTCCATTTTCGAGGTAGTCCACGCAACAGTATGCCATAACAATCACAGAAAACCGACGCCATAACCTTTCCGATCCATTGAGCCTCCCGCGGCCGCTTCGGAGCACTCGTGCCGGGCACTCATTCTGTTCTCTGGTGTGTAATAGTGGATCCAGGTTTCATCAACAGTTACCAATTGACGCCAAAAGTCCGCCCGATTCCGCATCAGCAAGTCCAAACACTCTTTCGTAGTGCTCTCGCGTTCGTGTTTTTGGTGAGGAGTGAGCATGCGCGGCAGGATAACTTTTTCATATGCAGAATATTGCCCAAAATATGGCGTGTGCGCTCAGTACCAATCTTTGTGGTATCTGCTAGCTCGCGCACCTTCACTTTCCGGTCACGCAGCACCATTTCATGTTTTTTGCGTACCCAGTTGAAATGCCTATAGCCTCAGCTATCTCCGACACTTTCAGTCAGCAATCTTTCATTACCACATCTTGGACTTTATCAATGATTTCTGGAACAACTGCCGTTTTAGCCCTACTAAACGGGAGTCATCTTTCACACTTGTGAAACCACGAATTTTTATGCTTGGGCTCACGCCCAAAAAATTTCTGACAGATCGACTCGAAACTTGGTGGTGTGTTTATGAAATATGGGCCAACATAACCACAACAAAAAATTTAAAACTACCCTCTCTCGGTGAATCTAAGAATCCGAAATTTTCTAATGCTGTGTGCATCGGTGTACTTCGCGTTTAAACGTCTGCTTATTTCTCCATTAATGCAAATGGGGCCGAAAATTACCAGAAGAATGAGTTTTCACTCAGATCGCATTTTCATCCGCTTTTATCAGTCTCCATACTTGTGCACAGGACTGGGATGGTATGTCTTATGTAATGTCTTTCTGGTTAGTCGAAAGAAGCCTTTGCTGCTCGATTGCATTCTAAGATCGAAGAAGAGTGATTTTTCGCATGATCTCTGCGCTTGTGTCATTGTCGGGGCAGAGCCAAGGTAGATTAAATCTCTTATTATCCGAAACTTGTAGATTGCCCCACTTCTTCTTCCCATTATGTACGCTTCATCTGCGTAATCAGGTAACTAAGCAGAAAAGATCAACCCTCTGAATTTGGTTTGCGACATTACTGGTCCTCCTCCATCGGACTCCTCGGGAGGTTAGGGAAGACTTGATCGGAAAAGGCACTGGTGGTCTTTTGCGATTGTACCCCTTCAGTGTTGAATGATCTAATACTGGGGTGCTGAGTCGTTACGGAAAATCACATTCGTACCTTCCACACAACAAAATAATGGTCCTAGTTGTTGCTCGGAATTTTCGGACTAAACTAGAGTGATTGCCTACTATAGTAAGATTACGTACCCCGGTCCCACAAAATAAAAAGTTATATATACTATATCTTCCGCCTTCTGATTGTACGATTTTCACGTCAATACATAGGGCATTACTCGTGTTTTATTGAGCGGCTCATGGTAACTGTTTTTGGTAAGTCGTTCCGCATCCAGGAACTTGTTTTCCAGATAGATCTAAAATTCTTTAATTACAATCCACATTGATTTGGTTCTTATCCGTACTAGACTATTTGGCAAACTTGGTGTTTGTCCTAAATATTTAACGATTCGTCGAACTTTACCCTCAGTTTTATTTGACATTTCTCAACTGTCAATCACACGTGTGGTTAATTTTGTTTTCATTTTCGATTTGTATTTTAATTCTTTCAAAGATAAAATAGTGAAAAATGGTAAATAATAAATGTACTTTGTTCACTAAAAATTCTTCATTTCTCAGCTATTTCATTTCTTTTCCAGGGAAAACAAAAGAAAACGAAAAAGATTCAAAAACAACGAAATGCCCAACTAAAGCGTCTAATGAAGCCCACCGATAGTCGTCTCAAAGAAGAACTTCGCAAAAAACGCAAAAAACCTGTTGATCCACAACAGCTTAAGATTACAGAAGCTCCACAGGTCAGCTCAGCGCTATTCTTCCAATACAATACACAACTGGGCCCGCCTTATCACATAATTCTCGATACGAATTTCATCAACTTCAGCATTAAAAATAAGCTGGACATTATCCAGGGAATGATGGATTGTCTGTACGCCAAGTGCATTCCATATATTTCCGATTGTGTGCGAGCTGAATTGGAAAAACTTGGCAACAAATACAAACTTGCACTGAGGATAATATCGGATCCGCGCTTTGAAAGGATACCTTGTTTGCACAAAGGCACCTACGCCGATGACTGCATTGTGAATCGGGTAATGCAACATAAGTGTTATATTGTTGCAACAAACGATAAGGATTTGAAGAATAGAATAAGGAAAATTCCTGGTGTTCCTATAATGTATGTGGCAGCCCATAAGTACACGATTGAGAGGATGCCAGAAGCATATGGCATCAAGGCGTAGTTTTAGTTGAATGACTCTTTTATAAATTGCAAAAAACAAAACAAAACAGTCTTAACAAATATAAATGTTATATATTAGGTTACAGAAATGAATTAAGATGTTTTTCTTCTTTATCGTGCTCCTTGAGGTTTTCGCAAAGACGTAGCAAATGATTGGGAAGGTATCTTTCAAGTTATGTTATCTATTTGAGCGTTTGTGAAACTTTTCATACTAAAAGCGAACTGTTAACGTGTATTAAATGGTAAGCCTTGCAGAACCATAAGCTCATTAATCTTACCAAATATATAGGAAGGCCTGCATTGGAACTCTGAGACATAAGGTTTCATAGTAAGTCTTATTCCGCCGGATCTCTAATGTAGCTATTGTTTAAAGCTGCAAAAGGGTCACATAGTCACCCTCAATGGCTGTATGCTTTCCTGTTTTTTCGCAAGGAGCGGGAAATACCTCTCTCAACTAAAGCTCCCTTGAAAACGGTTAGCTTTAGATTTACATGTTCCCATTAGGGGGGACACTTCGACGCACATTCAACATCGATAAGCACTCCTTAACAAATCTAAGTGATTGTGACGTGTATGTACTAGGTATTCTAGTATTACTGAATTCCTTGGTATATAATATAATGACTTCAACGGAGGAGATGAAGTCACCTGTGTTTTGCATTCTCTGAATGAAAACTGAGGACTCTGCGTATTGCATGGAGCAATCCTTCTGTCCTGTGGGAACAATTTTTTTTTTTCCATCTTCTGCTGTAATTTGAGCACATTATCTATGGAGCGAGGTGGCAGTGTAAGCCGCAGAATGTTTGTTGAAAAATTAGAGCTAACTGGCAGCGACATTGCACTCAATCTGCTTAGTATCACCAGACAACAACACCCAAACTACTAATTTGATGAATGCTAATGACAATGTAAAACGCTCAGCCCACTTTCACTTGAAACTTCAACAGCGGGGATGATGTCTCTCGCCTTTACTCCTATCGTTTAGACTTATTTTCACTGAATGCCTACACATTCATGGGAGCAAGGATACGCCTTTCTACAGATCTCCGTCTCCTTTGATACTAAGCCGGAACAACTCATCCCATGCTCCAACCTTAGTATAAGTCGAGGACGACTTAAGACCTCCTGCTGATCTTAGGGTCACAACACCCAGTACTTTTTGCCTCTATTAAGCCAGGCACAGACTGAAAACACAGTGATTTAAGTCTTGATGTGGGCTATAGCGAGTTCTGCCACTCAATAGGACTTATGGCCGGCACCTTGTTATTAGACTACGTCATTAATAGCTTGAAATAAGAATTTAATAGTCTACAAGGAAAGAAGAGAACACAAGCTGTTGATAAGAAATACACCAGCACCGAGTATCAAATATGAAGCAGTACAGAACGTACTTAATGTTTGCATACGAAAAGCGCGTTCTTGCGTTAATTGAAGCTAACCTCTGTCTCGAGGCTTAGTGCCACTTTAAGTAAAAACGATGAACCCCGGCTTTTTGGATAGCATTTGGGTGTTGCTGCGGTCGTTCTTTTTTTGTTTTTTGCTTAAATTTCCAGCAACTGTTGTGCAGGTTCGCCTAAGTTTTCGAGTTGTTGGTTTTATATCGGAAATTTTCGGTATATCGTAAGCCTTAAATGAAAAGGACATTCCCGGCCAATAGTATAAGACAGAAGAGATTTAAAAGATATGACGAACCAACTAATGGCCTGGGATAAATGTATTCACATTTAACGACCCTTGTAATCGTTTAAAGGACACTGACCTTTGCAAGTGCAACGTTCGGACCCTTAACAAGCCACGAGGAACCGGGCTTTTAACAGAGATCTTTGAATGCTATTATCCACACATAACTGACGTCCAGAAAATCCACTGGAATGTACCAAACCGAGGAAGGATGGAAAACTGTAAGGAAAAAACAGAGCATATTCGGATGCGGATCCTCCACATGCGGCAGACTTAGACAAGGAATCTTGAACTGCCGACACGTGAGCGAGCGTCATATGATACTCAGCATCAAGGCTAAATTCGTCCACCTAAGCCTTATATGTGCCCAAGCTCATACGAGACAGTTACGACACCAATAATGTTTCTATGTACTAGGTGCTACTGCGCTGCTACTCCAAAAAAGGTTATGGTGCCTTGGTTTCCGTTCATATTTAGGCAGACATGCCAAATTTCAGTGCGATATTGTCTTTAGTTTTGTTTTGACAGCTGATTGTTGTTGACGTGTTTGGCATCATGTTGAGTATGGAGAAAAACGATTTTCGTTCTCTCATAAAACATTATTTTTTGAGAGGCAAAACGGTGAAGGAAACAAAAGTAAAGTTGGACAAATATTATGGGGCTAATGCCCCATCAGATTACACCGTCAAATATTGGTTTCGAGAGTTTCATGGTTTGGACTTGTTGATGCGGAATCGGGCGGACTTTTGGCGTCGATTGGTAACTGTTGATGAAACCTGGATCCACTATTACACACTAGAGAACAGAATGAGTGCCCGGCAGTGGACTGAAGCCGGCACGAGTGCTCCGAAGCGGCCGAGGGAGGCTCATTGCGTCGGAAAGGTTATGGCGTCGGTTTTCTGGAATTGTCATGGCATACTCTTCGTGGACTACCTCGAAAAAGGAAAATTTATCAACAGCGAGTATTACTATACATTATTGGAGCGATTGAAGGCCGGAATCGCTGCAAAACGGTCTCACATGAAGCAAAAAAAAATTTGGTTTTTGCAAGACAATGCGCCTGCGCATAAGAGCATCGCAACCACGGCTGAAATTAATGACTTACGGCTCCAATTGCTGTCGCATCCACCGTATTCGCCCGATTTGGCTCCCTCGGACTATTATCTCTTCCCAAACCTCAAAAGATGGCTAATCAACAAAAAATTCAGCTCACGCGAGGAAATCATCGACGCCACGGAGTATTTTATAGACCTTCCGGAAAATTACTTTTCGGACGGGATCAAGAAGTTGGAAAATCGCTGGAATAGGTGTGTCAAGCTAAACAATTTTTTTCATTCCCAAGGTTACTATTCACCCCACCTAGTATGAGCAATGTCTGTAGTATGACGTCAAGGTTATACAAGGCGATTTTAACGCCAAGATAGGAGAGAAGGACATCTTTAGTTAGCATAGTCTGCCCGACACCATTTCTGGCATCGAACTTAGGTTTATTAACTTCAATCACAACCATGTTGCAGCCAAAGTGCAAATATGGATATCCGAAGCACCACAACAAATAACTACTGCCAGAAGGTATAACGTAGAAAAGCTGCAATCGCAGGAAACACCGTCAAAATCTTCGCCGAACGCGTATTCCGAAATAACTTTACAACTCCTATGCCGTTAGTATCACTCTACATAAGACTTTAGCCGCCCCAGTCTTACCTTATGACGCTGTAGCATGAAGTCTAACGAAAGAGAATGAAGGTATCGTATAGTTCCATTTGAAATTTCTAAGTTGAAGCCAATGTCCGCGACAAACAAATAAACATTTCGCCGTAAAGTTGATAAAATTTTACATCCCAGGGAATACGAATACCACGACTATTGTAAAGAACAAAACCATCCCCAAGGCGTTAAAATCTACTCGACCATGTACAACTAAATTCAAACACTTCGTCACTTCATTTTTGTGTTAATAGATTAGCGTTTGCTTTGTATTTTATTTGTGATTTGTTTTTTTAAAATTAAAATGCAAAATAAAGAAAAGAAAACTAGACGAATGAGGATACATAAAAGATGTAATGATACCGATGGTGTTGATCGTAGAAGCCGAAATCAGCTAAGCGCAAGATGAGTGAATGACCTAACCCATGGTGTTGACCTGAAAGAGAAAAGAGCCCATTAAGTGTCATGCTGTTTGTTTGAAAGAAAGTAAAACTTACAATATCATCAATTTTCAAAATCGATCGAACTGTCTCTGTGGCGAGGGAAATAGCCGAAATACTGACAAGCGATGGTTGTACTACATTCTCGGCGAAAATATCAGTAATAGCACCCTTACGCACATTAATACCAGCATTCTTTTCACCCTGAGCGTGACGATTTCTTAACTCTGTTACAGTGGAAATTGGATTAAGACCAGCATTCTCAGCCAAAGTAAAGGGAATGACCTCAAGGGCGTCAGCATAGGCACGGAAACAATAAGCATCGACTCCTTCAACTGTTTGAGCATAAGCAGCTAATTGCAAGGCCATTTCGATCTCAGGTGCACCTCCACCACAAATTTGCGAACGTTGCTTAACTAAACAGCGAACAACACACAAAGCATCGTGCAACGAGCGAGCAGCTTCTTCAAGGACCAATTTGTTGGAGCCGCGGCAAATGATAGACACTGTGCGACCAGGGTTTTGAATTCCGGTTATCTTGACAAATTTATTAGTTCCACTGGCGACTTCTTCACAGAGATCGGCATTTACTAGACTCTCAGCAACAAAGTGATCAAGAGAAGCAATTGGACGACAGTTCAAAGTTTTGCAAACGAATTCGATGTCTTCCCGCTCGACGTCCTTAACAACTAAGCACTTAATTTTGTCGAGGAAATGTTGTGCCAAATCAGAAACAGCATCCCTTAAGATAGACTTTTGAACAAGTAAGACATTGCAGCCGGCCTTCTTGATCTGCTTGACAATGTTCAAGATGTAGGTGCGTTCCTCCTTCAGCACGCGATCCATTGCAGCGTAATCCGAAACAATGACACTGTGGTCCATCTATAAGAAAACAGAATATCAACTATAAAATTATATTCAACAAAAACTATTACAATTACTTACATCAGTTTTGGGTGGCGAAATGCAAAATTGGATTAAACCAATCTTTGCTTTTTCGATGCGTTTTGGTGCATTGGTACCAGCTGAGCGCATAGTAAATACCAAACCATCAATCAATTGTGTGTCCTCAATAGTTCCACCCAAACTCCTGATAACTTTGATGTTCTTCAAGTCAACGCCACCTTCCTTGCCAGGCTCTGTCACCTTCATAACAGCTTCAACAGCAATGGGCGCAAGCAGACTACTCTGCTGGGAGACAACTTTAGAATTCAACGAAGTGGAAGCACTCTTAATGAGTGTCTCGCGGTCAGACAACTCAATTGGCTTCGACATGCCATTTAGAATTTCGATAGCTTTATTTGCACAACGTTGGAAAGAATCGGAAATGGCAGTTGGATGAATGCCTTTGTGTAAGAGTTTCTCGGAGGCTTCCAACAAAGCTCCAGCAATTACTACTACTGAAGTAGTTCCGTCTCCAGCTTCGATATCTTGAGCGCGTGAAAGTTCAACCAACATCTTGGCTGCTGGATGAAGGACATTCATTTGCTTTAGAATGGTAGCTCCATCGTTGGTGATAGAAACCTCTCCATTGCCAGACTGAATCATTTTGTCCATACCACGGGGTCCTAAGCTGGTGCGAATGGCATCGGAAACAGCTGAAATAAAACAAAAATGTTCGTGAGGGTATGATCAAAATTTACCAAAGAGGAATTTGGAAAAAAATTTGCAGAAAGATATGCTTGCCCCGGGGGATACAAATGGGCGAAATATACAGAAAACAAAGAGGGAGCCTGGAAAAATACAAACAACTAGGAATCACCTTTAACTTTAAATGCGACTGAATTTTTTTAAAAGCCGAAGCGACAAGCGATGGAGACAATTTAAATTTGAGTACATCGAAAGCTCATCGTTAAACCGCCAAAGAGATCAAATATCTACGCTACCTCGGATTTATGTGTGATGCTATGGAAAACCCTAAGAACGGAAGATCAGCGGGAAAAATGTTTAGCTAAAATATTCAAGTTTGGAGCGGATGGTATAAACCTGAAAAGAAAGCTACATCAGAAGGCACAGTGAGAACAATACAAAAATCAAAGGCTACCGACTGGCTGGCTTTCAAGTAGCCTTTCATACATTTCAATTTAACTCAAGAATTCAACAAAGAGCATCTACAAAGCAACCCAATTCATCATGTGGTTCCTAACACAAAGCATGTACTGCAAATTAATGAATTTTAGTACATTCTGACGAACCAGGTTTACAGATTCGCCATACTGAATGAATCGATTACTACCTCGAGGATTGGGAAGTTTGAGCTAAAAGAAACTTTCGAGAATATCTTAGGATTTTTCCTTAATGTGGGACTATGAGCTCAACCGCTGATGCTTAACTGATGAGGAAATAGATGACAATATTCTACAACTACAAGCAGTCGTGAACGGAGCTATTGAGCAGCAGAAGAAGTCACTCACCAGCAGAGAGAAATACAGAAACCTCCCCAACACATCCAGCGGCTTCGCAAACGTCTTTACCGGACCTGGAACTGAAACAATGACGTGTACAGAGCTTCAACGCGCGATTAGACACCACAGTGAAGGGGACTTCAGAACAAGGCTTGAGGACATCAAACCGGAACCAGATGCATTCAAGAAAATAAACCGACTCGTCAGGAAACCGAACTCTATCCTGCCAACACTCGCCACACCAGAGAATAAAACAGAAGCGATCGCTAAACATTTTGAAGGAAGCTTTTTTGACTGTGCTCCATTGCATCTACCAGACTTCACCACTGAAATCGAAACGTAGGTTGCCGCTTCCTCGAACTCTCGAAACATTGCCACCACGTAACAGCATTCACTGTAACTAATCTGATCCGACCATCCACCTAATCGGGATATATTTACCACGGTTGCAGAACATCAAGAAATCTGCTGGTAATGACCAGACTTCTTACTTTTTATTAAAAAAGCTAACAAATCTCTCATTATTTTTGTTAAGAATTTTCAATAACTGGAAAAAGAACATTGGACGCACGTTCGTGAATACACCTTCCGACCGGTTGGTATTACTTAAGCAAATGGTAAAGTACTTGCGCATTAACTTTAACGAAAAGTTTAAGTTTAATGGCCACGCCAGCTTAATTCTCAGATGTGGGAGTTTTGCACTGAATTCGGTGCACGCGGTCCTGGGGAAGAGAAGTGGGTTGAGCCGGTGGACCAAATAACTTATTTATAAGAAAACTAATAAGATCGGTCATTACCTATGACTTTCTCATTTGGTTTACTATTTCTCCCCACTGACACGGAAAGAAGCGAATTCTCTGAAAGAACGATTCCAAGAACGAGCATCTGGACGATGTGAGTAGAACAACGCAAATTGACCATTTCGTTACCCAGATCACGAGGAAACTTCTGCAAAGTCTTAGTGACTACCTAAACCCGAATATACCGAACCTTTGGCCACAGCCACTGATACATGGATGTAAGGGCTATCAGCGATCCAGATTTCAAAAATATCGTTCATAACAAGGAAAATCTGTTCTACAACAAGAACACCACTGAATATTACAGAAAGTAGCCTCTGAAACTAATTTACTTAAACCCTTTAAACATAGATATTGTGGCAAACAATGTAACCCAAGTCATAAGAAGAACGTCGGCCCTCTATTGTTGAGCCGACAGGTTTGTTTTAGTTATAAATTTAGTTCTAAGTCAAATTGTAAATTACGATTAAATAAATTAGATCTAAGAAAATCGAATAAATCGCGCTCGTAGTATCAAAAATAGTTTGTTTTTTGTAAACATCATGACTCACTACACAGCTGTGAAAGACTCAGTTATATCCATCACAAGGTTTCATTTTTATGTCAATTGAAGCAAGAAACTTTTGTTTCTGAGGTTATTCCGGCGCTTTTTCATCGCAATCCTGATCAATACATGTGCATCAATACATATTTGTGGACGAACTACAACACACTGGGTACACTACCACACTACCAGAGACAAAGGAACAGTCAAAACATTGGATTTTTGAAAGCGAAAGAAGGCGAACATGGTGAAATTGGCCGGCAAGATGATATCCGGGAATTTTTAGGATGCACATGGAATCATCTGCCTCAATTACTTTGAAAAAGTAAAAACAATAAATGGAGAGTATTATGCGTCATTATTGCATCCGCTGGGCGAAGAAATCAAGAAAAAACGCCATTTGGAACAGTAAAAGATCCTCTTCCATCAAGACAATGCACACGTGCAGTTTCGATCTCCAAAATCATGGAATTAAAGTTTACAGCATCCAGCGCATTTACTGGATTTGGCGGACAACGGTTCACGTCGAACGAGAAGGTCATTGGCCAAACAGACGACTATTTTGGACCTTCGGAATTCATATTTTCTAGATGTCTTCAAAATTTGAAGAAAAGCTTGGAAAAGTGTATTGAACGACCCTCGTAAATAGGAAACGTTCTACCACAAAAAACACTAATTTCAACTTTCAACAAGTCAATGCTGCTTTTTAAACAAAAATTTGAGTACTTTGATGGGAATGGCCCATTCGAATCAAGGAGACTTAGACATCGTTCAAAATAAACAAACTAAAATGCTTGCTTGCTCACTTATTTATATGGCGGTTCAAGGCGGGATAGATCTGAGCCTCAAACAATAGCCCTCTCCAGTTAGCGAGTTGATTGCCAAGGTCTCCCTCTAATGCATTTTTGGAAATTTGCCTTCTGATGTTGATTTGTTCAGCCCTACTATGGTCCATCGTGGTTAATGAAGTACCTGATTATTCTCAGTAATGATGGTTTCTATGTCCAAGGATATGCCGACGAGATTGCTACCTTAATCAGAGGTAAATTCGAAGACACAATCTCGGATCGGCTTCAGAGGGCTCTGAACCTAGTTGCTGAACTGTGCACTAAGAGGAGAAGGTGAGGAGGACTCATAAATGCCACACTCTTCGTTAAAACAATAGAGTTCTCAATGGAAGTCAAATATCTAAGAATCACTGTGGATGAAATACTTACGTGGAATACTCATCTCTCTAAGACTACCGACAAGGCCAGGACCTCGCTATTGATCAGTAAAAGTCTAATGTGTAAAAACTGATGACTTAATACTGTGGATGTCCACGGCAATAATGAGACCAATAATCACGTATGCAGCCGCCGATTAGTGGAGTAAAGCAATGCATAGGTCAACATAGGCTAAGCTCAACAAAATACAGAGACTAGCCTAGTGTTTTTGCAACTGGTGCAATGAAAACCGCACCATCAACGGCCCTTGAAGTTATTCTAATCATCCCACCACTTCGTCTAGAACTCATGAAAGAAGCAATGAAAAATGCCTGGTCACTAGAAACAAAGTCCATCTGATTTGGGTGCCAGGACTTAGTGGATATGAAGGCAATGAAAAAGCAGACGAACCAAGATGCCAAGGCCATTCTGTGGGCTACCAATAAACACAATAAAAAGAAGTGTCAGAACCTGGCTAGAGAAAAAGAAGCTTTATTTCTGGAGTGAAACCGAAAACATTACGCCAAACAGTTTCCACGAAAAAAAAAAAACGAGACAACTACTACAATTAAGTTCGACTGATCACAGCTTTTCTCACAGAGCACTGCCGTGTGATAAAACACCTGATAACCATGGGCATAACACAAGACAATATATGCAGACTGTGAAACGAGGACTGCATCACAGATGGGCCTTAAATGGAGGACACCACAATAGGCCACAATGTGGGGCAAGGTATGTTATACCACCTCCAACAACAATCTTATCTACTCTTAGATATTATGTCCCGTGTGTAAGAGACTGTTCCGTCTCTAATTTTCATATCTATGATGATCTGTTTGGTAGGTCGCGCAGAAGGTAATTAGGTTAAATTCTTTAGGGATACATTCTTCCTATCGAAATCTTAAAAATGAGTTTTCTCTTTTTACCAATCCATCTTCCGATGCTTTAAATAGCAGCGAACGTAGGTTGTCCGGTCTAGCAGCCTATTTGTTTCTCATCTTGGGTTTTGTTATCCTTAGTTCATTTTAGTTGAATTTATGGTTCTTTTGACTTTCATTCTGCCTGGTTGTCTCCGCCGTTAAACAGTCTTCTTCATTGTGTACCTCTACTGGCATCTGTTCGGGTCTTGTTGTTCAAACTTGTTTCAAAATCTAAAGTACGACGCACTCTCTCTTGGTTAACAACATATGTCTTCATGTACTAAACAGTAAGTTGAGCGTTATGTAGATTCACACATCAAAATCTCATTTGGACAAGTTTACCTCACCCGGAGGACATCAATTTGCACTAAGAACGATATAAATAATCTTATAGAAAGGAAGAAGCATCGAAGCAATCAGAGAACGTCCCAAAGATTCGAAATATTAGCACAGGGTGGGAACGAACTAAGCATGCTTAAATATGATGAAAAGACGAATAGACACGAGTGTTGTAAACACACAACAAAACTAAATCACCCTTCATTCATCTACAACAGCAGACCACGGACCAAACACCACTTGCTAACTATTCGTCACAAGATTGCAGGGTGCTTAAGACCTCTGTTTTGCTAATTAATGAATTGAACTTTCCTCCTTATAGTTTATTTTCACACAAATTACAATGTTTTGATAATTTAATAGTGAATCTTGACATTTTTCACAGAAAATTTAATCAAAAATCAATCAGGTGACTCATAGAACGTTCCAGAGAAAATTTGTTTACACCTACAACCCAGGAGGCAGCTGCCGCTTTAACCATTCATAAGTCAATGAAAAATCTCTCAAATTTTCAACTTTTCATCAAGAATTAATTGCTCGAACCTCGAAATACATTTTCTATTTAGTTTTAGCAGTTTTGTACCGAAAATTACCTTTTGCTGCTTGGATGTTGCTTAACCGGACATCAGCCGGTTTGCTTTTGTCTTTGAAGGCTTGTCCTTTGGGTTTAACTCCGCCAGTTAATTTACTTTTTGGTGCCATGGTTATTGTTTTTCAGTTAATCGAAAAAACGCGAAAATACCTTGTGGTTATTTTAAGGATTTCAATGGATTAAGAATCACTCACGAATTCAGTAAAGCGATGAAGAAATTTTCATGAAGATGCTACTCACAGAACCGTGTGACAGTTGCGGTATGTCATAGAAATGTCAGTTTAACTGTCAGCTGCACCCAGCCTCACACTGAACTGTGATTTTTGGAATATGTTCGGGAGATGTATGACTAGAAAAGAAATGTGCAGAATTTTATTAATGAACGGATTATAGCAAACTATCAACAACTATTCGAATTAGATCTACATTTTTATATTGCAAATAGAAATCTGTGAGAATCTATGAAAAGCAGTAACATAATAGTGCTAATGATCGTAGATTCGTGAACCAAACTAATGCTTTGGCAGGTAAATTATAGCTAAATGAACACAAAAGCCTCAAATTCCCTGAGATTAAGATTACCAACCTCAAAATCATGGGTGACTGAACATACTACTAACTATATTTTAGAGTAATGACAACACCTGTAAAGGTGAAGTTGTTTTAAACTGTCTACCTCAACGAGTATTTGTTTAAATGTAAATGCATTTTGTCCCATTTTTTTAGGGTCATGAAAACCCTGATAATAGATTAGAATCAACCTTTTGGAAAAAGCGAATTTAAAACACCCAGTCATTATTCATGAATGATACTCGCAACGTCAAAACCAAACAACTTACCATTCTTGGTATGTTGACATTATCGATGTCGCCTGAAATTGCACGAAATTTCCTAGGTTTTTCCAACTTGGCCTCAACAAGTAAAATTGGATTTACACGTTCGTTCTTTATTCGGTGTACATTGTTCGTTGTTTGTTGTTCGATGTACGTATACGGAAAATTCCAGGCCGCTTTGATTTCCTCGTGCGAGTTCGTTGTTCATTCGTTCCTGGTTCGTTGTTCGATTTTGTCGTTTACACTTTCGTTGTTTCACGAAAGTGTAAGTCCAGCTTAAGGCATTTTGAAGTACAATACTCGCATCAGGTATTTTTAAGACCTCTCTGCACCTAAAATAATAGGAATGCTAATAATTCACAGCAAGTGGCGAAATGTCTCCTGTATTACGTTTTTCTAACCCTATTTACATCATCAGGTCTACCGTGAAATTGATATCTGATCCGTAACAAAGATTTTTGATGTCTTTGTCTTGCGTCGATAGCTTTATACGGTGGCATAGTCCATTCTCAATGAAAAATTATTGATTCTTATTTTCTTTACCATAATTCTAGAAGGACATATGGTCAAATCTTCATCTACTACCGTTGACATCCTGAAGCCCACTAACATCCATAGATAAATATTCTTCTTTACTCAAAAAAACGTTAATATAATTGAAAATATCCTTTGCCTACATTGCTTCAATACAACATGTATGCCTTTTGTGGGGCAAAGTAGGCTAGAGAAAATTAGTTAAAAAAAAAAAATAATATGATTACCACCCTTTTCATTAAAACGTCACTTACTTCGGCGAGGTTTGGATTTCTAAATTTTCAATAGGATTACGATATAATACGAGGGCGGGTCAATAAGTCCGTGACTTTTTGAATTTCTGACCTCTTTACTGAAACAGCAACACTGCTCCTGTCAACAGGCATCGGTCAGTTGACTCCTGTCAAAATTTAAACTTGCTGCGTCAGTTAGTTTGTGTTTGACAGCTATTTTTATCAGACTCTCACTAATTTGAGGAGAAAATGGAAAAAAGTGAATTTCGTGTGCTTATTAAGCATTATTTCTTGCGAAAAAAAACCATTACCGAGACCAAGGCTAAGCTTGATAAATACTATGGAGACTCTGCACCATCGATTTCAATGGTAAAAAAGTGGTTTACTGAATTTCGTTGTGGCCGTACAAGCACTGAAGATGCCGAACGTCCTGGACGCCCAGTTGAGGTCTCTACACCCGAAACAATCGAAAAAATTCACGATATGGTGTTGGCCGACCGAAGATTGAAAGTGCGAGAGATTGTGGAAGCCGTAGGGATCTCGCATGGCTCAGTGGTTTCAATTTTGAATGATCACTTGGGCATGAGAAAGCTTTCCGCAAGATGGGTGCCGCGTTTGCTCACAGTCGACCACAAACGCATGTGCAGTTGCCATGGCAAAAATCCATGAATTGGGCTATGAATTGCTCCCTCATCCACCCTATTCTCCAGATTTGGCTCCGAGCGACTACTTCTTGTTCCCAAACCTGAAGAAATGGCTTGGTGGAAAAAGATTTGACTCCAATGATGAAGTCATCACGCAAACAAAGGCCTATTTTGAGGACCTCGACAAATCATTTTTTTTGGAAGGGATACAAAAATTGGAGAAGCGTTGGACAAAGTGTATAGAGCTCAAGGGAGACTACGTTGAAAAATAAAATTATTTTTTTATCAAAAAATCTGTGTTTTAATCCAAAAGTCACGGACTTATTGACCCGCCCTCGTATCATGAATTTCCGATTTAATGCGCATCAACCATCTGACCAATAAAGCTTCTTAACTACTGGCTGGTTATGAGTGTTTATACTGAAATCGATTTTAACCTTGATAATCTGCGTGTCTGAAATAATTCCAGTCCTGTTCTATGAAGCAGAGGCATTGATTTTATAAAAAAAAAAAATGGATGAGGATGCTCTTGGTTACTTTGAGAGGAAAATTCGGATATTTTCGGTTCCGTCTGCATAGACGATGAGTGGAGAAGGAGATGCAACAACGAATTATTTTACATCCCAGTGAAATCGAATTAGTCAAAGTGGTGAAGGTCCAATGACTGAGATAGTTGGGTCATATATAACAGATGGACACCAACGTTTCCGTATGAAAATTCTTCGATTCCGCCCCCGAGAGACAGCGCAGTAGAGAAAAACGCGATTCAGGCAGGTCACATAAGTAGAATGGGACCTCGGTCAACTTAGCGTGCAGAACTAGATGAACATAGCGAAAGATTGCCCAGGTCCATCCCGGCTTGTAACGCCACTTTAAGTAAGTGAGTAAGTCTCATTGTCCAGAAACCAGATACAGTTTTGGCTCAAAAACTTGCTTTACATTACAGACGTCTATTCGGATTTATCAAACGTATCGCACTGGTAATTAATGTGAGTAAAAAATAAAATGAAAGCGAGGGAAATGAAAATATTACAGATTTCATCAGCCTAATCGAACGTCAATAAATCCCTGATTGGGAAGAAGCACGTGGCAGATCTACCAAAGTCCAGGTCAGGAGAAATGTCGCTAAAGCTTTTGTTATTCTCAGAATTTGCATCTAAGAGACTACATATGTAGATAGCTGGCTATTCGTAAAACTAGACCTCGATGCTCTTTCAGCAAAAAAAAAAAAAATAGCTCTACGTATAGATCCAGGTGTTCTAGGTTATCCTACGATTAAGGTAATAGTATTTACACCGTCAGTTAGTACATAGGCAGGTAATATCTACAGAGTTCCAAGTGTAGAAGAAGTAAAGAAGTTTGTTTGATCCTTCATCCCAGGGGTCTTTTATAATGACATTCCAGCTTTTAGCTCTTAGGACAAAACAAGTCTTTTTGCAGTTAGTTTTGGGCTTGGCTGTGTCCACCTCATCTGAAAAGCTATATGCAAGTAAAACCCCTGTATAAGATTTTTCATCAATTTTACTCTTCAGGACAAACGCTGATGATATACAATATACAATATCTCGAAACACGAACCCTTTTTAACAGCCGGAAGTTTGGTTTTCGTAGCAACAGGTTTACTGGTAATTTAATGGCATATCAAACAGCGGAACCATAGTTAACACCAATCTGGTGGGAGTAATTTGGTAGAACGTGTTTTTTTTCCAAAACATTAGACATAGTTTGACATCAGACTTTTTTGTCGAAAATGTGTGCATTCTGTTCTTCATAGAATAGAAATGTCCTTTCGCAACATTTGACTCAAGACGTTTCATACAGTTTCAAGTCTGTTACCTCAAAATAAATGCTGGTGCCTTAAAGTTTCGATCTGTTTCCGCCTGTGCCAGCAATATTTCGCGCATTCAAACATTCAAGCGTTATACCCGTCTCACTGTGAGTGCACATTAGTTTACCCTTCAAGTCATCTTGATCTAAAATATGGTGATTCCTTAAAAGTATAACTCGCTTGCCAAGTTCTTTATTTTCTAGTCATTAAAACTTGCAGATATTCAAAAACGATGTAAATCGCTATCACTTTTTCTTTCCTGTTTAAACTTTCTTCTCGTGTGCTATGTGCGAGTATTTAGAGTTATATCAGTTAAAATGGTAAAAAAATTATTGGCATCTGTTCTTACACTCTGAAAATCTGAATTTGACATAACGTGTTTTTAATATTAAAAACACTTCTTTTGTTATTAAGTCAACCGTCCACAAAATATTTAATACATAATCAAACGAAGTAGATACTAAATTTATTTTAAGGCTAATCAAAATTGAGTAAATAACTTTTACAGCACCCTGTGGATAGAGCTCGCATGTTCATTCTTAAAAGTAAAATCAAATGTCAAAGTAACTCCAATGAATTCTGTCAAATTTACTAGAGTAATTTAGCATTCGGTGGGGTTTGTCGGCTTCATCGTCGGAAAATTTGCGATTTTTCAATAAAAAATATTGAAAAATCATTTAAATTCAAAATATAACATTTATTTAAACAGTTTACTTGACGGGTAAGTCACCAATCAAACCATATATTTGCAAGAAATAGTAGAAAAATCAATATATTCGCCTTTGCTCGCCGGGTGGTGGTCCGTAAAGTACGAGGAAAAATCGAAAAAATTATGTTTCTTTAGCGAGTGTGTTGAATTTTTTTATCACTTGCTCAAGAGTAGTTTTCTTTAGTATTTGTTCGCGTTGCCTCGCTAATCGGCAGCTTTTTTTTGTTGTTGTTGTAAGATAAGAGGCCTTTACGATTCTAACCTTTGTCGGGCTTTTCTTTTTTGTATTCTCTTCTATTCGCGCATTGCCATGTGCATGTGAAATTAATGCTTGTTTATGTAATTCCAGCAGCAAGGAAATGGCTAAAGGCAACATTGGTTCGACAGGTCTTTCTAAACTGCAATTGGCATTGATTATTGGCACACCCGTGGTCATTGGTGTTGGTTATTATATTTACAAAAGGACCTCCAAACAGCCTTTGGATGATGATGGCAAACCATCGACATCGAAAAAGTTTCCCATCGGTGAGTTGAAGGATCATTCAATATCCCTTGATGGTACGGAAAGCGAAAAAGACTTGGAGAAAAAGAAAAAGACCGTCGAATTGGAGAGTGAAAAATTGTCGCCACTGAAAGAGGCCACAATGTACAAGAATGAAGGCAATGTTTGCTATCGTAAAGGCAAATACGACGAAGCGATTTCATTTTATGACAAAGCGATCGACAAATGTCCTCAGGACAGTAAACAGGATTTGGCGATTTTCTATCAGAATCGTGCTGCCGCTTATGAAATGTTAAAAAAGTGGTCCAAAGTAAAAGAAGACTGTAGTAGTTCGATAAAGCATAATCCACGTTACGCCAAGGCATACTTTCGCCGTGCGAAAGCTAGTGAAGCTACAAATGATATGCTGGAGTGCCTTGATGATGTAACAGCGACATGTATTTTGGAAATGTTCCAAAATCAAAGCACGATCACATTTGCCGATCGCGTTCTAAAACAGACTGGAAGAGATGACGCTGCCAAGGCTATTAAGACAAGAGTTCCAGTACTGCCGTCGAAGAACTTTATCAAGACCTTCTTCAAGTCGTTTGTGGAAGATCCAATCGTTGTAAGAGAGGTGGGTAATTGTGATATATTAATTGTTCGCATTGTTTGTATGTATTGTGGCTTTTAGGTCCCAAAATCGGATGATCCTAAAGGCTACGTACGGGCTAAATTGGCATTTGACAGTTTAAAATATGAGGAAGTCATTCCTGCATGTACTGAAGAAATTGAATCCAGCGAATCGGAATCACAATATAAATCCGAGGCCCTTCTCATGCGAGGTACTTTCCATCTCTTGTCTGCTAGCTTTGCAGAAGCTCAACAGGACTTGGATGCTGTAATAAATAATGGTGAGTTTGTTAGATTATACAGGCCTTCTGTCATTTCTTCGTCCTCGTTGCACAATGTACAATGCACATACAGTTGTTGTATTCTGTGTCCTAACCAAAGACGCAGCCAGACCTAACGTTTTGAAAAATGAAGGGGTGGCCGTGGTGTAGTGGTACTAGCCATCGCTTCTCACTCGGAGGGTCAAGGTTCGAATCCTACTCATGACAGGTTTTTCATTTGTGTAATTGGACCTCAGTCAGAAAAATCTGCGTGTGAAGGCATAACACTGGCATGTAGATTTGGCTGTTGTAGAGTTTCAAGCACAAAACAACCGTTAAAATTGATAACCTGAATCGTTCCGAGTGAAGAAAAAACTCTCCGTCCTATTCGGACTCCCACCCCTGGTGAGTCAATATCGAAACCAAATATACCTGAGTTTCAAACCACTACATCACAACAATGCTTTCCTTTCTCCTCCTTCTATCTTTCTGACGGCGCCCTGGCAACAGTAAAAGAGTATCATAACCTCCCTAAGGCGCGCATAAATTATAAAAAAAAAAAAAAAAACTTGCGTTGTTGAACTAGTTTAGAAGTTATATAAGGGCTTAGCCAAGTTTTAGGTACAGCTCGGTTGTTGCTTCAGATGTCAATTCCTCCCCCTTTTCATTTTTTTTTGCAAGATAGTTCGTCGTCGTCAGGAATACATATATTTTCACTTGGAAGTCGGACAGAAAGTTTCCCTAACGTTGTTTTCAGGAAGACGCCAGTACCGCATTCTGAATCGGTGTTGGATCTAACCGTAAAGAGCTGATAGATCTGATCCTTAATCATTTCTGGGGTTAAGGAAGTAGATTTGGTTTGTTTTCTGCAACGCGAGTTCAGGGATTATAGGATCAAACGGCATGCCTATAAGATCAGAGTCAAAAGACAGTCGACGCGCAAGGCTATCAAAATTTCAGTGCGTGTTGTCCGATTTAGAGTGCAGCCCATGAGGTAATTACCAAGGGAAAGAGATTTTAGCACTACGAATTCTGCTGATTATGCAATCTATATATACCATCTGGATCAGAAAATTAAAAATACAAGTTTATTCATCTAAATCTATATTGTCCCTTCAAAGTAATCCCCATCGACTGCAACGCACTTATGCCAGCGCTTGATCCAATCCTCGAAACAGTTTTTATATTCGGTTTTAGGTATGTCCATCAGTGCTTCCTGCGATTTTTCTATTACTTTCTCTCGGCTGCTGAAACGCGCACCCCGTAATGGTTTTTCAACTCGATTGAACAGAAAAAAGTCACAGGGAGCCAAATCAGGTGAATTCGGTGGCTGTTGGATGGTATTTGTTGCATTTTTAGTCAAAAAATTACAAATAATGATGGCATTGTGCGACGGTGCGCTATCATGGTGCAAAATCCATGAGTTTTGTGCCCACAATTCTGGTCTCTTTTGGTGAATTGCTTCACGCAAACGTCTCATAACGCCCAAATAATACTCTTTGTTTACTGTCTGGTCTTCTGGCAAAAATCCATGAAAACCGTGAGCATTGCCTTCTTTTCTGACTGAAAACGACGTGTTTTTTGGTCTCAGCTCATTTAGTGAACGCCATTCACTTACCTGATGTCTGGATTGCGTGTCGTACTCATGAACCCACGTCTAGTCTCCAGTAATGATTCCTTTGACGAATGTGGGATCGGATTCAGCCTCGCAAATCATATCTTTTGCAACGTCAACACGGTCTCTTTTTTGCATGAAGTTGAGGTCCTTTGGCACCAACTTTGCTGCTACAGAACGGAAACCCAAATCATTAACCAAAATGTCTTGGACGGATCCAGAGGCAATGTTCAAGTCCTCCGCTATCTCTCTGATGGTTAATTTGCGGTTATTGATCAACATTTCTTTTACTTCATCAATGTTTTCGTCGGTTTTCGATGTCGATGGTCTGCCACTGCGTTCATCATCTTCGATTGACTCACGACCACATTTGAACCGCTCGTGCCACTGGTAAACGACCGTTTTCTTTAGAGAATCGTTGCCGAAACACTTTTCCTCCATTTCCAACGTTCGCGCACCATTAAATCCGTATTTTACGCAAAATTTAATACAAGTTCAGTGTTGTAAATTGTAAAAAATCGCCAAACACAAAGAGATAGATGTACTCTTGGCTACGTAACTTTTACAAATGTCAAAATGTCAAGCTATGACGCTAAGATATAGAGGGAATATCAACAACAGATGTACCAACTTAAAAACAAAAACAGAACTCAAATCGGAACAATGGGAGCGCCACACGGTGGTTATTCCAGGAACTTTTTGATTAAGGTGGTATATCTCCTTTTGGAAGTCGGACTAAAAGTTTCCCTAACAGTGTCCTCAGGAAGACATCAGCACCGCATTCTGAATCTGATGGATCTTTCCGTAAAGAGCCGATAGTATATATCGTATATTTTCCGCAACACGAGTTTTGGTATCATTGGGTCAAGCGGTATGCCTATAAGACCAGAGTCAAAAGACAGTCGATACACAAGGTTATCAAAACTTCAATGCGTCTTCAATGTTGTCTCTTTGAGAGTGCAGCCCATGAGGTAGTTAACAAGGGCAAGAGATACATTTACTGGATGTTATGTAAATTTACGATGAAAATAATGAAAGCGAAATAAGAAGAAGCTCGGAGTAATCTCAGTCCTCCTTTAGTATAAACTGACAATGCACGCCAACTAGCAAGGGACTCTGAACACTGATAAAGTGTAGAACTTAGAATTGTCTGGTTATTTCCGCTTTGATCTTAACCTCGCCAATTCAAGATATCTTGAATGATATCGTGAATGAATACGATGTGCAGATTTTTTTTTCTACAGTGTCGCAATGTTTTTCTAACGTTATCTGTGTTTTTAGACTTTTCTAAAACACGTTCGTATATTTTAATTTTACGTGATATTAGCACCCATCAATCTTTCTGCAGAGGAGAGGAAACACTATCTATGTTCACTGTGTTAACGTTTGATTATTTTCCACCATTTGCCAGTTTACTTGTGTTTCGATGTTCTGCTTTTTCTGAAGTTTGTCGCTTTGTTATGGGTTGTGTGAAACATCCACCGCACATGCTCCACTTGCTAGTTTTTTTGACACCGTACATGGACAACAAGTAATAGAGTCGCAGTCGATGCTGAGAATATGGAAATTCTACTCATACAGACTATGGCTGAGTTCATAGCTTAGCATCGTCGGTGTTTGTGTTTTTTTCTGTTTTTTTTTTCTTGTAATGGCTCAGAAATTCAGAGTGGACATGGCAAATATTCGCGGGCTAAAAAGTAATTATTTTTCTGCGTACGTCTACGTCTGTAAATACAGACCAGCTGTTTTGGCACTAAGTGAAACATGTAGACTCCCGCCCACCCCTCTCAGGTCACTCTGATCTGAAGCTACATGGCTACGAACTAGTGCCATTGTTCGTCTCTCACCGCGGCCTCGCCACCTACGTGCGTAGTGATGTAGCTTACCAAACTCCACCACAATGTAGTCCTTGTCCCAATCCGGAATTCAATTTCATGTGGTTAAAATTCCATCTCCGTAAGCAAATTATCCACTACTGCTTTATTTACAGAAGCCCTAAACTAGACAGCAATTCGACCTTTAACGAGTTTGATGCGCTGTCTGACTCCAAACAAAGAATTGTATTCCTGTATCCTTATACTGAAATTGTTATTACGGGCGATTTCAATATTCACAATTCTGGGTGGCTTCGACATTCTGGACAGACAACACCCGAAGGACGGTGTGTTGAGATCTTCGAATCCCAGACGTTGATAGTCATACCGCCAACACTCTGGACTTGTTTCTAACCTCTCACCCTGATAAGTACACGGTTGATGTGCTCTCACCTCTAGGCTCGTTGGACCATTGTGTCAACGCCTTTCTTAAGCGTGTCAAATTTATATACGACCAAAAACTGAGGCAAAAAATACTACAATGTCCCAAAGGTAGTAAAAATGTTGGTCGTTCGTCAAAAACATTAGAAATTCTGCCTCATCCTACATCCCAACGCTCATTTACAATGACATTCCAGCTGTCAGCTCTTTGGACAAAGCCAATCCGCTTGCTGCACACTTTGCGGCCAGCTCAACGCTTCCAGATTGCGCTTTGTCCCCGCCTACACTTAAGTGTAAGAGTACTTAAAGATCTTAACGCTCACAAATCCGCTGGTCCAGATGGTATATTTCCCCTTCTTCTGAAGAGGTGTTCTTCTACGCTGGCAAAACTACTGCGTAAGCTTTTCCATTAATCCTACACTTCAGGACTTTCCGAGCAGATGGAAAACAGCATTTGTCCTCTTACAGACCCATTGCACTTACGTCCCTTCTTTCCAAGGGCATGGAAACGCTGATAACTCGTCAGCTCATGAAATATCTCGAAACACGAAAACTTCTTAATGACCGGCAGTACGGTTTTCGTCGCAACAGGTCCACTGGTGATTTGATGGCATATCTCACCGAAAAGTGGAACCAAAGTTTTCATCAATCTGGCGGAAGCAAGATAGTTGCCCTTGATATTTCTAAGGCACTAGACAGAGTTTGGCACCAAGCTCTTTTGTCGAAAATGCGTGCATTTGGGATCGATGACTCTTTTCTTCAATGGATTAGAAATTACCTTTCAATTCAAGTTGTCTTGGATGGTTTCAAGTTTGATATTCACAAAATAAATGCTGGTGTGCCCCAGGGCTCCGTTCTGTTTCCGATACACTTTTTAATTTTCATCAATGATCTCTTGTCTGCTACTTCTAATCCAATTTACTCCTTTGCTGACGACAGTATTCTCTGCTTTTCATATTCCTTCCCGAAATCACGTCCCTGCTCTTTGGCTGTTGAACGGGAACAGCAGCGTATGCCAAGTTCATTGAATTCCGATATAAACAGCATAACCAATTGGGGAACTACCAACAGAGTGGAATTTAATGCTTCCAAAACACAATGCTGTCTGCTGTCGCTTAAGCGAAATTCAAAACCCAGCCATTATCCATGAATGGCACATGCATAGTTGAAACCGAAAAACTTTCCATTCTCGGTACGTGTGTCAATGACAACTTACGTTGGAATGACCACATACTCGAAGTCGCCAAAAATGCTGCGAAATGTCTAGATTTCCTTAAGCGATGTAAGAGATATTTCACCCCCTCTGATCTGGCTATAATATATAAGGCATTCATCCGCCTAAAACTGGAGCACAATGCTCACATCTGGTCAGGTGCTCCCAAGACTTCTTTGCGCCTACTAGATAGGATGCAAAACCGTGCGTTAAAACTCATAGGTGATGCCAATATTACACTGTCGATTGACACCCCCGACCACCGACGTAATGTCTCCTGTCTCACCCTGTTCTATAGCTATTTTCACCACCGGTGCTCCTCTGAAATTCCGCCCCTTCAAACCTCCAACCGTGACACCCATCTCGCTATGAATGCTCATCAGTACACCCTCAAGCCCACTTTCGGATGCACCCTGAAATATCGTGATACTTTCCTAAGCCGAACAACTCGCTCATGGAATGCCCTGCCGAGCTCTTTATTTCCTAGCCATTACAACCTTCAAACATTTAAAACCAACGTACATCGGTACCTCTCTTTTCACCTTCCCTAAATTTCCTTCGCCCGCGCCATATGCAAACATTTTAAGGGTACATAATCCCTTGTGCGCGCGCAAATTATAAAAAAAAAAAAACAAACAAACAAATTTGCAGTAAATATGCCGCAGCAGTTTTAGTAAGCTTTTATGAACACAAAAATTACTGCATTGTTGCAGCAGCCATGCAGCGGTGAAATCTTCGTTCATAAATGTATGCAACGCATTTGATAGAGAAGTGATAAATGAGGTTAAAATGTGTCTTAGTTTTTCTGATTTTAAAACAATGGCTGGAAACCGGGTGTTTTCAGTGGCATGAACTTTTAAAATACGGCTTACGTGCATTATCCGCAACTAGAATTGCAAAACTCTGAAAAAGTAGAAGAGTAATGCTAGCAGTTAGTAATTGCAAAAAGGTGCAAAGAAGTGTTCCGAAAAGTATTAGGTACTTTTCTTCATTCTATTAACAAATACCCTAACGATGTGTTTAGAAGTAATTTTCGCATGAAAAGGTCAATTTTTCACGTATACACTTTCTTCGGCAACTTTCTGCAACAAAATGAAATCTGTTGCAAACTTGCAAAACATTGATTGCATACTGACTGCCAATTGGCTTTTATGAACGCAACTGGTGCAAAACTTTTGCGTAGATAATACAGGTTCGATGCAATCATCGAATTTGCAAAATTGCGCGTTTTTTCCAAAAATGAACTCAGTCTATATAGGTAGTTATAGGTGATTAAAATACCACGTCTTAGACGAAGGCGACAGAGAATTCCACCCACCTGACCTGGGTGAAGTTATGGTGCTGTCATCGAAAATCAAGTCTAATAAATACGGACGGCTCAGCTACCTACCTAGAGATGACTTTGTGTGAAACATGCACAGGCTCATCTGTAACATATAGTCAGACGAAAGCATGCCTGAAGCATTGAATGTCAGGAAAGTTTGTCCGATTCACAAAAAGGAAAAATAAGACTTTTAAAAATTGTCTATAAGATATTGTCTGCCGTATGGTGTGAGCATGTTAAAGCATTTATGAACAATGAAGTTGGTTTATACCAGTGTGATTTAAGACCAGGAAGGTACTCACCATCTACCCGTCGACTTTTAAACTGCATACGACAGCTTACATAGGGATGAGCTATACAACCCCATGTGTAGTTTTGACATACCTGCCGTACTCGTCCGATTGAGCAGCATGACTATTGAGAATTCTTGCTTCTCCATCAAGCTCGGCAATGAATAAACGCAGACCTTCAATGTCAAGAAAAGTTTTGCACAAGTCGATTTTACTCATATCCGGTAAAGTATTATTCAGATGTATACATGTGTACGTGTATGTAGAAATGTATGATGCCATGAGAATTTACGACAACACAATTACATATATTTGCCGAAATATGACTGCATAACATGTTGTTATCGCTTAAATGTTCCCACAGTATATTCAAAGAGAGAACATTTCCTTGCAAAACTGAAGTGCCTTTCCAGTTCGTTGCACATTTTTAAGTTGTTGAAGATCTCGCACATCTTGCACATTTCCCACGAGTATATTTGTAATGTGATTCACATATTAATCAGTTGAAAAACATAGAAAGATGTTCGTCTTTCCCAGGAATATTTCTGTTTGTTCTGAGACTACTCCTCAGTAAATAAGAAAAATAAAAACTGCACTCGTGTGTTCTACATGTTTGTGCAAATTTGATGCTGATAAATATGTTAATTTGCATATTTTTTTTACAAATGGTTTTTTACATTACTAAACGTTTACTTTCTTTTCTTCTTATAGCTGATGCTGATGCAAGTCTCCGTGCGAACGCGCTCATAAAGCGTGCTTCCCTTCATATTCAGTTGGACGAAAAGGACTTGGGAATGGCTGATTTCGATCTTTCACAGAAAATTGCCCCCAACAATGCCGATATCTACCACCAACGTGCCCAAATTTACATTCTCCTTGACCAATTGGATGATGCACTCCGAGAATTTGAATTATCTGTCAAACTAGCACCCAAACATGCCATTGCCTACATTCAGAAATGCTATGCGGAATATCGTCTATCAATTCTAACACAAGATCAAATGCGTCTTATGATCATCATGAATGAATTTAAAAATGCAATTGAGAAGTTCCCCGACTGCGTTGAGTGCTATAGTTTGATGGCACAAGTGCTTAGCGATCAAGGACAGTTCGAACAAGCTGACACATTCTTTGAAAAGGCAATTAAAATGGCTCCAGAAAATGCATCGTTTTATGTGCATCGCGGAATAATGTGGCTTCAATGGAAGGGCGATATGGAAAAGGCTGTTGCCCTCATGAGAAAGAGCATTGAAATCGATGAAAAATGTGAATTGGCTTATGAAACATTGGGTACAATTGAAGTTCAGCGTGCTAATTTAAGTGGAGCTGTTGATTTATTTGAAAAGGCCATTAAACTGGCAAAAAGCCAAACAGAAATGTCGCATTTATACGCGCTACGTAATGCCGCTATTGCACAGGTCAATGTGACGCGTAATCTTGGCATTGACTTATCATCAATGTCGGCTCTTGCGCAATAGAGATCAGTCATTTTCAAGCAATAGACTTAGCCACCATTTTTCGTTCTTATTTCTTTTATTTTTGAGTTCACTATATCTCAGTTCGATGAAGACTTATTCTAGGATAATGTTGGTCTTGTAAATTGTTTCGTTTCGTTTATCATTAGCGCTATTTTGTTATATTTCTCATTTCGAAATTATACTGTTCGTACTTCGAATGTAAAGAAAAAAAAAATTGTATCCTTAAGTTGTTAAAAAAAAATCAGCCCATTTTAACCAAAAACAAACAAAACTATAAATACACCGTTAAGTAGACTGTTAAATTTGTTTATTTTTATCTTGTATATTGAATGCGTAAGGTAAGCTTTGAGGTAACTAGAAATAAATTGTGAAACGATTCAACTTTAAAGATCAAAAGTTCTTGCTAACGAGTAAACTTTAAGGAATCACGCAGTTTTGCTAAATACACTGTAGTTAGTTTGTTCCATCACTAAATCAAGGTGAAATGTTATCGGCCTGACGCAGAGATGGCGTTCCAATCAGCAAAAATGGATGTTTCCTACCTAGGTGGACGTGTTATAAGTTTCAACTTGTTCTCTCAAGTAGTTTGTTTACACGAATATTTGCAGTACACGTCTTGCGTGTTTTTACTTATTTAGTTATAATTGATAAATTTGAATATCGTGAGGTCATAAAATTCTTCGTTTTGGATATATTGAACCCTAAAGAAATTTATCCAAAGTTGACAAAAGTTTACGGGGACTCTGCTTCTTGCATATCAACCGTTAAAAAAACTGAACTTAAACGTGGACGCACGTCTCTCGAAGATAACCCACGTGAAGGACGGCCAAAACTCGCAAACACACCCGACATCATCGAAAAAGTGCATGATATTGTGTTGGACGATAAGTGAGTGAAGATGAGTGAGATAGCTAAGGTTTTGGGGACATCAGAAGAAAGGGTGCGAAACATCTTGCACAAACACTTAGGGATGCGAAATCTCTGCCCAAGATGATAGCCGCATTTACTAAATGCGCAAACGATCTTCGCAACAATCTTTGCACCAACTCAATAGGGATCCGACCGATTTTATGCGGTGATTTTTCAACATGATACATGGGTCCACTACTACACGCCAGAAATGAAGCAGTGGGTGGAAGCGGTTGTTCAGCCTCAAAGAAAGTGAAGTCCTTTGCATGTACGGGAAAAGGGAAAAGACAGCGTGTTTTTGAAGCGAAAAGGATCCTGCTAATTGCTTACCTTGAAAAAGGCAGAACAATTACCTCCAAACTTATTGACCAGCGAGAAGAAGAAAACAAATCATCTATCACCAGCACAATGCACCTGTATACGAAGGTGCATTGGCAATGGGAAAACTGCTTGATTTTGTGTACGATTTGCTCGGCCAACCCTTCTATTCTCTTGATTTGGCGCTCTTAGACTCCATCTGTTCCCAAACTTGAAGAAATTTGTTTCTGAGAAGCACTTTGCTTTCAGGCTTTCACTTCTGGGAAGAAGGAGAATTGCTGAACCAAGTGTGTTGAAGTCAAGGAGATTATGTTGAAAAATAAAACCATTTTTCAACTGAAATTCGCAGTCTTTCATTGTCAGGCCGAGAATTTTATATGTCTAATTGATATTCCAGCCATCCACCATGCTTTTATCCATCATGTATGCTGACGGTTTTGTGAATGCACCCTACAAAACATTAGTTGATTGTTTAAAAAGCTCTGCTGGTAGACCTTGCGTTTTCGCAGCTTTTTTTTATAACTCAGCCAACCTCTTTTATACTGGAAGTGGCAATGGCTCTTTCAATCCGTTTACCTCATTTCCATTAACAAACTGGCAAAGCAGTGAGTCGACGTTCACTACTCTAAATGTTTGCAGATTTAGAATGCTGGGCGCGTGTCTCGTATCCACAGTATAAGCACGTGGGCGATTTGGTTGGGTGTTCGATCATGTGGACGTCTTGGAAGCCTAGTGCTTTGCCAATCAAATCAACTAGCTGGGAGTCGTTCTTTGTTGTCGTGTCGTACTTACCGACAAATCCGCCGACGATGTTTGCTATTTAACCTCACATAGAAATTCCCGAACATGATTGTGACATCATATTCCAGACAAGCTCCGTAGACTCGGTTTAGTTATTACCTCCTGTGAACAGGATTTTTTATTCCGACTCGATCAAAACTTTTAGCTTAAAAGTGATTCAGAGCTTTTAAGGGAGACCTAGAGATAATCGAAGACATGCATTGTCTCAGGAAACTTCCGGACTTTTCAATCGATTATAACATTACTGCTCAATTGCAGATCCAGAGACACAGCTTGTAGCTTTAACATTTCCCACAATTACATTAAAATTTTGGAGAATATTTTGGCATGACAGAAATAAGTAAACAGTCATCAGAACAGATGATTTTTTTTTGAGTGCAAAACTGAAACTGCCCCAGCATAGCCGTTTTGATTCGTGGAGCAAACTGAAGGCTATACCGAAGAAATTTGAAGCCTACCTTCTATTGTATTAACGAATGCGAAATGACACGAACTGCAACGAGTTGAAGTTTCATCACCTGACCGTAATCGTTAAGCATGGTACAATTTTCGCAACGAACAGTTACTTGGGATGAAAAATTGGCTCTTTATGTGGCGACTCGTCGAACGTTTGATCGTAAGGTTACTGCTGAAACGCACTCAAAGCATGACCTCAAGACAAAAAAGTTATGAACGCAATTTGGTGAACCAACGCTGGTAACCAAGAGTGGCACAATTAAGGTTCATTCAATTATCTTCCTGGTGAAACACCGCAATCGGTCTGTTAAAAAGATTTGCATCACAAAAAGGTCATGTTCAGCATTAGGTGGGATTGGCGAGGTGTCTTTTACTTCGAGTTGCTTCCACACAATCAGACAATAAATGCCATTTAATCAGCCCGATACTTTGAAGTAGGCAGTAGAAGAAAAACGGCCAGAGTTGGGCATTGTTTCTCATCATGATAACACTAGACCACACACAGCTTTAGTGACAAAACAAAAGCTGAATTCATTTGGCTGGAAAGTTATGCAGTACTTTCTAAACCGTGGGGCTTCTGACTACCATTTGTTACGAGGTGGGCGAACATGTGACTCATCAAACAAGCCTATCTAGTTAGCACGCTTAGATAAATCTTCTACTTGTGCGCGCCATCTAAGGTGAGGTCTTTCTCTACTGCATTGCCGGAGCATCATTATCCATTTGCTCTATATGTCATAGCCATTTGAAGCGACTAAAGCGCAGTTTTCTGGCTAAGACAACGTCGAAGGAAATTTCTCTTGAAACAGTTGAGGATGTCTCCTTGATAGAGTCCATGCTTTAGCGCCACAAGTAGGTTTCAAACCTTTTCGCACATCAAAGATTTTGGTCAAGTCATTACCGACTTTGACGGGAAACCAAGCGTTCCTAGAGCATGCCAAAACCGACATAGCTCCATATAACTCGCCTCTATAAGTGGTATCATAGTATGCGGGCTGAATGTCGATAAAGAGATAGTGGTTATCTATCTGCAGTTCTTGAGTTTTTTTGAGGATTTACTGAAGTGTGAAGTGTAATCGATTTTTATCTACCGCGAGCTCAAGGGGTTATTAGCACCCCTAAACGCGCTGGTTGTGATAAAACCGATAGATCAAGGTTGCACATGAGACATAACGTTGATGTTCAAGGTTGTAACGAAGGGTTTCAGACATTCACACAATATAGCAGATTAGATCTTATATGCGACGTTGTAGAGACTTTTTCTTCTATAGTTTTTGTGGTTGGGAAGGGCCCCTCTTTTTGTTGAACGGATAAAGTGGAGGTTTCATAAGCCACAAGACATGGTTCAATACGTAAAAATAAAATAAAATCGACTGATTTTGCATGGCAGAATGGTTGTACAAGTTGGCCCAAAATTAATCATCCAATTTTGTTGGATCAAAAAATCATCACGGTGATTTTGAGTGATGGAAATCATCTTTATTTGGATCCTTACAATTTTTTCTGTTAAGTGGAAAAGATGATATCCGCCATGTGGCTGCCGCCAGTATTGATACACATTTGTGCCGGTTTTATCACATTTTCCATGACTTTCCGCAAGATTTCCGCTGATAATTGTTCGCATTCCTGTCGGATATTCTTCTTAAGGGCTGCGATTGTCTGTGGCGATTTCAAGTAGCCTCAAAGAAAGATATCTGGGATGGCTAAATTGGGCGATCTTGCTGGCCATGTCAAATCTCACTCAAACGGGAGATTACGCGAACAGGAAACGCTTCCTTCACAATATCCATTGTGGCTCCTGCTGTGTGTGTGGTTGCACCGTCTGGTTGAAACCGGATGTTCACTAAGCCCCGCTCATCCAATTCCTTCAGTAAGAAGTCGTTTATCATGGCCCTGTAGCGTTCGCCAGTAATAGTGACCGTATTGCCGATGGCGTCCTCAAAAAAATTCTTCCCAATCACTCCTTCCGCGTGAACACCGCACTACACAGTGGCTTTGAGTGGATGTAATGGCTCTTCGTGCATCACACGCGGATTTTCAGTGCCCCAGAAATGAAGATTTTGCTTATTGACGTAACGGCTTAAGTGGAAATGCGTCTCGTCGCTCATAATGATTTTCGACACAAAATCGTCCTCTTCGTTGTTGAGATTGAGGATGGCTTGACAGCGGAGTATAACACTCCATTGCTCGCCTGTTTGTATTCTGCAGCTGTATAGTTCACAAATGTCAAATATGACTGACGTACGACGCCATTGGCAAAAATTATAATATCTTCCGGTAGGATGATTAATTTTGCTCCACCTTGTAGTTGTAGCTATGTGCCCGAATAAAAGAACAACGAAAGTTGACATCTTTAAGCTGTCTCGGGATCTAGTTAAATGAGTGAGTGTAACATCGATTCGAAGAGCGCTTATTCTGTTTTAGGAAACTGCGAGTATGCCGTTCAATGACACTTCGACTGCATCTGCATGAAGCATTCTCTCTATATGCTCAGTTTTTCAAGCTATACTAAGTCAATTTGGAGACCTTGGTGGACTTAAAAGTGAAATTAAACAAAAGGCAAAGTTAAAATTATTTTGATCTATTTATAATTTATTGTAAATAATACATTGATATAAATTAAATATACAAAACATCATTAAACGATGTTCTCTCTCTGCTTCCAGATCATATATTAATCTTTGTGGGGTCACAAAATGCATACCTACTATGCACTTCACAATTTTACTAAATCAATCTCAATACTATATCTTATGGTAAGGAAAAAATATTTATATATATTATAAATACGTATGCATTTAAGTATTTACACAATAAGAAACACTGTGCTTCATATTACGAATACAGGATACTTTAAGGTCTCATCACATTTAGCACATTTCTCCTTTTAACAATAAAATTAAATAAAAAAAAAAATAAATTGTAGGCAAGCATTATGGGTTCAACTCCTCTGTACCCGTCTTCTACTAGTCTACTTCAAGTTAACAGCACTTCTTAAATCTACTCATTAACAGTTACAAGAAACATTGTTACATTAAACTAAGGTTTAACTTCGGGCGAACTTTTTTTTTTTTAAATTCGTATTGGTTACGTTAAGGCTCCTTATGGAGACCATCCTTATGGCTTACATACTCGTAAAATTTATATGGGACTTCTAGATGGAGTTCAATTTTATTTATGTAGATGCATGTACACGTTTGTTTCAGTTCCTTATTTGTTTTGTGTCATTCTCTTGGTAGCCTCCCTTTTCGGCTTCGATTTCTTTTTGTGGTCGAGGATCATTGAATGGTTGAACTTCGCCCGAAGCCCATATCACATAAACAATACAGGTGGAGAAGAGAACTCCGAACGCTACCCAGAACACCGCTCGCCATTCGAGTAGAGTTGCCTGTAATAAGGTAAATTGTTAAGACTGAGTTAATTCAAAAGTTTGAGGTTATACTTACATTTGGTGTCATGACACCAACGAGATAGGGCGTTATGATACCAGTGATTGCACCGATTCCATTTGTAATGGCCATCAAAGTTCCCGAGTAATTCGGACTCAGATCAAGTGGATTTAGCTTCATGCCTGCATAGAAGGTACCCATCAGACCCATAGCAATTGTGAAGAGTGTTACTACTCCTGCACGATCACAACCAGCATAGGAAGCTGCCACTATAAATATAGCTGGACCAAAAGCAGCTGTTCAAGAGAAAATACAAACACAAGTCAATAAACCAGCATTCTTTGATGGGACTTGATCAAATCTTTTCTTACCGATAGCAGTGAACATCTTTCGAGAGTTTGTGATGCCAAGAATTTTTCTCGAAATCAACCAATCAGCGAACGCTCCAGAACTAAGAGACACAATCCACATCATCAAATAAGGCAAGGAAGAGTAGAGACCGTTCTGTTTAATAGAGAACTGCATGACATCGGACATGTATTTTGGCAAATCTGTGACCATAATATAGAAGCCCCAATCGTGACCGATTTGTGCAAAGATCAAAGCAATCATTGGAGCATTTGTAAGGATGGCTTTCCATGGGGTCGGTGGAAGATCAGTTTTACGCTCAATTGAACCCATTTCACGCAAAAGATAGTCCTTTTCTGATTGCTTGATGAAAGGATGTGAAATAGGATCACTGTAGCAAAGGAAGATCTAAAAAATAAAAGATGTACAACCAATTAGTAGATTGTCACTTGCATTGTCTGATTCGTTTAAAACTTACAAAAATGGCAAACCAAATCATTCCCAAGCCACCAAAGAAGTAAAATGTCCAATCCCATTCGAATGCATCTAATAACAGGCCTGATATCGAATTACCTAGTATAGTACCCACTTGTCCACCACCTAAAACCAACGCTCCCAGTTTACTTCTTTCCTTCAGTGGAACCCATTGTGATAGAAGTACACTTAAAGCTGGGAAAGTAGTACCTTCACCCAAACCCATGAGAGCACGAACTATGATTAAGGCAGTTGCTCCTCCTTCACGAATAGCCACAGGAGTCAGCATAGTGAAAACAGCCGTGGAGAAAATTCCTAGGCCTAGTGTCCATTTACCACCAAATTTATCAGCCAGGAGTCCACCAGGAACATGAGTGATAATGTAACCCCAGTAGAATGATGACAGAATTAAACCTTGTAGGGATTCAGACCACTCGTATTCGCCAACATAATCCTGTAAGAAAATAGAAATAAATAAATCATATTCATAGGATATGAAAGTACTGAAAGGTACTTACATCACTTCCGCCACCTGAAGAGTCAGCTGGACACACCTGCTCAGCGTGACCTTCATCGGTGTGGTTTTTAGGAACTACTAACTGTGTAATGGCAACCGAAAGGCAAATTCGCATCGTGTACGCATTTAGAATGGCGAAAAATCCCATTATCGACAGGATGACTCGCTGTGGTATTATAAAATCTGTAAGTATACGAGAAAGTCATGGATTAGATTGATTGTTGTTTGTTTCAGCAAATTTTTTGCATAAAGGTAGGTTTCCTAGCACTAGACAAATGAAAAAACCGTCTAACAATTCTGAGATTGAAATTTTGAAAAACAGGTTTCTAATGAAGGTTGAGCTTACATCATGGTTAATTGAAGCTATAATTGAGACTTAGGTACCATTCCCGGAACAAAAAGCAAGAAGATTCGCATTAATACAGTCTGTTTGATAACATCGTACACGACAAAAATTAAAGAAGAACTTATAATAATAAAAAAAATCAATTGTAGTGGTTTATTTTGTTTATTTACTTGAATGCTTTTCAATTAATATGTTGTCCACTCTCCTCCATAATCAATAATTGCTTGGAGTCTTCGAGGCATGCTTTCTACTAATCTTATAACATTATCTTGAGACAAAGATCTCCATAAAATTCGTATTTTTCGTGATAATTGTTTGACCGTCGAGATCTTCTTTCCTTGGAGCTTTAGCTTCATGAATGCCCAAACGTTTTCAATGGGATTTGCATCCGGCGACTGTGATGGCCAATCTAAAACATCGACGTCATTTTCTTGTTTCCACGCACTGCACAAACGACTGCGATGTTTCGGGTCATTATCTTCTTGCAGTAACCAAATCTCATTCCTTTTTTTTTAAACCACCTTTGGGCAGATGGTAATAAAGCCATCTTATAAATTTTGACCATGTTGGGTGCGTTTAAGTTATTTGTAAACATGAACAAATTGCCAAATCCTTGTTTTCAGAAGCATCCCCAAACTTTTGCACTTTTGAAGGAATCATCTTCAAGTCTTTGACTAAAATACGTGCAGAGACATGAGTGAAATGGCCATTTGTGTGACCGTCGTCTGGTAGACTTCCACGGAGGCTCTACGAGATCTTCAGCTTTAATTTTAGCGATATTTTCAGCCGAATAAGAGATGCGAGGGCTGCCTTGGTCCCGTGGGAGGTGGCCGACCAGGCAATGCGACACGAAATGCACTGACCAATTGTCCATCAAAACCATCGTGACGATTATACCGCGTTCTTCATGAGTATAGCGTTCTATGGCCTATTCACACATATTCCAATTCTGTTTGTTTCACAAATGTCAAATATCGAATTGCAATTCGACGCCATTTGTAAAATCTGTGGAACTTTCCGATAGGGTCACATCTTATGGTCCACATTGCATTTATTAAGAGCATCAACAACAGCTTTTCTGGGTCACATTTTGTAGGGATTCATAGAGTTGTGGCAAGCCGGTATCTAGCCAACATAAAACAATCTATTTGGAGCCATCTGAGGAAAGGTATGTGAAAATCCAAAGAACGAAAATGTGGATTTAGACTGTCATAGGATAAACCAGCAAAAAAAACTTGGCAGCATATAGTAAACCACCAAGATCTTTTGGCTTAGGCCCATTTTATTTTGGAAAAGTAAAAGCTTTATTGATCATTCAAAATAATTGCAAATATTCTATTTAAGAAAAATAATGGTGTCTATCACAGAATCCGTCGTACTCAGAATTTTGCTACGACCCCCAAAGAATTATCAGAGAATCCGTCGTAGTGGAAGTGGCATCACTGAATCCAAATGAATCGGAGTTTCGACATTTAAATCTACGAACTATTTGATTTTTCGTAGAGCGCAGACAAAAAGGATTCAAAATGCAAAACCCGATAGTTTGTTTTTTACGTTATGGAAAAATAATTATTTTTTGCTCATTAAACTGTCGAAACTTTCAATAAATAAATTGCAGTACCAGAGAATGTCTGCTTTTGCAGAATCCTGGAATCGCTCAATGCTCTACAAAGAGCCCAAAAGAAGAAGTAAACGTTTTCTGGGAAAAACTCAAGACTGATCTTAACAGCCTCGGACCTCGTTCAAAGGACACCAGTAGTTTGAAAAAAGTAAGTTAGAGAATGAGAGTGTTCTGTATTGGGGGTTCAAGATCGCAAGTATCGTTGAAAAGCATATATTTTACCAAAACGATATGGATTATTAAATAATTACATTCCATTCGACACTTAGAGTTGGTTGGATTGGAAGGCCTACATAAAAAAGAAAACTATCGGAAAATAAAAAAGAATACAAAGGCCCTTTCCGAATGCATTCTTTTTCCAGCCTTGAAGAAGCCGTCATAAAATTGGGAAGCTTAGAAATCTCCACATCCGAAATCGAAGGAACTTCCGCATTCGGACTTCAAAACTCATGAATAATTATAGACCATATAGAAGACCCTTGGCTGTGTAAGGACTTAGTGGAAGCTGCAACCAGATGTTTCCATAAATTCCAATCAAGGGCGCAGAATGCGCCGGAATTCCCCTTCAACCACACAGCTAATAGATCATGCCTTCGCGTCTAACATTCTCCTCCTCACTAACAACAATTGCAAATGCAACAGAATCCATTTCTAACCATTGTTCACAATACACAAAACAAAGATTGTAATTTATTTACTCGTATTTCTCCAATTTTACTTAAGTTAGACGTTAAGCAGCTGATTTCGAAATTTCGAATATGATTGTTAAGTGCGGCAATTCTTTTTTCGGTTACATTCGGATTCTATGATACACATTCTTTTGTATTCGTATCGTAGATCGGAATTCGTAACTTTATAACGAGGGATTCTGTGATAGGGCTGAATAATTAATGTTGAAGCCCTCAGTATGCCTGGAATTATTAGTCTCAGACTTCCTCTCTCCTGGATACATTGGCACACAATTGGCACACTAGCCAAGAAAACTACCGAGCAAAGCAAATACAATTTCCTCCTGCCATTTAGAGGATAGTGATCTAGATAGATAGTGGTTGGTATAACAATTGAGAAAAGGTCTCTAACCGTGGAGAACTAATCGTGGGATTATTTGATGATGATAATGCTCTGTGGAAAGTATGCAGAAAATTGCCAATTGATTGTCAGAGGAAGAATGCATGACTCCTGGGAGGTTAATCGAATTTAGGACCCATACTTGTGAGATCGAATGAAGATCGATTATATCAAGTCTTTTTCTTCTTGATGAAATTTCTATGGGAAATTTGATGAAACAAAACCTCAAAGATTGGTTTTGAAAGAAAAACAGCCGAGTAACCACTACTCCTATACTAGGGGTAGCACCATCTCTAGTTATTTAGACTCCGCACAGACTGAGTAAACTAACGTAAGTAAGTGATTTTAAAAAAGAATGCAAATACATAATGACGCATACGTGGCCTTTTTATTATTCATGCGATCCGAAGGATGAAACTGAACAGTTTAAAAAAGTTGTAATACATTTTGCTTGTAACTTACATTCATCACCCCGGAAGACAACGACTCTTCTAGGGACAGGACAAAAAACTGATTTAAAGTTGAGTCTAAACTATCTATTGTATACAGTGGTTTGTTTCTATAACCAGTTCTTCTGTATAACTTGATCAGAGGAACGCTTGTCTTCTGAATGGAAAGTGAGCATTCCCTGTTATTTTTTTGAAGAAGGAAGAACTGTGAAAACTATAAGCGCATATAGCGGTATAATGTTAACGTTTTAGACTGATTATCAACAACCTGATACGTCCATATTAGTGTGGCAGGTCTAAGATGAACTTTACCGAGTCACTTCTTGTCTTGACATCCCTGCACAATATCGTTGGAGTACGCAGTATATCGATGGAGAACTCTCGCTGTACTTCAAAAATCGGAAAAGACGTCATCGAATCGAATCGAAAATCGAAATCGAAAATAGGTGTCAGGGCGACGTGCTATCATTGAACTTCTTTAACATCGTACATGGAAGTATTGTGCTTAAATCAAAGGCCAACACCAGTAATCAAAAAAGGACAATCTACACCGACGCATTATGCAAAATGTTACTGTCGACAATTAGAATTTTGAGGTTATAAATGAATTTCACTACCTAGACTCTGCAGTAAGCTCCATAAATACTCGTAACATAAGCGCGTACATTAAACAAAGAAAATCTCTTGTTAATCACTGTTACTATGGGCTTAGTACGCCATTGTTCAGCGTACACAATCTCAAACAACGAAGAAGACATTATCTAAGGATATTTTCAAGAGCAGTTGGAAGCTCTCTTAGTTGGTTTCAATGAAAAGCAAAAAACGCTTTGGGCTGTGCAACCGTGGCGAAGATCTGTTGAGAAAACTTCGCTTACACAGGTAAGGCTAGTTACTCGTAGATCAAATAGAGCGCATGGATACAAGGACTTCAGCTTGAAGGATCCATGATTTCACCTTAGTGGGGCAACATAATAAAGAAAAACTTTACCTGAAGTGCAGCACGCAGTGATGTGGATTACTAGAGATAGGTAGCTAATATTCTACCTGGCTGAAGAGCCACTTCAGTTGTGCCAAAAGCAAAGTAGATAACTGAAAATAAGTGCATCCTAAACGAGTATACCCGCTCCTATATTCGGCATGTGTCAAAATTTTAATTATCATTCGCTTATAAAAATCACAAGCTGTAACGTGATTTCTTGTAAAGGAAGGAAAAGATAGATTATCTGTATAAATGGGGATTTCAAAATTCTCGATTAGCACAAATTTTATTACAAAGTCATTAAAAATCGACTTAGGTTCTCTGAAAGATATTGTACAAGTATTGTAGCTCGATAACACGTGTTGTTTTATGTTTCTTCGTTTCTGAGAATACCTCTTTGTAATACGAATATATAATGTGAAAAAAAGATCACCTCTTTTGTTCTGATATCACAAAGACATGAAAACAATTCCGCTAAAAACACAACCGAGCTTATCTAAAACAATTTGCAAGGTAGGATTTTCGCTACAGTTTCGTTTTGACATGCTTTAACATACAAAAGTTCATCAGACAAAACAAACTTTTACAAACATCGTTGACACATGTGTAATTATTTACTCCTACCTACATACCTCTTACGCTTAATCACCGGAAAACCGATGCTGTTCATTATCATCCTCAGTCATGAAGTTTAGAAAAGTTAATTAAAAAAAAAGTTTTCTCGATTTGTTTCTATGAAAAGAGTAATCAAAGTATTGTATTTGATCTGATTTCATTGGTAATCAGAAACCACCGAACATAACGTTCTTGACTTACTTATGGTATGACACGTTAAATTACCTGAGCCTGAAATAACTGCAGCGCACTTGTGACGTAAATTTGGTAGAACAAATACTTGGGACGTATACGTAACATTTTTTTTGTCTTTTAAAGGTCGGTTTAAAAATTCATTCATTTGCAAGATGATTAGGAAATCTGTTCATTGAGTTAGTTTAATGAATCTGAGTTTGAATTCGTGATATTCGTAGACACCAATCAATTTTTTTAAAATATGAAATTGCGGAGAGTGCTTTCCGAACACCCTCCTCAGCACTGATTGCTGATTATAGATCGGATCTTCAGCTACATACATATACTCGAACGTATATCCACAATCTTATCCGATTAAACTGTCTACAAGTGTCAGACATTCTTTTCATTTTCTGTCATGAATCACTTTTTTTTTCCATCCACTTAGTCGGCATAATTTTATCATCAAAAATATTTTATTAATCTTAATCTTAATTGTTGGTCTTATTAATCTTATCTATATATTTCGAAGCACATTTGTTATGAAGATACATTTAATGGTGTGGTTAGAGATACTACGGGTTCAGATTGCTCCTAAGTTCAATGTTTGTGTCTCCCATTTGTTAAAACAAAAAAAAAACAAAGCTATCTCATATGAGTAAATCGATCATAAAGGAATTGAATAGCCTTCACACATGTAATGGATAAGTTAGTATGGTCTTACGCAGGTAGATACTACCCACTTACCTATGCTTGGGGCTAGGTGAGATAAAATTATATTGCAGGTTATTTTTGGCGCTATGATAAAGAACAAACAGATTTGGCGAACATGGCTAACTTGACCAATTCCTGGAGCTGGCTGGACTTGTGCGTCATTTGTGTTACTATGATATAGGAAATTGTCGTTTCTCAGGTCTGTTCTTATCTTTATGTTCTTAGATTATTGCTATGGCATGTTGTATCCTTAATTACCGCAATTAATAACCTAAGTGTCGGTGAATTGTTTTTTTTTTTTTTTTAAAGACGAATTATTGGTACACGTACTCGTATATGAATATCTCATATATCAAGAATGTTGATAAAATGCTATTTAGAGTAATTAGTATATGGTGATCAAAGATATGCGATGTTAAGTTGCGATATTGACATTGGCATGAGGAATACAAGTAGAAGTACTGCAAATTTAATTAAAAGTATCACCTGGCTGCATTTGAGTAAACCCACATTTAATTTGAGTTAAACTTTCAAAGTCCCTTTATAAAGTGCAATCCATATTCATATGTTATGTATGAGTTATAAAATATCCAGGACAGTTCAGTATTTATGAAAAGATTTGGGAAGTATACTCAAAAATCATTCATTGTATATTAGAAATACCAATCATCACCAACTACTGAAAAGACGTTATTACGTATTTAGCTTGCTTCTATGGTCGATGAAACACCTATTAGAAAGTGGAACTCTTTGTTAAATTTCTGATGAAATGTCAAAATGCCGTTCTGTTCGATTCGTCGATGTTGTGTGTCCCTTCTTGTTGGGAGCATATATTCGTACTTCGTTTTGCCTTCATTCACGATTTAACCTACCTTTGCCACTTTTGTTTCAATACTTGTAAACTGGTACCAGTAACAGTTGAGTTCTACCAATGACGTTAATATTTTTAGAATATGCAACAGATTTTTGGAAAATTATGCTTCTGTGTGTTTTTTTTTTAACCCAGTACTAACTTTAGACATCAAAATCTGTCAAATCAATTGTCAGATTGCATTCTGTTTTCAGTAGACTTTGCAATTGTATTGTTGTGATAATTTGGTTCCAAAATTACGGTTCTGTGCGCCAAACATACGTTCTGATCAAAAAGATCCCGAAATTTTCCATTCAGACAAAGCGCGCTTGAGATATTGTCAAGAGCGTTTTCCTAGGTTGGTACATCTGTCATCTGTCAAATATTTGTTAGAAGTTTTGCGTGATGGCTTTGTCAACAAGTCAAGTCAGTACTTGTTAATGTCAAATTTAGTTGAGCAGAGAGTTTGCCTGAAATTGTGTGTTTCTACGAAAATATCATGTGCGGAATTGTTGAAAATGTTACCGGTAGCCTACGTGGATGAACACAAGCGTACGAATGGTAGGTTCAAAGATTTTAAAGCGCGCCGTACTATGGTTGATGATTTGCTTCGATCTGGTCATCTGTCTCCCAATACGACTGACGTTTACATCGAACAAGTTAAGAAAATGTTTTGGGGCAGAAGACGAGCTGAAGCGAGGCTTGTGCCGAGAGTGCTGAATTTATTGCAAAAATAGCACCGCATTGATGTTGCTAAAGAAATGCTTTCTTTGGTCCAAAGTGTTATCGATGGCATCATTACGGGTGACGAGACATGTGCTATGAATACGACATCGAAATTAACCAACAATCATCGGAAATGGGCTCCTCAAACGAGCTAAAACACCACGACAGAGTCCAGAGTCCATTCGAAATCAGCGTATTAAAACGTTTGAGGGAAAATGTGCTATCAGACGGTCATCCAAACTTGTCATACGGATGACATCCTGACGTCACTATGACGAAGAATTTGTCCTAAAGTGGTCATCCTATGTGATCGCCTATCATCCGGCATGTCATTGAACGTGTCAACCGGATGACATACCAGATGACACGATTTCTATGTTATCCAGATGACTGATTTGATTGACCGTGTAAACAATTGTCATCGCTATTGGGACTGGACTACGACTTTTTTACAGCACGTCATCCGGATGACAAGTTTGGATAACTGTCTGATCGTACCTTCAGTCGTAAGAGGCCAGATTTGTGAAGAAACAAACAACTCATCGGCTTACACAATTTATCTTGAACGCGACTATTTGATTAAAAACAACGTCCATATCACGTTACTAATACTACTACATTACTATTACGACTCAAGTTACTACGATAAAGAGTTCGCAGAAGGAGTTGCCGACGAATAACATGAATGTCGATGAATTGAATCGTTTTCGTTTTATTGAAGAATTAAGGGCACTTTTTGAGCAGAAGTTATAGGGCACAATATTGTGGTTTTACTAAAATAAGCTCAAAAATCAACAAAAATCGATTGGAAACCAACATTATTCAGATTATTAAAGACATTCGGCCACAAAGGCTTGAAAAGTGGTTGAAAACTTTGTCTCTTCGATGACGTTCATTAGATCTTGCCGTATATTCCCAAAGTTGTGTCTTAAAATGAATTAAAGAATCGAGGTATGACGATTGTTGAAATATCTGTGATTTTGTTCAAAACCAAAGTTAGTACTGGCTTAAAAAACACCCTTTATAAGGGGTCTACATACATAAGTAGCCTAGTCATAATCGCCAAACATCTGTTTTACTTGACATTTGGGTTTTCGCTTTCGAAAAATGACATACTATATTCCTTTGCTAGGTCGGGAATTTCTTTTACTTTTTAGCAGAATTCGAATTTAAAATAAACATTCAATAGAGCTGGGAAACAAGTTTCAATGCAATGATTTTAGTAATTTATGTTTTTGGTAATGAAAAGCTCTTAAAATGAGTCCGTTGCAGATTTATGATTGAATGCTAGGCATGTCACAGCCCAAGAAAGACTAGCAACTCACAAACCCATTGAGGTTGTATGGTTATCAAGTTGACACTTTCAACAATCATCAAAAATCAAGAATTTTAATTTGAGATCATTAAATGACACTTAACGTTACTCTTAAGATAGATATGTAGATACGAGTATACACACATATTAACCTACCTCCCGCCATTCAACTTATCACATCAAAATATTTCGCCAACTACTCGTACATATATCTGATCGAATTGCAAGATAATTACATTATGACCATGAACTACTAAAAATCATACCAACCAAAAGATTATTAATTAACTAAGTGATAGCATTAATTGATAATGTCAGTTATACAACTGTCTTAACTAGTGCAAGGTCAGCAGCTATTTCACTACAATTTCATTATCGGATAAGCCGGTTTGCCACTTAATCAGGTTTAGATACTTTATATTTTTGCCCAGATCTACTAAGAATATTTGTAGTTAATGCTTTGAATTATCTTGCTTCGTTCATATGTACTTGTACATACCTACGAGTACATTATCTACATATGTGATTTATTTCGAGTATCTTAACCGACAATCAATTTTGTTGCCACTATTGTTGCTTGTTTCATTTACCCAGAATTGTGTTTCATTCAATGGATTTGCAGTCATACAAGCATGTGCTACAACCCTTAATTAGGGTAACAAATAACAGTTTTTCTGTTTTCTAATTTTGTCACAAAAACAATTAAGTAAAAACTTTGGAATGTAGCCAATTTGTTTTGTTATGTGTCTAATTTGTGGTTGAGCTTAACCTTAAACATGTAACCTCAATTTTGATAGTTAGATAAGCGGGTAAATTGGGAATATTGTATTGTATTATAGATAGAAGGCGTTTAAGAAAAAACATAGATTCATATGTTCGACATTCTCTTTGTGGGATAAAGTGCGGTATAGATAACCTGTGCATTTTTTTGTTCTGAGAATGGGCGAATACTTCCTATTCGATGTTGCATTTACTATTGTTAACCCATATTTTGTTTTTGCTAGGAAATTCAAGTTATAGTAGAGTTTTTATCTCTAAATCATATATCCAGTCAGCTCTTCAGCCTGAAATGCTGAATCCATCTACAATTACCTATGATCGTATAAGGATTAAAAAGATTATGATTTTGTGTAAACATTGGGCTTCACCAATATACGGAGATTCGATGGTTTGGGTGTAACGTTTATACTCACTAGCAAAAAAAATATAATTCAAGTGTATTTGCGGGGTTTCACATCACTCGAAAGACTTACGCAAACAAATCGAAAACTTGTCTTTTTGTACGAAAATCACTCTCAGCACTTGAGCTCGGGCATTTGTGATTTTATTGCTTATTTAGGTCCAGCTGCAATCTGAGATAAATGTCACAAATCTGCTTGTTTTGGTCCAGCTGCATTCTGGGATACATGCCACAAACCATTAGGGTGGTAAGTGTAGTTTTTATCATTCACCCAGGCTTAAAACTTAGCGAATTACCCAAGTCTTACCGTATTACAAGCTTTACATGGTGTTTTTTTTTAAAACAATGGACGGACTAATAGATGCTTCTCCACCCAAATGAAAAAATGATCTACGGAAAGCGTTCTTTCAAATCTAGTGTCATAGATAAAAGACGCCGACAAAAAGAACGATTCCGTCTAAAATTCTATAAAACTCAGACGCGTTATTTACCCTACCGGCAAATAGGCGAGAGCGGGGCTCGAAAGCTCCAGTATAACCACTATTGGGCTCCTGAGCGCGTTTTTGGTAAAACCTGGAGGATATCCCCAGAAGACACCGATTGGATCTACATTATAATGACTATGGTCTGTTTCAGTCATAAGGTGGAGAGAGACGAAATAAAATACCACCACGTCAAGATATAAGCGTCTTTCCAGCTGAACTTTATGCCATTCAGAACCTAAAATAGGCCACCCAAAGTTGAGGGTTAGGTATCTAGACTCTCAAAACTGACTTTTTGACACAAAGACACTTTAAGTTGCAATGCCCACTGCAAGTGGCGAGTCAGACTCACAGAAAAAATATTTACGAAAGATTGTGTTCTAACTTTCGAATATTTGTTGATTCCTGAAAATGTGCTCCACTTTCGTCGCTAAGGCAGAGATGGATTGATTTTGGTGGTTGGATTCAACGTACACATCAAGTATACTCACAATTGTTTTCCCCTATCAATTTTACCATTTCAATTACATATTCACAGATTTACGAGTCTAGGAAAACACTTTATTTCCACTCAATACTACACGCAATGTGTACTTTATGTGTTCGTGGCAATTTAGATAAAGAACTACATACTTCAAACATTAACAAGGGCTATAAAAAAACACATGTGAATGAAGATAAACTTATTTTACAACCCTGTGGTATATCATGACCAACATGATTTGACAACCTTTATACTTATTAATTCAATCCCCAAAATGTATGATTTGTTGCCATAGTTGATAAAGAGTGCAGATGTTAAGACACAGGTTGACAGTTTATTGCATTTATTGCCAATGACACACTTATGGCCCAAATACGGTTCTGTGCCCCGATTTTCTACGAATCATATGTTTAGAAGGTTCTTTCACTCCAAGTACGAGTACTCCTTCAATATTATATCTTGGCAGTATTTTGACAGTTTTAAATGAATCTTTGTAAACTCACGCTATCAGATAAATAATGACAGGTATTTTTTTGAATGGAACAAAGCATTAAAAAATATGCTCTGTTTCATTAAAGAGTCAACGTGATCACTTGTATCTGTAACCGATAAGTGAATATGCATGTCAAATTTACTTTCAACTGTACTTAGAGCTACTACAGTCGACTTAAGTTAACCCATATATAGGCAGTAACATGTAATCTTAGGCAGCTTCTGTTTTATCATAATTCGAGTGAATTGCCTTTTAATCAATCACAAGTACTCGTACATAGCCACCCTTTTGATGGGATTACGTTTATTACTTGTTGATACTTTTATTACCAGAAAATAATTCAGAAGCCGTAATAAGTGGTGCATTAATCGGTATTAATTTTCCAGAGTCCATAGTTTTGTTACAATTACTATTCATTCAAGATTTGCCCATTGACATTATCAGTATGAAATAAAGAATTATGATGAAATATGGACTGTTCGACTTGAAGTCTTGGAGTAATTACTGAAATCCAATTTTCGATTCGTTTTTAAATTTTTTTTTATTATTTAACGGTCGATTTTATTGATACTAATGTACATATAATTGAGGTTATTGAGGTTATGAAACTTTGAAGACAATTACGTGTAGGAAACATAAGGCATTAATGTTTGAATTGCATCGCATCTTGATTTCGACGTTATTTGTATGTCTTTATTTTTAACTGAGCTTGAATAAATAGTTCTGAGCTCATTATCTTTAAAATCTTACTGTATGTCATAGACATAACATAATTTATCATTTAAATCCCACGAAAACAAATATGATAAGCTTTGAGATGCCAATGTTATTTAATGAGACAGTAATCTCTTGGTATTTATGGAGTGTCAAAAAATGGATTTAAGAAAGCCTCAAACCAATAATTTAAGTCCGATAAGGAGAATTTAAATGGAATTCCATTCCTCCTATTTTATTTTATAACGAGAATCACCCCTTAGATTAAGTCAGCTGATAAATTAGATTAGACTATACTGTCATATAAGAGAAGTGACTTTGTTCAACACTTTAGATAGAGATACGAGTATTACTGCACCCTTGCGGTTGTAATTCTGGAGCATGTACAATTCACAGCCAGTTAGGTGAGGTCCATATGCACATTGGTTTTGAATGTTTGTTGTTCATAATGACAAATGAATATAGAGGTGAGAAAATTCCGTAATTGTTGAAAGTGTCAGGGTTCTAATTAATTTTTGGTGAACTAAAAAAGTGCTCTCTCTTTTCACTCATTGTCACTAAAATGACTTTTGTTTGTATTTCCCCCTTCTAAAACAAAATCACATAAAAATCGTTCGTATTTAATAATGCGAATAAGTGAATGCTTTTCCGTGGGATAGTATTTCATGTCACTCAAGGTTAAGCAATCGGAAATAATTGTACGCTCGTTAAATAAAAATTGTACACTCCATTAATTCATTGCAACATCTAGTATGACTACTACTAATATTAACATTTACAATTATTGTACTTTAAGTGCAGTTGTGAAAATATCTCAAACCGGAAAGTTCACACCTGAATTGCTTAAACAGAAAAGATGCTATTTAAGTTCAGGCAAAAATAAATATCGTCATGGGGATTATGTGACAAGAAAACAATGAACTGGGAGTAGTTACTTTTCTTTTGTATTTTTTTTGTTTGTTTGCGCTTCAACTTCCACCTGTTCTTGTGACATATTTATATAATTCAATTAATTAACAAAGAATGTGATATTTACATTTTTTGGATTGTTTGGTTAACGTTTTAAAGTGCAGAGGGTTTTTGATCGTATGTTTAGATTATGGTTGAACGGTTTGAAAGTGGCATCAATTATGAGGCAAATGATCTACTTGGGTTAAATTCCCAGAATGTCATTAGTTTCTTTTTTTGCTTAATAGGTTCTACTCTATGTGGAAAGTTTGACACAGTTATCACATTCCAAAGATAGAATAAAGCCCTTACGTATAGCTGATGCAATGAATCTAAGAATGGACTAACTTTTTGGATATTTACTGGTATTATTCTCAGGAATATATGAATCTTTAGCGGTCATATTTGTATGACTATTACATTTCCGGACATGTGTTAGGTCGTAATGATAAATAAAACTAAATCAGCAAAGCTGAAGACTCTCAGGAGATGAGTTTAATTTGTAACTCGGTACTTACTTCCCAGATAACTATAATAAGTCATAATCAGTCACCTCGCAACTAGCTCCTATTACTGCGTTTACCAGTCAACTGACATATACACAGGGTCACGTGCTATGGTATGGTATGATATCTGTCAAACGATCGGGATTAAATTCACTGTTGGCTTCAAGTCGCTTGCTAATGATGGCATATACCAAGTTTACCTGCAAAGACGTGAAATTTACTGATGATGCCAACCTACTTTCATATTCTAACACTGGGGTTCATACTTAGGAATAGTTAGAGTAGCTTGTATACATAATATCGTTTTAGACTCAGCAATCTGGCTTTCTCCTGCTGAGAGCATAGAGAAAAATATTGAGCTTCGTATGTGGAAAGCTGCTTTGAGAATTAATGCTCTGTGTCAGACGCAAGACATTTACCAACGTTAGAGATCATGTGAGACCGCCCTTCGAAATCTAGTGTATAAGGCAAAATAAAAATTTCGGAGAAAAGATCAAAATGATTTTCCGTGTTTAAGAATCGCCTGAGCAACGCACAACGACCAAGGTATGGATCCAGGAAAATATGTAGATGATGATACCTAATTTGTGCTCGAAGAGCTACAAGAGAAGGTAGATAGCATCAATCTGAGTCACGATCTTGAGAATCAAATCCTTTCGAACAATTTTTGCCTTTGAAATGAAATATCCAATAGACGATTTGAGAACTCTTGGTTCACTGAGTTAAAGGACGAAAACATTGCAAAAAATGTCATCAAGAACAAGACAGAGCCACCCCCGTTCTCCGAACGACCTTCGATTTACTTAGAAGTAAGAAGTCAATGGGAATCGGTGTGATACCGAATATTGTCTTTCGAATTCTTCCACTAAAGATGGTGGACATTTACGCATTGAAAGATCAACAACGACAAAAATAAGTAAATTTCGGCGAATCCTTGTTCAAGGTATTCGAAAAGGTAATCAATACATTCCTGACTAAGTGGGTTGAGGACAAAAAAAATCAGTAGATAACGCTCAGATGCCTACTTGATTGACTTGCAAAAGGATTTTGATATTATTTTGAAAATGACTGTTTGTCGGATCATGCATAATGACCGTTTGCTCTAAGGGTGTATTCGAAAACTGGGGTCATTGAGGTTGTTAAAGGAAGCTGACTGGTCTTATGCTAAGTGATATCACTGGCCGTTTCTTCAACGAACCTAACTACAAGGTGGCGCAAAAGTTATCACCCGATGTTGTTCGGTTGCAATTTGTTTATGAATGCATGAATGAATGAACTTAAGTTCTGCTTCTGGATTATGTTTACTTGATGCCTTAAATTTTTTCGAGGGAAAATGATATCGGCTAGTTGGCCGCCGACAGAATTGATGACCATTCGGCCCCGATTTATGGCATTTTCCATCACTCTTACAAGGACTTCGTGCGATAGGTCCACCCTCGCAGACGGATATTCTCTTTGAGAGCTTAAAAAATCTGAGGCTTTTTGATATAGACTCGTGACTTCAAAAACAAGGGCAGATTAGGCGACCTGGAAATGCGGCCGTCAGAATTTCGATTGTGGTTCATGCAAAATGCGCAGTTGTTCTATCCCCTTGAAACCACATGTTCTCCAGTCCAAATTCATCCAATTGAGGAAGAAAAAAGTCATTGAGCATGGCTCTATAGCGCTCGCCGTTTTCGAAAAAATAAGGCTAGATGACTCCTCCAGCGTAAACAGCACATTATGCAGTATTTTTGAGCAGCGGGTGTAATGGCTCTTTTTGGGTTATACGCAGATTTTCAATGCCCCAGAAGTGATAATTTTTTCTTATACACACATGCACAGAGATGACTCATGATGAGTTTCGATGAAACGTTTTCTCCCTTGGGCCGAGATTCAGGATGGCTTGAGCGTAACAGCTGATGAATTGCGTGCACTTTGTACGGGAACATTTTACAGTCTTTCACCGAAATTCTCGGTAAAGACCACTAATTGATGCCCAATTGCGGGGCACGTCGTCTGGTCGATACGCCGGGGTTCCCTGCGACATCTTCAACCGCAGCTGCGATATTCTTTGTAGAAAGACAGTTCAAGGACCGTCCAGACCTGGCAGCATCTCAGGTTCTTCTAGGCGAGCGGCTTAACGCCGCAGTGCTTACCCGGTTGGTGTCGGAAGACCGGAAAATCTGCGCCGAAATTCACGCTGTGCCAATAACACCGACAAATTTTTCCGCAAAAAAATTATAACAATTATTCCGTGTTCTTCAGGAGTGTAGCGATTTATGTCTCGTTGACATGTATTTTGTATCTTTTTACTTCACAAATGTCAAAGAAGAATTGAAAATCATAGCATCTTCCGATAGGGTGATAAATTGTTTGCCACCTAGTATACTGGTATCATCCTAAAAAAAATTCCGCAAGTGGACTAAAAGGTTCTAAACCTACTCCCAAAGACATTTTTAGTTTTAAAAGAAACGTATTTGGTATCACTCGCACTTGAGTTTCGACGAGCTTGCCTGCTTATCTTCCACTGAGCTTGTTTTTATATTGAAGACATGGCTCCTGACGTGATGACATCGAAGCTTTGCTTGCTGTTTAGCCAGTCCTCCAATCGCCAGTAATAGTAGAGGGAGGAAAAAGGACGCTGGCCTAATATAAAGGACAACAACTCAAGACTTCACTCTTGCGTCTATATAATTCGAATTACATCTGCAGTTGTAACTAAGTCAGTAGATAGCTGAATTTAAGGGCTTGCCGAATCTTATGAATTCTTTCAAGCTAATTAGAGTAGGCAGAGGTTCATCTTTCCTGACACAGTCGCACAATTGAGTTCACTGCGTCTTCTCTGATTGCCCGGTCTTAATAGAATCAAGAAAAATAAGATCGGTGATAAACTTGTATGACTTTGGAGGAGGATTTTTCAGGATTTAAAAAAGCGTTAGCACGATCTACGAAAGACTGATAATTTAATCTAAAGAAACATTATGTTGCAATGGTAAATTGTTGTCTAAGTGCTCTGATCTGAAAGTGGAAATGAATCAGAGCCTACATTAGCGGTAGTTTCGTAAGTATGCTGATTTGAGGAATTCAGAATCCGGGTGACCTTAAAAACTATAGCGCTTCTACGTTTAAACTAAATAATTAACAAATATTTTAAGTAAAAAATTTAAGTTTCAAACAAAAATAGAATTACTCTAATTTATGAGAATAGAATATGTACATATTTTTACTGTCATAGATTTTGATGACTACCTTAGTTCGAACGTTATATTCCTACATATTTTGGTAAGTAAAGAAAAAACAAGTGATAGTGTCATTTTTAATATTTGCACTTAAACTTACAAAAAAATAATTGACACTGCGCTTTGAACTGTCTATTCAATTTGTTTTGCTATACGTCATTGTAGAGCTCAGTGAACAAATCCAAATAAACATTTGCATTTGTCAAAAAATAAAAAAATTGTTACCCAAACAAATTATGTCAACATGAATACTCAAAACAAATGAAAATGAAATCTAGAGTACGAGACTTAAGCAAACGAAATGCCGGCTTTGGGAACACAAAACAAGAAATAAAAAAGTTTCTTGATTTTTGCCGCCTTCAAGTTTATGGCTTATTTAGACACTCATGTGCCCTAACGATTAGTTGGAATGTATACTCTTAGGTATAGATGAAATTATGCTAAAAAATTATTAAATAATAAAAAAATATTGGCATTTACAAGTATCATAAATCGATTTGGCTGATATTAACATGTCCAAAGGAGATAATTGTTGTTACAGGAAAACGCGGTGAAATATAATGAGATTATGTATATCTTCTACGTCAAGTTGACGTAAGCCGAATAAGAAAGCTATTGCCATTTTGATTATGATAAGGTGACCACAGACCGTCAGATGATCTACGTAACTGGTGTCTCCAAACTACGTCTGCAATTTTAAGTGAATGAAATAACTCCGGATTACTTGCTCCAAAAATCGAGGATTCTTTGGTTAAGATAAAGTGTAAATGCAACTGAGATATTTTAATAGGCCTCCTCTGGTCTAAGTGCGTTTAAATCCACCTTCACACAACTTAAATGCGCAAAATATTAACTACAAAACAGTAAATGAACATTCTAAGTTGGCATTTTATCTCTCCAGCACTAGTAGTACATTAATTGTTTGATTACTTTTTTAGAAACAAAAATTAGCTCTACCTTCTCGGATACAAAAATTTATCGTTAACATGATTATCTTTATGAGACCGAAATTATACTTCAATTTCTATTATGAAACTTGCTACGTCTTCGTACTTGGGGCAAAACTCATAAAACTAACGAAACTGGCTAAAGATAGAATATGTCATAACGACATGTCAATATTTTGAAGCGAAAATAAAGATACAAATATTTATATTTTAAAGAGAAAGCAATTGTCAACGCGCATTTAATAGAAACAAGGTGTATGCACATTGTGACAATAAGGAAAAGATATTGCAACTGACAGATTAATATTTATATTTCTCATAACCCGTTACCGTACTTTTTAACTTCCTTTATTCTCTGCCTTCAATATGAACTGTCAAGTTTTAATTGAAAAATATAAAATCTAACAAACGTCAAAAATTATTTAGTTTTTTGTTTGACAAGAATGTTTTTAAGCTTATAATTTGCATTTCATAATTACTAAACTGGTTCGCATCACTAACATTGTAAATTTAAAGTCGCAGAGTACAAATATCTTTTATCAGTCAATTGATACAAATACATTTTTGATTCTGGTGACAAAGTAACAAAAACCAGATTTAACTATTTAACGAATATTAGTTTTCACTTTACTCCTTTTTAGGATCTGCACACCTGATATAAATTAAACTTTAAACAGTTCACTGACAAGATGGAAATATGTCAACTATTCGCATGAAAGATCCAATGACTGAGCTTGTCATAAATTTTATGGAAAATCCCCAGAAGAGGGTATAGTCATGTGCAAAGATATACATATGTTATGTAGTCATTTCACAGTTTTAGCCTCGTAAATGCGATTTAATCTTCAAGTAGGTGATTGCATTCCTGTCTGCGTCAATCGCAATCAGCTGTCAACGTCAAAGTGAAAAATCAAGGGAGATATTTCCGTTTGACATTAATAGTGTCAATTAATTAACTGGTTTTGCATGGATTCCGGAGCAAGGTTTGATTAACCGGAAAAAAGAAAGGAAATGTAAACATAACATCAAAGTTCTCATTTGGAAATTTGTACTTGAGCAATGCTTTAAGTTTGAGGTATTTTTAAAACTCTGACAAAGGCAGTCCAAGTAGCATTTTCAAACTGAACTGAGTTTAAAGTGGTGTTCACCGAAAAAAAAAAAGAAAACTTATAAGAGGATTAAAAAGGCTGCACAGTTTTTTATAAATGGAATCCTGCCACGGTCGGGGCAATGATTCTACAATTCTCTGCCTCAAATTAAGATTACCGGTTAGCTTCGAAGTGAATTCCTGTAGACCAAGAAGTGGCTGATTTAAAAGGATGGTGGGGTTCGGACTATTTACCTGAGGTGCAGTCGAAGGCAAGTTAGTCAAATTTGAAAGAAAGTTTCACCAGTTGTCACGAACAAATACTAAATAAATTGGTAATCGGTGGCCCAAAGAACGCAAATCCTTACTAAATAAATCCTATTGATCCCTTCGGGTAACAACATATTTCTCATTAGATTAGCATGATGGCACCAAGAATTCCTTCTGCCTACATTTGCTGGATTTCATATTATTTGACTCTCAACAATATTGACTGGAAGTAAATACAAATATGTATTTTACTTCAAGACGAAAGCAGATAATCGCTATAATCTTATTCAATATGAAGGTGCTTTTGTTCCATCATCGGATAGATAACCTCATTAGTAGTCACTTTGTCAGACCATAGATACCTATGATTCAGTTCTTGGTAGAATGCAGAGCCTTAAACATTCAGGTAAGAAGAGATTAAAAAAAATTAGAACAGCTTAAAGTATAAATGTGGAACAACGTTTTCACGAAATGCGAGTGCGATTTTTGGTGTTTAGACACGGGTTTCTAGTTCTTAAACTGAGGGACTGATAAAAAAGACTATAATGTCATGTCAGAAGATAGAACTTTAAAAAAGAAGTCCCGTAGATTTGGTTTTTGCTAATTTAAAAGCTTCTGGTAATTAAGTTCAAGCCTATGAAGATTGTATTTATATACTTTTTGATTAATTTTGTTCAATACAAGGGCACAAAAGCCTTAGGCACGATGGACTATGGAAGACGTTCTTTTAACGAGCTTTCACTAAGTGTTCTTAAAACTGAAGTTGTTTTTTTAACGTGAGGGAGGACGCTTATTGGATTCGTTCTGTGAGCGCAAAGGCTTTTGATAAATTTCAATGAATAGATTCTGCTTCTCGTAATAATATGTCTGTCTTCAAAAGCGGATTTAGACATTAGTGAGGCTTATATCAGCATTTGAACTAAAGACATTCGATCATCCTATTTTCTTGTTAGTTTTTATATACCGGATCACTCTCTTAGCCCTTCGAGTTACGTATATTTTGGCTGAACACCTGTTATAATTAGTCAACCTCATAAATAACTGAAATATTTTTAATTGTAAAGTATTCCAGGTTAATGACCGTAAATAAATCTACTTCCCCAAAGCTGATTCAAAAGATAAAATAAAATTAATCATACCGCACTACAGTAACTGGTTTATCTAGTCTTATTGAATTTTTTGTTTGTCCATTTGAATAATAGTGAACATGGGTTTGCTTGAAAAAAAAATTCACGGAACTTGTAATTAAATTTAAAAATACTAAGAATAGTATAAAAAAAACAAAGCATGCCAGCTTTCCATAGAATAATGGTAATTACGTATTGCCTGCTTATTTAACTTGGAAATAGTAAAATCTCTTTGTATCTAAAGTTTGCAAAAAAAAAAAACAAAATTTGCTTACTTATTGCAGCAATTTGCCATTTTTATGTCCTCAGCACTACCAATCAATTATTCTGTCAACTTTGACAGCTTAGCTGTATTGGCCTCATTTTCATACCCTTATGAACTCCAATCGGCTATGGAGAGTTAATTTTATTTATTACTCCAAAGTATCTCTGTATTTCCGCCAAAATAACTTACGCATGGGTAAGTTGAATTTCCTTCGACAACAATTTCAATGTCAATAAAAAAGCATTCCCGGTGATCAATCGATCTTTACTCATATGTCAGACGTATTGGCATATGTAAACACTGCAAGATAATCAAATCATTATTGATGATGAATTTAAGTTTAAAACTTTTCATTTGCAAAATAATATTAAACCAATTAAATTCGACTGCCCGCCGTGGTTTTTTTTTTTTAGATACACACGTAAACAGAATATTTAATGAACTTCCGAATTTTATGCCGTATCTGATTTTATTCAACGCCGCCTCCATCAAATGTTAATGAAATACTTAGCAAGTAATAAATTATATTGGGTATTTAAATATCAGTTGACTCAAAGTCCGTGACGGGTTATTTTACGATTAAAATTTTTAAAAGAAGATTAATGCAATTGTATACTTTTTTAACTTAAAAATAAAACAAACTAGTTAAATCTGCTTTATTATAATTAGTATACAATATTACAATATTTTTTTCATTGAATTTAAAGTTGATTAAACAAGAAAACGTGACGGAAATATATTTATATATAGATGAGTTTGATAGGTGTGATAATCTTTTCTTGCATATTTGTGACAGCTGACAAATGCACGATGGAACTGACAAGAATGCAGTAGTATGAATAACCTTTCGAAAATGAAAAATATGATTTATGGTGATAATTAACATTGACATTAGAAATCTGTGACGTCAGTAAACGGGGTCGTGTTTACACGTATTGTATATTGTATTCTAAAGAAGAAGAAAGGTCGTTTTAAGTTTTGAATTTTTTTTTCTATGAATTTCGATAAGGTTTATGTTTGGATACTTGTAACTTGAAAGATTCGAGCACTTAACGATGTCGAAAACCTTTGATAAGATTTCGAAAGCTTACGTGTTTTATAGAACATACAGCGACAATAACAAAATGTAGCAGAGGATTTGAAGATTGTTTTTTTGTCACTTTTAATGGACAGCATGAAAGATATGATCATCTGTAGATATATTCACTCAAAAATTTGGCGCAAAAATGTTATTATGAAAAAAATTAATAATATATTGGGTCTATAACTTAATTTGTGCGGTTTGCTAAGAGATGGCGTAACTTGTATTATTCCATCGGAACATCGAAACGTTGGAAAGCTACTGTCGTTGTACGTCATTTCAGAATATGTCATTCATTTGAAGCGTAAACAACAATAATTTTTTTTCACTCAAATATGTCGAACTTTGTGCCTGAAAAAGTGTTTTTTGGCGGGGAGTTCTTCTTCATTACTTTAATATGAAGAAAACTGCTGCCGAAAGTCATCGTATTTTGGTGGAAGTTTATGGTGAACATGCGGTAGCTCAGCGAACGTACCAAAAGTGGTTTGCACAATTTAAAAGTGGTGATTTTGGCTTGGAAGACGATGAACGTCCTGGGCAGCCAAAAAAGTTTGAAGATGAAGAACTGGAAGCATTACTCTATGAAGATTTTTGCCAAATACAAGAAGAGCTCGCAGAATCTTTGGGTGTCACTCAAGCAGTCATTTCAAAACGTTTAAAAGCAGCTGGATATATTCAAAAGCAAGGAAATTGGGTTCCACATGAACTCAAGCCGAGAGACGTCGAAAGACGGTTTTACATGTCCGAAATGCTGCTGGAACGCCACAAAAGGAAGTCATTTTTGCATCGGATTGTTTCTGGTGATGAAAAATGGATCCATTACGACAACCCCAAGCGCAAAAAATCATATGTGAAACCCGGCCAACCAGCCAAATCAACGGCAAAGCCGAATATCCATGGTGCGAAGGTAATGCTCTGTATTTGTTGGAATCAGATGGGTGTGCTGTATTATAAGCTGCTAAAACCGGGTGAAACCAGCAATGGACAACGCTACCGAACACAATTAATCCGTTTGAAGAGAGCAGTAGCCGGAAAACGCCCGGAATATGTGACCAGACACGAGGCAATAATTTTCCATCATGACAACGCTCGGCCCCACGTTGCTATTCCGGTTAAGAACTATTTGGAAAACAGTGGATGGGATACCCCACCCGCCTTATAGCCACGACCTTGTCCCTTCTGACTACCATTTGTTTCGGTCGATGCAGAACTCCCTCACTGAAATACGGTTCACATCAGAGCAGAATATCAAAAATTGGCTTGATTCATTCTTGGCTGCCAAGCTGGCGCAGTTCTTTTGGGATTGGATCCACAAATTGCCAGAAAGATGGGAAAAAGTCATTGCTTCAGATGGGCAATACTTTGAATAATACGGTACAATAGTAACGTTCAAATTTTATACCCAATATATTGATATTGATTTTACGCATTGTGTGAGTTCTTTCATGAAGTAGGCGAAAAGCAGACTACTGATTCAAACAAACCATCATTTTTAAATCAGACATGATTGAAGACAAATGAAATAATTAAAGCCTCGTTTCTATGTTTTATAGCAACTGTCATGCGTTTCGACAACGAAGTTAAGTATTTGGAGGTCATTCTGGATACCAAACTTCTTTCGACTAAACATATCACTTTGAAAGTGTCCAAGGACTTCTGGGAGTGTAAAGGGGCTTTAAGAAAGATATCGGCTTGCCACTGAAAAGAGTCGTTTGGATCCACACGGCTATGATAAGATCAATTTTATGGATTGGTTATACGCACTGGAGTGTAGATGGCCCTGTCTTTCAACTCTGGTCTTTTGATGCAATGCTATCGGAAATACGAAATCGGCTTTCCCTGTGACCAAGAATTTTTTCGGCCAGAATACAAGCAAGAAAAGAAATGTAATCAGGTCATATTGGACAGTTCCAAACCTGTTTCAGGGTGTGGCGCTGGTGGTTTTCTGGAGGATAACGTCAGGTTTTATTTCTTGGGAATGAAAAAACTGTTATATTTGTTCCAGATATGATGATGGATTTGCATGTGTATCGAGCTAAGCAGAGCTTAAAATCTTATTCAAAGTGCAAGACATCACTCAATACAGTCGAGAGGCTAACTTGATTAAGTCTTGTTTGGATCTCAAATCACAATGGGATTACGGGAGTAAAAACGCCGATGAACTTTGTAGACGAGGCTCAGAGGAGAATTCTTCAGATCTCCAACCTTTTTTAGGGCTCCTTTACTTGTGTAGTCAGTTAAATTTTCTACTGGCATTTGGACTCCTATGAGTATTACTGCAAATGGGATGACTCTCAAGGTCGCCGCCAGATTAAAAGTATGCGTCGCTGATCACGACGGCTTATAGAAGCAAAAGTCTTGTCGCCTTTTAGGGCGCCCTCAAAAAGTGTTCTGAGTATAACCAACACAACATCCTTCAACTCTTGCTGTGAAAGTGCTTTAGCAAATTTAAGGGTAGGAAACAAGGAAACAAGGAAACTTCAAATCTCGTGAATACTCGTACATCTACATCTACCTTTACTAAGCTCAAGGTGAGAAATATCATTTTTGGTTATTAATTTGAAAATTCTAGAAATTTTTCAAAACAGGTTCTAAGAAATCTTTTTTTTGTTTGTTTACCTTGGTTTACAACGTCATCAGATTAAATTTGTCGATCAAGCGAACCGCTAAATTGCCAAACCCTCAAAACTTCGTAAGCAAATGCTAATTTTTAGAATTGTTTTCAAGAAAATGTACAATTTCATCCAGATTTATCTGGTTTTATGATCTATTCCTGATACAAATCAGATTTGCATTAATAGGCTGTTTAGGAATCAAAAAAAAAAAAAAAAACACCTATGAAGGAGTAATTTACTTGCACGACTTCAGAGGGTGATCATAGTAGAACACGTTTAAATTATGTCTTTATATTGGATTGGATTGGAAATTGGGTTTATCTAGATATAAGCAGATTTCTGGAGACGTATTTGATTGATTGATTAATCTATATTATGTCTAAGAGTAAGCCATAGAGTTCTTCCAAACAACTATCCTTATATGTAACACCCTGTTTTAACCAATTCTAGATATTTACAACTTTAAATTTCCAACGGTATGAGTAAAATTTGGCAAAGTAAACATTTTTAAGAAAGAAAGATAATTAATTACCTTGTATCACCAGTTTAGTACCAGATCTGCACTAATTATTGAACATCCGGTTTGATTTCGCACAAAATTAAATTTAATTTGCAAAACAAGAAACCACATTTTTGAAGTATTTCCCACGTTCGGTTTTATTCAATTAAAGTGTTTGTGAACAAACCCGATCATGCGGTAAATTATTAAAACATTTCCATTTGATTGAGATTTGTTGACATCGATTTAATCAATATCAACAGCCTTGTGCCTTGGCTAATTTAATTTTATCTTTTTAATAAATATTATTTTGACACACGCTACAGAAAATGACACTATTTAGCAGCACACTGAAAATTGAGTGACAGTGGGAGATGTCACATACAACTTTGACAGAGTTTACAAAATATTTACAAATATTTTTATTTATAAAAAAAATCGATCAAATGTGTGTATTTAACTATGAAATGATCAAGATTTACGAATATCACTCAAATGTGACAAGGGATTTAGTCTTAAACTTGTCAAAGTAAGCTGTTGCTAGTCAATGACGAAAAATTCTGTTTCTGACAATTGTCACTTTCCTCATGTAAACAAAATACTTTCTTTGTCAGTGTGAATATTACATTTAACATTGACTATCATACTTGAGTACACAATTAAATAAGTTAATTTAAATTCAGTAAATAGTATGCAGTATCCTGAGATTATAACTGAAAATTTGGACTTGCCCAACCACAGCTGTGTGCAGGGCATAAGCACAGTTAAGACAGAGTATAATACGTCATTTATTCTACTTTGATATATTCATAGAGCACATTTGGTGGCATAGTTAGAAATTCTAGAATTAACTTACCATCGGTTTATAGAGGTTTACAAGCGCTTTGTACAGGCCACATCCACAAAATGACCTGAAAAGTATTTATTTCATCAAAATACCATGAACTAAATTGACCATATTACGATCGAAGCAGAATTCTATTGTGTGTGCCTAAATGCCATGGAGTCAACACTGACTCGGACTTCTACCTTGTAGTTTATCTGCGGACACTCTTATAAACATTTCGGACGTTAAAACACTGAAAATGTAATACGGGAAATTTGAAGTCGAACATAGCCGATTGGATGAGAGCTAAAAATCGAGGTTCGAAATTGGCAAGTTTCGGTAAACTATTATAGGCCCAAAATCTGAACCAGCGTTTAGGCACACATCTAAACAGCTTGTTCTTTAACGAGAAAGAGAAAGGTGACGGACGTTTTTTCATCGAAGCTAAGTACTTGGGAGTCATACTTTTTTCATACAAACTTTTTGGGGCCAAACATGTCGTGTCAAAAACCTTAAGTTTGGAATTTACATCACTCTGGTTGTACCAATTTTCTTTTCCGTCTCGGATCTGTAATAGAACAAGCTCCCGAGAGTATGTCAGTGTTGCTTTTACCAGACTCCAAAAACGGCTACCTTAGCTGCTTAAAGGTTTTCTTTAGCACGACCGGATCTGCCTTAATATTCACATCTTGGACTGCGTTCCTCATCTCATCCAACCTACTTTGAGACTGCAAGTTTTCTCTGAACGCTGTCGTTTGCTTTGGCTCAGAGGAAAGTTTCAATGAACCAAGGATAGAACTGCTTGCGACCCCGTTAGGGTTCACCAAAAAGGACACAATTCCGAGCAGAAAAAAAAAATAATCAAGATCGGATACTCTTTTCCTTCAATTAGTGGAATTTTACAGTTGAAATGGAAATTAGGAGCGGTTACATTTGGACTGTTTCGAGTTGATAATCAACAAGACTTCGCTGTCAGAGTAAGCCCCTTAACTGGCCAAGAAAAACTAAGCTAACTAGAATAGCCCAATTTATATATATTTTATGAATTCCATTTCAAGATCGATTGCAAACCTTAACCAATTGTAGAGGAATCAGACTCTTAATATTTTTTGAATGCCCTATTTTCTAGACCTGATGATTCACTTTTCTGTATATTTTGAAAGGGAGTCAGAATTTCCCATTGGTAGCCATATCCTATAAGTTTTAGGTTGTGCAGGAAAAAAAAAATCGTCTACAAAAAAAAAATTCAATTATGATAGCACCAATACCTCTAGCATCTAAAAAGGAAAGAAGCACAAAATTTGAAAAACATATGTAGAACTCATAGCGGGCGATCACTGACACATACATTTACGGTTATTGAAATGGAAGCTTCAAGGATAGGTCATTTGCAGCAGCTTTTAAGAAAGCTATCCATAAGACTTTTATCATGTAAATACTACTTTTCTGCGCTAAGATAATTATGAGAATTTGAACGAATAAATAGCAATGGACAGAAAAGGAAAGCCTTTAAATAAATTTGGGATTGGCAATATGGTTGAAGAAGTCCTTACCATAGATCACCGGTTAAATTAGAAAATTAACATATCCGACTTGGTGTGCAATACGGGAGCAGAAAGGTGCCTCCAATTCACAAAAAATAGTGATCACGTTGTATGTGACGACCATATGAATTCCTATACGTGCTTTAAACTCTTTGGGCTAATTACCCCGGGGTTACCCCGTTTTCTTGTGAGGTAATTGCTCCTGCTGTCGAAAATGGTTTTGTTAAAATTATACTCAATATTGATGAAAATGCGCATCACCTACTGTTTGTAAATCGCACAGCTTCAAGGCCGCAGATTTAATTCTTCTTCTATAGTCATTATATTTGAAAGCCACATTAATACTCAAGACAAAATGTTTACTAGTGATCAGATGAGATTAACTTTTCTCCTATTTTGTTTAAGTGCAAATCTTTAAAATACCTGAGTGTACACTCAAAAGTTGCATTCTAAGTAAAAAGCTGTTGAATCACAGTAATGTGATTCCCGCTAAATAATTACGTGAAAAACGACGTTTAAATGTCAATAAAAAAATTAATGGGCCTTTTAAACTAATTGTTAGCTCGTAGGGCTTAGTTGTAGTAGCAACATTTTGAATTTAAATTATTTAAGTGTTTTCCATTTTCTAAATGTAGCTTAATAAACGAAATTTAAAAAATAAAAAAATAAAACGTAGTTCGGTCAGCTGATTTGTATGGAGCAAGAGTTACCGCCGTTTTGAAAATGAATACAATTCAATTGCATTCAACGTTTCCAAAAAAAAATTGATTGACATTCATTTCCAATTTACAGGTCACTACCGTTAAGGAAAGTAAATTAAAAGTAATTTTCAAGTTAAAAGAAATTCACATTGTGCAATGATATTGTTATTATCTTATAATTGATTTTCGCTCAATTGTTGAACCTTTAATTTTAATTAGAATATATAGTAAGAAAGAGATATTCAAGTTCCACATTTCATTCCAATTTAAAATTTTTGGGCTAGGTACTCTGTGACAAACCATACAAAATGTATTGTACACATATGTTCAAATGATAGAAACGTTGTCTTAAACAAGTTGTGTCTCTTCGCGTTAATATCCAAATGGTTTGCATTTGTTCTGAAATTGTCAAAGAGTTTAAAAAATTGAAAGTTCTCTATTAATAGCTTCTCTTGTCACAAACTGACATTTAAATTTCAGTATTTGACATTGTGTTTGCAGCTGTTTATGAATGGTGAAAAATGACAGAAAAGCGTCAATTGAACTTGTCAATTGTTATTTAAAGGTAATCATAACAGAAATTTTTTTTGTGTATAAGTGAATAAATAAAAAGAAAAATTTAAGTGTAAAGTTACACATAATTGTGTAGCTGTCATAATAAATATTTACAAATACACTTAAACATAACTACACAAATTTACTTTTTGACAAAAAATGACCCAAATATGATGAAAATACAGCTGAAGATCTGTACATTTTTAAAAGACTTCAAAATTCACAAAAACTACGTAAAATGATTTTAAACATAATCGTCTCTGTATCTTGATTTGTTGGTAAATGTTTTTACATTTAGAGCAAAGAAGTTGCTAAGATATTGATTAACTAATGCCAAAAGTCATGGAAAAGTAAATGCAACAAAAGTATTTAGCTAATACAAATAGTATCAACTATATTTCAATCCAAAATAATAATGGAAAAGTAAATGCAACAAAAGTATTTAGCTAATACAAATAGTATCAACTATATTTCAATCCAAAATAATCACGTTGTTTATGTATTAAAAACACGTCTACTTATTTTAAGAAAAGAGATGCATCTAATGAAAAACCTTATATTTCGATTGTTCATGAGTACGTAGCTCATTTCATGTTTCCAAAATAACAAAAATAGTAAATTAAAAAGTCAGGCGCCACCCCCATATATACGAGTATGAACAACACTCTGAGACAGGTAATTGATCCACTAAAACCGGTCGAGATCTTATCGATTAACTATAAATTTCAATGGAATGTAACATTCATAGTATTTGTTCTAAAATCTGATACTTTTGATTTATTAGATGCAATAGTTTGACTATTGATCGAAGATTAGATAAGACTTTCATTAACTAGAAACGCCAAAACAAACAAAGTAATTTTAGAAAGAGTGACCCATGCATTAAAAGGGTGGTCTTGCTATCAGATTTTAGAAGTCCGTCGTTGGGTTGTAAATTTATTTATTGCAAAAATAAAGAAATAAAAAATAAAATCTTTTGCAGACGAAAATAATTTAGATACATACTCTAGTTAGGGTTAGTTATCATGTAAAATCACAAACAATTCTTGACGTAATGGTAAATACATTATTTTCTTATTTAATGAATATTGGCGACAACCTAAAAATGGTGTTGGACAACCCAACTTTTCTTATAATATTTTAACAATGCACAGGCTTTTTATTTGGAAGTCATTTTGACTTTCTTAGATCATATCGATGAATATCTACGATATGCGAAAAAAGTTTCAGTTGTAAGTTCAAAAAGATTATCGTTTGATGAAGATGGTACTTAAAATACATGTAAACTTGTACAAACTAGATGCCATCTAGCTTGTCTCAGCATCTTAGTTACATTGAAAACTTCTCCAACAGTAGCACTGCGAACTATTTTTCACCACATTTCAGGATCATAGCTAAAAAACTGGCTTCAGTTAAGGACTGGACCTGAGAAACTTCAAGAAATGAACGAAGCAAGACACTAATCATCCTTATATATCAATTGTCCATTGGATGTTGAAACTATATAGCTAGATTATACAATAAATTTATATCAAGGTATATTTGAAACATATTGGAGGCAAAGCGTTATAAAAATACAAAGGCTCGCTGTTATTTATATTCTACGGATGGGTCATAAGCCCAGGAAGAACAACATCAATATCGTGTTCAACCTTCTGTATCATTGCTGCGCCTTTGGGCTGCGAAATTCCTCTCAACTTGGTCATGTAAGAAGCGTATTATAAATGGAATACAGATATATATCCTCCGACCTTTTTTTGTTCAAAATCAATATAAAGGAACATGAATTAAAATGCGATGAAATATATGTGTCATGTTATCAAACTATAAACTGTTCTCTTGCCCTACTATATTCTAGTAAATATAAGGACTCCATTCTTAGAGAGTTAATATACTTTTTGCATATCTGAGAGATCTTAGTAATACCCTAATGTATAATATCCAAACATTTGCCACAAAGAGTAACTGCTGTTCTAGACAGAAGGCAATTTCTGATGTTTATAGTTGGGACATTACAATGGGTTGCTCATTACTAATTGGATAAATAAAATAAACTCGTAGCAAAACAGCCGATTTTGTAACCTATATATAATCGTAGGTATTATAATTTTATGTACAAGCGGACTTACGAGTTTTTGCTGACTCCAAACGACGACAAAGTGAGAGGCTTTATCATACATTCAAAAGTGTATTTTTCTGTTTTTCATTGCTTACCAGTGATTTAAACCGAGACTCCTTCGCATAATACTCAATGAACTAAACCACTTCTTCTTTAAATATTTATCTGGATTAAAAACCAGATTGAAGGAATAAAATATTAAGAAATAAGAAACACACTATCCATCTACATATACGGTTTATATGGAAACATATTCATTAATCTGTAGCTATTCTCTTTAATTATAAATATAAAATAATTTAAAAAGCCTAAAAAAAAATCCCAAATCAGTTTGGCATTGAAATACGAGTTATGATCTAAATGTGTTTTTGTTGTTAAGATAGAAGGCTTAAATACTTTTCTACTTAAATCATTTGACTAAGAAAATATGTCTACAAATTACAATAGCTTTCAAGGAATTATAGAATATTTTAATATGTAATAAATGAATCGAACGATGCCCCCAAGGAAGTAAATCTCCTTCAAAACCTAAGAATTATTTCTGACATTGAACATATACATACGTGCTAAATAAACAGTTTGGGTATGCGATTATCTTCTTGATTTTTATTTAAAATTCAATCCGCATATCACAAGAATTAAATAAAGTAAGCAAAATACACAAAACCAAATATACTTTCTATATTACATGGGTTTTAGAAATATGAGAATCAAAAAGAAGGGTCTTATAAAATGCACGCGAATTTAAAGTGTGGCTAAAAAAACGCCTATAGTTGTTTTCTTTTGTTAGTCTTGAATTCAGCTAGTTATTAGAAAAAGAAAACGCAACTACAGATGTCCTTTTTGGATCTCATTTTTATTTTGAAATCCAATTTACCTTTCCAATTTTGTCTAACTAAGTGAACAAATAAAAACAAAATAATATAACGTCACGTGTTGTCTTACAAAAAGAAAAATCTGCACTAATCAAATATTTCCCTTTATTGAGGAAATTGAAAAACAAACAAAAAAATAGCAAATGTTCGTAAAAATCTGTTAATTTAATTTTAAATCAATATTTACTTAAACACCCAAAGGGGTCAAAACCCAAAACGTAGCTTTTGAAAATATTCCTCAATTATCACCGTTTAATCGAAAACGAAGACAAATAAACGCAGATAGCTAAACAATGTTTGTAATCACTCAATTATCACTTTTTTTTTTTTTTAATAAATTCTTGTATTTGTTTTGGTGCGCACAATTTACTCCATAACGGAAAAAAAAGAAGCAATCAAAAATTCTAACAAGTTTCATTTATTATCTACAGACTGACAGGTTGTCTGCAATTTTTTTATTTCAAAAATTCGTTGAAAACAACTTACATTTGGATATTTTGACTCCCCATGCTGGCTGTTCGGTCATGATTGTAATTTTTTATTAAACCTGTCGTCGATTGTTTCTTTTTTACTAATTTTTGTTTTAAATATCACTTTGTATTTCCTTGAAATTTAAAAAGAACAGTCTCTTTTGCTTTTAACGGTCACAAAAAAAAAATCGAACAATACTAAACACTCACTGGTAAAAAATTAAGTCCACAATTTTTGTTCGAAAAAAAAGAAGGAAAAAAATATATTGTATAATGGAACCTCTGAACACGAATTTAGAAAAATAGCGAACAATTAAATTTTTAAAAAAAATTAAGAATTCTTTTTTTCTAAATTTACGAAAGTTGCACTTTTTCCGTTTTAGATTCCCTTTCGTTCCGGCTGTGATGGAGAGCTAGCGACAATCACACACCGAATGACAAAAGAAATTCCAACACAGTTCACTTTATATGTCACTGTAGCTTTACCCTGGAACTGGAAATTTTGTTCGGTGCACTTTAGATTTTTATGATTTTTTTTTTATCAAATTGATGACGGCAGGGTTGGCAGGTGAAAAGGAAAGCACTTCTTGAACAAACTTATGTAGACACGCGCGCCCATACATATATACATGAAGATATTTAGTTAAGTTAAGAGCACGCGAAGAGCGCACCAAAGAGAGATAAGCGATTTATTGTTTCAGCTTATCTTAAGATGGTATCGGATAATTACCACGTTAAGAGCTGTTTAGTTAAATTGTATCTGTAACTATACGATTAGTTGGAGCTAGAGCGTTAAGCGTCCGTCCGCTTTGGCTTCCAGAATGTGAATGAAAATTGAAAATATTCGTTATTGGATCCAAGCGATCGACGTTTTATAGTTAACAGATTGCGATACTTACTCTCCACTTCAATGGTGGTACAGGTTGGTGTAAGGTTGGTACTCTTCGAAAACACCATGGGTTCACGTGAAGTTATGTTCTCTGATGTAGCGAAGCGTGAATATATTTTCACCTTAACTAAACTTTGTCTATTTAACAAGCAAAGTGTGGTGGGTAAATGCAACTGAAGTACGCGATCAGCATTGATAGCCCGAACTCAACGCTCGTGTGTACACTATCGAATGATCGTTGATCCCAATTTGGCTTACAGTTGACAGTACGAGTATGATTTTGCTGGTTTTGGAGCTGATGTCGGAAGGGAAGGTGGCAGGTTATATTTACCGGTATCGGACAATCGCTATTCGCATACAAAATACTGAACATGCTGAACAGGAGGCAATTATAGGCTTTGTTAAAGACTACAATATGGAGAACGAGTAGAGTAGTCTGGTGAATGTCTGCAATGAAGTGTAAACAGAGGGTGAACGTATTTGTACATGAACAGGTCTTAAGAAATGTTTCTAAAGTCTATTTAAAAATTTTTTTATAAAGATTATATTGGTTTACTTTTTCATTGTCGTATGAACTGGAGCACTAGCATTTAAGTGAAACCCTTCTTACTAAATGAGCTGAAATGATTTCTGGTGGAGTAGATGGTTAAGAATGTTCGCTAGCTTTTAGAATTCAGATGGAATTTTTCAATTTTTTAAGTAAGGAAAGGAGGAATCAGAGATCTGTATGAGCAATGTTCATATTCTCGAAATAGACTTGGAGTAAGTAGCATCAACGAAACTGTGACGTTTTGACATAGCAAAAAACATCGAAGGGGGATATAACAACTTTTGAACAACTCTGAAAAATTACATTTCCATCTGAAGAATAGTTTGGGTAAGATACAAAAAACCAAATCTGTCAAGCGTGGACTAAGTAGTGCGAAAAAAATTAAACCGATTAAGTTCGGTTTAAATTCGATTTAGGACTAGAGGCATCATTTCGGAAGTTAAGGTTCCAAGTGAAACAAATACTTAAGAGTTGCTACAAAGTAGAGCCGCCTTTAAACGGATTCTTAAGTCCGTAAATTAAGCCAACCCCACATGCGGTGGGAGGAAGGAATGACTGCCCCATTTGCATCTGGAATATAGCAAAATTCCCATATTACTAAGATTTCAAAGCGTACCTCAGTTAATTCTTCTTTGCTTCTCACAAGCCTTGTTAAATAAAAACCTGCTGGACTTACAGAGATAAATTTGGTATTTGGTTGGGAGTATGGGTGATCTTCGTACCGAGAACAAGTAAATCTCTACCCACATGTCCTCAAAATCTCTAACTGATCAGCCTGATATTTTGTTTTATTGCTTAAGACTCTTGAGGGAATTCTATGCAATAAAGGCAGTTTCTAATGACGATTCGGCTGAAATAATAAAATTTCCAATATCCTACCCGAGCTTAATATGGAATATCGTATATGTGGTACATACTTAGAATTCGAGCAATTAATACAGTTCTATCGAAAGACTAACACAAGGCTGAACCAGGATGATGTTCTTTGCCCTGCAATCTTAAAATAAGTGAATTCCTTCCAAAAATACTCGTAGACCAATGGATGCAAAGACCGTTGCCGACGTTGCTATCCGCAATACAGACAAGAAGCTGAAGATACCCGTCGGTCCCTAAGTTTACATCACATCTGCCTTTAGAAATTGATCTCAATTAAAATATTTACATCTGCATATCGTAGAGAGTTGATGCAATGCAATGCCAATATTTTTGGATAGGTCCAAGACCCAAAAGGTATTCGGTGTTGATGTTTTCGTGGCAAAAAACTTTTCTCAAAGTTCCCGAATCCTCAGAACGTTCTTTAGACCGAATTCGTCTCCTTTCTATAATTCTCTGAGTAATTAGCGACATCGGCCACTAATTCGATTTCTTAATTCCTAAAAAATTCAGCCCTTCAAATTAAATACTGGGTGGGGTGAAAAGTAGCCTCCTTGACCGCCAGAATGCGTTGCTACTGCAAAAAAGGTTATGGTGCCTTGAAGTCCGTTTATATTTAGGCAGACATGCCAAATTTCAGTGCGATACTGTCTTTAGTTTTGTTTTGGCAGCTGATTGTTGTTGACGTGTTTGGCATCATGTTGAGTATGGACAAAAACGATTTTCGTTCTCTCATAAAAAATTATTTTTTGAGAGGCAAAACGGCGAAGGAAACAAAAGAAAATTTGGATAAATATTATGGGGTTAATGCTCCATCAGATTACACCGTCAAATATTGGTTTCGAGAGTTTCGTGGTGGCCGCAACTCCACTACCGATCAAGTTCGCAGCTGCAGGCCCTCCGATGCGGTTACAGAGGACAATGTCAAAAATTACATGAAATGTTGTTGGCTGACCGAAAAGTGAAGGTGCGCGAGCTAGCAGATACCACAAAGATTAGTACAGAGCGCACATGCCATATTTTGGGCAATATTCTGCATATGAAAAGTTATCCTGCTGCTGGGTGCCGCGCATGCTCACTCCTGATAAAAATCACGAACGCGAGAGCACTTCGAAAGCTAATGCGGAATCGGGCGGACTTTTGGCTTCGATTGTTAACTGTTGATGAAACCTGAATACACTATTACACACCAGAGAACAGAATGAGTGCCCAGCAATGGACTTAAGCCGGCACTATTGCTCCGAAGCGGCCGGGGGAGGCTCAATGGGTCGGAAAGATTATGGCGTCGGTTTTCTGGGATTGTCATGGCGTACTCTTCGTGGACTAACTCGAAAAAGGAAAAACCATCAACAGCGAGTATTACTGTGCATTATTGGGGCGATTGAACTCCGAAATCGCTGCAAAACGGCCTCACATGAAGCGAAAAAAAATTTTCTTTTTGCAAGACAATGCGACATCGCAACCACTTCTAAAATCAATGACTTACGGCTCGAATTGCTGTCGCATCCACCGTATTCGCCCAATTTGGCTCCCTCGGACTATTATGTCTTCCTAAACCTCGAAAGATGGCTCATCAATAAAAAATTTAGCTCACGCGAGGAAATTATCGACGCAACGGAGGAGTATTTTGCAGACCTTCTGGAAAATTACTTTTCGGACGGGATCAAGAAGTTAGAAAATCGCTGGAATGAGTGTATCAAGCTAAAAGTGGACCTCATTGAATAAAACAAAAAAACATTTAAACATTTTTATTTTCATTCCCAAGGAGGTTATTTTTCACCCCACCTAGTACGATGGCCCACTGCACTGTGCCAGGATATTGTGAAGCCAACTTATTGCCTTGAATACGTAGTGTTGTTTGAATTAGGCGTAACATAAATAAAGGGGACATTGAAGTGCTAATCATGCTCTGACAAAACCAAACAATAGATGCAACCATATCCAAATTAGAAACAGAGATATCCACAACCGATTTCATTAAGATAAACAAATATTTCTAAGATAAGACTGTGTGATCATACTCCACCTTCGAAGTGGCGGCACAAAAGGCTTATTATATCTAAAGGTGCCTCATATAGAACAGTTTTACAGAATTATTTTTTCTGCTCGTGAAGCTCGTGTGGTAGGCTTTTTTTTTAATCGCCATGTTGCGTATCTGTTATTTCATTTTATTACTTGGGTCACCCTTGTTGTTGAACTAGCGGTATCAGGTTAATTTGAAGCCTCACGCATTTAATAGAACATTCGCTAGTACTTAGGGAATTTGATGTTCGCGAGAACTAGCAATGATTTTGGCAGTTTTCTATTAGTGTCAATATATTTGTGACGTAAATCGCAATGATCGCAACGTGATCAATTTAGTTCCCTAATTATTGGTCTCCATAAAGAGAGATTCTTCGCCATTAATCCCTATTACCCTAAACCCAACTTTGAATGCGCTGTCATATAAATTATGCTCTGTTCTCATGCTTTCTTAGGAAAAGAGATTCACATGTGCGCCTCTACGACATGAGAAAATATTTGGCCCATCTAAGCCCACAGAGGGCGAACTATGAGATATGAGATAATTACCACAGACTCTTCAGTTGTATCTGGATTAAACCTGATGGTTGTATCTGATACACTGTTTTCAATGAAAATCTGTCAATTCCAGTAAAATCTGAAAAAATCTTTGACGTTTATAAACTGTCAAAGTGATGAATAGTTTTGCAATTTTATTAAACCGCTGAGCTTCTACAGAGTATGTAATTATAATCCGCGACTGAATTAGGTTCCTCTTGTATATGGAGAAGAGGAATTCAATTCAGCAGTTTTAAAACTAATTTATACCATCCATGGGGTCTGTTAGTTTTTGTTCAGAATGAATTGTCACTTTATGACAATCTTGGTTCTGTTTGTTTCAATTTTCTTAATTTTTTAATTCAATATCAATTCGATCTTGGCTTGATTGAATATTGAAAGCCAATCACACATTCATGGTTGACGCTGTGGTACTTTTCTGTCAATAACAACTTATTATAGCTAAACAACTGACACAGTTCCCACTTATCGCTACTTAAACAACACACTTAAGTAGTCATCAAGTGTCTTAAGCAGTAACCGCAACATAAAACATTTGTAGTGATATGTACATACTCTGTATTTACAATACAATACATGCACAATGGATTGGATGTCATTGCGCTTGTGATTTGTTCAGTAGCAAATCAATCAGTAACGACATTATAGGGTGAAAGTGCGTAAGATGACAAAGAGAGTGAAACAACTTGACGTTTATTTACTAGTGACATTGATTATTGGAATTCAACGATAAATGTGCTTTTGTAATAGCAGTCCGTTTGCCAATTCCTGTAACCGATTGTGTGGAGAAATTGTAAATTCTTTGATCACATTCGAGCACATATAACTGATATGCCTGGAAGGTTGGAGTAAATATCAATTCAGCTGGTAACTAGAATTTGGAAGACATGTCACACAAGAAATATGTACGAATCAGAGGTCTACGATTTGTTGTGTTTGACTTGGGAACATCAAAAATCAGATCAAAATTTTATCTTCCAATTATGTTCACTTCGGCTATTGTAAACGTTTACCTTTCGAGAAGAATCATATCGTTAAGGAGATATGAAGTCATACTTCTTGCAAATATTTTTTGTTTTTTGCTGAATAAAATGACAGGTATGCACCGTTACCTGACACCTGAGACCTGCTCTAAATATTCACATGACATACTGTGAACTGTCACTCAGAGCTGATGTTGAATGTTTAAAATAATAAGATGAGAAACGTCAACTCGGTTAGTGCAACTATCTTCGGGCGAACAAGACTATTTAAGTGTATGTTATGATAAATATATTTGTAGATTATGAGCTTAGTGAATATCAATAAGGTGATGAACTTATGGGCATAATAGCACGATTTCGGTTAGGCATGTGTGACATTAATCCCGCATTAATAAACATCATAAAATATTCGCTTCTCCATTGAGTATTGAGAAAGTGGATAGTCGAAAAGAATTGTCAATCCTTCGGCTCGAAAAAGTCTCTACGAAGACACATATCCAAGTACTACGAGTATATATCATATAATGGAGATAATAAGCTTAATGATAAACAGTCCACTTCTAATATGTTCGTTCTGTTGTAAATCGAAAACATTTTTTGAACTTTGTGCCTGGTGTTCGGTACGTGAGAAGACAATCCCTACAACAAGCTCAAGTCTAATATGAGACATTGAACCACACATAAAACTACAAGTGTGAACAGGCTAGGGCCGTTTTCTCAACGTTAACCTTCAGCTTCAAGTCAACGCAGTTTTACTTTATCTTATCGAATTGGACCAGTAACAATAATATGACAAACCAATGAATTGTCTGAGATATAACTGGATTCACTTTTGACGAACCTAGAAAACGTTTAAATACAAGGATGCGTGGAAGGTTCGGATCTTTAACAGACCACATGTAGCCGAGTAATTAGCAGCTAGGTCCTTGACTGCTATCACGTTGATATCATTGCCATCCAAGAGGTATGTACGATGCAATAGGCAAAAGTAGCGCTAATTTTAATGCGCATTTGTTGTTAGAGGTAGACTAAAGCAAGAAGTCTTGAGCTTCCGACACGTGAGCGTCTAATGAGAAACCGAATCAATGCTGAATTCGTCAACATAAGATTAAGATAAACTCATATGCTCTAAGGAAGATAATTACGACGAAACTAATGAATGTCCGGTCATATGCTTATTCACTTTGCAGCGCAAAAAAATATCGCTATGCCATACACGGTTTCTCAATATACTCGTACACAAGGGGACGTGGCGGTTTCCTGATCAGGAAACGCTAAATCATATCGATCTCATTGCGAGAGACATCAGACATATCTCGAGTATTCTGGACATCCGAACATTGACATGGATCATCTCTTTGTTGCAGGAATGCAGCGAATGTAGATTTCCTAGGCGCTACAGCAAATAAGAACAATTACAGGAAGACATAACTTAGAAAAGCTGCAATTGCAAAAAGCTGCCAAAACCTTCGCCGAGAGTATATTCCGAAACCTCTCAACAACTCCTATGGTACCAGCGTGAAGTACCTAAAACAAAGTGGCATTGTTGCTAACGTGTCACTAGACACCCCGAAACTGATGTATTCGGTTTCGCCCGACCGCCATTAAGATATCCATGGCTTCATGAACAATCCCGGCGAACACATGCAGTTAAACCAAAAACTCAACTCTAAAAATTACGAAGGAAAGTTTTACCAGTAGGTAAAAAAAACGTGTCAAACGGGCAATTCAACTCGATGAATAAGGAAACCTTGCAGTAGAATCACAACCGGTACTCAAATATAGAAAACTTTTTTTGTAGACTGTATATACGTAAAGAAGTTCAATATCCCGTCATCAAGTAGAACAGAGCATTCAACTCTAGACGATGATATTGTAGCTAAAACGTCCACAGCCAGCTTGATCCTTTTCTAGCTGCCTTCAGTTTTGCAGGCTTATCTGGCTGAGATGCCCTTCCATTTACGTGCGCCACCTGAGTCTCAGCCTTCCACTGATGCACTGTTTCTCGGGGGGGATTCGAGGACTTTTCCATGTGCTCCACATGATCCAGCCATCTTAGTCGTTGAATCTTCACTTTTCAGGTTTATGATTGTATCTCCTCCACTCCTCGTCAATGCAAACGGGACCGAAAGTCACCCGAAGAATTTTTCTCTCAAAGAAATCAAGAGCACCCTCATCCATTTTTGATGATGTCCATTCCTCTGCGCCATAGAGCAGGACTGGGACTATTAAGGGTAACTTTTGTTGTTTGAGACAGGGCTTTACTAGTCAACTTGCCCTCTTAGCCCAAAAAAGCAGCGATTGACAAGAGTTATTCTTGGTTTGATCTCAGCGCTGCTGTCGTTGTCTGTATTTATAGCGGAGCCTAGGTACACAAAGTCCTTAACTACCTGAAAGTTATATCTGTCGAAGGTGACGTTCTGCCCGAGAGATCGCTGTTAGTTGTCCTTTTTGCTTGACATCATATACTTGGTCTTGCCCTCGTTGACCGCTAAACCCATTTTCGCAGCTTCCATCTTAATACTCGTTAAAGCGCCACTGACATCACGCTGTTTTCTCCCGATTATGTCAATATCGTCGGTGTATGCGAGTCGTTGGACGGACTTTTGAAAGATAGTGCCTTTTGTGTTTGCTCGTGAGTTTTGCACTTTTCTTTCAAGAACGATGTTGAAGCAATCGCATGACAGCGCATCGGCCTGTCTAACTCCTTTTTTGACATCAAAGGTCTCGGTGAAATGTTTACCGACCTTGATGGAGCGGCGTGCATTCTCCATTGTCGTCCTGCACAGACGGACGAGTTGCGCAGGGATGCCAGAACTAGACATTGCTTTGTATAGCTCGTCTCTATAGTCTACCTAGTCAAATTATAAATACTGGTACACAGAAAAATCAGCGCCAAATGAAAACGAATTAATATTTAAACAATTTTTTTTGTTTTTATTGGGTTATTCTTCCAGTAATACCTCCACTTGCCTTCCAGCACGACTTAAGACGATGTGGCCACTCATCGGTTGCGAGACGCACTTCATGTATGGTGAAATTGTCCACTGCATGGACAAGGGCTCGCTTAAATGACTCAATAATTGAGTGTCGAGTAGAGCAAGCCATGCCCTCTAATACGGACCAAAACTTTTAATCCAAAGGGTTGAGGTCTGAGCTACCAGCTGGCCAATCATCCGTTGATATGAAGTCCGGAACGTTGTTTTTGAGCCACAGTTGAGTCGTTTTTGCTTTGTGAGCTGGAGCAGAGTCTTGCTGGAAAGTCCATGGCTTATTGTTGAATATTAATTGGTTTTGAGACTTCAATATGGGTTCCAAGACGGTCGATTGATATACTTTGGCCGATGTTTTCACTCGTTTCTCGCAAAAATGGGGCTTGGGAACGCCATCCTAGAACACTCCCCACCATACCATTACAGACGCGGGATGGTGGCCTCTTTGAACCCTCGGGATGAGTTGGGATGCTTCTCTGGTTGACCGAGCATACACACGATTGTTCTGCATATTGAACGATTCTTCTACGGTGAAAATTTTCTCGTCAGTAAGCAGAATTGTTCTATGAGCGTTCTTTCGGCGTACCGGCTGAGTAACGCTTTCAATCTTCGCTTGCGTTTTTCCTTCAATGCGGCCGTGAGTAGGTGTCCAGTGTGTCGCTTGTACGCGCTGAGTCCTAAATCTTCTTTGACAATGCGAGACATGGATTTTTGCGAAATTTGCATTTCCTGCGAGAAGATTTTCTGTTTTCGCAGCGGTTTTCGGTCGATTCGTTTCTTCACGGCTTTGATCGCTTTCGGAGTTCTCACAGTGCGCGGACGGCCGGATCTTTGACGGTCTCGTAATCCACCAGTATCCTCAAACAACTTCCCTGCACGATACACAAAATTGCGAGTGATTCCAAGCGGTCGCAACGTCCTAAAGATATCGCCTTTTACCATGTTGCATGCCAACTATGCCAACTACAACAATACGATTTTCGATGTCGCCCCATTCCATGATTGTAAGCAATTAATGTCAAAAACTTTTTACGTCACAATGAAGCATAAATATCAACTGTCAAATCGCAATCAATACGAAATGGATGCGCCCAGTGTTGCATTAGATGGTGTGTATCGATCTGAAGGTCATGGGTATTCTCCAAGACCTGCCGTTGTGTGAATATTTGATCGATGGTGGAAAACAGATTTTCGTCTATTTTTTTAAATAACTTTGACACTATTTATTTTAAAATTATAAAAATGGAAGCGCTCTCATTTGATTTGAATTTTTGTTTTAATTTCCTAATTCCCCCCCCCCCCCAAAAAAAAATAACCCCTTTGTTCGAAATTCATTTATTTACGGAAATATATATGTGTACCAAATATCAACTTAATCTGTCCAGCAGATTCGGAGCAAATTCGCTGTGACAGGCGGATGGACAAACACACGAGTTATCCTATAAGGGTTCCTTTTTCATTCGGACGTACGGAACCCTAAATAGGAATCGACATTAGTTTAGTTTTAGAAAAGCTGGGTTGAGCTGTAAGTACCCTGTTATCCGAAGTTCAGATTTATTATTATGGACTAACTTACTTCATTTGTTTATTAACTTACATTTCGTATCTTATCGAGTTTTTATTGTATTTAATCAGTTCTGTTCAGTTAAAAGGGCATGGCCTTTAGGACTGTTATAATTATTGCATTTTATAATGTATCTACATACAAATGAATGTTATGTCAAACAAAAATTGCCTTGTTTTAAATATCAAAACAAGTCCAAATCTCCGCTTCACTTCTACCATCGGGTTGAACAGTCTTTTTTGCCTGTCTTGTATTATATTATAGTCTTGGCCAGAAGCGGCGGTATGTTAGGGTCCTTCAAAGCTTTAGCCCAGTTACAATAAGAACAACACATAATTGGTATTAAACGTCATTTTGATATTTCAAAATGGTTACTTCAGAAAATATTCTTGAGACGCAAATAAATACGCTCCTTCAACAATCCAACTTCCGGATTTGGCGTTGCCTTTCTTAACTGGCGGATATTTTTAAATTAACTGAACCAGATTTGAATCGTAATACTCGCCGGTGCCTTCTTTTGGAGGAACATTTTTCATGATATCCTTATTATCATATTATCGTTTGACATGTTCATGTTGTCACATTTTTCTTAAGTTTAATATGAAGCGAAAATAATAAAAGTAAACCCTGTACTGCAACAAACTGCACGTGATACAAATGTTGAACAAATTTGAATATGTTAATTTAGGTTAAAGGGGGATTCCTTAATTTGTTGTTAAACTTTCCACTGAATATGATTAAACTGTAGAAACCCCCCGAATTCATGGACATGCAAAAGATAAGCCGATTGTGGTTGATAGATTACAAGAATAAAACAGATTTTTTCTTATATTGTTTAGAATAATACTCGTAGATATGTTAATTTGCTTTGGGGGAAGATTGCAACTGCTACATTTTCGTTAGAAAACCTCTTTAACACGAAAGTCATCTCTTTTGCGGTCTAAGTGCTACAAAGATCAATATGCACTTTCACATTTTGCAATGGCTTTGGGAACCATACCAAATGCAGCTTGTAGAATTGAATTATTTTTAATCGGCCTAATACAGGGTGGGACATCTGTTCGTTTCAAAGAGGCTATAAAAAAAACTGTTCAATATTTTTCAACAATTGTTTTTTTTATTGAAAAGAGTAAACCTTTCGACTAATTATAGAATTCACTCAAATGACCGCTTCGGCTGACTTAGCAGTAGGCCATCCTATTTCAATACATTTTCCAATGTGTTGGCCCCTACTTCACGAATAGTTTGACCAAAATCATTCTTGAGTGCTTGAATCGTCTCGCATAGTATCGAGCTTAAATGGCACTCTACAAAGAAAATCGGTGACGGTAAAGCAACAACATTTAAACAATTTATTACACGGTTATTGAACTAAGTGCGCAATTAATCGATTATTGGATGACTTGTGTAACATGTAGCCCCTTCTTGCTTTAACCAAAGCTCACTCAAGTTAAAATCCTTATTTTCTGGCAAAGAAAAGTGGTTTAATAATGCCGCCAGTCCAAAAAACGCAACAAACAGTCACACGTTCAGGATACATTGGCTTCTTTATGACTGGGTATGGATTTTCCAAGTCCCAAATACGGCAAATTTGCTTGTTTGTGTAACCGCAGAGATGAAAATGCGTTTCATTTCATTTGGACAATTTGCTTCAATTACTAAGCGAGTTATCCGAAATTTTTATAGGAGAAAGTTGAGGTTATAGGGCTTAGGCGCACATTTCAGCAAAAGCTCCAATATTTTTCTTTGAGCGCACAATCAGCGGTTATCAATCAGCAAACCAATCTCATGAACTTTTTTCACAAATTTGCGTACACCAGCTGGAGTTGTTGTTTCTAAAACACAACATACACTTTGCAATATTCCCAAACGTTGTTCAAGCGTAAGTAGTAAATCCAGTTCGTTTCTATTAATTTTTTGTGCGCATAAGAGGTGTTAGTATCTCAAAAACATAAGATTAAAAAACAAAAAATTAACAGATGCCCCATCCTTTAGTTGCTTCAGATACCAAGAAGTTCAAATGAACGCATCATATCTTTACCAAACTCGTGCCTGATTCACAATGCCGCGAGAGAGCGAGAAACGCTATCATCTGTTCCCGCTACAAAATCGTTCAATCAATTCACAATTGAACGATATTCGTTGGCGATTTTTTTGACAGCGAGTGTCGGTTGTATTTTAAATGTTGCGAGTTAAAGTGTATGTAATTACTAAAAAATGAGGAAAAACATTTTGAAGAAAACAATATAGTCGTGTGTATTATAGCTTATAATAAGCTTTTTATAGCTTATAAAAGGTTAAGAAAAAACAAAAAACGTCAAAAGAACAAGGTGGTGGATTAGACCAAGTTGCCAATTGAGGAGTGAGTTTGGTTTGTTTTAATTCACAAGTTTTTATTAACTCACATAAAAGTTTTTTTTTCACAAAACTCAAACAACCGCTCTCTAGAAGTGTCAAACTCCAAATTCACGTTGTTACGCCTCGGGAGTTTTTCAATTTTTCGAAATCACAGCATTGCGTGGCCACGAGTCTCGTGTCATTGTGTTTTACTTTATACATTTCCTTTGTTTTGAAATCATTTGACAGATCGCGCTACACTCGTTATCGCTCTCGCCTCGCTCTCGCCCCGCTCTCTCGCGGCATTGTGAATCAGACATCTTCAATTTGTGTAGAGTGACAAAAGATAACACTTGCTGATACGTAAAGGTCGAAAACAATCGCTTAGGAATGATTTAATGTCAAAGAATGATATATAGTATGTAAAGTGATGCATCGTCATGAAATTTTTGCATACCCTAGTGACATTGAAATAATTGACAGAAGTCAGCGAGCTACCACAAGTGCGCTCGCAAGTATTAGAACAGAAGCGGCAAAATGGGTGAAGTCACACTCAGAACGTCACAATGGTCAACTAAAACTTTTTAGTAGTTGAGGGCTATGTACGTATACCACTGCTTCGCTGTTTAGTCTGATAATGAAACTTCATCAGAAAGTCTTGCTTTATTGAGCAGAAACATGGACGGTAGTGAAGGTGACCCCGGCCGGTTCGAACGCAAATGTCTTCGGGTGACTATTGGCCCCGTTTGCGTTGGATGAGATGATTTAACAACGTGCTATACAGTAAAACAAGATTGCTATGGACATCTACAGCGCTCTAGCCCGAAGAGTCTTTAATTCTAACCTGGAAGTACAACGCAGTAGAGAAAGACCTTGTATCAGGTGGCCCACACAAGTGAAAAAGCATCTCAACTACAATACATAAAAGTGTGCAACTTAAAGCATTAACCCATGGACCGCTCTTACTGTGGAGGCCCATAGGTTCTTTCTTAAAGTGGGTGGACACAGCTTCGATCGCTATTTGGGATTCGATGCCGAATCGATTAATCAATACTCTTCAACACTAAGTTCCACAGCAGCAACATATTCCTCGGTGCACGCTGTATGACGTTTTTGTGGATGTTTATTATCAATTAGATAGCAAATTACGTCGATCTCAAAATGTACCTGGTGTGCGGTAGGTCTCGCGAATTTAGCCATGCACATGAACTTTGAAATAAATCTGCACAACTTGTCCTTGCATAGGTCTGTTCGTTGAAAAATGTAAAATCCAAGCATAAATCAGCTGTCAAATTACGAGTAGCTCTGTGGCTGTCAGAAAAAGTGTTCCCAATTTAAGAAACACAAACCTGTTCAAAAAAAAAGAAACATTATAGAGCTCGACGCGATGAATGCTGTCGAATGTGGCCTTGAAGCTAATAAAGAAGTGATAAGTATTTATTTAGTATCCACTCGTTAATCTTTTCCATTATCTGCCACAGTGTGAAGATTTGATCTATCTCTGATTTGTGAAGCTAAACCCTGGTAGGAACCTATATTTGTGGCGTGAAGCAAGTTAAGCATTTATTTGTATAGAATCTCATTCAGCTAATAAATAATGACATCTTTCTTGAGAATAAGGCGAAAAATCATGATTTTCCTATGTTTCAGCCGTTGAGCATATTTCCGTCTTTTTAAATTTTGTAGATTTTGCTCAAACATACTCCTCAAAATAACATTGTATTTCAGAACGACACAGATTGCGGAAGTTGCATATATTCTCATTCCCTCCTAAGCTTGCTGCTTAAATACATTCTCATTTTCTTCTGGGTTTATGGAAAGATAACCTTTACTCTCATTGAGAGCCTGAGGCTTGTGGCTAGTTTCTTTTTCCGCTTCCTTGTTTTTTTGCTCAGCCACTTTTACTCCTCGCTTCTTTTGCCATTCATCCTTAGGTGCCCGGTTTGTTCTGCGCAGTCTTTTTGTATGCATTATCTGCTCCTTACTCCTTCTGCATGTATTGCTTATCATCTGTCAATGATTACTAGCCTAGAGTTTAATACTATCTACATAAGATGATACTCTGATTCTTTAATGCCCTCAAGCACGCACTCTAGATATCATCTTAAAGTTGGTATCTGCCTTTAATATTTTTGTGTTATTGTCCATTGCTACTGCTACTGAAAAATTACGACGGCATATAACTCAATGCAGAAGCCACATGAGCTCCATTTTCGCTTATAATAACATAGGTTTTCGTCACTGTCACACTGGTTTCTTAAATTCCTTTGACCCAACTTTATGAAGACATTGAAACCATTTAAAATGACGATCATATAAATCAAGTCCTCTTTTAAATTCATGGAATAGAAGTCACCACAACCACGTCCTAACGTCTTAACTGACTTATATCTCGTTACAGTGAACAAATGCTCCAGATACTCATAACTTAAGTGATTTCCTACATCGCAAACTGTCATTTACTTATTGCTTAGCCAAGCCACCCAGTTTGATCGACAACTGCAACCAAATTGCATAGTCTAACAGAACTTAATTACATAGGAAAGTACACAGCCCCTAACATAGATCAATAGAATAAAACTGCACATGCAATCAGTCTCTGCAACACCAACAAACTGAAGACAGAGGAGAAACTGATCGGTAGTGATTTTAATTAAACTATCTCAACTCAACATCGGCAATTTGATGCAAATTTTTCACGCCACCGTTATTAGATCAGTGCCTGGAGCAAAACATAAAAAAAAAAACATAAGATGACATTGGCATGACAGTCCATTCTACCGCGCTCCACTCTACTCTCAATAGCACTGTTTGTATTGGAAAACCATCATTGCATCTGTTCAAACTTTGAGATTCTGGGAATTTTCCATCAGCGCACAAATGGTCAACGCCATGTATGCGAATTGATGGAAAATTACCACGTCCAAACTGAAATTGGTAATCGAAGCCTGGAGATCAAAGTGTTTTGGAACGATTCCCTCAACGCAATGCCTACCGGCGCGACCGACCGACGGTGGCAATGTTAACTGCTTGGCAGGAATCTACTCTTGGAGCATAGAAACCCACAAAAAGCCCACCTATGTTGCATTTCCATAATAACAGTTCTCAAGTTGTTGTTCCTGTGACGAGTTTTCATCATGTTGTGATTGTGGATTGTCGTGGATCCCCATTTTTAGTGGGTTGCGCGTGTGCACAACAAACCGGATTTTCCAATCAATTTCCATAATTACACTTTGGCCATCGAACGTCTATCTCACATAAGTTTGTTGCAGTGCTACTTTGTGCCAAGCTTACCAGACAAATAGATACCATATGGAAGACTACAAAACGGAAAGGTGGTTACCGGTTGTCAGATACATAGTTTTCATGTGATACAGCTTATTTGAAATCCCACTAGACCCAAAGTTTGATTTTATTTGCTGTACAAATTAGTAATTGCTAAGGCAAATGATTTGCAATTGAAAGTGATGCTGGGTCAACCAGATTCTATTCCATAAGAGGGTTCCAATTCCACTTCAATCATTGCAATCTATTACAAACATCATACTTATTTGACAGAAACCGTATACACCGTACAGATAGTATCATATGAACCCATGACGCAACGGTTGAACGTTTATTAACTCCAATGAGGTTTAACAGTAACAAGGTTGCAGCCACAACTGGCTTTTTGGTAGAGTATTTACCAACCGCTTTGAGTAGAGAAGAATGTAAGATTTGAAAACCAATTATTGCAAGGTCGGCCAGAATGTGGTCAGGTTAATGTTGAATGTTACAAGTTGAACTTCTCCGAATCAAGTACAACTCAACAGTAGCAGTATTCAACTTTGGTTCGAATAATTATAGTATTTAGTGAGCGAAGGTAATGGCTAATGTTTCCAGATTGGCAAGAAAGAATTATAAAAAGTATGTCAATCGATTACTGTCAATTTCTGCATCATAGCTTTTCAATGTATCGCAGTTTAATTTATTTATTCAGAGCACAGATAAAAATCAACTATCCAAAGTTGAAATTTTTTTTATTTTGATGCTCTTACATGAGACTAAATCGGCTGCGCTCTTTGACCGAATGTAAACAGTGCACAAGTCGGCTCAGATAGTTGTTTATTTTTGTTTTTTTTTTGCAAACATCAGCAACAGATCAGAGATGCGTCAGAGGTAGTGTTTTACTTTATGGACATTTCATCACGTCAGCTGTCAGTGCTGTCAATGTTATGACAATGAACTTCGACGTTGCATTTTTGTGACATCAAAGTACACTTAAAAAATTAACGAAAACAATTTATGTATTTAGTAATTTTTATAATTGCAGTGGAATATCCGTATTGGAAATATTTACGAGTATACGTTGACTCACGTTGACAGTCAGCTGATGGTGTTTACATAAGGAGTAATAATTTACCTGGATGTTATGCCTTTCGTTAATTATAAAACACTTGCTCAGTACGAGTAGCTGCTCGTTTATTTTGTTTCTGTTGATTGATATCCGATTTTAGATATTCTGTACGTTGGGCATCTAATTTTGCGAAATGTCTAGGCACGAGTTGTGAGAATATTTTGTGGAAGTCTCCTCATTATACGAGTATCTACCTATCTGGCACAGATATTTATTATAAAATGCCCATGTCACCAACTGACTAACCAGCCAAATTTTAGATGATGTATCTGGATTGTCTGTTTGACTTCTATGTATATGTCTACCGATTATTTTCTTTAAATCACAGACAACCCTGGACGATATCTAAAAACTGAGGCTCACTTCAGTATAAGTAGGAGTCTAACTGTTCAGACAAATCTAGTGCTAGAAGGCAATTATTTTCTTCAAAAGTTTTCTTCACTTATACAGTTCCTGTAGCGAAGTTCGTTTACTGCGTATCTATGTAATAAATCTCGACCTCTGCCAGCATTTAAGATATGTAATGCTTCATCTAGCTCAAGAGTTGTTGCGGAACTCTCTGAGTATTGGGCATTTTGCGACGAAGTGGAACACGTCCTCTCGTTCCCTAAGTTTACAAGGGTCATATAAAACTGGTAGTTCCTTGCGGTGGGGTATAAAATTCAGCCTCAAAGGTTCATCTCTAAATTTATCTTATCCGCCGAATACTTGCTTAGAAAGTATGAAAGTATGTATCTTCCTGCAGATAATGGTTATTTTTTTAGGTACTATAGTAAGCTCTATATTGGGAGGCCTGAGCTTCTGCCAAGTGTTTTTTGTAATTATAATATTTGTCCAGTTTTTATCGGTAGAGAGTTTATTTTTGTACTATTGAAGTCTATTGCTCATTAAGTGTTTTAGAAAATACGAAGTCGCAGTCAGATTCTTGGATACACTTAGTCATATTTCACATCATTTGAGAAAGCTCCAGCTTTGCGATTCTTTCCTGGCTCATTGCATAGACTTTCGCAATATAACTGAAATGTAGTTTTAAGGTATCTGGGAACAGGGGGGCCACGTTAGTTTCCAGATATATCAACTAGACAACTATATGGAAGTTTAAAAAATCGCCTAAGAAAGTATCGTTGAAACTTTCCGCAGCTTCGAATGACTGATAACCTCAAATTTGTGCTGCATACAGTAAAATAGAAGATGCAGTAGCGCGAAATATCTTCTGCTTCGAGGTATGAGAAACGTGCAAAAATAGAACGAAGAATCACTCTTGCCAATCGTAGACTCTTTGAGCCAAGAATGGAATTGAGTAGTAGTCGAGGAAAGGGTCTTTTCCTGAACAATTAAGGAGACTCCATATAAAACCATGATTATTCCAGTCCTGCTGTATGGTGCTGAAGCTTGGACACTACCTAGCGGTTTTGAGAAAAAAATTGTTCAAAACGGGTTTGGTCCCGTTTGCGTTGACAGGCTTTGGAGAAGAATATTCTGATTCGACGAACAGCGACATCGACCTAGTTAGTCGCCTGAGATGGGTAGGACATGTAGAGAGAATGGACAGCAATGCTTCAGTTCACAAAGTTTTCGAATCCAACCCGGAGGGACAACGCAGGAGAGAAAGACCTCACCTAAGATGGTACAAGTTGAAAGTGTACTTAACCAATTTGGAATGCGCAAATGGTGGCAGTTTGCTTAAGATCGGGAACTGGAGAGCTTTGTTAGCCTTGTGACTGTATGTTGGGGTCTACCATATATGACCCCATGTGAAATATGTGAAAATGCATATGTAAGTTTACAACATTATTTACCACCACGATTCTGGGTTCTATTCGAAAGAAACAAGGCAGATATTCCAGCTGAATTAATCAATATCAAAGACCGAGGAGAATTCAGTTCACGATTTTTTTTTTTCGAAAGCACAGACTCTTATCGAACACAATGGATAAAATGGTAAAGACTTACAAATGGAAAAGGATGACAAACCGCTGGCCAATGACTTTATTTTTTCCTCCCTTTATCCTCGATGTTGGCTGTATTGCAGCATTTGATCTCTATGATTTAAAGTGTCCGAATTGGAATTTGCGTACGGATAAATGTCGTACAAGGTCATTCATTTCGTTGTTTCAAGTTGATAACACTGGAATTTGACACCTGCCAAACTCAGCTGTCATTTGAAGTGTCATAGTATTAGTTGAATGTTTGCCATTTACAATAATGGATCGCTTACAAATCGAACAACGCGTTAAAATTATTAAAACTTACTACAAAAGTGGTGATTCAAACGTAGCCACTTTTCGCGCATTACGTGCTGATTATGGTCGTCAACTTCGACCGCCTACGCAAGCAATCGGTAAAATTGACAAAAGAGAGTGGAAGCTTGGAAGAAGAGAGTGGAAGTGTTACTGATGTCGTAAGGCCTGTGCATCATCATAATGCACGCTCAGTCGAAAATATTGCTGCTGTAAGTGCAAGTTGCTGATGATCCGAATTTATCGATTTCCCGGCGTTCGCAGCAATTGAACGTGTCGTACACCTCGCTATGGCGTATTTTGCATTTGGATTTGCATCTCCATCCTTATGAAGTTCGACTTACGCAACAATTGAAGCCTGCTGACCACTCATAACGCCGTTGATACGCTTCTTGGGTGTTGGAACAACAGACAATAAACACCGATTTTTCGAACAACATTTTATTCATTGATGAGGCACATTTCTCACTCGGTGGGTATGTAAACAAACAAAATTGCCGCATATGGGGCTCAGAAAACCCACAAGTGATCGCAGAGGTGGCATTGCATCCAGACAAAGTGACTGTTTGGTGTGCTCTATTGTCGAAAGGTGTCATTGGTCCGTATTTGTTCGAAAATGCGGCGGACGGTTACAGTCAATTCGGAGCGGTATGGTCGAATGACAACCGATTTTTCTTGGCCGGCGATTGAAGATCATGACTTGGACGATACGTGGTTCCAACAAGCCACACAATACGACCAATTATGGCTTTATTGCGTGAGAAGTTTCCTGGTCGCGTATTTTCACGTCTAGGCGACGTCAATTGGCCACCAAGATCATGCGATTTGACACCGTTAAATTTTCTGCGCGGCCACACAAGGGACCGTGTTTACGTGAATAATCTTCGAACTCTAGACGCATTAAAAACCAACATTACTCAAGTTTTGGCCGAGATACCGCCCGAAATGTGAGAAAAAGTGGTTAAAAAATTACCTCAAAAGAATCGCATGCTACGAATCTTTCCGCGGCCATTTGAATGATATTGTTCTTCACACTTAATGACAAAATCCAAAAATAATGAATTACAATTTTCATCAAAAATGTATCGCTGTGTGTGTTTTATTTAGCTTTGCTTTCGACATCGAAAAATGAATGACCCTTAACTTTCCTTCGAAAGCTCGGCGAAGAATTTGTCCATCCACAAATCATGAAAAGAATTGGTCGTGGCAAATACATATACCGAGCTACTGTCCAAGGCATAAAAAACATGGGATATTCAATTTTGGAAGTCCACTTGCCGGTAGACGAAAAACTAAAACGCGTATGGAATAGCTTGCGGTTTCAAGGTGAAAAAATCATTGAGAGTCAGAAGGTTAGTTGAGACCCAGGTCCATCCCGAAGTAAGTAAAATGGTGGTCTCTGCTTCCAAATTTTACTACGATGAACTTTTTGAAATAAATTGCAATATCATGAAATAACAAGAAACGACGATTTTTATTTTCACTTAATTTGAAAAAAAAAAGTTAAAGCAGAAACTAAGGACTGCAAAAGAAATTATACAAACTCTTTGTCATATTTTATATTTATAAACGAAAGACAACCTTTTGAGGAAGATATTTTCACTCCTTAAATCCGTCAGACAGACATCCAACACTGAATCATAAACACGTTAGATTCTTGAAATTCGGTAAACACCTGAAGGAAATAAATTTTAAATTTTACCATATACTCGTATAAAAACAGAAATTAAAGGAAAGGAAACAGAATCCAACATTTCTTTAAAGTTCCGACAGGATTATATTTATAATCACGAATAAATTACTCTCTAAGTGTTCCTTTCATTAGGACAATTTTCCTTTAATGGAATCATAAATTGAATTTGTGGTTAACTCAGACAAGGTAGTAATAAATCCGGAAGCACTTTTAATTTCATTTGATTATCGAAGAATTTAAAATACCAAAGCCATCTGTCATTATCGATATATTTCAAAAATACATTTCGCTTGTTGCAAAATTAAAATGTTCTTCCTTGTATGGGTTTTTAAATAAGCCTTAAAATTGCTGGTTTTATGTATCCTCGATATGTCGAATAATAAGTTCTGCAGTTTTAGTTAAACACACAGTTTTAGTATTAAAACTTATATTTAATCCTTTAGATATTGTCCATCATGATCTATTACTTTATTCCAAAGTTCTGGAAGAGACATAATATATCTTTTGTAATAGTAAGCATAATAACTTTTAGAGTTAAACAAGTTTTCCAGGTACGTTTTGATCAGATCATCGGAATTGAACTGCCTTCCGTTCAAAGAGAGCAGAATAAATGGCAGTCAGAATGCGCAAGGTCTAGACCAAAGAATAGAAATAACAAGAAGGATCACTCCCCCTTTGACTGAAAAAATCCACCAGTCGTACAAAAAAACAAACAACGACGTCTCATTAGATCAAATAGCGCAGATCTTTTGCTTTGTTTCAAATTCCAAATCCCATTTAATTTTTCTGAGTTAGAATTCAACGTCATTTTTTCCTTATGGATATATTCTTGCCCGCCGAAATTTTTGTGAGTAATTTTTCTCTTCTGTGTTGCTTTTTTATATGTAAAACCATTAAATGTTGGCACAGTGCTTTGATGCACTTTGGCCTAAACTTTGAGTTGTCCGATTATTCCCCCTATGAATATCGCATATCGCTTTTATATCTTTTCCAAGTCGATAAAGACGATGTTCAGATCTTTCGAATTGTCGTACAGTGGCCAATTTAATACGCGATAGCACGTCAAAATACTTTGATTTTCTTTTAAATTAGAAAACGATATCCAAATAAGCAGTCATGGGTTTATTTTTTATCAAATTTTGAATAGTTGTCGCCTAATATCGGGTTATCCAATAGGGACTTGACAACTTTAATTTGTGAACGCACTCTTTTACTAATCATCAAACTGTCACTGTCAATTTATTCAGTAAACTCAACATTTTCATCATGGTAAAGTACACGAACGAGCAACTTCTGCAAATTATAAAAATTTTCTACCGAAATTCTGAGTCGGTGACTGCAACTTTAAGAGCGTTAATTCCATTTTTCGGTCGTTGGGTTCGTTCGCTCAATGGATTCGTCAATAAGCAAAATATGCGTTATTGGTCGGGTGAAAATCCACATGTGCTTCATGAATTACCACTTCATCCACAAAAAATAACTTTTTGGTGTGGTTTGCATGCCGGCGGCGTTATTGGGCCATATTTTTTCGTCGACGATATCGATCGTCACGATACTGTGAATGGTCAGCGTTATCGCGGGATGATCACCGATTATTTTGGCCCGAATTGGAAAATATGGACTTGGACGACATGTGGTTTCAACAGGATGGTGCCAAAAGCCATACAGCATACGTTACAATCGAATTATGGGAGAGTAAGTATGGTGAGCGTGTTATCTCAAGAAATGGGCCAGTCGATTGGTCGCCTCGTTCGTGCGACTTAACGCCGCTTGACTATTTTTTGTGGGGCTACGTTAAGTCATTGGTTTATGCCAACAAGCCGACGACAGTGGAAGAGCTCAGAGCCAACATTGGACGCGAAATAGCGGCCGTTTCGGCCCAAATGTGTGGCCGAGTCGTTGAAAATTGAGTCCAACGAATCGACCGCTGCAAACGTGCCCGCGATGGCCATATGAACGAAGTCGAGTTCCATTCATAAATATTTTGATTGTACTTCAAGCCGATAATAAAGTTTTTGAAATATTTCAAATGGTTTGCGTTTTATTTAAAAAAAAAGTTGTCAAGTCCTTATTGGAAAACCCTTTAGTAGTTTCAGCAGTTCCTTCAATTTTTATTGTCGCCACAATAAGATTTTTTTATGGAACATTAACCAACAAATCAAATCAAATCCCACCATATCTGAATCGCAAACCTGATCACCCTGTATAACCAAGTGGCTCTCTTACTCATGGATGGAGTATTTAGGACAGTTAAACTTTTAGACCGTGTGATTTGCATGAGCATAGTAAATTAATAAATATTCTCTCAGCAGTTTCTTATTTCTTGCTCTGATAAAAGGTATTTCTTGCCTTGATATTCTATTTAAAAGATCGTTAAAGCCATGTCAAAGTATGTGACGCGTATTTGATTTTATACGGATGTGTTTGCGTTAATAATGTATCAAATTTCGCGCTAAACTATCATTTTAATTGACATGTGTCAGGAATCATGATATTTTGGAGTAAGAATACTTCGTGAGACTAGTTTTACGGTTGAAGATTTGAAGGTGCGGAATGCTACTAGCTATTTGTATTGAGCATTGCTGGTGGAAATAGCGATAGAACAAGGTGAGACAGAAAATATTACGTCGGTGTTCGAGTGTGTCATTTGACCGATCACATATCATATCTAACAGATTCAAGGCATTTGACTAGATGTGGCATTGCTCCCCATTTTTGGACAGAAGAATGCCTTACACTATATTGAGGCTAGATCACACATTTCGTAGCACTTTTGGCGACATAGAATACCGAGAGTGGAAATTCGACGATGTGATTCCCGTTCTACAGCCGAGGAGCAGAGACGTGAGTACAGGAACGAAGCAGCGACACTGAAGTGTAAGCAGAGCCAAAGCACAATACGTAAGTGTTGATCTGACCGCAAAGTGTTAAGGAAGCATATTGGCGTTGCCCAAAGAACTGATAGCTGGAATATCATTATAAATGAACGCTAGGCTGGAGGATGAGGCAGAATTTCTAATTTTTTTACTGAACGACACACAATTTTCACTATTTCCGAGACACTGTAGTAATTTTTGCCCCAGTTTTTAGTCGTATTGAAATTTCAATTTCCTTTGTCGGTTTGGGCTTGTAGGACCGATAAAAAATATTTCTGTTATTCTGGCACCCTCGAGTCGTACCAGACCTTTTATTTTGGTCTAACTCTATCAATTCAATAAGGGAAAATGATCTCATTCCAAAGAGAATAGTGTTTGTGATCTTATCAGCAAGTTATTATCGAGGAAATCGACGGGTTATAATTCTTAAAGAAGGTGTCAAGTCCAATTATATATTTTGTATTATGATACGATTCATTTAGAAGTCTTTTCTCTAACTTCGTGGTCAGTGTACGAGAATTAAGCTGATATGATACAATGGTTTGATAAGTGGGGGAGGCACATCTACAGTGTACTTATCAGGGTGAGAAGTTAAATACAAGTCCAGGCAGTATATGGTACATATTTCCGTAGTCTCATTCACAAAGGTAAAGTTTTTTTCTGCAGCGAAGAAGGTTCTCCGGATTGTCTGTCCAGAATATCGAAACCATCCAGAAGTGTGTATATTGAAATTGCCGACAATAAGTCGAGTCAGATGTCGCATCAAAGTCATTAAACGTCGAATTGCTGCATTGTGGTGTAGTACGTACAGTCTGTTTGATAACATCGTACACGACAAAAATTAAAGAAGAACTTATAATAATAAAAAATATCAATTGTAGTGGTTTATTTTGTTTATTTACTTGAATGCTTTTCAATTAATATGCTGTCCACTCTCCTCCATTATCAATAATTGCTTGGAGTCTTCGAGGCATGCTTTCTACTAATCTTATAACATTATCTTGAGACAAAGATCTCCATAAAACTCGTATTTTTCGTGATAATTGTTTGACCGTCGAGATCTTCTTTCTTTGGAGCTTTAGCTTCATGAATGCCCAAACATTTTCAATGGGCTTTGCATCCGGCGACTGTGATGGCCAATCTAAAACATCGACGTCAGTTTCTTGTTTCCACGCACTGCACAAACGACTGCGATGTCGGGTCATTATCTTCTTGCAGTAACCAATTCTCATTCCTTCTTTTAAACCACCTTTGGGCAGATGGTAATAAAGCCTTCTTATAAACTGTGACCATGTTGGGTGCGTTTAAGTTATTTGTAAACATGAACAAATTGCCAAATCTTTTGCACCTTTGCCAGGTGTTTGACGGTCCGCTGGATTAATTTATTGGATTGTGTACACCAGGTATGAGTGATAGGAGACCATGCCCAATAAGAAGCTTTATCCGAAAAAATAACGTTGTTCCAATCTCTGTCCAAATTCTCCTTGGCCCAAATGAGTCGTTTTTCTACGTGTTTTTTTGACAGTAGTGGTTTCTTAATTGTGCTTCGAAATTTTACATTATTGGCTAGTAAACGTCTTCATATCGTATCACAACACACATTAAGACCCCTTTTACGTAAAATCCCTTGTCCTCCACGTAACGATAGAAGAGGATTTTTTTCAAACACGCGTAGAATCATTTTGTCCTGCTTTTTTGATGTTTTTGGCGTAGACCCACGATCCGGCAAATCATCCACATTATTAACTTGGGAATAATGGTGCACCCACTTGCTAACAAATGCTTTTGACTTTTTCATGTATTTAGCAGCTGCTCCGTATGACATCCTTTTGGATGCGTGCACAAGAATACTGCTTCATAACGTCATGCAAACGCGACACTCATTTTAAAATACTTCCATCTCTGACAAAAATTGAACACTCTTTAAATTTTTTTATTCAAAGCATCTTAGCAGAAGTATTTTTTTATCTGCTAATGCAAATGCCACTTCCAAATCGGTTTTCTTAAACGAGTTTTGCCGTATACGATTTTATCAAACGGACTGTGCGAACGTATGTTAATAGCAAGACAGCGGTTAATGATAGCACTGGATTGTAGCCAGGTGGCTTCACTTAAGATTGATCTGAGAGGTATGGCTGTGGATATACCTGTATTTAACTAAGTGCCACAACAGTTAGCCCATATTTACAGTCGCAAACGTACGCAGAAACTTGTTTACTTTTTAGCCCGCAAATATTTGCTATGTCCACTCTAAATTCTCAAGACAATATGAAAAACAAAAACACAGAACACAAACATCGATGATGCTAACAGCCCGAGAAGTGAAAATTCTGACGTTGGTTCACCGAATCAAATTCTTGATGTGTTACGCCCGTACAACAATATGAAACAGTGCGTGGTGCCGTAAAAATCTATCGTTAGAGAAGATTTGAAGCCTTTTTCCCCTTGGTCCTGTTCAAGACGAACAAAAAATAATGCAGCTTTAGTTCCTACAGCTTAATTAGTGAGTGCCACTATCGTCGATCCAAGCCATCAACAGCAATTGGTGTCAATTTATGCCATGAGGTTGCTTTAACTATGACTTACACAAAAGTCCATCACAGTTTGCCTCGCCTGAAGACCATTGACTTTTTTAGTTGTTGTTTTTCGGAATCAAGCCCCCTTATCAATAGGGTAGGATATAGTAGTTTGTTCGATTGAAGCTTCGTGATATCCGTGTCCGGCAGAGGGTGAAAGAGCACGGGTGTCCATCGCTTTGCGAGTACCACTTCTAGTGATATCATCAGCATACTGTTTACATAGGTTTTTTCAACACCTTATGATGCTTTGACTCCTTAATCGTGACGCCATAATAAACCACCCACAGAAAGGAAAGTTCAAAACTTAAAAGAAAAATACGAGTAGAAAAGGCGACTTATAGGTTACAGTCAACAAATTATACTGCATGGTTTCATTATTTGTTAAATACCAAACAAAGCCTGACTGTTAATGAGATCCGGGTTAGTGTCCTTCCAGTCAATAATCGACCATTTGATAAAATCCAGAAGAATACCTCTCAAAATAAATACTCGGGAATAACCTTCTTAAAACCAGGTTGCTTTTTGACTGTAAATTTGTAATAAACCTGTTTAAAAAGGGGGGAGATAAATCCGTCTCGATTTAAAAATAACAAAATTCTTCAAATTTCATTCAAGACGTTCTAAGTCTCTAGTTTGAGTGTCAAGATTTGAAGGTCTTCCAAATTCCCCGCCAAAGGATACAAACGGGTTATTGTGTGTTTTTGTTTGAAGTGATGACGCAAATACTTATTATCGTACCTCATCCAATGCCATGCCCTTCTACATTCATACTTATTTACGTTCATCATATAAACCTGCTCGTGGGTGTTATAAACTTTAATTGAATTATTTTATTGCAAATTATTACGACAAATTGCTTGAACATTATCAACATTTTGTTTTATTGGTATTTTAAGATTATTTCATTTACAGAAATAAGTACGTATGAAGGAGAACGTGCGTCGTGCGCATTTGAAGAATTTCGGGATAAGTTATCTTCCGGTCAATGGTTCATCGTTTATCGTCTATCTTTTATCTTTTTCATTTTATGTTTTTATAAATGTTTAAATAAAAACAGAGTACGATGGGAAAATCCTTCGAATCAGATTTTTTTTTTTACATCTTTTCTACATCTAGAGTTAATATGAAATTTGAAACTGCCCCTTATTTAACTATTCGTAGTTAAATTAACTATGTACTTAATCTATCTAATAGGTTCTCTGACGCATCGTAGCGCACAAGGTGCCAACAAACGCCTGCACGCGATCATTTAGTCAGTTTTCTCCAAACATTCATATACTTTCTCAATTGTCCTTGTCGTTGTGTGTTATGGGGTTATGTTGGGAAATAGAAGTGCTTTAAGCCTCCTCTGTTTTTGCCGTGTTTGTGTTGAGTCCTTTGTTCATCTCTGACTCAAAATATTGGAGCCATTTGTTGAAGGTTCAATATCCTATTTGAAAGAAGATACAAGTACATATCATCAAACACAGCTGCCATGATGGCCCTCCAGGTTGGGAGTTGTGCCGGCCATGGAATAAATTAATAGGTTACAAAGCAACAACAAGCCTCGGACACGGATGGATCTACTGTTGACAACCCATGCAGGCGAATTAAGGACAACGAACTTCGGATATGCACGTGAAAAGTTAGGTCCCTAAACAGGCCACAAGTAGCCGAACAACTAGACTGATGCAAAGCAGTCTTAACCGCCATCCAAGAAATGCGATGGAATGGGCCGGACAAAAAGACTATGAAAAACTGCGACATGTATTACGGCGACGGCAAAACCAATTCCTAATTGGAAGCGAATTTGTTGTTGGAGGCAGACTTAGGCAAGAAATCTTGAGTTTTCGGCATGTGAATAAACGCCTCGTAGCAATCCGCATCAAGGCAAAATTTACCAACATTAGCCTGATATGCGCGCACGCCTCACAGAGGAAAGATGACAATACCAAAGATGCCTTCTTTGAGCTCTTGACCTAGACCTATGAGCAATGCCCTAGCTATGGCATTAAAATTGTCCTTGGCGACTTTAATGCAAAGCTAGGAAGAGAAGGCATCTTTGGTAGTACTGTCGGAACATATAGCCGGCACGACACCACCTCCGATAACAGATTCAGGCTTATCGACTTTGCGGCGGGACGAAACATTGTCGTAGCTAGTACGCTTGGGGAACTCCTGATCAATCACCAGTCAACCAGATTGAACACATTGTGATCGACGCAAGACACTCCTTCAGTATTATAGATGTCCGAACGTTCCGAGGAGCCAACCTCTATTCGAACCATTACCTTGTTGTAGCCAAGGTAAGCTAATATTGTGAGGAATTTCGACGTCAGACTACTACAATCGCAAGAGATCGCGAAGTCCTTTTCTAATCGAGTGTCCCTTAAGAGGTCCCTTGCCGACCTCATCAAGCATCGAAGACCAGTGGCAACACTGCCAGAAGGCCATCAGAGGTGCCGCTTCTGATGTGCTGGATTTCATTCGAGCACCACAACGAAACCCCTGGTTTGATGACGAATGTCGGCTAGCAGATGCAGCTAAGAAAAAAGCACGCAATGCGGCACTCAGGATGAAAAAGAAAGATCATGAGAAGCTCGCGGTATTTCCTTAGATCCAGTACGCTCATCGATCGGTCGCTAGGAGTCTGGTTTCTGGTTGCCATCTAAAGGCAATAATGTCCACCAAAAATGCTAACTGCTTCCAGTTTCGCATGCCAAGTTTGTTGCATACTCACGTCACCTGAGTGATTTTGTAATTTTTTCTTCGATGATAAGTTCAAAGGTCTTCCAATCTATAGTGCAGCTTTTTATTCACTCCACATGTCCCTGCCTCTACGTTGATGAACTTTGATTCTTCTACGTCGGTCAATGCAGATAGAATCGTAAATCACTTCAAGACCTTTTTTCTCGACACGACTAAGCGTCTCCTAATACTTTTTGAATTAAACGCATACATTTGCGCCGAATACGAGAAGAGGAAGATCTTTTTGTTTTGCCTTCTGTGTATGTGGTCCGCATTTTGCTAGTATTTATAAAAACATTTTAGAGACTGTGCCTCTGGTATTGGCTTGCGAATTTCGCTTGATACTCACAAGCTTTGTCGGACGTCTTTATTAACATCATAGCTGTAGGGGAATAGCCAACGAACTACATTTTTTAGTTTAAATCTGTTTTATTAATCTAACCATTTTGGTCTAAAACGTTTATTTGGAAATTGTTCGACGTAGTAAAAAACTCTGGGTTAGCTGAAAGAATTCTGCGAATTTATCTCTTCATATTAATAATAGCTTTCTATTTTGATTAAATTCAATTTAAAAAATACTTTAAAGGTACATTAAGGTAACCTTTAAAGATTAAGATAAAGATAAAGATTTATATCATGGAATTTATGACCAAGTAACTACCAAAAACAAAACTCCAAGTGGTTTAGATACACACACACAATCCGGATACTTATCTACAAAAGTCCGGCAAAGTTCAGAGAGGAACAAAAAATTTGTCAAACGGTGCCATAAAGATTATAGAGTTCATCTACCAGTAATGGAAAGGAAAAGAGCTTATCAATATTGTTTTAAAACTAATTGAAAAGGCCGACTTTGACTAAAGTCTAAGTCGGAAGCAAGTGCAACAATTTTTGGACAAGTTTCTACGTTTTTAGTTTATCGTTCTCTACCGGACAATCTAGGAACGGATATTAAAAACAGAGAAGCTAGGCCATGGCTCATACCGGGCTGCCAGCACCACAGTGTTTTTTTTTTTTTTTTTTATATTGGTCGTCTGAGACAAAGCAAAACCTGAACGAGTTTATTTCTTCTCAAATTCTGCAGCGAGCAGATTGGCTTTGTCAAAAGAGCTGCCATCTCAAATGTCAGGCGAACTGTTTACCTACTGTGAGGATTTGTAGTAATTTTTGCATCAGTTTTAGTAGTATTGAAATTCGACACGCTTAAGAAAGGCGTTGCATTACTGGCTGGTTAAATTTGTCGTTTTTTTTCCATCAATGCTTTGAGTTTATCGTAATCAAGAAAGATTGAGATGAGGATATTCAACTGAAAAATCACAACCCGGAACCGGGCGAAACTGTTCTGGTACTGGTGTTTTTCTATTAAATTTCTGGCATACACTTTACACAATTTTTCCTTTGCCTCGGTTCTTTTCTTCCATTTTTGGAAAATAAAATAAAATATGACAAATTTGCTCTTCAAAATTCTACAAGTGTGTTTTAGGGTTAAGTGTCAATCACAAAACGGGCGTAAGGTACTCAGGGTTTTCACTAGTGGTTCCAAAAACCGATTTAAGACTCGTGTCTGGTGTTTTTTTTTTAGGACGACGATACTTCGTAATATCATATATCTCAATGGGACTACTAGAATGAGATCCACAATGATCTTACTAAGAAAATCTTAAAGGAGGGTTTCTTAGAATACGTTCTGTGTTCTAGGTCTTCAATTGTCATCTAGGTTTTGTATGAGCATAAATGTAGATGGCCTACGCTTTTCCTAAGCACTTATGTAAGTGTGACAGTGGCGTAGCATCCTGCAGTGCAACAACAATTCGAAGCAAAATTCCAGTGAATGTTTGGGCTACGTTCTCATCAGGCTGCAGGTGAAGTAGTGAGTGCATCGACTGCTGGTATCACTGAACCGCACACTCATCTTTATACGGTTGACTAAGACATTTCAGTGAATGCAGTTGAATAGACTTGTTAACTGACAGAATACCCTAAATAAAGGTATAACAAATTGAAAAGATCTAAATTCTTTCCCAGAGGGGCCAAGTTCTCTATTTCCATTTGACATATTATCTTAAAATATCTTTTCTGTAATAAAAGTTTGTATAAACCATTTTAACCTAATTTGCCGAACAAATTTTCACATGCTGGTATCGTGCAAGATATTACCATGTTTTCTTTAATTGTGAAAACGTTTATAATTCCCCCCTTTTATTAATTGCACATTTGTAATTGTACTATTAATTGTGGATTCTATTTTAGATTTATATCTTTCGCATGGTGCGAATAAATCAATTAATGATGTACGAAATTAAAACCATGCCGTCGTTATAACGATATTTTAGTTTTACTCTCCTATTAGTCAATAGAATTTAAAACACTATCAATGTGAATCATATTATACAATCTTCAAAAACACTATTGCAAATTAAAATCATGCCCCACTGACGTTATAATATAGCCGGCTTTTAATCAATCTATATACACTTTTATCACGTGAAGTGAAGTTGAATTTAAAAATATTTTTAGATACATTATCACTCTATAAATACCGAAGATATAAGTTTTACAATCCTTGTTTTGCCAAAGAGAAGGTTGCCTATTATTTTTAACCAACACTTCAATAAAATTACTTTCCTACAAGATAATTAATATTACTGGTCAAATAAAAAAATTGTGATTCAGGAAACGGCATACTCATAGTTTTGATATGGGCATAGGTTATAACATTAATCAAAATGCAAAGGTCGTTTTCATAAAATGAAAATAACCCATAACCGATAAGCACATAAAATTTTATGTAATAAATGCTCTGTCAATGGCTATATAAATTTGAGCATTTTGATTAATCTGATTTTCTGACCGCGTCTCTGAAGAATCAACCAATGTGCACGATGATCGAAAACAACTCAGTCCATTGAGTCCAATATCTGCTTAGCGATATTTAAAATTATACACCAACTCATCTGTAAATTAAAATCGGACGAACTATGCCCGGAAAATGGAGATTCATCATAGTTTGCTATTTTTAATTTTTTATTAGACTCTATACTCTGTAAATGCTTCAAACAATTTATCAAATACTGATCCATTTTGCACCTCCTCAGTCTTAACTAATTCAAAATAAAAACAAAACGTACACCCGCTTGGTTTAACCCACCTCTTAGGCATATGTCTTTCTTATACGTTATTAATTATCCAGGAAACTGGATAATTCACTCTTGACCATTAAGTTCGCATCCTCAAACAATCACGGAATTGTTTGCTGAATTCGTTAGCCAATCACTCACTATATAGTCTGCCCGCTGTCGTTTTAAAAAAAAAAAGTGAATTACCTGGCAAAGCTCTTTGACAATTTCCAATTTTATAGAGTATTTACTTGAAAGGAGCTGGAGTCTAGGGTAAGCTTCAATTATGGTCAAAATGCATTTATCCTTATTTCTGGACAAACGCAAACAAAATATAACTTTATAGGAAAACAGGAAATCCCAAAAACAACAAGAATCCTTTAAGAGAAGGTCAACAGCCATGTACTTAACAGAATCTGTATCAAGTATCCGCTTCAGAAGTTGGCAAAGAAGTTGTTCGTAAATAAAATCATATTTAGAATAAAGACACTACTGTGTTTTTTGAAGTGGTGGTGTCTTACAGTACGTTTACACCGACCCGAAATTCAACATTTTGAAATAAAATTTCCGAATTTCTTTTCACTGTTTACATTGAACGAAAAACATTTATATGACAGCTGCTGTAGTTAGTGATAGTAAATATTGGAACAGCTGACTTCTTTCAAAGTTGTTTTTGTAAGCCCTATGACGTGCGCTGAATGACGTGGGGAATAAGTAAAAAGGTTTGTTCGATTTGACAACCTTCTAAATGCAGAGACGAAATGCAGCATTTCGCTGAAATTTAACATTTCGAAATGCATTTCGGCTGAAATGTTGAATTTGTCCGAAATGCTGAATTTCGGGTCGGTGTAAACGTACTATTTGGAGAGGCATCTTGATCCTTTGTTATTAATTTTGACAATTGATTTTAATGGGAACTTTTAATTGTCTATAACAGTATAAATATATAAGCAAATAATCTCAAAATCTTTCGACATATTACGTCTCACTTCCAAACTATAACATACTCGTACACTAGAAAACACTGTTCAATTTTAACTTCGATTTAATTTATTACTGATGGTCCTGTTTTAATAGTCAGAGAAACGCTTTTTTGGTGTTTGTTTTTCTTAGAAGTGAAAAACTTTAAAGTGGCAACACTGTTTTTAATGACAGCCAATTTGACAATTCTCGGTTTTTTTTTTGAGGTAAGTTTAGTTTGGCAATTCATCTTGAATGGACTCACGTCGAGGCAATGTTTGCAAATCGTTCAAATTTATTTTAAAAAAACATGGTTCAATGCAAGAAATTCATCGGGCGTTACGTGTATTTTATGGTGCTCATAATCGTCCATCAGAGCGATTAATTCGAAAAACTATAGATGGCTTTTGCAATAGTTAACCTTAAACGATAATGCACATGCCTTTGGTGCACTGTATGGGCCGGTGGGATCATTCGTCCACATGTTTTCAAAAATGATTATGATCAGAACGTTACAGTGAACGATGGGCGGTTTCTCTGATTTCTAATTTTTTCATACCTCAATTGGAATTCATCAATTCAATAATTCATTAATGTTGCAGAAATGTTATTTCAGAAGGACAGCGCCACATGCCATACAGTGCGCGATACAATTAATTTACTGAAAGAAACATTTAATGAACGATTAATTTCACGAAATGAACCTGTTAACGCACCTCGGTTGTCCGATTTGACGTATAACTCTTTTTTTTTTTGTATCTTTTACGAGCAGACATCATAAATTCTGAAAGGAAGTATCCCTTTTTTTCTAAATTCAACTCAACTTAATTAGGACGTGGGACTTCTTTGGAAATGTTTGTGGGCACATAGAGAATTGTTGGAGCCATCAGGTCAATTTCTAGTGCTATCTCTTGTTTCTGGAAATCACTCACTTAACTTTGAAAAGAATTCCCAAGAAGTGTTTTTTTTTTTGATGTAGATATTCGTGAAGCCACCTACTAGTCTGGAATGGGAGGTTATAATATATTGTACTTTTGTATGTATTATCAGGTTCTAAAGTGAGCTAAGTCAATATGAAAAACAGTGCTTCTATCTGTAGGACACTAAAACTTGAGTTTTCATAAAAAAGGTAAGTAGAGGTCGGTACGAGTATTACCTGAAAGAAACAAGGGAAACGTGCAACCGATAGTGATTAACCCATTTTAACGAAAGCACTAATTGGTTGGCTGTTGAATATGGTCATCACAGAAGGACTTCATTCTTTGACTTCAGCTGACTGACTGCATTCCACATATCAAAAGCGCTTTTCAGTTGCATTATTATCGATCATTGTGCATTCTAAGTGCCATTAGTACTTTGCATTTATTGCTCTATGAAAAACCTGTATCTGAAGATACAATACATCAAATACGCTGCTCGTTGCCTTTGAGATCTCTTCTAAGTGGCAGTACTATGGTTTAGACGTTACCGATGATTCACTTTCACGTTGCCGAAAAGTTCATATCAGAGTTATTGAAGACACTGCCGAGGCTGCTTTTAGGCGAGATGAGTGCTATTCTAACGACCCCAGCTATGCCACAGAGTAATACCTCCGGATCAAAGGGATTTCAGAAATCCAACTTAAATAACCTATAAAACTACAGACTCTCAGACTCGGCCTTGCTTTTTAGTTAATTTATATATTGGGTCTATAACTTTGCGTGCGGTTTTCTAAGAGATGGCGTAACTTGTATTATTCCAATGTTATTATTCCATTGGAACATGCGTTGGAAAGCTACTGTCATTGTACGTTATTTCAGTATATGTCATTCATTTGAAGCGTAAACAACAATAATTTTTTTTCACTCAAATATGTCGAACTTTGTGCCTGAAAAAGTGTTTTGCGGGGAGTTCTTCTTCAGTACTTTGATATGAAGAAAACTGCTGCCGAAAGTCATCGTATTTTGGTGGAAGTTTATGGTGAACATGCGCTAGCTGAGCGAATGTGCCAAAAGTGGTTTGCACGATTTTAAAGTGATGATTGTGGCTTGGAAGACGATGAACGTCCTGGGCAGCCAAAAAAGTTTGAAGATGAAGAACTGGAAGCATTACTCTATCAAGATTGTTGCCAAACACAAGAAGAGCTCGAAGAATCTTTGGGTGTCACTCAAACAGCCATTTCAAAACGTTTAAAAGCAAGATTATTTTCTCTGGTGATATGTAAAGTTGCATTTTAATAACAAAAAATTAGAAACAATTGATTATTTGGAAGGCCAAATTCGACGCGCTATTCCCGAAATACAGCCTGATTTACTGTGAAGCGTTTGTGAAAATTACACCAGATTACGCCATGAATAAGCTGGCCACAGCAGCCACATGCTATACATAATACTACACAACTATCTATCAGACAAAATCAATTTCGTAGACATCTTATCTGTTTCACGTTAAAAGGACTCTTCTGAACTTACAACTTCAAAATACCACTGTTTCGCGATCGGCTGAAAGTGATTCTGTTCATCAGCTTTTAATTTGTAACATTGATTATTCTAATACTTATTGTATTGAATTTTATCGCACGAAATCTTAAATCTGTTCTTCTCTTCCGTATTGTGCAAAATGAAGAATGTCAAATCCCAGCAGTTGTTGCATTGTTCCGAGTGCGGTATGGGACTAGGTATTGTCATAGGCTAGGACCATGCCTTTTGACCAGCTCAGTCTACTTTTCAGCCAACTTTATGCCAATTTCCTCATAAATATTGATGGGGTTGATAGTTTTTTCTGGTTGAAGAAACTAAAAGGGAGTTCTTCCGTTCAATATTTGACAGACTGTGATCGAACAACATGGCATATAAAATTAAGGTGGTAACACACTTTGTATACCTGGGTTTTGCTCTAAATTTATAAAACGTCACAACCGGAGGGATACTCGTAAGATAATTCTTTGAACAAAAATAGCAACTCACGAACAACGACGAAGTACGAGGGAAGAAGTCCTTTGAGAAAATTGTTCTTCAAATTATTTTTAGTCCCGTCCGCACAACAATTAACTGATTGGACTGCGTTCTTACGTCTATTCGCAAACATCTCGTTGGTCCGGCATTATTTGATCTTTTCAGGCGGATACGTGGTCGTGCATGGTTTTAAAACTTTGATTTCGGAGTGTTTTTTATTTCGTACGAGTTTGGCCGTACATTTTCAATGTATGTCGCCGTTCAATAAAATTCGTAACTCGCGGATTACTGCATGAGATTTCTCATGGTTTTTGGGCATCATTTAGGATTGTTCGTGATACACTACGACGACCATATAGTCTCAGTCTCGTTTGTCAATTGCTCTCCTTTTCCATTGTCTACTTAATCCAAAGTAACACCTATTAGTTTGGTCTGTATGCTGCTACTTTTTTTGTTCCGTGTGCTGGTACCAAGATAGACAAAGGCATGGTCTACATACTTCAGAATTTTAGTCGCACGCGTCGTCGCGGCTTTGACCACCAGGACGAGTTAGTCCCTTCAGCATCAAATTGAAGATTGTAGAAGCCACTCCGTCTTATGATCACTGGGCTTTGAGAAATGCTTCCATAAAGTGATGGCTAATGGCAATGTCAGTTTAACGTTGTACGGATACCTAATTTAGACAAAGCTGCATACATAGTACGGGTACCTAATTTAGACATAGCAGCACACATGCCATTTCTTACCGTCGACTTGCCTTTTACAGATTTTCTCCACATTTTAACTCACTGGGAACATTTTTTGTAATTACTGCGGGTCAGGAAGTAGTGAAACCCCTTTGAAAACGTCAATTAAAGGAAAATTAGGGAGAAGAAGAAAGATGCCCATATACCATAGATTGGTTTGAATGCTTGAGCGCTAGAATTGAACTAATGTGAGGCTATTTTCAAGCTAGTTCGACTATGCACGACTTCTGGTAGATCAGGTGGAGGGCTGAATTCATTGAGACTCAAATCACAATACGATCGGGAGAAATAAAATTGTTGATGATTTTGCAAAACAAAATTCAAAGGAAGACTGCTGAGAACCTGAATCATTATTAGGTCTTTCACTGACTGTTAGTCACACGTACAGGAAGTACAGGTACTTTATCACTGTAGGATGTGGTCATCTTTTCTTAAAAACAAATCAATTTCATTAAAAGAACATAAAAGGAGCATTTACCAGGCAATATGCATTGAGTTTCCAGAGAAGTTTTGCAATCTTGGATGATTTTTGACATAAAAGCTACTTTAAATGTTTCCCAAGTATTTAAGGCATAAACCAGTGTACGAACTTGTAACATCTAGTTGTGACGAAGTTGGTAGTATTCCGGCAAAGCCAACACACTGCTTTCTTCGAATATCTTTGTAATGGAAGTGGAACAAAGTTACGATAATTATTTACAACTCTTATTTAACTAACATGTCATAATTAATTCTAAGTGGCGGCAAGTTACTAACCAAATCAAAGAGTTGTAAGCCAGTTCGGCGACAAACAACCACCTGGAGGACGGCTTAAATTAGCTTATTGCTTATAAAGTTCTTACTATTCTCATTAGATAAATTGCTAATGAGCACAGTACAAATCAATATTCCATCTTTGTCTTCGAGAGCTTATGTAGAAGGGAGGAGAAAAGTTTTTGTTAGTACTGGGTGGAATGATGCGATGAAATGGGAACAAACCTTGGGTTTCATTTGGAAATCGTTTGAAGCCAGTCAAGAAAACTAAGAAGCTGGTCTGGAATGAAGAAATTCGAATACAATGAGCTAAATGAGTGCAAACAGTGTGTCTTTGCAATTTATATACTGGCTGATGTACAAATATATGGATGGGACATAAATGGCGCCGCAGTCCGGTTTCTCTAAGCCGGAATATGCATTCTTTCTACAGCAAGAAGCATTGTTTTTCGCCAATGATAAGTGTATCAATGGCATCAGCGTATGCAAGTATAGTAGTCGTACAGACTTTTCTAAATTTTGCCTCTGTTGTTGGCTTACAAATTTCGCACAATTTTTTCAAGGTATAATAGTGCATCATCTTGTCTTAACATTTTTTTGGCATAAAGGGGCTCGGTGAAACTATTTCTGACTTTTTCGGAGCGGCAAGCATTCCTAATTCTACACAAGGCCCCTGCCATATTATCGAGGCTTCGCCCATGCACATAGGCAGAGACAATTCTTGGTTTCACGTAAACATCTTCAGATTTAAATGCCTCTGAAGGTTGCTACGATTTGACCAGTTACAAGCGGCCGGTCATAAGCTTAAGTTTTCGGGCAAGACTATCAGTGGTTTCTATCAATACTTGAAACTCGGTACCATGGACTTTGGTCCAGCCCTGACTTGGAAGAGGTAGACCTGAGTGGGAATGTCATAGTGGATGTGGCTCAAACCATGTGTGGAACTCTGCACCCACAGATTATTCATTAATGCATGCAAGCGATGGCAAAGTGTATGCTCACTCCCATGAGTGTACGGGCTTTCAGTGAAATTAAGTCGTCAAGACAGGAGTTCACTTTAAACACTAGGGAGTTTCTGTCTAATCTGAGAAGTCTGTTAGTAATGGTTCTTGATGTGGCTCTATACATTGATCACGTTGCAAGTGGTGCTGTCTTGTACGGGCTTGAAATTAAACTTGAAACTGCACTCCTGGAGGCTTATCAGATTGTTGACCAATGGCTTTAGGTGTCCATTTAAGACGGCAGATAAAAGTTTATATGCAATGTTAAGAGGGCTGATGCCTCCATAATTAGCGCAATTAAGAGAGACTCGTTTCTTGTTGATTGCGCAGACGGTGCTAAATTTTTATTCATTAGAAGTGCTTTCCTTTGACCAATTCTTTGGTGTATGCACTCCACCGACAGATCTGCCTTAAACAACTCGGCAGGTAGTTCGTCTGGTGTTAGGCTAAACTTAAGCACTGCTAACTTTTGCCTGCTGGGCTTGACACGTTCGTTTTATATTTTGGTCAAACTTTCGATTATGTTTCCTCGAGCAACTTTTCAATTTGATGTAAAAGTTACCTAAGCCGATTTTAACGTCGTACTTAGATCATACTAGAATTTCGTCGAGAGGATCGTGGATACATTCTTTGGTAGAATCACCTATTTTTTCAATGGACGCTTGTGCATATACGTATCAAGGCGATGTAGGCAAGTTTAGCCAAGATGAGGACACATACAATGCTTTTGCACGGGTGCTGAAAGCTCAACATTTCTAGTTTTAGTCTGTTTTTTTTTTTTTTTTTAGCAAGAACTAACTCGCCCCCAAATTGGCGCTGTTCTTGTGTTCTGTATCAGTAAGAGAGAATAAGTGTGTGTCACAGGTTTTCAACCTCCTTTTATTTCGGCTATCTTATTGGACTGCTTGGATGGCAGAGATATTAGCCTTATACTAGTCTAGTTGAACGTGGGCTGTTCCAGATCGAGCATTCCTTGTGCAGATCTTTTTCGCATTGACGTGAACAATAGTCCATCCTTATCACAGGCTTTTAGTTGTTTTGCAACAGTCTTGACGTTTAATTGAACATTTTATAACCTTGGGTGACAGTATTTGGCGTGTTTACCTGGATTGAAATTGACAGTAATAAATCAAGCATTTCCTAGATTGTTCTCTAAAGCTGTGACTACATTGCATCTCCTAGATAATGGAATAAATTTCGAGAAATTGAAGAACTTGATCAAAAATTTTCAAACTACTACGTTGTTCAAAACAAGATAGCAGGTAGAAAGCTTGCAATTCAATTGACTGTTTTGCCCATCACTTTATTGGTCAAGCAAACTACAATTTATTTATTTAGTATTGAGATATGACCAGTTTGACTAGATTGAGTTATAAACATTTTTCAACCCAATGTGCTAACAGTATGATAATGGACATTTAATTTGTCAACACTTTCTAATTGAACTTTTCCATAAGTATCATGAGTCGGTCATATTAAGTTTGAATGAAAACGTCATGATCAATGTATCTGCATAGTTTGCTCAGCGGATTAGCATAGGTTAACTCGCCAGAATCAAAACCGGGTGAAGCAACAAACTTACCACCCTCAAGCATTTGTTTGATTTGATTATTAAACCACTAACGTCTGGGCGGATGTTTCAAAGTGTTAATTATGCTAAATTATAAAATTCATTGATTTGCGATAGATATAAACTGACGTCATTTTTAGGTACAAGTGGTCTTGGGGATTCTTCATTTGACGTCAGCTTAACAACTTAAATTACTTACACGGTTAATTGGTAGTGGGTAATGAGATTTCTTTAAGTTGCAAGTAAACAGGAAATGTCACTCTTGGAGTGTTGTTCTGTTAATTTCAATTGTTTATGTGCTATTTTTTATTGTGCATTCGGCTTGAAAATGTTTACAATTTTGATTTGATTGAGATATTTGTGCAACTTTGTTGATTTAAGAATTTTGATTTGTTGCAACCAATTTGACCAAGCTGTTTGATTTTTCAATTAGAATAAAAGAATATCCAGCAGTTTTGTTAAGCTCCAGTAGAATAATGTAAACAAAGATTTTGGTCACGCATGCGCTGCAAATGTCATCCGAGCTTTTCAGAACCTTCTTGCAAATTGAAGTCGATTTTAAAAATATTTGCTTAAGCGAATGTGACATACGAGGGCGGGTCAATAAGTCCGTGACTTTTGGATTAAAACACAGATTTTTTGATAAAAAAATAATTTTATTTTTCAACGTAGTCTCCCTTGAGCTCTATACACTTTGTCCAACGCTTCTCCAATTTTTTTATCCCTTCCAAAAAAAATGATTTGTCGAGGTCCTCAAAATAGGCCTTTGTTTGCGAGATGACTTCATCATTGGAGTCAAATCTTTTTCCACCAAGCCATTTCTTCAGGTTTGGGAACAAGAAGTAGTCGCTCGGAGCCAAATCTGGAGAATAGGGTGGATGAGGGAGCAATTCATAGCCCAATTCATGGATTTTTACCATGGCAACTGCACATGTGTGCACCCTTGCATTGTCTTGGTGGAAAAGAACTTTTTTCTTGGCCAAATGAGGTCGTTTTTTTTTCAAATCGTCATTGAATCGGTCCAATAAGTTGGCATAATATTCCCCATTGATTGTTCTTCCCTTTTGAAGGTAGTCAATGTGGATTATCCCGCGTACATCCCAAAAAACAGTCGCCATAACTTTATTGGCTGACAAACCCACCTTGGCCTTCTTTGGCGCCGATTCACCCTTAGAAACCCACTGTTTTGACTGTTGTTTGTTCTCTGGTGTGTTGTGATGGATCCATGTTTCGTCCACGGTTACAAAACGGCGCAAAGACTGCTCCATATTGCGATTAAACAACGCCAAACCTTCCTGTGAAGTTGTTACACGATTGCGTTTGTGGTCGACTGTGAGCAAACGCGGCACCCATCTTGCGGAAAGCTTTCTCATGCCCAAGTGATCATTCAAAATTGAAACCACTGAGCCATGCGAGATCCCTACGGCTTCCACAATCTCTCGCACTTTCAATCTTCGGTCGGCCAACACCATATCGTGAATTTTTTCGATTGTTTCGGGTGTAGAGACCTCAACTGGGCGTCCAGGACGTTCGGCATCTTCAGTGCTTGTACGGCCACAACGAAATTCAGTAAACCACTTTTTTACCATTGAAATCGATGGTGCAGAGTCCCCATAGTATTTATCAAGCTTAGCCTTGGTCTCGGTAATGGTTTTTTTTCGCAAGAAATAATGCTTAATAAGCACACGAAATTCACTTCTTTCCATTTTCTCCTCAAATTAGTGAGTAGTCTGATAAAAATAGCTGTCAAACACAAACTAACTGACGCAGCAAGTTTAAATTTTGACAGGAGTCAACTGACAGATGCCTGTTGACAGGAGCAGTGTTGCTGTTTCAGTAAAGAGGTCAGAAATTCAAAAAGTCACGGACTTATTGACCCGCCCTCGTACATTTGTGTATGTGTAGATAAAAAACGTGCTGCCAAGTTTTTTGAAGCACACAATGAGAGAAGTGACATTAATTTTTTATGTGACCTTCATTTTCCAATTTATAAAAGGTTGATAAGTTTACAGGGCTGTTACCCTCTTGGATGTAAATACAAACTACATATATTTACGCAATTAAATTGTATAATTCGATATGACGGATGATAGCCGAAAGGACTTTAGAAATGCAATACCTAGCATCTACCTCAACTATTACGGTAGTCGTTTATGAACCACTGAGTCTTATTGCAAGCCACGAGCGCAGGATAATTCAGTAAAGCTTATAAAAGCCCCGCTGCTAGAACTGCTAGAGCGAATGGACTGACTCCCGAGCTCTTCATAGCGGCAGGCGTTGACTTGGTGAGGAGAATGCTCCAACTCATCGCTGAAACATGGAAACTCAGCATTGTTTGTCCGATCCTCAAGAAAGGTGACCCTCTGAACTGCGCTAACTACAAAGGTATCAGTCTTTTTGCACATCACTTATAAGATCTTATGTGCCGTATCGTGTGAACGCCTGAAGCAGTTCGTCAACAACCTGACAACCATATCAGTGTAGCTTCAGGCCAGAAAGGTCCACCATCAACCAAATATTCACAGTACGGCAGATCTTGGAGAAAACCCATGAGCTTCAGACCGATAGACACCACCTATGTATCGACTTTAAGGTCGCGTATGACAAAATCTTTAGAGACGAGCTATACAGAGCAATGTCTAGTTTTCGCCAAACTCGTCCGTCTGTGCAGAATGACGATGGAGAATGGATGCTGTTCCATCAACGTCGGTAAAGGCAGTAAAAGCTGTTTCGGTTGAGCTTTGCATCGGGCTTATAATAGGTGGCGACGGCTTTTATATCAAATATAAATCTAAGAAATAGCAGACATTTTGCAACAGATTGCAGATTGGTATGCGACAAAACTGAAAGTCATTATCGATCTGCATTTTTTTTATTTTAAAGGGATACCGGCACGACAACCGATTTGAGAGGACCTTCAAAAGTTCGTATTGGAGCGTAAGAAACAAACAAATTGCACTCATATACAATGCGTTCTGAGCACGGGTACCATATCTTTAGACTTCAAAAGCAACCTACACATTTTCGATTAGCGGCAGAACATTTTGGGCATAATTTTAAATACAGACTCTACTTTTTAAAGTCCTGATCATCTTGATAGTCTTATAGTTTTCATTAGACCTAGTTGCCATCGCATACGATTTCTGAAGTTGTGTCTTAGATCTTTCCAGCTCCATCCTAGATAATACGCTTCTTCTTCAATTTTGTCGACGCAACTTCGTCGCTTAGTCTAGGGCCTGTCAACACCAGTCAAGTTGCCACACTAAAGGATGGCTAGCGCTTTTAATTGCCATGTCTGCGGTGATATGCATCATTTTTGCAAGAATTCTAAAAATAAAAAAGGCTCACAATTAAGCGGCTAGTTTTTATAATGATAAATGTACCTGAACTGAAAAAAGGTTCCAAAATATAAAATATGCCAAAAGAAGCATGCAACTTTTATAATCTTTGCCTATTAGAAATCGAAAAAGGGTTGAGTCTTTGTTTTTTTTTTCTACGAGTATATGAGAAAGATTGCGAAAAAAAATAAACGGTACTTAGCCGTACTAGGTTTAGAAATTTTTATTTGTCAATCCAATTGTCAGATTGCAAGCTGTCAGCGTCATTTTTGTTTAGTGGTCCTTGCAATTATTTAATAATGACATACGCGCTTCAACAATGTTTTTAAACTTTGGACATTTGGTTTCAAAATAATGATGCTTATAGAGCACATGCACTACATTACATCCGATATAATCGGCCATATTCTCGGTATTTCTTTGGAATGAGCAGTGGCACCGAAACGCATATAAAGAATGTGTACTGAAGAAAATATTCCATCCGGCTAGGTGAGTGTTGAAAATGATCAAAATCTGTCGATCAAATTCCGTTCACAGCTGCTTCGTCTTTGTCCGTCCACTTTATGAAAAATTTTATTTAGATGTGATGGCTTACAAGATCCAGATCGTTCAAGAATTAAAGCCCGATCACGATAGCTTGCGTCGAAATTTCGGTGAATGGATCCAAAATCTACAAGCATTGGATCGTTCAGCTATGAGGATCATTTTTGGCTCAGTGGGTAGGCCAATAAGAAAAATTGTCGCATTTGGAGCATGAAATTTTCGAAAGTCCGTTGCATTCCGAAAAATGCAGACTTTCGTGCGGCCTGTGGGCTGGTGGAATTATCAGCGTGTTACCTTCAAGGGTATTCGCCATAATAAACGACTTGTTCCCCGATTGACTGACTTGAATTTGGAAGAAATGTGGTTTCAGCCTGCAAATGAAACAATCAACTTATTGAAGGAAACATTCGATGACCGCACAATTTCGAGTAATGGACTTGTAAATTGGCCTCCAAGATCTTGGTTTTTGATGCCTCTTGATTATTTTGATTTAAAGATTACAGTCGATTGACTGCAAGTTAAATGGCTGCAGTACTTTTTCCATGATTCAAGTCTATCAGTCAATTATAAGTCTTCCATAATTCTTAGTAATTTTTCGGAGTTAGTAAGTCTTTTGACTGCAGTTATTTAACTCTAAGTCAACTGACTGCTTTTAAGTCTAATGAGTGATTTTAAGATTTTTAACTGATACATTTCAGTGTTCTATAGCATTAAATTATTTTAATCACTATTTTTAATTTAAAAACAAGATCCAGTTAGAAATTGGAATCAATGTGTAATGTAGTTTCAGTTAACAATAAAGTAGCTTACAGAATAAATATTATCGTACCGTAAGAAAACAAGAAAACAAAGGGCCTTTCTTTTAATTTGTGTAATATCAAATATCTTATTATTTCAAGCTAAGATACAAAAAAGGTAGGTACATGTAAATACATTGCAAACAATATTTAAAATTTTAAAATAACGTTAAACTTAAAATGATTTCATATTCAATATCATAACAAATAAAACAGTAATAACAAAATTGTTTGTATTCTTGAATTTTTATACTAAAATTGGAGTCTAAAAGGGCTCAACGCCTAAGAGCGTTCAGTAGCCCAGCTAAAGAAAAAAGTTATTCTACAGCTGCTGATGACGGCACGGGTGCATTCGTGTTATACTTTAAAAACTTTTTTTTTTATATTGGTGTACTTGTTTAATGGCGATGGCACGATAGTTAGCTCATTGGACTATCACGCAGAGAGTCTAGGTTCGATTCCTGGCTGGGTCACCAAAAATTTTTTCAAATCGCCATCACCCTTTCGGCAGGCAATGGCAAACTCCCGAAAGTAAAATTGCCTATGAAAAAGCTTCTAAGGAGTGCTGTTCGAACTCGGCGATAAACAGTAGGCCCCGCTCGGATGTGACAAAAATGACAACATGAGCAACACAAATGAGTGTCAAGAAGTTAGGCCATGGCCCATACCGGGCTGCCAGCGTCACAGTGGTTTTTTTTTTGTACTTGTTTAATACATAGTTTATATCATAGAGAAGTGTTAGAGATAGACTCTATAAATGATCAGCATCACTAGGCGAATCGAATAGATCATTCGTCCGTCCGTCCGTCCGTCCGTCTGTAAAGTGTAAACATTTTCAAAACCCACCCACTGACACGCGCATTTTGAAAAAAACCTAATTTGTTTCTAGTCTCTTAATCTCGTCTACTTTACGTCCAACATCCACTTTGAAACGGCAACCTTAAGAATAGAGGGATAGGGTAGGCTACTATCCACTTCAAACAGCTTGTGGATTGTCCATATGTTATTTTTAAGCTAAGAAGAGACTCGTTGATAGATAAGTGATAATATTTTTTTCCCCTTTTCTCAAGTCCCGGTGCAGAGTGGCAAGTGGCACTTTGAGTAAAAAATTAAAACACAAGAGTGTTGTACCTGATCATTAACGATTTGATTTGATTAAACCAATAATTGACTGCATAGTGCATTTGTACATACAGGGTGTCCAGGAAAGAATGGATAAACTTGAAACACCTCATAAATGACTTGAATCAGTGAAAAAGTATTGCAGTCATTTAACATGCTGACAATTGCTTGCTTTAGTTAACTGCCCAGTCAGAATATTCGAAATGACTTGTGACTGTAATTATGAAGATAAAGTACTAAGTCAAAGTCTTAACTTTTATTCAAAGATTTTAGTCAATTATTGACTACGACTTACGAAGAATGCAGTACCAAAATTCTGGTGACATTTATCAGATCCAGCCGCGGTGGGTATTTCAAAATTAATTGCGGAAGAAATGACTATTTAAAATTAAAACTCGTGTAGGCTTAAAAAAACATCATTTATAAGGAGTTGATATCCTGAAGTAAAAAAGATTTATGAAGAATTATTTGTAAAAATAATTAAAGAGATTGAAGAAGAAAGGTGTTTGCTTTCTTTTATTCGTGCAATTGTATTTCTTTACATTTTCCACCGTACGTTGCTTGCTACCTAATTTTCCTTCACAGTAACGCTTGACAGGATCCTTCCTCTAAAAAGCCTTTTAGGTATTCTCGACTGGAAAAGCTAATCAACGTTTGGCAGTTGAAATGTTCACCCTTTTTCTGACCTCCCTGAATTTTAGGCCGAATACTTTGGAGTCAGTAACGACATCGATAAATCTCGATATAAATATTCTCATTAGTCTAATAAGTTGATAAAACTTAATAAAATTAAGCTTATTTTCCTTCATAGAATCAATTAATACATAATTCCTGTGCGACCAAAATATTATGGATTTTGCCCTCAGCCTGCTACACGATTACTAAAAGGAGAAGGGAAAACCCCAAAATCAGTCTTTTTTCTATCTTCTACAGGTAGAATAAAATAAGTCGACTGCATTAAAGTTTTCTAAGTTTGTACATTTATACACATGTTTAGATATAATCATTCAGCGTGTCGTCGAAAATAACCAGATTTATGTCTGAATGCTTCAAGTGGTGCCTTCAAATTATAATCTTATCAATTTTTTTATATTTAATTTTAATTCGATGATTATGATTGTAAGACAATGAACATTATTATAAAAGTAAAATAACTAATATCTTTTTAAAATCTAAGTCTTATAAGATGCACGTTCTCCCTGTCGAGTTCGTCAATTTTCTTTTGCAGTAGGTAATATTAGTTGGTTATCAAAGTTTATACTTGTTATTTTTATCGATGATATATTTTCGTCAGATGTACTCGTATACACGAGATCTTGATAGGGTAGTGGCTTGAATACTGCCCGTACATCCTGCTTTCAGTGTGTAAGGAATTCTTGTTGTGCTGCCTCCAGTTCTCCTCCATTATTCTGAGTTTGATTACCTGCTAAGAAGTTTGGTCTAATGCTCACTATTATTGTCGATTTTCTTTTCAGAAAACATGGTGCCCTGGACTTCCCATGCATCTGTTTAGTCAACATTCGACATCCTTAAACGGAGAACTTGCAACCTCTCTGAGAATCTGATTCCGGGTGAGCAGTCATACTTACAGATATTTTAAGACCAAAATCGTTGACCAGGGTCCGATCTCCTTCATGTGAATGACTGTTGTAAGAATTCGTGTTGCTTCTAACTTCCATGCTGTTCTAAAATGGAATCGGCTACTTTTTCAGATTTTTTTTAGCCTTTTCTTAAAGTTCATAGATTATTGTCAATTCTTATTTCTCTTTCCGTTTGATTTCTACAATTAAGTGCCCATCGATGTTTTGCCATCAAGGATTTGGCATACTTTTGAAGATATTTAGCGTCGTCATTTTCATCAGCTTCGGTGTCTCGTAATTCTTCCAACTCCCAAAACCACTCCAGGTTTATTTGTTGCAGCTTTTATGATTTTTTGTTTATTTTTGTGTAGTGTGCCTACAATACTAGTTAGCCGTTTTCCAGGATTTACCAAGAAAGACCTCCTTTGACCATTTCAATTCTGTCAGACTTATTAAAAGTTGATTTTGGCCCCATTCACTGAAATTTCGACGCAAACAATGGTCATTTGGCTTCAATTCTTGCATAAGCTGGATTTTGTAAGCCTTCAAACCAGCATCTTTGCGTAAAACTTTGCATAAAGTGAACGGGCAAAGACGAAGCTATTGTAAATGAAGTCCAATCGATAAATTTTCTTCAAAAATCTTCTTCAACACTCACCTTAATGGATGCAATATTTTCTTCAGTATGTACTCTTTTTATGTATCTCGGTCCCACTGTATCTTTCAAAGAAAATGTTGTGCAACAATGATCAACAATATGGCGAATAGCGGTCTCAGATGGTCGATTGTGTCGAGTGTAATATGGTGCAAGTGCTCTAAAATTTGGTAACGTTGTTCAAGCGTATATTTGTGTATGTCATCACAATAATTGTGAAGACTACTGAATGAAAATGACATGGGCTTGCAGTCAAGTTTGACAGATATAAATGCCTGAAGTTAGTATTAGGTTCAGTCATTTGTGAGCCGCTGTTAATGAGGACTCTAATTAACATATAGTTCCCGCAATCATTGAAATCAGCTTGCACTCCTCGTTTGTTTGTCTCATGTGGAGAATATCGTTGTGATTTGGCAAGCAATGTTTGCTTTTGTATATTGCATAAGAGACTTTTCCTCAAGTTTGTGGTTAAGACATTTGAAGCAACAATTTCTTTCTTTTACGAATTGTCGACTATCTATGATAGGCATTTCTTGAAATTACGAAAATCTGTAGACATATGATTTTTGTAAAAGGTATTTTTTTAGCTGCATGTTGTCGATGGATGTTGTTTAACAGCGATAAATGTCAAACTATGTTGACATTTATGTTCAGTAAAGTTTGGCAATTCATCATAAATTGTTTAACGCCCGAATAAAGCTTCGAAATTGTGGAAATTTACTTTGAAAAAAATAAATCTGTTCATGAAGTTCATAGAGCACTTCGTCAATTTTACGGTCAACATAATCGGCCTAGTGAGCAAGCAATTCGTACAGTTATTGATCGTTTACGCCCTAACTTTACTCTTCTCGATTCAAAACCATCAACAAGACAAATAAATGTGTGTACCGAAGAGAATATTGCTGCTGTAGCGCGAAATGTTGAAGAAGACGCCGAAATGTCGATTAGTCGCCGTTCTCAACTTGTTGGCCTATGTCCTTCGACTACGTGGAAGATTTTTTGTCTCCAAAAAATAATTAGCTAAACATTGACGACATTTGGCTCCAACAAGAAGGCGCAACTTGTCACACAGGGCGTTTGACCATCAATTTATTGCAAAATCAATATTGTGTTTACTTTATTTCCAGAAGTGTTCCTGTTAACTGGCCCCGTCGTTAGTGCGACTTAACGCCTCTCGATTACTTTTTATGAGGCTATGTTTGGCTTATGCCGACAAATCAACAACTCTTGAAGCATTGGAAGCCAATATTCAAGCCGCCATTGACGCCATACGGCCAGATTTATTGGAAAAAGTAGTAAAAAATTGGACGTTGTTGATTCTTTGTTATTGCTATGTTCTAGAGTATGAAAGTCGTTTGGTTCGAAGTTTATTCGTAAGGCTAAATTCTTTTTTTATCAAGTTTCCGACATAAAGTTAGTATAATGACGGGGTCCCTATCGCTTAAATCGGTACCAAAGCTTTACTGGAAGGGGGAAGGAATTATTTATTTCTCGTACCTGATTTTAACATCGTCCAGGCAATATTGTAGTTGAATAGATATTTGGAGATGTTGAATCAACCGTGCTGTCTTTACTTTAAAAAATTGACATAGACGCAACATTTTTCCTGAGTTTAGGTATTTTCACTTTTTCACATACCGTAGGTTTATTAGGTCTTGTTTTATGCAATAACAATATGTTGTTGCCCGATTTACATTAAATAATTTGCAGAGATTCGACATATTTTTGTCTTTCAACTGAATCATAATCTATTAAATTATATATTCGAATACAGAGGAAAATCATTTAAAAAAAAACCTCTTTTATTTCGCCATAAAATATAAGAATTTTTATTTTTTCGAATTTCAAATTTTTGAAATTTATTTAACTATTTTTTTTAGTATTTTTTTAAAAGCAAAACTTTGCTTTTTCGTTATTCATATTTTTTATTCTTATATCACATTTTTTGACGTCCAGGCCCTCCATATAATAGGAACAAACTTTGTACCATTAGTTATAACCTATTTATTTGAAATTCATAGTCGGGCACATAGATTTTTCAAGGTTGCCAAGATTTTTTTACCCGATCCAACCACTGATTAGTACATAAGCCTTAACGAGGACTTTACCAAAAGTTAACATTATCTCATCGCCCTTTTATAATGCACCGCACCACCTCGTTCTGAAAAAAGGCTTCCTGGTCAATTCCATCTGCCATCAATTTTGTAGAGCTGTTAAAGATGATTTCGATACTTTTCCATTTGTTTGGTTATTTTCACACATTTGGATTTCCCGGTGGGTAGTTTTTGGCCGCCTTTTGACGTAGATGTGCTCACAACTTTAGATGCGTTCGCTTAAATTTATTTTATTTTTTTAAAATTTTGTTGTCTATGCCACGAAAAGAGGGAGGATAGCTTTTCCTATGTTTCTTCCCACTGGTGGGCGGAATCGAATTCGGCTCGATCGACCAAATTGTGTAAAGAAATACAATAGGCTTAGTTGGAACGTGAATTCAACTGGCTTTTTTGTTTTAAATCTCAAGCTATGATTACACAATTTTCCAAACTGAAAGTACCCTTAACTATAACACTTATTTAGCAAATGAAGTTTCCTTTGCCTAGTTTACCAAAAGAAGAATTTTGGATCTTATAAAATGAGATATGTGGTCTGTATGTCCTTTTGTTGTTTTGTTTCGTGAATTGATGATTTTCTAAATTTCCACATTTATACACATCTTCATATGAACATGGATATTTTGAAAGTAGAATCCTTAGTAACTTCTGCATCGAGTAGCCCGCTCTTTTATGCCATGTACGCCCATCCGTTCATTCTTTGTCTGAAATGCTAAGCGTCTCATTTCTATTAATCATTTCGTAATGCCTTTTAAATATATCTCATTTCTGTTAACCTTTGTTAACCCTTTCTCCAAGAGGCGATCTAGGACGAATCTTCCCATATATCCTCGCGGCGAAAATCAAGTATTTGTGTAGTCACATACTCGTAACTATGTACATATAGTATGGTGGAAGAATAATAGGTCCTGCCCTTGCTGTCAAACCATTCGATGACCAAGCCTTCACTATTCGTTTCATTCATTCGAATATTGAAAAAATCTCTGTGTCGGTCTTAAGCGCTATTTGGGGGTCTCTGGCAATGTCCATTGCCGGAAAATCGGTCTTGCTAGTTACGACGGGCCTTACTAACGGGCTTGAAGAAGCTTAGTTATGATAAGCTTGTCCTTTAGCCTCGAATACTTCAGAGTGGTTTATAATGGCAAGTTACACGATTCATAATTTTTATGAATTTACAGTAAAATAACAGCCTGCGTCCATGCGAGTATCTGAAAATATGGCCTAACTTCGCTTTCTAAAAGTGAAATAAGGACAAATTTTTACGCTTTGACATTATTTCACTTTCAAAAAGTCCAGTTCGAAGCGAGCCGTCCACCACAGAAATTTGGTTCAATTCAAGTTTGAGATAGGTGACTCGCTTCGCTCGCTAGCAGAATTGAACGCTTTTCTCCGCAGGGTTTAGCCGCTCACGCGACTTCGTCACTCCGCTAAGGTTATGTCAACAACTGTCAGGCAGGCGCCTATAAGTTAGATTTCTCTAAGCAATTCATAGGGTGGTAATTCAAAGTGAATGCAAAGTGAAATTATACCGAATTGCCCTTATTTCACTTTCACAAATTGCAGAGTGAAATCAAAGGATTGGTTCAAAGAAAAATCCTAGAGTAAAACTGTATCACGTTAGATATATACAAGCATATGGCCAACAAGTAACTATGCCTATACTCACATTGAACTCCATTTAATCTACTATGCCATTGCGCAATCAAACGAGACCAAAATATCGAACGTGTTAACAAAACATCACCTGCGCAATACTGGGGTCAGACCAGTTCATTCATCAGCACAAATTGTTGAAAACTTTCCATAAAACTTGACGCAAATGTGTGAAAAAAAAATTCATAGTAATGCCACTCACGTGATATCTTGACCCTCAATCAGTCTAAGCATGGTGCACTACAAACACTAACACCTACACACGTCAGTTCTGTACGACATATTAAAAAGATAAAAATGTTTAAACATTTCCCGCACATACCAGTGTTTATCTTTTGGATCATTGGTTATCGATACAAGAATTTCCGCATTCAGGTGATCGATAAGACTCCCAAAGAAAGACCTCTAATTGTTGTTAATTGGTGGGGATTAATCCTTAACTTAGATGGACCGCTTGGACACTTATATAAGGGCCTTTGTTTGATCCCATTATTTAAATATTATCTCAATCTACACGGGACGGTCCTTGACTTTGGGACAAGCTATTATTGTGATTCCTCGAAATACTTTTCCTCAAATTTGCTCTTAATTAAGCAATTTATTTTGTTCTTTTATTGCTTTTAAATGTCGTACCCGGTATAATATATTTTTGTATCTTTGTGAACCACCCGCACCTCAATCCATGCTAATGCGAACCAGTGTGAACAGGTTCAATGAAATGGAAATAGTACCGAATGAATTTGCTTTTATTTCGCGTTTTTTGCGAGTAACACCTCTCCTAACTGCTGCGTTTATTATTCAACTCACGGAATCAATTATTGTCAGATGTCCTTGTGGAATTGTCAGATTTTGCATGCGACATCTGGTAAGTCAACACTTTTGACGTTTAGTGAATACTAAGAATTTGACAGTGCTTACTTGTGGCGTTGGTTTTTTTCCTTTTTCAAGTTGAAGTTCAAGATAATCGAAATCGAAATCGAAAGTGTGCATGGTGACAATGATATCGATAACAAAATGCGATTTCGTTTAAAATGTCAAATTTAAAATGATTTGTGAACTGCTCGTTCAGTTGGATGTCATAAAATTTGGAGTAGATTAGTTGAAGTAGGTAATTTTTTTTTATCTCGTTGACAGTAATTTGATTAGGGATTTACTATTTGTTTGTTTTTTCAAAAGTCACTGTGACGTTTAATTGAAAAAGTGTGTTTTATTTTTAGATTGTAAATAGCTTCCTGCTTTTCCTTTAATTTCCGTTGAAAAAGAATATGTTACGCACATATTGTAATTATCAATGAAATACCATTGACAAAAACTTATGGCGTAGCCACATAAATAATCTGCATCAACAACTAATGAGTAATATATTTGCAATGGTCTATTTGAGTGCCAGTTGGCCCACTTCCCCTTTACTTCGAGAAAGAAAATAAGAAACTTGAAGTGAATTGGAAAAAAGTATCAGAACTTTGCCAACATTTTTAATTATTGACCTAAGCTGAATAATGTTTCTTTTATACGGGGGCACGCACTTTGGTTTATTTTGTAACATTTTTTCAGTCTTTTTCTGATTAAGGAAACGTATGGAAGATTGTGAGATTTGAAATTTATTTTGTCAGCGGTGCAGACCAGCAGACAAACATATCCCTACAAAAGAGACAACGGATGAATTCCCCAGATGGAACCAACGGAGCTCAGGCATAAGGATTCTGAGATTAAGTCACTCACATCCCCGTCTACCCACCCCTTGTCCTACGGGTATAAAAATGGAACTGGCCCTCCAGGTTGGAGAGTGTGTCGCCGGGGTAACTGCCCGGCCATGGTAAAAATACAAAAGTTCCGAAACATAAACAAGCCTTGGATACTGATGGATCCACTGTTGACAACCCATTTAAACGAATTATGGACAACCAACTTCTGATATACATGTGGAATGTTAGATCCGTTAACAGGCCACGTGCAGCCGAACAACTAGCGGAAGCCCTTAACCGCTGCAAAGCAGACATTACCGCTATCCAAGAAATGCTATGAAATGGACCCGACTAAAGAGGATGAAAAACTGCGACATCCAGGACGGTGATTGTTATCGATGGCAAAAGCAGCTTCTATTTGGATGCGGATTTGTTGTTGGAGGCAGACTTAAGCAAGAAGTCTTGAAATTCCGGCAAGTAAACGAGTAAGGCTAGGAAAAGGGGGCATCTTTGGTAGTACTGTTGGAAGGTATAGCCTACACAACACCACCTCCGATAGCGGATTCAGGCTAATCGACGGCGAAACATTGTCTTAGCTAGCACGCGTTGCCTACATCTCGATATTCAAAAGGGGACTTGGAGAAATCCTGATCAATCAACCGTCAACCAGATTGAGCAAATTGCAATCGACTAAAGACACTCCTCCAGTATTATAGATGTCCAAACGTTCCGAGGAGCCAACATCGACTCGGATCACTACCTTGTTGTAGCCAAGGTACGGTTGCGGATATCACGAACAGGGCCAAAACAAGCTAATACTGTGAAAAATTCAGAGGTTAGACGGCAACCTCTCAAGAGATCGCCAAATTCTTTTTCGATCGAGTTACTCTTAATCTCTTAAGAGGTCCCTTGCTGCCAGTATCAGATATTGAAGACCAGTGGCATCACTGTCAAAAGCGATCAGTGATGCTGCTACTGATGTGCTGGGTTTCACTCGACCACCACAACGTAACCGTTGGTTTGATAATGAACGCCGACAAGCACATGCAGAAAGGAATGGACATTATTGAAAGTGGATGAGGGTGCTCTTGGCTTGGTCCTGTCTGCATTGAGGGTGAGTAGAAGAGGAGATACAACGACGAACTGTATGGACTATACAGCGACTTCGACCTAGTCAGAAGGGGGAAGATCCAATGACTGAGATGGCTGGGTTATGCCGAGCGGATGCTCACCAACGCTTCAGTCCGAAAAGTCTTCGAATCCTCCCCGAGGTACACCGCAGTGGACAAAGACCGAGAGGCAGGTGACGCAAGCAAATGGAATGGAACCGCAGCCAACTTAGTGTGCGAAACTAGAAGAAGCTGGCCAAAGATCGAGCTGGCTGGACGAGCATGTTGACTGAGGCCCAGGTCCACTTCGGACTGTAGCGCCACCCAAGTAAGTAAGTAAGCGGAGGTTTTAGTCTTTAAAATAAAAGAACAGTTAGTCCGATATTTTAGTGGTAAATTCAATTCATATAGTATTTCTATGAAACTCTCAGTTCTCGTTCTATTTAAAAAAAAAATAGTTTGATTTTGTTAGAAAGTTAAGCTATAACTTTCGTGTGGTTTGCTAAAAGATGGCGTTACTTGTATTATTCCATTGTTATTATTCCATTGGAACATGCGTTGGAAAGCTACTGTCGTTGTACGTCATTTCAGAATAAAAATGACAACAAGAACAGAACAAAAACAACAAGAATTTTTTTTCACTCAAATATATCGAACTTTGTGCCTGAAAAAGTGTTTGGTGGAAGTTTATGGTGAACATGCGCTAGCTCAGCGAACGTACCAAAAGTGGTTTGCAAGATTTAAAAGTGGTGATTTTGGCTTGGAAGACGATGAACGTCCTGGACAGCCAAAAAAGTTTGAAGATGAAGAACTGGAAGCATTACTCTATCAAGATTGTTGCCAAACACAAGAAGAGATCGCAGAATCTTTGCGTGTCACTCAAGCAGCCATTTCAAAACTTTTAAAAGCAGCTGGATATATTCAAAAGCAAGGAAATTGGGTTCCACATGAACTTAAGCCGAGAGACGTCGAAAGGCGGTTTTGCATGTCCGAAATTCTGCTGGACGCCACAAAAGGAAGTCATTTTTGCATCGAATTGTTACTGGTGATTAAAAATAGATCTATTACTACAACCCCAAGTGCAAAAAATCATATGTGAAACCCGGCCAACCAACCAAATCAACGGCAAAGCCGAATATCCATGGCGCGAAGGTAATGCTCTGTATTTGATAGGATCAGATGGGTGTGCTGTATTATGAGCTGCTAAAATTGGGTGAAACCATCAATCGACAACGCTACCGAACACAATTAATCCGTTTGAAGAGAGCAGTAGCCGAAAAATGCCCGGAATATGCGACCAGACATGAGGCAATAATTTTCCATCATGACAACGCTCGGCCCCACGTTGCTATTCCGGTTAAGAACTATTTGGAAAACAATGGATGGGAAGTCTTACCCCACCCGCCTTATAGCCCAGACCTTTCCCCTTCTGACTACCATTTGTTCCGGTGGATGCAGAACTCCCTCACTGAAATACGGTTCACATCAGAGCAGAATATCGAAAATTGGCTTGATTCATTCTTGGCTGCTAAGCCGGCGCAGTTCTTTTGGGATGGGATCCACAAATTGCCAGAAAGATGGGAAAATACTTTGAATAATACTATTGTACATGTTTTTCTTAAATAAGCGTTCAAATTTAAAAAAAAAACCGCACGAATTAAGTTATATACCCAATAAATTGCTTGTTATACCACATTCGCAGTTCTGTATTGTTACTAATACTTTAATAACTTAAAAATTCACCGGTAGACATAAGATAAAATCTAATGGCCGCGATTCTACATTATCTGTATCATCTGGAAAATTTTAAATCGATACCACCAATCGTTCGCGATTCATCGTGGGCTTAAAAGTTGTCACGAACGGGCATACATATTCACTCTCATGCACACATACACATACAACTATTTTCATGAAACCTGTCTAAACCACTATAGACGTAAAGATATCACGAAATACCAATTTTCAATTTACGAGTTTAGTGTAAGAACTTACCCATATTTATCATATCTTTACAACCATTTCATAAACCACAGTTAACAACAGCATCTACCTAACCATCTGTAGATAAGCAGTAGTTTTGTAGGCAACATAAACAAATTGTATTAAACTATTCTCATACTAAATGTTAAATAATAATATTATGAAAATGTAACGAATGTTTTTTTTCAATTGGAGTGTTTTTTTTTACTTTCTGATAGAAATAGCTTATTGGGGGAAATACTTGTAAAATCGTTTTTCTTATTTTTCATAAAATGTTAGTTTAACATGTTAAGAATATATCACCAAATTTTTAAAAAAATTATTTAAAGTATTTCCCATTTTATAACTTGCAAACGTGTCCCTCCTATACTTTGCGATCGAGCGCCAGCAGAAATGTAGTTGAGTGGTCTTAAGAAACAAAAGTTGTACGAGGATTCCGAAGGACTATAATACGGCGCTGAAACTGCTGACTTATCGGTAAAGTCACTACAATCATTGAATTATTATGTGCCGAAATTTTAAATGCATTTTCCTAAAAACTTTTTTTTTCGAAATATTAGGAATTAGTGTAAATTGACTTGTTGCTGTATTTAAGATAACCATTCATCTCACTTGATTTTAGTTACCTGAAAAAATTATGTCTTTGAAACCGAGAGACGTCGAACGGCGTTTTCTTACGTGTAAACTACTGATTCAACGGCAGAAAAGAAAAGGTTTTTTGCATCGTATCGTAACTGGCGATGACAAGTGGATACACTACGATAGTCCAAAGCGAAGAAAATCGGGAGTAAGCCCCGCCATGCATCAATATCTTCAGCAAAACCAAATATCCATTGGTCAAAGCTTCTTTTCTGCATTTGGTGGGATCAGCATGGTGTAATTTATTATGAATGAGACTATAACGGGAGATCGCTATCGACTTAAATCGATGAATTTGAGTAGAACACTAAAAGAAAAACGGCCGCTATACGAGGAGAGACACGACAAGGTGATTTTGTAAATGACAAGGCTCGGCCTCATGTTGCAAAACTAGTGAAAACCTACGTCTAAACGCTTCAAGAGGAAGTTCTACCCCACCTGCCGTATTCACCTGAGATAGCCCCTTCCGATAGTCACCTATTCCGTTCGATGGCACATGCGCTGGCTGAGCAGCGCTTACATTCTTACGAAGATACTTAAGATTGGATCGATTCTAGGACAGCCTCAAAAGACATATAGTTTTTTCGATACGAAATTCATATAAGGCCACAAATATGGGAGAAAGTGGTCTCTAGTGATGGGCAATACTTTGAGTTTTTTTTTTTGTTCCTTATATTTAAAAAAAAAAAACAGCGAGAAGTTATTCAAGGTCCAAAATAAACGTCACCAAGCAATCGAGCGTGTATAAGCACATGTTAAGCCACTTTCGGAGTTTTATTGACGAGGTACGTTCATCTTACAGGCTCTCCGGGGTTTCAGATAGTCCAGCCAGGACAGCATTGCGCCGCCGCGCACACGCGTCCTGCGAAATCTTTACCACAATCTTAAAAATTAGACTATCAGCGCGGAGTAAGAATCATAAGCTATTTAAAGAATTTCAAGCGGGTTTCAGGGCAAGAGTAAGACAGGGATGTACGTTAACTTTTAGTCTCTTCGCGCTACTTATTTTATTTGGGGATGACATTGTGTTACTGGCGAGTACCCCATAAACACTATAGCTAATGATAAACACACAGCAGGCATACTGTGTTCTTAGGAATTTGATTGTAAATCTTGCTAAATCGAAGGTCATGATTTTTAAAAAAGAATTAAAGAATTTCAAGCGGGTTTCAGGGCAAGAGTAAGACAGGGATGTACGTTAACTTTTAGTCTCTTCGCGCTACTTATTTTATTTGGGGATGACATTGTGTTACTGGCGAGTACCCCATAAACACTATAGCTAATGATAAACACACAGCAGGCATACTGTGTTCTTAGGAATTTGATTGTAAATCTTGCTAAATCGAAGGTAGATGTAGACAGACACAACAGGAAGAAAACCGAAAATATCATGGTGACTTAATCAGAGTCTGTTAAGCAGTATAAATACCTGGAAATATGTCTCATGAAAAAGCTCTCAATATGGAGAGCCATCTCAAGGAGAACCTGGCTAAGTCCAAAACAGCTACGATACAAAAAAGCGACTTAAATATAAGTAAATGCCTTTATGATAAATTTATTGCTCGTACCAGCAAATATCAAATATTCCTATCTGTAGGGTATTTTCTACACAGTAAAGTGTGTGTGTACTTGTGTGTGGAGGGGCAGCCAGTGAGATACCGTCGAGAACTCGTTACGTCATTTCTTCAAAACATCATTTCGTTTTCCCCACAGAATACACCGAACTTCATGATAATGGTGGAAATAAGTGTATCTCCTCTATTTCTCAAAACGTTAAGGCCCCATTTCGACTCTTTCCTAACAAGATCACTGTTTGCAAAAAAAATTAAATACGGACAGAACCGCGGCTAGAGCTTTGAGAAAAGTTTGAGCATCGAGCTTTATAACGGTGAAGAATGAAATGATGGCTCGTGAAGCCTACGTTAAGCAAGCTTCGGGAATTGCAAATACGATCTCCAACAACTTATGTCGAAAAATATACTTCCAAGCTTTATTACATTCTATGATATATAGAGGTGCAACTTATGAAACCAATCATTTATGGGAAGATTTCGATGTGGATGTCGAAGGATGTGACATAAGTTCTTAACGAATCTTCTTCTTCTTATCCTTTTATTAACCCTTTCCTCGTTATACGAACTTATGCGTAACGAGTTTCCCATTTTTACTGCATCGCTGCTGCTCCGCTTATGGGGTTGGCTAATGTCGCAGACCGCAGAACGCGTCTACATAATGATCGGTCCTGGATCGCTTCAGTGGTTAACCCCAGACGTTGTTGCGCATTTGCCATCTGAGAAATCCAGGAATTCTTTTTCCGATCTCGTTCTTAACGAATATTTCGTCAAAAAACCAGTTCAGTATGCTAAAAACTTTAAGCTACCGGAATATTACAGAAAATTAATTGTTTTGAAACCGTACTATTCTTTTAATGAAAGAAGGTTTTCTTTTTAAAAACATATAGGTAACATTGTTGTCAACGAATTTTTTATTAGTTTTGTTAATAACATAATGCATGGAAAATTCGATTTTAAGAAAAATAAAATTCATCTAATCTATCTTATCAATTTTAATCTAACTTAGTTTATCTATAGTTTTAATGTACTTACCAAAAAATTTAAACTATGTGGTTTTTTTTTTAAAAAAAATCTAATACGACAGTGGAACAAAATTTATTTAAAGTTTACCATATCACCCTGTGCGTTCTTGTCGTACTTATGTGCGCCCGAGTATAGAATGATCGAAAATTGCTGCCTTTTAGGGTTGACCTAATTATCAAGATTTAGTTGATAAGCAATTTCTATTTTTTTGATGGTTGCTACTCCATGGAATTTTTATGCTATTTCGGAACAAGGTACCCAAACGTGCATTGCATACAATTATTTTTATTTCCGGGCTAAAGATACTCGTATTTCTTACTTTCGATTTTCATAAAACCGAACACCGATGAAAATTTATTAAGAATTCAGGTTAAATCATAGGGTAAGATACGAGACATCTGTGTCAACATTTTGAAGGGGATCACATCGATCTTTACTTAAATTAAACCTCGCAAAATAGTCATCAGAAGCAAGTGAACCTTGTTCAATTTAACAAACGCATATGCTAATTGTTTATTAAAACGCAACCGGTAATCGTTTAAATTCATAAAGAAATAAATCCCCGAGTTATGAGTACTTGTATTTCCGCGGAAAATATAAAACGTGATGATTTTTATTTCCCAAAAAATTTACTCCACGAGCACTTGTTGCTTGCATTGATGAGACGAATTTCAATTGAAGTTTAGGTTTTAGCGCTACTAGCACGACTACTTACGCTGATTATCATATTGGGGATTGTACGTGGAATACCAAACTGAATTCAAGAAGCTAAAAAGAGAGGTTAGTAAGCGTAGTTAGTCAGTCGTTCTAGGAATTCCTTTTTGAAATACATTTAGACACTAATAGAGCACAGGGGCTAATGACACTAGGAAGTAGAAATAAAGGCAGTCAATGGCACAGCGTATCTAATCGGTTCCAGTTATGGACTATGCAGTTTTAGGAATTCTACAAGGCCTTTGAGCTTGAGGACATTTCGTAGTATTTGTATACATTGACAAAATGAAAACAGAGACTAAGGTTAATATAAATCGGAATTTGTGTATCAATAAAAGCGGTAGTTTCTTAGTTCAGGCTAATTTTTGTATAGTTTTTTCAATTGAATGCAATTTTACTAACACTTCCAAGATAACCTATTTGCATGATAACTGCAAGATAACTTTAAGGATAACTGCATCTTGTTATGGACAATCTTCAAGTCTTAGGATCACTCTTATATGCACTTTTACTTAGGTTACGATTGGTTGATTGATGGGCCAATTTTAAATTTCATTTTACTTATGCGCAAAATATATTTTTTCTTATTTTATTCGAGAGAAGTGCTGCTATTCGTAAAAAACAGCACAATTCAATTGACTAGAAAGTGCATTTTCTTTTCCTCATCATGCGATAATTTTGCTTGTTAATAAAGCCTTGATGATGGCAATATGCCTTGTTGCTCAAAATAGATTGTATACAATCATTTTCTAAAAAGCATAGTTTATAGTTTCCAATCGATATTTTAGAGAGGATGGCAACGATAAATATAAGGCCTCGTAGAAGTAGCATCTTCCGACAGGTGCAGGTTCCTTAAATGACGAGAATGAGCCTCTGCAGCCGAACATCTTGCTGCTCTGCTAATAAGTCCTACTTCACGCCTCCCCGTGGCGCCATATGGGAATCTCACTAGAGGTTCCGAAGTGAAGGGGGCAAATGGCGAGTTTCCTGCGCCATTAACCAGGACTAGTGTCGGAAAAACAAAACAAGACCTTCTCCGGGCTACTCCGACATATTTGGAGCTCAGGCCGGAAAGGATTTCTAGGACTTAGCCAGGGTCTTGGAAAAGAGATGCTGGCGGACGACCCCTATAAGGGCCAACGGCAGCGCTCACATCCCGGAACGGGTTACTGGCTTCGGTGTAACCGACCCCTTGTCCTAGGGGCACTCAAAATAGAACTGGTCCTCCAGGTTGGGGGTTGTGCCGCCGGGGTAACTGCCCGGCCATTTAAAAAGAATTAAGTTACGAAGCATCAACAAGCCTCGGATACGGATGGATCTACTGTTGACAACCCACGCAAACGATTTAAGGACAATGAGCTTCGGATATGCACGTGGAATGTTAGATCCCTTAATAGACTACGTGCAGCCGATCAATTAGCGGAGGCCCTAGACTGCTGCAAAGCAAACATAACCGCCATTAAAGAAATGCGATGGGATGGACCGGACAAAAAGATGATGAAAAACTGCGACATCTACTACGGCGATTGCTATCGACGACAAAAGCAGTGCTTATTTGGATGCGGACTTGTTGTCGGAGGCAGACTAAGACAAGAAGTCCTCAGCTTCCGGCATGTGAGCGAGCGCCTCGTAGCAATCCGCATCAAGGCTAAATTCGCCAACATCAGCCTCATATGCGCGCATGCCCCAACAGAGGAGAAAGATGACGACACCAAGAATGCCTTCTACGAGCTCCTTAATAAGACCTACGAGCAATGCCCTAGCAGGACATTAAAATTGTCCTCGGTGATTTTAATGCAAAGCTAGGAAGAGAGGGTATCTTTGGTGGAACAATCGGAAAATATAGCCTGCACAACACCACCCCCGATAATGGATTCAGACTAATCGACTTTGTGGCGGGGCGAAACATTGTCGTGGCTAGCACGCGGTTCCCACATCTCGACATACACAAGGGGACTTGGAGAACTCCTGATCAACCAACAGTCAACCAGATTGATCACATTGCAAGACACTCCTCCAGTATTATGGATGTCCGTACGTTCCGAGGAGCCAACATCGACTCGGACCATTACCTTGTTGTAGCCAAGGTACGGTTGCGGATATCCCAAACTATGCCAAGACAAACTAATGCTGTGAGAAAATTCGACGTCAGACGGCTACAATCGCAAGAGATCGCTAAGTCCTTCTCCGATCGAGTGTCTCTTAATCTCTTAAGAGGTCCAATGCCGCCAGCATCAAGCATCGAAGACCATTGGAAACACCGCCAAAACGCCATCAAAGATGCCGCTTCTGATGTGCTGGGTTTCACTCGCCCACCACAACGAAACCCCTGGTTCGATGATGAATGCCGGCAAGCACATGCAGCTAAGCAAGATGCATATAAAGCGGAACTGCTTAGGAGGACCAGAGCTGCTCATTAGATCTATGAGCAGAAGAGGAGAGACGAACACCGGCTTCTCAGGAAGAAGAAGAAAGAGCATGAGAAGCGCGCGATCGAGGATATTGAGAGATGCTACTCCAGGAATGAGGTTCGGAAGTTTTACCAAAAGGTAAAAATAACATGCCGCGGAAATAAACCCCGAACCGAAGCCTATAGAGATGAACAGGGGAACATCGTAGTGGAATCGCAGTCGGTGCTGAGGATTTGTAAGAACCATTTCTGCAGACTGTATAACGGCGATGACGGACCAAATACCGCTGTCAGGCAGAATCAACCTTTCAAATTGGACGATGATGACCAACAATTTCGTAAACCCGACCTGGATGACGTGAAGATAGCTATATCGAAGCTTAAGTCCAACAAAGCTGCTGGAGCGGATGGCCTGACTGCCGAGCTCTTCAAAGCGGCAAGCGATGACTTGGTAAGGAGCATACACCAACTCATCTGTAAAATATGGTCGGACGAAAGTATGCCTGATGAATGGAACCTCAGCATTGTTTGTCCAATTCTCAAGAAAGGAAACCCTCTGAACTGCGCCAACCACAGAGGCATCAGTCTCCTTAACATCGCATATAAGATCTTATCTGCCGTATTGTGTGAACGCCTGAAGCCGTTCGTCAACAACCTGATAGGTCCATATCAGTGTGGCTTCAGGCCAGGAAAGTCCACCATCGACCCGATATTCACACTACGGCAGATCTTGGAGAAGACCCATGAGCTTCAGATCGATACCCACCACCTATTCATCGATTTTAAGGCCGCGTATGACAGCATCTATAGAGACGAGCTATGTAGAGCAATGTCTAGTTTTGGTATCCTTGCCAAACTCGTCCGTCTGTGCAGGATGACGATGGAGAATGCACGCTGCTCCATTAAGGTCGGTAAAGATCTCACCGAGACCTTTGACGTCCAGAAAGGATTTAGACAAGGCGATGTGCTGTCATGCGATTTTTTCAACATTGTACTTGAAAGAATAGTGCAAAACCCACGAGCAAACACAAGAGGCACTATCTCTCAAAAGACGATATTGACATAATCGGGAGAAAGCAGCGTGATGTCAGTGGCGCTTTCGCGAGTATTGAGAAAATGGGTTTAGCGGCCAATGAGGGCAAGACCAAGTATATGCTGTCAAGCAAAAAGGACAACCAACACCGACGTCTCGGACAGAACGTCACCCTCGACAGATATAACTTTGAGGTAATTAAGGACTTTGTCTACCTAGGCTCCGCTATAAATACAGACAACGACACCAGCGCTGAGATCAAGCGAAGAATAACTCTTGCCAACCGCTGTTTCTTTGGGTTAAGAAGGCAATTGAGTAGCAAAGCCCTCTCTCGGACAACAAAAGTCACCCTTTATAAGACTTTAATAATCCCGGTCCTGTTCTATGGCGCAGAGGCATGGACATTATTAAAAATGGATGAGGGTGTTCTTGGTTGCTTCGAGAGAAAAATTCTTCGGGCGATCTTCGGTCCCGACTGCATTGACGGTGAGTGGAGGAGGAGATACAACAACGAACGACTGTACAGCGACATGGACCTAGCCAGAAGAGTGAAGATCCAAAGACTGAGATGGCTGGGTCTTCGTATCCGCCCCCGAGGGACAGCGCAGTAGAGGAAGGCCAAGACTCAGGTGGCGCACGCAAATGGAAGAGGACCTCAGCCAACTTAGCGTGCGAAACTGGAGGCAGCTAGCCAGGGATCGAGCTGGCTGGAGAAGCTTGTTGACCGAGGCCCAGGTCCACCCCGGACTGTAGCGCCACCTAAAGTAAGTAAGTATTTTAGAGGTTATTTTATAAATTGAAACAGTACAGTCTTTTTTTCTATTATAAATGTTTCTTACTTGATTTTGTTCTCTTTGCCTTTGAAATAACTCCCATGATACCTTGATCTCAATTAAAAGTTACTTACTGCATAGTATTTTCTAAGATTGCTTTGTTTAAGTGTACTTCATGTAGGAGTAAATTATGCTTACAGACCAGCCTAGTTAAGAAATTGAGGTTCCGATTGATGAAAGACTTCCGTAAGACGCTATGGTGATCCCAAACGCGTGCTCATAGTTATGTGAGATTTTATTCACTAGACCTGTTTGGCAGGTGACTTTCCAATGAAACTTCCAGGATGTTCTGCTTTTCAACGCGCTTTTATTTTATCACGCTAGGTTTGGTTCTTTGGAGACAGCAGTAGGCTGCTCTCGGACTGTATTGTTAACATAATATGCCACTTTCGCCGAATTTTATGTTGCTCGCAAAGTTTTTGTTTCGTGAAAATTCCAGTGTCTCGATGTAGGTCAAGTACTACGGTGCATGGACAATTTCTCTCAGTGCGCTATTTTCAAAAGTTTGTAAAATATTGACATTCGTTTTCTTGGTACAACCCTAAGTCATATACCATAAGTCCACAACAGATTTAGCACTTGTTTATATAAGAGCAGTTTGTTTTCGACCGACTTTCTCTAGTATGTACAATTTTGATGAACAGATTTGATCTTCTTGAGGGCTATTCGCCATGCCCTTGTCTGTTCATACGAGTATACTTTATCGAGAGTGCCTTCGAATTTAACGGTTGTTCCTTAAAATGTTTTACCTACTGCTAGTAATACAGTGTCGTAAGGAAATCTAGCTTGAATAGCCCCATCTTCTAGGGGTATATATGTAGCCTGCTAAATTTATTTTTTAGATGCAATAATTAGCTTTCAAGTCTGGTCGGAAGATTATATTCTCGTGATACTTTGTATATATATTATATATTATAAAAGCTCAGTGGCAAGACCTGACATAAATTGAATTCAAATCCTTCATGCCATTCCTTATCAAAGTTACGTTGGTGATTCTGTCCAACTGACCAAGAGTTGAATGGGTACTCCTGATCCTGAACCCAAACTAGAGACTAGGGGTCAGATTTTTTTCCATAAACATGTAGTTGGCAGTATAGGTCTTAGAATTATCCATTTAAAGATTTTCGATAAAATTGAAAAAAAAGTTGTGCTTAGAGTGTTCCTATTATTAGAATACTATTGCAAACAATGCAATTTGTTGTCAAATCGTGTATGATTCCGCCTTTACTTAATTGCAAAGGCTGAAAGGCAAATTTACATAAAAGTCCATCCGACAAGCACCTATAATTTTATTTTGCCATTCAGAATTACGGGTAGAAAAATTATTCTAAAGTAGTTTTTTCTGTGCTCCACTCGCACTCTCCGGCTGCATGATTGTTCGCTAGCTCTTAGATTCTTTGGGATCTAATTGGTCTGCATATTTATAGCTTATAGCTCCTTCTTACTCATGGACTCAGTAAAGTTTGACGTTTGTTTCTTCACTATAGCACAGAACCTATGATTTTATTTCGACTTTAGCGCTGCCTGTTCTGGTCATCAATAAAAATGAAAATGTCCTCATTTGATACTGTCTTTATCAGCCCTAGTTTTGCAGACTTTCCAAGAGCCGAAATTTCGGATATTTAGTTGATTGGAGAATAAACCCATTTTTGATCCATCCGTGAAGATGATTTCTTTGGTTCCTCTATTAAAGATGGAGCCGGAGAACCATTTTAAACAGCCTTTATGGAATAATTAGTTGCAGAATTGTGCTTATCGACGTCTAAGGGCAAAGGCAAAGAATAGTCTTCAATGCCGAAAAGTGGGAATTCATATATTAAGGAGGTCCAGTGGAGAAATTTCAAGTTTAACGGTAAATAACAAGTCAACTAAGGCGTTATTCTCATATTTTATTTATACAAAATACTTAAAATACTTAAACCACTTATGCAACAAGTTGAAGGAAACAATACGAGATTACAAAAATCGGAATATCTCTACATATCTCGAAGGTCTGACTGCCGAAAGAAGTTCAAATTACTCGCTCTGGAAAGCCATGAAGGGAATCAAAAAGCCTCAAATGCAATTTCCTCCCATAAGAAAAAATAATGGCGAATGGGCAAAAGGAGATAAAGAAAAGGCGGATCTATTTGCCGAGTACCTAGAAGAAACGTTTAAGCCTTTTGATGGACAGGCGTTAACAGGAGGTTCTAATTATATAATTACGGCACCGGACAATTTTAGAATAAAAACAGTATCCCTACGAGAACTTAACCAAGCAATTGAAAAATTGAAAAATAACAAAGCCCCGGGTTATGATTTGATAACAGGTCAAATTCTCAAGGAGTTGCCAAAGAAAGCCCTGATCAAACTGCTCCAACTTATAAATGCCGCGCTAAGATTATTAAACGTTCCAAGCCAATGGAAGGTTGCCGAAGTTATAATGGTCCCGAAACCAGGCAAATCTCTAAATGAAAAAAAATCCTACAGACCGATATCGCTTCTGCTGATAATATCTAAAATATTTGAAAAACTCCTATTGAAGCGCTTGCAACCGATCATTGAAGTAAGGCGTCTAATTCCTGATCATCAATGATCGGTTTTAGAACTAAGCACTCCACAATTGACCAGGTCTTTAGAATTATGAATGAAATTGAGAAAGCCCTAGAGGGGAAAAAGATATGTTCTAGCGTGTTTCTTGACGTGTCTCAAGCCTTCGATAAGGTATGGCATGAAGGCTTAAATTTTAAGCTAAGTCAGGTTCTTCCGAGAGAGCTGCATACGATTCTGAAATCGTACCTGGAAAACAGAATTTTTCGTGTTAAACATGGCACCGAATAATCGGAATTCAAAGAGATCGCTGCTGGAGTTCCGCAAGGAAGTGTACTTGGTCCGGTTTTTTTTTACTCTATATTCGAGACATACCGGAAGAATCAGGTACCATAGTAGCCACGTTCGCGGATGACACGGCGTTACTAGCTACAGATACTTCAGTCGAGTTAGCTATTGGAAAGCTACAAACGGCTTTGGATAAAATCTATGAATGGACAAAGATATGGCGAATTGTTCTCAACGAGACCAAATCTACTCATGTTAATTTTACTTACCGGAAAATAAACAACCTTCCCATTTTCATTAACTCGGTACAAATACCATATGCAAATGAAGCAAAGTATCTAGGAATGACACTAGATGTAAAACTGAAATGGAAGCCGCATGTTAAGAAGAAACGTGATGAACTTGAAAATAAATTCAGACAAATGTACTGGCTACTAGGAAGACATTCCAAGTTAAGCATACATAACAAACTGCTCATCTATAAGCAAGTGCTTAAACCCGTTTGGACGTACGGTATACATCTTTGGGGTTGTACTAAACCAAGCAACCGAAATATTCTCCAAGGCTATCAAAACAAAGTTCTAAGACAAATCGTGAACGCCCCATGGTATATCAGAAACAGTAATATCCACAGAGACTTAGGAATAGTTACCGTCGAGGACGAAATAATTAACTTTGCTCGCGAACTCCATATTCGTCTTCATGGTCATTGTAATAATAAAATAGTCCAAATTCTGGACGAGACAAACTTAGTGCGTCGATTACAAAGAATGAGACCATTCGATCTGGCGCGATAAGGACTATCCGCATATAAAAGCGGTACTAACAGGTGCTTTTGCTGGAAAGCTACCTGCTCCACGCGAACGTTATTTGAAACGGAAACTACTTGATAAGGTTACTTAGTAGTAGTCGATAAGAAGGGAGGCGTGTTTTTAGTGAGTAAGAATCTCTTCATAGTGTCTATGAAGATTTTCACACCTACCCACCAAAAAAAAAAAAAAATTTATACAAAATGAAATTCGACCATACGGATTTTACATTTTAAAAACAATATCGTCTAGATGCCGTCCATTCCTCTCAATATACTCTTGCAATTGGACTGAACTGAATTGTTCAGGGATTGTTGCTGTAAGCCTTCGACCTAAGTTACCCCTATTAAACAAAGGCGCATGGTGTAATGTACGGTGATCGAGGTACTCAGGGTATGTTTCCATAGTTTTTTTTGGGAGGTATTACTTTCAGCTTCTCCATTGAAACTCTGCCTGTATGTGTTGTGGCCCCATCCTTCTGGAGTTGTGTTTTGTTTTCTAACAGTGGAAATACCTAGGGTTCCAAAAACTCGTAGATCATGCAGCAATACTCGTCAGCAAATTACTGTCTTCGTTGATAAAAAAACAATAAAGATCAATACTCTCTCCGGCAAAAATTGCAACCACACTGTTGCTTTTGACATTACAAACGTTTTTGATGGCGTTCCCTAGGGTAGCATAGAATAGTCCCTTGCGTTGAGGAACTGCATTCTTTGCATGTCATTTGTTTAATTTCTTTTACAAAATAATGTGCACTGTGGGTTATTGCTGACCCATGCTTCTTAGCTGGGAATCTCCGTGGAGAATAAAGTCTTTTGAAGGAGGTGTGTTACCTCGCAGACCATGTTAAGTTCTGGTTTGTCAGAGAGTAGGATCTTTAGGTCCGGGTGGTCCTTAAATGGTTTGAAATCGGTTATAGTTAAGTCACGAGGTATAAAATGTTTCGATCATCTGGCTTCAACTATTTCACCCACTTTAAGGGAACCTTATGAGGTTCAGCTGAGAATCAATAAATTTACCTAGGTTCTCCCAGCATGGCTGTTTCATATTTCAATTCAAGTTCACATCCGATTCTCGCTTTCATGTACTTTTTAATCGGATTCCGAAGAGATTCTTGAATAAACATTTTCTCTATGTCAAACCTTATAGTAATAATTGATAAGTTAGCTTGGCTAGAGTAACTTGTTTTTTATTAAATTATTTTTTAAAACATTTTTGGTATTTGTCACGATTTTGTAAAACTCATTAATTAATGTACGACTATTCAACAAAATTCACTTATACTAAAAGTTGTGTAGGTACTCTTTGTGGCATTTAGCTAAAAAGTCACGCTTTTAAAATTAAACTGAAATAAGATTACGGCAAAACAAAACATTAAACAAAGCAATTACTAAGCATTAAATAATTTGTAAATTAAGAACAAATGATTCAGAGCTCGATTAATCTTAATGAGTGAAACAATTCACTTCAATGTTTTAATTTAAGTTACGTTACTTTATAGATATTTATATTACTTTTAAAAATGCTGATTTACGGCATTAAACAAAACTCAAGAAAATTTTCCGCATTATCCGAACAAAGATGTTTTTGAAAGATCACAAGATCATAAATACTCATATAAATATTTGTTTAACAAAAAGAATTGATTAAAAAGAAAATAAATCACTGCAAACAATTTTTTATTTTACAAAATGACAGGTTTTCATATCTGTTAGACATTACCACTGTTGAAAAATCACAAAAAGATACACAAACTGTCATCTGTCATTTTTTGTTTTACTACCATCTGTCAATCAAGTTTTTATGATAAATATTTAAAGTGGACTTCAGTTGTTACGAAATTTTAAATAGGGAATTAAGTTTGAGTAACATGTATATATGTACCTCTCAACTAAAAATGCGACTTGGATAAGGAATTATGGGTCACGAGTTTTTCCATTTTAGAGATAAAAAATAAATAAGAGTACTGAATATGAATATGAATACAATCTTATTTTTGAAACTTTGTTTTTTCTATTATTTCTAATTTACTGAGAGATAGACAGGTAGTTTATTACTCCCATGATACTAAGTAGTTGGCAGTGAAGATCCAGTTGAAAATAACCACAAATGGGGTAGATTTAAATATTGGGTATATAACTTAATTCGTGCGGTTTTTTTTCTTTAAAATTTGAACGTTTATTTAAGAAAAACATGTACAATAGTTTTATTCAAAGTATTGCCCATCTGAAGCTATGATTTTTTCCCATCTTTCTCGCAATTTGTGGATCCTGCGGATCAAAAAGAACTGCGCCTGCTTGGCAGCCAAGAATGAATCAAGCCAATTTTTGATATTCTGCTCTGATGTGAACCGTATTTCAGTGAGGGCGTTCTGAATCGACCGGAACAAATGGTAGTCAGAAGGGGCAAGGTCTGGTCTATAAGGCTGGTGGGGTAAGACTTCCCATCCATTGTTTTCCAAATAGTTCTTAAACGGAATAACAACGTTAGGCTGAGCGTTGTCATGATGGAAAATTATTGCCTCGTGTCTGGTCGCATATTCCGGGCGTTTCCGGCTACTGCTCTCTTCAAACGGATTAATTGTGTTCGGTAGCGTTGTCCATTGATGGTTTCACCTGGTTTTAGCAGCTCATAATACAGCACACCCATCTGATTCCAACAAATACAGAGCATTACCTTCGCACCATGGATATTCGGCTTTGCCGTTGATTTGGCTTGTTGGCCGGGTTTCACATATGATTTTTTGCGCTTGGGGTTGTCGTAATGGATCCATTTTTCATCACCAGTAACAATCCGATGCAAAAATTACTTCATTTTGTGGCATTCCAGCAGCATTTCTTACATGCAAAACCGTCTTTCGACGTCTCTCGGCTTGAGTTCATGTGGAACCCAATTTCCTTGCTTTTGAATATATCCAGCTGCTTTTAAAAGTTTTGAAATGGCTGCTTGAGTGACACCCTGCGAGCTCTTCTTGTATTTGGCAAAAATCTTCATAGAGTAATGCTTCCAGTTCTTCATCTTCAAACTTTTTTGGCTGCCCAGGACAAGCCAAGCCAAGCCAAAATCACCACTTTTAAATCGTGCAAACCACTTTTGGCACATTCGCTCAGCTAGCTCATGATCATCATAGACTTCCACCAAAATACGATGACTTTCGGCAGCAGTTTTCTTCATATTAAAGTAATGAAGAAGAACTCCCCGCAAAAACACTTTTTCAGGCACAAAGTTCGACATATTTGAGTGAAAAAAAATTATTGTTGTTTACGCTTCAAATGAATGACATATACTAAAATGACGTACAATGACAGTAGCTTTCCAACGCATGTTCCAATGGAATAATACAAATTACGCCATCGCTTAGCAAACCGTACGAATTAAGTTATAGACCAATATTTTTAAAATTATTTATTTTCATTTATTTACAAGTATATATATTTGCATATATATAATTATATAATTGATTTATATATGGCCATATAAAAAGTTTCCGCGGTTTTTTGGTACATTTTTGAAAAAAAAATTTCTTTATTCAAAATCAATTTCAATCAAGTAAATATCGGCCATTTTATCTATGACCTTTTGCCATTTTCCGGGTAACTTCATAATTCCATCAGTGTAGAACTTCTGTGGTTTATGAGCGAAAAACTTGGCCAAGTGATTTTCAGCGGCTCTTCGGTTAGTCAATTTTTGTACCATCAAGAGAGTTTTGCAAAGACCGAAACAAATGGTAATCAGAGGGTGCAAGGTACGGGCTATACGGTGGATGCATCAAAACTTACCAACCAAACTCCGTCAATTTGTTCCGGTTCATCAAAGATGTGTGTGGCCTAGCATTGTCATAATGGAAGACAACTCCTTTCTGTTGGCCAATTCCGGTCGCTCTTTCTTGATAGATTCATTCAAACAGTCGAGTTGTGCACAGCAAAGGATCGAATTGACCGTTTCTCCATGTTCAAGCAGCTCATAATAGACATTTCCCTTCCAATCCCACTAAACACTCAACATAACATTGTTTGCAGTCAATCCAGGCTTTGAAGTCGTTTGTGGTCGGTCACCGGCCTTTGACCATGATCGCTTGTATTGGATGTTCTCGTATTTAATCCATTTTTCATCGCCCGTAATGAATCGCTTCAAAAATGGTTCCAATTCGTTACTTTTCAGCAGCGTTTCACTGATGGTTATTCGGTCAATTAAATTTCTTTGCGTTAATTCATTTGGCAGCTAAACATCGAGCTTCTTTGAGTAGCCTGCTCGTTTTAGATGATTCCAAACTGTCATACGGTTGATGTTTAGTGCCTCCGCTACTTCCAGACAGCTTCCGTGCCGGTCTTGCTCCTTCAGTTGCAAAATTTCATCGGCTTTTTCAGTGACAGGCCGACCAATGCGAGGTGCATCTTTTACATCGGAATTTCCGGAACGGAGTCGAACAAATCACTCCTTGATCCGGCGTTCACTCACAGCATTCTCACCGTAAACTGCACTCCTTTTTTTATAGTAAAATAGCATTACATAGCGTATTTCTTCAGATATTTCACTCATATTCAATTCAGTATAACTTTTAACACGAGCAACTTATTACACAGCTGTCTTCACAGCCGTAGCCTGACATGTCACCTTTTAAGCACGTGTTCGTTTGACACAATCAGGTTATTGTATAGTGTTTCCAGATAAGTGGACATCAACACCATCTAGGGACAAAACGCCGCGGATACTTCTTATATAACCAGATATTATATATAATTGGATATCCAATGCTTCATGTTTCTCCCGTGTATTCGCATTTCTATTGTGCTGCTAAATTCGGAGAGCTTGCAAACATTCTGTAGGTCGATCTATTTTGGTTTAACTCATAATAAGGCCAAGATTTTGCTGGTGCTGATGAATCTCTACTGAAACTTAAGCCTTTATTGCTTATTGCCCCTTATTTATCATGTCAAACCCAGCGTATTAGCTCTATCTTAAGTTTTTCCTGTATCGGTGTCATAATGTTGTTAATGTGCTCGCTCCTTCAGTAGAAAATCTTGTAGGACATTTAAAAGCAACGAACTATGTTGATTGCCTTGGTGTGCTATAACTTCCATTTTGACTTCGGCGATTATATACGCTATGCATTTTACCTTAATTTCAACGTCATCGTGAATGCAGTATTTCATTCTTATATACTTACTTTACTTACTAATGTGCCGCTACAGTTTGGGGAAATCTGGGCCTCAATTAACAAGCCCGATCCTTAGCTACTGCTAAGTACTTGTAGCCAAGGTATGTGACGGACCGAATTGAGGGAGTATTCATTTCTATTTAAAATCGATTTTATTAATTTCCGTTCAGTTTTTAATTGTGATTTAATGTCCATTCCCATGATCACTCAGGATCGATGCAGGTTTTCGTCAGTAAACAAACAAGTGGAAAAGATAATACAACATAAAGCTTAGTCCTCATTGTTGAGAAAATTGTTAAAAGATGATTACGCATGATTTATGCTCCAAATTAATAATTTCTTCCTCAATGTTGGCTTTTAAGACTTGCAAATTTCCTAAACGCGAGATTTTAAAAGCCCCGTACTAAGAAGTCAGGAAACCACACGGCCTGGAATCTGTTGATTCAAAATCCTCATCGTTGTCCGAGCTGTTGCTCCGTTCTGCTGAACCCAACAATGCTCCAGACCTGACTCTAGTATAACCATCCGTCTGTAGCGCTCACCGGTTACGGTTGCTGTATTTCCATCGGGGTCCTCAAAAAAATGAGGGCCAATCGCTTTTTGACTGGAAATGTCGCCCCAACCAGTCACTTTTACGGGATGTAATAGTTCTTCAGACATTCCATGCGGATTCTCGGCATATTTTATTTATTCGCAAATCCACTTAAGTGGAAATGGGCTTTGTCGCTCATTATGATTTTAGACTATCTCGGACGTCCTCGGCCACAGCAGTTATATTCTCTGTCCGCGCACATGATGCAGGACGAAGAAGAAAGCGACTACAAAATTCACGCTGGGTTTATACAACAGACCAGAAATTGGGTAAATAAGTAGTAAGAATAATTCTGCGGTCTTCAGATGTGTATCGTTACATTGTCTATTGTCAACCAATCTGTCTACAACATAAATGTAAAAGCACAGTGACATTTGACGCCATTTTCAGAGATTATGGCACGTTCACATTATGTTTTGCCCATCTTTGTGTAAAGAATTTTTCTCTCGAAACAATCGAAAATTACTTCATCCGCTTTCGATAGAGTCCGTGCTTGAGAACTAAAAAATATCACAGGAATGATCAAGGTCTTTTTCGTTTTGAAGGGATGGCCTTGCTACTCAGTTGCTTTATTAGTCCGAAGAAACAGCTATTAGCAGGAGAGATTTTTCGTTTATTTTTTTCTGTCGAGGGATGTTGGTAGAATTTATGACAATGCAAGGGCAGACAAAGTCCCTTACTACGTCGAAGTTATAGTTGTCGACTCCGACGTTCTGTTCAATTCGTTGATGTTGTATATCCAGTTTTCTTAACAAAATATATAATATAATATGTACTTTGTTTGCCGGTGTCGGTGTTGGATTGTCAATTCCGCACAATTTTCCCACGTATGGTGTTAAAGAAGTCCCATGACAGTACGCGTTGACTTTGAACGCCTCGTCATTTGGACTTCTTGAGTTTTTTTATGATCTGTCGAAGTATGAAGTATTTGTGATATTGTCGAAATGTTTCCGACTCTCACACAATATAGCGAATAAGATCTTATACGTAATGTTGAGGAGACTTGGTGCAGTTGATGGATTCTCTTTTCTTATGGATCGGGCAAACGATGCTGTGATTCCATTCATCAGGGAGATAGAGCACAAACAGCTGAGGAATTCATATAACTGTTTATGACATAATAGCCTTGTTCAATGAGCTTGTTCTAAATAGTACACAACGAGGAAAACCAAGAAGAGCAAATTCTGCCCGAAACTGTTTTAAATTGACTCGTGTTTTCCTGGCAGATAAACACAGCATTTTCTGCACCTTCTCTTCAGGTAGAGCAGATTTGGGAGAAATGTCAAAAACAGCTGTTGTTAAAATTGACTCCAGCGTTTTGTGATTTTTATATTTTGTTAAAGTTAAACATGGAACAGATAGAAGTAAAGTCAACTCTGTAGTGGCTCATTCCTCCCCCAAGACAAGCAAGAACTTAAGAAACCAGTAATTACAAAATGTAATGGAATTAAACATGTTTAACGTTAATTTTTGTAACCTTACTTATGGCTGTTCTATTCTGTCTCTAACTTGATTTCACAAATTTATGCTGTTCTGTCTTTTATTTTCTACTTGAAAAAAATCGATTGATTGTATTTTGCAATCATCCATCGTATTTCTTTGATTGTGGCGATATGTGTCCGCCAATTTTATTGGTAATCATAGTTTTGCTTAGTCACTTGTTTTTTTTTTCACAATTCTTCCTTATACTTGTGACTTTTATTCAAAAAGCCGTTGCTATGAAACCATTAATCAACGCTTTCCTGTCGTTGGTGGTCTCACCTTATCAATTGAATGTTGAACATAACAAAACTAACTCTATCTCTAAATGAAATTAAACTTACGTTTCTGATAAAAGGAAAAAAGAATTAAACTAGTTAAACAATCTTACACAAACTAATCGCTCCAACTGTTCTTAATTTTTGACATATGTATGTATCTTCTCCTAATACTTACGCGATAATCGGTTCTTCAATCTAACCACGATTAACAGTCATGTGGGTTATTCTATCTAGCTTAATCGTAACGCCTACAAAAAGTGTCAACAAGTCACTATTATCGAATACGATTTGATCAAAAACGTTGGCGGCTTAGATCAGTTGCTAATAACGTGATCCACACGCTTATTCTTAAAAAAAAATTTAATGTCTGCCTTCCAAAAAGCAACAATTTTCACCCAGCCATCTCGCAACTTGTACTAACCCGTGACATCCCCATCTTTTGCAAAGTTAGTGGAAAATAACCATCTACAAGCCGTGAAAATACGTTCAACAATATGAACGAGTAGTTAAACTCCTGCGTCATTTTGCTTTGCAAGCTTTTGTTCATAATTGTTTGCAAAAGTGATTAGATAAACCGAGGTATGTAGGTCCTGACCTACGCCAAAACAAACAAATTGGAAAGAATGATTGAGGCCAACCCGATTTCATCGTCAGATCTTAATAATTATTTACGCCCATGACCGCCTACGCAAAAATAGCAAGACTAATGTAAAAACATTATATTAGCACGGATTTAAAGAGCTCTTGAATATTTTTCCTAAACCGATATATGGGACTACAAATTGCGAACGTTTGAAAAATACTTAGTCGTATTGACATTTGTAATCTTTGAGTATACGGTTATTGAAACTATTGGAGGAACACTATTGACAGATGACGTTTCATCTGCTTAAGTGGTGGCAATGAAAACCGAAAATCAAATCGGATTTTAGTACTTGAGGTAAATGAGGAACGTGGAATATCTTATTTTGGTGGATTATCTGGGTCAGATATACGAAATTTTTGTAGCCTCAGGGAGTTTGTGCTTATGCCGGTTAACTTGAGTACACTTGAACATATGATTTGAGGGATATGACCATAAGTGTCAAGGTTGAAAGTCGTGTTATTTAATAAGCGTGGCAGAGTACTAATTAAGCAAGTGATACTTCAAAATATAAATTATACAATATTATCTTCTTGTATTCGATGAGTATTGTGAGAGTGATAATGAGCGCAAAGCAGACACCTGCGTCTGCATTACTCATATTATAGTCTAGGCCGTTTTTTGTTTCGTTGTATCAAATTGAAGTAACTTTCATGACTCCCCCCTTCTACTGTCTTGCTGCATCCTGGGCAAGTTGTTCTTTTGCATTGCATGATTGGCAATGGGGGTAAAACTTTTTTGAAAAGCTAGACCAATCAACGAGGGTGATTGGATGACATTCCTGATCTGAAACCTTACGTGTTGTTGCAACCTGTAACCATTAAGCAACAGATACTCGTAAATTTGTGAATTATCGCAGATTTCATATACAAACATTACAAGTTTTAGGTTTTTTATCCTCAATGGCCGCCAATGTCAATTAGACAGAATTTGCTGTAGCTGTCCAATGCATTAGTGCTGAAGCTGGTTAGGGGACCTGTCAAATGTTTTAGTCATTTGATACTTAAGGGATGAAGAATAGTTCTATACTGGTATGTCTTTTGATGGACCTGCATCTTGTCTATTCTAGTGTCTAGAGCAGCTTGCTTTATTGAATGTTTTTGGCGAATGCCTTTAATTACGCGGATTTTTAAGGAAAAATTACGTGGGCTACAGCAGTCCACTGTTAAAACGATGTCATCTGTTTTTTTTTTTGGGCTCAACTAGTGTGAACAAGTTTGTCTTTCCAACTATAGTAGGTAGATAGATATACGTCTACCCAGCACAGCCGGTTAACTGCTGGGCACACCTCCGCGATATTTATCCTCCTTGTGATCGTCAAGCACGACGCATAGATTCGAACCTCTAGAAGAGCTCAAAAGAAAATTTTGGATTTGATGGCTTCCAAAATAATCGTATTGTTGTCAATAGGGATGTATATCACAGTACGAGTGTTCACAATGTTGTCTACCTGTAATAACATACTTCTCAGGAACTCATCGGCTGGAATACGACTCGTGTTAATTTAATGCAGCACGAATTTCACGGAAGGAAGAAGTCGCTCCCAGCTTCCCCCCATTATGAGACCCTGGTGGGATTAATATCCATTTCGTAGTCGTGGTGGTAAACGTTGTTGTGAGTTTAATCTGTTGATGTTCTAGAACGCCTTCTTCAGCTAGCTTTAGGCTTAACTAAAATTTGTACTATAATCGCTGAAAAACTCGATCGGTATTCTTGGACGAGCTATGATATTGCGCATCGCCAATATGCTGGACGACTTCAATATGAACTGCCCTAATTTGTTTGTATATCAACAACACTCCGTACATATTTTCTATCCTGCACAGGTTAACCACACATATAAAAAAAAGTCCATCAATGAGAGAACTCGCTATCAAAGGAGGACCTTGTTCTGACATATCACTCTTGCCCCCTCGACATTCCCTTCGCACTTTCTAAAAAACAGTGCTTTTACTGCAATGTAAAGTTTTTGTAACAACTAGTTTATTGCACTTTCGTGGCTCCCATGATGATAAATATTTTGGTATTTCCGAACGAAAAAAGATTTTATACTCGTATGATTGTTGATCACCTAATATCCGCATAAGTTTTTATATACCTCGCCATTGGCCCGAATAGCTTCTTGGTTGCCTAACAGTGGACACAGAGAGACAAGTGAATTCGATTTGTCAACTCCTCGGCTTGAACCCAAACAGAGAACCTCATTAGCAAAAATTTCCCATTAAACCTGCTTGAAAAGAACACATTTAGCATCTTGAAGCTTGGACCGATTTAGTGATCCAGTGTTGGGACCCTTTGTTTCATTTGCGTTCGCATGTTCAATATGAATCGAAGAACTTGTGCAGCATAGCGGAGCAGTCTTTCTGACTTGGTTCTAGGTCAATGTATATTCCTTAATTCTATACCGGCGCAAATTCTTGAAGCGTCTTATGGCCTTTGAACCAGTCAAACCTAAACTATAATTGAAGTCAGGGTTTCGTTATGGTTTCAAACGTAAAATGAAAAGCGTTTTCAAGGCATCTACCTTCGTCTTGTCTCCTATGAGCGCACATTCCATAATTGCATTCAGACTCGAGATGAAAGCTACAGCTGGAAATCCGTTTTCACTGGCTTCCACAAACGCATACAAACGGTTGTCAGAATAACTTTCGAACTGATTTGAAACGTAACGTCTACGGATTTGTATTTTATCCAACTGCGGCAGAAAACGAGTCATAAAATGTTTGGACATTAATGTCAGCCACAGAGAATTGTAATCTGCTAGTGCTAAAGTTGCGTACTCACAACATTATCTTAATTGATGATACTATGTCAAAAGTTACAAGCTGCGGGGTTTCCCAATAAAAGGCTTCTTACTTACTTTAGGTGGCGCTAGAGTGCGGGGTGGACCTGGGCCTCAGTCAACAAGCGTCTCCAGCTAGCTCGAAATTTTACTAGCTGCCTCCAGTTTCGCACGCTAGTTAGCCCTTCCACTTGCGTGCGCCACCTGAGTCTCGGTCTTCCTCTACTGGGCTGTCCCTCGGGGGCGGATTCCAAAACTTTTCGGACTGGAGTATAGGTATTCATCCGCTACACATGACTCAGTAGTTGGATCTTCACTCTTCTTGCTTGGTCGATTTCGCTGTACGACCCATACAGTTTTTTATCGTTGTATCTCCTCCTTCACTCACCATAAATTCAGACGGGACCGAACATCGCTCGGAGAATTTTCCTCTCAAAGCAGCCAAGAGCACTCACATTTATTTTTGATAAATTCCATGCCTCTGCGCCGTAGAACAGTATTGGGATAGGGCTTTCCTAGTCAATTGCATTCTTAACCCAAAGAAGCAGGCTTCATTCCGGATAATTTGTCACTTGTAAAAAAATAATACCACATATAACATACTCGTATGTCAGGTTAAAACTACGCTCTTAATAAAATCTGAAAGATAAGAATTTTACAAAAAGACTTGGGTCACAAAAACTTTCCCTTCTAGACCGTAAGAAGCTTCCTAATTCAAGCCGTTGGCTATTAGAAATGTGTGAAAACTATCCAAAAATCATATCAAGCGATAAGACACATCTCCATCTCCAAGACTTTGTTATTAATTGAATTTCCATATGAGGAGATTAGCAAATTCAAAAAGGATTATCGATAAACCCTTGTGCCTACAACAGGCTGCATTTTGGCCGGTTTTTTGGCAGGAGGTATTGCAATTAAAAATAGTTCTTTATATTTTAATTAAAAATTTATGTTAATATTTATAAAATGTATTCCTTTTATTTCTTTGTAATCTGTTTATCGGCACACCATACCGTTAACTATAAAAGGCTTTCTGCATTTTAATCAATCAAAGTCTATGTAAATTTTCATAATTTATTAAAATAAATAATTAAATACAGAACCATGTCATTTCTCGAAACCGATGTCGATTATGCTGCCAATTAAAGTACTTCGAATTAATGTTACGAGGGCGGGTCAATAAGTCCGTGACTTTTGGATTAAAACACAGATTTTTTGATAAAAAAATAATTTTATTTTTCAACGTAGTCTCCTTTGAGCTCTATACACTTTGTCCAACGCTTCTCCAATTTTTTTATCCCTTCCAACAAAAAATGATTTGTCGAGGTCCTCAAAATAGGCCTTTGTTTGCGAGATGACTTCATCATTGGAGTCAAATCTTTTTCCACCAAGCCATTTCTTCAGGTTTGGGAACAAGAAGTAGTCGCTCGGAGCCAAATCTGGAGAATAGGGTGGATGAGGGAGCAATTCATAGCCCAATTCATGGATTTTTGCCATGGCAACTGCACATGTGTTTGTGGTCGACTGTGAGCAAACGCGGCACCCATCTTGCGGAAAGCTTTCTCATGCCCAAGTGATCATTCAAAATTGAAACCACTGAGCCATGCGAGATCCCTACGGCTTCCACAATCTCTCGCACTTTCAATCTTCGGTCGGCCAACACCATATCGTGAATTTTTTCGATTGTTTCGGGTGTAGAGACCTCAACTGGGCGTCCAGGACGTTCGGCATCTTCAGTGCTTGTACGGCCACAACGAAATTCAGTAAACCACTTTTTTACCATTGAAATCGATGGTGCAGAATCCCCATAGTATTTATCAAGCTTAGCCTTGGTCTCGGTAATGGTTTCTTTTCGCAAGAAATAATGCTTAATAAGCACACGAAATTCACTTTTTTCCATTTTCTCCTCAAATTAGTGAGTAGTCTGATAAAAATAGCTGTCAAACACAAACTAACTGACGCAGCAAGTTTAAATTTTGACATGAGTCAACTGACAGATGCCTGTTGACAGGAGCAGTGTTGCTGTTTCAGTAAAGAGGTCAGAAATTCAAAAAGTCACGGACTTATTGACCCGCCCTCGTATGTTCTCTAACATTTTCCTTGAACTCATTCATTGCAGCACACACACCCTTACTGTCAGTTGTCATTTTTCGTTTGACAACAGCCAAAACTGTCAAACTAAAAACAGCTGTGCGAAAATTTTTTATTCACCCTTTCATCATTTTCGTATTTTTATTACTACTTCTAAACAAATAACTGCACATCTATGTGCAGAGAAAACGAAAAAATAAAATCAAAAAATTTCACTCACTTATCAGCATCGCCAGTGTAAAAACAAAAGCAATTAATTGTGTTGTGTAAAAAAAGAAATCTGTGTTCACTTTGTATCCCTTCCTCTAATTGAAAAAAAAAAATAAAAATTTTACCATGAGAAGTGAAAATAATTAACCCAACATCTAACCAAACATAAACAAAGAAGTAATCATTGTTCATCCTACACGTTGATATGGTGTAATTAAGAAAAAAAAGAAGAACTTTGCAGACAATGGAGTCCATTTGTACCGAATTGGGCATATCACCTCATCATGTGCGTGAAACCTCGCTGCCCGATCGTTTTGTGATAATCGTAGACAAAGGATGGCTGCAATGTCTTGAGCAAAAGAAAAAGCTAAGAGAGTTTCCTATCTATCCAGGATTGGATAGAAGAATCCACCCCACAGTGCTGGCGCATCCATGGACTAAAGTGCATGTGCAAATTTTTCGCAAGCAGAATCAAAAGGTTTTCCCATTGCCCAAGAACCGTGAGGCGGGCATTGGCGGCCACAATATCAACGGAGACGAAGTTGGAGACTTGCCATTAACATATTCACAGGTAAGTTTGATCTTGAACATGTGCTCTTCATTTATCATGAGAAAACTTATGCAACAGAGCTTGGTGATAGCTTGTCAGTTGATTCGTAGGCGTTGAATCATATCTGCGTTGTAATCACCATTGAATGTAGGTATTTCAAATAACTATACTCGTACGAATACATTGTACTTGTAAGTGCTTATACTAAGGAAAATCTATTTGGTCAATAAAACCATTAGTAGACTGCAACAACCAGGTTTAGCTAGTATTGCTGGTGCTTTAGACGCAAATGCATTTGTTGGAACGTAATTACAGAGTGAAATGTTGGTTGTATACAAATCGAAATCTCATCGGAACGGGTGAAATTGTTTTCATTTGCCGTTTGAATGGGAAACATGACTTGCAAGTTTGAGTTTTATTATCGAGGTGCATGCATTGTAACCTTCGACTGCTGTTTTTTTTTTTATTCCTTAATCAAGTCTCACGCTAATTATTCAATAGGCACTTCCTTAATGGATGTCTGTACCTAAATAGTGATTTTCTTTTGCTAGCCGATTACGTTAATCTCGACATCAAGCGTAACATTTCCTTTCTTTTTTGAGTCTGTATTGTAGCCAGGCGATAATTTTCTTTTTTTTTTTTACAAACAATAGCACGCATAGCAGTCGCGTAGTTGCCTTATCGCCAATAAAAAATGTTGTTACTGTTAACAGAGAACTTAACAAATCAGCGTTATCTGAAACCTGGAATTATGGATAGAATTCAACTTTTTTTTTTCATTAGTCAGTGACAAATAAATGTGAGGAATTATTGTTAGCCTTGAGGGCGTAGTTTAAATTAATAAACTCAATTCAGTCCAATAGGCATATCATGAACTGTGAGTCTACGAGTAATTGTGTAGTGTTTGAGTCTGTGTACTCAAAGTTATTTACAGCTTCTGTATGTTGTTTTTAAAGATTTAAGGGTTCAATGTGCATAACAAATCGTGGCGGAGCAATGCACGCCAAAAATATTTATACCCGGAAGCACGAAACTAAATTAGGTAACACAACAAACACCGACTTTTCTTTTTATCGAAAGTGTTGAGTTAATAAACTCCAGTTTTGATGTGGTTGAACAACATATTAAAGTACGGTGTATGTCGTTAATTCCGCAGATGGCGCACTTCAGTCCGTGGTGGATCATGGAGCCTCCCTGAAAGTGTGTTCTTTTGCCAACTGCACAAGAAATTGAATGAGGTTCCCTTTCACTTGTGTCTATTTATGTTAGAGGCGAGGAATCTCCGGACCTTGGGGCTGTTTATTTAATCAAGGTGATCTTGCCATCTAAGCCGCCTTATCCGAGTTTTTCTGATGAAGTCGACATCACTAGCCGGTACACTTCGCTTTTGAAACCTTGAAAACGTGACGGGAAATTCTCCGAAGAACTTCTCTCTGGGATGATCAGAGTTTAATAAAAAAATGTTTTTGTTGCTCGAAAGAGGGCATTGCTACTCAATAGCTGTTTATTTATTTTTTAACCTGACTCGCTAGTGCCGATTGACAAGCACTTTGACCTAAAAAGATCGAAGAAAAATAGGCTAGTAGTGATTCTACCTTCCCAGCGCTTAATGGCTAAATTTACTGCTGTTTTAGATGTTCAGGTTCAGGTTCAGTTCAGGTCCGTTGAAGGGGGTTTCTGAACCTTTCCTGGCCAGTTTGTCTGCCTTTGCGTTTCAGTCAATCACCTCATGCCCAGGAACCCACCATATGTTGGTCTTGTTTCTTGAGCTTAGTTTTTGGAAGATAATGAAGCAGTGCATGACTGATTTGGAGTCAATAACGTACGAGCTAAGGGCATTTATAGGTGCTTGACTGTCCGTGAATATATGGATGTTTGCACCTTTGATACCAGAGTTAAGTATCAGATTTGCGCATTGTTGAATGGCGTGTATTTCAGCTTGGAATACAGTAGGACTCTTGCCCATGGCAATTGATATGTTTGTGTTCGGTCCACGTATTCCAGCTCCCACTCATGTTTCCATTTTAGAACCATCCGTATAGAACTGTATGCCACTTTGGCTTTTTGGTGGGTGTTTACTAACCCATGCTTCTATGCTGGGAATCTCCGTGGAGAAACCTTTGTTGAAGCATCGAGTCTTTTGAAGGTGGTCTGTGACCGCGCAGTTCATGTCTAGTTTTGGTACGTCAGAGACTAGGATTTTTAGGTCCGGGTGTACGTGGAGATCCAGCTCTTTGGCTTGTGCCAGACTGGTTGAGCTGCGTAGAGCCACTTTGCTGATGTGCAAGTGTAGGGGTGTTAGTCCTATTATTGCTTCTATAGCCGCTGTTGGGCAGGTCCGAAACGCTCCAGATATGCTCAGACATGCTAAACGTTGAACTTTTTTAAGCTTAGCAATGTCATTTGAATAGTTTTAGTCCACCATACTACAGAAGCATATGTTAGGATGGGTCTTACCATCATTGTATAGATCCATAGAGTGATTTTTGGCGATATCTCTCATGTGGCTCCATACATGCGGCGGCAGCCCCATAAAGCGTTGGTTGCTTTAGTTATTTTATTATTTAGGTGTGAGTCAGTCACTTAACTTCTTACCACTCTGAATTATATTTGTATGGCAAAAAACCCATGCATATGTATTAAAAGCTGCTCTTGAACAAGATTAACAAATAAAATAAATTTTTTTGTTTTTTCAGGCAATCAACTACGTCACCAGTACAAATTTCAAAAACCTCTGGGAAGCCGCATACAAAAAGTATCCAGCTTCTCACTTGAAATTCACAAAGCAATCGAATCAGGGAATAAGTGGCAGAAACTTTGAAAGTCCATTTCTTGCATACGACACGGTGTTACGAGAATTAATTCAACGGATTTTCAACTGTCCCGTCATCCATTGCAATGCTCAAATGCAAATCGAACCGAGTTTGTCTGCAATTTCAACAAGTGATTGTCATACAAATGTTCTTCCGGCGCTGGCCGCTATTGAAACAAGTTCGCACATTACCGTCGTATTCTATCCATCCGGCATCGAGACTTCCCTCTATGACTGCATTACATATAGCCCAGCTATCTTAAGCAAATCACACAACAAATCCCTGTTTATTATTTACCAACTGCTCCAGCTGACTAAGCATCTCTCTAAATGCGGACTCTTTCTCGGTGATTTGCGGTTACATGATATTCTCGTAAAAGACAATCTTTGGGTGCAAACAATTCCGCGAATTGAATCCAATATCATCCAACAGGACTTGGATGATGTGTCCCCTTCCACAGATAATCCTGTTGATGATGATGATGATGAGTATTCAACAAGTACTAAATTGGATTTGAAGTTTGCCTATGACTTGGAACAGTTTACTCTGCGTGAATATTGTGAAATGTGGTGCAATGGTCAATTGTCGAATTTTGATTACCTTACGATATTAAACAATGCGGCTGGTCGTAGTGTTAGCAATCCCGAGTATCACCATATTATGCCCTGGGTGACGGACTTTTCCCATCGTAATGGAGCGAAATGGAGAGACTTATCGAAGAGCAAATATCGCCTCAACAAAGGTGATGTACATTTGGATCTAATGTTCACCTCGCATGTAGCAACAAGTCACAATGTACCACATCATGTGTCTGACTTTTTATCAGAGATAACCTATTTTGTGTACATGGCTAGACGAACTCCACAACATATTCTCTGTCATCATGTAAGACCGATATGGGTGCCTGCTGAGTATCCGGTCTCAATTCAGCGTCTACAGGAATGGACACCTGATGAATGTATTCCTGAGTTCTATTCAGACCCTATGGTATTCAAAAGTATACATGAAGATCTACCAGATTTGGAGCTACCAACGTGGGCTAGCTGTCCGGAAGATTTCATTGCAAAGCATCGAGAAGCGCTGGAAAGTCAGCATGTCAGTGAGAGGCTACAGTTATGGATCGATTTGAATTTTGGGTGAGTTTATACTTTTACTTACATCATTGTTTATTCGTTTGGTTGTGAGTCTTAGTTTTCAATGGAATTCTGTGGTTATAGACGTAATTCGTAGGCGATAAAAAATGAATCCACCCCTATTTTTGATAGTATACGAAACGTTGCGCTCTTGTTTGCACTCTAAATGTACTTTTGCAAGTACAATGAGATTTGTTTATGAATAAATTTCGTGGAAATGTAAACGATTTCTTATCAACAAAGTTATTAAATAGTTAATTTCGTATTTGCGTTTGCGTTGAAAAGTACTTTTGAGAAGAGTGTGCCTGCATCGATATGATAAGGGCAATGATTCATGGCAAAAACAATTTTAGAAATACGTAGAAAGCGTTATATAATAATTGAGTGCTCAAGTTCAGAAGTAAATTAATTTTTGCTTTGTAGCAAGCACTGTAAAATACGCACTTCAGCGCCGGTTGCGCGTTTTTATCGTGATCTCAGCAGCTACATATATGCTGTACTCCTATATGCATCAGAACAGTGCATTGGCATTTTGACTAGTCTCTGTGGACCTAACAACTTCCCATTGGCATGGTAATGAAAAAATGAGAGCCTGCCAAACGATCATTGATTTTCAAGTGAATCGCAAGCATCTCGATCGATGGCATCCTCAAATTTCATAATTTTTCCCCAGTCACAGAGATGTGTCCTCGTGAATCTCTTAATGTCTGCGGTCGCTGCCTTAGTTTTCATTCTAGAGCTGCGGGGTTACTTACGAAGCTATGAACAGTGAGAGCTTCTATGTGCAGTGATGTTCTGTCATTCTGTAGAAGCTTGTTGGCTGACACATATCATACTCTAGCTTCCGTAATAGCAACATAACATTTGGTGTGTTGTTGGTTTCTATACCAGAGAACAGATGAAACCATACAGATTGCTGGTTTCGGGCTCGAAAAATCCACACGTCGTCATAAGCCAATCCTTCTTGAAGGTTTGACTGCTTGGTTTTTGGTTTTGGATTATTGGATCATTTTTCTTTCAAGACGAAAACGGAAGAAACGTTACAGTCGATGGAGATCACTACTAAAGCATGACAAGCTTAGATAAGCAATTAGACTTGGGCGAGCTATGGTTTAGGCAAGATGGAGCTACGTCCCACGCAAGCCGATTATTATTATTACACACTTAATCGCCTCGGAGCTGCGATTTGACGCCGTTGTAGAGTGCCATCAATGATCGATGCGGGTTTCTTGCTATGATCACCACCGAGGTAAACAAACTGGTTTCGTAGGTTTCACCTATATTTTGAGTGACTGACAATGATTCCGCGGATTTTTACCATTCATTTAACAAGTATTCATATGTCCATCAGTGTATAATAATTTGTTTTTTTCTTTCAGATACAAGCTAACAGGAAAAGCTGCAATTAAATCAAAAAATGTCTGCCTCAGCCTAGTTGATAACCATAAAAACCTTTGCCAGAGAGGAATCGTCCAGCTTTTTACTCAACCTCATCCACCAAAACGCTTTCCATCCCAATGGTTTTGTAAGACTCCGCCCCGACTTACAACAGCTTCTGATCTCAGTCGACGCTTAGCCAAGAGCACAGACGATGTTTCATCGTTTAATATTAAATCACCTTCCGTAGAAAATAATTCGACGCTTCTACAAACAACACCACAAAAGTTTGGAAAACTTAGTCCAAAAAGCACACGGCAACAAAATCCCATTATGGAGGACAACAGTCAATTAATTGAATCTTCCTCATCAAACTTCTATCCTACAACAAATTTTATTGAATTACCGAAAGATTATAATCCCTACGCACTGCTGCAGAGTCTAGAAACAATGGAAACATTTTTCGCAAAAACCTTTCTTGGCCAGAAGGTCAACCAAAATCACACCGAGAAGATGGCACAGAATGATTTGCTGTTTGAGGAGTCGGAAAATTCATTCACAAATCAGTTCTTTGTGGATAATTACTGTCAAGGTGAAGTTCAAGCACCAAGGCCTACAGATAGAGCGAAAGCAAAGAGCTACTTAGCACCGCCAACAGCGAGTAGAAGAAATCTTAAACAAATCCTATCCGAGAAGCGAGAGAAGGATTTACAAGTAATTGGTTGTCTTATTATTGAGCTGTTTCTTATGAATAAACTAAGACCGTTACTTATGAGTGGAATGTGTGGAGGTTTTGAAGAGCGTCTGAAGGCTTGTCGTTTGGTAGCTTCATCAAATATTGCAGACATCCCAAAATGCTTGCAGTATGTAGTGAAATTATTGCTGAATTTGAACGGAGTTGGACTTGTCACACCGCAAGGTCTGCCATCTCCAACAGCAAATCAAATTTTGGAACCAATTTTCGCTCATAATCTTATACCATTTCCGAATACATACTTTCCCATCTATACCCTCATTCGAACGTTGCATAACTTTGAATTTGACTCAACACTTCTTGACTTGTACACGCATTTTCACTGTGACGGCAGGGAGTGTTGTAAATACACAGAGATCGACAGAAAGCGAGTGCTGTTTACACGAAAAATTGCCGAGTGTAAGGTGAAATCTTGTTGTGTGCAAATTGAAAATCTTCTTGAACCCGTTGCCTTTGAGCAATTTGGCTCTGTGGAGTTACTCCTGCCTCACATAATTGATTTACTGCGAAACGATGAAACGTCCATTTTAACCGCTTGGTACTTATTTGATTTAATAGCCACTGCCCTTGGTATACAAGAGACACAAAAGTACCTACTCGATCCCATCATGAAACTGTTTGATATCGAGTCCTATGACCGCATTAGCAATATGCGAAAACCCACAGATGGGAGGTTTAATTCAATTCGTTTTACCACTAGTTCCTCGTTTAAGAGCCGAAAATCTGTGAAACTCTACCATCACAGTTTTCTCCTACGATTAATCGTGAGATTCGGCTTAAAATGCTTCTTAGACAACTTTATCGCACCACTAATTGAGGCCGTTGGCGGCTACAAAGAACCTGAAGATAGTACTGGGTTTCATTACCACAGCAACTCAAACGTTCGACAGAGTCGATGTGGAAAGAATCTGAAATTTGCTTGCAATGATGAATCAGAAAACTCGTTAACATTGATATCACCTGAAGCTGACGCCACACTGTCGTTTGATGCATCTACAAAGCAGGAAATCGAAGATGTTTTCAGCTTCGACGATGATAATTCCGATAAATCTAGCAACGTAGTTGATTTAGAAAGTAAATCTGTAGACTCCTTTGACATTCGACCTTCCAACGCTGAAGAGGCCACTGAAGATGCGTCCGTCTTTACCCCGGAAAAGATCGCCATCAATGAAATAATATACGGCCATCAGCGGCTTTCTAATACCTCATTTGAGGATGATAAAATTTCCATTCACAGCCAAACAGATAGTCCGTCAAAGGTAGACTCAACCCTAATGGGTCCAAAATCACCGACCATTGCAATACCCAGTTCATTTAGAAGATCTTACCAACTGAATGCCATTGACTGTGAGATTGGTAGCAAAAAGAGTTTCGACTCATTTGAATTGGTAGATGAGCAACAGCAGAAAAACAAAAGTGAGCCCAATGATTCACTTCAGGCGTCAGTAATCTCAAAAATTTCCGAAGCCAAATCACTGCAAAATAATCGGATCTCTGAAATGAGTGCAGAGAGTTTGGTATGGTTATCTCATCGTCTGGGTCCAGTACTAACTGCACGGTATCTCACAAAGAACCTCTTAAAAATGTTGTCTCTATGCTATGTGGGACAAGAGAATCTCTTACCAGAAAACTATGACTCAGAGGAGTGCGGAAACTTGAATTATTTTTCCGCAACGGATGCCAAAGTTGTAGGTGATAGAAGTGCAGCGAGAGTTTTAGAGTGTCTCACCTCCATTGCAGGTAGGATTTAATAGTGTTTGTAAAAACGAAAAGTAATAACTATCAATCCTTTCTGACATTTTCAGCACTCTTTGGTGAGGAATTTATTCTTCTGCAATATTTTCCACACATAGGCGAGCTCGTTTCTCTATGTCAAAAGCGAATCACAGCAAGTTTGGAGGGAGCTTTAATCAGTTCGCTGCAGTTGTTGAAATTTCTAACACCATGCTTGATTGATAGCACCATCATGGACCGATTAAAGGTATGCGACTCTATTCATACAAGTAGTTTGAAAGTCTGGCTTTAACGGACACATTTAATTTTTCAGGACGTCATCTTGGACACAATATTGATACCAATAATCCATCTCCTAGGCTCGACACGTTGCCTTATGCCGAGTGGGTATTTAGGTCGCAGTGTCCTCGCTCGTAAACTTCTCGATGCCATTTATGTTTTATCAGTTCGCATCGGTCCTGAAATGTCAAAGGAGCACCTTTGTATTCCTGCTCTACGGAAGTTCTTCCTTATCTTCGATAAAGCTTACGGCATAAGTAAACACTTCCGTGATAGTTCAGATGAAACAGGAGTCTCGCCACCAAACTATATGCTTGGTGGAAATGAAAATGCAGATGACTTTCAAAATCATCAAAAAGAAAACGAGGAGATTCGAGATGTTTTCAGTCCGAGTTTGGCTCATTGTTCGTACCTTGCGTTCTTACATTTTCTCGGCGATTCGATTATGACGAATACTGTGAAAAACCTAGAGTTCATCTTGACACTATGTCATGAGTTCGTGCAACCGAGTTATTCCCCACCGGATAGGACGGATGATCCTAATTCGCCTGAATCTTCCAGAAGAGGTTCAGTAGAGGAACAAATGACAGCAAACAGCTTTGGAACAACTCTGATTGGAAATCGCATTGAGGTGGCAACAACTACCACACGCCAAGAAATGGGTCCCATGGAGGTGCTAGATATGGTCGCTTATAAATTGGACCAAATTGGAAAAACTCGTCACTTACGTGGTAACTGGTTGGCCTACTGGAGACATGAGATAAGCCGTCCCGACAAAGACTCTCATCTTAGTTTGAAACAGATTAAATTGCAGACGTTTGCCGGTCATACAAATTCTGTTCGAGCCATCATTGCCTTGGACAATGAAAACAGTTTCATGTCAGCGTCGAAGGACAAAACTGTGAAACTCTGGTCTTTGCGTAGTGAGGGCGATGGCAAAAAGGTGTCGTCGTGTCAATTCACCTACAACAGTCACAAGAAACCTGTGCATTCATTGACGTTTCTGGAATCAATGAGATTTGTTGTCTCTTGTGATTCTGGAGTGCATATGTGGGACCCATTCATCGGTCGTCCTTTGGGCGTTTTAGACTCGCCAAAACATAATCCAGTAACTGTTGTACGTTGCTTCCCTTCTCCAAGTCCACTCATTATGGCCGGAACCGCTGAATCATCAGTTAAGATAATCGACTCCCGCACAATGCAATATGTAAATGAATGGCGTCTAAGCTCAAATCTGAACAGTACAGTTCGCTGTTTGGCTGCTTCACCATCAGGCAATTGGATTGCAGCAGGTCTATCTTCTGGAGTAATATCACTATTAGATGCACGAACTGGAATTTTAATGTCGTCATGGCGCCCAATGGAGTGTGATTTGCTGCAACTAGCTGCAGCTTCCGATAATCAAATCATCAGTTCGGCATTGGATCACAGCATAGCTGTGTGGAACGTCAATGATAGCAGTCTTCAATATCAGTTAAAGTAAGTTGTAAAAGTGTGCTTTCCCTAAATTTTAAGCAACTAATTCTACTTTTTCCATTTTAGACCCCCACCAGAACCAGCCCACTGCCTTCAGCCTATTGGCTCCGAACTAGTATTCGCTACCACCGCTAATCGCATTGGCATATACTCAGACATTGGTAGTCGTGATGCAACATGTACTGTCACAAAACTCCGATCGGAAACCCTACGTGGAGTGCTTACTAATTTGGCAGTTTTGCCGCTGAATCGAACCTTCCTCGCTGGCAATGAGAGCGGTAACATTGTCTTGTTGTGTTAATTAGAATCCATTCTAGAAAAATTTTAGTTATTAACAAACCTAAGACCTCGATGTTAGCTTTAGCATAATCCCCGTTATTTATTATTTTATCATAGCAACCTAAGACAAAGTGATACACGTATACACAAATGTTATATATTTCTTGATCGATTGCAAGGTGACACGTTTTGTTTGTTTGTTTTTTTTTTTTTTAGTTTTTGCGTTATTTAGTTTTATTTTTTGTTTTTGTTGATTGCACTCTCTAACCATAAAGACATGCTATCCCACTTATTTTACGTAATACGTACGGACTTGGTCAATACTAAAGCTAGGCAAATCGATAAGGCCATCAAAGCACATTGTATTTGCAAAATTGTGAAAAAAATCTTCACACAATCTTCATTGCAGTTGAAAATGCTTACGCTAACGAACACCTAGACTTAGTATTGAAAGGACGAGTGTAAATTAACTCACGGACGACCCAAAGAATGCCAACAACATTCCAATTATTAAAGAGGAAAAGCTATACACACATTATAATAGCAATTTAAGTTTAGTAGAACAAATAATTAAGCTGATAAATGTACAAGTAAAACAAAAAAGGAAAAAATATACACATAAATAAAAGTATTTGCATATTCTAAGCAAAATTGTTTTACTCTTGGGTCTGGGTAGGCGATAAAATAAGCTTGTCGCTTGTTAAAGAGTGAACAGACTGAAAACAGATAATTTAAGAAACAGAAAACATATGCGGACCAACATAGGAACGAGCTTCGGTTATAATGTTTTCAGACAGGCGCATATTTATCTTCAACACTTTGTAGTGTAAGAAGCTTCATAATAATTCTTGTCGAGCATTCTGCGCGATTATCAAATACAAAGATACAAATAATGATAGGTGCGTGAGTATGAAATATCTTTTTTTTTTTGCTCAAAAAATTCTGAGGATTTGGAAAAATTATATCTGTAGACTGTATAACTGCAATGACGAAATAAATACAGCTGTCAGGCAGAATGAGACTTTCAACCTGAACGACGTAGGCCAACAATTCCGTGCACCCGACATGGATGAAGTGAAGATTACAATATCTAAGATGAAGTCCAACAAACCTGCTGAAGCGCACGGCCTGACTGCCTAGCTCTTCAGCGAAGATTTGGTAAGGAGCATACACCAACTTATCCCTTAAATATGGTCGGACGAAAGTATGCCCGATGAATGGAACTCATTGTTCGTCCGATCCTGAAGAAAAGAGACACTCTGAACTGGGCCAACTACAGAGGCATCTGTCTTCTTAACATCGCATATAAGATCTTATCTGCCGTATTGTGTGAACACCTGAAGCCGTTCGTCAACAACCTGATAGGTCCATATCAGTGTGGCTTCAGGCCAGGAAAGTCCACCATCGACCAAATATTCACACCACGGCAGACTTGTAAAAGCCCATGAGCTTCAGATCGATACACACCACCTATTTTTCGATTTTAAGACCGCGTATGAGAGCATCTATAGAGACGAGCTAATGTCTAGTTTTGGCAGCGTGATGTCGCTGCTTCTTTGAGCTAAGAAGGCAGTTGTCTAGTAAAACCCTCTCTCGAACAACAAAAGTTACCCTATATAAGGCCTAAATAACCTCAGTCCTACTCTATGGCGCAGAGGCATGGACATTATCAAAAATGGATCAAGGTGCGCTTGGCTACTTTGAGAGGAAAATTCTTCTTGTGATTTTCGGTCCCGTCTGCATTGACAGTGAGTGGAGGAGGATATACAACGACGAACTGTACGGTCTGTACAGCGACATCAACCTAGCCAAAAGGGTGTAGATCCAACGACTGAGATTGCTGGGTCATGTAGAGCGGATGGACACCAACGCTCCGATCTGAAAAATCTTCGAATCCGCCCCCGAGGGACAGTGCAGTAGAGGAAGACCAAGACCCATGTGGGGCACGCAAGTGGAAGGGAATCACAGCCAACTTAAAGTGTAAAACTGGAGGCAGCTAGCAAAAGATCGAGCTGGCTGGAGACTCTTGTTTACTGAGGCCCAAGTCTACACCGGACTGTAGCGCCACCTAAAGTGAAGTAAGCAATGAATGAATTCAAAAATCAAAGTATTGGCCATCGTTAGCTATGAATTTTTTTACATCTTTTTCAATTTGTCGCCTTCGCTGTCTCTTTCTTTCAATTGATATGGATCCCCCATTCTAACGTTTTCTTCGTCTACAACGGTCTTTGTGGTCGATGCCAAAATCGCCACTTTCGAAACGAACAAAGTAACGTTCACAAGTCCCTTGAGTTAGAGCATGTTCATCATAAACTTCCATTTACAATCGATGATTTTTAGTAGTGGTTTTGTTAAAAAAAAAATCAATAATAAAACTACCCACAAACGGTCCTGATCTGGTACGCATTCAACATTTCCAAGACAATAAGCAAGGAGCTGTTTGCACGATCACAACCTATGACATGATGGATTTTATTCAAATATGTTTTCCCGCAAAATACAATATTTTTTATCATTGACACAAGCCATACGTGTTAAATAAGCCATCTGTTATGCCCAAAACACATGAGCAGAATTTTGTGTGCAGTGAAATTAGAATACAAATGTTTTTATTCGCGAAGCTACATAAAAATAATGGACGCAGCGCTGCTCTGCAACACATCTGTATTTCTAAATTCGCTGCAATCAGCAGTGTCACACACAAGTGACAGTAGCTGTAAAATGACAGCAACCGATGCGATTGCCTTCAAAAAATATCTGCACATCTGTTGCACGGGCAGAGCTGCCAGCAGTACTGCAAGTAGATTTTCTGCACATGTGCTTTGGACATTAGTCAAATCAAATCCAATACGCAGCCTGTATCTACAAGAGAGTCCTTGAAAATAAAAATATGAAATACTCTTCCGGCAAAAAGGTTTAATTGGAACAAAGTTCCTACACGCGGCTTACGGCAGGGACCTAGCTGGTAGAAATCGTCGCGCTGAAAAGCGTAACGAAAGTACCCCTTCCATGTGACTCTCTCTTTCTACGATACGAGTGTAAATGTTCGTCTACATGGGCCCGCGCACATTGAACTAACTAACTAATTAGCCCAGTGTCCGGTGGCTGCGTATGTGTTCTGTTCCTTTCCCTTTCTCTTATATACGGTGGTGGACGTGTGTGTGAGAGAATACTGAGAATATAGATTTGAGAAGATGAACGCGTGGCCCGCGTTTCGCTGACAAAAAGGGGCGAGTGTGTCGGCTGCTGTACAACCTGAACCCTGAACGCAAAAACATTTTGTTAAATTGTATTTATTTGTTACTTATTTGAAATCAAAATTCGTTCCTAACATTTCTCCAATTTTCTAATGTCCTCCAAATAATACGATTTCATCGATGACCGCTTTATTTCGCTCAAATCTCATACCGGCGAGCGATTTGTTTATGTTTGGAAACAGGAGGCAATCGCAAGGGCTAAATCTGGAAAATATTCTGGATTAGGGTGCGATTCGTAACCTAATTCATACAATTTTACGATTGCAACTGCGTTTTTATGCGTCGCTACGTTTTGCTGGTGAAAGATAACTTTTTTCACGCCAAATGCGGTCGTTTTTTGCTATAAATTAGCGTCGAATCGATCCATCAGCTCTACATTTTAGGCGCTGGTAATCCTTTCTCCCTATTCAAGGTAAACGATGATAAGATGAATGACACCGCGCGATCCCAGAAACTGTCGTCATGACCTTGTCGGCAGACAGACGCAACTTGGCATTTTTTGGATTTGATATACCAGAAGTCCACTATCTCGACCGTTCCTTGGTTTCTGATGTGTTGATAGGAATCCACGTTTCGCCAACTGTGCCAACAAAACGGTGCAAAAACTCGTTCGGATTGTGATCGAACATCGCCAAACCCCTCACATTTCCAATTGTCAGCAAACGCGGCATCCATCTGTCGTATAACGCTTTCATATTCGCCGATAGTCCAATTTCATGCAGTTTATTTTATCGACCTTTTCTGTTGTGCTGACCTCAATTGGGCCACCAGAAAGTTCGACGTCACTTGTGCTGGTACCACCGCAGAGGAATTTAGAGTCCCCAAAATACTTTTCAAGCTTTTATTTGGTTTGCATGATGATTTTTTTTTTTGAACAAAATAGTATTTAATGAAACTCACTTAAAGTACCAGAATACTAGTCGCAATATGATTGAAGCCCAAGGGGTCTAAATTGAGATCGAGTAAAGCAATTTTTTTTGGCAAACGACATTACATCGCTGATGGAGGATCTTAATCTATAATTTGGGCAAATTAATGTAAGAAAAGTATTTCTTACATCGGTTGAGGAAACCTAAATATTTCTTTTTTTTTGGGAGAATCAAATATGAACAATATAAATGCCTATCATGGATAAAGGCTGACTGCTTAACTTCTTTTAACCACAGCAAAGAGCACTGTATTTTGAAGGCATTAAGTTCCTTTCGGTCGGTAGTTCTCCAATTAGTCATGCAGTTTATATTGGACTTTTATGAGAATATCATACGCTGCCGTTCCCTTTCTACAGTTGAAGAGCAGGGAAGTGAGGTAACGGACTTAGGTTTATTAACTTTGGCGGGACGAAATATTAATATACACATGGGGGCATGGCGATTTCCGGATCATGAAACATTAAATCAAATTGATCACAATGCGATAGACGATACGCATGCCTCCAGTATTTCGGACGTCCGATCGTTCTTTAGAGCCAATATTATTGACTCAGACCATCACCTTGTTGCAGTCAAGGGGTGAATGCTGATTTCGCCACAACAAAGAAGAAGAAACACTGTGAGAAGCGTTCTTCGCCGAACGAAATACCTCAACAAGTTCTATACCGCCACAACTGATGTGCTCGGTATTGCTCGACCACTACCTGGTCGATTAAGAATGCCGACATGCGCATTCAGCCAAACAAGAAGCATATACTTATAAAACGGCACTGTATAGAAGGACAAAAGGTGCTTGTGAGCTCTATAAACAGAAGAACCGGGAAGAACATCGACTACTCCAGAAGAAGAAGAAAAAGCACGAGAAGCGTGCAATCTTTTGGAACTGACTTTGTAGAGAGCATTCATCAACTCATTTCTCAGATCGGAATCGTAGTATCATTTTCCGGTCCACAAAAAAGGAGACTCCCTCAATTGCGCCAATTATAGAGGTAATATTCTCCTCAACATCGCATGCAAGATTTTCTCTGCCATATCGTGTGAATGTATGAAACCCTTCGTCAACAACCTAATTGGCCCTTATCAGTTCGGTTTCAGATCAGAAAAATTCATAATCGACCAAATCTTCACACTCCCGCAGATCCTGAAAAAAAAATTCAGGAAATTTTAATCTTTTCATCAATTTTAAAGCCGTTACATGCAATATATAGAGTCGTGTCAAAGTCGTTTACGACTTAATCGAGACCTTTGATGTCAATAAAGGTTATAGATAAGGTTATGAGCTGCAATGTGACCTCTTTAACATTATACTTGAAAGAACTCACACACGAACAATGAAGGTAAAATTTTTCAAAAGTCTGTGCAGCTTTTAGCGTAGGCCGACGATATCAGCTATTGAAGCAACACAGCAGGCTATCACTGGTGTGTTCTAGCGTCAGAAGCTGCCGAAAAAAGTTTAGCTATATGTGAGGATAAAACTAAGTAGGGACTACTACTACCTCACTCTCGACAGGTATAATTTCGAGGTACTAAGAGACTTTGTCTACCTTGGCTTTGCTATTTATTCTGCCAACAACTTTTCAGCAGAAATGAAACGAAGAATCACTCTTGCCAATCGCTGTTTCTTTGGGCTAAGAGGGCAACTGAGCAGTAAGTTTACGAGCTATACAGCGGCATCGACCTAGTCAGAAAACTGCTTATCAGTCGCGTAAGATGTTGAATTGATACCAACGCTACCACCCGAAGTCTTTTAATGTAACCCAGAGGGACAACGCACCAAAGGAAGACTTCATCTTGACGCACGCAAGTTGAAGGGAAGTGCGAATTCGTAAACGCACGACTGGCAAAGCACATTATCTACAAAGCACATGTAATAGAGCAGTTGAAACGTCAAAAGCATATGTTTGCATTGCAAATGCAACATTCCCTTGACAGTTGCACAGATGCTCTTGCTTTCGCTTAAAAAAAACTGAGTCTACTACGTTTTAAAACTGTTTGCTTTGCAGTAATTTTCCGTTGTGCATTTGCGAATCTCCTGCTTTGCACATTTTGCGCAACATATGCATTTACGAATTTGGCCGAACATAAACCGACTTGGAGTGCGCAAATAGAGGTATGTAGCTAGTTAAAGACTGGGTTACCTTGAGAGGGTTGCTACTTTAAAATCAGGTTCACCACGAACTGAAACGCCACTTGAGTACGCCTTGGACTCCACGTTTTGCTTACAATCGTAAAAATTATAGCCATCAATGGGATACCTTTGTAGGTCTATGTATCCGTATCAGTTCAATATTAGTCCCATGAGCAATCTTTAGATACGGAAGGTCATTTTCAGTATACCTGATAATTGAAAAAAAAAGACGCAAAATGAACAACAAAATCCCAAAATCGTCTGCGTAATAACTCGAGTAACTCGAATGATTCGAATGCGCTTTTCACCCTTATACAGCATTCACAGGTACCCAAAATAAAGAATGCTATGGGTAGTGAGTTATGATGAGTGTGAATCATAGGTTGTATGAGTCCTGTGAGTTATGAGACCTCGTTGCATCCATACTCACAAGCATTCATAATTCTCTTCACTCAATGAGTGAGGAATCACTGTGTGTGAATTGAATGAGTATGGGTAGTTTATTTCTATGGGTGTCTCATGGGTAACTTTTATGGCATTCATGCAGATCTCTAGTGTGTTATAGTGGATACTGGTTTCATCAACAGTTACCAATCGCCAAAAGTCCGCCCGATTCCGCATCAGCAAGTCCAAACACTCTTTCGAAGTGCTCTCGCTATCGTGTTTTTGGTCAGGAGTGAGCATGCGCGGCCCCCGGCCAAAATATGGCGTGTGCGCTCAGTACTAATCTTTGTGTTATCTGTTAGCTCGCACACCTTCATTTTCCGGTCAGCTAACACCATTTCATGTATTTTTTTGACATTGTCCTTTGTAACCGCATCGGAGGGTCCGCCGCTGCGGACTTGATCGGTAGTGGAGTTGCGGCCACCACGAAACTCTCGAAACCAATATTTGACGGTGTAATCTGACGGAGCATTAGCCCCATAAACCTTTCTTTGGTTTCCTTTGCCGTTTTGCCTCTCAAAAAATAATGTTTTATGAGAGAACGAAAATCGTTATTGTCCATACTCAACATGATGCCAAACACGTCAACAACAATCAGCTGTCAAAACAAAACTAAAGGCAGTATCGCACTGAAATTTGGCATGTCTGCCTAAATATGAGCGGACTTCAAGGCATCATAACCTTTTTTGGAGTAGCAGCGCATTCTGGCGGTCAAGGAGGTTACTTTTCACCCCACCTAGTATTATAATAAATAAAGAACAAAACATATGTAGTTTTCCTTAAAATTTTATTATCGATAACGCACAGTTTTTTCCTCAAAAGAAAATGTTTCGAATTGATTTGTGTTTTTGATTTTTATTAAAAACTACTGAAAGAAACAATAAATTTTACTCCTCAAAGCTGGTGAAAAATCCAACAATAAAAACCATTTTCAACAGCCACTGGTAGGTAGGAAACAGAAAAGCGTTATGACACAGTCAAAACTCCATACTGCCACTGTTCGCCTGTTGGCGATAAAACTTTGTAACTTTTTCTTTTTTTTTAGAAACTAACCTTAATCAAGTGTACAAAAGGAAGAAACAAAAAAATAAAATAATGAAAGATGCGAACGTATCTGCTGGTAAATGCTTATCAACTTCTTAAAAGATTGTACAGCCCACTCTATTGAGCAATGGTTGAGGGCAAATTGAGAAGTGTATTCTGGCCGGATGGCAAATAAGCAACTCCTCGTGATCGTGATAGTTGATAAGCGATATCCTCAGCGGCTTCAATTCTTCGAAGTTCGACAAGACCATCACCAGCATCAGCAAAAGCTTTAGCCAAGAGATCAGCAGCTGAGGCATCACCCTCTGCTGAAATGATGGAAGCCAATTTCTGTTGTTCAGCCTTTTCGACGACGAAACGAGCTTTTTCGGCTTCTTGTTGCGCAACTTGTTTCATTTCGACGGCTTGTGTGAATTCCCGACCGAAGGTCAAATGTGTGATGGAGATGTCATCGAGGATGAAACCGAATTGCTTAGCACGTGTTGTCAAGTCCTCAGAGACACGTTGCGACACCATCTGAAAAGGGAAACAAATATGTTTTTAGTTTTGCAGGATAAATTTAATAATTAAATAGTCAATCTAGTCAAGAGGGAACTTTAGAACATAATCATGTAAATCAACTTTTTATAAAGCAAAAATGTTTATAGGTATTTATGATATACGAGTATTAGCAGCAGGGCTAATGTATTTATTAGCAAATGATAAACGCCAAACAAATATTTACAAATGTATGTGCCGCAACTACTCTTAAGATAGTGATGCAAATTATTCATTGTCTCGTTTTATTAAGATTCAGGGCGATGTCAGGGGAAAATGTAGAATCGGGAACAACCTTGAATTTTTGACAGGATGGTACTGGTTTCTCGGCGTTTTTCAAGTGCGGTTTTTTTGGTGGCCTCTAACATGATAAATCTTTTATCTAGGTTTTATAAACCGCCACTTTGGCTTGCCAAAACTTTGTATACCAAGAGCCCTTGGGCACGTTTTTCTAAAAAGAAACCCTACACGACAATGCTGTAACTTATTACACTCTAGCTCAACCATATATCACTTTGGCAAATAAGTTTAATTATTTTTTTAAGTGAGGAGCAGTGGAGAACAAATTAAACTGTAAGCCTAAGATGCTGCTGAGCTGAGTCAAAAAACCACATTACTATTGCCACAGGTATTCTGCAAGTGAAAAAAACTGTTGGTAGGCATACTTATTTTTAAACCAGGCTTGGTTTGAAGAAAAATTTCAATAAAACCGCGGCTTTATAAGGATGGCTATTATCGGGTTTTCCAATAGGGACTTGATAACTTTGAATTTAATTTGTGAACGCACTCTTTCACTAATCATCAAACTGTCACTGTCAATTTACGAGGGCGGGTCAATAAGTCCGTGACTTTTGGATTAAAACACAGATTTTTTGATAAAAAAATAATTTTATTTTTCAACGTAATCTCCCTTGAGCTCTATACACTTTGTCCAACGCTTCTCCAATTTTTTTATCCCTTCCAACAAAAAATGATTTGTCGAGGTCCTCAAAATAGGCCTTTGTTTGCGAGATGACTTCATCATTGGAGTCAAATCTTTTTCCACCAAGCCATTTCTTCAGGTTTGGGAACAAGAAGTAGTCGCTCGGAGCCAAATCTGGAGAATAGGGTGGATGAGGGAGCAATTCATAGCCAAATTCATGGATTTTTACCATGGCAACTGCACATGTGTGATCATTCAAAATTGAAACCACTGAGCCATGCGAGATCCCTACGGCTTCCACAATCTCTCGCACTTTCAATCTTCGGTCGGCCAACACCATATCGTGAATTTTTTCGATTGTTTCGGGTGTAGAGACCTCAACTGGGCGTCTAGGACGTTCGGCATCTTCAGTGCTTGTACGGCCACAACGAAATTCAGTAAACCACTTTTTTACCATTGAAATCGATGGTGCAGAGTCCCCATAGTATTTATCAAGCTTAGCCTTGGTCTCGGTAATGGTTTTTTTTCGCAAGAAATAATGCTTAATAAGCACACGAAATTCACTTTTTTCCATTTTCTCCTCAAATTAGTGAGTAGTCTGATAAAAATAGCTGTCAAACACAAACTAACTGACGCAGCAAGTTTAAATTTTGACAGGAGTCAACTGACAGATGCCTGTTGACAGGAGCAGTGTTGCTGTTTCAGTAAAGAGGTCAGAAATTCAAAAAGTCACGGACTTATTGACCCGCCCTCGTATTCAGTAAACTCAACACGAGTACACGAATGAGCAACGTCTGCAAATTATAAAAATTTTCTACCGAAATTCGGTCTACATATTCGTTGTATGATGTTGCCGTGTCAGTGAGACAACGGGTTGGTCGAAGTGTCGAAAATATCACTGCCCTGAACGGCAGTCCGTAGAAAACGATCCAAATCAGTCAATTTCACGGCGTTCTCAAGAATTGGGCATCGCTCAGACTACATTATGGCGTATTTTGCGTAAGGATCTTGGTTTACACCCATACAAGATCAAGCTGACTCAAGAATTGAAGCCAATGGACTATTTGAAGCGACGTACGTTCTCCGATTGGATTCTGGAGAAGATAGTTCAAGATGGTGAATTTCGATTGGCCGCCTCGTTCGTGCGATTTAACGCTGCTTGACTATTTTCTGTGCGGCTACGTTAAGTCATTGGTTTATGCCAACAAACCGGCGACGTTGGAAGAGCTCAGAGCCAACATCGAACGCGAAATAGCGGCCGTTTCGGCCGAAATGTGTGGCCCAGTCGTTGAAAATTGGGTCCAACGAATCGACCGCTGCGTACATGTGAACGAAGTCAAGTTCCATTCATAAATGTTTTGATTGTACTTCAAGCCGATAATTAAGTTTTTGAAATATCTGAAATGGTCTGCATTTTATTTAAAAAAAAAAGTTGTCAAGTCCTTATTGGAAAACCCTCTATTTATTTGAACAAGTGATCAGTAAAATAAAATAACTCTAACGCACTATCTAGGTTAGGACGTTACTGGGAAACCTAGAAGGCACTCTTAAAGATCTACAAACGAAAAGTAAAAAAGGTCGAGCGTAGATGTTGTCGTAGCTTTGGGAAAGGATTACCCACACAAGTGAATTCAGAGACGCCACCCACTTGCCGTTCAATCCGGACATCATCTTCGGACACGATTCGAGCTATATAGGGAAACAGGAGCTATTTTTAAGACAGCCTATTATGCTTTTATACACACATAAGGCCTATATGCTCCCATTTTCGTACTACACGACCTCTGCAAGGACTGGACATTAAAGACTTCGGCTTGACTTTAAATCTAACGCTCATAGGAAATACAACCTTTGGTCGCTGTTTTATAAAAACATCCTAACTCCTTAGTGGGATGGGGTGATGAGGAGTACTAACTTAAACAGACGGTGGCACCTTTTATCTGTCGAGTAAACACTTATGTGCAAGAACAACTTAACACTCTGCATGATGCTTTAAACACGTTTTCCTCTTGTACACGTAGATTTAATTTTAGCGTAAAATCGGCATGGGGTTTCAAATACACTATCAACCTAAATGGTGACTTCTGTGTTTCGGCGGCTTAACAAATTCTGCTCACAGCCTGACCCATAAGCAATAGAAAGTGCTAACTTAGGGACATGCCAGTTTACTAACGTTGTATTGCGTAGTCCGCACAATCAACCAACCACCAACTATATAACTTTAACGTTGAATTCAATCACCTGATTCTAGAAGGGAACGAATGGACACAACTTGAATCTTTCCGCATTGTCTGCTTCAACCTTTAAAATAGAGAAAAGAAAACAAACGCTGTGGTGCTGGCAGCCCGGTATGGGCCATGGCCTGGCTGCTTGACACTAATTTGTGTTGCTCATGCTTTAATTATTGCCACATCTGAGCGGCGCCTTAGAAGCTTTTTCATAGGCAATTTTACTTTCGGGAGTTTGCCAGTTTGCGTGGCTCAGCCTATATCCAATACGTTCACAAACTAATGTCATACGCCAAACAAGTGACATACTTTCTACGGCTTTCTAAGGATAGTCATATGGGTAATCATCAAGTGACAAATCTAGACATGAATTATAATCTATCCCAAGTGACAAAAAGAAGAGATATCACCAAAATCACAAACATAATCATGGAACACCCTCGAATTGAAATACATATACTTACTGCGATTGAGGATTCCACACAACGATATCTGCAGAATCTGCAGGAATAAATAGGATATGTGTCGCACTTCTGCAGGAGGACCTGACTGTGCCACCAAAACAATGATCTAAATTAGGACAGTGGCAGACTGCTCATCGCGGCGTTCATGAATATAGGTAATCCAAAACTAACTGGACTTGGCGCAATTGGTTGACCTACCAAATGATATTATTAAAAATGTACCACCAACTTTCACACCACCACAACTGCCGAAGATCAGCTATACTACTACACCTTACTAACTGAAGACAACCAACAACGACCCCGATGTATGCAATTCGATTATGATGTTGAGAGGTGTTTCAACTAAAGGACAACCAACTCACAGCCAGAGTAACCATTATTCTGGCAAGTTTCCGACATCTTCGACAGGTGCAGACGGAATAAGACTGAACAGCGCATAATACCGGTCCGAACTAGAGTCTAGGACGCCAGACAAACCGGAATAAATCATCAGCCATAATAACCACCTTTCCGTCAACGTTCCGGCAAATATGGTAATCCGTCCGTAACCTGAAGGTTACTCCTATAGGGCACAGTTGTATAACAGCATTCTGGTTGAGAAATCAATAGGAGAGAACCGTACAAAGTTTCTGGCAATACCATCTATAAGCGAAGAATTTCGGATGTCGGAACTAGAAAACGGATCAAATTTAACCCAACAATTTAAGAAATCATAACCGACTTGGCTATAATGCATTTCCTGACGAATATTCTCGAAATGTGTGGCTTAGTTGGGAAATTACTAAAACCTTGTACCTTTTCTTTTTCTACTATGTTTTTCTTCCAACTTGAAACCTTGACTCAGCAAAAACTCACCGACACACATTTACAAAAAAAATAATTAAAAAAAATATTTCAACTCACCTCACGCTGTGTAATCAATTCTCCAGCATCAAATTGAGCGACGACAGACTTTAACACCTCAGGAGCAATGGAAGGCAAAACTCTCTCATCGTAGTCCTGACCAAGAATTGTGTAAATCTTTGGCAATTGATCGGGAATCGGTCTGTACAAAATACGAAGTGTGATGTTAACATTTTGCAAATCCTTACTGCCAGTAATCACTGGCACATTACGAGGCTGTGAACGAATATCATAAATAACTGGACGTTGCACCCAGGGAATAAAGAAATGTGTTCCTTCGCCGACAACGTCTTGCTTAACGCCGGTGAATCGATCGAAGATCACAGCCCGGTGACCACCATCAACGTTATATAATGCAGAATTCACAACTCCACCGAGTACGGCGACTCCCAAACCCAATTGGCCAATGCGATTGAAGAATTGTGCAGCCATTATTTGTGCTGAAATTAAGAGAACAATTTAATTGCCAGCATAAAACAAAGTTCACTTTATGAAGTGGTATTTTTCGTGAATCTTATCACGATTTCATCACTTTGAGGTTAGAAAAGTATGTTAGCTGAATTTGATTAAAAATAGGTACTAATTGAATGAAAGGTTAAGTGATTTATATACTTCGAAATAAAATAATATGTTTTGTGGTTTATTTTTATATTTTTATGAAGAATTTACTAACTTTTCTTCGAGTTAAAAAAATAGGAGAAATCAGATCAACACCGCAAAGATGGAGTTTTCAAAAAAACGAGGAGAATTGCTAATTAGAGATGTCAAATTTACGCTGTCAAGTAACAGTCGAAAAAAATTCTGTTGGTTTCTTTAAATCGAATTGGAACTTTTGCAACGTTTGCATAGAAAAGTGAGTTTATTTTCAATGTGCTAAAAGAGAGAAGACTGAATGGATATAAAACGATTTCAAAAGTCGAGCACGAGAAATTCAGGCAACGAAAGGTTACTCTTGAATATTTATAGCTCACATCTATGAGCTTTCCAAACCTATTTTTAAAAATCGCTTACCGGTCGGAGATTATTGAGAAGTTTATTGAATTTCAGTAGCAGTTACGTTGTAAAAATCTAAAATCTAATCCTGATAATTCGACGAGCAATAGCGGAGGACTTCCAATCATTGACTTACACCATCTCGTTATGTATGAACTTAAAGTAATAGCGTTGCTATACTAAATGCAAACTAAAATGATCACCTGATCGTTAAAAGCCACTCATTCATCATACTGATTGTAGAAAAATCAGGAAGGGCAAGAATTGGTTAAGACCATAATTTTGAAAGACTGGAATTCATACCAAATATGCCAAAAGAATATTGGTTGCAAGGCATTTTGAAAAGAATCTTGATTCTAGAGTCCTTTAATCACACAAAACGCTGTAAATTAACTCTTACTTCTAGGTTTAACTCTATGTGAATCTTCGCTCTTCCGTCTGCCCTCACGTCAAGATTCACCAAGATTTCAACCGACCGTTCGTGATGAATGAATTGTTTTTTATCCTCCAGTCTGAAAGGTACGTAAACAGTTATCATCGAATCGAATCTTATGCAACTGTTATGAATACGCAGCATATTCTGATCGGAGCTCAAGTTTATCATTGACATTTTTTTGCCGTTTCTTTGATACGAGATTACATGTTTCTCATGTAGTGTGTTTTATATTTCTTCGCTTTGCTTCGAAGGCTCCACTTTTCTTACGAATCAATAGGCCGATTAAGTTTTGAATAAAAGAAACGGTTTTTATTTGTCAGCAAAATCTCCTCTGAGCTCAATTCACTCCGTCCAAGTTTTTTTCAATTTCCAAATCTCACCAGTTTGGAAGTGAATCTTCACAATTTCTGTCCATTCTGCGTCCATATAGTTCACCATGACTAAGCCTCGATGTTCACACATGACCGTTGTCAAACAAAAACGCCGTATGACTGATAAAAAAAATGGCACAAAATTCAATAGAGTCGCTCTTAATCTCATGCGGTTCATCGATAATTTCACCTTTCCGCAAGTGTTTTCGTGCATTTTATAACTCGTCCTGGAAAGCTCATCCCTTATCTTCTTAGGCACCCTGTGGTGGGATCCGAACTTTGTTTCACTTGTCACCCGAACTCTGACCAAATAGGATTTCGAATGGAGTATGTCCCTACCGCTCTTCGGTAGGCCAATAAGAAGAGGAGTATGTGACGGTTTCAGTTCCAGTTGACCATTTCATCAGATTGCGGTGGCGTTGTCTACGTTTTATTTATTGCACACTTTCTGTTGGCTATTTGTTCTGCTACGGTCTTGGACCCTTGATTTGGGATTGTCAACAGATATGGCCACTAAAGGCTTGTCAATTATTATTCGAATGTTGTTCAGACATTGCATTTTCCCTGTGGCTTTACTCTTGGGCCATTGAAAGCCACACACGTCGTGCACTTTTCGCATAAATTATCGACATCTTGTTTTGCATTTAGCCACCTAACCTCACCTCACAATTAGGTCCCTCACATTCTCCAATGTATTCTTCATTTCCAAATGACCTCCGCAGGTTTCGCCATGTATATCATGGACCGCTTCGCTTACTCTGGACCGTGGCACTATTAGCTTTATACAGAATCTGCAAATTCCATTTTTTTTCTTCAGCAAACCGTTATGCATACAAAGCGAGTCTCCTTGGCCTATCCTCGTATTCGTTTCAGGTCAATATTAGTCCGACGTCATTGTCTGTATGTTGGGAGGAATTGATTTCATCTGTACTCCAACCCTTTACTGGCTCAGTCCTGATTCTTTTGGATAGTGGCCTGTTCTTTCGCTTCCCTGATGTTGCAGTGTTCGGATTTGGCTCCACACGGTTAATGAAAAAAAGCGTCAGCATTTGAGTGAATTTTTTTTTCGCAGTATTGTACTTCAGTGTCGTTGCCTTGCAACTGATCGGTCAACCGTTCAACATCCGATTTTTATTTGTTGAATGAATTTTGTATTGTTCAGGTAGAATCTCTCAGTAAATAAAAACCGAATATGGTTCACAAAGTTCATCCCCATCTCCATACATAAATAAATTGATCCGGGTAGGCTCGCCAATAATTTTTGGCTTTCGGTGTTTGTATTTGCTTATATTTCAAACTCTGTCAATGATTAAATATAATATGACACGTGCTACTTCACGAATTACTGGGTTTTTTTTAGCGTTATTAGATTTTCTATATCTTCGTATAAATGTTCCCCTTTTATTATTTTCTGGAATTTCTTTTGTATGCCATAAAAATTGAACAACACCCGTATGTCAATTGAAACAAGCAAACACTTTGAACTTATAGATGGCGCAGAAGCGAATTTATCCGAAAACATCGCAACAATCCAGATATATGACAGTTATTTCTTTCCATTAGCCATTAGATGGCGCAGAAATTGCAGGTAGTGCAGTGTTTGCAAATTCAAATTTAAAATTAAATTTGAAACTTGGTTTGCAATTTTTTTCTTTTTACGAGTAGATTGCAACAGGGTTTTTCATGGCGCACTTTTAGAAACTTCTTGGGACATTGGTAATGAATTTTAGGGCAGTAGTTGAAGCCGTGCTCAGAAACACGTTTCACCATTCACTATTTTTTCAAGAATGATGTTAAAGAAATCGCATGACAGCGCATCACCTTGTCTAAACCCTTTTTCAATATCAAAGGGGTCTGTTAGATGTTGCCGACCTTGATGGAGCAGCGTACATTCTCCCTTGTCATCTTGCAGAGACGGACGAGTTTGGCAGGGATAGCTCGTCTGGTTTTTTTGTTCTTTTAAAATTAGCGCGCGCTCAATGGGTTATTAATACCGTTAAAATTATTGCACACAGCGTGGGCGATGGAAAGGGAAAGGAAGGAAAGAAAGAAAGGTACTGATGTACGTTGGTTTTGAATGTTTGGAGGTTATAATGACTAGGGAATAGGGAATAAAGAGTTCTGCAGGGTATTCCATGAGTGGGTTGTTCGGCTTAGGAAAGAATCACGATATTTCAGGGTACGTCCGAAAGTGGGCTTGTGGGCAAGACGGGTGTTACGGTAGGAGGTAGGAAGGAACGGAACGCTACTGGGAATTCTTGAAGAGCACACGTGGTGAAAATAGCGATAGAACAGTGTGAGACAGGAGGCATTACGTCGGTGGCCAGTAGCCAGATCAGAGGGGATGAAATATTTCTTAAATCGCTTAAGGAAACCTAGACATTTCGCAGCATTTTTGGCGAATTCGAATGTGGTCATTCCAACGTAAGTTGTCATTGACACACATACCGAGAATGGAAAGTTTTGCGGTTTCAACGATACAAGTGCCATTCATGGATGATGGCTGAGTATTTGAATTTCGCTTTGGTGACAGCAGACAGCATTGTGTTGTGGAAGCATTAAATTTCACTCTGTTGATATTTCACCAATTGGTTATGCTGTTTATGTCGGAATTTATTGAGCTTAACTAACATACGGTGCCGTTCCCGTTCTACAGCCGGAGAGCAGGGACGTGAGCTCGGGAACGAATATGAAAAGCACAGCAAAAGAGTAAATTGGATTAGAAGTAGCAGACAAGAGATCATTGATGAAAATTAAAATGAGTGTCGGAGACAGAACGGAGCCCTGAGGCACACCAGCGTTTATTTTGTGAATATCAGACTTGAAACCATCCAAGACAACTTGAGTTGAACGTTCCGAAAGGTAATTTCTAATCCACTGAATTTTCGACAAAAGAGCCTGATGCCAAACTCTGTCAAATGCCTTAGAAATATAATGTATAACTATCTTGCTTTCGTCAGATTGATGTAAACTTTGGTTCCACTTCTCGGTGAGACATGCCATCAAATCACCAGTGGACCTCTTGCTACGAAAACCGTACTGCCGGTCATAAAGAAGTTTTTGTGTTTCGAGATACCTATTTCATGAGCTGACGATTTATCAGCATTTTCATGATCTTGGAAAGAATAGGTCTGAAGAAGAGAGAGAAGAAGATTGGTTTTTTAGGGACGGGCTGGACAAATCCTGTTTTTCATCTGCTTGGAAAGGCTACTAAAGAGTAGGATTGATGGAAAAGCTTACGTAATGGTTTTGCCAGCGTTGAAGAACACCTCTTCAGAAGAAGCGGAAATATACCATCTGGACCAGCGGATTTGTGAATATTAAGATCTTAAAGTACTCTTGCTACTACACGAGTGCGAAAGTGGATTCGTTCTAATGAAGATTCGACGCACTCAAGTGTAGGCGGAGACAAAGCACAAGCATTGAGCTGGCTGCAAAGTGTGCAGTAAGCAGATTGGCTTTGTCCAAAGAGCTGACAGCTGGAATGTCATTGTAAATGAGCGTTGGGATCTGGCAAAATTTCTTTAAGTTTTGTCGAACGTTCAATCATTTTTACTACCTTTGGGACGCTGTAGTATTTTTTGCCTCAATTCTTTGTTGTATAGAAATTTGACACACTTAAGAAAGGCGTTGCAGTCATTCCTGGCTTGTTTGAATTTTTCTTCGGTTTTCCTCTGTCGGGTTGGTCTTATAGGACCGAAAAAACATTTCTCTTAACCCGACAGCCTCTTTACAGCTCGAGTCGTACCATGCCTTTTCCTTTGGTCTGATACTCTTCATCTGGTAAAGGATAAAGGATCTCATTCCAAAGAGAATAGTGTGTGTGATCATATCAGCAGCGGCATCCACGTCATTGTCGAGGAAACATAACGACCAGTTAAAATTCCTAAAGAAGGTGTTAAGTCCGCTCCAATTGGCTTTCTCGTATTGCCATACTGTTCTTTTAGGAATTTTTTCTCTAAATGTGTGGTGAATGTACGAGAATTTAGCTGATATGACACAATGGTCCGACGACCTTAGAGGTGAGAGCATATCAACAGTGTACTTTTCAGGGTGAGTGATTAGGAACAAGTCCAGGCTGTTGGCGGTATGACTATCAACTACTGTGATTCGTGTGGGCTCATTTACAAGCTGGGTCAAGTGGTTTTCCACAGCGGAGATCTCAACACACCGTCCTTCGGGTGTTGCCTGTCCAGAATGTCGAAGCCACCCAGAATTGTGAATATTGAAATCGCCCGTAATAAACATTTCAGTATAAGGATACAGGGATACAATTCTTGGTATGGAGTCAGACAGCGCATCAAACTCGTTAAAGGTCGAGTTGCTATCCAGTCTGGGGCTTGAGGATCGGACAAGCAATAGTTAGGTTCCATTCGTTGGGCATATTTTTGCCCGACTACATTTAAGAGATGAGTTGGTGTACGCTCCTTACCGGGTTATCACCAGCCGCTTTGAAGAGCTCGACAGCCATGCCGTCCAGCCCAATTGTTAATCTACATCGTTTAGGTTGAACGACTCGTACTACTTTAGCGTCGACTACGATTCGCGGTTTGTGTCTATGGAATGAAAGTAGCGTCTCTCAATTCCCTCAACCGCGCGCGCTTCTTATGCTGCCTCGTTTTTCTCCTGAGAAGCCGGTGTTCATCTTTCCTCAGCTCTAGTTCCTAATTCCTATATGCAACTGTTGAATTTGCACAAACACTTTCGGAATCCAAAAATTCAGCAAAACGATCGCCGAAAGCCCTGGCAGTTAGAGCTATTAACTTTTGTTCCTTAATTTATAATTTATTCTAGTTTTAATAAATGATGTATGTATGTATATTTAACGGAAGGCTCATAACAAAATTTGAACATTAGCCACTGTCGCCTCTAGTGGGGTGTTGGTTGGTGCTGGGGTTGTTTTTGGACCGTTGCGTCAACGTGAATACGAATGTTGACAGCAACAAAAGTTGTTTAGAAGCCTTGAGCAACTAAACATTTCAGTGAGAAAGAATGGGCGTTTCAACAAAACTTTGCACCAGCATACAAAGCACGCGTCAACCAAGAGTTTTTTTTTTTAAAGAAAAACAACGTCCTTAGCTTGATTTCGTCAACACGATGGCCTCTACACTCACCAGATACAAATTCACTCAACTTTGCCATATGACGCATTTTTAAAGCCAATGTCAGCACTTACAAATATCAAAGTGCGGATACGCTCAAGAATAGAAGAAGATTCCACAGGCTCAAGTTTGTGCAGCATCTAAAAACATATTTTTTTAATTGCTTCAGTAACTCAAAGACTATAACCTAAACGAGTCAATTCCCTCAGTTTAACTGTCGGCTTTACTTTCATTGAGACAAAATATATTGAATTTTTACATTAATACCTCTTACTATCTGGTGTCGTTTCGGAACCTTCAGATGGCAGTAATTTGTACCCATCGATCTGGAAATCTATTTAGCAATTCATCTGTCCAGCGGATTATTTCAAATCTATTTGAAAATACCAAAGCACTGAATAATTTCAATTTTAATTTTCTCATTTTTTTGTTCACCGTCTCCCAAAAGTTTATTTTCTAACCGCCCAACGTCCACTGGGGAAATAAAACTTTTCCAAAATCATTTCTCCTTGGTTGCCTCCGTGGTCACTCCAGTTAAGGAAGACCTTTCGTCAGCAAGACTAAAGTTACAGTAATTAGAGAAACGAATCCTTTGAAAAATAAGTTTGAAAAGTTCTTTCAGCGATTTTATCTCTTACTATTCGTAGAAGAGATATTCTCATTTTCTGGAGAATTTCTACATATGCAGTCGTACTCGTACATACGAGATGAAAACCAAAACTGTGATTTTTTGATAAACTTTTCGTACTCGTATACGTACAGCGTTGAGGTTCATCCTGGTTAAGCCTTGGTTGTGGTCAAAAATATATCTCCCTTTCCCTTAAAAAAAAAAAACGTGTTGCGCAGTACCTGAACTATGTACTAAACTTTCAATTCGTTCCTACTTTAGATATTTAGTTGGATATGTTACTTTAGTGGTAATATTGGGTGAGTTTTCCAGTTTTACATGGTCGTCCTCATCAGCTTTTGCTAATTTGGTTCCATGATAGCATTTCATTTATTCTTTGTGTTTCACACCTTCAACACCGCTCCATTCTCTACTTTGGTGAGTCAGTCAGTTATGTTTGTCATACCTACATTCCCACATGTCTTAATATGGAGCTATTATCTGGAGTGGACCTAGACCCCGAAGGGTATCACTTTCTATTTAATGCGACGTTTTGCTTATTGTCTCCAATTGCGCACACAAAGTTTTCTAAGATTCCTTTAGGCGCATCACCTGAGTTAAAGTCATCCTCTGATGCTTTTCACCTCGGTGATGGATTTGAAGACATTCCGAACTGCAGCACTATGATACCTTCAATAGGATTTACCCAGCTGTCTAAGCAAATAAATTCTTATTAAACGGAGACCATGAAGACAAGGTCCTGACTACTTGATTTTCGTCTTGTTCCTATCCTCGCCACTTTTGCTTTAATGCTATGATAGTAAATGTCTTACAAACAAATCCTTGTGTGGGCCTAAACCGCATAAATGAGTAGTTGTTCAGGTTTTGAAAGATTATGAGTGCTTTCCTTTAGACTAGACAGCAGTGGATCACCTTGTTGGAAGCCATTCTTGACATGAAAGGTTTTTAGTTAAATCATGAGAAGCTTTTTTCTACACCGTGGTTGCCAGGGTTGACAACACCGGACATGGCTTGGTATACTTTTTCCTGATAAACTCTGCGGCTGTTAAACCAACAAACAAGCGGTAGGTGTTGATTTAGAATTCGAGTGTCTTTCCCAAGATTTGTAGACAGAATTGTTCGTACCTCCTCACAGCGAAACCGTCATCGCCGTTCAACAATGTGCAGAAATGGTTCATCCATATTCTAAACACTAGACTGCGAGTCTAGCACTAGGTTTCCTTGCTTGTCCTTTTAATCTTCCGTTTATAGTTTATTGTGTTTGCATGTCCTTTTTAACTTTTACTGAAATTTCTGATCCACAAATGTCCCCTAACTTCCTCGATCTCCCGACTCTTGTTTTCTGTTTTCTTCCTTCTGTTCGCCTTTCCTTTACATGCATCAGCCAGCATTCATCGCCACACCATGCATTTCGCAGTCATGATTGGGCAAACCATACACATCAAAGGGTGCCTCTCTAATGGCTTGTTGGCAGATTGTCACAGCGTTTTGGAATAAGATGCAGGTCGTTGAGAGAGATTAAGGGTCATTTCCTTAAAGCATTTCCAATCCTTAGCAGTATTAGGGATATTCGCATTCGTGCCTTGGTGACAACAAGTTTCGAGTAAATGCTAGCCCTTCGAAACGTCGTTGTCATTGCAATCGAACTGGTTGGTATTGGATTGATCAATTGACCACCAGATTCTATTATGAATGACAAGAAGCGAGATCGGCGAACTTACTAAGATAAAATTTCGCCTCGAAGCGGAGTCAGCAATCCTGAATCCATTCTCGGAATCGTTTGTGTCATCATAAAATCAGTTCTCGGTGCTAAAGTCTTTCTTCTCTGATATCGACCAGACAACATGCCAAGAAATTGGCCATTCCACGCACGTCTCTGCATTGGGTGAAAGGCTTGAAAATGTTTTCTTACAAAATCAGCTTTTGAACCGTGATTTGCGGTTAACCTACAATGTTCTCCTGAGCCTTAACATTGAAGTGGACGAATTTGCTTCAGAAATCGTCTTGACTGAAGAGATCCATTTTCGCTTATGTGGTACGTGAACAAACAAAATATGGGACTCTGGGACACAGACAATTTACGAGTAATGCACGAAGAGCTATTACATCCACCCAAAGTCACTACATGGTGGTGTTTACGCTGGAGGAGTCGAAAGGCTTCACTGTGAGCGATACAGAGCCATGATCAATGAATTTTTCATCCCTCAATTAAATGAATTGGGACCGAAGGATATGTGGTTTAAGCAGAATTATGCACGAACCACAACCCCAACTTTCCAAAGCAGACCTTTCCCGGTCTTTTAGTATTGCATTTTGGTGATCTGCACTGGCCCGCTCCGAATTTCTTCTATGGAATTATTTAAAGTCACTGGTTTATGTAAACAAGCCACAAACTCTAGCAGCTTTAAAGAGAACGTGATGGAAAAAATGTATCCCCTTCCGGTTTATAAATACTCGTACCTTCTGATCAAAGAGTACCCGGAATTCCATCCAAACAAACCACACTTGAAATATTCTCAAAAACTTTTTTTGTTGACTTGGAACATCTGTCATCTGACGCTTAAATATCTGTTTGAGCGCCATTTGTTGGGAATTTTCGGGTGAGACCTTTGTAAACAAGTCAGTGTTGTGAAGAGTTTAAAGCGGGTGGTACTATGGTTGATGACGTTCCGGTCGTCCACCCACCACAGACGTATACATAGAAATTGTTAGAAAAGTGACCTCGCAGATCGTTGTGTGAGTATAAAGGGGATGGCAGCCGATCTTGGTGTCTAATTCGAATCGGTACAGAGCGCTATGCACGATGTTTTGGGCATGAAACCAATTGAAGCACGGCTTGTGCCGAATTTTTGCTAAATTTGCTGTAGAAACAGTATCGCATTGACGTCGCTAAAGAAATGCTTGCTTTGGGCCAAAATGTTATCGATGGTACTTTACCTGTGAGGGAACATGGGTCTTTGAATATGACATCGAAACTAACCACCAATCATCGGAAACGCGCTTCTAAGAGGAGCCAAACCCCACACAAAACGACAAAGCCAATCCAAAATCAAGGTTTTGTTGACCGTTTTCTTTGATTGCCGTGGTGTGGTTTACTCCGAATTTCTTCCGTCAGCCCAGACAGTAAATAGGGAGTATTATGCGAGAATATTGAAGCGTTAGGGGGGGGGGGGGGGGGGGGTATTTTCATCGCAAGAGGCCAGAATTGTGCAGAAACAACTCGTGGTTTTTTTTTTTACCATGACAAGGCACCAGCTCGCACATCTCATCTTGTATGTGACTATTTGATCAAAAACAACGTTCACACCGTTCCGTCGGCTCCTGACGTGGCTTCTTATGACTTTTCCTATTCCCACGACTCAAGTCAACACCTTGCGAAAAGCGTTTTGAGACAAATGAGGAGATAAAAGGGAATTCGGAAATGGAGCTGAAGACGATTTTGAAATCGGGCTATGAAAAGTGTTTTTTGAAGACTGGAGGCAGCGTTGGAATATGTGTATAGCTTGCAATGGAGATTACTTTGAAGGGGATAGAATTAATATCCATGAATAATTGAACCGTTTTCGTTTTAGTAGAAGGTATGGAACCGGAATTTTTGTAAAGAAAAAAACCTTTATTGTACGAAAATGATAAAAAATATTTTATTCAAAGTTTGCCCATCGCTAGCTATACATTTTTTCCACCTGTCTGATATTTTTTGTATGCCACGCCAACAAAAAACGTTACTCTCTTGGAGCAAACCAATCATAGAGCCATTTCAGTAAGAAATGAAGCGCTGCTCTGCAAGCGCCTCAATAGTTTCCAATTTTGTTGCGTGATGGTGTACTATCATGAAGCAAAATCGCTTTGTGTGCTGCTTTTTTGATATTCTGATTGCTTTTCACGCAAGGCTTGATTCCAATCGATCATTTGTTGTCGGGTCAGTATAAACGGTTTCGACAGGTTTTAGCATTTCAAAGTAGATCTCACGTTTATGATTTGATTGATTTCACTAAACACAGAGCATTTACTTCCATCCATAGCGATTTGGTCTTGTAGTCAATGTTGGTGGTCCGCCAGGAGTTACCCAGGATATAAGGATTCTAAAAATATCACAATTTGATGGGGAAATGACTTACTTTGTTGGTTTTTGTGGAACCCTTGTCCTATCTCGAGATCTTTCTCACGGCTTTCAAATGTATGGAAACCACTTCTCGTGTCACATTTAGATAATCTGCGCGTTCTTGTTGCATTTGAGCGTAATGTTCTTCCAACTATACCTGCAGTTCGCTGTCTTCAAAATTTTCCGGTGATCTTCCACGTTCATCGTTTCTCACGTCAAAATCGCCACTTTTGAATTGTATAATCCAATCAAAGCACTGTGATTTTCTAAGAGCATGCTCTCGGTAACCTTCAACAAACATTCGATGCGACTCTGCAGCAGTTTCCTTCAAATGATAACAGAATATCAATGCTGTCCGTAAATCGTAGTTTCCAGGCACAAAAATCGACATGATGAACGCTATTACAAACTATGATGTTGTGTGAAAATTGCATTGTTGTGAGTTGAAAATCTTTGTTAGATGTCAACCAGGATGTGGCGCCAATGATGCCGTTTGATGGTAACTAAAATGAAAGGTAGGGCCATCTATGGGCAAATTTCGGTTTATATTAACAGACCTAGAGATGCAAAGACTCAAGAGATGCAGAAGACTGCATACATGTGTGTGCATTGCAACTTATTTTTTTCTAATTATCGTTGAACTCAAATTCTATTTTGAAAATAACAATTTGCAGTGAAGGGAAATGGGAAAATACGTTGCTTGTTAGTAATAAAAGAATGAAAAAATGAAAGGAAAAGGAAAGAAGAAACTTCAATCATTATCTTCATCATCGTTATCATCGTCATAATTGTCATTATTGTCATCCCCCTGATCTTTATGTTGCTGCACAACAAAAGAAATACGACGAACGTTCCAATTATCTGGGTTTGTATCTTTTGCAATGCAATACTCGTACATTTCATTGCATTGTCCTTTCCCCGAGAATTCATGTTTTTTTTTCTTCTACCGGAAAAAGTTTTTCTTTTAACGTTTGCAAGTGCATACATACTCTTTAACATTGGAATATGTAGAAGGGTGAACAATGTTCTATAGCAAAATGCATCACCGAAATCTAACTAAAAGACGTTAGGAGTCGTTTAAATTGCTAACAAATAGCTAGACAAGCTTGTTCAAATATAAGTTTGGAATTTTTTATCCCAGTAAAAGCAGCGTCTAATATTAGTTGTATACTACTGCATAGGCTCATTTGCATTGGAATGAAAGAGCTTAAATGTAACCTTTCTATTTGCCATTCGCAAATTCGTATAACGCAAGAGTTATTAGTTTAAACTAAACCTTAATTGGGTGGCAACGATTAGTATAAGGCCTCGTAGAAGTAGCATCTTCCGACAGGTGCTGGTTCCTTAAATGACGAGAATGAGCCTCTGCAGCCGAACATCTTGCAGCTCTCCTAATAAATCCTACTTCACGCCTCCCCGTGGCGCCATCTGGGAATCTCACTGAAGATTGCGAAGTGAAGGGGACAAATGGCGAGTTTCCTGCGCCATAAATCAGCATTAGTGTCGGAAAAACAAAACAGGACCTTATCCGGGCTACTCCGACATATTTGGAACTCAGGCCGGAAAGGATTTCCAGGACTTAGTCAAGGTCTTGAAAAAGAGATGGTGGCGGACGAGCCCTATATGGGCCAACGGAAGCGCTCACATCCCGGAACGGGTTACTGGCTTCGGTGTAACCGACCCCTCGTCCTAGGGGCATTAAAGATGGAACTGGTCCTCCAGGTTGGGGGTCTACTGATGTTGCGTGGGATAACGATTTAAGGACAATGAGCTTCGGATATGCACGTGGAATGTTAGATCCCTTAATAGACCACGTGGAGCCGAGCAACTAGTGGAGGCCCTAGACTGCTACAAAGCAGACATAACCGCCATTAAAGAAAAGCGATGGGATGGGCCGGACAAAAAGAAGATAAAAAACTGCAATTGCAATCGACGGTAAAAGCAGCGCTTATTTGGATGGGGGATATGTTGTCGGAAGCAGATAACCTGAGCTTCCGGCATGTGAGCGAGCGCCCCGTAGCAATCTGCATCAAGGCTAAATGAGCCAATATTAGCCTTATATGCGCGCCTCCACAGAGGAGAAAGATGACGACACCAAGGATGCCTTAACAAGACCTACGAGCAATGTGCTAGCTATGGCATTGAAATTGTCCTCGGTGATTTCAATGCAAAGCTAGGAAGAGAGGGTATCTTTGGTGGAACGATCGGAAAATATCGCCTGCACGACACCGCCTCCAATAACGGATTCAGGCTAATCGACTTTGCGGCGGTTCGAAACATTGTCGTAGCTAGCACGCGGTTCCCACATCTCGATATACATAAGGGCACTTGGAGAACTCCTGATCAATCAACAGTCAACCAGATTGATCACATTGCAAGACACTCCTCCAGTATTATGGATGTCCGTACGTTCCGAGGAGCCAACATCGACTCGGACCATTACCTTGTTGTAGCCAAGGTACGGTTGCGGATATCCCGAACAACCCCAATACAAACTTATATTTTGTGGAATTTCGACGTAAGACGGCTACCCTTCCTTTTCCTTTTCCCTTCGAGTGTCACTTAATCTCTTAAGAGGTCCAATATTGCCAGCATCAAGCATCGAAGACCAGTGTAAACACTGCCAAAAGGTCATTAGAGATGACCCTTCTGATGTAGTGGGTTTTATGATGAATGCCGAAAAGCACATGCAGCTAAGCAAGATGCGTACAGAGCGGCGCTGCATAAGAGGATTAGAGCTGCTCACGAGCTCTATGAGCAGAAGAGGAGAGACGAATACCCGCTTCTCAGGAAAAAAAAAAAAAAGAGCATGAGAAGCGCGCGGTCGAGGAAATTGAGAGATGTTACTCCAGGAATGAGGTTTGAAAGTTTTACCAAAAGGCTAAAAAATGTGCCAACAGACAAAGGCCCCGAACCAAAGTCTGTAGAGACGAACAATGGAACATCGTAGTAGGGTCGCTCAGGAATTGGAAAGATCATTTTTGTAGACTGTGTAACAGCGATGACGAAATAATGCTGAAACGGTCGGCCGAAAGTATGCCCGATGAATGAAACCTCAGCAGTTTTTTGCGCCAACAACAGAGGCATCAGTCTCCTTAACATCGCATATAAGATCTTATCTGCCGTATTGTGTGAACGCCTGAAGCCGTTCGTCAACAACCTGATAGGTCCATATCAGTGTGGCTTCAGGCTAGGAAAGTCCACCAACGACCAAATATTCACACTACGGCAGATCTTGGAGAAGACCCATGAGCTTCAGATCGATACACACCACCTTTTCGTCTATTTTTAGGCCGGGTATAACCGCATCTATAGAAACGAGCAATACAGAGCAATGTCTAGTTTTTGCATCCCTGCCAAACTCGTCCGTCTGTGCAGGATGACGATGGAGAATGCACGCTGCTCAATCAAGGTCGGTAATGATCTCACCGAGACATTTGATGCCCAGACGGATGCGCTGTCATGCGATTTTTTCAACATCGTACTTGAAAGAATAGTGCAAATCTCACGAGCAAACACAAGTGGCACGGTCTTTCAACAGTGATTTCAGTGACGCTTTCACGGGTATTGAGACGGAAGCGGCGAAAATGGGTTTAGCGGTCAATGAGGGCAAGACCAAGTATATGCTGTCAAGCAAAAAGGACAACCAACACCGACGTCTCGGACAGAACGTCACCCTCGACAGATATAACTTTGAGGTAGTTAAGGACTTTGTCTACCTAGGCTCCGCTATAAATACAGACAACGACACCAGCGCTGAGATCAAGCGAAGAATAACTCTTGCCAACCGCTGTTTCTTTGGGTTAAGAAGGCAATTGAGTAGCAAAGCCCTCTCTCGGACAACAAAAGTCACCCTTTATAAGACTTTAATAATCCCGGTCCTGCTCTATGGCGCAGAGGCATGGACATTATCAAAAATGGATGAGGGTGTCTTTGGTTGCTTCGAGAGAAAAATTCTTCGGGCGATCTTCGGTCCCGTCTGCATTGACGGTGAGTGGAGGAGGAGATACAACGACGAACTGTATGGACTGTACAGCGACATGGACCTAGCCAGAAGAGTGAAGATCCAAAGACTGAGATGGCTGGGTCATGTAGAGCGCATGGACACCAATGCTCCGGTCCGGAAAGTCTTCGAATCCTCCCCTGAGGGACAGCGCAGTAGAGGAAGGCCAAACTCAGGTGGCGCACGCAAGTGGAAGAGGACCTCAGCCAACTTAGCGTGCGAAACTGGAGGCAGCTAGCTAGGGATCGAGCTGGCTGGAGAAGCTTGTTGACTGAGGCCCAGGTCCACCCCGGACTGAAGCGCCACCTAAAGTAAGTAAACCTTAACTGATCTATATCTTAAAGCCATGCATTCTACAGACGATTTTTTGATTTTGAAATCTGTTAGATATTCAAAAACTATTTAAGTCAGCACAGTTATGAGAGAGATAAAAAAAAAAAAAAAAGATTGAGATAGGGGGTACATAGTACAAGCGCCTTTATGACTGGGGCCAGGTTAGACCTATCATGATGCTTGAATTTCTATTAATTTCGGCGTTATCTTTAAGTGATATCTGCTGCCTCAATGTATGGCTTACGTGAAAAACGTAGATGCGTTCTGCTTAGTTAGACAGAGTGGTAAAAACTCGCTCTGCTCTTCCTTCGTCTTTGTTCCACATGCAACAGTTGTTATCGTGCGCCATTCCCATAGTGAGAAGGTGATTTTTGAATGTGTAGTGACCCTTTGAAAGCTCGGTTGCTGCGTGTAGCATAGCTGTAGTGTTTTTTTTTTCTTTTAAGGGAAGCGGGTAAGTAAAAAGTTGTTGACTTGTCTATTATCTTTAGTTTCCTTCCAAGAATGAAGTGTCTCGGCTGTTAAAAGAGTGATCGTGGCAACATGATTCCGACTCTTTTCACCCATTTGTCTACTCGTACATTACCATTATTAGCCCAGGTAAAATGCCATCCAGATTAAATGGACCCTATTGGTGCTGGTTAGTGTTTTGAGATGTACAAAGCAGAACCAGACAATTTTTGAGATTTTACTTAAGGCGTTGATAACAAGTAGACCTCTTTGCTGTTAGAGAAAATATACATGTTCTCGTTGGCGGTTAAAGTTCACCTTAAATCAGAGATCCATTGCATGTGTCTCAGCTTAAAATACAGAGATGCTACTGTCCAAACGTACATACAGATAGGCATTGGTAGTTTATCTATGATGCCTGCTTCAACTCCTTCGTCTGGTGTTTCATCTGTTTCAGCTTTTAGCTAGGGATTAATTTGGGTTCGGCCCAATTTATTAAATTTCGCCAAAGCGGTTCTTATTAACTAAATGTTGTCCTTTTTTCTGCAAATCGATGTTGAACCACTCCAAAATGTTGGCATCATATTTATCGTTGCTCACTTCAGAAAAAAATTAATGTGAACTATGACATATGCACCCTAAAAAATTGTTCTTGTTACCGTCCCATAGACCCGCCTTGGCCGTCTTTGGCGCTGAAGAAGCTTGGTCATTCGTCTGCTGTATAGACTTCGCTGTGTTGTAGTGTATTCATGCTTCGACCATGATTATAAAACAGAATTAAAGTTCGTTTCAACTGCGATTGAACAACATTAAATACTCCTTCAAAGTTTTTGAACAATTGAATTTGAATTTGTTAACCTTTTTTGATCTTCTATGATCTTCTTACTTTCTAGTGAAAATTCCGAAGGCCTGCAATAACATCTCTATTTTTCCTCTTACACACCAGGGGCGGCATCTCTGATGGCTTGTTGGCAGATTGTCGCTGGATTTAGTGCGTTGAGTGAGATTAAGAAGATTGGCAAAGACTCTGGCAGTTTCAATCTAGTTGGGTGAGAGACCATGAGGATTTCTCATTGATGTTAAAATGCCAGAACTATTAGCATGCTACGATTTCGCCCTGAAGCGAAGTCAGTGAGCGTTGTACAAAGATAAATGCGTCTACGTTGCGTTGAAAACAACGGAACAATTTGTCTGCTAGAGGAGACGAAGCATCAGTTTTTCACATCTGTCAAATTCATTCCATTTTCAGCGGGAAGAGGGGTTCGATGAAATGTTTAGTCCGGATTTAAACTTCGTAAAAAAAATATATACTATATTTTGAAACAATGTTTATAAAAATGCACGTTTTCTGACCACAACAAAAAAATGAATAAAAAACGGGATACCTTAATGAAATGTCAATCAATATTCTTAATTTTCTTGACTGTATCCAACTTGTAGCGAACTTTGTATTTGAAAATAGAATTTGGTGTGCGCTAGGTAGGTATCACACTAAAGACCAAACGATTATAGGCTTCAGTGGGATTAACCTTATGTCAAAAGCTCGCTTAGTTTCTGTTCAACACAAAAGTTAGCCACAATGTAGTTGAGCATTGAACAAGCTTAATAATCTGTCAAATTATTTAAAATCGGATTAGTTTCATAGCTGGAAAAAATAAAATGGAAAAGAAAATGAATTAAGAATTTTAAAATGGAAACATCATTGCATTCTGCAATGGAAGGGATAAGTCTCTCACAAAAATTAATGAAGTGGAAGAGAAAATATTTTCTTTGTGGCAGCTGTTAAATGTCTGCACTAAATGTTCCATTCCATTGACACTTTGCTTAAGCCCACAAAGGTTAATGATACTTGACAAAGCAGAGCTAAATCCCATTATTCTCACGCAATACTTTCTTTTGTGTCATGCAACCATATTTACCCACCGTGCTAGCGAAGATGCCTACGATGTTTGAGACATTGAGCCAAGGGCTGCTTGTCGAGGATCTAATAAAAACATTCCTTAAAGTCTTTGGCTTTCTTCGACGTTAGGGCGTGCACACATAAATTGGCAAATTTAGCCTTGCTGCGGCTTGTTCTGTACCGCTCGCCTACATGCTTTGAAACTGGAGTCTGCCATTAGTTTCAAATCCGTATGCAAATAGCTACTTGTTATTTTCATTGTAGCAACCATCGTAATATGTGTCGCAGTGCTTTATTTTTCTTAAATTCGGTCAATTCCATCGTAGTTTTAGGTTTGAAGTTTGATTTGCTTGTTAGCAGGCTCTGGTACCCGCGAGTTGCCCGACTGCAAGTGAGGGGATTTGTTAGGGGGCTTAATATTCACTTTCTACGTGCAAACAATACAGTTGACTCGACAAATGAGCCTCACTTCTTTCGTGGCAAACTTGGACTATACCACTATACCTTTGTGAGTAGGCCCGGATGATATTATGAGTGATGTCGTTGAACAAATTTGTGTTTTTCCCCGAACATCTCTGCTTCAGACATTTTGATAACTGATTTTTGTAGCCCCTTTCACATCTGCACTTTGAATAGGTCAAAGTAGTCGTGATTGAGGATCACCAGGTCAAGAGGCTGGGTTCAGGCAACACTTTTGATTAATACCGGGAAGTTCTTCCGCGGTTCGTTTTTTAAAATTATAAGACCCGGCGCGCTGCAGCTTTTTCCTGCATACAAACTTGAAAAATAATGCTTCTTGGATGCTTAAGGGATACCAGGAGTCAGAAGTAACTATTCATCGTGATCTCCTTTTTCTTTAAATAGACTAAGTGCTCTGTCATCTCAAAGATGAGGGTGAAGTGAAGATACATTATTTTTATTGAATTACTTAATCAAGTCATAAATACTGATATACAACTGAACTCACTCATTACGAATGCAACACTGGGTGCATCCATTTCGTATTGATTGCGATTTGACAGTTGATATTGTGACATTAAAAGTTTTTGAAATTACAATCATCGAAAATCGTATTGTTGTAGTCGGCCTACTTAAATGCAACATGGAAAAAGGCGATATCTATAGGAAGTTGTGACCGCTTGGAATCACTCTCAATTTTGTGTACCGTACTGTGAAAATTCCGAAAGCGATCAAAGCCGTGAAGAAAGGAATCGACCGAAAACCGCTGCGAAAACAGCAAATCTTGTCGCGGGAAATGCAAATTTCGCAAAAATCCATGTCTCGAATTATCAAAGAAGATTTAGGACTCAGTGCGTACAAGCGACAACCTGGACACCTGCTTATGGCCTCATTGAAGGAAAAACGCAAGCGAAGATCGAAGGCGTTACTCAGCCGGTACGTGAAGAACGCTCACAGACAAATTCAATCGTGTGTATGCTTGGTCATCCAGAGAAGCATCCCAACTCATCCCGAGGGTTTAAAGAGGCCACCATCCCGCGACTGTAATGGTATGGTGGGGAGTGTGCTGTGAGAAAGGAGTGAAAACATCGGCCAAAGTATATTAATCGACCGTCTTGGAACCCATTGTGAAGTCTCTCAACCAATCAATATTCAACAACAAGCTACGGACCTTCCAGCAAGACTCTGCTCCAGCTCACAAAGCAAAAACGACTCAACTGTGGCTCAAAAACAACTTTCCGGACTTCATATCAACGGATGATTGGCTAGCTGGTAGTCCAGACCTCAAACCGTTGGATAACAAGTTTTGGTCCGCATTAGAAGGCATGGCTTGCTCTACTCGACACTCAAATATTGAGTCGTTGAAGCGAGCCCTTGTCCGTGCAGTGGACAATTTCCCGATGCATGAAGTGAGTGAGTGCAATCGATGAGTGGCCACATCGTCTTAAGTCGTGCTGGAAGGCAAATGGAAGTCATTTCGAATAAGTCGTTCTAAGATTTGTAGCCATTGAATAACCCAATAAAAACAACAATAAAAAAAATTGTTTAAATATTAATTCGTTTTCATTTGGCGGCGCTGATTTTGCTGTGTACCAGTATTTATGACTCGAATAGGTAAAAAGTATCTGTTCGTAAACAGTTTCAAGGTAGCCAATATCTCCCTCGACAATGCTAAAAGTTATAGAGATATACTATCAAACAGTAGAAGAGGTGCGTGTGTCAGCTCCCGGCTGCGGTTGATTCCCTTACTTGTGTCAACTTCATCAATAACTCAAGGCTCCTCACAAATTCATAAGTCACATGCCTCATTAAATCATAAGGATATTATTGTATTTGTAGAATTAATGTTCGTTCAATAAGTCAATTACCGCATTCCAGGCGCACCAAAACCAAGCACAACAAAATCAATCTTAAGCAGTAAATCACGCTGAAAGACAACAAGTCTCCATAATCATCGCTTGTAATAACACCATATTGACAGACAAAGTCCCTGAAGAGACTCATTAAAATCCGTCCACAGCTATTTGGCAAATCTCTAAATTCTACGAATTACTTACGGCCAAAGTAACATCAATGAATTATCCTTAGTTGCCGCCAACGTAATCTTTTCACTTGAGCTCCTTCAAAAATCCACTTCATCGAAGAAAAATATTGACTGACCGTGCTCCATGCCAGGCCGCAGTCTGTGCAGATGACTTTTGTCTTTCAGCTCCACCATTACATTTCCACTCCTTGGATAGAAATTTTTGGCCAAGGAACTAATAAATTCCCATCCTTCGCCATTGATAGAAATAGGTCGGAGGAAAAAAATTCAATTTCATTCGAGCCAAAAACGAAAATCCTTATCGTAATTGCTTATGGAATTCCTGTGTAAGGAAAACGGGATGCGGTACATTACTGTATGGAGTGTAGAACCCTCAAGTTGGGAATGAAAATATTGAAGATACTGAGAAAAAAAAAATTCCTTGAAGTTGGGGATCTTGGTTTTTTTTTGTAGTTTTTCCAGGATTGGGATCAAAGCTGGATCGGAATGAAGGATAAAAGCTCATTTACTTTACTCTTCGTGCATGCAGTTCTCCATTTACTACATGCGACGGGAATGGAAATGCGAATGAGTGTGAATCTTAGGAGATTTTCTTTATTAGCCGTCCAGTGGTTTTAAATGAGAGTCTTCAGTTCCAGTTCTAGCTTCAGTTACCCTTCAATTCCTTACCATTCTACTACCATATTCTCAATTTAATGGTTATTAAGTTTTTTTTCTATTTTTCTTTCTGTTCGTTCAGCAAATCCGAGTTCATTTTTTGAAATTCTAAGGCCAGGACAATAAGACCACCACCAGTATCATCAGTACCGGTATCAACTCTGACACCACGACCACAGAAAATATATTAAATTATCTGCAATTTTTTCAATGCTCCTTGGCATTGTAAGCAACGTCAGAGCGAATATCTGCTCAGAATTGATTATGATTTCGAAGATGGTGAAGATTGTGAATGAGGATGAAGGGGATAGATACTTGTATGAGAAACAGGCGACAACAGCTTCAATGTGATGCATTTATAGATTACAAACGTCAACAAGTACGAGTATCATCAAGGTCGGATGTCGGAAACTTTTATGTTGTCATGGACATGAGAATGTGTACGAGGGTAAACATGATACATTGTGTAGAACAAGTGTACGGAAATAATTCCTTGAAGTTGGACAACACAAAAGACTCCTCATAAATCATTGTCACCAACTGACGCGGTTCGTGCTCAATTAAGAGACTATGACGAGGTAAGTTTCCTTTTTTGGGTATACTCCAACGAGCCATAAAATCCAATTGCAGTAATGACTTATTCATCTAATAAATGATAGTATTGCATTATTTGCTGATTTCAAGAGTATGCTGGATGCAGAGTTCATGGCACTGGCTATGGAACAAGGATAAATCGAATATCAAAAGATAAAAATCTGGAATGAAGTGAGAACCCTCAAAGTTACAGATTCGGTATCGATTTCAGTTCCCTTGGAAGATGTATCTTTCCTACATGTTACCAGGTCTCGACTGCTTAATAAAATCGGAAACTCAAAAAGGTCTTAACCTACTCATTCCATGGCTAAAACAAACCAATATAAGCTGTCTGCAAAGACCCGTCGGATATGGACAGATATATTGTAATACAGACGGCACCACCAAACGTTTCTATATTAGCACAATTCATTTCGGCTTTGCACATGGTATGTTGGGCTCTTCATTGCTATGATGCAGATACTACCGCAATCTTAGAAGTACGACAGGAAACTTCTTCGAGGTGAATTCACTATACAGAGGGGCTTAGGCGAAACATCTAAAGCTTTCGCCAAGTAGGCTAACGTTTCATAGCAATATGACATCTTGACGCGAAGCGGAGTAAGGAGGCCGCCTTTAAGTTAATCATTGGAAAGCACAGTCTGCATGATGACTTGTCCAATAATGTGTTCAGGTTTTAGTAATCAGCTCTTGACCAATTAATAATATTGATCAAAACTCCGACTTTCTCAATGTACGAACTTTCCGAACAGCCAACATAGATTTAGATCATTACCTCGTTGCAGACAATAATACGGAATACAGATATATCAGACAGAACGGAGTTAAGTAAGATCAACAAAGTTCGACGTTGAAAGCTGCAATCGCAAGACACTGTTTGGGAGTTGTTTCCGATCGATCAGGGTCTCTTAAAATCCTTGACCTCGAGTAGCACTTACTTCAAACAATATTCCAGTCGAGGCGAAGAACCACTCTGTCAATCGTTGTTTTCTTGGACTAAGAAATCCACCTCTCGAACAACTAATACACTTTCCATATTGTCCCAGTCTTGTTGCTGAGCTGAAGCACGGATGAAGATGCTCTTGGTTGATTTGATAGAGTTAAGGTACAGCGTGTATAAGAGAAAGTCGGAAAGAAAAAATATAAATATTCAACGACATTGACACCATCACAAGCCACGACATTGATTCCGATGAATGAAATATGTCCAATGCTCCAGCCAGGAATGTCCTGATATCTAATCTTGACTGACAGTGCGATAAACGAAGACTTTGCCTTAGATAGCGTTTAAGAGAAAAAAAGCCTCAGCAACTAAAGGTGATTAGCGCAGGACCGCCTTAATTTTGGAGGGGGCGAAAGTTCCCATTTATTCTGCTATAAATTGACTAAAACTAAATTTAAACTTAGAACTGAGGTCAGTTGGAGTTGTGAAGGAGATTTGATTTGAGGCAGGGAGTAGTGCTGTTAAAGTCATAGACGATAAGGTTTGAGTTGATCTTTCGTAGCATAGGAGGTGTGGTGGGTTGGTAAATAGACGAGACAAGGGGTACATAGATTACGAGGGCTAGTGTTGAGGAAGATAGAGTTAAGAAGGAACGCCCAGTCGACGTGACCTGAAAGGAGTCGGTGAATGAAGAGAAAGTCGTCTGCATCCCTGCGTTCTTTAAGAGTGTTTAAGTTAATAAGGTTGAGACGGCTTTGTACACATACTGTACACCCCGAGCGTTGCTCAAGTACTTGAATTTGTCCTCACACGGTACAAGTCATATCTTACCGCATGTATGCAAAAACGGAAAAATTCCAACATTTATTACAGCTGCCACAAAAGACTGCACATCTTAGGATACGGATTGGTCGTGGGAGGGCGGCTACGATCAAGGATAATTGACTTTTAACCGCTGTGATCCGCATAACAGCATTATTACAAAATATGAGCCTAATATGTGCACACGCCTCTGGTGGCAAAAAAATTTTCGGGAATTCAATACCAAAATCGGCAAGGAAAAGTTTTTAGGCAGATGAATGGGAAAGCAATGGCTTCTGTCAAATTGATTTTTGAGATAACGAATCCACAAAGTAACCTGACGGCTAAGCAGATCGAACATGTGCTAATAGATGTGGGGCCTCATCAGATATTCTGAATGTGTAATCATTCAGAGAGGCACACGTCGACTTTGATCACTTTCTTGTTGCACCTAAATTCAGAGAAGGAAAAGAAGGAGCTACGTATTATCCAAAAAAAGAAATTCAATTTAGGAAGTACGACTGATATAGCTAGAGCCTACAGTAAGAGTCTGAGCGAGAGACTTTTCGGTTTGCATTCACCATCCACAAACGTCTGCAATCTGTGAAACTAGTACCGCCATGGTAGGCTACCAAGAAGCAAGAGAAGAGAATCAAGCCAGAAGAAGGTCTCGCATAAAAAAGGGGCTACGTAGTCCTCCAGCTCAAGTATGTATAAAGAAGAGTACTGCGATTGAAACAACATTCGTATATTTTTCAGGAAGGCCAAGCAACTGGTAGCTTTTTTTTATGCCCGGAACAGAGGGTCTTCGAACAGAGGGTCTTATGTGCTTAAACAGCGCTTTCAGCATCTACATAATGGCATGAGATAAAGAGACTGATAGGTCATAAAGAAAACCAACGTCTAGTCAATGAAAAAGGCCCCCACCCCAGTATAGAAAAAGTCGTTTCTCCAATAAAAAGCTTAAGAAAGGACAACACAGCTACTGGCTCTGGTGGTCTATGGGGGAGACTTTTAAACATGCATGTTTCGGTAGTGTTCAGGCACCAAACAATCAACCAAGTGTATGTGGGTGAAGAAATGCCCAATGTGCCCCATCTGATAAATGTAATATTTAAAAGCCTTTTCAATGTACTCTGTGAACGTCGTAAGCCTTTCTTCAAGACACTAATCGGCATGTGGCTTCTGGCCCGGAGGTTCGACAATTGACCAAATTTGTACAATAAGGTAAATCCTATAAAAGACCAACGAATTGAATGTCTACACTTGGCATCTTTTCATCGACTTCAAAGCCGTTTATGACAACATTCTTCTTCTTGAATTTGGGAGTTTGCCTAAATCACATGGCTCAGTACTGCAATATGTAATTTGGAAACAGTTCCTCCAAACTATTCCTAACTGGATTTAGCCGGATTACGGCAGGAAGATGATCTTGTCCATATACTTTAGTCTTGCAACAGATAGTGGTAAGCGAAGGTAAACGACATAAATATCAACGGACACTACCACCAGGCCGTCACAGAGGATTTTACGTCAATTGAACACCATGTGAGACGAGTTGTCCATGAAGTAAATGAGGACAAAATCACGTACATGTTGTACTATAAACACTCACTTAGGACAAAACATCACTTCCCTGACAACACTAACTTCCCTGTGGTTAAGAAGTTTACCAACGTCGGAGTAAACATATACTCATGAATAAGACCATACCACCTTGACCAAAAAGTTCCCGGAATAGCCTAGAGTACATCTATTCCTGTGTGGGTTGGCGATTTTTCCATTACTTCCTCTCGGCTGCTGAAACGCGTTCCACGTAGTGGTTATTTGTACTCGATTGAACAGAAAGAAGTCACAGGGAGCCAAATCGGGTAAATTCGGTGGCTGTTGGATGGTATTTGTTGCATTTTTCGTCAAAAAATTACAAAAAATGATGGCACTATGGGACGGTGCGTTATCATGGTGCAAATCCTCGAGTTTTCTGCCCACAATTCTGGTCTCTTTCGGCGAATTGCTTGACGCGTCCATCTTATAATACCCAAATAATACTCTTTGTTTACTGTCTGGCAAAAATTCATGATGCCCTACACCGTTGTAATCCATGAAAACCGTGAGCATTGCCTTATTTTTTGACTGAAAACGAAGTTGTTTTTTTTGGTCTCGGCTCATTTGGTGAACGCCATTCACTTGCCTGATGTCTGGATTGCGTGTCGTACTCATAAGCCCACGTCTCGTCTCCAGTAATGATCCTTTTGATGAATGTGGGATCAGATTTAGCCTCGCAAATCATCTCTTTTGCGATGTCAACACGGTTTCGTTTTTGCATGAAATTAAGATCTTTGGCACCAACTTTGCTGCTTCACGACGGAAACCCAAATCATTAACCAAAATGTCTTGGACGAATCCTTAGGCAGTGTTCAAGTCCTGCGCTATCTCTCTGATGGTTAATTTGCGGTTATTGATCAACATTTCTTTTACTTCATCAATGTTTTCGTCGGTTTTCGATGTCGAAAACACTGCGTTCATCATCTGCGATTGACTCACGACCACTTTTGAACAGCTCGTGCCACTGGTAAACGACCGTATTCTTTAGAGAATCGTTGCCAAGACACTTTTCCAACTTTTCGAATGTTCGCGCACCATTAAATCCGCTTTTTTAGCAAAATTTAATACAAGTTCGTTGTTGCAAATTTAAATTTCTAAATCAACACAGAGATTGATGTACTCTTGACTACGTAACTTTTGCAAATGTCAAGCTATGACGCTAAAACTTAGAGGGAATATCAACAATAGATGTACCAACTTAACAGAACTCAAATCGGAACAATGGGAGCGCCACACGGTGGTTATTCCGGGAACTTTCTGATCAAGAAGGAGATTCGGCGAAGACTTACTTTAGGAAACCGCTGCTGCTTCGATTAGGCGCAACAAATGGATTCAAATCTCGGAAGCCAAATGCATGCTCTAGTAGATATTGATTCTCTCCGTTCTACTCTATTCAGCCGAGTAGGAGACAAATTCTTCGCTGGATGTTTTGCCCCGAAGTCGAGGAGGCAAATAGAGAGAAGACACAAGCTCGGCCTCATTAAGTGAATTTACAATAATACTCCAGCAAGAGAGTCTTCAAATCGCAGCCGCCGGGCTCGAGGAGTTTAGCAAGACCGATCCTCCGTTGGAGGAACCACGTCATTGCGGGTGCTAAAGCTCTTTGTCTAGACAACTGAAAGGAGCGCCCAAAAACCTGAAGGTGGAGGCTGCAGGCAGAGACTTTCCACGGGTCGTTAAGGAAAGTATGCTGCATTTGGGACGTCAAATGGAAAATGACATGAATTGATTCTACTGGACTGGTTCTCAATGGGGCATTGTTAAGCAGACACAAGCATTGTTGTACACAAATGGCAACAGAATACTCATATTTGGAATTAAAATGTCAACCCGATATATAGGAACCAGTGACGGACCATTCCTGTGTTATATACGTGTGTGGTTATTATTAAAAGAACTAAGGAGTTGATACTGATATTTTCTAGGCCTCCAAAAATCAAGGTCATAGAGTCTCCAATTTTAAGACTAAAAACAAAGCTAGATCAACCAAGAATTGACCGTGACTATAACGGAGAGGAGATAAATGCTTCTGTCTTCGAAAAATGACCAATTTTTCAACTTAAACCGTATTACCCTTCCCAAAGTGTAATTCAGCTCAATGGGGCTGTTCAAATTCTGTTTGTTCTAATTCTTCTGCCTACAACCAACCCACAACCTCGATCTAAAGCTAAACGTTTTCATATTAATGCATTCCTGAAGATTTACGTTTGCTCACTTCTTGCCAAGTCCGCCAAACAAATGCATCCTCAGGGAGTACTCAACAAAAATACAAAAGCCCTTCTGCATGGACGGGCTTTGGCATTCATCTCTTGCATGCCACTCGGCAGGCCATTATGAATGCCTATACAACAGGTATTCATACAGCACTACAATCTGTCAGTAGGAGTCCTATCTCTCTGACTCATGTGTTTCCTTCCACCTAACCAAGCGGAAGTTAGTCATATGCGTGCCGGGGACATTTATTGCATGAGTACCATAACTCGAGTCATTTTTCCGCCCTACAGCACACACATCATTCGTAAATGAGGCGAATTCCTTTCGGTTGGTACAAACTGTGGATACTTATGACTATGTAGTATGATGGTATCCTCTCAGGGTGGAAGTGTGTATGTGATTTTTGTGTGTGTGTGTGTGATTTTTTTTCTTTCTAGCCTTTCTTTTGTTTTAATATGCACAGGACAAAGGAGATAAACAACATTCACCACTGCCGGCTGCCACCCTTTGGAGAAAGGCGAACAAGAGACAATGGCTCACACCGGAAGCAATATTCAAATCCTTAGCTGGAATTGCAGCTATGTACGAGTGCTTGTATAACTTTTGTTGTTGCTTTAGCCAGAGCTTAGTGGATCCTTTTTTTTCTCGTTGTTCGGTAAGGGGTCATTTTTCAACGATCTCCTATAGGTGCAATTTATTTGGATTAGTCTTTAAAGTAAGTGGAACGCAGAAGGCGACTTTGTGCAAAAAGGACACTCTCTACTTGTTGGTGGGATTATTTACGACGAATCCAACGGTCGTATTTCATGCAAAAACTACCTTTGGGATATGCTCATTGTTTTGCTGGCTGCCTGGTGAACTTACCATGTCGTCAGGGAGCAAGTGGATTGCTTTGCTACTTCCTTTTTTCTTTCTGTTTTTGTAAAAAAGGATTTAAAGGGATTGTAGCATTGGAGTTTTACTAGTTTTTTTTTGCAATGTCCAACAAATTGTTTAAGTAATGGCTTAACACTTTCCGAGACGGTTTTATTTAATTGAAATTCCTTTTCGAATTGGATGGGTTAAGACTGTGAGATGGAGTATTAGTAGTATTTAAAAATGAATGATGGCCACTTGAATCGGCTAAAAATGGTGAGGCCTAGTACATAGAGGAAGGGGAGTTTTTTTTTTTTCTAGAGATAGACTTCAATTTAATAGCAGAGTCTGTTATTGTTTTGAAAATGTAAAAAGATGAATTTTAGGACAAATTCTAATTGGTTCCGAAGGTATCCATTACGAAGGTATCATTGCACTCGATTGCCTGATGATCTACCGATGAATCTTCAAAATATTTCAGGTATTCCAGGACAAGGTGTTTCTTTTACAGCATGCGTCTACGATTTTCAAGCTACTTCATAGCGCCATAGTGATGAGGGGAGAACAGTTCCAAAATACAGGATCATAAGACTGGAAGTATATGAATAAACCAGTCTCGCAGCGAGCAATACATATAATGCTTTCGAAAAAAATTACGCATACGAAGTAGAAACAACGGCAAGTTGAAATGATAGGACAGTCCGTTTGATAAGATCGTATACGACAAAAATTAAAGAAGAACTTATAATAATAAAAAAAAATCAATTGTACTGGTTTATTTTTTTTATTTACTTGAATGCTTTTCAATTAATATGTTGCCCACTCTACTCCATTATCAATAATTGCTTGGAGTCTTCGAGGCATGCTTTCTACTAATCTTATAGCACAATCTTGAGACAAAGATCTCCATAAAACTCGTATTTTATTATTTCGTGATAATTGTTTGACCGTCGAGATCTTCTTTCCTTGGAGCTTTAGCTTCATGAATGCCCAAACATTTTCAATGGGATTTGCATCCGGCGACTGTGATGGCCAATCTAAAATATTGACGTCATTTTCTTGTTTCCACGCACTGCACAAACGACTGCGATGTTTCGGGTCATTATCTTCTTGCAGTAACCAATTCTCATTCCTTCTTTTAAACCACCTTTGGGCAGATGGTAATAAGGCCTTCTTATAAATTTTGACCACGTTGGGTGCGTTTAAGTTATTTGTAAACATGAACAAATTGCCAAATCCTTGTTTTGAGAAGCATCCCCAAACATGCACCTTTGCCGGGTGTTTGACGGTCCGCTGGATTAATTTATTGGATTGTGTACACCAGGTATGAGTGATAGGAGACCATGCCTAAAAAGAAGCTTCATCCGAAAAAATAACGTTGTTCCAATCTCTGTCCAAATTCTCCTTGGCCCAACTGAGTCGTTTTTCTACGTGTTTTTTTGACAGTAGTGGTTTCTTTATTGTGCTTCGAAATTTAAAATTATTGGCTAGTAAACGTCTTCGTATCGTATCACAACACACATTTAGATCCCTTTTACGTAAAATCCCTTGTCCTCCACGTAACGATAGAAGAAGATCTTTTTTCAAACACGCGTAGAATCATTTTTTGTTGTTTTTGGCGTAGACCCACGATCTTGCAAATCATCCACTTTTTTAACTTGGGAATAACGGTGCATCCACTTGCTAACAAATGCTTTTGACTTTTTCATGTATTTAGCAGCTGCTCCGTATGACATCTTCGGTCATTTTGGATGCGTGCACAAGAATACTGCTTCATAACGTGATGCATCGTCAATCTCAACAACGAAGAAGAGGACGCTCATCATGAGCGACGAGGCGCATTTCCACTGGTTACGTCAATAAGCAAAATCTGCATGAAAAGCCATTACCTCCACGCCAACGCCACTGTGTGGTGCGGCGTTCACACAGTTTTAAGGACGCCATTGGCAATACGGTCACTGTTACTGGGCAACGCTACAGGGCCATGATAAACGACTTCTAACTGTCGGAATCGGATAAGGGGGGTCTTGGTGAACATGTAGTTTCGACAAAACGGTGCAACCGCACACACAGCACGAGCTACAATGGATATTGTGAAGGAAGCGTTTCCTGGTCGCGTAATCTCCCGGTTAGGCGATTTGGTTTGGCCAGCAAGATCGCCCGATTTAACCATCCCAGACTTCTTTCTTTGGGGCTACTTAAAGTCACGGGTTTATGACAGACAATCGCAGCCCTTAAGGAGAATATTCGACAGGAATGCGAACAGTTATCAGCGGAAATCTTGCGGAAAGTCATGGAAAATGTGATAAAACCGGCACAAATGTATATCAACACTGGCGGCAGCCACATTGTAAGGATCTAAATAAAGATTTCCATCACTCAAAATCACTGTGATGATTTTTTGATCCAACAAAATTGGATGATTAATTTTGCGCCACCTTGTACAACAACAGAGTTGCCATTAGCTTGACAGCTCAACTACAAAACTAAGGGTGTCAAACGATTTATTGCGCGGACAATTATTGAAGGTGAACGAAATTTGAAGTAGAAGGAAAATGTACTTCAATGCGTTATTTAATCAAGAATTTTAGCGCAGGACCATTGTCAAAGTTATCGCGCAATCAAAAAGTGAAACGGAGTCATCATGGCAGATCATAAGCCCTTCTAAGATAAATGGTAGTCGGTAATTTTGGACTAAAATGGCTCGCGAATTTGTTTAATGAAAAGATAAGACATAATCGGATGCCTAACCGGTGGAAGGAGGGGCTTTCACTCCACTGCATTGGCACAAGAATTAGCAACAAATAACATTCGGTGGAACTAATGTTGCATTGAACGAAAATTTACGGCAGGTGTATATCTTGTATGAGCTGAGTTCCAAATCACGTTTTAAGATTTGCGACATGCCGTCCTTGTTGCAGCGGATTTCAATGTTCAATTCTTGCGGCTTTGACGACTTGTGTCGCTCATACAGTCAGCTGACGGCCAGATTTTGCACCGTCGACTTTTCCACAAGTATTTCTTAAACAACTTCACAATGCGACATACATCCTTCAGAACCCGCAACATCCGAAAGATAGTTTAGACAGCACGATTTTTGAACAAGCTCCATTTCATGATTGCAAACAATTAATGTCAAAAACTTTTTACACAAGATCTTTGCATTAATGTCACTTGTCAAAAAACCGTCAAGTTGAAGTGGGTGCGTTCATTGATACTTGAGAATGAATATGTTCATTTCGTGTACCAAGGTACTAGATACTGACAAATTATCACGAGAATATAGTCTGATATGTATGTCTGACTTGAAAACGAAGTATCGCATTTCAAGGAGAATCCTCACAGTGTCTAATAAAAGATTTTCACCTGTTTGAGTCGAAAAAAATTCGGAGATTCCAGCCGACGTGTCAATTTTTTTTTTCTTCATTTACCATAATTTTGGGTTGTCCTTGGCTAATTCAAATGGTTTTTGAAGAACTTCTACTTCTCATAATGCTATGATGGCCCAATGAAGAGATCATCCATTTAGCAATAGTAAAGTACCTTATGCCTAAGAATATAAACAGAGTCTGGCCTCCGTGGTACGAATTCGGTCGAGGAAACCGCCCGAAAATAATTGGTACGGTAAAGAGGGTATTCTTTATTGTGGTTCGTGTGAGCGATATTGAGACATTCTTACTCAAATGGCGATACAGTACTTTCGATGTATGTATGTCCTTAGTTGCGTATTCCATGTTGGTTTAGGTCCCCTTCCACAATACTTGTGCTCACTACTTAAGGTGTGGGCTTCTTCTAGTTCTTCTACTCAGTTGTACCTTCTGGTGAGATCCGAAGACTCCGCGGGAAGGAGCAATTTATTCGGTCCACTTGTCCAAGCCATATCAGGGGCCTAATTCGAGGTTCTCTGACTAGGTCAATGTCACTGTACAGCCCGTATAGTTAGTCGTTGAATCTTCTACTTTTTCGCCATAAATTAGGACTGGGATGATCGAGGTCTTTTATAGGTTAACTGCAAAAGGGCTTACTATTTAATTGCCACCGGTGAAAACCCACTGGTTTCTCTTAATCATATCGATATCACCGGTATAAGCTAGTAGCTGCACAGACACGCCAATAAATTCCGTACAATTGTTTGAAGAATGATGTTTAAGAAACCGCTTGACAGCACGTCGCTTTGTCTTAAATCTCTTTGACATCAAAGGTTGCGGTTAAGTCATAAAGGCCTTTGACGGAGCTGTAAGCATTCTCAACCGCCATTCAACATAAACAGACGAACTTGGTAATGAGACCAAAACGATGGCTCTAGAAACTCCATTCTCCTCCTCCTCTCTATAAATGCTATATTGCTCATCTCATATTGCACCTTAAAATCGATGAAAAAATGATAAGTATCTATCGATTTGGGCTTCTTAAAATTTTTCGCTTTTCTAATCAAGTCCGGCTCTACAGCCTTGTCTTAGTTAAGTTAAGATATTGCTATACTTAGTTAATGTAAGTCGAGTGGCCTCGACTATTCGTGCAAAGAGCCTTATTCGTCTATAGATCGTCGCATCATATTCGAGTTGGGCTTGCCTGGAATCGACATCTAAGCATGGGTTTCGTGTTCTGGTGAAATTCGGAAAATCGGTTGATTACTGATGACTTTGTTGGCTCGATGGCACCGATCTCCACCACTAAATAAAAGTTGAGGGATACGCGATCGGTAAGGATTATAGCTGAGCTGATTGTTGCTTTTGCAATCTCGTTAGAGTATTTCTTTATTATTGTTGCGCATGGCATATCTATAGACGTTGCTTGTGGGCAACTCACCAGGAGCACGCTCGGAATAAAAGGGCATTGATAACACTAGCGAGGTGCTGTGACCGTTTTATAATCTTGCACATATTGTCACTGTCACTGTCTGCAGTATAGTGTCAAAGTGTCGCATACTCTTTTCTTTGCAAAATGTACTACCAAACATGTCTCTTTTTCCTGCTTTGGCGTGCAAATCACTTTAAACGATTTAGATGTCACACTTACGGCTTTGCCGCAAAGCTGTAAGAGGCGTGAGCTTTTATAAGTCAGCAATTGGCGAATATAGATTTAATGTAGATTGTATTTGGACATTCGCTCACGTGCAGGAATCCTCAAAACATCTTGCCATAACCTGACGCCTTGAATAAATCCTCATGCAAATAGGCCACGAGTCTGTTTTTATGATATACACTAGTCAGCATAAGTATTTTGACTAAATTAAAATTACAAACTTAAAAATAAGGAAACAAATATTTTTTCATGGAAACTTAAAAAGATATAAATTAATTAGTAATTTCATGTGTTGGCATAAGTATTTTGACAAGTATGTAATACTAAGAAAACAAAGTTTAAACTTACCAAAAGATAAAAAATGAAGAAGATGTAAGTGAAATGTATATCCTTTTTTGGCATCAATAACTTTTTGAAGGCGTCTTGGTACTAAATCCACTAAATTTATATTATTCTCTGGAGATATCCCTTCCCAAAGATAAGTGACCTCGGAAATTGTCTCCTCTCTGCTTTTATTTAGCGAAACTGTTCTTTTGCGTTTCAAAAGAGACCAGACGTTTTCTATATATTTAAATCTGGACTTTGAGGTGGCCAGTTCAAAGTTTCAACACCAACATTCTTCAAAAATTTGTGTATCATTCAGGCTTTGTGGCACGGGGCATTATCCTCTTGCAGGATTCATGATTCCCCAATAAGCCTTTTTGCAGAAGTAAAGGCATTTCCATTTAGGGTGATCAAATATTGATGTTGGTTCATCGAGCCGGTGACTGGTACCAAGTCACCCAGCCCATTATACGCACTTTTTTGGCAAACGGGTCGTTTCTTTTGCCTTACAATTGGCAATCTTACAAAAAATGTGTTTTTTGATGAGTTATATTCAAAAAAGCTTTCATCTGTCCATAAAACGTTTCTCCAGAGCTCCTTTGGCTTGTGCAGGTGTTCCTTTGCAAAGGCCAGTCTTTTAAGCTTGTTTGCCTTGGATATATACGGCACGTCCTTAGCTTTAATTGTCCTAAAATCGCTTTCCTTTAAACGTCGTCGGATAGTGCGCTCACTGATTGGGCCGTCACATTCCAATGATCTGCAGCAGATCGAGGCTTCAAAAAAATATTTTTTTTTTTTAATTCCCGTAGAAGAACTTGGTCTAGAGTGGGCGCTGTTTTGCATTTAGCACCTGATCTCGTTGAGTTACTGATGTCGATATGCTTTTTAAACATAATTTGAGAGTGCATAGTTTGACGCGACACATTAAACTCTTTTGCAATGTCTTTTACTGCCGTTCCAGCGTTAAACTTTGCTACGATCGAAGATCTGGTAGCCAAACTCAACTCTGCCGTTTTACCGATGGTTTATAACACGTTTTAATCAATTTTTATTTTTTTATCAACGTTCGGCTCTAGCGTGCTCAAAAGTGTAAGCGTATTTACACAAAGCTTCCGTCAAAATACTTATGCCACGTAAAAAATTCTTGTCTCCATGCATTCTTATCAGCAGAAAGAGAATGCAAAAGGTAGGCAATATAAAATTTGGCATGCATAGAGCTAAAAATAGATTCTTTGTTTAGCGCATCATTTTTGCACCGTTATTTAACGGTACTAAGCTAAGCTAGCTTCAATAGTCACAAAAAGTTTTGTCAAAATACTTATGCCGACTAGTGTAGTACATGTCGCTGTTTTTTGCCTTCCTCTTGTCTGTATTTTCTGAACGCACCTTCAGGATGGCAGTGAAGCACATTTCAAATCAAATCATGTTCTAGTTGCTGCACGTAATCCGTTCAAAGTTCATGCAAATCCAAAAATTAGTCTTATTATCCTATATTATTTTGTGTTACGCAACAGTCAGGTTTCTACGTGGCGGGTAAGTATTCGAAAGCATTAGCCTTAATCAGGAGCGGCAGCCTCTCTTTGGCAACAAAGAGATATTTTAGAGCTGGTAATCCGCTCCGCGAATATATGTATGTTGGAGACGCTATTGAGTGTTCATCGGATTTCATCTCTATTCAAGCAATCTCAATAGTCATGGAAAGTCCTTATTGTTTCATATTGAAGGAACTCACAAAACGAATCTGGCATGGTGACTGTTGGCGCAAACTTTCTTTCCCGATAAATCGATCTTCTGAGATGTAATCATTTCTGCTACGATCTCTTAGTCGGTTCGACGACACGCTTATGTCAAGTGATAACAAAAGCACTGCCGTCGCTGTTGTACCTATTGTCTGCGCAAAAGATTCAACCCAATCTACTTGGTACTGAGTAGAAATTATTTCAAATCAACTGGCAGTTCTCTCACATAAATCATCATGAAGTTACTTTGAGATCTTTGAAACAATTGACTGTCGAAAAGCTGAGCTTTGTGTAGAAGTGACAGAAGATTCATTTTGTAGTCTGCTAAACGCCTACTTCAACTCTGATTTCTGCTGGACAAGTTCAGTAACTCTGTGATAATAACGATGATGGTCGATATTTTCATTCGTATTACCCAAGTCAGAAGGGAATGTCCAAACTAAAGTAAGTGACTTCTTTACTAGTAAGCCTCCAATTTCTCTTTCAGATTATAAAAAAGGAACATTGGAATGGGGAACAAATCAAAGTGTTTTGACAGTTTAATCGGCCCGATAATATTAGATTCAATAAATGAATAAATATACAATAGCATTTCCTGTCAATAGAAGAGGACATCGGACACAGTCGATTTCACTAAATTGTATTGTTCTGCATGTGCTTCGGACTATTGATAATATCTCGATATTTTATGCTATACTGCGTGCGATATGAGTATGGTATCGGTATAGGTCTTGCAACAAATCACCACCTCATCAAGTCTCTATGTCAAACATATTGAGAATCGGCATCGTTCGCAGACGACCTCATGCACCTTCCATTTGGGATTTAAAGACCTTCCTTAGACCTTCATCAGAGCTCACCTTTTTTACTTTTTGGTAATGAAGATACATATACGTATCATGAACTTACTCCTGTCACACCTAACCTTACACTCATTGCTCTTATATAACATCCATGGAGGTGGACATATTTTTAATTTTTCTATTTAAAGGCCAAACTGCTATGCCAAAATTTCAACATTTGTGGTTATTAAGATGCTGCATTCAGCGTATGGCTGGATGATCACCTGTGTATCTAGACCTCCTTGCACATTTCTTGTTTGTTCGGTCGGGTTTAGATTTAATGTTTCCATCTTAGAGCCTCATTATTGGAAAACGTCTGGCATATAAGTTTTCTAAGTGCTCTATCTGACAAAGGAGGCACCCCTAATCCGTGACATTTACTGTGATTGATCCTGATTTCTACGTATCGGTCGTTTTTCCACCAACTTCTGGAATTCTCATTTGAATTGTCAAGAAGAATTATTTCTTTGAGTGCAGCGGAGGTGGTGTAATAATACCAAATACTGCTGTCACTTAAAAAAACCTACTGCGATGTAAGAATTTCAGAAACACCTACAACACAAGTCCAAGAAAAGTCTCATTCAAAGGAAAAATGACATAATTTCATGGGCATCTTGGTTCGACCGTGTCTGTCATGTACTGTCTTCACACTAGTAGTTGATCCTCTTAGGAATTATGTACACTCTATGAACAGAGGACCTTAGGTGCTTTTCATGCATCACAATTCTCAAGGGAATTTGTTTTCTTGAAAGGACTCTTCTTTGTCGCTTCATTGGTAGATGTCACCATCCTTATGGTCTATTAAAACTCAAAGTGGAACATCCGTAAAAGGATTATAGGAAAAGTTTCTCCATCACTCTGGCTCCCTAGAATCCTGTGGACGTATTCGTAATAAAGTAATTCAACTTGTTTCAAAAGAAGCTTGTCTGTGGGACTTCATTTGGTTTAGGAACGCGTTTAGTGGTCGTCCACCCCATGAACGCTATTGGAAAGGGAAAAGGATTTTATTTAATTCAAAAGATAGTGTCCTTTAGCAAGTATTTTCCTTTGAATAGCTTCCACTTTCTTATTTCTATCTTTTATGGCAAAAGACATTCTGATTCTACTGACCTAGGGTTAGAAAATCCCAAGGTATCCATCCCTACTCGTTTTACTATGGAAAGCAACCAATTTTTGCAAAATGTTTACAACCCTTTCACATGTGTGTCTATGTCATTGGACCATCGAACACGGGTGACCACCCTTCTAAAAGACGAATACGTGTCTAAGGGCTTTAAGTTTAGCAAAGTTAATTCATCAGTCTTGCATGGGTTGGGCTTATCCTTGCTGTCTTGAGTTGAATTTCTTCAAGGTCCTTGGTGAGGGGCAGGTTAGGGAAAAAGGAACATACAATTAATCATCAAATAAATGCCAAGGGTGGTGAAAGGAGTTTTCAGGTTTGGTTTTGAATGAAATTCGGGTAATCAATCACGGTACTCTGACTATGATATGGTGCTAAGGTATCTGGGTTACTTTCCTACCCTCGCCAGTACACAGTGTGAGGTGAAGAAGTAATCATCGTGCCGAGAAAGTTAAATAATTGTTAAGAAAAGCAATTCTAATTTGAGAGAAAGTTGTTTGCTCAATAAACACAAATATTTTGGTAATAAATTTCAAAGTTTCAATTCGTGTGGGGTGATTGGGGTGATAAATTGTTTAGATAGGATCTTTTTCTTCGGCACAGGAAAGTCAGAAGTACGAGTATGAGGATGCTTTAGTACGAGTTGGCTGTGGCTTGATGGAAGATTCTTGGATGAGTCTGGAGTTAGGGATTCGAATTCGTAGTAAATCCTTATCGTTCTTAGATTTTGGTACTGAGACAGCTTTTTATTTTGTGTTGTCTAGATTTTAGGTATGTATTTAGTTGTTGCGATTTTGTAAATTGGTGCTGATTGAGCAGTTTTGAGTAAACAACTAACTGATATTAATGGAGGTTACTGTCTCGTTTATAAGTGTACTCTATTGAATGCTCGAAGTGTGGGAAAACATTTTTAATACATGAAAAACTTGGCGCAGGACTAATACAGCTCATTACATTTTGTTTTAAAATACGAATACGAATACGTTGGCGTTTAATCTTCACTTCTGCTAAATTGGAAAAAGAATGTGGCAGTAGCTGTTTCTTAGAGTGAAGGAGGCTCATATTAAGGCGGCACAATAATGATCCTTTTCTCACTCTTACATGCTCATTAAGGAAAGCCTCAGATCTCATAGTTATTTGAATCAGTAATAAGAGAGACATCTCCGAAAGTCAAGAAAGAAAGGTAGACTAATCTAGGAATGAAGTTCTGACCTAACCGAGGTACCAGGGATAAATTACGAGGTTCATTATACCAGGCGGGCTTACTACTTATTTGCATGCAATAACAACAACAATACAGTCTGTATAAGGATCGATTTTGGTACATTTTATGGGCCACGGTAAAAAATTAGGCTGCTGACTCTGCTCCTAGCGCCTAGTGCTAGACGAATTCGACGACGTAGACTCCGCTCCTTCAACAAGCCACCAAAATTGTTGGTGCTGCCGAGCAACATCCCTCATGTCGCGTTTCCCTACCCCCCTACTGAACCGGAGACGCTCCGCACTAACGTGTGCGACGTCTCTATCGTAGTTAAGTCGCCTCTCCGCAGCTGTTCGAGCGAAGTGGAAGATTAACGGCACCGCTAATCTGTCCTGAATCAGACCTTTCATATCGAGGTAGAGGAACGCTTGTGGAGGAATAAAGCCGTCAAAGCGAACTCTCTCGTGATACATATAATTGGAGAAGTAAGCCCCAGAGATCAGGTTGTTCGGCGAGGTCATTGCACTTGCAATGTGCTTTCGAATCAACTTAATAACAAAATTGTCCACTCGTATTAGGTTCGCCCTATTGTACAAGACCTCATTAGGATAGAATTTTATGTACTCAGACTCTGGTGTTCTGTATAAGCGAAGACAAGCCCTAAGGCAAGCCCTCTCAAACACCCGAATCTTTTCCAAAAGACTTGCTCTCACGTTGAACCACACGGGACAACCAAATGTAAGCATAGGCCGAATAAGGGCCATGTAGCAGATCACCTTTACCCTCGCATTGAGTTGCCTGCTATAAAACAATCTCTTTGTAAGGGCAAAAGCACCTCTGGCTCTGGCCAGAGCAACATCTATATGTTTGTTAAAATACAGATATTGTTCTAGCCAGATTCCAAGGTATCTGACTACATTTCGACAAACAAGTGGCTGCCAGTGTTGTCTCGCGATCTGAAACTTTCGCCAATTCTTTATGGTATCCGCAGAGGCCCCAGACAAAGGCTAATACTTAGCCTGTTTAGCTTGTAGAAGAGTCCCTCTAACCATACGGTATCGAAGGCCTTCTCCAAGTCAATCAGACAGGCACCCGTGCACTGTTTCTTGGCTTTGTTCCATTGGATATCAGAAACCAGCTTAGACGCGGCATGAATGACATCATGCCCCGCCTTGAAACCGAATTGATTATCCGGAACTATATTTTTGTCCTCAACCCACTTAGTCAGGACTCTATTGATGACTTCTTCGAAAACCTTACTGATGTTTGGAGGGAGACTGATCGACCGGAGATTCGCCGGATTGGAGGTGTCTTTATCCCTTTTGGGGATAGGATGTACCACCGCAGTTTTCCAATGCGCTGGATAATGTGCATTATTCACTGCATTGTTGAACAGGGTGGTGTAAATGTCCACCGCTTCTAGTGGGAGATGTCGAAGCACAATGTTCGGTATTCCATCGGTTCCCACTGATTTCTTACTTTTAATTGTGTCGAAGATCGTTTGAAGCTCTTCCTTCGAAATGAACGGGGGTTATTCCCTTTCATTGGCGATGACATTATTTGCCATATTCTCGTCACTGAACTGGGTGAAACCCGAGTTCTCGATTCGCCAGTTCACTATTTCATTTCGAAGGTAGAAATTGTGCATAAGGACTCGATTTTCCAAGTCGTGGTTCGGGCCAATGGTGTCATTCGCCTTGTACACTTCCTGGAAAGTCGCTCCTATAGCCTCGACCTTCTCTTGGGGATCTTCGATCACAAAGAAGTTGTCATCATCAATAGCCTCATTTGGATCTATGCCTGCTGTTGAAAGTATACGTTCATTGTCCGTCGTTCCGCCGATTTTAAGACATGATCTTTCCTCCGAAAAATTTTATTTATTTGCGGGAACATATTCGGGTTGTCATGATCTCCGGGTTATGTCTGTCAGTAAATTGTCTGTACAAGATCTTCAGTCTGGACAGTAGTCTACTTTTATGTCGATGCAGTGCATCTATAGTTGAATTGCGGAACAAGTCTTGGTTGTCAGTGTATTGATACCGAGGTATCGTTTTGTCCACCTGTCAATCTCCTCGTTTGACAGATTTCTGTTGGACGGTGGATAAAGCGAATTCGAGGAGAGTGCTCTTGTCAGTGTCCTGGAGATGTGTGTCCAACGCACCCTACAATAGTTGTAGGAATGCCTTTGAACAGATCCATCCAATTCCGCATTTTCGTTCGGAACGGTTATTTCGGTACTGAGACCGCAATGGTCACTGTCATACAAAAAAGTGCGACGACAGTTCACAGTTTGTTGGTTCGTACCTGTCGTGTGTCAAACAACAGGAGATCCAAATACGAGCCATGTCTAGGAAACGACGGACTATCCGTCGCCTTTATGCCGAGTCTATACATCATACTGTGTTGACCCCATCAATTGAATAGTAGGTTCCCTCTAGTGTTTGGTGTATTATTTCCCCAATCGCTATGTTTGGCGTTTGAATCTCCGCCAATAATGAAATAGTTTTCTTCCAATTCCAGTCTCAGGTATCGAAAAAGTGTGTCAGTCAGGAATTGGGTGGATTAAGTAGCCTTGGGTGCATAAACAGACACCATGTATAACCGCTTGCCACTACGGAGAGGGATATACATGATGCATGCTTCAAGCACCTGAAGCCTACCCACTACACGACTGTATATTCTTTTAAAACGTATACCTGTTCTCACGAAGATTGCAACGCCTCCTCCTTGTATGGATTTGGGTCGATTTCTTCGCATAATTTTATACCTTCTGTGTCTCATTTTGTTTCTTTTGGTTAGCTTAGTTGCGCTAACCAAAAGCACATCAGGGGCTTGGTCTTTAAGCAACTTGAACAGTGTGGCTCTTCGCTCAATCCTAATCAGTGAATTAACATACACTGCAAGACTTTCAGGGTTTGCTCCGCCATGTACGTACGCATTACGACTGGAGGTGCGTTAGGCTCGGCAGCAGCGCGTAGATTTGATCCACGCGCGCAGCTTGTTCAGTAATCTGACGTTGAAACTGAGCCATCTGCCCCTGGATAGAGAGCAAGATAGCTAGAATGTCAGTTGCCGGATCCGGTGCTCTAGGCGCTGGGGCCTGAGAAGCAACCTTCGCTTGCTGTGCCGTATTCGCCTTACCTGCCGCCATTTGGGCGTAGATAACTTGGGGAGTAACGGCTGGTGTTTGTATTTGAACGGGTGGACGCTTGACTTCCACCTTTTGCTGCCGAGCCAAATTTACTCTTTTTGTGTACTGGAATTTGGGACAACCCCGATAGTTTGCGGCTGCATTTCGCAGTTCGACGCGGCGTGTCCGAACCTTTGGCAGCGAAAACATTGCAACATGTTATCGCTCCGTTTTACTTTTTCCCAGTGTACAACCTGGTAGTCTAGGACTTTGATACTCCTTAGACCATCCAGTTTGCTATCGGGAGTTAGCTGAACCAGGAAGAACGGTAGTTTGCGTTTCTCCCTTTTGGCTCTGGCTGTGGTGAATGGCTTGACCCCTACGAACTTGAGCTCTTCGCACTCTTTCTCTTTGAGCAGTGCGAGGAGCTCCTCCGGATCAGTTGACAGCATTGCATTGTCATTGCAGCATTGTTTGCAGCTTTTCCCCCTTCGGGGTGAAGGTGAAGAACTCCGTCGTCGAGTCCCTCAATAAATTCTTTATTTTATTGTAGCGCTCCACTGTATTGCAGTGAATCGCATGCCTATCTGTGCTAAGTCTTTTAATAAAAAAGTTGGAGCCTATGGCCGACTTACATAATTCAATAGTCTCCTTCAGTTCCATCTTGTATGTGTTGATAGGAGGAACTCTTTGTTTCTGCTGCTGCTGCTGCTGTGGTTGCTGCTTGTGTTTCTGCTGCTGCTGCTGTTGTTGTTGTTGTTGTTGATTTTTTTTGTTAAATTGACTTTTTTGTTTTGGATGTATTTGTTTGATCGTGAGAACTTGTGCTGTAGTTTGTAGTTGTTGTTGTTGTTGTAGATCATGACTCTTTTGTTGCTGAGAGCTAAGGAGCAGTTGATTTTGGTCTTGCTCTCTTCTTGCCATTTGCTTGGCCTTTATTAACTGAATTTTCTTTCGAAGCTCTTTAATGCTGTTTCGTTTAGAGCTTCAACCTCCTCCTCCTCAGAGGACGATCTCTCTCAGAAGCCGCCAGAGATGCGAAGGTATTTTTAACAATATAGTTGCCTTTTTCAGCAACAGGCACGTAAATGTTATCGTCTTTGCCAGCTGCAGCCCTTTTTGTCGTTGTTGGCGCCTCTTCCCTTGCTCTACCAGGCAGCTTTTTGGGAGAGGTTGAAAGGGCGATGGCGATGGCGCGATAGTTAGCTCATTGGACTATCATGCAGACAGTCTGGGTTCGATTCCCGGCTGGGTCACCAACAATTTTTCAAATCGCCATCGGGCAATGGCAAACTCCCGAGAGTAAAATTGCCTACGAAAAAGCTTCTAAGGAGTGCCGTTCGGACTCGGCGATAAACCGTAGGCGCCCCGCTCAGATGTGACTAAAATTACAACATGAGCAACACAAATGAGTGTCAAGAAGCTGGGCCATGGCCGAAACCGGGCTGCCAGCGCCACAGTGATTTTTTTTTTTTTTTTTTGAAAAGGAAGGGCGGTTCTTATCGCTAAGCTGAATAAGCTGCAAACTTTCAAAATGATTTCTTCCCGTGTGAACGTAGACCTGTCTAAATTAGTGCTTTGTTGCTTGTCGAATTATTAGATACACTCAGTATACTAAGAAATTCCTAGCGACTGTCTGTCTCAAAAAAAGAGCAAATTGATAAGTTGACTTGTCTGGTGCTAAAAGGTATCAAAACTTGTTTTTCCGGCGATATGCTTAGAATTTGTGTGTCATCCTGAGGAACAATCACCTTTGGATTAATAAAAATCACGTCACGTACTCGACTGCAACGACCCTTTCTGGCAGTGAAATTCAGTTTTTGGCAGATGGTGGTGCTTGTAACCGAGGAGTTCTTTTGGTCAGTTGATTGGTGGAACAAGCTTTAATGCTTTTAACAGAGCCAAAAGGGTCTCGGCTGTATGGAGCATTTTTTAGCATGCTTGACTCTGGGGTAGACTCACTAACGAATCTTCCTACAGTTGACATTCCTATCATGGTAGGTAATCTTTCGGTTGAAAATAACTGTCACTTGCTGCAATGATATGAAAACCTTGCGTAGCTGCTGTCTTTTGACTCTTTTGGATATGCAGTTTGATGCAATGTATATAATTCAGTCGTTACAGCCTTTACAAAACCTTAAGAAACACTCCTCGTTAGGAAAACTTGCAACTTGTAAGGAAAATATATGCAACCTAAATGGCAATGAAATGTATTATTGACAATGAAATTGTTGGACAATACAAGGCTTCTTTACTGGGTCTTGTTTGTATTTTGCGTTACCAAGGGAAAGTAAAACTTTAATGAACTTGCTAGGTAAGGTTTACAGACTGTGTCATCGAATAGGGCTTCTAATGGCATTTGCCGAGGCATTCTGAACTCTCCGTGATGCCGGCAAACAAAACGAGTGCTGACCCAGATGAGAAACTACGCTTCAGCACATTCTTTGGTGTACACGACCACGATGTCGTATGACCATTTATACATTTCTTTACCTTATCTCTCCGACAGATTTGTTGTTAAAAAAGTGTGACTTTGACATTGATAATAAAATAGAATAGAGCAATCCGTATGGCTATGTCGTCACGCCTTACAACAGGGAATAAGTAAATTTGCAAAAAAAAAAAAACTAGAAATGTACTGAAATGCGTTACATAACGACGAATTCAAGTCCAATAGCATTCACTACGCGCGAAGAGAAAACAGCAGATTTTAGGAAAGCCTAAGAAGTTAAATGAATGAATCAGGCACAAACCTAAAATCTTAATTGTTCGCAATTTTGTTCAATAAAATGAGGAAGACGTTCGGATGCTTTTCTGGAAGAGTAATTTTATAACACATAAAGGCAATAGCGTCACGTAAAATTGCAACAATTACCTCTAAAGCTCAAGCCGGTTACTATTAAAATATGCGAGAGAGTTCTAGACAGTCTAGACAGTAACATAACATTTTTAAATTTTATGCCAATCTATGTTGTTTTGTAGGAGGCAGGTTGATAAATCACTTCAATGTGGTTGATCTTTTCGACAAATGTCATACAATCTTTGACAATTTTAGTCATGGGATCGTTTACGACGCAACAACTCATTTTTGTTAATCAATCTTATTACGAAAATGCGCGATGTGTAAAAGTAACCTTTCATAAAATTCGTGAATTTGTCGGTCAACATTATCGTCCTAGTGAGTCCGGTATTCGTGCAATGGTGAAGCGTCTTGAAGAAACTGCTTGGGTATCGGGTCAAACTCCATATCAACATGCTCGGCCAGCACGTACACGCCAAAACATAACCACTGTGAGCGAAAGTGTTCAAAGTCACCCAGGCACTTAAATTCGTCGTCGAAGTCAACAAATGGGCCTCACTTATGGTACTTTACGGCGAATTTTAAAAGTTAGTCTTCATTTGCATGCCTATAAAATCTAAATTACATAAATTACAGAATTTGGACCATCTGCAATGTCGCCGATTTTGGATCATCAGGATAATTTCTCATCGAATTTGGTCTTTTCCGATGAAACCCATAAAAGATTCACGAAAGACCAATGCATTCCAAAAAAAAAGTCACTGTATGGTGCGGACTATGGTTTGGAGGCATCATTGTGCCTTACTTTTTCGAAGATGAGGCTGGAAAGACAGTTACACTGAATGGAGAAAGTCATCGCAACATGTTGAGCGGATATTTTTTTTTTCCAAAATTAAATGAATTTGGGTCTAGACGATCTCTGGTTTCAACAGGATGGTGCTACTGAATTGACACCTTTAGACTTCTTATGTGGGGAGTAAGGTCTATGCACATAAACCAGCGCCAATTCAGGATATCAAACATAACATCCACTTATTCTAAAAAAAAGTCACTTGCAACAGAAGCCGTGGGGATCACATGAACTTCCGCACTAGCTGTTAGCTCACCCTTTATATCAAGCGATTCAAAGATTACATAGATATGTTATGCACAACATTTTGTCGTCCGTAATGTTGGATGAACAAGAGTTATTATGAAAAAATAACAAAGTAGGAAGTGGGAATGTTACGAATGTCAGCTAGAGGAACAAAATCTGCTTTAATAAGCAGCACAAACGTTAATGGAAGTGGACAATAGGGGGAAAACTTTTTGCTGACTAAATCGCGTGGCTCTGAAAAAATCCGCTATGAAAACAAAACGAGACTCAAGTTCCAGTCGAGGTTGAAGGCCGAAAGAAAAATTATTGGATCACTTAAATGCAAAAACAAAGCAAACTATTAACTTCGACAAATTCTAAAAAGAGTGGCTTTTAAAATGATTCTTAGGTCCGCAAAGTTAGCCAACCCAACATGCGCGCATCAGCAGTGCAGATGTTAAAAAGGAACATGTAGTATGAGATGTAAATCTAGAAATTATGTATTCCCCGCTCCCACAACAATCATGCTACTAGACGACGGAATAATTCAGGATTGAATTGGCCTTCACATTTTCAACATTTTTCAGTTTCAGACTTCTTCTGTCTTTTCTTTCCGCAGATTGCTGAAAGCTTCAAGCCGGCATACCAGCAGCATAACCTATTTTTCGACTTTAAGGTTTAATATGACACTGACAAGAGCACTCTCCTCGAATTCGCTCTATCCACCGTCCAACAGAAATCTGTCAAACGAGGACATTGACAGGTATCTAAAACTAATGGACGAGGCAATTAAACTGACTATGGACAAAACGATGCCTCGGTATCAATACACTGACAACGAAGACTTGTTCCGCAATTCAACTACAGATGCACTGCATCGACATAAAAGTAGACTACTGTCCAGACTGAAGACCTTGTACAGACAATTTACTGACAGACATAACCCGGAGATCATGACAACCCGAATATGTTCCCGCAAATAAATAAAATTTTTCGGAGGAAAGATCATGTCTTAAAATCGGCGGAACGACGGACAATGAACGTATACTTTCAACAGCAGGCATAGATCCAAATGAGGCTATTGATGATGACAACTTCTTTGTGATCGAAGATCCCCAAGAGAAGGTCGAGGCTATAGGAGCGACTTTCCAGGAAGTGTACAAGGCGAATGACACCATTGGCCCAAACCACGACTTGGAAAATCGAGTCCTTGTGCACAATTTCTACCTTCGAAATGAAATAGTGAACTGGCGAATCGAGAACTCGGGTTTCACCCAGTTCAGTGACGAGAATATGGCAAATAATGTCATCGCCAATGAAAGGGAATAACCCCCGTTCATTTCGAAGGAAGAGCTTCAAACGATCTTCGACACAATTAGAAGTAAGAAATCAGTGGGAACCGATGGAATACCGAACATTGTGCTTCGACATCTCCCACTAGAAGCGGTGGACATTTACACCACCCTGTTCAACAATGCAATGAATAATGCACATTATCCAGCGCATTGGAAAACTGCGGCGGTACATCCTATCCCCAAAAGGGATAAAGACACCTCCAATCCGGCGAATCTCCGGTTGATCAGTCTCCCTCCAAACATCAGTAAGGTTTTCGATGAAGTCATCAATAGAGTCCTGACTAAGTGGGTTGAGGACAAAAATATAGTTCCGGATAATCAATTCGGTTTCAAGGCGGGGCATGATGTCATTCATGCCGCGTCTAAGCTGGTCTCTGATATCCAATGGAACAAAGCCAAGAAACAGTGCACGGGTGCCTGCCTGATTGACTTGGAGAAGGCCTTCGATACCGTATGGTTAGAGGGACTCTTCTACAAGCTAAACAGGCTAGGTATTAGTAAACCACTGCTGTATATTCTTTTCAGTATGCTCACCGATAGACAGTTCATCGTGAAGAATGGCGATGTGACTTCTACTGGTAAAAAAACAAAAAAAAAAACACTGTGGCGCTGGCAGCCCGTTATGGGCCATGGCCTAGCTTCTTGACACTCATTTGTGTTGCTCACGTTGTCATTTTTGTCACATCTGAGCGGGGCCTACGGTTTATCGCCGAGTCCGAACGGCACTCCTTAGAAGCTCTTTCGTAGGCAATTTTTTACTTTCGGGAGTTTGCCATTGCCCGCCGAAAGGGTGATGGCGATTTGAAAAATTGTTGGTGACCCAGCCTGGAATCGAACCCAGACTCTCTGCGTGATAGTCCGATGAGCTAACTATCACGCCAACGCCATCCAAGACTTCTACTGGTATATTCAACATTAAAAACGGTCTGCAACAAGGTGCGGTCAATTCGCCAATCCTTTTCAACATTTACGCAAGTGATCTGATAGGTTCACTTCACCATGCCATAGCGTACGCAGACGACTTAATCGCGTACAGATCAGGTCCAAAGATTGAGGTTATAAACATTCTTTTGCAACAAGACTTCGATAAAATTAAACAATATTGCGACGACTGGAAGTTGAAGATGCAAAGTTTAAACATTTTCATTATCCGTCTGAATCAGAGACGAGTCCTTTTGTTTGTTTATCCTTTTCCGTAATACTTTCCGAAAATAGAAAATAACAACGTGTCCTTTCCCAGTTAAGTGCCCACCCACTGGCCAATCTACTAAATACTGAGTTAAAGGAAAATTTTGTTTACTCGCCTTCAACATACACAAACATAAGGGCCGACCATATTATCTCGTCAAAATAGAAAAAAAAAAGAAGAAATTCCTCTCAATTAGGAAATTCAGCAGACGCCAACATTATTAAACCGTCCGTCATTAATAAATTTAGTTCATCGGCCTGACTGTATCGATTGATTGGCAGACAAAAAGAAGAAAAAAAAAAAAAACAATAAGATACGAGAAAAAGCCGTCGAAACCATATTCGACCTTGAACTTAGGATGTCTGAAGCCCCTGACAGTTAGGTCGATAAGTCAATCCTTTAGTCAAAAAAAAAATAAAAATAAAAAAATAAAACGAAAACCCTTCGAACTGCCAGAGATATGAAAACTTTTTTTTTTTGTGTTTTTTTTTTAAAACTCTGTTCAAAGGATTGTCTGTTTTAAAAGAGCTCTTGTTGTTATTATAAATACCCCAGCAACAGACACACCCACACCCACAGCCACCTACTTTGCAGGTGACTTTTTTAAAGAAAATTTTTTTCTGAAGATTTCGAAATTGACTCTCAGATTAAGGGTAAATGAAAAAAGATAAAAAATAAAGAAGTAATAATAAAAGAAGACAAAATGCGCGTATGTTCTATAGAATAACACCTTCATCCCTTATGCTGTTCCTATTCCTACGCCTTCTTGGAAGGACTACTATATTCAAAGCTGAACATTTCTTTCCACACAATCCTGATAATGGTGGCGGTTTTTCTACTACTTTATGTTGCTCCCGGTTTGGTGGTGTTCCAGCTTCGTGACGGCTTTGTGCCGCAAATGGGTACCTTCAAGACCAAATGCCTTTGGTAAGGATTGAGGAGGAAACTTTTCCCCGGCCTTTCTCCGCACGAGTGTGTGGTTTCTTCTGGTGATATTGATTTTTTTTTTTTTATTATTATTATTATTATTTTTTTCTTTTTCGTAGTTAACGGTGGTTGCTGTTCTATTGTGTTCACATCACATTGAAGGGACAAATGAGAAGTGCCGAAGTGCTGAAGTGCTGATGGCTGCTGATGATGTCATTGTGCTGGTGATGGTGGAAATTTTAAAATAGACCAATTCTTTAGGTAACTGAATAAAAGCTTTAAAATGACGCAAAGGATCTTTAAGGTGAAATCCTGTCATTTTAAAGTACTTAGGAGCATTTGGCGCATCATTTGATTTACATAGTTCATGAGCCTTTATTGTTGTTTGGTTTACTGATGTCAATCAGCTTTTGCGTCGGCTGGTATACTCGTACTTTGCAGCTGCTCCTAATGGTAGTAACGATGATTTCTATTTTTTTCTCTTTATTATTATTTCTTTAAACGAACAACAAAAAAAAATGTAGAATACGTTTACGATTGTGTTTAAATCATAATGAGATGAGCCATTTCGTAGATGTGTTGAACTCTGATGTTGAGTAAAGTGGGCATACAAAAGAAACCGACAATGAACTCGGTTTTCTTTCAAATTGCTTTCGTGAAGAGCTACAAAATATATATACACCGTCTCTAGAAAGCCTTTAAAGGCATGTAAAGCGTGTTTTTTTTTCAAGCAGAGAACTTTAAATTGAAATAAAGTACAGAAAAATGGTTTCAAAGTCTACAAAATTGATTTTATTAAACATATAATTAAATGGCATTAATGTTTGAATATGATTCTGGGCATTTGGCCGCCGAACATAAAGGGTGTTCCTGTCGATTTTCAGTGTTGCAACTTATTGTGCTTATAATATTGTATCTCTACGTGGTAACAGTCGGGTACGGGTCTGCTGCAAAGCAGACATTACCGCTATCTAAGAAATGCGATGGGATGGCCGGGACAAAAAGAGAATGAAAAACTTGCGACTTGAAACTAAGGCGATTGTTATCGACGGCAAAAGCAGTGCCTATTTGGATGCGAATTTGTTGTAGGAGGCAGACTAAGGCAAGAAGTCTTGAGTTTCCGGCATGTAAAGAAGCGCCTCATAGCAATCCGCATCAAGACTAAATTGGCACCAACACAAGCCTTATAAAGGCGCACATACCACGGACGAGAAAGATGACGCCAACAAGGATACCATCTATGAGCTCTGACCTAGCTATAACGAGCAATGCCCTAGCTTACTTTACATAATTTAAGTGGCGCTACAGTCCGGGGTGGACCTGGGCCTCAGTCAACAAGCGTCTCCAGCCAGTTCGAACCCTGGCTAGCTGCCTCCAGTTTCGCATGCTAAGTTGGCTGGGATCCCCTTCCACATGCGTGCGCCACCTGAGTATTGGCCTTCCTCTACTGCGTTGTCCCACGGGAGCGGATTCGAAGACTTTTCGGACCAGAGCATTGGTGTCCATACGCTTTACATGACCCAGCCATCTCAGTCTTTGGATCTTCACTCTTCTGGTTAGGTCAATATCGCTGTACAGTCCGTAGAGTTCATTGTTGTATCTCCTCCTCCATTCACCGTCAATGCAGATGACACCGAAGATCACCCGAAGAAGCAACCAAGAACACAATCATCCATCTTTGATAATGTCCATGTGTCTGCGCCATAGAGCAGGACCTGAATTATTAAGGTTTTATATAGGGTAACTTTAATAACACTTGTGTTTGCGCGTGAGCTTTCCACTATTCTTTCAAGTACGATGTTGAAAAAATCGCATGACAGCGCATCGCCTTCTCTAAATCCTTTATGAACATCAAAGGTCTCTGTGAGATCTTTACCGACCTTGATGGAGGTGCATTCCCCGCATATCCACTTCTCCTTTCTCTTTCCAGTGTTCGTCTCTCCTCTTCTACTCATATAAATGCACCTAACATTCCATGTGCATATACGAAGCTCATTGTCCTTAAATCGTTTGCGTGGGTTGTCAACAGTAGATTCGTCCACATTCGAGGCTTGTTGGTGCTTCGTAACTTAGTTTTTTTTTTAAATGGCCGGGCAGTTACCCCGGCAGCACAATCCCCAACCTGGAGGACCAGTTCTATTTTTAATGCTCGTAGCGAGAGGGGTCGATTGCACCGAAGCCAGTAACCGTTGCCGTTGGCCCATATAGGGCTCGTCCACCACCATCTCTTTTCCAAGACCCAAACTAAGTCCTGGAAATCCTGAGCTCCAAATATGTTGTAGTATCCCGGGTAAGGTCTTGTTTTGTTTTTTCCGACACTAATCCTAATTTATCTAATCTGATTACTCGCCATTTGTCCCCTTCACTTCGCAATCTTCAGTGAGATTCCCAGATAGGGCAATGCCATGACATGAAAATTGTCCTCGACGTAGAGAGAGAATCTTTGGTTGTACTGTTTGATGATATAGCCTGCACGACAACTAACGGGACGAAACATTGTCGTAGCTAGCACGCGTTTCGCCCATCTCGATATTCACAAGGGGACTTGGAGAACTCCTGATCAATCAACAGTCAACCAGATTGATCACATTGCGATCGACGCAAGACACCCCTCCAGTATTATGGATATCCGAACGTTCCGAGGAGCCAACATCGACTCGGACCATTACCTTGTTGTAGCCAAGGTACGGTTGCGGATATCCCGAACAACCCCAATACAAACTTATATTTTGTGGAATTTCGACGTAAGACGGCTACCCTTCCTTTTCCTTTTCCCTTCGAGTGTCACTTAATCTCTTAAGAGGTCCAATATCGCCAGCATCAAGCATCGAAGACCAGTGTAAACACTGCCAAAAGGTCATTAGAGATGACCCTTCTGATGTAGTGGGTTTTATGATGAATGCCGAAAAGCACATGCAGTTAAGCAAGATGCGTACAGAGCGGCGCTGCATAAGAGGATTAGAGCTGCTCACGAGCTCTATGAGCAGAAGAGGAGAGACGAATACCCGCTTCTCAGGAAAAAAAAAAAAAAGAGCATGAGAAGCGCGCGGTCGAGGAAATTGAGAGATGTTACTCCAGGAATGAGGTTTGAAAGTTTTACCAAAAGGCTAAAAAATGTGCCAACAGACAAAGGCCCCGAACCAAAGTCTGTAGAGACGAACAATGGAACATCGTAGTAGGGTCGCTCAGGAATTGGAAAGATCATTTTTGTAGACTGTGTAACAGCGATGACGAAATAATGCTGAAACGGTCGTCCGAAAGTATGTTTTTAGTAGTTTTTTGCGCCAACAACAGAGGCATCAGTCTTCTTAACATCGCATACAAGATCTTATCCGTCGTATTGTGTGAACGCCTGAAGCCGATCGTCAGCAACCTAGGTCAATATCAGTGTGGCTTCATGCCAGAAAAAGAATAGTGCCAGATTCATGCGCAAGCACAAGGGGCACAATCTTTGAAAAGTCCGTCCAATTACTCGCATATAGCTATGATATTGACATAATCGGAAGAAAGCAGCGTGGAAAGCAGAAAAGATATTCAACACCGATGTCTCGGATAGAATATCACCTTCGACAGATATAACTTTGAGTTAGTTAAGGACTTATAACTCTTGCCAATTTCTCCTTTTTTGAGCTAAGCAAACAACTGACTAGCAGAGCCCTCTCCAGAACAATAAAATTTACCCTATACAAGACCTTAATAATGCCAGTCTTGCTCTATGGTGCAAAGGCATGGGCATTATCAAAAATGGATAAGGGTGCACTTGGCTGCTTCGAGAGGCAAATTATTCGAGTGATTTTCGGTCCCGTCTGCATTGACGGTGAGTGGAGGGAGAGATACAACGACGAAATATACAGCGACATCAACCTAACCAGAAGAGTGAAGATCCAATGACTGATATGGGTGAGTTCTGTATAGAGGATTGGCAGGATTGGGCAGCGCAGTAGAGGAAAACCGAGACTCAGCTGACGTACGGAAGTGGAAGGGGACCTCAGCCAACTTAGCATGCGAAACCCTAGGCAGCTAGTAAAAGATGACGCTGCCTGGAGACTCTTGTCGACTGAGGCCTAGTTCTACCCCGGACTGTAGCGCCACCTAAAGTAAGTAAGTAAGTAAATTATAGTTTTCGAGTGTTGGCTCATCTGGCGCCCTTCAATCAGCACTTAGGGCTTGGTTGCTAAAAACACCACGTTTCATCACCAGTTAAAATTTTGTAAAGGAAGTTTCCATCTTTCTGATGATGTGCTTCAGATGTTAAATTCTGAGTAATTTGCATATTCATCTAAATGTCATTTAACTTGGATAGTACATTAGTGAAGGACCTACTTTTTCAACTCATGTATCTGTCAGTAGATGGTCTCACTAGAAACAACCATTTTCGAAAAGTCCCATTTACTTTAGAACTTAGCTAGTAAAATGCACATGGAATACCGACTATAGTCGATCAGTTGCATTTGGTCGTAAACAACAAGTTTGAGTTCCATTTATTTCATTGGAATAGTCTGTACTATTTAATATTGTACTTAATTCTAAAGCACAAGGGTAGGATTGTGTAAAATATGTACATTCCAGTTGCATATAGTACTCATAGTTCATAGACGTTGGTGATTGTATTATTACAATATATGAAAGCATGAAAGCATTTTTTTTTCCTGGGAAAGAAGTCCCGATCAGACTTTGGAGATAGCTTTAGGGTTCTATTAGAGTGGAAAATCGACGATGCGTTTGTCGTCTGAATTTGAAAAGCTCAGTCTTAGTAATGCTAACTGGGAAATGGTTTGGGTGCTGTTTTTTTTTTCGCGCACTTCGACCATCTACTGAGCAAGTAGTACAGTACAGTGCAGAAAAAATTACGCTTGTGTTAATGAAGACCGTGATCTGTCCATTCATCGCCGTTCACAGCAATTGGGATCGTTTAACTCGACAACGTGGAAAATGTTACGTTAGGATCTTGGTCTTAAACCGTTCAAAATATCGCCCGTATCCGAAATTAAGCCGAACGACCTGTCACAGCGGCGAATTTTCGGTGAGTTGGCCTTAGAAAAGCTAAAGGAAGATCCGCCTTCCTATCGTCGATAAATTGTCTTCCAACCTCAACCAATATAAGAGCTGCCAATGCATCCAGAAAAATGCACATTGGCCTGTATTTTTCAAAGATGACCATGACTACAACCTTATCGTCAATGGCGCCCGCTATCGTTCAATGATTTTGAACTTTTGCAGAAAATCCTCGAGCTAAACCTGATCGATATGTGGTTCCAGCAAAACGGCGCTACATGCTACGCAGTACGCGAATCGATGGACCTGGTCTGTGAATTAGCCGGCTAGATAGTGTGATTTGAAACCACTATTTTACTATGGGAATACGTCACTTATCTATGCCGATAACCCAGCGTCAATCACAGTCTCGAAAGACAACATCATACGTGTTATAAGCGAGATAACAGCCAATCTGCTCGGAAAAGTGACTTAAAATTGGGTTTCCGTATGGGGCAATAACACGGCTAGCAACAATCATAATAGAACTATTGCAGCCGTGAAAAAAATTACTGGCCTTATCACAAGAGATAAACTGCACTAAGCACAGCATAGCTTCAAACCATATAAGTCTGCTGGGCCGGGTGGTATAATTCCAGCCGAGCTACAAAGATGCTCGGATATAATTTTGCCATCGCTTGAAAATATCATGAGGTACTGCATAGAACTATCCCACATACCTCTGTCATGGAGAGAAGTAAATGTAGTTTTCATTCCCAAAAGCGGTAAATGTTCTCATGTTATCACAAAGGACTAAAGACTTAATAGTCTATCATCTTTCCTTCTAAAAACTCTAGAACGACCGATTGATACCCATATATGATCTAGCTTTAATCCTAGACTCCTATCTACGGCACAACATGCCTACTGTAAAGGAAATGTGGTTGACACGGCTCAACACTCACTAACAAGCCACATCGAATGATCCTTACAGTATGGAGAATATCCAATGGTAGCTTTCCTGGACATAGAAGGCGCCTTCAACAACCTCAAAACATCCGCAATCACGACAGCACTGTCAGCTCTGAAGGTAGATGATTCACTTGGGGACTTGATTAATCTCTTGCTAAAGAGCAGGACTGTCAACACCAAACTGGGTGGGTCCTCTGTCAAAAGAAGTATCACCGCCACAAAGCGGTGGCCTCTCACCCCTTCTCTGGAAATTAGTGATTAACAAACTGGCTCTTGCAAAAAAGCCATCGGGAACAAATGGGGCCTCCAACCTCGCATCACCCGTTGATTATATATCTCGGTTATAAGACCGATACTCACCTTCGGGGTGGTTGCATGGTGTACAAAGTATGGTAGACAAAGCAGTGAACTTCATAAAGCTAAGTAAAGTCCAAAGAACAGCATGTCCGGGCATAAACGGAGCCCTACGCACTACTCCCTCCGCAGCTCTGGACGGTCTTTTTCACCTTACACCCCTCGACATTTATAGCAGATAAGTAACCGCCAACGCAGCTACTCGCTTTAAAGCGACTTCACAGTAGACAAATAAACATTTTGGCCACGAAAATATTCTTAACTACACCATACCCAAACAATGGTTTGACAAGGGCGTCCATGTAAGCATTCTCTCCAGATTCTTGTGAAAGGAAAATGCCTTCCTGTCCTGGATGACAATTCAATCCACTTTTACACCGACGGTTCAAAGACTGTCGGTGGGGTTCGTGGTGGTGTTTTTGCCGATAAGCTTAACCTCAGCCTCTCCTTCCGCATCCTCAATCACTGTAACGCGTTCCAGGTGGAAATTCTGGCAATTAAGCAAGCCCTATCCTGGCTGAAGAAAAATGTTACATCTGCAATGGATATCCGCATCTTTTCCGATAGTCGGGCCGCTATCAAATCCCTTGACTCATGCTCTCTAAATACACAAACAGTCATGGACTGCCGATCCCCTCAAATGGAGATGGCGGAGCAGTTGAAGGGCTGACGAACTTGCCTGAATTGGAACCACTATACCTATCACACCTGAAAGGGAAAACATAGGTATACCTTTCACTACGTGCAAACAAGAACTAAAACTGGATGCTAATAGAAGAACAAACCCTAGATGGACGGTTGGATCGACATGTTTAGCGACCAAACAAATCTGGCCAAAGGTGTCATCACTGGGCATTGCCTCATAGGTAAGCATGCAAGAAGGCTTGGCACGTTTATTAACGAATTTTTCAGAAGCTTCATGGATGAGGAGGAAGAAGAGACAATCACTCACCTCCTCTGTACATGTCCAGCTCTCTCCCAAAAAATAAATCTGCACCTAGGGGCCTTCTTCCACAACGACTTAATGGACTTAAGCAACATAGACATAGGATCTCCAAATGGTTTCCGAAGTAGGAGGATGATAGATCCACGTGGCATCACAATGGGCCAATTGGCCTAAGTGGGTTGGTTTTTCAACAGCCACTTAAACCTAACCTAACCTATGGGGCACCTAAAACGTAGTCATGGTCAACATTTACATAAGAAAATCTTTAAGAAGTAAATGGCAGGCAGAAATTTATCAACTAGAATAAAAAAACTTCTGCAACTTTCCTGTGTTTGTTTTGATAATTAAAAAACAAACGCTTAGAACATCGCTCACTATAAGAGGTTGCACACTTCAACCATTATTAACCAATTGTCCTGCTTACGATTAAGTTCTCAGACAGATCGTTGGACTTAAACTTCAACTATATACCACCTTCATGTTTTTAAAATTGGCCGTTAATACCCAAACGGAAAATTCCCAGATGTCCCTAATCACAAGTGACATGTGACAGAGTCCTTAAGAAGCTATGAATATCAAAATGCTCACTACTTATACAACATGCCAAATAAATTTCTTTTAAACTTTCCCTGAACCTTCGGAAAAAAAGAAGAATTCCAACCCCACCACCAACCCCAAAGTAGAAAGTGAATTGGGATCTTCCTTAGCCAACTTGGAAAATTTTAAAATTAACTAAACCCAACCGCACACTACTTAAAGAGAACTGCAGTTCCTTTAAGACACGAGTAATAATCCAACTGATACTATCAAATAAATTTAGTTAAAACAACTTTGAACAGGACTCCGGATATTAGGTAGATAGGTACGACACCACTATTTAGTAAAAGGACCACCAAGTGAAAGGACATTCCCCAAGGAGCTCAGAATACTCATACACGAACCAGTTTCCGTTTCATTTGAAAGCTTAATGAAAAGAACTTGTCTCCCAGAAGACAACGACTCGGAAGTGAATAGAGCAAACCATAGAGCCAAATCGTACAGAATCAGTTATCATTTTGTCTTCACATGAAAAGGAAACAAAAGTATAACACAAACACCGGCACAAATGCCAACAGTAACACCAACACTGAGTATTTGTAGTAAAAGACAATGACAACACACAAAACGAAGACGATAATTCACCTGCACTTTCGAAGTTTAGTGGTTTTCAGAAGGACAACGACGAGGAGACCTTTCAGACCGAAGAGCCCTACAAGTAGAACAGTCCGAGTAGATGGCTTTTACTAAAATGCTGTGCTGCTAGTACATTTCCGGATCCGAAGATTACTACCGAATTAAGAAGACATTAGGGAGAGAACAAATGGAAGATGAGCAAAAGTACGAGTATCTTCAGCTCTAAGCTATTGTTGAAAGCCATCTTAATGAATGGTCCATGTCGGAACTGACTGTATGAATAACATGTCTATCTCTTTAGTAGTACTCGTATTCGTAGAGCATCAGAACTGGTATCATTTTTCAGGATCTATTGGATTTTTGGGTCAAGATTTGTTAGTTTTTGTTGTGTCATTTATTGCAATAATTGTGCCAATATCAAAAGCCACCTGCCCCTTTCAGCCAGTGTCAGTTATTTAAAATTCATTAAATTTGTCACCCAATTGATGGAACCGGACATCCAAGCGAAAGGGTAAATTATACTTTTAACTCCAGTCTCCTGGAGAAGAGGAAATACAAAAAATAAAAAATAAAACAAGTGAATCCAACTGAAGGTGATGTTGTCACATCTCACGTAGCGAAAGGATACGATTCCAATGAATATATTAAATTCTCATGAAGCTGATCCTGTTGTCACGCCGAAAAATCTAGTGGTCAGCCAATTGTTTGCTTCTGGGTACTCTCCATTTGCATCTACGAGTATATCGTAACCGTATTCGTATGGTTGCTGGGCTAATATATGTGTGAGAGTTAATCCTATTCATGTGTTGGACATATTGGGGATTTGATTTTATCCCACGTCACTCCTGCTGTGGAGACGTCTCCTGATGTTGTCGGGAGTTGGGTGGATTCGAAATACTGGAATAAAGTATTTACGAGTCCTGTCAACGTGGGTAACTTTGGCCTTCTGCCAGAGGAGATTCCCTTTCAGTTTTTTTTTTTTTTTTTGATTTCATTTTGTCGATTTGGTTGTTTTTTTTTTTTTTGTTTGCACTACTTTTGGCTCAGAGTTTTTGCGGAGTGCCAAGCATTGTGGATGCATAGTACGAGTAGATACGAATACGAAAACGAGTACAGATAGTTTGTATGTTGATGGAATTTACTCCGGGATGCAGTTGACTCTAGCTAAGGAATTGGGGTATTTGTTGAAGCAAACTTTGCTAGGTAGGCATTTCTTATTTACGAGCAACTTTGGATTCTATGGTGACGGTATTTTTGGTCCTTTTTTTGCTCTGTTTTTCTCTATTTTTTGGTTCAATTCTCTATTTTTCCTGGGGATTGGATCTTTAAAATGAATCTTTATGGGATGGTGTTTTTCCTTGATTCTATGTTGATGCTGGTTAAGGGGTGTTTTACTGGAAAGGCATTGTCGGTTCATTGACATTGTTGTTGGGAGGACTTAATTCAATACGATTTATCGGAGAATCCAAGCAAATGTAGGGTAGAAATAATGTTCCAAAATTTAGCAGAATAGATTGGCTTTAATTGTTTTGAACTACTCAGGACAATGGATATCACAAACTTTTAAATCTTGCCAACAAATTTAATTTCTTTTTGTAAAACTACCTCGCGCTTAAGAGATTTTGTTTCTAAGTTATAATCACTAGGAAGTTAAGAGCTCTTTAGGCTATACTATGAGGGAGATGTATGTACGAGAGCGAGTCCTTAGGTCACTGGAGATAAAAATAGTAATGGACCAAGGAACAAGCAAGTGCAAAGTGATTTTCAGGGGTATCTGACCCTATGTGGGCATGGTACTCCAATTTTTAGAAGATAACTGCTATACTACCTTGATCAGAAAGTTTCCGGATTTGGGTCCCTGTGACTTATTTCTGTTCAATCGAGTTAGAAAACCACTACGGGGAACGCGTTTCAACAGCCGAGAGGAAGTAATGGAAAAATTGCCAAACACACACACAGAGATAGATGTAGTCTTGGCTACGTACATATCTTTTGCAAATGTCATGCTATGACGCTAAGATTTAGAGGAAATATCAACAACAGATGTATCAATTTAAAAATAATAACAGAACTCAAATAGGGACAATGGGAGCACCACACGGTGCTAATTTCTGATCAAGGTAGTATACACTGTGTGGCAAATAATATCCAGGACACGAGCCGTACCTCAGCAACCAAGAGCGCCACAGTTTTGTTCGAATATATATTTTAAAGCTTAAGTCTTTTTCTACTATCTCTCAAAATTTCATGACATTTGCTTGACATTTAACAATTATATAAATAATTTTTCCAAAACACTTTTTCATTTGATGTTGAAATTTTAGCATGGAACAAGGAGTGGTCATTAAATTGCACGCAAAGCTTGGTAAAAATTCATCAGAAACATTCCGATTGAAGCAATTTCAGTTCGAACATCTGAAATGATTGAAAAAGTATGTGAATTTGATGTAGAGTTAATTCCAACTGGTGAAACAGTTACTGCCGCATATTAGCTTAAAGTTTTGAAGCAATTGATGGACAGAATGTACAGTATTCAACCTGAAAATTACGATACATTATTACACGATAATTCACCGAGTCACACAGTACTCATTGTCCGTCAATTGTTGACTCGAAACCCGACCATTCAAGCTTCGACACGGGAACTGGAAGCAATTCTGCAAAATAAGCTAGAGCAGGCATTTGAATCACTATTGATTCGCTGTAGCAAGTGTATTAAATCAGGAGGAGAATATTTAAAATAAAAACACAAAAAAATAATATTATTATTATTCAGAAAAATATAATTATGTTTTCTGAAGCCAGTCCGGAATATTATTTGCCACACTGTGTATGTCCAGATCAGAAGTGCACATTGACGGTTGAGCATTTTATGAAGACAGAGGCGTCCACACGGTAGTCTCCACTCATCATTTTTAAGTTTCACCTCCATGTGGTGAAGCTCAAGCGTCTAGTACTTCTAATTGAAGACAGAGTACAGCCGCGGGACTTCATTTGCGGGTGAAAAAGAGGGAAGTGTTCTTCATTAGGATGGCGTTTTTTCTATGTACGGATCAATGGCGGCATGCATCAATTAAGTCAGTTTGAGCTATTGTACTTGATGTACCTCTCCCTTTAGATGTTTTTGAAGCCCAGTTCTATATAAGGCTCTATGTTTGTATCAGAAACCTGTTGTAGAGATGTCGGTTAAAAAAAAAAGCAAAAACAGAACAGGCAAAAACAAAAGGTGACTCTCATAACTTCAGGGAGTACGACATTTACTTGGACGACTTTAATTGTATAAAGAAGGAAGATAGCAATTATTTTCGAAGTGAATTTGCTATTTGAGGGAAACTCAGGCAAAAGCCTTAAGGCTTTCGACATTTAAACGAACGCCTCATAACAACCACATCAACGACGTTATATTTGAAAATACTAGTCTGTTTTCTTTCTTTCTTTTTCTTTTCTTACTTACTTACTTTAGGTGACGCTACACTCCGGGGCGGACCTGGGCCTCAGTCAACAAGCTTCTCTAGCCAGCTCGATCCCTGGCTAGCTGTCTCCAGTTTCGCACGCTAAGTTGGCTGAGGTCCTCTTCCAATTGCGTGCGCCACCTGAGTCTTGACCTTCCTCTACTATGCTGTCCCTCGATAGCGGATTCGAAGACTTTTCGGACCGGAGCATTGGTGTCCATGCGCTCTACATGACTCAGCCATCTCAGTCTTTGTCGTTGTATCTCCTCCTCCACTCACCGTCGGGACCGAAGATCGCCCGAAGAATTTTTCTCTCGACGCAACCAAGAACACCCTCATCCATTTTTGATAATGTCCATGCCTTTGCGCCATAGAGCAGGACCGGGATTATTAAGGTCTTATAAAGGGTGACTTTTGTTGTCCGACAGAGGGCTTTGCTACCCAATTGCCTTCTTAGCCCAAAGAAACAGCGGCCGGCAAGAGTTATTCTTCGCTTGATCTCAGCGCTGGTGTCGTTGTCTGTATTTATAGCGGAGCCTAGGTAGACAAAGTCCTTAACTACCTCGAAGTTATATCTGTCGAGGGTGACGTTCTGCCCGAGACGACGGTGTTGGTTGTCCTTTTTGCTTGACAGCATATACTTGGTCTTGCCCTCATTGACCGCTAAGCCCATTTTCGCCGCTTCCGTCTCAATACTCGTGAAAGCGCCACTGAAATCACTCTTGAAAGACCGTGCCTCTTGGTTTGCTCGTGAGTTTTGCACTATTCTTTCAAGTACGATGTTGAAAAAATCGCATGACAGCGCATCCGTCTGGGCATCAAATGTCTCGGTGAGATCATTACCGACCTTGATTGAGCAGCAAGCATTCTCCATCGTCATCCTGCACAGACGGACGAGTTTGGCAGGGATGCAAAAACTAGACATTGCTCTATATAGCTCGTCTCTATAGATGCAGTCATACGCGGCCTTAAAATCGATGAATAGGTGGTGGGTATCGATCTGAAGCTCATGGGTCTTCTCCAAGATCTGCCATAGTGTGAATATTTGGTCGTTGGTGGACTTTCCTGGCCTGAAGCCACACTGATATGGACCTATCAGGTTGTTGACGAACTGCTTCAGGCGTTCACACAATACGGCAGAAAAGATCTTATATGCGATGTTAAGGAGACTGATGCCTCTGTAGTTGGCGCAGTTCAGAGGGTCTCCCTTCTTGAGAATCGGACAAACAATGCTGAGGTTCCATTCATCGGGCATACTTTCGTCCGACCATATTTTACATATGAGTTGGTGTGTGCTCCTTACAAAGTCATCGCCTGCCGCTTTGAAGAGCTCGGCAGTCAGGCAATCCGCTCCAGCAGCTTTGTTGGATTTAAGCTTCGATATGGCTATCTTCACTTCATCCAGGTCGGGTGGACGGAATTGTTGGTCATCATCGTCCAGGTTGAAAGGTTGATTCTGCCTGACAGCGGTATTTGGTCCGTCATCGCCGTTATACAGTCTCCAGAAATAATCTTTCCAAATCCTCAGCATCGACTGCGATTCTACTACGATGTTCCCTTTTTCATCTCTACAGGCTTCGGTTCGGGGTTTATTTCCGTGGTATGTTACTTTTACCTTTTGGTAAAACTTCCGAACCTCATTCCTGGAGTAGCATCTCTCAATATCCTCCATCGCGCGCTTCTCATAATCTTTTTTTTTTCCCTGAGAAGCCGGTGTTCGTCTCTCCTCTTCTGCTCATAGAGCCCGTGAGCAGCTCTAGTCCTCTTATGCAGTGCCGCTCTGTAGGCATCTTGCTTAGCTGCATGTGCTTGCCGGCATTCATCATCGAACCAGGGGTTTCGTTGTGGTGGACGAGTGAAACCCAGCACATCGGAAGCGGCATCTCTGATGGCGTTTTGGCAGTGCTTCCAGTGGTCTTCGATGCTTGATGCTGGCGGCATTGGACCTCTTAAGAGATTTAGAGACACTCGATCGGAAAAGGACTTGGCGATCTCTTGCGATTGTAGCCGTCTGACGTCGAATTTTCTCACAGCATTAGTTTGTCTTAGCGTAGTTTGGGATATTCGCAGCAGTACCTTGACTTCAACAAGATAATGGTCCGAGTCGATGTTTGCTCCATAATACTGGAGGAGTGTCTTGCGTCGATCGCAATGTGATCAATCTGGTTGACTGTTGATTGATCAGGAGTTCTCCAAGTCCCCTTGTGTATGTCGAGATGTGAGAACCGCGTGCTAGCCACGATAATGTTTCGCCCCGCCGCAAAGTCGTTTAGCCTGAATCCATTATCGGAGGTGGTGTTGTGCAGGGCATTGCTCTTAGGTCTTGTTAAGGAGGAGCTCGTAGAAGGCATCCTTGGTGTCATCATCTTTCTCCTCTTTGGGGGCATGCGCGCATATAAGGCTAATGTTGGCGAACTTAGCCTTGATGCGCATTGCTACGAGGCGCTCGCTTACATGCCGGAAGCTGAGGACTCCTTGTCTTAGTCTGCCTCCGACAACAAATCCGCATCCAAACAAGCGCTGCTTTTGCCATCGATAGCAATTGCCGTAATAGATATCGCAGTTTTTTATCTTCTTTTTGTCCGGCCCATCCCATCGCTTTTCTTTAATGGCGGTTATGTCTGCTTTGCAGCAGTCTAGGGCCTCCGCTTGTTGCTCGGCTGTACGTGGTCTATTAAGGGATCTAACATTCCACGTGCATATCCGAAGCTCATTGTCCTTAAATCGTTTGCGTGGGTTGTCCAGTAGATCCGTCCATATCCGAGGCTTGTTGATGCTTCGTAACTTCTTGTTTTTTTAAATGGCCGGGCAGTTACCCCGGCGACAAAACCCCCAACCTGGAGGACCAGTTCCATTTTGAGTGCCCCTAGGACGAGGGGTCGGTTACACCGAAGCCAGTAACCCGTTCCGGGATTTGAGCACTGCCGTTGGCCCATATAGGGTTCGTCCGCAACCATCTCTTTTCCAAGACCCTGACTAAGTCCTGGAAATCCTTACCGGCCTGAGCTGCAAATATGTCGGAGTAGCCCGTATAAGGTCTTGTTTTGTTGTTCCGACACTAACCCTGATTTATGGCGCAGGAAACTCGCCATTTGTCCCCTTCACTTCGCAATCTCCAGTGAGATTCCCAGATGGCGCCACGGGGAGGCGAGAAGTAGGGCTTATTTGCAGAGCTGCAAGATGTTCGGCTGCAGAGGCTCATTCTCGTCATTTAAGGAACCAGCACCTGTCGGAAGATGCTACTTCTACGAGGCCTTATACTAATCGTTTCAGACTTTTAAAATTTGTAAAGCAGCGTAATATCCACAGAAGGACTTGACTTTCCCATTATCAATCCACGGTCAAGCAATACTGATTGGATGGAAAAATAAAGGGCTCTCGGAAAGTACGATCCCAGGGAACGGACAAATGTTACTGCAAGAATGATCAGAGAATTACGTGAACTTGCCAGGTCTGCAAAACTAGGATTTAAGCGTGTAAAGATGATTATGGACAAATGGTAGTAAAGTCGCAGTCGGTGCTGTCAAAGCATTTGTATTAAGCTTAAATCCGCGCCAATACGCTATCCAATAGTGCCGTATTGTCAAACAACTGTTGGTATGTTGAGAACTATTCGTTAATAACTCACAGAATATTCTTCCAATAGCCCACTACCAACTGCTTAGAATGCTGACAAATATAGTAAAATCTCCGGACATTGATCCTATCCTATGACTCTTCCATTTTCTTTACAACAAACTAGATCCTCTTATCTTTGTTTTTTGGTCCAAACATTGTTCCAGTGTTTCACTGTGTCAAATATGTGAAATCCATATCCATGTTTGTTCTTTTCCTAAAAGAGTATGCTGTCAATGTATCCTTTTCGAAGGCAACTCACTATTCAGGAGTTGTTTTCTTCATTCTGATTGTTTCCTGCTTTTTAATTATGCAAACGCCTTTCTCAATCGTACGATATATGATTGTCATCAGAAATAGGTTGCAATGAATTTAAATCAATATGAATAGATTCTTTCGACATATAAGTACCAACATCCGTATTGTACTCCTGTTTCAGCTTTTGTCCTTTCGTACAAAGGGTATTTTATACTCCTCTGTATTCTGGTGGTGGCTCTGGCTACATAAAATTGACATAGGCTCTCGAGTAGGCGTATGTCTGCTTTCTATCCAATGGGCATCATATTATTAAAAAATTGCTTATGTAGGAGCTAATGACTATCCGAAGAGAGACACTTTTTAAAAACTCCTTCGATGAACAAGCTGCTTAACGACAACCGCTTTAACGACGAATAGTGAAGAGCCGGTGAAAACATTAACAGAACTAATCAGCGGTTTCCGAAAAAATAAAATGACACGGCTATCAACAGCATTCTCAAGTTAATTCGCGGTGCCAACGGGTAAGTATGGACAGCCGTTTGATATGGGATCAGATTCAATATTATCGCCGTCTACTTAACAAAACAGGAATTTAGTTTAAAGACAGGGGCTGCGAAATTGTAAAGAAAATGTTGGCATTGCTTTGTTGGAGGAGACAGCAAGTAGGTCTATAAGAAATGTGCAGGCAGATGTCAGTTGAGAAACTGTCCCAATTACTCACTCCTAAAACCAGGCCAGATTTGAAAACTTTAAATCAACAGAAGAAACGTTAGACGCGGTAAGTGAAAACGTGGTCAAACCTAAGAGCCTTAAAGGTTTTTGTTCTTCCTTATTGGCTTCTAGGCTCAACGAAGTAGCGATCAGCAAGAGTGATTCTCCGCGTGATTTCCGTGCTGATATGATTGTCGGAGATGGCAGTGGAGCCCAGGTAGATAAACTCAAAGTTGTAGCCTATCCTAGGCTTCGATGTTCTGTGTCCCCCCTTTGTTGATAGCATATAAGTACGAGTAGAATGTTCTTTCTTCGTTAACTGCTAGATAAATCTTTGCCGCTTCTGTTTCAAAAGTCACAAATGCTCTATATAGTTCTTTTCATCTTGTCAGTGTCGTTTATGTACATACGTACCTGAGCAGACTTTTGACGGAGCACCATGTATTCTCTATCGTCATCCTGCATGGTCGAATGAGCTTGACAGGAATGCGAAATCTGGACAAGGCTCTGTATATTCATCTCTATATGGCGGACACTGATAGGTGCCAGTCAAAGAATTGGCGAAGGGATTTGGGAGTTTACGTAATATGGGAGAGAGGACTTTATATGCGATGTTGAGGAGACCTATTCCCCGGTAGTTGGCGCAGTTTTAAAGATCTCAATTATTTAGGATTGGACAAACACTGATAAAGTTTCATTCGTCAGGCTAGTTTCCGTATACCCATAATCAACACCTAGTGCTACAGCTCTGCAGTTAAGGCTTTGAGTCGAGCAGCTTTGTTAGACTTATGGTTGGAAACTTCGTCTTGATTGAGTAGACCAAAACGTTTTTGGCCATCATCCAAGGACTGCTGTTACAGCTTTACAGCTTTAGTATGTTCGTTTTAGTTTTTAGTAAAACCTTCGAACTTCACTCTGACGGTAGCAGATCATGCCTCGATCGAGAGTTTTCCGTTCCTTTCCTGTAGTCTGTATTCGTAATACTATAGAAACAGAGCATGAAAACCCTCTAGACGTTAAGGGAAACTCGATTGCAAAAAGCTTGGTGGTCTTTTGCTACTGTAGCCAATCGATCTTGAACTTTTTCAGGATGGTTCCTTGATTTTGGGTTGTTACTGATGTACGCACTCTTGTTTTGGATACAAAAAGATAATGTCCTTCCACTTTGAGGGAAATTGTGCTTCGAATAAGATTTACCCCGTGCGAAAACTAAAACCAGAAGACGATGGCTTACACAGGAAGTTCACAGATTGGGCCCTTGTGCAGCTTAGTGGCTCAGTTGGTTTGAAAATGTGAATTTAATTGAAATACAATATGAAAGACTTTGATCCAAATTATATCTGATTTCAGCAGGAATCACTGGGCCTCAGTCAGCAAGCGTCTTCAGCCAGCTTGGACTTTTGCTAGCTGCCTCCAGTTTCGCACACTAAATAAGCTGAGGTCTCCTTCCAAGTTGGATTTACCCTTTTGGTTAGGTCGATGTCATTGTATAGTCCATACAGTTCGTCGTTGCATCTCCTCCTCCACTCATCGTCAATGTAAGCGGGACCAAGAGCATAATAGTCCGCCTTAGAGCAGGTCTGGGATTATTAAGGTCTTATATATGGTAAGTTTTGTTGTTCGACAGAGGGCTTTTCTGGAGGATCGGACAGAGGTTCCACTCATCGGACATACTTTCGTTCGACCATATTTTATAGATGAGTTGGTGTATCGTCCTTACCATACGCCTGCCGCTTTGAAGAGCTCGGAAATCAGGCCGTCCGCTCCAGCAGCTTTGTTGGACTTCAGCTTAGATATTGCTAAAATCCTTGGCATCGACTTCGACTCTGCATATTACGATGTTCATTTCTTCGTCTCTTCAGACTTCTGGGTGGCGTGGCGCAGGCTATATATTCCGACAGTGCTACCAAAGATGCCCTCTCTTCATTTGAATCGCCAAGGACAATTTTAACGTCATAGCTAGGGTGGTAGTTCTTGTTAAGAGCTTGTAGAAACTGTCTTCTGCCTAAGTCTGCCTCAAACAACAAATCCCTATCTAAATAGGCGCCGCTTTTCCCGTCGATAACAATCGTCGTAGTAGATTTCGCAGTTTGTCATTCTCTTTTTGTCCGGCGCAACCCATCGCATTTCTTGGATAACGGTAATGTTTGCTTTACAGCAGTCTAGGGCATCCGTCAGTTTTTCAGCTGCACGTGGCCTATTAAGGGACCTAACATTCCACGTGCATATACGAAGATAGTTTTCCTGTCAACAGTAGATCCACCCGTATCCGAGACTTATTATCGCTTCGTAACCTTTATCTTTTTTCCATGGCCGGGCAGTTACCCCGACATCACAACCCCCAACCTGGATGACCAGTTCCATTTTTGATACCCGAAAAACGAGGATTCGGTTAGACCGAAGTCAGTGACCCGTTCGGGGATGTGAGCGCTGCCCTAGGTCCATAAAGGGCTCCTCCATCACCATCTATTTTCCAACACCTTTACTTATTCTTCGAAAACCTTACCGGTCTTGAACTCCAGTAAGCAACAGAACGTACCTAAACTAAACCGATAACAACAAGTCCAATGAACTGTCTACCCAACTTCCGATGTATCTGGAAAGCGTTGATGCTAGATACACTTACCGAGTACAATGCTACAGTTTTGAGCCTATGACCTAGCTTTGAGTTGGACAAAACCTTCTCTACTCTCTGGGAAGGTAAGGCCGACAACGATATATGGCCAGATGATGTACGTCTCTCCTCGCTTTGAAATAATTGCTAACTTTAAGATTACTGAGTTCACCCCTTTGTATAGACGTTAGTCATTCCGATAAAAGAGGCATTAAATAGAAGACATGCATGGTCCTATTTTGTTAGATGCCCCAATGTTAGTTTTTCCTGTTGTTTCAGTTTTTCATTAATTCATTCATGCCAAATCGACTCATGTCTCATCTCTAACGTTTTGATCGGTCTTTTCTGCTTCATCACAAACGACAATAGACCCAAATTTATATTCTTTCGGAATTGATTACTGTCATGAGGATGTCGTATCTATTACCAGACATATCATAGCATCTTCAATCGAATGACAGATTCGATCCACACCATGAATTTTTCCCCCCACTCGTTGTTACCCTTCAAATTCTTGTATGACTATTCGGACACATGTTGTGTGCATTTATACGCTGCTGCACCTAGCCCATAAACTTGTTCCTTATGTGGGAGATATCGACCAATGTAACAAGCACTCAGTGACATTTTGTTGCAGTCCATTGCAGTCCAGACCACTACACAAACTCCGAGTCCAGGTCCAGGTCCGAGTCCAGGTCTACGATTTATCTAACTCACTTGGTCATCTTTGTTGTTCTTTTGGTACAACTATTCGTACAACGTACTACTGCTTCTGGATGCTGCATGTGGTTGTTCTTGCATCCGTCCACAAGACCAACAAAATAACAAAAAAAAAAAAAAAAAATCGAAAAACAAAACAAAGAATTGAGATCCCCCGTGTCCATAAACCATGGAATCATCGATTTATCAGGTACGAGTACGAGCAAGGGTAAGCGAAAGGTAACAAAAGTATCATGTGGAACTTATGTTTGTGGTTGTGGTGTTGTAGATTGGTGTCATTGAACTCACTACCTGGTGTTCTCCTCGGGATGTATGTTGGTTGTATAGTGTACCCAGATTGTAGGAGTGCAGTGCACGACAATGATGTTACGATGTTACAACTCAGGTTGGAGACTTGGAATTGGGATTTTCCACTAGATTTGTGGTGTCCGGGAAAAAGCGAATCACTGATCCAGGCGATGGAAGTTAACTTTTGATTTTTTATGCTATTTTAGAGGTCATTGCCTGGTGATGCTGCATGCTTCATGCTGCTGATGAAAAACTCTTGGCTATTGTTGTGTTAAAATGGGAAAATTCGTTCTGAAAGGGAAAACGTGTTTTTATTTTTTCCTCCTTTTAACCGTCAACCTTTTTGTTATTGTATTGGGTAGTTATCTTTACAGATTCAGTAGAGAAGAATAGGGAACCCTCTATTATTCCCCAGATTGGGCTTATAATTTATGAAGGAGAAGATGAAGGCGGTTATATAGTAAATTAACCACAATTGAGTATGGCTTTGGATTCATTCCATTGCCGCCGAGAGGTAAATGTTAATAGCAATCATTATGCGATCATGGATCAGTGTCGTTGAAGTTGAAGAGGAAAGTTATTTAGAGATGAGGATTTGTTTTGTTCAAACTATGAACCGAAGGTGGAGAACACATATTTAGGGGCTGTCTTCTAAAGGTTTGTTTATATGATGGTCGGAGTATCTCTTTGTGTTTTTGTGAAGATTTTCAGTTTTTTTTTCTGTCGAAATAATGCATATGTATGACGTAGATACTACATCTTACTGAAACCATAGAAAATGAGATTTATTTTGATGGATTGAGGTTTTTTTTTACATTAAGGTGTGTAAGTTGTGGTCTTTTGAATAGCTAGTTTGTAAAAGAAATTAATTTTGGACTTTGACTTTGATGCGGACATTAATGGAGAATGAATATGACGGCCACTTCAGAGCTAGTTTTTGTAGTATGCACCTTCGTCAACCTAAACTTTGTTACACAGTCGAGTCCTATGGAGACTATCGCCATTTTCAATGCAGTACAAACGAAGTGATGACTCCAAAAGCAGCCCGGTATAGTCATACAATACACTCGTACCCTTCAATATTCATTCTACGACATGAGAAGTTCAAGTTCGACCTGACTGCGCTCACACATTAGAATGTCACTCTTAAAATCCCTTACACGGGCGGCCTTAAGGCCTTATTTTTTGTGATCACGTTCAAAGCTCAGTGAAGTCATCGATATTGCGAGTATTCCGACAACGCAACTTTTAACGGCGTGTGTAACTCCGCTAGACAACACGGCGTATTACGGATAAATGAGATCCTGGTCTAAAAACACTGACTTACGATGTTGATTGCGGCTGATATGTGAGGCCGAGTGTAAATAGGAGCTATCCAGAAGGCTGCATCCTGTCTCCACTTATATGGTACGTATTAGTCGACTCACTGCTAAATGCTCCGAATAATTCCGACGTCAATGCACAAGCTGTTGTTGTAGCGCTGTTCTGTCTATTGGATCATGTCTAGCGACTTCCTGCTCAACAGTGTAGACAGCTTTGATGTTCTAGAAATGAGCTCGTGCCTTTCTATAAGATGACAACGTTATTTTTTACTTCTCGTTAAAAAAAACTAGCATCTGTCTATATATTGTTGCGCCGCTGACCTGCAAAAACATATAGAACGAAAAAAAGTTTTGCAAATATTTGTGAAACTCACGAAATTCACGCAGCACGCTTGTTGTTTACCTCTTTCTGACAGCGGAGAAAGGTGAGTTCTTTTTGACGACCCATTCAGTGCACCGACGAGTTTGTCAGCAATAGGATCAAGCAGAGGAAGGGAGAAAAGAACACCGACAGGTTTAACAAAGACAAACCTGGCTTTTTTTTTGTGACGTAGAACATCTCCAAATAAAAGCGGTTTGTTAATTTGCAGTGAATTTCAGCGTTACAACGGCAGTAAAACAAAAGAAGCGGATAGTGAAGTGTTTGCATATACAGAGAACCATAGCAAAGTTGCGTTTACAGTCTAGCTGAAGTGCCTCACGACCTCCCCGAAACGAATGTTCCACGACATCTTAAAGAGCGACTTCATTACGAAACACTGGAAACTGCTAACTAGCGGCCTGATGGGGTGCAATGCTTTTTCTGACCACTTAATTTGGCATAAGTGACACAACATCTTTCCGTTGAACTGAAACACTTCTTCTGTATTTTGGAGCATCGGGCGAAAGCTTTCATCAGGCGCTTATATAGTGGCTCCTCGTACTGTGCGCACATCATCATTAAAGTCTTTCTCTGAAGGATTGAGATATTCAGGTAAAAAGAACAAAAAAGGAGTATGATGGACTAGTTCTCTGTCGAAGTGCTCTTTTTCGACAGAAAAAAAAAAGACTTAAAAGGTCTGTAAAGTAATACTTGGAGAATCGCTAGTAAGCCAACACCGCCTGCTCGTTACAGAATTTTTCACAGCCAAACCATCGAGAACGCTGGCATCATTTGCAAAGCCAAAAATTCGAAATAATAACGGTATCGCAGATTTACTTTGCCCGCAAGAAATTTTGAATAGCATCCACGAGGAATGCATTCTTACTAACTTTAGGTGGCGCTACAGTCCGGGGTGGACCTGGGCCTCAGTCAACAAACTTCTCCAGCCAGCTTGATCCCTGGCTAGCTGTATCCAGTTTCGCACGCTAAGTTGGCTGAGGTCCTCTTCCACTTGCGTGCGCCACCTGAGTTTAGGCCTCTCTGCGCTGTCCCTCGGGGGCGGATTCGAAGACTTATCGGACCGGAGCATTGGTGTTCATGCGCTCTACATGACCCAGCCATCTCAGTCTTTGGATCTTCACTCTTATGGCTAGGTCCATGTCGCTGTACAGTCCGTAGAGTTCATTGTTGTATCTCCTCCTCCATTCTCCTTCAATGCAGACGGGACCGAAGATCGCCCGAAGAATTTTACTCTCGAAGCAACCAAGAACTACCTCATCCATTTTTGATAATGTCCATGCCTCTGCGCCATAGAGTAAAACCGGGATTATTAAGGTCTTATAAAGAGTGACTTTTGTTGTCCGACAGAGGGCTTTGCTACTCAATTAGCTTCTTAACCCAAAGGAACAGCGGTTGGCAAGAGTTATTTTTTGCTTGATCTCAGCGCTGGTGTCGCTGTCTGTATTTATAGCGGAGTTTAGGTAGACAAAGTCCTTAACTACCTCGAAGTTATATCTGTCGAGGGTGACGTTCTGCCCGAGACGTCGGTGTTGGTTGTCCTTTTTTCTTGACAGCATATACTTGGTCTTGCCCTCATTGACCGCTAAACCCATTTTCGCCGCTTCCGTCTCAATACTCGCGAAAGCGCCACTGACATCACGCTGCTTTCTCCCGATTATGTCAATATCATCGGCGTATGCGAGTAGTTGGACAGATTTTTAAAAGATAGTGCCTCTTGTGTTTGCTCGTGAGTTTTGCAATTTTCTTTCAAGTATGATGTTGAAAAAATCGCATGACAGCACATCCCCTTGTCTAAATCCTTTCTGGACATCAAAGGTCTCGGTGAGATCATTACCGACCTTGATGGAGCAGCGTGCATTCTCCATCGTCATCCTGCACAGGCGGACGAGTTTGGCAGGGATGCCAAAACTAGACATTGCTCTATATAGCTCGTCTCTATAGATGCTGTCATACGTGGCCTTAAAATCGATGAATAGGTGGTGGGTATCGATCTGAAGCTCATGGGTCTTCTCCAAGATCTGCCGTAGTGTGAATATCTGGTCGATGGTGGACTTTCCTGGCCTGAAGCCACACTGATATGGACCTATCAGGTTGTTGACGAACGGCTTCAGGCGTTCACACAATACGGCGGATAAGATCTTATATGCGATGTTAAGGAGACTGATGCCTCTGTAGTTGGCGCAGTTCAGAGAGTCTCCTTTCTTGAGAATCGGACAAACAATGCTGAGGTTCCATTCATTGGGCATACTTTCGTCCGACCATATTTTACAGATGAGTTGGTGTGTGCTCCTTACCAAGTCATCGCCTGCCGCTTTGAAGAGCTCGGCAGTCAGGCCATCCGCTCCAGCAGCTTTGTTGGACTTAAGCTTCGATATGGCTATCTTCACTTCATCCAGGTCGGGTGGACGGAATTGTTGGTCATCGTCGTCCAGGTTGAAAGGTTGATTCTGCCTGACAGCGGTATTTGGTCTGTCATCGCCGTTATACAGTCTGCAGAAATGATCTTTCCAAATCCTCAGCATCGACTGCGATCCTACTACGATGTTCCCTTGTTCATCTCTACAGGCTTCGGTTCGGGGTTTGTTTCCGCGGCATGCTAGTTTTACCTTTTGGTAAAACTTCCGAACCTCATTCCTGGAGTAGCATCTCTCAATTTCCTCGATCGCGCGCTTCTCATGCTCTTTCTTCTTCCTCCTGAGAAGCCGGTGCTCGTCTCTCCTCTTCCGCTCATAGAGCTCATGAGCAGCTCTGGTCTTTCTATGCAGCGCCGCGTTATATGCATCTTGCTTAGCTGCATGTACTTGCCTGCATTCATCATCGAACCAGGGGTTTCGTTGTGGTGGACGAGTGAAACCCAGCAAATCAGAAGCGGCATCTCTGATGGCGTTTTGGCAGTGTTTCCAGTGGTCTTCGATGCTTGATGCTGGCGGCATTGGGCCTCTTAAGAGATTAAGAGACACTCGATCGGAAAAGAACTTGGCAATCTCTTGCGATTGTAGCTGTCTGCCGTCGAATTTTCTCACAGCATTAGTTTGTCTTGGCGTAGTTTGGGATATCCGCAGCAGTACCTTGACTTCAACAAGATAATGGTCCGAGTCGATGTTGGCTCCATAATACTGGAGGAGTGTCTTGCGTCGATCGCAATGTGATCAATCTGGTTGACGGCTGATTGATCAGGAGTTCTCCAAGTCCTTTTGTGTATGTCGAGATGTGGGAACCGCGTGCTAGCCACGACAATGTTTCGCCCCGCCGCGAAGTCGATTAGCCTGAATCCGTTATCAGCGGTGGTGTTGTGCAGGCTATATTTTCCGATTGTTCCACCAAAGATACCCTCTCTTCCTAGCTTTGCATTAAAATCACCGAGGACAATTTTAATGTCATAGCTAGGGCATTGCTCGTAGGTCTTGTTAAGGAGCTCGTAGAAGGCATCGTTGGTGTCGTCATCTTTCTCCTCTGTGGGGGCATGCGCGCATATAAGGCTTATGTTGGCGAATTTAGCCTTGATGCGGATTGCTACGAGGCGCTCGCTCACATGCCGTCAGCTGAGGACTTTTTGTCCTAGTCTACCTCCGACAACAAATCCGCATCCAAATAAGCGCTGCTTTTGCCGTCGATAGCAATTGCCGTAGTAGATGTCGCAGTTTTTCATCTTCTTTTTGTCCGGCCCATCCCATCGCATTTCTTGGATGGCGGTTATGTCTGCTTTGCAGCAGTCTAGGGCCTCCGCTAGTTGCTCGGCTGCACGTGGTCTATTAAGGGATCTAACATTCCACGTGCATATCCGAAGCTCATTGTCCTTAAATCGTTTGTGTGGGTTGTCAACAATAGATCCGTCCATATCCGAGGTTTGTTGATGCTTCGTAACTTAATCTTTTTTAAATGGCCGGGCAGTTACCACGGCGGCACAACCCCCAACCTGGAGGACCAGGGGTCGGTTACACCGAAGCCAGTATCCCGTTCCGGGATGTGAGCGCTGCCGTTGGCCCTTATAGGGCTCGTCCGCCACCATCTCTTTTTCAAGACCCTGACTAAGTCCTGGAAATCCTTTCCGGCCTGAGCTCAAAATATGTCGGAGTAGCCCGGATAAGGTCTTGTTTTGTTTTTCCGACACTAATCCTGGTTAATGGCGCAGGAAACTCGCCATTGGCCCCCTTCACTTCGCAACCTCTAGTGAGATTCCCAGATGGCGCCACGGGGAAGCGTGATGTAGGACTTATTAGCAGAGCTGCAAGATGTTCGGCTGCAGAGGCTCATTCTCGTCATTTAAGGAACCAGAACCTGTTGGAAGATGCTACTTCTACGAGGCCTTATACTAATCGTTGCCATCCACGAGGAATGCATAACACGCGCAAAATCCCTTCTGGGGACTATATCGGGATACTATCACGTTGACAAAGAAATATGGTAGTGGAATGACGAAACCAAACAAACTGTGAAGAATACATTTCAAGCGTAGACAAAATGCAATCGGAGCGACGATATCGAAAAACCTCTACTGGCTCTTGAATTTTTAATCCTGAATTTCTATACCATGATGCGACGAGGAGGAGGAGTTGTAAGACGTTTGAAGATGAGTACAAAAGATATCGAAACACAGTTACTAAGAACATTCAACTTATAAAATCCAAATACTGCAAACAAAAGTTGTTAAATGCCAACAACGACCCGAGGAAAACGTGGAGTATTGTGAGAGAACTGCTAGGAAGAAAGAAATGCGCTGTAGACGAAGCAATTAAAATCAATTTTCCAAATGCTGCCGTTGGCTTAAAAGACATTGTTGAGAAATCTGCGGAGCGGTTTTCAAATCAAGCGGCAAACATCATTCATACCTGTGATACAAAAACCTCAAACCATGAGAACTGGCAACTTCAAAAAAGTATTTACGTAGAGGAAGCAACAGAGCCTAAAGTTAACAAAATACTGTGTCAACTGAGTGACAAAAAAAGTCCATTAGACCAGTTGATCTCAAAATAAATGCTATTTGTCTCATTCCTATAATCACGTAGATCGTAAGCCGTAGTTTGTGTCAGTTCTGTGTGCCAAAACTAATGAAAACTTCAAATAATTCGCCCAATATACAAGGGAGGAATAGAAAAAGATACGGAGAGTTATAGGCCGATTTCAATTCTACCAGCGGTTGAAAAATGTTTGGAAGAGGTAGTTGTTAATCGTGTTAATTGTTTCATGTCGAAGCACAAGGTGATCCATCCAAATCAATTTGGTTTTCAAAAGTTCAAGGGCACTCAATCGTTACTGGGGGAATTTACCAACGTCGTGAATGCTGCACTGAATAAAAACCACCACGTACTTGTGCTCTTTATAGATTTCAGCAAAGCGTTTGATACCCTGACTCCTGAAAAACTTGTGGAAAGCGTCAACAGATTAGGACTGAGAGGAGTGCTGGCGTGCCACAAGGTTCCAAACTGGGCCCCATATTATTTATACTGTTCACAAATGAACTATTAAGAACATCTAAAAAAGTTACTGCATACGCCTACGCTGATGACATCGCAATCGTCGTGAAACACAAGGACTCTCACTTAGCCATAAAGATACTGCAATACGAGTTCAACCTTGTATCTGAAAGGTGTCATGACAACGGCCTGGTAATCAACGCAAATAAAACTAAGTTGATGCATATTCGGACTCCATCGAAACCAACGGAAGTTATTCAAATCTTTCATCGAAATGATCGTTGTCCATTACTGAGGAGCAGCAGCACAATCGAGGTAGTTAAAACCATAAAATACCTCGGAGTTACCATTGACGATAATTTCCTGGGCACGTTTCAGATCATCTGAGATCAATAATACATTTCGAGGGAGAATTGACAACGTAGAAGCTATTTCCAGTAAAGAAAATGGCGATGATATTTTAAAACAGTTTTCGGAAATTATACGAGTATTAAATGCTGTGCTGAAAATAGTATTCCAAAGAAATCTATAAGTGAAGTTAACATAAAACTTCCCCCCTATATTTTATATCTAATAAAAATAAGAAACGTTTACCAAAAAAACTGGCAGAGATATCGGGACCCTTTTTACAGACATGCGGTATCAAATATCAATAAGATCATTGCCCTAAGAATATCACAGGCTCGCAATAAAAACTGGAACAGGAAGCTGAACTCATTAGAAAAAAATGCTAGACCTTCATGGAACGTTATGAAGGTAATAAAAAATAGAAAAAGGCAGTTACCATTTTTAAAAGATAATGTTAGCACCTATATTTCGGATGTGGACAAAGCAAATGCCCTTGCACTGAACTTTGCGAGAAACAACAACATCTCCAGATTTATTGGTGATGCTAATACAGATAATATTGTGAACACGACAGTTCAAGAGTATTTCTTAAGTAGAAGCGCACCAATATCTTCTGTAAATTACGCATCAGAGAAAGATATTCAGTTTATAGTCAATGATTTAAAAACAAGAAAAGCGGTATTGACTGCATACTCAATATCTATATAAAGCAGCTGCCCAAATCTGGAATAAAATATTTAACTTTAAATTTTGGCCTGGAAATTAGCCAAAATTGTCCCGGTGCTTAAAGCTGGTAAGCCACCTGAAAGTGTAGAAAGTTATAGGCCAATAAGTTTGCTTTGTAGTCTAAGCAAAATATTAGAAAAAGTTACTAAAACATAAAACATAAAGAACAATTTGGCTTCAGTCGACATCATAACACTTCACATCAAGTAGTTAGAATTTGCAACTTTGTGAAAGCAAATCGCTCCGCAGGTAAATCAACTGGAATGCTTTTACTAGATATCGAAAAAGCATTTGATACTGTCTGGCACGATGGACTTATTTACAAAATGATACAATTTAATTTTCCTTACTACATTTGTAAGTTAGTTCAAAGTTTCTTATCTAGTCGTTGTTAATAGTGGTGTCTCAAACTTAATAACTTTTGATTTTGGTGTTCCTCAAGGTTATGTGTTAGGCCCAATTTTGTATAATATCTACACGTTCGATTTTCCTGTTTTGCACGGTTGCCATGTAGCCATTTTTGCTGATGATAGTGCAGTATTTTCGTCACATGAGTTTGCTTTCAATATTGAAAGCAATCTCAATAATGCGATGGAAGTAATAAAAAGGTATTACACAAAATGGAAAATAAAATGGAATGAAGCATTGAAACATTGAAAGCATGAAAACATTGCTTTCTTCCTTCTAACCGGCTACAAATTAATGGAGTAAATGTCCCTTGGGAGCCCCATGTTAGATATCTAGGTATCCAGCCAGATTCAAAGTTGTTATTTAACGAACACATAACTAGAACGGTCAAGAAAGTAGGGGTGGCAATTAAAATGTTATACCCTTTTATCAATAGAAAATCAGCGCTCTCAGCAGAAAACAAGATCATAATTTTCAAAGTTAATTTTCAGGCTATTCTGGATGCCAAGTTTGGGGGGATTGCGCAAAATGCCACATAAAGAAAACTGCAGACATGTCAAAATAAAGTCCTAAAAATGATGCTCAGCTTACCCTGGCATCATTCAACAGTAGACCTACACAATAAAGCGAATGTTGAATTGACTTGTGAAAGAATCGCAAAAATTAAGTCAAATTTTGTAATCAGGGGAAGCTGATAACCCGCTAATTAACGAATTGTTTGATAGCTAAATGCTACAGTTTTTGTTAATTTATTTATTTATTTCTGTCTACTTATTTATTAACTTATTAATTTATATATTATTTATTTATTTGTTTATTAAATTATTTACTTGTTTACTTGTTTACGTATTTATTTATTTATTTTTATTTTTTTTTCTTATGGAAGGTTTTTGTCGTATTTTCCTTCTAATGATTCTTTCTTGTTAATAAATTTCTGTATTGAAATGTTTCAACAACTATTTCAGTGGCAAGATACTTTGTATTATCAAATCCCTGTATTATTAAAAGTGCGGTCACAAACCGTATGTAAAAATTCTTAAACGAAATAAAAATGAAATCTAAATGTTAACGAAAATTTATGTGCAAATAAAAACCTTAATCTTGAAAAAATCTTGATAATAGCCAGTTAGTCCTCAAAAAAACAAAAACAAAACAAAATACGAGCGCCTAAAAAACGTCGCAAAGAAAGTCCTGGCTCGAACTCGAGCGGCAGCAGTGGAAAACCTGTACCAGGAGTTGGAACAAATATCCTCACGATCGGCAGATAGAAGACAAGCTATACAAGAAGTTCAAACGTCGTACAATACTAAAGTGCCAAATATTTTTAAGCTCGCTGCACAGAGGAGAAAAAATTCAATGGAAATAACCTCGCCGAAATACATCAAAAACGCAGACGTTCGCTTACTAACAAATGAAAAGGAAATTTGTGACCGGTGGCTTTAATACTGCAAGGAGTTGCTTAACAAACAGTTTCCACGTGATATCGTGCCGATAGCTGGTCTATTCAAGGAGGAAGTTTCGGACTTTTCAATCGAAGATTCGTCTAAGGATTTACACATGGTACGAGGGCGGGTCAATAAGTCCGTGACTTTTTGAATTTCTGACCTCTTTACTGAAACAGCAACACTGCTCCTGTCAACAGGCATCTGTCAGTTGACTCCTGTCAAAATTTAAACTTGCTGCGTCAGTTAGTTTGTGTTTAACAGCTATTTTTATCAGACTACTCACTAATTTGAGGAGAAAATGGAAAAAAGTGAATTTCGTGTGCTTATTAAGCATTATTTCTTGCGAAAAGAAACCATTACCGAGACCAAGGCTAAGCTTGATAAATACTATGGGGATTCTGCACCATCGATTTCAATGGTAAAAAAGTGGTTTACTGAATTTCGTTGTGGCCGTACAAGCACTGAAGATGCCGAACGTCCTGGACGCCCAGTTGAGGTCTCTAGACCCGAAACAATCGAAAAAATTCACGATATGGTGTTGGCCGACCGAAGATTGAAAGTGCGAGAGATTGTGGAAGCCGTAGGGATCTCGCATGGCTCAGTGGTTTCAATTTTGAATGATCACTTGGGCATGAGAAAGCTTTCCGCAAGATGGGTGCCGCGTTTGCTCACAGTCGACCACAAACACATGTGCAGTTGCCATGGCAAAAATCCATGAATTGGCCTATGAATTGCTCCCTCATCCACCCTATTCTCCAGATTTGGCTCCGAGCGACTACTTCTTGTTCCCAAACCTGAAAAAATGGCTTGGTGGAAAAAGATTTGACTCCAATGATGAAGTCATCTTGCAAACAAAGGCCTATTTTGAGGACCTCGACAAATCATTTTTTTGGAAGGGATAAGGGATAATTGGAGAAGCGTTGGACAAAGTGTATAGAGCTCAAGGGAGACTACGTTGAAAAATAAAATTATTTTTTTATCAAAAAATCTGTGTTTTAATCCAAAAGTCACGGACTTATTGACCCGCCCTCGTATTTATCGACCTCGAGAAAACATTCTATCGAGTGCTTAGTGATCTCATATGGGCAGTACTGAGGTCTCAAAAGGTACTGAAAACATATGTAAGAATAACACAAGATATATACGGAAACGTGAAAACTGCGGCTAAAAGCTCTGCTGGGCTAACGAGAGAATTTCCAGTTAATCTCGGAATGCACCAAGGAAGCGTGCTTAGCCCTTTCCTCTTTAACGTAGTATTCGACTATCTTTTAAAAGACTGCATGCGCGAAGCAAATGTAATGCCAATTCTCTTCGCTGACGACGCAGTTATACTAGGCGATAACGTCGAAGATTTGCAGAACGCCTTACATTCATGGAAAAATGCGCTAAAGTGAAACGGGTTTAAAATAAGTCGTTCAAAGACGGATTATTTGACGTGAGCATTTGCGCATCCGTTGCGACCTCTTCCGGATATAATGTTAGACGGAGTAGTTCTTCCGAAAAGCACTATCTTTAAGTACTTAGGATCAATCGTTAACATGGAAGCGAATGTAACGACGACGTAAACCTCAGAGTGAGTGTGGGGTGGATGAAATTCGGTCACTAAACGTGATTGCATTAGGTCTACGCGTGTAGGAGGAAGTCTACATATAAAGAATTCGGTAACCGAATAAGCTGGTATTGCCACGTTCGAAGAAGATCTGTGGAAAATCCGGTTAAAAAGGCACTAGCAACTACGGTCACTCAAACTGTAAGAACACGAGGTCGGATAAATAATTTCTGGATTTGTCAGATGGTAAATGCGCAAAAGCGCCTGGGGCTAATCACTGAAGCGACCCAGAACCGAGCAGTATGTAGACGCGTTCTGCGACATTAGCCAATTCCATAAACGGAGCAACAGCGATGCAGTAAAAATGGGAAACTCGTTACGCATAAGTTCGTATAACGTGCAAAGGGTTAATAAAAGGATAAGAAGAAGAAGGACAAAAAAAGACCAAAAATGTGAAAATCGAACCAGAACCAGACCGATTTCTTAAAAAAAATTAGCAAATAAGAATTTGCTTCTGTGGACTGTTTTTTTTTTCATAAAAGTAAAGTACATCCTGTCGATCTAACTTTGCACCACTTATTCGACCATTTGGGTGTCTATTACACCAATAATCCACTAAATATTGACTTGTAAGGTCTGAGTAGTTTATGGCTTACCAGCTCACACCAAGTGCTTTCAAGGTCCCACAAGTAGAGATGAAGTAATGTCTCCGCTGTCAATTCACTTACTCATTTTGCGATATAATGTTGCCATTACACCTAGTCCCCAGTTAGTCAATAGTAGTTTCATGGACAGTATGCCACGCTGTAATTGAGTCTCATGGGTTTGTTCTGGATTTACCTCACTCCAATCACGTCAAACCATTATATACAATAGTCCTCATCACTTAACGTGATTATTCGAAAAATATAAAAGTCGACTTCTGACTCCTCAAGAGTCCATTATGCAGATTACCGACGCAAGTTATGGTCTCGTGGTTTTAGTTCACGAGAGATTTAAGTTGAGTTGAAAACGTTGGATTTTTCAGGACATAGTCCTGGTCTAAGAACTCGACTTGACCGTAGTTCTCTGAAAGCATCAGTAACTTGGATAAGGGAAATCCTAGTGAATAGAACAGTGATTGCGTATGCTGATTGTGGTAACTATTTCATGCCGTGGTAATCTGAGTCAGTAACCAAGCTAAGTGTAAGACCTTCTTGAAACCTCTCACCACTTCCAAGCTTGATCACCGATTTCTTTGGCAAGACTCAGAAGATAACTTTTACGATCCGAATCTGCCTAAGGGTTCGTCCTCAGTTCAACCTTTCATTGAATATTAGGCTTGTTTTGAGTATAATTAAAGATTACATGACATGTCGGCAGATCAATTGAACTCTTACCCATGGCCCTAAAAGGTCTTTGACTTCCTGCTGTCCCTAGAAGTTGAAACCGGAGGATGCTTATTGGCGTCGTACGGAACAATCCTCTTCTGCTAAATACATAAATGTTCTAACGTACTACTGCTTCCAAGTCGGTTAAGGTCCCCTTCTTGTTGTGTTGTGCACGGCACGGTGAGGGCTTTCTCTACTGGATTGTCCATTTAGATTAGATTGGAAAGATTCTGCAGGCCAGGATATTGGTATCCATTCGCTCTACATTTCCAAGTCATCTCAGGCAACTAATGAACAGTTTTCTGAATATGTATGTGGATTCATTGTACAGCTCTTTAGTCCGTCGTTAAGTCTTCTCCAAGTCACGTCAATGCAGATGGGACCGAATATTTTTCTCTCGAAACGACTGAGGGTATCTTCATCGCTTTAGCACCATAAAGTTGGACTGGGATGGTCAAACTCTTAAATAGATTCTCCTTAATTTTCGAGACATGGTCTTGTTACTAAATTGCCTTCTTTGCCTGAAGAAACACCCACTGACAAAGATGATTCTTTGTTCAATTTTGATAAGGTCTTATTGGCAGCATTCATAACAGAACTAAAGAAGGCAAGGGTCCCTTACTTCTTTAGAATTACACTGACGGCTGTGACAATCTGCCCAATTTGTTGAGATTGTACGTCCCTTTTTGTTGACAGTAAAATGAACTGCTAAACCCATTTTGGCAGCTTTGGCAGTTTCAATACTAGCGAACGCTTCGGTAATAGCTCCCGGTGTTTTCACAATTAGTCTAGTGGTATCAAAAACTTATGAAAAATTGTACCTCCAATGCCCGCTTGTTAGTTCTGGAAAATTATTTCAAGTACGATGTCACGTGACAGCGCGTCAACCCTTTTTAACATCAAAGCCCTCGGTTAAGTCTTTAACAACTTTGACGAAACAGCGAACGCTCTCAATCGCTATTTTGCACAGTTGGATGAGCTTGGTGGGTATGCCAAAACTAGATGTGACTCTATATAGTCCGTATCTATATATACAAATTGATGCAGACGTTCACGTAATGTGGAAAATAAGAGCCTGTATGCGATTTTTATTTCGTTTTGTTCAGATGAACGAAAGTTTTGGCTATCATCGCCAAATGGTCTACTCTGCCTGATGGCGCAATGTTTTTATATAGTCTGCAGACAAAGTGTTTCCATGTTCTCAGCACCGACTGTGAATATAATTACCAAGGTTTCCTTCTTCAGAGTTTTAAACGAGTCTTTTTGTCCTTATTTTACTTTTGGAGTTCAACCTCTAAATTTTTTTGATCGTGCAGCTCGTGTTCGATTTTCTACTTCTACTGAAGTCGATTTTCCTTCCGTCCTTTCCGCTCGTAGATCCCACGAACAGTGCTCTTCCTTCGTTGCAGCACCGCTTTATTTAGCTGCATGTGCCTGAAAAGCATTCCTCATCTACCCAGAGAATTCTTGAAAGTTATTTAGTGAAAGCCAGCACATCAGTTATAGAGTCTCTAGTGGCACAGTGAAAGCGTTTCCAATGACTTTTTTGGTACCTTACACTGGAGTTGTTTAGAGATTTCCTGATACGGGTTCGTTGAAGATTCTAGCGGTCAGCTTTTCTACTTTTTATCTTCTCACAGTAGTTATTTTTTGTTTTGCGCTCCACATAAATGACACACTACGGAGGATTATCACTGTGAGTGTCCGGCCTATGCTCGCTGCAGATACACGTATCATCAGCCTTCCGTGCGGCATCGGATAAAGAATAGTGCCGCAGTGCGTCCCAGCTTGTCGTAAGAGGCGACTAAATGGGACACCAATCATATACAGGCAACTATGACACCAAAAATGAGCCTGTGACACTTTAACACCTTAAAACTTTCCCACAAGTTTGTATGCAATCAATGGGTTTCCACGTCTGGAGACTACCGGTGGGGTAAAAGAACAGTCAATCAATTCGAAATGAGCAGACAAGTGTCAAACCACTCAAACTTTAAACTTCATGGAAATTATCGCAATTAATAGCACTACCCCGCTGGGCACCACGGTTGCAACGCACTCGGGTGATCCCAGAGCAAGCAGAAGTGCTTGTGTCAGAGCCCGACGGATTCCGGGGGCGGGCAAAATGAAGTTTCCAAAATATTTTCATAAACTTCGGTTTGCAAGTTGGAACGTCGGATCGATGACCTCAAAAAGTTTAAAACTGGAAGCGATTATGCGTCGCAGAACTCTACAAATCCTGTGCGTACAGGAAACGAAGTGGTGTAATACAGGAAATAAAGCGCGTTTTCTAGATTTAAAAACTAAGGCATTTAAGATGTTCTACCATGGAACGGTCAATGGACGAAACGGTGTTGGTATCGTTGTTGCAGCGGATCTTCTAAGCAATATCGTTGGTATTTTGAAAATAAGCGACCGCTTAATGAGTGTAAAACTCGTCATACACAATGAAACGTGGAACATTGTTAGCGCGTACGCTCCACAAAATGGATGCGACCAATCGGAAAAAGATAGATTTTGGTCAGAGTTCGGTAATTTGCTTAGAAATATACCTATCGATGAGATGCTCTTCGTAGGCGGAGATTTAAATGGCCACGTCGGTGAAACAAATGTTGATTATGAGGACTGCCACGGCGGTAAAGGCTTTGGAACCAGAAATTCAGCTGGCGAAGACATCCTTGTAGCGTGTAGGGCTTACGGCTTAACCATCTTAAATACAATGTTTATTAAACATCAACGACATCTTATCACCTATAGCAGCGGAGGCCACGAAACGCAAATAGAGTATCACCTCTGCAAAAGTCGATGAGAAACCGTGTTAAGGACTGTAAAGTAATACTTGGAGAATCGCTAGTAAGCCAACACCGTCTGCTCATTACAGAATTTTTCACAGCGGAACCACCGAAAACACGGGCATCGTTTGGAAAGCCAAAAATCGGTGGTATAATCTATCGAAGGAACGAAGCGCAAGATTTATCGCACTGGCTAAAGAAGTACTTCAAAATATAAATGGTATAGCAGACTCACTAAGCCCGCAAGAAATGTGGAACAGCATGCACGAAGAATGCATAACACTCGCAAAGTCCCATCTGGGGACTATATCGAAATACCATTACGTCGGCAAAGAAACATGGTGGTGGAATGACGAAACCAAACGAGCTGTGGCCGACAAGAAGAGTGCATTCCAAGAGTGGACAAAATGCGACCGAAGCGACGATATCGAGAAAGCCCGACTGGCTCTTGAATACGAGCGTCTTAAAAAGATCGCAAAGAAAGTCCTGGCTCGAACTCGAGCGGCAGGAGCGGAAAACCTGTACCAGGAGTTGGAACAAATATCCTCACGATCGGCGGATAGAAGACAAGCTATCCAAGAAGTTCAAACGTCGTACAGTACTAAAATGCCAAATATTTTTAAGCTCGCTGCACAGAGGAGAAAAAATTCAATGGAAATAACCTCGCCGAAATACATCAAAAACGCAGACGGTCGCCTATTAACAAATGAAAAGGAAATTTGTGACCGGTGGCTTGAATACTGCAAGGAGTTGCTTAACAAACAGTTTCCACGTGATATCGTGCCGACAGCTGGTCTATTCGAGGAGGAAGTTTCGGACTTTTCAATCGAAGAAATAACTATAGCAATTGGAAAAATGAAGCGGGGGAAAGCGGCGGGACCAGACAGCATTCCATCAGAGTTTTGGTCGATGATGGAGGGGATCGGCAGCGTTTGGCTATCGAAACTTTTAAATAAATTAAAATGTGGACAACCTATGCCGAATCAATGGAGAAGTAGCTTCTTGGTTCCATTATACAAAGGAAAAGGCGACACTCGAGAATGCAACAACTACCGTTCAATCAAGCTTATGTCACACACAATGAAAATCGTCGAAAGAGTCTTAAACGAACGTCTTCGGCAAATAATAAAGCTCGATAATAGCCAGTGTGGATTTGTTGAAGGAAGATCGACGGTGGACGCTATCCAAAGCTTACGAATAATAATGGAAAAGCACCGAGATTCATCTAAGGATTTACACATGGTATTTATCGACCTCGAGAAAGCATTTGATCGAGTGCCTAGGGATCTCATATGGGCTGCGCTGAGGTCTCAAAACGTACCGGAAACGTATGTTAGAATAATACAAGACATGTACGGAAACGTGAAAACTGCGGTTAAAAGCTCTGCTGGACTAACGAGAGAATTTCCAGTTAATGTCGGAGTGCATCAAGGAAGCGTACTTAGCCCTTTCCTCTTTAACGTAGTATTCGACTATCTTTTAAAAGACTGCATGCGCGAAGCAAATGTAACGGCAATTCTCTTCGCTGACGACGCAGTTATACTTAGCGATAACGTCGAAGATTTACAGAACGCCTTAGATTCATGGAGAAATGCGCTAGAGAGAAACGGGTTTAAAATAAGTCGTTCAAAGACGGAGCATTTGACATGCCCATTTGCGCATCCGTTGCGACCTGTTCCGGATATAATGTTAGACGGAATAGTTCTTCCGAAAAGCACTATCTTCAAGTACTTAGGATCAATCGTTAACATGGAAGCGAAATGTGACGACGACGTAAACCACAGAGTGAGTGTGGGATGGATGAAATGGCGGGAAAATTCGGGAATCTTTTGCGACCGAAAATTTCCACTTAAATTAAAGGGGAAACTCTACACTACGGTTGTTAGACCAGCTCTTATATACGGTTCACAGTGCTGGACAATGTACGAAGCGTTTAAAAACAAAATGACGGCAGCGGAAATAAAAATGTTAAGGATGTCTAGTGGAGTCACTAAACGCGATTGCATTAGATCTACGCGTATAAGAGGAAGTCTACATATAAAGAATTCGGTAACCGAACAGCTTGAGGCGAATAGAATAAGCTGGTATTGCCACGATAAAGGCACTATCAACTACGGTCACTCCAACTGTAAGAAAGCGAGGGTGGAAAAAGAATTCCTGGATTTCTCAGATGGCAAATGCGCAACAATGCCTGGGGCTTACCACTGAAGCGATCCAGGACCGAGCATTATGTAGACGTGTTCTGCGGTCTGCGACATTAGCCAACCCCATAAGCGGAGCAGCAGCAATGCAGTAAAAATGGGAAACTCGTTACGCATAAGTTCGTATAACGAGGAAAGGGTTAATAAAAGGATAAGAAGAAGACACGTATCATCAGCCCTTAAAGTTGGTGGTTAAATCTTCTCCTCCATTCTCTGTCAATACAAACGGAACCAAAAATAACACGAAGTATGTTCCTCTCGAAACAGCCAAGGGCTTCTTTATCCTTTTTCAATAGTGACCATGTCTCTGCGCCATAGACCAAGAATAAGGCCAGTTTGGTCTTGCGAAAGAGGACTCTGCTGCTCAATTGCTTATGAGCCCTTAAAACCAGCGGTTGGCAACAGTTATTCTACATCTTTCTTACGTGCTTCTATCGTTGCTATTTGTTACTTCGGAGCCAAGATAGACGAAGTCTTTTACTACCTCGAAGTTGTAGCTGCAAATTGTGACACTCTGGCCAAATTGCTGATATTGGGAGTATTTTTTAGATGACAACATATAGGTACTTGGTTTTTGCTCATTTATCGTGAAACCAATTATAGCCCTCTCCGCTTCTATAGCTGCGAATCCCTTATTCAAGTCTCGCTGTCTTCGTCCCATAACGTCGATGTCATCTGCGTACGCAAGCAATTAGGATTTGCATAATCATTCGTCTTCTATTAGCCTGTGATTTTTGAACGATTCTCTCTACAGCGAGTAAGGCTGTTGAAAATTTGTTCGTTAATTTAACGTCAACCAATTCATCTTCTGGCTGTAGATAGGGTCTTACCCGATGGATTTTGGGATAAAGCAGTGCGGTGAGTAAGAAAACTCTTTCTCTAAACAATTCGGATTTATTGAGCACTAATGTCTTCAGACTATATCAGGTGAATTCTGGTTCTAATCGGACGTATTTGAATTTCAATGGCCCTCCTGTGGTGAAACGGCATCCAGAAGTCAATTATCTTTCTAAGATTATGGCTAGGCGTACCAAATTCACAAATTTAAAAATGAATTCTAGAGATCTTTCAAGCTAAACGCTCTCTACGAAATGGTGCCATTGTACGAGTATACCTGATGTCAAGGGCCTTAATTCACTTGCACTCACAATTGTATCCTTGAGAAAGAAATTTCTCATATCATATCGTGATTTCTTTCTTTTGTAAGAAGTGTGTCATTAAGTAAACTACAGCGATTTCTATGGAGAAAGTCGACGGGCACACAGACCACGTTCCTGAATTATCCTTTCATTGTCCCATCTGTAATTATATCTCACCCCATTACCATTATCAATGCGGCGTCATCATCATCATTATCATCACCTTCACCACAATGATGATCAACAAACGAAGAGAATGGATACAAAAGAATGTATTTAAGTGTCGCCTTCTGTTAGTCTTTCAAGGTTTTGAATGGCTTCAATGGTTTCAAAGGTCACATTGTATGAAACCACTGTAATGGAACCAGAAAATGATAAGAACGACAACGATTCCCTCTCCGGTAGCAGGTAGATTTTCTTCACAAATCGACCTGCAACCATGTCATTTCATTTGTTCACCCTCATTCACATTCCTTATATACTTTGTATGGAATGGACGAGTATCTAAGCGACGTATCGCCTGTGACAGCCCACCAGAGAACCGACTTTTCTGATGGAAATAAATCATCACCTGTAAAAATTGTTATGGCCCTCATCAGATACTCGTTTTTCTCCTCCAACTCGGTCAGGATATTCAATTTTTATTGTGGCTTTAATTAACCCTCGTCCAGGTAACCACCACCTTCCTTTACGTGAGATCTGCCGATGGCTGGAGCTGGACTTTATCCCTAAAAATGTAACGAAGCATATTTTTACCCGTGAAAGGAGTGGCAAGACCACTTGACCCATTTATTAAGACATTTGTCATTAAAATTGTCAGCTGTAATGAAATTCCTTCAATCCACCTGCTCCTGAAGGACATTTATTTAACTCGAGGATGACCCATATTTTTAACCGTGGAGGACTCGCACACAATAGGGTTAACATTAAGCTCACTCCCCTGGACACACCCTATCCCACCAGACTTGGGTGTTAAACTTACTTTTGCCGCAGCATTGCCAACAAGGATACAAACTCTAGATGGACACAAAGCAACAGAAAAAAAAACGGGAATTTATCCAGCAGGAATAGAAATTCACTAAAATAGATACTAACCTAATTAGCAACTTGACCGGGACCAAGTTAATTCGCTTTCAGGCTATTTGGTGGTTGTTATTGGATGTTGTTGTTCGTCGCTGCGTGTTGTCTGTTGTGCATTCAATGTTTGGGTGCTCCGAGGGATACTCGTATTTGTTCGGGTCCGACGACGTTTGTTGTTGTTGTTGTTGTTGTTGATGACTGTTGAATACACATACATTTTGTAATTAAACTAAAAGGATCCCGGTTTAAGGAAACAACCTTTGTAGTGTTGTGTGATGGTGGTAACGATGGTGTACTGGAACACTGGTCAGTGGTCGTATGGTTCTTAGTTTCTGGAGACTATCCCGGAAGTATTAACTACTGACAATGGTTAGAGTTGGGTAAGATCAAAGGACAACACTGTTAAACAACTGGAAATGGGTTAGGTAGTGATATATTTTTTTTTTTTTTGTGGCGAAACTGTTTTCGAGGGTAATAGCATTATTATGGAAGGTTTTTGTTGTAGCTACGAGTATATAGTTTGTTTTATGGTTTTTGTCTGTGTTGTCCATATTTGCACGGGTTAAGGAAGGCGTGGAACGACTAGCCATTACCGAGGTAATGTATACATTTTTATGAAGTAAATTGCTCAATGGATTTAGGACTGTGGGGCTGTTCTTCTATTGTTTTCTTTTATTGCTTTCGGAAGTAGGTCAGTGCTCGGGTAATGCTCTTAAAATTGCCCTTCGGCACAAGGGTGGCGTTTTATGGTTAATTCTACTAACTGTAATTAAAAGAGTGGGTGTAGTCTCTTTATAATTAGTAGTGGATGGTTGTTGTCTGATGTAGTGTCTAGTCTAAGTTCTATTCAGAATTAGAGAATATTTTGCATATAGTCATATCATTTGGTGCCAAGACAGAGCCCTATAAGAGATTGCCTACCAATTTTATGTTTTGAAAGCTTATCAAGTCACTTTTTTGGGCTGATCTGCGAGGGCTCTTATAACCTTGGTAGAAATTGATGCTTGTTAGACGGATCTTTCCCAAAGATTTCTGGTAAACATGTGTCGATATATCACTTCGTATTGACTATTCTACGTTGCTTTAGTGCCACGGTGGCGACATTTCTCAGAAAAAACCTAACAAGATAGCTTCCCCTGAGGCAAAGCTATCGAATTTTTTTTCCTGGACCAATCGACATGATCAAATTATGCAGTATCCAAGGTGAAGAAATCTTTTTGATGGCCAAATTCAAGACTAAATCTATGAGAGTGGATCCAATGCCCAGGCATGCCTCACTTTCACAATAAGTCACATGTTTTCTTGTATCTCAACCGATTTTTGACGACCTTCACGAAACCCTTAAAAGACCACGTGTAGCCGAAAAAACAGCAGAGATCTTTACTGCTACATAAAAGATATATCTGCCTCCTAGAAGCGCAACGTAATCGACAGGGTATGGGAATCTGTGACATCCGCTATGGAGATTGTTACAGATACCTAGAACGTGCAGGACAGCAGCCATAGCACTTTATCCGATGTGGATTGGCCGCAAGGAAAGGCACAGGAAAAAGTCTTGAGCTTCAGGCATGAAACAAAAGGTGAATTCGCCAGCATAAGCCTCATAAGCCCACACATTCGACTGAGGAGAGAACTGCCTACTTGAGACTGCTTCTACGGATTCGTCGACAAAACCTACCTAAAATTGTTCTGAGCGATTTTAATGCCAAGATAGGCAAGAAGGCTTTCTCTGACAAAACCTTTCACCTCTGGAAACACGCATAGACTTATTGATTCTCCTGCAGGGTGTAATGTAATTATAGCCAACGTGCAGTTTCCACTTCTTAATATCCATAAAGGGACCTGGTTGAAGCCTGCGATCGACGCAAGACACTCCTCCAGTGTTTTCAATGTTCAAACATTCCGAGTAGCTACGATCAGTTCGGACCATTATATTGTTAAGGCCAAAATAAGGACGCAGAATCGGTAAAACCTTAAATAAACGATTCCGAGAAAGTTCAACTTCGAAGGGCAACAATAGCAAAAGGCCCCCATTGAGCTTTCCGTAACCTCTCGAAAAATTCGATGCCACCAGATTCCGCAAAGAACACTCAGAAAGGTCTCCTCTGATGTGCTGAGGACTACTGGCAAATGTTGACATGCAAACAATGGAAGTAGATTCAAATCAGCTCTGCAGAAAAGAACTAGATGACAGAAAAAGATCACGAGAAGCGATAGATCGAGGCCTTAACGGGATGTTACTGGAAGAATTAAGTTCGGAAGGCTTACCAACTAACAAAACGAACGTGCCAAAGCTCCCTCGGGAGCGGATTCGAAGACTTTTCAGACCGGAGCATTGGTGTCCATACGCTCTACATGACCCGAAGATCGCCCGAAGAATTTTACTCTCGAAGCAACCAAGAACTACCTCATCCATTTTTGATAATGTCCATGCCTCTGCGCCATAGAGTAGGACCGGGATTATTAAAGTCTTATAAAGGGTGATTTTTGTTGTCCGAGAGAGGGCTTTGCTACTCAATTGCCTTCTTAACCCAAAGGAACAGCGGTTGGCAAGAGTTATTCTTCGCTTGATCTCAGCGCTGGTGTCGCTGTCTGTATTTATAGCAGAGCCTAGGTAGACAAAGTCCTTAACTACCTCGAAGTTATATCTGTCGAGGGTGACGTTCTGCCCGAGACGTCGGTGTTGGTTGTCCTTTTTTCTTGACAGCATATACTTGGTCTTGCCCTGATTGACCGCTAAACCAATTTTTCGCCGCTTCCATCTTAATACTTGCGAAAGCGCTACTGACATCACGCTGCTTTCTCCTGATTATGTCAATATCGTCGGCGTATGCGAGTAGTTAAAAGATAGTGCCTCTTGTGTTTGCTCGTGAGTTTTGCAATATTCTTTCAAGTACGATGTTGAAAAAATCGCATGACAGCACATCGCCTTTGCTAAATCCTTTATGGACATCAAAGGTCTCGGTGAGATCTTTACCGACCTTGATGGAGCAGCGTGCATTCTCCATCGTCATCCTGCACAGGCGGACGAGTTTGGCAGGGATGCCAAAACTAGACATTGCTCTATATAGCTCGTCTCTATAGATGCTGTCATACGCGGCCTTAAAATCGGTGAATAGGTGGTGGGTATCGATCTGAAGCTCATGGGTCTTCTCCAAGATCTGCCGTAGTGTGAATATCTGGTCGATGGTGGACTTTCCTGGCCTGAAGCCACACTGATATGGACCTATCAGGTTGTTGACGAACGGCTTCAGGCGTTCACACAATACGGCGGATAAGATCTTATATGCGATGTTAAGGAGACTGATGCCTCTGTAGTTGGCGCAGTTCAGAGGGTCTCCTTTCTTGAGAATTGGACAAACAATGCTGAGGTTCCATTCATCGAGCATACTTTCATCCGACCATATTTTACAGATGAGTTGGTGTATGCTCCTTACCAAGTCAGCGCCTGCCGCTGCGGTGTTTGGTCCGTCATCGCCGTTATACAGTCTGCAGAAATGGTCTTTCCAAATCCTCAGCATCGACTGCGATTCTACCACGATGTTCCCTTGTCCATCTCTACAGGCTTCGGTTCGGGGTTTATTTCCGCGGCATGTTATTTTTACCTTTTGGTAAAACTTCCGAACCTCATTCCTGGAGTAGCATCTCCCAATATCCTCGATCGCGCGCTTCTCATGATCTTTCTTCTTCTTCCTGAGAAGCCGGTGTTCGTCTCTCCTCTTCTGCTCATAGAGCTCATGAGCAGCTCTGGTCCTTCTAAGCAGTGCCGCTTTATATGCATCTTGCTTAGCTGCATGTGCTTGCCGGCATTCATCATCGAACCAGGGGTTTCGTTGTGGTGGACGAGTGAAACCCAGCACATCAGAAGCGGCATCTCTGATGGCGTTTTGGCAGTGCTTCCAGTGGTCTTCGATGCTTGATTCTGGCGGCATTGGACCTCTTAAGAGATTAAGAGACACTCGATCGGAAAAGGACTTGGCGATCTCTTGCGATTGTAGCCGTCTGACGTCGAATTCTCTCACAGCACTTGTTTGTCTTGGCGTAGTTTGGGATATCCGCAACCTTACCTTGGCTACAACAAGGTAATGGTCCGAGCCGATGTTGGCTCCTCGGAACGTACGGACATCCATAATGCTGGAGGAGTGTCTTGCGTCGATCGCAATGTGATCAATCTGGTTAACTGTTGATTGATCAGGTGTTCTCCAAGTCCCCTTGTGTATGTCGAGATGTGGGAACCGCGTGCTAGCCACGACAATGTTTCGCCCCGCCGCAAAGTCGATTAGCCTGAATCCGTTATCGGAGGTGGTGTTGTGCAGGCTATATTTTCCGATTGTTCCACCAAAGATACCTTCTCTTCCTAGATTTGCATTGAAATCACCGAGGACAATTTTAATGCCATAGCTAGGGCATTGCTCGTAGGTCTTGTTAAGGCATCCTTGGTGTCGTCATCTTTCTCCTCTGTGGAGGCGCGCATATAAGGCTAGTGTTGGCTAATTTAGCCTTGATGCAGATTGCTACGGGGCGCTCGCTCACATGCCGGAAGCTCAGGTTGTCTGCTTCCGACAACATATCCCCCATCCAAATAAGCGCTGCTTTTACCGTCGATTGCAATTGCAGTATTTTATCTTCTTTTTGTCCGGCCCATCCAATCGCTTTTCTTTAACGGCGGTTATGTCTGCTTTGTAGCAGTCTAGGGCCTCCACTAGTTGCTCGGCTCCACGTGGTCTATTAAGGGATCTAACATTCCACGTGCATATCCGAAGCTCATTGTCCTCAAATCGTTTGCGTGGGATGTCATCAGTAGACCCCCAACCTGGAGGACCAGTTCCATCTTTAATGCCCCTAGGACGAGGGGTCGGTTACATCGAAGCCAGTAACCCGTTCCGGGATGTGAGCGCTTCCGTTGGCCCATATAGGGCTCGTCCGCCACCATCTCTTTTTCAAGACCTTGACTAAGTCCTGGAAATCCTTTCCGGCCTGAGTTCCGAATATGTCGGAGTAGCCCGGATAAGGTCCTGTTTTGTTTTTCCGACACTAATGCTGATTTATGGCGCAGGAAACTCGCCATTTGTCCCCTTCACTTCGCAATCTCCAGTGAGATTCCCAGATGGCGCCACGGGGAGGCGTGAAGTAGGGCTCATTAGCAGAGCTGCAAGATGTTCGGCTGCAGAGGCTCATTCTCGTTACTTAAAGAACCAGCACCTGTCGGAAGATGCTACTTCTAGGAGGCCTTATACTAATCGTTGCCGTGATATTTTACAGAGCAAAAAGTAGTACCTTTATGGACACCGTACTGCTGTGATTAGCAGATTAGGCTATGAATCAAAGCGACCCGGTCGATTGCTTCAAATCTTAATGAGATTTTGAAAAAGCTTTTCTCAGAGATTAATTGACAAATCAAAGAGCCATATCCGTGGATAACGCTTTCCATGGATATACTCAACAAATTAATCTCCTCTATTAATCCGACAGCTTTGCCCCGGTAGGGCATGTTAGCTACTCTTGAGTCCATAGATTAAGGTAGCTAATGAAATATAGAGCAAATTCCTTTGCTAATTAATTGAGTACTAGTAGTGGGCATAAGGGAATAATAAATCTTCAACACTACGATTTTCCTTACTAATTACGTGTTCGCTGTAATTGGTCTGTCATTTTTATAAGTGCTGCTCCACCCTTCACTAGCGAAAAACACTATTTCACTCCAATAGTCGTGATGCCTCATTACGTAAAATGCGAAATGCATTTTGGGAAATCACTATGTACTCTCCAAGGCAGGCCTTGTCTTTCAAGTGCTTCCATCCTACACGAATCGATTAGATCCAATTCGGCATAGAGCGTAACAAAATACTCGTACATAGGCAAAGACACTATTCAGCTTTGAGTGCCAAAGCAACAAACCAACGAGGAAATGGGAAATCAGTGTTTTGCTTGGCTCTTTTTCGATTGCATGGCACATGTGTAGGTCTCCAATCGATTCCAATTCATCATTCCAAATTCGACTCCCGCATTTGAACACCAAACCAAAACTGCGAGTACATACAAAGTATTTACAACCATCTATCGGCATTTTTGGACCTGCAACAAGTCCCCTGTTGTTGCCATCCACCCATCCTACGTGAAACCAATTCCCAGTTTAATTTTATACATACTCGTATGTACCTCCATATTTGTTTATTTGTCCGTGAGTTTTATGTCACAGATACAAGCACAGTAGGTGTAAATACATTTAGGGTAATAAAACCGCATTGGATTGAATTTTTATGGTTCTCGAGAACCTGACAGGACTAGGACATCCACTTGCTCCACAGAATCCTGAAGAAATTCATTTGCAACACTTACGAGTATAGCTGCCGACTTGATTTCGACGATGATCGGAGTGGTCGTCCATGGACCCGAAATTTTCAAACGACTTACAACGTGATACCAACTCTCTTACTCTCACAGTGTCGTCCCAGAATGTAGGCGAGATCTTCGACACTTTTACCAAATTGATTTTCGATTTCTATTTGACAATTTTCCTTCATCGTCATCGTCTGTCTATTCGAGATTTTGTGTGGTACGTACGGATACAGATACTCCTTCATCATCGCATTCCAACATTCCAAGTCACTTCTGATATGGTCTCTGGTGTATTTTGTATTTTCGTCGTGACGTGTCTGCCTCTGAGCCTGCCTCTTCGATATGTTCATTGAACCGTAGACGGTTGGACATTTCGATGAATGCGCTGGAGGGAAATCTATTAACTGCTGCCTGTAGTTGATGGCCATTAATTGGTGGAACGTCTCGGTCGTCTCATCTTACTCAACGGATTCCCTGTGGGGATTACTAAGCGATGCTTTTGGCTGGGATTTTATACGTATTCTAGGCAATTCTCAGGGCCACAAAGGGTTTCTTTTGTTTGTAGCCACTTCAGATGGAACAGGTCAATGGTGGCAGCGTTCGTGATAAGGGGAAGACGATTGTTTTCTCGACGATCGTAATGGTGAAGAAATTAATTTTGAAAGATATTTTGTCAGAGGAAGTTTTTGTGTTTTTTCTTCTTGTTTTTGTGTTGTTTGGGTCTTTTTCTTTATTGATGATGGGGTTAGCAATGGCAGGGACTTGTTTCGTTAATTAATATCGTAAATAAATTTGTTCCAAGTTGTTGACGAGGCCAGGGTGGAGGTTAAGTTGAGATGTCTGCTAAGTGACGGGCCAGTGTAGTGGGTCGAGATTTGGTCGATGGGAGGGGTCTAAGATAAAAAAGGGTATCTTTTCGGGTTTGGTGGAATTTTTATAAAATTATTTTACAACAGGTGAATTAAAGATATAAAGGAAAATAAGAGGAAAGGCCTTCCTGCTATGAACATCAATTCAGGTCCGAAATTTACTTTACATTAATTAAGAAATTAGACACCATCCGTAACGTAAGGCAACGTAAATTAAATAAATGGGTCTTGGCAAAAACACTTGTGTTGGACTCATACAAAGTATCTGCTTAGGATACAGCAGCAGTTACTGAGCATTTATGCAAAAAAAAAATTGGATGTTTCCCATCATGTCAATGTTGCCTACGTGTATGTGCAGCGTGTATCCTCCATAATAATTCTGCATAGATAGGGATGCAAAGGCTTATTATGTATAGTTCACATCTATAGACGCTGGAGCAGCATGACCAAGTCCACTATACGATTATCGTACAGTTCAGAGTTTCAAAGCTGAGCGTTTCAGCAGCCGAGAGGAAATAATGGAAAAATCGCCAAAACACAGAGAGATAGATGTACTCTTAGCTTCGTAACTTTTGCAAATGTCAAGCTATGACGCTAAGATTTAGATCAACAACAGATGTAACAACTTAACAGAAACAAAAACAGAACTCAAATCGGAATAATGGGAGCGCCACACGGTGGTTATTCCGAGAACATTCTGATCAAGGTAGTATTTACGTTTGAGTGGTATCGATCCGCCAACTCGAAGTGACCCAGCCACCTCAGTCATTGGATCTTTACTCATCTGGCTAGGTCGATGTTGCTGTACAGTTCATACCGTTCGTCAATGTATCTCCTCCTTCACTCACCGTCAATACAGACGGGACCGAAAATTGCTCGAAGAATTTTCGTTTCAAAGAAACCAAGAGCACCCTCATCCATCTCTGATAATGTCCATGCCCGCCATAGAGTGGGACTGGGATTGTTAAGGTCTTATAAAGGCTGACTTTTGTTGTCCGAGAGAGGGCTTTGCTACCCAATTGCCTTCTTAGCCCAAAGAAACAGCGGCTGGCAAGAGTTATTCTTCGCTTGATCTCAGCGCTGGTGTCGTTGTCTGTATTTATAGAAGAGCCTAGGTAGACAAAGTCCTTAACTAAATCAAAGTTATAACTGTCGAGGGTGACGTTCTGCCCGAGACGTCGGTGTTGGTTGTCCTTTTTGCTTGACAGCATATACTCGGTCTTGCCCTCATTGACCGCTTAACTCATTTTCGCCGCTTCCGCATCAATACTCGTGAAAGCGCCACTGACATCACTCTTGAAAGACCGTGCCTCTTGTGTTTGTGCGTGAGTTTTGCACTAGTCTTTCAAGTATGATGTTGAAGAAGTCGCATGACAGCGCATTGCCCCGTTTAAATACTTTTTTGACATCAAAGGTCTCGGTGAGATATTTACCGACATTGATGGAGCAGCGTGCATTCTCCATCGTCATCCTGCACTGACGGACGAGTTTCGCAGGGATACCAAAACTAGATATTGCTCTGTATAGGTCGTCTACATAGATGCTGTCATACGCGGTGGTGCTTATCGATCTGAAGCTCATGGGTCTTCTCCAAGATCTGCCGTAGGGTGAATATTTGGTCGATGGTGGACTCTACTGGCCTGAGGCCACACTAATATGGACCTATCAGGTTGTTGACGAATGGTTTCAGGCGTTCACACAATACGGTAGATAAGATCTTGTATGCGATGTTAAGAAGACTGATGCCTCTGTAGTTGGCGTAGGTTTACACAAAAACTGCTGAGATTTCATTCATCGGGCATACTTTCGGCCATCCGCTCCAATAGCTTTGTTGGACTTAAACTTCAATATTGCTATCTTCACTTTATCCAGGTCGGGTAGACGGAATACTTTAAAGGCTTATTCTGCATAACAGCGGTATTTGCTTCATCGTCGCCGTTATACAGTCTACAGAAGTGATATTTCCAAATCATCAGCATCGACTGTGACTCTACTATGATGTTCTCTTGTTCGTCTCTACAGGCTTCGGTCCGTGTTTGTGTCTTGCTAAATGTTCCGAATCCGAATCTCATTTGTGGAGTAGCATCTCTCAATTTCCTCGACCGCGCGCTTGTCATGCTCCTTCTTTTTCCGGTGGTCGTCTCTGCTCTTCTGATTTTATTAAGGGACCTAACATTCCACGTGGATATCCGAAGCTTGCCGTCATTGATTCGTTTACTTAGGTTGTCAACAGCGAATCCATCCATATCCGAGGTGGATGCTGTTTCGTAACTTTAATTAACTTTTTGGCCATGGCTGGGCAGTTACCCCGGCCCCAAGACCCCAAACTTGGAGCTCGAGTTCCATTTTGTATACCCCTAGAATGAGGGGTCGGTTAGACCGAAGCCAGTAACCCGTTCGGGGATGTGAACGCTGCCATTGGTTCACAAAGGGCTCATCCGCCACCATTTCTCTCCAAGACCCTGACTTAGTCTCGAAAATCCTTACCGGCATGAGCTATAATATGTCAGAGGACCGGATAAAGTCTCATTTGTTCCCGGGTTTTTCTTCGCCATTGATTCCATCTGGAAATTTCATCCGCGGTCCCGTTTATAGTGCTGCTATTTTTGTCTGCTGGTCAGCGATCGCGTTAATAAGTTCAGCAAGTCGAGTCGGGATCGACATCGAGACTTCAAGACTTGTTCCCTAAGTGTTTCCCTTACGGCGAAACCCCATCTGAATAAACGCTGCGATTGCTACTCTTGTCGCGTCGGTTGTCTGTAACATTCTCCAAAGTAGATTTCACAGTTTTCCAACTTCCTTTTGTAATGTTCATTCTGTCGCATTTCGTGAATGGCGGCTATGTCTGCCTTATATCGGTCGAGGACCTCCGTTAGGTATACGCCTGCATGTACAGATTCGAACATCCTTGACCTTCAATCATTAAACACTGTCGTCAATAGAATCCGAATTTCTTTTTGTCCCTCGTATATAATTTCAAGCTCTATGTAGTATTATGCTAGCGGCTGAGCCTGCTCTTGCCACAATTTTGCCTTCATTATGTTACCGCGACCACCACTCAGAGGTAAGGCAAATATTACGCTACAAACTTGATTGTTGTACTACTGTCCCAATCCTTGTTGCCAGTTTTCCGATTCATTGTCGCGTAGATCAATAGTTAGGCAATAGGCGAAATCATAAGAAAGAGCATTTTGGCTGTCGACGTGTGTGAAGTCTAAGGCTTTCCAGGTCGAGAGTGGTCAGTAGGGACAAATAGTCCACATCATTGTGCTGAATTTTGTCAAGCCAACGTCGATGTTCCATATTTCTTTAAAAACAGACCGCTCTAGACTAGTCTATAAGCTATTTTGCTGAAAAGAGAAAACAATGTGGGGTGGCTCAAAAAATGCTTAAAGGCAAGGCTTTCTGTAAAATCTAAGAACTAGAATTACATCCACTGATAGGAGTTTAACCATTTAGGTAATTGCTTAAATTGGCTATAGTTCAAAGTGCGGCTTCAAAAAAAAAATTCAACCTCTCGGATACGAGGTTAAGGGGTAAAATGGCAAAACAATTATACTCTTGAAGATCTTCCCTAATTCAAGAGAAAGAGCTCTTTAAATGGTCGATTTCTTAAACTTTAGAATCTGTTCTTCCATCAATTTTAACCTCGACTTAAGATGAAAAAGGATCTTCAATAGAAAACTTCATAAAGTACCAACAAAGCAAGTATCATCTCAACTTGAAAATGGTAGCAGAGAAGGCCATCTGAGCTATATCCTTGGAATAGACTAAAAGAGAAATTAGGAGTGGGTGAGTGTATTTAGACGCGATTCACGGTCAACATTTCGTATTTCATTCAAATGCATCACAAATACGTGCGTGAAATGGACTATTACTTGGCACGTCGTCTGATCTGTGTCGGCGGAGCCTCTACAACACCTTTAGCGCCGACTCAACGAGAGGTACGAGGATTTCCAGGGCTTCTCGGTCCGTGTTGGTCGAAATACACGCTACGTCAAAAGTACTGAAGAATTGTTCAGCAGCAACATTGGCCGATTATCTTCAGGAATATAGCAGCCACTTGCTTCTTTACACAAATTCTTGTACATAGACCCTTCTAGCATTAAGGGTTTTGTACTATATAGCAGGGATTGCTATGTTACCAAAGAATGTGGAATCTGAGTAGAGTTGTGTTCGTTCTATGCTATGGTCAAAATATAAGCGAAAATTGGGCGAAAAAACTATGTGAACTTAATTAAAGATATCGGACAATCTAGCTGGCCGTAATGCATTGAGTTTCTCCACTTGACCTAAAAATAAAGTTGGTTGAAGCTTCGACAGTATGAACCTTGAGTTCTATAGCATTCTGCCAACGATATTATACCTCCTGTAGTGTCAATAAAAAAAAAGAGGAATCCACCGGACAATGCCTTGCGTCTTACTGCGCCGATGATATTTTCTTGCTTACTTATGACGTTATGGACTTTCACTAGTAAGCCCACATTTTTAAAGCCAAGGCAAGACTCAAACAAGTATATACACAGCCTAAGCACTCAACCCTTCAAGTACTTTTACGATACTTCACATTTTTTTAAAGGAGCAGTCGGATAATAGCAGTACTGAACTCAATATGGTTTGCTGCCCTAATTGTGAAATTACTTCGCTTCGGCGTTAAGTAAATAACCGTTGAAGTAACATGAAAGCTGATAGTCATACAATAAATTAAAGAGGCAGGTCCACATGAGAACAGGGTTAGGTGCCGGGGGTATTACCATTGCAGGGTCTTTATGCCGTTCCCAAGCCAAGGATGTGGACATTCCTGGTGGCGAAGAGCATAGAAGCCTTAGTTATCAGGGCATCTCCGCCTTTAAGGTCTTCTAGTTACTTGTGGGTACAAAATGTCTGATGCAAACAAACAAGATCTAAGAATTTGCAACAGCAATGTTGTCAATCTCTGCTCGATACCTCCAGCATATTTCTGTGCTACCATACATAGGGTACAATTACCGCATCATAGCCTAGTCACATGCGTATCTTCCTCTCTCAGCAATAATTGCCACTTTCCCATCAGCATCAATCTTTTCTCCACCAAATCATTTCAAGCATCAGGTCAACATTAAATGCCACACGACGAGCTAAATTGTGCAATTTGCTGCAAAATTCACTTTCAACAAGCTCATGTCCTTTCGTTCCACTATATCCTGGCGCTTAGTAAGCTGGATAAAAGCCCTTCTAAAGCATCCTTTGTCATTACAACGTCTGTCGCCAATGCATTTCCTCTCGATAATGCCAGCGGGAAGAACGACACATAAATAACAACAACAACACTAGGATGTCATCTAAGAAATTTATCCTCGACCAATCAATCCCCTGACGACGGTGAAGCATTCAATTTCGTGCACACAAAAGCCTGATGGAGCGTTGATGATGTCATTGTTCGGAGGAAGTAATCTCATTAAAAGTCATTCGGCACTCATTCCTGGTCGCATCCTCATCACCTTCACGTATAACCCTCATACACTCAGGTGATAGAAGCATTGACTGAAATATCGAGCAGGATTGCATACAGGAAGAAGAAGGAGGTTTTGAGATCCAGGCCCATATTACTGTGTACTACAACGCCCCTCGTTGGTGCTCTACGTGCTATATTACTGCAACATCCAAAACACCCGCATATTCCTGTGATTTGGAGAGGGACAAAACGACGTGTGACGCTATACTACATATGTGTATGTACTTGTACATGCAGGATGAAGAGCATGGAGCACAGGGAATTGAGTATGGAGCTTGGAGCACCCCAAGGGATGCAGGTTGATGAACGTTTGATGAGCTTAGCGCGCACAGGACATCAGTCTTCATTGGGAATCCTGTTTGTTGCCTTATCTTTGCACTCACCAACACCTCTGGTCCCCTTAGTCATTTGTTAGATCCTGTGACACCGTAATGGACGACCGACGAATAGGACAGGAACAGAGTCCACCCCATTCGGTAGACAGGTAAGTTGAAGGTGAAATCGTGTTTGGTTACCCTACCATGGCAACAAATTGGATTCCTTTTCGCCTTTTTCTATCTCCTTACTCTTACTATAGGTTTGTGTGGTCTCGTGTGTATATGTGCTCGCCGATGACCGGAGAAAGAGGACACACATCCATCAGCAACATGGCTTTGCCTTTAGTTATTCCGTTCATTCTTTTGTCTCAAGTGAGGTGAATGCTGGCATCGATATCATGAACATACCAGAAGCAGTGACTGCTTCAACGCATTATCGCCTTCACGTAGTCATTTGTCCATCACGGGTCCTTGTTTGCCAGTATAGTACACAAAAAAACAACAGAAAACGTTTCAAAAACTACAAAATATGCGAGAACGAACCTCCCGATGCCATCCGAAGATGATTAATAAGCTAATCGAGGACTCGAAACATGTGTGACATGCAGATAGGATGGGTTGGCACTCTATACCGGCTCATAGAATTTTGCCACAGTTCGTTCCACTACATGTTGTTAGAGGGAAGAATGATGTTCAAACACTTTACTACTCAACATGACCTTACAGGTTATTAATTTCTATCGATGCTATCCGAAGACTGTATGCCTAACTGAGTTCCTACGTCCGGACAAGGACTTATATGAGTGCACTACGAGTATCATGCCGGGAACTTCCTCTGCAGAACGGAGTAGTGAGAACAGGATTAATATAAATATTCGCGTTTAAGATTGGCGATTTTCGAAGATGACGGAAACGACGTTTCCATAATCCTGACAGCTGACCGCCTAGATCATAGAGATCGAATAATAGCCATAACCCAGGCGATTAAGTTCAAAAATTTGGAAAATTGTTCACGCAAGGATACAGTTAGCAGCACTCAGAAACGTTTTCAAATGACACAGCAAAGCAGAAAATGCTTTTGATTGGAGCACGGACACCACAAAAACTGCCAACACGAACACTGCCATGCGAAAATCAGTTCGAAACAACAAATCCTTTCAATGGGTAGGTACAGCCGACATACCGAAACCAATCAGGTGCGTCTTAAGTCAAACTTTTAACAGGCAAAAAATGGATAGCTAGAGCACGTAGAGAGTACCTTTGGCCCATAAGCAGGCGATGCAATGCTGGGCAGACCAACATTCTTAGGATTGTGCCACAACGAAGAAAAATACTGCAACAGATTCAAACTAACTTATGCACCTAATTTCTTAGATTGCGCTACATTCCGCACTGGACCCAATAGTCAATTAATATGTCTCTTCCACTTGTTCGCGAAACCTACCGCGAGGTGTCTTCCCTTCCGACCTGATAAGTTGGATAGTTCATTTGTTCTACTTCTTCTAGCAATCTTAGGCAATTAATCTGCACTTTTCTGACTACGTCAATGGTCATGTCCAGCTTGTGGAGTTCGCCTTTAAATCATTTCCTTGTGCGCGAAACCTTCGGCGAGGTGTTCCTTCACCGGTACTTCCCTTCCGAGCTGGTAAGTTGGATAGTTCCTTTGTTCTACTTCTTCTAGCAATCTTAGGCAATTAATCTGCACTTTTCTGACTACGTCAATGGTCATGTCCAGCTTGTGGAGTTCGCCTTTAAATCATTTCCTCCAATCGCCATCAACGCAAACGGGGCGAACAATTGCTCGAAGAATTTTGTGTTTACAACGGCCTAGGATATCTTCATGCAGAAATCCTTTGGGAGTTTGATTCCGCCCTTTACGAAGCGTTCTTCATCGTCATTCTATACATCCTGGTAAGCTTTATGAGGTTGCCATGACATAGACATGGCCCTGTATAGACAGTAGTCTGCAATATGCAATATTAAGGAGTTTGGTAAATGCAAATAAGGAAGTCTCCTTTCTTGGGCATCAAGTCTCCTCTCTTGGCAAACAGTGCTAGGATTCCATTCCTTCGACATAGTCTCTGCTTACTACTTTTTCACTTTTAACCTTGTCTGACGGCCCATTTCTCTGCATTGGATTGCAAAGATGGTGCTGATCTCTGCGTCAATAAAGTCAAAGATTGAAAAGAATCTAGGTACGACGTCTTGAACTAAGCTCCAAAGGAGTTCAAAAATGGTAATAAAATTGTTAATGTTATGGAGGTGCACCTTATGGATTCTACTTCAGATAAGCCCCGCAAAAGCGACAGTCCAGCCGTGGTCCTCTCGACGGCGGCCAGGGTACGGATTCTTAGAAATAAAACAAATTAAAACAAAAATGAAAGAGAGTACCGGAGGCACTCGGCCTTTTTCGGTTAAACTTCATCAGAATTGAAAAGTGGTTGATCTGAATGCTGTTATGGATGGCTTATCTCGACAAACCGATAAATGTCGTTTGGGGTCCGGACGAGGAACACTTTGGAAAATTACGGTTTTAGGGCAACTGAAGAGGAAAAGAAGATCTTGAGACCGCAAGTGCTGTCGAAGGATCGAATACTGAAGTCCTTACTCCTTCTGCGATGAAATCAACACTAAAAAACAACTTTGGTGATACCTTTCTTCACGCACAAGACCCAGCTAGAAATGGGAAAGTGTCACTTGATCTTCTGCGTTCCGGACAACTTAGGCGAACAGGAATGTGGAGATGCGTCTTCATGCTTAGAACCCTGGACTCGACACTGAAAAGTGAAATTTTACTCGCACAAGAAGAGATAGAATCGGACAAACAAGGACAATTCGTCTCCTCTTGTGTGGACTAAGACAAGATTTCTGTCCAGACCATTGAATCTGGGTATGACTGACGTCACGGCCTGCACTTTTGAATGGTTAAAGCATCCCTATGTAGGAGGCCTTTTATGTTAAATACAAATCGCGCGTATTATTTACAAAGGACATGGGGGTGTGGAACAGATGCATCTCTGGTTTCCGATGTTAAAGGGGTTTCGACTTAACGTTGTGCAATATGTATGGTAATGAGATAACTGGCTATCAGGCCATAGATACATCGAATTCAGAATCGAACAGAAAACCAACTAAACGCGATTTAAGCTCGCCAAGAGCCTTAGACCCATAACTGGCTACATTTATGGTGATGAGCAAGGAGAGAATGATTGAGATCGATAAGCGCAAAACTGCTTTGGCAATGCATCCTTTGTCTAAGAAGCAACCTGCCTTCCATCGAGGAAGATCTTGGGAAAGTGCACTTCAAAATTTGGTATCCAGTATTAAAGGAGCAAGGCATGAGGTCTGGTGGAATCAGCTCCCACGAACAAAACGTCATTACCTGACTTTGATCTAAACGCATTGATGGGCTACACTCTCAAAGCCTTCTCCGGTTGAAAAAAGAAAGTGGTCTTTAGTACTATCTACACATACTGGAGCTTTTATGACCGTGCGCGTAAACTGTCTTTTAGCTCTGGTCTTGTGGACATGACATAAAGTGCAATGATATCAGAACTCCTGCTATAAAATCGGCTGCCAGGATTTGAGCCAGGAAAGGAATGCAATCATGTCATTACGGATGGCTCCAAAACCGATGTAGCAACGTTAGATTTCACTCCTTGTTAGGAGGCCTTCATATTCCAAGCGCAGATATGCCTAATCCTGAAGGCAACGAGCTATATTTTGAATTGAAGAAGGGGCACTTGCATCTGTTGCGACAGCCAAGCTGCGCTTATGGGCTTACCATCGTTGCTTTGACTTCCAAGCTAGTTCGAGAATGCAATCTCAATTGGAATGGCTGAATTAACTGAGTCGTTTCTGGGTCCCAGATCACTATGGGATCACGGGAAATGGAATCGCCAATTAGTTTGTTAGGAAGGGCTTAGAGGAGAGGTCTTTTAACCTCCTCAATAAAGGCTTCTTTTGCCATTTAGGGTTCATATAAGCACAACTGTAGATGGCATGACTCCTAGGGTTGCAGGCAGACCAAACGTTTTCTTTAACATCAGCGGCGTTTATACTGTCCCTCAGCAGAGAAGACTGCAGGTTGATTACTGGCTTCGCGACAGGGTACTTCGCTCTTGCTAAGCACCCACATGTGCTGGGCATAACTCAAACAACATCTTGCGATGCTTGATGTGAAAGTGATGACAACACAGCAGAGCACTATTTCTATGAATTTCCGGCTCATGCTCCCAGCAGGCTGTTAATACTCGGCGTTCACGATGTGGGTGCTGTTACTGTAGACACTTAATCACTGAAATGTTAACTTATCTTTCCTCGAAATACTGAAAGAGTGGATGTACTAGTTCTTTATTTGATTACTTTCGACAGAAAAGGAACCTACATAGCGTTGTATCTGAATCGGAAAATGAGAAAACAAATTCAGCATACCGTTCTGGGCTGTCATAAGTAGATGTTCTTCTAGCAAAAGTTTCACCCCAATAGAATTCTTAACACTTACAGATAGCGAAGATTACTTTGCCCATAAAAAGTATCTGCTCGTTTGAGATGAAACGCTTGATTTTTGCAAGCCAAGAAAAACGTATCCAAGTCCAAATTCCCACAAATCAGCTCCAGTCTTGATGCAATAGTTATAGCATAGTTACAACAACAAAAACATCAGCTATACATGGGCTGACTACTGCCACATCATATTTCATCTAGAAGATGATCTATTGTGTATCTGTATCTCTTATGCAAATGCTTAAACTTTTTTAGTTCTCAGCTAAATAGCCAAATAAACAACATCGCCAATACTCGTACAATGTAAATCGTTCTGAAAACATTTATGGATACATATGTGATGTCACTCACCGGGCTCTAGAGAAAAATATTTTTCCATCCAAATAGTGTTTCTATGTATGTTACAACTTACTTACACAAGCAATTGCTCAGATACAAAACACTTGAGCCACAGCCCACATCCACTTGTTGCTCACATCTTCTAGACTCGACAATTAGCGAACCTAAGTCATCAATTTGGCATTGAATTGCTTTTAAATTGACGCCGTCGTTCGCTTCGCTGAGAAACTGAGGAACCTGTGAATCAGCTTCCTCTACATTCTGGATCAGTAGAATGTGTTGACGTTGACAGAATTACTTCGAAAAGGTTTGTCTTTTCTCAGAACTGTTGCACATGTTGACTGTTTACTCTTAATCATCGGTATTCCGATCACAACACCTGCAGTAGAAAAACGCTTGGGATTTAATCGCTGAATTTCTTAAAAGTCGAAATCACCTCCACAGACTCATCGACTTGGAGCTTAGGGTACTGGAAGTAGTCAAATTATGCAATTATGGATTTGTATGGACTGAACGTGATCATGAGGTGCAGGCGTGATGAAATTTCAAATAAAATCGGAGGTCAATGTGTGTGGATTTGGAATCGAACTTATGTAAAATACCTAATCGCTGTTGTGAGTATCTGTAAGTTGTAAATGGGCTTTGGAGTCATTTTAAAATTGATGGAGGCCTAAGCAAATTTAGATAATTTTATGCTGCCATAGATACGGCTGCAGCAATTTATGTACATAATATGTGGACAAGGCTATATTAAAACATACGAGTTCTACTACTCCAAAATAACCGGTATTTTCTAACGATGTTTGTGGTGTTGTCATGTTATATCAATGTCTGAATGCTGGAATGAGGAGTTATTTTGTCTACTTGAAAACTCAAACAGCAGTTGAGCAAGATTTAAAAACTACATATACAACTTCATAAAGGCGAAATTGCAAAATCAAAAATTCAAGATGTGAGATGTTGAGATCTTTTTTTTATTGTCCTGTAGGAATCCAAGATGGATGGCAACGATTAGAATAAGGCCTCGTAGAAGTAGCATCTTCCGACAGGTGCTGGTTCCTTAAATGACGAGAATGAGCCTCTGCAACCGAACATCTTGCAGCTCTGCTAATAAGTCCTACTTCACGACTCCCCGTGGCGCCATCTGGGAACCTCACTAGAGGTTGCGAAGTGAAGGGGGCAAATGGCGAGTTTTCTGCGCCATTAACCAGGATTAGTGTCTGAAAAACAAAACAAGACCTTATCCGGGCTACTCCGACATATTTGCAGCTCAGGCCGGAAAGTATTTTTAGGACTTAGTCAGGGTCTCGGAAAAGAGATGGTGGCGGACGAGCCCTATAAAGGCCAACGGCAGCGCTCACATCCCGGAACGGGTTACTGGATTCGGTGTAACCGACCCCTCGTCCTAGGGGCATTATAAATGGAACTGGTCGTCCAGGTTGGGGGTTGTGCCACCAGGGTAACTGCTCGGCCGTTTAAAAAAAAAAAAAAAAAAAAAGGAAGTTACGAAGCATCAACAAGCCTCGGATATCTGTTGACTACTGTTCTACTGTTGACAACCCACGCAAATGATTTAAGGACAATGAGCTTCGGATATGCACGTGGAATGTTAGATCCCTTAATAGACCACGTACAGCCGAGCAACTAGCGGAGGCCCTAGACTGCTGCAAAGCAGACATAACCGCCATTCAAGAAATGCGATGGGATGGGCCGGACAAAAAGAAGATGAAAAACTGCGACATCTACTACGGCAATTGCTATCGACGGCAAAAGCAGCGCTTATTTGGATGCGGATTTGTTGTCGGAGGCAGACTAAGACAAGAATCCTCAGCTTCCGGCATGTAAGCGAGCGCCTCGTAGCAATGCGCATCAAGGCTGAATTCGCCAATATTAGCCTTATATGCGCGCATGCACCCACAGAGGAGAAAGATGATGACACCAAGGATGCCTTCTACGAGCTCCTTAACAAGACCTACGAGCAATGCCCTAGCTATGACATTAAAATTGTCCTCGGTGATTTTAATGCAAAGCTAGGAAGAGAGGATATCTTTGGTGGAACAATCGGAAAATATAGCCTGCACAACATCACCTCCAATAACGGATTCAGGCTAATCGACTATGTGGCTAGCACGCGGTTCCCACATCTCGACATACACAAGGGGACTTGGAGAACTCCTGATCAATCAACAGTCAAACAGATTGATCACATTGCGATCGACGCAAGACACTCCTCCGGCATTAATCTGTACGTTCCGAGGAGCCAACATCGACTCGGACCATTACCTTGTTGTAGCAAAGGTACGGTTGCGGATATCCCAAAAAACGCCAAGACAAGCTAATAAAAAAAACACTGTGGCGCTGGCAGACCGGTAAGGCCATGGCCTAGCTTCTTGACACTCATTTGTGTTGCTCATATTGTCATTTTTGTCACATCTGAGCGGGGCCTACGGTTTATCGCCGAGTCCGAACGGCACTCTTTAGAAGCCTTTTCGTAAGCAATTTTACTTTCGGGAGTTTACCATTGCCCGCCGAAAGGGGAAGGCGATTTGAAAAATTGTTGGTGACCCAGCCAGGAATCGAACGCAGACTGTCTGCGTGATAGTCCAATGGCCTAACTATCACGTCATCGCCATCGCCAAGACAAGCTAATGCTGTGAGAAAATTCGACGTCAGACGGCTACAATCGCAAGAGATCGCCAAGTCCTTTTCCGATCGAGTGTCTCTTAATCTCTTAAGAGGTCCAATGCCGCCAGCATCAAGCATCAAAGACCATTGGAAACACTGCCAAAACGCCATCAGAGATGCCGCTTCTGATGTGCTGGGTTTCACTCGTCCACCACAACGAAACCCCTGGTTCGACGATGAATGCAGGCAAGCACATGCAGCTAAGCAAGATGCATATAACGCGGCGCTGCATAGAAAGACCAGAGCTGCTCATGAGCTCTATGAGCGGAAGAGGAGAGACGAGCACCGGCTTCTCAGGAGGAAGAAGAAAGAGCATGAGAAGCGCGCGATCGAGGAAATTGAGAGATGCTACTCCAGGAATGAGGTTCGGAAGTTTTACCAAAAGGTAAAACTAGCATGCCGCGGAAACAAACCCCGAACCGAAGCCTGTAGAGATGAAAAAGGGAACATCGTAGTAGGATCGCAGTCGATGCTGAGGGTTTGGAAAGATCATTTCTGCAGACTGTATAACGGACCAAATACCGCTGTCAGGCAGAATCAACCTTTCAACCTGGACGATGATGGCCAACAATTCCGTCCACCCGACCTGGATGAAGTGAAGATAGCCATATCGAAGCTTAAGTCCAACAAAGCTGCTGGAGCGGATGGCCTGACTGCCGAGCTCTTCAAAGCGGCAGGCGATGACTTGGTAAGGAGCATACACCAACTCATCTGGAAAATATGGTTGGACGAAAGTATGCCCGATGAATGGAACCTCAGCATTGTTTGTCCAATTCTCAAGAAAGGAGACCCTCTGAACTGCGCCAACTAAAGAGGCATCAGTCTCCTTAACATCGCATACAAGATCTTATTTGCCGTATTGTGTGAACGCCTGAAGCCGTTCGTCAACAACCTGATAGGTCCATATCAGTGTGGCTTCAGGCCAGGAAAGTCCACCATCGACCAGATATTCACACTACGGCAGATCTCGGAGAAGACCCATGAGCTTCAGATCGATGCCCACCACCTATTCATCGATTTTAAGGCCGCGTATGACAGCATCTATAGAGACGAGCTATATAGAGCAATATCTAGTTTTGGCATCCCTGCCAAACTCGTCCGTCTGTGCAGGATGACGATGGAGAATGCACGCTGCTCCATCAAGGTCGGTAAAGATCTGACCGAGGCCTTTGATGTCCAGAAAGAATTTAGACAAGGCGATGCGCTGTCATGCGATTTTTTCAACATCGTACTTAAAATAATAGTGCAAAACTCACGAGCAAACACAAGAGGCACGGTCTTTCAAGAGTGATTTCAGTGGCGCTTTCACGAGTATTGAGACGGAAGCGGCGAAAATGGGTTTAGCGGTCAATGATTGCAAGACCAAGTATATGCTGTCAAGAAAAAAGGACAACCAACACCGACGTCTCGGGCAGAACGTCACCCTCGACAGATATAACTTCGAGGTAGTTAAGGACTCTGTCTACCTAAACTCCGCTATAAATACAGACAGCGACACCAGCGCTGAGATCAAGCAAAAAATAACTCTTGCCAACCGCTGTTCCTTTGGGTTAAGAAGCCAATTGAGTAGCAAAGCCCTCTCTCGGACAACAAAAGTCACTCTTTATAAGACCTTAATAATCCCGGTTTTACTCTATGGCGCAGAGGCATGGACATTATCAAAAATGGATGAGGTAGTTCTTGGTTGCTTCGAGAGAAAAATTCTTCGGGCGATCTTCGGTCCCGTCTGCATCGACGGTGAGTGGAGGAGGAGATACAACTACGAACTGTATGGACTGTACAGCGACATGGACCTAGCCAGTAAAGTGAAGATCCAAAGACTGAGATGGCTGGGTCATGTAGAGCGCATGGACACCAATGCTCCGGTTCGAAAAGTCTTCGAATCCGCCCCCGAGGGACAGCGCAGTAGAGGAAGGCCAAGACTCAGGTGGCGCACGCAAGTGGAAGAGGACCTCAGCCAACTTAGCGTGCGAAACTGGAGGCAGCTAGCCAGGGATCGAGCTGGCTGGAGAAGCTTGTTGACTGAGGCCCATGTCCACCCCGGACTGTAGCGCCACCTAAAGGAATCCAAGATTCCTCAGAGCTAGGCTGATGTCGCTGTACAACTTGTAGAGCTCGCTATTGTACCTCCTCCTCCAAAGTCCGTCAATGTAAACGTTGGAAGAATCTTGAGTTAAAACGTCAACATCTTTGCCCCATAGAACCAAACTGGTATTATGAGAGTCTCATATGTAGTCTCGTTAGTAGATCTTTACAAGGCCATATTACTCAATTAACATCTAAGACCTAAGAAAATGGTGCCTCTGGCTTTGGTGCATGCTTTTTACTCTGCTGGACTATAATTTCTCGAATTCCACATTTTCCGCCTCAGCTCTTCTAATGTTTGGACCAGTATTGAGTATTTAGGTGAACTAAAGTTCGAAAATGCAAGGCTAGGCTATCTGAATCTTCAAGGAAATAGCCGACATTTCACTTACTTTAGCAAGAAGATGGAAATAACAGAAACAGACGCGAACAGAAACCTGTGCAAGGTTTTTTAGTGAAAGGGTCACAGTCAGAGCTGTGAATATGGTAAAACCACCTCCAGGGATGACTAAGTCTACATACTCGTACTTCTACCAGAACAAAAAAAAGATAAATCACCAATTCCTCAACTTTAGCGTAGCAGGGCTGCTAGTCCGAAGATGATCTCTCTACATGAAAGGGGACCCATTAAACCGAAAAATATAGAGATGCTTCCTAAGATCGCCCGTAAGATCTCATAGTTTTAGGTGACAATGCTTGGGTATATCTTTAAGACAATCTAATACCGTGTCTCCGTTTTTATTGATTTAGAAACCGAAAAGTTATAAAGGGCCATATTCAGATCTGGCATTCCTGATAGCATAAGTTGGCGATGAAGAGTGCGGCTCCGTAAATCAATCCCAACGTTTTAGACGAGACGACGCAGTGTTATGTGACTTCTACAGATTAGATTGTTGTGGGAGGTGGTATATGGAATCCCAAATCACTGTGGCCATAGATGCCGCAATTTGTGAGAAAGGCGGCTAAGTTCTTAGGTGAGCTGGCAGCTATATCCGCCTCTTCGAGGAAGAATTTATCTAGGTAGCGTGGACGTGTTTTGATTAAACCATTGCAGGTGTTTTATGACACGGCAGTGCCCTGTGAGAAAACCTGTTATCAGCCGAATCTGATTTTTACTTAATTGTGTTGTAGTTGTTGTTTCATTTTTTTGTGGCAACTTTCTGGTATAACGTTTTTGGCTTGTCTGTTTCCTTCGGTTTCCCTCCAGAAATATAGCTTCCTTTCCTCTAGCCAGGTTTTGACACTTCTTTTAAAAGTGTTTGTTAGCAGCCCACAGAATGATCTTAGTTTCATCAATTGAAACTGGGATCCTCTTCTGGACGATTCGCCTGCTTTTTCAATATCTTGGCACCCAAATCAGATGGACTTTGGTTGCTTTTTTCATGAGTTCTATATGAAGTGGTGGGATGCTTAGAATAACTTCAAGCGCAGTTGTTAATGCGGTCTTCTTTGTACCAGTTGCCACAGGCTAGTCTGTTGAGTTTGGCCGGTGTTGACTTCTGCGTGCTTTATCCCACCAAACGGCGGTACTATACGTAATGATAGATCTCATAATTGTCGTGTACATCCGGTGGTGGCCTTGTCGATAGTCTTAGAAAGATGATTGTTCCACCAAAGTTTTTCATCCAGTGTGATTCCTAGATATTTGAGTTCCGTTGAGAACTCTATTGTTTCACGGAAGAGTGTGGCACTTCTGAGTTTACCTCGCCTTCTTCTCTTAGTGAATCCAACTACGGTCCTTTTCTTGGGATTGACTGCGAGGCCAACTTTGATGCACCAATCAACAACTAGGTTCAGAGCTCTTTGGAGGCGATCCTAGATTGTGTTTTCGAATTAACCTCCAATTAGGATAGCTATGTCATCTGCATATCCTTTGTTGCGGTAAATTTTTCGGCAACAAGGTTCACTCTCTTACCCGTTCTTGTTCCTTCGTTCCCTCTTTTTTTTGAGTGGGAAGACCGAGCTCTGGCGGGGGTGGAGGGCAGCTATGGTCCCATCAGCCATTGCCCCACCGACCACGAAAAGGAACCCACATAGGCTAAGGGCTATTTTACTCTCAGAGGAGGACGAGGTGGTTCGGCCCTTAGGACTATTGGGAGACTCACGACGAACCGGGAGACCAGGGTGCGACAGGAGATGCACCAAGATCACCGTTGTCGGAGCCCGCAGGCTAGACGAGCGACTCGCAACGGACAGCATCAGACAGGATGTCTGAAAGTCGTTGACGGGTGGGGACGAACGGCCCTTCATAGCCATATACCCCCACACGAGGATGACGAGGAGGATGATCCCCGGAGCTTACACCCCAACGAAAGCCTAAGACACAAAGGCTTGAGGAGTTTCACATCCTGCAACCGGGTATAAATGCCAGCATCACATCCCACCATTGACGTGGATGCAACTAGCGTGAGAGCTAGCAGTGGCAAAGCGGTTGAAGGTGGAAGAGCTGATGATCTCTTTTATAGCTACACCCCCAATGAGAGAGCTACGGAGGAGCAACTGTGATGTGTAAGCGGACAGCAAGCATAATCGAACACATTCCAGCGGCGATTAAGAGAATGGCTAGATCGGGGTATAATCAGGTTAGGATTATACCCACACAACCTTCCTGCCTCCTCCCAACACTCCATTGACCATCGATCAGACTTTCTTTCTCCTTCGCGTTTGTTTTGATTTGCAATTTTGTTTAGTGCGATGGAGGAAAAAGACCCGGAGATCAGCAATAAGAAGAAACATTGCTCTCCGCAATGTCCAATCAGTTTTCAATGTCTAGGGAAATAGCTAGGCATAGCTAAGATCCACAAACTCTCATAAACTCGCTCATTGGAGTTCCAAGTTATCAGTGGAAGCGGGAGAGAACGCAGTGACTGAGGAGTTTAGTATGAGTGTGTACAATTGAAAACAATTGGAATGTATGAGAGGCCTAGTTGGACACGACTGCTAGTCGTGTAGCTGGAAACCCCAGCAATGGGATCCGCTAGAGCTAAATAAATGTGTGAGGGAGTGGGTGTGAGAATGCGTGTGAGAGTCTGGCGGGAGTTCGTGGAAACAGAGAAAAGATCTGGAAGTCACTTTTGTGAGGATTAGCATATATCGCGGGTCAAGCAAGGGTTTTTCTGTTGTAGGAGTAATTTCGGCAGCCCGGTATGGGCCATAGCTAACTTCTTAACACTCATTTGTGTTGCTCATATTATTATTTTTGTAACATCTGAGCGGGGCCTACGGCTTATCGCCGAGTCCGAACGGCACTCCTTAGAAGCTTTTTCGTAGGCAATTTTACTTTCGGGAGTTTGCCATTGCCCGGCGAAAGGGTGATGGTGATTTGAAAAATTGTTGGTGACCCAGCCAGGAATCGAACCCAGATTCTCTACGTTATAGTCCAATGAGCTAACTATCGCGACATCCCCATCGCCACTAATTACAACATTAATAAATCGCCGAGCTCTGACGGAGCATTACAACGTTTTGAAAAACCTTCTTTCGTGGTGTTGTTTTCGTTCCTTCTCGGGGGAAGATTTTTCTTCTTTTGGCTTCGTTTCTTTTTTTCTACATCGAAAAGGTTTTGTGATTCCAAGTGGAAAATCAAATGGCTCTCAACTCGTTGTTTTGTCCCAGGTTTAGCTGCCATCAGAGCGCTACCTGGCGTTTGAACGAACCCACATTTCGAATCAGCAGTGGAGATTCCAAAGTTATATTTGATTCTTGGCAATGGATGACAGCTGCTGGGTATTAACCATAACACCTTAAACATACATAGAAACCATCCATCAACTGAGATTAATCAGTAGTTCATTAACTTCGATGGCCCATAAAAGGGGTGAGAGTACTCTTTCGTAGCTATGACACCTACAACATCATACTAGGAAAAAATGCAGCGATAATAACATACAAAATAGTTTGCATCAATTTAAAATAAAAACGCTTCCCGTGTCTAAAAGAGGGAATGATGCAGACAATACGAAATGGATGGATGGATGCAGCCAGTGTTGTATTCGTAATGAGTGAGTTCAGTTGTGTACCAGTATAAATACTGGTAAATGACTTGACTAGGTAATTGTTAGGAATGTAAGGTTCGTGCATATTCAGGCAGTTCTATACATTGTGACGAATAAATTTTAGCCATAGCTATTTCTTAAGTCGTTTGTACCAATTTGAAGGCTACTTGGTTAGAAATGAAGATTCTTTCACTTACTGCCTAATTCATTTTGTGGTACTGCCCACTTATACAATTGTAGATAGTCCAAAACGTCTATGAAAGACTTTATAACTTATTTTCCCAATAATTCTCAAAAGTAAATTGCAATTGAAACTTTACATTTTAGTCAACGTATGTTTTCTGCCTTTGGATCCAGACTGTTTCCTTAGTAAATGATGTACTAAATACTATAAATTCCGTGCGGCATCGGATAAAGAATAGTGCCGCAGTGCGTCCCAGCTTGTCGTAAGAGGCGACTAAATGGGACACCAATCATATACAGGCAACTATGACACCAAAAATGAGCCTGTGACACTTTAACACCTTAAAACTTTCCCACAAGTTTGTATGCAATCAATGGGTTTCCACGTCTGGAGACTACCGGTGGGGTAAAAGAACAGTCAATCAATTCGAAATGAGCAGACAAGTGTCAAACCACTCAAACTTTAAACTTCATGGAAATTATCGCAATTAATAGCACTACCCCGCTGGGCACCACGGGTGCAACGCACTCGGGTGATCCCAGAGCAAGCAGAAGTGCTTGTGTCAGAGCCCGACGGATTCCGGGGGCGGGCAAAATGAAGTTTCCAAAATATTTTCCTAAACTTCGGTTTGCAAGTTGGAACGTCGGATCGATGACCTCAAAAAGTTTAAAACTGGAAGCGATTATGCGTCGCAGAACTCTACAAATCCTGTGCGTACAGGAAATAAAGCGCGTTTTCTAGATTTAAAGACTAAGGCATTTAAGATGTTCTACCATGGAACGGTCAATGGACGAAACGGTGTTGGAATCGTTGTTGCAGCGGATCTTCTAAACAACATCGTTGGTATCTTGAAAATAAGCGACCGCTTGATGAGTGTTAAACTCGTCATACACAATGAAACGTGGAACATTGTTAGCGCGTACGCCCCACAAAATGGATGCGACCAATCGGAAAAAGATACATTTTGGTCAGAGTTCGGTAATTTGCTTAGAAATATACCTATCGATGAGATGCTCTTCGTAGGCGGAGATTTAAATGGCCACGTCGGAGAAACAAATGTTGATTATGAGGACTGCCACGGCAGTAAAGGCTTTGGAACCAGAAATTCAGCTGGCGAAGACATCCTTGTAACATGTAGGGCTTACGACTTAACCATCTTAAATACAATGTTTAATAAACATCAACGACATCTTATCATCTATAGCAGCTGAGGCCACGAAACGCAAATAGATTATCACCTCTGCAAAATGTCGATGAGAAACTGTGTTAAGGACTGTAAAGTAATACTTGGAGAATCGCTAGTAAGCCAACACCGTCTGCTCATTACAGAATTTTTCACAGCGGAACCACCGAAAACACGGGCATCGTTTGGAAAGCCAAAAATCCGGTGGAACGAAGCGCAAGATTTATCGCACTGGCTAGAGAAGTACTTCACAATATAAACGGTATCGCAGACTCACTTAGCCCGCAAGAAATGTGGAACAGCATGCACGAGGAATGCATAACACTCGCATACATCCCAGTCCCATCTGGGGACTATGTCGAAATACCATGACGTCGGCAAAGAAACATGGTGGTGGAATGAAGAAACCAAACGAGCTGTGGCCGACAAGAAGAGTGCATTCCAAGCGTGGACAAAATGCGATCGGAGCGACGATATCGAAAAAGTTCGACTGGCTCTTGAATACGAGCGTCTTAAAAAGATCACAAAGAAAGTCCTGGCTCGAACTCGAGCGGCAACAACGGAAAACCTGTACCAGAAGTTGGAATAAATATTCTCACGATCGGCAGATAGAAGACAAGTTATACAAGAAGTTCAAACGTCGTACAGTACTAAAATGCCAAATATTTTTAAGCTCGCTGCACAGAGGAGAAAAAATTCAATGGAAATAACCTCGCCGAAATACATCAAAAACGCAGACGGTCGCCTATTAACAAATGAAAAGGAAATTTGTGACCGGTGGCTTGAATACTGCAAGGAGTTGCTTAACAAACAGTTTCCACGTGATATCGTGCCTATAGCTGGTCTATTCGAGGAGGAAGTTTCGGACTTTCCAATCGAAGATTCGTCTAAGGATTTACACATGGTATTTATCGACCTCGAGAAAACATTCGATCGAGTACTTAGTGATCTCATATGGGCAGTACTGAGGTCTCAAAAGGTACTGAAAACATATGTTAGAATAACACAAGATACTCGTATATACGGAAACGTGAAAACTGCGGCTAAAAGCTCTGCTGGGCTAACGAGAGAATTTCCAGTTAATCTCGGAGTGCACCAAGGAAGCGTCCTTAGCCCTTTCCTCTTTGACGTAGTATTCGACTATTTTTTAAAAGACTGCATACGCGAAGCAAATGTAATGCCAATTCTCTTCGCTGACGACGCAGTTATACTAAGCGATAACGCCTTACATTCATGGAAAAATGCGCTAAAGTGAAACGGGTTTAAAATAAGTTGTTCAAAGATGGATCATTCGACGTGCCCATTTGCACATCCGTTGTGACCTGTTCCGGATATAATGTTAGACGGAGTAGTTCTTCCGAAAAGCACTATCTTTAAGTACTTAGGATCAATCGTTAACATGGAAGCGAATGTGACGACGACGTAAACCACAGAGTGAGTGTGGGGTGGATGAAATGGCGGGCAAATTCGGGAATCTTTTGCGACAGAAAATTTCCACTTAAATTAAAGGGGAAACTCTACACCACGGTTGTTGGACCAGCTCTTATTTACGGTTCATAGTGCTGGACAATGTACGAAGCGTTTAACAACAAAATGAAGGAAGCGGAAATGAAAATGTTAAGGATGTCTAGTGGAGTCACTAAACGTGATTGCATTAGGTCTACGCGTATAAAAGGAAGTCTACATATAAAGAATTCGGTAACCGAACAACTTGAGGCGAATAGAATAAGATGGTATTGCCACGTTCAAAGAAGATCTGCGGAAAATCCGGTTAAAAAGGCACTATAAACTACGGTCACTCCAACTGTAAGAAAACGAGGTCAGAAAAAGAATTCCTGGATTTCTCAGATGGCAAATGCGCAACAACGCCTGGGGCTTACCACTGAAGCGATCCAGGACCGAGCATTATGTAGACGCGTTCTGCGGTCTGCGACATTAGGCAACCCCATAAGCGGAGCAGCAGCGATGCAGTAAAAATGGGAATCTCGTTACGCATAAGTTCGTATAACGAGGAAAGGGTTAATAAAAGGATAAGAAAAAGAAGTACTAAATACTCGTACTATAAAACGGGAAGCAGTTTGTCCTCAAATTTTCTGAAAGCACCACTTTACAGCCATATTGCCTAGATTTACTAGTTGTCTATCGATTTTTAAAATCGTAAAGGCAGAAGCTTAAAACGAAATTCATGTCAGACAAAGGCAACCCAACCACCGGTACAATTCGAAAGCAAATAAAACTACTCAAGGGGTGATTGAGTTCCGCAGTCATTGTCGTCCTGATTCAAGAACTTTTCGCCCAAACAATGGAACTTTGTGCTCCCAATAGAAACTGACCTCACTTCATTTTCCAAATGTAACCAAGTCTAATAATTTTGAACTGAGGTACACCATTTACATGCCATCGGTATACATGTTTGTATATCTTACCATCTGGCTAGGGAGCCAACATATACACCTCTATCGAATATATACAAAAAGTTAATCTACATAACGCTCGCTCTTAAATCCCCTAGCGATTATCCCGTTTGGCTACAAAGCAATCTGCTAACACACACGTATACTTGGTATCTTAGCCACCTTACCACCTCAACTTAACTTGGTAGGCAAGCCATGTCCCAGTCAAGGTATACAAAATCCAAATTCAATTCTGTAATCTTCAGTAATCTAGCTCCGAGAAGGACTTTCCTCGACTAAGAGGGATCCCATAATGTTTTCATTCACAATGCTCCATCACCAGGGGACTAAAGCCTCAAACACCGAGCACCGAACACCGAACACCGAATACATAGAACACACACCGAAAGTTAAAGCCACCTGTGGCTCCTGGATCCATTACTTTAAATGTACATTCTGACACATTACCACAATTGCATTTCATCCACCCGTCCAGTAGGGTAGCCCTATATCCGAGTTCTGACATTAATGTATGCATCTAGGGGTGAGAGAAAAAAGCGTCTAAACCCCGTGTGGCTAATATCCGTAGAGGATACTTTCAAACTGCTATACATCGGGACTTTATTTAATAATATAATATTTCGCACCCTCCCCTTCTTTGTAGGCCTCTCACTCCATTCACTCCACTCACCATTTCAACTGAGAGTTCTTGTGTTACGCCCTTAGTCAGTCAGGATTTGCGGACACACAGCCGAGCGTCTACGAATACGAGAAGGTATACTGCACGGACATAAAGTTGAGCTAATATTTCGAGTCATTGTCTGTAACAACTCCCTTCGGAAGGGGTGGTGGTTTTCCATTTAATTAGAATCAATGCGAGTAAAGTGCGGAAAACTTTTGCATTTACGAATACCATTGCGCGTTGCCCATCCCTCATTTTGCAGAGCAATAAATTAATTAAAAAGTTCTACGAAATAGCAGTAACAGAAATACCATCAGATTCTAACCATCACCCCATCACAAAAGGGTAGTATGGATATTTCCAGAGGGTGACAATGGCGAGTATGAGTTTTAGAAAAATAACACAGCTTACATGTCTGTCCATGACGGAGGATATTTTTCACAATACCAGTACAGTGCAGCAGAGAAGAGGACACAATGACTCCAAGCGCCAGTAGACATAAGGGTGAACGCCATGACATCCTCCGAAAAAACAGCATTTCCAACGCTTCCGCTAATAATAGGTCCATCAGGAGAAGCCATTACTCTACCACCAACAACAGTATCCCTTAGGCAAATATGAGACGAAACAGAAATGAAAACGACCTCCAGAATGGGGGGGTGTGGGATAATTTATGGATTCACTTATAGTCGCACATGTAGCGGGTACGTATACGTTACGTACCCGTATCAGTGGCGAAAGGGGGAGTTGGAAGCAATAGAAAAGCATGAAGAATAACAAGATCGACAGACTAACAGACCGACCGAAAATAATGCCAACGGCTGAGACACAATCTACGAATACAAGTATTACAACGTAGTCGTACGTCAATTCATATGTACACCACACCGACAACAGGTCCTGAAAGGGAGCGAAAAGGAAGCGAACAAAATGGTGAATGCAAAATGTCGGGAAACGGAAAAGGCTTCAACTACGTCTCAAATATTGGTCGGTTGATCGTTAGGTTGGTTAATTCTGTAGCAGGTATACCTAAACGGTAACTGTTACCTATCCTCCCGACCCTAGGTGAAGCGGTGGTTATGATGCCAACGTGTCACTACTGGATGTTTCCCGCCTTTCCGTTTGCTCTTAATACCGACATCCGGAAGATGCAAACGAAAAGCACGATGAACAAAAAAACTATTGCATACACTGTTTCAACCGTTGCATGCTGCTGTATAGTATAACGCAACGGATACACAAGTATAGTTCACCGACGCTTTTTCCAATTCTACGACATTTTCTAGTTGTGTCCTTTTTTTTTTTGTATTTTGGCAAGGCGAAAAGAAATCAACATGGCAAAAGGTGTTAAAGTAGAATGGAACTTTGGTAGAGTGACGCGTCCGATGATTACTTTGTAACACGGTTGTAGCAGAAGATTGACATGCCAAAGGTGTTGCCAGAGCTGAGAAGTGTTCTTTTTTTTTGTTTTAACTTTTTTTTGTATTAAAAGTTTACCAAAAGGACTTGTAGGTACCCAATAAGTTGTACACCATTGTGTTGATCCTTTTGGACAGCTAGAGCTGTGTGTGATTTTCGAAAGAGGTAATAAAGTGTAAAAGCAAAGAGTACGCTGAGATGACTTTATGACGGTGGCGGCGGTGGTGGCGGTAGTAAAACTTTGAGTGCTAAAAAGGAATTTCAAAAATTTATAAACATCAGGTGGTGTTGAATGGTTGGAATGATTTTCGTTTTTTTTTTTTTTCAAAAACGAAACTTTGTTGCAGTGCTTATGGGGAATACAAACAAATGTTTTGCGCAATCAAAAGACGCCGAGCAAATTGTACTGCTAGGTACAAAGTGAAACAGTTTTATTGCCGTTGGAGTTACTTGCGTTCCAACCTGGAGCATTTTAGTGTTACAGTTTCATAATATTAAATCCGGCTTTGTAAATATCATACAAATAAACCTGATGACCAGTGTCCGAGTTCAGTCAGTGAAGGCAACATGAAGTCATCAGAATGATGGAAGCGGATCCCGCTGCCTTTCTTTGTTATTGGAAGAGAATTCAATAGTGTTGGCACTTCCATGATAAGTTGAAACCTTGAGAATGCCGCAACCAATCAAGCCCATCATATATTTAGTCGGGAAGCGACGCAACAAAAGAAAATAAAAGAAAATTCGTCAAGCTCTGCATACTGAGAGTGAATCCTCAGTAATCGGAACTTCTCATAGAGAGTTGACTAAATAGAACCTCAATATTGACAAACATATTAAGAAGCATTGTTAGCCGTAGGAGAAATAACGACTCATGCAAGCCCGTGCTCGGTTACCTTTTCATCTCTACATGGAACCTATCCTCAATGGCTTTGAAATACTAGGTGAGGTGAAAAGTAACCTCCTTTTTTAAACGTTTTTTTTATTTTATTCAATATAGTCCCCTTTTAGCTTGATACACTTATTCCAGCGATTTTCCAACTTTTCGATCCCGTCCGAAAAGTAATTTTCCGGAAGGTCTGCAAAATAATCCTCACGTCAGCTCACTTTTTGTTGATGAGCCCTCCTTTAAGGTTTGGGAAGAGATAATAGTCCGAGGAAGCCAAATCGGGCGAATACGGTGGATGCGACAGCAATTGGAGCCGCAAGTCATTGATTTTAGACAAAACAAAATTTTTTTTCGCTTCATGTGAGGCCGTTTTGCAGCGATCGGCCTTCAATCACTCCAATAATGCACAGTAATACTCGCTGTTGATGGGTTTTTCTTTTTCGAGGAAGTAAACGAAGAGTATGCCATGACAATCCCAGAATACCGACGCCATAACCTTTCCGACCCATTAAGCCTCCCTCGGCCGCTTCGGAGCACTCGTGCCGGCTTCAGTCCACTGCCGGGCACTCATTCTGTTGTGTAATAGTGGATCCAGGTTTCATCAACAGTTACCAATCGACGCCAAGAGTCCGCCCGATTCCGCATCAGCAAATCCAAACACTCTTTCGAAGTGCTCTCGAGTTCGTGTTTTTGGTCAGCGGCAGGATAACTTTTTCATATGCAGAATATTGCCCAAAATATGGCGTGTGCGCTCAGTACTAATCTTTATGGTATCTACTAGCTCGCGCACATTCACTTTCCAGTCAGCCAACACCATTTCATGGATTCTCTGTAGTGGTAGTGGAGTTGCGGCCACAACGAAACTCTCGAAACCAATATTTGATGGTGTAATCTGACGGAGCATTAGCCCCATAATATTTATCCAACTTTTCTTTTGTTTCCTTCGCCGTTTTGCCTCTCAAAAAATAATGGTTTATGAGAGAACGAAAACCGTTTTTGTCCATACTCCACATGATGCCAAAGACGTCAACAACAATCAGCTGTCAAAACAAAACTAAAGACAGTATCGCACTGAAATTTGGCATGTCTGCCTAAATATGAACGAACTTCGAGGCACCATAACCTTTTTTGCAGTAGCAATGCATTCTGGCGGTCAAGGTTACTTTTCACCCCACCTAGTACTGTTCGCGTATTATATCTTTGCAAGTAGAAACCCTTGGAAAAGTTAATACAAGGTGTTATGTCCATCTGACGATGGATGATAAAGGTAAAAGAATAAATTCCATTGGTATTCCAGAACACAGTAGAGTCTTTCAAGTTGAAATATTGGCCGTGAGAGAGGCGGTGGAACTACCGACAATAAGGAGAATATTTCACAAAGTCATTACTGCCGTCGTTGTCGTCAACATTAACTTCAAGCTTCAAGCTTGTGGTGTCCTGTGGTAGAAAGTGTGTAACCGCATAACTATCAAGGCTTCGCCCATTAATGCCGTTGTCTAATAAATAGCAGGGACAGAGTGATTCTGGATTTATTGATAACACATTCAAACCTTAATGCAACTGAAGAGAGCTACGATGTGTCCAGTTACAAGCTCCCGGTGATAGACTATGCCAGGACTTAAAACACCGGCCTGACTTGAAGAGGTAGGCCCCCTTGTAGCAGCAGGATGTGGTTTAAACCTGTGAGTTCCAAGATCAGTATGAGGCTTTAATTCGGCCTCGACTCATGCCAAGGGTGGAACCTTTATTCTCAACATACGTTCCGAATTTGTATCAAATATTTTGAAAGAGAGCGATTGTCAAGGCGTATCCTTGCTCACATGGAAGTATGGGCATCCCGTGAAATTAAGTCTATCGAGATAGATGTTCACGAAAAACGCTAGAGACGTTCTGTGGTAGGGAGTCGAACTCTTCTATTGTATGTCCGCGACCACAGAAATTTGGTAAATACCAAACGTACAGGTGAGTTAGATCTCAATGGATTTGCAAATAGCCCACAACTGACAAATCGAAGTAATTATGTAATTATGGCCGAAATTAAATTATTGAATCATTGCAAAAGTTCGTGTCCGATCTTCATGCGTGGTTTGGTAGGTACGGAAGGTACGCCCTTCTGCGATTTATGACGACATTGTACGGTCCTTATTGGAAAATAACCAGAAGATTCCAACTGAAGAAATTGCCGAAAGACTAAGTATTGACTATTCGTCAGCATTTCGCCATTTAAAGAAAGTTGGATCCACTCCCAAGTTCGACATGTGGGTGCCGCATCGTTTCACGGAAAAAAATAACCTGGACCGCCGAGTCTATTTGGTCATATCTCTGCTTAGACGCCATGAAAACGAAACTTTATTGAGTCCTAACTGGTGACATAAAGTGGATTCTATGCAACCACTTTCAGCAAAACACCAACTGAAAGCAAACAGATGAAGGTGAAGATCCCGTTGCGAAAGCTGGCTTGCATCCATTGAAGATACTATTATCTGTGTGGTGGGATTGCAGGTATGTATATAATTTTATTTTTTTCAATTTCTTTTATCTGGTGAAACAATTGTGGCGAATAAGTACCGTGAGCGTCTCACTAAGCTTAATGAAAAGGTTTAAGAAAATCATCCGTTTTTGGCTAATCGAAAAGGCGTCATCTTTTATCATGATAACGCCAGGTCGCTTGTATGCCGACAAACGCTGCAGTGCGCCGTATTTCCCAGGCCTTGCTCCTTCAGATTTTCATCTGTTCCGGCCCCTTTCAGACAAGTTTGAGTGGAAAGAAATTTGATACCGCCGAAGCTGTCGAAAACTAAAATTCTTTTCGACGATTTTTGAAGGAAAATGGAATGTAAAACTGCGAACTGTATGTAATGAAGCTACACCCCAGAAACAACGAATTGGATGGCATTGGTTACCAAGATATTCTGATTTGGAGATGGAAAATCGTTGATCGTTGAAAAATGTTGACTTTAGCCCGCTTAAAATGACGTAGGTTAGGTTAGATCTCATCGATAGCTATCAGTAGCCGGTGGGACCCGACAGGATTAGACCTCGAGCCACTTGGTTCGATAATTAAATCGAGTGATTTTGCAGGTAGAGAGTTGCATCATTTTATACAATTTGAATAGCTGTAGATTTACGTCTTTGACGTTTTGGCTTACCAGTTTCCCCGAATAACTCAGTGACCAAGTATCCAAAAAGTGTGGTTTACATATTTTTTGATCAGAGATACTCTTAAACGGATTATGTCCTCGACAAAGCAGTACCCAACCAGTCATCCTTCCATTGGGTTGTAAAAGTGAAGCTGCTTTCAAAAATGACTACTGGGCAAACAAGGTGTTATTATTGATCAAACTCCCATTCTTTAAAATGTTTTCGTTTCAGCAAGGTAGAGGCAATGCCCAAACTTCAACCTAAGGAAGCGTCCTTAGCCCTTTCCTCTTTGACGTAGTATTCGACTATTTTTTAAAAGACTGCATGCGCGAAGCAAATGTAACCCCAATTCTCTTCGCTATCGACGCAGTTATACTTAGCGACAACGTCGAAGATTTACAGAACGCCTTAAATTCATGGAGAAATGCGCTAGAGAGAAACGGATTTAAAATAAGTCGTTCAAAGACGGAGCATTTGAGGTGCCCATATGCGCATCCGTTGCGACGTGTTCCGACTAAGGAGCTATCGTTAACATGGAAGCGAATGTGACGACGACGTAAACCTCAGAGTGAGTGTGGGGTGGATGAAATTGCGGGAGAACTCGGGAATATTTTGCGACCGAAAATGTCCACTTACATTGAAGGGACAATGAACGAAGCGTTTAAAAGCAAAATGACGGCAGCGGAAATAAAAATGTTGAGAATGTCTGGTGGAGTCACTAAACGCGATTGCATTAGATCTACGCGTGTAAGAGGAAGTCTACATATAAAGAATTCGGTAACCGAACAACTTGAGGTGAATAGAATAAGCCGGTATTGCCACGTTCAAAGAAGATCTGCGGAAAATCCGGTTAAAAAGGCACTATCAACTACGGTCACTCCAACTGTAAGAAATCGAGGCGGAAAATGAATTCCTGGATTTCTCAGATGGCAAATGCCCAACAACGCCTATGGCTAACCACTGAAATGATCCTGGATCGAGCAGAATGTAGACGCGTTCTGCGGTCTGCGACATTTGCCAATCCCATAGGCGGAGCAGCAGCGATGCAGTAAAAATAGGAAACTCGTTACGCATAAGTTCGTATAATGAGGAAAGGGTTAATAAAAGGATAAGGAGAAGAATGGAAGCCTTAACCAAAGATCTAGGTAGTCTTAACACAAGGTCGGGTCTAAGAAAGCTCTCCTCTGAACCTTGCCTAACAAGGTCATTGGCAAACTTAGTGAATTCAGCGTTATTACTGCATTTGTTATTTCTGCGTTCAGAAAAGCCCTGCATTTTTGGTCTAGTTTGGAAGAGGTGAGAAGATTAAGTTAGGTCTGTCGTAGAGCTTGAGCGACGTTACAGTAGCAGATACTTAAACAATATAGTTCAGTGCCATAAAGATTTTCCAAATTTTAACATAGGAAGAGTGATCTACATTTATATATCGGTTTTAGAGCCAGCCGTTCAGACCGGACTTCATTTCTTTCCTCGCTCAAAATAACACCGGCCATGTCTAAAAAATAGGCAGACCCACTGTGCTCCCTAACGAAGCTATCAAGTATTGGAGGAATTCGACAATGGAGCTTCCCCTTCTTCTGCAAGCTACCTACTAAACCAAAGACGCTCCGTACTGCCTTGTGTGACGTCTCTGTCGTAGTTGAGTCGCCTGTCCGCAGCTGTTCGAGTGACGTGGAAGATTAACGGTACCGCTAATTTGTTCTGGATCAAACCTTTCATATAGAGGTAGAGGAACGCTTCTGGAGGAATAAAGCCGTCAAAGCGAACTCTCTCATGATACAAATAATTGGGGTAGTAATCCCTGGAGATCAGATTGTTCGACGAGGTCATTGCTCTTGCAATGTGCCTTCGAGTCAACTTAATAACAAAATTGTCCATTCTTATTAGGTTCGCCCTATTGTACAAGACCTCATTAGGATATAATTTTATGTACTCAGACTCTGGTGCTTTGTATAGGCGAAGACAAGCCCTAAGGCAAGCCCTTTCAAACACCCGATTTTTTTCCAAAAGACTTGCTCTAACGTTGAACCACACGGGACAACCAAATACAAGCATAGGCCGGATAAGGGCCATGTATCAGATCACCTTTACCCTCGCATCGAGTTGCCTGTGATAAAACAATCTCTTTGTAAGGGCAAAAGCACCTTTGGCCCTGGCCAAAGCAACGTCTATATGTTAGTTAAAATATATAGTAAGCACGTAAGGTCATTAACACTCCAGTGCAGGCTGTACTTAGCAAGCGCTTGCATCGGATGTTTTCGGCATAGTATGCTTGCTCCAATAGACTTTACTATCCACGATGATACTCAAATACTCTTCCTCGGCCTGTTCGTTAGAGTAAACGGATGCGAAGCTTAATCCGAAAGGAAGAACGACTAGACATTTTTGATCCTAAACATAAGAGCTGCTGAGGGCGTTGAAAAGGATTCATCACAGCAGTAAAGTAGGGTCATCCTAAATTAAGTTGTCCTCAAATAAAAAGGATCTTTACGCTGCCGTTCACAAAACTAGTGACAAGTCTATGCCTTTTTGAGAAGCCAAATTAAGCATTTCGTCAAATGTTGCGTTGTCGAAGCTTCCTCAATACCGAGGAAAATGTCCAGTGTATACCTAATCGGTCTTGTCGACTCGAAAATTGCCTGAGTTAAGGCATTTGGATATCGATTGTGTACATGGCAAGCTTAACTCTTAACCCATATTCTTCAAAGGAAGGAAGTTGTACTTATTGGTCTTAAGCTCCTAGAGAGCATGTAGCCATCTTTCACCATTTTTAGTGCAAAAGAGACCCTAACTGTACGCCACGAATTTGTAATATATACAAGCGCCAGATTAGTAATAGAGCTTATCTTCAGAGTTGGTAGCTGCTGATCTCTGATATTTTATATAGCTAAGGACATGACATTGGTGTCAAGAAACACCATCAAAGATCGTCGCTTAAACTGATGAAAGACACCAGCTGTGTTAATCAGCTAAATTACAGCAATTTAAGATAGGTGTTAGCTTGTTCTGATTAGGTTAGCTTGGAAAAGAGTCTCTTACATGAGATCGATGTTGTAGCTTTAAGACAAATGTACTTATTATATAGTCTATAGTAGTCCATACCGGTACCTTGGGAGTTAAGAGCCCCCTGACTTCAGTCCGGGCCTAACTTGTTGATGTAGGCCCCCTTGTGGGAGCGTCACGGTGGCTGTGGTTTAAACCTAAATCGCAGGGAGGGTGACCCTGCTAGGGCTCAATACCAGGAGTGGAGTGGCTACACCTATAAGTGCTGGGTATGAGACCCTAAGATCAGTAAGAGGTTTAAGGTAGGCCCCGACTCATACCAAGGGTGGAGCTGTGCCCTTAACACAGTTCCGCATTGGTATTATATTGTAAAGTAGCAAATAAGCGATGGGAAGGCGTATCCTTGCTCCCAATGGATGTGTGGACATACCGTGAACTTAAGTCTACACGCCAGGCATTTACGCTAAACATAAGACACATCTGCTCGTTTTTCCATTTAAATTACTAGCAAGGCTTCGTATCCCAGCACTAGACTATTCCTGTGGCGGTTTTTACTTCTATGTCAAAATTTTATGCTACCAGTATAAGCCGAAGTGCTAGACATCGAAAACTTGAGTTTGGCTCATTACTCGTTCCTTACCTGTGAGACTGTTATTTGACTGTTCAACTTGTCAATTTTTCAACGACTAATGCTTAGCTTCCGCCCTCGTACTCTTATCCAACAATTGTTGATCAGTTTAGTGTTCCCGTAGAATCCAGTCAACGAAGCGCAAATAATTTGCGTAACGTTTTTGTCTAGGAGCAAGACGCTATTACTGTTCTCTCTTCAAGATAATGCTTGACATTATCAATATTTTCGATATTTATTTTTTTGTAACGAAAAATCATCTGCTCTTGACTTGTTACTTACGTTATTATCAAAGTGTCTGCTGAGAAGGATTCAAATGAGTCGGAAACATTTTCCGTGGAAGTATATACAGTGTGACAAATAATATCCCGGACTGGCACTAGCAAACATAATAAAAAAATGATTTCTGTTTATTTTTTGATGGTTTTTATACGACATATTATCCTGCCATTCAATACACTTGTTACAAATGACTGCTCTAGCTTATTCTGCGGAATTGTTTCCAGTGCCGTGTCGAAGTTGCTTGAATGGTCGGAATGTCGTCAAAAAAAACATGCCTTCAACTTCAATTTCGATTTCGGCAACAAAGAGAAATCGCACTGTGCCAAATCAGGGGAATATGGCGAATGATTTAACACACACACTTTATTTCGAGCCAAAAATTAAGAAACAAAGGGTGCATCGCACGCTTTGAAACTTCAAGATAATATGCGGCAGTAACTGTTTCACCAGTTGGAATGAAAATCCTACAGCGGTTCTCTGCCGCAAAAAAAAGGTTTATGCCTCTCGAAAACAACTGTTCTACTCAAACAATCATCATGGTACACTTTTTGCATCAATCGGAATGTACCTGATGCAGTTTTTTAAATTCCACTAACTTCTGCGACCGCCAAAGTTAATGACTTAAGGAGCATTAAGTAATCGACTTCCTTAACATGAGAAGGAAGGAAGTGGCCGTTCTTTCAGCTAAGATATGTAAGGAAGAAATTCGACGTGGGCGTCAATGTTCAATTTAGATCTTAGCCGCTCACTTATATTTAGTAAGAGCCTCTACTTGCAGTGTACATCATTAGCATATCCCGAAGCAGAAAATCTTTTCCCACTCAGTCTTCTCATTAAGTACGTATTTTCGCAAAGTGAAACTAGCCCCGTTAGATCCAAGTGCGTAGATTTCATTCCTGATTGAAATGTTGACTATGAACGATCAGTCGTTCAGTCCTTAGTGGTCTCTTGGAAAGATTTAAACAATCCTCAAAGGAAGAGACTTCCATCAGCTTGTAGATCTAGATCCTCTTAGCTCTTTCCCAACTTAGAAGAGAGAATAGTGCCGACTATCCTATTTCAAAAAAAGCAAACAAATTTTACGGCTCTTGTGTACTTGCTTTTTCCGCCAAACGCAGAAATTGGCGATTGCAATGTTGTCCTACATTAGGATTCGAAGTCGACTTGTTTTTTGTGACAATGTCACATACGGTTCTGGCGAAAAGAGAATGCTTTCTAGTCAAATGTATTGTATCTAGAACTCGACTTTCCCAAGCACACAAGGCATATCCATCTTATGTGTGAAAAGACAAAATATTGCCAAATATTTTACGACAGTCATAGTCCAGCATTTGCAAAATGATTGCCAATTACTCAAAATGCAAACCACACTCAAAAGTTACGAGTATGTCTGCTATTTTATTCTTCAAGAGACTTGCCGTCTTTCTAGATACTAAACATTGAAATCTGTGTCACCTGTTGGCCCATTTCAATTCTCATCAAGTCTCTAGGTTTATAGGCACATTTCTCTGACTGACTTAAAACCACTTTTCCAACATTTACCATGGCATTGCCTACTCATTCGCCAGTTAATTCATTCATGACTTTCATGTTGTCACGACATCAGTAAAATCGCTAAATAAACCTACATACCCGTCAACTGTCCGACTCCGTAACTCGATTAAGCTAAACTCCCCATCAATGGCATACGGCGGCGTAAGAACACGTTTTAAGTATGTTTATATCCCTCAGATACGAACAAATACGAGTATGTGTACTTTAAAATAAAATTCTTTATTGGAATACCGTTTCCAGTCTGGTAACTCCCATTTCGGCTTAGTACCACTTTACTAACATTAAGCAAAAGTGATAAAATAACAAAAAGTGTCAACACAAATGGTGTGCATTGCTCGGTCAAAATGTCACGGAGCCACCAACTACCATAAGCTAAGCAGGTAATGTACGAGTAAGGTATGAAAAGGGAGGGTAAAGTAGCATCTTTTCTACCTTCCCTGACACGGATACGCATCATGCACATGGTAGTATAAAGAATACAGTAGACATTAGACACCATACAGGCATGCCAAACATCACATGACAAACTTACACACATACAGCCACTAACTGTGGCGATGAGTGAGAATAATAATAATAATAAAAAGCTATAAAACAAAAGATACAACAATAACGGCGACAATGACGAGGGAAATAGAAGTAGGTATGTATCTTTTATCTTGAGTTGAGTTTTGCTGCTGTATGTTTTTTAAGATACACCATCAGATGAGCTGACTAAAAGTGAGCTTCATATGTTACAGCTGAGTTAAGCGCACTTATGCACTCGCTGACAAAAGCAAGAGTAGCCGGAGGGCCCCCTACCATTGGTTCCTGTATCATAAAAAAAGCGTCCAACAGTGATAAGTAAGAGATGAAGATGGAAAAGACGTAGAAGAATAAGAAAATAAGAAAAAGGTTCAGGGAGGGGGGGGGGGGGTGACAGCTTCGAAAACCTCAACTGAAAAGATTCAAGTAATGTAGAAACCCGTATCTGTATCAGGAACCTGAAGAGCGATGGGAGGGCAAACTGCTGCCTTTCAACATGACGGCATAAACCGGCTTTTTGTGGTTTTCCTGTGGCTGGCTTGTGGCTGGCTTGTGGCTGAGTATTTATCTATCTATCTGTACCCATAGCTAACCGTGCTTATGTATGTGAATGTGATATTGGGTGTGCCATTTACAAATCCGAAATTCAAAAAGGGTACCCCTTGTGGAGAACTGTGAAAGGTTAACCAACTCCATGCAACACACTTCAATGTTGCCGCAACATGTTGACAAGTAAACTGATGAATTTGAACAAGTGTTTTGGGTACCTATCTATAGATTCGTGCTGGCTTTCTGATTTTTTTTTTGTTTTGTTTTGTTTGAAGAAGAAGAAGACAACTTTGTCTCATCTATTCGTACGAGATACAATTGCAGTAGTAAGTGGACCTTTTGATTTGATGGAACTGGTTTACAGATACCGATACCAACATGGTATACACACTACATTTATATAACTTACATAAGCCTAGAGAGAAAACTGCTTGCATTGTCTGTCAAGTTGGTAAAAAGATAGTTTTTCATCTTTTATGTCAACCCGTGACCAAGTGCTGGGCTTTGGAGTACTCTTTTGTGCGTCTGTTTCGTAATCAAGTGTTTGTGTCGTTTTGAATTGTAACCGCATGTAGCTTTTGTAAGTGATTACAATGTGTTTACAGTAGGAAGTTTCGTGCAGTGAATTTCAATGAAGTAGAAAGTAGGTATTCGTCTTATATGGGAGACTTGGTTGCCTACATACAAAGAAAGATACATATCTATAAAAATGTCTACCTACTCAGTACTCACTAAAGCCTTTCGCAGAAATGACAACAAAGTTTGCATTGAAATTCTGTAGAATTTTGGGTGGATACATACCTTTCAGTGTCTACCGAACATAGTCTTATGTAAGGAGGCATTATCTGCTGGGGTGATAGTCTTTGGGGCATGGCATTTACGAAAATCGCTTGGCCGACTTCATGGTGATTCCCTTTATCATGATGACTTTGACTGAACAAAAACGGAAGCCTTACCCATTTAACTCCACCTTAGAAGTGCTGTAGAATTTTTGAATGAATAATTGCTTAATTTACCACATTCATCGTATGATAGCGAGAGGCGATTGACAAGCAGCAGCCTTAAACGCGTGCTAAAGATTCACTACTATCTGACTGTACACCAATAACCAACAAATTGATGTTGACTTCTTGAATGTTTGACATCAAGAAACAGTGAACGATACTCACCACCCAGTACTCAGCTTATGAAAATCCTAACAGAGATCCAAGACCTAATCTATCGGGTCTCTGGGTCATATGATTTGGCAGAGGCTGTCGTAAACTGACTCATTATCATCCTCTGAGAGGGTTGAGCTAAGAAAACCATCGGCACACAGGCTTTTCGGGGAAAGTTCTTTATTCAGTCAAGTTATACATGTGTTTGTGATATCAAGTGATTCTCTGTAACGGAGGCGACTGAAACAAGCCTTGCAGCTTCTCTAGAGACATTTTCAAGTCGAACAATCAACATTAAGGCTAAGAAAGCCATCGCTGCCGATCTAGGAGCAAAACGACAATGAAATAAAGGGTTTTGCAATAAGGACTTGACAACTTTTTTTTTAAAATAAAATGCAAACCATTTGAGATATTTCAAAAACTTTATTCTCGGCTTGAAGTACAATTAAAATATTTATGAATGGAACTCGACTTCGTTCATATGGCCACCGCGGGCACGTTTGCGGCGGTCGATTCGTTGGACCCAATTTTCAACGACTCGGCCACACATTTCGGCCGATACGGCCTTCCAACGTCGTTGGCTTGTTGGCATAAGCCAATGACTTAACATAACACGCTCACCATACTTACTCTTCAATAAATCGATTGTAACGTGTGCTGTATGGCTTGTGATACCATCCTGTTGAAACCACATGTCGTCCAAGTCCATATCTTCCAATTCGGGCAAAAAATAATCGGTGATCATGGCGCGATAACACTGACCATTCACAGGAACGTGACGATCGTTATCGCCGACGAAACAATATGGCCCAATACCGCAGCCGGCATGCAAACCGCACCAAACAGTTATTTTTTGTTGATGAAGTGGTGATTCATGAAGCACATGTGGATTTTTACCCGAAGATGATTTTTGGATGAAATTCACCATCTTGGCGCATCTTCTCCAGAACCCAATCAGAGAACGTACGTCGCTTCTAATGGTCCATCGGCTTCAATTCTCGAGTCAGCTTGATCTTGTTTGGGTGTAAACCAAGATCCTAACGCTAAATACGCCATAATGTGGTCTGAGCGATGCCCAATTCTTGAGAACGCAGTGGAATTGACTGATATCGATCGTTTGCTACGGACGCTTGAACGGCAGCGATATTTTCGACACTTCCACCAAACCGTTGTCTCACTGACACGGCAACATCACACAACGAATATGTAGACTCAAATTTTTGCACGCCCTGTCTACTAGGGCGAGAATTACGACCGAAAATTGGAATTAACGCTCTTAAAGTTGTAGTCACCGCCATTTGTCCCCTTCACTTCGCAATCTCCGAGCTTCCCAGATGGCGCCACGGGGAGGCGTGAAGTAGGTCTTATTAGCAGAGCTGCAATATGTTCGGCTGCAGAGGCTCATTCTTGTTATTTAAAGAAGCAGCACCTGTCGGAAAATGTTACTTCTACGAGGCCTTATACTAATCGTTGCCATTCAAATATATTTCGTATAAATAACACGCCAAGAGAAAAACTCGCATTAAGTAGTAAGCTCAAGTAGAAAGTGACCCCAGTCAACTTGATGAATGCAATTGAAGGTGAATAACCCTAGATCGCGGTAAGAGTGGAGAAATCTTGGTTGAGACCCAAGTCTAGACTGGATTAATCCGTCACCTAAAGCTATAGCGGTATCGTGTCGGCGAATTAGATAGCCAGGACAAGTTTCTTCCTTTAAGAAAAAATTACACGTTAAACCAGCAAAAGAAAGTATGAAATATTTGTTTCGAATTTAAAGGTCAATGGAGAACTTTTCGACTGTTTAACATATGTAGATATGACAGATCGTTAGAAGTCATAAATTTAATGTTCTCAACAATTGTCTACGCCAAATCGATGAAGGCTTGACAATTGATACAGATCACTTCCCTTTCTGCAAATTACACCTTTGATTTGATTGCAATGAAATTTCTTTTACTACATAGGTACTAGCCACAGATGCATAACTGCTCCATGAGTCACAACAATTACAAACATGTTTCGCCAGAAGCATTGGTATACTCCAATCACACGTCTGTGCTGTCTATGCATAGTATATGTATGTCCAACCTACACAATCAACTCTCTTGATCTAATAGAACGATTAACCGTCATAATAATTAGAAAAAAAAATCAAGTTCCTTTTCAAAGTTCGTTATGATCGGAGGTTGGACGGAAATTGAAACAGTTACATAGCCTTGGGCGTAGGATAGACAAATCTACAAAAATGAAAACCATTGCAAGATACACAGAGAGTTTCAATTTCAGGTTTTCTTCTACAAAAAAAAAACCAAAACTCCACTTAACCATTTAATTTTATAGATAACAACTTTTATTGCATTTGAAAAGAAAACGATTATGAGGTGAACTTCACACTTGAAGATCACCGACAAGATCACCGATAAAAAGTCCAAAGCATACTTTGCCTATTTCATTGAGACTTTTACTATTCAGAGAATGGTCGTTAATTTTTAGATTTCAAGAGCTTAACTGATCTAGAAGTCGTCGTTACATGAAAGAAACTATGTCCAACAGATACACGAAAAGAGTTCAAGTACATTTTGTTGAGCAATTTATGTATTATTGTATATTTACCTATGCCTACTCGTTTAACTCGATTTTCAAGATGATTCGAGATAATGTTGAGCTTGATGCAATGCAAACAAAGTGCATTTGATGTATCTTTTTAAGTTTGTATTGACAGCTGAAGCTACAAGAAGTTTTATGAAAGACATTCAAGATGAAGTAGATACTGTAGATACTCAAAGTATGGTGAATTAAAGAAAGGTTTCTTTAGTTAGGTTTAATTATAAAAAAAAAGGTAAGGGGAAGAGGAAACCAAAATGCCAGAAGGACACTTAAGACAATGTTACAAATGTCAGACTTTTCGATAAACTAGTTCAATAGTCCATCTTTATTTTGAGTGTATTTTTGTTGCAGAAAGGCTTCTTTCATTGTTTTAAGATTTTAAGAATATATGCGAACGTTAAAGATATAGATAAAAATAATAAAAAAAATACAAGCTATCTAGAAATAGTGGTTGTGAGTCCCATAAGCGGATGTCGATGAACTGACACTCAAAAGTAAGGCGCATTAGGTTCAGAGATCTATTTGAGGATCCAAAGCGCTTCTAGACTACTAGGTCGCCGCTTCTAGATTATGTCGAAAGGAATATTAGTGTTTTACTCGTATAACGCAATAGGTTGTCAAGGGTGAAATTATGAATTTCGCCTGGAGAAGTTTGAGACACAGTCTATCCTACCCAATTCATGTTTGTATATAGCGCACAGTGTATTGAAGGGAATATTAAGCTATTTCCGATTAAGGGCATTGAAATAGAAAACCACCTCACATACATGTGTGTTTTTTTTTTTTCAAAGAACCTTGGGACAGCGCACTATCCATCAAGTGGCCCTATTCACCCCGGGACCGATTTTGCATTAGTTCAGGGTGATAGCTTTTCTTGTTCCTTAGGGGTTTCGATACATGTTTTAATCCTGTTTGTAGTACTTAAAGATACCAATATCTTTTGGCGATATGAAAAACTCGGCTCATGAGCTTTCGTGTTCTTCTATGATGGTGTGTTCTGGCTTTCTTCTCTCTTCTTGGTTTTCAGCAAGGTTTCGATAAAGGATGATACTCGATTCCAGCTATATTCACTTGAGATCATCTTCGATATAATATTTTCTGGGGAGATATAACCCATCTCCGATTCCAGGTGCTGTCTTTCCGCTGTCCATTTGCAGCACGTAAAGAAGGTGTGAAAAACGTCGTCTTTCTGCATCCTGTGTAGGTATGCACTAAAGTATCCATGTCCAGTTAGGAACTGCGTGATGTAATAATGTATCTCGCCGTGATTTCGCTCTGTCCATTCAGCAATGCTTCTGATTAGCCTGGCGGTCCATCTACTTCTTGTTTTAGAGTTCCATCTTAGTTGGTATAGATGTTTGGTGAGCTGTTTTGCTTCTGGTTGCCGCTTCCATTCCTACTTGCGGCCTCTTCTCATACACCAGCTTTCTCTCTACGGCTAAGAGGTCAATGGGTGTCACTCCCGCAACGACAATAGCGGCTGGTTTTGATATAGTGCGGTACGCAGGGCTTCGCGTCTCTCTACTGCTGCCACCTGTTTCCTGTGCTTCTTCTGCTTGAGTGCCTCTGCCCATATTTCGCATCCGCATCCGCATGCTCTCTCTTGGTCCTCCAACGTTTGCCATGAGCTTACTAAGTGATGAAGTCACTTTAGCAGCTCGCTCGGAAGCGGATTTAATATGATACCAGAAAGAGAGTTTGGAATCGATACTTATCCCACCTTGTTTTTGCTGGTGATTACTTCTGGGGCTATACTGAATTCAACTTTCGGCGGGATATGTTTCCTGGTCAGTAGGACAATCACGGTCTTTTCCGATGCAAGACTGAGACCATGGGTTTCCATCCAGACGTAGACACGTCTCATAACTTGGTTCAACTTCCTTCGTGCTTCCTCTGTATCCCTTGCAATTATAACCGCGCCAATGTGTTTGCGTACCCTATCAAGTAGGTGTCGTTAGGCCTACTGAGCCCTGCGCTGCTCCTGCTGTGATTTGTTTAACACGAGGCCCTTTTTTGGTGGCGTAAATTAATTTTCGTTCGCTAAGGTAGTTTTGGATTATACGGAGCAGGTACTGCGGTATCCTGTAAGTCTCCTCGAGCGATTTCAGCATGTCTATCCACTTGGCTGTGTTAAAGGCTTTTCTCACATTTAGTGTAGCCAGAACGGCAATTTTTTTCGAGCGATGGCTTCCCCGATGAGCGGCATTTACTGTTCTGACCACTTCCTCGATTGCTCCAACTGTTGAGTGTCCTTTTCTAAATTCGTGTTGTCTTTCAGATAGGTCTCCTGCTTTTTGGACATCCATATGTTAGGTTAGGGTAGGTTAGAGTGGCCTCACTTAGGCTTATTCAGCCATTCTAATGCCAGGTCGATTTGTGGTCCTCCTGCTCTTGGAACCATTTTGGGCTGAGGAGACTGCCAACATCTATATTTTTAGATCGCTTAAGTCATTGCAAGGAAAGCTCCTAAGTAACGTTTTCTTCTTTGGGATAGACGGAGGAGACAACCTTGTAAATGCAACTTTTGCAGGAGTGCTAAGTCGCTTGTCTGCTTGGCTATAATGCAGTGTCCAGTGATGGCACTTATGATAGCGCTGAGATGTTTTTCATTTCGGAACATCAAACTCAAAGAGGGATTCAGATCCAGTTCTTGTCGGATTTGTTTGGTCGCTAGAAACAAATGTTGATCCAACAGACCGCTCAGGTTTGTTCTTCTAACAGCATCCAACTTTGGGTTTTGTTTACACGTTGCGATTGGTATACGATTGATATCTTTTTTTTAGGAAGGCTAGGTAGAGTGGTTTCCTGTAATATCTCTGTGGCCGAGCACCCAACAAAAGTGAATATTGTATTAAACTTCTCTGCCATCTCCCTGATATATGATCGGCAGTCAAGGGCGGTTGTAGAATCTTTTTAAACTGAATGCAGTGATTTGATAGCGGCTTAACTATCCTACAAGATGCAGATATCTCGTTTTTCTTCAATCAAGACAGGAGTTATTTGTTCGCTAAAATTTCCCCTTGGACTATTGGACACGGAGCATTGGTGTCCATCCGCTCTATATGACCCAGCCATCTCAGTCGTTGGATCTTCACCCTTCTAGCTAGGTCGATGTCGCTGTACAGTCCGTACAGTTCGTCGTTGTATCTCCTCCTCCAATCACCTCTCCAACCAACCAAGAGAGCTCTCATCCATTTTCATTCTTCGTTTGATTTCAGCGCTGGTGTCGTTGTCTGAATTCATAGCGGAGCCTAGGTAGACAAAGTCTTTTACTACCCCCAAGTCCAAAGTAGGTTTTGGCTTAACAGCATATACTTGGTCTTGCCCTAGTTGACCATTAAATCCATTTTCGCCGCTCTCGTCTCAATAATCGCGTTAGCGCCACTGACATCACGCTGCTTTCTTCCGATTATGTCCATATCATGCATACTGTAGTAAGTATAATATGTGTTTTCGGAGAAATATAGCGCTGCGAGACCCATTATATTACCAAGAACGCCACATAAACGGTCTGATGATGGTTTCATTTTGAAGCAAATGTTATTTTAACACTGAAAGATCTTATGCGCTTATTTTCACGCTACAAAATAAATCAATTCACGCTTAAGCAACGCTGGAAAATATTGCAAAGTTACTTCCAAAGTAGATGTTGTGTTTCTCGGAAACAGTGGGAATTTGGAAAAGAACTTTCGGCTTTGCTGATTAAATTGCAAATATATATTTTCATGTTCGTCCTGTGCACTAGTCCACAGCCATTAAATTTGCTGTTGTGATGCGAAGTAAGCGGTTGCTTTTCAAGAATTTTCCGCATCGTCTGCTTAGTTTTTATTCAATAAAAGACACAATCTGGCTTAATATTGTGAAAAATTTATTTAAGTTTAATTACGCTATTATCTCTTTAATACAAAATCAAAAGTTTTCCACTGAACATTTTACAGCACTCGATTCTTTAATTTCAAACATTTCTGGCTAAATCGTTGCTCCCCATGTTTTGATAATTTTTGGCTTTTAAGTGCGCTAACGTTTAAGAATAATCGTAGTACTCTTTCAAAATTTGACTCGTTGGTCAAGAGGCTATAAATCGCACGACTTTGGCGGCCTTTAAAGCCTTATGCTGTAGCGATGAACATTTTCTTTAACAAAACATCTATCGCGTAATGTGCTGAATAGCATGCAGACCATTTTGTTGAAATTTCATGTAATATGGATCAAAGTCATCGATTTTGTTAAAATCTAGTAGAAAACATGCGACTATAACGCGGCTTATTGACTGTAGCTGTTCCATTTGCATATTTATTTGGAAAAAAAAAGAAAAAAAAAGTTGCTCTTTGTATCTAAAATGGTTTTTCCTAAATTATTGGAAAATCTCGTACTATTCATTTACAGAAATTCTGCTTATAAATACCCCTTCTTCTTGTCCTTTTATTAACCCTTTCCTTGTTATACGAACTTATGCGTAACGAGTTTCCCATTTTTACTGCATCGCTGCTGCTCCGCTTATGGGAATGGATAATGTCGCAGACCGCAAAACGCGTCTATAAAGTGCTCGTTCCTGGATCGCTTCAGTGGTTAGCCCCAGGCGTTGTTGAGCATTTGCCATCTGAGAAATCCAGGAATTCTTTTTCCGACCCCGTTTTCTTACAGTTGGAGTGACCGTAGTTGACTGGTGGCAATACCAGCTTATTCTATTCACCTCAAGCTGTTCGGTTACCGAATTCTTTACTTGTAGACTTCCTCTTATACGCGTAGACCTAATGCAATCGCGTTTAGTGGCTTCACTAGACATCCTTAACATTTTCATTTTCGCTGCCGTCATTTTGTTTTTAAACGCTTTATATGCTGAACCGTACATAAGAGCTGGTCTAACAACCGTGGTGTAGAGTTTCCCCTTCAATTTAAGTGGAGATTTTCGATCGCAAAAGACTCCCGAATTTTCCCGCCATTGCATCCACCCAACAGTCACTCTGTGGTTTACGTCGTCGTCACATTTCGCTTCCATGGATTGATCCTAAGTACTTAAAGATAGTGCTTTTCGGAAGAACTATTATGTCTAAAATTATATCCGGAACAGGTCGTAGCGGATGCGCAAATGGGCACGTCAAATGCACCGTCCTTGAACGACTTATTTTCTCTCTCTATTCTCTGCAAATCTTCAACGTTATCGCTAAGTATAACTGCGTCGTCAGCGAAGGGAATTGGCATTACATTTGCCTTGCGCATGCAGTCTTTTAAAAGATAGTCGAATACTACGTTAAAGAGGAAAGGGCTAAGTACGCTTCCTTGGTATACTCCGACATTAACTGGAAATTCTCTCGTGAGATCCCTAGGCACTCGATGGAATGCTTTCTCGAGGTCGATAAATACCATGTGTAAATTCTTAGACGAATCTCGGTGCTTTTCCATTGTTATTCGTAGGCTTTGGATAGCGTCCACCGTCGATCTTCCTTCAACAAATCTACACTGGCTATTATCGTGCTTTATTATTTGCCGAAGGCGTTCATTTAAGACTCTTTCGACGATTTTCATCGTGTGTGACATCAGCTCGATTGAATGGTAGTTGTTGCATTCTCGAGTGTCGCCTTTTCCTTTGTATAATGGAACCAAGAAGCTACTTCTCCATTGATTCGGAATAGGTTGTCCACATTTTAATTTATTTAAAAGTTTCGATATCCATTCGCTGCCGATTCCCTCCATCTTCGACCAAAACTCTGATGGAATGCTGTCTGGTCCCGCCCGCTTCATTTTTCCGATTGCTATACTTATTTCTTCGATTGAAAAGTCCGAAGCTTCCTCCTCGAATAGACCAGCTATAGGCACGATATCACGTGGAAACTGTTTGTTAAGCAACTCCTTGCAGTATTCAAGCCACCGGTCACAAATTTCCTTTTCATTTGTTAGTAAGCGACCGTCTACATTTTTGATGTATTTCGGCGAGGTTATTTCCATCGAATTTTTTCCCCTCTGAGCAACGAACTTAAAAATATTTGACACTTTAGTATTGGACGACATTTGAACTTCTTGTATAGCTTGTTTTCTATCTGCCGATCGAGAGGTGTTTTCTGTGGTTCCGCTGTGAAAAATTCTGCAATGAGCAGACGGTTTCGGCTTACTAGCGATTTTCCACCAAGTGAGCAAAAAGAATTTTTTTTCCCGAAAAATCAGCCACAAATACCTATTGTTGTATGTTATACGCTGTCCATATCCTAAGCTAGGATTCCCGTGTTTTCTTGTTTGAATGCAAATGCATTGGCAAGTTACGAGTAGTTATAAAGAGCTTGAATAAATGTCTCACCAATGGCGTGAATTGGTTCGCCTAATGAGTGTAATAATGTAAAGGTCTAGCTCTATTCGCAAAACTTCTCACTGCCTCAAGTGTTGTCACTATATGGCAAATTGTCTGAAGTGACGGTCGATTATTTTGAAAACATCTATTTTGTTCCTTACGATGCAAATTCGGAACGGATCGATAATTGATATGATTGATGGCATCATCTGATATTCGTATTCCACCTTATGCTACACATCACTCTCATGTTTCTGCATTGCTTCTGCGTGAACCTTGTGGGCCTTTGTACCATTCTACTGCTCGCTCTATTTTGGACCACCTGATGAATGACGCTAATACTTTAACATTTGAGTGATCAACAATAGTTATTTTTGACACAATTTATCGGCTTCTCTGTTTACATTGTCCAGGTTTTAGTTTCGTGCCTTCGTTCCTTATTTTGTTTGATAGTTCCAACACAAACTTCAATTAGTGAAGCCGGTCTTTTGAACCACCGAACAGATTATTTGCATGACTCGTACATTACAGAACTTAGTTCTTTTACTAAGCTTATGGCATTTTGAAGGCGCTTCTCGCAAATTTAACGGCCAGAGATGGCTTTTTTTGTTTAACAAATTTTTTTTGATCTACTGATGGTGGTTTTCGTTATTGTTTTTTCTTTTTGTGTTTTAGCGAACTATTTCAACAAATGTTGTGGTTCGCCCAAGATCACTAAGGAACAATTTACGACGTAAGTCGCATAGTCGGTAATCTATTTGGGCTTGGTGTCAATCACTTCAGTTAATCAAATGTCACTCTTGTTTGTAAAAAGAATATTTGCATGTGTACATGTTCATCTTCTCCTGGTGATTTTCTCGTCTCGTAAACGTTTCCTCCAAGTCAGTGTTCGTACAATCTTTTCCCGGAATTCACCATTTAAAAAGATTCCAACTCAGTACTATTCTTTTTGACTTCGTAATAATGCGTTTGACTTGTTTCCTGATTCAAACGGTTTACCGAACGCATCAATTTGACGTTGTCGTAATAGTACGTTTTTTTAGTTCGCCGTCGAAAGCATTCGAAACCGTTGAGATCTAACACTTGCATTTCTATTCGACCCGGGTTCATTACGATGCAGTCCAGGCATCACTCAATGCTGTAAAACCCTAAGATTCACAATAGAATACTCGTCAAAATATATCCCAATTTTAAACTCTTTACTTTGCAGTTGTACCCCTTATCCAAGGTGGAGTTTGAACAAAACAAATTAAAATTTAAGCCCGGTACATATAACACGTCCTTCAGATATTTTGTCTGCCACACAGAATTGTTGTAGGCAAGAATGTTTATGTTTCCGCGACCGATAGCAGAAATTAATGCTCCGCTCCTCACTCGAACACTTTGTGGTTCATCCAAATTACTGTACGAAGTGAATAAACTTTTATGAAACGTCACATGGTTCGATGCACCAGGAGTCAAGTATCCAACTGTCATTGCGGTTTTCTTTGTCGCAAAAGAAGGGAGTAGAGATGAATGCATCTTTCTGATTTTGCATCTTGCTCTGATACAGGTTGAACACCTTTGTGTTGATTTTGAAATTTGTTTCTTCTCTTACGTCAGTTTCCTTTCCGATCCTTCGGCTTCTTACAGTAACAGCATTTGCCATGGTCTCAATCTGAATCCTATCAAATCCCAGCTTATTCTTATTTCTAAGAAGCATTACAATACTGACCTGCTGCCGACAGTATGCTTGAACAATAAGCAACTCAAATTTGTGGATCTCGGTTTCAAAATAAATTGTTCTCTCTCTGCCGTTGGTCATACAAACTGTGTTATTGAACGAATCTATGCTGGGCTACGTAAACTTCGGTTGTCTTCTAGTTTTACTCCGGTTGACACTAAGCTAAGGTTAATCAAAACGTTATTTATGCCGTTTATTGATTATGCCAAAGTTGTTTACTGCAAGCTAGCCTCTCTTTCTTAGCACAAGTTGCTTGTGGCATTTAATGATATGGTTAGGTACGTGTATTGTCTTTGTCGGTATGACCACATTTCACACTGACAAAAGCTGGTTCTTGATTGTTCGTTTAAGCAGTTCTAAAAAATTCGAGTGCTTTTATTTATGCACAAGGTCGTAAACAGCAGATCATCCAAGTATCTGTGGAATAAACTTCAATTTACTCAATCTTCCAGAACATTAAATATTATAACGCCCTCTTTCAACTATTTAAACTCGTCGTGTCTCTTCTTTGTGTATGTCACCAGGCTCTGGAGCGAACTTTCGACAACAACAAAGCAAACAATTGAAGCTATTACATTCAAAAGTAGTGTGGGAGTACTGGGGAATGTGGATGTGGATCCTATGCACATTTTACACCTCTGTCAGTCTTAGAGTTAATCCACACGCTATTTGACACAATTGACAACAAATCGACGAATTGGACGACTCTCTCTGTAATTAAAACCAAATCCATCATGACTCCCCTACTAGGAGGCCTACTCTTCAAGTCAAGATGAAACCGAATTCGTTCTGATCTTCAAATTTTTAGAAGATAGCTTCTAGTTAAGTTACCGGCAAGACCTCTACAAGACTATGTTTAGCCGCTTTTACAAAATGTGACTGGTCAAACACACCGGATATTAATGGTCATTAATACGAAACCCACATTTTCCCAAAAATACATAGTTGGCCCTTGCTTATACTGTTGGATCTTGAAGATTCAACCTGTTGCCCATAAGTGGCATTTATTCTGTACCAGTTCTGTCATATCTGACAGTTTCCTCGAAATAAATCTATAAATAAGAATGCCACATACATACGGATACATATTTACCACTTTATTAGTTTACCAATTCTTTAAAATATGCTCTCTTATGATAAATATAAATTGTGACCATAAATTAGTGCTAAACCATGACAGAGTTCGAGGCCGAGTTGTCGTTTTCATCTTTATTTACAATCGGCCATATCCGAAGCTATCTTAAAGATGTTGACGGGGAATCATCTTTTAGCATGCCAATCTTTATCCATCTAATAAATGCGAACTAACTTAATTAAAAGCTGAAGATACCACATTTTCGTTATGCAATTTACCATTCGTTTGAAACCGATCACGCGCCTATTTTATACACACAGTATACAGAGAGCAAGAGGGAGAGACAGTCAAAAATATAAACATACCGATCAAACTGAGCGAAATATTTTAGAGAGAAAAAAACTAAATAAAACCATTTTCGTGTTGATTGTTTATTGTTTTAGCAATTATCGAAAGAAAAAGAAAAACTTTAAACCTATCCGGCAGGGCGAACGGAATATCTATCTTCATCTGCTGTAAACAAGTTTAGTTTCTCTGATTCTCTCGCTCTCTCACAACTACCAACAAATCGGAGTAATGTTTCTGAATCCCCTAATCCATGACTGTGTGATCAGGCCAGGCGACTTCGCTAGCAACTTGTATCCGATCAGATGTCGACACACGATCATCTCTGTTTTCCCCCACCAACACTTCGAGTATCGATGTTGCAGAGAAAACAAATGCATCTAAGCTTGAATGCAACATGCATCAAAGAGTTTCAAATGGAAGATACGAGTATGATGCAATGAAAAATAATAAGTATGAGGGTAGAAAACAGAACCAAAAATCAAAGGCAACATGAACGTCACAATGTCAGTCTATTCTAATTCAAGCAGTAATTATCGTTCTCCTTCTTTACATGAGTATCCTATGCACGACTATCCCGTTCACCACATTCCCTTCTTCCTTTCACACCATACGAAGCATAATACCGACTTCCACACACAACAGTAAGCGAACGCCATATACATATGCATATGCGGGCCTTTGTGACTAAAGATACATGCTTAGAGTTTACACAATTTGTATCTATACCTCCTGTTGCCTTAAAAATGTATCTATAACATTTCCACACAAATACACAAATTTCATATGTGTATCATCAATAAGAGTAATGTTTTTCGCCTTTGGTTTGACTTGATGTTTTGTGTATATGAGACATGTTGCTATTGCGGTGACGTTGTTGCTTTGTAGATACTAACATACTACATAGATACGTCTCGTCGTCGTCATCACCACCACACCATAGTCGTCGTTGTCGTTGTCGTTGTCGTCGTTGCCGCCGTCGCCGTCGTATGCCGTTTCTGTTGTCGTTGTCGTTTCGTTGTTCCATGATTCTAGCGTTTTGTTTGTTGGTTCAGTCGTTTAGTAACTGTTGCATCGTTCGTTGTAACGTTTTTGAGGGTACGTCTCGACAGGTTTATTAAAAATTCAAAAAAAAAAGAAGATATTCTGGAAAAAAAAAAATTATTTTCTTCCGTTCATTTGTAACGGATTAAAGGAATTTTTCACGTACTCTCCTCAAATTATTTTGTTTTTGTGCAATTTTCTGTGTGGATACACTTTTTTTTTTCTTCTCTCTCGAAAAAAAAGAGTATCTATCGTGTGATTATTAAAAAAGAAGAAAAAAAAAAGTGTTGGTGTTTTCGTTAATTTGTATCTTATTTTGTGACCGTTACAGGAACTAGGAAAAAGGGCGCGTTTTGAAAATTGTTCTCTCCCATCGCAACGTCTATCTTCTTGTCGCCAACGTGCCGGTGTGAATCTTTTGAATCCTTCAAGTGTTTGTGCTTTCGGAAAATTTTACCCAGTCAAAGAAAAAAAAAAAAAAAAAATAAAAATAAAAGCTAATAAAAGTGAAATCCCAGTGAAGTTGATTAAAAAGAAATCACCAAACCAAATTTCCATAGAATAGATACAGAAAATCAATTCAAAGATACTTCTTTTTCGTCTTCTTCAATCAAAATGGAACGTGGATTATACAAAAATCGGTCTAATTTGCATATAACAACGACAGTGTTGGTCTTCATCGTCGTCTCAATGTTAACAGGTGAGTGCGCCATTCTTTCCAAAAAAAAAAAAAAAAGAAAAAAAACTAACTAGAAGCCGTAGATATACACAGCAGTATAGAGCTATACACAATGTACCCACACTTTGTGTATCTTCAAAGTTCGTTATTTCAAACGAAAAAAATAAGAAAAAGTTTAGTCAATACAAACAGGAATGTGTCGGATCTACCTACCCACACAATGTAGTTTCTAGGGATGGAGAGGGCGACACGCCAACAAGCGAGTACCAAAAGTTTGCGTTGTCGATTGTCGGTCGTCTGACTGTACAGCAATTTTACGTTATTGTATCTGTCAGTTAGTATTAGTATCTATTAACAATGAAAGTTCCTTTTTATTTTCGTCGGCTGATTAATCGCTTAGATACGCGAATATACCGGTAATGATAACCATTTATCGGTAAACAGATACGCAGCAAACACCTATTTTCTTTTCGTACTCCAATTTGTTCTTTCTTTATTTTTTTTTTTTCTTTTTTTTGAAATTTTTGTTGGTTAACTAGTCGAAGTTTAGTTTTGTAGGTCGTAACGAACGACTATGACGAGGACTATCAGTGTATCCATCAGATAATCCCATACCTCAAGCAGAAAACGCAATAAAGTGTGTTTCGAAAAGGTTTCGTTTTGTTTGTTCAGTGTTTTTGGGAAGGAAGTACAACAAGTATCTTTTAGATGGAGTTTTGTATTTTTATTAAACTTTTAGGTAAATTCGTATGAGGTTGATGTTTATTCATATAGTGTGGCGGGCGTTTTCGGAATAGATGTTGTTACTCTATACTGAATAGAGACACGTACCGTAGACTCGTATGTGTACCTGCGCGGGAAATATCCAAACTTGTGTTTACACTTGTAGAACATACAAGCCATTCATTTTATTTATATTATTTCTTTTTTCTTCTCAGTTTTTGGGAAAATAAATCCGAAGAAAGAAGATAAGTACATACACACGTGAACTGGGTGTTCTTCTAGGGGGGGTATGATAATATTTTGTTAAGAGATGCAAAGATACATATCGTCTTTATGGTTTACAAGGTATTCGCATGCAAAAAAAAAGAAAGAAGATAAATAAATAATAATAAAAGTCTATCCAAATTTGAGTAAAAGGTTTCAACTCTGCAACATGACTTAATGAAGTATTGCTCGGGGGGGTGGGGAGAGAGATGAGGCAACGACCTGTGAGCTGAATAGTGTGTGCGCACAGTGTTGGATTTGTCACATGGGGTTTGGGATTAGGGCGGGAGCGACTGTATAGAAACTAAGTAATGAAGTTGTTTGAAGGGGGAGGAGGTTGATTGAATTGTTGCTCAATTTTCGTAGCACAGCAGGTGAATTTGGGGGATTCGAAGAGTAGACAAGGCAAATAGACCGCATACCGGAGATAAGCCCTTAATGAGGTAATCATGTGTTTTGAAATCAATTTCAAATTGAATTCGCATCCATTCATCCCTAGTCCATGTGGAGTTTTATGCGCTCTATAAAATGAACACAAAACGCTCGAATTGTTATCCATTTTTTGATAAATTTTCTTAATTCTCTAAATTGTTGTCACTCTACACAGATCAGTTGTCAGATCTGCTTCTAATTAGAACGACATGTGTACTGTCCGATTGGGTTTTGCGCAGAATCTTACATTTGTGGTAATTAGAAATCGTCTTCATTTGAGCAATTCCAGAAACATTTCATGGCATTCTTATTCCGTACAAACATACAGATCTTCAAACTGGGATAAACTTCAAGACGTGTTGTCATTTTGACATCTTCAGTATTTTCTGACAGATTGTCATTGACAGACTTACACGAGAAGAAGAACAATTTCGTATTATTCAAACTTATTTTGAAAATCGCTTTTCATAGTTTGAATCGATAATTCTTCTTCGTTTTGGGGAAAAATTTCGTACAACCTACGCTCTGTGCATGACGCAAAGTCAACAATGCGTTAACGGTTTGCGCGTGCAAAAAAAAATAAAACATAGGGGTGTCGATCGCAACAATTAAGCGTCTGTTTGTTGTCTGTTTTTGCGAAAAAGTCGACGCACAGGTACACCTGTATAAGATGCAGCTGGTGCAGGAAATAAAGCCACGAGACCATGGCATGCGACGTGAATTCGTGGATTAGGCTCTTCAGCTGCATTATGTCGTCACTTTTGTTTGCATCAAAAAATTGTGTTCAGTGCTTACTATCTGCTCAAAATGGTTTTGAAAACAAGCAAATCTGCATTTTTGTTTGACACAAGTCAAAAAAATATTCAAGTAACCTAATTACATCCAAAAAAGTGAGCTTTTTTTGTGGTCTTTACGTTAGTGACATCATTGGCAGTTAGTGTTTCAAAAATGTGGCCAACACTATCGGACAATGATGAATGAATATTTCTTCGAAAATATGAACAACATCTCATTGAACCATTGACTTACTGAGGACAAAGAGAGAACATTTTATCCCAAATTGGATCAATGATTTAGGTACCGACATACCGCACTATGCAAACTCTGGTGAACTACCGAGGCCTACAAAGCCAGTATACAGTCCTAACTAAGGGCATTTGGAATACCTAGTCAGGTCATAAATACTGTTACACAGAAAAATCAGCGCCAAATGAAAACGAATTAAAACTTATTCAAAATGACTCAACGACTCAATATTTGAGTGTCGAGTAGAGCAGGCCATGCCCTCTAATACGGACCAAAACTTGTAATCCAACGGGTTGAGGTCTGGACTACCAGCTGGCCAATCATCCGTTGATATGAAGTCCGGAACGTTGTTTTTCAGCCACAGTTGAGTCGTTTTTGCTTTGTCTTGCTGGAAAGTCCATGGCTTGTTGTTGAATATTGATTGGTTGAGCAGCTTTACAATGGGTTCCAGGGCGGCGATTAATATACTTTGGCCGATGTTTTCACTCCTTTCTCGCAAAAATGGAGCTTGGTAACGCCATCGTAGCACACTCCCCATACCATTACAAACGCGGGCCTCTTTGAACCCTCGGGATGAGTAGGGATGCTTCTCTGAATGACCAAGCATACACACGATCGTTCTGCTTATTGAACGATTCTTCTACGGGGAAGATTTTCTCGTCAGTAAACAGAATTTGTCTGTGAGCGTTCTACGCGTACCGGCTGAGTAACGCTTTCGATCTTTGCTTGCGTTTTTCCTTAAATGCGGCCGTGAGCTGGTGTCCAGTGTGTAGCTTGTACGCACACTGAGTCGTAAGTCTTCTTTGATAATGCGAGATATGGATTTTTCCGAAATTTGCATTTCCCGCGACAAGATTTTCTGTTTTCGCAGCGGTTTTCGATCGATTCGTTTCTTGACGGCTTTGATCGCTTTCGGAGTTTTCACAGTGCGCGGACGGTCGGATCTTTGACGGTCTCGTACTCCACCAGTGTCCTCAAACAACTTCACAGCACTATACACAAAATTGAGAGTGATTCCAAGCGGTCGCAACTTCCTAAAGATATCGCCTTTTTCCATGTTGCATTTAAGTAGGCCAACTACAACAATACGAATTTCGATGTCGCCCCATTCCATGATTGTAAGCAATTAAATGTCAAAAACTTTTTACGTCACAATGAAGCATAAATATCAACTGTCAAATCGCAATCAATACGAAATGGATGCGCCCAGTGTTGCATTCGTAATGAGTGAGTTCAGTTGTATACCAGTATTTATGACTTGACTAGGTACAATGAGCGAGAATAGGTAACCTTTTGGGATGCCACTGGCATTGACCAGCCACCAGAAGATGAGCCCAGCTTAACTTGGACTCCAAGGCCTTCCTCTACTAAGCCAATTTTTAATACATGAATCAATCTCGTGTGGGATTTAGTGGTACAAGATCTTCTTTTGTTGATTCGGCTTAGGGTCTTACTTTTGTCCAAATACATAATGTTTGAACATAACACGTTACGATCAATAAAGATCTTTAACGAAGGCCAATTAATATTTTTTTTTTTTTTTGAAAATGACATCAATCCCAAAGATACATGGTGCGTCTCGTTCGATGCCATCAATATATTGAATCAATGAAACTGAATATGTAAATTGGTGTCCAAGATCGTGCATAAGGAGGGACCTACCCTTTTTTATAGGCTCCGAACGTCTAGAGTATAAGACTTTTTCATGGGCAAAAGGATGGTTGGTTCGATTATTTTTTGGAGAGCCTGGGCATTGAACCTGTGTATACCTCTGGTGAAATAGTCGGCAAATTGAACCTCGATGTTGGATGAGTGAAAGCCTTAATTGAAGACGTTGCGAGCAGAGTTTATCGATTTCATCCTTGTTTTGTCGGATATTAACTTTATCAAGTTTTTCGTCGATCGCAGAAAGTCTGTTTGGTTTTCTGTGCATGTTGGTGCTAAATCTAGCACCCTAACCAGTCTCGTAATTTTAGTTGCCTCTTCTAACAGCTGTTCAGCATAATTTTACGAAGTTATACTCTTGATGTGACACCTATGTCTACTCACAAGGATATTTTAATTCCTGATTGAATTGTAACATCTCCACTCTTCCGGTAGAAGTTTCTTGAGTGTCGATTTAGCTGAGAATGTTTGAAATACAGTCGCAGATACTGTGTCGATTTTATAGCCCAAAATACCACTATTTAATAGCAACTTTTGAATTTAGCAATAAAGATAAGAGTTGCACCTTTATGCTTATTTAGATATCAGATACACCATAGACCAGTAGATATGCAGGTGGACTTTTTTTTGACACAGGCTTATATGTATATTTTAAATATTAACTACCAATTGTTAAGACTATGGGAGCCAAGGTTACAGCAACCAAGAGAGAAGAAGCAGTATCGGAAGCTATTTAAAAGTGAGCTGTTGTAAGAGGTGGTTAGTTGGAATATTTCTTTTTAATCCCGAGAGAACCTGACAGTAAAGTAACATGTGATGAAGAGATTTTATTTGAGAACTAGTTCACCAACAAAAATTTATTCGGGGATTGACGCTTGGATGATCCTTTCTAAGTCAGGCGAGTTTTTAAACCGTCCCTCAGACGGAAAGACTGCAGTTTGCTTATTGGAACGTTATTTAGGTGTGTTAGGCATATGCAACATTATATTCTACAATGCTTGCCGTGAGAGTGATGGCATCACCTAGGGGGCTCACTCTAGAATGTCGGTAGTATTTTTAAGAAGGAATACCTCTAACTAGTTCTTTGTCTTGGTGCTCCGTTTCAACAGAAAAAAACGACAAGGCTGACTCCGAATATTCTGCGGCTCATAAAAAAGCGCGATGATGCTTTTAAAAGCTGGAAAAAATACGGAATTGAAGTATGTATATATATTAACGGAAATCGAGCACTTCGTAAGGAAGTAGTATCTAAAATAAGAACCGCAAAGCGGGCAGTTTATAGCAGGAAATTAAGCAGTTGCTCATCGGGCAAAGAAGTATGGCAACAGATTCGAGAGCTTGGTCTTCGAAAAGAATAGCCGATAACTCTTGACAACATCAGCTGTGACCAGTTGAATCTCAACTTCCTAGTCCCAAGTAATGGGAATACCGTTTCTACTAACTTGCTTGTCTTCGACCAGTCACATGAAGATATCGGGAAGCCATACTTTGATTTCCGCAGACTTAGCGTGGAAGATGTGGTGGAAGCTCTGCTGTCTATTAAATCTAACGCCATGGGACTTGACGAAGTGCACCCAAAACAGTTCTTTTTAATTCCATTTCTATCTCGAAAGTCTTTGAGAAAACTGTCTCATCACAGATGCAAAAATGTCTATTTAGTAAAAAACTGCTATGTGGAAACCAATCAGGCTTCCGGCATAAATGTAAGCTGCGAGCCGGCTTTGCTATTGATTGTTGATGAAGTCAGAAAAGCTGTTGATGAAAACCAGGCTACAATCCTAGCACTACTCGACTTTTCTAAAGTATTCGACACAGTCAATCACTCCAATTCTTTGTTCAAAACTAAGCAAATAGAATAAATTTTCAACATCTTCCACGAAGCTACAAAGTTCCTTCTTACAAGGGAGGCTGCAACGGTCTTCGTCTTTTTTGCCAATTGAATGTGGAGTGCCGTAAGAATCTATCCTTGCACCACTCCTTTTTTCCATGTATGTTAACGAACTGCCTAGCATTGATGATGACACACAAATTCACTTGGGTCGGCCTTTAAATCGTGTTGACGAAGCTGCTATGTTGATGAATGAAGATCTTCAGCGTATACTCGATTGGTCAACTAAGAATGATTTACGCCTAAATGCTCAAAAGTCAAAAGCACTGGTGATACATAAAAGAAGACGGGATATATCTTATGTCCTACCAATCAAACTGGCGCAAAACCCAATAGAATATGTTGAACACGCCAAAAACCTTGGTGTAATCTTTAATCGGACTCTTACTTGGTCTACACATATCAATGCCACTATTGGTAAGGTTTATGGTGGACTACGTGCTCTTTGCGTTGCACAGTATTTTATTTTACCAATCCTGTTGTATTGCTGTGAGATATTCTGTAGTCCAGACTATGACTCAAGAAGAAAACTAAATGTCGCTTACAATAATATTTCTCGCTTCGTCTTTAGCGTAAGAAGACTTGATCACGTTTCCTCCTACTCGAAGCAGATCTCCGATTGTACCTTCGACAATTTGCTTGAATATAGAACGTAATGCCTCTTGCACAATATTACGCAAACCAAAGAGCCTGAATACTTGTACAAAAAACTATGTCCCCTTCAGTCAGGTAGATTGTGTCTGCTCTTACAAACAAGTTCTGCCAGCTCAACTTCCGAACGTCAGTTTTTTGTTAATGCCACTCGGTTGTAGAACTCGCTACCCATTAACATTACAAAAATTAGGAGCACTAATAATTTTAAGTCCTCCCTTTTATGATATCTGGCCACAATCAAGATCGTTGCTATCTTACTACTTTGAAAATTTTGTGAGAAAATCTGTCTCTACTTGTCGCGGATTTTATATTCTTTTGTAATAGATATAGCCGTGTCTCTGTTTGGATAATAATTTCTGCATTCGCTTGTACTCACATATCTTTAAAATAATAAAAGCCTAGCCTACCGCTATATAAACAGCCAATAGTAATCGTCAGACGTTCTCTTAAGCAAGAGAGGCAAGACCTGCAGATATCATTTAACAGATGTGGTCCTTCGAGCCGGATATAAGCTGGTTGCTTACGGAAGACACTACTTCTTGAAACTTGTATGAATAATACTTCGACTTCATTACACGAAGCTATGTTTACTCAGTCAGCAAGAATCAAACATTCAATCGAGGAGATAGGCATTTGAGGATCAGTTTCTTATTCCTTAGGCCAAGTTAGGTCCTGGTTAGATTCTTTCTTTACTTTGGATGGTACCATAGCTTGCGTTTGTCTTAAATCGAATCAATGAAATTGTTGACAACAGTAAGGCACTTGCTTTCGAATTGAAGTTCTCTCTCCTTTTCATAGTTCACAATTTACATTCGTGCCTCTAACCAAAACCCATAGGTACACTCTTAGATACATCACTCAATCCATCAAATAAGCACAAACATTCGTTAATTAAAAACAAAAAAAAATGGCAACGTACTTTCTCTTAATTGAAAATGTTACATCAAGATACTTTGTGAAAAGTGTCATGTTCTTGGCAATAGGGGTCCCTGTAATAGGTGTGGATACCACCCACCATGGGTTTCTTTAATTAATTGCTGTCACCTAGAAAGATTCCCTTTTTCCCTGTCGGAGATACCTTTAACTCGTGATTAGAGGGTGTCAAATTAATTTAAAGATTTCTGATTAAAAAAAATGTTGTACACTTTGTTTTCTGGGTTAACTATCATCGCACACCAGAAGTTCGTATCTTTTAACAGAAAAGGACATTTCTCATGATATAACAAGGAGGAACGCTCCTATAGATGGCTCCTAAATTAGAATTCCATATTAGTAAAGCGTTTCTTGTCGTTTATATTGAAATGCCCATCTAAAAATGGGTTCCAGCAAAGGTGTGACTCGAATGGTGGAACTGCTAAAGTTCTATTGCCCTCCAATTAAGTCAACCACAAAACTATCTCAACTCGCATTTGTTATATAATCAGTAAAAAAAAAGGAGGACAGTTCAAGACCATAAACGAGGTTACACACGCCCTTGACCAAAACCAGATATCTAACCAGGTAGGTATGTACCTTACCTGACTTCTACTACTCGTATATGTAAATCCTTTTCTTTCTCTACCACGTTCACCTAGATACAAAATACAAAAGAACTTGGACTATACTTGAACTCCGATAAATGGCTAAATGGAACCTACATAGGAAAGTTATCTCATGCATCGTATGTATGAGTATCTGCGAGCCATTACATCAACACCTTCGTGACACTGCGCCCTCTTTTAAACTTCACAGTAACTTTGGATCTAAATTATTCCCAGACACGTGATGTAAGTTGGTTAAAAAGTTAACAACAATGGACTAGAAGTCGCATAACAAAATGCCTTACCACAAATTTAAAGAGGTTAATTTCATTTTATTTTTTATGCTCTACGGTCTACAAGTATCTGGCACGGTAAAGACCAAAAAAAAAAAAACCGTCGTGAACATCCAAACATAAATGGACGAAAGTTTTACTTTGGATGTCTGTACGAGTAGTGTGTCAGAAAATGATAAACGATGTTGGTGCACATGAAAAATCGTTAAATTTATTAAACTTGGTAGGTGCTTGTCGTATCTTAAGTCTTTAGTCTCCTTGCTTATACGGATCTCTATGGCTTATGATTTAGTTGTTCTTTATTGTTTCGTAAGTTAACAAATTTGGCAATAACTTATGCGGAATTGGGACAGACCTTGTTTTCAGTTTTGGAGGGCTTTAATGGGAAATGATGCAATATGCATGGCTTTAACGCCATCAGTTTTACCTACTGTAAAGGAAGTGGGTCGTGGATGCAGAATAGGGAGTTATTTTGTCTCAGTGGTAGGCTTTGCTAACTTCTTTGGATTGAACTTGAACTCTGCTAATAGGTAGAGTTGTTGCATTATTTTTGTTTTTTTTTCTTGTTTACGCATCTGTTTGTGTCGCACCTCATCTTACGATCACGTGCCATTTAACTATTTGACATACTATCCTGCGCGAATGTTGCGAGACCTGTGAGATTTTCGGGGTAACATAATGTGGCCTGTTGTGCCCCGCTGTTTCGTTCCATTTATTTTGCATAAATAACTTGACTTCTGATCAACAGCCCTATCGAAAATGTCAGAATCGGTTTGAATTTCATGAATTATCTCTGCGGTGCTGCTTGACGTTAGGCAGTTTCTTTCCTTCCGTCTAGATGCATGTAGCAGTATTGATTCAATAGTCATTTACGTCGATGCTGCCTCACATTTACGTAGGACCAACTTATTTGAGCACAGTTGTTGGCGTGATAGTTAGCTCATTGGACTATCACGCAGAGAGTCTGGGTTCGATTCCAGGCTGTGTCAACAAGAATTTTTCAAATCGCCATCACCCTTTCGGCGGGCAATGGCAAACTCCCGAAAGTAAAATTTCTTTCCGTCCGAAAAAGCTGCCGTTCGGACTCGGGGATAAACCGTAGGCCCCGCTGAGATGTGACTAAAATGACAACATGAGCAATACAAATGAGTGTCAAGAAGCTAGGCCATGACCCATACCGGGCTGCCAGCGCCACAGTGTTTTTCATTTTGTTTTGTTGTTTTGCTCAGTTAGGTGTTTTTTGTTCCTTCCTATACCTATATAGTATTTCAGCAGTTGGCGCCCTTAACTTGTCAGAATCAGTATTTTGTTGAGGAGGCAATACAATATATTTTGAGCCCTAGAGTCTTGTTTCCATTCGTGCTGTCAAACCGAAGTAGTCCTCGCTTCGAACAAGTCAAAACAATCATTCTTATCTTATTTGGAGGACATCGATCTAAGAGCGAGGATTAAAGAAGTCTTTTATCATCGATTTTTTTGGTAGCTTGTCCTACGACTTTTTGAGAAGGTGTTAGACCCTCAATTGCTTCGGTGGAGGTCTGGGTTTAAATTCAGATGTTACACCGAAAAACAGAAAGAGGACTTAATCTGGACAAATGTGGCTTGTTTACAGATTAAGTTACCAAGTGATATGATAACTAAAAAAGACCAAAACCAATTTGAAGCAAATAACAGATTTAACTAGAAAAAAGTTTATTTGTTGAGATCCAGGTTCAGCCTGTAATATTGAGTTGTGTCATACACAGTGTGGCAAATAATATCCCGGGCACAAGCCATATCGCAGCAACCAAGAGTGCCATCTCTTTGTCCGATCATGCGTCTTAAAGCGTGAATCTTTCTCTACCATGTGTCAAAATGTTTTCTAAAAGTTCGTGATTTTGTTGCATAGTTTGTTCCAACTGGTGAAACAGGTACTGGCCCATATAATCTTGAAGTTTTGATGGCCAGAATCCATCGTATTCGGTAAGAATATCGCGATCCAAAAAGTTGGTGTCTGTTGCACGATAACCTGCACCGAGCTGGTGCTGAATTGGCACCGTGCTACTTCTCTTTGCTCCTGAAATTGAAGTTGAAATTATGATTCTTTCGAGACATTCCTACCATTTAAGCAGCTTCGACACGGGCATTGGAGGCAATTCCCCAAAATAAGCTGGAGCAGACATGTGAGTCACTATTCCGTTACCATAACAAGTGTATTGGATCGGGAGGAGAATATTTCGAATAACAATACCGAAAAATAGACAGAAATCGTGTGTTAATTATGTTTTCTAGATTCAGTCTGGGATATTATTTACCACACTGTGCAAACTAATTCTCATCAGAAATCATCACTGTTCTCCATTCCCATTCTTCGAGTGGTTTAGACGCCTCCTTATCGTTCATCAGCGTATGTTAGCAGTTGACTTGGACAGACAGACTTTTGGAATAATGTGCCTTCGGCTTGTGAATTCACAAATGTTGGAATGGTGAAACTTAACATCTTGGCTGTATATAATTGTCTCTGTCATTGTTGTCACACACAATAAACAGATCGTGCGTATCGATTTAATGCTTTCGGTTTCGTCCAACAACAGGAATGAGTCGAAAAACTGGCCCATATCAGACTAACCAGGTCTACAACTACACTGGCAAAGCCCTATCAGTTTGTTGATGAAATTTTTCAAAGGATTACATTAAAAAATCTTGGGCGCAATATTATGGAAATTGATTCGACTATTTACAGGGTTTCCTTTCTTGAGGATCTTCCGAAGATGCCGATCATAATCCAAGAGGAGTTGTTCATTCTCCTTTACAGCATAATGATCGTCTTCGCCAGAAAACAATTTGCAGAAGTATTCGTTCAAAATTTGAAGGTGTCTTCCCACCTTCTATCCTAAAAAAAATGAGTCGCTCCCGTTCTTCTTGCAGAGGCGTTTTGTAGGCCTCTTAATTCGATGTAAGGCAGAGTGAAAACTTGCAAATGCTGCATCTTTAATGGTTTGTAGTTCGGACATCCAGAATATTAGAGTTGTGTTTTGCATCGGTCGATATGTGAGCAGCCAGATTTTTGTTTTTGTGGGCCGGAGTCCTGTAAGCATTTTCTAACTGCTCTACAAAATCCATCGTCGTCCTTGGGGCATTGATCAAAAGACTGATCAAGGCGCATGCAGGAACAGTGTTTTGCAAGACCTCTTTTTCCTTTATAAGGGTTGGAAGCGCAAATCAGGCTTATGTTGATGAGTTTGGCCCCAACGGGGACTGCAAATGGTCATTTGATCAGATGGGTGAGGCTTAAGATTATTCACTTTCGCTGCTTCTGTCCTCTGTAGAGATCATCACAGTAGATGTCACTTTTTGCATCCACCTTTTGCTGTTCTCATCTTGTCGTAAGTTTTAGGTGTCAGTGAAATTCGATTTTTTGCGATTGTTCGCCTTTATGTGGGCTATTATGGGTCCGAACATTTCATGTGGATAATTGAAAATCTTTTTCCGTTTTTCATGTGCTGGAATTGTCAAAAGTAAATCCTTCCTATCTGCTTTTTGTTGGTTCAAAACCTATAATATCTTACGTGGTCTACACAACAACGGTCATATCTCTAGGAAGATAGTGTAAGTAACCCACAGAGTTTTGAACATTGCCATTGCTTAGGTCGAAATTCCTTCGCCACTATCTCTATTTCGACAAAGAGAGCTTACTGCAGAAAGTCTTTAGTCGGTTTTTATCAACGATACTCTCTTCTGTGCTTAGGACCAAATATCCCGGTCACTTACTCGTACATGTATTTTTATAGTGACAGGGTGCTTCGTTCAAATGTCATTTGCCCAGAACATGAAATGAATCTTTCTGACTTGCTTATGATTTCGTCTGCGACTTTAAGCGACTAGGCTGGGTTCTAACTAGGGATGCCTGCCAAATGTAGGTAAAATTTTAACCATTCTGTCACGCCTGTCTGTTTCCGGCACGTACCTTCTGACCACTTGATTTATGCAAATATTCATATTATCAGCCAGCCATTCAGACACACCTAAGTGAATTAAAATAAAAATTCGCACGTGCCATATTGGCTCGTGCTAACGATCGCGTACGAAGTATTATAGTTGCCAATCTGTCTGCTGAATATCCTAATAGTTTGTCGAACATATGTTAAAGCCAGGAGAAGAGGAATAATTAATAATTATGGAAGGGAAATGGCTTCAAATAAATATCAGCGCACGATCACTTAAGCGTTACGAAGATTGGATGCCTCATTTTTAAATGCACATAGATCAACAGTCTGAAGGCATTCAAAATCTAAGTTTAAGAGATGCGTTCATATAAAATAAAAATTTTTGGATTTAAATGTGCAAGGCTTTTAGTTGGCTAAGTGGAGAGGAAATCAGATCAGATCTCACTAGTAACAGCAATGGAGACTTGGTCCCCATGGCGATTTCCGTAAAGAATAGGTTTCGAAGCCACGAAAAGCTGGGAAAACCAAGAAGTCAGTGTATTGACCTTTTTTCAGAAAAAAACACTCCTCGACGATTTGTCTTTATTTTACGTGTTCTATTCAAAGATAAAACTATTTGTCAACCACCTGTTCAAAGTACTCGCACCATCAACAGACTGATTGTCATGTAATGAGTATTGACTTAAACTCCCTCAATTTCTACCACAGATACGTCAATCAGTAGAATATTTGTCTTTTTATTCTTCGACGCGCTCCAATTTAACAAATATATCTTTGTAGGTCTATCAATCATTTTAAAACAAGTGTTACAAAGATAAACCCAGTAAACACCTAAATCAACCTATCGGCTTCCTTATTAGGTTATCTAGTGAACCTATCTACGTATATTATCTTTTCTAGAAAATATGGGTTTCCTCTTTAAACATCGAGTGCAATTTAATTACTTTCAATTTAGATATACCCGTCAATTCGACTGTGTTGTATTCGAATCATAAAAATCAGGTCAACTGTCAATGCATTTGGTAGAACTACTGCCCCGATGTACTCGTACAGGTACGGGTTTTCATTTAGCATGGCCTCCATCAAAATAAACCACAAAAATAAATAAATAACTTCATTCGACCGTATTATGCTCGTTTGTATAGGTGCATTATGGGCGGACAAATTTTTGGAAAAAAAAACAATTTACCACCCATCTGCATGAGTTCACTTATAAAACAAATTTATCGTTGGACGTTAATTAATGAATGATGAAGCAAAAGATACGACCCAAAAATAATACTTCAATTGAAAACGTCATTTTGACATTGGTAGTTGTATCTAATCGTGTACAGGTACGAAAAGATACGTCAAATGAGTCAAGTACAGATAGATGGGAACAAAGTCTATATAGATCTTTGTATCTGTCTCCTAAAATTATAATTTTTGGCCAAAAATTTTTCGCGGAAAGTGACAGTAAACACTGTTGAATAATATTTGACTATTTCTTTTAATTGTTTGAAAAATTTGTATCTTTTTGTAGTAAACATAAACTCGTTCTGTAAGGTGTGGATCAACTATCAACATTTGTGCCATCAGCAAACACTATAACTGTTGCGGCAGAAAATACGAGTACGAACAATAAAAACAAACAAGAGATACGAAATGAATTCTCAGTGTCCACTGAATCGAGTAAACTTTCTATTCCGCTTAGTGTTTGTAAAGAGTGAATTATTGAAGGTTGTTCGGAGGCGGCGGCAGTGGTGGTCATATTTTATACAGAGTATCTACGCCATGAGAATGTATTTAGATACTTGTTCCTCAAGTGGAACACTACTGAGAGCAATGTGTTGTGTAGTGTGACTCAGACTTTAAGTGTATTTGGTGAGTACAAGTACGATTACGAGTACTTTGCAACTGGAAATTCAATTGTTGAGACAGCTCCCCCATTGTGGGGAGAAACTACGACAACGGACAACGGACAACGGACAACGAACGACGAGCTGCGGACTACAAACAACATCTCGTACGAATAGTTAACTGGGTATATTGGCGACTTGTAGACGGGTACTCGTATCTGGTAACCGGTAAAACACGTATTCAATGAGGGCGGTGGTCGCTTGTTTAAGTCTTTGGTTTTCTTTTGCTCGTCGTTTTGGGCCGAAGTAATTTTGCGCAAATGGCCATTAGAAATGAACATCAAATGAGGAGGAAAAATTGCAGTAATTGCTTTTTGAGCTGAGTTAATGTTGATGCCAATGTCACGCTTTCGTTTTTATTTATATTTTTAGTTCTCTTTGCCTAATGTGAATGGATAATTGACATCTGTATTCGAGTTGAATGCCTCAACTCACAGACAAAAAAAAAATAATAAAAATAAGTAGAAACTTAGAAAAGATACTCGTATCTATTTCATATCCTAAATGATCTGATAAAACATAAAACTTCACGGATTAACGATTCATAAACGAAAGCCAATGCTGAGCCGGTTTAAAGCGGTTTAAACTGGTGAACTTTCTTAGTTCTAAAGAGATCGAAAGACAGATTGAGTTAAGTGTGGTTTATGAGTTGAAATAAGACGTTAACACCAAAGTTACGAAAATCGTGATTTAGAATATGCGTCTTAAAGCACCACGTGTTCTATGTCTTAGATGATTTAACTAGACACAGAGACTGTGTCACTTCTGTGGAGGAATTTGTATATAATCGCATTTGTGACTCGATTTCTTAAGAAAGCTCATTGAACCTTATCGAATTTCTTATCTTAGCAAAAATACAATCACCGTCTTTATCGTAGCTGAATTGTTAAATAAAAGATACGAATTTCACAAGTTTACAGGGTAAGCAACGCCAAACCTTCAAATGTGATTTGCTTTAAAGTTGGAGATATAAGAAGATGGAAACAATATACAGGGATTAATGTCAGTGTCAATATCTTTCTAGTGTCAGGTCCCGCCAGTGGCATTCGGTTAGGTTAGATAAGGTTAAAGGTGCACTTAAGCCAGTTTTAGGGTAATGATGCCCTAGCTACTTCTACGAGTATAACTATTAATTTGTCTTGCCCTATTTATCAAGCCTGATTCTATATAAATGACGCTGGCATACCGAAGAGCTTATATCGGATTTTCCAATAGGGACTTGACTTCTTTGAATTTAATTTGTGAACGCACTCCTTCACTAATCATCAAACTGTCACTGTCTATTTATTCAGTTAACTCAACACTTTCATCATGGTAAAGTCCACGAACGAACAACGTCTGCAAATTATAAAAATTTTCTACCGAAATTCGGAGTCGGTGACTGCAACTTTAAGAGCGTTAATTCCAATTTTCGGTCGTAATTCTCGCCCTAGTAGACAGGGCGTGCAAAAATTTGAGTCTACATATTCGTTGTGTGATGTTGCCGTGTCAGTGAGACACCGTCCGTAGCAAACGATCGAAATCAGTCAATTCCACTGCGTTCTCAAGAATTGGGCATCGCTCAGACCACATTATGGCGTATTTTGCGTTAGGATCTTGGTTTACACCCAAACAAGATCAAGCTGACTCGAGAATTGAAGCCGATGGACCATTAGAAGCGACGTACGTTCTCCGATTGGGTTCTGGAGAAGATGCGCCAAGATGGTGAATTTCATCACAAAATTATCTTCAGTGACGAAGCTAATTTTTGGCTCAATGGGTTCGTCAATAAGCAAAATATGCCTTGTTGGTCGGGTGAAAATCCACATGTGCTTCATGAATCACCACTTCATCCACAAAAAATAACTGTTTGGTGCGGTTTGCATGCCGGCGGCGTTATTGGGCCATATTTTTTCGTCGGCGATAACGATCGTCACGTTCCTGTGAATGGTCAGCGTTATCACGCCATGATCACCGATTATTTTCTGCCCGAATTGGAAGATATGGACTTGGACGACATGTGGTATCAACAGGATGGTGTCACAAGCCACACAGCACATGTTACAATCGATTTATTGAAGAGTAAGTATGGTGAGCGTGTTATCTCAAGAAATGAGCCAGTCGATTGGCCGCCTCGTTCGTGCGATTTAACGCTGCTTGACTATTTTCTGTGGGGCTACGTTAAGTCATTGGCTTATGCCAACAAGCCAACGACGTTGGAAGACCTCAGAGCCAACATTGAACGCGAAATAGCGGCCGTTTCGGCCGAAATGTGTGGCCGATTCGTTTAAAGTTGGGTCGAACGAATCGACCGCTGCAAACGTGCCCGCGGTGGCCATATGAACGAAGTCGAGTTCCATTCATAAACGTTTTGATTGTACTTCAAGCCGATAATAATTTTTTTGAAATATCTCTAATAGTTTGCGTTTTATTTAAAAAAAAAGTTGTCAAGTCCTTATTGTAAAACCCTTTATTTAGCTTGAGCAATCATGCTTTCAATCAGGCGGAAACCGTGCTGTTATTAGAGCTGATTGCTGAAAGTGTGAATCTACAGCCTTTGTGTTGAAGACAAGACTTTGACCGATGAACACTTGTTCGATTTCCAATCAACCTGTCTGTTTAATTGAAGTCCGCGAGCGTTATTTTGACATTGACATTGGACATCACACTTCTACTTATAAAGATGGCTTTTTTTTCAAAGCAACCGTCTTGTGAGGCACTATCCTCTCTTTGATGAATCTTTTGTTCAAGATCGGCTGCCAAAGACAAAGATCACGTTGATCTCGGAAGTGGTTACTGTCCGGGATTACACTTAGATACATGCCGAATAAAAAGCAAATGCAACAGCAATTGTGTGTTTGGGCCATAAAGTTGGGATGTCTCACAGTTACCTCGGTGAGCCCATTTTTGAGACGCTCAAGGCAACGTTCAAAAATCTGTCATTTGTTGGTTAAAGAGCATTGGTGGCCTATTATTGTCAAGCTGGATACGGAATCTGAGTTTGGCCAGTTTATTATCATTCTCTGGGTGTCGAGTAAGCAAATAGAATGATATCGTATGCCATCAAGTTCTTAAGATCGGTAACCCCACCTACTTATTAGGGCACTAAGGTTAGGATTTTTACATGATCCTAGTTTTCTTTATAGCCGAAAGCTCAAACCTCTCGAGTTGTTCGTGTAAAAAAAATCAAAGAAGAATGTAGCTTAAGGTTTCCTTTAAGGTAGCTGTTGTAACACGGTTGAATTTTTAAGGCCGTGGATAGTTGAATAAAAATTCGAAACCAGCAGCCGTCATTACCTTTTTGATCAGACCTTCCATATGAGCACATAAACATTAACCATAGCAATGTCTGACCTCTGTCGACCGTAGAAAGAATAATCCTATGAGATCATTATTAGCTTGGCGGGATGGTTAATTTTTTCGATAGAGGTCTGGGTTCGATTGCCAGATCATACACCGAAAAACAGAAAAACAATTTTTCTAACGTTACTAGGTACTGCTTCCACAGATGATGGTAAAAATTTCTGACTTTGAACCAATCCTTCAATTTTCCACCGCATGGAATTTCTAACCGTAGATCACTCTATGGTGTGGGGAGTGTATCTACAAGGCCTTGGTTCAAAGTAAATAGTTATCTGGTTAATTTTCCTGCATAGGGAAATGGGTAGGCCATTTAAAGTTAACCCATTTGTTTCAGAAGAAGAACATAAAAAAAAATCCATTTTTTTTGGTCCAAGGAGATTTGCTCCAGCTAATTTTCAAAAATGATGTCGCGCAAATGTGCATCCTTAGCTTTGATAGCCAAATGCACTCCCTTTTCGGCATTTTCCATGACTTTGGCCAATGTTTCGGACGATATGGCAGCTATTTCACGTTGAATGTTGACTTTCAGTTGAGCTCAGGTCTTTTGCTTACTAGTGTATACCTAGGATTTCAAATAACCAGACAAATAAAAATCTGATGATCTCGGTGGCCAGTCAAAATCACCACTTTTCGATATCAACCGCCCGGAGAACAATGGTCGCAATAAATTGATTGTTGCTTTAGCAGTATGGCATGTAGCAACGTCCTGCTTGGACATTTTCACGAATAACGGGCATCACAATTTCCGCTATCATGGCTAGATAAACCTAACCATTGACGATTGTTGTGGCTTCATTATCGTCTTCGAAAAAATACGGTCCGATGATCATATTCGCGCAAACACCGCTTCAAACTGAAACTTTTTGGTCGTAAAGAGACTGCTCTTCAATTAATAGAGGATTTTTGATGGCATAAAATCGACAATTTTGCTTGTTTGCGCCTCTATTCAACGAGAAATGTGCCTCGTCTGATATGATGATTTTTCGCCAAAAGTCAAGTTCGTTTTCAGTCGGTTCGTTGGAGTGTATTGTTCCATGGTATAAATTGTCTTCGAATGACGCTTCCAACGCAGTATGACATTTGTCGATCTGTCAGCGCTGTCAAAAGTTACAGAGTCGCCAGATGGGTCAACCCTGTACTACGAGTTCATACCATCCAATGCCAGCTTTAAGATCAACTTTTTATCAACTAAATAAAACGGCCAAGGCTGCGACCATTGATTTCTGCTTCGTTCTCGCATATTCGGTTTGGCTTTGTTTGCCGTCTAGGAACTCATTACCGGATATTGCTTGGAGTACTGACTTCCTGAAATTCTGTTCTGCTGGACTCATTTCTTCTTTTTCTTAAGGGCGCTACAATCCAGGGTGAACCGTGGCCTTAACCAACAAGTCTCTCCAGCCGACACGGTCCTTCGCCAGCTCCTTCCATCGGTGATGCACTCCAAGTTGGTAGAGGTTCCCTTCCAGTTGTTCGCACCACCGTAGATTCATCTGTCTTTTACTACGTTGTGCCTGGGGCTCGGATTTGTAAGATTTGTAAGAACAACTTTAGCTGCTTCGGCTTCGAAATCTGCGAATGATATATTGACGTCTCGATGTCATTGTCCAATAACGTCGATGTCATCTGCGTAGGCAAGCAATTGGAAAGACTTAGAGAGAATGAGCTGGGCTAATTATCTTTACATTTCCCAAACACGAGATTTTTTTAAAATAAAATATGTATTGAATTTCGAACAAAATGTAAAGTAGAGGACCACAATCAGTTCCTTGCGGCATAAAGCCAACAACATTTATTAAAGTCGAAATTTTTCCCATAGGTGCCACATATGTAAGTGGCACTTCTGGTAAGAAGATAGCTTTTAATTTCCCTAAAATTTTGCTCACGGTACACACAATCTCCGATCTGAATGTCCTTCTCCAGCTATCTCCAATTTCACTGGACCTTTAGGAGTGCTACCCACAAATATTTTATTTTCATGTTATTGCCATTGTCTGTGCTATTTAATCTTGCCGACATTGTGCACGCATTTAGTCAAAGCATAGAAAACCACATGACATGTTTGGCGTAATACTGTCAAAATATGTGGTCTTGTGGCTTCGATTTTAGACCGCTTTTGCACTTTCGTATATTTAAATGCTTCAATGCCTTTGCTAGTGCTGTCATCATATAACTATAAACCACAAACAATGTCATTAGTGAATTTAAAAAAAAAGAGCTACTCATTTATCAGATTACTTTGTTGCACTGCGGTTGCCCATGTTGGTTTGCATGCTAACCTAGAAAATTTTATTGCCAACATAAAGTGTGAGTCATTTCGAAGATAGGGATATGCAAGGCTTTGGTACTGCCTGTCACTTGCAACAATGTTGCTGCATGTGCGTTTACTTGGACTTTATTGTCCATCGGTTGGGGTGTCACGTAGGCAAAGTAAATAGTAGCCAGGGAAGTCAACTTAAGCTAAGATCGATTTTTTTCTACAGAGAAAGAAGTTGACTTTTAGTTAGTTTAGTTCAAAGACCGTTGAAGTGGTTCAAACTGTCACGTAAACATTTAAAGCAGCCATCTAAAACAGGCAGTAGATACTCTGATATACTCTGACGGAAACATCTAACTTTAGACGAAAGGAACCAGTGAAAGTCCAAAGCAAAAATAATATACAACGTTATCCAGTCTTTGACACCCGGGTCGGGCTTATAGCATGGGCATTCAGGTGGCAATGGAATTCGCTTACACATGCACCTTCAAAACATGTTTGAGCATTAGAAGTTGACCTCTCCCGATATTAGTCTTGCCAAATCTAAGAATACTGTGGGGCACTACTCTAATTTATTCCAAAGAACTTCGGTCAATGCAAGCAACAGATCCTCAAAAAATTCTGGGCTTCTGTTGACTTATGCCGAAATAAGCATCGTAAAACAATTTTAAGGATAAGATCGATGATGAGGAAAAGAAACAAGCAGACTGTAAGACAGGCATTTAAAAATGGTAACTTACCAAACAGGAAACCAACGAATTTCCAGGTTAAAAGTGAGGATCTTTTCTCTTCGATCTCATGGATATGTGAAGATCTGTTACCGAAATACAACACCAACTAGTCGTAGCATCTTATCAACCGTCACATTCTCTTCCATAAGCTGTCAACACTCGTTCTATCTCCGCCTGTCGGATGTCGAAACCAGGCAAATTCCTTCTTATTTTCTTCAAGTTTTGAGATGAAGAATGAGATATACTCCCAGATCTACAAGCTGGGAATAAAATAATTTCTATCCTCGAGGTTGGTTGATCAGTAGAATAAGGTTTCACATTTTGGGTTGTATATGTACATGACTTGGTTTTCGTTTAATTGCCATTCTGTATCTCTTCCCACATGATGTTCATACCAAGAGGCAGTACTGCTTCTGATGTCGGTTAGATTGACGTTCGTGTTGACTTTTATCCTTTAAACATCCTGTGTTGCAGGTCAAGTTGCTCAACTGAGGACTGGTTTTTGGCAGAGTCTTAACCGGGCCGATTTAGCTGAGCCGTATGTCCAGTTATATAGGTAGAAAACAAAATAGTCAGAATATTAGATGTAGCTCCCGATGCCTTGGCCCTTGTGGCCTAAGAAGCAACAACCAACAGGGTTGATTAGGGCTGTGATGACTGACATTTTATTTCTTTCGGGCCCCCAGTTGCAGAAATTAAAACTGCGATCAACCTTCTAAAAGTCAACAAAGCAGCTGGACTTGATGACATGCCGACACTACGGCCTGTATTATGCTTCAACTAATTCAGTATCTGCAATAACTGGCGTGGTATTACCAAAATGACAAAATAAATCATTCTCGAACGGACAAAGGACAGAATCGAAAACACGCTCAAGACGCTTCGAGTGGGCTTTCGTAGTGGTCGGTCTTCTGTCGATCACATCAACACTGCGTATAATTCGCGAACAGTCAACCGAGTTAATGTCACCGCTCTTTCTGCATTATGTTCGTAGACTATGAGAAGGCCTTTGACCGAGCCAACCACGAATGGATCTGGAAATCTTTAGGTAGAAGAGGAATTCCCATGAAGATTGTTGCTGTTATAAAGAAATCCTATCACGCCGCATGATGCTTCGTTCTTCATAATGGTCAGTTTACCGACACTTTCCTTTCGAAGTGAGACAATGAGATATTCTGTCGCCGATCCTCTTTTTACTGGCGGTAGACGACGCACTCAATGTCACCGAAGGTACATCTGAGACACATGGTATGCAATTGAGACCGTTTGAGAGGCTAAGCCGACGATATCTATTTCCTGGCTAGTACCAACAGCAGGGTGAATGAGATGTGTCAATCACTCCTAGTGAATGGAGAGATGGCTGGTCTTAGTATCAATTGCAACAAGACCAACATAATGTACATTGGCCACTCATCACATCAGCGCATTATTCTGAGACAGACGCCCATTGAGGAGGTCAAGTAATTTTGAGTAGCTATGCAGCTTTGTATCATCCAATGGAGAAACAGATCTTGATGTTAATAGCAGAATAAGTAAAGCCCGCACCGCCTTTGGAATGTAGGTACTGTTGTATGGCTGTGAAACCTGCAAAGAGTCTACTTCCATCCCGAGAAGGCTACAGGCATACATAAACCTGCCTGTGATGCATTTCTAAGATCCGAGGAAGAATTGTGGCATATAACCGACCAAAACCTGTTGAATGGCGAAATTAGGCAGTGGAAGTGGCGCTGGATTGGCCACAGGTTGAGGAGACCAAACGACAACATCGCCAAGCAGTCCTTCGAATTGAATGCAGATCGAGAAGGATGTAAGAAATTTGCCGCCGCCGGAAGAGTGGCTTTCTAGTTTTCTGCTGCTAATTTCACAGCTTCTTATAGTTTGAGGGTTTTGCTTTTTATTTTGCGAATTGTTTGGCTTAATTCCTGTCTTTCAATAGAGTTGTCGTTGGTGCTGGTATAAGAAAAATAGATCTTACTCGTTTGGTTAAATGTAACTCGATTTACCAATATGGCAGTGTCAAGTCTACCTGGAATTTTTTTCAGACATTAGCTTCCTTCAGAAACTGCCAATTTAAAGAAGAAACGCGAAGAACAAAATAGATCTTCTTCAATTACTGGCTCACTCAACACATTCAATTTATCAATTTTCCTAATCTGTCTGATTTCTGGAAGCTTGCGTGTTGAAACCAATTCATTCAAACGAGCAAGACATTAAAGTTTACTTTGGAGCACTGATTTTTACACAGTCTTAAGTATAGAAGATCATTTTTATCTTTTAATTAGCACGTGCCATTTAGAATCACTATAGGTACACATAAGTGGCTTTTTAATCATTCATATTACTGTGTATCTATAGCTCAAAAAAAAATTACCAACCTGGATAATTATAGGTATATAGATACCCTACGATTCCCAAAAGATATTTCATTTCACTTTTTCACTTGTACATGGTGTATCTGTGGCGCAAATCGTATCTTGTGGTGATTTATATTTTTTCTGATTTTGCAAATGACGTAGTAACCAATTGAAATTGTATACGCCCTGTAAACAATTCATTTAGAACCATGACTAAAAACATTAGTTTCGGTAAAGTTCTTGAGATTTAAATAATTTAATAAAACAATTATTTATGCCTTAAGTACCTATGTGACGAATACAAGTACTCTTATCTCTCAACAGAGAATGTCATTGTCAGATCAACACAAAGACTCGTCAGTTCTAATTGCTTTGTCACCAATCAGTCGTAATTGAATCACTTGTAATAACTTCTCTCAATATGTCATTAGTCATTGACTTTAGTCAGATAGTTTATGATTCACACAAAAATCCAGCCAGTGGAATACTATATTACAATTACAGAAAAGCCATTGAAAATCATATTCTTCTAAAGATAAATGGCATTTAGATACATTCTAGGGACGTGATTATGTAAAGATATGAGCAATTCAAAATGAATAGATCCGCACTGTACTCGTATTTATGAGTATGAGAGTTGCATTCGCATGTAAAAATGCGAATGAGCACGTTTTGATGATACATCGTGGTAGAAGGTTCTATTATGAGCAGTGATTTTGAGGTTCAAAACAAATTCGTTCAAAGATTTTGTATTTATTAAATTTGAGTTTAACCACAGGATTGTGGGTGGTCCAGATGAAAGTGGAAATTCGGGCATACACTTGGGCATGCTCCTTAACAATTGAGGCGAAGTAGCAGTTTTTTTTTTTTTTGTTATTGCATTACATCAATGGTGTTACCGTACAACCTGATTGGTTTGAGTTTGACGCTATTTACACAAGAGTTTTGGCATTTCTTGTCTGAGACTTTTACACTATGGAAACATGGGGGATTACCACTTAAAAGCTATCCAATCGGGCTGACTACTAGGCGGCTCGTGGGCAGTTCCAAAAGACCATTTCAGAAAAAGACTTGTAACGATCGAAGTGTGAGTGTGAGTAGACACTCTTTTTGTGGAAACAGCTTCAATTGCGACTTTTGTGAATATTATGCAATGTTTTATACACTGACACACTTAACTTCAGGTCTTCCTAATTTTATTGAGAGTTCAAAGACAAAATGGAATATTCGGCCCTCAGATTCGACTCTACACACTAAGGGTAGATGAAATAAAAGTTTATGGGACTTATGCGAAGAATCTTCATAATTGTGGTGCGTTATGGGGAATCCGTAGCGAAAGGCGTAAGCCTAGTCGTCTCCCCTGTTACTGGAATTGGCTTCATTAATGTCAAGAATTTGTGCCTGTCATGGTGACTTACTTTTTGTTGGCGTACATAAAGCTTTTGTCTGTTTGTTTTGAGTGTACGTACTTGAGATCTCTGATGATATGAAATACATTTCATGCCATTATGAATGGAACTCGACTTCATTCATACCACCTTGATCAGAAAGTTGCCGTGTGGCGCTCCCATTGTCCCGATTTGAGTTCTGTTTTTTGTTGATATTCCCTCTAAATCTTAGCGTCACAGCATGACATTTGCAAAAAATACGTAGCCAAGAGTACATCTATCTCTGTGTGTGTTGGCGATTTTTTTAAGAATTTCAGAAATGAATTTAAATTTGCAACAACGAACTTGTATTCAATTTTGCGTAAAAAACGGATTTAATGGTGCGCGAACGTTGGAAATGTTGGTAAAGTGTCTCGGTAACGATTCTCTAAAGAAAACGGTCGTTTACCAGTGGCACGAGCGGTTCAAATGTGGTCGTGAGTCAATCGAAGATGATGAACGCAGTCGCAGACCATCGACATGGAAAACCGACAAAAACATTGATGAAGTAGAAGAAACGCTGGTCAATAACCACAAATTAACCATCAGAGAGATAGCGGAGGACTTGAACATTGCCAATGGATCCGTCCAAGACATTTTGGTTAATGATTTGGGTTTTCGTCGTGTAGCAGCAAAGTTGGTTCCAAAAGACATGCAAAAAAGAGACCGTGTTGACGTCGCAAAAGAGATGATTTGCGAGGCTGTATCCGATCCCACATTCATCAAAAGGATCATTACTGGAGACGAGACGTGGGTTTATGAGTACGACACGCAATCCAGACATCAGGCAAGTGAATGGCGTTCACCAAATGAGCCGAGACCAAAAAAAACACGTCTTTTTCAGTCAAAAAAGAAGGAATGCTCACGGTTTTCATGGATTACAACGATGTAGTGCATCATGAATTTTTGCCAGAAGGCCAGACAGTAAACAAAGAGTATTATTTGGGCGTTATGAGAAGTTTGCATGAAGCAATTCGCCGAAAGAGACCAGAATTGTGGGCAGAAAACTCGTGGATTTTGCACCATGATAACGCACCGTCGTCGAACAGTGCCATCATTATTCGTAATTTCTGACGAAAAATGCAACAAATACCATCCATCAACCACCGAATTCACCTGATTTGGCTCCCTGTGACTTCTTTCTGTTCAATCGAGTACAAAAAACCATTACGGGGAGCGCGTTTCAGCAGCCGAGAGGAAGTAATGGAAAAATCGCAGGAAGCACTGATGGACATACCGAAAACCGGATGTTTCGAGGATTGGATCAAGCGCTGGCATAAGCGTGTTGCAATCGATGGGGATTACGTTGACAGGGACAACATAGATTTTGATGAATAAATTCCGATCAAAGTGGTGTGTCCCCGAAGAGTGCACTTTCAGCGATCGATTCGTTTTACTCAATTCAACACATTACCGCCGATATTCTAGCAATTCCGCGTCAATATTGGATTCAAGTACGTCTAACGTGACTGTCTTGTAGTCACAGATTAATGGCTTGGTGTTTTGCATAAGTGAGACGGCCAATTGATTGGTAATTTGACATAAGACACTCACTCACTTCAATAGCTCGATTTTGGCCGTCTCTGTCGCCGTTTTATTGAAACCCCATCTTACCAATATTGAGTGTCCGGAATCGCGGTTAAAAATAACGTTCTAATGACCACTACCCACTAACGAAAAAATAAAATCCGATGACGCCGCCGCCATGAAAACTCTACCAAACCGCCAATTGACAATGAAGGACATGTGAGCTCTTGGCCGTCCAAAACCGCATATTGTGCTCGTTCACGAAGTCATTTACCCAGAAAGAACTTCATCGGTGTGAAGTTGATTTTGTGATGAAATCTGGTAGTCGCCGACCAATTTGAGTACCTAAGTGCTCACGCTTCAAATTGACTTTAGAACTAAAATATTTGATCTCTTACGGTAGTAGGCCGAGATCCTTTCGCAAAATTCTCCAGAATGTTGCTGAAGCCCAATTCCTGCGAACTGATGATGGACTTGGGTCGCCAATATTCTCGGCACTCCTTGCATTTCTTTCTCTCACTGGCACCGAACCACCATTTAGTAGCAAATGTATAGATTTAAATTTTTGCATCAAACTACGAGGGCGGGTCAATAAGTCCGTGACTTTTGGATTAAAACACAGATTTTTTGATAAAAAAATAATTTTATTTTTCAACGTAGTCTCCCTTAAGCTCTATACACTTTGTCCAACGCTTCTCCAATTTTTTTATCCCTTCCAAAAAAAATGATTTGTCGAGGTCCTCAAAATAGGCCTTTGTTTGCGAGATGACTTCATCATTGGAGTCAAATCTTTTTCCACCAAGCCATTTCTTCAGGTTTGGGAACAAGAAGTAGTCGCTCGGAGCCAAATCTGGAGAATAGGGTGGATGAGGGAGCAGTTCATAGCCCAATTCATGGATTTTTGCCATGGCAACTGCACATGCGTTTGTGGTCGACTGTGAGCAAACGCGGCACCCATCATGCGGAAAGCTTTCTCATGCCCAAGTGATCATTCAAAATTGAAACCACTGAGCCATGCGAGATCCCTACGGCTTCCACAATCTCTCGCACTTTCAATCTTCGGTCGGCCAACACCATATCGTGAATTTTTTCGATTGTTTCGGGTGTAGAGACCTCAACTGGGCGTCCAGGACGTTCGGCATCTTCAGTGCTTGTACGGCCACAACGAAATTCAGTAAACCACTTTTTTACCATTGAAATCGATGGTGCAGAGTCCCCATAGTATTTATCAAGTTTAGCCTTGGTCTCGGTAATGGTTTTTTTTCGCAAGAAATAATGCTTAATAAGCACACGAAATTCACTTTTTTCCATTTTCTCCTCAAATTAGTGAGTAGTCTGATAAAAATAGCTGTCAAACACAAACTAACTGACGCAGCAAGTTTAAATTTTGACAGGAGTCAACTGACAGATGCCTGTTGACAGGAGCAGTGTTGCTGTTTCAGTAAAGAGGTCAGAAATTCAAAAAGTCACGGACTTATTGACCCGCCCTCGTATGAATTTCGAGTTAGGCGGAGCGATACAACAACCGCAAATTGCCGTTAGCGCTTAACGACTTAGAGTTTTGGTAATAAATGTTAATAATTCGTGAACGTTGCTCGTTTGAGTACGAACAGGCATTGTGAACAGAAAGAAAATGACAGTAATGTCTATTTCTAAATGGAAATCCTGTGCATGCAATATATGTCAAGATCAAAGCAGCCGAGGTTCTGGGAGTGTGATTTCTACACCAATGATAGAGCTATTCGTTTGCGAATGCGCATCGGAACTTTTCCCAATAAAATGCTCCAGACATTTCTAGATAAATCTTTCTTGGACATTTATACTACAGGTCACTTGCTTAAAACAATTTTAGTTTAAGAGAGTTAGCTTTAAATACTAGTCATATGGTAGGTATGATAGGTATGCCCTTTGATGCGACTTTCGATGCGAATTCACTACAGAAACGCTCTAGCTTTATTGTGATCTTTTAAAATTCCTTAAGAGACCAACAACAAAAAAAAAAAAAACACACTGGCGCTGGCAGCCCGGTATGGGCCATGGCCTAGCTTCTTGACACTCATTTGTGTTGCTCATGTTGTCATTTTTGTTACATCTGAGCGGGGTTTACGGCTTATCGCCGAGTCCCAACGGCACTCCTTAGAAGCTTTTTCGTAGGCAATTTTACTTTCGGGAGTTTGCCATTGTCCACCGAAAGGGTGATGGCGATTTGAAAAATTGTTGGTGACCCAGCCAGGAATCGAACCCAGACTGTCTGCGTGATAGTCCGATGAGCTAACTATGGCGCCATCGCCATCGCCTAAAAGACCAACGCTGCAGTCAAAATCGAGAAGTTTAGATTAGACTTCTCATGCAGTAAACAAACTTGAATCTTGCATCAGATCATACAGAAATTGTGAAAAATGAGACTTCCACCTCACCACAGAAAATGATAGATTCAGACGAAGACATTTCAGAAGCCAACCTACCTTTATGGTTGCTTACAATTTTGATATGAAATCCCGAGCTGTCTCTCTGTCGCTAATTCGGCGTGCCTTTGCCGATACCCCTGTTATGATCAAATAATTTTCATTTTCTGTAATAAAATGGCTTGGGGTGGGTTTCTTCACGTATTTGGTGACAGACTTAATCTATGCCAGTAATAGGAGCACAAACTTCGACCATTTGACACTATATCTCACGATTGGTTCTTTCGATGTTGTCTTTCAAAACTGGAATCCTTGTTGGCTTATTCGCATAGACCAGCGATTTCAAAAACCACACAAATACCTACCAAAAATCGTCTAATCCAACGATCTTGGAGGCTAGGGCACCCAGGTCCATTTCCGGAGAAAACGTTGCTATCGAACATTTCTTTCAATATTTCGATGGTTTTCCCTGCAGAATGTCATGTGATCAAACATGCTGTTGAAAGCAATGTCCTGCAGAACATGTTACACGTATTTTTGAAAACAGTAAATCGTTGACCACGTCCCTTTAATAAGAGCAATCGAGGGTTACATTTCGATTTCTTTCGTTTCTGAAGGAGTACGACATGGTAATGTTGCCAGCCCATAAACCGTACAAATAGGTACATTTTTAAGGAGTTGATAGATGAGATATTGCCGACAATTTTGCTTGACAGAAATGTGCTTTAAAAAAGTGTTCAACGAAATCACGACGCAAACGATGATTGCCTGGCTTCAATAAGCTCCAAACTTGAATCTTGTAAGCTTGTGAACCAAGATTCTTCCGCAAAATCTCACAAATAGGATGGACGTTAGGCTGCTAGCGCCAGCAATGTATTATATGTCTTTTTATAGATGCTGGATGCTGGACCAGCGTCAGAAGATCCCCAATCTGGCATCGGCGATTTTGAACCATCAGCATGCAGAAGATCGTAAATCTGGTGGCGCTGGATCGCCCTGATGTCGAAAGATCGTCGATCTCGTATTAAAAGGTTTTTGATTTGACCCCTAAACTGCAACTTAATGGTTTTAAATTTTCTCAGATAACATCGATTTGACTTATCTAGGTCTACAGAACTACATTGCATTTATCTGAATCGAAAATTGATGAGCTATTACAAAATAATCATTTCATCTATAGTGAGTGATATTTTGATGTGTTTTGTCGAGTCGTGATGTCATTTGACAATTTGTCCTTTGCCAAGGGAGAACACAGGGGTTTTTCATTTGTTGTAATAGAAACTTTGGCGCTGGTAGATTTCCTGCCTTAGATAGATGGAATCGTAAGCCTATGATTTTTTCACAAATATTTTTAAATTAAGTCAACAATTACTTGCAGTAGAAATGAGTCGGAATTGTGGTTTGGGAAATGTTCTTTCGGACATTACGAATACATTGCCTAAGAAACTGTTGCAGTTGCACTTTGATTCCACTTGATTGGGAAAATTTTAATTCGAAATCGATGTTAAGTTGAAATTGATCTAGTTGAAGTTCTCCGGATTGTGTGGGTTTTAACCCACAGAGCTAATCACTTGTGATGTGTTTAAGTAGATACAGCACCTACATAAGTTTCATAATAAAAAATCTGACTCATTATTAAAAAACCGGCATGAATAAGCTTAACTGTTTGCGTTTGCATTCCTTCGATAGGCTACGCAATCCAATCACGAAACAGCGCAAATTTGAACTGGATATAGAAATTCTTATCCTGCTGCCACAAGAAGTTGTGCTGGTGCAAAGCCCTGGGGATACTTCTTATGATTTCCGTACTGGGATCGTAGTTAAAGTTGATAGCAGAGCTGCGGTAGATAATGTTCTTTACTACCTCAAACTAGTGATCGCTAAAGCCATCTTGGCTGCTTCTTCTTTAATTCGATTCAATTCATGACCTTGGGGCAGCGTGCATTTTCCAACGTCAACCCACATAATTGAATCAACTTAGCAGGGATGACACATCTAAAATTTGCTCCGTATCTGTCTCTAAATATGCCGCCATATGCGGCTTTAAAATCGGTTTTGAACTTTTGGGTGATAGCGTGCCGTGATAGAAGCGTTCACGGCGATTGAAAAACAGGCGAAATCCGTTGGCCTTGAAGTAAATGAGGACAAGACTAAGTACATGCTATCAACAAAATATCAAGCAACTGTCCACCGCCTAGGACAAAACGTCACTATTTTTAGCAAAAATTTCGACGTAGTTAGGGAGTTCACCTACCTTGGAGTAAACATGAACTCCACGAACGACACCCTAGTGGAGATCCGGCGAAGAATTACCCTAGGAAACCGTTAATACTTCGGCTTGGCCAAGCAATAGGGCTTAAAACTCCTAACTCGAAGGACGAAATGTGTACTCTACAAAGCCCTTATCCTGACAGGTTTTGCTTTATGGCGCTGAGTGCTGGACGATAAACAAGAAGGGAGAACTGATACTGGGTTCCTTCGAAAGAAAAACACTTCCACGGATTTTTGGGTGTTTTGTGCGAGGAGAGCGAATGGAGGAGAAGATACAACCGCGAACTCTATGAGCTGTACCAAGATGTGGATGTAGTCCAAAAAGCCAAAACACGTCGACTACATTGGCTCGGCCACATCGAGCGAATGCACAATAATGCTCCAGGTAAGAGGATCTTCGAATCCCAGCCCCCAGGTTCGAGAAGACAAGGAAGACCAAGCCATCGCGGATGCCAGAGCGCTTGGTCTGGACAACTGGAAGCAGCGTGCCCGGGATCGTAGAGAATGGAAGGCTGCAGTGTCTCAGGCAGAGACTCTAAACGGGTCGGGAGCCCGTTAAGTAAGTAAGTAAGTAAGTAGAATCTAGTAGAAGTCTTAGGCGCACTTGACCAAATATGAGCATTGTACTACAATTTTTTTGCGGATTTGCGAAATTGAGTTGACCGATTCACCTCTTTGAGGTCGACAAGACTCTCGTCGACGCAGATTTTTGAGATGAGTTGATGTATGCTGATGATGATGTGCGAATTTGCTTTGGAGTTAAGTGTGCCAATAGCTTTCTTGACTTCATCTTGGTCGGGTAGATGGAAATGTTGTCTATCTTCGTCAAGGTTCATCCAATTTTTTGGTTAAACTTCCGAACTTCATTGTTCTGATAGCACCTCTCGAAGGCCTCCTTCCAAGGCTTCGTTTTGTTTTCCTTTCTAAGGAGCCTTTGTTCTTTTATTCTTTTCTGCTTTTTCAAGATTTGCTTATCTAATCATTTACCATTTGCGAAAACATACATTTCTAGGCAACCCCTTGGTAAATTCTAATATGCCATACGTTTTGCTCCGCGAAATCCGCTTCTGAACAGTTGCTACCACAAAAACCTTAAAACAATCGTGCCTCGTTGTTACTAATGAAACTCAAGTAAAAGGAGTAGATTTGCAGCATTTGTTCAGATCAGAAGATAGCCTCAAACTTTTCTCAGATTTCTGAGGTAACAGTGTTATCTGTGGTTGTCACTGTGCACATGGTTTGAACTCATCCTTCATGCTATTACCCTGTGGAAGATGCAAGTCGAGATGGATTTTGGAATCATTCCAAAATGGAACTATTTACTAAGAACGCTTTGTTGCATAACAACTGGTAGTAGCAGCTCAGGTCCTAGTAAATCTGTCTTGGGTTCCATGAGACGATCAGTCTATAGTCTCACTTGGCAAAGACTGAGCATTTTGGCATGATCTTTGAGGTTAGATCATTGTCTTATCCGGTTAATTCTATTACGTACCACTCGGTTCGTTTGCCATCATCGGAATGAAGTTTGGAATTTGCCTCTTACAAACGCTAAGATGCTTAGAAATTTCAAAGTATAAGGCCAGTAAAATATGAGCAAATAAGACAAAAAGATACTTCTAGGCTGTAAGATTTTCCCCCACTCACCTCAGACTATGAACAAATAAAATCTGAAAAATAGAAGAAAATTATAATTACCTACTCACTCCATTTAATTAGCTAATGAGTTTGTTTCATTGCATAGTGTCGAAACGTCTCTAACTTAACCCGTCTAATAAGGTAACAAACGCTTCATATGTGCATGGATAGATGCAAATATTTAATAAAGAGTCAACACCAGGTCATTAGTTAGTAATGTGTTAATAAAGATTTTTCTCAACTTTCTACGCTGAACACACTTGTTCACTGGAATGCTGTGGGGAAGATTCATATTGCGTGTCGAAGTGGAAAATGAAAATGGAAAAATTTCAACAAAACTCGTAAACGCAACGTATAGATGGATTTTTGAACATTTATGCTAACATGTTGGTAATTAGGGTCTTATGGGTATGCTAATTGCCTTTATGTTGGTGGCATTTCCTCTGACATGGCAACATGACTAAAGGTCTTAGGTTTCTCTTATTTTAACAATTCGCTATGGGGCAACGCACGCCTTTGGAGTTTAACATGTCGGCTTACTTGAGAACATCTATGAGTGAAAGCCGGACAAGAAACATTGTTTGGTAGTAAAGTCGACGTTTTTTAATTAGGCGCTAGAGTATTGTAAAAATTTACACATGTTTCTGCAGATACTGGCTATACTATATTACGACGGCATTCCTTTTGGAGTCTTAAGTTGTTGAATTATTTTAAAAAAAATGAAGAGATCGTTCTTTCTTCTTTTATTACGTTTTAATTTGGACCCTCCTGAAGTCAAGAAGTCTTACTTACTTACTAACTTAAGTGTTGCTTTAGTTCGGGATAATCGTGAGCCTTAGAAAACTGCTTCTAGTTGCGTATTCTAATTCGATTTTTCTCTCAAAATGACTTCTTTTCGAGTCTATATTTTAGCGCTGTAAGGTTGGACTGGGATGATTAACGTCTTATATGGAGTTATTCGGGATATGGCTTCAATACTCAATTGCGGTCAGCGCCATCATAAAATATGCTTCTGTAGTATGGTTGACAAAAACCACGCAAAGGATCACCATCTCAAAGCTCAAAAGAGTACAGCAAGTATGGTACAAAACAAAGAGCTAGATTCTTGCTACCACTCGGACCTAAAGATCTTGCTCTCTAAAATACCAAAACTTGACATGATCTGCCTGGTGACAGACCGCCTTTAAAAAAAAACATTATGCTTCGACAAAGGATTCTTCACTGAGATTCCCATCATGGAAACGGGAGTGGGAGCTCGTATACACGGCCAAACACAGACAAATCAATTTGCTATAGGTATAAGAAAGAATCCCAGTGTATTTCAATCTGATATACAACTCTGGTATCATAGGTGCAAACATCCATATATTTACGGACTGTCAAGCAGATATAAGTACCATTAGCTCGCACATCATCGACTCCAAATCTGTCATGTACTGCTTCAATACCCTCCAAAATCTAAGCTCAAGGAACAGGACCAAGCTATGGTGGGTTCCTGGGCATAAGGGCATTGACGGTAACGAAAAGGCAGACGAACTGACCGGAAAAGGTTCACAAACCCCTTTCAACGGACCTGAACCCTTCCGCTTCACCTCTAAAAAAGCAGTAGGAGAGGAGGAGACTACAGGCCTAGTTCAGGCCAAACGCGTCATCCTACCGTTCAATAAAAATGCCAACATATGTCTGAATCTAAATCGTAGTAGGGTTCTTTACAGGACATCACGGTTTAAGATATCACCTCAGCAAAATAGGACTTGCTGACTTCCCGGAGTGCCGACTTTGTCTTGAAGAAGGCGAAACAGCGGAACTCATTTTATGTGACTGTTCAGCCCTTAAGGATATCAGATGGAATACATCTTTGGGGAACAACTTACGAGTAAAGCTACTAACTTCATTCGGAAGGTAGAAAACCTACTTGCCTAACCACATTTTTAACAAACTGGTACCCTATCTCGCAATTGGCGGGTCAGAAAATTGAAAAAAAAAAGGAACCAGCAATTGGCAAGAGTGATCCTTCGTCTTACTTCCGCTGAAGCGTTGTTGATAGAATTTATAGCAGAGTCAAGATAGACAAGATCGCTTTCGATTGTGTCGTTCTGTCTAATTCGTCAGTGTTTTTCGCCTCTATTTCGTTGACAGTACTATACTTGCATAGTTTTGCTTCATTTACCGCTGAACCTATTTCATATCAATAATAGCGAGAAAAAAAGAAGGTGATCACCCGCTGAGTTCTTCAAATTATGTACGAGTAGATATCATCGGCAAACGCTTTGGAATCCTGTTGTGAGTTCCACACAAATCTTTCAAGAAGGATATTAAAGAAACCCGTAATAGGGCGTCAACCTGTTTAAAACCTTTTTTGACATCGAAGATATCGGTCAAGTCGTTATCGACAAAGCAGCTAGCGTTCTCAGTCTTGACTTGAACTTCTTGAATTTATTCTCGCATCTGACGGAGTGTGAAGATTTGCTCGATTGTGTACTTTTCTGGTTTGAAGCCGCACCGATAGGGGCCAGTGAGGATGTTGACGAGGGGGTTCAAACGTTCACAGAAAAATCTATAGTAAAGTGTGAGCGGCTGCATAAAACAATCAAAACACTGTGGCACTAGCAGCCCGGTATAGGCCATGGCCTAGCTTCTTGACACTCATTTGTGTTGCTCATGTTGTCATTTTTTGTCACATCTGAGCGGGGCCTACGGTTTATCCCCGAGTCCGAACGGCAGCTTTTTCGTAGGCAATTTTACTTTCGGGAGTTTGCCATTGCCTACCGAAAGGGTGATGGCGATTTGAAAAATTGTTGGTGACCCAGCCAGGAATCGAACCCAGACTCTCTTCGTGATAGTCCAATGAGCTAACTATCGCGGAATCGCCATCGCCGGGTCGGGTATATACCTTTGTTTTTGAGGGCTTCTCCTTTTTTGTGCATAGAGATCGGGCGATACTGATATTTCATTCATAAGGCATACACTCCTCAGACCAAATCTGAGAAATGAGTCCGCAGCTTTCTATACCTCGGCTGGTAAGTTGTCAGGTTGACGGTATCTTTGGTTATCTCGTCTAGGTTAAATGATCTATTCGGTGGGATGCTGGTCTTCGTCGTTGTGCAGTATACAGAGAAGGTTTTCCCATTGTTTCAATACTGACTGTGATGCGACCAAGAGTTTTTCTCTCCAATCTTTACGAATTTTGTACACTGTTGTGCACTTCTTGGAATTTAAATCTGGGAAATGGGCAGTTTCCTGTGAAATTTTTGGCGCTTTTTTGGCGTACGTTAGTCTGTAGTTCTTCGTGGATTCTGACTTAAATCATTCATCTAAGCCACATTGTCCTTAATAAATCGATTATTTCACCAACAATATGGCTATCATGTTGAAATTATTCCGTCCAGTCGCAAACTAATGCAGTATTCTCTACTTCGTGTAGAGTAGCCGACTCGACTTTGCCTTCGTCAAAAAGACATTGGCTCCTAGGGCGCTTCAAATAATAGTTTCTTATTTTTGAGCGACCAAATACCAGACGTTTTATTTATTTAAATGTTCACACAGTGCGAAATGGTAAATAAGGTTCACCAGCGAGGATATTTAATATCAGGTACCACAAACAATATTCACCTTAAATGAGCAATAGTCCTATAAGTAAGTAAAGTCGGCAATATTTATTATACAATCAAAAGATAAATTGATAAAAACAAGACACATCTTCGATGAGAGTGACATTATCATATTTACTGCAATATGATGGTAATTCAAAATTCTGGGAATTATCTAATTGACTGTTCTTAGAAGCGTCTGATAAATAGATACAATTACAATTTCGTAGAAAATTTCCCTCGAATTTCGTCTGTTGATTGGCTTCCGAATTGTACACAAATATTTGTTTTGCAAAATAAGTTTTTATTAGATCAAACAATTTTAATCAAATCATCTATTTATAAACTTGAGTTTTGTTGCTTTTGTATTTAATCTTTCGTTTTGTTTTTATTTCTAGGTAAGCTTCAGTAAATATTTTGAAAAGTTCTTCACATTCAAAAGGAAGAGTCGGAGGAGTCTAGGTTATTATAAGTAAGTTTTCTTGTTATTTTTGTTCTTAAATATTTGGGGTAATTATGTTTCGAAGAATCGTTTAGAGTACCCCCCGGGTTGAGCTTTCAGAATGCGCTTAGTTGAGGTATATTTCTACGTAAGGTAGATTGTCGATTGAATGAACTAAAGTCAAATGTTAGGTGCTTTCTTATACACTTGGGAAATCGGCAATTTCCTTTTATTTTTTGTTTAAATCCTTGTTGAATGGCACCTTAAGATATTTTTTTAAAGCACCAGCAGTTCTTCACAGAGAACATCATTTTCTGAAACCCAAATGACAAGGATATTTTTCGTCGATGTTTCGCCCTTCTGACAAGTCTTGCCAAGTCGATTCGAAACAGTGTCTACTGAAGTAGCATCAAAGACTCTGTGGTTAATTTCTGCATCTGCATCTGCTTATAGTTGTTGAAAATGTCTACACAAGGCCGCACATCATCTTCCGCAAAATCTTCATCCTTAAATATGGCTTGTCAGCAAAGGAATGCTAGTGTTTTCGTCTAACTTGAAGCTCTGAATAGTTTTTATGCGGTTTCATAACTGCGCGCTATTAAATGTAGCTACATTTTGAAGTAATATAATTTTGTAAGCCGGATTATTGTACATGTTGACCCATCGGGTGTATTAGGGACGTGGGCCAATGCTTTAAATTCGTCTTCTGACGGTGCATTGTTCATCAGAAAAAGAGTGCTCCTGGAGCATACACATTTTCTACAACCTAAATAAATTTCCAATCTGATTTTGTATTGGAAAACTTAATTAAAAAACTTCCTTCTGATTTGAAGGATATGCGGAACTTTTTTAAAATTGCAGCATTCATCCGTTTTGAATTTAAGTGATCTTGCCCTTCTAATATTTAACAGCTAAAGTTGATGCGTACCTTCAGCATTTATACAAGCTGAGAACGTATCTATTTACTTGCTGGAGGCATTTCTTTCAATACACCGAGAAGTGTTTTGTGAGGAAGCCTTTCATTTTCGTTTTCATTTTTGAGCTTTAAAAGAAACTTGGTTAGACTATACAATGGTTCACAACAATTCTAATTCTGTTCTTGGAAACCCTCCTTTGCATAAAATTGTTTGTTTGGTTGGTAGTCGACAGTATATATCGGATGTACGAGTATGTCACTAATTTTCTTTATGTCTCTGATGATGTGGACCCTAATGTATGACCCTTTTTTGATAGGCTATAATGCGTTCTTTTAAAAAACATCATAGAAAGAAGCCAATTTCGGTCAAATTGGGTAATCTTGCGGACCAGTGCAAATTGCCAAACCCCGATTTCAGGCAACCAGGAAAGGTGTGGTTTAGAATGTCGGTTTTGGCTCGTGCAGAACGTTGGAATCACATGCCCAATCCACCCAGTTGAGGAATGAAAAATTCATTGATCATGGCTCTGTTACGCGCTCAGTATCCACAGTGATCATCCGCATTGACCATTGTTAAATAACTCCTCCAGCGTAAGCAGTATAACATTCAGTCGATATAGTGGCTCTGTGCATTACTCGAAGAGTTTCAGTACCCCAGAACCGCAAATTTTGTTCGTTCACGTATCCACATAGCTAGAAATAAGAGTCGTCACTCATGATTATTTTTGACGTAAAATTGTCCACTTCGCTCTTGAGGTTCAGAAGGGCGTCAGGAGGCGGAGGAGGTTAGACGCGATTCACTGTCAACATCCATTAGCTGATTAACTGTCTGTAGCAGTCAAGTATTTTACCAAAATACTGCACAGAGACGTGCGTGGAATGGCCCATTGTGTACTACTCGTGTGGTCGATATTGACGGAACTATCAGCTACGGAAGTGATACTTTCTGCTAACTTGCCCCGTGTTGTTCAAGTCTGCAAGAGTGATACGCATTGAACCACTAGTGGGAGACGGGCGGCCAATGGGCACGAAATGCACGTTGCTCCAAAATCACTGAAAAATTGTTCAGCAAAAACATTGTGACGGTTATTCCGCATTCTTTAGTACTCCTTTGGTTATTTGTATTCACACAAATTCTGTTTCAAAATTGACATTCGACGTCATTTGTAAAATCGATGACATTTTCTGTATGATCCTATTATGGGCCTAAAAAGCTGAGCCAACAGATGGCGTGGATGTTGGCTGTCAATTACTGTCATTTACTGCATTCAGTGTGGTTGATCTTTTCGACAGATGTCAAACAATCTTTGACAATTTTAGTAATGGAGTCGTTTACTACGCAACAACGCATTTTTGTTATTAAATCTTATTACAAGAATGGGCGATCTGTAAAATTAACATTTTGTAAAATTCGTGAATTTTCCGGCGACATAATTGCCGGTATCGGGTCAAATTCCGTATCAACATGTTCGGCCAGCACGTACACGCCGAAAGATCATCACCACTGAAGTCAACAATTGAGTCTCACTTATGGCACTTTACGGAGAATTTTAAAAGCTGATCGGCATTTGCACGCCTATAAAATCCAAAGAAAAGAACAATTGAAGCCTTTGGACCATCTACGACGTCGCCGATTTGTTTACTGGATGTTGGGTCGAATTTAATCTTTTCGAAGAAGCCCATTTTTGGATGGATGGGCACGTAAATAAACAAAATTGTCGTTTCTGGGGACCGGAAAACATACATGATTCAAGAAAAACCAAGAAAATCAAGGGTTGGCGGCATCGTTGGCCGTGCTTTTTCGAAGATGAGGCTAAAGAGACAGTTACAGTGAATGGAGAAAACTATCGCAGCATGTTGAACGGTTATTTTTTTGGAAAATTAAATTAATTTTCTGGTAGTTCTCTGGCTTCAACAGGATGGTGCTACCAATTTGACACCTTTAGACTTCTTCCTGTGGGGTTATTTGAATAGTAAGGTCTATGCCAATAACCCAGCGCCAATTCTGGATCTTAAATATAACATTTAAAACTGAAATTGCGGCCATTGATCCACTTATTCTTCAAAAAGTCATCGATAATTTTGACCTTTAGATGTTCGCTGGCAACAAAAGCCGTTGTGGTCACATGAACAATGTTGTTCCCCATTTATAGATGCCATAGACCGAACTTTATTAATCAAAAAAAATTCTACATTGATTTCACAATAAATGTGTGTTCAATTTAATGAAATCTTCCACAACTGTTGGCTCACCCTGTAAAGAAAAAGAAGATGGGGAAACTAGACTGCATCAGCTTTGTAAAACATCTCTTGCAATTGTCCGAAATATCAGTCAACTGGCTCCTTAGCTTTGCTAGAAGCAGCAAATTGGTGGACCTATGATTGAATTCTGCTCTTACAAAGGATCGGCTCTGGTCTAAGTGAGCTTGCTCAAACCAAACAGTGTCAGAGTGATACCTTTCGGAGGCCCCAGCGTTGATCTATTTTTTTCTAAGTGTACTCAAACCAACCAATCCCTTTTAGGAACTAAGATTTCTAATGACAATTCTGGCTCATTGTCCACAGATAGTTTTTGTTGCTTAGTTTCGAAAGATTGTCGAACAAAACCTGCAAATAATAGTAACAGGTGCAGTCGTTTAAGTCAGGCTGAGTTGCCTTAATATCTACTTCATTCTTGATATACAATATTAAATCTTTGTCCTTAACTGCCTGCCATAGGCTAAAGAATGTAGAATTGTAACTTCTACCAGCATCCGATCCCTTAAAGTTCAAGGTACTCGAGAAAACTCCGTTGCCATGACAAATGATGCCTCCGCTTGATTAATGATGGGCCTAAAACTAGAGAAAAAATATCTGCTAGACGAAATTCCACACACCGAGTGCCAAGATAACTCCTATGGTATGCAAATGGGATAAAGTACAACATAATCCCTCCCGCTATGGAGTTCATAAACCTACAGAAACCTCATCATAATGAATCACTTCATCTAGTTCCCGACATTTTTATCTTCCGCTAGAACATAAAATTAAAAAAAAAAAACAAAAAAAGTACATAAAACAAAATTCTCTTTCAAAAAACTAAAAATAGGTTAACGGTGTTTAAAAATGCACAAAAAATATAACAAAAAAAAAGTTCAACCACATTCAAATTCCTCCGCAATGTCAGTAAAGTTAATTTGATTTACGTGCCCGTACCTACTTGTCCAACAAATAACCAACAAAAAAAAATAGAAAAATTAAAAACAAATTAAACCTCACCACAGCGCAAACATTATAATTAACATTAGGGACATAAAACCAAATAATAAAATCTACACACACACAGTCACTAGAGTGGTAGATGACTATAGTTTAACGACGTATCAAAATTTTCGCTCAATTCAAAAAAAATGTAAAAAAAGAAACTTCAAAAACACAGCTACACTATAATAACCCTCAGCCATAATGTTCACGTCAAATGGGGCATATAAAACAAAACCCCATCTCATCTAGGTCCACCTCATCCTCAACATCCCGTCTAGTGACTAACCCAACTCGTTTGGAAATTTTTCATACACCAAAAACACACTGGTGGGCTCCAACTATCCACCGAGTAAACATAGCTACTCCAAAGGTTAATGTTCCTAACAAAAAATAAGTTGAGGATGAAAAAAAAATTCATATACTCGTACTCGTACTCGTACTCGTATCTACCCATAAAAGATACTTCCACATTGAGAATATAATTTCTGTTTTAAGGTTCATAGCACAAAACTGTTGTGTTCTCTGCTCGTATTTGTAGTTTGTGTGGGTAAAAATTTTGTTTTTTGCTTTTGCTGCATCCGTATTCCTTACTCTCTGGGAGCAATTAACCTGGCTGCTGCTTTTTGTCGTTAAGGGGCTTCACACCTACAAATCTGAAAAGCCGACTTAATTATGAGAAGAGTCCTTTTTTAGCATCCTATACAGAGCCTGCAGTTTGCAGAAAATCTCTTACATACTCGTACATACGCCCACCCACATGTTTAAATCGCCAACCGTTGTTCTACTTTTGTAATGGCACGGCAGCAGAGCAAAGAACACTTATGAATGACGCGGCGACATAGTTGATTACATGCGTCTCGCCATGGTGTCTGATTGTGTGATTGTCTGACTAAAGCTAAATAAGTTTAAACCACCCTCAAGTTACATGGCTTGGTTGGTATTGACTACTGCCTCCGAAACAGTGACCCAAAAAAGTTTGCTGACTTTTGTTTTATGATTGGCCGTATTTTGTTGGGAGTGCGCTCGTATCTCTATTCGTAGAACTCGTAACTCACGGTGGTCACTTATTTCTGTTTGCACAGCGATTTATATATTTAATCCAAACAATGTACGGATACATAAAAAGTAAATTGTGTCATGTCCGCATGGAATAAATATATACGCAGATACTCGTACACAATGCATAGCGGGGCCATGATGTCACATTAATTGGACTTCACACTTTTGACGGATTGAATTGAATCTAGTTCATGTTCATCGTATGCACATGGATGGTACGAGTTTGAGTTTGGGAACGTGTACCCATACCGATTACCCTCGTATCTAGTGCAAAGAACTGTTGCGCATTTAACGAGTACGAGTACGAGTACGAGTATGAGATGAGATTAGCGGTTTTGTGATTGTATTTACTATAAAATGCAAAAGAAAATCTCATAGTCAGTTAGAAAATCTAACAGAGGCAATTATTGGTAATTTTATGAATCGATCACGCTTTTCTACATCAACGGTTGCCACAATACTTGCGAGCAATTTATTCGTGCCGCACTTTGATGATATGAGATATTTACTTGTAGAGTTGAAATCTACGTGGAATATTTGATTTTGTATCTGAGATGCTATCGACAGGTTACAGCATGGCTATTTATAAAAGTGCTGGACAAACCGGTTGCCACCATTAACATCATGAGTATGAGTGTGACGAGAATGTTTACTGGAATTTGTTGCTTTTAACTGGGTTTTTTTAGGAAATTTTAAGGTCCAAGTTGTAAATATTTTTTTTATTATTGTGGGCTTAACAGATTTATTTATTTGCTTGGCATGGTAGTAAAAAAAAATGACTGACATTGTTAGATAGATCTGACGGAGGCCCATCCACTTGACATATTTGTCTTAATTCTTCTAAACAACACAAAAAATCATTTCAGTTAGGATTTATATACTTACTTAGACCAAATGGTGGTGGTGGCTACCGCTTCTCTTCTAACACATTTACAGTCTGTTTGATAACATCGTACACGACAAAAATGAAAGAAGCACTTTTAATAATAAACAAAAATCAATTGTACTGGCTTATTTTGTTTATTTACTTGAATGCTTTTCAATTTATATGTTGTCCACTCTCCTCCATTACGAGTATCAATAATTGCTTGGAGTCTTCGAGGCATGCTTTCTACTAATCTTATAGCATAATCTTGAGACAAAGATCTCCATAAAACTCGTATTTTTCGTGATAATTGTTTGACCGTCGAGATCTTCTTTCCTTGGAGCTTTAGCTTCATGAATGCCCAAACATTTTCAATGGGATTTGCATTCGGCGACTGTGATGGCCAATCTAAAATATTGATGTCATTTTCTTGTTTCCTCGCACTGCACAAACGACTGCGATGTTTCGGGTCATTATGTTCTTGCAGTAACCAATTCTCATTCCTTCTTTTAAACCACCTTTGGGCAGATGGTAATAAAGCCTTCTTATAAATTTTGACCATGTTGGGTGCGTTTAAGTTATTTGTAAACATGAACAAATTGCCAAATCCTTGTTTTGAGAAGCATCCCCAAACATGCACCTTTGCCGGGTGTTTGACGGTCCGCTGGATTAATTTATTGGATTATGTACACCAGGTATGAGTGATAGGAGACCATGCCCAAAAAGAAGCTTCATCCGGAAAGATTACGTTGTTCCAATCTCTGTCCAAATTCTCCTTGGCCCAAATGAGTCGTTTTTCTACGTGCTTTTTTGACAGTAGTGGTTTCTTTATTGTGCTTCAAAATTTTACATTATTGGCTAGTAAACGTCTTCGTATCGTATCACAACACAAATTTATACCCCTTTTACGTAAAATCCCTTGTCCTCCACGTTACGATAGAAGAGGATTTTTTTCAAACACGCGTAGAATAGTTTTGTCCCGGTTATTTTTTGTTGTTTTTGGCGTAGACCCACGATCCAGCAAATCATCCACATTTTTAACTTGGGAATAACGGTGCACCCACTTGCTAACAAATGCTTTTGACTTTGTCATGTATTTAGCAGCTGCTCCGTATGACATTTTCGGTTCTTTTGGATGAGTGCACAAGAATACTGCTTCATAACGTGATGCAAACGCGACACTCATTTTTAAATATTTCCGTCACTGACAAAAATTGAACACTCTTTAAATTTTTTTATTCAAAGCATCTTAGCAGAAGTATTTTTTTATCTGCTAATGCAAATACCACTTCCAAACCGGTTTTCATAAACGAGTTTTGCCGTGTACGATCTTATCACATGGACTGTAGTGTCAGAATTCCTTTTTAGATAAAGACTCTTAAGAACAGAATCAAGTACTGGGTTGAGCAAAAATGCTGCTTAAGGAATGCACTTGTTATAAACATTGCTCTTCAGGTTAATGTTATAGAAAATAGTGATTTCTACGGCCCTTAATTTCTTAAATGTCCCTTAAACATCGATGCCTCCTAGATCGTTTGAATTTGCTGTTACTGTCGACAGGTTGGTTACCTATAAGGTATTTCCTGTAACCAGAGTCCTACATTTTTCAATATACGAAAGCAAAGCTTAGGGACAATGCATCTAAATCGTTCAATTTTCATAAGGCTTAAGGTTTGAATAATGAGAGGTCCGGCGAGTGAGGAGAATGGATGAAAGAGAGCCTTTTTGTCGAGAATCTAGTGGTTTACGGAATACTGGGCTCAAACTAATCGACCATTCGCCTGTACGCTTTAGTAGTCAGTAGGTTAACAAAGTAAGATCGAACCATCCCTTGGAAAGAAATCGTCCTCCAAACTTTGGTTTTTGGATAAATTGTTCGTTCCAGGATTGTTACTCATGCTTTGTCGATAAGAAAGTTTGATTCGCCACTGAACAGTATATTTGCAAGCATTTTTTAATTCGAAAACGATCGAGCATTGCCCCAGCGTAAGTTTCTCTCAAAAGATAATCTCTTCAACTTAGGCCCTGTAATGATTCTTATCCAAATATTTTGAAGTCGCTACTAACATAAATGGGTCACAGGTATTCTGTTCACCATTGTCCTTTGTTGATTGAAACTTTGCACCCACCATCATTAGATCAGATGTGCTACCTCGAAAAGCGTTTGTCAAGCTCCTCCACATTATAAATGCTTCCATGAGACTTTTATACGTTCCAAGCCAATGGAAAGTCGCAGAAGTCATAATGGTTCCGAAATCGGGGAAAAGTCCAAACAACTAAAAATCATACAGACCCATTTCGCTCCTGCCGCTAATTTCAAAAGTCTTCGAAATTTCTCTGCTTAAACGTTTAAAACCGATTGATCACGGATCACCAGTTCGGCTTTAGGGTCAAACATTCCACAATCGATCAGGTCTATCGGATAACAGATGTAATTGAAAACGCGCTAGAGGAAAAAAAGATATGTTCCAGCGTTTTTCTCGATGTATCGCAAGCCTTCGACAAGGTATGGCACGAGGGCTTGAAGTATGAGCCATAACAAATTTTACCGGGATAAATGAATAGAATACTCGAATCTTATCTTGAAAATAGACTGTTTCGGGTGAGATATGGGATTGAAAACTCTGAATTCAAAGAAATTCAAGCTACCTACTCTTACTGTACGTTAGAAATATACTTCTACATGAAGAGACTGTGGTAGCCACGTTCGCGGATGACACGGCGATCCTCGCCAAAGGACAAACACTTGAATCCTCGACTGCAAAACTTCAACGAGTTGTGAACAAAATATTTGAGTGGACGAAGTCAACACACGTCAATTTCACGTACAGAAAGATAAACAACTTACCTTTATTCATCAAGTCGGTACAAATACCGTTTGCAAGCCAGGCAAAATATTTGGGAATGACCCTAGATGCAAAACTGAAGTGGAAATCACACGTTAAAAAAGAAACGTGAAAAGATCGAAATCAGGCTAAGAGAAATGAATTGGCTTATCAGAAGATACTCTAAACTAAGCGCATATAACATGCTGCTTGTATATAAGCAAGTGCTAAAACCTTCGTGGAATTATGGTATACGACTATGGGGTTGTACCAAACCAAGCAATATGTCTGTCCTTCAGACATTCCAGAACAAAGCCATTAAAGCCATCGTAAATTCTCCGTGGTATATAAAGAATAGCGACATTCACCGCGATCTGGGAATTGCAACCGTGAAAGACGAAGTGTGCATTGTGCATTATTGCAACCAGGAAATACCATAATGCGGAGATTGGACGAGAGAAATCTTGTGCGGCGACTTCAAAGAACAAGACCGTTCGACTTAGCGCCTTAATGAGAAACCGTATGGTGCCTTCGCTGGAAAGCTACCTACCAAACGCGATAAACTACAGAAGCTTGAGCTACTTGTTAAGGAAACTTAGTCGTAGTCTTATAGAAAATGGGAGGTTTTTTAGTGAGTAAGAATCCCACACTACCATGAGCGCGTGCTTATGGTGGGCGCTGCTATGCCAATGTGGTAGGCAGTAGGTGCTCGTGCTCATGGTACCTGCTGTGGTGGTATGGTGGTGCTCTTATGAACGCGTTCTTATTGTGCCTATGAAGGTTTTTACCTACCCACGGAGAAAAAAAAAAAAAAAAGATCAGATGTGTACAATCGCCGATTGTTAAATTATATGCGAAAACCATTGATTCGCCGCTCTTCAAACATTGCGCACCTATTCGGTGACGCATGGCAATTGCTGAATTCGCAGTAAATGCGTTCTGTAGAAAATCGAGAACACCCAAAGGGTGAAATCGTATCACCACGTGGGCCTAGTTGTTGCTAACTTCTAAAAGATACTGTGTTAAGTGCCATATCGTACGTGGACATTGTAGTTCTTATACAACCGCGACACCATTCAAACAGTTTAAGTGAGTTTGTTTATAATTAGGCTTTGAAGGGAATTAGGAACTGGTCGTGGGGCTTCAAACTCATTTCATCAGACCTTGAACAAATGCAAGATGATCAGGAAGTTTATAGCAAAGTGATAAAGCTCACTTTTGACTTAAGAGATAGATCAATAATTCATTGATTCATTTCTTTAACAATGAGGTAGAAGGTTGTGTTGCAGTCAATGGGGATCGATACAGCAAGATGATTAACGAATATTTGTTTTCAAATTTACGTAACATCGATATAGGTTATACATACGAGTAGTTCCAGCACGCTAGGCTAAATATACCAGCCATTCATTGAAATCCAAGGTTGGTAAGGGATTGACTTGAAGATTGTGTCCTGTAAATGTGGCACTGCCTAGACTTAGCGATCTTAGGCGTCTAGAGCTGACTTTAGTTTGAGTGATTTAGTAGATAGGTATGCGAGTATGTATGGATACATATACGAAGATTTTGTCCATTAATAATCTGCAGCTACCATTGGGCGATAGTGCTAAAGAATGTGAATATCTTACACGTCATAGTTACGGACAGTTGCTCACCTTTAGGGTGGTTGTCTGTGTGGGGCGGCCTAAGACAATGCAGCCAACTACAACTAACTAAGAATAGTCCAAAGCACAGCATAAACGGATCCTTTCGTACCACTCTGCGGCACTGGATATTTTGTTTTTACTTGGCATCCATCGATATTTTCAGTAGGTAGGCAACTGCTTGCGAAATTGTTCGCCTTAAAGCGACTACACCGTGGTTACATAATCCCTTTAGGCCAAGATATTATAATATATGCCTGTGGAGAACATCGGCTACACTATGTCCCAACATTCATTTGACAAAGACTTTCTTTTGAGCATCCTCTCTAGAGCTTTTAATCGACAAGACGTCAAGTCAATCCATTTCTATAGGGATGGATCCAAGACTGATTGCGACGTTGGTGGCGGAGTTTTCTCAGTTAAACTTAACCTGGGCCTCCCCTTCCCTCTTCCATATTATAATTTCGTGTTCTAGGCGTACATTTTGATAATAACAGTAGTCCTATCATGGTTGAAGAAACACGTTAGGTCTTCAAATGATATCCGCATCTTTTCGGATAGTCAAGCCGCTATCAAATTCTTGAACTCATTTTCACGTAATTTCAAGACCGCCCTTGATTGCCAATTATTATCTCTCAGGGAGGTGACAGGTCACTACAACATTCACTATGTGGTTGCTGGGCCAAAAAGGTCATTGCAGGGAATTGTACTTACGGCGACGAACTTACCTAAATTGGAATCATTATACCTATCCTACCTGAAGGGGGGTATCATCGGTATACCAATCGCTGGGTGCGAACTAATAGTAAAACTGGATTCTAATCGGAGAACCAACTGTTGGTGGACTGTTGGATCAATATATTTAGGGACCAAACCAATCGGAATCGCTTTAAGAGCTTAATCTTGCAAAATAAGGAACATCTCAGCAATATCATACGTGTCATCACTGGACACTGTCTTACAGGCAAGCATGCAAGGAGGCTTGACGTTTTTACAACCGATTTCTGGTGGACCACTCTGTACATGCGCAGCTCTTACCTAAAGCTCTTAGGTGGATTTTTTTTTAATGTCTTAAGCGATCTTAACAAGATAGATGTTAGCAGCCTTCCACTCTTCGTCAGAAGCTCATATTGCTTGCAAGAGTAGGAGGATCAAAGATCCGCGTGTTATCACAGCGGGCTAATAAGCCCTAGTCGTTTGGTGCTTCCAACAGCCACTATAACCAGCTCTATAACTAAGCTCTAATGGGCAAATTTTAGTGCAGCATTTAGGTATCACCATATCGTCGTCAATGAATTTACTCGTAATCTAAGCAGTTTCGTGGATAATTCCGGGATTTGCTGCTGTTTCTTGGTTAGCCCTACGTTCGAGAGTAGGTCTTAGTCGCTGGCTGTTGGACTAGATTTTGGGGTCAACTGTTTTATAAAGCCATGGTATCACTCGAATAAAGCAAATACGCCTTCAAAATCATCCCTTCTGGTAAGTAACTCTGCAGTGGCTCTGAGGACATTGTCTGTTTATAAAACGCATTATACCAGTGATTGGGTTGTTCAATTACGATTCCAGAACTAAGAAGTGAATATCTAGCAATATCTTGCCTATATCCTCAGCTTTTCTGGACATCTGACTCCATTATGGCTCGGTGTGTTATGCCCGTAGATGCAATAATGTCACTATACTGTTGGTCTATTGTTGTCGATTGATCTGTAAGGCTAAGACATACTTCACGAAGACGTCATCTAAACGGATCTAGTCCCTGTCTGTATGCTCTGTGTTGGCTTAGTTTGACAACCGACGTGGAAAACTCCAGCCAGTCTTTCCAGTCTATAGACAAATATGTCTGAAATTTCAGAGCATCAGATAGGATATTATGTAGAAGAAGACATGAGCATGGCCTGCGCTAAAGCCTCACTGTCAAGCTTAACTCTCACAGTCAACGTGAATAAACCTTATCATCTAATCGCTTGATCAAAATTCATAAAAAACAAAAGCGTGGTCTTTCTCTTTTCGATTAACATCATATCATCTGTGTGTTAATCTTCCAAGTTTTTTCCAAAACAAAAGGGAAACAAATAACACGCTTGTGTAAGATTATACTACAATTTTCCAGAGCTTAACCTTTAACTTTCACAGTGCCGCACTGCCGAACCATTAGTATAGTTACATTCGTATCTATATGATGATGTTCCCCACAATTTGTTCAAGCTCAAGTAGTTTCAATGACTCCATTTCCCAACTGTGGCTTCCACCTGCTGGTCTACCACACTCTGGGAAAAGGTGAAAACGACTGCTACACCGTAATGCAATTATTTTCCGCTTCTCCGCTTTTGTTTTCCACTCATTTATATATATATAAAAATACACTATTCGAGGCAAGAGTACGACTATATTGCTTCCTTCCTCCAGCTTATAGCGTTTCATCGAGTGGAAATCTCTGATTTCGCAACCCGCCCAGAGGTACAACATTGACTACTACTACGACTACGATTACGACTAAGACTCCGACGACAACAGTGACGACGACGAGTAGGTGCAACGTAATAGAGCTGGCCCCTCTTTTATTCATTCGTATGGGAGCATTATGCTCCAATTGCTAACCGCCAACGTCAATGACGAAAATTATAGTCTTCGTCGTAGTAGTTCCAGTTGATGTATACTCGTGCATCAACATAGCCATTTGAATTTTGTGGTCTATTGTTGGCTAATTAAATCCGATTCGTTTGCGTCTTACAATCAACTGACAGACGCAGCAATTCAAAGTCGCCTTGAATAAACAAAATTTTAACTTAACTCCCCAAGACCCACCGAAAGTAGTCCAAATATAATTGCAGCAAGCACTTTTGAACGAACTGCATTTGTGAGATTACCGCTTTGATTACCACTTTGTGGTGATTTTAATTGCACATTCAGATACAATTGAGAAACAGAAAAAAAAAAAAAAAATTCATCTAAAGTGCTTCTGAAGTGGTTTGTCGATGTTAAAAAATAACAAAATCCGTTTCGTTTCGAATGTCAGAATATGATTCCCATTAGCGGGATTACGGATAACATTGACCATCTGGATGGGATCCCAAGAATAAATCAGTAATGTGAGCACAATGACTGATCGTTGGGGTCGGTGTTTCAAATTTGTGCTCCACGATCGGATATACACATTCAATTGGCCATAATCTATCCCATTAGCGGTTGTAGATCAGTATGACCCTCGATTCGTATCCCTGATGGCTGTTTCAAGTGGTCGGGACGCGTCAGCGTACGGCACTTACTCATTAAATCTCCTCCTCCCAGAAACACTTGGAAATGAAAATATTTTGATAGACGTATCGTATCCTTCGCCTCTGGTATAGTACGTACTCGTATCTTATTCCCACTTGAGATGCGTGACGAATCAAAAGGAAAAATACGAGTAAGAGAGAATCCAGATCTAACTGCAATCTGGGAAGACGTGTGCCTTATTCCATTGATCCGATGTAGCGCATTCAACTGATCGGTAACAAAGAGATAGAGAGAGGGAGAGAGAGAGAGAGAGAGCAGGGTGTAATGTGAGGAATGTGATAAATCAGACGAAAGTAGTTGGAATAACAGAAGAAGCTGAAGCATTTCATTTGATCGTCTGAGAAGAATGTTCCCGCGTTCATTCATGGTCTGTGCAGATCAATCCATGGGATTAGGGGGAGGTTCTGGTGTGATTTTAATTGAAAGCGGGATCACAGCAGAAGTTCACCAACATTAGCAATTGAATCAAATACAGATGATGCGTTCAGTTGCTGCTGATGCTATAAATAGATAGGTATTCCACTCAACAGGAATGTGTATCTGACTGCATTGTTGTTGTGTTTTAGTTGTATAAGAAGCTATAACAAGAGCGGAAAATAGCAATTTACAGTAATTATTGTGACAGGAATGACGGAAAAGTTATTTTAACTTTCTTTCCAGGTAATTTATCGAATAGTTTAGGGAAAGCCTGAATCCACTGTGCAACTTGGGAAGTTTTATTTCGAGAATTTTTCCTAATGCAACAGATAAAAGTTGTTTTTATCTTATGGCATCTGTGACCACATTTTTCATCATTTTTGATTCAAACCACAGTTGGAAGATGAGCATAGTATTGTTTGCCATGTAGTCAAATCCATTCCTATCCTAGATTGAACTTGGCCAGTGTGATATTAAGATAAAAGATCTTCAGGCGATCTAAAGATATGAAGAAGCACATCGGCTGAATTTGGACCGATTCAGTAAGTTCATTCCTCCTTAGTAAGTTGGTAAGATTGGTTCAGGTTGTCTACCTTGCCAATGGTAGCTTTTACGGTGAAACCTTCTTTTGGTTTCTTGTGGCCTTAAAATAGATTTTGTAGCTTTGTGAAAGAGAGTATTGACATCCATTCTTAATCTTTGCAATGCTCGAAGAGCAGTACTCTCCGGGTCTTGACGGGCTGCCTGCCATTGTATTAAAAAAACGTGCAAACGTCTTTGATAAATCGTCAATATAATGTTAGTTTTAGATCTTTCATTGTTACTAAATCTGGTGTACCTCAAGGAAGTCACCTTGGGCCGCTAATATTTATATTGGGAAACAATGATGTAGATTTCATTATTAATGAATCCTGAACTTCCATCTTTGCAGATGATATGAAGATCTATAAGCACATCTCGATACCCTCTACCTCACAAGCAGTACGGGAAGATTTGAATAGCTTTGAAACTTGGTGCAAAAAAAATTGTTTGGAGCTTATAGCTTATTCGCCTAAGCGTGTGCCATCATCACCAATTAATTTTAACACACCCTGTCACCTTACTTTGCGATTTAAAAGTTATATACGATAAAGAACTTAATTTCTGGGCGCATATTGATAGTATTATTAACAAAGCTAATTCTTCACTGGGAATTCTCTTACCCTTATGTCGATAAATCCCTTTACATTACATTCGTTAGAGCCATACTAGAATATGCTAGCTAAGTTTGGACCCCTTACCACGAATGCCACTGTAGGCAAATTGAAGCTATTCAACGAAGATTCGTCCGATTTGTATTACAGGGTCTATCTTGAACAGATATCTATAGGATGCCTCCGTACAGTGATCGGTTAAAGCTAATTGATCTTCATCGCCTCGAAAACGTCGAGAAATTGCTGATGAACTCTTTGTTCATCAATTACTCACTGCTTCTATAGACTAAGGTCTGCACCCCTCTTCCACATCAACTTTCACAGAACCGATTTCAAAGGATCTAAAATCATTTTTGACCACTGTTGAAAAGGTGCATGGATCGCGATGAGATCAGCTTCGAATATTTGCATATTCATTCTTTCCTATTTGAATTGGTAGGCAGTCTAGAGAGGCTTGTGATTTATAATTATTTTTTTTCCACATGCGGTTGAACTTTACATCATTGTCAAGGTCTTGCCTGGTAGGTTTAAATAGATTATCTGCAGGTAGGCTTAGATAGGCGACTTAATAATCGATATCCATGAGGTGTACGAGAATTGTCTGAAAAGTTGTGCGAACAACGATACAAGACGTTTTTTCTCAAATTTTTTTTTTATATTTTTCTACATAGTGTCCTTGTAACACTGCACACTTCTCCCAGCGATGCTCCCATCTCTCTAACCCGTCCAAATAGTACTTGGCGTTTTTCTCTGCAAAATAATTGTTCACAAAGGTGATTGCCTCCTCATTTGACGAAGATCTCTGTCCTCCGAGCGCAGTTTTTAGATGAAGGAACAAAAAGAAGTCGCTTGGGGCTAGATCTGGTGAATAAGGCGGATGGTCAAGCAGTTCAAACCGTAATTTATGGATTTTCGCCATGGCAACCACTGAGGTGTGAGACGGCGCGTTGTGTTAATGAAACAGGATTTACTTTTTCTGCAAATGTGGCCGTTTTTCCGCAATTTCTGCCTTCAGCTTGGCAAGTTATGATGCAAAGTATACTCCTGTAATGATTCTTCCTTTTTGAAGATAATCGATTAAGATAACTCCTTTACTATGCCAAAAAACAGTCGCCATCACTTTCCCAGCCCAAAAAACAGTTTTTGCGTTTTTTGGAGCCGGCTCGCCCTCTGCAGTCCACTGTTTTGATTGATTTTTTGTTTCGGGCGTATAATGTCTTTCCAAGTTTCTTCTACAGTAATTAATCGGCGCCAAAACTCGGATTTATTGCGCCTAAACTGCGCCAACAGAGCATTGGAAATGTTCATTCGGACACGTTTTTGGTCTAACGTAAGCAATCGCGGCAGCCAACGCGCGGACAGCTTTCTCATGCCTAAATCTTGATTTAATATGTTGCAAACACGTTCTTTGGACATTTTCATAACCCCTACTATCTCTCTCACTTTAATTCGGCGGTCGTCTAGCACCATTTGGTGAGCTTTAGCAATGTTATCGTCAGTGGTTGCAGTTTTTGGATGTCCCGAACGTTCATCATCTCCCAAGCTTTTACGGCCACGTTTAAATTCAGCTGCCCAAAATTTCACTGTGGTAAATGATGGTGCGGAGTCCCCATACACAGAGTCCAACTCAACATTTTTGATTTGCGTAGGTGTATTTCCTTTCAAAAACAAAAATTTAGCAACAGCTCGATACTCAATTTTTTCCATTATCACAAAAAAAAACACTCACATCGACTCACTCAAACGACTGTCAACTAAAAACTGCGCGTCCAAAATGACTGAAACTTCGGTAAGTAACTGCCAAAAGATGGACAGCTAGTATTCACCAGCTTGAATTGACGAGTGCCGCTATCTTTACGTTGCGGTCGAAAACTTTTCAGACAACCCTCGTATATCGATCCTGCAGTCCTCAAGTTCGCCAAGCTGTGTCTGGTCCACGACCGATTTGGTTTTAAAGTGCTTTCGAACATGCACTCACTCAGTGTGGCCCAAAATGGTTTAAACACGATATTAAGGACATCGATGCTTATGTGGTTGGCAGGGATATGCCAAATTTCTTCATAAGAATCGACGCCTATGTTTTGAATAATAACAGCCAGAAAATATATGTAGGTATGTTGGCTTTTCTTATGAGAAAGACTGAATTACTAAATCTAACATCCACTTAGTGAATGTCAGCTTTTGAAACAACATTCTTTCTTTGTACCATAAGTGTAACTCGCCGTGATGGAGCGAATGACAATATTGAGAAGCTACTTCCTCATAGCACCGAATATTATTCTTTGATTATCCCCGTAGGTTTTTTTTTCAGCTTCCGGGTATCATATTTTTTCACGAACGTCTTCTTTTCGCCTTCTTTTGAGGCAATTTTTTTTAGAAATGTTTGGTTGTAGCATTTAACGCACATTTCGTCAAACCAGAACAGATTGCAAGAGTCTTCCTTTGCATCTCAAACTTCGTGTTAGCCGATGGGTTTTGTTTTTATCAAATACATCCACAACTTGATAGAGTTCGCGATTGTATCTTCTTTTTTTTTAAATTTGTTCTCCTCGCATACGGAACCAAAAGTTTGAAAAAGAATTTCGAGCGTCGTCCAGAACTCGGGTCCATAAAGCAGAACTGTCAAGAAGAATATCTTCCAGATCATTCATTTCGTCTTCTGAGTTAGGGGTTTTGAACTTATTTGTTTCGCCGGACCAAAAAACAGCGGCTTCCTAGGATAGATCTTTACTCAATCTCTATCAACGTGTCATTCTTGGAGTCGAGGTTGTCATCACGGTAGGTGAACTGCTGAACCACTTCAAAATTACTGTTGTGAACAGTGACGTTGTTTCTTAGATGTTTCTATGTTTATTGGGAACATGTACCTTGTTTTATTCTCGATTTGGCTGCCGTATTGTGCCGTAAAAGCGTCTGTGGCAGAGTGCTGGGAGCGACCATTAAATTCGATGTTGTTGGCCTGTCCTAGGAGCTAGATAGTTTTGTTGAATACAGTTCTTTCGCACTGTCTGCTTCAGCGGAAGAATAAAAAAAATCATTTGACAGTGCATCTTCTTGCTGAAACCCGATACAAGTTTGGTATATGTAGTTCGAGGGAAGTAGTTTTTAATTACACATTGTGCAACGTGTTCTTCAGAGCCAGGCGGCAAGGGTTCAGTTAAGCCGGGAACATGAACTCGGTCAAGGCGATAGCTGCTATCATATGTCGTCTCAAAATAAAGGGATTTTGTAGTCAAAAATTGAGATTCGTCAAACTTTTCAAGGATTTGCTCTTATTGTAAAATTTGGTTGCTTGGCGATCTGCCCAATTGGCGAATTACAAAAAGATTAAAGACGTTCACACACTACGTTGGATAAGATCTTATATGCGACATTAAGCTGAGATATGCTTGAATGATTCTACAAGATATACGAGCATGATCGCCTTTCTTGAAGATGGGGTATATAGAGCGGATAGTGCAGTCATCGGTCGTGCCTATCCACTCATACCTGGTTGATGAATTTCGGTCACGCACCCTATAGAAACATCATCACCGTGTTTCGAAAGATCCGCAGTAACACCCTCTGTAACATTTTTTTACAACTTTTTGATAGTTAAACCAATCTGTAGTCTTTCCTGCACTTTGGTGAATAGGTTTCCTTTACTGTTCTCGGCTTGAAGCCAGCGGCCATTTGCTCAGCCCTTCTGAAAAACACCTGTACTACTCGCTTGCGTAGGCTACTTTCTTTTTTCGCTGAATATTCTGTTCTGCCATTTCGTTGGCTCTATGCATTTTTTTCTCGCCGTTCTAGTTTGGCGTCAAAGCGCTTTTACAATATTGTACAATAGTTGTGCTGTTTACGTACTAATCGGTTACCTCTTTGATGATGTCACGATACTGGTAGGTACTCGTATAACAGATTGTTGGCGGCGTTTGTGAATCATAAATGCCGAGTGGAGACTATCGTTCAGTAGACTTTTGTTACCCCTGTTGTGTTTATGCTTCCAACGTTGAATTTCCTTCGATTGGCTGTTTACATGACTGCAAGTACAACAAAGGAGTGGTTAGTGTCGACGTTGGCCCCTTTAAATGTTCGCATATGCTGGATGCATGTCTCGCATCTATTAGAACGTGCTCAATCGCTGTATGCATACCTCATCTTTGTAATGAAATGCTACTTACCACCGTATTTCAACCTGCAATATCGATTATCCGAAATCCGATTGGTAACCGATTTTATTTTTAGGAACTTGCATATGCTGGAGGCATGATTACGATGTTATCTATTCTATTTTCCCTTTTGAATTTTAATGTATCGAAAGCGTGTACTGACGATGATCAGACTGTAGGCTTGTAGAATCACTTCTTGTTGGTTCTGACCGTTTTCGTTTAGTCCACATGTAAGGTTGTATGAGCTCTAAACGTTTCACACTATCGCCTTCCATGTGAGAAGGAAAAGCGCATTTATAGTATTAGCATACTAAGAGGTCTTGTTATAAGTATTAAAACGGTATGATATCTACTATAAAATTTCTCCAGTAGTTAAAAAGGCCACCTCTGTCGATATGTTGAAAAAGTGAACCTTGTCTCTGAGCAAAAAAAAAAAATCACTTCTATCTGCCGGGACTGAATTCTCTTCCAATATCTATCCTTAGCAGACTTATTTTCTAATCATGTTTGCAATGTTAGATGGGGCTTAATATTTACAGAAAACTACTTTACCAATTCACATGATATTTGCTTTCTAAACAGGTCACCACTGTTTAGACAAATAACCTACTCGTGAATGTATGTCATTCTTGATTCCAGAACCATTTCACTCTCTCTATTTGAATATTTTTGAATGTAAATTTATTCAGCATCAACTAATCAAACCTCGGATAGTGCTAATCCCTTCTTCTTCATAGAAATTAATCTCAATTTTAATGAAATCCAGAATAGTTTACCTTAGCCCAGTACTTGCTATCTGTTATCTGTCTGTCCAAATTAGGTCTTCCTTTTCCAAATTTATTTGACCAACATTCTCCATTATCTCATTAAAGACTTACGAGAAAAGAAGAAATCAATTTCCAACGTTAGAATGTAAACTATAATAGAAAACGAAAACAAAATTAATTTATTCCCATCTCTATCCACCGTATCTATCAGTCTACTTTACATAATCGAAACAAAGGCAAAGAGAATTTTGAAAAAAAAAAAAATATTTTTTCTTTCGTTTAGAATGTAATGCTTTGCTAGAATCCACTTTTCGAATATCATCCTCTACGCCCGACTGACTGTACTCGTACAAGTGATTTCAAGTTGCACCAACCACCACACGTTGGGCTGGGCCTAGTGATTCTCTATTAAAACTACTGCTGCTGCGTCCATAGGTTAATGCCCTTTAGTGAACTTGGCGTGAACACATTCCAAACAATTTTTTATTCTCAATTTTAGATAGTTTTTTTTTATTTTTTTTTTCAACCTGTAGATACGACGAGCCTACATGTGGAAGGCTGTATTTAGGCCCACCTGCTGTGCCACAAAAAAAAAAAATTAAATATATTCCTTGTAAATGTCAACTTGGAAAAGAACCGAAACGAATGATGAACATTAACAAAAGGAAAATTTATCCATTTTTTATGAGTAATACTCGTAGATACATAGATACGTATATGATACCTACGCCATTGCACGATAACTTATTACACGCATTAACTAGAGTATAAAATCCGACATAGCTGGGTTTGTGTGCAACTAGTGTGCACATTTGATATGCATGGCTGAATTTCCCGTTTATATCTGGACTTGGGTTACCTTATATTGTTTCCGATAACACAACAATAACAAAAAGATGGGAACAAATCCAACTATTGTAAAAACGCAGTTCAAAATCCTAAACAGTCCTCGAGAGGGGACATGCAGTCTACATGAAAAAATAAAGGTGTCAGCTGAACTGCAGTTTGCTGCTCATATTTGGCTTCATGCGATTAGTTCGATTATATTGCCATGGCCATTGTCACACTTCTCAAATAACGTGATAATCAGTTTCAGTGTGACCATTTGCTTTGTCTGTTTGCTTAAAAATCGACTACTCTACTCGATTTCGGGAATATATGCACCGCGGGCGGATCTGATAAATTTCATCCGAGATACACAGTTTTCGACCAATTTGTCCTCAGTAATACGAGTAAAGTTGGCTTGCAATGCGTCGATTGTTATTGGTTTATCAGGGTAGACTAGCGACTTTACGTATCATCCAAAGATACTCGTAGTTATCAAGAGGAGTCAAATCACAAGATCTTGGGGGACACTTTACAGGTGCATTACTCAAAGTTAAGCGGTCTTCGAATGTTTCGTTCAATAAGATGGTTGTTTCGTTTGCTGTATGGCACGCATTGCCATCCTGAAAAACTCTTCCACATTCATGTCATTCAATCGGGGAACGAACAATTTATTCCTTATGGCTATATAGTGCCCGTAACACGCACCTTATTGTGTATTTTCCAGGATGTAACAGGATGGAACACAATTTTTCGATAAGACCGGATCCAATGCAAGTTGATTTTGGCCCCTTTCACCGAAATTTCGAAGCAAACGATGGTCATGACAGAACGTCTCATGGTTTACGTGAACACTTGTCATGAACACTTGCCATCGTTTTCTGTCAATTCAATTTAATACCAATTCGGAACCCATGTCGATCTAAAACTTCTTACTGGTCTTACGTTCTCAACACCCAGTATTTATAGCAGAGAGTACTGTCGTCAGCAAGAGAATATATTGGATTAGAAGTAGCAAATTTGAGAGAAAGAGAAATTTGATGAAAATTAAAAATAGTGGCGGAGATGGAACGGAGCCCTGCGGCACACCAGCATTTATTTTGTGGATATCAGACTTCAAACCATCCAAGACAACTTGAATCGATCGTTTCGAAAGGTAATTTCTAATTCATTGAAGAAGAGAGTCGTCGATCCCAAATGCACGCATTTTCGACAAAAGAGCCTGATGCCAAACTCTGTTTAATGCCTGTCAAGTGCAATTATGTTGTTTTCGCTAGATTGATGTAAACTTTCGTTCCACTATTCGGTTAGGCATGCCATCAAATCACCAGAGGACCTGTTGCTACGAAAATCGTACTGCCGGTCATTTAGATGTTTTCGTGTTTCGAGATATTTCATGGGCTGACGATTTATCAGCGTTTCCATGACCTTGGAAAGAAGGGACGTTAGTGCAATTGGTCTGTTGGTTGGTCTTATAGGACCGAAGAAACATTTCTCTTACCCTGACAGCCTCTTTACAGCTCGAGTCGTACCACGCCTTTGTTCAAGTGATTGTTTCGTGATAGATGTCAGAAGTTTGTTGTTAAGCTCCGAAAGTAAAAATCCTGTAGGGCTGTGACGTCTTTTCTTATGATAGGAAACATGATTTGATGATTTTTGTGTTAATTTCATCGTATATAACGTATCAATCTTGTTTATGCCATCAAAGAGCCGTCCATTCAAGATCTGTGGAAACTATCAATTCTACCAAATCCATGAAGACGATAAATTCATCCTTCAAAGTTTCGGGGTATTTACAAATCATTATCCTCGAACTTGGGATCGCCTCATATGTCGACCTATCTCCCTCGTGGCCTCTTTTAAATTGTGCAGTTGGCTGTGTAGAATTTTCTTGTATATTTTCTTATTCTGCGACAATAATTTCACTTTTATTTTTTTTTATAATTGGCGCGTGCTTAAGGAGCTATTAGCACCTTTGAAATGATTGCACACATGATAGAGGTACCGGTGTATGTTGGTCTTGAATATTTGGAGGTTATAATGACTAGAGAATAGGGAATGAAGAGCTCGGCTGGGCATTCCATAAGCGAGTTGTTCGGCTTAGGAAAGAATCACAATATTTCAGGGTATGTCCGAAAGTGGGCTTGAGGGTGTACTGGTGAGTATTCATAGCATGACGGCTGGAGGTTTGAAGCGGCGGAATGCTACTGGCAATATCTGAGGAGCACTGGTGATAGAACACGGTGAGGCAGGAGACATTACGTCGGTGTTCGAGATTGTCAATCGACTGTGTAATATTAGGATCACCTATAAACTTTATCGCACGGTTTTGAATCCTATCTTGTAGTTGCAAAGATGTCTTGCGGGTTCCTGATTAGATGTAAGCATTTTACAATTTTGGGCGAGTGAAAGCCCTATATATGAAGCCAGATCAGAGGGGGTGAAATATTTCTTATATGGCTTGAGGAAACCTAGACATTTTGCAGTATTTTTGGCGACTTCAAATATGTGGTCATTCCAACGTAAGTTGTCATTGACACACATACGGAGAATGGAAAGATTTTTGGTTTCGACGATGCAAGTGCCAATCATGGATAATGGCTGGGTATTTGAATTTTGTTTTAGCGACAGCAGACAGCATTGTGTTTTAAAAGCATTAAATTTCACTCTTTTGATAGTTCCCCAATTGTGGTTACGCTGTTAATATCAGAATTTAATGAGCTTATCATACGCTGCGGTTCCCGTTCTACAGCCGAAGAGCAAGCACGTAAGTCCGGGAACAAATGTGTAAAGCAGAGAGTACTGTCTTCAGCTAAGGAATATACTGGACTAGAAGTAGCAGACAAGAGATAATTGTCGAAGACAAAACAGAGCCCTGGGGCACACCAGCACTTATTTTGTGAATATCAGACTTGATAGCTGCTGTGAAGAAGAAGTGCCGGGCGGTGTAGTGTGCTTCGATGATGCACTATTTTCTTTGGCATCTTTTCATCCATATGCCGATGGTATGCTTAAATGTACACACGCATAACCGACAGTCTAAGACGGTCTTCGGACAATCTCAATGTTTGTTAATGTGCCTAAATCCGTCTAAAGGTGGAAATGTCGTGATAAAACCGGCAATACGCATTATTTTTACTTCAGAACTACAAGAGTTAAAATATTAATTGAACAATTAAAGTGTGAATCAGTTTGGATAGGCGGTTTTCGTGAATTGTTTGAATAAACATAGCGACATCGTGATGCAAAATAAGTTTTTGTTTGTTTTTGTTGGTTTTTGTCTTATTATTTGAAAGTATGTTTACAAAAGGGGCAAATATTGTACGTAGATACTTATATACTTTATATAATAAGAATAAAAGGAACATTAAGTACAATACGAGCATGACCCACACATCAACGGCGCTAGAAGATCCATTCTTAAGACTTAAACCCATGGTCACACTGGTGATAGATTATGGACAACTGTTCACTTTGATTCGGATGTTGTACGGCACAACTATACGGGACTTAGCATAGATTAATTGAAAAACAAGACGCGTACTGGGTCCACATTGAAACCGATTGCGTGAGGTGCGCCACGTGGAGAAACGTTAATTTTCTTGACCCAATTCTCGACCACGTCAACTAGAGTGGGTCAAGAAACTTTATTCTACCCATGTACATGTTAGAGAACCTTGTGTTTAATATTTTCCTCTTCTTTGAGTGCTCCCCCTCTTCAATTTACCGTGAGATTTTCAACATTTGCTTTGAATTTAAAGTACGAGTACATACAAGTCTCCGTACGATTGCTTGTATCTTAAAGTGTTTAGAGCTGGGATTTGACCCCAAAATGCAGGTATTTACCGGTGTTTATTTGCGTTCTGTTGTTGTTGCTGTTGGTACATACATGACATTATTTATTGAATGAACAATGAGAAGTGAATCACACAAGTGAGCTATTCTCCCGTTCACAAACTGATAGGTTTAGCATTAAATGGAAAGAACTCTACAGCCCAGAGGATGAAAGCAATTAAATTTCGAGTACAAGCATTCGAATATATAACTACGAGCACAGTTACCATGGTAAACGTGACAAGCGGACTTTTTGTGAGTCATGGTATAACCTACTCGTAACATGACATTGGTCATTGATTTTTCCCTCCGAATTTTTTGAAGTTTTTTTTATCTTTTTTTTTATTAGTTTTTAATTTGTCAGATGGCAAGTACTGTACTCGTACTTGTATCCTCTACCATCAGTCTGTCTCTGATCACACAATTACGAGTTCAAGTTGGGTAATATTAAACGAGAAGTGACGGTTTAACGACGACGATGATAATGATGATGTACGAGTAGTGCTTATGGGACACATGAATGCCATCGGAATGACGAGAATTTTTTGACAGTTTTTTGGGTGCGATGGCATGTGTGAATGACAGTTCAGAAAGTTGCATCAACCGATACATTTTGATTAAAGTAACTTTGCCATAGTACGGTGCTCTGGGTAGCGAACGGAAATGAACTCATAGAATCGAATGCTTCGATGTTTATTTGAAATGTCACTGTGACATCTAATAGGCTGATAAATGGAGGGGAATAGTGGAAAAGCAACGGTAATTTACGCATCAACAATAAGTCGTAAAACACGCCATCACTTTGCGTGCAAATGAACCAAACAAGACCTGAAGAGAGTGGTTGGTGACTGACGTAGAAACACGTGAGCATGGCGATAAATTCTTGGATTATGATAAAAATAATCAAACTGGGGTATAATAATCAAAAAGTTGGTAAAAACATAGATTTTGTGTTTAGTACATTTCCTACATGCACAATTAGAGACGTTGTGAAGTGTGGTTTCGATGTCCATGCAGGGCAGTATACTATAATCACTTAGCGATAGTGTTAACACGGCTGATAATACATATGTTAGGTGTTTAGTGACGGAATTTGCCCATCAAAACACTGTATATGTGTATTTGTGGGACGTATGTACGTTAACAAACTAATTTTGCAGTCGTAACATTCCTGCCATAGTACAAGGACCCTGCTATAGCTGGCCAATATTTCTTGGTCTCACAGTAAAAATCGCTGCTTTTGATACGACTACAGTTTCTGCTTCAATATGATAGAGTATATAACTTTGGTAAATATATCTAGCAACGCTCTTAAACCTCTCTTCTCATAGTCGAACCTCACCTTACGTTTTCTGTTGGCTCCAACTTTGTTTCAGATGAATTCCATAACAAATGAGGCTAGTGCCCGAAAATAAACTCATTGCCTCGTACCGAAAAAACTAACCAGCTCAGACAGAAGCTGAAGCAATTTAAGGAAGCAAACAGTGCAAGTAGGACGGAGAACTGGAAGCATATTAAGGTTTTAGCCGTTTAATATTGTATATAGAGGCCCACAGTGGGCTACTACTTAGGTAAACGTCTTTGCCGCAAGATTATGAGGGACATAACCACGTTATCGGTCACACGCTACAACCCATGATTGCGGTTGACCATAAAGCATCTGCAAGTTAGCCATTTCGTAAGTATAGTAGATGCTCTAATATTAGTAACCATGAGCACTATAAGGCTATCTATAGCCGAGACTGAAATGCCTCGACAAGGAAAAGAATCCTGAGAGTAAACCGTGTGGTGTACAACGGCCACAATCGAAAAAGAATGGTAAAAAACTTTTCCGCAATCAAAAAAAAAAAAACATTTTAGACTGCAACAACTATAGAGTCATCGCACAATCGTATCCTTGAAAACTCGTTAGATTATTTATTATGAGGGTGGATGTCGTTCTCCGATCAGTGATTACTCTCAAGAAGAAGCTACGAATAACATCGACGAAGTAGACACTACGTCACAATAGACAGATGTGTCTTGTGTTTTGCATGAGCGCCTGTCGAGTAGACTTAAGCTCACGGGATGCCCCTACAGCCATGGGAGCAAGGATACGCCTTGCCACCGCTTATTTGCTACTTTAAAAATAATGCCAATGCGGTAGTGTGTTGAGGGCACAAATCCACCCTTGGTATGATTCGAGGCCCACCTAAAACTTCTTACTGATCTTAGGGTCTCAGTACTCAGACTCAGCCCTAGCAGGGCCACCCTCCCTGCGATTTAGGTTTAAACCACAGCCACCGTGACGCTCCCACAAGGGGGCTAACCTCTACAAGTTAGACCCGGACCGAAGTCCGGGAAGCTCCTAACTCCCACGGTACCGTATTTTTAGTCCTGGTATGAACTACCGGTGGTCTTGCCACTCAACAAGACCTATGACCGGCGGCTTGTTAATGGACAAATCATAGCAACCATCAGAGGGGAAAGGTCTGATAATGCTTATGATAAGTCTAGTATTTACTCTACCCCCGCTCTTATTAGACAACGTCATTGATGGATGAAGCCTTGAGAATTGGACGGGGGCCCGTCACAATAGACAGCTACAACTTTATAGTTTTTAGCGATTTTGCCCTCCTTAGTTCTGCTGTTAATTTTGACGGTGATACCTTAAAAGTTGCTGCTTTTGCTCCAAGAAGGTATTTGTGTTATAAGGTCGTATCCGTTTCCAGGCCGGTTCCAGGCCCCCTCTTTGTTGACAGCATATACACTTTTTTCCTTCAAACGCTCCTTTGACAGTCCACTGTGTACTTCTCATTATATCAATGTTGTCTACATTATATCTGGTGCCTCGGGAGTTGACTTGCGGTCTTACTAGAAATCACATGACAACACATCGCCCTGTTGAGGTTTTTTGTCGGACTTGCGAAATCGATGCTGAGGTGGTGCTTATCGATTTGAAACTCCTGGACTTGTGGAAATAAGAACTAAGGTGGACTTTTCTGACCCAAAATCACACGGATAGGAACCGATCCATCTGCCTTAGGCGTTCATATTGGGTATATAACCTAATTCGTGCGGTTTTTTTTTTCCAAAATTTGAGCGTTTATTTAAGAAAAACATGTACAACAGTATTATTCAAAGTATTGCCCATCTGAAGCTATGACTTTTTCCGATCTTTCTGGCAATTTGTGGATCCCATCCTAAAAGAACTGCGCAGGCTTGGCAGCCAAGAATGAATCAAGCCAATTTTTGATATTCTGCTCTGATGTGAACCGTATTTCAGTGAGGGCGTTCTGCATCGACCGGAACAAATGGTAGTCAGAAGGGGCAAGGTCTGGGCTATAAGGCGGGTGGGGTAAGACTTCCCATCCACTGTTTTCCAAATAGTTCTTAACTGGAATAGCAACGTGAGGCCGAGCGTTGTCATTATGGAAAATTATTGCCTCGTGCCTGGTCGCATATTCCGGGCGTTTTTCGGCTACTGCTCTCTTCAAACGGATTAATTGTCTTCGGTAGCGTTGTCCATTGATGGTTTCACCCGGTTTTAGCAGCTCATAATACAGCACACCCATCTGATCCCACCAAATACAGAGCATTACCTTCGCGCCATGGATATTCACATATGATATTTTGCGCTTGAAGTTGTCGTAATGGATCCATTTTTCATCACCAGTAACAATCCGATGCAAAAATGACTTCCTTTTGTGGCGTTTCAGCAGAATTTCGGACATGCAAAACCGCCTTTCGACGTCTCTCGGCTTGAGTTCATGTGGAACCCGATTTCCTTGCTTTTGAATATATCCAGCTGCTTTTAAATGTTTTGAAATGGCTGCTTGAGTGACACCCAAAAATTCTGCGAGCTCTTCTTGTGTTTGGCAACAATCTTCATAGAGTAATGCTTCCAGTTCTTCATCTTCAAACTTTTTTGGCTGCCCAGGACGTTCATCGTCTTCCAAGCCAAAATCACCACTTTTAAATCGTGCAAACCACTATTGGTACGTTCGCTCAGCTATCGCATGTTCATCATAAACTTCCACCAAAATACGATGACTTTCGACAGCAGTTTTCTTCATTTTAAAGTAATGAAGAAGAACTCCCCCCAAAAACACTTTTTCAGGCACAAAGTTCGACATATTTGAGTGAAAAAAAATTATTGTTGTTTACGCTTCAAATGAATGACATATACTGAAATGACGTACAATGACAGTAGCTTTCCAACGCATGTTCCAATGGAATAATACAAGTTACGCCATCTCTTAGCAAACCGCACGTTTATAGACCCAATATAATTCGACAGACAGGATTTTATGTGCAAAGCTGACGAGACATGTTCCCTGTAGTTTGCGCAGTTTGGGGATTCGTACTTACATCGACTCAGATTTAAAAATGTTGTATGCTCGGCCGTTAAGCCATCGGGTACAGCAGCTTTTTTAGACCTTGCCTTGAAAATTGCTGTCCTGTCCTTAATTTGATTGGGTCAATGGATAGATTATTCTTGCTCTGTGTAAAATACTGTTCATTATCACCTTTAGCAGTCTGAAGAAATTATCTTTCCGGATGATTCTTAGCACCGAGTGTAGTTTGAAGTTTCCTAATCCTTATCTCTAAGTCCTCGTGTCCTCTTATCCCGGACGTTCCTCGTGGCATTTCTTTTTTTCTTCTGAGTAGCTTATGCCTTTATTTTCTGGTCGTAGAGCTCGCGACTCCCTCTTCATTTGTTTCAGGACCTCTTTGTACATCTGCCATCTTCCTGTCATATCTTTGTTTGCTCGTCGGTGACGAACTCTCAGATGACGCCACTGCTGTCTTCGAAAAATGAAGTATTATGCTACTGGTTGAGCACGCACTTAACATTTAGGTTACCGGGAACCAACACCAGGAGGCTTCGAACTTGATTGTTGACCTACTGGGATATCCCAGGGTATAGGATAGTCAGCAGTTTTCCAAACAATCGCCGCCGCTCTGATCCGCCAACAACATTGATTTAGTCAGAAAAGTTCCTAGCAGTTACCTGCGTTGCAAGAACATGGATGTGTAGAACGCTTGGTTCTTTATGTTACATGCCGAGTCTAACAGTCTTTGAGTTGTACCCGGCGGGAGAAACCAGTTGTGAGAGAATTCGTTTTGGTTGTGATTGTTTAGATCCAGATTCACCTCATACTGTAGTCCTATTTTTGGAGGTAAGTTAATGTTTCTATGCTGCTTCCATTGAAGGAGTCTGTGTAGGTACTATGCAGTGACCAGCTACATGGACGTATTTCGAAATTGAATTGCACATGTACAGTATTGTACCGCAGTAATAACTACCTACAAACCAAGCCCCAACTTTTCAAAACGATACGATTTTGAGAGATACTAGTTCCACCAAGTAACGACAGACGATTCCAACCGAAATAAAATACTTTCCATGACCCCAACATGCAATGAACACAAAAAGATTAAAACATCATATCAAGTAGTATGTCAGTACATAATTTCACAATCCATTACAAGACGTTCCAAACTGCAGAACATGCTCTCGGAGATCCATAAAAGTGAAAATAAATTAACCAACCCTCTGACATCTTTATTAGTAAGTAACAACGCTCACTCCATGTTAACCCATTCAACTTTCTACAATTATTCCTCATCACATTCGTAGATGAAGCATGGAATTAACAAAAAAAATAAAAATGATTATGAAAAGCCTGCATTAATCACTAGCTTACTAAGCTGATTCAATCCAAACCGAACTGAGTCGAGCCAATTTAGTCATTCAATCGCGTTGATCAGTATCTATGGCCCCTTGTACCCCAAAACGGGCAAAAATTTACTCTGACTGTATTCAATTAGATACATGCACACTATGTTAGATACATGACAACCACAACAACGGCAACGATGAGCATACCATATTCCAACCAAATTGCTCATAAATTAAAGAATCAAATAATCGTTATTCATTTAGTCATACGATACTCGAACTATGTGGATGGAGTACTCGTACTCGTACTCGTACTCGTACGAATACAGTGGGAATGGATTGCATTGCACTCTGGGTAAGTTAAGATACGAATACCTTCAGCATATCTATAATTTGACTATCCAATCTGCGATTTATCCATGTGTCTAATATCAACATGAGTAGTCACATTCATAGACGTATACAGTAGTATGCAGTTTATTGCTTTCCAAGATACATACTCTGGATTTATGGGATGAATGCCACTCGCATCTGCAATGAGTTGATTGAAAATAACAAAAGTTTCCCCATCGGATTCATTAGATATACATTTACATCGTTAAGTATCTACAGGTGGCTAATAGAATAAATCCAATTAGGAGGTGATTTATTTAAGGTTGCGTCTAGCTGATACCGACACGGAAACTTGAACAAGCCTATGTGTGAGTTTTTGTGAATGCAAAGCGAGAGTTCAATAAACTGGTCATCCGGGTGAGAAAAGTTTAAAGGAAAGTGCTAACCAACTAACTGGCAGTAGTAGTTGTATTCGTACTTCCTGTGGTACTCGTATCAGGGATGCCTTTTACTGGTCAGTCGACCGGCATCGTGTGTAGATTTCATTAAACTTCGAACAGAAATCGTAAATTTCCGGTGCCTGGTACTAGTCGTATCCTCTTCTGTACGACCGTATCTGTTTCAGTATCTGAGTTGAAATACTTTTTTTCCTTCTAGTTTCGTTTGGTTTGGTTTTTGCGGGATATCTCACTCCACTTGTACGAGTATAGGCTCTCTGACGTAGGTGGTTTCAGTATGAACTTTCCAACAACTTTTGGGCCTTGCCAGAGAAGCATGCAGCTAACAAAACCAACGACGACGACGATAAGAGGTACTTTGAGGGTTAGACTCTTTTCACTATGCGTACGATGGTATTCATATGGTCGGTCTGGCCTGATCTGGTCTGGTTTTGGCCGACGCAATTACCCATTGGCAGCAATTTATGAGGACTTTCCATTTTTACTGGTTTTCTGGGCGAGTGTCGATATGCCTTTACAATTGTTGATGTCGCCGATGGAGTTGACTCTTTGCCTGCCTGCGGCTACAAGCCAATCTCTTTTTGCGCCTAACTCGTGCAATGTGCCAGGGAAAATTGATTGCCCATTAATGTGGTTTTTGCGTAGCTAATCAAAATGCTTTATACGAGTAGGATCACATTGCATCGGTTTTAAAACGGCTCGGGCCGGCCGTTCTGCTTTCGGGATTTAATTAGATAAATTGAATTGTTTCTTACGTTGCGTTTGAATCGGTCTAGGATGATGCTCATAAAATTGCCGCTGACCATGGTCAGGATAAACTGGGGAAACTGGATATTGTGCAAGGTTCTGTTTTGGATGCGAACGAGAGTTGGACACAAAAGTTGCTTTTGGATTTCTGTCGGTAACGAGGTGAAATTTTTGCGAAATTGGATCTGTAGATGGATTTTGTAGTTTTAGCTGGTCCATGATTGGTCGTCGTTATTAATTGGATGTCATCGGAGAAGTTGCTCACAAAAAAAAAAAACCCGAATTCAGGAGTTTTCGTTTTGGCTTAATTGAATAGTTTGATTAGAAAAGTGATGGTCGACAGGTTAAACATGGTTTCAGCTCTATGAGAAATACTTTCACTTGCTGCAGAGTCTGTGTGGATTACGATGATGAGTTTAAAGTAGGTTTTAGTATACCGTTCCACTAAGGATATTTACCAGTGTATCAGAAGATGAGCTGCGCGTGCAAAGAAGGATTGACGGATTCTCTTAAAAATGTTTCCCACTTGACAACCGACGTATAGGTCTTATCTTCGGGTAGATCCAAAAAAAACCCTCTTCAGGGACAATCATCATATTTTGTCATTTGTTATACATGATGACACCCAAATACGTAAAATGCATAAAAGTTCCCTAGAGCGTTAAACAGAGAGTCGACCAACTTTCGGCCAGTAAGCAGCCGCAGTCAGGATTCTCTTCACCATCAATGCTTTTATCTATAAAATCAGTAACTCACTTAGGCCGTTAAAACGCATTTCTCGTGTGCAACAGATTTTTAGGGCAGTCTCGCAGGATCTTCTTTTTAAGAAGGCATGGTGGACTGGGAATGCAATGGAAAATCAGTTTTGCGCCCATGAAGCTCAACAATGCTCTCCCCCTGTTCAACATGAAGGAAGTCAAACTAATTAGTCTCAACGTATTTGCGAGCGCTTAGTCATTTTTCAGATTTTCGAAATACAACTTTCATATTGTTCGCCAAAAAGTTCAGTATACATGAGAGTGCCAGGCCAGCAGTAAAATCTAGGATCTTAATCTCGGCCCGTAGTTTGAGAATATACACGTCATTTATACATGTCAGCGTTATGGGCAAGTGAGGAGAGTCTAAGTACGATATACTCGTATAGTAAGCAGATAAGGAGTACATAAGAGTGAGTCTAACAACGTTGCAGTATGCCCAACTGGACTATCTTTCATCAGCTTTGATAGCTTCGTCAGATATCAGACATGACACATGATGCTGATGAATGATCGGGGTTCAGATGAGTGCTGCTTTCGTCCGTTAGTTACCCAATTCTCTTGGGTGGCACATCGACTAGGAACTCAACCCAATAGAGAGTTGTACATATAAGCGGCCTCATTTAAAGATATGCGATACAGTTTAACTGATTCCTTAACATTGCTGATGATTGTAACAATACATGACAATACCGGTATGAAGTATCATATAATACCAAGGTTGGGGCCTGAGAAATAGCCGACATTTTTTCCTTGGGAATGGTGCATTTGCAGAGAAAGAAGACCTGTTGACTGAAGGTTTCACGTTTCAATTTCAGTATCCCGGCATAAATTTGCCTTATTTGCACATCGATCACATCCATGGCTTTCCGGGGTGGACTTGGGCCTCAGTCAACAAGCGTCTCCACCAATCTCGATTTTTTTCTAGCTGCTTCCAGTTTCGCACGCTTAGTTGGCTGAGTTGAATCTTGGTCTTCCTCTAAGCGCTGTCCCTCGGAGGCGGATTCAAAGATTTTTCGGACCGGAGTGTTGTTGTCCATCCGCTCTACAGGGCCCAGCTATCTCAGGCGTTGCATCTTTACTCTTCTGGCTAGGTCAGTTCGTCGTTGTATCTCATCTCCATTCACCGTTAATGCAGACAGGACCGAAAATCGTTGTCTTAGCTTAGTGCGGAGCCTAGGTAGACAAAGTCCTTACTACTACTTCAAAGTTATGCCTGTCAAAGGTGACGTTCTGTCCGAGACATCGGTGTTAAGTGTCCCTTTTGCTTGACAACCTATACTTGGTCATTGATTGATCGCTAAACCCATTTTCGCCGCTTTCGTCTCGATACTCGTGAAACCGCCGCTAACATCACGCTGCTTTCTTCCGATTATATCAATACCGTAGGCTTATGCAAGAAATTAGACGGACTTTTGACAGATTGTGCCTCTTGTATTTGCGTGTGATTTTTGCACCATTCTTTCAAGTATGATGTTGAAGAAATCGCGTGACAACGCATCACCTTGTCTAAATCGTTTTTTTTTGACATCAAAGGGCGCGGTTAGGGTATTATCGACCTTAATGGAGCAGCGAGAATTTCCCATTGTCATTCTGCACAGGCGAACAAGTTCGGCACGGATGTCAAAGCTGGACATGGCTCTACATTTGCTGTCATAGGCGGTATTAAAATCGATGAAAATGTGGTGAGTGTCGATTTGGTTTCTTGGGTTTTTTCTTGGATCTGCCGCAGTGTGAATATTGGATCGATTGTGGACTGGGCAAACGATGCTGAAATTCCATTCGTCAGGCTTACATTCATCTGACCAAATTTTAGAGATGAGTTTGTGTATGCTCTCTACAAAGTCATCTCCAGCTGCTTTAAAAGATCGGCTGGTAGACCGTCCGGGCCTGCAGCCTTGTTGGACTTGAGTTTGGATATTGCTATCCTCACTTCGTTTTGGTATGGCGGACGGAAATGTTGGCTATCATCGTCTGGGATGAGTGGATCATTCTGCCTGACAGCGAGGTGTTAGTCTGCAGAAATAGTTCTTCCATATTCTCAGCACCGACTGTGATTTTACTACGAGATTTCCAATTGGTTGGTGAATTGTTGATCCGGAGACCGCCAAGTCCCCTTATGGATATTGAGATGAGGAAGTTGTGTACGTGCTATAGAGGCAGAGTCCATTTCCAAAAGTGGTGTCATGTAGGCTGTATTTCCCGATCGTGCTACCGAAGATGTCCTCCTTTCCTATTTTGGCATTAAAATTGCCCAGGACTTTTTTAACGTCATATTTAGGACATTGCTAGTAGCATTTGTCGAGGAGCTCGTAGAAACTACCTTTGGTAGCGTCGTCTTTCTCTTTCTTTGGGGCGTGTCCGCATATAAGGCTTATGTTGGCGAATTTAGCCTTGATGCGGATTGTCATGGGACGCTCATGTACGTGTCGAAAGCCCAAGACTTCTTGCCTAAGTCTGCTTCTTTTGCCCGGCTAATCCCATCGCACTTACTGGGTGGCGGTTATATCTGCTTTGTAGCAGTCGAGGGCTTCTTCTAGCTGTCCGGCTGCTCGTGGTCTGTTCAGGGTGTGAACATTCCACGTACAGATCCAAACGTCGTTGTCCTAATTTCGTTTAGCGGGGTCGTCAATAGTAAATCCGTCCTTTTCCGAGACTTTTGTTTGTTTCATCACATGGGAAAAATAGGTCACAGCCATATGACTGATTGAAAATTACAGGGCTGAACTTATCAATAGAATCAAGAGTTTTGAACTACAGCAAAATTATCCGGCTTAAAGTGATTCACTGGAATAGTTAAACTCACCTTCACTATCTGATGGCTTATTTGAACAAACTAAGTCTAGCTTAGGGGTTGGCATACCTGAGATAGGTTAAACAGGTGGAATATAAAGATACCTATGGACGTGCCTTAAAAATTCTATCCCAAATGATTAGATCATTTAGGCTTGACAACAAGAGCAAGCTGGCTAGAAATCAAGCTTGCCCAGAGGTTTGTTGATGAAGTCATTTGTCAAGTTGCGCTTTCGAAAGTAAACGAAAACCAATGTGGTATCGTCTGTGAATCCATTTTTGTTTACCTCAAGTAAAGTTGGCTATGAACTTGAAAATACATGTGTTCAGGACGAAAGATGGTATACATATTTTGATCCGATGTATCTTGTCGAAACTTACCTAGTCTTAAAGTTCGATTTATGATGCTTGACCAACCGTGAGAAATATCTTCATTAACTTCCTTTGGTCGTGAATACGACAGCTTTTCGTCATCTTTATGTCTCGAATTTGTTCACTGTGGAAGACAATCCAAACAACCAATTTATCTTTTTAGTCACACTCCACATACAGTCATTGTAAATCACTAAGTAACCTTGACTACCTCACTTACTCGTTGCTTAGGTAATTTTTCTTCGAACGGCTGACTAATTTCAACCGTAACATCTACCACCCACCCCCCGTATTCGAATCTCGAATCACTCTCCGATTTTATCACGAAACCACCTGTAGAAATCATTAAAAAAAAAAAATCATCACTACCCAGGCAAGGTATTCGTGTTAAAGATTTCAAACAGCTCTCATGGGTCATCTGCTTTATAAGGAAGTCTCAGCAGTCAAAGCTCAGAGCCACCCACTTGGACAGAAGTAAATTGACAAAGGCAAAACAAAAAAAATATTTTCTGAATGACGTGCTTTTTAAAATCGTCGTCATCTTCATCGGCACAGTCATTATGATGTTGCAAGTACTAAACAATTGAGAGCTTCTCAACAAGAGTTTATTTATTTTTCCTTTTTATTTATATTTTCAAAAGTATCTACAACCCCCTATATGGTGGGTAGGTAGCTCTAGAAACATAATATATTTCCATTTACTGTAAGTCAGCAAGAGTCTTCGCTATAGAGCGGTCTCTCGAAAGTGACTCACTAAACTTTACCTGTATGCTCACGATTCGTTTATGTTTCTTTCTTATTTTCACGCTTGAGTAAGTATGCATGCATGCACTTATGTATCTCAAGCCGAGGTGACTGCATAGAAATTAACAGCAAGTGCATAGGGGACTTTCTATCTAGATACTCTCTAACGAAAAATGCAAAAAATACACATACTCACGTGTAAATGCAAAAAAAATCAAAAAAGATACATGCAATCAGGTGTTTGCATATGAACCGAGTGTGCATAAAGTATGTCCCCATGGCACAATCTCTTTTGTCATTTGGTGTAATACTCCGGGCCCATACTGTTTGCTTACTAACTTGCTGCCTCTGTAGCTGTGCCTTTGCCTATGACTCTGACTTTGACTCTGCCTCTGCCTTTGCCTCTGACTATGGTTTTGGCTTTGTGTATCTGAATATGCGAAGTGAAGAAGAGAGTTTATACGTGTCACGCTATGCTTTGTGAAATTAAAAAAAAAAACTCCGGGGTTCAGAGTGGAATTTTGTTAGGTTGTCGATTGAGTACGAGTAGTTTCCAACCAGCTATTCGTTCGAATATTTCGTATCTCGATAGCGTTGCATTTAAACCCTTTCTTACTTTTATTTATTTATTTATTTTTTTTGGAATTGGAAATATTCGTACGTGAACATGTTGACTCTATGTGCTACTAAATATTCACAGATATTCGACTGTACTGTGCCACTTATCGATTCGATTCAATGAAGAGCCCATGAACCGAAAATTCCCAAAAAAAAGAGGCGACTAGTGGCGAATAGTTATGACTCACATATCAGCTGATGTTGTTCAGTGAAATCGTATTGCCCTGCTTTTTCAAGCTCAGATTCAGATAGAGTGCCGCAAATTGTTTGTTCATGTCGTCAGATCCACTCTTATATACATTTTCAGTCAATCCAAGCTCGAGAGTTTAGCTCATATTTTAAAATTTTACAAAAAAAAGTATTCTTCGATGGCAGTCTTTGGAATAAGCTGTTTCCAAGCTAAAAATCATACTTAAGACTGTAGCGATAGACACCAAACCTAGATAGTTTACTATCTATTCTGGAATAATGCCAGATGCTGAGTGAAAGTTTCAAAAAAGATCTTGAGTGAACGCAGGTTAACGTCGTTGTTAGCTGATTTTTTGTGAAGAAAGCCGGACGGGCTTAGTTGCAAAAATAAACTGGCACCTAAGGACAACTGACTGCAAGAATTCTTAGACCCCAGGATGTTGCCCTCAATGGATTGGGATCACATATCCTTCGAAGTATGGACGACGATTGGAATCTTACGCTTTATTCACGATCTCAAATGATGGGCATCCATCCGGTGGAAGTGCGCCACCCTGTTTTACAACAATTACCGATCTAATTCGATCAAGCGAATTAATGTCACTTACTTTGAAAATCTACGAAAAAGTTGTAGAGAATCGAGAGCGCTATATTACAATATTAAACTCCATGGTAGTCAATGTGGTTTTCGGAGGCCAGATTTGCAGCCAAGCCTTCCTCAAAGGGTTCGATAGAGCTTCCAGCGACATTTTAATATGCAATTGCAGACACTTCTTCCAGCAATAGCCAATTTGATAGCTGATTTATGCTCAGTTAAGGTACAGATTAACTAATAATTAACGTCATCGGAGCTGTGTACGAAGATTCGGATTTCGCGGTACTGCATAATGGAATCATCAGTGGCTCTTTCACTACAAATACAGGAGTAAGGCAAGGATGCCCACTCTCACCTCAACTGTTCACAATTGTCCTGGGTAAATTTATGAGAGAAGTCTGCGCGCAGAGACGTGGAATAACTTGGAGTCTCACACGACATTTCGAAGACTTAGACTATTCCGATGATATTTGTCTTCTATCACATAAGCTCGGTGACATCCAAGCTAAATTAGAACACCTCGCAAGATTTGCACGATGCGCCGGATTGGAGATAAATATCCAGAAGACTAAGGCCATGAGGATCAACACCTGCAACAGAGGAGACATTTTCATCGAAGGAAATCCCGTCGAATATGTAGATAGCTCCTGCTATCTAGGTAGTAAAGAAACAAGAGACGGCGGGGCAGAAGCAGATGTTGGTAACAGACTTCGAAAAGCAAGAGCAGCATTCGGCCAATTCCGATCTATATGGAGGAGCTCCCAGATTTCCAGAAACACGAAGCTCAGAATATTCAACTCATGTGTCAAGTCAGTATTGATATATGGCAGCGAAACCTGGTTGATTTCCAACAATATCATACAGAGACTTCAGGTATTCATCAACAAATGTCTCCGTACCATATGTCGAATATTCTGGCCAAACATCATCAGGAACGTGGATCTGTTGGAAATGACAAGAGAGGAACCAATTGCGATACAGATTAAGAGACGCAAATGGAAATGGATCGGACATACTCGTACCATCAGGAAAAAAACCGACAGCATTACCAGAATGGCGTTAGAGTGGAACCCTTAAGGCAAAAGATCCAGAGGTCGTCCTAAGAACACCTGGAGACGATCGATACTCCTGGAACTTGGAAAACTTAACCTCACTTGGAATAGTGCAAAGATACATAACTGCAACCAACCGAGTGAGATGGAGATGCCAAGTGGAAGCCCTATGCTCCCAAGTGGAGTCCCAAAAAGGGGGGGGGGGGAGTTACAGATTTACAGTAGAGTAATGCTTGCATCTTGTGCGAATTTTTATTTAAAATCAGGTAACTTGCCGTGGACGCAGCCATTTTACGGTGAACGTAATTATCCATCCGAGCATGTTATTCGAGAATAAACATCCGAATGAGTCGATTTGGTAATTGGTACTGTGCTCACCCACCTTATGGAATATTTTTCGGAAAGATCTTGTTGTACGAGCTTACAAGGCCCAGCTTGTGCAGAAGTTTAAGCTCCTTGTCCACCTTGCAGAAATTTTGTTCAGAGATGAGGGTTATTCTTCCGAATAGGACAATACTTGCTGCCATCAAGTAAGAAGGAAATCTGCAATTCATTATTGAGACGCAGTTGCATTCTTGAAAAGCCAATGTTTGGCGTCGTCATTGGTCTATTTTTCTTTAATAAATATTGCGGCCAAAACATTAGAGTCAAAAGATCTACCGATCCAGACATCTTTATTCAGAGCGCAAACATGCCTTTGCTTCATCCTTTTCGGGGTTTCTACTGCACATGAGATGTTCAACTTATTTCCAAAAAAGTTGATGTCTCCCCAATTGTTCTGCGCTTAGTTTCTCTACCAAGTCTCTCAGTTCTACTTGCTTGAGTTAGCGGATTAAAGAGAATGGTATATGCCACGGAATTGTTTTCGCGCCGTATGCTGTGACCAATTCACTTCCACCGTCACCCTTGTTTCGTAGTGTCTACAGTCTTTGCACGCTTGACACGTTTTTTTGATAAAATTGAACCGTGCGAGTACGAGTGGGCCAACAAATCCACACGAAGTTTCTTGGACATCTATTTATGATGGTTTTTTGGCTGGGTTTTTAAATAGTATGCACCATTAGGTGAGCTGAAGGATCTTAAATGATCCGAGAGTGTTCCGGACACTTTTGCTTTGGAAGACAATTAGTCTCAAGCTCATATTACTAATTTCTACGTGGTTCCAAGGTCTAAAGCGTGTTCTCTCTATCTAGTCTGATGGTTCTTATGTGAAATCTTAAGGTTACCATCGAATTCCGCATTCGAACTTGTTTGCAGCTACGATCATTGGACTTCTATTGTAGTTCGGTTCCCTTTCATGTGCAATCTGTGCATTAATTTCTATATGATCTTTAATTTATCTTCCGGTGTCTGCCGATAGCCATGTGCGGTGACTTTTTTGGTTATCGATGTTTCAGTTGCGACATCATTTGTCATTGCAGTCCAGTAACCATACACACTTGCTGATGGTCTTCTAAGGCAAGATGGTCCTTCATTTGTTGCCACACATGAGGATCCCTTACCCCTTCAGTATTAAATCAAGCAATGTTGGACAGATTTGAGTGATTGCTATTGCAATGGTTGCAATGAACTACAAATGCTGTTCACAATGTGATCGATCTGTCAGTCGCGATTGTTAATCTTTTGGTCGTCGTATTCTCTGCATCTCAGTGAGTGAATCTGAGGTTTCGTTTAAATGAGAATTTAATGAGAAAAGGTATCGGATGGTCCTGGGACACGACGATTCGAGTTTCGACTATCGAAACATGTGACGTGAGATTCTATAAGGAACATATGAAGAAGACGTGTCCCTCCGGCTCAGGAAGTGCGCATAGATCGAGGTTTTCCAAAATGAATCTCGACCATTCTTGTTATGTATAATTCGCGTTCTAAGCTGTTTAAAGGCAATGGTAGTAATTATTTCCTCTGTGGTAGGTAATATGAACAGACAGTTCAGTCACATACGGACGAGGATATTCTATGGCTGCGCTGTTTCAGATGGGTTACGTGGAGCTTGCATTTAAGCAGAATGTGCTCACATAAATGCTGGGACAGTGATTGGAATCTTAGTGTGTTTTCTCTTAATCACAGGCCAGACAGGGTAAGTTGACCCTTTATCAGAAACAAGCATTGTACTAAATAAACCTGCAGAGAGCAATAGTCCTTTCATAATCTGGTTTGTCTCAAGAGTTAAAAAAATAAGCGTTATACCAATTATGCATTTTTTTCTTTTCTAAAAGACACTTGAAAGAGAATGCTAATGAACCTTCCAATTGTATGGAAGTAACTAAGCCCACTAAACAAAACAAGACAAAGAAAAATGCGTTAACGCAGAAGCTTGAATGGTTATTATGTATTCTCTTCCTGCCTTAGATACACGGTAGGTCCACACCTACATGACACTGTGTTTTGTGTTTTAATTACCAAAAATTGTTGAATGGTCGACCATACACCAACGTGAGTATTTTGTCGAATATGTTAGCCACATTTTCGTACTAACCATCAGCCAACATGTTTTTTTTTTTAGTATAAGCTTCCAATGAAGTCAACGCTCTTCTGCTTGATTTAACCGCCCCGTCAGATAATGACTAATTGCTTGCTTTACGATACAGTGAGTTTCTTTAATATTTTTTTTTCCACTATCCACAGTATAGTGCTTGTAGTTGTTTGGAATTCCATAGCGTTGTCAATCGGCCAGCCATTAAACTCTATCGGTAGACAGCTCTCTGACATTTCACGAAACACCATGCAAACGTTGAGCGACAAAAAAAAATCACAAAACAGCGGAAAATGGCACTGCAATATAAGCTAATTGCTTTCGTATACATTTTTGTTTGCATCACAACATCGCAATCCAACTTGCAATTAAATTGGAAATTATGGTCAAAGTGAGATCGTGTACTACTGGTAGATGAAGCGTACGAGTATTCCTCACTTTAAAGTATTTATGATTTGGACTTCTTATAGAACGAGTCGATAGATACCGACTTGCATTGCATTGCTTTGCTTGCTTCATAATCGCACACTAGATTTGTTAGAGGCACAGGATCGTAGCCTTGAAAATATGGGTAATGGATTCAGTAGTCTTTTATCTTGAATTACATATATGATATCTTGAAATGAAGAAATACAAAAGATTCCAAAATGTTTGTCGTCTTTAATTTGAGCATGATTATCAACATGATTCTATCATGTATCTTTTACGCTAATAAACACTTTCTTATTCTCAATTATATATCGTAGCTAACCTTCTTTTTTCTTTTTCTTTTTAGGTAAATATCGAGTTCTAATCAGCTACTGGTTTTTTAACGTGTGTATGCCATCAAATTAGTAAGTGCAGAGTGCAAATAATATTGAAGACTCTTTCTGGCAAAGTCCTATTTTTGAGATTGTCTTAAAAATATAAATTCTTAGTGCAGATGTGATGTAAGTTACTTATGTATCTCAATTATCACAAAATGCTTCTTCGATCACTTCTGTTCTTAACTAGCCATTTCAACACGTGTTACCGATCTTGCATTACTCATATTATTATACTATGTGGCACAAAAGTCATCACCCTATCGGAAGATGCTATAACTTTTGCGTCATTTGCAAATGTCAATTCTACTTTTACATTTGTGAAGTAAAGATATACCAAATACTCGTACACGTTCTATACTATATAAACAATGCGGAATAATTGTTGCAATATTTTGCGGAATAATTTGTCGGTGGTGTTGGCGCAACGTGACTTTCGGCGAAGATTTCTCAGTCGTCCGACAACAACTGGGTAAACACAACTACGTTCAGCTGCTCGCCTAGAAGAGTATGGGACAACACGAGATGCTGCCAGGGCTGTGTATTTCTCCCTCTGTGGATACGTGAATACGTAAAATTATCGCTTCTGAGTCGCGAAAAGCCATTACATTCGCTCATAGTTACTGAATGGTGTGCTATTTACGCTGGAGGGGTCATTAGACCTTATTTTTTCGAAACGCCGAGGGCCAAACGACTACTGTTGACTGTGAGCGCTACAAGACCATGCTCAACGATTTCCTCCTTCCTCAATTGGATAATTTGGAATTGGAGAACATGTGGTTCAAACAGGATGGTGCATATAGACGGCGCATACTTTATGAGCCACAACCGAAATTCTGAGGGATGCATTTCCGAGTCGCCTAATCTGTCGTTTTGGCGATTTGCACTGCCCGGTAAAATCGCCTAATTTTAGCCTTCCAGACTTCCTTTTGTGGGGTTTTTTGAAATCACTAGTCTATGTCAATAAGCCTCAGACTCTTGAAGCCCTCAAAGGGAATATCCGCCAAGAAAGTAAGGTTCTATCGCCGGAAGTTATGGTAATGGAAAATGCCATAAATCGGGCCTGAATGTTCATTAATTCTGGCGGCGGCCACTAAGCTAATATCATTTTTTCGACTTAATGGAAAAAAAAAGTAAGACATCAAATAAACATAATCTAGGTGCAGAACCAAACTTTATCATTCATAATCAAAATTACAGCCAAAGAACATCGGACGAAAACTTTTGCACCACCTTGTACAGGGTCATTCATTTCGTTGTTTCAAGTTGGTAGCCACTTTACGCGCATTACGCGATGATTATGGTCGTCATAATCGACCGACTACGCAAGCAATCTGCAAAATTGTGAAGAAATTTGAATAGAGTGGAAGCGTTACTGATATCGTAAGGCCTGTGCCTTAATGCACGATCAGTTGAGAATATTGCTGCTGTAAGTGCAAGTGTTGCTGATGATCCGAATTTATCGATTTTCCGGCGTTCGCAGCAATTGAACGTGTCGTACACCTCACTATGGCGTATTTTGCATTTGGATTTGCATCTCTATCCTTATGAAGTTCAACTTACGCAACAATTGAAGCCTGCTGACCATTCACAACGCCGTAGATACGCTTCTTGGGTGTTGGAACAACAAACAATAAACACCGATTCTTCGAACAACATTTTCTTCAATGATGTGGGTATGTGGGGGTGGGGTGGGTATCTAAACAAACAAAATTGCAGCATATGGAGCTCAGAAAACCCACAAGTGATCGAAAAGGTGCCGTTGCATCCAGACAAAGTGGCTGTTCGGTGTGCTCTATGGTCGAAAGGTGTCATTGGTCCGTATTTCTTCGAAGATGCCAATGTGCGGACGGTTACAGTCAATTCGGAGCGATATGGTCGAATGATAATCGATTTTTTTTGGCCTGCGATTTAAGATCATGACTTGGACGATATGTGCTTCCAACAAGCCACACGACACGACCAATTATGGCTTTATTGCGTGAGAAGTTTCCCGGTCGCGTAATTTCACGTTTTGGTGCCGTAAATTGGCCACCAAGATCATGTGATTTGACACCGTTAGATTTTTTTTTTCTATGAGGCTACGCAAAAGACCGTGTTTACGTGAATAATCCCCGAACTCTAGACGCATTAAAAGTCAACATTACTCAAGTTATGGCAGAGATATCGCCCGAAATGTGCGAAAAAATGGTTAAAAATTACCTCAAAAGAATCGCATGCTGCGAATCTTTCCGAGGCGGCCATTTGAATGATATTGTTTTTTGCTTAAGGCAACTGTGCTTATTATTTCAGTCGAAGTTCTGGCTTTTTTTTTCAGCTTCTTCCAACTATTTCTGGATATGTTGATTCAAGATTACGGCCGCATTCTAATTTTCCCAGGTGTCCTTCTGTTCTGCAAACACTGTGAGTGAGCCGTATCGATTGAAATCTTTGAGAAAAGCAATACTTTCGTCAAATAAGATGTCACAGCTCTATTACAATTCCTTCTGCTTCAAATGTATATATTATATGTGTGAGGAAGCGTTATCATCATAGATATTCGTGTCCTTCGCAATTTATGGTTGCTTCTACTTCGCATGTTGCACAGGGACCTACAAATTATTAATTTCTTTCTTTGACAACTTGATAATCGCCCTACCACCGCCTCGAGAATTATTCGTGTTTCCATGAGTGGCAAGAGAAATATTGCAGATGAACTGTTTGCTACTGAAATCAATTCGGCTTGGATGCCTTCGATGTAGATCGTTTTATTTTTCTTTGGAGCAGGTAACTACACTCAAGATTATATATTTTTGTGTTCCTGGGAGACGCAAGACTTATTATTGTCTTTCCCTGTGTAGAACCATGACATATGTCCAAAAGAATTATTAAATTGTATGATGGCAGGGTATTTTTAATACCTATTTTGGTTCTCGTTAAAAGTTCAGAATCTTTGGAAAAGCATCCTTTATCAGCTGAGGTGAAATGAACAGTTCTTTTGTTGATGCCTTTTAATTTTGTCCCCTAATGAGTTATTTAGTGTTGTTTAGCAGTGTTCTTTTCAGTGAACTTGCATTGACCGGCGCTCGATTTTCAAATTCATCACTAAGCTGCCGTGTTTAATTTTTCTGTGCTTCATGCAAACGGGACCAAAAATCACTCCCTAGGCGATAAACCTATCTCTATGGAAAATATATTGTTGTAGTAGAGGTCGAAGTACTTTCGTCTTGCTGCTCGATTGTCTTCCTTAACCCAAGGAATGATAGCTTTCATAAGCAATTCTTCATTTGATTTCGGCTCTGTTTCTCGGTAGAACTACTAAACTTTGTCACTTTTAGATTTTTTGTCAGATTGTCGGTGTTGGCTGTCTCGTTTTCGAACGCTGTTCGACTCCCGCTTAAAGTTTGCTGTGGCCTTTCACTAATGTTAATATAGTCCGCTAGAATTTGAAAATTTTCATCCTAAACATGATGTTGTTACATGACAGCGCATCACCTTCTAAAAACTCTTAGTTCATCACGAATTGTGGTCGAAATTAAACAGAAGTTGTTAGCAGGATAGATGCTAATATCAAAGCTGTGGTTGATATCAAATTGGTATCAATCTTCTCGGAGTGCGCCGACTACGATGCGATATATTGGCTGACCACTTATGTATACCGAAGTGAGCAAAATGATGTCAGTTCCTTACAAAAGATGCAGGTTTGTCATGACTCAGAGGTTGTAGCTATGGCACACCCGCATATGAGGCTAATATTGCCAAAAGTTTTAAATTTCTTGCCTAGGGCGTCTGTGTCTTCAACAAAACTAGATTTAAACACAACTAACAGGCTCTACCAATGGTCGTATGCTGACCGCAAGGTTTTTTTCGGTAGGTTTTATGGGGTCTTCAGATGGCTTAACTACCTATAATTTCTTTGTATGAAAAGCTGAGATACCCAGACTAGCTTCTATAACCCTAGTTGATCCAACAGTTCACCACTCCCGCCGTTGTCTAGATGTTTCTCACCAAAAGACAACTAAAGTTTCAGTATCCCTACTTAAGGTTAAGGCCCTACATATCTATCCTACATACAAAAAACGAAAGATACAAACTTCAAAGCATCAAATCCATTTACACTCTTTCGTTTGCATTTAATTAAAGAAAAGAAGAAAAGAAAAGAGAAAAGCTAACTTGAATTCAATTTAATTTGCTTCGTAGGAGCGCTTTCGCCTTCGTAGGGTGCAGTCGAATTTAATTAAAAGAAAATTTCCAATAAACAACAAATTGAATTAAACTGTAAAATAATGTCCGAGGAAAGCAGACGAAAAAGAAAAGAAAAAAAAAACAAAAAAGTAAGGAGAGGAGAAGTATGTAGGTACTAAGCAAAGAAATAAAGTAAATGCGAAGGCAAATCAGTGAAACGCCACCGGGTGACTGTTTGATTGTTCAACAAACAGAGGCGAGGAAGATGCATTTTATATCCACCTCCTAGTTTCAAGAGTATCTTTTTATATAAAAAAAAAAATGGAAGCATTCTCTTCCTTTGGTTGCACCTTCTTCAGCAAAATAACACACAGAAAAAAACAAGCTAGTAAAGCATAACAGAAGAAGGAAAAGAAGAAGAAAACAAAACAAAACAAAAGCCAATTGACTTTCATCGTGTCTGAGTACACGTTCACAATGCAACATTAAATGATGCCACATAAAACGTTGCATCCATCCAATGGACCTAGCCATCATCTCTATCTCTATCCCTTCCTCTTCGGTTCGGTTCGGTTGGTTCCGCTTGCCTTTTTTTCATGAACCATTTCCGAAATGCATCTAAAGAAAAAGTAGCTACAACTACGAATACAACAAGTACCAACATCGTATAAGTTAAAAAATCGCTTAAGCAAAAGACAGCAACAGGGGACGCGGACTTAAGCATCTTGTAGTTTCGTCAAAGTGAGGTTCCACCCTGGTCCCTGGAGAATCCGACATTGTCTACCTGGGCTTGGACCTGGACATGGAGACTAAGATAGCTCCACCAAGAACATTACCAGCGTTCATTTGTGTGTCGCTTGTTTATTTTTTTTCTCTGTCAACTTTTTCTTTCCACAACTCAGTTCTTTTTCGTTTTGTATCTTTTCGATTTGTTTTTTTTGTGTATCTTTTTGGTTAAGAGACGGTGAGACGATGATACGATGACAACGAAGACACGGAATTGTGTTTATTTTTAGTGGTAACAAAGATAGATGGATGGATGGATGGATAAGTTTTGGACTTTGACTAGCTCGAAAAGTTCATGCATAATGCAATGGTGGACCAGGTTTTCTTTTGGGTTCTGGCCACTTTTGTGTTGTTGTAAAGACCACTTTGTCAGTGTATAGCTAACCACCTTTGGCCAGAAGGGGATCAACGAAATCGAAAAAAACTAGTTTTTCTGGTATTTTTGCTTGCTTCATACTAACGATGGTAAACATTCTTCATCGACACCATGTCATTGTGGTGGTTTTGACAGTGGTGTCAAAGTATTCTTGTGAGAGGTAAAATAAGTGAATAAATATTCGATGAATACTTTGGTCTGTATAACGCGGAAAAGTTTAAAAACAAAAACACTGTGGCGCTGTCAGCCCGGCGTGGATCATGGTCTGGCTTCTTGACACTCATTTGAGCGGGGCCTATGATTTATCGCCGAACCCAAAAGGCACTCCTTAGAAGCGTTTTCAATGGCAATTTTACTTTCGGGAGTTTGCCATTGCCCGCCGAAAGGGTGACGATGATTCGAAAAATTGTTGGTGATGCCGGGGATCGAACCACAGACCCTCTGCGTAATAGTCCAATGAGCTTACCATCGCGCCATCGACACCACCGCGGAGAAGTTTATCAAACGATAAAAGGGTGATCACAGTTGATTAACACTTTAATGCAAATTATTATTTCATTGAAAAGGGTTTGCCGTGAATTATTCATATAACGCTCTGTTTTTGGTCCTAGACCACTTAATCTAACAACGCGGTCTATAACCTGGAAAATCAGAATCGTTTTGGAACTCTTTAAACGGACAGATGAACAACTCTTCAATAACTCTATACTCGTAGTCATCCTGTTGCTTCAGAATTTCTGGCATTCAAAGTTCCAACATTGTTGGGTTTTTGTTTTTACATAATCTACCTCATACCATCTGATGACAGTATCAAATCTTGTCAAGTCTAATTGAGATGATCATTAATTCTGTAAGTCAATAGTTCATGGTGGAATCTTAATTGGCATGCATGCAGCTAAACAGTAAGTCAGGGCTATCAGGCGAACACGGTGTTTGTGGAATGATATGACTTGAATTTTTGGCGAAAAATGTACGCTTTTTTTCCAAAGAGAATAGTATCTTAGAAACGAAACGAGGTTTGACTTTTTTACAGCACAAAACATGTTTCAAAATGCCCTGGACTGATCCGAATGATATGGTAATATTCTAGCATTAGCAAGGCCTTTAATTGTTAAACGACAATTTTTCAACATCGAATCTTTGATTTGCTTTACGTGTTGCCAATAATTTGATGTTGAAGGCCGTCCAGGAACATCTTTGTTTTAAGCGCATTCTCTGTCTTCTTTGAATTGAACAAATTTGAATCCATCACTAAATCTTAATCTTTTTATCCTTATTCATGATTCAAAACCAAGTGTTCTATAAAGGTTTCAGAGTTAATGCCTAAATGGGGATTAAGTACCAATCGATGGCTTAAGCCAGTACTGGCTGATGATCTCAACACTTTTTGGCATTTTTAAGCGGTTAACTTATCCCACCTTACATCCGACCAAAGTGGAACTTAAATGCACTCTAGTTCGGGATGGACTCTGGCCCATTTCCTCCAGTAACGCACTCCAAAACCTTTGAGGTTCCCTTAAACTTGTAAGCGCCACCTATGGTAAAGTCTTTTCTCTACTGCGGAGTCTTTTCAAGTGGGAATCGAAGACTCCTCAGCCCCGGTAAAATTTTTCCGACACGGCACGTCGGTTGTGCACATCTCATAGAGTTCCATGTTAGGTATATCTCCTCCTCCAAAGCCTGTCAACCCAAACAAGACCAGAAAAAATTTAGAGCAAACAAAAATCTCCACTTTCGCTAACTACAATGTTTTTCCGGCATAGAGCAGAACTGGGTTACTACTATGTAGAGTCGCTTTGATGTTTTTCGACAAGGCTTCACTATTCAATTGCCTTCTAAGACTACGGAAACAGCGATTGGCAAGTGTAACTATACTCTTGCTTTCGGATTAGATGCCATTGTTAGAATTGATAGAAAATTGTGCCGCTGTTATTGGCTGCAAGTTTATGCACAATGCTCTTAGGTATGTAGTAGGTTTTATATAACCATCCATCATCTTGTCTAAATCCTTGTTTGATACCTAAGGCCTCGTTAGGATTTTTTCTGATTTTAATGGGCCAACGTGCGCTCTGTACTGTCATTTAACAAAATCTGAACCGAACATAACAGATGTGCCAAAAATAGACAGGCTCCGTAGAGTTTGTCCCCATAAATGTCGTAAAGAACTGGTGTTTATCAATTTAAACTCCTGAGATCGATCGATACAATGTGAATATTGGGTTTATAATGGATACGATCTACGTAGACAATTGGTTTTAGGCGTTCACACAATACGGCAGACAAGATGTTTTACGGGAGATCAAAGGGACTGATGCCATTAAAGTAGGGAAGGTTGGAAAGGTCCTCTTTGTTTTGGATTTTGAAAATAAAAGAGTCTTTTTATCAATCTGACCTGCAGTCTTATACGATTTAGATTCTGCTCTCTGTGCCCTAAGTTGGTTGGATGGGAGAAAGTTTAGGGTTTCATCACCCAAATTAAATGCTTCGTTCTGCCTGACAGCGAAGTCTGGGTCGTCCCTGTTGTTGAACAGTTTAAACAGGTGGTTTTCCTTTATCATCAACAACGTGACTACTTCTAACCTTGTCGTGTCCTTCCTAATTTGTAACCCTGTATGACAAAAACAACTGACAGTTCAGAAACAGCGAATACCACAACCCGTCATACACTTCGTGATTCTTCAATCGACGCCACTGTCGTTTGCAGCAACAAAATAAATGCGCCACAAATTTTTTCTTTTTAAATTTTAACGAGCTGACCACGAGGTTACAAAACCAGTCACTGCACCAAAGGTAGACAAAGCCAAAACCACCATCAACAGTAAGAACAAGAAGAAGAAGAAGATGAAGGAGAGAAAAAAGACATGGAGTAGAGGGAAAAAAGCCATCTCAACCCATATGCAGTCCAGAAACCAGTTGGAGGGGAGCCCAACAATTCGTGCCATGTAGCGACTAGTCTTGTCTGTGTTCCTTCCACTCAAGAGTGTAATTTTTTTTCGTCGTCTCACATTTTGTTTCACTCTTTCCATTGCCATTATGGCTTTGTTTCCTCGTTTTTCTGTTTTTGTTTTTCATATTTTTCTGTTTCTTTTCAATTTTTTCGCTACTGAACGTTTGATTGCTACACAATGTTGCTCGGTAGAGGGTGCGGATGGCAAGAGATTAGATCGAATGCAACGGTTTTAAATCTTTAAAACGCTGCATACAAAAGCAAACAGAAACAAAAAGTCCACCTGAGTTCGGGCTAAGATGATGACGTAGTCGAGGTTTTTGGCTTATATTACACTGGTTAATAGTTAGTGTTTCTTTGTTGTTGTTATTCTTTCGATTCTTTTCCTCTCTCATGTTTATCTTCATGGAGATACAAAAAAAAATTGAATAATGAGAAGAAGAGGTGGAAGAATTAAGAAGGCTTTGACCCAAATTCAAAGCTGGCAACAAAAGCAGCGCAAATAACGCGTCGTTGACAGATGGGACTTTTAGAATGGTTTTTGTTTTTGTGTAAAGTGGCTTAGAGTTTTCTGTCTATTTTTTGGTAAAAGATGGTGGCCCTACTCCGAACAAAATGACAATAAAATTTGCCTTAATGCCTCTGGCGTTTTGTCTTTACGAGAAACTTGTACAAAGTCATGCGTCAATGATGTGGAAAGTCTTTTCAGGTGGCTTTCCCTGGGTTGGGTTCTTTTATGTTTTATTAATCCCTACCCTTCCACCAGCGTTTTTTGTTTTATTTTTTTGGTTTAGTTGTAGTAACTAAGCGCTGACGACCTAGGTTTCAGGTGTTCTTAGAATTCTGCGTTTTTTTTTGTTTGTTTTGGTAATCCAAAAGCACTTTGAGGCTTACCTTGTCACGTTTAATGAACTTGTTGAGCTGTTTCCTTTTCGTTTTTTAAGTTGAAGATACATTGTAGAAGTATGTTAACCTTGTATTAGGAGATGCTAGATACAAAACGAACATATTATGTTGTATGTGAAGTTTTCTGACTGAAAAAAAAGTTACTTACTGGAGGTGGTGGCTCTATCACTTTCAGCGATGACCGTATGCTAAGTCTGACTATGTATGACGAGCTGGACTTCTGGGCGCATACGCCAGACGATGCTGACATAATGGATAAGTCCGATCAGACGTCGAACAAGGGGTCTTCAAAAGGAGCACGTGCCCGGGAGAATTCTCATCAGTGGAATAAGCGGTAACGTCCACCTCCTGCTTAGAAAAAGTTCGATTTGAGCTATTCCGACATGTTCGGAGCTAACGTATTTAGCTAAGAATGTTTCAAGACTGAATAAGGCAGGCTCTTGAAAGAGGGTTGGTGGCGGACTAGCCTTTAATGGGCCAAAGGTAGAGCTCAAAAGTTTAACATTCTAATCCATGCTTTTGACTGTTGCTACAATCGTTTTCGAAAAAGCAATAAGAGATTTCTAAATGCTGCCCGATGCAGTGCACTACAGAAATTGCAAAGGACTCTCATCCTAAGATGTATGAGAATTTTGTTGATAAACATAATCAGAGAGGTAAAGTTGTACATCCTCGGTGAAGAAGATTTTCTTTGAAAACTCATCCTAACCTACCTCCTGCGCCAGCATGCAATTTGAATATGCTGTGCACCATCCAAGTTCTTCAAACTTGTGTTCATTAATTCGTAGTATCTTCTTTGAATTAAATGCATATTTCTAATGAAGAGGCGTTCGGAATGGCTTATTGCTGTAAAGGCCGTAGAACTGACAATTCTAGGTCTTGACTCATACTTCGATCCACATCGATGATCCATGTCACTTGATTAAATCCACAATTCGTCGGACATGACCAACTGCCAATGCAGGCTGCTGTCAAGCCCTGTCTTTGCTTTCCTTTCAAGTGCACCTTATGGTCAATATATATTTTTTAAGGTTGTATTGTCTTATTTCTTTTCTTTGTACACTTTTTGTACATGTCCTCCTTTCTCCCAACAAGTTAAAGCGTCGGAACTCTAGCAGAACAACCTTAATGATTTGATCACTGTATAGAAAGTGTCTTGTGCTTCATAAGAAGCTTTTTATACTTCGAAAAATAGAGAGGAAACTTCTCCTCAATTGGCGTTTCACTAGGAGATACTCTATAAAACACGCTCTACGTATACTAAGAAAACTAGTCCCGAGAAAAGATATTCACTAACTTACAAAACAGTAAAAATTAAGACAACAGGTCCAATGACGTTCCCTTGTGGAACACCACTTAATATTAAACCAGCACTTGACTGAAGCCAATTAAAGGTGCACCAAACATCTTCCACTTATCCATCAACCCTCTCGTGAGACTGGAATACTACTTCACCCATAAGACAACTCCCAATCGATGCTTAGTCATGCGATCTATTTTAAGCGGAATTCAGAACTTTTGACCAAAGTAAAGTCCCAACTGGCTTATGTTCGTTTATTCCGGATTAACAACAGAGAAAGAAAAAGTAGAAACCATGAACTCAGAGTCACTATTCACTTCTTGTTCAATCGCCAACCAGGTGCTGGTGCTGACACTGGTGCCAGTTAAATTGCGAAACGAACAGAATGTATCGCTTGAGTGAACACACATGCAACGTCCAACATCTTTGCACTCCTGTTGCATGGCATTGGTGGCATTGGTATGACAAATGGAATTTTCTGCCAAGATAAATTCTGCCATTGAGTGAGTCATTTGCATTACCAAGAAAATTTGATTCGCACAAAAAAATAGAACAAAGAGGTAAATCTTAGATATTCCTTCTAATTGAACAATCCTATCTTCTCTCAATCACTTGGGTACGACACAATACCCCTAATCATATTCATCATATCTTCTATTTTTCTGTTTTCAAACAAAGCCCAAGCCGAGCGGACGGTTCACTACATACCTCTAATTGAAATGAATAAAACCGGATTCCCGCCGCCACCGACGACAACGACGGAGATGGAACTCTCAAGAACTAAATCTACCATCCATCCTGTCACCTGAAGAGGTTATTTCCTCCTCCTTGAGACAATAAATTAAAACGTAAATCCTTTGCTCCAACCAAACGCAATCTCAACGTGCCAAGGTAAAGTCCAACCCGAGCGTTATGATTATCAAGGAAAAAAAAAATTTAAATTTCTAGTTTTAATAAAATTATTCCAAAAGTAAAATCCAATAAAGATATGGCAGTTGGGGGAAATGGAGAGCCGAGAAGTAGGGAAGCAAAGAAGCGTATTTCTTCAATAGAGGTTATTAGATATCAGAGGCGGGCATCTACATCAGTAGATAGTCTGGAAGACTATAATTTTATCTGGATGTTCACATCTACTTATGCATAGACCTTTGGAAGGGACTGGCTGTTTTGGATTTCCGTTTTTCTTTTTTCCTGAGAATAAGACGAAGTAGGGAAAGGAAATTAAAAATGATTTCCTTATTTATTTTAGCTGTCTATCCGTTGAAGATATGTAGATTCAAGATAAGGATGCGGATTCAAAGACATCTTAAAGGATTTAACTCGGGCAGAAGTCGCTTTTAAAGCTGGATGTTGTCGTAATTTTTAATGAGTCATAAAAGAGCTTTCCTTTTTGACTAGTGGCTGAACTTTAAGTAGCTTTCGCAATTAGCAATCAGGGCTAGAGATTTCTTGCAATGAAATCACCGTTTGAATCGATAAAAGTTAGTTTTGAAATTGCAATCAATTTACCTTTCACTACATGCAGATGGTAAAGGATACTATACTATACAGCCATAATTTGACGGCTGCAGTGTTCCACAAAAGTAGACAATTTTTTGTCGTTATCCAGACTCCTACTGCCTTATAGTCGATCACAAAATATATCAATAATGGCAATCCAGCTGTCAGCTTTTAAGAGAAAGGCAATCTTTTGTCTGAGCTATTCACAACTAGTTCAACGCTTCAGGTTTATGTCTTGGCTCACTGGGGCGCGTCAATCTGTCAATGGGATGAATTTTACTTTTGTTATAAAGGGTGTTTTTTTTTTTAATAGCTTGAGAATTTTAATTAATAATACAACACGAAATATTATTGGAATGAATTCTTTATTGTTATAATCTGGTAGATAATTCCATGACATTTAATTTTTAAATATTATTTCCTGCATATGTCCGCCGCGACTCCGAGCTACATAGGCCATTCGATCAGTCGAATTGTTCACTACCTTTTCTAACAAATCTGGCCGTATGGCGTCAATGGTGGCCTGAATATTGACTTCCGATGCTTCAAGAGTTGCTGATTTGCCGGCACAAACCAATGACTTAACATAGCCCCATAAAAAGTAATCGAGAGGCGTATAGTCGCATGAACGAGAAGGCCAGTTAACAGGACCACTTCTGGAAATTAAGTTGATACCAAATTGATTTTGCAATAAGTTGATGGGTAAGCGCGCTGTATGGCAAGTTGCGCCGTCTTATTGGAACCAAATGTTGTCTTGATTTATATGATTAATTTTTGTTGAAGCACAAAGGCCAACAAGTTGAGAACGGCGACGAATCGATATTTCGGCGTCTTCTTCAACACTTTGCGCTACAGCAGCAATATTCTCTTCGGGAAGCACATTTCTTTGTCTTGTTGATGGTTTTGAATCGAGAAGAGTAAAATTAGTGCGAAAACGATCAATAAGTGCACGAATTGCTTGCTCACTAGACCGATTATGTTGATCGTAAAATTGACGAGGTGCTCTATGAACTTCACGAACAGATTTATTTTTTTCAAAGTAAATTTCCGCAATTTGGAAGCGTTGTTCTGGCGTTTTACGATTCATGATGAATTGTCAAACCTTACTGAGCAAAAATGTCAACACAGTTTGACATTGACAGCTGTCAAACCATAGACAACAACCATCGAAACTTCTCATGCAGCTAAAAAAACACATTTTACTAAAGATAGATTAATTTTTGGTAACTGATTTCCATTATGGCGCGTTCCAGTGGTGTTTGACCAATGCTTCGGAAAATGTTGGCGTCTAATTCCTCAATCGTAACCGCCATGTATTTTCGTCCTTAGACTTTACGTAGATGCAATAAAGTCATGGTTTCACGGACTGTGTGCCAAGTGATGCGGTCTTGTTGGAACCAACTGTCTTCGGGACCTCGGGCTGGTATTTTCAGGCAGCAAATTAGTCCGTTGTTATGGCGCTCTTCACTGTTATGGTCGGTTTCAGCTTTGAAGCAATATGGACCGATGATTCCACCAGCCCATATACCGCAAAAAACCGTTGTAATGGCAGCTCTTGAACTTCATCAGGTTGCTCTGCAACTCAAATATGGCCCTTTTGCTTATTGTTGTAATCATAAAGCCAGAAATAGGCCTTCCCCTGAACAAAATTTTGATCGAAAGTAGTAAATCTTCTGGGAGCTATTTAAGAGCCCAACGACCGCAACAGGGACGATTCGGAAAAGTCGGCCGCCTTCGGTTTTTGCACAAACTGAATTTTGTATGCTTTTTAACCTAGATTCTCACGTAAAATAAGCCAATTTGTTGCATACGACAAGCCAAGCTGTTAATTCATCATGAATTGATTCATCACCGCCATCGTGTACACTCTCCGCTTCCTCTGCTATACTTTTTTCAATCTACGTGCTAGATGTGGTCTAGTTGATCGCGTCCTATTGAATAATAGAAATTGAGTTTCAAACTTTTTGATAATACTCGTATAGCGAACAATTGCGAGTGTGTGGCCCACAATTTGCTCTAAGCGAACAAAACTGAAACACTGATTTTCGTAATACAGCTGATTCATTTCCAGACGCTGTGCCGAGCTAAGTCTTTTACAATAAAATGCCAAACGACACTGAACAGAAATATCATATCAGCGTGACACGATGCATGCCGGATCTCTCATGAAGTCCCCCACTGAAAAAAAGTAGCTATAAAACAATCACCCTATAGTAGGAGTACTAAAAAGTCTCAACATACACAATTTCGCTGATCCAGATAGTATACACAGTGTGGCAAATAATATCCTGGACTGGCCCTAGAAACCATACTTAAAACATTATTTCTGTCGGTGTTTTTGTTCGAAATATTCTCTGCCCGATTCAATACACTTGGTACAGCAATTCAAATGGGCGGAGCTCCTTGAATGGTCAGAATGTCGTTAAAAAATGCATCATTTCAACTTCAATTTAAATTTCGGGTACAGTCACACTGTGCCAAATCCGGTGAATACGGCGGATGATTGAATTGAATTGAAGAACAGTGAGTGCTGTGTGACTCGGTGCATTATCGGGCAACAGAGACCAACTTTTTGGATTCCGATATTCGAGTCGTATACGATGGATTTTAGCCATCAAACGCTTCAAAACATCAAGATACTCGTAATATGGGCCAGTAACTGTTTCACCAGTTGGAACGAACTCTGCAACAAAATCACGATCGACTACTTTTGAAAAAATAATAATAATTGTTAAATGTCAACCAAATGTCATAAAATTTTGAAATATAGTAAAGAAAGATTCGCCCTTTAATGAAACGCATGTTTGTACAAATAGATGGCCCTCTTGGTTGCTGAAATATGGTTCGTGTCCGGGATATTATTTGCCAGACTGTGTATTTCCCACTTTTCTGACGAGGCGAAATGACTTTTTTTCTGTTCAAGAAAAACTTACGTTGCTTCTCTCCAAGGTGACTGATGAATCTCAAATAAACCGTTGATTCACGAAATATCTTAAAACATGAAAACTTCTCAATAGTCGGCGGTACGGTTTTTGCAGCAACATTTTCACTGCTGATTTGATGGCAAGATTTACCAACTGAGCTTGGTTCTTGATATGAGTGTAGACTCGAATTATTAGATGGCCAGTGCCTTAACTGGTATTCGTAAACTAAATTGATTGAGGGCGCTTTCTACTTGATCTAAAGTGGATTTGTTGTTTTCATAGTAAATGAATTTTTGTCGTTGAAAGTCCATCTTGCCACAGACTAGTTTCTTAACACCCTGAGTTGTTCGCTTCTTCATTTTGTGCACAAAACTCTTAGGCAGACATTTACAACTGTTGACTTCAGAATTTCCTTTTTCTATTTTTCGATCTGCCGTCTGGATTTAAAATCTGACTTCGGCCGTCGTAGCCAGTAAACTAAATCAGGAAGATAGTACAGAACAAAACTCCGGCCTTTCGCAATGAGGCAGAATGGTTGAATTTTTTCTTTCACGTTGGTCATCATTTCTGTTAAACAGTCTGCGGAAAAAGACATCATCACCAACCATGACTTTAGTACCCTGAACCAACCCTTTAAGCTCCTAGCCTTCTCTGTAGCACCTCCTTGTATCGCTCCTATTTTGCAGCATGCTATCATCATAGAGGCATGCTGCCAATGTTTTTTTCCTTCGTTTCACTCTGAAAACAAAGGAAGGGAAGAGGGTGGCACTGAGAATCTCTTCTAAAGCCAACCGTTCGACCTGAGTTCCGGGTATCCATAGTCGTATCAAGGTATTTACCGTCAATATTGGTTTCAAGAATATTGGAGTTGTGTCTGGCTTATATTGCTATGTGAACAACCTGATAGACAGCTTGTTGAGCTAATGACCGACAGCTCCCTTTGCAGACGTTACGGTACAGGAAATGTATGCAAGTAACGAAGGCATTTCATCCCATACCCATTAGGCTGAGTTTTCGTTGTTTCAAAATGTGCTTCCAGCTCGGTGTTAGAGCCAACAAGAAAGGTTTCAGTGTCATGGTTTGAAAAGTACGAGCACTTGTTAGTAAAGACGTTTTTTTCTTTTTTATCTTTGGGAGTACACAATGTTTATGATGACGAATTTGGGTTAGCAGTTAACAAGACTTTCAATCAAAACTTCTTGACAAGTCAAGCCGACTTTCGGAAAATTTGCATTAAAAGGGTGCCATCTCCACTCCCTACAGCACTCATCATAGTGAATGCCGAATACCTTAGTCTTCCATGTGCATAATCCGTATATGACCCTATTACATCAGATAGAGCTATTGCTGACTCAAACGCTCAGTTACATATATACGTACTATTACTGCTTCTTTTCTTAGTGTCAAGATGACATGGGTTTCACAAAAAATTGTTTTAATATAGTCGGGACACATTCGTGCCATTTGTTTGCATCCTACGTAGGTACGAAAAAAATGTCAGTCTTTCAGAGGTTTCTTCACATAAACCCCTGACTGAAAAGACCTTTGTGTCTAGGAGTATTGCCAGGGCTTTATTTGATCTCTCCATACGCCTCAAGCTTAATAAAAGAAAGTCAATCAACCAGCTATAGACGTGATTTTACTTATATCCTTAAGCCAAGGCTTTTCTATTTTAAATCTGGTGAAAACCATATTCCCCGAAAGAACTCAACCTCAACCACCTTTTCCTCTCGTTAACATGGTAAAAGTTCAAATTCAATTTCAAATCTGCAAAGGCAATCGGTTTCACTTTAATTTTTAGCACGAAATTCAACTTGCCCCCCACGACTGCTTTGTATGGTATATTCAGTCATGTGCATGTAAACATGTATCTGTTGTTAAGCGAAACAAAACAAAATACCTTCAAGCAATAAAGCCACACAATTGCACACAACAGACAACACCCACACCCAAACCAGAGACAAGACAACAATCAACCGCATAACTTCAAGTTATTACAATGCGCCTCCTTTGGCAAAAAAAAGGCCCTTCACCGAAACATGTCGAGACGTTGAGATACGACGTGTCTACCATTTACCATTTACCGCAAAACTCCGACCTGAGCCTATTTATACAAAATCTCCCCCCAACCAAGCGCTTTCATATTTTAATCGCGATCAATCAACATTCACATGGAGATATGCAAAAACAAGAACGTCACTGATACAAAGATACTCGTACACATACACAACGCCTGACTGACTTTAAATGGTTTTTGCAGCAAAATCGCCTTCAGCCTTCATTTCAGTTTTCTCGGTCTTCAGCGTGCAGTTGTACGGTTCTTGAGTTTGTGAGTCTTCAAGCCCTTCATGTGTATCGCGCACACCTTTTCCCGTCTACGCCAACAACAAGGTTGGAGGCATGGCACAACAAAGAGAAAAAAAAATTGGTCTGTGCCGGCCGGTATCTTTCATCAGATCATAAACAACCAAGCGTTGTGGGTGGAAGTTCTGTGACTTTCTATGCAAGTACCAGGGGGTGGAGGGGAAAACTTATCAGACCTAAAGATGCAAAGCGAGTCTGGCAGGCAACTCACATTGATTGGCATGCACACACATGATACTCACACACACTCATACTACTCGTATATACCCATGGAAAAGTGCATCAAATAATTGTGCCGTCATTGCCGTAAAAGAGAATGAGAACCACTTAAAGGCGAGGGGGTTGCATACGGGCGTAAAAACTCCATACAGAGCATGAAACGACCCAGGACACAGATAGAGCATTCATGACTGCAAGTATATAAGAGTGTGTGAAATGCACACGGACGCAAACAAGATGTTAAGGACTCACTGAACCAAACGTAACAGGGAAATGGAGAGCCTTTTGAAAATTTTAGAAAGTCTCTGATGTTGGCCCCCTTTTTAAGCCTTTTCAACCTTTCTAACAACTCATTCTCTGACAAATGAACACACATACACACTCGTATCTACATACATCTACCTATAGATTCCTGTTGGTGATGCGAAAATACTTTTTTGGAGAAAGGAACTGACACAATTCGGTATTCATCGTGTGTCCCGTAAAGTGGGCAAATGAATTTGAATGTGCTCCGTTGAACTTTTCTGATCTCTCTCTTCCTGAGTTCCAGGAATGTGGCAATCGTTGTTGTTAGTTACTTGGCAAAGTTAATATGTCGCCGAACACTTGATTCCTGGAGAAGAGAAAATTTGTTGAAATGTCACATAGGACTCAACCGGAAGGTCACATGAATACAAGGAGATGGGTGCAGTACGTGCGCTGGTTAAGTTGTAAAACTCACGTTGAACTGTTGCTAATTGCGTTCGGAATGCTCGAAGTCAATTGCACGCATAAGAAAGTCTTCAAATTTCGGTTTTGTTACCAACATACAATACATATGTATCTGGCAGTTGGTATGATTAAATCGTTCTGGGGAAACCGGTAGAGCTTTGTTAACAAAGTTTTTGTTCCTCACAGATGGTCGTGTTAATCAACAAGTTATGTGGAAGGTGTCTCTCAGAAATTTACCCGAATGGTAGATTTAAAGAGTTCTGTTGAATTTGGAGTAAAAAAGTCGGGAATTTCATGCAATTTCAGTTGCATTGGAAGCCATTTTTGTTGATTGGTATATAACTTCGTGCGGTTTTTTTTTTTCAAAATTTGAACGTTTATTTAAGAAAAACATGAATTATTAAAAAAAAAATAGTAGATGTGGATCCCATCCAAAAAGAACTGCGTCGGCTTGGCAGCCAAGAATGAATCAAGCCAATTTCTGATATTCTGCTCTGATGTGAACCGTATTTCAGTGAGGGCGTTCTGCATCGACCGGAACAAATGGTAGTCAGAAGGGGCAAGGTCTGGGCTATAAGGCGGGTGGGGTAAGACTTCCCATCCACTGTTTTCCAAATAGTTCTTAACTGGAATAGCAACGTGAGGCCGAGCGTTGTCATTATGGAAAATTATTGCCTCGTGCCTGGTCGCATATTCCGGGCGTTTTTCGGCTACTGCTCTCTTCAAACGGATTAATTGTCTTCGGTAGCGTTGTCCATTGATGGTTTCACCCGGTTTTAGCAGCTCATAATACAGCACACCCATCTGATCCCACCAAATACAGAGCATTACCTTCGCGCCATGGATATTCACATATGATATTTTGCGCTTGAAGTTGTCGTAATGGATCCATTTTCCATCACCAGTAACAATCCGATGCAAAAATGACTTCCTTTTGTGGCGTTCCAGCAGCATTTCGGACATGCAAAACCGCCTTTCGACGTCTCTCGGCTTGAGTTCATGTGGGACCCAATTTCCTTGCTTTTGAATATATCCAGCTGCTTTTAAATGTTTTGAAATGGCTGCTTGAGTGACACCCAAAAATTCTACGAGCTCTTCTTGTGTTTGGCAACAATCTTCATAGAGTAATGCTTCCAGTTCTTCATCTTCAAACTTTTTTGGCTGCCCAGGACGTTCATCGTCTTCCAAACCAAAATTACCACTTTTAAATCGTGCAAACCACTTTTCAGGCACAAAGTTCGACATATTTGAGTGAAAAAATTATTGTTGTTTACGCTTCAAATGAAGGACATATACTGAAGTGACGTATAATGACAGTAGCTTTCCAACGCATGTTCCAATTAAGCCGAATTAATTTGAAGTATTGTATCTGACAATCGATATCCCGTCTTCGGTTAGGAGAAAAGAATCCTTTCAGCATTCGTAGTAAGAATTTGATCGATGCTGAGGGGTAAATTTTTTTGAATCAAGTACCCGTAAGTCCATTTAAGACAAACAATACAACAAAGGCCAGTGGTGGAAGGCCACTAATTGTTCTTGCGATGAACTAAGGAAGTCTTTCAACCTGTACTCTCCATTCTGCCTGTAGCCGATTGGGCTAAACTCGTACTTATAAGATGAACCAACGATGTATAAAGGAAAACTTTGATGTCTTTCAGTGACTTCAAGCAAACGATTTTCCCAGAGAAATGATTTGAGAGAGAGCACTTCCTAAATTTGCAAGAACTACAACGGTTTGCAATAATGGATGTGGAGTCTTCATAAATACCAGAAACCCATACCACTGATATGTCAATAGTTGTGCTGTATTCTCCGAAGTTAGTTTTACACACGATTTCCATAAAGTCGCAGTCTGACCCCGTCACGGGTTCATGACTTGATAAGGACTACTTTCTGCGATTCGTCTGCAATAAATCACAAAAACACACCTCATTCCCACATTCCTAACACTGTGGCAGACGATCCTTGTCCATGTTTCGAAGGAGCTAGTGGGTCCACTTGGCACTCATAGAGCTGTCCCATCTGGCTTACCATATCGCTGCCGACGCTGCCGTTTTTTCCTTAAGACCTCCTGCCGGTTTTAGGATTGCCTATGGAACAGTCTAAGATTATCCTGGTTGCGCAGAACCTGAAAACTAAGCTCGCCCATACCGGAGCAGCGTATAGGAGCACCTAGGTGGCTACTTTACACAGCGGGACCCTTTGTCAGTATGCCGCGCCACGGATACGTGGAAGGAGCGCTCTTGCATCAGCGATGCCTTTTTGGCTGGGTACTTGACGTAGGCCTTGAAACGGAGCCTCGCCCCAAGATATTTTAGGAACTTCTTTAAGTTTAAGTTACTTGTTCCCCGTTTAGAAAGTCCGCATACTAACAGTCTTGTGACTGATTATTCGGAAAGACTTAGTCTTAAATTTGGCTGGTTTTAGTCTGGCAGGTTCCTTTCAGTCCCGGATCTTCACAATGGCCTCATTTGTAGCGATGACTACCGCGATTTCGTCAGGAAACCTAATCACTTGTACTCTTTTAAACAATGTAAGGATCAGAACGCCATCGTATATTATCTCTTAAAGGAGAGGTCTGTGTATGGACGATTTGGGGATGTAGCTCCTTCGTTGGTATGATATTTAGCCTTGAGTGACTCAAGTAGTTTGTAAATATCTATCTATATCTATCAGATAGCCGACTGAAAGGCATTCTAAATCTGTGAAGTTTCCATATTGTGTGAAAGACTCTTTAAAACACCATTGGATCGTCAATACGAAGGTGTATAGCCAAGTCTTTGGAGTAGCCCTGACAGCCTTATGTGGGATGCCATCCAGTTCAGACGCTTTATTGTCTTGTATATCCCTAATAATTTCTCCTGCATAATAGTTGGTCTATGGGGGAACAGCTGCTTTACTATTGTTGAAGGCACAGTCAGGCAGGTTAATTGGAGAGACCTAATAGCTTCAAGCTTCTCTGTAAGCTGGGCTATAAGGGGGTCAGATGGATTTAGTCATTTATTGATTATGCTTCTGCAAATAAGAACGGGTTAGTTCAGGTAAATATATGATATGTGGCAAGGTTCAGACTTTTTGAACTTAGAATTATCAGCCTTATTGATTTGTTTGTCGTGTCATGAAGGTTGCGGAGCCAAGTCATTAGGTGTGGTCATAGAGAAGGACAAAAATTGAGGCGAAACTCCAGGCAAGGAATATAATTTGCAATGTGCCAATCGTAAGCCACTGCTGATCTGTCGCTTTAAGCAGTCCTTTAGTATTAATTTGTTCAAACCTTATTAATCTGATGGTGCCTTTGCGATGTCGGCTTCCTTAGGTGACAAGTCGTTCAGGCACGAGTATATGAACATCTTTACGTAGCTGGCACTTAAAAGGTAGTTAAAACACTAATTCGCTAACCTCATTCTTCTTTATTCATCATCATTACGAATGGCTAAATCCCGTTTATAACATGGTTGGCAATTCGATGCAAAAAAAAGAGCTGATCTCGTCCATCTGGCTAAGCCTACGTAACAACAGAAATACAAACAAAAAAATAAATTTTCACATCAAAAGGCATTCTTTCACAAAAAAACAAAATAACTATCAACCTTAGCCTAGATACCCAATTGTACGATGTACAGATACAACGAGCGTCTATATTATTTGCTACTGTTCTACCAAATACCGCTCCAAATAAAGAGGATGTATTCATTCAGGGAGCCCTCTCCTGCCTGCTGTCAATCCCTTTTGATGCCCTGTAATCCCTGTTAATGAACACGACAAATTAATACATCAACGTCGTGTTGCCCTGATGTGTTTTAAGTTTGTTTGTGTGTGAAAGTAACAGAGGGACAATGATATTGTAGTTTGTTTCCGTTCATGCATCAAATAGCCCAAAGTCCTTTGAGCACAAAAAGCAGCAACCACTTCGAACGGCGGGTGTCTGTGACATCGTAATTCGACGTTACTGTCTGTCCTTCCTTTCGAAAAAAAAAAAAATAAATAACCACTACAACATTGCAGGGAGCAAAATACCAAATTTAAAAATAAAAAACCTAAAAGCTGCAGGTTACAGATATAAAAAAAAAACTGTGGAAATCATCGGTTCATTGTTCGTTAGGTGGAAAAATGCATTTTACCATAAAAGAGACATTGGCCGATGTCCTGCACACCGTCGGACGCAAGCAAATCTATGTACGTTACGGCGGGAAATTAAGTTTACCTCTCCTTCCTTCCGCTGGCTTTGAGGTCCCGGATTTCGAACCTGGTCTTGTCCTGATCCTGATTTCGATTCTGATCCATGTTGTGATGTTCTAAAAGAAGATACAAACAGATACATCGAATCATCTCATGTAAAGAGAAGCACGGTACACAAGAACAAAAATATAAAGAAAACAAGATAATAGTACATAGTTGAACATTGAAAGGGAATATCTTTGTGCAAGAGCATTCGAGAGTAACTATGCACATATCCAACAAGAATCCCATCAATACGCACAAAGCCAGATACAAGGGCAGGGAAGTAAAGAACCTTTCACCAACTCACTGTACGCTACGTCTGCGTATATTCCCATCATTTGGAACGATGAAAGGATATGCCGTCCCCTCTTGAACGTTATCCTTGCGACGGATTATTATTATGATTATGAGCGCCATTCATTATTTTTTCCTCACTGCACAATTATCCAGAATAACACATTCCCCGCTCACTACACTTCCACTCTGGGTAGACTGCACAAGGAAAACGCACCACTGGCACACTCATACAACACTCAAACACTCAACTTATAACGGTTAGTCCGTGCAATTAGTCGAGTCGAGTGGAAAGACCGTGTTACGATATGTGCCCATTTAGCCGGAAAATGTATCTAAGACTATTGGCTCTACATGACTATTCCGACTTTTTCGACCATTATATCGGTCCTCTTTTACGAATCCTGGGTGCGAACGAGTGGCAATAATTTCGATATTTAGAACCTTGGCCTTTTCCTATGTACTTATACGAGTATGTCCATGTTGGACCACATCCAAAAGGAACGAGAAAAGAACTCGACATTAATTGCCAACTAAGTCCGACATAAGAACTCTGGATGACATACTCGTACACATTCTTCCAGGGGGAGGTAGAGGTTACTTAGAATTACGGGGGCCATGGCCATCGACAGGATAATGTTTCCGATCGAAGTTGTTTCAGACATACACTCATACATAAGGACAATTACACCCACAACCACTCATCGAGTGAGAGAGTAAATAAATTTTCTTCTTAAAAACGAAAGTAACTGCAGTTAGGAATAGACCACCCAATTGGGGGATGGTGGCGATGAGCTATAGATAAAGATGTGACGGGGACGCTAAGGAATAGCAAGATAAATTATTTCACAAGAATTATGTGTTTTCGAAGAGAAGCTATAAGTGATTTGATGAGAGGATTAACAGTAACGACATTAGATTGAACCGAGAGGAACGAGCTTGATTGAGAGCGATGTCAGATATGTAATGGGATGCACAAGCACAAGAAAAAAAAAAAGGGATGAAATGGGGCAGAGGCGGTTACAAGGGTGTTGTAAGAAGGGTCTTTGGTGCCTTATAATAACGATTGGCTACTAATCCGATGAGAAAGATGTAAATCTGTGATTTTACCATTCAACAGTATGGCTCGGGTTAATGGATTTTATTTGGATATTTCTTCTGAGCTTTAAGAGTTTTAATCGGGCACGTGCCAAAAAGGCGCAACTCATGTTTCCTCTCAGATATTAATCCTGTTCTACCTTATATCCGAAACGCATGTCTTTATTACAGATTTCGGTGTCGATGGAGGCAGGGATTTTATGAATGTTGGTGCTGTTGACTTAACACGGCCGAGGGTGAATTTGACCGTATACAAATGTATAAAATTCAATAAGATAGGACCTTATCTGCTGCCTTGTAGTCATATAGTAGTACTGCAACTTTATGTATAATGATTTGTCTTGTGAAGACATTCTGTTTTTGGTAACCATCAAAAGCCGCTCAGCCTTTCCACTGTTCTGGAACGCATGGTAGTCTTAAAGGAGTTAAAATTGGTCTCAAATTGGCACGAGTTATTCTCCGACTGATGTCTATGGTGCTATCGTTGTCTATTAGGGCATTTTGTCATCAGTCATCAGTATAATGTGGCTTTTCTTGAAGGCGACTTGTACTTTAATCTACCGCATTCAACACAAGACCCATCTTCGCTATTTTGTCTTCAAATTCAAAAGATTATGCCGCTGCTTGCGAGTTGAGGAAATTGCATACTATGGAAGCCTTTTTTTTGGCATTAAAGGTTTTGGTATAAACTTACCGACCACCACCGAGCAGCGAGCCTTCTCCATTATCATCCTGTAGTGCCGGACAGGTTAAGCATTGATTCCAAAACAGGAGATGGCTTTGAAGTGTCATGTACGGGACTTAAGGGTCTTTTCCACGATCTGTCCTAATATAAACAAGTTATTTTAGGAAATATCTTCTATAGCAGCTCTTATAATCGATATTGAGGAGACTGATGTTTCTATAATTTGCGCTGACTTTAGGGCAGCCTCTCTTCCTGCTCAGGTTTACAATTCTGAGGTTTCTAAAGTCTGTCGTTTAGGAGCATGCATAAATCGATTTTCTATATCCTCAGCTCTGACTTTGAATCTACCATTAGTTCCACTTTTTGCTTAAGTCTGCCTTTAACGAAAAATTGGAATCTAAAAAGCCGCTGCTATTCGGTACCAATCGACGTGGTAGATGTCAAAAAGTTTTCATCTTCCTTACAACCGATCCATTCCATGGCACTCCGCAAGTTCTTCGACTTCACATGGGCTATGAAGCGGCCCGATATATCGTCGAGTACCCAAAATCGTTTGCCTTTGTCGAGTGGCTGTTTCATAACTATAAACATATGGTATAGGGTCATCCAACAAGAGGTGTCATTTTAAATCTATAAAAAAAACTTTCTTTTTTTTTTTTCTAAAAAGTGGTTATAGTTTAATTTTAATTTTAAGCATAAACCGTGAGGTTATCAAATAAATTTAACATTTGTCAAACCTCCGCCTACAAATAGTCATTCTTTTGACAGAGCTTCTTATCACGTTTTCGCATAATTGCAGCTGAATTTCGCAAATAACACCTCTGATACTTTCTTTAAGCGCATAAATCGATGTTGGAGCATTGTGATACCGTTCTGTTGAAAATTAACATCGTACACGTCTACAGCATCAATTTTAGGAAAATTAAAGTAGTCAGCATCGATCGTCCCCTATCGATCTATTTGCTGAAACTGTAACACCAGCATCATTTCCCGAGAAATGCGGCCAAAGACATTGCCAGCCTAAAAATTGAACCGAGAGGGTTTTACCATTATTTCTCTCTAGTTTCAAAGGATTTATTATTCAAAATAATTTTGTATAAAAAATCATGATGTTGTTCATTCATTTCCACTTTACGAAACGTTTTTGAGATATTTTCACCGTTTTGTAGTGAATTTTTACTATTCTAACGCGTAGTGCGAGTAAGTATCGATGCATATTTAATAACATCCTAGTTTTAACCCAGAGCCCAGGTAGACAAGGTCCTTTTTTGCTTGACAGCATATACTTGGTCTTGCACTCGCTGAACGCTAAACCCATTTTCGCCGCCTCCGTTTCAATACTTGCGAGAGCGCCACATCACGTTGCTTTCTTCCGATTATGGCAATATCAACGGCGTTTGCGAGTAACTCAATGGACTTTTGAAAGACTGCGCCGCTTGTGTTTGCGCGTGAGTTTTGCACTATTCTTTCAAGTATGATGTTGAAGAAATCGCATGACAGCGCATCGCCTTGTCTAAATCCTTTCTGGACGTCAAAGGTCTCGGTGAGATCTTTACCGACCTTGATGGAGCAGCGTGCATTCTCCATCGTCATCCTGCACAGACGGACGAGTTTGGCAGGGATGCCAAAACTAGACATTGCTCTGTATAGCTCGTCTCTATAGATGCTGTCATACGCGGCCTTAAAAGCGATGAATAGGTGGTGGGTATCGATCTGAAGCTCATGGGTCTTCTCCAAGAAGATCCGGCTGTTGACAAACGGCTCCAGACGTTCACACAAAACGGCAGATAAGGCCTTGTTATCGATCTCAAGAAGACTGTATTTGAGCTACAACAGATAATGGTCTGAGTCGATGATGGCTCCTTGGAACGTTCAGACATCCACAATACTGAAGGAGTGTCTTGCGTCGATCGCAATGTGATCAATCTGGTCGACGGTAGATTGATCTGGAGTTTTCCAAGTCCCCTTGTGAATATCGAGACGGGGGAACCGCTACGACAATGTTTCGCTCCGCCGCAAAGTCGATTAGCCTGAATACGTTATCGGAGGTAGTGTCGAGCAGGCTATATCTTCCGACAGTACTACCAAAAATGCCCTTTCTTACTAGTTTTGCATTAAAATCGCCGTGGACAATTTCGATTCAATTTGTTCGAGAACTCGTAAAAGAAGCTGTCTTTGGTGTTGTCATCTTTCTCCTCTGTGGTATATGCGTGCATATCAGCAAATTTAGCCTTGATGCGCTCGTTCACATACCGGAAACTCAAGACTTTTTCCCTAAGTCTGCCCCTAACAGCAAATCCACATCCAAATAGGAGCTGGTTTTGCCATCGACAACAGTTGCCGTAGCAGATGTCACAGTTTTGTTTATCCTCTTTTTGTCCGGCCCATCCCATCGCATTTACTTTGCTACAGGCTAGGGCCTCCGCTGGTTGTTCTGCTGCATGTGGCCCATTAAGGGACCTACCTAACATTCCACGTGCATATCCAAAGCTCGTTGTTCTTGATTCGTTTGCATGGGTTGTCAACAGTAGATCTGTCCGTATCCGATGCTTGTTGCATCATAACCTTCATGTTTTTTGCGTGGCCGGGCACTTACGCCGGTGCGGTCACAACACCCAATCTGGAAGAGCACCTCCATTTTAGATATCCCTAGGATGAGGAGTCGGTATAACCTAAATTAGTAAATTAATTTGTCCATAAAGGGCTCATTCGCCACCATCTCTTTTCCAAGACCCTGACTTAGTCTTGGAGATCCCAAACTTACTATCACTATGGTGTCTATTGACAGACATTTTATAAAAAATAGTAATAATCAGGAGCTCGTCATTTTGAAATCGGAATCTATCTTTGCCTGTTAGGTTTGCTTTGCCGAAGTTCTTTTCTGTGTACCAAAATCGCAAAAAATCATGCGCTCATTTGATGCGCGACATTATTTCTGTAATTTCTTAAAGTGGTAAAGAAAGAAACTTTGACACTTTCTCTAACACTCATATTGTCATTCTATCTTAATTCATATATAAATTTTAACTACTCCACTCAGTCTTCGTCGTGTTTAATTTTTATTGCTCTTTAAATGCTTTTCGTCTTCCTTACTTGTCAGAAATGATTTTCCACTGTTTTCCTTCGCCACCACTAAAGCCATCGTTGAAGTCACTTTTGAGAAGATGTGTACTTCAATTTTCTCTTCACATTTCACATTTTTTAATCCGCTACCCAAAATGGTTACATGCAACGAAAAAGACTGATTAAAAAGTCGTTATACTCTTGAATTGTTTGGATTTTCCTCTTCTAATAATGTAAAAAAAAAATTGTTCATGTGAAAATTACAATATAACTCCACAAATTAAGCAAACAAGGTGAACTTTGTATAAACAACTAAATACTGCAACTCAATTGTTTTAACCTCGTTTTGGAATGTTATTGCGAGGACGAGTACACCTGCCATTAGTCAACCTAGTCTTTCACTTCAATTACTCGCATACACTCTTGTAATTTGTGTTATTGAAAAGAAACTTATTTTTTTAATTTTTGAACAAACACATTTTGTTTTTGTTTTTTTTTTTTGAGAATCATTGAAGCACTCTATTTATTTTACACGGGGTGCCGGTATCCCTTTTACGGTATGCGGGCAGCAAACAAAAAGACAGGAAACTTGGGAACCCTTTTGACTTGCAATTTAGTTTCTGCAGACTACATAATGTGTGTTTAGGGTTGTCTGAGGGTGTTCACTTAAATTTGCTACATGAATTGGCAATCAATCATTTGGAAATAAATTAAGGAAAAATAAATTAATTTAACTTAACCCTTTGAATTCCAAACAAAGTGTTGGGGGGTAAATAAAATCTGAACTCATGATGATGGTCAAGGGATATTCATAGTATACCTTAGCCCTTATCACAAACGATTTGAAGGATTTTTTGATTTATTATTTTTTAATAACAGTTTTATTTATAATTATATTTAATTGATTTTTTTTATTTTGTAGGTATGTACGGCTCTCAGAAATTACTTCCACAAATGTGTAAGTAAAATGGTTATTGAAAATTTTCTTAAAATATATTTAATACTAAGACCTAATACCCTATACCCTGAATGACGCAATACAAAAAAGATAGTTTTACTGTTTTATTTAGTCGTTGAAACACAGACCTCTCCATTAAATACCATCAACTGAGAAATGTGACATCAATTCACTGGAGAGGCTGCATCTAATTTTCCATGTCATATTCACATGACTCAGCAGATATTCAAATAGACCAGATTTTTAAATGTAGACTCAATGAAAACGGTCCTAAGTTGTTAAATCGCATTGGCGAGTTATTTCAGAGCATCAGACGCCCGAATTTCACCTTCAAAGAATGGTTAGCGTCTAGCGATAGCCGCCTTCATTGACTTAAACCGACTCGCCAGCAACAGATACGTAACCTCAACGTTAAACGGTTTTGCGTACCCTTAAAATGTTTGCACGGAAAGAAAAAGAGGAACCTAAATACGTTGGTTTTGAATGTTTGGAGTCTACAATGACTAAAAAATTGAGAGCTCGGTAGGGCATTCTACTAGCGAGTTGGCTTAGGAAAGAATCAAAATATTTCAGACTACGTCTGAAAGACAACATAAAGGTGTACTAATGAGCATAATGCGGAAATTTTTAGAGGAGCACTGGTGGTAAAAATTGAAAAAGTTAAAGCCGGGGACATAACGTCAGTGTTCGAGGGTGTCAATTGACTGTGTAATATTGGCATCACCATGTGTATAAATTTTACTCCAATTTTGGGCGGATGAATGCCCTAAATTATATTTTTAACATCGTTTAAGGGAACGTAGACATTACGTAGCATTTTCCACAATGTCGAATACGAGGGCGGGTCAATAAGTCCGTGACTTTTTGAATTTCTGACCTCTTTACTGAAACAGCAACACTGCTCCTGTCAACAGGCATCTGTCAGTTGACTTCTGTCAAAATTTAAACTTGCTGCGTCAGTTATTTTGTGTTTGACAGCTATTTTTATCAGACTACTTACTAATTTGAGGAGAAAATGGAAAAAAGTGAATTTCGTGTGCTTATTAAGCATTATTTCTTGCGAAAAAAAACCATTACCGAGACCAAGGCTAAGCTTGATAAACACTATGGGGACTCTGCACCATCGATTTCAATGGTAAAAAAGTGGTTTACTGAATTTCGTTGTGGCCGTACAAGCACTGAAGATGCCGAACGTCCCGGACGCCCAGTTGAGGTCTCTACACCCGAAACAATCGAAAAAATTCACGATATGGTGTTGGCCGACCGAAGATTGAAAGTGCGAGAGATTGTGGAAGCCGTAGGGATCTCGCATGGCTCAGTGGTTTCAATTTTGAATGATCACTTGGGCATGAGAAAGCTTTCCGCAAGATGGGTGCCGCGTTTGCTCACAGTCGACCACAAACGCAATCGTGTAACAACTTCAAAAAATCCATGAATTGGGCTATGAATTGCTCCCTCATCCATCCTATTCTCCAGATTTGGCTCCGAGCGACTACTTCTTGTTCCCAAACCTGAAGAAATGGCTTGGTGGAAAAAGATTTGACTCCAATGATGAAGTCATCTCGCAAACAAAGGCCTATTTTGAGGACCTCGACAAATCATTTTTTTTGGAAGGGATAAAAAAATTGGAGAAGCGTTGGACAAAGTGTATAGACCTCAAGGGAGACTACGTTGAAAAATAAAATTATTTTTTTATCAAAAAATCTGTGTTTTAATCCAAAAGTCACGGACTTATTGACCCGCCCTCGTATGTTGCTCTTCCAGCGAAGGTTGTCATTGACACACATACCGAGAATGTAAAGTTTTTCGAAATTTAAACACCCAGCCAGGATAATGGCTTGAATTCGACTCTGTTGGAGCTTCCCCAATTAGTTATGGTGTTTACTATACATCAGAACTTAATGAGCTGAGCATAAGCTGCCCAACAAGTTCATGCCCCACTGTCGATTGATTTTTTTTCGTGTTTCGAGATATTTCATGTGCTGACAGTTTATTAGTGTTTCCAATATACCTAAGAAAGTGCAATGGCGGCTCTGTTGGAGGAAAGAGAAGTACCACAACTTTGAGATTGGGCTTTTGGTTGCTAAATTGCGGGTATAAATCCGTCGAATCATGTTAGATGTCCTCCATTTCCTGTAGAAGAATAAGTCGCATGAATACAATGCATTTGTTGCTTTCCTTTATCTTTTTTCTGAAAATAATTTCACACTTACTAGAAAATTCCCTAACGTCCTCAGTGTTATTCGCTCGTGTTGCAATTAAAATAACTTAAAACCATGGATTTGTGGACTCTAGGTCTAGCTGATCCTCTGTCTTTTTCTATATGACTTCAGAATATACTAGGTGGGGTGAAAAGTAACCTCCTTGACCGCCAGAATTCGCTGCTACTGCAAAAAAGGTTATGGTGCCTTGAAGTCCGTTCATATTTAGCAGATATGCCAAATTTCAGTGCGATACTGTCTTTAAATTTGTTTTGACAGCTGATTGTTGTTGACGTCTTTGGTATCATGTTGAGTATGGACAACAACGATTTTCGTTCTCTCATAGAACATTATTTTTTGAGAGGCAAAACGGCGAAGGAAACAAAAGAAAAGTTGGATAAATATTGTGGGGCTAATGCTCCGTCAGATTACACCATCAAATATTGGTTTCGAGAGTTTCGTGGTGGCCGTAACTCCACTACCGACCAAGTCCGCAACGGCAGGCCCTCCGATGCGGTTACAGAGGGCAATGTCAAAAAAATACATGAAATGGTGTTGGCTGACCTGAAAGTGAAGGTGCGCGAGCTAGCAGATACCACAAAGATTAGTACTGAGCGCACACGCCATATTTTGGGCAATATTCTGCATATGAAAAGTTATCCTGCGCTGGGTGCCGCGCATGCTCACTCGTGACCAAAAACACGAACGCGAAAGCACTTCGAAAGAGTGGTTGGACTTGCTGATGCGGAATCGGGCGGACTTTTGGCGTCGATTGGTTACTGTTGATGAAACTTGGATCCACTATTACACACCAGAGAACAGAATAAGTGCCCGGCAATGGACTGAAGCCGGCACGAGTGTTCCGAAGCGGCTGAGGGAGGCTCAATGGGTCGGAAAGGTTATGGCGTCGGCTTTCTGGGATTGTCTTCGTGGACTACCTCGAAAAAGGAAAAACCATCAACAGCGAGTATTACTGTGCATTATTGGAGCGATTGAAGGCCGAAATCGCTGCAAAACGGCCTCACAGGAAGCGAAAAAAAATATTTGTTTTTGCAAGTACGCGCCGGCGCATAAGAGCATCGCAACCACGCCTAAAATCAATGACTTACGGCTCCAATTGCTGTCGCATCCACCGTATTCGCCCGATTTGGCTCCCTCGGATCGGAGGAGTATTTTGCAGACCTTCCGGAAAATTACAAATTTTTTTTCATTCCCAAGGAGGTTACTTTTCACCCCACCTAGTATACACTAAATTTCTCCTGACTGGCCTTTTATAAACATGTACGAGTATATGTATTTGCCGCACTCAAGATAGCTTAGTTTCCCTTCTGATTTCAAGCAGATCTTTTGCCCATTAAAGAGGCGAGAAAAAAGCACAATTTGTAACATATCCGTCTGGACGTATACTCAGACGAGATCGGCATCATTGGTCACTCTCAAGGCGATGTTATTGAAGGTATTATGGCTGTTGAAAAACAAGTGAAATGAGTTGGCCTTCAGTACGAAGCATCAGTCTACCGTCTCAGTCAAAACGTCAACTTTGGCAATAACCTTAGTAATGTCGAAGTGGTTAAGGAGTTTGTCTACCTCGGATGAAAGATTAACTTGGCGAATGCCTTCCAATTGAAGATACAGCGAAAGGAAACGTAATTTGGCAGATGAAATGCGTACTCTACATAACATAGGAAAAGATTCATAGGAAAAAGTGTCCTCGAATCACAGTCCGTAGGCCCGAGATAACCCAGGGGGCCGAGCCTTCAAGGGTCGAGCTATCGTGGTAGCTAGAGCACTTTGAGACGTGTAAGACGTATTACAAAGATGGACGTTTGTGTAGATTAAAAAGTTAAAGGATTGCTGTAAAATTTAGAGATGATGCCATTCGCCGAGATTGTACTTAATAAATTCCAAAAGCAATTCGCTGCATTCTGACATTCAATTAACACCTGACAAATTTAGGTATGCGACAATTTATAGTAATGTACGAGTAAATTGCTTTACTTACATCCTTTGTTATTCATATGCCAATCATTCGGAATTAAAGTTGTCAGCCTTGGGGAGTTTCCCTTAAGTATTAATTGCAGCTTCTTCTTCATGAGTATTCCTAGTATTTGGAGAGTCTTAGCCCAGGTGAAAGCAACAGCCTATGTGTCTTAGATCTCCGAAATATTTTGTATCTACTTTTTGAAGTTTAATTTGCGATTGTGAAGCCTAAATTGAATGCAGGACTTGCTCCTATTCATTCATGGATTCAAAGCGGCAACAAACCTTCTTCCAGCACTTTTAACAGAGATAATTCCGTCTTAGATATTCTGAGCTCCATTCAATTTCGAATATTTTAATCATTTATGTCAAAGCCACAACATTTCCAATCAAATTGGATTTTAAATCGATCAATGTTAATTACTGAATCACAAGCACAATTTCGTCCTGTCAAAAGTTGGAATAAAGACTTCTTTCAGCAGTGTCTTCTCCCGATGAATGCTCAGAAAATTGTTTCATTGGAAACGAAATTCTCAGAATTAAATTGATGAAACCATAGGGAAGAGGACGAAGCTGTGGGGATACCACATATCTATTTATTTTAGGGTAGCCCCTGCATGTATCTGTACACATAAATATGTTCGTACTTATATCAACAATAAAACGAGAAGAAAAACAAAATATAAAATACAAAATATAAACGATTAGATGTCTGAGGATTTCGGGGAATTTTTTTTTGTAAATCTTTGACATTTTGGTCACTTTAATTTGGTTCTCCATTGAGACTATTATTGACGTAACCGATTTTGGTTAAAGTCCAATTTGTTGTTTATTTGTTATTGACTTGATGGATGTCATTATTTTGAGATTGTGTGGCAACAAATCTGTAAAAGAACCACCTTCCAGAATTGTTCTGATTTAGAAGGCTTTTCTTCTTACATAATTCAGTGGGGGCCTACGAATTAAGTTGAGAAAGACGCCGTCTATAAGAGAGTACTTTTAAAAAATCCAACTTTACGATAGCAAATTGTTTATCTTCTTGTTAAACCATGCCCTGATGTATGCACTTCATTTAACAATTCCTTATCTCCATCGCAACGGATAAATAAATTCAGCAGTAGATGTACGATTATGTAGAGTTTCTATGGCACCCTTCATTTAACATTCATCCCTCCAATCATTTCCTATTAATTTAAATCCAAAATTATGCACAACCCCATTAGGTAGAGCTACGTAAAAATAACCCTAGGCGTGTACTTGTACGTATAACTATGTGTATGGTATCTACGGATACTAGAAAAAAATATCTTCTCTTCCCTTTCTGTTGATTTTGTGTTCGGAAAATATTGCAACAAAATTTCCACTACATCAAGCAAAACAGCAGTTGCTTGTTTTTTCTTTTAAATATAATTACAAGTATCTGCTGTTGGAAAAAGAATTCATATACAACTTTCAACACCACTTAGAAGTTCCTTCAGACCTACTCCATCCCCATTAGATACCGGAGCAACCCCTTTAAGCAGTCAGTAACTAAAATATGCTAAACGTAATCAGTTATGATCCTCGCATAAGATGTTTTGAATTTTTTTTTTTAGTTCATGAATTCTCAAACGCTTTAGTCAATTAAAAAAGGTCGAAGGGACCGTGGACTGCTGTCAATACTTGCATGGAACCGAATATAATTTGCAAAATAGAAAAGGCCAGCAACCGTTTGCTGTTAATAGAGACAAGGGCATTGAGATACTTTGTATAATTTGTATCATCAAAAATGACATCATTATCATGTCGTGTCACTAAAACAAAAAAAAATGTTATTAGGCCATCTCATGAATGTGAGTGTTTGGATCAAAAATGGACATTTAATTACATTGAATGGGCCATGCTACCGAAAGTTGAATTGAAATTTGGAATTCGGGTAGAGCAATAGAGAGACAGACCGAACAGAGTAGTTCTTTGTGTTGAGCTACAAACTAATTGATCGCCACTTGGTGGGTGATTAATTGGAATTTCAACTAAATTTTGCTTTCAAATGGATGCCGCTTATTTCGGTATTTAAATATGTGTGTGCGAATTAGTGGCTAGCTGGTTAGAGTTTGATTGATCAGAGGGAAATAGGTTAGAGAGGTCCATTAGTTGACGGATGTGGAGGGTTCTGTCACTGTTTTTACCAATTTGGGTAAAAAATTTGTTTGGTTCAAAAGATATTTATGTCAAATGCTCACTGAGATCGAGTTGTCTAAATTGTCAGTGAATTGAATTTGAAATCCAAATATCTTTCTGGCGCTGGGCGTCAATAAAAGTCTCTTCATTCAGTTTCATCTTGAAGTATAAAACTCTTTCCAGTTATGTAGACCGAGTTGAGTGAAGTCCTTTTCCACTTGCATTCTTGCGAGTGCTACTTGTCGTTTTCTTTCATGTACCAATCCTCTGGGGTGAACTGAAAGAATCTCAAAAATTCGCTGTACATGGCACAGCCATTCTAGTCAATGTATTCGGAACCCTCTAACTTAGTCGAAGTCGCTGTACATACCATAGAGTTTACAGTCAATGCAGAAGGGATAGGCGACTTCATAAAGAATTGTTCTTTTAAAACAGCATAAAACGACCTTATCCAGTGTTGGAAAAGTTCAGACTGAACATGATTTCCCGCAAGCTGCCTTCAGTACCACACTCAAAGTTGACTGAGTTGATTTCCCCTTCCGCTTGCGTGCGCCACCTTTATTGCGGTCGTCCTCTGCTGGATCTTCCTTTGGAGTTAGAACAAAGACGTCTTTGGGCCGGAGCTGTAGTGTCAATTCGCTAGATATGATTCAGTTATCCCAGACGTTGACTGACTAAACCGATATTGCGTCAACTGCCTCGCCAAGCTCAAAGCATCCATTCCTCCCTGTGCTGTTAGCAGTAGGAACAAATGGAGTACAATAAACCAGTTTCCTCGTGTCGAGTTCCAAAAAGGGTCTCTAAAATAAAATGAACAATAAATGTCGAAACGGCCAAATGCTCCTGCATTTCCTTTCTACAAGGCCGAAGCTCCAACGCTTTGTATAAAGCCAGTTTGGCTTGAGACGGTTCTGTTGCTCAATTGCCTCCTGATTCTAATGAAAGAGTGGTTGACAAAAGTGATTCTGCGTCTGCTTTCTGCACTGATGTCGACGGTTCTGACTTCGGAATGTGATTCGTATACGCGGATTGTGTGGACTCAAAAAGGGTCGTGGCCGTTTGGTTAGTGAATGAGCTCTACACGAATTTTTCTAAGACGATGTAGGTCTCGGTTAATTTATTACCGGCTTTGATGGAGCAGCGAAAATTCTTCAAAGTAATCCTGTGCGACTTAAAAATTTGGCAGAGTTGTCAAACCCAGATTTGGCTTTGCATAGCTTTTTACAATGGACTTGGCGTAAACGGATTTGAAGGCGCCAAATAGATGGTAATTGTCGATCTGGAGTTACTTGGTCTTTTCCAAGATCTGCCGTAGTATGAATATTATATGGAAGGAGGACTTTCCTTTCCTAAAATCGCACTGGTATGGTTGAAACCATTCTTTTCCGTTCACCCTGGGTTCTATTCATAGGGTGTAAGGGTTTCATTCAGCAGAATAAGCTTTAATGAGTTGGCGTATGCATCTTACTCTTGGCTTCGCGTCTTCTATTGTGTCCTTCTGTTCATCTATGTTGGCTTGAACGCTCATTATTTTTTCCTGGACCTTCCTATGTTTCCTTCACTGTATGTTTATTTTGTCACTTTTTGTTTGTGCCCTAGAAATTTTTCATGTTTGGAGTTTTGCTGTGGTGGCCTGCTACTTCTGGCTATCAATCCCTGATAATAAATCCTCTGAGGGTAAAGATACATTTGCCCACATACTTTGGTAACAACGACGTAGTGGTTCGAGCCAGTTTTCGTCCCACAGAAGGTTCGAATATACATCATACTCAAGGATTGCTTTATGTCGGTCGCAATGTGATCAATCTGGTTGATAGTCGATACATCGGGAGTCTAACAAATCTTCTTGTGAAACGTATCCTTGCCAAAACAAAGGGTTTCGCCTTTATAAGCGGTACCCTACCAAAGATGTCATCCTTTGTGAGGATATTTAAAATATTTTCTTCAGGTGTTGTCGTCTTAGTTTTGCAAATCTGCACTCAATTATGCGCTGGCCTTGTTGTCAAAAAACGCCATAATTGTTCAACTTCTGTCTACTCGATCCGTCTCATTGCACTTTTTAGACGGTTATCTAAGGCATCCACTCTTCACTGACCTATCCATAGGTAAACAAAGTCTCTGACTAACTTAAAATTATACCTGTCAAAGGTGACGTTCTGTCCTTTTCGCTAGAAAGCTTATATTTGCTCTTGCCCTTGCTGACCGCTTAACCCATCTACGAGATTCACAAGCCTTATTTTAATTTTATTTCAAAATTAACTTTAAGGACAAACGAATTTCGTCCCCAAATATGAAGACAACTTTCCAATAAATGTGTAAATATGATACTAGACGGCTATAACCAACCTTTACACGATGTCCTTCGTAGAAACGATAAGTTTCCGAAAGGGCAAACCAATCCATAGCTTCTCTGGGACTCCTATTAGTTAGAAAAATACGCAGTCATAATACAATCGACAAATAAGTGCTTCACTTGTACTTAGACACGTTCCTTTGAAGTGTCAATTTTCTGTCAAGGACCTCTTCTCCTGGTCCTGTGTGTGTGTGTTTTTTTTTCGTTTTCATTCTGCTTCAATTGAACTGAAATTCCTAATTCAACTTAAATCAGCAAACATTTGCAGCATAGAAAACTGAGTGCTTTTCATCACATTACCATCACCTCTTTTCACAAGATCTACCGACTTTTTAAGGACACTTCCTGTGGGTTATAGTTGCCCCAGCGACAAAAGTTTCCATCCACACTCTAAAGAACAAATAGTTTTCTACCATATTGCTGTGTTCACCTCACCTTTAGACAACGAACTTCCTACTTAAAAATTCCAAACATAAGTGCATTATCCTGGTAGAAAAGTCCTTTTTGTTCTTGCAAAAAAGGGAATCATAAAGCCGGAGCGAAGCGAAACTTTCTTTTCTCTTGTTCTCCTTGTTTCAACTTAACCTTTAGTTTGTTTAATTGTGCGCTTTCTTTACAGAAACAAAAGCCAAGCCAACAGACAACAAATGAAAGGAAAAAGTAAATACAAAAAAAATTCTTCAAATTGTTTCTCAGCAAAGGAGGCGAAATGGAGAACTGTTCGTTCGTTCGTTCGTCCGGAGGAGGAGAACTATGAATATCTTGAAAGATGCGAATAGTTTGCTTTTCACAATTTATTTGCATTACAATATTCGTATTCCCTTCACGCTGATAGACATCCTTTGATTGGGTATCTCGAACAAATTTTATAACCTCAATCTATCAAAGTATTCTTGTTCTCAAGTTTGCAGAATACTCACACTCGTACTCTGTAGGGATCTGAACTCAATTTGATTTTTTCTACTTTCCACAAACGCAGCTCGATATGGTTTGCTTCGATTTGTGTTTGTATTTGTGAAAGGAATTTTTTACATTTTCGCTCCACAGAATTTGTCCGTAGTATATGAATGTGGGTATAACGCTTCCGACCGAGAACCAAAAACGACAAGCTACTTAGCTAGATACTTCTGTGATGTGTGACAAGCGTTTAATGTGTGACATGGCGTTTGATATGTGACATCGTTGGTATCCGTAAAACTTGACTTCGGTCGATGGAAGGTTTAATGAGGTGCAATGTAATTGGCTTGAAGGGGGCCCCCACAGTTCATATAAACCACTCAGATGGGGATTACCACAACCAATAGGTGGTAGGCGAAAGTAGCTTTTTGTCATTTAAAGTTACAGTCGAACCCTCGTATTTATGCATCCAGCTACCCACAAATCATTGCATCCGTCCGGAGGGCAAAATGTCACGGATTGACAGTGGTGGCTGGTGTTGGTAGAGCATGTACTCGTATGTGTATTTCCAAAAATCGAGTTCAAAAGCCAGCCATAAACCGTAAACCGTAAACCAAAAACCGTTTACACGTAATTTCTACTGATTTTACGCCTCAAGTGATTCCAACATTCATTGCCTCTGGGGGCCTACAGATACAGATACTAATTTGGATATACTCGTATAACTCATGTGTCACAGTATTTTCTAGTTTTAATGTAATTTCTCACACTTGACGCTTGAACTTAGTACGGATACTCATGTACATATGCGGGACCATACAATTTTGAAACTTAACAATTTATAGAGGTGTGTAGATACTCGTACACCTTGTTAAGTTAGATACTCTACATTCAGGTTCATCATTCAATCCACACATTCGTCTGTACTATGTGCATTCACGAATATTCACACTTGGTGGTTATGAATGTAGATTTAGGAGCTCGATAGTGGATCGCATACGGTCTAACGCCCACACGGATGAACGGATGAAGAGCGTTCCCATTAAATTGTCATGTTTTGTTAATTTAAATTTTACCTTAAAAAAGAAAAAAAAAATCCATCCAAAGGAAACGGTAAAAAAGGTATTTTTTAGGAAAATACCACAATTCATAACAAATTTGTAATTTTGTATATTCTTTGCCTGATTCCTAGGGGTGACTGGAGGTTAGCACGCATTTTTACGGTTTCAGTTTTGGTTTCGGTTCTATGATGATTGTACTCAGGTTGATTGTGGTTTTGGGATTATGTGTCGGTCGGTCAATAGGGGGTGGTAGAAAAGAGCTAGGTCATGATAGAGCTCAGTGGATGGCAAGGATTTAATCGAATTTAATATTTATGAGAATTCATATTGGATTTTGATGTATACAGTGTATAGGTGGACCTAGGAACAAACGACAAACGATGCATTGATTGAGGTTTAGAAATGATAAAACACATTTTTGTGGATTTTTTTTTTCAAGCACACAAACCTTTCATTTTGCAATTTAGTATGCATTGCCAATATCTAGTGTTTGTAGTTGAAAAAATGCATCATTCCCGTCACTTAGAGGCAACTGTGCAATGCAGGATGGAGTCCTAGGGGCCGAAATTGTTTTTATCTTACCATATGCAATACTAGTTCTAAAAATTTAAGAAATGTATGAATTTCAAGGATCCTGTGATTTTCAAATCGACTTAAGATATTTACTGCAGCAACGCCAGCACATAGGCGTATGATATGTTGGCCTGCTTTATGATAAATGCACCAAGCTGTGATGAATATATTTTGTCATCAAAATGCTAATGAAATTGCAATCTATATGTAATTAGCTCCTTGACCTCACATAACCATTAGATTTGGTCAATAAAAAGTTGGAAGATTGCCATTATTATGAAAAAAAGACAGCGAGCAAGCCAAAAAACCGCAGTTCAAAGGTAACCAGCTGGGAAGGATGGCAGAGCCTTTGCTAAATCATATTTGGTTTCATCGAATACAAAGTCTCGAGAAGGAATCCGAGAAAAGCCAAGTTCGAAGGAACTTACTAAGTTTATAAAACAAATGAAAGGTAAAGGAATTGTTTAAAACCGTAAAGGTCTTGATGAATATTTTTGTGAGAATTCCTATGGCACCTACACTAATTCGAAAGCGGATACCATCAGTCTAGTATTCAAAATTCCCTTCCCAAGAAATGAGGCCTAACTCCGTCCACAACTAGAAATACAAAACAACAGACCGTCGTTGGCTGTCGCCATCTGTTGTGTTGGTAGTTGAGAACATGAAATATGGTATTGCGTTCTTTGGTGGACAAGCCATGAACAATTTAACACAAATGCTGTAGGGACAAATGTCCTCTGGGCAAAGTACTGTATCTTCTAGAGGATGACCTCATGCCAATCTTGAACATCAAAAGATGGAAAACCATAAGATATTGAGATGACATCTCTGCGATCATATTGTGCAAAAATGATGACGGTAATGGCATCAGGGATAACATTCAATGTGTCCTAAAAACTAGCTACCTGTGAGATTGTGTAATAAAGAATGGCTCTCAACTGATCCCCCCAAAATAACAATTATTGGAAATAAGAACAGGAGAAATAAATTTCTTTAATCTGTTTAAAGATTGCACCTCGTACGCAACCCGAACATGACATACTGGCTGTCAAATCAGCAAATTTTAAAAACAATGAAACTGAGCAGGATTCAACAGATTGTGTGGCTTTGCATTATTATGAGCACGAGCCCAACTGCGGCCATGAATCTAGCTCTGTTTTGTAGTAATTCAAGACGAAGTAGCCTAATAAATTCTTTAGGTACACCACTCTCTACTATTCAAAAAAGGAAACGTCATTTGCCTCCTTTAAGTTTTCAAGTAAATGTTGGCACTTTTGTCAAATCTCAAACTCTAGGCTAATTGGCCTTTTCAAAGACTTATGGTGCCTTCCTCTCCGCAATGGGGGAAACGAACACAAATCCTATGTGACGAAACGATGATCTAGTAAAGATACGACTCACAACGCCTCAATGCGTGGAGGCAGAAGTTGTACGACGTCGTTATCGTTCAGGCGGAACTAAGATCCTAATTGGGAGCTGGACTCATTAATGAGCCCCGTAAACCTTCGTAGGTCAACCTTGCAACCCTGAACAAAGTTTCACTAGTATAGATACCAGGGCATGAAAGTCACAATGGCTATGGCAGAGCGGACCAGCAGGCCAAAATGGCGCAGAAAGTCCATTTATCAGATCCTGCTCAAGTTTTTACCGGCGATAGTAGTTATCTTACATTCAAATACTGGAACGATCTAGATGGTCTTAACTATCTTTTCTTAAAAGGAGACAAATGACAAAACTGCACGGTGCACTAACAGGTCACTTGTCTCGTAATAGACAGATTGAGATTCCTCTCCACAGCAACTATCTGTCACTGGCACTTAGACGAGCTTTGAAAGCGTTCGCGCAGAAATTTTTGTTCTGATCCCTGTAAATATTAATCAACAAATGGAATAATGGAAGAGGATCTCTCTGCAACTCATACCATTGGCGAGTCAAAAATTATAACGAAGATGATAGTTAAAATGAAACTGGCACTGACTATCCTGCTAAGCATTGCAAAGAGAACGCTCGATCGTCATGTGGATTGCACTGCCCAATATACAACAAAACTTTGTAGACAAGACGTAGATGAGCCTTTTGGTTTATAGATCCAAGCAAAACTTTTAAACAGATTTGTTTAAAGGTTGCGGACTATGGTCTGCGTACAAAACAGTGTCCATCTGACTTAATTGCTGTGTTGCTTGATGGACAGCTTTCTGTTCAATCGTAACATTACTGACGTCTATGCTCAATCATGTGTCTCTCTCTCATCTTATTTTCTATTGCAAGTTTTGACTCCAAAGGGCGAGTAGCACTTGGCGTAGTTGCCGGTTGACACAATAAGAATAAAATTTGAAAATATTTGCTGGAGATCCGGATTTTGGCCAAAAAATCATCTTCTCGGACGAGGCCCATTCTTGGGTCAGCGGCCATGTCAACAAGCAAAATTACCGTCATTGGAGGGAACACAATCTACAAGTGTTCGGCCAAGCATCAATGCATCCACAAAGATTGAGTGTTTGGTGCGGCTTATGTCATCTTCAGATCTTAATTCTTTCATGATGATCTCAGGTATTCGACTAGCTGCTTCCAGTCTTACGTGCCAAGTTGATGTGAGGTCTTCTTCTGCTTTTTTCGGTAATGGATCTGAAGACTGTCCGAACTGAAGCGCTGGTGTCTATCGGCTCAACATGTCTCAGCCATCTAAGTCGATGAATTCCGATCTTCTAAGCCCATGTTGCTATACAATCCTCAAAAATCTTGGTAAAATATACTAACCGTCCAAACAGATAGGGCTATAGATCAATCGAAGCCCTTTTCTCTCAAAACGATTAAAAAAATAAAAAAAAAAGAACAGCGATCGCCAAGAGTTGCTCTTCAAATAATCGCCTATGTGGTTTGGGCGAACAAATTTCTTGTCGATGTTGTTTTTCTTTTTTCAATAGCAGCCCCACCCCTATATTCGCCGTTTTTGGTTCAATTTTTGGAAATGGATCACAAATAGCTTGTTTTGTTTTGTCAATAACGGCAGTGGATCACCTTGGTCTCCTGCAGAGTCAGATAAACTGAGCAGCAATGTCAAAACAGGACGTGGCTTGGTTTGATCGTATTTAAGGTTCACGCCCTTCCAGAATCAACTCCCGTCGAGACAAGTTTGAATATGGTTATCCTCATTTTGTCGAATTTTGGGTTGAGTGCTTTGTTTAGCCTAAAATCAAAATGTAGATCGTCATCGTCGCAGAAAGTGTTTTACCACATCTTTGGCAGCGACCGTGCTTGTGTGCAGCCTTGCCACTGGTTTTCGCTGGTGACGTAGGACGTCAAACAAGTCAAACTCGCATTTGATAAGCACAGGCCTTGTCTGTCCCTTGCGAGTCAAACTTTCATACAGTATTTAATCTTTCTAACAGAGTTAGTCCTTATTCGTACCTTGGACACAACTAATTAGCGCGCTGATGAGTTAGTAATAAAAGCCTCAGCCTAGTAAAGGGTGTTTTTTTAAGAGCTTGATAACTTTTAATAATAATAGAAGACAGAAATATTGTTGGAATGAATTTTTTATTATTATATAGTTATTGTAGATAATTTCATGACATTTATTCTTTGAATATGATTTCCGGCATATGCCCGCCGCGACTACGAGTAACATAGTCCATTCGATCAGTCCACTTTTTCACTACTTTTTCCAATAAATCTGGCCGTATGGCATCAATGGTGGCCTAAATATTGGCTTCCAATGCTTCAAGAGTTGCTGGTTTGTTGGCATTAACCAATGATTTAACATAGTAACAATAACAAAGTAATCGGGAGGCGTTAAGTCGCACGTACGAGCGGCCAGTTAACAGGACCACTTCTGGAAATAAAGTTGACACCAAATTGATTTTGCAATAAGTTGATGGGTAAGCGCGCTGTATGGCAAGTTGCGCCGTCTTATTGGAACCAAATGTCGTCTTGATTTATATGATTAATTTTTGTCGAAGGACAAAGGCCAACAAGTTGAGAACGGCGACGAATCGACATTTCGGCGTCTTCTTCAATACTTCGCGCTACAGCACCAATATTCTCCTCGGTACGCACATTTCTTTGTCTTGTTGATGGTTTTGAATCGAGAGGAGTAAAATTAATACGAAAACGATCAATAACTGCACAAATTGCTTGCTCACTAGGCCGATTATGTTGACCGTAAAATTGACGAAGTGCTCTATGAACTTCACGAACAGATTTATTTCTTTCAAAGTAAATTTCCACATCTTGGAAGCGTTGTTCTGGCGTTAAACGATTCATGATGGATAGCCAAACCTTACTGAACAGAAATGTCAACGCAGTTTGACATTGACAGCTGTCAAACCATAGACAACAACCATCGAAACTTCTAATGCAGCTAAAAAAAAACCTTTTTTAAGCGGCTTCTGACACAAGAGACTTTAAAAGTCATCTTCAATACTGATGTTGAGGAGAAGATTAAACTTAGATCCACGGATAACTTTCATTTTCTTACCAAATTCAGTGGGTTTTTTGTTCAGAATTCACGGAACTCGCTTTTGTAAGAAATTTGTAAGCCCATCGGTACCAAATCTTAAGTCCTCTTCCTCTCTTATCCTTTTATTAACCCTTTCCTCGTTATACGAACTTATGCATAACGAGTTTCCCATTTTTACTGCATCGCTGCTGCTCCGCTTATGGGGTTGGCTAATGTCGCAGACCGCAGAACGCGTCTACATAATGCTCGGTCCTGGATCGCTTCAGTGGTTTGCCCCAGACGTTGTTGCGCATTTGCCATCTGAGGAATCCAGGAATTCTTTTTCCGACCTCGTTTTCTTACAGTTGGAGTGACCGTAGTTGATAGTGCCTACCAAATCTTAAGTCCATTCAACTGAAAATGGCCCTTCAATGCGGGACAATTAAATTTTCACTGTCACTGATTGTTTTGCATCCGAAGACCTAATTCATTTATCGAGTACATCCAGGATGCATCAAAAATATAGTTTTTCATCCGGAAGTGCTCAGACAAACACACACATACTCAAGTTAAGCTCTGCAGAAAATTGTCTGCATTAAAGAGTGAGGAATAATTTAATGCTCTGGACAGGGATGGTATGGTTACAGACTATCCAAAGGAACAGATAAGAATACGAGTAAATACGTTTAACGTCAATTTCGTTGCACAGTTTATGTGCCGGCCTAGGAGGACCAACTTAAGTCGCTATTGTAGATACACCACTGCGTCGTCCATACACGCAACGTGCCACATAACGTTCGCGGTGATAAAATTCAATAAATGATTGTTACTGCAGTCCTCAACGAATGTGCTGATTAATTGCATTCTGGGTGAATGGTGGTGAGATATTTATTTATTTCATTAATTCTGTCGATATATATATTTTTTTTTCAGCAGTTACTGGGGTTTTTTTGTTTTTTTTAATTGGCAAACGTGCAAGTTCGCCGGTAGAGGAAGGTGGAGATGATACGTATTTAAGTGTGCAGAGTATCTGTTGTAATTGAATTAACATTTGCATCATCACGATGAACGGACGGACACGAAGGATAACGCACGAATTAATAGAATCGTCGTTTTGAGTTATTTGTTAATTGAGAGTTGCCCAATGTGACAGTGCGCCACAGAAGGTATTTACATACACATGAGTAAGTATGTACGCAGAGCGCTGCTTTTTTATTGCTACTTAAAAAGTGATGAATTGTAGATTTTCCTTTAAGCGGTGCTGTCTCGTTTTTAATGGATTTATCAGCTTAATTCTGTGTTGAGTGTCAGATTTCATATTAACAGATGAAAGCAAGCAGTTGAACTGTTGCGTTGTTGTTAGTGGCAACCTTGCATACATATTCATTGGTGGGCTGACTGATTGGCAAGTTTGTGGCGGAAGTCCTTCAGCTGTGACGTGCTCTTTGTGCTCTTTACGATGTAATCCGTGCGATTCTGGTGCGGTAAGACCTGGTGGCTAACGTTTGTCCTATGGTATCAAATGAGATATTGAATGTCATTCACTGCACAATGAGTAAAAAGTACAAAAAATTTCAAAAAGTCATCGATAATGCCACACTCTAGGATAGCTGGGGGAACCTTAATCGACAGCTCTTCCCGTCTAAAAATAGGTATTCCTTTACCGAATTACCTTTGACTGTTTCGACCGGATCGAAAATCTCTTGCAGGCAGCAGCCTTAATCGTCTTTAGTTTGGAAAAGCAGCATATTTTCCATATTTTCAGTACCGAATGCAATCTGACACTACGTTCACTTTCTTATCTCCGCATGCTTTTATCCGAATTTTGTGACTCTAGCAGTAGTATCAAGTAGGGCGCCAGTAGAACAGTTTCTCATCTTTTGCTTTTGATTGCTATTTTTTCATGAAGCTTCCGAATAACGCTCGTTTCTCTCAGTGGCACCACCTTATACGAATTCTGTTGCGCTGCGTGCGCCCGTTGCCTTTCTTGAACAAAGCATCATTATAACGTAATCCATCACTGAAGACTTAGCGGTGATGTTTTCACTGGTCTTCTGTGCTTAATGGATGCTTGAATCAATCTCTTTGAAGCAGCTCACATTTCCAAAGTTTAGTACTTGATTTCCGATATATTTGCGTCTGTAGCATCACCGATTTCTTAATTAAAGTAAAGTCGTTCTCTTCGTGGGCCTGCTAAAATCGAACGCGGTACATTCAGCGGATCTATCTATCTTCAGCATCGTGTAGGTAGGGCACCGTAAGGCATCTGTCATGTACATCCCATGAAGCTTATCTTTATTGAAGTGAATACTCCCAGCAAACCATCCTGATAGTGATCATGTGCCTAAGGCAACAGCGCCCATAAGATAATGGGCACCAAACACCTACAGATTGATTCGTAGGATACAGAGTCACAGAAGCAGTGCAATCGTCTAATGTTGTGTAGCACTGTCAAATACCAATCGCACTAAGCACCAACAAGAAGTCTGCAGATTTTCTTATCGAAGAACAGCAGCTGGTCTTAAGGAGATGTCAGTAAGCATTTGTTTGGTTTACTGCCATCATAGAGGGTCATGCCATCTGCACAAGACACCCAATTGTCGATAGAAGCCCTATGCCGGGACGCAAGTGGTCCTTACGCAAATTTTGATCTTGGGGATACTCCTCTGATCGTGTACGGCAAGTTCATTTGGTATTTTCATAGTCGTCTTGGTATAAATAATTCTTCCCCCCGGCATAATCTTTCTTATTGGCGAAAGCGCCTTAAAAGTTTTCGACGTGACGTGTTTGTGACGTGTAACGGTTTTTATCTAGGATAACACCTGCATATTGTACTTAGCTTCGTTGAAGATTGCTTTTTTAGCATTCGATGTGCCAGACCAGTAACCTCGCTCATTCTTAGGAAGAATAGCAAGGTCACAAATTGTGATCCAATCTTAAATTCAGCTACATTATGTGCACATGCCGGAGATTAGATATAAGTAGGTAACTTTTACCTACTTTCACTTTCCAGTTCCTTTTAGATTTTGACACAAATATTTTCAACAGTACTTTCTGATTGTCGTATCAAGCGGCTAGCGTTATCAAATATTGTATTCAACAGGGGCAGGTGATAGTATGGAGCCCAGAAGATGGTAGCCCCTAACGTTGCAAAAGACTAGTCTTCTGAGCAACATATTAGCCCAATTTTGCGGGAATCACACTATTCAATGAGTTGCACTACTGCCAAATTGTGAAAAGATAAGCTGCCGTAACCTAGAATTTTGGCCATTCTTCGGTTCATCCGGTTCTTCATATTGAGGAATGAAAACGCTAAAGCACCGGAAATGCCCATGAAAGGCTATGAAAAAAATAATTCAATATTTTTCAATAATTGTTGGTGTTTTGAAAATCTGCATCAAATCTGCAATTTTATTTCATTCAAATGACTGCCTTGGCTGGCTTGGCTGTAGGCCATCCTGTCAACCCAATTTTTTAATAAACTTCCGATAGTTTCGGCCCCTAGTTTACGAATAGCTTGAGCAATATTGCCTGAATCTTGAGTGCCTTAATCGTTTTTGGATTTTTCGGTAAGCATCTGTCCTACAAGAAGAAGTTCAACGGAGTAAACTCGCAGCTCCGTGGCGGCTGAACAATATCGTCAAAATGACTGATTTCACGATAATTGAATTGAGTGTACAATAAACTAATTGTTGGACGACTTGTGTGGTGCGTAGCTCCATCTTATTGGAACCATAGATCGCCCAAGTCCAAATCCTCGCCAAGCTCTCCATAAACTGTACCGTTTTGGGAGAAAAATGGGCCAATAATGCCGCCACTCCAAAAACCACACGTTTAGGATGCAATGGCTCTTCTACGACTATATGTGGATTTTCTGAGCGCCAAATACGGAAATTTTGCTTGTTCACATAGCCGATAAAGATGATTCCTTAAGCAAAATTGTCATCAATTTCGAGCTGCCCTAAACCCCACACAGAGAAGCGATTACAATGCGGGGAATCATTTGCTTTAATCCATGAGTCAATTGGACCTTGTAAGCGAATGATCCGAGATCTTTATGTAAAATTCTCCTCAAACTAGTGCGAATGCTGTTCAGTTGCTCAGCTTTTTGGCGCATTTAGGTTCTCGGGATTTGGTGCATACTTTCGGCAATAGCAGCAACATTCTCCGTTGAAGGCACAGGATAAACATGAAAATATGTTTGGTTATCAATCAGCAGATCAGTCTAACAAACTTTCTTCACAAACCTGCATACATCAGCTGCATTTTTTCGACCGAATTTTACTCTTAGACTAGATATTCATCTTTTCTGTGTTGATTCCAGTTAGCACATCTTCCGTTTCTACGAGTTAATCCGGAATGCAGCAGTTGGTGAGTTCCTGCTTCGGTGCTCGTAAAGACCTCCACAGGTTTCGAAAGAGATTTTTAGCACGGCGTTTGTTGAACTTATGTCATCGACAGTCTTCTGAATTCAAAGTGTCAGTAAAGAGATATCGGCAATATTATACTAGGTGGGGTGATAAGTAACCTCCTTGACCGCCAGAACGCGCTGCTACTACAAAAAAGGTTATGGTGCCTTGAAGTCCGTTCATATTTAGGCAGACATGCCAAATTTCAGTACGATACTGTCTTTAAATTTGTTTTGACAGCTGATTGTTGTTGACGTCTTTGGCATCATGTTGAGTATGGAAAACAACGATTTTCGTTCTCTCATAGAACATTATTTTTTGAGAGGCATAACGGCGAAGGCAACAAAAAAAAAGTTTGATAAATATTATGGGGCTAATGCTCCGTCAGATTACACCGTCAAATATTGGTTTCGAGAGTTTCGTGGTGGCCGCAACTCCACTACCGATCAAGTCCGCAGCGGCAGGCCCTCCGATGCGGTTACAGAGGACAATGACAAAAAAATACATGAAATGGTGTTGGCTGACCGGAAAGTGAAGGTGCGCCAGCTAGCAGATACCACAAATATTAGTTTTAAGCGCACACGCCATATTTTGGGCAATATTCTGCATATGCTCACTCCTGACCAAAAACACGCACGCGAGAGCACTTCGAAAGAGTGTTTGGACTTGCCGATGCGGAATCGGGCGGACTCTTGGCGTCGATTGGTAACTGTTGATGAAACTTGGATCCACTATTACACACAAGAGAGCCCAGCAATGGACTGAAGCCGGCACGAGTGCTCCGAAGCGGCCGAGGGAGGTTCAATGGGTCGGAAAGGTTATGGCGTCGGTTTTTTGGGATTGTCATGGCATACTCTTCGTGGACTTCTTTGAAAAAGGAAATACCATCAACAGCGTGTATTGCTGTGCATTATTGGAGCGATTGAAGGCCGAAATCACTGCAAAACGGCCTCTCATGAAGCGAAAAAAATTTTGTTTTTGCAAGACAATGCGCCGGCGCATAAGAGCATTGCAACCACGGATAAAATCAATGACTTACGGCTTCATGACTTAATGAGTTCAGCTCACGCGAGGAAATCATCGACGCCACGGAGGAGTATTTTGCAGACCTTCCGGAAAATTACTTTTCGGACGGGATCAAGAAGTTGGAAAATCGCTGGAATAAGTGTATCAACCTAAAAGGGGACTCTATTAAATAAAATAAAAAAGCATTTGAAAACATTTTTTTTCATTCCCAAGGAGATTACTTTTCACCCCACTGAGCTAGTCTCGTGCTCTTTGGCATTTCTGCGCTTTCACGGAGATGGATTTTCCCACAGTATCCAAATTTTCTCCACCACAAAAATGGACTAGTAGTTTTCCTGTGATTGCATCATAGAGGATGGAGTGCACAGTTAATTTCAATACTGCTAATGCCAATAAAAAAATTGGGTGGGTAGCTATTTAGTAACGAATGTTTGTTCGACAAATTCTTGGATACAGTGCTACCTTATTACGAGCACTTAAATTTGCAAAAGATATAGAATTCTGTTCTTCTAGATGGGATTCATTGAAACATTTTGGTTCTCAATTATGTCGTTTTCTTAATTTATTGGGTGGCCTGTGCAAAGAAATGACTCTTTTATCGTACGTTGTCCCGAAATATATTGCTTTTAACCAGATCTTTCGCAGAAATACCACAAGGTTTTAGAAAATGTGTTAAATCCGACTTAGCCAGTTTCAACATTCGTCCTCTCAAGTGGCTAAAGCTGTGTTGCCATTATGATTTTCCTCTTTTTGTATTTATTTATTTCTTTAATAATATTTCATCCTGAACTGTGACCCCCCAATCCGCTTAACCAATAAAGTGGTTTTAATACAATTTGAGTTGGTGATGGTTTTCCGTTTTTTTTTTTTTATAATTAATCTCATTCTATAATGCCTGAAATTGACGCTTTATTTTGCAATTTTTTTTTATTTTTATTTTTTGGAATAATGTCCCTGCTGACTGAAATTGAATTTGTCGGTTTGAAAAGTAAGCTTAAAACTGTTACATAAAGTGTGGAAATTATTTTGCCATGCTATCTGGTATTAACAAGCGATTCATTTATGTTTATAGTTCTGCAACTGATAGTGGTTTCGGCAATTCTCTGCGTAATTAACTGCACACTGTAATCAAACCAATGCCAACAGCCGCAATGACATAAACAATTTTTAAAAAAAAGAGTCCTTTTCCCGTCCCCAACCGCAGGCCAGTTAAAAAGAAAATAAAAAATAAAAATTACGACTCTGAAAATGAGTTGTTACTCTTAACTTTTTTATGTCTTAACTAATTTAACCGGACGGCGACAATGTGTTAATTAATGCCAACGAGATTTGGAATTTCATTTTTTACATAAAAATATAATTCTATAGCAAGAAATGAAATAAGCAATTATTGAAGGGCCTAGGACAAGACGGCAATATGGTGCAACATTTCATAATTTCCCATGATACGAGTAGTTGTGCTCGAGAGCAAATTCAGGTGAAATCCTTCAATAGACCACATGGACCGTGGAGAAATGTTAAACAAATATTCATGTGTAGCTATCGTGTAACATAACAAAGCGTCTGAACTTTATCAATAGTCGAAACACAGTACGAATACGAGTACTATATACCATGCAATGAGTACTGTTTGTTTAGGTTCCCAAAGATACATATCCGTGTGTTTAGTCAGACAACATCGGACCGGTACCGGGACCAATCTAAACATCCATTCGAAAATATTGAATTTTTACGTGGGTAACAAACAACACTCGTACCCGTATCCTTTGTGTTACACCTACCTGTTTGGTTCCATTTTATAGATTTTCCCGCGCACAACCACACTATAGTAGAGGATATCCGACATTTTATAGTGTTTGCGTTTGTATTTTAGCAAATCGAGGAACGCTCCAGAGCAAAAACAAAAATTCACTCTCCAGAGAGTGAGTGGGAAAGCCCCTTATATTTTTTCCCCTATGTCACCTGTCAAACACATTTGGATATGTAGAGATACGAATTTGCAGTTACAGATACACCTTCAAAAAATTTCCAACAATTACAAAGCTAAATAAGCAGAACTGTGTTTTCTTTGGAAAGGCATTATGACAGCTTAATTTGGGTAGGCTCGTCCGGTCCTATTTGTTGAAGGTTCTCCAAAATAATACCATAATACCACCTAGACAGGCACTAACAACGTTCATTGCTCTATTTGCATTCAATTATAAGTTGCTTGTGTTACGAATATTTTTCTCTGTTTTCTTTTCATTTCTGAGAGGAAATTTGTTGAAGCAATTACAATTTTTAGGCTGGGAGAGAGGAGTTCGTTCTGTTTTCGTCATTTGTCCTAATTACACGCCCGTTTGTTGTTTGACAGAAATTAAATATTTGTATAGAACCTGTAGAGGATAGGGATCACATATTTATTAATGAAACACACCCAGCAGATACTTGTGCTAGTTTTTGTCCCTTTGGAGCAATTGGTATTCAGTTCAATTAAATAATTTTGAAGTTAAGATATAAAAAAGCACCTGGATCTGATAACTTGCCAGCTGAGGTGTCAAAACTGTTGGGGATGATTTTATGGGGAGTATTGTATACGAGAGTTGTCTGAAAAGTCTCCGACCGAACAATGGTACAAGACATATTTTCTCAAAATTTATTTTTATTTTTCTACATAGTCTCCTTGTAACTCTACACACTTCTCCCAGCGATGCTCCCATCTTTCTAACCCGTTCAAATAGTACGTGGCGTTTTCTGTGCAACATAATTGTTCGCGAAGGTGATTGCCTCCTCATTTGACGAAAATCTCTGTCCTCCGAACGGAGTTTTTACCTAGATGCGGGAACAAAAAGGAGTCTCTTGGGGCTAGATCTGGTGAATAAGGCGGATGGTCAAGTAGTTCAAACCGCAATTTATGGATTTTCGCCATGGCAACCGCTGAGGTGAAAGACGGCGCGTTTTCTTGGTGAAACAGGATTTTCTTTTCCTGCAAATGTGGCCGTTTTTCCGCAATTTCTGCCTTCAGCTTGGCAAGTCATGATACGTAGTCTGCTCCTGTAATGGTTTTTCCTTTTTGAAGATAATCGACTAAGATAACTCCTTTACTATCCCAAGAAACAGTCGCCGTCACTTTCCCAGCCGAAAAAACAGTTTTTGCATTTTTTGGAGCCTGCTCGCCCTCTGCAGTCCACTGTTTTGACTGAATTTTTGTTTCGGGCGTATTATGTCTGTCCAAGTTTCATCTACAGTAATTAATCAAAACCAAAACCAAACCATAAACCAAAACTCGGATTTATTGCGCCTTAACTGCGCCAACAGAGCGTTGGAAATGTTCATTCGAACACGTTTTTGGTCTAACGTAACCAAACGCGGCAGCCAACGCGCGGACAGCTTTCTCATGCCTAAATCTTAATTTAATATGTAAGAAACACATTCTTTGGACATTTTCATAACCTCTTCTATCTCTCTCACTTTAATTCGGCGGTCGTCTAACGATATTTGGTGAACTTTAGCAATGTTATCGTCAGTGGCTGCAGTTTTTGGACGTCCCGAACGTTTATCATATCCCAAGCTCTTACGGCCACGTTTAAATTCCGCTGCCCAAAATTTCACTGTGGTAAATGATGGTGCAGAGTCCCCATACACAGAGTCCAATTCATTTTTGATTTGCGTAGGCGTATTGCCTTTCAAAAACAAGAATTTAACAACAGCTCGATACTCAATTTTTGCCATTTTCACAAAAAACGCTCACATCGACTCTCTCAAACGACTGTCAACTAAAAACTGTGCGTCCAAAATGACTAAAACTTCGGTAAGTAACTGTCAAAATATGGACAGCTAGCATTCACTAGCTTTTATTGACGAGTGCTGCTATCTTTACGTTGCGGTCTGAAACTTTTCAGACAACCCTCGTACATCAACTCATTTCTCACATCAGGTCTCAGTATCATTTGTCCGGTCAACTAAAACGGAGACCTCATCAATCGCTCCAACGTTAGAGGTATAAGTCTCCTCAACATACCATACATGATCCTATCTGCAATATTGTGTAAAAGTCTGAATCCCTTCGTCAACAGAACCTCTTCCTTATCAGAGCTGTTTCAGACCAGGAAATCTTATAATCGATCCAGAAAAACAAAACTCAATAAGTCCATAACCATAACCATAACAATAACCATAACCATAACCATAACCATAACCATAACCCTAACCTTTTCACCAATTTCAAGGCTGCATATGGCAAACGTTTATAGGGACGAGCTTCATCTTCATAGAATCATATCTAGTTTTGGCATTCCAGGCACGCTTGTCCGCGATCTTTGATCTCAAAACGGTTATAGACAAGGTGATGCACTGTCATGTGACTACTATGACATCATACTTGAAAGGTTTGTGCAGAACTCACAGGCGAACACTAGAGGCGCAGTCTTTCAGGGCGTAAGCCGATCATATACCTCTGGAATATTATACAGCGGGCAGTCACCGGTCCACTGACTAGTATAGAAGCTCCAAAATGGGTTAACCGGTAAATATCCAACTTGCTTTGCTGCGAGTAGCTGACGTGGGTGCAGTTTAATCCCGAAACGTTTACTCATTAGCAGACTTAAAAATTCCATTAAGAGGAAATTGAAAGCGGTGAAGTGGATTTGTTCGTCCTCTAAGTGCTCTGATCCGATAAAAAGATGTTGTTCCTCCACAAATTTGCCATCTTTCCACCTTTCGATGAACAATGATCAACTTGTTAAAATCATCAGTTACGCGACATCATAACAGTAACTTCAAGCTCTCTAAATGGCAAATTTTGTAAAGAAGATTTGAGAAACTCTGTAAAAGCGACTAAAAGTTCAGTCAAATCCCTTTGATCCTGATTCGTTATGCTTCGCAAGTGTTTTCAAAGTCTGTAGAGACTACTTTACCTAACAAATCCCCCTTTCCACAACAACAATATAACACCCATCGTCCGTAACACATAGATCACACTCTTCCCTCGAAAAAGGACTTATGAACTATAGCAACTTTCTTTTGAAAATCTTCTCTCAACCATTTCTCAGCCACTTTTCCAAACAGACAAACGAACAATGACCAAACCAAAATACCGAAAATATGTTCCCAATCGCCTTAAAAGGGCTTACCCATTCTGAAAAAGAAAAACTTCCCAAAACAACCAAAATAGAAAAAAAAAGGAAACATTTTTGGGTGGACTAAAAAGAAGAACTCAATTCGAGAAAAATAAATATTTTCGGCACTTTGCCACCACGTGTGTGTTCTTTCCTATCTGCCATATTCCTTCGTATAATGGCTTAGCAATGAAATCACCGGTGGACTATTGCAAACACACCCTTTGGCCATAACATCACCGGGTCCGGTGTCCCAATACCGGTACCAAGACTTGGGCCACTGGTATGTTTGGTATTCCCTGACAAAAATGGTCTCGTTCTCGTTGATATCCTGGCCCACCTCAGTACCCCGATACTGGTCTCACTGTATCAACCATAAATAACACATACACACACACACACATATTTATATACTCCCGAGGCAAAAAACACTCATCGCCCTAAAATCTAACAAAAGAGAGAAAAAAGAAATTAGAAAAACAGAATGAGGACGAGCAAAGAAGGAAAAAGAATCCAATATCCTTCCACCTTTAGGATATGCGAAAATTTACATGTTTTCACCATTCTGACGCGGATTATTATTTTTTTTTTCTCTCTCTCTGTCTCTCTCTATTCTGTCCCCCACATCCTTTCAGATACGACCGAACTACATTTAGAAAGCTAGCGAATGGCGGATGTATCCATTTTTATTTTCTGTGAATACCTGGGAGCGCTTATGTGGCAGGGTTATAGGTTATGCTCGTATACGAGTACTTTCTATTTCCATTCCCAGAGGATGAAAGGATGTATTAATGTTATCTTGACTTTAACTTGGAAAGAAAATTTAAGTTTCCCCAGAATTGTGTGTAATGTGTGTACACGCATCAAGAAATCGAAAAATGCATTCGCTACAAGTATCATACGTCCTCTTATGCAAATCAGACTGAAGAGACCGTTTGATGGAAAGTGGAAAAATGATCCTTAAGGCCGGTAGTGCACTCTGTAAGTGGGCGGTTAGATGGATGAGGTTCTATAAAGGATTACAACAACCCAAAGCCATCTGTGTGTAGTGTATATTTCCTGGATAGTCAGAATCGTCATCTCAGTGGTAAGTAGACGAATCCTTCGAGAACGCGGTAGGAGTACTATTTTCATTTCGCTATTTGTCAGATTACAATGCACTTGGCGGGGTAAGTTAAATAAAAACCAACCAACCTATAAGTGTATCCTGTTCGTGACGTTTCAATTTCATTTGGATCCATGAACGAGAACAAAAGCCCAGCTCCATTGTGTGTTTTGTTGGAGGAATTGAGATGAGTTGTAGGTGGGTGGCTATGGCTATGGCTACCGATGTGGTGGGTTGTAAGGGAACTGTGATTCCATCAAACATGACATTTTGGTAATTATCCTGTGAGGTTTTTTGACCTTTTTTTTTTTGAAAGCAAATGGATGTTTGGCTTTTTTTTTGTTTTCTGTGGTCATTAACTCTGTAATAAAGCTTCATTAGGACGTATGTACGTCGACCTAAATGGGCATTTGGTGTGAGTGTGATTTATATTCGATTGAATGGAATGCTTTTGGGACATTGTCAGCGATTGACGTCACAAGAAACGTACTGTAATGCGATTTTACTTTAAGATAAGTTCAGTTTAATGGGAGGTTCCGGAGCTGCCATGGCACCTACAAACGTCGTATGTACTCTTATACGTCTTTAGTATGGCTTTTCCATTACAAAATTGGAGCTTTTCGTTTATTCTTAGTAAATTGAGGTAATTTGTCGTGTTTTGTTGCACATATATTTCCGTAATCAGATTTATCAATTGATAAGGTTTCCAGTGGGGTTTTTGTCAACAAAAACCCTCCCTGAGTCTATGGGGACAACGGTCATGTCTTTTATACTTTGTGTGTACGCCTTCTCATTTTGTACAAAACGAATAGGACCAACGGCTGTGATGTTCTTTCGATATACCTCCCAGAATTTTACAGAGATAGTTGTTTATTAAAGTCTAGAACACCCCGAGCGACTTTGACTGCTTTCTTTCATCTACTACCTTAGACTTCAAAAACATCGACTGATTGCTGTTGGGTAGGGCACGACATTTTGAATTTCTGATGCGTGGGCTATCCATTTGATTCACGATATCGAAAGTCATTGAAATTCAAGTAGAGCGGAGCTTGGTCTATCTATGGTAATCCGAAATTGATTTAGATTGTCCATTATGAAAGCCTTCTTGTTCAGTATCGATAGTTGATCAGCCTTTCCAGGCGATATAACAACAATTTCCACTTCAGCGGTATGCCCTTTTCTCCATATGCTGGCTACGATTGATTACAGTGGCTACTACAGTAAAACTCTATGGTGGAGCTTGATTTAAATTCGGCAGTCATGTCGCTAATGCCCTTGGTCTTGCCTTTCTCAAACTTAATAATTGTAGGAAGCACTGTGAAAGCGTGATCCCGAGGTGGCCTAGCACCATGTCGAAGTGGTCTTGAACGGAATTTCATCGTATTGAGGCAAGAAACTATCTAGACTCTTTAGTTGATATTGTTTTAAGCGGCGTCCTCCGGTGAACTCTACTGTAATGACATAAACTGTCCTAGCTTCACTACGACCTTGACCTGTGCTATTGTCTACTTATATGTATGTCACTACAGTATACCACTACAGAATAAAAGTTCCCGGAATTTATTCAGAAAATTTAAAATACAAGTTTATTCATTTAAATCTATATTATCCCATCCAAAGTTATCCCCATCGACTGTAACACATTTATGACAGCGCTTGATCCAATCCTCGAAACATTTTTTATATTCGGTTTTCGGTTCACTGATGAACAAGTGCTTCCTGCGATTTTTCCATTACTTCAACTCGGCTGCTGAAACGCGTTCCCCGATTTGGTTTTTTTTTTAACTCGATTGAACAGAAAGAAGTCACAGGGAGCCAAATCAGGTGAATTCGGTGGCTGTTGGATGGTATCTGTTGCATTTTTCGTCAAAAAATTACAAATAATGATGGTACTGTACGATGGTGCGTTATCATGGTGCAAAATCTACGTTTTCTGCCCACAATTCTGGTCTCTTTCGGTGAATTGCTTCTATGGGCAATGTTCAAGTCCTCCGCTATCTCTCTGATGGTTAATTTGCGGTTATTGAGCAGCGTTTCTTTTACTTCATCAATGTTTTCGCCGGTTTTCGATGTCGATGGTCTGCCACTGCGTTCATCATGTTCGATTGACTCACGACCACTTTTGAACCGCTCGTGCCACTGGTAAACGACCGTTTTCTTTAGAGAATCGTTGCCGGAACACTTTTCAAATATTTTCAACGTTCGCGCACCATTAAATCCGTTTTTAACGCAAAATTGTTGTTCGTTGTTGCAAATTTAAATTTATTTCTAAAATTGTAAAAAGTCGCCAAACACACAGAGATAGATGTACTCTTGGCTGCGTAACTTTTCCAAATGTCAAGCTTTGACGCTAAGATTTAGAGGGAATATCAACAACAGATGTACCAACTTAACAAAAACAACAGAACTAAAATCGGAACAATGGGAGCGCCACACGGTAACTTTTTGATCAAGGTGGTACTTCCTTTCTTTTCATACGGTATTGTGTTTCATGATTAAGAGTCTCCACTGCAGAGGGGACAACGTTTTGAGCTTTGGGTCAAGTTAGTTCCTTGATCCAATCATGTGGTGTGGTTTTTCCGGGTTTCAGCAAAATCAATCATTGACGTCGAAAAGTGTTTTATGCACAGCTCTGTTTCTCCGGTACTGAGACACTCATTGAAGTTTTTGCCGTCTATTTCACGCATCGAAAATGGAACTTCAGAAACGTCGGATAATCGCAATGTTCATGTACGTGTTCATACAGATTTGGAATCTCCCATTACAAATCGGGTATCACAGGCCGCCACTAGGTCAAGGGTTAACGACTTTATATTTGATCTCTATTTTTGCTATTTCAATAACGAAGATGGCTCCTGGCACAGGTTTTCATTGTTCCTCATCCTCTAGTCTATATCAACACATAGAGGGACATGCTATATACCATCCATGCACTTTTGAATAAGTTACATCTATGAATTTCCAAAGTGCCTCAGAGCGTAGTTAGCCAAGCCTACACCAGGAGGCGTCTTTCTTCTTAAAGAACTAAGTGTTCAGTGTGTCGCAACTACTCGTATGTACCATAATGCAGTATAGAATGCCATTTAAGCAAGAACGATTTCGTCACTGAATCCTAGTTGCAGTAGGGATTTGTTAAATGTGATATCTTCAGTACCTAGACATAGGTTGAATCAGTGGCTTAGGCTCGTACTAAATAGACTCAAAATCTCAATAGCTCATTTGTTATACTTACATCAGATCAGGCATTGAATATGGACACTCTCCATGATTTCTTGAGGAACCCTGAGGTGACTCATTACCTCAAACAGCTCCTTTTTGTGTATGCAATCGGATTCCGGCCTAAACTCAACAAGGAAGCTTAACCTGCTAAGAATTATCACGTGGAATACAGACATAGAACATTACAGGCCGATCCTCAGAAGGTTTCAAACGTCTATATATCAAAAAAGTGACCATTTTGGTTGGATTAGATGTCATCCATCATTTATCATGAGATTCACAATTTTATGTCGATATTCAAGTGGTGTCTAACAATGCCAAAACAAAATAAGAATAGGCACGCTCATTTTATTTATTCACAACTTCGGATCTGGATCTGTTGACTGTCATTTGAGGGACAAAGTTCTGGCCATTTTTTCAAACATTAATGCGTCGATTGTTATTGTTTTGTCAGCGAAGACTAGCGATTCAAGGTATCTCCAAAAAAACCAATTAAGAGGCGTCAAATCGAAAGAGGTTGAAGGCCTGTTTACAGTCTATTACGCGAAATGATGCGCTAATCGAAGGGTTGCTTCAGTCAGCTGAATGTTTCGTTTGATGCATGGCACGCAGCGTTATCCTCCTGGAACCATACCATATTTCAGGGAATGGAAAAGTCGTTAATTAGCTTCATCTGATGACTTCATCAACTCACTAACCGTGCCAAACTGTGTATTGTTTAGATTGTAACAGCGTTTCAATAATCTCATGTGGATTAGCTTAGCTCCAAATGCGACAATTTTGCTTATTGAGTTTTGCATTGAGGCAAATATGAGTCTCATCTGTGTTCAGCAGTGGATCCAATGTAAGGAACTTTCGGGGTTATTCACCGAAATTTCGAGGCAAACGAAATTCTGCACTAGATGGATCTTGATGCAAGCCTTAAAACCAAGATATTTGCGTGGAATTTTCCCTGAAGTGGACGGACAAAGACCAAGCTGTTGTGAACGACGTCGAATCGATAAATTCTGATCTTCTTCAGCACTCTTCTGAACTAATGTAATATTCTCTTTAGTACGCACTCTTCTAATGCGGTATGCGCCATGGCTTAGCTTCTTGACACTCATTTGTGCTGCTCATATTATCATTTTTGTCACATCTGAGCGGGGCCTACGGTTTATCGCCGAGTCCGAACGGCACTCCTTAGAGGCTCTTTCGTAGGCAGTTTTACTTTCGGGAGTTTGCCATTGCCCGCCGAAAGGGTGATGGCGATTTGAAAAATTGTTGGTGACCCAGCCTGGAATCGAACCCAGACTCTCTGCGTGATAGTCCAATGAGCTAACTATCACGCCATCGCCATCGACGCTTGTAAATACTCACGATAAAATTCCAAAGACTATTGAATAAGAAATCACACTGATAGTTTGCAACCTAACAATTGGTTTGACAGGTATAAATGTCTGAAGTTAGTTACGATTCTAAAGTCCGTCATTAAGAAAGCTGGAGCGCCACTGCACTGCAGCGGTAGACGTTAAAGCAAGCATATATTCTATTCTGGAATAACGCGAAAAGCGATGCAATGGATTCTATATTCTTTCTGACCAGAAACCAGAATGTGTCTAAAAAAAAAAGCACACAGAGCTGATGGCTTAAATGACGAGAAAGTCTGCAGTATTTTGTGTGAAAAAATTCCGTTTTAACTTGGAGGTATGTTATATGCGATAGTCATTCGTCCAGCTGTAACAAAAGCATCGCAGTTTTGGATAATGTGAAAATTAAGAATTTTACGGCGGTTTTACCATCTTCAACACTGGTTGTTTTGGTACAGAGCTCAAAAGAGGCTCAAGTCCAAGTACATTTTTGAAGAATGAGTCGAGAGGAAAATAATTAGGCCCATCAAATCAAAAAACACCATCAAAAATCAATCCCTAATTATGTACTCTTAAATTGGTTCTAAGGTCCGCAAACTAAGCCGGCTCCATAAGTGGTATTATAGCCATGCGGATACCTAAAATAAATATGTAACCTTCTATAAATTAAACATGCAACATAGCGCAAATACCATAAGGAATTTCTATTTTTTCTAGTCGAAAGCTGTTCTATCCAATAAAAGTACAAACAAACACGACTTAATGCTCTTTCTATCTATAGGAATTTTTTTTGTTTTTTTATTATCTTCCCGTTCATAATCAACTGACAATTGAACTGCCTGGTATGATGTCAGAACAATTTTCCGAAAGCATCTTCTAGAAAGTTTGTTCCTAAACGTTCTTTCCCTTTTTCTCTTTATCTTTCTAGTGAAGTTTTGAAATTAATTTACCTCATTTTGACATACATATTTGAGCCGTTTTCTCTTAAACCCATCAGTTAGAATAACCCAAATTGACAATTGAATATACATGACCTATATAAACCACCTGTCACGTTACATACTCGTATTCCCACTGAAGGCCTCAGCAAACAAATTTAAAATTCATTTGGAATTTCGAAATTAGTTCGAAATCGCACAAGTCACTTGCATTCTCATTAATATAGACAACATCCCGAAGAGCAACAAAAATAGATTATGCGCCAAAACGGTCCTTTGTGCCTGACACTGACCTCTCTACCATTGAGTTATTGTCCTTGTCCGTTCTTCAGTTTCGGGAATAGCCGAAAATTCCTAGTGTTGCATATCGCTGACAGAATTAATTACCATTTAATTGTCAGGATTAAATATTTCATTAATATGGTACTTCCTTTGCTGCTGGGTGGATTGGTACGTTGCACACCTGCAAGGCAATTGCATTTAAAGCGAGGGCAAAGACGACGACAACGTTGATGATAATTACGACGACAACATTGACGACAGCCGATGTCGGCTACAAAGCAACAAAACGTTATCCTTGGGTTTTGTGCAACTGACTGCCAGTGTGTGTGCCCGTGGCAGGTTTCATATGCTGCCCTGTAAACTATACCGTTGTGGAATGGAAATAAAATTTTAATTTTCATCGGAAATCGTAAATTTAATTTTTCAATACAAACTCACTGCCATCCCTGGTAAGTTCGACCTGAGTCAAAAAAAATAAAGTCAATGTCATCAGAAAGTGGTTCTTGTCTGTGATGCTTTTTTCGCGCCTAAATTATGCAAACGTCAGTTGGCAATTAAAAGAATGTGAAAACTGCATCGGTGGACGAGTTATGGTAACCTAAATTGCCTAGCTTTAGTGATTACTGCCCCAGGTCAAGGTCTATGCAGTGAAGCAACAACATAACGGTAGAAATGGCTAGTGGGAACGGAGCATGTGGCAAAAGCAATCAGGGGTCAAAGACGTAACCAACAGCAACAGTGGAGAGGCAGTTTAAAAAGCCACAGAACGGTTTGGTTCTGGTCATGTGGAATGAAATTCAACTGCGGTTTTCTGCAAGGATAATACCGTCATACTGGATCAGAGAGGCTGAAATTAATTGTCTAAGTGAACTTATGGAGCGGAATGGAAGCCGTGGCCAACTTGACAAATTAATTTTGAAGGCAAGGCAAAACTTTGCTTTGTGATGATGAGAGTTGTCTTTTGATGTTGGACCACAATTGGACAGTGTGTTAGAGATGATGTTTTTGAACCGGTATACTTCTGGAATCCTTATACCGCGGACGGGCTATCAAATAGACTTTGAGGCGTCATGCAGAATAACTACAAACAAACAGAATCAGCAGTTGTCATTTACTAATCCAAGATTCCGCCTTAGGTTTGACTAAATGAAACGGGGACTTGGACATATATTTTAGAATTAGGCTTAATAAGGTGGGTTCGCATAGTCGAGTAAAGGTCCTAATGCCATGTCTTATATCGGAAAACTTTCGAAAAGCGCTAGACAATCTACAACAGGTCTTTGCATTGCCAAAGTTAGGAAAACCCCAAGCAGGTTGCTGGCTTTGTTTGTTTTGTATCAAGCAAAAAGATTTTGTAAAAACAGCAAGCCACCCAGAACTCAAAAGATGCCTGCACTTTCGCATTCATTTATGAAAGATTTATGATTTTTCGAAATGCCAATGCTTTGTTAAAGTCTGTTTACTAAAATGAAGCTAATTTGTGTGCCATTAGCAGTAGAATGCAAAGAAAATGATAGCGTCCATTTGTATTCTCCAAATTTTTCACACAAAATAAAGTTTATATTGGTTTGCCATCGTTTAAGGGCGACATTAACCGTCCATCGCTATCCAAATTTAAGTATCTACTTCGACTCCTTCTCGCTCTTTCGAAAATAATCATCAACTGATCCACAATAATTGCGAACTTTTCGGTACTTTGGCCATTTTTCTACCAAGCCCTTGACGGTACTCGTATCTAAGAAGAGTTACAAAAACTAAATGATAAATTCTAACCAGGTCCAGATGGTCTCTCCACCGTATTCTGAGGAAGGGTTTCTCCAACCTTAGGGGGCTTATCCACTTGAGAGTAAAATTTGGGCGAGTAACTCTCAAGCCACTCTCGAGGGAAATTTCATAAGTGGACACGGACCTGAGAGAAACTCCCAGAGAGCTGGTTTACTACGCTCAGCTTTCAAACTTTTAAGGAGTTGCTCGCAAGTGGACAGATCTTATCTTCCTCTCGGAGATCAACTCCCACTTTTCAAACAATGTTCGTATTCTAAGAGTAGCTAGTCGCGAGCATGGCTTCAATGTGGAACCGCGAAAATACCTTCAAATTAATAGAGAGATATGAATCCGAGGAAATTTTGTGGAATTCATTTCTTTCGGAAATTTGGGATAGAAAAAAAAAAGAAAAAAAAGGCAATAATAAGAAAGCTCTTTAAAATGGTCGGTCCAACAGAATATATTGACTGCTTAACAATCGGCAAAAATTCGTTATTGTTGAGGATCTTCGATTTGAAGCTCCCTTGTTGGATTATATCCCGCTCCAAATTAATGTCGTCGATCCATCCAGGCACGTTTTTGTTTTTTACATTTATTTCGCCTTTTCAGAGCAATATCAAAAACAACTGCAGCTGTAACTTTCCGCTTATGTGACATCATGATGGCTACTCTCAACTAATAACTCAAGTGAAATGGACACGGTTACGAGAGTACTATCCGCAAATTTACTCCCAGAAATCTCGCAATCAACTCGCGGTAGTTAATCACACAAATTTTACTCTCATATGGAAAGCTACTCAAGAGTTACTCTCGAGAGTTTACTAGCGAAAGTGCCCTCAAGTGGACGCGCACCTTTAGTCTCTTCCTTTTCTATCAAATTTGATTAAGTTTCGTCCCCTTAGCTTATTTTTTTTTGCCACTTTTGGTGTTCCACAAGGCAGTCACCTAGGTCCTCTTTCTTTTCATTTCAACCATTTTTCGCTCCATGCTCCATACCAATTTTGTAATAGATATCTGAATGACATCGATAAATGCCTTAACGTGATCAAATCCCTCTACATTATTTTTCGCATTATTTTTCGCTAGTCAAGATAGGGGCTTGAGTATATGAGAAGACATTCTACATCGTTTTCTTCATCTTGTTCTCAAACTTATAAGTGAAAAAACTCTTAAAGTTCTGTGCATTCATCGTCTGCCCTTAAACTCTGATGTCACATCTCTGCTGGGCGGCCTTCTGACAAATCGGTGGGTGCTTCTAAATTAACTTATAAGTGAGATGGGTAGGCTAACTTTCATTATATGTATAAGTGTCCGCGGCAGAAGTTAGATCTCAAAGATTTATTCGCTCGTTATTAAACCTCTTGTCTTTAGTGGTATCACTGGACCTCGATCTGGACGAAATATGGTTTCAGCAGGATAGTCCTATATATCATGGTTTTGGGAAGCCAATATTATTTGACTCTTTTGTTTTTTATGGCCATGCTTGAAATTATTTTCTTTTTTTTTAAAGACGCAAGATTTTTTAGGTCCCCTTACAACTGCGTGTGTTACATTCGGTAAGGGCTTTCTGTACTGGCTGCCTCTGGATGGAATCGCAGATCCTTAGGACTGAAGCACTGTGCTGTATATGACCTGCTACCTTTATCGCTTTTAGCAAAGCCTACCGATCAGCTCTTCGTTATACCTTCTCCTTCACAGTTCATCAACGCAGATGTGGCCAAATACGACTATTATAAGGAAAAGTTTTTGCTCAAAACAGGTCTTTCATGCGCTCTTGAGAGTATCTATGTTTCTGCGGCTACAAAGGGAAAGGGATGACAAGGATATTGTAAAGTTTATTTTACTTTGCGCGAGATACAAGTGCGTCACTCAGGGTATAGAAACCGCGGTTATATTGTACTTTTTGGTCAAATTTCCGAACCTCATTCTTACTCCTCAACTTCGCGTTTTTCAAACTCAGGTCTAAATTCGGTTTTGGTCTTCGTTTGCAGTGTTTGACGGTACGCCTTGTGTTTGGCTTAAGTGCTGTCGTTTTTTTTTCTGGTTGTCTTGTGAAATCCAGGTCATAAGAGGCGGCATTTCTGATGGCCGTTTTGCAGCATTTCTACTGGTTCTTCTACGTTGTTTAGTCACTGTTATAGGGGGGTTGGCAACTAGTTTTTCGCTATTACCATAGATACGAGTATTTTTTCTACGGTTTCTACTCCAGACAGATTCAAAGAAATTGGCATCCATCTACGTTTACTTCAAATATTGGTCTACAGTTGTAAGGCTTTGAGTCTATACTTCCAAGTGCGGGAAGTCCAAAAAGAATTTAAGGAAGTCAGCAAATAAACCCAGTTTATATATTCATATGTATATATATTATATCTTATCAGCAGCAACCTCTTTCTTCTTCCGAGCCTAGTCGGTGGTGGCGTCAATAAATGTCTCTTCCGATTCTATTCAAAAATTTATGCTCGACCCTGCTTGAAACACCACCCAAAATACATATGTAAGTACTACTGACGAAAGCCATTTTAAATTTTCACCCCAATATGAATGAAAGCAGTAATAATATTGTACATGCACGGCATTCTTCCCCCAATGTAGTTTCCAAATCACAACCTCCGACTGGTAATAGCACAGGCTCAGTGTTCAACCCTTTTTCCCATTTTTGCCAGACACTATGTACCTACCTTCCTTCGAATTTTACTTTGAATTTCTTTCTACGACAAACATTTCCTGTTGTTTCTTCGTGGAAGAAGTTGAAATAAAATCAAAAAAATTCACCCCTTGCAACATTCAACAGCAACCAATCAGATTGTGATGTAGATTTCCTGTTAAAAAAAATTGCACCCTTCAACACAATATTTAACAGAGTTCAACACAACAAATCGTTTTGGAAAGAGCTCTATACTTACCAGGATTTCCAAACTAAATCCGTGTTGGGGAGGAAGAAAAATATCAAAAATATATATGGCAACCGGAAAAGGCAACATTTCCTTCCTTGCACCGACGGCCAAACACACACAGCCAGACATGTGTGTATGCACCTTCATTTAGACTATTCGTGAAACGTATTCATAATTATTGATACCCTCTGCATACTTGCTTCAACTCACGGGACCAACGTTTTTCAGGTTTCGAAATAAACCCCCCAATCAAAGGACAACAGTTTTTATCTAATTATCCCTACGATTTGTTGGAGAACATGATTCAAAACCGTGCAAGGCTCATAATCACTCCTTAATTGGAAAATTATAAGACAGAGGTCCGGATATAATTGATCCTTCGTGCCATGAACATAAATTCAAATATAGCACTGTTGCCTGTTATGTACGGATACGGATACAAGTATCCTGGACAAAGGACAAAACTTATTACACATCGAAATACCTGTAATTAAATTTCTACAAATACCCGAGTATATTCGTGTGTAGTGTGTATGCATTCGCAAGTGGATAGACCTGGGTATTATGCGTTCGATAATTGCTTACAACAAGGGTGCCAACTACTGACGATCTATACACGAGTCTGACTACTCGCAGCTTAAATTGTACAAGAAGGAGGGTTTTTGGGTGAATAGGGAAGAGTTTGGGGAGCAGCACTACACGGTTAATGACATTCCAGACGCACGGATAAACGGTTACGACGATGCCAAGGATGCTTTATTATTGTGCGTAATTGATGTCGCCAGTAAGCAGGAGGCCCCGGCCGGCCGCCTATCCATATGCGTGCGTGTAAGCTGGCAAAAACATTTTTGCAATTAACGCACAAGCGCATGTATCCCTTTGAAGACTATTCGTATTAACTCGAATAGCATGGGGACAGGATAGGGTGTTGCTGTGGGACAGCTTATGTTGTTATGTAATCCTTGCAAAATTTGGTGGCATGTTGAAAGGACGATAAGACAAATGTAAGAGCAAAATTCACGCAATAAATTAACTAGATACATCCTGGCGCGCGGTTAATTTGTAATTTATACACGCATTTCGATTTTCAAGTGAACGCATTTGGACATAATACGAATGTAATCCTCTGCTCTTCTCTTCTTATTGTTAGTCTTCAGAGGAGGTACCATCACCGGGGGGTTTGAGTTTGGAATATCAAACGCATTGCGTGACTTTTAAGAAAGATAGAAGGGCAAAAGTGGGCATATATGAGGTTGAAATTTCAAGGCGATTCCTTGACGTTTCCTTTTAATTAAATTATTCTCTGTGATTTACGAAGTTTGGCTTTGAATGGATATGGATAGTAGTTTGCAACTTGCGTGCATTCGAAGTGGAAAATTCAACTGAAATCGTGCGAATAAGCTGAGACGGTTTCTATTTCTATTTTCTTCTTTTTTTTTTTGCCGCTTTGACTTTTAATTATATTAAGAGGTTTGAGAGATTGAATTTATAGCAAGGAACTTCGAACTGGTGACAGGAATGAGTCGAAGGAGTCCACGTTTACTACGCATTTGTGCGTGACTCAGATTTTGAATTTCTATTTGGTTAATTAGAAATTTAGGAAATCACGGTGCAAGTCACTGTTGCTGAGTGAGACTCTTGTTATATTTTTATTGAATCTGGTGTGGACATCATATCACCGAAACCTGATACAAGTCACTGGTGTCAGCTTTTAGTACGTAACAGTTGGTGGAGTAGCAGTCTATAACAACATATTCATAAAATGCTACACAATAGGCGAATCGCTTAGCAGTGACACAGAATATCTTTTGCTAGAGATCATCGATGGTATGTATATGCTCTCTATGAGCATATAATTGTATCGGTGACTTAAACGCTAATCTCCTCAGAGAATGTATCTGCTTGCAGTTTACTCGTATTTGTCACTAAAGCTGCGCGACTCACTCCTCACTTAATTCTTCTTGACCTCTCTCTAATTGATGTGGGCAATCTAATGTTTAACCCCAGGGCCATCGGTCTCTTAAAGGTATTTTTAAGCCACGAGTAAAGTGTTTCTACGTGCAACATTGGGGTTGTCAGGTTCCTGTACTACATCATCTTTTCATTACCTCTGTGGCGTTACTTCTACTGACAATTTTGCCTTACAATTAGACTCAGTCTTGGCGCAGTTGCTACTCGTATTAGCTATCAGACGTGAATTCTAAGATAAACCCAGCGCAATCTTTTACAGTGTCCTTGGTTTAAATCTCGAGTTTATTACGCTATCACGTAGGAAAATATACTCTAAATGAAAGGAATATTGCGCTGAGTTGGGGAATTTTCTATCATGCCCGAAACAACTCATCTTTTACTACTCCTAGAGGCAAAAACGAAATTTTATATCTAAATTGGACTTCCATCAACCACCTAAAACTATTTGGAGTAATCTATAGGTATGATCAGTTGGAATAGTCAGTCATAGTCAAAGAGTGGTGATGGGAGAGAAATATTTTCTTCCATTGAACGAACTATTAGGAGTGCTATTAGGTTCCATCTTAGGACCTATCCCATTCGGCCTCTTTATAAACAAGCTTCCTACTGTTGGTGTAAATCCCACTGTTTATTTATATGCCGATGAAGGGCAGATTTGTTTAGCAAAACTTCTTGGTTTGATTTAAAATTTAGCTTGGGGGCTGAATGAAAATTTGTCAGAGATGCAATCTACATCGTTGGTAGGTGACCTCTCTTCAAGTATTTGAACTCTTCACGCCTATTCATTTTCCATTCTGCTGGACTAAAACAGTTAACGGGAACCGATAAACTTAAGTAAAGTTTAAATTTAACGACAACTAGTACCACTTTGAACTTTACATTTTAAATTATTTGGGATATCTAACAAAATTGCGCATTTGCAACGATCGATTAATTACAGTTAATTTTCGATCTTACTTCTAAACATCTCGACCGATATTTCGGTGATTTCGCATTCAATATTGGCTTTGACCATGTCTAACGTATCTGGCCTGTTGACATGGACCAATTACCTGAAAGAAAAAAGTCCAGGGGTGTCAAATCACACTAGCGATGCAGGCAATTGACTTGTTTATTTCTTGAGATAACTGCTTGATTGTTTGGTCCTGTAGTGCCGTCCTGAAACCACGTCTCATCAATTTCGCAATTTCGGTTAAATAAAGCGTGGCAGACATCATCACCAGCGAAAAAATACAGCCCCCCTCAGAAAACTGGATGCATAGTTATCAACAGTTTGTAAAAAAAGAGAACTTGGACGCAACCAGGAATGTAGTTCCTTTCCCAACGAACAACCATTGTCACAGCAATTAATACACATATTCCACTGTTTCCTCCAATTTTCGAAACACTTCTCATAGGCCCATTTTGGAATCGCCATCAGCTCCTTTTACGAATTCGCTTTTATCGCCTCAATCGTTTCAAAACGTTTTCAGTATTACCACTTCGTTGTTGTGAGAATATGAAACAGGATGAAAGTTGTTTTTGATCGAATAGTCGCGTACAAGATGAGATGTCGGCTCACACATCTTTATCGTTATGAAGAAACTACGAGTTTTTCGTCCACAATTCTTTCCTCTTGCGACAAACATTTTCTCCCAAACGCTTTTATACGCTTTACTGTCTGGTCTGGCAGAAGAAATTCGGAGTGGACCCCACCACTGTCAAGCCTTTATTTTGGATCGGCTCTCTCGTGTTTTTTTCGTGTTTCGGCTCGTCTGAAAAACGCCGTTCCGATAATTGTCGGTTAGTTTCGAGGTCATATTCGTAGACCCTTGTCACTGGTAATGATGCCATCGATAACATTTTGGCTCTAAGAAAGCATTCGTTTCTTTTGCGACATCAGCATTTTCGCCACAAGCTGCGCTTCAACTCATCTTATGCCGAAAAAATTGTGCATAATGCTGAACGAGACACCAAGATCGGATGCTATCTCCTTGATACTCACACGTTGATCTGCGAGGACAGTTTTCTAAACCTTTTCGATGGTTACGTCAATCATATTGATGGATGGACGACCGGAACGAGACGAATTATCAACAACAGTAGCGCCCGCTTTAAACTCTTTGTACCACTCGTATGCTTGTGTTTTCGCCAGATATTTTAGCGCCATGTACCAACCTAAAAAACAGATTTTTTCAATGTCTCAAGCGGGGTTTGTTTGAATGGGAAATTTCAGGTACTTTTCGATCAGAAGGTAGCAATATCTAAACTTAACATCCAATAAAGTCCTGCTGGATCTAATGGCTTAACGGAGCAACTCATCTCTCAGATCTGGTCAGAAGAGTCTAAAACAGATTATATCGAGATCCACTAAAATGCTTAAACTTAAACTATTAAGGTTTAAGTCTCCTCAACATCGCATATAAGATCTTGTGTGCCATATTGTGCAAACGTCTAAAATCCTTTGTCAAAAAACCTGAGTGGCCTCTATCAATGCGTTTTCAAATTCCGCAAACTTCGTCCTTCTGTGCAGGATGATAATGGCGAAAGCTCGCTACTTCGTCAAAAAAAGGTGAAAACGAAAAGACACTTTTGATGCTAAGAGAGGTTTTAGACAAGGTAACGCTCTGTCGTGTAACTTCTTTAAAAGATTTGTTTGGAACTCGTAAGAGAACACAGGAGGCATAGTTTTTCAAAACTGTGTTGAAATACTATTAGCGCAAATGAGTAGTATTACTAGTTGTAGTAGTATGTTTGTAGTATTGTACATATTTAGTAGCTTTTCCATGACGAGAAATAGCTATATTGACATTTTTATTTAAAAGCTCTCTTCCATAATACATTTTCTATGCATTAGCGCCTTCGAAGTGTAGTTATACAGTGCGTCCCAACCATAGTTTCCATTTAAAATGCTCAGCATTCTTCCCTCATCTAGCACAGTCGTTCCAACGTAAATCAGCTGAAATTCTTTTCAATAGGTCATCGTTAACAAATCTCTCATATCCACGAGTAAATATCTCGTTTGATTGAAGATAATAGCGAGCAGAATTTAAACCTTAAAGCTGAACCCTGATCTTCCGTATTTAACTTAAGATTGAAGTCACATTCAGATCACGAACGTTCCCAATTTTGCAAAAGATGGTCTCCTCTTGAAACAAGATGATTGAGAATCAGCTTAGGTAGTCTGCCTTGTAGGTAGTCTGACTTGACTTTATATATTCAGAATGTAGCCGGAGAGCATCCAGGAAAAAAGGAGGAATCCAAGTCTCTAAATGTAACATATATGTAATTAGTCATGTTGTAAGGTAGGACTTAAGAACTATCAAAGAAACCGTTCACTTCCGCAAAAGGGTAAAAACCTCACACTTGGGGTTCGTATAATGTATAATGTACAAAATATTTTTTGTTTTGAGCTGCTCGCAATACAACGACAACGACTAAGGTGTTTTTTCATATTAAGATTTGTCGTATTCAAAACTCCTAGATATTTGTATCTTCTCACTATTTCGATGTCTTCGTTGCGCGAATATCTACCTCTTCCAGTGCTGAAAATTATCATCTTCGACTTTTAAAGGTTAACACTTAGGTTTCATATCTTGCAGTATTCAGCTAGTTTGATTATCATCAACTGCATAGGGCCGAAGCCACCTCGGAAGTGGACAAAGAAGGCATATAACTTCTTATGTCTACTTTTGTAAATTTCAGCGATGTTAATGATTGCAAAAATTTGATCAATTGTCGAGTATTTCTTTCTGAAACCCGTCTTGAATTCATGAAGGATATTCTTATCAGATCCTCGTTTGCCCATGATATTTACATAATTGGCGGAACTGAGCGGGCTGAAACGGAAGCTGCTAGAATGGCTTTGTTGGTTATTGAGGGAAAAACTAATTATGATACAAGACACAGAATACCGAGAAATTGGACAAAACGTCACAGTGGGCCGCTATTATTTCGAAGTAGTAGAGAACTTTGTGTGCCTTGGCTCTGCTATAGAATATATATGAGATGCATGAAGCATGGACTTTATCGAAAAAAATGCACATCAGTCGCCTAAGATGGCTATGACATGCAAAGCAAATTGAGACCTATATTCGGGACCGCATATACCGTGTGTGACAAAACTAAAGCAACTTAACAACTAATCTTAATTCGGAATAAATATTGACTTATAATTAATATTTCGTTGGAAATCCGTTATTTTGAAGGACCGCTTAACATCTTGGTTATTGTACCCATGGGGATTTTTCACCATTCTTCTTTTATAGCTGCAAAAAGAGAGGCCTTGGAGGAGTAATCTAGAGTCCGAATTTTACGATCTACAATTTCCCATAGATTCTCTACGGGATTGAGATCAGGTGATTGCGCTGGCCATTCCAGAACACACACTCTGGCCACAGTTATCCATTCAGTCACGAGCCTAGACTTATGTTTGGGGTCATTGTCATGTTGGAATATCCAGCGTAAGGGCATGTTGTCATCCGCGTATGGGTACATAAAGACCTCCATTATATTTTTGTACCCTTGACCATTTAAAATGTCCGTAATTTGGTGGATAGGCCCCATTCATTGTCCATGACATTGTCCCCACCGTGTTTATCTGTGCCATGGCAATATTTTAGGTCTAAGCGTTTTCCTTTTGGTCGTCTAACGTGCGCACTTCCATCTGATCCCTTGATATTATATTTGGATATATTGGATTCATCCTGGTTTTCTTTGACACAAATGGTTTCTTTGCAGCCCTATAACACTTAATACCCACCTCGTCACACCTTCTGCTTGCGGTTCTTGAATGAATGTGGAGTCTCAAGTCATTGACAACTTTCCGTAAAGATGTTCTAGGATCTTTTTTGAACTCCCATACTATGAGATGATCCTGCCTTGCAGTTGTTTTTCGGGGTCTACCAACAAGATGAATTGTTTGTACTGTCCCTTTCTATTGAAATCGCTTAATTAAACGACAAACAACTGATTTTTCCATGGAATATTTAGAACAAATATCTTTTTGTTTCATTCCACTAAGGAAATATTCAATAATCTTATTTTTAAGTTCATTTCCAAATTTGTTTCTGGCCATTATTCTCAAAAAAAAATCTCTAAATATAAAATGTACTTCTTTTTCCTAACACTTAACAATGGGTAATGAATAAAATGAATAATAGATTTAAACAAACAAGAGCAAGTATTGTGACCTAACGGTACCCAATTGTTTATGTACTTTTGATTTGTTTGACCAGATGCTCAGGTTTAGTGGGAGTTGCTTTAGTTTTGTCACATACTGTACCTCCGCATAATAGAGAAAGATCTATCTCTTGGTAGAGCGCATAAGTAAAATGGATCCTCAATCGAATCGCTGTGCACAACTTAATGCAATAGGCCAACTTGAAAGGCATATTACTTAAAACCCAAGTTTGCCCTGAATTTCAGCGGCACCTAAGTTAGTGCAAGGTGCTGTAAATTTTAAACCAAATTTAATTTACATTTTATTCAGTGCCATTATTACTTTAAATTATTTGTTTAAAATTTTAGATTTAATTAAAATTAATGATTTTCTAATAAATTGCTTTCTTTTGATTATTTTCAGGTAAGCGAATAAAGACCATTGAAAGTACTTTCAATTTTAGTTCTTAAAAATTGTGTGACATGTATGAATGTAAGTAGTTACAATAATCGTGTTTTTTCTGGTTCAAGATGGGTTTCAGCGCGCTTAGGAGGATCATTCTTCCTTTGAAACCTGTCAACTCTTCCACTAGCCTCGGGCTTAAGAGACAAATAAATCTTCTAAATATTGGTTTTTGAGAAAATAATTAAAACGAGAATATAAACTTATCTCAATCATTATAATTTTTTCTCTCCTATGCAGTTTGGTTTCAGAACTGGCCTCTCCACAGAGGATGCTCTATTGGACTTCTGCTCCTGCTTATATAAGGGACTAGATAAAAAACAGTTTTGTGCAGGCCTTTTTGTGGATATAACTAAGGCGTTTGACATGGTTGACCACGTCATACTATTAGATAAACTATATAAGGTCGGATTCAGAGGATTCATATACAATTGGTTTGAATCTTATCTTAAAGACAGAATGCAATATGTAAAACTTGGAAGCAATATAAGCAGTTCAAAAAGCAATAACCTGGGGGTACCCCAAGGTTCTGTACTTGGCCCAATTTTATTCCTAATTTACATAAATTCCTTATTTTCTCTCGCATTCATAGGTAAAGTTACAGCTTTTGCCGACGACCTTGGCGTTGCATATTGTTTAGCCAGTCCGCTACATCTAATCGCTGATATAAACCATGATGTTTTCCTACTTAGATGCTGGTTTGCTAATCACAAACTTATTGTTAGTAGTAAAACTAAGTTGATGTTTATCAGTCTTACTGAGCAAGAGTACCCCGACTTAGACATAGTATTTCATTCTAATGTCTGCCCGTGTTACGACTTGCTATACAGCCAATGCAGAATCCAAGTTGGTAAAACCTTCAACAGAATACTAACTGTAGTACTAATTGTTTCAAAATTGAAGGTGCAGATAATTTCAAGTACGTACCTTGGTGTTACAATAGATCAAAACTTGAACTGGTCCAAGCACATTTCTGCCTTAAAAAAATATCTTCTTTCTGCTACTCGTTGCCTTTTCCGCCTTAGAAAGTATTGCTCTCTTAACACGTTGAAAAGGGTTTATTATGGTGTATTCCAATCCAGATTGCAGTATGGGCTTTGTAGTTGGGGTGGCGCTTATTTTTTTATTAATTTTAAATGCATTTTATTCTATTAATCAATAACTCTTACATACTAACAAAAAATGCTTAAATGCTAGCCTAAAATTACTTAACAATCTTATACTAACTTACTGGCCCTACACAGGCACTCTAAGCTACTCTAAATTCTTATATCTATGTCTTTCGACTTCATTTACATTTTTTATGATATTTTTTTCTATACTTAAGGCTAAGAAAAACATTGTTAACAAAAACTTAGCATATGGACAAAATTTTGTATTTTTTATAAAAACTTAATGTCTAACTTAAAATAAACCTTAATCTACCTAACCTACATACAATACGTACATACACACACATAGACACTATACACAATTATATATATACATAAGTATATACCTTGTATATACTAATATATATATATATTACTTAAATGCTAACCTAAACCTATGTAAGCTGGCCATCGCTATTTACAGAGCAAATAGATTGGTCAGCTCTGCCTCATTAGTGAGGCTGGTCCGTAATTGACTGAAACGACGACGAAACATCTTCCCCATCATTCAACCACCAGAAATGCTGGTGCTGCCGAACGACATCCCTCTTATCGCGATTCCCCACCGCCCTACTGAACCTGAGACGATCCACCCTGCCGTGTGCGACGTCTCTGTTGTAGTTGAGTCGCCTGTCCCCAGCTGTCCGAGCGACATGGAAGATTAACGGGACCGCTGATCTATCCTGGATCAACCCTATTTGATCAAGGTAGAGGAATGCTTCCGGTGGAACGAAGCCATTAGAGCGCACACTCTCATGATAAAGGTGATTGGGGTAGTAAGCCAGATATCAGGTTATTCGTCGAGGCCATTGCTCTTGCAATGTGCCTTCGAGTCAGCTTAATTACGAAGTTGTCTACTCGTATTAGGTTCGCCCTGTTGTAAATGACCTCGTTGGGATAAAATTTGTTGTACTCCGACTCTGGTGTTCTGTACAAGCGAAGACAAGCCCTAAGGCAAGCCCTCTCAAACACCCGTATCTTTTCCATTAAGCTTGCTCGTACATTGAACCACACGGGACACCCAAATACCAGCATGGGCCTGATAAGGGCCATGTAGCAGATTATCTTTACCCTCGCATCGAGTTGGCTGCTATAAAACAGTCTCTTTGTGAGGGCAAAAGCGCCTTTAGCTCTGGATAGAGCAGCATCTACATTTTCGTTAAAATACAGAAACTGATCTAGCCAAATCCCAAGGTATCTGACTACATTTCGACAGGCAAGAGGCTGTCCGTGTTGTCCAGTGATCGAGAACTTTCACCAATTTTTTCTGGTATCCCTAGAGGCTCCAGGCAACGGCGTCCTAAAAAGAATGGTTTCCGACTTCTGAAAGTTGATTTTCAACTTCCAGTCATCGCAAAATCGTCTTATCTTATCGAAGTCACGCTGTAAGAGACTATTAATGACCTCAATTTTTGGACCTGTTCTGTACGCTATCAAGTCGTCTGCGTACGCAATAGTATGGGGAAGTGAACCTATCAAGTCGCTTGTATAAATATTGAATAGGATCGGCGAATTGACCGCGCCTTGCTGAAGACCGTTTTTAATTTGAAATATTCCAACAGAAGTCACATCACCATTTTTCACGATGAACTGTCTGTTGGTTAGCATACGAGTATTATAAAGACTGTACAAGAGTGGTTTACTGATCCCCAGACTAGCCAGCTTGTAGAAAAGACCTTCTAACCATACAGTGTCGAAAGCCTTCTCCAAGTCAACAAGGCAGGCACCAGTACACTGTTTTTTGGCTTTATTCCATTGGATATCGGACACCAGTTTAGACGCGGCATGTGAGATAGCATGTCCTGCCTTAAAACCGAATTGATTATCCGGAACTATATGTTTGTCCTCAACCCACTTAGTCAGAGCTCTATTGATTACTTTTTCGAACACCTTACTGATATTCGGAAGGAGACTTATCGACCGGAGATTCGCCGGATTGGATATATCCTTTCCTTTTTTGGGGATAGGTTGAACCACCGCCGTTTTCCAATGCGCTGGATAATGTGCATTATTCATTGCATTATTAAACAGGGTGGTATAAATGTCCACCGCTTCTAGAGGAAGATGTCGAAGCACGATGTTCGGAATACCATCCGTCCCCACTGATTTCTTACTTCTGATTGTGTCGAAGATCTCATGGAGTTCTTTCTTCGAAATGAACGGGGGTAGCTCACCTTCTCTGGCAATGACATTATTTGCCATATTTTCGTCGCTGAACCGGGTGAAACCAGAGCCCTCGGATCGCCAGTTCTCTACTTCATTTCGAATAAGGAAGTTGTGCACCAAGACGCGATTGTCAAGGTCATAATTAGGGCCAATGATATCATTGGCCTTGTATACTTCCTGGAAAGTCGCCCCTATGGCCTCAACCTTCTCCTGTGGATCCTCGATCACAAAGAAGTCGTCATCATCAGCCGCCTCATTTGTATCAATGCCTGCAATTGTTAGTAACCGTTCGTTGTCAGTAGTCCGGGCTATTTTAAGACACTGAAGGTCGTTTTGATTTTTTCTCCGAAATAGTTTATTTATTTGCGGGAACATATTCGGGTTGCTGGTGTTTACAGACCGAACCTTGTTGTTCCAATACAAACTTACAGCAATTCTGTAATTCTCTTTGATTAACATTTGAATATTTTTAATCGACGACTTCAGTGTCCTAATCTCTGGGTCTTGTCTGTCTGTAAACTGTCTGTATAAGTTTTTAAGTCTTGTCAGAAGTCTACTTTTCTGTCGGTGCAGTGCGTCAATAGTAGGATTGCGGAACAGATTTTCGTTAGTCGTTTGTTTATACCGCGGTATTGTAGTGTCCATAGTTTGTTTTATTGTCTCGTCCATTCGTTTAAGGTACTTATCGATCTCCTCGTTTGATAAATTCCTATTGGACGGCGGGTGGAGCGTGTTCGAGGAGAGTGCTCTTGTCAAGGTTGCGGAGAAGCGTGTCCATCGAGTCTTACTGTAGTTGTAAGAGTATCTTTGGACAAACTCCTCCAATTCCGCAATTTCGTTGGGAACTGTGATTTCGGTGCTAAAACCGCAACGGTCGCTGTCATACACGAATGTGCGCAGACAGTTAAGCGTTTGTAAATTCGTACCTGTAAGTCGTATACGTTCGTCGTTCAGTAATAGATCCAAATAAGACCCGCCTCTGGGAAACGACGGGTTATCCGTCGCTTTAAGACCGAGTCTATACATGGCATCGTGCTGACCCCACCAATTGAGTAGTAGGTTCCCTCTAGTATTTGGCAAATTATTTCCCCAATCTCTGTGTCTAGCGTTGAAGTCCCCGCCGATTATAAAATAATTCTCCCCCGATTCCAGCCTCAGAAGTCGAAAAAGTGTGTCGAGCTCTGTAATGAATAAGGTGGACTGTGAAGCCCCAGATGCATAAACAGAGGCCAAGTACAGCCGCTTTCCACTGCGGAGCGGGATGTAAATGACGACTGCCTCTAACACCCGGAACCTGCGTAACACTCCCTTGTACACTCTGTGAAATTCTATGCCTTCTTTAATGAAGATCGCGACACCGCCTCCACGTTTGGATCTGGGCCGGATTCTTCTTTTAACAATATAATTATTGTACTCCAGTTCGTGCTCATCGGTTAGCTTGGTTTCGCTAGCGAAAAGCGCATCAGGAGTTTGGTCTTGTAGCAATTTAAACATCGCGGCTCTTCGTTCGATCCTATTCAGTGAATTAACATTCTCCGCAAGGACCTTCAAAGTTTGCTCCACCATGTGCGTACCCATTACGACATGTGTTGCGTTAGGCCCGGCAACAGTGCGTGGATCTGGTCCACCCGCTTGGCCTGTTCTTGCACCTGCTGTTGCAGCTGAGCCATCTGCCCTTGGATTGCGAGCAAGATGGCCAGCATGTTAGGTGCAGCTTCCGTTGTTCTCGGCATTGGCGCCGGAGAAGCAACAGCCGCTTGCTGTGCCGGAGCCCCCCTACCTGACACCATTTGGGCGTAGGAGATTTGGGACGTGACGGCTGGAGTTTGAAACCTTACAGGTGAACGTTTGACCTCCACCTTCTGTTGCCGAGCCAGTTTTGCTTTTTTAATGTCGGCGAACTTAGGACAACCCCGATAGTTTGCGGTGTGTCCCACGTTTCCACATAACACGCACGAGAGCTGCGTCCTATCGGATGCTCCGTCCCTACCCAGAGCACACTCCTCGGAACTGTGGTTCTTTGCGCACTTCACGCATCGAGGCTGCATTTGGCAGTTCGACGCGGCGTGCCCGAGGGGGTGGCGCTTATATTAGTAAACTGCAGCAATTAACTGTCCCTCAAAAATCTGCAATTCGTAGTATTTGTGGTTTTCACCGTTATGCGCACACAATGGACCTTTTCAGGGCCTTGAATATTCTCCCTTTGCGCCATTTATTCTATTTTAAAGTCCTTAAGGTCTTTTTCATGAGAGGCGGGTACCTGGAGAGTCCAATTTCTGACTTTCGCAGCTTACGCAGCCATTCAAACTTTGTTGTAAATGTCCCTGCGTTTCGCACTACAAGTTACAGAAACTTCTACTCCATTGTTTCATGCAAACTTTTTAACAGTTTGCCCTTAGAAATTCGATCCATAAGAGATTTGTCCACATTTTCTAAAGTAGTTAAATCATGGCTTCTTAGTTTTAATCATCATGAAATCGAAACTCTTCTAAGTTATTCAATTTGAAATATAGTAAAGTAAATATATTTGCTCAACTATGTATTTTTTTTTCTTCTTTCCTCTTTTTCTTGAATTGAACTTCTGTTTCTCTACCCACAAAAAGTGAATATTTTTTTTATAAAGTGGCATCGTCTCTATTTTTCATAAATAAAGGTGTCACTTACTGTTCTATATGTATCAAATGCATGTAAAATCGTATTTTAAATTTGTAACTTTTGTATATACATATGAATAAAGAAATTTGAATTAAATTAAATTAAAATATAAGGGTTAACATCTTGCAGCTGTTGGTGTAATTGCCTTCAGCTCGCACCTGCCATGGGTTGTGTCCGCCTACGGTCTCTGAATTTAAACTGTAGAATATCAGCATCCGTATGAATCTTATTAAAACAAAACTACTCTTTCGTTAGACTTGAAACGCAGAGTCTTTTTCAGGAGATTCTTTGTTTTATCGGCATGGAGAGCTGCTTTCAGTCATAATTAAAAGATTTCCGCCTAGTGACACTTGCAGCACAAAGGACCTAGATAATTTATTTATCTTTATTCAAATCTAGATGCATTCAGCTTTAATTAATTAATGTACAGCTCTGTACATTATTCATCTCGCATTTCCATTCGTTTGTAACTAACCTAATAACCATCAATTTGTCTGTTTTCGCCCTCCTCTGACTATTCATTTAATTTTGCCACATCATTAAATAATTATCCACATAAAAAAAAAAAAAAAAAAAAAAATAGAAAAAATGAAAGCAGATCCGTATCACTGCACAGACACCTCAGAGATGTAACATCTGCCGGCGTATTTCTGAGTGTTCCTCTTTTTTTCTTTTTTTTTTCTGTAATCCGAATCCGCACACAAATGTCATCCGAAAATTTGTTGCATTAATGCCTTTAATGGGTGATAACACCTACCATCTGACAGTGGCATTACTCAAAAATGATGGATTTTACACTTTCGACTAATTGTAACCGGAGACAATTGACAATTGACAATTTGACAATATTGAACAATCGCCAGAAGGAATGTAATAACCGCAGCTAATCCTGTAGAAAAACTCCCTTCCTAACGTCACTTTTGTTTGGCTAGATGTGTGCTGCTTCTAGTTTCAAATCAAATTTCCAAAACCAAATAAAAGAACTCCGATTCCAAAATGAATAAATGTATCCTTCCCTAAAAAAAAAAAAAAAAATCGAATAAGTACGAATTCGAAATGCGGAAGAAGGACCTTCTCGTTTTTGATTGTATTGCGACCAACCGCTTACGCAATTGCTGTGCGTTGCTTTTGCTGCTGCCTGGGGCGAAGGCAATCACGCACCCATCAGGGGTGTTACCATGCGTGCCCGACAGGAAACTAATGTAATTTTTGCTCACATACACACAATTACCGAGGGGTTGGTACCCTCGGATGCACTCAATTACAAGAGATATACGAGCATACTCGTTTCATACTCTCAGGGTACTCTACACGTACCTACCTACTTCAAGCCAACATCTAAATTAATAACATAAACCCATGGAACGCGACGTTAGCCCTCTCATCCGTACTATAGTTAGAGGTGGTTTCTGCAAATGTGTTCATTCTCCCATCAAAGGATACTCATATATGCCAAAGGACTACTACAACATCTAATAGATACCTAATAGGCCAGTTGCAAATCTAATAATAAATTATCATCACAGGGTAGAAAATGAATGAAGTAAGGGTTCTCTCTAGGATTTCTACTGTTCATACCTCGACCATCAGGAAGCAGGCAAAATTATTACTTGTCCTTTGTGCATATTAATCGTGGAAAATTAAATGTATTTCTTTCAAGGATATACGAATATTCACAGGATTCAGAGAGGGGTACTTTTATGTTGATACAAATATGCTGCTATGCTGCAATATTGCACCCTAGGGGGATTTTTCGCTTAAAATAATTTTTGTACTCTTCCTCTGCTGCTTTTCTATTGAATTTATGAAAAAAAAAAATTTTAAAACCAAGGATGAAGGCTGAAAGGATCAGCCATAATTACACTTTCAAGTTAAATTGCACTTTTTAGTCGTAACCCGTAATTTGGTGAACAGCGACTTAACCAAAGAACCCTTTGAAGTGTTGCAATGGGCAACCCTAACCCTAAATCCGGTGTGCACTTTGATTTTATTTTTTTTCCTTTGCCAATTTGAAAAACGGTCCCCGAATCATATTCATCCTTTTCGAAATTTGAAGACATAAATTTGAGCGGTTGAAGACGGTGTTGCCAACTATGTGAAATATGCTAATTTCTTTGAAAAAGGTTTTATCCGAATTTTCAAGTGATGCCATAGCCTTTAAATTTATTAGGTTTTCAAGCGAGAGGGTTTCAAACCCCAGTCAGAATAGCTCCAATTTAAGGTATGATGAATCTTGACTAGTGTTCAACTCAACTTTGATGTCTATATCAAAGATACACTGCTTTCTTTGGTTCGGTAGAATCGGACCTCAAGTTTCAGTAAAAGCACTTCTGCGATATATGTTATAAGGCGCCACAGAAAGTAAGAAGTGTTGTTATCTTAGGAGATTTAACACGCTGATCGCGTATCTGTTAGCCTCTCAGCAATGCGTTTATATCATGCATTATATGATGAATGTCAGTGGTATTTAGAAGTGATTGAAAATGTCAGAAATGATTTGTTTGACTCCAGCCAATCACGCTTACAAAACCCCTGGTTTGATTTAGATTGAGGGAAAGCACCAATGCTAACATAAGTCGCTTATAAAGCTACACTGCATAGCAGCTTTCACCTCTACGAACAAAGAAAGGGGAACAAGAATTTGTTTTTTAGTAGAAGATTGAAAATCGCTGCTGAAAATATAGAAAATCATCTTCTGCAGACGCATAAGTGTCCGGGATGGCACTAATTTAACTCTCTGACACACTGAAAAACTTAAACTGGACAATGAAAGTGACGAGGTCCGTCCTACGGATCAGAATTAAAGCAAGGAAAGCTATGAGGGTTATTCATTAAGTCCTTAGAGAAACAATGATTTTTTTTCGAGCTGAGTGTTTAATGAGGCTCGTTCTTAGGTGGACATGATCAGGAGTGCATATTTCGGAAACCAAAAAAATTGGACAAGTCACGGAGGAATAACCCCTGAAAGACCACTTCGCTATTGAGTTCAATAGGCAAACTCAGCTCGTTTATTGGAATCAGAAGAATGCATTGCAGACCTAGTTTATTTTTTTTAACATAAATTCCTTTTTTCGCTCTATACAACTTTTCTAAGTGTTTCTGCAATTTTTTAACGCCATCTAAAAAGCGAAATTTCGGAAGGTCCTTAAAATAGGAATCTATTGGACGACGGCCTCCTCGTTCGACGTGAACCGTTGTCCGCCGTGCCATTTTTTTAAGTTTGGAAACAAAACAAATTTAATAGGAGACAAATCTGGTGAATACGGTTAATTCGAACTTTAATTCTATGATTTTGGTCATCGAAAGAGCACTAGTGCATTGTCTTGATATAAGAATATCTTTTTTTTTTCTAACTGGTGAAATAACGACCCATAATACCTCCAGTTAAAGTGTTTTCCTTTTTTCAAATACTCGATGTAGAAGATTCCGTGTGCATCCCAAAAAACCGTGGCCAACACTTTAGCGGACGATTTATCCGTCTTCGCCTTCGTCGGAGATTGTTCGCCTTCTCAAACCCACTATTTTCGCTACTCCTTTGTCTCTGGAGTGTAGTAGTGTACTCACGACGAAGAAACCCATCAGGATTGCGACGAAAAAGTGCCAAATAAGCATCAAAGTCGAAATTAACTTTTTTCCATTTTTCCCAATAAACAAAAATTACTTGCTTCAATCGATAATAGATCTGACACCACTATTACTCGTACATGGCGTGGGTCGTTAAAGAGAATCGAGTCGCGGTAATAGCCTTGCATAATTGCGAAAAGAGTGCTGGCCAAATTTTCGATTTACCAAAACCACTCGGAACATCTAAAATATTCGTTTATCGGGCTATTGCTCGCTTCGGCGAATTGTCCGGAGTAGAGAAGAGGCCAAGAAGTGGTTGCCCGCGCGTCGTCCATACGAATGCGGTAGTAAAGGCAGTGCGTGAACGAATTCGGTAAAATCCCCTTAGGAAGCAGAAGATCATGTCCAAGGAATTGGATATATCAATCAGATCCATGTTTAGGCTGACTCGGGATGACCTGCATATAAAAGCCTATCGTCGGTCCACGGGTCATCTTCTAACTACTCAACTAAAAAAAAACGTTTGCAGTTACATGCAGACAATGGCCATGAAAACATTTTGTTTACGGATGAAACAATTTTTACCGTGAAAGAAGTTTTCGACAAACAAAATGACAAAATTTATGCCACTTCATCTAAGGAAGCGAAAAAGTTTTTCCAAGGGTTCAACGTAATGGTTTGGTGGGAAGTCTCTCACCATGGTGTCACATCCTTCCATTTCTGTGAAAAAGACGTAAAACTGGTGCAAAGGTTTACCAAGAAGATGTGCTAAAGGGTGTTGTGAAAGGTTTGATCAATACCCTTTTTAATGGATACAGATGGGTCTTCTAGCAGGCCTTTGCTCCAGCGCACAAAGCCAAACCTACGAAGGAGTGGCTCAGAGTCAATATTCAAGGCTTTAAAGCAGCAGAAGATTGGCTGTCGGGTAGTCCAGATCTGTATCCACTGGATTATGGAGAACATGGCCTTTAAGACTCCTCACAGAAATTTGGAAAGCCTTAAAACAGCATTAACCAGTGCAACGTCGACAATCTCTACGGAAACCGTACGTGCCGCTAAAGCCCAATGATCTCTACGGAAACCGTACGTGCCGCTAAAGCCCAATGGCCACCCCGTTTGGAACTTGTGTTAAAGCAAAAGGCAGTCATTTCGAGTGAAATGAAATCATTTTGAATACAATATGTTTTCTGTTTTTTTTTCATAGCGTTTTAATATTTGTAACAGAACTTATAGCAAAACTAGGTAGAATCTCCTGAACATCACGTTCAAGATTAGAGCTGCTGCATTTGTCAATGATTTGATTGAACCCTTTGCAGTTGAAGTCCAGGTAGGTCCACAATCAAAACATTGTTTAACGCAGATCTGTTTAAAAATACATAATCTCATTGATTTCAAGGCCCCATATAATGATATCTATAGGCTAAAGCTGCACAGAGCTATTCTGCCAAACTCGGCGATAGGGAACGCTCCCTGCCACGTAAGGAACGGAAGATAGACGCATAGTTCTGAAAATAGGGCAGCAGATGAAGACAGATGATGTCGGAAGCGGAAAAAGTGGAATGAGCTCTCGACTGTCTAAGTGGTTCCATGGCTTGCCTTTAGATCAGATATCAGTTACTTAAACAGTTGGTTGTTTTGGCCCTAGTCCACCTTAGACTTTAGAACAGCTCTTTCCTCTTTTGTATGAGCCGTTGGAATATGCCTTAGGTGTTGTGTTTTTTTTTTTGAGATATGTCTATTGGGTCAAAAACACTTTTCTTTCAGACGTTTAAAGGCAAGTCATACCTTCAGAACTGGAATTTATGATGAGACTAAATCTTTAGAAACGTCCTCAATACACTCGTATGTCTTATAGACCAAAGCTGCCAACGTGTTGACTTCGCATTTGTGATTGACTTGCACTCGAGCGGCATTTATCATACATACATCAGACTTATATTATTTCCTTTTCTTATGAATCTAAATTTCGAGCCTGAAAGGAGGTCGGAACTTGTGATTTTTTGTAAAAATTAAAACTAAAGGCAATTCCATATCAGTGACGCCTTTCCTTTCGCGGTTTAGCCAACAGACTATTGCCTTTCCGCGGGTGCTTTTTTTTTCGTGAATCGGCTATAATTACCTTAGCTGGTAGTTATTTTGGAGACTTGACGGGTCCTAGAAAAGTCTTCAGAGTAGGCCCACTGCTTCAGTTTCTATGTAACCCTCATAATCGAATGTCATCATTTGATGGTAACAACTTCCTTAGTACTGACGAAGAGGATAACAATAGACATCATAGCCTGTACTTCCTACAAGTTGCCTGGACATGGCATCATCTACTTTGTACCACTCTACGAGGCTCGGGATAGGTATAACTTGCTGTGCTAAATGTGCATTGATTAAAAAAGCCAGAAGCAGACCTGTCGACTTTATTCTGGAGAGTCATGTTCAATCACATTTCAAAGCCCATTAATAGGTGAATTGCTGGAATCATTTCTAAGGAAGAGGTTAAGTTCATCACTGTCGATGTTTTGCTGAGGTAGAAGACTCCGACAAGCATGCTCAACATAATCTCTGTTATATAAAAGAATCGAATCTAGCACAGCTTTTGTTACTGAGGCTTTTTAACTCGGCCCCTTGCTAAAATTGCCAGTAAAATTCCTTTATTTCTGTTTTCGAACGTAACGTCAGTTTAAGTTGAAATCCATTTTCAGACAAATTTTTGACGTTCCAGCCATTTTAGTTTACATACATTCAAGACCAACGCGCAGCGGTACCTCATCCTTTATCTACTCTAAGAATACAAAATCAAAGAATTAGATTAGTCCTGAGTACTTAAGGATATTTTTAGTCATTTCTGAGATCCAGAGAGGTTTTCTGATGTCTATGCTTCAATTTTCAAGAACTAACTGGGTAACCCCAAGGTGGAGCGTTTAGATGGAGACCAGTTTGCAGGTGAAATTCTGGACTCAGTCTGTACTTTGGAAATCCTTAAAATGGAGTGGCAAAGGATTAATTGTACCAGTTGGTTGACACTTGCCTAACAAAAAGACTTTTCTCTCATTTTTGAAGCAATGATGTCTGCAATACCTTGGCTCTTGGTAACTCTTAAGCGCGGTATCTATTACTTGTACAACTTTATGGTGGGTGTCGTCTTCGATCTCTGATAACGAGCGTATTCTAGGATATACTCGTAAGTAGCTGCCCAGAATGAACCTCAATCTTTAGGTTACGTTTGGTTATTTCTAGACGCGATGTGCCTGATGTATAGATTCTCGGAAATTTTCCTCCGCCATAGGTATTGTACAAAAATGCTCGAGTTCATGCAAATATGTACAAGGACGCGATATACACTTTCGTTTGTACGAGTATCTGTGAATGCTAAAAATCACTCCTATAATGGCAACGCTGACAGCAGTGCTATAAACAAATTTGCACTTCACAAAGTTAAAAGGGTTGAAAATTCGCAGATACAATACAAAGTGGGAATACCAGTAGTATACGAGCATGGTATATTGGGAGGGTCATGAAGTAGGCCTATGCCACTTTAATAGCGAAAGTCGAATGTGTTTATTAATTCGTCACGGTTGTGATTTCAGTTCCAGTTCCAGTTGCAGTCCCGGTTTTAGATCACCCGTCAGCCAGGCCACTCGACAACAATTTTATACGTGAAGGGTTAACAGGAACGAAAATTAAAAGTTAAGTGTCTGCATTTTATATCGCTTAGATACGGTGTTTTAATTCTGAATGACACTTCAGGATAAGAGTGGTTAAATTGACTTTTTTTTTTCCTTTTTATATATTTTTTTTTACCCTCTTTGGGTTTTCCATTTGGCTGCTACTTTTTTCGGGGACAGAGGATTGCATTTCTTCTGTGTGCTCTGTGTGTGATTTGGTTCAGCCTTGAGCATTTTGAACGTCCTTTGGTCGTTTGACATCAAGGTAAACGTTAAAGCTTTTGATGGTATCCGTATTGCTGGATTCACTGTTTTTTTTTTTATTTCTTTTATCGGAGTAGTTAAGAGGTTTACTTTTGCTATTCATTTAAGGAGGGAGGGTATACATACCATATATATACAAAGTCCTATACTTGCACTGTCAACGTTGATCGGTTTAATTATTTGTGTCAATAGGACTCGAATAAAATGGAAAGCGCTTAACGTCGTCGCTTCGTACTTACGCCAAGTAGAAAGTGAACGAGAGAAGGAAGGCAATTAGAGGATTGTGTTGCCATACGTTACCTGAGATCAAGAGCAAACATAGCTAATAAATAAAAAAAACAGAAATGAATAAAAAAAATGTTGCAAAGGAAGGAGGGAGTTAGATTATGTAATGGGAACAGATTGACTGACTGTTCCCTATATTTTTTGCACTGTCTTTGTGGCAGCCCTTTGAAGTGACTGTGACTTGATAAAACGTCAAAAGGGATCAAAGCGGTGAGTAATTTGTTTGACTTTTGGCTGAGTAAACTTCGGCCATGGTGTCGATGGTGGAATTGACTTTGGAAGCAACAGCAGATGCTAAAGTGTTGTTTCTTAATCCCAAGATATCTGGGGAATGTGGTCGTGCTCTTGAGGGCAACGAGATCATGCGAATTTTGACTTGAGTTCTACTCCCTACATATAATGAACAAAAAGTTTGGAATATGCTACCCCAAATTACTGGTGCTCGCTCGAGTGACTTCCAAGTGTAAAATCTGACGAAATCGACTCTAATTACTTTCAAGGAGACTAAAAGCACATCATTTTGGTTTCTTAATTCTAAAGGATTCTAGTTGACTTTTCGATGCACCTTTGAAGTCCTTCGTAGATCCGACGGTTTATTTTAACTAGGATAAGCTAGTCTTTACTACAATAGAAAGATAAGTAAACCATTCAACGATAGAGCGCGTACAGTACAAGCATATCAGTGCCAAATACTTGCATGTTAATGCAAGCATAGACGGAATAGTCACGGGAATAGTTCTCCATGTATTTGTCATCACTCCCACAGGCTCCGCAGGAGGTTGTGACTCTTAGTGCCTTCACAGTAGTAAGTAATCTACACGTGTTCTTACTGAGGGATAGTACTGATAGTCGCCGCCCATAGATACATTGCTTGGTCTACCAGTAACTTGAAGAGTCATGCCATCGAAGTTATGATAACATGGAACCGAATGGTCAACAGAAGTTTAAACCGAATACGCAGGCAATTTTAATATAAGGCACAAGAGTTGTCACCCGATTGGCTGTAGTGATAATTTTATGAATGAAGAATTTTGGTTCTGCTTTTGGATTATGTTTATTCGATGTCTTAAATTTTTTCCATTAAGTCGAGAAAATGATGTCGGCTTTGTGGTCGGCGTCGGTATTGATGACCATTCGGGGCCGATTTATGGCATTTTCATAACTCTTGGCAGAACTTACGGCGATAGGTCGTTGCATGACGCATTCTTAAGGGATATTCTCTATGAGGACTTCAAGAGTCTGAGACTTATTGACATAGACCCGTGACTTCAAAAACCACACAAAAAGAAGTCTGGAATAGTAAAATCAGGCGAACTTTCCGTCCAGTGTAAATCAACTAAACGAGAGATTAAGCTACTCGGGAAATGCAGCACTCAGAATTTCGGTAGTGGTTTGTGTAGTATTCCTTCTGTTGTTTAAGAACTTAACACCCAAGAGGGTATGAATATTCTTAAAATGCCGGAGCACGTGACAAGTTTTTCGGAAAATGGGATAGAGAGAGAGAGAGAAAGATCTTTGGACTTAGTGGTTATTTCGCTCCATTGGTGGCATCCAACATGCGCTGTAGCTCCATCCTTTTGGAATCACATGTTCTCCAGGTCCAATTCATCCAATTGAGTAAGGAGAAAGTCGTTGAGCATGGCTCTGTAGTGCTCGTCGTTTACAGTAGTCGTTTGGTCCGCGGTGTTTTCGAAAAAAAAAGACTCGATGACGCCTCCATTGTAAACAGCACACCATTCAGTAACTTTGAGCGGGTGTGATGGCTCTTCGTGTGTCATACGCGGGTTTTCGGTGCCCCAGAAGCGATATTTTTGCTTATTCACATATCCACAGATATGGAAACTGGTGTCGTCCGATATTTACGATGCCATGATGACCGTAGGTTACATGCACTTGGCGGTCAACAGCTAACAGCTAGTGCATCCGTACTTTGTAAGGGAACATCTTACTATCTTTTACCAAAATTCTTTGTAAAGACCACGGATTGATGCCAAATTGCATGGCATGTCGACTGGTCTACACGTCGAGCTTCTCTGCGACATCTTCCACCATAGCCGCGATATTCTTAGCAGAAGGGTGCTCCGGGGCCGGCCAGACCTTGCAGCATCTCAGTTTTTCCCACACTCTTCAAGGCGAACGGCTAAACATCGTAGTGTTTGCCCAGATGGTGAATTATCTTACATTCCTACAATCTTACATTCTTGTAATCATACATAATCTTGACATTTGCCGCCATTTGCATAAATTGTAGCATCTTTTGTGCCACCTAGTTCAAGCGTTAGTTCTGCTTGGAGCATTTCCTAGGAAGTTCATTGTGAATCTCAGTTCCCGTAGTCCTATTTCGAACTGGGAACCAAACAATGGCCTCCGACTGTATACATCCGTAGAAGCTTGGCATTCTTGAACTAGCTTGAAAATCATGAGTTAGGTGCAACCCATGATACACATTGATATCAAAGGGAAAGAGAATCATCAATTCGTCTAGAGCAGAAGCAGTAATGCCGCCAGGCAGCCGAGACAGACCATTCTTTCGAGTCTGTCAAAAGCAACCGTATCGTATTTCCGTGAAAGCCATAGTCATGTAGATAGTAACTATTGGCACCGAGTGCATTACTCCGGAAACTAGAAGAGGGCGATAAATTGGGCTGTCCAAACCAGATGAGATTTACCTAATATCCTTAAATAGCATGAGGGCTACCATTGTAACGACGCAGATTATTCGTCGGATATATACATAGGTTATACGAGTACTTAAACCCCAGATCTCTTCTGGCAAGGCTAACCCCTTCCTTGAGCAAACAGGCTATTTACCCAAAATTTTGGATGCCGTTAATAAACAGTTGAGGATCACAGGGTAGACAAAGTTCAACATTTTGTTGGTCCTTAGGTAGACCCAAATCAAAATAGTACTTACGAGCATCGATGAGAGTTTCCGGCACATCTCTAACGGGCAAACTTTACTATATGCTAAGCTTCCTGGGCTGTGTTGGTTTTATGGATTTAAATAAGCATTTCTTATGCACTTCAATGAAGGCTTAGATGAATGTCAACTGTGCCACACATTCAATGGGTCGGCGTGCACCATTCGCCGAATTTTATCAAGAATTGGAAGGTTTTGGGCTCACACCAATATCAGCATGCTTCTGATCTGCTATATAGCCTTGATATTTTTATGACAAGAGAACTCGTAGCTTATTTCACCATTCGTTACTTGTAATCCTTGGACATAGAGTTCTCTTTTACTATTACGTTTTAAATGGAACTTGATTAGTAGTACAGAAGATATGCACTTATCCTGACACGCATACCACAAGGATACTTATTGAATTTCGATGTTGCCGCAACTTATGAACGAAAATGTTACCACGTGCCGCTACAAAGTTACATTTGTATCCGTACTTCTGGAGAATAAACGTAAAGACTATTGTCCCACAGATGAGAATTAGGAAATATTCTTTCCGAATTGGTATTAAAGTGATTTTTAAATCTTCATATTGCTTGTCGCAGTCAGCAATATTTAAATAGTCGCCAGCGCATTGGAACATACATTTTTTACTGAGACCCAGTAAAAACGGAAAAAAATAGAATTCTATATATAGAATGCGAAAATTCCCAGAGCACTTATTGTGGATTCGGTTCCTAAAAAATATAAAAGTTTTTTGCTTGGGATACACATCGGAACTGTTGTGGAGTACTGATATCGCAGGGTGGGGGAAATGTTGCCGTAAAACTCGTATTTTCAAAAGACCTTATTTCCAGACACAACCTCAAATGTATATTTTTCTATCTGTGACCAGAATGACAAACCAAAACTAAAACCTTTTCATTGAAAGTTTTTCAGTACAAAGAATTTGCAAAATATTAGGAAATTCTAGGAAACACTTCAACCGTAACTCGTCGACCTTAAAATTTATAAACTCTATTTTTTATGACGAAAATTGAATCCTACAGCTCTTGAAAAATATTCTAAGCGACCACAAATTTTAGGAGTCATGAAATCAGTTTCACAAACTTACGCCGCCGGATGACTATGCATGCACTCACATACGAAATTCTTGACCACGGAGAAGGACTTGGCCGTCACTCTATTAACCCACTCGACACTTTGCCATAAAACAAAACTAATTTCACGTCATCAACATGGCTCTTAAGGACCAGAACCAACCAAGCTGCCAAGTCTGGCAACTTAAACTAACACCAGGCACTAAAATATTGTTTACTTCGTAAATGGATTCTCCGGCAAACTAAAAGCTCACATAACCACCCGCAGCTTCGTCAAAGAAAATCACCTACAGCAAATTCGAAAATATTTTCCTTTTGACATGGCATACTCAAAAGTAAAGGTGCTTCAGGCGAACTGTTGACTCAGCTATGAACAGCACAGAAAGGTGATTTAAGTGAGAAAAAATACGAATACCAAGGGATGTTGAGGGAAACATAAGAAAAAAATTCAACAACTTGAACATAGAATACAAAATGCATAAGCATCGTTCCTTTTAAGCTGCCATGGTATTCGTATGTGTGTGGTGGCATCTGCTTCCAAAAGCTGGCGCCGCCATCTAACCTCCTTTCCCTGATCCGTAAATTTTGTATCAACATGTGAGTTTTTCCTGCTCGTACCCTCGTGCTCTTTCGAAGGTACGAGTACGACTGGATTTTTACACCATCGTTGGCTAAAATTTCGCACGGATTTAAGTTAAATTTTTAGTGCGGTTTTTGCTCTCTTTGTTAATACCCTGTAAGGGATAGAGTTAGTTGGTTCAAATTCCCACACCATGTGCTTTTCGTTGGGAATGCCTTTATGAATTTTTACTTGCTCTGCACTCGAGTGGAAAAAAAAGGAGAACTTTTACTCACACGTATCCTGGATGGCGATGTATGCTTTGGTCACCTGGTCACCTATTTATTATTTAAGGAAATATTCCTGTGGAATGGATGCAAGTAGTGGTTTTTGACCAAAATATGCTCAAAGCATTCTAAGGGATGTTCACACTTGCAATATTAATATGGAAATGGCAATTGTAGCAATAGCCAAGCAGTAGTGGCAATTACCAACTGGAAAAGCTGATACTATCGGAATGAAGGACTCGCATACCTTTACGAGTATAGCTACCTTTTGTAGACTAGTGTAAGTGGTCTGCATTACAAGTTTCGGTGCCGGAAATAAGTCAATTAGAAAAGGAAGCTGGGTTAAAGTTTAAGAGCAAATCGACTGCAGAAGACCCGTTTCCGGCTTCAGTAAACGTTCATCAACACATGTAAGTCATTGGTAAATTCATACACAAACAGGCTTAAATGGTAAGTACGTGCTCGGCCAGTATCGTAATACATGTCCACGCTGTTAACATTCTACCAACTACTTGAATAGAATAGAATATAGAATGAAGGATGTTATAGACAGCAGTCGCAGGGTTAACTCGGACGGGGATTCGCCATAAGAGGAAGACTTACGGAGCAAGTCTTGAGTCTCAGCCGGGTTAGCATAAAGGGCAAATTCGCCAACATAAACCTCATAAACGCCCAAGGTCAGAGAAAGTAGGAGAACGACCTTACCAAAGCCTTCTTCTACAAGTCCCTTCACACAGGCTTATTATTTTTGATTATAGTCAGCAAATGGTTTTCATACCTCGGCGTCCATAAAAGGACCATTATACTCCAACAGTGTTTTGGATGGGTTAATACGAGTATTCTGAGTACCTAACATCGCCTAGGACTATTATCTTATTGTAGCCAAGATGCAAAGGCGGATATTCGTAACAGCTCGAAGCCAAGGAACGGTTTTGAGAAAGCAAAACATCAGAGGGTTACAATCGCAAGAGACTACTAGTGCATTTGTCGATTAAGTTTCCTCCTCTTAAGGAGTCCAATACCACGAGTGTAGAAAACCAGTGGCATCATTGCCAAAGAATAATCAACAGCTCCAACAAATAAACCACTTGTTCAAAGGCAAATACAAACAGCTAAACCTTAAAAACAGTCGATGTGCAGAGGGGCCCTGAAAGAACGAGAGATATTCGCGAGCACAACGACCAGAAAGGATTCGAAGAACATAGGCTTCGCCAAGTAAAAACTAAAGAGCTCGCAAATGCCAAAGCTGCAAAACGTCAACAGAAAACGGCGTGATGTAGTATGAAACATCGTAGTAGGACCAGGTTCGGTGCTGAAAATCTGACGATCTGTCAGATTTGTCCTAACATTCTAACGTTAGGCAGAATAAACCATTCAAACTCAACGAAGACAGACAACATTTCCCTTCAACAACATTTCCCTAAGCTAATCCAAACTTAAGCCCAACAAAGCTTAACTGGCTTGAGTTTTAAAGCAATACGTGATGATTGGATACGGAGCTTCAATTCATCTCCGAAGCCTGCGTCGACGAATGGAACCTCAGTATCTATTGTCCGTCCTAAAAAAGAGAGATCGCCTGAACCAAAGTAGAATAAGTATTACGTATCACGGCTACGATTATTTGCCAATAACACCAGCAAAGTCCACCACAGATTAAACTTCACACAACGACAGATAAAGATAAATTTTTCGGCTCAAAAAGGAAAAGAAGGCATGTGCTGTCAGCAAGAAAGACACTGAACTTCAACGCCTTTGACCAAACGTCTCGATAGGCAGTTATAACTTCGACATCGGCACCAGCAAGAATCTTTTGCAAACGCTGCTTTCTTGGGCTTTAAAGGCAATGTAGTATTAAAGCCCTATCCTGAGCAACCAAAAAAACAAGATACTGATCATCTCAGTCTTTGCTTTATTGCGCAGAAGCTTGGATACGAGAATGAAAATTCACTTGCTCGCCTTAGGGGAAAAGTTTGTTGAGTTATTTTGGTCTCAAGAGCGAACTGTGCGGGCTGTACAGCGATGCCGATCTCATCGCTCGGAAAATCCTTTTTTTTTTTATTATTTCCTCCAAAGGCAAGGGTAATGCACCCAAAAAAGACACTGAAAAATGAACATATCTCGGTATACACAGTGTGGCAAATAATATCCTGGACATGAGCCATATCTCAGCAACCGATAACGCCATCCATTTGTTCGAACACGGTCTTAAAGCTTGAATCTATCTCTACCATCTGTCAAAATCTCATGACATTTGTTTGACATTTAACAATTATACAAATTATTTTTTCAGAACACCCTGCATCAGAAACATTCCGATTGATGCGACAGGTGTGCCGTGATGATTGCTTATGTAAAACAGTGGTTTTCGAGTGGTATAAACGTTTTTTCGATGATATAGAGGCACTAGAGGATGACAAACACACAGGAAGGACAATTTCAGTTCGGACGCCTAAAAAGATCCAAATAACTAGTGATTTTCTTGCAGAAGCCCGCAATGCTTCACTGAGAATGATGGAAGAGGCCTTAAATATCAACAAAGAGACAATTCGAACCATTCTTCACAAAACAAAGTTGGTCTCTGTTGCACGGTAATGCACCGAGTCACAGCACTCATCGTTCGTCAATTTTTGGCCTGAAATCAAGTGTGTGAGTTAAATCCTTAACCGTATTCACCTGATTTTGCACGGTCCGACTTGTCTTTTTACTCGAAACTAAAATTGCAGTCAAAAGGATGCTTTTTTATGACATTTCGTCCATTCAAGCACCTTCGACACAGGCAATTCCGAAAAATTAGCCAAAGCAGACATTTGAATCACTACTAAATCGCTGTAACCAGTGCATTAAATTGCGAGGAGAATGTATCGAATAAAAACACTGAAGAATAGACAAAAATAGTGTTTAAATTATGTTTTCTAGAGCCAGTCCGGGATATTATTTGCCACACTATGGTATAGGGATGGTCTAGACGTCATGGAGCAATATCCTCTCCACACTCATTTTACCAAAAATTGTATCTTTTTAAACATCCATAATTTTGAAAGAGGATTGCAATAAAGTAGTAAGCTCAACATAATTCCTATATCTGCCGTATCTAATGCCTCAAAATAAATTCAACAATTTATTAATGTTTATGAAAAACTAAACTTTATTCGGATTTAATTTAAATTCAAATATAAATGGCAAATGTTTTGTTTTTTTTTGCACGGATGGACCAATCAATTTTGTAATAGATAGTACTCCGGAATTTTAGTTATTATAACTACTAGTAACTAAGCTCGACTCGATATGTTTTGTATCCACATAAGCTCTTTGAATGGTCAATGCATTGCAATTTCAATATTTTTTCTAATTGATGGACATATGCTAGACTTTTGTTGACAGTTGTGTGTGTTTTTTTAGCCTCGCCAAGTGGATATTTCCTACATTGAAATTTACGAGTATCTATTTAATGGAAAACGTGTGTTTCGAAAAGTTTTCTACTTTAATCAAATAAATGAAACACAGTACAAACATAATTTTTTTTCAGGATTTAAATACTTTATTGACATTTAGATGCGAAAATGCTAATTTTCTCTGAAATCGGATGTGTGTTGTGTTGAATTTATTGCAGATTTAAATAGAGCATGAGGTATACAATATAGAAAAAATCTTTGAATTCACTTTATTTATTTGTTGGTCCAGTCATAATAAATTATTTATTAAAATTTAACTAAACAAATACCTAGATACGTTTAGGTCTGAAAATACAAATTAAAAAATACCAAATCACGTTGAAGAACTCATACTCTCATAAAAATGAAGAGAACTCAGAGTTAGTGTCATATTCAATTTTAAGGAACTACTGGCTTATTTTCCTGCTGTAGATTTATTTTCTGTCATCACTTTCACGGCAAGTGCCGCAGTATGTTGTGTCACTTATGCTTAGCGCACTTATCGAAATCCTGTCACGACGCAGTCTTTCTAACTGAGGGATAGAAAGAATATCGCTGAGCTCTTAGAGACCGCGGCAGGTATCCCTTTGGTCTTCATACCATGGGAAGTTATGCTCATATTCAAGTTGTTAATTGAACTGAAGACGAAGGCAGTCCAAACTTAGGTTCGGGTCCTGAAAATCTTTCATCTGGCAGGTCATCATTGTCGATCTCCCATTGTGCCTTAAGAGCCACACCAGGATCAGTGAATTAAATTTTTTGACTGCATTTAGTGAAGTCTTGCATTCTGGAACTGGTCTAGAGGTAGTAAGAGGGTTCAATAGATATGCTCCGCTACTACCAGCGATTCTCCTTTAAACAGTTCGTTGCCATCAAAACAGTGTTAAATCAGGGATTTTCGTCGTCCAGAAAGACACTAGCGCTGCATCCGAAAACGGTTTTTGGAGCCATTTAAATTTTGTTGATCAGATTCCGTCTGAAAATTATTCTGGGAGGAGAGAAAATCGATTATCTATTTTTTCCACACAGCAGGGGATCCGGTGTCATTGAATCATAGGGACAAAATCAAAAGACAATCGTCAAAACTCTAGTGGATGTTGTACCAAAGAGCATATTCCTTTGAACGATAGACGACTTTTAAAATGCAGCCTACTATACGAATACTAAGCAGTAGGAGATCCATTAGTTCGTCTAGAGCAGAGCTAGTCGTTTTAGAGAAACCCCCTAAGCATCAGCGATAGAAGGTCCTTTTAAGCTTGGTAAAAGCAGCAATGGGGTACTTTTGTCACTAGATAAGCGAGACATAGGATAGAATCGCCTTATTAAAACCTTGTACATAGTCGAAGGGACCCTTCTTGGCGACAGTCGCCGGTGAGGGGTGAATAGCACCTTTGTACTATTAGAAGCCCGACGTAATACACTTAATCCAGGAGATGTTTGTCATTCAGGTTAATACCTGGATATCATATCATCCTCATCATCAGGACGCGGCCTTGTGGATAACCCATGTTTATCCTCGGCATCGCATACCAACATCCACAATAGCTTCCTATTTACCACCATTGTTTTTCTCAACAAATCTAGTGAACAATCTACCTCGTATTGTTACACATGGCGTACAGACTTGCCTTGTTGAAAACGCCCTCAAATGTATCTTAAAATTCCTTCTTCTCGAGTACGCATTCAATTTTTCGCCTATTGAAGCTGCTTTACGCATAGCAATTTGGCAAAGATAAGACTCGATCCTTCACTCATTGCTCTTCAACATAAAACAAAATTAGATTTATAAATCTGAACGTTTTTGGCGAGCGTGTAGTCCTTTTTTTTTGATTTCAGTAAAGGCTGCTCCAATAGTTTGAGTATGCATATCAGTGCTAACAATTAGAGCTCTGCTCAGAGTCATCATACATTCTTGCAGCATAACTGGGTATTTTACGCTGGTTTCAGGCTACTTATTAGCCTCTTTTGTCGGTCACAACAACAGATGGTGAAAATCGAGTTATACCAGCTTAAACATAATATTCCAAAATAGTATATTAGTCGGCAAGATATAATCGAAAAGTTAAAATTTTTTCGATACTTGGAACCTCGGTTGGAATTTGAGCATCAATTGTCTTTTGATTGGGATTATCTGAACCTTCTTTGAACTTGACAGTATCACCTAACTATTGCTGTTCGAGAACGCATGCCTTCTCTCAACACAGTCGAAATGCTTAATTCACCAAGTCTATTCAACGATCATATGCATTCCGATGTCCTTAAAAATTCAATAAAATTCTGCTATCTCCCAACAGAAAAGATTGCGTGCTTTGTTTGCTATTGCTAAGCAACTTTATGAACTGGATCTAACCAACAGCACCTTCTTCGATTATCCCAATGAGATCTGTTATTGTCCAGCGTATGTTTCCGTACAAATCGAAGTTGCTTACAGGATTCTGACCAGTTCTCGAGCTCCGAGTTGGAAATGCGGTTTGGTCAAAAAATGTCGAAAATGTTATGTAGGCACATGTTTCGAAGGAACTAATTTAAACGAAATTGTATTTTTGATATTAAAATAACAAAATGATCACCCTATCGCAACAAATCCATGCACCTACATGCTCGCTTATGTACCTAGCGTATCTTGTCTTAAATAATATAACATATAATTAGACTGATCGAACGATGTCACAGTTTAACCTTCATAATTTCTCACCTTTTAAGTAAACATACCGAATTCTATTGTTTTCCTAAATATCGTTGTTTTTGTAATATATTCATTGTTATACTAAGTTAGGCTAATGAATGTCAAAACCATGTTGGGCAGTTGCAATAAAGACCTAAAAGAAGAGTTATCGTCTAGTGTTTTATTTTGCCAGAACTAAATGTTTTACATGGTCGAAAACTTTTGCAGTGTCCTTGTGATTTACGAGTAGTATTTGATCTGAAGAGTACCAACTGATAGAAAAGTTTTCCAAATTTTGAAACACGACAATCCGTGGCAAGTTGCTCTTATTGTAGCTATAATTTAATCTAGACTGTACAAGATAATTTCCCTGTTGATGACATCGAATGTCTTTTCAAATGCCTGTTTAGATTGAAGATTCGACGTAGGAGGAGTCACATCAAAAACTTGCGAGTGTACCCTTCGGGTTGATATTCTACAGGATATTGTCTATGAGCCTAACTACTATCCAACTCATAAGTGATTGTGTAAAATACTTTTGCTATCATATGCCCGTATTCTGGCATACCTCTGTGATGCCTCATATGTCACAACAACCTCACAAGAGCGAGGTGAGTCATAATTTGTGAGGTTTTCGTATTCCAACCAAAACCTCACAAGTTGTGAGCATCACAAAAACTATCAAAATTGTGATGTCCTATTGAGCAGCTCACAAGCCGGTCACAAGAGAAAAATAAGTCTAAATTTTTAATTTTGAAAAGAAAAATGGAGGAGTGAGTACTTGTGATTGAAATAAACAAATAAAAGGAAAGATTTAAAAAATTCTACGGAATTTGCGGGAAAGGAATGATGCTTTCTCATTAATCGATGACTGTTTCATCATATTTTTCGTTATTTTATTATTTATTTCACAATCTTCTAATTTTTTGACATGAAAATGAACTCACCACACCGTGGTAACTATTTCTTGTGAGGTATTGGCCAGAATACCAAATATCTGAATGCTCACAAGAAACCTCACAAGACAAACATCACAATTTTCGCATCACAGACATTCGTGAGTTGTGACAACATCACAATCGGAAAAGGGGCAATAGTTTGTACTTTTTTTGGCACAAGACGAGCATCGTCAGTTCCAGATAGTACAAGGATATTTCTCTAATTTATTGCAGCACAGAAATATTCTTTGGTTGGTCGTCGTCGTATCTGAGAATTCTTGTTACGGGGTTCTATCATTGAAACAGTTCACAATACGAAATTGTCATCCTCATACTCTACAACGTTCCATTTTCGGTCGTCTAAGACACAACATCTGAAAAGACACCTTGGCGCCAGCTGATCGATCTATGGTATACAGTTGACTCTGCGGCAGGACTTACGATCAAACAAGCCCTCCTATGACGGAGCAGATTGCATTGCGGAAATTCACAATCTGTTAACTAAAATACGAACATTTCTAAGTCTTGATTGTTCGGTGCTCGGGTATTTAGCTCATCCGTAACAATCACAGTCTCCATTTAAGGTCACATGGTAGCGACGCTCAGGTGGTTGTAAAATGTATGTTTCCCGTACTCAATCTCCAAGAACGTACTACTATAACATTTAACGCTCCTTACTCTACTCTTTCATCGCGTTCCTGCCGACAATGTTCCTGCGAGCTTCTCTAAAGATCATCAGAACCACTTTTTTCTAACTCATACTGCAGCAGGGCTTTTTTAAGGTGCTCCTACCTGCTCGCGCTATTTATTGACCCCTGTTGGTTAAACTAATGTTCCAACTGGCGAATAACTACGTTAAAACTGAGTCGAGAAAGTCGAGTTGTATTCCAGCATTCGATTCTTGTCCTAGTAAGGCTGAAAACACACCGGATCGGACACGTCGACATTTGTTTTTGAATCAGACAACAATCCATTGATTCTTGAAGACAGAGACAAGGCGAAGAGACATTATTCGGTTGCTGTGTGTGGAAATTAAAATTGTCTTTTTGTCGGACAAAGACAAGACGTCGTTGTCCGCTCCGGCGTGTTTTCAGCTTAAGATAGCAAAATGTCATTATCTGATCAGTCCTCATCTGTGGGGGTGTTCCTTTCACTACCACTAGGTGTTTAGTGAGGCCGACTATCGAGCCACGTTCTTTAGTTTAACGGACGCTTACTCATGCGCGCATACCATTTAAGGCTACAAACATAAGGATTTGTACACATAGTTTCCAGGGACCACCACAATACAAGAATTTCATCACAAATACTGTTATGACACCACTGAATCGATCCATAATTTAAACGCCTGAAAGCTACCTGCTTAGATGCGTTTTGAACCCAGGAAACTTTTTCGGAAATGAGAGAATGATCTACGATCTACTTTGAGGTTTTGCAAATCCAAAGTCCTTTTTACATTTTCAATTTGATATTCATTGTTTCCCCCAGGAAATGAATACTAAATCTATGTGACATGTGTGTTTTATACAACGGCATTGACGATTTCAACCGGAAGATCACCTCTATGTCATAGGGGTTCCCCTTCTTTTGTAAATCTCAATACCTCCCTTTAAATCCGGCTTGTGTAACCTACTTATCGTCATTTTTAATAAGCAAAGGCCTAATCACTCGTACAAGCTGTCTCCCTCCGCTGAAGCTATAAAATTCATTATAACTTCCTTGGCGTTGCCCATTTTCCAACCATTCACCCTAGATTCCATTCTCCATTCATATCCATAAAGCCCTCCGTGATATAATATTTCCATTCCAAAAATGAAATATGTTCCAAGCCAAATTTATTACATTCACAGTCAGTAACTTTGGTTGGCCTACTCCCAGTGTTAAGCGCGCGAACACACCCAAAACCCTACAATCTACCATCCCCTACAAAATGTTCCTTCTTATCACATCCTTGTTTCCATCCACAAGCCCATCATCCTCCCGAAAGTCGGACGCATCCTCCATTTTACGCTTGAATAGACAACTTCCTTTTACCATAATGAGATTATGAAAATCATAAAATAACCAAAAGGGAGACAGAGAGAGAGAGAGAGAGAGAGAGTACTAACCGTTAAAGAGAGCCTAAAGCGATGGTGGTAGAACGTTGGTAATGGGTCAAAATTGTGGTGGATAGAAAATAATTAAGGGCCACTACCAACGCCTTGGTCAATAAAACCGCCTTAACCACTTCACCAGCAGACTTATGGCAGTGCCTGCACCTCTTTTCCAACATTCATATCAGATCAGATTTCGTGCTTAACGAAATGTATCTATTTAGGTGGAAAGTAGATTTCGTCAAATCACTTTTTGGCGCTGTCCGTCTAGTTTGTCTGTGTGTCTGTCTGATGTTCTTGTTATTGTTATTGGTTTGGCGTTCGGGAACCGTACTACTATTTCCGACGGAAGTAGGGGGATTTTCGTTTGCGTTATTGGTAGTAATTAATTTACTCCGTTACAAGGATACACTTTTCGGTTGCTCACACGAGTATACTGTATAGTATGTGGCAAATCTTCGATTGATTTTGTTGCGTGTTTTTGTTGTTGGTACTCGTACTTCTTGTAACAGGATACCGGAGATAATTCTGGTAATTTATTTGATTTTGTTTGTGTTTAGTCGGAGAAGATTGCTGATTTTACGAGGAGGGCGGGGGTGCGATAAACTTGTTTTATTGGCCCTTGAATCCTTGTGTGGTGTTTGGATTGGTTATTATGTTTCTGTTTTCTGTTTGTTTGTGTGTTACGTCAATGATCTCATTTTCGAGGTTATTGCTCTCAATTTTCGGATAATAGGCCTTCTGGAAGGCTTTTCACAGAGAGGCGTTAGGTTTAAGACCTTGGTGATTGGGTTTAAGGCTGATGTCGGAAGACAGATAGGGGTTTATGCGATTTAGTTGAGATCCAATCATGTAAGAGACATTGCTGTCGGTTTATTTGTTTTTTTTTTGTAAATTCTTTTGTTGTAATTTAACTGTTCTCGTGGGAAAATGAAAATGACTTTTTAAAGCTCTGTGGATACACTGGTATTGTGTGATTGGGTGTTACATGTTCTCACAGTTCAATTTGTTCATCAGACTTCGAAACGAATTGGGCTTATGTATCCTTGAACCAAATGTAAACAATTCTTTACGATAAACTGGTTCTGTACAATTGTTGTGGTGTCAGGGATATCACATAAGCCAGTCTAGTGCCAAAAGAACACGTTACTTGATTGAAGCAATAAACTATTCAGTGCAAATGCAATCCATTTCGTCGAACAATAAACAAATTCCTCTTGTGAACCACAGCAAACTGTCTGGCAACGTTGTAACACTCTTTGACATGAATGATGACCCGATGACGAGAAAATAGTATCTTTTATGTTGCTGATGACATACTATTCAAAGCACGAAATGAAGGGCAGCGTTCAGAGGTTCAGTTTTTCGGCAAATTAGATAACGTATCACGGGTGAGGAGAAAGATGACAACACCAAAGACAGTTTTTGTGAGCTCTTGAACAAAACATACGAGCCATGCCCTAGCTAAAAATTTTTCGGCGATTTGAATGCAAAGCTAGGAAGAGAGGGCGTCTTTAGTAGTACTATTGGAAGGTCTATCCTACCTCCGATAAGGGATTCAAGCTAAGCGACTTTGTGCCGGGGAGAAACATTGTCGTAGTTAGGACTCGTTTTCCGCAAATCGATATTCGCAAGGAGACTTGTAGAATTCCTGTTCAATCAACCGTCAACCAGATTTACTGCATTGCAATCGACGCAAGACACTCCTGAAGTATTATGGATGTCGAAGGCTTAGAGCCAACATAAAGTTACACCATTACCTTGTTGTAGTCAAGATGCGGTTGCGGATATCTCGGACAGCGGAGAGACATCTTATGTTGAGAGGAAGTTTGACGTCGAACGGCTACAATCGCAAGAGATTGCCAAATTCCTTGCCGTTCGAGCCTCCCTTAATCTCTTAAGAGATCCTCTGCCCCCGGCATCAAGTATCGAAAGCCAGTGGCAACTGATGTCAGAGATGTCGCCTCTGATGTGCTGGGTTTCACACAACGAAACTCCTAGTTTGACGATGAGTGTCAGAAACCACAAGCGGAGCTGCATAGAAGGGCCTAAGCTGCTGTACAAGTTGAAGACTAGAGACAAACACAGGCTTCTGAAGAGGAAGAAGAAGGATTATGATAATCGCGAGGTCGAGAAAATTGAGAGATGCTACTATAGGAATAAGATTCGGAAGTTTTACCAAAAGGTACAAAACACATGCCACAGGCACAAACCCCGAATCGAGGCCTGTAGAGTCACAGAGCATTTCTGAAGGCTACACAACGACGATGAAAAGCGAGGTATCGCTGTCAGGCTGAATGAATTTTTCAACTTGGACGATGTGGACCAACAATTCCGTCCACCCGACCTAGTGAAAATTGTCATTATAAAGCAAGAATCTGAAAAATTGGTGCAGTGGATGGCCTGACTGCCGAAGTCCGTCCAATTACTCACATACACTGATGATGATATTGACATTATTGGAAGAAAGCAACTTGATGTCAGAATCGCTTTCGCGAGTATTTAGATGAGGGCCAGACCAAGTCAAACAGAAAGGACACCCAACACCGAAGTCTGAAACAGAATTTCACTCGCTACAGATATAATTTTAAGATAGTTGAGAAGTTTTTGTACCTAGGCTCCGCTACCAATTCAGACAACAACACCAGCGCTGAGGTCAAACGAAGAATAACTCTTGCCATCGCTGTTTCTTTGGGCTAGGAAGGCAATTGTCCAGCAAAGCCTTCTCCCGAACGACAAAAGCGTCGCTAATAATCCTAGCTTGGTCTATAGCCTATATGGATACTCTTTTTGTCTGATGCCTAGGTACACTTAAGTCCTTTAGCGCCACCTTAAGTACATAAGAAAGAAAGAATGTATCTAAGTTCCATCAACTGTACTTTATGGATACCAATACTTTGATTTATCGAGCTTTTACTGCACCAATCGAGTTTGCTCCAAAGTAAGCAAAGAGGCCAGGCACCAAACGAATTCAGTTCTTTTATGCCTTAATCTTAATTAAATATGTGACAAACACATTCATACACATTTTAAGCCTGTGTGCTCCGAAGAAATGGACCCGAATCTTGCAGGGGCTGTAAGTAAAGAGGTACATTTGTCGTGTTTTATCCTCATGGTATTGGTCCATACTCTTGTGTTCGACCCCGTACGGTTGTCCGGGCAACTAATTTGAACACCATAATGCTCACTTAGAACTTTTAAAGATGCTATTTCTTGTCATGTCTACCTAATTCAATTGTGGGGTCTAGGGCCTCTATTTCGCCTGTCTTATACGGTTCCTGGAAATGTGCCTCAGTTCTCCCTAATTTTTTCCCAACTGCCTTGCCTCCATCTCGACCGTTCTGCGCCATGTTTTCTTCGGACCGCCGGGTATTCTGCTAACGAGTTCCATTGCATATCATAGTAAGCTATGGAACTGTCAACTTTTCCGAACTTGTGACTAATCCACTGCCACTTTCGTCGTTGGATGATCGTGCCTATAGGTTCCTGGTGTTCATTAGAGATACGGTTGGGCCAGAAATCCTTAAGATGTTACGCAGGCACCTGTAAACGAACGTTTGTAACTTTCTTGTGATGTTGATGGTTACTTTCCACGTGCTACATCCATATAACAGCACGGATATGACGTTGGAGCGGAACAGGCTTAGCTTGGTGTTTAAGCTGATTGCATTGCTTCGCAATACCTTGCACAACATACCAAACGCAGATTTTACTTTGGAACTTCCCATCTCTGTATCTAATTCAGTTCCACCGTCAGTAGAGACAATACTCCCAATACAAGCAATCGTTTACTGCTCGATGATGATCCGCAGGGTGTTGATGTGGTCGACAGAGGAGGATCCTGACCGGAAACCCACTTGTTCGGCATCCAGTGTGTCTTCTAGGTGTTGTTTGATTCGCTCCAGGATTATTTTAGCTATTATCTTAGCTACAGCAGGGAGCCATAGATACCTCTCCAGTTTTCGCACTCTATTAAATTTCCTTTCTTAGGAAGCTTGACGATCATTCCATTCTTCCACTCGTCAGGAAAGCTCTTAGTTTCCCAAGCTCTTCCAATTAGAGGTAACAGTAGCTAAGCCGATGTTGTTTTCGCTGCTCGTAAGAGTTCGGAGGGAATACCGTCAAGTCCTACCGCTTTGTTGTTTTTTTTTTTAGTGCTTGGATCGTGGTATTGATCTCATCCTTACTGGGGGTCGTGGCACGTATTCGGGAGTTTTGTATCTCGAGCAGCTCAGTCCGATTTGGGAGCATATCGCTAGCGAGTACACGATTCAAAACCGTAGAAAAATGCTCTTTCCATCTCTTGAGTTGTTCCTCACCGATACTAAGCAAAGAGCCGCCTAGTTGCGACCACCTGTCAGCTCCTTTGTGATTCTATAGACGGTCCTGCTGTCGCACCTGCGTGCAGCCTCCTCTGCTTTTGAAGCTAGCACGTTTGTGTAGTTGGGCTTGTCACGTCGTACGCTACTCTGTACTTTCGTTTTCAGAAGGTTTTGTCAGTGTTTGCGCTCTGTTCCAATAGTTGTTGAACTGTTTAAATTTGAACTGTCAGGGTTGGCACTTCAAAAATACTTGTTTTCATCTTTCGTTGATTTGTTTGATCTCTTTGCTTTCAGAAAATGCTTAATTCGATTACTGAGGTTCAGTAATGCAACACATTCTTGGTTCTTTATTTTTGACGTGTCTCCCCTTTTAGAGAGGCAGGCGTCTGAGAAGTCTTAATAGTTTTTGCTAGAGCTCCTTCTACTCGTGCACAAAACGGACTGACATCGGTAACTTCGACTAAATTCACATTATTCCTTAATTTGTCAGAGTCTTAGTTCCCCTCCTCTTTTAATTCTTGAATAGAAACATTCAGAGTGTGCCGCTCTTGGAGCTGTAGTTTTCCTCGTTAAGTCTCTGTTAGTTTCGCTGGTAACCTAGCTGGATGGAGTCTCTTTCATAATTTTTAACTGTTCGATTTGTTAATCCGCAGATATGGACTTTCAATTTCTTACTTTTTAGTCTAATGGATTGGAAACCCGTGGTCATAGTAGTCTCTGGAGGTACGTTTAACTCAGTTTTTTTCAATTAAGAATAGTTATGCTGACAATTTGTCTTACTCTCCTTAATACAGAAGCAAATATGACCAAGGATTGGTACACGGAGACCATCTTCATAATTTCAATGATCTCGCTCGGCAGTTTCAACTTATAACAAAGACCAAAGTTTGTTAGAACTTGGCAATTTGTTGGTACTGTCGCATCGCAGTAATAGATAAAGGGGCCAAGTATGTACGTTGTGATGACTCTACACACAAAGAGTGTGTGACCATTTCTGCGGGCATCACCGCATAGAAATAACTCAGCAACGAAAATTCGATTAATGTGGCTATGAAACTACGTCCAATCAATTCATATGCATCATATGGGTTCCTATGAGTACCTCTCAGATGATCCTTAAGAGCTAATTGAATTTGTGATAGACTTACCGACAACCCCCCTCCTGACCGTACACTCAATCTGTGTGTCTAAGCTAAAGATCCCCCGCTGACAAGTCAGCTCCACTACTCAAACCATTTGCACTGAAATGTTGAAACATCCTGTCAATTTCAATATCTTAACAGATAATTGGAATACTATAACGACCATCTTATCCTTGATGTTTGTATATTTCCACCTAATCCCCCTCTTCCAGAGTTGATGACAATTCCACTTGTAAGCCATTTGCACGCCATCAGACCAGTAATGCATTCCAATTCGACTTTTCGTATCAAAATACAACACTGACTTGTTGCAAATAGTTTAAGTCGTTGACATGTCACGTTTCATGAGCATACAATAGCTTGCTGTAATTGAATTACATGTTCGGACGTAAGCTCCAGAAAGCAGCTACTCTCCTCCGCATCCGTTTCCGTAGTTAGTCTTGTTAACAGTGCTGCTGTGTTCGATTATAAGTCATTCGTCCTTGAAATTGAGTGCAACACGATTTTCAACTTAAGCGTGTGCACTTCCTCCTGCCAGATATATTTGCTACATACGGATAGTTGCCCCATTGCAGTTGCTGCCATCGAATGGTGGGCATTGGTGTGATGTCCTTGACATGTCGATGCCCATTATAACTTTCCATGTACATACTAAGCTGCCTCACCGATTCTAATTGACTGTCGTTTTTTAGAACAGGATCACCTGATATCGATTCGTATTGGAAAGCAAAGTGCATGCATAGGTACCTACTCGTATATGGATTACCACTAAACCGAACACAAGGGTAAATAATCCAATCAACGGGTATAGTGACTGCTTTTTATTATTACCCCAATGCGACGGCGGTGGCAAAAAATGAAGAGAAAACTAATTGCACCCCCTGGTGACCATCCAATGGATGTTTTGATTTCGCATTAACGGCTGCTTTAGTGCGCTCAAGTTGAAAATTGTTATTTTCGAAATGGCAACAGTGCGCGAAAAAGTAAAATTGATTTCGAAATACTCGTACAATGACAGTTGTCCTTTCATCACCCGGACAGTGCTCTTTTATTTTTGTTTTCTTTTTCTCTCGTCCTTCTATGCACGAGTTGTACATGCCTTCAGCTGATGATTAAGAAAAAAAAAATCGAATTTGATTTTATTTTATCGTTTTTAAGGGAATTCCAATGGAAAATATGAAGAAGAAAAGAAAAATCGATATTTTCCAAAGAACGAATACGAAATTCAATTATAGCCCCGAGGAGGGCATAATGATTTGCTTTTCTTGTGCTTCGTTTCTAATCGAGATCTCTCTCTTGCGATCTATTTTGACTGGAAGTAATCCTTACAGCAGCACTACACTGGCAGGACTCGTTCTCATCGCAATGGCTACTGTTGTCATGGTGTGTAGATAAAGAGCAATTGAGTGAGAAAATAACAAAAAGAAAACTGGGAACGAAAACAGCAATAATGAAGTCGAATTGTGCGAATGGACAGGACGAAGGATACAATTGTTTTTTCAGCTTTGGTGGTTGACGTTCTCGTAAACAACTAGCGGTAGCTCGATTAAAATGTCTTCACCGTGAAATTGCTTCAACGACTTCTTCGCTGATTTGTTTTGTTTTCTTTTTTTTTTTAGTGCCAGTGATAGATGTTGAGGAGCGATGTGCCAGACCAATTTTGGAACCAGTGAAGTGTCACTTTTAATCAAAAATCATATCCGACAGTATGGCACAGGTGGACGATCAACACATTTTGGGCTTGGCTACATTTTAACCTTTAAAAACTGCATGTTTCTATGTTGGTTGTGAAATTCGCCTTTTCACCAGATGTAGGATGCCAGAATTTTTTCCAAATGATTTCTAATTTCTGCTAGGCACTCCCTAGTCTAGTGGCAATTAGTTCACTTTTTTGCCTCCCATGGCAAAACGTTGCTTTGTTCTTGCTGTACTGCTGCTGTAAACGACCACACAGAAATCATCGTTTTCTTTAAGTGGCGCTACAGTCCGGGGTGGACCTGGGCCTCAGTCAACAAGTGTCTCCAGCCATCTCGATCCCTGGCTAGCTACCTCCACTTTCGCACGCTAAGTTGGCTAGGTCCCCTTCCACTTGCGTGCGCCACCAGAGTCTTGGCCTTCCTCTACTGCGCTGTCCTTCGGGAGCGGATTCGAAGGCTTTTCGGACCGGAGCATTGGTGACCCAGCCATCTCATTCTCTGGATCTTTACTCTTCTGGTTAGGTCGATGTCGCTGTACAGTTCGTAGGGTTTATTGTTGTATCTCCTCCTCCACTCAACATCAATGCAGATGGGACCGAAGATCAACCCTCATCCATTTTTGATAATGGCCATGCCTCTGCGCCATAGAGCAGGACCGGGATTATTAAGGTCTTATAAATGGTGACTTTTGTTGTCCGATAGAGGGCTTTGCTACTCAATTGCCTTCTTAGCCCAAAGAAACATCGGTTGGCAAGAGTTATTCTTCGTTTGATCTCAGCGCTCAAATCTCAGTGTCGTTTTCTGAATTTATAGCGGAGCCTAGGTAGACAAAGTCCTTAACTACCTCAAAGTTATATCTGTCGAGGGTTGCGTTCTGGATTCCAATGTGTGTAAGAACAACTCAAACACGACAGTGATATCATCCCTGAACTAAGACCTCTATTGGGCAAAACGGAGATCTATCAAATTTTGGAGCGCAAAGACCCTTCTCGACTCACTTTTGACTTCAAAAAGAGGGAATAAAGACGGCCAAATTGTGGCTAAGCGAAACATGATGGTAAGATGCTGGTGAGTATCATTCGCCCGAAAGGGATACTGACTTAAAATCGACTGGCTACCGCTTGAAGCATCCCAGAAAAGGGCCGGGATGGGGTTATGCTAACACCAGTAGTGAAGAAGAAGCTTTGGTCAAATCAACTTTTTATGGCGAATGTAACTCGGCCAGATAGTGTAGAGGAATCACAAATCTGGTTCATAATACAGAATCTGGAGCGCAAGTGATGTGTGAACAGTGATGCAACGTCCTGCTTCCAATGCAAAGGTCGGCTAATTAATTTTATTTTAAAGCTCTCAATAGTTCTAACGTCTCTGCTCTGACCATTGTCTGTTTGCTCGAAACGTAGTCGATGGTTGGTGCACTGGAACGGGCTTTCATCCAATCTGAACAAAACTGAGATTGTTCCATATACGAGGGGAAACTAGCTATCTAACTTAACTCGAGAATGGTAATGAACTCGATGTAATTGCAACCGATTTTAGCAAAGCTTTCGATAAGATCTCCCATCGATTAACGTTCTTCAAATTGTCTCCTCTCGGCTTTGAACCCATACTGTTCAAATTGATGTCATCTAACCTTGAAAACCGTTCTTACAGTGTTTGCCTTAGGTTAGCCAATTCGGCTTTATTTTCGGATATCTCTGGAGTTCCACAGGGCAGCCATTTAGGTCCTCTTCTTTTTGTATTAACCCTAAACGATCTATATAGGATTATCAAACACTCGCCTGTGTCTCTTTACGCCGACGATACCAAATTTTTCAAAACCATTTCCTCACCCCATGACTGCCTATTCCTTCAACAAGACCATGGAAGTTTTCCGATCTGGTTCCTCAAAAATTGTTAAGAACTTAATATCGTCAAATGTGATATCCTCTCCGGCTCTACGGCTCAAACACCAGTTACTTTCGTTCAATTACTTGGCGACCTCGGTATTTTGCGTAATAGGGAGCTCAACTTCTGCTTACATATGGATGAGATAACCCTTAAAGCCAACTCGGTACTGGGTTTTGTAAAGCAATGGTCTAGAGAATTCACCAACCCATACGTGACCAGGTCCCTCTATATTTATTTTATTCGCTACCTCTTGTAGTACGCCAGTCAAGTGTGGTCCCCATATCATCGTGTTCGAAAGCATTCAGCTCCGATTTCTTTGATCTGCTCTTTGAGGCATGTCCTGGAACGATCCGTTTATTTTGTCCCCTATCAAAACTGCCTCAAACTTCCTAACCTTTGAGGAACGCAGAGATGCAACCGACTTTCTCTTCATTTACCGACTCCTTTCAGGTCACGTTGATTGTCCGTCTCTTCTCAACACCATCTTCCTTGATACTAACCCTCGTAATCTACGTACCCCTCGTCTCTTCTTTTTACGAACCCACCATACCTCCCATGGCACGAACGAACCAATCTCCCGTATGCTTCGAAAGATCAATTCAAACCTTATCGCCTTCGACTTCATTCGCACCACTCTCTTCTTTAACAGCAGCTTGAGCGCTAATTTTACTAAGACTTGCCTGGATCTCAGATTACAGTGGGATCGTCGATGAATTTGCTATCCAATCTTCAGATCCGAACCCGCATTGCCAGTTGATAGTCTTATAGCTCTCTAGCTTATGGTCAGACCGAACAAATGGTTTCGAACATCTCTAAACAAATTAGTGGACTTACTGTTTGGTTTACTAAAAACCGAAGCGTTTTAGACATAAGTAACAAAATCTTGAAATTTCATTAAAAAGGACTACAATGGGATAGTACCAGTGCTCTGTTCCGACAGATGATTTTGTCTCGTATTTTGAAACTAGGCGGCTTATTGTGGACAGACGGGAATCTAACATAGTCCCCTCAATCCAAAGAGGTCGGCATAAAGTGTTGTCTATTGGCCTCTTTTTATGTTAAGTTGACTTAGTGCTCTTTTAAGTGCTGCTGGTCCGTTGTTAAATTCATTCCAACCGATTTTTTGGACACCTTAGTGAAAGCATTCGATAAAGTGTAACTGTTCGTATATACAGTAGCGACTACTGGGCTGTGAGATTTGCAGCATGAAATCCAGGTGCCGTTGGGCAAGTTCTCAGTCTGTACTTAAAAAAATAAAAAAAAATTCAGGTCTCTAGAACTATCCGAAGTCGAGCCCCTAAAAGTGTAATTTGCTTAAAGTACAGGAGCACTACTCTAGTGTGGCACTCGATGGCTATTAAAAGCCACTTCAACGAAAAATTTATAGCTACACGGTATTTCAAATTTCTGTAACCCAAATCCAAATTCAACTTGTAATTCTTGTTCGTAGAAGACGTTTAACATTTAAGGGCAAATTATTCCAAACGACAATTACAGCATCGCCTATTTCAAAGAATATCAACTCGATGAAAAACGCATCTAATGACGCCCTGAGTGGCATATCTTGTATCAAAGTACAATAGACCCTTAAATGGTTCTCCAAAAGTACAACAATATCTAAATTATTTTATAAGTTCACCTTAAATTGTTTGCTAACTATATAAAGTGAGAGCTCACTTCATCCTCTTGTTCATTTAATTAGTTAAGGCACTTCAAGGGTTTTAAGACTCTACCCACCATCATCCGCAGTTAAGGGTGATTTCTCTTCTAAAAGAAACTGACAAACAATCTACGAAAAGTTGAACTCCTCCACCAAGTCTTCCTTGAAGTCGAAGTGCCCCTCTAACAACTCTTTCAAGTAAAACAACTTTCGAGATAGTTTAACCGCCTTGCCGCTCACTCCAAGTATTCGTTGGAAACGAAATTTGAATTAAAGTATTCTTAACGCATATGAAGTATCCTAAAGTATCTAAAATTGTTTTACAGCCTCCTGGTCACATGAGTTTTAAAACAAACGTTCACATCCTTGGGAAAAGTTGTTCTTTCATTTTGTGGGGATGGCATGCATCTTTTTGGCAAGAAGAAAACGAATATCCACCAACATGTGTTCCTAAAATTGAGAGCTCTAAATGATGTACACTTAAGCTGCTACTGGCATTACTGGTATTACTGCAAATATAAAGCACTTACATGATGGGGAATCCCTGACCTCACATACTCTGCAGGATGTTGGACAAATTAAGGAAAAAAAAAGGACAAACATGGACCAGCCAGAAGTTCTTTTACCCGTCAGCAGCACTTAACACTGCACAAACATGTCCCGAATTGTCCCGACTATGTGTTGCCATTGCCAGTGATGTATAAAATGACAAGGACGATGGATATATAGGATTTTGTCAGATGAATGATGTAGCTCAACGTATAGTGGAAACAGATTCACCAGCAATTACTGGTCAACTAGTCAACAATTTGATTTCAATTAAGTGATGGTTGACTCTTTAGGGGGTGATCCCTTTTGATTTTTTCGACAATTTTCTTCTTGGTGTGCGCTTTTTGCTCATCGTCCTTGCTGATTTGAATTTTGTGATTTCACTCTTAGTGATTTCGATGAAACGAAATCGTTATGGAAATTTAACTTGGAGCAGGAAGGGGTCTTCTTTTCCCCATGGGATGGTACAGATTGAAGAGTCCTTTGCATGCAACAGCTGGAATGAATAAATTGATTTTTTTTCTTCTTTTTCGAGTCTTCTCTGTGATGTTCGTGTTAAAGGGAAAGGTTAACGACTTTTAGTGTGATTTAACTGGGATGTATGTCCTTCGAGACATTTTGTGATGACAGCGCGGCACTCGCACTGGGGTTAGATGAAATGCAGAGCTTTGAATTCCAATAATGAGGATAAAGAAGCGACTTTTATGCGCTCTAGAATGATACAGTTTTCTTTGATTCTTACGTAATCATATTTTTTTGTAAATTAAATTTAATAAAATTATTTTCTTAATTTTTTCCAGGTAAGGATGATGCGAAGAAATAACTCTTAAGACAGACTCAAAAGGCGTAAGTAGATGAATGTAGAAGAGTAGAGCAGTTTAACTTTATTTAATTTAGGTTCCCTGACAAGTTTTATTTCACTATTGAGATCCTCTAAAAACATCTCCGAACACCTCCTCGACTGTCCTCCATATTTTTCTACAAAGGCCGGCCTCCTGGTTTACGTGAATTAATGGACTCCAATGAATTTCATACTTCTCAATGGAACTGTCATGACTCTATTAACTCATTCACTGCCAATTTGTTCCTTGTTTGTAGATGTCTTGTTCCCGACGAGCTATCGCGTATAATTCCCATTCCACACCTCGCTGTGCAGTACATGGTAGAGGTAGCCTTTCTAGAAGCGATTAGTTTTGCTGGTGTGCTTTGCTATATGCATCTCGATTCAAGCTGTCGGGGGCCTTTTCGAAATTGATGAACAAAAATGATGACTTGAAAGCCCGTTTCCTCGCTCCTAAGCGTTCAATCATTATGTTCTTTCACTCGGTCCAGAATTGTTTGGGCTCATTGTTTAGCCACGGTCGGAAGAACTGATATACCTCTTCAGGTATAGGGTTCCCCTTTGAGTGGCTTAATAACAATTGTTTGATTCCAATTTTTGGGGAAGGCTTAGGTTTTCCATTCTTTCCTCCGTAGTGGCTATAGGTTTTTCGCCGATGTAATTGTGTCCAAAAACTGGTCGGAATTTTTTTAAAAATCAAAAAATCTTTATTTATTCTTCGAAATCAATTTTGTCCCCTTCAAAATAGTCCCCTCCCAATATAATACACACCAAAAAGTCTTCTTCCGGTATAGCCTTCAGAGCGCGCGCCGATTCACGTTTAATGTCTTCAATCGACTCAAAACGGTTTCCTCGGAGTGGTCTTTTGAGTTTTGGAAATGGCCAGAAGTCACACGGAGCCAAATGGTTGCCGAACGATATTGGTTGCATTTTTGTCGAAAAAGTCACGAAGAATCAGTGCAGTGTGAGATGGCGCATTATCGTGGTGTAAAAACCAATAGTTGTCTTTCCATAAATCCGGCCTCTTTTTACGAATAGCTTCACGCAAACGTAGCATAACACTCAAATAGTATTCCTTGTTGACAGTTTGACCGGGCGGAAGGAATTCATAATGCACTACACCACGAAAATCGAAGAAAACAGTCAACAGACGGTTAAGCACTAATTCTTTTACTTTTTGGATGTGGGCATCGTCAGTTGAGGTCGATGGCCGACCAGGGCGCTCTTCGTCTTCAAGGCGTTCTCTATCTTCTTTGAATAATTTATACCAATCATATGTTGTTGTTTTTGGTAGAGCTCGGTCCCCGTAAGCCTTCTTCAACATTTTTAACGTTTCTGCAGCATTTATTCCATTCAGGAAACAAAATTTGATCGCACTTCTTTGTTGAATAATTTCAGACATTGTAAAAATCGCATAATTCACTTTTTGTGTCGCACAAAAACAAGTGTAACTCAAACACTAATGAATATTTTGACATATAATTTGGCATGGAAGTCAGTAACAGTTGTACCAACTTAGAAAAAAAATATATTGAGCCAAAATATTTACCCGCGTAATTTAAATCCAAAAATTCCGACTAGTTTTTGGACACAAGTATTGTCGTAGATTGGAAAAGTTCTATCCCAAATCCTTGGTATTTCTTCAGGCCCTTATAAATGAAGTTATATCGGCGCTTGGGAAGGAGGATATTTATTGCTGCGGAAGGCTCACTTGCACCAAATAGCTTTTGTCTAAGCGATTAGATAGTATTGTAACCTAGTAACCTGTTCTTCGTCGGAAGCAAGCAGATTTCTGTCTTGTACTTGCTAAATGCAGTAAGGCATTTTGACCACCAGAGAAGGTCTTCTTTTCTCTTCATCTACTACAAGATTTCTAGCTTTACTCTTTCTTTGATATCAATTTGTTCATTGATTTGTTTCTAGGTGTATGCTGTCCATGTGCGTTGACGTTTTCGGCTCCTACCGACAATGGTCTGTGCCCCAGATGTGAAAACAATTTTCACTGCAATAAAGAGATTGTCGTGTCAAGGAGTCTCTTGGATCTGTGTTTCCTACGCTCACTTTCCTAAGCGTTGGCTAATAGCATAGCATTCGATCTGGTTCTATATACGCTGTCGATCAGTCGGAACAAAGCTGATCTAGTATAAGTCCTTTTGGTCAAACAGTATACGCGAAAGGATCAGGCGGCTGACGTTGCAAAAGCCAACATTATCAAGAATGTGTGATTCCATCACAAATTTGAACGTGATGTTGTCGTCGTTTACCTTCGCGTTATAATCTCCAATCACGATCATGATATCTCCGTATGACCTTAAGTTAGTGGTTGCAATCACTTTTTATACGTGATTTAGCGCAACCTCGCACAAGATAATGGTTATGTTTCTAGCTTAAGCCTTGAACCTCACCTTGATAAATCGAGAAAATATCCCTGTGCTATCATAGGAGATCCAAAATTGGGCTATGAACGCGGAAGAGAGAGAACTTGACTTTTCAGAAAAGGAGTAAACCAAGAAAAAGGTTTTCAACGGTGCTAGTAAAACCTTTGACAAAAATTTGCCATTTCATCTTCGACAGACTGACATAAAATCGTTGAAATTTATTTCCATAATTTCTGTTCGTGAAACTTACAGATTACTTCATGAGACTAACGGTACACATATTCGGTCAGCTGAACGTGCAGTTCATTGGATTACTAAAGCATACCCATCTGTGTACAAGAACGAGAAATCAGTGCGGCTGAAGACGCGGTGATTGTTATTGGCTTGGTTGTTCATTGATTGATCATCGAATCAAGTAGAAGTTGACGCAGTTTTTAACCTAAACATCCTCTATATGGTATGCTATACACTTATACAATTACGCACATCAAACATGTCGTTATGAGAGAAGTTGCACATATGATATACATAGTGTGGCAAATAATATCCTGGACTGGCCTTCGAAACATAATCAAAACATGATTTCTGTTTATTTTTCGGTGTTTTTATTCGAAATATTCTCCTCCCGATTCAATACATTTTTTACAGCGATTCAATAGTAATTTAAATGCCCGCTCCAAAATGTCTTGAAATTTTGACAAATAGTAGAGAGAGATTCAAGCTTTAAAACTCACATTCGCATGAACAAATGGCGCTCTTGCTTGCTGAGATATGGCTCGTGTCCGGGATATTATTTGCCACACTGTGTATGTATGACATATGAGAAGGAGAACTTTATAGATATGATCGACTGCGATAAGAAGCATTTTATCCATGCCATAATGTCCTGTATGGTTTTGTAGATTCTAGGGCTTCTTCAATTCACCAAATGATAACCAAACCATAACAATATGGGTCCTTTTATTTTCATGTCCTGTTCTTTTCTCATTAAGCACCGAAATGGAAATGAAAACTTTCCAAGTGCTGCACTCATACTCGTCCATCTTCGAATTCAAAATTCAATATTTGACGGGAGCAGACACAGGTCTCTTCATATGTTGAATACCATACCGAACGTTGAAGTAACCTTGTTTATTAGGTTTGATATGGCCAAGTAGTTTAGTCACATTCTCATAAGAAATGACACTTCTAAGGAAATGTTTTAATCTCTCTCCTGGGGGTCCTATAATGCTTATTTGTGAGATCGCCGATCTTCTTTTCTGCCCAACTTACGTCTACCTTAATACCAATTGGCATTTGATGGAACTACGTAATCCAAGTATTAGAGTTTTGATGGTAGATTCTATTGAATTTCTCGGTTCTCCTTCGAAAGGGTAGCTTGAAGCAAATCGCTTATCAACTATAAAAACAAAATCGTCGAAGGGCTACATTTTTGCTGCACGCCTCTCTACAATTCCAATTTCTTCGATGTCATATGTGGTCGACTCAGAAGGATAGTGATAAAAAAAACATGTTTGTTCGGGATCATGGGTATCTTTGAGTTGGTACCTATGCAATTCGTATAGTCCCTGCTTGAGACATGGTAGCCTTCCACTCTGTTTGCAGTTGTCTACAAGACGGGCTGTGGCATCCGTGATAGAATGATTCTTAACACGGATGTTCGGCATGACTTATCGTCTCGGAACTGCGGCTGTGACTCAAAGATACCCTTTGCTAAAGTATTTTTGTCAATTCGCTCAATATGGTCGATTCTATTTTGTCGACGAATTGATATCCACATCTATGCACCATATTTTTCCGGACTAGATCAAAAAATTCATTTTTCGCAAAAGTCCGGTACACATTTTTGTAATAGTTCGGAGAAACTGTTTCCAAACTGCATATTTTTAAGCTGGATAATACTCGTAGTTCCAAGGCCATCGCTTTGTTAAGCCCTAGTAAATGAATGCTATAATATGAGGAAGAGTTTTGAGTTTCGACATGAAATTTGTGTTATGGTCTTTGTTAGAACTTGCCTTTGTTTGAGAATTTGGTTGATCGTGCCGGAATTGTACGGATTTGTACGTTTCCATTAGTGTGTTTCAGAAGCCAACCTTTTCCTTACTAGGACGAGTGATGGTCTTTTCTTTGAATGAAAACGAGTTCTATTCCTGCTCAATTAGTTTCTTTCTACCTGACGTCCATTAAGTAGTTGCTAAAAGTTCTGCTTCAGCTTACCTTTTATTCCCTGCACTTCTGTGAAAACGTGTTTTTTTTTCACTATTTCGAGGAGCTTACGTTGCCGCCAGTCGTTTAACTTACTTTTACGACATAGTCGTTGATGTTCCGAGGCGTGATTCTGTATGAGGGAGCCCGTTAAAGAGAAAGTTATCCCGACAGCACAACTCCTAACATTGATGACCAGTTATATTGTAGAATCCGCACTGAAGAAGAGCCTACTTGCCAACTTACAACCTGACTTTGCTGCATATACTTGGTCTTCCTCATTCGAGAGGTGAAAGGAACCTACCAGGTTTTCTCAGGATATTTTCTAGAGATATGAAAATCTATTGATTCTCTAGTGGTTCTATATGTAATTCGTACTTGCCGTGGGTTCTGCTTTCTTAACTATCGCTTTGGTGTGGTTGCGTTTCTCATTTTACACGCTATGCTTTACTTCATTCGTCCTTAACCTGTGTAATGCCATAGAGTCCTTCATTCCTACTGCTACAATTGCACCAAAAAAAGTAAATCGATTGACAAGAAAATTTCACAGTTATCTACTTTACTATCGGCCGAGAAAAGATTTGCTGTGAACTGCAAACTTTGAAGATTTTTCAGTTTGTTATGCGATTTTTTTAAGTCGTTTAGTATTTAGGTTCCCAAATTTGAATGTGTCCAAATGTACGAGTATGTTACATGCTGAACATAGTCGAGTTTTCATTTAAGCACCTTCACAATTGAACGAAAACTGGGTTCGACTACAACAATTCAAGACATCCAAATAACTCAGAACTCTTTATCTTGGATGTTATTGGCGTTATTAATCAATCAACAATTCGAACCATACCCAACAGTGAACTTAAAAAAAAATATTCACTCCTTTCTTTTACACCATCCTTACAAAGTATCTTCTCCTCAAGAAAAACACCAAGCAAACAAATTAATCGCTCCATTTCGGCCTAAACTGTTGACATTTTCTCTACTGCCTCCTCCTGTCGACAGTTCAGTGAATTTACTTCTTCTAATTGTATCTGTGCAGTCTGGCAATATCCTTTTGTTTGCCAAGTGCTTCTCGAATCTCTGAGCAAATATTTTTAAAACCCTTAAACACCCTGTTATAAGGTCATTTGGTGCTATTACGACCTATTGTCGGGGGGCGATAGGTAATAAAAGTTCGCTGTTCGCGGTTCGCTTTCAGGCGTCTTCCTCGCCATTAGAAGGACTTTAGTGTGCCATTTCGTTTGGTTGACGGGTACTTCAAAGGGACACTCAAGACAAGGATGGGTGGGCGTACTGCTGTCATAAAATCGTAGGTGGGTTAGATGTCTCAAATGTTTGGGCTAATAATGAAATTATGAAAATTAAATGCCAAAGACATGTTGATATAAATGAACGTAAAGTGTTGGCATTTCTTTTGTTGGTTTTGGGGGAAAAAAATTGAACCATGGAATAGGTTCGTGTATTTTCACTATTAGTCAGTACAAAAACCGTTATAAGGAATAATAATTCGAATGAGATATACCTATAGCATCTGAAAGTTTTCGAATACTACTATTTGCAAGGACTAATGACTCAAAGTAAGTTATTTGGCTTGAAAAGAGCTCTTTGGATTCGACCGGAATGCCGCTGTATGGTGGGGCCATCTTAAACCTTGGAGGTGATTTTTCTTCAGGAATTTTATTTCACATTTTGAACACAGAGAGAAACCTAACAATTCTAAATGAGAATGATATTTCTTTGTCTGTCTTTGTTGAATTAGAGAACGGCTCAAATACGCCGCAGAGAGCTTTGCGATTTTTTTACGAGGAATTTACGACACCAGAAATAATAGCCACGATGCTCTGAGTTATAAATTTGGAAATTCTGCTTCTATTATTGGCTTGCACAACATCTTGTCTAAAACATTATTTTTACAGCAAAAGCGTCGTTGAAATTATTACCAATTGCTGGACTGGTTCTGTTCTCTGTAGATGCTGTCTAAAATTCGATAAAAAGGCATTGACCATCGCTCTATATTCTGTCAGTCCAGTTTTGGGCTGCTTATTTAGTCATTTGGGGCATCATCTCATCAACAACGTCCTGAATGTTGATTTCCACACTTTATGAATATTTAGTCAATTGTGGACTTGCCTTATATAATTGGCGCAGTTTAGGGAGTCACTCTTCCTATGGATCAGGCTATGCCTGCTATTCTTTCTAGATTTTATGATGCATTCTGGCCGAGAGCCAAATTTAGAATTTCTCGCAATTAAAGAGTCTGTTGTTCAGAGAACAGATAAACCCACGTTCTTCCCTTAGCTTTTACACAAAGAGCCCAAGAGCCGTTCTTGTCTTGCAGCGTCGCCTCGTATACAATTAGTTTTGCAACATGTGGCTGTTTGAAGACATCATCAAGTCAAGGTTTTGGGGTTGGGTGGGGTGTGACACAGTTCCTGTGTTTCTGCGGGATCGTATGGATGATCTTTTTCTCAAGAAGTCAAAGGATAAACAATTTTCTGCTGATTTGTGACAGTACAGCCGTTCTACGCTAAATACAGCTCTTCGTTGTTATGTTGTCTGTTATCCCCTGGACTCAATTCCCCATTATTTGTTCGCATATTTCAGGCAATATTCCAGCAATTGTATGTCGATTGTTTACCTCAAAGACCAGAGATTTAATTGATAAGGTCAATTCGAACTTCCTCTTCAATAAGTCGATTGTAGCACCGTTCTGTTGGAAAAACATAGTTGGTACACAACTAAGTTCTCCATTGCTGGCTCCAGTAGGAAGTGCTCGTCGACTTTGGCGTATTCAAAACCGTTTTGACACATAAGTGTTTTTGTCTTGGCGTCATATACTTTTGGTTGTGTGAAAATGTCGGATTTTGTGCCAAATAACCGTCATTAGTGGGAAGTATTGATTTTCTTTCTTCATTCGAAGAAAACAGCGGCTGAAGCGCATCGGAACTTCAAAAGTTTACGGAGATCCTGCTCTGAGTGAAACAACCTGCCGTGATTGGTTTCGTCGCCTCAAAGTCGATGATTTCGATGTTGACAACCGTCCGCGTCAAAATCCATCGAAGACGCTAAATTGGAGGCATTACTCTTGCTTGCTTGCCTCAGCATTAGGAGTTACCCGCCAAGCCATTTCCAAGGGATTGCGTGCGTTGGGAAGGACTCAAAAACGAGAAACTTAGGTTCCTTATGATTTGAAGCCAAGGGACGTTGAGCTTCGTTTTTTCTCCCGTGAACAACTGCTCCATCGCATATTGACGGGTGATGAAAAATGGATTCATTACAGCATCTCAAAGAGAATAAAGTGATGATAACTGCTCGGTCATGCTTCTACGTCGTCTTAATATCCACGCTGCAATGGTTATGCTGTGTATTTGGTGGGACCATGTCGGTGTTATTTGTTATGAACTGTTGACACCCAACGAACCCCTCACTTGGGAATGGTATCGACTTCAAATTATACGATTGCGCCGAGCACTACGCGTAAAACGGCCACAATACAAGCAGAGGCACGAAAAAGTGATTCTACAGTATGACAACGTTCGGCCTCACGTTGCTAAACCCGTTAAAACCTACCTGGAAACGCTCAAATGGGAAGTTCTTCCCCACCTGCCATATTCCCCAGATATTGCGCCGTCCGATTATTACTTGTTCTGTCCGATTGTGGCACATGGTTTGGCTGATCAGCAGTTCTGCTCATATGAAGACATTAAAAAAATGGCTCGATTCGTGGGTAGCCTCAAAAGACGGACACTTTTACCGCAACGGTAATCTCCACTGGTGTCCATTGGCTGTTAGCGACTCACCGGCATTGTCTCAGAATAAATGCGACCTTATGGCTCCTCCAGCATAAAAGCCAGACCAAAGAGTAAGTTTTTCGTATTCAATGACCGTTTGCTTGACTTAATGCGGCAGTTTCGCTTGATCTGGTTAATGTGCCTCATCACACAGGAAAAGTTTTCTTTAAAAACCGGATCTTCTTCCCTAGAGCCTAATCAGTCAAAATTCGGCGTGCACTATGGTCATTTGACTTTAGGTCGGGGGCCAATACGATCTTAGCGGACGTTAAGCCAGTTTTTTTTCACAAAATTCGTCACAGGGACGTTCGAGAGATAGTCAGCTCTTACAAAAAAAAAAAGGGCCGAATCAATATTCTCTTTACATTTTGCTGCCTTACTAGCTCGGCAACATCGTGTAGTGAGTAAGTCGGTTCAAATTTTTCGGCTGAACGTTCAATTGTTCGCTTATCGGAACGATTTGGAGCTGAGAATTGCAAATGCAATTCCATGATTAAACAAAAACTTGACATCTGTCAAAAGATGATTTGCACGAGTTGAAAGATGAAAATGAGCGCATCTAACGAAAAATAAAAAAGAATAATAATGGATCCAACGTGACCATTTTGGTTAATGGTTTGGTGACATGGTGACCGTCATGGTGAATTAGGCCCCGCTCGGTCCTATGATCTTCACGATCTTAATCTACGGACGACAACATATTTTTGAACTATGTTAAAGAACATCGCACTTTCACTTTTGTGTTGACTAAAACTGTTACCCTTTGTTCAGAAATTGCTTCCATCTCTGGTTTGTGTAAAAATACAAAAAATGCTAATTGCGACTAATTTACGGGCTATTATCGTGTCAGCCGCGAATTTATTGCAGGCAATAAATATTTATAAACAAAATTAGCACAATATATGCCAAATCAAAGATTAAAACTAATTTGACATTCTGTCAATCATCATAAACAAAATGCCATTTATTGTATAATTAATGGCTGAATGGATGTATTCAGCGAACTCAAATGTAGCTGCATTTATGGCATTGAGTTGTGTTGTAAAAGTTTTCATTGCCAATGTCTGTATTATTGGTAAACACTTTGAAAAGCAATTTTATTTTTTATTTTAAAAAGAGAAAGAAAGAAATAAAAAAAAATAAACTTTGGGTGAATGAAGTCCAGTGCGGAGAATTGAATTTCCGCTTAAAATAGCAATCACCTTCCATATTGCTTGCAAGTTCGTCGCCATCATAGGGCAGAAGCAATTCGTGGGATTTTCATTTATTCCATGGATTGTGTCGGGTTTCTTGGAAAGAGCCGCAGTAGATGGTGATGTTTTAAAGGAAACGATTTGTGAAATGGATTAAGAGAATGTGGAAAAAATTTAGTTATTGCTACAAAATAAATATTTGCGGTAAATGTAATCAAATATTGCGAAGACAATTCTTCCGTAAAAAAACTATTTTTATCTGACTCACTTAAGAGTAATGTGAAATTTTCTGGAGCTTGCCGAGGAAATTCTGGTTGGCTGCTTAATAGATATCGAAGATGCGTTCGGCAACAAGTAACGCCATCAAGATGTATCCAAAGCAGGGAATTAAGCTCAGGGGTTCCCTCCCTCTGTTATGGTCTATGAACTTTTGATTGCACTAATAAATGACGGATTTCATGTTTAAGGATATGCTGATGACATTGAAACCAACCCTAACCAGAAGTAAAAACAACGCTTTTTTGTATATTAATTTCTGACTCACTAATTGCGAAGTAAGGCACTTGGACTTGAGATATCTTTTGAACCGTTTTGTCAGAACTGTAGTAAGGCTAATAGGTTTTCTATCTTTCGAATGGTGCTGATGACGCAATCAGGAGAGGAATTCATAAATTCATTGGTGTCGAATGGTTCCCTGAAGAAAATATTCGCCCTTATTCTGTTGAAGACTGGACGTGCACATAAAATGTGTTCAGCTGTTTCATTTTCTTCAGGATGAAGTCGGCACTTCGTAGAGTCGACTAGTTTCATTTTGTTAAGGTGGTGTCCTGTGAGGTAACCTATTAAGTTTTTGATTTCGTGTCGACTTTGATTTAGGTATCTATTGGCATTGATGGAGGGCAGGATTATTTGTTTGAACCGTCTTAGACCTGGAATATTCTCCAAATGCGAGATGCATTTCGAGTGCCCCAGCTAAATTCATTGCTTATTTATGGGTTCAGCAGAAGAGTTCAGATCCATTAAACGGAGTTTCTGACCCTTTTCTGGCCAGTGCGTCGACCTTTTCATATCCATCAAAGTCCAGGAAAACACCAAAGTGACTGATTGGAGTCAAGTATATTTGAGCTAAGGGCACCTATGACTGACGTTTGCGTCTTTGATACTGGAGTTGTAGATGTGGTTAAATTATTCCTGGAAGGCGTGTAGTTCTGACCGAAATACACTAGGCCTTTTTCCATTGATATTGCTATGCTTGTATTTGATCCGCGTTTAGCAGCTCCCCCTCCCGATTTCATTTTAGAACCATCCGTATACCACTTTATTGGCTACTTGGTGGGCTATTGCTGACCCATGCTTTTATGCTGGGGGGATCTCAGTGGAGAATCCTTTGTGGAAGTATAATGTTTTTTAAAAGCGGTTTGTTACCAAGCAGATCATGTCAAGTTCTTTGATTTTCATCTGGGTTTATGAAAAAATTCTCCTTGGTGCAACAGAATAGGACGGTCTTAAGGGCATACGTACAGTGACTTCGTTAGTTTCCTAATGATGATGACTTGTTCACTTGATACTGATACCGAAATCGGTCCTGATGAGGTAGTAATTGTACTGCTTTTGACCATCACTTTGACCCAGTTGATAGTTGATTGATCGCATCGGATCGGATCGCATGCGCTTCACTTCGGGACCCTTATCTGGCATTTTTTTTTTTTGCATAAATCCGGGCTTGCTCAAAGCTGCAACCCTTTTTCGCGGGTACTTGAATCTATGTTGTTCTATTGGCATGGAAATGAAGTACAATATTTGGACTCAGTCTGCGCCACTTTGTCAGAGGTTTTGGGAACGTCTGTTTTATCGCGCTGCATTCCGTCCGATAGAAGACGGTTGCACAAAGTGCTGGTTTCTAAGACGGAGTCACAAAGACAAGTTATCTTCAAAGTCTTTCATCTCCGTAACAATGTTCGATGACTCGGCCCGATTGAGAAATGACATGTTGTCATCGACAGGATGTTTTAAAACATCCCTACTTGATAATGTAATTAATTGCAGAGGCATCATTCTCTGTTGTTTTCACATTTACTTTGTCTATAGTGATTCCCAGGAGTAGACCGAATAAGCTGTCGTACGTTTTCTACCCGAATAGCCACAAGAAGGCTATTTTTAATTGGGAGGTCGTCTACTATCCAAAACTCGGAAACTAGCGACTGATCACCCTCTTAGCTATGCGCTTACTGTTACACCACTTGATCTTTTATCGAGATTTACTCCTCCTGCCCCCACTGAGACACCCCTTCTCCCGTACTTGGGCTTTGGACCAACAGAATACTTGAGGGCCAGTTGCATGCAATCGTCCAGGCGGAGTTAAACTCTCTAAAATATACTTACAACATGTCTTGGTGAAACCGCACATTTTCAAGTGGAGTGAAATCTATGTTCTGCCAAAATATCCTTAACCCGGGACTGAGTCAATAGTCCTTCAGATTAACTAATGTTTATAGCTTCTGAGAACAAACTAGTTGACAGATGCCATTCAAACTCAGCGTCAAAATATGACAGTTGTACCACTGACATAGAAACAATTTTTTTCTCAAGAATCTAATATCGCTAAATGACTTAGTTCCGGTTAGATTTTGACATAATATAGCCGAGGAAAAGTCTACTGCGTAGAAACTGTGGCCCTAACCTAAAAGTGACACCATGGATGTACAATGCAATATTTAGATCAAAAGTAAATTTTATATCTCCAAAAGTCTTTCCAGGCTGGGCTATACTAACTTCAAGGATTGGCACAGTGTGTACTATGAATGATGACTGTCGCACGTGCCTGATCAGATCACGTCTGCTTGTCTGAGTAAGTCATACCTTGAGGCAGAAAATATCACTGCTAGCTCACTAAAAAAAAAATCAGATGTCATGGTTGAGCCTTTACTGGCTGAGAACAGAGTCCAGAACGTGCTTAATCCTCTCGTTATTTACTATTATTCACCGGTACTACCTGCTAGATTTGGTAAATCCAGTAGCGCAGATAAATCGAATGACTTTCTTTAATTTAAAAAAAAAAAAAAAAACTTTCATTCATGACTCTGTTCATGGCATTGAAGTCGAATTAACGACTTTTCCTTTTTGATACTTAGTAAATGGAGTGAGCTTAATTTGTTATGGACGCTTTAACCCCCTCAAAACCCCGTAATTTACCATAAAGACCGTCGAATAGTTTGCCTTCATTGCTTCGGTATTTTCGTTCAATCATGGGAAAATAATAAAAAATAAAAAAATGCTCGTCATTATCTCGTTATTTCGTTTTTCTTTTCATTTTTTCCAACCTTTTTTCAATTTTTTTGTATCTCTGCGCAAACAAAGCTTTTCCTGCTACCAATTTACCTCAATTGTGGTAACTACCAATTACCACCTTTTCAATGGTTCGGTTTCACTTTTTTTTTTTTTTGTTCAGTTGTTATTGTTGGAGTTGTCGTTGGTTGCTGTAGTAAAGTAGTAAATAGTATACCTTCTTTCCTGCCTTTGGCATGCCAGGAGGTTAGTGGTTGTTGCTTATGGTGTTTAAACTGTGGAGCCATTCTAAGAGACTACTACTGTTCGTCTGTATCAACCTGTACCTATTTTTTTTTTTTGAAAATTGTACAAGAAAATACCAAAAAACAGTGGAACTTTGCAACAATAACACTTGTTGGATGGTTGGTGTACATAACGGTTAAACAAAACAATGAGGTATTTACGTGCTGCAAAAATATTTACTCATTGGGTTACGTGGGTTTGAAAACTTTCTCAGGCTTTTGCTCGGAGGCAGATGCTAAAAAATACAAACGAAATACTCGATGGAAGGGAAAGGAAAGTCACCAATAGTACCACCTTCGCCAGCACCAACACTTTAAAGAACTCCCCCACCAGCACATAAAGCCACCGTCCAGGTGTTCGGTGTGGAAAGTATTTTTCTATGAGAGAGGGGTATACTCTGTAAGTTATAAGTCTCGGATACCCTGGTATGGAGGTCTTAATTAGCGGTATACAAATTTGTAGACTCAAAGGCAGTATAAAATGACTCGCCCAAGTGGTCTTTATTAGTTTGAGAGCAAGTACAATCGGATTGGGAAAGTTACGGATGTGATCATGAGCAGCTTGGGATGCAGGAACAGGAAGTTAGACAGTTTGATTCCTTATTAGTTTGTAAAACGAATTAGGTATTCAGAAAAATTTTCCAGATAAGTCTTGTTGTATTGAGCATACTTTCGTGGTGAAGATATATCAGTGAGCAATGTGAAGAAATCGGATGAATGAGGGTCCTAACATAAGGTACTTCCTGTTTGAACAAATTCGAAGAGGTCTACAATAGACCTATTGGTGCCTTATGCGCATTTGACCAATATTATCCTCCTGCTCTTCTCTTTGTTTTTTTTTTTGTTTTTTTTGTGGAAGGGTCGAACAACTTCATGTCATCAAGGTTGGACAATTAGACCATCGTCATCAGTTTGAAGATGCTTCTTCGGTCTAGATTTTTATCAAAACATCATTTTATGCTAGGAGACGAGGGATACTGGCTTTGTTAAGTCCAACACACATCCGGAGATGTTCCAATAGCAATCATTGCTTGCGAAAAAAATTGATTTTTTGTTGTGGTTCTTATGGCAGAGGTGTCATTTGGCCGTGTTACTTCCGAGATAATACCGATGAAGCGGTTACAGTCATTGGAGATTGCTATCGGCCCATGTTAACCAATTTTTTCTTTGAATAAATGGCATTGAAAGAATTTGGGGATTTGTAGTTTTAAAAGGAGGGTGTCGACTTCTTGAACACGAAGTTCCGTGATCGTCCTATCGACAGATATTTCCCTGATCACGTTAGTTTTCTGAAATAAATGTCCAATTATGCGAAAAATCATAGAACATTGAACCGTGCAAGAGGTTTCGCGAAAAGCATCTTGTCAAAGCGTCTAAAACTATGTGGGCTTACCGTCGTAAGTATGTTAAGTCCGGGGATTAACCCCTAAGGTCGCTCAATGATGATGACACCACCACCTATTATCAGTAGTATTGTGGTGCCATCGGCTTCGCCGGCAGAATGCACATATGCCCTACAGCAGTCATAGAAGCTCTCATTGGCTTAACGCCACTCCATCTCCATTCACTTTAATCATAAAATGGATAGCAATTTGCAGCACATCAAGACTGCTAAAAACAGGACAGATTAATCACTCAGATCACGTGGATAAAATCAATCCGAAATCCCAGAGCTTGACATGATCTGCGCGGTACACGACCACCAATTTAAAACGCTGTGCTTCGGCAAATTGTTCAATTTAATGATCGCAAGCCGAAAAGCATGGAACTACAAAAACCCTACCTCAAACCAACCAAAGGTATCAAGTGGTATGCAAATGGTCCAAATATAGACACTGGGATTGACGCTGGGTTCAAATATCAGAATTTCGCAACCAATGACATGAAATTCTACTGTATTTTAGCCATTCAGGTGTGCGCAAGTCCTCGAAAAGGCAATGAAATGTGTCCCCATATATATAATTACGAACTGCCGAGCGGCCATTAAAACTTTAGGCTCAAGCCTCATTGACTTTTTATCAGTCTTGCACTGCTTCAATACGCTACAAGATCTCTCTCATAAGAAGAAAGTATAAATTTGGTGAGTGACTGGTCAGAAAAGTATTGTCGGAAACAAAATAGCTGAGCTATCAGCTAGGAACTGTTCGGCTGATTCTTTTATCGGCCTTTCTGTCACATCTAGAATTCAACAACAACGAATTGGGAGAACAAAATGTGGAGCCAGGGCTCAACGAGCCAGCAAACTTTTTCACAATAGATCGAAAGAATTAGTCCAACTTAAAGTGATGATGTCAGAAGATTGGTTGGATTTTAAACAGCACACTTCTATCTTCGATATCACCTACACAAAATAGAAATTATCCGGGAAATTGAGTGTTTTCTTTGCATGGAAGGAGACGAAACTGCGGAATAGAGTGCATCTTATGTGAATGCATGACTCTAATTGTCATGGGCATAAAGAGACCATATTTCCTGAAAGAAATCCGAATCCCTGGGGATATTCTCAAAATCCCCACTAAAGATGTTCTTAAGTTTACCAAAGCTGCTGGTACAATGCGCATGTCAGACACATATGCTGGAAGTACTGCTTATGATCTCATATCAATTTTTCAGTTTTATAAAGACCTTATCAATGATTGAACTAAAGTTTTGTCTTCTATGCAAAAAGTAACATCGGGCATCATCAATATCAAATTAATTGGGCATAGACAGATCGTTGAAAAAATCCTTATGCTTCGAGTGTCTTCGCCACCAATCTCAAGGTTAGGTTAGGTTAAACAGAGTGTGCCATAAGAAACAACACTAGGCCCATCGCGATCCCCTGTTGGTCCAGTTGAAACCAACTCCAATTGGCAAACAACTCCCTATTAAAGCACCTAATTTTTCTACAAAAGCCAAGAAGGCCTTTGAAACCCGTACCGTCTATTTCCTTTAAGTTTTCAAACAAATATTTTCCTAAGAATTTCCTTCGGTGACGCGATATTACCTCACATCCACACAGTATTTGTGTTTTGTCCTCAACCGTTTGTAGATCCCCGCAGAATCTACAAGTGTCTGTTTCATCAGGAGACAGTTTCCTCTCAATATTCCTATTAGCTTCCTAAGCTTATCCCTATTCAGTATTTGAGCATTTTGCGACAGCCCCTGACTGTGTCAGAGTTGATGTTGGTTGACTCCATTGCATTAAGAGCGACCTGGCTGCCGATTTAGATAGCGATATTTCTGGCGTATACCGATCTCCTCAGCATCAGCTCAGCCACCCTGTGGACAGCTAGAACCTCTGATTGGAAGACACTACTAGTGTAGCCTTATGGACACTCTTAGTTCCGGGTCCTTCGAGAAGATACCGGAACCTGTTCCTTCCTCTGTCTTCGAGAAAACTACAATTTTGTTTGGTCTTATCACTGCATTTTCTTGCTAGTCCTTCTCCTCCGGATATATTATATCATACAGAATGTCGAAATCGATTAAGGAAGGGATTTCATCCGTTTGAATAGTATTGCCCGGCAGTAGCTCCTCCACGATCGTGCCGTGTCCGAAGCTACTGCTTTTGAAAAGACCCAGATTAGTGAATCGAATCGCACTGTTGCCAGCAAGTTTTTTTTATCTGTAAGCGGTGTTAGGTGCAGAATGGTGTCCAACGCTGCCGTAGGGGTGGTACGGAGCGCACCTGTAATGGCTATGGAAGCCGTTCTCTGAACCACCGCTAATTTTCCGTAGATCGTTTTCTTTTTTTCGTTGCTTTCCACCATGCTAGTGCGCCATATGTCAGTATGGGTCTCACCACCACCGTATATAACCAGTACACCATAGCAGGTTTTAGGCCCCAAATTTCCCCCACAGTTCTTTTGCAGATGAAAAGAGCATTATATGCCTTTTTGATTTTTTCCGCTACATTGAGATTCCAATTCAGTTTCTTATCTAGAATCACGCCAAGACACTTTGCACTATCCGAGAGGGACAGATCCACTCCGCTGAGTTTTGGGAGTGTGAACTGCGGTATCTTGCACTTTCTGGTAAAAAGAACCAGTTCTGTTTTGGAGTGATTGACATTGAGACCACAGCTGCATGCCCAAGTGCTGATCGTCTTCAAGGCAAGCTCCGTGATCTCACTTAAAGTGTTTAAGTATTTTCCCTGCACTATTATGACCACATCATCCGCGTATGTCGTGGCGCTAATGCCCATTGAATTAAACATTTTGAGGATATCATTTATGACCAGTACCCAAAGGAGTGGGGATATATCTCCCCCTTGAGGGATTCCCCTGGTCACTGACCAATCTCTATCTCGACTTAATTCTTCTCCTAAATGGGCCGTCAATAGGTCAATACTTCGGTTTGTCGTTCGACAGAAATTGCATTTTCTATTCTCGCCAGAATTATATAAACTTAGTTTTAATGATTTCAGATTAGGGTCACTCTAAGCCCATTAGATCTCGTACTGGACAGCTGTCATATTGCTGAAAATATTCAAATTGGATCTGCTTTTGGTCTTTCTATTCTCCATATCCTTAAATTCTATCGTAATCGTGTATCTAAAATCTTGTATCGTGTAAATTTGTATATGAATCCGTTTTTTCTTTTCCATTTTATGAAGCATGACAGAAAATCTTTGACGTAGTTAGAAGGTAATGCTGTTGGCATACTAAAATATGAGAATCACGTAGAAGGAACTATGGGAAAATATTTTGTGAACGTTTTCACTGAACATTGGTTATTATGTATTGTTGGTTATGCAAAACTTTTTAAATTTAACATGACAGGCATATTGGGGTCATATTTGAGTGTATGTGTGTACGAGGTGTTTTCAAAAATGTATAAAATTTTCATAGATCAAATGGATTTTATTAAGTAAGTCGAAGATTACTTTCCAGGAATGCCGGATTACCTGTTGAGTAAATCAGTAACAATGTAACTTCCCTTTCTTGTCACACCATACTTCACTAACTTTTTCCTTGTTTCTACGATTTTTACTGCATTCCTCTGAACTAAACGAGCCTGGCATAAAATCATAAAAATTCACATCCAAATGGTTTACTTCAATCTTTTCGCTTACACATGTTGTATATGACAATATTGCCGGCTACCATGTCACATCACTGTCAGTTTAGTCACTTCACTGCTCAATTTATAGTCAAAGGAACAATAGACATTCTGTTCAAAATATAACAAAGGCGGCACTGGTGTGCACTGTATGGTTTACGAGACCACATTCTTGGCCTAAGAAAAAAAAACACTCTGAAACTAACTACCCTCGATGCAAGATCTTCCTTGTACGACGATATCTTTTTATCCACTGAATTCTTCTTCTGGTAAAGGAAACGGGAAAAATTTGTGCCAAAAAAGGGTTTACCTAAGCAACTCCTTGGTAATTAAATTTTTCTTTTTAACAATTTTTTTTGTTGAAATGTCACCTCATTTTGGCTCCTTTGTATAGAGGACCTTTCTGAAGAGACATTGGGAGGTCGTTTGCAACACAATATTCATTCATAAATCCGATTGAAAATGAATGGACAGGGGCAGCTTTTTTTTCGTTCCTTTTTTTTTATATCACATCCCCCTGTCGTTAATAATGTCGAAACGTCCCTGAAGACGGGTAAAAATGGGGTAGTTGAGGAAATATTAAAACGCTTTAATATCTTCTTTTAGATTGAAGGTAGGGTCACCGGGATTCTTGGGAAATTGTGAAAATTTCCAAAAGCTTTTATGTGCAATTAAATGTTAGAGTCGAGAACGCGTGCCCTGCACTACGGAAACAGATGTGATGAACATTTTGTTTGAGAGAGCGCAGTTTATTTGCTTTTTGAATACCGGTTATAAAGTCGCCTCCGTTATGAGTGTCATTTATGGCTTTAAATTAACTACACATTGCCTGTTTTTGGCTGAATTAATGATAGAAATGTTTAGGCACTTGGAACGTAGAGCAGTTTGTTGTTTTATTTGCTATCAAAAGACGCAAAGCATTTGAATCGACACTTAAAAGTCGACATAAATTTTCAGTCCCAGCTGAAACTCTTAAATTCCACAACAAGAAAAAAAAAAAAACAAAAAACAAAAAACATTGGACAGAGTAAAAGGGGTCACATGTCAATTTGCTTGTCGGCGGAAGAAGTCATTTATAAAACCATGACACCTGGCTTTTGGATAAAGAGAGAGCTTACTTAAGTATTATTTTTGTTTCTCACAATTTACTGTTCAGGGTATTCATATGTTAACCCTAACCCACGCTGGGTTTTGTATTGCATTCAATAGTGTAATTGTCCAGATGTTAAATCTACAAATGTATCTGAGTTGGAAAAGCTTTTATTCATATGAAAATACCTCAACTGGCGAAAGAATTGCAGTAAAAAAAAAACCTCCACAAGTTGACTGTCGCTTGTCACACAAGAAAACAATGGCACTTACTCGTACTCGTATGTATTTCTGGACTAGTGCGTCGTAAAATTCTATCTCTTTGGTGACCATGCACGCACGAACTATTATCTAGTCCCCCTATGTCTATCATTCAAACATTTGAAGGACATCAAAAGCCATAAAAGTAATAAAGGCTATTAAAGCCGACAATGAACGCCTGGGAAACTCTGGAACCAACCGTTGAATTCTCTACCAAAAGATTGCCTAGATAGTCGTACTTGGTATTACAGATTCTCATACTTAATATAGACGAAGTTGGTAAGCTTTGTCAGTCTTACATACTGGAGTGTCGTGAATGTTGTTGGTTGGCGGACCAAAAGTAAATAAATAATGTATCTAGATACATACGACAAGATTTCCTGGCACAGTTGAAGTCAATTGCTTTGAAAAGCGTCAACAGCACTTTAATTTGAATACGCTGATGATGATCGTAGTGATGGCGGTGGCGGTGGCGTTGGTCGGAATAATGTTGATGGTGGTGATGGCACCAACGAACCGTTGACAGTTCGCTTATGATGTGTATGTAGGAATGCTCGTGAATTTGGTGGGTATAGTTGTTTAGATTATTTCTTTTTTTTATGGATAATATGGATAAGACTCGAACAGTGGCACCTTAATCGATTTTTGTATTATACTCGTAATAACAATTTCAAAGAACAATGGACGCTTTGATAGTGCTACCAAGGGCGGTATAATAGGGGGTTTTACTCCCATTAAATGTTGAATTATATTATGTCAAGGCCCGTTGGTGCATTATCGATGAACCGATAAGTTGAATTACTTATTATAGAATCTAGAGTTTGTCAAGTGGTTGATACGTAAAATTGTGAGAATCACAAAGAAGGGACAAACCCAAAGCATTTGATCGATTTTATTTTTGGCCTTTTGCCGATGAATCTATTCGATGCTCTATGTTTTGAAGTTAGCTTTCGAATTTAAGTATTTTAAGCTAAAAACATGCCCTGCACTTATTTTCATAACAGCTTCATGAATAGGCGTTTATGCGGGAATTATCGACTAATCTACCTAAGGAAAAGTAAAAAATTATTTAAATCATTTGCTTGCACAAGTTCCTAGCTTTTTCATCGTATATTTTGCTCTTTCGATGTTTTGACTGAAGAAAGTACAAAGTCTAATGAATTTAGGTCTCTAATATACGTACAGAAAATTTAGAAACAGATGAATTCCCGAAGGATTGCCTAAGGATTGCCGATTCTTCGTCGAACGTGTTAAGTTCTGAAAGTGCTAAGCGACAGGTCATATATTTTGCCTCCACCGAGGTTTTTTTTTAACGCCTCGTTGTTTCAATCAACAGACTGCGCTTATGTAAACTTTTAAGGGTCAACAATGAGATTTCGATTTGGTTAAGGATGTTGTTGTCGCCTTTATGCGGGTCCTGTTGGTAATAAAATATATCGTCGTCTCTAATCTCTGGCGGAATCTGATGCTTTTTGTATCTTGAATCGTAGAGGTATCTGCATATTTTTTTCTTTCTTCCCTTATTTAAATATTCCAATTCCCAGCTCTAAGCTTTGCGAGAAATACGAGTATAATACTTTCCAGCCCTATATGGCTAGAAATGTGCAAGGAAAAGATGCTGCGTCTATATCGTTATAGAAATTCTAGGCTAGGTCTTATCAGTTTTTCTATATCTACCCGGCCTTTTATGCGCTTGTGAGCATCTATAGATGATCTTGTTAACTAAAGTGATGACTAAAGTTTAGCAAGATGTGATACATAACCAATAAGGCCCGAATAAGATAAATAGTTGCATAAACTGTTATAAGTAAATTCTTCTTTTGTTCTCAGCTGATGTGTTCGGTCGAAAGAACCCAGTATCGTTGATGGAAAAAATTTCAGAGATTACTCTGTATTTTTTAGATAATTTCTAAGTAAAGAAGTTGAAAATGGATGGAGGCCTTACGAGTACACTTTCCTAAAGAAAGTATCTTTCATAAACGAACGTCTTAATCTATAGCCCTGCTGAGAGAAGCTTTCCTGTGCAGTATTTCATTAATCGTGTTTATTCTTATTTGACCACATTGTGCAAATTATTTGGAATTTATTTCTTGTCAAGCCATAACCGACTGCTTTAAAGAGTATAGCCGTTAATCATGGCAAATTACTCGACCTGACTTGGACGACGTCTTCCTTTTCGTTGAGGTGAGGTGGACAGAAATATATCAAGAAATTGTTGGCGTGAATTATAATTTTATCCAGCAGCTGTACTTTGCTGTACCGCTTAGCAGTCTGCAGGAGTGTTTTTTTTTTTCATATTTTTTAAACCTTAAATTTTCTTGATCACTCTTGAATTGACTTCAGTTATGGCTTTATAGTCTTGGCATCAATTACATATACATATATAACATCGGAAATGTATGAAGTTCCAATACTACCAAAATTGTAGGCAAATAATGCAACCGTGTTTAAAAGTTAGTAGAAATCGTAGGTAGGATTACCAACACTCCATCTGACATTGCAGCTGTCACTTGTTTGGGCCACTCCAATCCGCTTGCTAAGCACTTTGTATCAAGTTCAACGCTTCCAAATTTTTTCATATCTCCATTTTTAGGTATACTAGAGCCCAAGGTCTTGAGGCCGCTTGAAAATCATCAGTTCATAACATATCCCGATCCACGCAAAAAACGGCTCTAAGGTTATCGTAGCAACAGTTCCATTGGGGATTTGATGGCATACCTTACCAAGAAGTGAAATTTCGCGTACATCAATCTGGCGAAAGCAAGAAAGTTGCCCTTAATATTTCGGAAACCCTTTATAGAATCTTACACCAGCCTCTTTTGTCGAAATGCACTTGAGTTCGTTAAAACTTTCCTCAGGTGAACGATACACTTATGCCCACAGTTTTTCCAATCCTCGAAACAATTTTTCTTTTTGTTGTTGTCGGTAGGTGAGAAATCTTCATTGACTTTAAACCCGGTTCTTATAGTAGTGTGAGATTCTTACTCACTAAAACACCTCCCTTATGCAGACTACGACTGGGTTCACTCTCAACAAGCAGTTCCTATTTCGCGTTTTATTTTACTTCAGTAAAATATTCTGCTGGTGATTTTCCATTGAAGTTTCCTACTTACTTTAAAAACTAAGCGCTGCTGATCACCGCGCTAGATCGAGAGGCTTAGTCCTTTTCAGACGGCGTAATAAATTTGTCTCGTCAAAGATCTGTTGAACAGAAATATTCGTATGTCATTGTCGTCGATTTTTATGTTTTCGCGAAAACATTTTAATTTCGTTCTGAATGTTTACGACTCCTATGTCTCTGTGGATATCAGCGTACCACGGTGCATTAAAAAACCCTCGGAGAACTTTGTTTTGGAATGTCTGTTAGACGTTAACGTTACTAGTTTTGGTACAACCTCAAAGCTGTATACCATATGTTCAGACCGGTTTTAGCACTTGCTTATATAGCAGCAATTTGTTTTCTGGGCTGAGCTTCGGATACTTTCCAAGAAGCCGGTACATGTCTCTATACTTGATCTCAAGCTCTTAACGTTTTTTCTTAACGTGCGCGTCGAGTAGCAAGATATCTGGTCTCGTTCGCGAAATGAATTTGTACTGCGTTGATAAACACAGGTAGATTGTAAATTTTATTCAGAGTGAAGTTAACATGGAGCGATGTCGATGGCGCGATACCTCATTGGACTATCACGCAGAGAATCTGCGTTCGATTCCTGGCTGAGTCACCAACAATTTTTCAAATCGCCATCACCCTTTCGGCGAGCAATGGGAAACTCCCGAAAGTAAAATTGCCTACGAAAAAGCAAAACACAAATGAGTGTCAAGAAGCATGGCCCATACCGGGCTGCCAATGCCACAATGTTTTTTTTTGTGTTTGGAGTTAACATGGATAGACTTGTTTTCATTAAGCGCGATTCGCCAAGTCTTTGTCCAGTTGCTAATCCGTGTAAATACGCGTTGTAACTCAGCAGTTGCTTCTTCGATGGTTTTGGCTGTTGCCAAAATGGCAGTGTCATCAGCAAATGTGGCTACCACAGTATCGTCCGTTTGCGGTATGTCGCGGGCAAAAAGCAAATATAGCATAGGGTCAAGTACACTTCCTTGCGGCACCCCCGCCTCGAAACAGTTGTTAGAGGAAGTTTCCAGAATGGTCTTTAAATCGCGCTGCGATGCGTTTTTTCGTCTCCTCGACCGTATCGAAACGGTGCTCCGGGGAGCGTTCTTTTAAGCTTAGGAATAGCCCGGAGTCACGCCGTGGTAAATCTTGCGAATACGGTTGTTGTGGAACGATATGAGTTGAATTTTTGATGAAAAATTAACGCCCTTTCCCAGAAGCTAGGTGTTTTTTGAACCAAGCGAGATTTGATTTTTTTCAGGCCCAAAACGATATCAGCAAAGTCTCTTTTTGTCAGTTGACGAATTTGGGGTACCAAATCTTTGATTTCCTTGACGTGTTGTCTATTAGTCGATGTCGATGATCGTCCAGGCCGATCTTTGTCTTTTACGCATTCTCTGACTTCTTTCAACTCTTTGTACCACTTGTTAATATTTTTTGTGACATAAGGCCCTCTGCAACATTGTCAACGGTTCTGCAACAGAAATTTAATGCAATTTCTTTGCTCAACAAAATCAGATATTGCAAAATCGCTAAATTCAATTTTTGTTGCTCACAAAACACAACGTGCGTATCTATTGAACTATTGAAGATTTTGATATGAAAATTGACACCGATGTCAGCGGCAATACTACGAGTACCAATCTAAAAAATTTAAAATTTAAAATTGAAATTTCTTCTTACTTATTTTGATCACAGTAGTACCTATATATTGCTTTATTTACGACAGTACTCTCTGCTTTTCAAACTCGTACCCGGTCTCACATCTCTGCTTTTTGGCTGAATGATATTATTGGTAACATACTCGCATGCTAAACTCATGGAACCGCACATCAAATTAAGCCACCAACAATTTTGTGGCGTCTTATGGCTTCGACGTTCAATGCTGGCTGCCGTTTTTGTACCTGCGTTGCGAGCAGAGAGAAAAGTGTCGTCGCAATGTTGCTTCTTCTTTGGTTGCATATCTTCGGCAGCACAACTGAGTGGATACTACGAGTAGGTTTCTAAAAGTGTTTGGGATGTGAGGTCTGTGCTTTTTTTAATACTCGTATTCTGCATTGTCCTCATACTCGTAACTAGCAAATATGCAATACGTCAGCTAACATCTGTCAGTAGTATTTTGTCAAATTTCGAGCTTCTGTCAAATTGTGTGTGATAGCAATTGAGATCAGGCAACCGGGTGAGTTTGCCTGATGAGTTCGAAAAGTGGTTAACGTTTTTCAGTTGCAAGCTTTTCCAATGTTGCACAATCGTGGATAAAACATGGATCGACACACACAAAATAAAACAGCATAGCGGTTTGAAAATGTATAAGGTTCTGAGGAACAAACGCCACTACTGCTCCCTTAGAGCTAGGGATTGCTCTTACACTTGAAACGTTTTTCTACAACGATCTGATAACCGTTAGGGCCATTTGTGAACACATAACTCAGAAACGACGAATTTCGAGTTGTGATACCCTCTATATGGTCGCTGACAGAGGCCAAAGTTATTTTCTTGACCAGTTTTTTTTTTGGGATGCACGCAGTAGCATATTTCACTTCGATTTCCTTTCAAGCAGGACGAAAATCAACTGCGTATGTTTTGGAAGCTTTTTGATACAGTTCAACGATGACTAGCAGGACAGAGACAGCATTTCGCCAAGATATAAAGGTTCATTGTCCCTTTTTTAAGAATTTGGCTACAAATCACTCCCTCATTCACCCGCAGTGACTATTTTCAGTATCAAACATAATTAAATGACTTAACGGAAAGAGATTTGGCTCCAGCTTTCAAACCATGACTTTAACAAATGCTTGTTTTGAAGAATTTGAGAAAAGTCAGATACACTGACTTCTCGCTTGAGCATAGGAGATCCAGAATCCTAAATCACCGATCCCCTGAGCTGGTAGACAGTGAGTGGATTTATACAGAGATCTTCTTTTTGAAAACCTCTGTGCACTCGTATAAGAGGAGAGGAAATCGCGTGATGGTCACGATAACGAGCACTTTTATTAAGTCATTCTGTCTCTTCTGATCATGTTAAGGCGGTTTAGGATTATCTAAGATTTGAGTGTCACGTCTACTTATGAAAAAAAAAAATTAATCACCTTAATTCCTCCATCTCATCAGTCGCTTCATTGTAAGACTCTCTGAAAATTGTTGGTTGAAATTTTCCAGAACTTGTTCCACTGTACAACCTCATCTAGAGGTACTCGTATTTTATCTTCGCCTGCTGCGGATGATTTTCATCTTTATTTGTATTTTTTTTTTTGTCGCTTTGGATGTAAGTAAATTGCATGCATCTATTACATATGGAAGGTGACATTTCAAAAGTCATTGATGTACGTTCCTGTTTACATCAAACTGCATTCGAAGGTGTACTGCTGAAGCATCTCTCCATCAGTCGGTCGGTTTCAATGTATCCGTCAATAGGAGGCCATTGACCTAAATATGTATATTTACATGGCAAATTTAACCATAGTTGTAGCTGAGGCTTTTGCCTGGTGGCTTATAGTACTATGAACTCGTATACCTCTATGATGGCTGTATTGATGTTGATATTGTTAAGGACGATAATGATGGTTGACTTGACGACTGTGGCGTCTCGACTGACTGGCTGAATGTTTTGCCGGGTTTGATATACATATGCATTCAATGTAAATGTCAACTAAAGAGAGAGAGGAGTCTTTATGATGGCAAGCTGAGAAGCCCGCGCGCGATTAAGCAGCGACATTTCGAGTTTGACACGAAATTCGCATTTTCCATAGAATGGAAATGAAAACACGTTTTGGTACTTTATAAGTCGATTAAGTTGCGGTACGTTATGGGTTGCGGTTGCAGATATACGAGTGTAGGTGTTACAAATATGCTCCTATGCGGTGGTAACTACAGGACAAGGTATATTCACTCGTATACTTGCAATTGCTGGTGAGTCTCTGTCTTTTTTTTTTTCCTTTTCTGGGTCGTTGCTGCGTCAATCGTAAGTGGAATGAGTGAAAAGAGATTTTGTTGGATTCGAGCCGCACAAATAAGTACGAGTACGTGAATGTGAAATGAGAAGTTGCGATTAAAATAAGTTGACAGTTGTTGAACGTACTCGCGCTTGAAATTGAGAATGAATCACTTCGTTGGAGACACATACGCGTAGGAGTTATTTGAAGTGGAAAAATACGTCATACTTTATGGATAGGGCGATTTTTATGTAAATCACGTCGTTATGCTGTATTGTTGTTTGAAATAGAAATCGGGGGGATTGTTGGAGAATATGGGATGAGAATAGAAGCACGATTTGGAGAAAGGTGATCTTATGTCGCAGATGACTTAAAGAAAATAATTTTGTTAACTCGGGAAATTTTGCTGCTTGAATGATGATTTGTAACTTCCTTCTCCTAACACATATGGGGAATTTCCAGGTGTCACGAAATGGTGTTTCCACTTCTTTCTACGATGCTCCACAGTTGTGAACAGAAGGAAAAGTCAGGAAATCAAAGTTGCAAGGAGTCAATTTGACAGAATTTTACTTAGATTTGGGCTGAATGAATAAATTTTTCGAACCAGAAATTATTTTTCGAAATGTGAGATTCAACACTGAACTCTTTCAAATCTAATATTAACGTGCAAGTGCTAAAATCTCCTAGGATGCCAGTCTGTTTTTTTTTTTTTTTTTTTTTTGAATACATGTAAAGTCTCAGGTTGTCGCCCTCCATGAAAACGCTAGCCAATGCTTTGTATCGGCTTAAGAGCAGACCTCAAATTGCAGCTAAATGCTTATTTAGAAGGAAGTCCTTGACAAAACTAGTCCTGAGTACGAAAAGACAGCTGAAGCGCAAGTCTGTTATGACTAGAGTGTGGCATGAAACAACTGATGGAATGGTTAGAACGGATCCCATCATAGATCTCTTGGTGACAAGGCCTGTGTCTTACTAAAAATTTCTTAGCAATTGCTTTAGTAATCTTTGTTTCGGCATGCTTCGTTAAAAGATGGAAGTTCTCTTGGATAACACCCAAATAGTTAGCTTCTTCGAAAGAGTGAATGCCTTGTTGATACATTTTCAGATAAATTGAGCGAGACAAGTGAGAAGGTCTTGGCATGGAATTTTGTGGGAGTCGTTCACGGCAATTCTTACGCTCCTTAGAGACTTTTTTTTTGGAGAATCCCAGACTATTGGTCTGCGAATTGTTTGCTTCTGTACCTTTTTGAATATCATGTGCTGTTCAAAATAAGACAGAACATTATGGATGTGAATAGGTATCCTCATGCCATGCCAATATCACATGGAAATAGCAAATCCAACAACCCAATATATTCGTATATGAACAAAGGCAACAACCCCTCACACTTTTTTTACTTTGACTAGGGTTCTTTTGATGTTTGGAATTCGTTTCATATCTGATAAAGTACGGTCTTTTCTTTACTAAAGTCTTCAAAAAGCCACACAAGTCTGTTTTGCGGTTGAACTATTTTTGGATTATCATTTTTATTGACGACGGAAACGGCCTAGCTTTGAAGATAAGCGATTCCGGATGGTTTTAACTTCGACGGTCCTACATAAAACACAAATCTGATTAAAACATTGGAGCATTGCTAAAAGAATTCAAATGCCGGGTAAGTTCCGAATAGTATGTCGGCAATGAGGCTTAAATTGCGAGTTGAGAGTACCCGTAGAAGAATGCAGGCTTACAAAATAAGGTTCTACGGTCACATTTATAGCCGCTCAGCAGTTAGTTTTATTACTAAAAAAAATGTTCATGATTCCGTTTCTAGTTGTATAGGGTGTTTGAGATTGGCTTAAAAATTTGTATGGCACCTTTATGGTCTTATAAAAAGAGTTTGCAGTAGCACCACACTATCGATTTTTATGCTGTAAGACTTCACTCTATTGTAAACCGCCTAAATTTACTGTCATTGCCTGAAGTATGGTTACCTTCTATTCTTGTTGATCCTAGGCTTGTTGTTTTCAGTGGTTTAGACCAAGTTACCTTGCGATCTTTATTATCTTCCCGAACATGAACGATATTTTTCAATGATCCTCTTGCTTAGAGCATTGTTGTTCGTAAACTTACCATGTTTTGAGTTTTAAAATACATGGCACAAAGGCAACAGCTTGTCAACATAGTGTGCGTACCGAGGAAATAGTAGTCGCTATTTTTTCTCTGTCCGCCAATTTTGTAGGAGACTGCAAAAAGATATCGTCCTTCACCCGCTCAAGATCTAGATTCTCCTGAATCTAAGGCCACAAGACAATGGCTTGTCACAGGAGTTCAAAAAATAAACTCCTGAGTGTTCTGAAGTAGATTTTTCTCAAATATAGTATATGTTATGTGTAAATGTTCACGTTGCACTCAAAAGCGCTTAATAGGCCGCAAACTATTCTTCTCTATTCAGAAACGTTTTTTGCAAGTGGATGGTAAAGTAGGATCCTAATTGCTCGGGAAATTGGCCAAAAAATATAACTGACAGAATCCGCTTAGTTGAAAAACAAACGAAGAAACCATTCCTGTAATCGTGTTCGAAACACAATTTGTAACAAACAAATTTTTTTTATTGAAGCTGAATCCCGGCTCGGATGACCCGCCTGTCATAGTCGAAATCGATACTGTTCGTGATCTTGTTGTAGGCGAATATTTCGAATCGAACGTTAGTATCTCTCTCATGACTGTGTCTTTGAATGTTAACAACTTTCTCCATCCTGCTTGAACAGTTCCTCTGTCTTTGAACTGATGGACAGGCATCAGCTATGGTCTCTTTTTTAAAACCTTGGCTAAGTCTTGAAGGACCTTATTCACCTGATCTCTGAGTATATCGAAGCGCCATGCAATTCAGAGGTATCGATCATTTTACTGGTAGATGGGTGAGAGTGGTGCTTGTAGGCCGCAAAATAACTACTATTACTCCCTCATAACCCAAAGGCTGTGATTTGGTTGTCTTCCGCGACTTAAGAGGAAAACCAAAAAAATTTGGATCTAAAGCAATTGGCCATGTTGATGACTTGGTATCGTGAGAGGTAAACACCCAAAGCAAATTTGAAAGAGCCAGTAAAATGTCTTTAAAATAGTGTGCAACTGGTGTGTTGTAGAAAAACTCTCAATCAATCCCGAAAAGGCCCTAGAAGTTACTGTCACTCGTATACGTTCAAACATATTTCTGAACGACATAATTATGAAGCTTTACACGGTATCAAGAAGTAGTTCCAGAAAGAGAACTGGAGTAGAACTGTATAACGAACAAGATTACCAAAGCACTTAATGTCATATCGGCTGCTAGGCGCGTGTTTGGTACGACGAAGGGAATAACCCCAAAAACAAATTTTGGAGCTGGAGCAGAGTGTTGCTGGAAAGTCCATGGCTTGTTGTCAAATATTGATTGGTTTAAAGACATCACAATGGGTCGGTCAATTGATATACTTTGGCCGATGTTTTCAATCCTTTCTCGCAAAAATGGAAATTGGTAACGCCATCGTAGCACACTCCCCACCATACCATTACAGACGCGGGATGGTGGCCTCTTTGAACCCTCTGGATGAGTTTGGATGCTTTTCTGGATGACCGAGCAAACACACGATCGTTCTGCTTATTGGACGATTCTTCTACGGTGAAGATTTTCTCGTCAGTAAACAGAATTTTTATGTGAGCGTTCTTCGCGTACCGGCTGAGTAACGCTTTCTATCTTCGCTTGCGTTTTTCCTTCAATGCGGCCGTAAGCTGGTGTCCAGTCTGTCGCTTGTACGTGCAGTCCTAAATCTTATTTGATAATGCGAGACATGGATTTGTGCGAAATTTGCATTTCCCGCGACATGATTTTCTGTTTTCTTCACGGCTTTGATCGCTTTGGGAGTTCTCACAGTGCGCGGACGGCTGGATCTTTGACCGTCTCGTACTCCACCAGTATCCTCAAACAACTTCACAGCACGATGCACAAAATTGCGAGTGATTCCAAGCGGTCACAACGTCCTAAAGATACCGCCTTTTTCCATGTTGCATTTAAGTAGGCCAACTACAACAATACGATTTTCGATGTCGCCCCATTCCATGATTGTAAGCAATTAATGTCAAAAACTTTTTACGCCACAATGAAGCATAAATATCAACTGTCAAATCTCAATCAATACGAAATGGATGCGTCCAGTGTTGCATTCGTAATGAGTGAGTTCAGTTGTGTACCAGTATTTATGACTTGACTAGGTATATGTATGTTTAAAAGATGGCAATGTGAAGTACAGAAAAGGTCCGATCGTTTTCTAAGCTGAGCGTTATGGTATCCCAAAATGTGCCATTATGATGCTTGAATTGGGAATAAAATGCGCCTCCATCCATATATCAGCATTAAAAGCATTCAATATTCCTCAAAAAGAAAAAAGTCAAACTCTAGTGGAAACCTGGCCACAAGAGTCCGTTCAATGGCCCAGAAATAGCCTTCAACGTCATCCAGTATTTAGAAATAAATTATAAAAAAAAAAAACAACGATGAAGAAGTCAGTCAGTCAGAAGTTGCGATTAGAAGTTCAGAAAGTTTAACCTGGACTTCGAGCAGCAAGCACCTAAGACTATCAGTCAATGGTAAGATCAGATAAATTGACTTGCTCAATTAATATTTTATTTCGGCAGAACAATTCTATTCCAGCAAAGTAACTAAAACGCTTTACCAAGAGAAAGGTCGTTGAGTTGACTGACCACATTCGATAATGCATAGTCTGTTGGAGATCATTAATGCACTTTTGTAGCTTTCAGGATAAACTTCGACTACACTGGCAAAGTATAGAACCGTAAGCCAATCGTTTAAAGATCTTCAAATCGATTTGAGTGAAAAAAATTCAGAAATAGAAGAGCTTTCGTAGGGTATTAGGACACATTATAGTCATAGACTCCGACAGTTTATTCATTGAAATCCGATCAAAGACTAAATCCGGAAGGTTACACAATCCTTCACTTGTTTCCAATGTACAATCACAGAATATGATATCTTAACTCCGAATAGGGTTGGTATACTAAATCAATGATTCAAGAAAAGCCTCATGAAAGCAGCTCTTGATATTCTGAAAGCATCATTTCAAATATTCCAAATTTGATAAACATTCCCAATCAAGATAGCTAGTTGGAAAGTGCATCTTCTTCGTAGATAATTTGCATTCCCTATTCATTGGCTTGCTAAATCCAATTAAGCAAAATAAAATGCAAATTCTATGGATCCACTTCTCAGTTTCTATGATAAATCGCAGATTGTAGCTACAGATGCATCGCATACGTACGAGTACATATTACTTGTATTATATCTATTTGGCATAATACAAATTTCAAAATGCAATGCATAGCACATTTCCTGTAGCCTTTATCCCGACAAATTGCACTCAAGATCCTCCACAACAAGACTTGAGTTAATAAAAAGAAAACCGCCATCTATCCCACCCACATAGAGAATTGCCATAGTTGGAAAGGAGCAGGAGTAATGTTTATCTATGTCATGTGTAAGCATAATGTAATCCCAATTGTGAAACATAATTCCAACAACAAGAAATGAAAAAGGAAAAAAAAAAATTGGAACGGAATGGGGTGAGGGAAGAAAAATTATGAAATACGAGTATATGTACTCGTACATTCTATAAGCAAGCAAATCAAATTCTTTCCTAGGAACCAGCAAATAGAAAATTCTTTCCAAGAAAACTTACGACAACGCTGGTGCGCACGTAAAACCAGGATGACAAGAGGAATAACAAGATAATTTAACATCCTCTTAAGCCACTCTTACCCTGTATTCTATTTGGCAATGCAGTCGTGATGTAGTGCTGGAAGATTCTGCGAACTGCACCAAGACCATACTCCGCTCTTACGACTACATTGTACGTGCAGAAATTGAATCTTAAATCTTGTAGAAGTCGCATTTGTGCCACCAGACACCCAGTATGAATGACTTCCAGCAATAACTATGAAACGATTAGACTTAACGATGGCTGAGGCAGCTATTGTGGCACCATCATGCAGAACCTTAGAGAGCCTAAATGGGTGAAACCTTACCGAGGTGATCATAAATCGTTCTACCTAAAATTAGATGTCTATCGGTGAATGAATACGAATATGGGTATAAATCGTCATCGATTAATGTAGTGTCACTTTTTTTTTTTTATAACACATGCCCCACTGTGTTTTAAGGATTCAATTGATTTTTATGGCTCAATTAATGCAACGTATTTTCCGAAAAGCGATAAGCTTTCTCGTAACTACGTCCTTTCAAATTATAACACATACTCTGCGCCATCCAGCCAGAGCCATAGTCAGAGCGATTGCCATTGTGTCGATCCATTTAAAGAAGATGTGCATCGGTGGGTGGAAGTTCAGACCGCGTCTTCGATATGCAACAGGATGCTCCTCTTCATTGGAGTGGAATCCGCAGTGCATACAAGTGAGATGTCCTTACATTTTTTTTCGCTCCAGTCTTTATATTTTTATTGCAAGAAAGAGTTACTTCTTTTGGATATCGTCCTTCCCCAGAGGCTTGTCGTTCGTGCATTTTAAGCGTTTTATACTAGCTGTCTTGTTTGGAGTTAAACACTCCCCTGGTGTAAAGTTGATGATTTGTCCGCCGACTATACTCGTATCATAGTTGTGCGGTTTGGGTTTTTAGGGGTTGAGGATTCGAGAGTCCCCTTGGTCTCGTAAATATTCCCAGCCTCCCCCACTGAATACTCCTAACCATTTGTAGAATGTTATTATTATTATTATCATGGTTTCCATTACCACACTCTGCATGGATCTGTGCATTAAAGAGATCATAAATAATCATGATTGAAGCTGAAGCACAAAGAGTGTATCCTTGACTGTCTGCAGATGGTTGACAAATTGATGTGTGGGTGCGTGTACGTGATGATGATTTATTTACGCCATGAAGAAAAATTTGTGAGTTTTTTTTTTTTTTTTTTATGTGACATCTTAGACACCCACCCATGAGCTCTTTGAGACTCACTGAATTTGTATCCATCAAACTTAAGGAGAGTATCTTCTCAGTTTTGCGGATGTGAATGAGTACGAGTATGTGTTGGTTTATGGATAGGTTTGATGGTAAAGATGATGATGCTGACGATAGAAGTTTAGCTAAATGATAGATACTTGCAGATTGAATGGGTGTTGGAGCAAATTAATAGAGCTCCTGTCAGAATGTCACATCGATGATTGTTAGAATGGAGTTTTGAGACCACTACTTCTTCTGTTGCTACAGATGCTACTCCTACGTCTTTGACACAATGAATTGATGTGACACATTTTGTGGCCCACATACTTAAGCTTGATTTATGGTCTGGCAATTTGGTGGAAATGTGTGATTTTTCTTTAAGGAATAGTTTAGAATGAGATTTTTAAATTTATTATTTTCCTATTCCTTGGAATGCTTCATGATGGCCTTTTTCTGAAATGTAATCGAAATTTGATTGGGAAAACCTCCTTAACTTCCTTTCTTTTTTAATTTATGGAAATATCATACGAATATAATATTTTAACCTCACTAATTTTAAAAACTTTTTAAACTATCTTTTCAGGTAAGAAAATGTAACTATGCTTGAAGACTTTGAAAAACAAAATTAAAATGAGCTGCCACAGGTATATATGCATCTAATTTAATTATTAAGACTACTTTCTTACTTGCGATTGGTCCGTCGAATGTCCAGAGGGACTTTCAGAGGAGTTATCGGGCTTACACTTAATGTACGACCCTGGTAGTCGTCTACAAATAACCTGAATGTATAGCGGTCCAAGAAAATGAGCTCAATGCCATTTTTGTCAAAGGAGGCTTAAGCGATGGTTTTTTTTCCCCAATAGAAGCATTGAGGGTGTCAGAGAGAAGTTGTTTCAAGAGCTTTATCTACTATATGTATTTGGTGGCATAGCTGCCATTTGGTGGCGTTCAATGGTTTTGGCAGCTATTTATATTACTTATTTTGTTTACGAAATTGCAGTTTTCACAGATGGCTTGAAGACAGAGTAGGGAACATGTTCCGGTATCTTCTCGGAGGACCCGGAACTGTCTTCCAATCAGAGGTTCTTGTTGATGCAGATGAGATCGGTATCCGGCAGAGATATCGCTATCTTCATCGGCAGCCAGGCCGCTCTTAAGGCAATGGAGTCAATCCACATCAACTCTGACAGTCAGGGGCTGTCGCACAATGCTCAAAGCATTATGCGTTCAGAACAGGGTGAGACTGTGCTGGGTGCCAGGACACTGCGGTGTACCTCTCTGCACGGTAAGGGGCACTGTCGAAGAAAAGACCATGAAGGCCACCAGCATAAGGTGGTCATATCTGGAAGGACAGAGGGTATCAAAGGCTCTATGGCCACTTCTCGACGGTAACAGATCTAGGAAGCTTATTAAGCTGAATAGGGATAAGCTTAGGACGCTAATAGGAATACTAACAGGAAACTGTCTACTGCTGAAACACACAAAGAGACTAAAACTGACAAATACAGACACTTGAAGATTCTGCGGGGATCTACAAGCGGTTGAGGACATAACACACATACTGTGTGAATATGAGTCAATATCGCGTAGCCGAAGGAAATTCTTAGGAAAATATTTCTTTGAAAACTTAAAGGAAATAGACGGTACGGATTCCAAATGCCTTCTTGGCTTTTGTAGAGAAATTAGGTGCTTTAATAGGGAAACTGTTTAGGTTTCCTGCAAATTGGAGTTGGTTTTAACTGAACCCACAGGGGATCGCGATGGGCCCGTTTTGGTGCATAGTGTCTGTGTCTAACCTTATTCACTGAAGTTGGGCATTTGTTGCAAATTTTTCCATTTTGTCAGCTCGGTTTCACATTCTGTTACTAGGGAGAGAACGAATCTCGCGGTTAGAAATGTAGAATAGTGCCTTGCAAGAGTCGTGCCTTATGAAGAGCTGTTAAACCAACTTTCTGATTAGTCTAGATTAGGTTAGGTTAAAGTGGCTGTTGAAAAAGAAAACCAACCTACTTAGGCCTATTGGCCCGATGTGGTGCCAAGTGGATCTGTGAGCCTCCTACTCCAGAAACCATTTGGAGCCGTCTCCATTAGAGATGACCGGCAGACTGTTTTTGAATTAAGACAACGTGAGTCTAGGGATTTGCGGATATCCAGTGCAGACATTACATATTTCATCAGCCAGGACAGGGCTTTCTTAATTGCCAGAATTTCCGCCTAGAACACGCTACAGTGGTTGGGGAGGCGGAAGGAGAGGCCAATGTTAAAGCATATCCACGAACGCCTTTGAAAGTCTTTGAACCGTCGGTGTAGAAGTGGATTGAGTTGTCATTCAGGAAGGCATTTCCCCTTCCACAAGGATCTGGAGGTAATGCTTACTTGGAAGCTCTTGGATATGGATGGTGTAGTCGATATTTCCTGCTAAAATTCCTTATGTGGTAAGAATATTTGCGTGGCCAAAGAGTTTATTTGTCCACTGTGAAGTCGCTTTAAGGCGATTAGCTGCGTTGGAGGCTACTTGTCTGCTATAAAAGTCGAGGGGTGTCAGGTGAAACAGAACGTCCAGAGCAGCGGAGGTTGTAGTGCGTAGGGCTCCGCCTATGCCCAGACATGCTGTTGTTAGCACTTTACTTAGCTTCATGCAGTTTACTGCTTTGTCTAAGGCCGTCCACCAAACACCCACCCCGAAGGTGAGTGTCGATCTTATAACCGAGATATAGGTATAGCCAATGGCCAATAGCTTATTTGTTCCCGATGGCTTTTTAGCAAGAAAATAAAGCTTCTGAGGCTTTCTTTACTCTTTGATTGAGGGACGGTCTACAGTCGGAATTTTGTATTTCCTAGAGAAGAGGACAAGATCGGTTTTATGAAGGCTTATTTCCAGTCCACAACGACCCGCTTAGCGTGTTAGTATGTTGAGATTATACTGAAGGAGTTCTTAAATCGTATGCAGAGGTTTGCCTGAAACGGCTATAGCAACATCATCCGCATACGTAACCACCCGCTTCCAGGTATATCAGCAGTTCGTCAGCCTTTAAGTTCCAGAGAAGCGGTGAGAGGACACCGCTTTGTGGCGTACCTCTGCTGACACTTCTTTTGACATAATGCCCACCCAGTTTATTTAGAGTTGATAATCCTGTTCTTTAGTAAAAGACTGATCAAATCCTTTTTTTTGCCGCAGATTTCAATCGATACAATGAAAGAAATATTCAGTATGGAATCGCTGCAAAGTACGTAATACCGCACCATGTGACAAACCAGCCGTAATTTCCTACCTTTTGATTCTTCTCACGAAGGAAGATGGCGAATCTTGCTACAATGGCATGAAATGAATTGTGAAATATAAAAAGCAATGAAACCATTTCAAAGTAAGGTGTAATCAAGTCGGATTAAATACAATTTTGATCTTTATCTTTGGGACTGTGTTAACTTGGGTTCTACCTGTTGGGTTCTTTTGTTGATTGTGAAGTGTGTTGAATATGGCTTGCTTAAAATTTTAGCCTTCAATGTGAAACATGCAAACAAGCCCATAGAACAAGGCTTTCGCTGAGAAGCATAAATCGTAGCTATCTTGAAAAGTTGTCATCTTAAAGACCTGCATTGTATAATATATCCAACGTTTAACGATATTCCATTGCTGTGGTAAAAAAAATATGACTTTATAAGATAGGAGGATTCAGGGATAAGCTTTATAATCCTTTCGATTTACAGTTTAATGATAACAAGTTTGCTACCTTCCCAAGAATCTAATTGTAGTCGGATGACCCTTGTGGGCAGTGTTAAGTTCTTCAAGCCGGTACTAAGTATAGTTTGGTTAAAAATTCAAATCCAGCTCGATATACTTACACATAACGATGTGCTGGATTACTTCTTTGTATTCCGACAACTTTTCCATGAAATATAAAGGGTGGTGTTGGTATCTTTTTTTAAAAAGGCTATAAAATAATACTGTTCAATATTTATACGATTATTGATTTATTGAAAAGATATAAACTTTCTTCCTGTCAATCTTTTTTTATAATACATTTTCGATTGCTTCGGCCCCTATTTCAAATAAATGTAATCGAAACGACTGATTAGTGTTGAGTAAATCGATTGTTGGACGGCTCGTGTAGCATGTAGTCCCATCTTGCTGAAACCATAACTCATCCAAGTTCAAAACCTGAATTTTTGGTGATCAAAAATTTGTTTCCATGCTTCGGTAGCGCTTTCTATTAGTCAATAGATCGTTACGTTCTTCCCATTGTCGTCTTGGAAGAAAAAATGGGCATATAATGCCGCCAATCCAAAACTCATCCCAGTAAGTTAGACGTTCAAGATGCATTGGCCTCTCTCTGGGCACGCGAGGTTTTTCCGAGCCCTTAATACGACGTTATCGCCAATTTTGAGCTGCTCTAAAGGCCAAGCAGAGAAGTGATATCGAAGCTGTTAGTCATTTTGCTTCAATTCTAGAGCCAATTGAACCATGCAAGCGAATAATAGGAAATCTTTATGCAAAACTCTTCTCATGTTAGTGCGACTGATATTCAGTTGTTGAGTTCTTTGGTGAATTGAGGTTCTTGGGTCTAGATGCACCCTAGAACAGATGTATGTTCGGTTATCAATCAGCGAACCAGTCTCTCTCTGAACTTTCTTCACAAACTTGCGTACACCAGATGGAGAAATTTACATTATTTACAATATTTCTCAACGTTGTTCAAGGGTAAATCGATCCGTTTCGTACCGCGAAAATATAATTCTAAGTTTCTGTATTTTTTTTTTTTTTCGCATGTACAGGATTCCAAATCTCAGTGGTTCTAGCCATTTATAGAGCTCTATTATCTGTGGATGTGTCTCATCCTTGACCTTACTTCAGGTCACGGCATAGTCCGAGTTGAGCCTGGGTTTCAACCAACACCTCTCTTTATTCAGCGCGATCGCCTTAATCTCTTCCAGTCGTGTAGGCTCTCCTTGTCTAACTATTCTGCCACAAATTTCCTTTTGTTTTTTTTTTTATTTGGCGTTAAAATCCGCAAGGAATGCGGTGCTACGAACATAGCTCATAGGTTTGGTCTGGAGAAGTAGAAGCAGTTTTTGGCGAACTCGTCCTTTTCTTCTATGTGTGCAGAAGCCCATATCAGGTGTATGTTGACGACTTGCCTGAGGGCGTGTCGTAATCAGCCAAATAGGCTATGTTTCTGCTTTTGAAAGCATTCAACGTAGAAGTTGTCATTATTTAACATCCTTCCCAGTCCATCCCAATGCACATCTTGGACGGCAGTGATATCTGCTTCGAGGCAACTTGAAGAGCCGGCTCATTTACAGGATAATACAGGTAGTTTCGCATGGGGGACAAATCATTTGTTTCGTTTAGTCTGCCGATATAAATCATTATATGACCTGAGCTCCGAATATGTAGCTCCAATGAGGTCAAAGATGGATTTGCCAAAATGTTCGTATTGTGCTTTGTGTGGAGCATGCATATGCACTGAAGACTTCACTCACCTTGCGTACGCAGATGCAAGTGTTCCAAATTTCTCACAATTCTTTCAATAGCGATGTTGAAAAATGGCATGGCCTTGTTCAAGTCCTTCTCTGCCTTCGAAGGTCTGGTTATATCACTACCGGCCTTGACGGGTGAGCCAACATCCTTCATTGTCATCCTGCATAGTCATATAAGCTGCGCTTGGAAGGGACACCAAAACTAGGCATGGAACTGTATAGTTCGTCCCTTTAGATGCTGTGTATCGATTTGATTCTCCCTTTTTTTTGTAAGATCTACCGTGATGTGAGAAATAGATTTATGTTGGGCTTTTCTGGCCTAAGATTCGGATATCCAAAACACTGGGTATGTCGATCGCAATATGATCAGTTCATCGGTGTATGTTAAGATACAATCTCATATATAGCAATCTAGAAACCACAGCTTGTCTATTGATGCCGATTGAGGACATCATTCTTTCAAGAAGTGCCTTGATATCAATGGTAATATTTTAGTATGACAGTTTTTTGATATACAGTCAGTCATTGTCCTAGTTCAATCGTAACAAACCATTACAGGATATGTTTTTGTCGATAAAAGCAGGATGTGCTGATAAACTGACTGACTCCAAGAGGACACCGGAACTGTAATAAATTTCGCAAATCTATAATAACTGACGCCAATAGGCTAACTAACAGAACCGCTCCTTTCATTTTCCAATCGTTATTCACTTCATGGTCTTCAAACAAGCTAAACTCATTGCCATGCATACAGATTGTTGAGATATTGAATAGAACACCATTACCATGGCATGGCACTGACATGCAATCAATTTTCCAAATAAAAAAACGAAAAAATAAAAAAAGCAATAAAAGCGGAACAAAAGCGTCGATAGTCTGTAGGTTGGTAGATTGGTAGGTTGCTGGGCTGTTGGGTTTATCGCTCGCATTAATATTCCCGAAATTAATTACAAACATCACGGCTCAGCGATTGTCCGGTATTTTTACATTACAAATGTCCAACCACATTCTATTTAGATGCCAATTTCAGTTGTCGTTTAAGTGGTTTGGGAAAGGAAGTTTGAATAGGTTTCCTGGTCATAGGAACTTTCACAGGAAACGCAATTTAACGTCATGCGCAAGGTGGGTATCTGATGGATTCTCCGTAATTCACTAGAAATAATTTGCAAATCAATTGACAAAAGTCATCAAACATCGAAAATCCTTCTAGTCAAAGGTGAGTGCCTACTTCATGTCAACAGCGTATCCCAGTTAGGCACTGATTGCATCTCACAAAAATGTTAGTCATCCCTCGATATACGGATATCTCCGATCCAAAAAAAAAGTGTGAACAAGAAAACATCACATCGAGAACCCACAGAGTCGTGGAGTATTGGGTGGTGGGGGGGTCATGAGATGTGAATTTCAATTTTTATCAAATTCATTCAATTAATCTTGTTTGTTCTCGTTTCGCAATCGCTCTCTTTCTGTTGGAAGATGAATAGATCGACATTGAAATGATATTTTTCTTCATCAGTTAGGCAATGTAGCCTTTGGGATAGGGTGGTAGTATGACTATAGATACGACTTGATTCTTTTTGACACTTTAGATATCGTATCTGCTTTGATTTCCTAAAAACATTTGTCCCTTCGTTAGATAAATGTCCTGAGGAAAGTCGCTACACCCCAGTCATATACAACAATATATGTATCCATCCCTTAAACCAGAAAAAGGATTTAAGCGAGCTTGTATCTTAATTCCAGTATAGTTCCCCCCCCCAAAGACGAGACCAAGGGGGAGGACAAAAAATTCATTTTACGTTTGTATTTTTGTTGCCATTATTCATGGTATTAGTTTGATCCTTTCCTTTTTCTATTCCTATTCCTCTTTCGTTTGAATTTTTCGGATTTTGAGAAATGAGCAGACGTTTGCCGTCCATCCGTCCATCCTTCCATTCGTCCATCTAAAATTCGAACGTTCATAGTGTATAGTATCCCAAAATACGAGTAAATAAGTAACCCCCAGAGTGTACGACAAGGTACTTACGAGTATGCAACCCCTACCGATGTCTGGTTAGGATTTGGAAACGATATAATCCTTTTCTCAACAGCTTAAGTGTTAGAAATTAAGATTAATCAGCTTTGAGCAACAGTGTACCAGTTAACTGTTGGTTTGCTTTAGTTTGGTTACTCAGGAGTGATGTAGTTTCGAGTGGTTAATGTGGTCACAGTGAGTCATGTCTGGAAGGAGGTCTTACTTTTGGAAGTACAATATTACATAGGTCCTCCTCAGACAACAAAGGCGAGCCGAGTGTCTGGTTGCGATTACGATAATTGACTTTATTGAATTATGGAATTAAACGATGAATCAAATTACGGTGCTTAGATTGGGAGGCTTTTGTTGGAACAGATTGCTGGAGATTTTCATAATTAAAGGCGTTCTTCAAGTGCCATCTACAACGTTTGGGGAAGTTGAGTAGAAGTGTTTCAATTTACCGAGTACTCTTACTTTGATATTAATATTTTCTATCCATACTGAATTTGGTGAATGAATAAGTTTGTAGTTGGAATGTAGTATCCTTACTTGCGCCTTACAGGAAGTAATTTACTTGCTGTTTTTGCACACATACACCTACCTATTCTTACAAGCACATGTGTGGATGATGGTTTAGGTAAGGGATGATTTATTATTGATTTATTTGTTTGGCTTTAGTAGTTGTGATGCAGAAGGTGTTATAGCTCTTGGGGATAATTGTTGAAGGAGTTGTAGTCCATTGGGGATACAAATTAAAAATTAATTTCTTTTTCTTCCAAGCCAGTATTTGTATGAAAATTTCTTATGCCCTATTGCAGCTTGTGGTTACGAAGATATCTGGAGTATGGTTTCACGTATAGGAGTGACATTCTTTGTTGATTTATAGAATTTGAAGACGTGATCAATAGTTTCGAGATTTCCTTTTTAGTATTTGAAAACAATTTTCAATGTTACCGTTCAGAAAATGTTGGAGCCTAATTTCAATCACCAACGTCTTGTTCTCTTTTTGAATTTCATTTCTAAGTCCTTCACTCGTATGGCTATCACATTCAAACTGACTGTAGGTATACTAGGTATGCTAGCGAGGAGGTCTGGTTTTCCCGTTGGATGTGGATGCAAAGCCGCCTATCAGCAGCGATTCGAAGTCTGAAATTTGAAGGTCCTTTCGAAAGCGAAATAATTTGGACTGTTGAACAGGATATGTGTTTTCAACGATCAGGGTCATTTGCATTTGACGAGCTAATTTGTTCTAACCTGTTAGCCTTGGGACTTGTAGGGAACTTTCTGTTAACCCGATTAGATACTTTGTTCTGGAACTGGACTTCAGTTGCTGTGCTAGTGTAGCAGCACAAAAAAGAGTCTTGCTAGTTGTTGTTTGGCTCACAGTGGCCGAGGGAGATTCGAAATTTGGAAAGTTTTTGTTTCCCGGACCCCGGGAACTAATAAGTCCAATATCTGATAGTGCCCCCCTGCGCTAAGACTACCAAAATTAATTCCCGCCTTCACTGCTGGCTTGGCGCTGTCACACATATCGAAAAAATGTTCCCGGATAGGACTTCAGAGTACTCAGTCTTGTAAGCCTTTTACCAGTCCGGTAGACCCTGAAAGATGAATCCTCCTGGAATTGGAGGATACTTTCGCCTACGCAATTTTGACGATATACCACCTTGAATAACCACCGTGTGGCGCTCCCATTGTTCCGATTTGAGTTTTTTGTTTTGTTAAGTTGGTACATCTGTTGTTGATATTTCCTCTAAATCTCGGCGTCATAGCTGGACATTTACAAAAGTTACGTAGCCAAGAGAACATCTATCTCTGTGCGTGTTGGCGATTTTTTACAATTTTAGAAATGAACTTAAATTTGCAACAACGAACTTGTATTCAATTTTGCGTAAAAAACGGATTTAATGGTGCGCAACCATTGAAAATGTTGGAAGAGTGTTTCGGCAACGATTCTCTAAAGAAAACGGTCGTTTACCAATGGCACGAGCGGTTTGAAAGTGGTCGTGAGTCAATCGAAGATGATGAACGCAGTGGCAGACCATCGACATCGAAATTGCATCATGAATTTTTGCCAGAAAGCCAGACAGTAAACAAAGAGTATTATTTGGGCGTTATGAGACGTTTGCGTGAAGTTATTCGCCGAAAGAGACCAGAATTGTGGGAAGAAAACTCGAGGATTTTTCACCATGATAACGCATTGTCGCACAGTGCCATCATTAATCGTAATTTTTTGACGAAAAATGCAACAAATACCATCCAACAGCCACCGAATTCACCTGATCACAGGGGCCATGTGACTTCTTTCTGTTCAATCGAGTTAAAAAATCACTACGGGGAACGCGTTTCAGCAGCCGAGAGGAAGTAATGGAAAAATCGCAGGAAGCACTGATGGACATACCGAAAACCGAATATAAAAAATGTTTCGAGGATTGGATCAAGCGCTGGCATAAGTGTGTTGCAGTCGATGGGGATTAATTTGAAAGGGACAATATAGATTTAGATGAATGAACTTGTATTTATAATTTTTTGAATAACCACCTTGATCAAGGTGGTATGTAAGTCGGTGAGACAGCGCGAATTAGACGACAAATCACAAATTTCGTTAAGATAAGATCAATTCTAATGCAGATGCGTTGATGACAAATTGACCTGGCGATCCAACATCCAGTTAACAAATCGGCGACGTCCGAGATAGTCTAAAGGCTTCAATTGTTGTCTAATTTGGATTTTATGGACCTGCAAATGGAGACCAATTGTAGACTTCGGCAATGAATTGAGGTGCCTGGCTGGTTTGAAACACTTTCGCTCACAGTGAAGATGTTTCGGCGTGCACGTGCTGGCTGAGCATGCAGCTATGGAGTTTGACCCAATACTAAACCAGTTTCTTCAAAACGCTTTACCATTGCACACATTCCGGACTCACTAGGGCGATTATGTTGACCTGTTACTTTACAGATCACCAGAAATGCGTTGTTCCGTGGTAAACGATTCCATATCTAAAATTGCTAAAGATTGTATGACATCTGTCGAAAATTCAATGTCAACCACATTGAATTCAGTGAATGACAGTAATGGACAGCCAACATCCACACCATCTTTATGTTATGTCGGAAGGACCTTTATTCAAGACATATTCCACGGTTGTTTGGTTCCCCCACCACGAGTGCCTCTGCTCTATATGCACTCATGGATCTTCCCCCGAAATTCAAATCATTTCTTAAACCCCCCTAAGAGAGTTTGTGAATAACCGAACTTGCGTTAGACCTTTCAATAATAGTTGGTTTTAGATGAGCGTTATGCAGATACCAATACATTTCAGGATCCCAGCAGACCAATCGAATGCTCTCCGAGATCTCTAGGTTGTCCTATTGTCTCTCAGTACCATGATTGCTAATGAAGATATTGAGTCTTAGAAAAGCCGCTGACTCTATTGCTCAAGTAAATGTCCTTACTTTCATTTGAAAGTGTAATTTTTTTTGTTTTTGTATAAATTTGAGTTTGAGTTGTGGGTTTTATGTCCGACGCAGAATACATTTCAATAGTTGGGCTTTACAGAGACAACACGACTTGGTTGTTAAAACAGTGATATAGTTTAGTCTGGCTTTGTCCATGAATCTTATCAACATTCACAAGACTGAGAGAATTTATTGAAGAAGTGCTGGTTTAAAAGTTCTAGTGCTGTCATCATTTGACGAGTGTCTATGAGGGAAAGTTTGGGGCCGAAAAGCGATGTCTAAATTAAGTTCGATATACGAGTACAATACACGTACCAATGTAGCCATTCATTCTGGTGCTCATTTCTATCGATTAATTGAGCAATTCATCTAATCGTGACTATAAAAACCCTATCACTGGATCGTGTTAGATAGTGAGTACGAGTACATCTTAAGGAAAATTCCAACTCGAAATTTGGTTCAAAACTCCATAAGGAATGTCATGACCTAAACAGTGGGCACGACTTTCTTGCCTTCGGATGTGCAACCGAACAGTTGGTAATTGATAACTCACCAGCAATCAGTCAATCAAAAGTGAATTTTCGCATCTATTGAAGATAGATACAAGATACATAGAATAATCTTTCTCTAGATAGACACTCTCAAAAAGGCACTAACAGCTTTCCATTTTATGCATTTTATCTGCTTCTGATCAATTCAATGGATGTGATCGTATGTGCACTCCTGTGTATCCATTCGATTTGCAACGTCTTGTTTTCATGTCTCCTTTTTGTTGCAATTTTCTTTCTCTTTTATTTTTTTTTTTTACCTTTGCTGATGGTCTTTTATTGCAGGTAGTTAATTTTGCGAAAGTCCATGTCCAAACCGCTTTCGTATTTGTTAAATTGGTTAAATTTGCAATAAAGCCCTCGACCACAATTAGACAGACATCCATTCCAGAGTTGGCAATAAAACTGACTTTCGAATGATTGACGGATTGTAATGGATTTGTGATGCCTATTTGGTTTTTATGGACATCAACTTTTGCCTTCAACATCTCATCAACATCATCATCATCATCACTGTCGTAGTCGTCGTCGTCGTCGTCATTTAGTAGGATCACAGAGTTTTTGATAGGATTTGGCAGTGATTTGCGGTCGCTAGCAATTAGGCCGAAAGAAAATCCCAACAGTAATAGCTTTTAGATATGGGAACGTGAGATAGACATAAGTTCAACGCAAACAACTTGGATTGACAAGTGCAATTATCAGTTGATAAAAGAAAATAGTTATGGAATGGAGGGAGTCTTTATGACTGGTATCATGACCGCCAGGAAACAGGTAGACAAAGGCATAAAGTTTTGATTTAGACATACCTTAAAGATTGGTTGTTTGGATACATGTTTATTATCTTATGAGGTCGCAGAACTTAACCTCTGACGTACTCGTAAAATGAATTACGCTTCAAATGTCGGCCCCCTTTTCTTAGTATTTTAGAAGGCACGAGTAACTTGTTCCTGTGATGCGCAGTCACTACCCATCAGGTGATGGACTTTGTAAAGAAATATCTTCAAGTCTTTAACTAAAGTGCCCCTCATAGACGTGCGTGGAATATCCAATTGCGGGCATGTGATCTGGTCGATGTCGACGGGACCCCTATGACATCTTTATCTACAGCAGGGATATTCTCGGCCAAAAGAAAGGTACGAAGCCTTCCATTGCCTGTTTGGTCCCGTGTTGTTTCAGTCTCTAAGAGTTGTGCGTCTAAACGCCTGATCCAACGACGAATGGGACCGGGCGACCAGCAAACGTCACCCCTTCTTCAGGAGTATAGTTTCCAAAGCTTATTCACACAAATTCTAATTCTGTTGGCCGCCGTTTGTAAAATCTATAGCACTGTATTGTCAATGTCACTGTATTATACATTCATCAAAACTTATTAAACGATGAAGACTAAATTGAAAGCCTTGGCTCGCCATAGTACAATAGAATCAAAAGCTACGATTTGCAGCTATGTTCTTAAAGATAATGAGCTAATTTTTTGATAATATGACCTATGACCAATGTCATTTGGTCTGATGGCGTTAACTTGAGTCGAATGCCTATTTCTGGTGAACTTATCGTCGACTATGTCTAAGATTCGCTACTCTTAAGGTCAATAATTTATTAGATAATACCGGACGGACAAAATCGCTACCATAGATATGTTTAAGCCTCGATTAAGGTGCACTATGTCATAAAGAAGGAACGTCAAAATTTGCGTTGTCAGATCAGAAAGTGTGCTTGTCCAAATGTATCAGTGCAGTTTCAGGCCAAAAAAGTACAAAATTGCTTGAATATTCATACTACGTCATATCTTGGCATGGACTCGTGAATTTCAGATCGAAAATCATCTTCTACTTATCGGTTATAAGGCTGCGTATAACAGCGAGCATATGTTACATGTTACAACCCCGTGGCTAGTCTTGCCATTCCTGTTATTCTGTTTTGTAGGATGACTATGGGGAATTTTCGCTGCTCCATCACCTTCAATGTGAAGAAATGTTTAATACAAAGCAACGCGCTGTCATGCGACCTTTTTAAGGGCGCCCTAGAAGAAATCGTGAGACAATCACCGGCCAACATAAGACGCATGATCTGGCTTCATTCCGCACAACTACGATACTGCCAATGAGTCTTAATTCAGTATTGAGTCGTGAGCAACACGACCAACTGCTCGTCATGAACGTCACCATTTGCAGTTTTCACATCAAAGTAGTGAAGGATTTCATCAACCTTATCTCCAGAATTATGAGCAGTAACGCCATCAACGGAGATGCCAATCACAATTTCCAATGGCCTAGGAGGCAGCAGTTGTACGAAGGGCAAACATGCCTACAAGAATAAAGAGAAATATGCTCATAAAAGCAGAAAAAGGTTTTCGAATCAACTGGCCAAAACTCTTTCGGAAATTACCGACTGTCGCTCTTTCTGGAAACATGCAAGACTTCTCAATGACACGTCATACGCGCGAGGTATCCACATTGAGGTGGGCATCCTAGCAGAACTTTTTAAGCAATTGCTTAACCTACCAATTAGTGCTACCCATTTGCACTACGCGCTGCCATTCCAAAGTGTGGAGGTGTTGGACAGAAAAATTCGACTCCAGGAGGTCTGTAATGTCGTTTAACGATGTAAACCGAACAAGGCTCCCGGGTGAAGACCGAGTACCTTACGAGTTTTTCATTAATGCCTCGGAGGAATTTTTGGAGAAGCTAAAGGCAGTGTACAATTACATTCTTGAGGTAGGGGAGGTGCCGTCAAGTTTTAAGAAAAACATAGTTTTCCCTCTTTTTAAGAAAGGTGACAATAAAGATCCTCGGAATTATAAAGGCATATCCTTTTTAAACTCTATAATGAAAATTTTTACGGGAGTTATTCTGCATCGATTGTCCATATGGTTTGAAGCAAACAACATTCTGAGCGAATTATAAGCGGGCTTCCGGAGTAAATACTCAAAGGTAGACTATTTATGGACTTCAAGGCGGCTTTCGACTCCGTTGATAGAAGATCGCTGTCCTACAAATTAAGCAACTTCGGTGGGTCAACAAAAATCCTCAAAGCCCTACAAAGTCTGTACATTGAAAATTTAACAGCAACAAGTTCAAAGAAAAAATTAATGGAATAATAAAGATTATTATTACTACTACCACTACTACTACTACAGTACGGGATGAATAGGAAAATTGATCTAGTTAGGAATCTTCGAGTTTAACCCCGAAATATGGCCCAGCGGAGTATGACTGTACATGTCTAAGGTGGCGAATGCAAGGCGAATGGAAGCTCAAGGGAAAATTTGTACTTTACCGCGTTGTACCACTTAGTTCGATTCAAAAAAGTTTTTGGCTAGAGCACTGATTTCTATTCTCAACTCATGTCGAATTGGCCTCTTTAGTAGTCATAACTTTTTCCGGAGATTAATCTGACGGTATAGTCGCTATAGTTCTCCGTTGTGCCCCCTCAAAAAAACGACGACGGGAGTAATGATGCCACAGAGAATTTTTCGATCAAAGCAGGCAGGAGGACTTTCAACCACTCTGGAGAGTTTTCATGTCTATCCGTCGTATAGCGGAACTGGTATGATGAAGGCATCATATAGCATCTCCTCGTTCCACAAGATAGCATTTTGCTGCTTCCTAGCCCGTAGAAAGAGCTGGGCAACAGCTATTCTTTGCTCGATTTCCGCGTGGGCGTTAAAGCTTACCGATATTAATCGGATAAAGAACCAGAACACCAAGTACCTACTACCGCAGAGTCACTATTTGCTCCATGGTATCCTTTATGGATCTAACACCGCGCTGATATTGACCAATTGGGTTGTTGACAATCGTTTTTAGACGCTGTCATTATATGGAGAACTAACAACTGTCCCTTGTAGTTTGAAAAATATCTCTTCATTCGGATTGATCAGATGATGCTGATATTTCATTCAGCGCAGAATGGTGATTTTGTGAAAATAGGAAAGGCTTATTTGAAGCAGATTTGTAAGATCTTAGTTTGAATATTGCTAAGTTCGACCCAGTCAAATAGTGGATCACATCTGTCAGCGGTATATTCATCGACAGAGCCATTTGGCAATATGCCAAAGTGTTTCTCCAAAATTCAGCCCCGACTGCGTTCAACTACCAATGTGTGCGTAGTCGTTTTGCAATCTTCGGTTCTAGTTCTAGTAGCTCTTATCTAAGCACTCATTCTCTCATGCAGCATCGCAAGCTACGTTTCCTCTTTGAGTAACAATGTCCGCCGACATCCATTGTCTTGGTGCTTGATGCTGGTGTTGTGAGATTGTTAATGAAATTAAGGACATACGCGTTCGACGAATGCTCAGACAGCCTCTTAGGATCGTAGCCATCTAACGTCAATCAAAAGTCTTTTAAATATTTTAAATCATTTTAAACGGAGTTTGATGTTATTTGAAAACTAATAGCCTACCTATTAAGTCACTCTTCTTAAGCGTTCTCCAACAACATGATAACTTTCGTCTTGTTGATGTCTGACACTTTACCGTAACATCATGCCGACTAATCCTTCTTACAATTTTCAATTAATAATCCACAGTGCCTACCATCGGTTTACACCAGAAAGCACTTTGTCGAAGATAAAATATTTAAAATTGATTTATTACCCGAAGACTTTCGCCTAATTTGTAATGCAAAACTTTACACCATTCCCAGTCGTTTGGCTCCTTAAGGCTGACAGAAGGCCATTAGGAAGGAGGAACATCAAGCTGATTTTTGTTGTGATATTTCCCTTACCCTCACTATCACTAATCAGCATACCAAAAGAATCTGCTCCAACTTATTGTCAATTAAAAACTGTTCCTCGGGGACTGGGAAAGAAGACACTACTGTTTCGAAAACAATGACAATCGCTTCCTGGCCTGATGAAGTTGTCACAGTCTTTTCCTCCCTTCTCCTGCTATGGGATACTCAATTAACTCCCATTAGTTAGGAATGCAAAGTTACTTTAGAAAGCCTCTAAATCTGTCACCCTATTGTTGGCATATTTCTGACGCCGATTTTCCTGAAACAACGGTGTACGACTTACTGTGGTACAAAAGCTGCACAGTCGTTGAATGTACGAGTATTTCGCGCTAAAAACAGAGGCGCGAGCAAGATTCAATTTTCTAACCTTCAAGTGGGAGTTGTCATTGTCGGTGAAGAGGTATCATCAATTATCTCCTTTGTCTGACGAATTAATTGTTTTCAAGAATGAGATTCACCCTGACAATAGTTTAAGTGAGTCTTAGCGACGCGACGTTTCAGAGGCGATAACAAAAAAAGAGGAGAAGGGTTCAGTGTACGAGTATTTACCCTCTGTAATCAATGACTTGCTACATCCGTTACTTTTATTGGATTACACAATCAAAAATTTCCAACAAAACACCACCATTCAACCTCAATCCATTGTTCGGGAAGGTCTTCAGATATTGAAAAATGAAAAATCCTTTTTCAAAATTGTTTTTAGTTATCTATAGTATCGGCGTAAGACCGACCCCACTGTTTTAGATTGCTTTTTAAAGGCTTAACTCTTTAACTTGGTCTTGAATAAAATGGGCCAACATTAGTCGGGACCGCACATTCTGACATTGCTTTTGAACCTGATTCCGCAAGGAACGATGTTCATTATCGTTAGGTTCTCCAGCGGATGGACGATAGACAGATAGAGGAAAAGACCACGAAAAGGGAAAGGAACAAAACGAAACAAAAAACAAAACAAAATAGAGAGAAAGGAAAAACCAACCGGAAGACCAGAGAAGTGGAACATTTTTTCATTTTTATCTTTAAAAATGACTGGCCTTGGTTAATGTATCGTTTTATTGTAGTTAGATACTTTCTCTGCATGAGAGATAGAGATATGGAAAAGGGTTAAATAGTCTAGCAGAAAGGGCAGAAAACGGGTGGGAAAAAAGGGTCTGGATCCGGTCATTAAGTGGGAGTTTGTATTTAGACGGTTGCTGGGTCAGGACGGTCGTCAGAGGACGTTGTAGTAGTGTTTCGATGAACGTTTTTGAAGGATGTTATGTTAGTTTCAGAATGTGGTTACGTTTTGTTACTTCATTCGATTGGGAGAGATACAAAGTTGAACAATTAATATCTATTGACGAAGATTTTGGTTATAGACGTTGATGGTGTTTGGTTTTTTGATGATAAGCTATCGCAAATTATCGATTTTATAGAGTTGTTGGGGGTACGGTATGATGTTTTTTATTCCCTAAGACTATGGTATTTCAGAAATCTGACATCACTGTAGTGGATGCTATTATTCATTTGTCTTCGTTGCATAAGAATGAATCTGAATTTTAATTGACAGCCACTAGAGGGAATCTCAACAGATGTAGATAAAAATACAAAATGAATTCAAAAACCACTGCTGCAGTTGCCAGTTCGCCATCAAGGGTTTCAAATTGTTGAACTAAAATCGAGTTGTTGCAGTTACCGAAACATCAACCTTCTTTTGCTGTGCTGAGTATCAAGGGAGAGAGTTTCTTTTCTTTGGTACGCCTTCATAGTATTAAATATGTGCTGCAAGACTTTGTAAATAGTAGGAGTAGCATGAATCCAATCAGCTTTTCCAAAATAGTTGATTTTCTAGTTGATTTCTGCGATACATCGAGTCATCGGCAACGCTACCTTAACAGCATGTGGAACTCGGCGGGGCAATAGGACGTTAACGAATCACCGGTGGATCAAATCAATTTTAGTACAAGGCTGTTGATACTGACTCCAGTCACTGTGGGAATTGTGATTGTACGAAGAGCAACATCCTTGTTCTAATGCTACCATATAAGGCATGTCGGAGCTTCCAGTAAGGCATGATCTACATGGCTATAAGAATACTTCTCTATAATGCGTCATTTGTTTGCTGCTTTTGGCGATGGCGATGGCGCGATAGTTAGCTCATTGGACTATCACGCAGACAGTCTGGGTTCGATTCCTGGCTGGGTCACCTTCAATTTTCGGATTCGGCGATAAACCGTAGGCCCCGCTCAAATGTGACGAAAATTAAAACATGAGCAACACAAATGAGTGTCAAGAAGCTATGATGTTGTGCCAGCGCCACAGTGTGTGTGTGTGTGTTTGCTGCTTTTACGAGCTGGCGTGTAAACACCCTTACATTGTCGAATTTTCTCGTATACAGTGTACTGCATCCTCACCTCGCCTTCTACAAACATGCCGCATAATACCATTTGGCACCGGCACTAACGGCAGTCAGCTTTCCTCGTAATAAGGAATGTCTTGTGGTAGAGTCTGATGTATTTGAATTTTTATGGATATCTCTCAAACATACATATTTGACATGTAACATTGCCGTATTTTGTGAGAATCAACAACCTTAATCGTAAAGTAAACTAATGTCTGAATTTTGAGCGCAGAGATACGAAATCCTCTAATTCCGACAGTGCGAAACCACAGTCAAGCTGCGCTTATAGTCTTGCTTACTGCCTCTGGACTAAGAATGGAGCCAGAGGTGAGATTAAGAATTTCAGGAAAATTAAGTCTTGTTATCGGCAATAAACTGTAAGGTAAGTATCAGATAAAGATTTCTCAAAAGCCTTACTCGCGTCAGGACTACGTGTGTCCTCGGTTAGAGTTCTATAAGGCAGTTCAGATTTTTGGTGTCTATGCTGGATGTTAACAGACCAAACTAATGCTCCTAGACTTCTTTTTAAGTCAGCGGCGGGTGCGGCACGGAAGGCCCTAAACCTATTACTGCTCCTTGAAGCGAGTATTATATAGACGAGTACTAAATATACCATTGACATCAACTGCTGCGACGTCTGGTGACGAACCTGCAAGGCATTTCCTCTCTAAGTATCCTGCTTACATAACTACACATAACTTGGCAAAGACTTATTTTAGAAAACTATGAAAATTCTGTGTATAGTAAATCCTTGAGCATCACAGCCCTGCTCTTTGGCGTCGTAGTATGGACTTTGTTCAGAGTGCATGAGAATATCGCAGGTCGGCTGTACATGACCTCATTGACCTAGTCTAACATGTGCAGGTGATGAAAAGTATCACCCTTACCCAGCCACGCTGTTTCCAGTTGTCTAGATAAAGCGATCTTGAAACAAGAATATCTTAATCCTAAATAGAGGATTACGTCTTCCTTCGTTTGTCTTGAATCCTTAGTCTGTGATTTGAATATACCTTTTTTGAGGGAATATTGTCTATTCGACTATATCCACATCTTGATACAACTCATAGGGCTCGTGGTTGTGTCTTTTCCTCCATCCTGATCTACTTTTATTCTTGTTTTCTAACATTTTATTTCATAAAGTGGAACTGGCAGGAGCCATGTGAGTATTTCGTGAGCTTTCAGTAGAGTATCATTCGTGCAGTTGATGTTTATTGTAACCTCTTTGAAGGTACCCATTACCAGTGAAGTTTTGTCCTAGACGGTGGAGAGATACTTACTTGTCCTATCCGTTTTAACCTATTAGGCCGATATCGTGTCAGTGGATTAACAGATTTGTGGGTTCCTGCCAATGATGATGGAGAATATAGATCTAAGGGTCAAGTCATTGCGCTGCCTAAACACAATTACTATTCCCTTCGGCTCGATATCTATAATTGTTATCTTTCATCTTCTCGAAGAGCTTGAGTTGGTTTTGAAGACAGCTGCTAGCTGTTTTGCTCTTTGAAATTCATGCAGACATTGTAAATATCGCGGGACACTTTGATATGGTTGATATGGAGGTTGCAAAGGCCTTTTTGCTTCTGGGCAGGATCTTTTTTTTTGTTCGATATTCTTCCCTCGTCGATCATTTTTACTCTGCAGTGCTTGTAGCTATGCATTTTATGTCACTATCTGACATACGCACCTATTATCAAACCAAGGGGTCTTTTGTGGTGGTGTCAAGTAGCCAACGATAGTCTCAACATCCTCTTTGATGATGTTGCGCGATTGGTTCTACAGACTTTTGGTGTTTATGGGAAATAAGTGCATAGTACAAAGTCTCCCGCCCAAGTAGTATCTGAAGGCTATGGCCACTACAGTTGTTCTGAGGTCTCGTTGGATAGTTGAACGGATTCGATGTTTGCCTGTTTGAATGTTTGCACATTCGGAATGCTGGATGCGTGTCTCGAATCTATGTTAATTATCAAAAATGGTTGTCTGTAGTAGTTTACTGAAGGTTTTGCTTTTCGATTAATCCGCTAAGCAAGTTTCGCTACCGATTTAGGCATGAAAGTACGATGTTGATATCATATTCTGAAGGGGATCCATAATATGTGAACTCGTATATATAGGTAGAACTCCTCCTGGATAGAATCTTCAGCTTCGTCGGTAGGGGCCTGTTGACATCAACTTGAACCCTACCACTAAAATGTTAGGCAAACACAATTGATCTGTAGTAACAGTTAAAGCACAATATATCGCAAAGTTGACGTCCTTTGGTACCTATCGTTTTCCTACTTAGACATATGTGGAAACGAACTTGCCAGGATATGGCATCAACTCGAACTCGTTCTTCTTTTGACTCCAAACATAGATTTTATTCAGTGTGTTCTTCTTCTTATCATTTTATTAACACTTTCCTCGTTATACGAACTTCCCATTTTTACTGCATCGCTGCTGCTCTGCTTATGGGGTCGGCTAATGTCGCAGACCGCAGAACGCGTCTACATACTGCTCGGTCCTGGATCGCTTCAGTGGTTAGCCCCAGGTGTTGTTGCGCATTTGCCATCTGACAAATCCAGGAATTCTTTTTCCGACCACGTTTTCTTACATTTGGAGTGACCGTAGTTGATAGTGCATTTTTAACCTGATTTCCCGCAGATCTTCTTTGAACGTGGCAATACCGGCTTATTCTATTCGCCTCAAGCTGTTCGGTTACCAAATTCTTTATATGTAGACTTCCCCTTATACCTAAGAGGACCTAATGCAATCGCATTTAGTTGTTCTAACAACCGTGGTGTAGAGTTCTCCCTTCAATTTAAGTGGAAATCTTCGGTCGCAAAAGATTCCCGAATTTCGCTTCCATGTTAAAAATTGATCATAAGTACTTAAAGATAGTGCTTATCGGAAGAATATCCGGAGCAGGTCACAACGGATGCGCAAATGGGCACGTCAAATGCTCCGTCTTTGAACGACTGATTTTAAACCCGTTTCTATTTGGCGCATTTTTCCACGAATCTAAGGCGTTCTGCAAATCTTCGACGTTATCGCTTAGTTTAACTGCGTCGTCAGCGAAGAGAATTGGCGTTACATTTGCTTTGCGCATGCACTCTATTAAAAGATAGTCGAATACTAAGTTAAAGAGGAAAGGGCTAAGGAAGCATCCTTGGTGCACTCCAACACTAACTGGAAATTATCTCGTTAGTCCAGCAGAGCTTTCACGTTTCCGTACATGTCTTGTATTATTCCAACATACGTTTCCGGTACGTTTTGAGACCTCAGCGCGGCCCATATGAGATCCCTAGGCACACGATCGAACGCTTTCTCGAGGTAGATAAATATCATGTGTAAATCCTTAGACGAATCTCGGTGCTTTTCCATTATTATTCGTAGGCTTTGGATAGCGTCCATCGTCGATCTTTCTTCAACAAATCTACACTGGCTATTATCGAGCTCTATTATTTGCCGAAGACGTTCATTTAAGACTCTTTCGACGATTTTCATCGTGTGTGAAATCGCTGCCGATTCCCTCCATCTTCGACCAAAACTCTGATGGAATGCTGTCTGGTCCCGCCGCTTTCTCCCGCTTCATTTCTTATTGAGTGTATGATATCATAAATCCAAACATTGTCAAATCGGAGGAGACCAAGTGATCTCTTCTCTGGCTCTGGGTTCTGAATGCGATGTCGTTAATGCAATCTCTATACAAAATTCTATAATCAATGTGCCTGAGCATCAATAATGACCCATTCTGTGGTCATATCGTGTCAAAAAAAACCGTGTGTATATGAGGAAACTGAGAGCCGGCTGCACAGGGAATTGTAGCCACGGCATAAGTGTATATTTCGTGGGATCTTGAGATGATACTCTAATTCTCAAGTCCATGTATAGGTAGATAGCAAAGTAAACACGTCTACAATCACTAGAGTAGATAGCCATGGTTTCTGATTGATGTTCGTTTCAAATTAAAATTAACAAGACATTCGAATTCCATTTCATTGTCATTAGTCAGTTGTCTGTGGATACTTTTGTATTTTAATTACAAAATGAGAAATTAAAAAAATAACTTTTCTTGCTTTTTGTCCATTTTTGTCTTCTTGACCCTGTTTTACTATCTTTTCTTCATTATGTTCGAGTGTCAATTGATTGCTGGATGCCTTGTTGTTTTTGTTTTTGTTCGTTTCCAGCAGAACATTAGAGAATTTTTAATTTCAAAGTCACGAACTTCAAACGAATTTCACCTGCAGTAACTATCTTCTTGGATCTACGATTTTTCATCTTTCATTTTTCATTTTTGATTTTCCATTTCCCATTATCCACCTTTCTAAGTGGGTCAGTAGTGATTGCAGTCATCTATCTGTACTTCGTGTACCATCTTACAGAGAGTACTTCGCTTCGCTTCACTTCATTCATTCTGCTGCAGCACTTTCTCATCAAATATCGATAAATCACCTTCAAACAATCTCAACAGATAAAATGGCTTCCAATAATTCATCTACCATCGACAGAGTTATTAGCGATGCACTTTAATTATCAACCGAATCTATCTTTTTGTTGGATATACGCCTCCCTCTCATTCTTGTTTCCAAGATTTGTCGATCTGGACGCTGCTGCAGCATATGCTTGAGGTGTTTTACCACCACTGACCTGACCCTCTGGCGAAGGTTCGATTAGAAATTCCTCATCAAGCCGATTCCAACATAGAAAGCAACGTAACGATTGATTCAATGTTAGTTTCAACTCTTTGATCGGCCAAGGGGCAGAGGGTGAGGCAGAAAAGATTACAACACACAAATCGTTTCAATGATTTTGAAGAATCGAAAATTGGAAACTTATTGGTCTCACTGGTCTAACGAGTTGCTTGTCCTCGGCATCTTACAAGCATCTCTATTATGGGAGGTGTCTATTGAACCATGACAGAGGAGGGTAGTCGGAAACTTGGTATGGATATCGTTCCATCCGCAAGGGACCAATTTATGTAGAAGAAACCACAACCAGCCTCGCCAATTACTAGGCGAAAACTTTCAAAAATTTTCTTTTGTTTTAAATTTATTACCGTTATCCGTTGTGTTTGTTCTTTTTGTTTTTTAATGGTTTGGAGGATGCTGTCGGGATGGTTGATCCTTTAGATGCTGCGGATGCTATCATCATTATCTGTTGGCACACTACTGGTTGAGAATCCTGCTTTGGATTGGCAATTTATAAAGTTTGCCCATTAGGATGAAGGTACTATTGCTGTTCTTACTGAACGGTTGAATGAGCCAGTGACTTGGGTTTGAGGCAGGTGTATCAATAAGTCTTATTCTGTGATAAAGTTAAGGAGGCGCCTGCATCAGTAGGGGAGGGTTTATTGATTAAAACTTTGAGAATTTCAAAAACTCAGATGGCGATGGAAGTGGTGTTTTACATATAATTGGGACTATTTCCGTTGAGGTCTTACTTTGAGTAAGACGTTTTCAGGAAGGAACCGGAATTAGAGTTCATTTCAGAGTGCTTTTGAAGGATGTTGAACTAATTGAAAGATCGTTGGAATTTGAAGAGGGAATCCGCAGCTATAGGTCAAGAAGCGGATTGCATATGACTACTTTGTGAGTTATATTGTAGTTGCCTCATTTATGTCGGTCTATTTTGCTATGAGACTTGTACTTTTGTTTTTGAGTATATCTACCGGAAAAAAAAAAAAAAAAAAAACTGGTGCTGGCAGTCCGGTATGGGGCATGGCCTAGCTTCTTGACACTCATTTGTGTTGCTCATGTTGTCATTTTTGTCACATCTGAGCGGGGCCTACGGTTTATGGCCGAGTCCGAACGACACTCCTTAGAAGCTTTTTCGTGGGCAATTTTACTTTCGGGAGTTTTCCATTGCCCGCCGAAAGGGTGATGGCAATTTGAGAAATTGTTGGTGACCCAGCCAGGAATTGAACCCAGACTCTCTGCATGATAGTCCAAATTATATGTAGGAAAGGCTTACTAAAACATACCAATGAACCCAGTATAGAGACATTAGACAGGTTTTTCGGCAACAGGGATCACCACTTTTGGAAACGTACACCATATATATTTTCAATATTATCTCGTTTGTCTATAACTTCATCTCTTCATAGACTGAGTGCTAAAGTGTGCTCTTCATACTGGACAAGTGTGCGAATGCGGATGCTCTCAAAATCCAAAAACACAGAAGTTCTACTGTGAGAACACTTGTCGATTTTTTGTGATCGAGTGTCCCAAAACGTCTCAAGAAGTCCCATGCCCAAGCGCAAAGATCAATTGCAACATAGTCAAGAAGCCATCAGATAAGATGCAATTGACATGCGGAGTATCGTGCCGGTTCAATAAAGAGAACCGACGAGAAATAATAAGGGAGATAATCTACGCAATGAAGTAAAATATAAAGGACATGCCAAGGCCTTAAATAGCTTTCGAACAAAATCCTGCAGAAAAAAATGGAAAAGAAGGAGTAGAACGTCTCTGGTTTTTTACGTGGACACCTGCCGTGAAAGCCTTATCCCACGGAGCGCTTACGCTCATAACAGGATTAAAATAATGCGTCAATCAACGCCCCTCGGATAGTATAAATACTATCTCCGGTACCTACTAGAAGTCGTGTGTAAAGCACGATCTTCTCCCTTGGTATAGGGTATAGGCTTATCTAAAGCCTCTGCCATTCTGTAGATCATGGCACCCGGTTGAAATGCAACTCCACATCGAGCAGACCAATTAGCGCCACGGCCATCAAACGGCTGAGCACAGGTCGTAACATGGTACAACATATACTCATTCATGTGATGTCCAAGCACCACTTGGCCTACTTTCCCCACGATTTTGAGTATAAACCACAGCCACCACGATACTCCCACAAGGGGGCCCACTCCTAGGTCAGTTCCGGGGGCTCCTGACCTCTCGTGGTACCAGAGTATAGCCTCCGGTCTGGCCCATTTCTTGATAACACGCTCACCATCTTGGCGCATCTTCTTCAGAACCCATTTGGAGAACGTACGTCGCTTCAAATGGTCCATCGGCTTCAATTCTTGAGTCAGCTTGATCTTGTATGGGTGTAAACCAAGATCTTTACGCAAAATACGCCATAATGTGATCTGAGCGATGCCCAATTCTTGAGAAAGCCGTGGAATTGACTGATTTGGATCGTTTGCTACGGACGCCTGAAGACAGCTATATTTTCGACACTTCGACCAACCCGTTGTCTCACTGACAGGGCAACATCACAACGAATATGTTGACTCAAATTTTTGCACTAAACTTGTTATTGCCTGTCTACTAGGGCGAGAATTACGACCGAAAATTGGAATTAACGCTCTTAAAGTTGCAGTTACCGACCCCGAATTTCGGTAGAAAATTGTTATAATTTGCAGACGTTGCTCGTTCTTGTACTTTACCATGATGAAAATATTGAGTTTACTGAATAAATTGACAGTGACAGTTTGATGATTAGTGAAAGAGTGCGTTCACAAATTAAATTCAAAGTTGTCAAATCCCTATTGGAAAACCCGATAGTGCCCGATTTGGTCAAATCGAATCGCGGGCATTCTGTATGGTAGTTTCGGTTTGTTAGTGGTTTTTGGTGGTGCGCCAGTTTCGTAGCTCGTAACCAAGCATTCTGAATTGAAACGTCCAGTATCCAGGTAAATAATGACCACCACCATTTTTTTTTCCACGAATTGATATGCGGTTTGCGTTCACATTTTGATCCATTCTATTTGTGCCACCCATATTTCGATTGTATACGTAGTTCTGGATCGCGTGAGAAATTTCAACGTAAATATACTTCTTTTCACTTTTGCTGCTTCTTTTAACACTTCCCACAGGATGAGCTGCAAAGCATGTAGAAGCAACAGAGACAACCGCATTGTCTTTCCATCTCGTCAGAAATATTTCGGTGTTGTTGTATTGCAGTGTAGCAACTTCTATGTAGCCTTTTTTCTTTTTGTCGATTTTTTTTCAAATCGGTAAGGCAGCAGTCATTCCCTAAGCGGTTAGCTCTTATCGTCCCGGTGCAATTATAGCCTCGCTGCTTCAATTCCACTAGCAATCCGAATGACTTGTCGCAGCAGTGGTATGGAAGGAAAAAGAAGATTTGCTAAGGGGATATCCATCTAACAGATAGAGTATTGTAGAAGCACATTTTCCAAATTTGGTTTCCATTTCTTCGTCCCCACAATACATCTTTCCTTGGTATGGATCGAAAGCTATTAGGTATCCAGATGGTACGTTTTGACACCACACATTTTAGCCAAACCGAATGGGCTTGTTTCGAGTAGCTTGTCAGCAGCAATGCTTTCCAAAATATTCCACCATAGCTTCGTCGTGTGAAATAGGTCCCTTTGTTACGTGCATAAATTTATTTTGAAGATGTGAAATGAGAGGTCTGAATTTGCAGTACTTGTGTGTAACGTCAATGTCCGAATTTGATTGGAAATGAAGAGACCTCATGATATTATCAAAACTGTCCCTTCTCATCGCTTCCGAGATTGCAATATTTCGCATATCAGTGCCTGAACTCCAGTAATCTGCCTTCCTTGAGAGTTCATTATATCCGGATACAATTAGAACGGCAAAAAATTTCCACAGCTCTGGTCAATTTTTTGATGAGCAAGTGATCAGCACCTGCCTCTTTAATTAACTCCCCCCAAAAATGTCCTAGAAAAACATTTCAAAATATTGCACAGAAGTAAGTTCGGCAATGTCATCTGCTGCGACGAGGGGAAATTTAGCTGGCTCAATTGTCTTTCCCGGCCTTTTCCACGTTAATTTGTTTACGTCGTTTTTGGTCTTACTTGTTTTCCCTTTTATATTTTTGTCTTCAAGCTCAGATGCATCTTTCTGTCTGTTGACCTTTACTTCAGCCTGAACCATTAGCTGATTGCGAGACAATCTGTTGATGTCCACTCCATCCTCTTCGTCCGAGTCTTCATCTGTTAGGGCATTCACAGCCGGTGGCTCAATGAAAGCATTTGGAGAATCACCATCATCTTAAAGATTCAACAACAATTACAATAACTATAGCTTACTTTCTTGACGAATCCGTACTATCAGCGCTTTTAACAGAATTCCAACTTTATAAATACACAACACGTCTTTCCTATGCAAATTTAATTCACCAAATGCACTTTTTGAGAATAACATTCAACCAAACCTACAAACAGTTAGAAACAAAACTAAACGAAAACGATTTCAGTTAACATGAAATTTAAAGCACCGTTTTTTGCATCCTCATATGAGGACGCCAGGAGAATATGGGTTAAGATTGATGATGGTTAGCACTCCCACTAAGCTATCTCTAAACAATAAAATTTTAAGAGTCGATGGCCTTTCTGCCAAACTAAATTAAGACAGCCGAACAAGAACAGAAGAAAACCAGCTATCTACGGCTCAGACAGTACAACACTAATTGAATAATCTTGTCAAACTGTGATCCACCCTTTCGTTTACTTATGCTGTTTGGGTTGGACACATGAAGACCAGATAGGGGAAATATTTTGAGGAAAAGATACAATAGTGAGTTTATACAATGATATTTACCGAGTCAAAGGGGCCAAATTCAAATATCCTGACATCCTCGGACATACTCGTAGCTAACCAGAGTTGTAATCCCCTAATAGGTTGTGCCAATATCTAGAGTGCCATGATTATTGCCATAAGTCATCCAAATCATCCTCAAATACCTGTATTCGTCCTCGGTTGTCCTTCTACATGTGTGCTAAGATCGGTTCAGGCCAAATGAATTCCACTGCATGAAATGAAGCGGAAATCTAAGCTTGTTCTATGATGATCCCCAAAGTATTGATACCACCATCAAAAAGTCCCCGGAATTTATTCAGAAAATTAAAAATACAAATTTATTCATCAAAATCTATGTTGTCCCCTTCAAAGTAATCCCCATCGACTGCAACATACTTACGCCAGCGCTTGATCCAATCCTCGAAACATTTTTTATATTCGGTTTTCGGTATGTCCATCAGTGCTTCCTGCGATTTTTCCATTACTTCCTCTCGGCTGCTGAAACGGGTTCCACGTAGTGATTTTTTAACTCGATTGAACAGAAAGAAGTCACAAGGAGCCAAATCAGGTGAATTCGGTGGCTGTTGAATGGTATTTGTTGAATTTTCCATCAAAAAATTACGAATAATGATGGCACTGTGCGGCGACGGTGCGTTATCATGGTGTAAACCACGAGTTTTCTGCCCACAATTCTTGTCTCTTTCGACGAATTGCTTCACGCAAATGTCTCATAAGGCCCAAATAATTCTCTTTGTTAACTGTCTGGCCTTCTGGCAAAAATTCATGATGCACTACATGGTTGTAATCCATGAAAACCGTAAGCATGGCCTTCATCATCTTCGATTGACTCACGAACACTTTTTTGAACCGCTCGTGCCACTGGTAAACGACCGTTTTCTTAAGAGAATCGTTGCCGAAACACTTTTCCAATATTTCCAACGTTCGCGCACCATGAAATCCGTTTTTTTCGTTGTTGCAAATTTAAATTCATTTCTAAAATTGTAAAAAAATCGCCAACAGACACAGAGATAGATGTACTCTTGGCTAGGTAACTTTTGCAAATGTCAAGCTATGACGCTAAGATTTAGAGTGAATATCAACAAAAAACAGAACTCAAATCGGGAAAATGGGAGCGCCATACGGTGGTTATTCCGGGAACTTTTTGATCTAGGTGGTATGTTCGACGCAAGAGAAAACCCAGCCTTAAAACTGTTGGTAGTCGAGGTATAATTTAAAATGTTCCTTCAATCCCCGTTTTATTTGGGCTATTAGTAAGCTTCGGCTTTTCATGCTTTCCTAATTAACCGACGTATTTAGCTCGGCGGAATTGGTTACTCGGCGAAGGAAAATGTTGTAATTCTCACAACTGGCTTCATCTACGCCTTGCACTCCAAGCTGAGAATTAATTTTACTTGCAGCTTCTGTACTAAGACCTAATGCATCTTCTTTTGTTAGTTTTTTTTCGAAAAGAAAGTCTGCTAGAACGTCAGATACATTACGTCACACTTAACAAGATACGACCTAAAACCGATCCTTGTGGAACACTACCGTTTACTTCGTGTTACTTGATCGGTACTTAAAGATTGTATTATAACTAAAGTACCAGCGATATAGCTTTTGGCTGAAAACTCCCGAAAAGTATTTTGATCTGCTTTCACAAGTGAAGCAATTTAAATTATGAAACAATCCAGCGAGGCTTGAGTTCATTTTTGTTTGTCTTCCAAGCTGACACTGATGGTGATGGCCGAACCAATAAAAAAGATCATAAATGAAATGCGATGTTGAATGTTCTACTTCATTTGAACTCTTCTAATACGCTTAAGTGCATTCAATGTTTAAGGTCCGCAAGCAAAACCCATTAAAGTGGATCCAAACAAATACGCAACCATCAAATGGCATGCCACTTTGTTAACACTGTATTCAAACAAGAACTTCTCGTAAGCCGTTAGACAAAAAATAAGCACTCATATACTCGTATAAACAACTGACAAAACTCCAAGAATGACTATAAACAACATTAAAAACCATGAATGCACTTAAGACTTTGTCAAGTGGCTACACTTCATCCTCGTCGCTTCCACCAACTAACCACATCACGGTATTAAATATCACACCACACTTACGTTCTCTTAGATTGCTCTTCTGGGATCAACTTGAGAATTGGGAGTACCAAGAAACAACACCACCATCCGAACTAGAACTACACCAACATCTAAAACAAACAGACTGTTTCAAAGTTTAGCCCAACATTAAGCACATCTCCGATTGTTTGTCCAAGTTACAGTTTAATTAAATAAGTCACCTCTGTCATCGCTATGTAGAGACGACAAGACAATTGCTATGCCGGTGCCATCTACCCTTCCGCCCTGTGACACTTTGAATTAAACATTCTCCGCCTGACATTTCCCGAACGACAAACGTTTCATCGGAAACTTTGTGGCCTTAGGAAGACTAAACAAAACAAAAAAAAGAAAATCGTCGCTTCAAACCAGAATCGATTTATTCTCAAGACTTCATAGAAAATGAAACACGAACGACGGGCCTTTGGACTAGTTTTTAACGGTCTTCAAAGTACGGAACACCATACACTCGGCCAGAGAAACTTCACCAGAGTTCGGGGTCAATTGGCATTTTAAACGAACTTTTCTGAATGTTTATTTGTTCTTCTTTAGTTCGTCTCTTCTATGTCATCTTAAGGTTGGTTTTCTTTACTATCTGCATCTTTTCTATCTGAGTGGTGAATGGGACTTATCCCTAGAGGAAACCTACTACGGACTCTATAGCAAAACTAATAGACGCCGGGTACACTTGTGCACTCAGATACTTATGTGATGTCACCTATTTCTCAAAACAAAAATGCCACCTTCACAATTTGAAACGTGATTTTTTTTCTTTTGTGTTTCTTCCTCTTTATTTGTCTTTCTTTTCTTAAATCCTGTTACTCTTGCGTTTGTATTCACTTGTTTTGTGACACTTGCAACTTACTGTTGAATGTTTTTGAAATCAATTTTCTGGTACTGACTTTAAGGCATTAACACTATGGCGTCGTGAAGAGCTTTAAGATGCATTTATCTAAAGATGAAGCATGCCACTGAATAGAAGAAATCAATGTTAAAACACCTGTGTAGCCTGCTGAAACTGCGGCTAGATAGTAAAAGGCCTTAATCCTGTGAGTTGTCACAAAAAAAGAGAGTAACTGCCAAACTGTAACAGACCTGTAGGCCGTCTAATATAGTAGTCAAGCGTTCATTCTTATTAACAATGCATTCTAATCATCGTCTGAGCATTACACAATGACAAGAGCAACGGGAAAAGTCGTATCTCTGACCATCAATTTGTATTAAAAAAGGAATTCAACTACTGGTCAGGTGCAATAGTGGCATGAAGGACTACAATTCAAATTCCAACAGGTTCAGCCTTTAAGCTTCTAAAATACACTGCAACCTTAGTATTTCGAAATAAACTTTTCCGTGTTAGGCGCGGAAACGAGTCTTCGCAATTTAAACAAATTTTGGCTGGCCTACCACAAGGAAGCACATTTGGTCCGGTTCTTTATCTTGTTCACTCGTGATACTGAGAAGAGGGAACCATTTGCTGATGAAACCTATGTATATAGGTATGCTACCAGCAGTTGAAGCGACCGAAAAAGGAACAAAATGGATAAAGACCTGCGTATCAAATTTGTTACAGGAAATATTTGTATTCCGTTCGAAAATGAGGTTGAATCGACACAAAGTTAAAATGCCAGTCGCACGGTGAAAAAAACCATAAAGGACTCTAAAACAAACACAGAAAAATAAGGGGGGACCCAAAAAAATAACGGGAACTGGGCTGCGGCGAGGAAACTCATTGTTCGACCAGGTGTCGGTTAGATACACGTCTTCGGAGTTAGTGTGCGAAGTTCTGTCGCTGTGACTACATCGGTTCGTCCGTATGAATTTTTGCAGTGCAACAACTTTTTCCATTTCGCCGAAAACATGATGGCCGATTGTCGAGAGCAATGCGCGGCTGTAAAGTTTTGTTTTCTGCTGAGAAAATCGGCCGCGGAAACTATTGTAATGCTTAAGACTGCTTATGGGGATGCTGCGCTAACGAAAACCAGAGAGAAATGTCAATTGAAGACCAACCCCGTTCAGGACGCCCTCAACGTCAAGAAGTGACGAAAACGTCGAAAAAATCCATGCCCTAGTTTGTGAAGACCGTCGCCGAACCATTGATCAACTCTGTGAGATATCTGCAAAATCATACAGTTCAATTCAGAGTTGCTGCCAAATTTTTCCGTCGCCTTCTCACAGGTAACAAAGGAAGGGTCGACTTCAGGTATGCTTTGAGCTTCAAAATCAGTTCAAATAAGACCCTGATTTTTTTTCCAAGGTGATTACTGGTGATAAATTGTGGTGTAATGGATACGTCCCCGAGCAAAGCAGCAATCAATCCAGTGGGAGACAACTCGTCCCAAAAAAGCTCGCCAAGTGAAGTAAAGCATCAAGACAATGCTCATTTGTTTCTTTGATTGAAGAGTTGTTGTGCACGCAGTTCTACTTGGAGATTTTGAAAAGTTTAATGGAGTGTATCCGGAAGGAAAGTTCAGATCTTTGGCGCACAAGCGACTGGTTCTTCCGAAATTCCCTGGACGAAATTGCCGTCCCCCCATACATTGGTCACTTGTAAAATATTCCAATGCTATCATATCGAGAACAAGGTTACACACGTACTCGTTTCTAAATCACTTTATTTTGAAACTAATCGATTAGAGTACTCGTACATTATCTTCAATAAATTGATTATATCACGAGCAGTATAATATTTTGGGCATTCCATCTCAATTTGCTTAGGAATGCTCTATATTGCTCTGTGTCGGTGAGTGTAACCGTCTCGCCATCACCGACTTCGAAAAAGTAAAATCACTAGCAAGCATATTTTAGGCATCTTATAGGCTTGCAAATTTTGAACGAAAGCAATATGTTGCGTGGTCTTCAAAGGAGTAAACCTTTCAATAAAAACTTGTGGTTGAATCGAGTCCGCAGTAAGTGAACTGGCAGTGACATCCTGCTGGAGCTACACATTTCACGGATTTATATTTTTGAATTGTGAGTTCCCGCATCATTTTCACAAGAAAAGTATCAAAGAAGCCACTAGCGTGAAGACCACGCCAAACATGGCCTGTAGGCCCATTTCGTTGACGAATAGTTGGCTTTGCGTCATCTGAAGTGTATGTGGTTCGAAATTTATCCACAAGAGGTCGGTTGGTTGTTTATTAGGACCAAACAAATCACTTGATCTTCTATACATTTCGAAAAGTAAAACCAAGATTTTTGATTAACATGGAAGCGTTTTTCTCGTTTAAGTGTATTCATTGTCAAACAATACTAAACATGAGCAAATGTCAGAAAATGACAGAACCTGTTTTGAAGTTATACATATGTATTAGAAGAACTCTCAGCCAAATAAGAGAACACTCTTTACATAGAAACATATGCACATGTTCAAAGTTGTTTTTGGTCCTTTGACTTAAAGATTGTTATGGTTACATTTTACACCCGTTTTACTTTGAATTGCAATAGATTATCATCCTCTAAATCAGCGAGTATTTATTCCTTTTTGGATTCAATTAATAAGCCATTAAATAATAGTCAAACACACCAAATAATCAATGGAGTACCACAAGGTTGTATATTAGGGCCATTCGTATTCAACTTTAAACATTCGTACGTACGTTTCCTAAATGCGGAGGAAGGCTAAATCGTACATTTTTCGAAGGAAGTGTCGAGCTGTTTTTTTTTTTTTAATTATAACGAAATTGAGCTATTCAAATTGAGTCGAGTTCTAAACTGAATAAGCCGCTTTTGTGTTGTTTCTTGAATTTGAAGTGTTGCTTAAGTAATAGTCATTGGTACATCTTTGTCAACAAGGCATACAGACGCTTATCAGACTGACCAGACCATTGTACCTTTGAATATTAATGCAATGACGCATCCCAAATGTCCGTAAAAACTCATCTTGGGTACAGCAGAATACAAACTTGAATTCTTTCGCGCAACTCCAACGTAGATTAAACCTCGTCTACATCTTGTGGGAAAGCATCGACAACACTTGTTCATTTTATTGCAACTCTTTTCGCTTTTTTCAAAATATTCCACATGCCACTTTCTCCTCTCCGCCTTCTCATGAGCTGTCCGTATACATGAACGTGTATCTATAAAAGCTTAGCGCTACAAAAAATCTAACAGTGTCAAATCGCATGATTGACGTCGCCAAATCGTGAAATTACGCGACCAGGAACCTTCTCATGCAATAAGGCCATAATTGGTCGTGTTGTGTGGAGTTTTGCCCCGTCTTGTTGGAACCACATGTCGTCCAACTCACGATCTTCAATCGCCGGCCAAAAAAATCGGTTATCGCTCCAAATTGACTGTAACCGTCCGCCCATTGGCATCTTCGAAGAAATACGGATTAATGACACCTTTCGACCATAGAGCACACCAAACAGTCACTTTGTCTGGATACAACGCCACCTCTTCGATCACTTGTGGGTTTTCTGAGCCCCATATCGGCAATTTTGTTTGTTTGCATACCCAACCAGGGAGAAATGTCCCTCAACACCGAAGAAAATGCTGTTCGAAAAACGGTGTTGTGAATGGTCAGCAGGCTTCAATTGTTGCGTAAGTTGAACTTTATAAGGATGGAGATGCAAATCCAAATGCAAAATCCGCCAGGTGAGGTGTACGACGCGTTCGCCGGGAAATCGATAAATTCGGATCATCAGCAACACTTGCACAGCAATATTTTCGACTGAGCGTGCATAAAGATGATCCACAGGGCTAATGACATCAGTAACGCTTCCACTCTCTTCAAATTTCTTCACAATTTTACCGATTGCTTGCGTAGTCAGTCGATTATGACGACCATAATCATCGCGTAATGCGCGAAAAGTGGCTACGCTTGAACCACCACTTTTGTAGTAAGTTTTAATAATTTTAACGCGTTGCTGGCAAGTGTCAAATGCCAGGGCTACCAACTTGAAACAACGAAATGAATGACCCTGTATAATCATCATAACGAACGTAGGTTTACGTTTGTCGCTCTGACCGAAGATGGCATACCTTTGCCTGCTTTTCGATGGCCGTTGGAGTTTCTAGTAAAGACGGTATGCATTCAGCTTGTTACTTTAAATTACTAATTTATATTCGGGATATTTGCATTGTTTTACTGTTGTTCTTAAACCTTTTCCATCTTATTAGTACTAATTTCAGAAAGGAAACTTGGGCTTTTCATAAAATGAAAAGACATTCCTCTTCGGTCCCTCATTCAGTTGTCTGATAGCCATTTTCTTATATTTCTTTGGACTATCACGCAGAGAGTCTGGGTTCGATTCCTGGCTGGGTCACCAACAATTTTTCAAATCGCCGTTCGGACTCGGCGATAAACCGATGGCCCCGCTCAGATGTGACAAAAATGACAACATGACCAAACAAATGAGTGTCAAGAAGCTAGGCCATGCCCCATACCGGGCTGCCAGCGCCAGTGTTTTTTTTTTTTTTTTATCTTACTCTTGTATATCTGCCCTTTGGTTGCGAAAGTATCCTCAGTGTTTGCCTATAGTGTTCGTCTACCGTTGTTTGGTCCCATTATATGTTTCCGCTCCTCCATGATGTCTGAATTGTTGAAGCTTGATACTCACTCCTTTTGCAATCTAGTTTGATTGCTTTTAGTTGATGCAATATGAGGGAATACTTGTGCTACCATTTGGTGAACCCACTTCATTCCAATATGGGTACGAGTATATACTCGTTTGAGATTAGATGAGCTGATATTGAATCTATTGAACATCAACTAACATTGCAGAAATCAACACATCGTTCGCAGATGTCCTATCGGTATTTGAGTCACCAATCACGTTTTTGAACTGGATTCTGTCGTTTAATACATTAACGTTGAAACCTTATTCTACGATAGGATTTCATGGTGAGTCGTCATGTTAAAGGAACATCTGGTAGGCCATCAAATATGTGATTCTTAGCTAAGTTTTTTTTTTATCGAGGCGTATTACTACATGCAGGTCTCCACAATACAATGCTCTTCACTATTGTAGGTAATTAACGACATGAAGTTCAATAACTCTGATATATTCAGGATTTTGTCTTCGATAGTCTAAGACGTTCGAGAATTTGAACATTCTGCTCATTGATATCCTCTTCTCTCTATACGGATAGGCTGTTCTGTACGCTAACACACACTAGGAACTAGATTTTGTCTACATTATCTAGAAACTATCCAATTCCAATCCAGTTCCACCTATCTTGTCTTATATCCCGGTACCAACTCACTTTCAGCTGGCATGTGCAATTAGTTGCAGCCGTATCTAACTTTAAATCTATGTCCATGAGATGATTTTAACTAAGGTTCATTAAGCTCAAACGACAATGTTAAAGCAAAGCTTTTCGGACTATTGTCGTTTCACTTGATAATAGAAGGGACTAATGGGCTATGCTACCCTACTTAAAGACTCCCTTATAGCACTCTATCTAATAGCAATGAGTGTTAGTTTACCTAAGTCAGAAGAAAATCAAACTTTCTAATCTACTTCTCCACAAAGGTCCTCTGTGAAAGAAGATATATTTAGAAAAAGCCTGTTGCCATTCGTTTTGACCTTACCAACACGAATGGACTCAACTAACCTTATAATGAATCACTGAAAGTAGACCACCTCCTACCATACAATCACCTCAACAGTTCCAATTCTGTTGAGTACCTCATTTGCGAGTTGATTGAAATTCCATTCGACTTTACACTTTTGAATGGATGGAGCTAACTGTTCTGTTCAGTCATATCGCCGATATATCGTTTCCATCACAATATTACAGGTCGATCTAGATTATATCTTTATCGTGGCCCACAATCCGTTCCCAATTAAAAATTGCAACACGGAGCACACAACATAGAGCACAACGAACAAAGTCGCAAATGGTGCTCCTGACATCAATGAGCCATACAGAAGAAGCGTCCGGAATGCTAGTTCCCATTTCCTATAGCCGATGCTTAGTTCACTGATGATGATGTTATGTGCAGCTATACTCGAATGTTTGTTAAGGCATCATTATGATGAGTTAACCGTATATCCGTATCCGTCTACAATAGACCTTATTGTTGTTTGGCCTGGCCCGGTCCGGCTATGATGTAGTATACAAATGGTGGAACTGGTGACTTACTCTGAGATCATGATGATGATCATAATTGCGGCCAGCATTAAGCAAACCAATCAATTAAATCAGGCCATGGAGAGACGAGGCGAGAAACGAGAAACGAGCAACAAGAAAAGTGTTATAGATAAACTCGTACAAAGTGTGTGCTACTATCCACCACTGTGGGTTAGCAACCCAATAGATATGAGTACAAAATCCACATCGTAAACAAAAACTAATTTCAAAATGAACGAACAAACATTGTGGATAGTTCATCCATGTCTATGGCTGGTGATGTACGAGTATCTATGTCCTTTTTATAGAACTTGTTGCCAAGAGCAACAGCACAGGGTGTTCCATAACCACAAGAACAGGTAAACTCAACTAAACCTATTCACGATGGTGTTGGTCAGCATGGAGTGTGGTGTGCTATGCTGTGTTCTCTGTGGTAAATGGTAAAGTAGAATGACATGATTTCATAGCTGAAATGTATCTAGATGTTATCATCAGCTCATATGGTGAGGAGGAGAATGGGTAGAAAAGAAAAAAAAAACAACATAAAAGTGTGTCGCAACTCTATTCGTTTCATATTACTCTGAGTGGCCGTATCTATGTACCTTTACATCTGATAGTTTAGATAGTTTGGTATTTAAAAACAAAAGGCTTTAGGCGATCAGACGCTGACGATGTACAAGTATAGTTGAAGATGAAGATATCGTTTTTGTTTTTTTCTAATTATATCTCATATTACTTTGGTCATAGTATCTAAGGATCCATCATGCTGCAGATATCGTTAGATTTGGCATTTTCAGCAACACTGTTGAGTCGAGATAACAGGCACCACATCTCAAATGAGGTCTTTATCTTCTTGCATTGCATTGCTTGATGCACTGGACCAAAAAAGTTATTTTCCTCAATTTGAAAGATGAGTGAATACTTAACTCGGAATGAAGCAGCAGCATCCAACACAGAGTACCTTCAAACTGATGCTATCATAACTCGGATACTCGAGGCCACTATGATATCATCATCCTTCTCACAGCAAAGATTGTTGGATGTTATGTTACCTATGCCTATCACCAATAAGCAATTGCTCACCTTATGGAGACATCGGGAAGCATTCATTTAATGTGCCGGTATAATGCCATCTGCAAATATCAATCCTAAGATGCATCTGAACTGTCATATGAGCTGTGCTTAACAGATTCATCAGCTATCTCAAACGTGAAGCCCAAACAAGTCTTAGAGAAGCCGTTTTTGGATAAGTATATCTCCGAATGAGAAATGAAATTCTAGTTGTTGTGCTCTGGAAAAACATCAGCAATGATAACTTCAGTTTTCCAATCGCCAATCAGGTCTTGAGTTGCCCGCGCTGCATATCATTACATGGTCTGCGTATGACTGAGCATGGACATCAGAACTATTGAAATCGTTAAGTGGTGATTCGGCCAACATACTAGTACAGCATATCAGAGGAATGAGGAAGCCTCACATGTTGACCGGGTTAGAATACACAATTAATTCCTATTCGTCCACATTGCATGAAATCAGTGATTCTTCTACAATATGTTGCTTACTGGCATATGCTGCCAAATGTTGCGTTGTCGAAAGAGCACCCAATGTCGATCAGATCTTGTAGCATAGTTCCCTTAGGAACATCCACGTTGGTATGAAAGATTAATTCCTAATGCAGTTTTGTCCAGAGTTCAACCATTCTCTTCTTCGCTTTCACTATGAAGAAAGTCACACTGATTGACTTAAACATCTTGGAGTGCATGTACTGTACGCTTGGAAGGCGTTTGGAATATCAGTGCTAAGCTTCTTCTTGTAACATGACTGAACATGTGTAGGCAATCTAAAGTAGTTTTAATGACGCAACCTCGTATTGGATGGCCTCATCCGTCACTACAAAATACCAGTCACGGCGGATTTTGTTACTCAGCTCCCTTGTAGCTTAAATGATAGGATTTAGTTATGAACCGTTTCTGATCAGAATACTTGAGAAGTGTGTGTCTTGAATAGGAGACCGAGTTAAATATATTCACCATCTTAGTGCACTCTGATCTAAGTCAGACTTCGGCTATTTAAACTTACTCTTTATTGGATTTCGAGTCAACGAGTCACGAATTAGAGGAATTTCTTATTTCTAGTAAATGGCCTTTCATGGTTGTCATGGGTTTTTGCATATACATAAGTCCGATGAGCTCTATCAAGTCACCAAAAGTGTTGCTTGAGACTTGTTCTCCTGGCTTGAAGGCGAAAATATCACGTTTGAGTGAGGGGCGTTGTCTCTGCTTAACGGATCTATTTTTTTTTTTTTTGGTGGGTAGGTAGCACTTGCTTATAGATGAGCAGTTTGTTATGCATGCTTAACTCGGAATGTCTTCCTAGTAGCCAGTATATTTGTCTGAATTTATTTTCAAGTTCATTACGTTTGTTCTTAACATGCGGCTTCCATTTCAGTTTTGCATCTAATGTCATTCCTAGATACTTTGCATATGGTATTTGTACTGAGTTAATGAAAATGGGAAGGTTGTTTATATTCCGGTAAGTAAAATTAACATGGGTAGATTTGGTCTCGTTGAGAACAATTCGCCATATCTTTTTCCACTCGTAGATTATATCCAAAGCCGTTTATAGCTTTCCAGTAGCTAACTCGCCGTGTCGCCGTGTCGTCCGCGAACGTGGCTATTACGGTACCTGATTCTTCCGGTATGTCTCGAGTATAGAGTAAAAACAATACCAAGCCAAGTACCCCTCCACGCGGAACTCCAGCAACGATCTCTTTACATTCCGAGTATTCGGTGCCATCTTTAACACGAAAAATTCTGTTTTCCAGGTACGTTTTCAGAATTGTATGAAGCTCCCTCGAAAGAACCTGGCTTAGCTTAAAATTCAAGTCTTCGTGCCATACCTTATCGAAGGCTTGAGACACACGAAACACGCTAGAACATATCTTTTTCCCCTCTACGGCTTTTTCAATTTCATTCGTAATTCTAAAAACCTGGTCAATTGTGGAGTGCTTAGTTCTAAAACCGAATTGATGTTCAGGATGCTTCAATAGGAGTTTTTCAAATATTTTAGATATTATCGGCAGAAGCGATATCGGTCTGTAGGACTTTTTTTTCATTTGCCTGGTTTCGGGACCCTTATAACATCGGACACTTTCCATTGGCTTGGAACATTTAATAATCTTAGCGCGGCATTTATAAGTTGGAGCAGTTTGATCAGGGCTCCGCCTACTCTTTACCTTTTTTTGCCCATTCGCCATTATTTTTTCTTATGAGAGGAAATTCCATTTGAGGCTTTTTGATTCCTTTCAGAGGCTTTCCAGAGGGAGTAATTTGAACTTCTTTCGGCTGTCAGACCTTCGAGATATGTAGAGATATTTCGATTTTTGTTATCTCGTATTGCTTTTTTTACTTTGTTGCATAAGTGGTTCAAGTATGTTATATGCTTGGGATCACGGGATTGTTGCCATCTTTTGCGCGCCCTGTTCTTTTCCCTCACCAGTTCTTTTATTTCCGACGGATATTTTATTTTATTACTTGCTTTCTGTTTTCTCCTAGTTGGAGTGTTGTTCCGGGCAGCGTTCTGCAGGACTTTAATAAATTTGTCGACGTCGTCTTCTATTTCGTTTTGAATTTTTAGCGACACGCTTAGAAAAATATTTTCATTGCAAGTTTTTGACATTAATTGCATACAATCATGGAATGGGGCGACATCGAAAATCGTGTTGTTGTACTTGGCCTACTTAAATGCAACATGGAATAAGGCGATATCTTTAGGACGTTGCGACCGCTTGGAATCACTCGCAATTTTGTGTATCGTTCTGTGAAGTTGTTTGAGGATACTGGTGGAGTACGAGACCGTCAAAGATCCGGCCGTCCGCGCACCGTGAGAACTCCGAAAGCGATCACCGAAAACCGCTGCGAAAACAGAAAATCTTGTCGCGGGAAATGCAAATTTCGCAAAAATCCATGTCTCGCATTATCAAAGAAGATTTTGGACTCAGCGCGTACAAGGGACACACGGACACCTGCTCACGGCCGCATTGAAGAAAAAACGCAAGCGAAGATAGAAAGTGTTACTAAGCCGGTACGCGAAGAACGCTCAGACAAATTCTGTTTACTGACGAGAAAATCTTCACCGTAGAAGAATCGAGCAATAAGCAGAACGATCGTGTGTATGCTCGGTCATCCAGAGAAGCATCCCAACTTATCCCGACGGTTCAAAGAGGCCACCATCCCGCGTCTGTAATGGTATGGTGGGGAGTGTGCTACGATGGCGTTACCAAGCTCCATTTTTGCGAGAAAGGAGTGAAAACATCGGCCATAGTATATCAATCGACCGTCTTTGAACCCATTGTGAAGTCTCTCAACCAATCAATATTCAACAACAAGCCATGGACTTTCCAGCAAGACTCTGCTCCACCTCAAAGCAAAAACGACTAAAGTGTGGGTCAAAAACAACGTTCCGGACTTCATATCAACGGATGATTGGCCAGCTGGTAGTCCAGACCTCAACCCGTTGGATTACAAGTTTTGGTCCGTATTAGAAGGCATGGCTTGCTCTACTCGACGCTCAATTATTGAGTCGTTGAAGCCAGCCCTTGTCCGTGCAGTGGACAATTTCCCCATGCATGAAGTGCGTCTCGCAATTGATGAGTGGCCACATCGTCTTAAGTCGTGCTGGAAAGCAAATGGAAGTCATTTCGAATAAGTTGTTCTAAGATTTGTAGCCATTGAATAACCCAATAAAAACAAAAAAAAAAATTGTTTAAATATTAATTCATATTCATTTGGCGCCGATTTTTCTGTGTTCCAGTGTTTATGACTTGACTAGGTAAGTAGTTTCCCCTTATTTTCGGTTAGACTTAAAAAATGTGCTTCTAACATGGTGAAGGTTGAACTATCTTTGCAGCACTTTCGAACAAAATCACAACTCTGTATCAACTGTATCACTGTATAAACTATCACAAAAATCACTTTCAGCACCAGCTTATTTTGCCCAGCCAGTAACACAGTAAAGAGCCTCCATACGACGCGAGTAACCTATTTGTATACACAAAACGATCTTGCCCATCTTAGAGAGCTATGAAACGCTAGTTTATGGAGTAATCGCTCAAGACCATCAGAATTTTCCGACATATAATGTCGGATTTGAACTTCTCTACTTTTAAGTCGGAAAATATCTATGATGCATCTATTGTAAGAACGGCTTTTCAACACAGCACCTACGTTAGCACCATGTATATTGAAAATGATTCTCCAGGCATTAATAACTATGCAAAATAGCATCATTATGGCAATCACACTATATAAGGACGAAATCTTGGTGTTGGCTGAGGTCCAGGTCTACCATCTAACATAATCTTAAACAACTTGACGAATAGTAGCTCAATATCGTGGTCAATAGTTTGTCTCTAAAAATATCTATATGCCTGTTTCGAAGATAGTGGTATCCTTAGATTTAGAAAGCCCAAAGATTACAAACACCAAAGCGTCAAATAGCCGCCGGAGAAAATATTTAAGACAAGGAAGTAGATTGGTGGTAATCTGCTGTATTCTATGGCTTTTGTATATCTCAATTCGAAAGATCACATAGTAGAAAACGTTAGGTAAATAAGTATAGTTTTCCTTACCCTAAGTTGGACTAGTTAACTCAAGTTGTTTCATTGTACCCTTTCCCCATTCCAGCTGACCCATATAGCTTGCTAGACTAACCACCAAGGTCACTATCTTGTATAGATCTTGTGGGCTCTCAATTGGACAGCTCTTACTTGACAGCTTCTGTAAGAGGTTCGACTATATAAACATTCTTAAAAGCCTTTGAATTCTAGGCTTCGTTGGTACAAGGTTTATGTGTCCAAGGCGAGAATCAATCAAAGGACCACGTCCTGGGGGTAATTTATGAACAATGTCTTCTGTATTATCAGAGAGCCCTATATTGTTGGCGAACGACGTAGAAAACATCCATCATAAATTAACAAACACCAAAAGCTGTCAATTTATTAATCTGTCCGCTGTCAAATCCCCTCTTATTCGCCAAATTATCTCATTCACACCCCAGTTCTCAAAAAACATGTCACAAGCACAGCATCAATAACAGTCATCATCTTGTACTCAGCACAAGTTGAAATACCACAATCCCGTCTTCAGAAATTCCTCGTGTATCTGAAATTGTTTATTTCATCTTATGCTTACGTGTACTTTACATTTCTTTCTTTTTAGCATCTTCACAGTCACTAAACAGTTTTATCCTCATTTTACAAAAATTCCAAAAGTATTTGTATCTTCTGACGAATTGAAAACAACGTGTAGGCGTTGAAATGAAATTGATATCCCTCATCATGAAGCACATCATCTAGATGCCCAATTTCGCGCCACCACCATCATCACCACACCACCACCATCAGAAGTATCAGCAACAGCCAAGTTCCATTGTGTGACAATGATGACAAAACAGTTTCCCTTAACGTAATTGTATCTTGATTCTGTGTCATGTTGATTGTGTTTCTTTATAATCTCACTCGTACTCGTATACCTGATCCCGGTCGCGCAATATGAGCTTCAGTCGTTTTGTGCCTTCTTGACAAAAGCATCCAACAGTCGTCGTATTCAGCGTTGTCTGCATCTGTCAAAGCTGTCACTCAAGTCGGTGGTAAATCATATTGCACAGGGACTGACAACCACCACCAACACCATTACCTACACCCCAACCAGCTAGCCTACTCAGGCGGTCTTAAGTGTCACATTCATTTTTTGTAGTGTCACTCAGATACTCAGATAAACCTAATCTAATGGAAGTGGATTTTTTTTCTTCGTCAGAATCTGTGACGGGTAAAGTAGTTTCAGAGAAAAATTTGCACGCGTTCTTTCGAGAATAGAAAACTGCATCAGCAGGTGCAGATGCTCGTTGATAGTGTGTTACGAGTAGGTATCACCACTTCGAGGGTAAAATGGAATTCAAGTCACGACCACATCAACTAGTCCGTGAATTATTCAGAACCGAATTCACGCAAGTTCAGGAGACCGTTTTGATTTCTTGTCTACTTAGTGTGAATGGGCGCAATGTATCTGCTGTATCTTATCATTAATCAAGCATCAAAATTCGCAATACCATGGGGTGGGAATGTGGATGCAGAATATTCACGCCCCCCAGCATATGAATATGCGAATAGACAAACGGATAATGTCGTATGTGAAGTGCCACCTAATGACCCAGAAGATTGAATGACATATGATAATGATCTCTTGGAAACTGTCTCAGCTCAAACCTATCGTATTTATGGACTTATGGACACAGATACGAATAGCAATACTCGTGCATTTCCCATTCATTGGATATCCTTAATGTTGTATAATAAATTAAACGATTTCCGTGTTAATCCAAGAGCATTCTTATTATTATTATTTCGATATATTCCTTACATATCTCTAACCATTGTTGTCTTCTTTCCATTTACAGAGCAAATTGGAGCTGACAGAGTGGATGTAGAACCGAATACAGCTCTCCTTATCGAAGGACAGAAGACAGAACTTTTGTGTCGATATGGAAAACCAATCAATTACTGCCGCATTGAGATTCCTGGCGAGAAAGTTCTCAATTTATCCCCAGACTGGAATAGTAAATCACCCGGATTTGCATACTACGGATCGGGATTGCAAGCTGGCCAATGTGGTGTTGCCATTGATAGAGTTAATGCATCGCAAAATGGTAAAGTGAAGTGCAGTTTGGGCGTTGAAGGAGAGGAGTACAGTGGAACTATTGATCTTGTTGTTGCCTGTAAGTATGACATAGATTTTGTTTTTTTCTTTTTTTAGGATTTGTATTGAAAAAAGATTATGCGGAAGTTTGATTCGTAGTTCCAAGTACTTTATCTGTGATTTGTTACCAGGAAGACAATTTGCACGATATAACACCCAAATTTTCACCTCTGTATATGTGTCAAAGTCGTTAGAAAGCAGTTGGACCATCTGGAAGCGACTGAATATCACCAACTTATTTCTCAATAGAGTGTATGTTATGTCTGGTTGAAAGAATCTCAGCATTGTTTTGTAGATCTACAAGAATGGAAACCCGACAATAACCCCATTTATACGAGGGCGGGTCAATAAGTCCGTAACTTTTGGATTAAAACACAGATTTTTTGATAAAAAAATAATTTTATTTTTCAACGTAGTCTCCCTTGAGCTCTATACACTTTGTCCAACGCTTCTCCAATTTTTTTATCCCTTCCAAAAAAAATGATTTGTCGAGGTCCTCAAAATAGGCCTTTGTTTGCGAGATGACTTCATCATTGGAGTCAAATCTTTTTCCACCAAGCCATTTCTTCAGGTTTGGGAACAAGAAGTAGTCGCTCGGAGCCAAATCTGGAGAATAGGGTGGATGAGGGTGCAATTCATAGCCCAATTCATGGATTTTTGCCATGGCAACTGCACATGTGTGCACCCTTGCATTGTCTTGGTGGAAAAGAACTTTTTTCTTGGCCAAATGAGGTCGTTTTTTTTTCAAATCGTCATTGAATCGGTCCAATAAGTTGGCATAATATTCCCCATTGATTGTTCTTCCCTTTTGAAGGTAGTCAATGTGGATTATCCCGCGTGCATCCCAAAAAACAGTCGCCATAACTTTATTGGCTGACAAACCCACCTTGGCCTTCTTTGGCGCCGATTCACCCTTAGAAACCCACTGTTTTGACTGTTGTTTGTTCTCTGGTGTGTTGTGATGGATCCATGTTTCGTCCACGGTTACAAAACGGCGGAAAAACTCCTCCATATTGCGATTAAACAACGCCAAACCTTCCTGTGAAGTTGTTACACGATTGCGTTTGTGGTTGACTGTGAGCAAACGCGGCACCCATCTTGCGGAAAGCTTTCTCATGCCCAAGTGATCATTCAAAATTGAAACCACTGAGCCATGCGAGATCCCTACGGCTTCCACAATCTCTCGCACTTTCAATCTTCGGTCGGCCAACACCATATCGTGAATTTTTTCGATTGTTTCGGGTGTAGAGACCTCAACTGGGCGTCCAGGACGTTCGGCATCTTCAGTGCTTGTACGGCCACAACGAAATTCAGTAAACCACTTTTTTACCATTGAAATCGATGGTGCAGAGTCCCCATAGTATTTATCAAGCTTAGCCTTGGTCTCGGTAATGGTTTTTTTTTTCGCAAGAAATAATGCTTAATAAGCACACGAAATTCACTTTTTTCCATTTTCTCCTCAAATTAGTGAGTTGTCTGATAAAAATAGCTGTCAAACACAAACTAACTGACGCAGCAAGTTTAAATTTTGACAGGAGTCAACTGACAGATGCCTGTTGACAGGAGCAGTGTTCCTGTTTCAGTAAAGAGGTCAGAAATTCAAAAAGTCACGGACTTATTGACCCGCCCTCGTAGCTTCCCTGCGAAGCTCGTCCTTTTGAGCAGAATGATGATTAAAAAAGCCTGCTCGCTGCTCCGTCAAAGTGGGTCGTAGCCAAGACCTTTGATGTCGTCAAAAACTTTAGACAACGTGACACGCTGTCATATGACTTCTTTAACAGAATATTTGAAAAAATTGAAAGACTATCGAAAGCGGACGAATTTATTCTCAGTCGTTTCGAAAGAACAGTCCTTCGAAAAGTATTCGGTCCCCTATGCGTCAAAGTATGGCGAACTATACAAGCTATAGAACCACACCGACTAAGTCAAAAAACTGTGCGTCAGTCGCCTAAGATGGCTATGACATGCAGAGTCTTTGATTCTAACCCGAAGGGGCAAATCAGTAGGAACAGACCTCATCTGATGTGGTCCGGGTTCACCCCAAACTTAAGGGCAACCTAAGTAAGTATGTCAAAGTCTATGACCTATCGTTATCAATAATTTTATTATCCTATCAACGTTTAGTTTGTCTACGGAAAGATACAATCAGGTTATATGACAACTTTGCTCTCGGGTGTTTTACGCTTCGCATATTTCTCGACGAAGATTCACTGAAAACGATATCTAAAGTTGCATATAGAGTATTGAAGGAAAATCAAACGTTCTCGTCTTCCAAAAAAGACATCACCGCCGCATCCTTGAGTTGTTTTAGAGCCATCCATGAATTCCCGTCTGCCCATCTCTTCTGACTCAGGTTTTAACCAAACCATTCCTGTGCCCTCTGTTCCCATCGATATCGTATTTTCGCAGCAACAGAAATTCAAGTGACATTGGATCAGGCACTATTTCAATAGAATCACATCCAAAAAACACTTGTCCGGCTGATTATCACTCCAAGATGTGTTGTATCAAAGACCACTTCTTGAGAGATTGCTTTGAGGATAAATGAATGAATGAATTTCCTTCTCATTACTGCTTCTGGCGCAGATTCAGGCATCCCAATGCACATAAGATCGTTCTTTAGATTTTGGTTAAAGCACCGGTGACACATATGCGTGAGAGCTTGCCATGTATTGTAGATCCACGCGATTCTTCTCTGTGACAAGCTTTATGTCTTGCCGATATATACTTGAAGTTTTTCCGCGTTACATGTGTAGTCCAAATAAATTTGTTATCCAGGATGACATCCAGAAACTAATGTTAAATGGGAAAACCGATCTTAATGCTATAAGGGCAAGGTGGACCAAACGACTTAGATCCCCCCATATAGTCGTAAAGGTGAAAACCTGAATCTTGATAGGGTTAACTGAAAGCCTGTTTTTAGTGCTGCAATAATCGACCATGCCTAGAGCTGCCTCACACTATAACTACAGCACCTGCATATATCCACGTATACGTTAGAATTATTTTAAGCTGATGAGATTTATTCAGTGAATCGACACAATAGCACTGGGGGCAAGGCGCCTTAACGCCTGTTTACTTCTTTATTCATATACTAGGTGGAGTGAAAAGTAACCTTCTTGGGAATGAAAAAAAAATTTCTTTAAATGTTTTTACACTTATTCCAGCGATTTTGCAACTTCTTGATCCCGTCCGAAAAGTAATTTTCCGGAAGGTCTGCAAAATACTCCTCCGTGGCGTCGATGATTTCCTCGCGTGAGCTGAATTTTTTGAGATGATGAGCCATCTTTTGAGGTTTGGGAAGAGATAATAGTCGGAGGGAGCCAAATCGGGCGAACACGGTGGATGCGACAGCAATTGAAGCCGTAAGTCATTGATTTTAGCCGTGGTTGCGATGCTCTTATGCGCCGGCGCATTGTCTTGCAAAAACAAATAATTTTTTTTCGCTTCCTGTGAGGCCGTTTTGCAGCGATTTCGGCCTTCAATCGCTCCAATAATGCACAGTAATACTCGCTGTTGATAGTTTTTCCTTTTTCGATATAGTCCACGAAGAGTATGCCATAACAATCCCAGAAAACCGACGCCATAACCTTCCCGAGCCGTTGGGCCTACCTCGGCCGCTTCGGAGCACTCGTGCCGGCTTCAGTCCATTGCCGGGCACTCATTCTGTTCTCTAGTGTGTAATAGTGGATCCAGGTTTCATCAACAGATACCAATCGACGCCAAAAGTCCGCCCGATTCCGCATCAGCAAGTCCAAGCACTCTTTCGAAGTGCTCTCGCGTTCGTGTTTTTGGTCAGGAGTGAGCAGGCGCGGAACCCAGCGGCAGGATTACCATTTTCATATGCAGAATATTGCTCAAAATATGGCGTGTGTGCTTAGTACTAATCTTTGTGATATCTGCTTGCTCGCGCACCTTGACTTTCCGGCCAGCGAACACCATTTCATGTATTTTTTTGACATTGTCCTCTCTAACCGCATCGGAGGGCCTGCCGCTGCGGACTTGATCGGTAGTGGAGTTGCGGCCACCACGAAACTCTCGAAATCTGACGGAGCATTAGCCCCATAAGTTTTATCCAACTTTTCTTTTGTTTCCTTCGCCGTTTTATGAGAGAACGAAAATCGTTTTTGTCCATACTTAACATGGTGCCAAACACGTCAATAACAATCAGATGTCAAAACAAAACTAAAGACAGTATCTCACTGAAATTTGGCATGTCTGCCTAAATATGAACGGACTTCAAGGCACGCATTCTGGCGGTCAAGGAGGTTACTTTTCACCTTTTAGTCGCATGAAGCTTACGCAATTAGCATCCAGGATTCACCAGCATTGCTCTCATCCATGAAACAAGCGATTCGTCTATGTGGTTATGTGTTTCGGAATTTCACATGTTGCATTGTAGAAAGCGTCCTTAATGTCGATGAAAATGACCAGAGCTTATCCCACGATAATTTGAAACAAAGTCCGGCAATCAACTTAGGTTTTTAACATGGAGGAAGTCAGACTGAAACACAAAGCCGGCGCATCTTTCCTTATTTTCCCGATTTCCGTGCTACTCTCATTGTTCGCCAGGGACGTAATATGTATGAGTGAGATTCCGGTGAGGATTAGCTAGAATATCGCCCTAGCAGGTATAACAATAGACTGCCACCGATCATAGTGTCACTCAATAGGAACCGCTCCAGACTAACTTAAACTTTATGGCTTTATGACTTAAAGCGGCAGCGTTTGTAATCATTTCACGATCCTAAACCCTGTTGTCAGGGGTAACTATTTTACGTAGTTTGTCTGCTTGGTGCAACACGCAAGCCTTATTGTTATCTGCGTGAGAGTTACATTCATTGAGTCTTATTTATGTGTACACACTACGACGAAGCCGAAGGTTCTATTCAGGAGAACTAACAATTTCTTGAAATGAGTCCAACGTTGAAAAGTATTCATTGTTCTTAGTTATACATTTTTGGCAGACTAGTTGGAAAGTACTGTGCCTAAAAAATAGAACCCGCTAAGTATCCTTTTTATGTTCAGAGAGTAGAACCGGCTACTTTACCGAATAGTTGATAGTCGAGTCGATGAAAGACCTGTCCCAAAATATTGTGCGTAAATACGACCTTTCAGATGGAGCATAAGTCCTCAAGGACCGTGAAATTGGCAGAACGACTAAATAATCAACACATTGTTGCAAACGCATCTATTTAAGATGGTCTGCATCTTCTAGGTAGCAATCACTACTCGTGTATATACGAATTCTGCTGTCTACATTCAAAACGTCGCTTCATCTCTAAGACCGCACATCCATAACGTAGACAATTAAGGCTTTTCACAAACTGTTTCTAAACATTAAAATAAAGTTTGGTAAAAAGTTTTGTTCCTACCTCTTTCGTCAGGATGTCTAAATTCTGAACATTTTCAATATAACCAGCTAATCAATCTATCTATAGTAGAAAGCTCAAACGATACTTTATTAGTCGATAATAATCTAATCAAAGGACACTCATTTTCGATATTTGACTTCCATCAGAACAGGATAAGTTATTTTAATTTTTTTGAGCCAATTAAGAACTTCTTTGAAAGTCAGTAAGTCACAATTAATGTTGTATAATTGGGAAGCAGATTGATATGTCTTTCAAAACCATCTAAAACCGATTAAATGGAAAACGTTGTTCACTTACGATGCAAACTCAAATTACCAAAGTTTGCATTGATTGTGCATAGCTCCTGCTGCTTTAACGAAAGTTTATACTCCGCAGCTGGGAAAGTTAATATCTTAAGTTAGGATACATGCATGCATTGAAGTTGAAACTGAGAAGGATGTAGATTATGCTTTAAGCATTCAAACCAACTGGCGATATCTATATTATTTTGGATAGTTTTAGACAAGTAAAATTCGCTACCCGGCTCTTGTCGGGCTATTTAGATTAATTTATTCAATTTGGAGAATTAAAGGCTTTCCGTGCATCAAATCGGTTGCACAGAGATATTTCCATTCCCCAGAAAAAGAAAATCTTTAAACATGTTAATGAGTCATTGTTAATATTTGTATTTTCAGTGCGACCCCATCAACCAGTTATTGAACCTCTCACCAAGGCGGATCGTGATGAATCGTTCACTTCAGACAGTCTCTTCAATGCCCGCTGTGTAGTACGTGATGGTAGACCAGCTGCTAACATCACCTGGTTTATTGACGATCAACAAGTTATCCAAGGTCTTGGCACTACCGATGTAATCGAAACCTCGTTGGGAAATGTCACCCTCTCAACAACAGTACAACAAATGCAAAAATATTTAACACCCGAAGACGATGGAAAAATGCTCATTTGCCGTGCGCATCACCAAACCGACAGGGATCAACCTCAGGAAGGACGATTCTTACTTAAAGTTCGCTGTAAGTATGCTCTACATTTTGACATTTCAAATTTCTCTAACCAACATCATTTTAATTTAATTTTCAGATTCACCAATTCCACAGCCAGATGCTACAGTTTATGGCTTATATCTAGAACAGACTGCGAAGGTTAATGTTACAATTCGAGCCAATCCAACACCAATAACCGAATGGACAATTGAAGGAATTGCCATTCCACAAGGCACCCAAAATGGACGATACTCTGCTTATGAGCCACATAACTTGGGCAATGGGTATTACAATGTAACACTGGCTATTGCCGGTCTGACACTCGAGGACACAACGAAAACCTATTACCTGAAGGCGTCGAATGCATTGGGAGTTCGCGATTACACCGTCAGAATAAGCTCGAGCACACCACCGAGCTCAGGATTGGACATTGGATCGATTGTAGGCATTGCAGTAGCAGTGGCTATCCTTGTGATAATTGTTCTGTTGATTGTTTTTGCTCGAGCTACTGGACGATGGTGTTTCGGAGGTGAGTTCAGTTATGTTTATCCCCATTTGTAGTTGCTAGTATTACAAATTGAGATGGCATTGTGTGGAAATTACAGAGTAGAAGTTATATAGGTCACGCGAATGCAATTTATTTCCTACAAGTCGAAACCGACTGCAGGAGAGGTGGAACAATAAATTCAATTATTACCAACATTGTATGGTTGCTAGGACGAATTGACTTATTTAATGGTTTAAGCGATACAAATTGCTCAACACGCCTAAGAGTTAATTGTTTAACTTGAACCATAAAAATGTCAATGGTTTCGAAGACATGAGTCGAAATCTATGAATCCTATAGACCCCTTCCTTAATGGTTTCTACACTCATGAGCATACGATACCAAACGACAAGGTATCTGGTTTCTTCTTTTTACTTTTTTGTTAAACCAATTCAATTGCAACCGTTTAAAATTGAATCCTTTCTACCGAAACACTTGTACTTGCTTAACTGGTTTCTAACTAGATCCTTTCAATTCAGCTATCTGCTTCTATTCTTAATGCAAAGTACTTTTCTACGTTTAAGTTGTTCCTTTTTATATGTTCCTTGCCATGTGGCAGTGAGTCTTGGCAATAACGTTCACTTTAAATAATTTTCAATTGGATTACTTGAGACGTAACACAAACTAAGGAATAACCAAGAGAACTCTTCCAAGTTGAACTTAACTTTTTCATTAGTGCCAAACGGGACTTTAATAGCATTAATAATAAATTAATTAAACATGCTTAATCCGTGAACAAACTTTTGCCATCTCAAGCGATTCTTTCACTCTTGTCGAAGTGAAGAGAAACGAAAAAAGAAAAAATTAAAACCAAACTCATTATTGGCAGCATATAGTATATCCGTACGGATAGATCCAACGAAAAGGGTTATCAATCCACACAATACGCATTTAACAATGGGAAGTTGCCATCCCCCGGCTGGGGTCGGTCTTGGATACCCTGATAAGGTGTAGAGAAAGGCACAAAGGCCATTTGTAAGGCGGTTAGCTGGGAATATTCTAGCTGCCATTTGCATCGGTGGCACTCTGGTGAAAATGTACTTTCTCTCTGTCATCGAGTCGTTGTTTTTTTTTTTTTTTTATTCAGAATAGGAGTTCTGAGAAATCCGACGATGAAAGTTGGTTCCACAACTAGAAGGGAATGTTCGCGAAAAGTTTAGTGTGTCGATTTGCAAATTGCACTGGGGGATAAGCCGTTTGGTTTGGTTGGGTGCATTGCTGGAGTAAAATGTTTTCTCGAATACTTTCGAGAGTAGTAACATACAATGCTGTATATGCTACCGCAGTTGCAGTGTGAGCTTGGTAATAATGATATCCGTTAGTGTTAACTGTGAAATATTGTCTAACTCGGATGGATGAAAAGGAGCATTTTCTTTTACGAGGACGTTCGCCTCGAATTTATTTCGTTTTGTTTTGAGATTTCATAGAGAGTTACGTGAACTGAGGCGGTTTCATTTTGTTGCATGATTTCTGTTGTAATATGGAAAATTGTAGGATTCATATGAGTTTATTAATTGGATGGAGTTACGTCTACAAATTTGGGTCTTTGCTCCTTTGACTTACTCTGAAATTGTAGACTTTGTCGACATATGATGCTTTGTAATGTGAATATGGGAACAAAAACGGCTGATGTTAACCAAAGCGATAATGAGTACGCAGAATGCTCTTTAATGGCAGCAAGCTGGTTACTTTAAGAACCGAGGCTACGTGTACTCATTTATGCATCGTAATTCTGTGATGTCTCCAAAGTAAGAAAAGAACGTTAGAAACAGATTTGGTTATAGCATATGTTACTTCTGTTTTCCATTGAAATTGATTAGACCAACCTTTCTGCCAGAAAACACTCCTTGCGCATCTGAAAACTAAAATGTTGTAAAGTTCTCTTTGAGGTGTCTTATGTAATACCATATTCAGTATTCTGAATAGCAATCTCTGGAAATGTGTATGGAATATAGAACCCTTAACAGGGTTTTTATTGTCACTCACATTAACTAGCTCAAAAGGATCTTAGACAGATTCTTCACTGATTTGGTAAAAGGTTCAGATAGAACTTTTTGTGCAGATTCTGGAAAGTCTTAATAGGAATATCGCCAAACCAAGGGAAGGTTTCGTGTCGCTAAATTAATTTTTAAGACTCCTAGGTCCATTCGTTTTACACATCCTAGCTATCTAAGATGGTCGATGCATAATTTTTCAACTTGGTCGATTTCTCGGTACATCTCGAATGACGCAGCGTTCAACAGCGGCATAGAGTGGTTATGATTATGACCTGCTACTGAGTCATTTGTAGAGTTTTTTGTTTTCCGGGATCTACTTTAGTTGAAAATAATTGTAGATGACGGACTGTTCTGGAAAGGACTTAGGAGCTAACACCATATGATAGGTTGGATGTTGAGATAATTTAATTTTGTGTGAATCGGGCAAATGATGTTTAAAGTGAATTCATCAAACATAGTTGAACTAATGTGTCGGAAGACGTTTGTAACTTCTTTTATATAACAGAGTTTAGCTTTTGTGATTTTACCTTCATTGTCTTTCACCTTGGAAGACTTGAAACTTGCAGTACCTTCAGATTTTACAAGTTGCAGATATGGGACCCATCATCAGTCCTCGAAGGTAAACAAGTGATACTATACTAGGTGGGGTGAAAAGTAACCTCCTTGGGAATGAAAAAAAAGTTTTTTTTAAATGTTTTTTTATTTTTTTCCTTTTTCGAGGTAGTCCACGAAGAGTATGCCATGACAATCCCAGAAAACCGACGCCATAACCTTTCCGACCCATTGAGCCTCCCTCGGCCGCTTCGGAGCACTTGTGCCGGCTTCAATCCATTGCCGGCATGCGCGGCACCCAGCGGCATGATAACTTTTTCATATGCAGAATATTGCCCAAAGTATGGCGTGTGCGCTCAGTACTAATCTTTGTGGTATCTGCTAGCTCGCGCACCTTCAATTTCCGGTCAGCCAACACCATTTCATGGATCCTCTGTAGTGGTAGTGGAGTTGCGGCCACAACGAAACTCTCGAAACCAATATTTGACGGTGTAATCTGACGGAACATTAGCCCCATAATTTTTTTCCAACTTTTCTTTTATTTCCTTCGCCGTTTTGCCTTTCAAAAAATAATGTTTTATGAGAGAACGAAAATCGTTTTTGTCCATACTTAACATGGTGCCAAACACGTCAACAACAATCAAATGTCAAAACAAAACCAAAGTCAGTATCTCACTGAAATTTGGCATGTCTGCCTAAATATGAACGGACTTCAAGGCACCATAACCTTATTTGCAGTAGCAGCGCATTCTGGCGGTCAAGGAGGTTACTTTTAACCCCAGCTAGTATATGGATGGATCAAAAATAGACACCCGAGTTGGTGAAGGTATTCGCAGTTCAAAAACGAACGTTGCAAGACCAATAGAAAAAATGCCAATCGTACCTTAAACTGAGGCTCATTCCATATGCCACTACCATTCTTAGAACATGGATGGCGCACCCATCTATAATACATGTATACTCGTATACTCGACGACAGTCAAGCAGCACTAAAAGTGTAAGGTTGAACTCGTTAAGCTGTAAATTAGTGCTACGCTGCATTTAAAATTCTTCAGGACTTACTCGTATGTTCAGGAATCAAAGTCAAGCGCTGGTGGGTCCTAAACTTATTTGGTTGCACAACAGATATTTAAGGTCGCTATGCCTATCGCAAATAATACACTTGTGCTAAGTTTGCGGGCCTTAATACTATTTTACAGGTCATTATTTCACATCCTTAGTAAGGCTGATCTTTGTTAAACTTAAGTGACCCAATTATTTTGTTCTCGGACTCTTCTTCGAAAACTGGGTGCGACTAGAGCAAAGAACTGTTTAGTTCTTACAGATCTTACAGATATCCTATACAATAGGCGTTACACTCACTTCTAACTTTGCGTCATAAACTTTATCGATCAGCACTATGAATCAATATAAAAACAAATCATCACTAGTGATGAAAAATAGTCTATGGTCTAAGCACAGCGTTGAATCAGCACTAACTGCATTAAAATCCTGAAGTGCACTAAAATAAGACCATGTTATCGATTTGCTGGCTTTATAAAGATCTCGTGTATTTCGAGCTGTTTCCAAGGAACCAAATGATCAGTTCACTTGCTTGGTGTTACCAATAAAACTAGATGAAGCAATCAAAGGAACATGGGCTGAATTTTCTGAGTGTTCAACTACGAGAACGCTTAACCATACACATTTTTGGTAAAGTGATGTCACATCAAACACATAGTTCCATCCTTGCACCATCAGATTTTCATTTGTTTCAAAATTTGTAAGACTCATTGAATAGTAAAACTTTCACTATAATAACGTTTGATCTAGTTTTCTGCTATATCAATTCGGTAACCGAACAGCTTGAGGCGAATAGAATAAGTTGGTATTGCCACGTTCAAAGAAGATCTGCGGAAAATCCAGTTAAAAAGGCACTATCAACTACGGTCACTCCAACTGTAAGAAAACGAGGTCGGAAAAAGAATTCCTGGATTTCTCAGATGGCAAATGCGCAACAACGCCTGGGGCTAAGCGATCCTGGACCGAGCATTATGTAGACGCGTTCTGCGTTCTGGGACATTAGCCAACCCCATAAGCGGAGCAGCAGCGATGCAGTAAAAATGGGAAACTCGTTACGCATAAGTTCGTATAACGAGGAAAGGGTTAATAAAAGGATAAGAGGAAGAAGATCTAGTTTTCTGCTAATTAGGGCCAGAAATTCTATGGACTAGGATGATTGGAAAGCCTAATACAGGAAGAAGGGTTCCGTATCATTCAAATTTACTTCGAAAATCGAATTACAATACGAGAAACGTTTGTTTAGTCGACCAACTGAGCTTTCTATTAGTCGGTATAATTTTGTACCAAGCACATTATATTTTATATGACGCAATGTCAAGAACGCGTCAAGGTTATACTGAAAAAGTGAGGCGGAATATTAGGAATGGCGTCTGTTCACCCACTATGTGTAAAATGTTGCTATAAGATATCGGCATACATGGGAATATAAAGCTACAAGACCATGATTTGCGACGGGAGTTCGCGGTGTAGCCTGTTAATCACCTTATATTGGTCTCTTTTTTTTTTTTTTTTTTTGAAAAATCGTCCTGTTCACAATATAGAGTTCTCGCTTTAGTAGCACGTGACTCCTGGGAGGAACTGCACATCAATTGATCGGGAAACTGTGCATCACAACAAGAACCTCTTACAATTCTTTCCGTTGGTGGTCTCCGGTAACAGCATGGTAAATCTATAATTTATTCGTCAGAGAAAGACTTAGGAAACAACCTATGACTTTCAGAAATGTAAGCGACCGTCTGTTTAAAGCGTGTAATTTATAATTATAAGCCCCACACCCTGGCGGAGGGGCGTGGAGAAGTAGAAGAACAACCTTGCCAGACACTACTTCTACGAGCCTCTCGTAATCAATCCTAGTGATTTAAGTGCCGGCTGGGCATAACTTAGGTAACTAACGGTGTCAACGAAAATGATAAAATTGCTGGTTAGTTGGCCAAACGTTGCGGGAAGTTATATTCGATTCGGACCATTACCTTAGCCAAAAGCCTCCACCCCATTAGGAGAAATTTCAACACTAAACGCCCACAATCGCAAGATACCACCACGGGGGGAAGAAACCCACATAAGCTGTTGGGAATCAGGAAAAATTATTTCTACAGACAAACGATAATGGCGAACAAAATCCCACGGTGGGAAAGAACACACCTACAATCTCGAAGATTTGGCTCCACTGAAGCATGCCTGACGAATGAAAACTCAGTATTGTTTATTCGATCTTTGAAAGGAAGATCCTCTGAACTGCATTATCGTTAGTTATTTGACCGGCCCCTATCAGTGTGGTTTCAGGACAGAAAATCAATGTAAAGAAGGGACATAAACAAGCCAATGGGTTGCCATATGTTTTTTTTTAAGTGGTTCTTAGAAAGATTGTATGAAAATCGAAAGCAAAATCCAGAGGCATCATCTTTAAAATCTATTCAGCTAGCTAATTGCATATGCAGATTACATTGAAATAATGGGAGGGCCACAGCGAGTTGTAAAGCAGAAACCGCAAAGATGGGTTCAGCTGTCAACAGAGATAAACAGTGGACAGGTACAACTCAAAATTTATCTATCACGTCTCTGCTTTCAACTTCGATAATGACAACAGTTCGGAAATATGCAGAAAATCGCTGTTGCCTATCGCTCCTTCCATAAGCCTTAAAAGGCAATTCAGTAGTAAGCCCTTTTTCGAGCAAAAGACTTGTATTCGTACAAGATGCTGATCTGCTTCATTCCTTTTTTACGCCGAATAAGCTTGGACACCGACGAGGGAAGATAGAAACATTTGCATTTGTAAGAAAATTTTTCGAGTAATTTTCAGTCCCGTTCTGTAATAAAGAATGCCGAAGTTTCAATTCCGAGCTTAACAGTAATGCCGTTCTTGTCAGCAAAGCTGCGATTACCCAGCGTCTCAGTATGGAAGATTTCGACTCCGACGTACTAGAGCACGGCCTCATCTTTGATAGCGCACTCACAATGAAGGGGCCCTGCTCTAGTTTAGACTGCAGCGCCATGTTAGGAAGTAAATGATGCGTACTGCCAGTCCTAGGGCGCCGAAACAGAGATATGATGTAGGTCATATTGACTGAATATAAATACTTCTTCGGGGTTTTGTTTGATTCGACTAAATATCACTTTCAATAAAGCCTATGGGATTCTGAAGTAAGACTTTTTAGATAACCCTGTTGAGTATGCTCACTGTTGTATTCGTTATTTTAAGTTAAACCAAATATTTCAATATTTTTACAAAAGTTTCCTTTCATCACCTCTTCATTTACACTTGACAAAGTTATTAATACTTTCAAAAGCTCACACTGGTTTATATACAACTCTGCACTACACGCACGCACTTTAAAGTAAAAAAATAAAAATAAAAAAATACTAAAACTAGTTATTAGAGATGTCCGTTTTATTTCAAATTCAAAATCACAATGCATGTTTTGTCTGATTGTTTGTCCTCTTGTGTTTGTTGCTTTAGTCTCACTCTCTTAGAAATATAATTATTTTTAATTTTTTTTTTCGATCACTTAAACGACGGAATGACAAGTCAAAAATTGTTTTTTTCATACAAAAAGTTTGTGAAGTTTATTTTTAATTTGTTTTGTTTGTTAAAGTCAATGTTACTCCCAGAAAACAACAACAACAAGAGCTAACAAATTCAGTACAAAAATTGCATTGTTGCGAATTCAAAAAAAGAAAAAGAAAAGGAAAACAAGGACCAGCGTCTGTATAGAGTAGGGACCTAATTTTTTTGTTGCCAAAACAATTACTCAATATTTTGTTGTTGTTTTATTTTCTTATAGTAAAATAGAAAATAAAATAAAAATACTCTTTCTATTTATGTAAATGCCAGCCCTGCCCCCCTCATTATTTTCCTTGTGATAAAAAAAACCGAAAATTTAGTTGGTGCTAAAGTTAGTTCTTGTTGTTGTTGTTACAGGAGCAACATTGAATACCGATATTGGACCCGATTCGGAGGCACAAATCAACCCACACCACAATGACGATTTCGATGGTCGAGATTTCGAAGGCGAACAACATGTCGATACAACACCACAATCGGAGGAGGTAACCCCACCAGTTACCGATAAGCTAGAGGCACAAAAGAAGGCCGATTTAAAGAATACGAAGAACATTAATGGACATCATAATGGCGGTAGCGATTTGAAATCGAATACACCCGTCTAAGGGATGGATACCCTGTGTCGTTGTGCCAATTCCGCAGGACATTCAATTCCATTTTTATTTGGATTTTCATATTTCAAAAAAAAAATTATTTTTTATTTTCTCTTTTTCTCCTTATATTTTATTTTAAGTCTTTTTTTTTATTTTTTGTTTTATTCTTTTTCTGTTTATTGTTCTTGTCTATTGAGAAAAAAAAAATTTATCATTTATGCATCCTTAAGGATGGAGAAAAATAAGAAGAAAAAAAATGAACAAAGGAGAAATCTCATTTTACACTGTTTCATGTTTCATAAATTAAAAAATAAAAAAAAATAAAAGAAAGAAAATAATAAAAAATCTGCACAAGAATTAGAAAAAAAAGAAAAAAGAAAAAAGAAAAGAAAATCTCTCCGAACGGATCATGTGTTGTGAATGCTGTAGAGTTAATTGTTTCTTCTGTTGAGGGGAGTACACGGACACTTGTAGGATACACGCACAATTGTACTTTAATGATTTTTTTTTGTTTTTTGTGTAATTTGTCACAATCTTAACATGAGTTTCATTATTATTATTATTTTTTTTTTTTGTAATAAGAATTTCATTAATCATTCAGTAGTTTACGACGAGTATTCGTCGCTAGAAGGGACAATGATGGGAATAGATTATAAGTTGGAAAACTTACAACACCCGGAACAGGAAACTTAAATTGTCAAAAGTGAAAAATTATTCCGGTCAATGCATTGTTCTTAGGAGTATGTATCTTGGTTAACTTGAAGAGTGCAACATCCTCCATCGTTGCCAATGCTGAATTCATCAACCAAGACTCCAGTTGAAACTCATAGAAACACATCGATCAATGTATTTGTGACTTACTTTTGGTAAAAGAAACCTTTGTTATAACATTACCTTGCTATTTCAATTTCTGTCAATATGACCAGTGAAGCCAAGTCAATTCTTTCTGACCAGAAAGATTGCAACAAGCCTTCCTTCTAAGCAGTTGTTAAAGAGGCAATCACAAGACAGAAATTGTGGTACGTCTGTTTGAGGGAGCCCTACTGACCAAAACTTGTTAAGTTATTTTGTTTTTCTTCTGTAGAATGGCCTGTCCAAGCTCTTTAACCGGTTAATTCAATTCTCTAAGTAAGATAAAATGGCTATCAAATCAAACAAATCAGGATTCTGTCACTTATGTATTGCTGACCCTATTTCTAACTATCCAATCGGGTAATTCGGTTGTTTTTTCGTTTTTAGATGATCTCGCACAAAGCATTCAATATTCCTAATCTGAATTGTAATGACAAGCAGTGACAAAATCGCCCTAAACGAATCTACCGCCAAAAAAATGTTATACTTACGTTCGGTCGATGTTGCATTCATTCTTTTCATGTTCGATAGAAGAACGCAGATAAGTCTGCTTTCCACTCCCCGTTCCATCTTCGAGTAGACAATCGTGACCGGTCGAACATTTTTGAATAGTTTGGCTTAAGTCTTCTGCTCTACAAGAGAAATATACCAATCCATTTGGGCACTTAAATTATTCGCGGCTCTATACACTGCTTCAGCATTTCTTCCTGGATAACTTTGTCCTTCAATATGTGGCCCAAGTTAATTTTTTTTTTTTTAATATTTGAAGCATTCGCAATCTGGCATGTTGCTAATGTTTCTGATTTTCTTCCAGTCACTTGCAGACCTGCTTCATTGATTTTCATCCAGCTCGAATGCTCTTCAAAATATTTCGTTAACTATTGAAATGGTATTGCCATTACATTTGATCACAGCGATCATCATATTTGGACGAAGTCTGAAGAAGTCCTAAGTTGGACAAGATAGAGTCGGATATGTTAAGAAGAAGGGCTTTTTCATGCAAACATTTTAGGAGTAATTCGGTAATCACTTCTGCAGAAAAACAGAAAATATTAACTTGTACCCGTCTCCTCTTGAAATTTAGGTCCCATCGCTGCTATTTTCATATTCTAAACAGGTGCATTTTGTTTTTGGTCTCTGATCCGTGATCGCTCCTTTCAAGGCAGTTCGTTGCTTTTATTCGAAAATTGTATAAACTACTTCTTCTTGTATAGCTCCGTACTGTATTTAAAAAATATATAAAGTATTTTCTTAAATTCTGCGATATAAGACCAGTTAAGTTTAATCAGTAGAAGTACTTTACTATATGAATGCACGTCACAAGCCAGACAAAATCTTGCCAAACAATCATCGGTTGATCAGTTTTCTTAGACCTATACTATCTTAGATGAACACATAAAAATCGATCGAGAGTAAGTCTGTTTCATAGATAATTCACTACCTTTGAATACTATTTCCACATCGTTGTTCCTTCTAGAGCTTTATGCAACCATTTCATTCCACTTTGCGTTATTATTTGTTTTTTTTTTTTCAATATCTTGACCATCGAAAAACGAAATAAATAAAAAATCCTTTACAAAGGTTTCCCTGAAAAACAATAAAATAGAAATTTAGATTAAGGTTTATAAGAAGCAGCATTCCTGCATCAGTTTACCGTCCTTTTGTAATATTTTGTTTTATAAAATCTTTTTTTTTTTTATATATATACTCGTATATATATTTAATATATAAATATGAATTAACTTTTTCTCTCTACAAATGAATCTTCAATATTTTTTTTTATAAAACAAAACTGCATTTGCAAAACAATTCAACAAAATACAACATATTCCAAACTCAATTATTGTAACGAATCGAATCTAATAGTATGATAGATGATATTTATAGTGAGAAATTTATTTAAAATAATTTTATTAATATAAAATTTCTAAATAAAAACAAATTTCATAAACATTTCTCGAATATACATACATAAATGTTATTTTTTAACAACACAAATTAAAATTAAACTTTAAACACAAAAACAAGAAAATCAAAAAATAAAAAAAAATAAAATAAAAAAAAAAATATTTTTGACTTTTGGAAAATTTTAAAATTAATCTTAGCCTTTAGTGTTTGTAAAAAAAAAAGAAAAAAGAAAATTATATAACAACTATAATATATATAGAGCATTTTGTGAAAATATCACTTTAAGTTATATTTCAAAACAGAATCTGCCTTTATTTTTAACTTTTACACAAACAACAAAATAATAAAGTGAAAATTAAATTTTACAAAAACTAAATAAAAAAAAAAACAAAAACAAAACATTTAAAATATACAAATTAAATATTATTTTTTAAAATTAGTTAGGTGTATTATTGTAAAGATAATTAAGGTAATGATGTGAAATAAATATGTTTTATATAAAAAATCTCTTTATTTGTCTAACGTTTGGATATTATTGTATAGGAGTAAGGGTTACTTGAATTGAGTTGAAATTACATTTAAGGCTTCAGTCAGAGTCTAACTCGAACTAGAGTCTAAGTTTAGGTTTGGCAATTTTATAATTGGAGTTCCTGTTGAATTCGCAAAAAGGTTTCTCTGAGTTTCATTCGAATTAACGATTCGTTCGAATCAAAAGTTTCGATCTAATGATCTTTTCGTATTCTGAGATTCAAACGAAAACGGTTTACTATCGAGTTAATCCATGTAACGGATTTTGTTTTCGAAATTGGCTGTGCCTTTCGATAAACGTCAAAATTATTTTATTTGGTAATAAACCCCCTTAGTATAAAATAAAAAAAAAATGGCTTAATATATATAAAACTGCTAAATTATACTGTTGTGTCCTGACTGCTTCTTTTTCTTTTCATTTTCGGCTATTTTTCTCTTTATATTGCATTTATACTCAGCCCAAACCTAAAATAAAAAAGTTGAATTGAAATTTACAGTTTTCAGTTAATCGTAATTTTTTAATTTTGTTTATTACTTTTTTCCAAACTGAAGGACTCATACCATTTGATTTAGCGGCAGCGTCTTTCCAGAACCGATCAATTTTTTTTCGTTGAAAGCATAGTCATTTTGCTATGATAGGATGTTCTTCCATCCTTTTTACAAGCAGTGTGCTTTGTTTGTCCAATTTGAGTGAGAGCGTTTTTTTTATAATAAAACAAATTACTTTTTTATTTATTAAAAATAATTTTTGAAACCAAGAGCGATGGCTTACTTTCATGTTGCTTCTCTTTTGACAGAATGTTTTCGTTCGAATGAAAAGTGACATTTGTTTCGTTTCGTTCGAAAGCCAGAATACCGATTACTCGATTTCAAATAACTTTCGATTCGAATCGAAACTCAGAATAAGGGTGTATGTCATGACAAAATCTTTTATCTTTAAAGCTAAAGTCCGAAAAGTCAAAAAACGAATCGAAAATGACCGCGCACCGAGCCTAATAAAGGATAATTCTTAAAACCATTACTAACTTTGGTTTCGATTTCATTAAATAGCCGTTTAGTTATATTCAATAGAAAGAATAATCAATTGTTAAGCAAAACTTCGGGCATGTGTCACCACGGCTTAATCTGATGAATGTCATCCGAGAGACAGAGTTTTCGACCAGTTTTTCAAGCATTTGTGGCCGTATGTCCTCAATAACACGAGTCTTGTTGAATTCCAATGCGTCGATTGTTGTTAGTTTTTTTTTTTTAGCGAAGACAAGTGACTTTACATATGCCTCAACAAACTAATCACGATCTTGGAGACCGATTTATTGGTTCATTACGAATTCATTCATCGAATGTATCCTTCAATAAGTTGATTGTTTTGTTTGAGGCATGAGACATAGCCCCCCTGCTAGAACCACATCTCTTTCACATTCATGCCATTCAATCAGGGAAATCATTCCTCTATAGCTAATACGCTTGCCAGTTACATGGTCGTTAGCTTAATTTTGAGAAAAAATATGATCCACTAGCCCACAGACCCATATTAGGACTATCTTCGCCCCATATGCAACAATTTGCTTATTGACATATGTATCTATGGATTACAAAACTAACCATTCAACCCAAACGATGGTCATTCATTTTCAATTCTTGCATAAATCTTGTTGGTTTTCAAACCAAGATCCTTGCGTTAAATTTTCCGTAAAGTAAGCAGATAAAGGCGATAAATTTGGTAAAGGTTATGCGAAAACCCTGAACAATACAGCGGTCTCAGATGGTCGATTATGTCAGTTGTAATACGGTGCAGGTGCTCTATTCGTTTTGATAAAATTACACAGAATCAAAGCGACACTGACAGTGTACGGGGAGAGAAACAGGAATTAGTACGGGGTTAAAAAAAAGGACCCTTTGTACAGCAGGTGGCGAACTGTCTCCTCTTAGGCAGATTCAACTTCTGCCAAATTTGTTTGGCCGCTAGACAAGATAACTCCGCAGTTTACCTGTTTTTATCTTCTCTTAGGACGCAGTTTTAGAATAAGCTTGCACGTAGCGATGATATCTTCCTAAGGGTAGATATCTACCCTACCTTAGGTAGATAAAGTTATTCCTATTTTGTTGAGTTCGTTAACCATATAATTCCCTGTAACTATTTAATGCCGCGGCACCCAATAAAGGTGAATGTTGAACAGCTCTGATACATCCTTAAGAGATGATCGGCAATCTAGGGTGGTTTTAGAATTTTGTAAAACTGAGTCCACGTATTTTATAGCGGCCTTTAGGCTATAGCTTTCCAAAAATGGGGATATGAGTGTTTTTCTTTAGCCAGGACAGGACTTCATTCATTGCCAAAATTTCCCCCTGGGTCTCGCTACAGTGATTTGGAAAGAGGAAGAGCAGACTTATGTTAAGCTTATCGGTGTAATAATGTGTGTAATGTAGTCTTTTTTCTCAAGAAAGGATTCCTCGCGTGTTAAAAATGTTAGCAGATTTATGCTGCAAGGTGAATAGCTTCTTGTCTACTGAAAATATCGAGGGGTGTCAATTTAAACAGAATATCAAGATTTGCGGACGAAAAGATATGTGATGTGATGCTTATGCACAGAAACCTCCTTGCGTCGTTTCTCTGCTGACACATTTTTAAGCAGAAATCCCGCTCAGTTTGTAGTTGATTACCATGCTATTTAGCATAAGACTGCTATTGATGTTGTATTTGCTATCTTGCTGAAGTGAGTCATCTGAAGAGTAGGCCACCTGTTGGCATTTTTTTTAGATAGGCTATATAAAAAAAAAACTTCGATATTGTTTGATTGTTGCTTATTAAAAGGAGTAAGTATTCTATATAATTATGAAATTATATTTCATTTAAATGGCCGTCTCGACTGGCAGTAAGCCATCATGTCACCCCAATTTACCAATAAATTTTCGGTGGTTTTGGCCACTATTTAACGAATAGCTTGATTAATATTGTTCTTGAGTGTCTGACGATCCTGGATTGTTCCTATGTATCTCTAATGGCACAACACAAAAAAGAATTCCAATGTCGTCAAATCGCAGCCCATGGTGGCCATGCAGCGTCATCCAAAATGACTGATTATACGATCATTAAACTGTGTGTGCAATTATTATAAATTATCATTATTCGCCGAAATCCAAACATTGTTGAGAACTATTGAGGTATTTGTTTTTGAGTGTACGAGGTGTGATCAAAAAATAAGGTGACTTTTCATTTTTAAAAAAAATATATTTATTTAATCATCCAAATTTATTTTGTCCCCTTCAAAATAATCCCCCTCTGATACAATGCACTTGTGCCAGCGCTTTTTCCAGTCGTCAAAGCACTTCTGAAACGCACTTTTTGGTATTGCCTTGAGATCCTTCAGCGATGCAGCCTTGATCTCCTCAATCGTTGCAAATCTTCGTCCTTTCATTGGCATTTTCAACTTTGGAAAGAGAAAAAAGTCGCAGGGGGCCAAGTCTGGTGAATACGGTGGCTGAGGCATGATAGAAGTACGAGGGCAAGTCAATAAGTCCGTGACTTTTGGATTAAAACACAGATTTTTTGATAAAAAAATAATTTTATTTTTCAACTTAGTCTCCCTTGAGCTCTATACACTTTGTCCAACGCTTCTCCAATTTTTTTATCCCTTCCAAAAAAAATGATTTGTCGAGGTCCTCAAAATAGGCCTTTGTTTGCGAGATGACTTCATCATTGGAGTCAAATCTTTTTCCACCAAGCCATTTCTTCAGGTTTGGGAACAAGAAGTAGTCGCTCGGAGCCAAATCTGGAGAATAGGGTGGATGAGGGAGCAATTCATAGCCCAATTCATGGATTTTTGCCATGGCAACTGCACATGTGTTTGTGGTCGACTGTGAGCAAACGCGGCACCCATCTTGCGGAAAGCTTTCTCATGCCCAAGTGATCATTCAAAATTGAAACCACTGAGCCATGCCAGATCCCTACGGCTTCCACAATCTCTCGCACTTTCAATCTTCGGTCGGCCAACACCATATCGTGAATTTGTTCGATTGTTTCGGGTGTAGAGACCTCAACTGGGCGTCTAGGACGTTCGGCATCTTCAGTGCTTGTACGGCCACAACGAAATTCAGTAAACCACTTTTTTACCATTGAAATCGATGGTGCAGAGTCCCCATAGTATTTATCAAGCTTAGCCTTGGTCTCGGTAATGGTTTTTTTTCGCAAGAAATAATGCTTAACAAGCACACGAAATTCACTTTTTTCCATTTTCTCCTCAAATTAGTGAGTAGTCTGATAAAAATAGCTGTCAAACACAAACTAACCGACGCAGCAAGTTTAAATTTTGACAGGAGTCAACTGACAGATGCCTGTTGACAGGAGCAGTGTTGCTGTTTCAGTAAAGAGGTCAGAAATTCAAAAAGTCACGGACTTATTGACCCGCCCTCGTACTATTTTTAACATGTCTTGGGCAATGTTCATGCGATGCTGCTTTTGATCAAAACTAAGCAATTTTGGAACGAATTTCGATGACACACGTTTCATACCCAAAACATCCGTTAAAACTGATTGGCTTGAGCCAAACGATAAGCCAAGATCATCCGCTATTTCCCTAATCGTGATTCGACGATTTTTCAACACAATTTCTTAAACTTTTTTAACATTTTCGTCTGTGTTTGACGTGCTAGGTCGTCCGGAGCGAGGTTCATCATTAACATTTTCTCGGCCCTCTTGGAATAATTTATACCACTTATAAACATTTTTTTTGCTTAAAGTTGATTGTCCGTACGCTACTGTCAACATTTCAAGAGTTTCTGAGCACTTAATACCATTTTTTACGCAAAAATTAATACAAACTCTCTGCTCCATTACTTTTAACCACAAAAAATCGCCTAGTAAACAAAACACGTCCAACTTTTATGCCTCTCACATAAAAACAACAACTGCTATATGGTTAAAACTATAAACATATGATCGTGACAAGTGAACCAACACAACAACAATTTTTGAGTTAGAGTGTACTGAGCGCGCGAAATTTAAAAAGTCACCTTACTTTTTGATCACACCTCGTATCTTGAGACACAGCATAGGTTCATACTTTGCTTCTTTATCTTCTTACATAAGTAATAAAATGGAGAACAAAGATCAGTTTGATGCCATACAGACCAACTTTAGTAAAGCTTTCGATTCCGTTCACATTCCTATCGATAATTCAGAGTCTTCTCGGCTTCACTCTAAAATTCATTGCTGGATTTCATCTTTTCTCATTGTTCGCATTCAACGAGTAAAAGTTGAAGCTTCGTTTTCGAGAACGATGAATTGTATTTCCGGCGTACCACAAGAGAGTTATTTATCTCCTTTTTTTATTATTTTTATTAATAATATTGCTTATGTCATCAAAAAACTGTTTTTTTTTTCGCGGTTCGTTTTCCAGTGAGAGCACGCATACGCCATGTCAAACTGATATGATATTATTGATCAGTTTTTTTTTTAAATATTTTATCGCGGAAAGACTTTGCCCGGCACAGCATCCTAAAATTATTCAACTGTGTTACAAAAATCAGCGTTCTATGAGAAATGTGTTTCGTGCTCTTAGAGGAACTTATGGCCCATATAGTCGGCCCAGCGAACACATAATTCGCTACACCATAGAAAAGTTTGAAACCCAATTTTCGTTATTGGATGATATGCGCCCAAATAGAAAATGTCTGACACGTAAATGAGAAAACATTGCTGCGGTAGCGGATAGTATGCCCGATGATCGTAATGAATCGGTCAGACGCCGTACTGAACTACTTGGCTAATCGTTTATATCAACTAGGCATATTTTGCGCGAGGATCTTGACAAGGACACAAAATTCAATTCGTGCAAGAACTGAATTGTCTCCTTCAAGGACATTCACTCTTTTCTACCAACATTACATCCAAACAAAACAATGGTTTGTTGTAGTATATGAGCTGGTGGAACCACCGGTCTTATTTCTTCAAAATCCAGGCCGACCGGAATGTAATTTTGAATGGAGCCCTTGATCGCGCCATTATATCGGCCTGGAGTTAAAACCTGTTGTCTGGACTATATTTGACAACATGAAACCATGGCCTACATCGAGTGACATCACATATCTAGACTTTTTTCTTTGGTGCTACTTAAAACCGGATAAGCCGGCTACGATTGATGGATTGGAGACCAACATTACTCGAGTTATTGGTCAAATATTACCCAGAAGCATTACCACGTTAACCGCAGTTATGGCCAATATTTAAAAGAAATAATCGATAAAAATTAAGTGTTTATAATGTTTGTTTTGTATGTTAATAAATTTAGAAAACTACCTCCAATTCTTTCTGGCGTACTTAGAGGTACACCTCAATCCTTGGACCTGATCTGTACGCGATTATCTCGTCTGCGTACGTTATAACATGGCGAAGTGAAAAGCCATTACACTTCCAATTAAGGCAAAGCCACCCACACACAATGTGCCGAGTGATCTAGTGAAGATGTGAGTTGACGCAATCTGAAAGCATTGAACAAGCTGTGAATGGAAGAGCAAGTAGATTGACCATATGCAAAGAGGAGACCGCTGGAAAGCCATTATTAATGAGCATTCGGATAAAAAAGGCAAAATTCTTAATGTTTTCAGCGGTCGACTGAATTTGTTACTGCCTTTGTGACAACACAATTGTTTTTACTTCAGTTTTGGTCATGTTAGATATGCGTTGCATATCGACTTAAAAGTTGAAGTCAAGTGAACACCATGCGGGTCGAACTTTCGATCATCGGGGTACACTGAAGATGGGTGAGGAGCCCTATTTTCACCGACAAATCATCCTCAGCGATTAGATCCATTTTGGGTTAAGCGAACAGCGAACATATTGTCATCGACAAAAGGAACCCCTCGAGCATTCTAAATGACTGAACTGTCTAAATAGTCAAACCATGTTACAAATTCGGATATCACAGGTCCAACAGCATCAAGTAGGACCATCAAAGCTCGACATTGGTACCTGCAATCGCAAGGGGCCGCTTTAATTTTTGCTAATCACGCTTCTCTTAAGCTATATCAAAATCTTAGTCCCCAAACAACAATGGGAATGTAGTCAATGAGCGATCAGAGAAGCTGCTTCTGATGTGATTGAATTCAAAACGCCGGCCAACAAGAAGCCCTGTATCGAAAAGCAGGGGTTGGAGTCAGATCTCTCGATTCCTCGATCCACAAAAAAATGGGATTTGACGGAAAAACTAGAGAAGAATAAGTCTCATTGCCTTTAACATGCATCGCAAAACATCGACAATATGTTGGTTCATTTCAGTGTCAAAAAGTCTTGCATCGATTAAATGTTTAAACTATGCCAGATTTTTGAAAGACCCGAAAGGTTCAAATCGACCTGTTTGTTTTCTTTATGGCTGGATCAATCAAGGCCGGTAACGAATTAACCCAGACGTTCAGTATCAAGAAAGAGACTTGCGAATATGCAAAGATCACTGGCACACATTAGAAGAACGTTCTTGTTTTATTCCGCACATTAGTATTGAGGAATGCACCGTGATTAGCTGATTGGCCAGAACGCCACCATTTGCAGCTATCACATCAAGTTAAATCTTTTCCTCCACAGTTACAGGCAGCAACATCATGGGCGCAATCAGATGCAAAATAGCTTTCTCCTACCTTTATAGTACGTTTACACCGACCCGAAATTCAGCATTTCGGACAAATTCAACATTTCACCCGAAATGCTCCATACAATTTCCAGTATTTCGAAATGTTGAATTTCAGCGAAATGCTGCATTTCGTCTCTGCATTTAGAAGGTTGTCAAATCGAACAACCCTTTTTATTTATTCCGCGCGTCTCAGCGCACGTCATAGCGCTTACAAAAACAATTTTGAAAGAAGTCAGCTGTTTCAATATTTCGATCACTAACGACAGTGTACCTCAACCAAAAAAAGTATAAAAAAAGGAGGAAGTGGGAAGACAGCAGCTGTCACATAAATGTTTTTCGTTCAATTTCATTTCGAAATGTTGAGTTTCGGGTCGGTGTAAACGTACTATTAGAGTCCATTCTTGTAAGATCCAATCAGTTTCATAATTGAGTGAGTACAATGGGATTTGTATGAGCTCTAAATCGACCTGGGTCTTGTGAGATTTAATCGGATCTAATGACTGAAATGGGTGAGCCATGTTTAGTGAACGAACACTATAGTTTCGGTTGAAGTTGTCGTTTCTAGCCCCGAAGGACGCCTCAGTCGGAAACGACTGCATAAGAAGTGGCGTTCGCACGTAAAAGTCAAAGTTTATTTGAGATCGACACTGGAGTCAGTTGGCAAGGGGTCGTGCTGGCTGAAGAGGCTTATTGGCTGAGGTTTAGGTTCACCCTGGTTTAAAGGAATAAATATGGACGTTGGACAGAATAATTTACTAACTGCTGATTATTGTACCTATTTAGGGAATCGGTCTTTAGAAGACGATTTAAAACAATTAACTGTCTGTCGGGTCACGCGTATGTCGGTTGAGGTTGTTATGACCCGAAAGGGCCTTAGGATTGATAGGAAGTTGACTCTGAAGTTTAATTTTGTTTTTAATATTATTTTGTCCTATTATTACTTTTGAAATAAGTTAATACAAAAGCTTGTGCGTTAATTTTCATATTTGTTTCCGTCCATTTCCAGGTAAATCATCAAAGTCTCCCACTAGCGAAACGTAAGTACAACCAACTATTCGATTGCTTTCCTTTTTATTTTTCGTTTACATTAAGCCTAACCTTTTGGAGATTTATTTTGTACATATGTAGGTACATAACTAACCGCATGCAACATACCCATTTCATTTTGTACATTTTATAAATATTTTTTTTCATTTCTTAATCATACCTACGAGTATTATGGAATTTGTTTTTGTATAGTTTTGCTTTTATCATTTTGTAAATTATTTCCACCCACAAAAGAGAAACTCAAAATTCTTTATTAAATCCACTAAGGTGAGGAAAAAGTTAAGAAATCATAAAAAATCGCATCTTCTTGCACACCAAGAGCTGGAAAGATTAGAAAAGAAAAGAAAATTGTCAAAAAGTCAAATGAAAATTCGAAATTCAATTTCTCATTATAAACGCCTTATTAGAAGGATATCAAATATCGATCATATACATACATATATACCACTACATACACACACATACCCGAATGTTTTCTCCATCATTATCATTTTCGAAAAAAAAGAAACAAAATCCACACTCACTTCCTTCCTTCTGACATTAGAATGTAAATTCTTCTCTCTTGCAAGCATCAAACCACCACTCACTTACCATTCCACCCACTAAGATCAGAAAATTGAAAAAAAAAAATAAAAATAAAAGAAATCAAAACCAAAATTTAATCGCTCTCTAAACTTCTCTATATCCTTGCAACAACGTTATCCTTTATATACTCATTCTTGACAATAATAAATCGTTTAGACACGATGAGACCCAACAGCCAGGACCAAATGTCGCCCTTCTAGAGTCCAACAACATCAATTCGACATCCACACCAAATGGTGTTACTATCATCAGGACGAACAACAACGGCAATAACAACAACAACAACAACAACAACATCAATGGCAATGGCAATGGCAATCAAAACAGCATAAATGGCGGTCGTCATAGGAACAGCTCCTTAATCGCGACTAGTGGCAACGATGACGATTCCTTCGAATATGCTACAGATAGAGAAAGTGGCGTTTACAATCCAACCACAGTCCCACTTAAGCCTACCAATACCAATAGAACACCTCGTCGCTCAAACACCCCAACTCCAACCCCAATTCCAGCTAAAACGATGGCATCAGATGACTTGGACAAACAGCCGCCAGCCACAACAGCTACGAGTGGCACCGGCGGCGGCGGCGGCGGCAGCAGTGGTGGTGACCTTTTAGTAAGAGGCAATCAATTGGGAATTCCAGAATCGAGGTGTTCACGTTGGATACCAAAGGATCAAAGGGAGCTTCTGGAGAGGCAAGCGAAATTGTTAGCGAATCGTATACAGAAACCAGTTGAAACTGAATTCTAGCGCGCACGCTTACACCTAAACCACATACACAAATCCAAACAAACAGAAATCACACAAACAAACACATGATCACACTATTTGTCTAATAAGTTTCTTATTTGTGTATTTTTAACGAGATTTTTATTATCCTTTTTTATTTTATTTTTTTAATTGTATTTAATATTTAGTAAGAGATTCAAGTATTGAGAATGAAAAACAGAAAGATTTAAAAAGAGCAAGTATCTAACGAATTTGTTGACAAAGAGTTGTATGACAAGCAAAGATAATTAAAGCTAAAAATGAACAAAGAAAATAGATTAAAAAAAAAATCGAAAACCAAATTTGTGTTGAGCATTTCTTTTTCAAACAAAAAACAAAAAAAACCAGAATAATTGTAGTTGCAGGTGTGTCCTTTTGTTTGTGGTGTCATAGTCCTTGTAATGTTGCTTTGGAAAAAAATGTTTTATTAATTTTTTTTTTTTATAAATAAATTCTATTTTTGTCCAGAAGAAAGAAAGGCTCGACTTGGGTGGGTGATTTTGGAACTTAAAAACGAAAACTAACGCGTTCTGATGGCACATGACCTGTATGTGTAACTTCTTTCGTTGATTTCAGTTTCAACTCTTTTCCTTTGTCCGCTTTTATTGTTAAGTGTTAATTTACTATTTTTAATTTAAGATTAATTTTAAAAATTTTGTGCATATATATGTATCTTACATTTGCGAATATCTTTCGACGTTTGTGCTTGGAATAGGTTGTTGCATATCTGCCATCGCTGCCTTTTCATAATATTGTACATTAAAAATGGTGCAAGGATTCCAATTGTATTTATTATTTTCCATAAATTTTATTTTTAATTATTAAATAATTTTTTTCTAATTAAAAAAAACAGAATGTCCTTCTAGATACTAGGATTTCCATTTGAATTGACTTAAACCTCTAATTTTGTATCGAAAATCTAAAATAAAAATTACCTATTACAAAGTTATCGTTTATACCACATGTAGTTTGGATTTTAAAGCCTTCAGATACATATTTCTCCAGTGTTTAGCCTCGGCTTTACTTACTTTCGCCATATCTCAGGGTCTCAGGCCATAACTGGGTCTACACCATTTCCTCCCTCCTTTTAGCACAATCTTGCATAAATTGTCTATAATTGAACGAATTATACCGATCGGTTTCAACCTTGTCTAAATGGACTCAGTCCTTTCAAAACGGAATGATGATGTTCTCTATCGTACTTGTATTTAGCCAGTTTGCAAGAGATTCTGAACTCAAATCTTGGCTTAGAAATCTTTTGTACTGATAGGTAGATAGATTTTTACTAACGTAATAATGAAAGAAACTTCTCCTCGTTTCCCTTAGGATTGGGAACTTGTCTAGAAAATGCATGGTATCTTCGCTTTCTTTCAAATTGCACATACTACAGAATATAGGAAGATCTTCTCTATTGGGAATATAATTGAATTTAAAGATTGTTGATATTTCGAGAATACTATGGCTGTCTTTGAAGTAGTTTTTATTCTCAAGATTGTGATTTAACCGGCTATACGTACTACGATATAGTGATCCCATGGCTTCTTCTACAAATTTGATTCTGGTCTGTATGTCAACTTTCGTTACGTGCTGGTGTAGTGAGTTCTCCTGATTCATAGCTTCCGCATTCAGCTCTACACACAGCCATTCTTCGAACCATGCTCTATTGTTCCGAATCGCGTCTAAGGTCACTATCTTTGGAAGTCGGTTGTCTTACATGTTTATAACCCTTAGTATGCAGTGTACCTGCAGCGTAAGTGTTTTAATGAATAGCGGAGATAGTCCTGCTTCCAGGATGAGCATATAGTTCGGTGCATATTCTATAAATTCTTGTTAAAAGGATTCCAAGATACCTGTATTCATTCACAACTTCTATACTTTCTCCGTTAAAGTGCCATTTTTCATTGTAAGCAAGTCTATTAATCAACAATTGCAAGAATTCCGGTGAGCTTGCCAACAGCACAATGTTTTCTGCGAACAGGAGGGCTTTAATGAGAATCCCTGCAATTTCTATTCCTCCTGGGAGAAAACTCATTTAATCGTCTATAAAGAGGGCAAATAGATTTGGGCTCAGCGAACATCCCTGCTTTACTCCTGACTCCGTCTGAAACAATTCTGATAGTGTCTCACCGTTCCAAACAGCTGCCTTGGTATCTTCATAAAGGTTTTGTAAATTCTTCCGAATTTCGATGACATTCCCATATCATAAAACTTATAAAATAGGGCATTTCGGTTCACAGAATCGAAGGCCGCTTTGAAGTCCACAAATCAGACGTAGAATTTTTTATTTCGGCTTATGAATGTATCTGCTACGCTTTTCAATACGAAAATGTGGTCAACAGTTGAGTAGCCAGACCTAAAACCCGCTTGGAATTTCTTTAGCAGATTATTGGCCTCTATCCATGTGCACAGCCGTCTCTGCAATATTGCTGCAAGGATTTTGTACGATGCATATAAGAACGATTTTCCCCGATAGTTAGGAGGATCCGATGTATCGCCTTTTTTGTGGATGTGAAAAATCAGAGGTTCTTTAAACCGTTGTGGCATTGTCCCATGATATAATATGCTGTTGTATAAGTCAATGAGTTTGTCTTTCAGCCCATTTGTACGATATTTAAACAATTCGGTTCCTTCAGACCAATCAGCGCACCCGTGACCTCCTGATGAGATATAGGGTCATCTAAAAGGTTGTTTTGTATATCTGACGCAACATATTGAAATCTAGAACTGGTCACTGATGGGTTCAGTAGCCTCTTGAAATGATCTAGCAGGATATTCGGGCTAAGACCTCTGTTGATCACATATCTTTCTCCGTTAAGTGCATTTGCAAGTTTCCAAAACTCGGATGCGTTGTTACAACACCCCAGTCTGTGCGCCTTTCTTTCAAAATAATTTCGCCTACTTTGTCTGCAAACATCTTTACACTCCTGATTCGCTCTTAGATAAAACTTTTTGAGACAATCTGTGTTGGTAACAAGAAATAATTTAAGCCACGCAAAAGACACACGTCTTGCTCTCTGACAATTTTTATCGAACCACGGTTCTTTATTTTGTTTGTGGATGTTTGGATTTACGGTAGGATAGGACTCTTTTATAATTTGCTCCATATTAGCTACGGTCGTAATATTTCTTCCCTGCAATTTCTCATCAATTTGCGTTCTATATTAGACGGCTTTGTTCTCGTTGCATAAAATTTTTAGGAGCACCATCATATCCTTAATTTGGTCGTTTATCGGCGTGTAGTGAGCAGCCGCAACAATGATAGGTAAATGATCAGAGTATATGACTTGCTTCACTTCCAAATCAGTGACATGGTAGCTCCATTCTCCTCTTGCCAAACAGTAGTCAATAACTGATGTCCCAGTACCTCCAATGAACGTCAATTCACCCCATTCAGGATCCGAAAATCAAATGAATCGCAGAACGCTTCTCTGTACTGAAGCGTTAAGAATTTATTCATTTTCTTAAAATATTTAAACGCTCTTGTTGATCTTTTATGAATCAACCTATATCTCTAGCGTTAATCGACAATCCTTAAGAAATATTAGCCCGTTGACCTCGTCTTTTTTCGCGTTTTTACTAATTGATACTTAACATATTCCAAGTCCCGATACAAAGCCTTTAAGCCTTAAGGTCACCAGGACTGAAAAATCGTTTTTTCGGCCTTACAAGGCCAACCCAACGAGGGTAAACCGAAAAAAGTTCAAAGGAAACAGCTTTATATGAAAAGCTCAGTATGCCACTTTATAAACAATATAGCTACCAATAGAGTAGAACAAACTGCTTCTAAAAAGCAATGATACCTGTCTCGAAATATAAGAAAACCGTTAAAGTACTCTCAAAACCTCTCTGCACTTGCTTGATAGAATCCAAAATTATGTAATTAAACTCCTAGCTAACGCAAATACTGCATAATCAATTGACTCCCTTGAAGGCCGTCTAAATGTCTCTTGCCTTACTTTATTTTATCGAAATATCTGCCATATCCGCCTAGCTGTGAACGTCCATCCTCATGCTCTCTTCGAACATACCCTGAAATATCTTTACTACCATGTATCTCGCTCATGAAATGCTTTGCCGGGCTCCCTATTTCCCAGCCATTATAAACTGCAAACATTCAAAACTAACGTACATGAGGAACAATTTCAGGGTTTCAAAATTTCTTCAAGTCTGGCTAGACCAAAACAAAATCAACTATTTTAAACATCTTATCTGTAATGCGAGGTTAAAGACTGACGTTTGAGCTAAGTTCGTCTACTACTAAGCAAGATTGTCTGAGTTAAAATTTTGATCGTGTTAAACAAGGATAAATCCTAAAGTCATAGGTTTCTTCTTACTATAAGCAAAATGATTGAGTTGGAGAGACTATACACAGTGTCGCAAATAATGTCCCGGACTAAAAAAAACATAATTAAAACACGATTTCTGCTTATTTTAAGGTGTTTCGATTCGAAATATTCTCGTCCCGATACAATACACTTGTAACAGTGATTCGATAGGGATTCAATTGCCTGCTTTAGGTCATTTTGCGGAATTGCCTCCAGTGTCCGTGTCGGAGCTGCTTGCATGTCAACTTCAGTAACAAGGAGAATGAGCCAGAAATTGACGAACAATGAGGGCTTTGTGATAAAATTTATGGGACAAATTTTGAGCAGACCTTTGCGTTGCCCAAATCCTCGTGAAGAGTAGTCCCTTTGTTGATATTTAAGGTGTTTTCCATCATTTTCAATGAAGTATTGCGTATCTCTGCCGCCCAAAAAACGTCTATGCCATTAGAATGTCCTATTCAAACAATCATCTTGCTACATTTTTTGTATCAACCGGAGAATTCTGATGCATTTTTAATAAGTTTTGCGTGGAATTAAATGACCGCCCTTTATTCTATGTTAAAATGTCAATCAAATGAAATGGGGTTCTGGAAAATAATTTTTATATAATAATTTTGAAATGCCATGGAATTTTGACAGCTAGTAGAGAACAGTTCAAGCTTTAAAACACTTGTTTGGACAAATAGATGGCGCTCTTGATTGCTAAGATATGGCTGGTGTCCGGGATATTATTTGCCACACTGTGTATCTATCATAGTACACGAACTGTCACGCAAGCAATCTTCTGATGGTTTGTTTTGGCCAGAAAGGCCGAATTTTGTCTAAATTCTTTCTTTCTGACAGCGAAGTTTCGGCCATTAACACATTCAAATGTTGCTCTTTCTTTTTCATTGCATGGTTCTTTTCGGGATTTAGGTTTGTTCTAGTTATCTTTCAGTAAAATCTCCAAAAACCATTTCTGTGGTACAACTTCTCTACTTGTATACAGACATTTACTAGTCGGAATGCCTATGACTGTTGTACCAAACAACGATACAACAAAAGCATCCAAGCAAATGCACATTTTTCCCTTTTTTTTAACGAATTCAGTCTACTCAGTTCTCTTGTAATACGTAAATAAAAGAAACGTTAAGAGCTGTGTTCAAAGCCCGCAAAAAGATATTCTCTCACTCTAATGTATATTCCGTATTTTGTGACGCTGATTCTTCCTCTCCACGCTGTAACTTCGATCAAATATCGCGCGAAAAACCTCATTTTAAAAGCAACCTTTTCCAACCAACAGTACTTTGTTTACTTGACTTTGTTTCGAAAATATTTGTTTGATACCGAGTTCTTTCTATTTAACTTTGTTTCAAGTTGTAAACAGTAGCGACAGCAAGTTTGTTTCGAAGCGATGCAACAATATTCGGCTGTCTTCTATCTTCCTAAATAGCGATCTTGTTGGTTATTTTCGTTACTTCACAAAACCAATCATCCATATCTACGAGTTTCTTCATTAGAAACATACAATCTGGAATGTCTCACTACTTCTTATATGACGTCTTTCCAACTTGTATTCAAAAAAGACTTAGTTTCTCCCATCTTTTTTGCTTATAGAGTTTGTGAGCAGAACTCATCCTTCTTTGCAGCTCTACTTTGTATGCCTCTTGATTCGGTGTATGAGCTTGCCGACACTGTGTTTTAAATCAGGCGTTTTGTGGCAGTGGCTTGTTGACAATGTTACCATAGTTTTTCTATGCTTAATGCTGGAAGCATGTGAGCTCTTGAAAAATGTTGGGATACTTGTTTAGACAATTCTTTAACGGTCTTCGGTGATTGTAGTTGTTCGGCATCGAAATTCTTCTAAGTATTTCTGGAATGTTCTATAGGTATCTGGGATATTCGCATTCGCATATTGGCTACTAGAATGTGATGGTCTGAGTCAATGTTGGCTTCTAGAAACGGTTGTACATCCAGAATACCAGAACTGCGTCTTGCGTCAATCGCAATGTGATTAATCTTTTTGACATTTTTTTTGATGGCGTCACTGCAAAGTATGCAAATCATGATGACATTATTCGGATAAACCGTTTACCCAAAGTCCTCTTTCAAATCTGATGCCGTTAAATTACAACTAAGCTTTCTTTCCTAACTGGGCGTTAAAATCAAAAAGAACAATCTTGACATTGTGCTCAAGACATAACTCATACGCTGGTAGAAGGGCTATTTTCCAAAGTTCTTGTCGTCTAATAGGGTGTAACTGCGTATCAGGTTTATGCTGAGGACTTCAATCTTAATGTAGGTTTGTAGTCAGACTTCCCCTCAGATATCTAAAGTTCCAAATTTCCTAGCTAAGCTTGCTTCTGATTGCAAATCCACATCCGAATAGATTCTGCTTCTGCTCTGCATAGCAATCACCATGTTAGATTTAACAGTTTTCCTTTCTTCTTTTCCCCGGCCCATCGCACTTCTTGGATCGTAGTTATACCTTCGATGTGGCGAAGGGCCACAACATCCGTACATCTTATTGCATAGCCGAAAATGGTTTTTATTTTTTGATTTGCGGTCATCCGTGTCATCCGTGGTAGATTCATATCCGAGACGTAAAATACAGGGAATTTCACAAAGATAGTCCAAGTACCCCACTTTGATTGTTTGAGGTCAGCCAATTATTCATTTTGAGCTTCATTGTCACCATCGCCATTTCCACAGCTAGACTAGGTTCCAAGCCGTCCTTGTAATGAGATCATACATAGTTGGATTTGCCTCTAACATTAACGTGAATTCTATTGGGAAAGTTTCTCTTCCGTATTGTACCCGAATTTGAACATACTCAACATCTCGGTTTCATCCTTAATCAGCATTTACATGTAGTTGAGAAAATGATAAGTTATAACACTGAAGTAGTTTCAATTTGATTTTAGCCCCGAAACCTGAGAAACAAGCCAAAGTTAACATCGGCATTATTTAAAGAACTTTTCAGTTACTTCGGTTCCCGTCTACCTGTGGCAAGTTGTACAATTCGAGATTGACATCGTTTTTATAATAGAGCCGAGTAGGACAGAGTGCCCTACTTTCGCTAAATTATGTTTGAGACGATACCGAAATGGATTGAAAGACAAATTACCGAAATACATTTCCAAACTTATTCACAACTTCAGCTGCACTACATTCGCCTAGAAGTAATTCAATCTCTGCGAAAAGCCCTGCAGGTATTCACCAGGTATAAATCCTCACACTATTCTATCTCTTGATAGATGTGCTGCAAGATTTTGTTCCCTCAGATACATCCTGGCAGAGTCGATGTAGTATTTAGGATATAAATTCATTTTAATGTCAAGGACATCACATATCTGTCATTAACTGTTCACATGCAGATTGTTTAAGTTCTTGATCGGCTCAATTTATCTTCAAGCTGATTGTGATATGTATACCTTCTCGTCCCCCAAGGATTCATAGTGTGTGAAAGCAAAAACCCAAATCATTCCGCCCCAGCCACAAGTTACAAAAGTCAATTGATATCCTAAGTGAACATTAATCCTGCTTGTGGTGTGAAAACACCATTCGTAGCAGCAGTAACACCACCAACCGTAACTCCATCTAGCATGCAACATGTACTTTGCGGTTAAAGTTTAAAGCTTCGTCCAACAAACAATCCACAGTCCACAATCAACAACCCCCAACTCGGGCCCAAAGTGTGGTTTTAAAGTTTTCTCTCAAAATCGATGTGAATCCTGAAGCAGAATACCGAACGAAAACGAGTCTCCTTCTGTCGTCCTTTCTAAGCAAAAAAGACGAGAAACTAACACAAATTATTAGATAGGTCCTGCGAGAGCTCCTCAGAATGTTTAACAAAGAAAAAAAAAGAACAACTCTCTACAGATATTGAAAACATTACTCGTATATTAATATTAATAATTGCAAAAAAGTTTTTCCAAGCCACGCAAGGACCTAGCGCGACAGTAGGAGAACGAAAAGGCAGGACGAGAAAAAATTAAAAATGAAAATAACAAAAAATTAAAAGCATGATGAATGGCTGTGTTGAAATTAAGTCCCAAAAGGAAAACTTAAAAACCGTCTCCTTAGGGGCGAAAGATTCTCTGTGCACTCTCCCACACGCAGATACTGTTTGGTATTCGTATATACATCGTCGTATCTTAAATATTGCGGAGGGTCTGCGTTTTGAGCGATTACTGTGCGAATAAGAATTGAATGTCAAAATCAGAATAAATTTAATTATTCTTATTCTTGGTGTTGTTCATTTTGCAGCCGCGCAACGGACGAAAAGAACGCCAAAACGAACAATTTACGGAAACAAAGCAAATGAACATTCCACAAAAAGAAGCACCCCAACGGAACACAGTAAATGAGTGGGCGGACAAAAGCTTACTGCCCACATCCTCATCGAACAACTCATCCAACTCATCCCCATTCGCCTACTGTGAGGGGTGTGGGTGTCTTCAGCAAGTGGAAAATCAGCTTTGTAGAAAAAAAAAAAAATAGGAACAAAAGAGCGCAATACTCGTACAGTGAAAATTAAATTTCAATTATTTGAAATATTTTCGAAATTTAAGTGCGCTTTTTGGCCATTTCTCATAGGAAAAAACGAATATATTGTAGTTGAAGCGAATGATGGTGAACAGCGGACGAACTTGAGTGAATGGAGGGGCTCTAAAGCGAACTGAATGGGGGCTCTTAAGAAGAGTAATTAAAATCGTTTGCTTGGAAGCGATAATGTACTTTACTTTGAGTTGGGTCATCCGGGCGTATGAGCAATATTTTCTTAATTAACATTTTCACAATTAGTAAATCGTTTTTCTTCCACTCTAAGCATTGCACGCTTTCAAATTTGACGTGACGTTAATAATCGTTATGAGCGAGTGTCATCTTAAGACAAATGGTAAACGGCGCTTAAGTGTGCTTCTGACATTTTGAAAATTTTGTGCCTGGTCTATGAGAACTATGACTATGTCTTCACAACAATTTTCTACATTTATTTGGTTGAAAGATATTGCTATGAAAGGATATGAATTGGAGAACTTTTTTTAAGCATAAAAGTCAAATTACAACTGTTGAGCTTCAGGTCAGCGACCACGTTTCTGTGTTTTTTTTTCGGGGCTGTCAGATCTGTTTTTGTCTAGTTATTGCAACTCTGATATTGCGACAGATTTCAGGAATTGCCTACGTGCCGTGAGCGTTACTCAGATACATTGCTTCTTTTTTGATTGTCCCGCGCCAAGTTTTATCATGCCCTGCCCTTTTCAAACCAATACTGATACTTCATTGAAGTAGAACAGTCGCAGATTTGCTCTTAATATTTTCACACTGAACTCCGTGTCATTGTTATTTCAAATCTGCACCTCTTTCGCATCTGTGATGTCTGTAGAATATATGTTTTGACCACCAAAACAAAAAAAAAAAACACTGCGTTACTCAAAGTCTTCTAACATTTTGTGCAGGATGTATCAATTTACCCTCAAAGGGGCTTTGACATCCGTAGATAAAGGAAACATGTGTATTTCATGCATTGTTTCATGATGATCCACAGTGTATTTATGTGGTCGATGAAGGAGAAACCGGCGCAAATGTCAGCTTTATTGGCGCCAAATGTTAATTCGAAGTGCTCTTTAATACAGATGCCTTCCTTGTTCCCGTGCTCCATTAGATTACCTTTTTTTGAGAATTTGATGAACAGTTTCTTCTTCCACTCATCTAGATAGATTTTTGATTTTTGTTTTGTGTTATATGTGAATACCAAAGGACTTCCTTTGTATTTAGGACAGAATGATACCAAACCGCCATATTTTTTTTACCGGTGCTTTCATTTCGGTCCAGGTGTTTATTTTTCTTTGAAAACTAAAACTCCTTTGGTACTATCGTCTAAACGATAAGAAATCGAAACAAGAGGCTTTTTTGATATCCTGGTTTGGTACGGATATTAGCAATGGTCCGTTCAGACTCTTCACCAGACGTTGTAAGCGCCTCAATGATTCTGTAATACGCTTTAGTTTGTAATTATACATTTATATATTTGCTTTTAAGCTTGCCTGTCCTTACTGCTGATGCATAGTTTGAGCCCTAAACGTACGCTCGATATATCGTCATACATCAGCAACAGTCACCAAAATGTTCCTCTAGGTTTTCTGTTATAAGCTGCTGTCCATCGATGTTTTACCAAAAAAAATTTTGATGTAGTTACTTCGGACAGGTACAGTACAAAAGAAAACAGATTTTACGTGGGTATTTGCCATGCTTGGCTTAAGTCCACGGAGTGCCTGTGCTCAAAGGAAGATAGAAGTACATAAATCACCATTACCAGAATGGGATAGAACACTCATTCTCGATCACTTGATCATCCATTCAGACTGGTCGTCATGTAGGCTAAACATCTTTAATCGATGGTGAGGCCCTTACAAAACTACCGCTTTTCGTATGGTTCTGTCACACTACAAATTTTTCTACATTTTGAGCGATTTTAGGTTTGATTTACAGCCACCATGATGCTCCTGTTTATTATAAGACTACGCCATTGAAGAAACTTAGCCTATGTAATTAAGCGAGCGTAAAATTGTACAGATTAATTCAGTGTTTTGCGTGAAGACCTGTCGTGAAGACTTAAGTTCAAGGAAAACCGATAGGATACGCCTAAAGTTTCAACCTGTGCTGAGACACAAGCCCAACTGTTATTATGGGTCGTTGACAATCTAAGACCTATAGGAGACCCTTGTTGCTCACACTAGGGAGGCCTGCTTTTAAAAAGCGTGTCTCCCATGGTATCTTATTTGAATTCCTGCTAATGGCTACCGGTTGTTCTTCCACTCATCCGGACCTAAGACCTTAAGCTTGTTATTGTCAAATCGTGGCAACCTTCGGTGGCGTCATTTTGAAGATGTTCGCAATAAAACTTGTTTTTGGTCTGCTCTCGCTCATTATTAGTTTACGTCGTAGATGGGCGAATTCTTGATAATCGGGCGCCCCCATAGCGTACAACTCGTCTGATATGTGTATACGTGAACACCTGTCTCTGTAAGACTTAATTTAACGGATTGCCGATACATCTATAAAAGCCAAATTGCGCCCGGCCATCGTTAACAGTATTTCAGTAATACCAAAGCATAACTGTATTGAGTGCAGAGCTCCACATCTGTTAGGAGTCGAGACCGACCTAAAACCTCTGCCGTCAAATTTGAGCGGCGGTTTTTGCGAGTGTTTCAAATAGAATTTCTACGCTGCCATATGTAATGCCGATGTGGTTGGACTTGCATTGCTTATCTTTTTATCTGTTGAAACACATCTAGTTTGGTGATGGGTCTTTAAATACAAAACTTTCAACATTTTCATTCCCCTTTTCAAAGCCGTGTTTTCTCTTTAGATCTTTAAGGGTGTTGTTGTCCATGCCTTACCTGGTATTGACCTCCCCATTATGGTGAATACTGTTGAAGCTGTCCTTTTCGTTCTTCGCCGGAGATTCTATTTTCCATAATACTGTAAGACAATTAGTTTAGTTAGCTGAATGTGACTGCCAATATTCGATGGCGGAAGGGCTTCCAAGATCCGTGGTTTTGGTGTACTAAGGCTTGTGCTATCGCACTTAGCCTACTCGTTAACTGGGATCTAGAATTGTTAAGGCTTAAGTTCCTTCCTGGTTCGAAAGCCAAGGGCCGTTATCAAAAAATCCTCCTTCAACGAAAGTAAAAACTGTCATGGTTCTTAATTTGTCAATGCAAAGGCGGCTTGTCCCATTTCAAAGTTCAGGACAATAGGACGGTTTCCTCTATGCACAGGGATACTGCAAGCCACTCTTCAAAGTTTTAAGCGAGTCTTCGAATATCATGCTGTGAGTACTGTAATTTGTGATTCGATGAAGTTTGGCTCGAATGCGATCGGACTGCCTGATCTTCATCACGCATTGTGGGATCTTCAGGAACGATAGGCCTTTTATCGGAACCGAAAGATATCTGGTTTTCTAAAAAAAACGTTAACACATCTGAGAGTTTAGCAATCAATTAGCTAAGATGTTGCTAAGATAGCTACCTTCGATTGAATCGTCATTTTTCCTGAATAAGCCACGAACTCTGACTGCAGCCGGCACAAGTCAAAATTTGTTCTATATAATTTTTTGTGAATCTTTTCCAGGTTGACATCTAGTCTCGAATAAGCTCTCTATAAAGTGCTGTTAGTTCCCTCTTTTTGCTTTCTACCTCTGTGCCTTTCCATTGAGGTTGAGATCTTTTTGTATCTCTGCTGGTTTCTTCAGAATATTGATCATCTAAATTTATCATACTTGCCTTGGTCTTTTCGCGTAGTTTGCTATTCTGGGGTTCCTGCAGATATTGGCAGATTTGTATTTGAAATGTTTGCCTGTGCACTGATACTGTAAGTACGTGCATATTGTCAATTGCATTCATGTTCATTATTCCGACCGAAATTTTTTTTGAAAAATTTGCATTGTTACGCCAATACAAGATCCACTTTGGAAGTAACTTTGCAATATTTCTAGGCATTGTTCCCGTGTAAATCGACTCATTTCATATTGCGAAAATATAAAACTGGGGTTCTGTCAATTTTTTGAGCCACCACCAGATGGCCCACCCTTATCTACGTACAATATGCTACGAGGGCGGGTCAATAAGTCCGTGACTTTTGGATTAAAACACAGATTTTTTGATAAAAAAATAATTTTATTTTTCAACGTAGTCTCCCTTGAGCTCTATACACTTTGTCCAACGCTTCTCCAATTTTTTTATCCCTTCCAAAAAAAATGATTTGTCGAGGTCCTCAAAATAGGCCTTTGTTTGCGAGATGACTTCATCATTGGAGTCAAATCTTTTTCCACCAAGCCATTTCTTCAGGTTTGGGAACAAGAAGTAGTCGCTCGGAGCCAAATCTGGAGAATAGGGTGGATGAGGGTGCAATTCATAGCCCAATTCATGGATTTTTGCCATGGCAACTGCACATGTGTGCACCCTTGCATTGTCTTGGTGGAAAAGAACTTTTTTCTTGGCCAAATGAGGTCGTTTTTTTTTCAAATCGTCATTGAATCGGTCCAATAAGTTGGCATAATATTCCCCATTGATTGTTCTTCCCTTTTGAAGGTAGTCAATGTGGATTATCCCGCGTGCATCCCAAAAAACAGTCGCCATACCTTTATTGGCTGACAAACCCACCTTGGCCTTTTTTGGCGCCGATTCACCCTTAGAAACCCACTGTTTTGACTGTTGTTTGTTCTCTGGTGTGTTGTGATGGATCCATGTTTCGTCCACGGTTACAAAACGGCGCAAAAACTCCTCCATATTGCGATTAAACAACGCCAAACCTTCCCGTGAAGTTGTTACACGATTGCGTTTGTGGTCGACTGTGAGCAATTGCGGCACCCATCTTGCGGAAAGCTTTCTCATGCCCAAGTGATCATTCAAAATTGAAACCACTGAGCCATGCGAGATCCCTACGGCTTCCACAATCTCTCGCACTTTCAATCTTCGGTCGGCCAACACCATATCGTGAATTTTTTCGATTGTTTCGGGTGTAGAGACCTCAACTGGGCGTCCAGGACGTTCGGCATCATCAGTGCTTGTACGGCCACAACGAAATTCAGTAAACCACTTTTTTACCATTGAAATCGATGGTGCAGAGTCCCCATAGTATTTATCAAGCTTAGCCTTGGTCTCGGTAATGGTTTTTTTTCGCAAGAAATAATGCTTAATAAGCACACGAAATTCACTTTTTTCCATTTTCTCCTCAAATTAGTGAGTAGTCTGATAAAAATAGCTGTCAAACACAAACTAACTGACGCAGCAAGTTTAAATTTTGACAGGAGTCAACTGACAGATGCCTGTTGACAGGAGCAGTGTTGCTGTTTCAGTAAAGAGGTCAGAAATTCAAAAAGTCACGGACTTATTGACCCGCCCTCGTACTCTATCTCGATCGCTTGAAATTGATAAACAAACAATTCGTGACATTCTTTATTCCTTAGCTTTGACTGGTAAAATGCATTCTACTAAGGAGTGCCAATGAAAAAAATTTACCAACTCTCATTTCGAATTTACTTCCAAAAATTACAGAAAAATCGATCAGTCTTCTTTTTTGTAATGCTGGGAATGCTTCTATTATTTTCAAATTTTATGTCATTTCTGTTTGGTAGTTAACATAATCAACATGGAATCTGAATTAGTTGTTACTTAGCACACCCAGGGTGGGCATATATAAAAATCGCAAAGGAACTAAAAGTTAATATGAAAACAGTTGCTACTGCTATGAAAAATTATAAAGCGAACCTGTCAGTTAAAAAAAAGAGGAAGTGTTGAAGCAAAGTTTCGAATCCAACTTAAGGCGAAATTTCCAAAAAAAATTCCTTGTTTAGCAACCAATCTGTTCTTGCGGGCTTAGAAGCCAAACTTGCATCACGATTGGCTCAATAAGTGGCGAAATTTATGTGAATGAGTGCCTGCAGAAGCGCTTAAGGCCTTTTTACAACAATCATCGAGAACTCTTCGTTTTTTGGCCTGATCTTACGTCATGTCACTATGGAAGGAGAGCTATGGATTGGTATGAGCTAAACAACGTTTCGGTGGTGCCCAGAGAGACCAATCCTCCGAATTCGCCAGACCTTAGGCCAATTGAAAGATATTGGTCAAAAAAGAGTTAAGGGCCACCAAAAATGCTGTCAACACCCTGGAAGAATTAAAAAAAATGTTGGAAATATAGCTCTAAAAAGGTGACAGAGTGGACCATAAAAACAATGAAAAAATTAAAATATTTGTTAAAAATAAAGATTAATTTTTTTTTGTAAATTTTTACAGATTTAGAGACATGCAATAAATACTTTTCATTCTTTTAAAATTTTCTTAGTTCTATTTTTACTGTATATTTTATTAATTTTCGGTGGGTAAATTTTTTCGATGGCACTCCTTAATATATTGTAACTCATCCTGTTGAAAGTTAATCCACGAAATTTTAGATCTGTTCTATTCTTCCAAATTAATTCTAACTCAGGGAATAGCAAAACAAGCCGTCCCTTTGCATAACACTCAACTCATTGTCGAACGTTTCATCTTAGTTATCTGTTAAGACTACTCTTTAATTTTTCTTGTCCGGGATTGACTTGAGTTTCGAAGTAATCCAATTTGAAGGCTTAAAATACTTCGTTAAGTAAGGTGAAGCCTCGTCAATTTTATCACTATATAGAATCAGCCCCTCTGAAGATGGACCATATGGTCTTCCAGGTAGTTCAGGGATAAAGTTGAGTCTAGCCGGATCCACCAGTTTTGTCCTCAGTCTCTCATGGTTCAGAAATTTTCGTTAAATTTTTCACAGCTATCATTTTATCGCGCTCGTTCTACGAGTATGTAAAAATCAATTGCTCAGTCTATCAGAAGCTTGTTCTCAAGCTATGGAGGACCTTCTTTCGGATATTCATAAACAAAACATATCTTTGCCTACGGCAGAAAAGGTAGACTTTAATTTTTTGTTTATAGCATTTAAGGATACTAACTCATACTTTACTCCGGATCCAATTCATATCTTCTTAAACGAAATGAACATGATTAACTAATTTTTGTTATAACATTCTTCCTCTTCATTCCATTACATCAAACAATATCCTCATATCCTTACCTCATGAGTTGCCCCAATTTCATCGAAATCCAATATCATGCACAGAATTAGCCTGACCTTTTGGCCCAGTAACATTACTTTTATTTGCCTCTCTCAATCTAATCACTTAAAAGCACTTCATTTCGAAGGATTGCCTAATTGCCTATTTTCTTTCTCATATCCTCTATTCTAACACTTGAATGTTGTATCTGAAAATACCATCGCCGCCTAAAATTGCTCTAGATAAGCATACAATACACAATACTTTTTCTCTCATCTTAATTACCTTTCCAAGTGTTTGTTTGTCCTGGACTTGGATCACCACACCATACTCGTTTACTTTCACCCAACCCACCCCACAATGGTATCAAGGATGAGACACGAAACACAAAAAAAAAAAAAAAAAAATCCAAACAAATCGAAATTGTAAATAACACAATATTACAATAACCGAACAAATGTATCTTTAGTGCTTTCGGATGATGTTGGTTGTATTGGGACTAAGGATAACACTCGACTACTGTGTGAGGAAGAGAATGGACAAACGGCAGACATAGAGGCAGACAGGAAAACAAAAATTAATTAAATTGCGGCCCAACCAACCAACCACCCCCCTCATGCTCCCGCTCAAATTTATATCCCCGGTGATCCTTTTTTTTTTTTTTTTGAATTGTGGTATCCTTTTTTTTGTTTGTTATGGTTATATCAAGAAAAAGATACTTTCCATGTACACCCACACAAGTGCATCCTTATATTGAAACCTTTTTATAACATGAGATGTGCTTGTAAGTTTTCTGGTCTTCGTCATAGCAGTCCTTAAGAGGAGGAGGGCATTTTTGTTTTCTTTTTCAAAATTCAAAAGGACGACTTAATACAGTCGTCAACGTTGCACAGTTTGCCGGCGTTAAAAAAAATATAGAAAAATACTTTGGTGTTGGATAGTTTCAACATTTTTTTTTTGTTTAATGTTAATTAATTAGTTTTACATTCTTATTGTATCTTTGTATCTTTAAAATCTGTATATTTACCCGTATTTGTATATTTATGTGGGATTTTGTTTTTTCCTTTGTGTGCGCTCAACTGTTACTTTTGGCTTTCGAAGAGTTTTTTTTATTGTTTTTATTTTGTTTTGCTGGGTGGTTTCTGTTTATTTTTTTCTTTTTCTTTTGTATTTTCCTTTTAATATAATTTTTCTTAATGTAGAACTATAAGTGAAAAGAGAGAAAATCAGGTAAACAAACAAAACAAATATTTTAAATCTAGTAGCGACACAGAGAGCGCCGACATTAAGACTGAGGCAAAATCGCATGCTGCCAAATCGCAGAGATTACCATCGTTCTCGTCGTTATTCACGAGGAAGGGCGAAAAATCGAAAAAGGATTCATCTTTGGCTACAGATCAAGCAGCATCGGGAACCAATGCCGCGGACGGTGAACAGAATTTGGGTGAATCTAATCGAGGAATGTCAGCATCTACTGAAGGTGATGGTGTAAGGACAGCAGATAGTTCGACAACTGGCAACGATAATGGAATAAAGGTAAGAGTTCATCCCATTTTTGTATTAAAAAAAATTATTTATAAAAATTAAAATTAAATTAATTAAATCTACAATAATTAAATTAAATTTTAATTAAAATTAAAATTCCTGTACTCATCTTCATCTTTAATAAACATGCAATGCTACGTTCTCTTAAGTATCTATTTGCATGATATTTCACCCTCGGGATTGAAGCCATTCTAATGCAAGAGTTTGCTGATGTTTTCGTATTTGAGAAATCCAATTATTTTTCTTTCGACATCTTTTTCGACCTGAAGCTAAATCTTGAGCTTCCATTGCTTTTCGGACTGGTTCTCTCCACAAACGTCGTAAAAACACATTGAAACCAGCTGTGCTGGCTTGTTTAAAGTTTGTCCACTATTGATTTCTTAATCTAGAGGCTTGGGTAAAAGCGCAATTTGTTTTTATTAAATCACGTTCTGTGACACCTGCTAATATTTGTTTCCGTCGCTGTCATGTTTCCGTTATACTTTCATTATATCTGACTACCAACCGCTACAGGATAAGGTCTTATTAGGTTCTCAATATGGTGCCACGAGAGCTTCCATTTCTTTCTTTCCTTATCGAAACTACTATACACGTACTGGTGTATCAATCCAGTGTGGAGCTACAGTGATCTCAATGCAGAACTTGGGCGCTAGGGACGATACAAAACTCAATTTCCGCATCAACATTAATTCCATAACTAACAAAGCTAATTCTGTGCTTGGCTTTCTTAGAGGATGATTCAGGGAGTCCTCTGTCTCATACGTTACACAAAACCTTTACATCACCTTTGCTAAGCTGTCTTTTGAAGTCCAACGCAGATTCCTACGATTCGTTCTATGGGGACTGATTCAAATTGCTGAGTCAACTTCCTTTAAAAAAATAACGCGAACCCGCTGAAGAATCTCTCTTATCCACCAGGTCTTAACTGCCCACGTAGAAGTTCCCCACAGTTGCGCTACATACTTATAAATACTGACCCACGCAATTTAAAGTATGTCACTCTTTTTCGACCGACGAAGGCCATGTGGTTTTAACAAGTCACTATGTGTTCGATTTATATTGCAGCAAAAGTACTCCCAGAGATGCTCTCAAATATCACCTCTCCCATCCTTAGTTTGAGACCAGTTGCTTTATAACTAAACAAAGTTGTCAGGCTTGTTAAATATCGTCCAGCATTACAATGCGTCTGTTATAGCTGCGACTATCACAAAATCCTGCAAAGTGTTTGTGCCGTTAAGGCCTCACCTCGCATTGAATCGATCTGCAGCATCGTCACTATAGCTTCCTTGGCGGTTAACGACAAAGCCAAATGCCCAGTAAGAGGTTAAACTCTTGTGTTGGTTTATACTTTCGCTTAACAATTTCTTCGATATCACAGTATCCGCTTTCACTTTCGTAAATTTTCTATTTCCATTTCCACAATTTTTAATAACTAAAAAATCAGTGGCAACGATAAATATAAGGCCTCGTAGAGGTAGCATCTTCCGACAGGTGCTGGTTCCTGAAATAACGAGAATGAGCCTCTGCAGCCGAACATCTTGCAGCTCTGCTAATAAGCCCTACTTCACGCCTCCCCATGGCACCATCTGGGAATCTCACTAGAGATTGCGAAGTGAAGGAGGAAAATGGCGAGTTTCCTGCGCCATAAATCAGGGTTAGTGTCGGAGAAACAAAACAAGACCTTATCCGGGCTACTCCGACATATTTGGAGCTCAGGCCGGTAAGGATTTGCAGGACTTAGTCAGGGTCTTGGGAAAGAGATGGTGGCGGACGAGCCCGATATGGGGTAACTGCCCGGCCATTTAAAACAAACATAGGTTACGAAGCATCAACAAGCCTCGGATATGGACGGATCTACTGTTGACAACCCACGCAAACGATTTAAGGACAATGAGCTTCGGATATGCACGTGGAATGTTAGATTCCTTAACAGACCACGTGCAGCCGAGCAACTAGCGGAGGCCCTAGACTGCTGTAAAGCGGACATAACCGCCATTCAAGAAATGCGATGGGATGGGCTGGACAAAAAGAAGATGAAAAACTGCGACATCTACTACGGCAATTGCTATCGACGGCAAAAGCAGAGCTTATTTGGATGCGGACTTGTTGTCGGAGGCAGACTATAACAAGAATTCCTCAGCTTCCGGCATGTGAGCGAGCGCCTCGTAGCAATCCGCATCAAGGCTAAACTCGCCAACATTAGTCTTATATGCGCGCATGCCCCCACAGAGGAGAAAGATGACGACACCAAGGATGCCTTCTATGAGCTCCTTAACAAGACCTACGTGCAATGCCCTAGCTATGACATTAAAATTGTCCTCGGTGATTTTGATGCAAAGCTAGGAAGAGAGGGTATCTTTGGTGGAACAATCGGAAAATATAGCCTGCACAACACCACCTCCGATAACGGATTCAGGCTAATCGACTTTGCGGCGGGGCGAAACATTGTCGTGGCTAGCACGCGGTTCCCACATCTCGACATACACAAGGGGACTTGGAGAACTCCTGATCAATCAACAGTCAACCAGATTGATCACATTGCGATCGACGCAAGACACTCCTCCAGTATTATGGATGTCCGTACGTTCTGAGGAGCCAACATCGACTCGGACCATTACCTTGTTGTAGCCAAGGTACGGTTGCGGATATCCCAAACTACGCCAAGACAAACTAATGCTGTGAGAAAAATTCGACGTCAGACGGCTACAATCGCAAAAGATCGCCAAGTCCTTTTCCGATCGAGTGTCTCTTAATCTCTTAAGAGGTCCAATGCCGCCAGCATCAAGCATCGAAGACCACTGGAAACACTGCCAAAACGCCATCAGAGATGCCGCTTCTGATGTGCTGGGTTTCACTCGTCCACCACAACGAAACCCCTGGTTCGATTATGAATGCCGGCAAGCACATGCAGCTAAGCAAGATGCATATAAAGCGGTACTGCTTAGAAGTACCAGGGCTGCTCATGAGTTCTATGAGCAGAAGAGGAGAGACGAGCACCGGCTTCTCAGGAGGAAGACTGTATAACGGCGATGACGGACCAAATACCGCTGTCAGGCAGAATCAACCTTTCAACTTGGACGATGATGACCAATATCGTCCACCCGACCTGGATGCAGTGAAGATAGCTATATCGAAGCTTAAGTCCAACAAAGCTGCTGGAGCGGATGGCCTGACTGCCGAGCTCTTCAAAGCGGCAGGCGATGACTTGGTAAGAAGCATACACCAAGCTTCAGCATTGTTTGTCCGATTCTCAAGAAAGGAGACCTTCTGAACTGCGCCAACTACAGAGGCATTAACATCCTTAGCATCCTTAACATCGCATACAAGATCTTATCTGCCGTATTGTGTGAACGCCGGAAGCCGTTCGTCAACAACCTGATAGGTCAATATCAGTGTGGCTTCAGGCCAGGAAAGTCCACCATCGACCAGATATTCACACTACGGCAGATCTTGGAGAAGACCCATGAGCTTCAGATCGATACACACCACCTATTCATCGATTTTAAGGCCGATATTGACATAATCGGGAGAAAGCAGCGTGATGTCAGTGGCGCTTTCGCGAGTATTGAGACGGAAGCGGCGAAAATGGGTTTAGCGGTCAATGAGGGCAAGACCAGGTATATGCTGTCAAGCAAAAAGGACAACCAACACCGACGTCTCGGGCAGAACGTCACCTTAGACAGATATAACTTTGAGGTAGTTAAGGACTTTGTCTACCTAGGCTCCGCTATAAATAGAGACAACGACACCAGCGCTGAGATCAAGCGAAGAATAACTCTTGCCAACCGCTGTTTCTTTGAGTTAAGAAGGCAATTGAGTAGCAAAGCCCTCTCTCGGACAACAAAAGTCACCCTTTATAAGACTTTAATAATCCCGGCCCTGCTCTATGGGGCAGAGGCATGGACATTATCAATAATGAATGAGGGTGTTCTTGGTTGCTTCGAGAGAAAAATTCTTCAGGCGATCTTCGGTCCCGTCTGCATTGACGGTGAGTGGAGGAGGAGATACAACGACGAACTGTACGGACTGTACAGCGACATGGACCTAGCCAGAACAGTGAGGATCCAAAGACTGAGATGGCTGCGTCATGTAGAGCGCATGGATACCAATGCTCTGGTCCGAAAAGTCTTCGAATCCGCTCGCGAGGGACAGCGCAGTAGAGGAAGGCCACGACTCAGGTGGCGCACGCAATTGGAAGAGGACCTCAGCCAACTTATCGTCCGAAACTGGAGACAGCTAGCCGGGGATCGAGCTGGCTGGAGAAGCTTGTTGACTGAGGCCCAGGTCCACCCCGTACTGTAGGGCCAGCTGAAGTAAGTAAGTAAAAAATCAGTGCTAGGTTTGATATCGGAGGATTTGGAAACAGAAGCCGACATTGGCAATCCATGCAAACGTTTTATGATGACTCCTTCACGCAACTGCAACAATACACGAGACTCTTTACACCATGAATCTTTGATTAGAACGGAACAGAAATTGTATTGAAAGTTCATATGGTGTGTGAAACAGAAGACATACGCTTTTAGCCTCAAGAATACAATTAAAATTAATAACCAATTCAAGGCATTAAAGTTGCAATAGCAGTCCGCATAACGTACATTGCACCCAATTGTGCAGACCAAGTTCCCTGGTATCCGCTGTTACTAGTTTCCTATACCAGACATAAGGTCTTTTTGGGGTCATGATTTGAAAATCCTCTTCATTCGGGCATTATTGTCTATTCAGTCTATGTGGCCCCAGACATTGTAGTCGACAAATATCATCTTAGAATTCGCATTTTGTGCCTTATTCGCATACGGGACTTATGATTCGACGAAATATTTTTTGTCTAAAAAATTATCACCCCCGAATTAGTATCTACAATGCTGTTCCGTCCTAATTTTCGATTTGTTTCTTACTTTTTAGACCCTGATAAGTACAACGTTGATGTGCTCTCCCTTCCAAGCTCGTCGGACCATAATGTCATATCAGTTAAATTCTCAGACACTGAACAGATGGTTGGAGAAAAGATTCTTTAAAAAACGACAAAGCCAGTTGGAGTTTACTTAACGTCTTCTGTGAATCTTAACTGGTCCTTATGTTCCTCGATAATAATGTGGATGTCGCAGCTGATGGGATCACAGACACTATTCTCTTTCGATTGAAATCCTTTATCCCACCCGACAGAGAAAACCCGAAAAATGAAAAATGAGCCAGGAATGACTGCAATTCCCACCTTAAATGTGTGAAATTTTAATACGACCAAAAACTGAGGCAAGAAATACTACAGTGGCCCAAACGACAATTTTTAGATCGTTCATCAAAAATATTAGAAATTCTTCCCCATTCTCATTACTGAAGCTAATTTATAATGATTCTGTTTGCTGGACACTTTGCAGCCGAGTCCGACGAATCCAAGCTTGCACTTATGAAGTAGCGGGAGTACCAACATGCTTAATGAACTCAATATCAACAAATCCGGTTCTTCTTTTCAATAAACGGCATAATGATTTTTGCAGCGACAGGTCCAGTGCTCTACCGAAAACGCCAGTAGCAATTTACCTTTCAAACTTTTAACCGTAACGTCCGTTTTGCTATTAATGCTTATCAGTACATTTTCAAGTCCGTTTTCGGACAAACCCCGAAATATCATGATTTTGTCCTAACCCGAACAACTCGCACTTGTGGAGTGCCTTGAATAGCTCTTTATTTCTTAGTCATTGTAACCTGCAGACATTCAAAACCAACGTACATCAGTTCCTCTCTTTCTTCCCTTCTTAACTTTCCATCGCCCGTGATGTATGAAAACATTTTAAGGTTGCTAATAACCCCATGAGCGCTTCTTCATTTGGAGGACTGCTACCGCCTTCGCAAGCAACATTTTTGTTTCTGTGTTTTTAGAAATATTTTCATCAATCGAAACGCAAACGATTTCGCTTTCAATATTGTTCCTGAGCTTCTGTAACGTAACGTTATCTCATAAGAATAGATCCAACAGCTTTAAATCGCATGGGTAAGGCGGCCATTCACATTCAATTGTGAATATTACGACTCAAATTTACTCACTTCAGCCCGCATAGCTCGCCTGGTGGACCAAAAATCACAGACGTTTTGACATTGGCAGATAATGAAAAAATTAAGAATGCTTCTTCTTCTTATCCTTTTATTAACCCTTTCCTCGTTATACGAACTTATGCGTAACGAGTTTCCCATTTTTACTGCATCGCTGCTGCTCCGCTTATGGGGTTGGCTAATGTCGCAGACCGCAGAACGCGTCTACATAATGCTCGGTCCTGGATCGCTTCAGTGGTTAACCCCAGACGTTGTTGCGCATTTGCCATCTGAGAAATCCAGGAATTCTTTTTCCGACCTCGTTTTCTTACAGTTGGAGTGACCGTAGTTGATAGTGCCTTTTTAACCGGATTTTCCGCAGATCTTCTTTGAACGTGGCAATACCAACTTATTCGATTCGCCTCAAGCTGTTCGGTTACCGAATTCTTTATATGTAGACTTCCTCTTATACGCGTAGCTCTAATGCAATCGCGTTTAGTGACTCCACTAGACATCCTTAACATTTTCATTTCCGCTGCCGTCATTTTGTTTTTAAACGCTTCGTACATTGTCCAGCACTGTGAACCGTATATAAGAGCTGGTCTAACAACCGTGGTGTAGAGTTTCCCCTTTAATTTAAGTGGAAATTTTCGGTCGCAAAAGATTCCCGAATTTTCCCGCCATTTCATCCATCCCACACTCACTCTGTGGTTTACGTCGTCGTTACATTTCGCTTCCATGTTAACGATTGATCCTAAGTACTTAAAGATGGTGCTTTTCGGAAGAACTATTCCGTCTATCATTATATCCGGAACAGGTCGCAACGGATGCACAAATGGGCACGTCAAATGCTCCGTCCTTGAACTACTTATTTTAAACCCGTTTCTTTCTAGCGCATTTCCCCATGAATCTAAGGCGTTCTGCAAATCTTCGACGTTTGTCGCTAAGTATAACTGCGTCGTCAGTGAAGAGAATTGGCGTTACATTTGCTTCGCGCATGCAGTCTTTTAAAAGATAGTCGAATACTACGTTAAAGAGGAAAGGGCTACGTACGCTTCCTTGATGCACTCCGACATTAACTGGAAATTCTCTCGTTAGTCCAGCAGAGCTTTTAACCGCAGTTTTCACGTTTCCATTCATGTCTCTTATTATTCTAACATACGTTTCCGGTACGTTTTAAGACTTCAGCGCAGCCCATATGAGATCCCTAGGCACTCGATCGAATGCTTTCTCGAGGTCGATAAATACTTGTGTAAATCCTTAGACGAATCTCGGTGCTTTTCCATTATTATTCGTAGGCTTTGGATAGCGTCCACCGTCGATCTTCCTTCAACAAATCCACACTGGCTATTATCGAGCTTTATTATTGGCCGAAGACGTTCGTTCAAGACTCTTTGGACGATTTTCATTGTGTGTGACATAAGCTGGATTGAACAGTAGTTGTTGCATTCTCGAGTGTCGCCTTTTCCTTTGTATAATGGAACCAAGAAGCTACTTCTCCATTGATTCGGCATAGGTTGTCCACATTTTAATTTATTTAAAAGTTTCGATAGAAAAAATTAAGAATGCGTTTGTGTTAAAATACAAAATTGTTATATTCCTATTGAAAAACCCTTCATTTAGTTACTTAAGGCGCTACAGTCCTTGGTGGACTTATGTCTCGATCTTTTGCTAGCTGGGCTAATGTCCCATTCCTCGTTTGTGCATCACTTTACACGCAATCTTCCTGCACTACGCTGTTCCTCGAGGGCGGATTCAGAGACATTTTAGAACGTAGCGCTGGCATCACTTCGCTCTACATGTCCCAGTCATCTCAGGCACAGTTTCCTGACTAGGTCGATGCAGAAATATCAATCTTTTCGAGAGAAAAATCCTATGAAAAACATTCGGTTAGAATATTCAATGACGAACGATATGAGCAATTACTTAAGCTTAAAACACTAATAATATCTAATTCCATTTTAAACGATCCACAAAAGGTCCTGGGTATTGACTGCATGCTGTACTTTCAACGACACACAAATTTTGTGTTCTAAAGTTTGATACGAGTATGTATTGTAGATAGGTACTCCTTTGTACTCGTAATACACAATAAAAGTAATTCTCATTTGAAAACTTCCTTCCAAAGTCAAAGTAGAAAGTAGAAAGGAAGCCGTATAAGGAAATTGTACGAATAAGTAAGAGTTGAATGGAAAATAAATTAAAACATTCACATGATGATAGACGTTATGGTTTGGATGGATTCGTACGGTATCCTTAAAACCACCTCTTCATCATGACTTTTGCAAGAAAAACGAGAGAAATTTTTGAAAGGATTCATCTGGTTTGTCTGTCAGATAAAATAATTCTGCACAATTGTGTGCATGTACGAGTATAAACAGCCGAACACAAATCGAGTGCGTATTTGAGTATGTATGTATGCGACTAACTTGAAACCATTCACTAAAGCTAGGAAAGGTTTATTTTTTTTTCTATATTTGCGCAAATTAAATTACATCCGGGCGTAGGGATTCCATTTACGAATTTGTTGTTTGCATGATTTTGTAATCCTTTTTCAGTATTATCTCCTACAACGGTAATCAAATAAAAAGTTCTTTACTTTTTAGAGAAATGTGAAAGCCAGTTGTACGGGGTAAATACTTTACGGAGACTACTGTAGCATGCAGATATTCTTGAATAGGAGGTCCTTTTACTAAGATACTCATATATGTTAGTTTTTTTATTTTTTTTACAAAGAAAGAAACTCATAAAAAGGGTGTTAACCCAATTTTCCCAAAGAGATTAAAGTGTTCTTTTAAGAGTCCTTTAAATTGTTGCGCTTAATTCTTGTTTGGAGTTTTAAAGTTTCATTTAAATTTGGAAACTTTAAGTTGGTGTCACAAGAAAATCCCGATGCAAAGAAACTTAATATTTCGTTTCGTTTGTCTGGAAGTGTGTTGCCTACATTCAAGACCACACTTAGTGAAAAATATTGGTAATTGTGTCTCTTGATCATAATAAATTGGAAAGATCTCAAAATTGGGCCTTTTGGTAAGCCAAAAATGGAAAATGCCTCTTCCAATATAATACTCATTTTGTATTGATGTAGTTTGCAAATTTCAGACCAACAACATCAGACTGCAAGTTGGGGATACATTTACCATATTGCATGGCATTGTTCTTAGATGTATCTATCATTTGTTGGATGTTAAGCTTTTTTGTCTGAAAAAACTATGCACGCTCAGGCGAAATCAATATATTTACAAATGGAATACGCAAACCAAAGGATAATTTGTTGGCTAACGACTGAAAAAAAGGTCCTCAAACCATCAATTTCGTTGAATTCGAACTCCGATTTGTACGATACAAGTTAAAATTGATCGAGTGGCAGGCTTATGTCTTTATGCATACTTCAGGTGATTTGATATTTAGAGAGTATGGTGTAGAGATAACTTCAATCATTAGTGCTAGGCTACGTCAAACTTCGGCGACACCGAGTTATAGCCTGAAAATTATATCATCGGCGGAGTACTATCTTAAATCACTTAGATAAAGTATGATATCTGACCTAAAACATCTTGAATAAGCTGACATATATACATCCACTGTTCTAGAATTAAGAAGTAGGGACAAAGAAAAATTTGGACAACCAGTCAAATGAGTTGACAGCTTTCTGTGCTGTAATGGTCTGCTTGTGTTGATAGCAAATTAGACGTGAATAGCAGAATATGCAAAGCAAAGGCTTGATTAATGTTAAGTCAGTTGTCGCATGTAGTTAAAGAGTGCTTGGACCATTATGACTGCACAAAAGCTAATACCCTTCGTAAGCTTGTGTACCTAAAGTGAACCTACATTAAGGGTCTCTTTTCAAACCAGTGCTAACTTTGATTTTGAATAAAACAAATAAAATTTCATTAAATAACCATTTATTTGTATTCAATCGAGAGGATGCATTCTGCAATCAATTTTTGAATACAACTTCAAGCATATGCTCACCACGGCAGGATTTGATGAATGTCATCTGAGGGACAAAGTTTTCGACCACTTTTCTCAGCAAATGTATCCTCAATTATACAAATAATAATGGTGGCTGCCAATGAGTCGATTGTAGTTGGTTTGTCAGCGTTGACTGGCGGCATTTGGTATCCTCAAAGAAAGTAATCAAGACACCTCAAATTGTAACGTCTTGGACGCAAACTTACAGGTCAATTACGCGAAATTATGCGTTCATCAAATGTTAACTGCAATAAGTTGACTGTTTCGTTTCATTCCCAATCAATCGGGGTCTAATGTTTTCAACAGAACATCAAAAAATGAGGCTCATCGCCGAACACAATTTTTTGATAAAACAACGGATCCAGTGCCAGTTGATTTTGGGTTAATTCAGCGAAATTTCGAGGGCAAACGATGGTCATTCGGCTTCAAGTCTTGCACATCTGGATCTTGTAAGCCTTAAAATCAAGAGCTTTGCTTACAATTTTTCATAAAGAAAATGTCATGGATGTCGAAGCTTGTTTTGAAGAAGACCCAATTTAAAAAATTTTTTCTCAAGGCTTAAAAGATCTAACTGGTGTTAGAGCTAATGGCATATGACCATTAAGTGCATTGGGTGTGCAGTGATTTTGATTTTGTTAAAGATTAAGCTCATTTCCATATTTTGAGCAGGGAAATAGTCAAGAAGTTCACCAGACGTTATTGCATATAGAAAAACGTACCGTATGGGGCGGATTGTCCACCGTAGAATTATTTTTTGTGGGGCTACGCCAAACCACTAATTTATGCCCATAAACCAGCAACGATTGACGCTGTGGAGCAAAATATTGTTCGAGAAATATACGATATATGTCTTCAATTGGTTCAAAAAGTGGTCTCAAATTTAACCTCTAAAATGCGCTTTATGCAAGCCAGTCATCGTGGACATATGCCTAAAACTGTCTTCAAATATTAAATGCCATCAAGTTATTTTAAATAATAATATAATAAACCGTAATCGAATTAAGTGATTTGTGTTTTATTTAAATAAACAGGTCTAAACGCTATAAAAAACACCGTAAAGTTTTGCAGTGGATCTTTTGGGATGTCTTACAAAGAAAGAGTGATTGCAAAACGTCAGGCAAATAAACGGAGTTTTTCCATAAGGCAACAAGTTGGGCACCCTTAGCTCCAAGACATGAAGAATGACAGTCCACGGAGACCCTAAGTCCCTTTCTTTCGACTAGAGGGAAGTTGTATAAGTTTGCAACATTCCAAACGCGAAAATGGAAAGATTAGAATTCGTAAAAAAATGGTTTATGTCGTTAATCATTCGGATAAAGATGATTGGTCCAAGGTGACTACCCTGAGGGACACCAGAAGTTGCTTTAATGGGGTCAGATATAGAAGAACTGAAATCCGTGGAAATTGAATCGAAAACACAAAGCGCCCTACATTGATTTACATTTCATGAAAGCGTGATAGTTATTCTACAGTACGGAAGCAATTGCTGATAGACTATGCTTTCGGAAAGTTTGGGTAATTCGGAAAGATTCTTTTTTATGAATAGGAATGATTTAAAATTCCTTGAATAGGAAAGGAAAAGTACCTGTTGAAACTGACACATTTTATTACAATAGCCAGAAGGCCATCAGGGCAGGACGAAAAATTTGTAATTGTTTTTGGGTCGGTAGAAGATTCACAAAGAAATTTGTAGAGTAGAGGCTTTCTTTTGGTAGATATTAACAAACTGGTGGAAGCTTTCAGAGTCCGAGACTAAACTAAATTGCAATCACATATGTATTTCAAACGAATAGTCATTCGAGACTAGTTATGCTTAGTTTAAGCTGAACGTGGTAAAATTGTAACTTTCGAAAGACGATTGCATCCAAAAAAAAGTCACTGTTTGGTGAGCAATTTTTTGACCTTAAATCGAAGATATGAATGTGGAAGACATATGGTTTCAAAAAGGCGTTGCAACATTTGATACAAAATTTCCATACTTCTTTGAACATATTGGCTAGTATCTCGCTGATAACACGTGTAATGTTGTATTCCAAGGCTGCAATTGACGCTTTCCTATCGGTATAGACGAGTGATTTGATATATTTCCATAAAAAATAGTCTAAACATGTTAAATCGCAGATAAATTGCTCACCGAACTCATTTCTTAATTGGTGTGCTGTGTGTCATGTAGCGCCATCTTACTGGAACCACAAGTCGACAAGGTTCAGCTCGTGCATTTTGGGCAATGTTCGAAATCATTCAACGAAAGCGAGCGCCGTTAAGTTTTTTTTCTAACATAATCATTCAACGAGAAATAAGTTTCGTTACTGAATTTAATTTTTCGCTAAAAAAAAGCTTATTGCACTCATCGACCGCTGTGGCAGGTCGTTCTTGCACGAGCTTTATTTTGTAAGGTTTTAGACAAATATCCTTGCGTAAAATCTTCCACGTAGTCGAGTAGCAGAATCCCAATCGCTGCGAACGGCAATGAGTGGACAAATCATGCTTAATCACCTCTTGCGGATACAGCAGCAATATTTTCCTCTGTATGCATTTTGCACATACGGGTAGGTGGCTTGATGTCCAAAAGCATAGAATTGGTGCAAAATTTGGTCACTATTCCTTGCTCAGTAGGTCGAATATGACGACCGTCGAATGCGCGAATCCATTATTGTAAAGTGCGCGAAAAAAACATTCACATGATGATAGACGTTATGGTTTGGATGGATTCGTACGGTATCCTTAAAACCACCTCTTCATCATGACTTTTGCAAGAAAAACGAGAGAAATTTTTGAAAGGATTCATCTGGTTTGTCTGTCAGATAAAATAATTCTGCACAATTGTGTGCATGTACGAGTATAAACAGCCGAACACAAATCGAGTGCGTATTTGAGTATGTATGTATGCGACTAACTTGAACCCATTCACTAAAGCTAGGAAAGGTTTATTTTTTTTTTCTATATTTGCGCAAATTAAATTACATCCGGGCGTAGGGATTCCATTTACGAATTTGTTGTTTGCATGATTTTGTAATCCTTTTTCAGTATTATCTCCTACAACGGTAATCAAATAAAAGGTTCTTTACTTTTTAGAGAAATGTGAAAGCCAGTTGTACGGGATAAATACTTTACGGAGACTACTGTAGCATGCAGATATTTTTGAATAGAAGGTCCTTTTACTAAGATACTCATATATGTTGGTGTTAATAAAAAGGGTGTTAAACCAATTTTCCCAAAGAGATTAAAGTGTTCTTTTAAGAGTCCTTTAATTTGTTGCGCTTAATTCTTGTTTGGAGTTTTAAAGTTTCATTTAAATTTGGAAACTTTAAGTTGGTGTCACAAGAAAATCCCGATGCAAAGAAACTTAATATTTCGTTTCGTTTGTCTGGAAGTGTGTTGCCTACATTCAAGACCACACTTAGTGAAAAATATTGGTAATTGTGTCTCTTGATCATAATAAATTGGAAAGACCTCAAAATTGGGCCTTTTGGTAAGCCAAAAATGGAAAATGCCTCTTCCAATATAATACTCAATTTTGTATTGATGTAGTTTGCAAATTTCAGACCAACAACATCAGACTGCAAGTTGGGGATACATTTACCATATTGCATGGCATTGTTCTTAGATGTATCTATCATTTGTTGGATGTTTAGCTTTTTTGTCTGAAAAAACTGTGCACGCTTAGGCGAAATCAATATATTTACAAATGGAATACGCAAACGAAAGGATAATTTGTTGGTTAACGACTGAAAAAAAGGTCCTCAAACCATCAATTTCGTTGAATTCGAACTCCGATTTGTACGATACAAGTTAGAATTGATCGAGTGGCAGGCTTATGTATTTATGCATACTTCAGGTGATTTGATATTTAGAGAGTATGGTGTAGAGATAACTTCAATCATTAGTGCTAGGCTCCGTCAAACTTCGGCGACACCGAGTTATAGCCTGAAAATTATATCATCGGCGGAGTACTATCTTAAATCACTTAGATAAAGTATGATATCTGACCTAAAACATCTTGAATAAGCTGACATATATACATCCACTGTTCTAGAATTAACAAGTAGGGACAAAGAAAAATTTGGACAACCAGTCAAATGAGTTGACAGCTTTCTGTGCTGTAATGGTCTGCTTGTGTTGATAGCAAATTAGACGTGAATAGCAGAATATGCAAAGCAAAGGCTTGATTAATGTTAAGTCAGTTGTCGCATGTAGTTAAAGAGTGCTTGGACCATTATGACTGCACAAAAGCTAATACCCTTCGTAAGCTTGTGTACCTAAAGTGAACCTACATTAAGGGTCTCTTTTCAAACCAGTGCTAACTTTGATTTTGAATAAAACAAATAAAATTTCATTAAATAACCATTTATTTGTATTCAATCGAGAGGATGCATTCTGCAATCAATTTTTGAATACAACTTCAAGCATATGCTCACCACGGCAGGATTTGATGAATGTCATCTGAGGGACAAAGTTTTCGACCACTTTTCTCAGCAAATGTATCCTCAATTATACAAATAATAATGGTGGCTGCCAATGAGTCGATTGTAGTTGGTTTGTCAGCGTTGACTGGCGGCATTTGGTATCCTCAAAGAAAGTAATCAAGACACCTCAAATTGTAACGTCTTGGACGCAAACTTACAGGTCAATTACGCGAAATTATGCGTTCATCAAATGTTAACTGCAATAAGTTGACTAATTCGTTTCATTCCCAATCAATCGGGGTCTAATGTTTTCAACAGAACATCAAAAAATGAGGCTCATCGCCGAACACAATTTTTTGATAAAACAACGGATCCAGTGCCAGTTGATTTTGGGTTAATTCAGCGAAATTTCGAGGGCAAACGATGGTCATTCGGCTTCAAGTCTTGCACATCTGGATCTTGTAAGCCTTAAAATCAAGAGCTTTGCTTACAATTTTTCATAAAGAAAATGTCATGGATGTCGAAGCTTGTTTTGAAGAAGACCCAATTTAAAAAATTTTTTCTCAAGGCTTAAAAGATCTAACTGGTGTTAGAGCTAATGGCATATGACCATTAAGTGCATTGGGTGTGCAGTGATTTTGATTTTGTTAAAGATTAAGCTCATTTCCATATTTTGAGCAGGGAAATAGTCAAGAAGTTCACCAGACGTTATTGCATATAGAAAAACGTACCGTATGGGGCGGATTGTCCACCGTAGAATTATTTTTTGTGGGGCTACGCCAAACCACTAATTTATGCCCATAAACCAGCAACGATTGACGCTGTGGAGCAAAATATTGTTCGAGAAATATACGATATATGTCTTCAATTGGTTCAAAAAGTGGTCTCAAATTTAACCTCTAAAATGCGCTTTATGCAAGCCAGTCATCGTGGACATATGCCTAAAACTGTCTTCAAATATTAAATGCCATCAAGTTATTTTAAATAATAATATAATAAACCGTAATCGAATTAAGTGATTTGTGTTTTATTTAAATAAACAGGTCTAAACGCTATAAAAAACACCGTAAAGTTTTGCAGTGGATCTTTTGGGATGTCTTACAAAGAAAGAGTGATTGCAAAACGTCAGGCAAATAAACGGAGTTTTTCCATAAGGCAACAAGTTGGGCACCCTTAGCTCCAAGACATGAAGAATGACAGTCCACGGAGACCCTAAGTCCCTTTCTTTCGACTAGAGGGAAGTTGTATAAGTTTGCAACATTCCAAACGCGAAAATGGAAAGATTAGAATTCGTAAAAAAATGGTTTATGTCGTTAATCATTCGGATAAAGATGATTGGTCCAAGGTGACTACCCTGAGGGACACCAGAAGTTGCTTTAATGGGGTCAGATATAGAAGAACTGAAATCCGTGGAAATTGAATCGAAAACACAAAGCGCCCTACATTGATTTACATTTCATGAAAGCGTGATAGTTATTCTACAGTACGGAAGCAATTGCTGATAGACTATGCTTTCGGAAAGTTTGGGTAATTCGGAAAGATTCTTTTTTATGAATAGGAATGATTTAAAATTCCTTGAATAGGAAAGGAAAAGTACCTGTTGAAACTGACACATTTTATTACAATAGCCAGAAGGCCATCAGGGCAGGACGAAAAATTTGTAATTGTTTTTGGGTCGGTAGAAGATTCACAAAGAAATTTGTAGAGTAGAGGCTTTCTTTTGGTAGATATTAACAAACTGGTGGAAGCTTTCAGAGTCCGAGACTAAACTAAATTGCAATCACATATGTATTTCAAACGAATAGTCATTCGAGACTAGTTATGCTTAGTTTAAGCTGAACGTGGTAAAATTGTAACTTTCGAAAGACGATTGCATCCAAAAAAAAGTCACTGTTTGGTGAGCAATTTTTTGACCTTAAATCGAAGATATGAATGTGGAAGACATATGGTTTCAAAAAGGCGTTGCAACATTTGATACAAAATTTCCATACTTCTTTGAACATATTGGCTAGTATCTCGCTGATAACACGTGTAATGTTGTATTCCAAGGCTGCAATTGACGCTTTCCTATCGGTATAGACGAGTGATTTGATATATTTCCATAAAAAATAGTCTAAACATGTTAAATCGCAGATAAATTGCTCACCGAACTCATTTCTTAATTGGTGTGCTGTGTGTCATGTAGCGCCATCTTACTGGAACCACAAGTCGACAAGGTTCAGCTCGTGCATTTTGGGCAATGTTCGAAATCATTCAACGAAAGCGAGCGCCGTTAAGTTTTTTTTCTAACATAATCATTCAACGAGAAATAAGTTTCGTTACTGAATTTAATTTTTCGCTAAAAAAAAGCTTATTGCACTCATCGACCGCTGTGGCAGGTCGTTCTTGCACGAGCTTTATTTTGTAAGGTTTTAGACAAATATCCTTGCGTAAAATCTTCCACGTAGTCGAGTAGCAGAATCCCAATCGCTGCGAACGGCAATGAGTGGACAAATCATGCTTAATCACCTCTTGCGGATACAGCAGCAATATTTTCCTCTGTATGCATTTTGCACATACGGGTAGGTGGCTTGATGTCCAAAAGCATAGAATTGGTGCAAAATTTGGTCACTATTCCTTGCTCAGTAGGTCGAATATGACGACCGTCGAATGCGCGAATCCATTATTGTAAAGTGCGCGAAAAAAACATTCACATGATGATAGACGTTATGGTTTGGATGGATTCGTACGGTATCCTTAAAACCACCTCTTCATCATGACTTTTGCAAGAAAAACGAGAGAAATTTTTGAAAGGATTCATCTGGTTTGTCTGTCAGATAAAATAATTCTGCACAATTGTGTGCATGTACGAGTATAAACAGCCGAACACAAATCGAGTGCGTATTTGAGTATGTATGTATGCGACTAACTTGAACCCATTCACTAAAGCTAGGAAAGGTTTATTTTTTTTTTCTATATTTGCGCAAATTAAATTACATCCGGGCGTAGGGATTCCATTTACGAATTTGTTGTTTGCATGATTTTGTAATCCTTTTTCAGTATTATCTCCTACAACGGTAATCAAATAAAAGGTTCTTTACTTTTTAGAGAAATGTGAAAGCCAGTTGTACGGGATAAATACTTTACGGAGACTACTGTAGCATGCAGATATTTTTGAATAGAAGGTCCTTTTACTAAGATACTCATATATGTTGGTGTTAATAAAAAGGGTGTTAAACCAATTTTCCCAAAGAGATTAAAGTGTTCTTTTAAGAGTCCTTTAATTTGTTGCGCTTAATTCTTGTTTGGAGTTTTAAAGTTTCATTTAAATTTGGAAACTTTAAGTTGGTGTCACAAGAAAATCCCGATGCAAAGAAACTTAATATTTCGTTTCGTTTGTCTGGAAGTGTGTTGCCTACATTCAAGACCACACTTAGTGAAAAATATTGGTAATTGTGTCTCTTGATCATAATAAATTGGAAAGACCTCAAAATTGGGCCTTTTGGTAAGCCAAAAATGGAAAATGCCTCTTCCAATATAATACTCAATTTTGTATTGATGTAGTTTGCAAATTTCAGACCAACAACATCAGACTGCAAGTTGGGGATACATTTACCATATTGCATGGCATTGTTCTTAGATGTATCTATCATTTGTTGGATGTTTAGCTTTTTTGTCTGAAAAAACTGTGCACGCTTAGGCGAAATCAATATATTTACAAATGGAATACGCAAACGAAAGGATAATTTGTTGGTTAACGACTGAAAAAAAGGTCCTCAAACCATCAATTTCGTTGAATTCGAACTCCGATTTGTACGATACAAGTTAGAATTGATCGAGTGGCAGGCTTATGTATTTATGCATACTTCAGGTGATTTGATATTTAGAGAGTATGGTGTAGAGATAACTTCAATCATTAGTGCTAGGCTCCGTCAAACTTCGGCGACACCGAGTTATAGCCTGAAAATTATATCATCGGCGGAGTACTATCTTAAATCACTTAGATAAAGTATGATATCTGACCTAAAACATCTTGAATAAGCTGACATATATACATCCACTGTTCTAGAATTAACAAGTAGGGACAAAGAAAAATTTGGACAACCAGTCAAATGAGTTGACAGCTTTCTGTGCTGTAATGGTCTGCTTGTGTTGATAGCAAATTAGACGTGAATAGCAGAATATGCAAAGCAAAGGCTTGATTAATGTTAAGTCAGTTGTCGCATGTAGTTAAAGAGTGCTTGGACCATTATGACTGCACAAAAGCTAATACCCTTCGTAAGCTTGTGTACCTAAAGTGAACCTACATTAAGGGTCTCTTTTCAAACCAGTGCTAACTTTGATTTTGAATAAAACAAATAAAATTTCATTAAATAACCATTTATTTGTATTCAATCGAGAGGATGCATTCTGCAATCAATTTTTGAATACAACTTCAAGCATATGCTCACCACGGCAGGATTTGATGAATGTCATCTGAGGGACAAAGTTTTCGACCACTTTACTCAGCAAATGTATCCTCAATTATACAAATAATAATGGTGGCTTCCAATGAGTCGATTGTAGTTGGTTTGTCAGCGTTGACTGGCGGCATTTGGTATCCTCAAAGAAAGTAATCAAGACACCTCAAATTGTAACGTCTTGGACGCAAACTTACAGGTCAATTACGCGAAATTATGCGTTCATCAAATGTTAACTGCAATAAGTTGACTGTTTCGTTTCATTCCCAATCAATCGGGGTCTAATGTTTTCAACAGAACATCACCCATTAATCAAAAAATGAGGCTCATCGCCGAACACAATTTTTTGATAAAACAACGGATCCAGTGCCAGTTGATTTTGGGTTAATTCAGCGAAATTTCGAGGGCAAACGATGGTCATTCGGCTTCAAGTCTTGCACATCTGGATCTTGTAAGCCTTAAAATCAAGAGCTTTGCTTACAATTTTTCATAAAGAAAATGTCATGGATGTCGAAGCTTGTTTTGAAGAAGACCCAATTTAAAAAATTTTTTCTCAAGGCTTAAAAGACCTAACTGGTGTTAGAGCTAATGGCATATGACCATTAAGTGCATTGGGTGTGCAGTGATTTTGATTTTGTTAAAGATTAAGCTCATTTCCATATTTTGAGCAGGGAAATAGTCAAGAAGTTCACCAGACGTTATTGCATATAGAAAAACGTACCGTATGGGGCGGATTGTCCACCGTAGAATTATTTTTTGTGGGGCTACGCCAAACCACTAATTTATGCCCATAAACCAGCAACGATTGACGCTGTGGAGCAAAATATTGTTCGAGAAATATACGATATATGTCTTCAATTGGTTCAAAAAGTGGTCTCAAATTTAACCTCTAAAATGCGCTTTATGCAAGCCAGTCATCGTGGACATATGCCTAAAACTGTCTTCAAATATTAAATGCCATCAAGTTATTTTAAATAATAATATAATAAACCGTAATCGAATTAAGTGATTTGTGTTTTATTTAAATAAACAGGTCTAAACGCTATAAAAAACACCGTAAAGTTTTGCAGTGGATCTTTTGGGATGTCTTACAAAGAAAGAGTGATTGCAAAACGTCAGGCAAATAAACGGAGTTTTTCCATAAGGCAACAAGTTGGGCACCCTTAGCTCCAAGACATGAAGAATGACAGTCCACGGAGACCCTAAGTCCCTTTCTTTCGACTAGAGGGAAGTTGTATAAGTTTGCAACATTCCAAACGCGAAAATGGAAAGATTAGAATTCGTAAAAAAATGGTTTATGTCGTTAATCATTCGGATAAAGATGATTGGTCCAAGGTGACTACCCTGAGGGACACCAGAAGTTGCTTTAATGGGGTCAGATATAGAAGAACTGAAATCCGTGGAAATTGAATCGAAAACACAAAGCGCCCTACATTGATTTACATTTCATGAAAGCGTGATAGTTATTCTACAGTACGGAAGCAATTGCTGATAGACTATGCTTTCGGAAAGTTTGGGTAATTCGGAAAGATTCTTTTTTATGAATAGGAATGATTTAAAATTCCTTGAATAGGAAAGGAAAAGTACCTGTTGAAACTGACACATTTTATTACAATAGCCAGAAGGCCATCAGGGCAGGACGAAAAATTTGTAATTGTTTTTGGGTCGGTAGAAGATTCACAAAGAAATTTGTAGAGTAGAGGCTTTCTTTTGGTAGATATTAACAAACTGGTGGAAGCTTTCAGAGTCCGAGACTAAACTAAATTGCAATCACATATGTATTTCAAACGAATAGTCATTCGAGACTAGTTATGCTTAGTTTAAGCTGAACGTGGTAAAATTGTAACTTTCGAAAGACGATTGCATCCAAAAAAAAGTCACTGTTTGGTGAGCAATTTTTTGACCTTAAATCGAAGATATGAATGTGGAAGACATATGGTTTCAAAAAGGCGTTGCAACATTTGATACAAAATTTCCATACTTCTTTGAACATATTGGCTAGTATCTCGCTGATAACACGTGTAATGTTGTATTCCAAGGCTGCAATTGACGCTTTCCTATCGGTATAGACGAGTGATTTGATATATTTCCATAAAAAATAGTCTAAACATGTTAAATCGCAGATAAATTGCTCACCGAACTCATTTCTTAATTGGTGTGCTGTGTGTCATGTAGCGCCATCTTACTGGAACCACAAGTCGACAAGGTTCAGCTCGTGCATTTTGGGCAATGTTCGAAATCATTCAACGAAAGCGAGCGCCGTTAAGTTTTTTTTCTAACATAATCATTCAACGAGAAATAAGTTTCGTTACTGAATTTAATTTTTCGCTAAAAAAAAGCTTATTGCACTCATCGACCGCTGTGGCAGGTCGTTCTTGCACGAGCTTTATTTTGTAAGGTTTTAGACAAATATCCTTGCGTAAAATCTTCCACGTAGTCGAGTAGCAGAATCCCAATCGCTGCGAACGGCAATGAGTGGACAAATCATGCTTAATCACCTCTTGCGGATACAGCAGCAATATTTTCCTCTGTATGCATTTTGCACATACGGGTAGGTGGCTTGATGTCCAAAAGCATAGAATTAGTGCAAAATTTGGTCACTATTCCTTGCTCAGTAGGTCGAATATGACGACCGTCGAATGCGCGAATCCATTATTGTAAAGTGCGCGAAAACCATTTTTCACGGAGCACGAATTTTGATAGTAAAATTCAATAATTTTCATGATAAAATGGCAATGCTTACTGAACATATTTGACTTTAAACAGCAAAAATCACCCTTTTTTGGATAAGAAAATTGCCTCAAAACCACGGTTTCCATAGCGGCTTGCAGCTGCAGCATAATGGTATACAACTTTCCCCACGCGATTGCCGTTCAATGCATTGATAACCTTATCGAAGTCCAGCTAAATTGCTCCAAGGTATCCCTTCTTTCTTTAAGGTTGTACAGAATACATTCATTGAAAGGCCAGGTCGATGTGGAATGCAGTGAACTTTGGTTAAATTTTGTTTAACTTCGAATAGTGTGCTTATCATATGCCATGTTTATCATTTTCAATGAAATTGAAATTCGAGTGTTTTTTAAACAGAGGGATTTGTAGAGGGGATTTTTCTTATTCGCGATGCCTCAGAAGTCTCTGTTATCTTGTCCTAGAATGAGCTCCAGAATTGACGCTTTGTCTATAGTTAAACATGTTTCTTAGCCCCTTACGATCAAGACAAAATGGTAAATCAGTGTACGAAGTTTCTTTAAGAGTTTTGAGAATATCAGAAGTATATTTTATTGATTACGCTGGTATACATATGTAAGTCCACAATTAGCAGCACTTTGACCTTTGATCTCTTATACTTTACTATGAAACGATTTAATCTTTTTTGACTTTACATTCACTTTTTTATTGAGCTGTGTGAACCATGTGGATTTATTTGTACTCACAACCTTCACCTCTTCTTTATAGTTATTGATTTTCCATCGAAAAAAAAAGATTTTTTAATTGCTTTCATTTATTATGCATTTTATTTTCAGGAAGACAAACAACTCGTTTATGCCGAACTGGTGTTGAAGCCATCCGACAACCAACCGAATCCATCGAAAACCTCCACCGAATATGCTGAAATTGTTTACGTGCAAAAACCAACACCAAGTGGTGGTGGAACGACCACAGATACCGAAACAAAGGGAAAGATATAATTCCTGCCATCTGTTGATTGTCCTTTAAGTTTGGACTGTAAACGGATACAAGGATCGTTTATCGATTGTATTAAAAAAAAATTTTATATAAATATTTTTTTATTGTTTGTTTTATTTTCTATTTCACTTAAACACATTCTTCAATGGAGGCCGAATAATTTAAAGAAAAACAGGAAGCAAGAGTATTTTATTCGTTTTGTAATTATAATTGTAACACTAATAAATTCGGAAATACAAAAATGCACACACATAATTTTTACAATGCGCACAATTATTTTTTAAGTCAATTTTTTGTTTTAAATAAATAAAATAAAATAAATAAAACACACGCACAACTGTTCGTGATTTTCGACTTGAAATTGAAATACAAAAAATGTAACACGGATAGTTTTAGTTATTTTTAAGGATAATTGTAATTTACTCTAAATGGAATCTTTTTTATATATTTATATGTTGTATAAGACACTCAAGAGAATTTAATAAATCGATTTATTGTACTCGAGACGTGTGGTTGTTTAACAATGTTTGATTCGAGGTGTGACGATAAAATTGTATTGGCAAAGACATTTTCGCATAAAAATTAATGACTTCTCAGCCGTTTTGTTCGATGATCTTCTGCCATCTCTTAGGCAACTTTAGAATATTTCATAGACCTTCCCATTCTTAACTGAATATCTGAGGAGGCTACATGGCGGATGTTACTTACATCCCAACTAAGCTGCAACAATTTTTGCCAGGTGTCCAAACTTGTGTGTGGCATCGCATTGTCATTTTAAAATACGAGGGGCGAACGTAGAAAATAATTTCGGGGGGTGTTCTGAAAAAAAAATATTAAATCTTCATAAATAAAGGGCGAGCCAAGAGCTTGTGTGGAAATTTTCATTAAAATAAATAAACATTCATTGTGAAATTAATGTAAAATTTACTTAACTAATAAAGTTCAGTCTATGGCAATTATGAGTGGAATATAATATCGTTAATAAGGGGTAATCATTCAAATGGCCACCTCGGGAAGATTCGCAGCATGCGACTCTTTTGAGGCATTTTTTAACCACTTTTTTGCACATTTCGAGCGGTATCTCGGCCATAACTTGAGTAATGTTGGTTTTTAATGCGTCTAGAGTTCAGGAATTATTCGCGTAAACACAGTCTTCTGTACAGCCCCACAGAAAAAAAATCTAACGGTGTCAAATCGCATGATCTTGGTGGCCAATTTACGTCGTAGAATTACACGACCAGGAACCTTCTCACGCAATAAAGCCATAATTGGTCGTGCTGTGTTGCTTGTTGCCCTGTCTTTTTGGAACCACATATCGTCCAAGTCATGATCTTCAATCGCCGGCCAAAAAAATCGGTTATCATGCGACCATATCGCTCCGAATTGACTGTAACCTTCCGCCCATTGGCATCTTCGAAGAAATACGCACCAATGACACCTTTCGACCATAGAGCACACCAAACAGTCACATCTTCGATCACTTGTGGGTTTTCTAAGCCCCACATGCGACAGCTTTCTTTCGACCATAGAGCACACCAAACAGTCACATCTTCGATCACTTGTGGGTTTTCTAAGCCCCACATGCGACAGCTTTGTTTGTTTACATACCCACTGAGTCTGAAGAAAATGTTGTTCGAAAAATCGGTGTTTATTGTCTGTTGTTCCAACACCCAAGAAGCGTATCTACGGCGTTGTGAGTGGGCAGCAGACTTCAATTGTTGCGTAAGTCGAACTTTATAAGGATGGAAATGCAAATCCAAGTGCAAAATACGCCATAGTGAGGTGTACGACACGTTCAATTGCTGCGAACGCCAGGAAATCGATAAATTCGGATCATCAGCAACACTTACACTTACAGCAGCAATATTTTCGACTGCGCCTGGATTACGATGATAGACAGACCTTACGACATCAGTAAATCTCCCACTCTCTTCAAATTTCTTCACAATTTTACCGACTGCTTGCGTAGTCGGTCGATTATGACGACCATTATCACCGCGTAATGCGCGAAAAGTGTCTAAGCTTGAATCACCATTTTTGTAGTAAGTTTTAATAATTTTAATGCGTTGTTCGATTTGTAAGCGATCCATTATTGTAAATGGCAAACATTCAACTAATATTATGACACTTCAAATGACAGCTGAGTTTGGCAGGTGTCAAATGCCAGCGTTACCAACTTTAAACTACGAAATGAATGATCCTGTATGATCACCACATCTTCTGTTGAAAACGACCATCCGAAGGTCGAAATTATCGATGACTTTTTGAAGAATAAGTGGGTCGATGGTCGGAATTTCAGGTTGGATGTTATGTTTGAGATCCTGAATTGTCGTTGGGTTATTTGCACAGAGCTTACCCTTCAAATAACGCCACAGGAAGAAGTCTAAAGGTGGCAAATCACATGATCTTGGAGGCCAATCAACTACTCCTCTAACCAAAATAATGCGATCTTCAATCTTCGTACGAAAATATTGAACTCTTCGTTATTCACCTCAATATCCCGTATTTACTCGTATGATCCTCCTCTCTGCGTTCACGACCGTGAAACACTATGTACACCTTTCCGATTAATCAGTTCGGGACGATTCTGTCCGATAGCATTACCACACCATATCTCTATTTCTGCTCACAGTGGACATGGGAATTAATCGTTTTGTTCTTTGGAAGCAGCTCATAGAAGACTGGTCTCTTCCAATCTTACCCAATTGATTGCATTACTTTCTTTTGAAAAATGTCGACCTTTTCTTGCCTTTCCAATGCTTCATCTCGCTGACATTGTTGTACTAGATGTGAATCGTTTTCTTCGTATTTGTTGAATTCATCGCAGTTATTTGTACACTTCGAAGTCATACCATTCCAAATGGCTATATATGCTTCTAATCGACGTTTTTAGAGCGGCAGCAAGCCCTCGAATCGTTGGATGCTTATTTGTTGGCACCAATTATTTGATTTTATAGGTATATTTGTCAGTCTCGAAAGGCCTATCCCTCCAATGAGCATTTTCAACTGAAACGGAAGCGGGCGAAATAGTTTTGGCACTGGTACGCAACTTTCCCTGTGTCTAACTTGCTTTTTGCCCTTTTTGAAAGTACTCGAAATAAAGGAAAATATTGCGAATATGCACTTCAAAATTCTGACACAGACAGTTCTTATGCGCATTTGGTATGACAGAAACTCAACGGAGAATATGACAGGTGTTGCCGAAATCCGATAACCTCAATCCGCCAAAGATCTCAGCAACTCAACATCAGAAGTACTAGCCTAAGGAAAATCTTGCACAAATATCTCGGATTATTCGCTTAGAAGGTCCCATTGACTAAAGAATTGAAGAAGTACGAGTATGACCACCCGAACTGTTGTCGCTTCTTTGTTGGAGCTTTATAGCAGATCAAAATTGACGACAATTTTGTTCAAAAAATCTTCTTTTCAGATGAGGCGCACTTCCATCCCGGTAGATACTCGTACCTAAACAAGCCAAATTATCGTGTTAAGGGCTTGAAAAATCCACATGTCATCATAGAAAAGCCAATGTAACCTGGACGTTTAGCAGTTTGGTGTTGTTTTTGGAGTGGCGGCCCGTTTTCCTTCCAAGACGACAATAAAAGAAACGTTACAGTCAATGGAGAGCGCTATCGAGGCATGCTAATCGATTTTATGACGAAAAATTTAGGATTTGGACTTGTGCCAGATTTGTTGTCCACTAAGTTCAACAATCGTGTAATCATTCGTTTAAGTGATGTTGCTAGGTCACCACAGAGCTGCGATTTGACGCCGTTGATTTCTTTTTTCTAAGGACCTATTAAAAATCGATGCTATGCGAACGATAGAGAGAAGCTTCAGGCACTCAAGAATAATATTGGGCGAGATATTTGGCCCAATCCATAGTAAATGTGTTGAACAAATAGGTTGGCCTACTGGCAAGACAGTCAAGGCCGTCAAGGCAGTCAAGGCAGTCATTTGAATGAAATGATATTTTGTAGTTAGTCGAACGGTTTACTTTTTTCAACTCACTTATTGAAATATAGGGTCTTGAAATCTATTCAGAGTTATTTGGAGAAACAAAATTCGGGCGAGAAATTCCGCAGAAAAAGGAAAAGTTGTGCCTGCAGAAAAGAAAACGCAAACGTGTTGATGTTAACTACAGAGTCATGCCAGTATTTCCAGAGCGTAATTGCTTTTTGAAAATACTTTTGCGTTTGTGCTTTAAATTCAAAAACAATACTGATAAGAAATGGGGTAAGCACACAGCTGCGTCAACATGGCAATGTTTCATGCTGTAGCGATAACTACGCATCATGGTGTGAGATGGAGACTTACGGGCTTAAGGGATCAACGCTAACACTCTGTTGAAACAGAGTACTTAAGTCCGTAAAAAAAACAGTTCGTTGTATTATTTGTCTTTTTTTTTTACCGAGTTTTCCCAGCCATTATTTCCTCGCTCATATTCCGTCCCAAAATATTCTTGTACACAGAGAAAGCGGTTTTTGTATTTTCGCAAGAGCAGAAGTTCTGATGTCGTCAAAGGGCCGCAAAAAAAGAAAAAGGGCCAGCATGCAAGGTCGCCTAATTACCAGGGTGTTTTGCCGAAACAGTTGGCTTTAAGGTTCAACCCATGCTATAAATATCAAGGGTAGGGAAATTAATTAGTGCATCTATAACAAAGCTTGGGAGAAGCCAATACAGACCATTATATGGTCTTTGGTAAAAGGGGTGATGACGTATCTTCGTGAAAGGTTTTTCATTAAACACACAATGCATAGAAAATAATTGTTTTATCATCGCCGTGTTTATACAAACCCTGTGTTTTGCCGGAAGCTCCTTAAAATCACCAGAAGGCCGAAAGCGCCCTGGAGTTTTCAATTCGACTTGCTTAATCTGAAGAGTTAGTCATCCAGGACGACACTGAAATTTTGTGCAGACAAATAGTTCTGGCTAGCTTGTAGTCTTTTTTATGGTTTTAGGGGTAAAGGCCCATCTCACTGTTTCTCCGGGGTTGCGTATGTAATATACTATATCCTAGTACTGAGCTACGAAGTTTCTTTTTAGCATAAGCCACCGTTGCCAAGTGTCACTTAAAGCCACGATGGCCTCTTCTGTCAACGTAACAAATGAGAGATAACAGCTATGGGTAAATGGATACTCACCTCCTTTACAGCTTTAGTAATAGGACCTAATTGTGAGCTGGTTCTGCTGAGAAATTAAGTTTCCGTCATATCATAACATAGTACAGAGTTTCTACTTCTTTTTAAATGGCACAAGATGGGATTGTTCTATACTAAAACGGAGGCATTTTCCGAGCTGAAAACGAAGTATGTAAAAATTTTCTATCGTTTTTGTTGGATGCAGTTAAGAAGAATTCTTGCTTTCAGAGCATATGTTGGCTGAAGTTTAACATTTTTGACAACTTGTTGAGATGATAGTTGAGGTTCAGAAGACTTGCATTTGCATTTGCTTGCTAGTTCTCGGTCTTTTCGGTTGGGCGTCATGTCGTTTATTCCACACCTCTGGTTTTTGTGTGGATATTGTGTTAAATTTTGCTTTCAACAGCCTTCTATATAGGAATGCAGCTGCAGATTTAGTGAGTAAATAAATACGAGGGCGGGTCAATAAGTCCGTGACTTTTTGAATTTCTGACCTCTTTACTGAAACAGCAACACTGCTACTGTCAACAGGCATCTGTCGGTTGACTCCTGTCAAAATTTAAACTTGCTGCGTCAGTTAGTTTGTGTTTGACAGCTATTTTTATCAGACTACTCACTAATTTGAGGAGAAAATAGAAAAAAATGAGTTTCGTGTGCTTATTAAGCATTATTTCTCGCGAAAAAAAACCATTACCGAGACCAAGGCTAAGCTTGATAAATACTATGGGGACTCTGCACCATCGATTTCAATGGTAAAAAAGTGGTTTACTGAATTTCGTTGTGGCCGTACAAGCACTGAAGATGCCGAACGTCCTGGACGCCCAGTTGAGGTCTCTACACCCGAAACAATCGAAAAAATTCACGATATGGTGTTGGCCGACCGAAGATTGAAAGTGCGAGAGATTGTGGAAGCCGTAGGGATCTCGCATGGCTCAGTGGTTTCAATTTTGAATGATCACTTGGGCATGAGAAAGCTTTCCGCAAGATGGGTGCCGCGTTTGCTCACAGTCGACCACAAACGCAATCGTGTAACAACTTCACAGGAAGGTTTGGCGTTGTTTAATCGCAATATGGAGGAGTTTTTGCGCCGTTTTGTAACCGTGGACGAAACATGGATCCATCACAACACACCAGAGAACAATCAACAGTCAAAACAGTGGGTTTCTAAGGGTGAATCGGCGCCAAAGAAGGCCAAGGTGGGTTTGTCAGCAAATAAAGTTATGGCGACTGTTTTTTGGGATGCACGTGGGATAATCCACATTGACTACCTTCAAAAGGGAAGAACAATCAATGGGGAATATTATGCCAACTTATTGGACCGATTCAATGACGATTTGAAAAAAAAACGACCTCATTTGGCCAAGAAAAAAGTTCTTTTCCACCAAGACAATGCAAGGGTGCACACATATGCAGTTGCCATGGCAAAAATCCATGAATTGGGCTATGAATTGCTCCCTCATCCACCCTATTCTCCAGATTTGGCTCCGAGCGACTACTTCTTGTTCCCAAACCTGAAGAAATGGCTTGGTGGAAAAGGATTTGACTCCAATGATGAAGTCATCTCGCAAACAAAGGCCTATTTTGAGGACCTCGACAAATCATTTTTTTTGGAAAGGATAAAAAAAGCGTTGGACAAAGTGTATAGACCTCAAGGGAGACTACGTTGAAAAATAAAATTATTTTTTTATCAAAAAATCTGTGTTTTAATCCAAAAGTCACGGACTTATTGACCCGCCCTCGTACATTCGTTACTACAAGTAACGTAGTCTTGTTTGCACTCATTTAGGAAAAAAAGTGAAAGTCAGCTTTTGGTTCTGAAAGTTCCCAAGAGTTTTAGGAAAAGACGTGGCCCTGGGTTGAAGTCCTGAAAACGTATACGAGCGAGGTTTCTTAAATATGAATTAAAGGTCAAAATTTACTGTATAAGATCAGTGGCGTCGATACCAAAAAAGTGTCAGAAATATTTTAACTGAAGTGCTGAATTTAATCCACATTGTCGAATAATTTAGTTTGATGAGGAATGCAGGGGAAGATCGTGGGCTTTCTGGGAGAGAAAATGGAGATATGATACTGCAGGAGCGACATTTGAAAGTTACCAAAATCTGTCAAGGACTTGTTCTGTCAATATGAGCCAGAAAATTTATTAGTCTACCAACTTACATACTTACTCACTTTAGGTGACGCTACAGTTCGGAGTGGACTTGACACAGATAAGATCTTGTATGCGATGTTCAGAACCCTAATGCCTCTATCGGGCATACTATTCTTCGACCACATTTTAGAGATGAGTTGGTGTATGCTTCTTACCGAGTCATTTAGGTCGGGTGGACGGAACTACATCGTCCGAGTTGCCTGACAGCCGTATTCGGTACGTCATTGACTGTGACTCTGTGACTTTGCGTAAAACTTCCGAACTTCATTCCTGCAATAGCATCTCTCAATTTCCTCGACGGCGCTCTCTTCATGCACTTTCTTTTTTCTCCTGACAAGCCGGTGTTCGCCTGTATGCATCTTAGCTTAGCTGCATGTGCTTGCCCGCACTCGTCATTTTTTGACAGTGTTGCCACTGGTCTTTGATGCTTGATGCTGGTGGCAATGGAGCTTTTAAGCGATTTAGAGAGACTCAATCTTGGCGATCTGATGCAAGCATAGCCGTCTAACGTCGAAATTCCGCACAGCATAGGTTTTTTTTTGCGCTATTCCGAATATTCATCGGCGCATCTTGCCCACAACAAGGTAATAATCCGAATCGATTATAACTTCTCGAACCTTTCGGACATCCATTAGTGTAAAATAAGGAGGAGTGTCTTGCGTCGATCGTAAGATGGTTAATCTGTTGCAACGTTGATTGATCAGGGGTTCTCCAAGCCTCTTCGTGAATATCGAGATATTGAAACCGCGTACTAGATCCGGTAGGCTAGAAAACAATGTGCTACTCGTTATTAGTCAAATTCTACAGGGTGAGTGCATACTTGGACATTCACTTACATAAGCAAAAGTAAAAAAGCCACCGTTGGCTGCTTTTAACCATGATCGTCTGATTTTCCTGCTCACTTCGGTCAAGTTAGTCGAGTTTTACTTTTTTTTTGTTTCGACAATGCTTGTTTTCGCCGCAAAGTCGATTAGCTTGAATCTGTTATCGGAGGTGGTGTCGTGCAGGCTATATCTTCCGACAGTACCCTCAAAGATACCCTCTCTTCTTAGCTTTGCACTAAAATTGGCAACCAAAAGATCGTGTTGCCACCCGTAAGGGTGGGAGAAAAGATCTCACTGAGGTCGTTGATATTAAAAAGAGCAAAACCTCGCAGCCCAAAACCATAAGCAGTATGAGCTGACTATTTTGTGAGATCGGTGGTTCTGGAATTGTAAGGACAACACAAAGTAAATTCTGTCAAATAAATGACAGACACTATGTTAGCGAATCGGACAGAATAGATAGCTATGAATTTGGGGAAGTAATTGATTTCAGCTACCCCGGGCCTGTCATATAGAGCCTTGTGAACTTCCTTTCACCTGTGGCATTACACCAGTATATTCCTGATAATACAACACTCCCAATGGAAGTAATCAAAGTGAGAATCCAAAAGTTGTGAGCTCATAACTTACTTTGCCGATACAAAAAATCTACTTAAAACTTGAAACAGTTTTAATTAAAAGTTTTGGCAATCGAACAGGATAAACGGCTGCTAAAGCACTAAATGCATATTCGCTGCTATTTCTGTTTCCAATCTCCTGCAGGGATTAAAACTTTATCTACAATTTACTTCATTGCTAGTACTCGGGTATAGCCATTTCGAAAATTAATAACGACTACTGGTATTTGAACATACTCGTATACTACGAATATAAGAACACCAACAAAAATAAAAGTAAACGTGAAACTATTTGTACAGAATCTAAATCCGCTATGTTGCGTGTTCCATTTTCACAATCTTATTTGAGTTTAACTCAGATGTAACGACTATCCGAGTACATACCAAGGATGTGGTAGACATCTAGGGTTATGATAACATCCAGACGTGAAATGCGCCGAAGATGGAGCTTATTGAAAGATTTTACGTGGTGATTGAACAATAAACATCATGTACAATTGCTCCTAACCTATTTGGCACAGAGATCTGCTTTACTTTCCTAGAAATTGGCCATGATTCAGCTGTGGAACTGAATATGGCATAGAGTCAGAGTCAGAATCAGAGTCCGAGATATTCCTTCCAATTACGATCGTCTATGAATGTGTAAGGATAGTTCGTATATTTTTTCTTCTGGTTACGTGCGCCTGGCGTCGGCGACGTTGTCATCTTATTCTAAAACATCCTCGACGTCTCGTCATCGTAGCCACTTTCTACAATATGTATATATACTCGTATGTATAGTCCGCTCCTGTATCTGTATCCCTATCTCTGTCCTTAGTCCTATCCATTCAAGTAAGCGCATCCATAAAAATCTTGGAGTTATTTTTGTTGTCGTCCGTTAGCCTCCTACTTCAGGGACATACCCCTGGATAAGGGATGTCCTGAGAGGAGTTGATGGGGCAGAAAAGAAAAAACGAAAGAAAAGAAGAAAAATCTGATATCTGTTGTGTGGACTAGAAGTATCTCAGCGGAAAACATTGCATCGAAATGCATTCGAGATAGTGTGGGATGTATTCAACTTCCGTGTTGTGGTGCTTCTATCTTTCGTGCTACATATTTTTTTCCTCTCTCAATTTATAGTATTTTTATTACATACCCGGGCGACATAGGTTTTTCGTTGGAAACCGTTGGATGCCGTTACACGGACGGAGTTTTAACTCTCGAAATGTGGGTAAGAAAATATTGAATTTGGCAGCTATGTCACATGAATTTAATTTACGAGAAAGTATCTACAAAGTAAGCATTTGATTTGGACTTCCTTGGCGGAGGGATTTTTTTGCCGCCCGTAAAGCTATCAACGTGGATGCTTCAAGAGGAATCTTAACTTTTATTTCAGAAATAAAATGGTGTTGTGTTTTCACAGCGATTTGTGTGAGATGCATTCCTAGTAAAGGTGGAGTTAATGATGTTAGTGGCTATAAAACTCTTTAGAAATTTTCCGAATTTGTGCTGCCTTTTTGAAATTATCTGTTAAAGGCCGCTTCAATCATAATATGGATAGATAAATCACAGAGATTTTTGATACACTTTAAAATTGCAACCGGGCTTTTAAACTTTCCTTCCTAAGATCACCAATAATATTAGGTTATTCGATGAGGTCGATTCGCAAAACCTTGCCTTGTTTTTTGTTCCAGGATGGGTCCTAGTCCCATCTGATGAAAGGATAGTAATTAAAGATACACAGAGAGGCGTAGGCTTTAACTGCTAGATATGGAACTGCCAGTACGGTATTTTTGAAGACATAGTGTAAGATGCGATTGTTAAAAATTGCCCATTTGTAAGACTATTTTGCTGAAGGTGTACTGTGACTCCCCTTAAGCCGAAAATTTACCAGCATCATGAAGCGAGGTATCGTAAACACCTCGAAAGCACTGTTGTAGTTACCTTGCTGCCCTCTTTCGGGTTTAAGATTGCAATTAATTTTGTGATAAAGTACCAGCACGAACCACATCAGGGCCAAATCGTTGGAGTCTAATTATCGTAAGCCTGCCAGTTAAAGGGAAAGTGTTGCGCATAGTAGCATAAGTGGTGCAAAACATTGGCTATCGGCCTTCAACTTAAGTTACTACGAAATGTGTCTTACAAACTCATAACTACCTTCTTCGCTTTTGTCCTCTCATCCATAAGAGCCATAGTGCGCCAATCCCAGCAATTACAAGCGAAGGACCTCGAAGAGTTTGCGATGAAATACAAGACCGAAAGGCGACGGGGCTTGACGGTATAACAAATCGAGCGGTAAAGACTGTCATGCGAACTCGACCGGAAATATTTGTTAAAATTTAGGCACAACTCGTGCCTTCAAGAGGGCACTTTTCCAGACCAGTGGAAACGACAGCGACTAGTACTGCTGCCGAAAGGAAACAAACCACATAGTAAACTCTCGTCTTATAAGCCGCTTTGTATGCTCGACGCGATGGGTAAAATCCTCGAACGAGTAATATGTGATAGACTTGAGTCTGCAATTATAGCAACGGGGGATCTAATGGAAGATCAGTAGGGTTGGGTGTTTTCATTAACGTCTGAAATCTGCGCTAGTACAATCGCATTTCTTTTCTCATGCGTTTTTGAACACACACACACTGCAGAATGTCGGCAAGCCTGCTTTAGTACAATTGTCATCAGTCATTGAGTGTTCATAAACGTCAGAAATGGCCGCGAAGCAAATGATTTTGAGTTTGATTTTTGCAGTCAAAAAATAATGACTGCACAATCTGACCGACATCGATGACATTTCGACGTTTATGAACAGTAGGTAATGTAGTTCATCTTTGTTAGTACGATCGTCAATCTGCATTAATGAACATGTCTAACGCAAGCCTTTGTTAGTCTGACGTATATGAAAACACCCGTTTTCGTGAGTTGCGATCAATAACAAATGCTATGAACGCCGTAAAAAATAGAAAAAAGAAAGAAAACGTTGGAGAGGGCACACTAAAAAGTACTGAGCTGTTGTAACGCTGGATGTGCAAACCGCCTTCAATTCGGCCAATTGGCAACGAATTATGCATTGTATACGTTAAATGTAATTATCGGGGTATTAATATGATACCATTTCCAGTTATTTCCTTTTCTATGATTCCGACGACGGAATCAAGAAGTACTAAATAACCAGCGGTGTACCACAAGGATCGGTCTTGGATCCTCTGCTACGGAACGTGATGTATGCCGACATCTATCAATCCCACGGGAAGCGCCAATCATTGGTTTCGCTGATGACATCGCAGTTGTGGTCGTTGCCAAATTGCTCGAAGAAATAGAACTCTTCTGGATCGGATTGCGACTTGCGGATCATAAAAATGAAGTTTTGCTTATCAGCAGTCCGAAAGTGCGCCAAACCATTAGCCTTAGAGTCGGAGAATACGATGTCATTTCACGACTATTAATAAAGTTTGACATACAAGCACCACTTGGAATACGCTTGTGAAAAGTCATCAAAAGCGGTCGGCGCATTTTCAAGGCTCATGACCAAGGTCGGAGCACCCAGACCAAATAAAGGACTCCTACTAGCGCGGGTCGCTAGCTCCATACAGTTGTACGGCGGAGAGATATGGTTAAATGCAGCGAAAGTAAAATTGTCCGCACGCGGAACTAAGACGGTTTACCGTCTTCGTGCTTTAAGAGTCAGGAGCGCATTTCGAACTATATCCGAAGACGCCGTACTAATCGTGTCTTCAATGCCGCCCTCGACAACGAACTAAAACCACTATACAACGGGCGAGTAAAAAATGGTCAATTAGAAATTTACAGAAGAAAAGCCGAAAGAAACCACTGGATTGTGGGCTGGCAACAACAATGGGACGAATCGCAAAAAGGAAGATGGACGCATCGCCCGAAACCATGGGTCAGCACCTAGATTGATCGGAAGCATGGCGAAACAAACTTCTACGTCACGCAGTCTCTAACGGGTTATGGCTGCTATAGGGAGTACAGAAGCACGAGACTATTCCATATTGTCCTCGATGCGATAATATCTCAGAGAACGTAGAACAAATGTTTTTTTACCGCGCGCGTTACGAAAATGAACGAGTGATACTGCAAAATAAATTCGGCGAATGGCCGACTGTAGAAAAGAAGTAACGTGAATTTTAGTACTAATTAGCGAAACAGCAACTGCTTTACACCGATCCTCGCGAAGAAATACCCAACGCAGGTTTCGCGAGGGTAAAAGTCTGTCCGCGAATATTCGAGTTAGGTGTTTTTACCGGGTAAGAATCCGGCACTACCGATGAAATATAGTCATTGGTGCCTATGCAAGGATTCCGCCTTCCTACGCCAAAAAAAAAAGCCTTTCGTCCATCGTGTGTGTCAACGATAAAGGGTTTGAGTTTTTTCAGAGCTACCGACAGATATCATGATTCCTCCTCGACAGTCCTTGTCCATGTCTGCCTTAGACAGAACACTCGTCTACCTGAAGGAGTAAGTGGATAACATTAATTGGCATACTTTGCAGATGTACTGTAAGGTGTTATCAATCCAATACCACATTCTTCTACTAAATTTGACGACTATGGTTCATTACTCACTGCGACGTATAGTTGATCTTCGTTGTGAAGCTTCTAATCATAAACGTGCTTGGTAGCAGTCTACAATACGCTTGGTCGAAGCTAGCTCTGCTTCGGTTTCATGCTAAAATTTATTGCTTCTCCAGATCTAAAATAATTCCATGCAGTTCGATACCACCATCTTCTGAAACTATACTCGTAGATATACATAGAAAGCTGCTATCTTTAACGACTTACTGTCCTGTTTGCTGTCCTGTTTTCAATGGCTTTGTTCCAAGCTGAAAATTTAAAATGCCGGACTTGTACCTACTTATCAATGCTACTCAGATCTTATCACTGGTTACTAAAATTTCAAAGACCAATCAAATATACAACTATGGTCGTGATTGATCTTAAGGGCACAATTTTCGATAAGACATTGGTAAATTTGGACATCTTCAGCATAAATTTGTGTTGACGAATGCAAAACTTAATCTGGTATCTCGTTTATGAGTAATAAAAATAAGCTATTATCAACCGATACGGTCTGTTTTCTATTGCTTAAATAGGACGAAACCAGTTTAACAGCTGATGAAAAAAAACAAAAGAAGTGGCACAGCTTTTCGCAGAGGTATAGTCGATAGTATCAAATGCCTTAGAAAAGTCAAGAGGTATGAAAAAAAAACATCTTTGTCTAAACTTGATTTTATACTTTAAGTAAATTTTATAGGAGCAGTTGTGCAACTATGTTTCGCTCGGAAGCCCGACTGTACGTGTGCTAGCATTCTGTTTCTAGAAAGATACACATTCAGTTGCTTGTGCATTGTCCGCTTGCATACTTTGGAAAGAAATGGCAAAATTGTGATTGGCCGAACTTTATCTTCTATTGATTTTTCCGGTACTGGGACTACTCTAGCCAATTTCCATTGAAGGGGATAAATTCCTGTTGTCATAATTGTATCTAAGGCATGTGTCATAAACGGCAGGAAAGATGGCTTTAATAAAGACTTGGTGAATTTAATCAACACCAATTGCACAGGACCTTTCGACTCCACCTGCGCTGTCAACATATGAGAAACAAAACGATGTTTGCGCTGTAGGCGTATGACTGTAATCTGAATTTAGGTTCAGGTTTGCTGTCTTGGAAGTCCCTCCAGATACGAACTTTTGTTTTAGTTCATCAGCATCGGTGTTATTTGGGCAACTAAATCGTTCATTGCCTACACCTACTTCAGAGTTTTCGACTACCCAAATTGGTTTATACTTTGTAAGAAAAAAATTGTGCCTTTACTGCTTTTTTTCTCACGAACGATAGATGTGTATACTCGGTGGATTTTTTCGATCCGAAAACGCTTTCACCGATGGTATGCTTAATCACGTTGCCTTAGTAATTGCTTTATTTCTCTTGAGAACCAGGACTGTGTTGAACTTTTAATTCTTTTAGTGGAACATACAGATGGAAGAGGAAGTTGATATTAAAGTGCAGAAATCGTACCTTATCTTCTAAAGAAGTCGCAGAATGAAGTTGTTTCCAGGATACGGAGTTACATTCCGTTCTAGATTAACTCTGTCTATACTCCTAATATCTCGGTATTGAAAGGTTGTTACTTGTGGATGATATTGTACATGAAAATCTTAAGTAAGAAAGATCAAGTCATGCTTGGAGAAAGCTGATGCAGAAAGTTGATTACAAAAAGGTGCACTATCAGTATGACTCCCAAAAAAAATCATCAAGAAGTGTGCTTACAGTACTGACGTGGTGAGTCGGAGTGTTTACTGGATGCAAATCAAATGATTTCATGCCATCAGTAAGATTTCTCTCAACCAAAAGATTACTGATTAAGTCGTCACATACGATTATGTTTCTACAACTTGTCGAGATTGTCTCCATTAATGTGTAGAAAAGGTGTTAAGTCCACATTACTAAAGGGTCTTCGAATAGAGACTTTGTTCCCTGAATGGGTTCTAGAGCAGTTGGAAACTGAACCATTTCTTTATGAATGGGTACGTCAACGAAAAAAATTGTCGAATTTGGGGCGGTACTAATCCACATCCAAGAGCGTCCAATGAATCCCGAAAAAGTCACTGTTTGTTGTGGATTTTGGGCTGGCGGCGTCGTCGGTCCATATTTCTTTGAGAACGACTTTGGACAGGCCATCACCGTCAACGGCGAGCAAGCGAGCGCTATTGATCGATGATTACCAACTTCTTTTTATCTGAATTTGATGATTTGGACACCAATGACATGTGGTTTTAACAGGAAGACGCTACGTGCCACACAGCTCACGCCACATTAGAAATTCTGTACGAGCGCTTCGAGAGCATGGTCATCCCTCGTGGAGGTGATGTAAACTGGCCAAAGAGATCATTGGGATTTGACCCCGTTAGACTTTTTTTTGTGAGGTTTTATAAAGTTGCAGGTCTTTGTGAATAAGCAACATATCACAGCGACTTTCAAAGGCAACACAACCCATTCCATCGGTCAAATTATACATTTAGGATACGCGCCATCGACATGCCTTTCAAACGAGTAAACAAATTTTGGCGGCAATTTTGCTTGTTTACGTAGCCGCTGAGATGAAAAGAAAATTTTTTTAACAAAATTGTCGTCAAATTCGATTTGTTATAAAGCCCAAACAGAGAAGTGAAAATGATGCTGAGAATAATCGGAGATCTTTATGCAAACGTAGCACAAAATCTTTCCGTTTGACTTTATTTCCAATTGTGTACAACCTGGTGGTTGGAGACCCTTAAAACAATATTGTTTGGGCTTTAGGTGTACAAAACAATAATTCCCACTTTCTCCCATTTTGATATGATCGTTCATCACGACTGGTCTCTACGAAAGTCAGATAGGTTGAAAGTTTAGCCGGGCTCTACAGTATTGTGTGTAAAGAACAAGAACATTGTCGTCATGTCCTTCATTGAAATTAGGAGACTGTTTGGTGAGTAGAGATAGAAAAGAGTTTTACTTTCTGTTGGATTTATTCTTCAACCGCCGTGATTACGTCCTTTTAGTTCATCAAAGTGTTTATGATAAATTGATTTAAGCTTCGACTGCTTTGCATTTTCAAAGCTTTTGTCGAGTTGCAGGTAGAGAAAAACCTTCTCTAAATCCAATGGTCCGAAACCTTCATTCGTGTTTCCCTGTATCTTTTGATTCACCAAAACGTCAAAATGGCCCTTGGCAAGCATTTCTAGCAAACTGAAGTTCCATCATCAATATTGTTGCCGCAATAGCGTAGCGTTGTTAACAATTTGTCTGCCCTGTGTTTATAGAGTGTCAGCTTATAGAGCCTGAATGAAGATTTCATATATTAGTTCTGCCCTCTCGAAGTGCTCACCGATGGTTTTCCAAAGCTGCAGCTGAAATGAAGACAACCATGCAGTGTGGAGGTACACAGTGTTGCAAATAATATCCCGGACACGAGTCATACCTCAGCAATCAACAGCGCCATCTATATATCAAATGATGCGTTTGAAAGCCTGAATATCTCTCTTCTTTCTGTCTGTATTTCTTGACACTTGGTTGACATTTAATAATTATAAAAATTATTTTTCTGGAAGGTCTTCTCATTTGATATTGAAATTCTAACAAGGGCGGTCATTAATTTCCACGCAATATTTGGTAAAAATCCATCAGAAACATTTCGATTGATGCAACAAGTGTTCTGTGATGATTGTTTGAGTAGAGCAGTTGTTTTCGAGTGGCATAAATTTTTTTTGGCCGACAGAGGGACGCTGGAGGATGGCAAATACACAGAAAGGCCAATTTCAGTTCGGACGCCTGAAATGATCCAAAAATTACGTAATTGCGTTGCAGAATTCATTCCAACTGGTGAAACAGTTAGTGCCGTATATTACAATATCTGGAAGATTTGGTGGCCAGAATCAATCGTATTCGACCCGAATATTGTGATCCAAAAAGTTGGTTTCTATACACGATAATGCACTAAGTCACACACTCATCTGATTTGGTACCGTGCGATTTATCTTTTTTCCGAAATTCAAGCAGCTTCGACACGGGCACGGAGCAGGCATTTGAATCACTATTGAATCGTTGTAATACTATGTGGGACGAGAATATTTCGAATAAAAACATCGAAACACGTACAGAAATCGTGTTTTAATTATGTTTTCTAGACCTAGTCCGGGATATTATTTGCCACACTGTGTATGTGTCACATCATCTGAAGCTGCAGAGCGTAGAAACGAGAGCGACTTAACCAATTTACTTGTATCTGTACAGAATAAGCCCACGCACATTCAGTCAAATTGAGTGGAATATGGATGAACCTTTTATAGCACACTTTCCCGTAAGACCTTCCTTCCGTTATCTCAGCACTTTTTAAAGTGGCAGGGTTATCCGGCATCACTGCCTTACTAGCAGATTTTTCCAACTCATTCACTGATTTCTCTTCTGCGTGGCAGATTCTTCTCACAATTTAAGGTTCTGTAAGTGCTTCCTTTTGAGATAATAGTCTCCGTAATGGAATCAGTTCAATTGTCCTCTTTGTGATACTTAATGCTGCCCAGAGACAATCGAAAACAATTCATCAGGCCATTCATGAAAATAGTTACTATCGATACTTCTTCAGGAGCTCATCCTGTCCCATCTCAAGTCTCAACCGGAAACCGTCAAAACTACTCATAACAATTCATGATTTTTAAGAAGAGAGACAACAGAGATCCCTGTATCTTGCCATCGGTTCAGTGGTTCGTATTCACATCTGTATCTATCTGCACACGTATGTGAGTATAGGTGCTGTTATAAATATTAACTTTTGGTTCTAGTTCGCCTCCGTAGTTGATCTACGCTGCAAACATCTTTTTTCGTCCAAGGCATATGAAATCTGTTTTCATTTCATGAATCTCAGCGATACGAAGAGTCCTTATATTTTCTTTTTTCGTTTTTGAAGAAGAAGAAAACCTATAACAGAATTGAAATTGAAATTGAAATTCAAGAACCGTTTTATTGAATTACGTGCCTAGTGCGCAATTTTAATATATCTCTTCTTCCAGGCTGCTTCCTTCGAGATACACTATTTCTTCTTCCCTCACAACCTTGTTCTGTATCTATTGCCAAAATTTACCAGTGAATTTAGAATGATCAACAAAAGACGACCCCGTAATGGAGACGTTTTTTTTTATGCAACTGTATGTGTGTAGACACGGAACATACATAGATATCTAAGAATAGATTCAAGAGATGAATAGCGACTGACTGAATTGTGGTAGCAACCAAATAAAATACAACACATGGCGGTAGATTGAGTTATCAGGCAACTGAAAGGATTCGGCAGAAAAGTTACAACAACTCCACCAACAACAACAATGAGAAATATCCAACAATAGACGGCATACATACTGGCATGTACATCATCTCTTCGAAATTGGTAAAATTTTTATTCGTAAAAAATTGTCGTGAGATGGCAACCACTACTGCGATGATGATGATGCTAGAGGCCTTCACCATTTGTTGATTTGGATGGCTGCTTTCAGCCTTGATGCCTCATTTGAATACTTCATCGTCATCGTCTCCATCTCCATTGAGGGAAGCCTGTCCATATCGTTCCGTGCCGTATTCGTTGAACAGAATTTTATTGACTTGTATAGCTTTTGTCATCATATGTTTCGGCAGGATATGTGGTTGCGATATGTGTGCAACTTTCCATGAGGTTATTGTTAAATTGATATGAACACTGGGTGCCACAAAAATTGGTTCACTAGTTTTATGAGCTGTAATGAATTTATGGAACTTTGAAGGAGTTCACTGGTTACTGGATCTCATTATGTATTATTATACGAGGGCGGGTCAATAAGTCCGTGACTTTTGGATTAAAACACAGATTTTTGATAAAAAAATAATTTTATTTTTCAACGTAGTCTCCCTTGAGCTCTATACACTTTGTCCAACGCTTCTCCAATTTTTTTATCCCTTCCAAAAAAAATGATTTGTCGAGGTCCTCAAAATAGGCCTTTGTTTGCGAGATGACTTCATCATTGGAGTCAAATCTTTTTCCACCAAGCCATTTCTTCAGGTTTGGGAACAAGAAGTAGTCGCTCGGTGCCAAATCTGGAGAATAGGGTGGATGAGGGAGCAATTCATAGCCCAATTCATGGATTTTTGCCATGGCAACTGCACATGTGTGCACCCTTGCATTGTCTTGGTGGAAAAGAACTTTTTTCTTGGCCAAATGAGGTCGTTTTTTTTTCAAATCGTCATTGAATCGGTCCAATAAGTTGGCATAATATTCCCCATTGATTGTTCTTCCCTTTTGAAGGTAGTCAATGTGGATTATCCCGCGTGCATCCCAAAAAACAGTCGCCATAACTTTATTGGCTGACAAACCCACCTTGGCCTTTTTTGGCGCCGATTCACCCTAAGAAACCCACTGTTTTGACTGTTGTTTGTTCTCTGGTGTGTTGTGATGGATCCATGTTTCGTCCACGGTTACAAAACGGCGCAAAAACTCCTCCATATTGCGATTAAACAACGCCAAACCTTCCCGTGAAGTTGTTACACGATTGCGTTTGTGGTCGACTGTGAGCAATTGCGGCACCCATCTTGCGGAAAGCTTTCTCATGCCCAAGTGATCATTCAAAATTGAAACCACTGAGCCATGCGAGATCCCTACGGCTTCCACAATCTCTCGCACTTTCAATCTTCGGTCGGCCAACACCATATCGTGAATTTTTTCGATTGTTTCGGGTGTAGAGACCTCAACTGGGCGTCCAGGACGTTCGGCATCATCAGTGCTTGTACGGCCACAACGAAATTCAGTAAACCACTTTTTTACCATTGAAATCGATGGTGCAGAGTCCCCATAGTATTTATCAAGCTTAGCCTTGGTCTCGGTAATGGTTTTTTTTCGCAAGAAATAATGCTTAATAAGCACACGAAATTCACTTTTTTCCATTTTCTCCTCAAATTAGTGAGTAGTCTGATAAAAATAGCTGTCAAACACAAACTAACTGACGCAGCAAGTTTAAATTTTGACAGGAGTCAACTGACAGATGCCTGTTGACAGGAGCAGTGTTGCTGTTTCAGTAAAGAGGTCAGAAATTCAAAAAGTCACGGACTTATTGACCCGCCCTCGTATATGTTCACCATCCACAGTCTTGCCCATATATTATTCACATTGTAGCATGTACCCATTGCTCAATTCTTGAATCCAAATGAATGATTTAGAGAATCTATCAAAGGTTTTAATTTGTGCAGACGATCGTTGTTCATTTCTGTGTTGTCGTCTAAGTGAACGTTACTCAAAATGCACTGAAATCTATTTAGACGCATTGAGTCAGGCAATAATTTGGGTACAAAAATAAATAATTCATTGTTAGAAACGTGTAATGGCTTATTTCTTTGTGCAGGAAATAAGTAAGTCTGTGCCAGTGTTGATTCTAGAAGACTGTCATGAAAGAAAAGCTTGAAGAAATTGACGGGCGACTGACATACTCGTATTTGAGCTTCGTGGCTTGTTCGAATTGGATCCAATTTTGTTTCTATATTATATTCCGATTGTGATTTCATCCAGTGGCTGGTGTCTGATCTTTTTGAAAATTGATGATTTCCACAGTCACTCTTAAGTTTTTTTTTGAAAGAGGTTCATCATCACTTTCATCAAAACTTGAAGACCGCCACTTCCATCACGGCGCCGAATAGGTTGAGTTTATTGGTTTGATCAGAGAAACTAATAATCAGGAATATTGTTTTCAGAGAACTTTATTTGAACACTTCCATGTTACGAGTGAATAAAACAGAGATTAAGGCAAAAACAGTTATTTTCAAGATGTGTAGAATGAGTGTGTTCAGTCACAATTCAACATATTTGGTTTTCGGCTGTATTCAGCCTTACAATTATATTTACAAGTTTGTTTTTGTTTATATAGGGTGGGTTCAGTAAATACAATTCAACAGAATTTTCCCAAAATTTCAGAGCATTGCTAGTCCCAAATGGTTAACATTACCTTCATGCTCATCATCGCTATTATCAGTTTCGCAATCATCGATGGGAGGAGCAACAATATTTATTTCAGAAAACTCATCTCCAGCTTCCAATTCTTCAAAAATTTCCGAAGCAGTTATCCTTCGAAATACACAGACATACACAGTACATACACTGATGTCATATCTTTCTTGGCCGACAACACACCTTGGTTGGAAAAAATGAAACTAGCTTGGTGGTCCAACTGAGTAAGTAAGCCTAAATAGAATTCTGACTCCAGCCACACTTTAAGTAAAATAAAAGTCGTTCCAGTTTCTCGTGACGCTTTTGCCTTTAACGAACGGAACAAAATTTGTAATTTTTTTGTTTGTTTTTGTGGTACCTAATCACTTTTACTAAAAGCTTGGGAGTTAGCTTCTTAAAAATTTGTATCCAGGTCTTTTGTACCGTGTGGTATTGCACTTTTCATAATGTTTTTTAGACCTGGGATTCGGAAATAGAGCTTTTGTTGTTTTCCAGAAAATTCAGGCCAACCTACCATCGAAAAGGCTGTGCTATCTTAATCAGTGCATGCGAGTTATACGATTTTAATGAAACGATTCTCACTTAGAAGTAACAGTTAAATTGAAAATCAGTTCAATTGTTAGATAGGATATTGGAGCATTTTTGAAGAAGCTCCCGATATCAATGTCATGTTAAAAGTCACAAGTTTGTATCTCTTTTTTCTAAAACAACCAGTAACTCATTGACCCTTAGATTCACGAACAGAAGGGCAAGTCGCTAGACTGAAGGTTTTGAAAATGTAAATCTGCAAGTAGGTTTTAGGGTGACCTAATATAACTCATCACTGCTCGTCAAACATATACTCATACAAGCTGGCGCAAAAGTTGTCACTCGATGTTCTGTGGCTGTAATTTTTTTTATGAATAGAAAACTTCGGTTCTGGATATCGGCTAAGTGGCCACTGAGAGAATTGATGACCATTCAGGTCCGATTTATGGCATTTTCCTTCAGTCTTACCGAAGCTTCTAGCGATATTTCCTCGAATTTTTGAGGGATATTCTCTGTGTGGGCTTCAAGAGGCTTGTTGACATAGGCTCGTGACTTAAAAAAAAAAAAAAAACAAGTCTGGCATGCTTAAATTAGGCGATCTTGCCGGTCAGTGGAAATCGCCGAAAAGAGAGATTAGGCGATTTAGGAAATGGAACCCCCAGAATTTCGGTTGTGGTTGGTGTAGTATGCTCCGTTGCTCCGTCCTGTTGGAACCACATGCTCTTCAGTACCAATTCACAAACGATCGTCAACAGGTGCCCGCGTAACATCTTAAGGATTTTCTGGCCCAACCACATCCCTTATGAACACCTCTACCAGAGAACGGGTCAGGAACCTACAGGAAGGACGAAAATGCAGTATATAAGTCACAAGTTCCTCAAAGGTGACTGTTCCATAATTAACCATGCTATGCAATGGAACCCTCTAACCCAGAATGGCAGAATACCCGGCGGTCCGAGATGGTCACACATCTTACCGACTTTCACCAAAATAATCTGTAAAGACCAACGATTGATGCCCAATCGCATGGCACGTCGTCCGATCGATACTTCAACCACAGCTACGATATTCTCAGTTGCTCCGCGGCCGGGCAGACCCGCCAGTACCTCGTGTTATCCCATACTCTTCTAGGCGAGCGGCAAAGCGTTGTAGTATTGACCCAGTTTGTGTGGGACGACCGGAAAATCTGCGCCGAAATTCACGCTGCGCCAACACCAGCGACGAATTATTCCGCAAAAAAAAATCGTAAAAATTATTCCACGTTATTTAGGAGTACATTATGTCTTGTAATTTGTTTACTTGAAAAATGTCAAAGTAGAATTGACATTTGCGGCCATTTGCAAACATTATAGCATCTCCCGATAGAGTAATGACTTTTGCGCCACCTAGTATCTATTCGGCTTTCTCTCTCTTTCTCTTCTTCTTCTTCTTCTTCTTCTTCTTCTTATCCTTTTATTAACCCTTTCCTCGTTATACGAACTTATGCGTAACGAGTTTCCCATTTTTACTGCATCGCTGCTGCTCCGCTTATGAGGTTGGCTAATGTCGCAGACCGCAGAACGCGTCTACATACTGCTCGATCCTGGATCGCTTCAGTGGTTAGCCCCAGGCGTTGTTGCGCATTTGCCATCTGAGAAATCCAGGAATTATTTTTCCGACCTCGTTTTCTTACAGTTGGAGTGACCGTAGTTGATAGTGCCTTTTTAACCGGATTTTCCGCAGATCTTCTTTGAACGTGGCAATACCAACTTATTCGATTCGCCTCAAGCTGCTCGGTTACCGAATTCTTTATATGTAGACTTCCTCTTATACGCGTAGATCTAATGCAATCGCGTTTAGTGACTCCACTAGACATCCTTAACATTTTCATTTCCGCTGCCGTCATTTTGTTTTTAAACGCTTCGTACATTGTCCAGCACTGTGAACCGTATATAAGAGCTGGTCTAACAACCGTGGTGTAGAGTTTCCCCTTTAATTTAAGTGGAAATTTTCGGTCGCAAAAGATTCCCGAATTTTCCCGCCATTTCATCCATCCCACACTCACTCTGTGGTTAACGTCGTCATCACATTTCGCTTCCATCTTAACGATTGATCCTAAGTACTTAAAGGTAGTGCTTTTCGGAAGAACTATTCCGTCTAACATTATATCCGGAACAGGTCGCAACGGATGCGCAAATGGGCACGTCAGATGCTCCGTCTTTGAACGACTTATTTTTAAACCCGTTTCTCTCTAGCGCATTTCTCCATGAATCTAAGGCGTTCTGTAAATCTTCGACGTTATCGCTAAGTATAACTGCGTTGTCAGCGAAGAGAATTGGCGTTACATTTGCTTCGCGCATGCAGTCTTTTAAAAGATAGTCGAATACTACGTTAAAGAGGAAAGGGCTAAGTACGCTTCCTTGATGCACTCCGACATTAACTGGAAATTCTCTCGTTAGTCCAGCAAAGCTTTTAACCGCAGTTTTCACGTTTCCATTCATGTCTCTTATTATTCTAACATACGTTTCCGGTACGTTTTAAGACTTCAGCGCAGCCCATATGAGATCCCTAGGCACTCGATCGAATGCTTTCTCGTGGTCTCGTGTAAATCCTTAGACGAATCTCGGTGCTTTTCCATTATTATTCGTAGGCTTTGGATAGCGTTCACCGTCGATCTTCCTTCAACAAATCCACACTGGCTATTATCGAACTTTATTATTTGCCGAAGACGTTCGTTTAAGACTCTTTCGACGATTTTCATTGTGTGTGACATAAGCTTGATTGAACGGTAGTTGTTGTATTCTCGAGTGTCGCCTTTTCCTTTGTATAATGGAACCAAGAAGCTACTTCTCCACTGATTCGGCATAGGTTGTCCACATTTTAATTTATTTAAAAGTTTCGATAGCCATTCGCTGCCGATTCCATAAATCTTCGACCGAAACTCTGATGGAATGCTGTCTGGTCCCGCCGCTTTCCCCCGCTTCATTTTTCCAATTGCTATACTTATTTCTTCGATTGAAAAGTCCGAAACTTCCTCCTCGAATAGACCAGTTGTCGGCACGATATCACGTGGAAACTGTTTGTTAAGCAACTCCTTGCATTATTCAAGCCACCGGTCACAAATTTCCTTTTCATTTGTTAGTAAGCGACCGTCTGCGTTTTTGATGTATTTCGGCGAGGTTATTTCCATTGAATTTTTTCTCCTCTGTGCAGCGAGCTTAAAAATATTTGGCACTTTAGTATTGTACGACGTTTGAACTTCTTGTATAACTTGTCTTCTATCTGCCGATCTTCAGGATATTTGTTCCAACTCCTGGTACAGGTTTTCCGCTGCTGCCAGGACTTTCTTTGCGATCTTTTTAAGACGCTCGTATTCAAGAGCCAGTCGAGCTTTTTCGATATCGTCGCTCCGATCGCATTTTGTCCACGCTTGGAATGCACTCTTCTTGTCGGCCACGGCTCGTTTGGTTTCGTCATTCCACCACCATGTTTCTTTGCCGACGTGATGGTATTTCGATATAGTCCCCAGATGGGACTTTGCGAGTGTTATGCATTCCTCGTGCATGCTGTTCCACATTTCTTGCGGGCTAAGTGAGTCTGCGATACCGTTTATATTTTGAAGTACTTCTTTAGCCAGTGCGATAAATCTTGCGCTTCGTTCCTTCGATAAATTATACCACCGGATTTTTGGCTTTCCAAACGATGCCCGTGTTTTCGGTGGTTCCGCTGTGAAGAATTCTGTAATGAGCAGACGGTGTTGGCTTACTAGCGATTCTCCAAGTATTACTCTACAGTCCTTAACACGGTTTCTCATCGACATTTTGCAAAGGTGGTAATGTACTTGCGTTTCGTGGCCTCCGCTGCTATAGGTGATAAGATGTCGTTGAAGTTTAATAAACATTGTATTTAAGACGGTTAAGCCGTAAGCCCTACATGCTACAAGGATGTCTTCGCCAGATGAATTTTTGGTTCCAAAGCCTTTACCACCGTTGCAGTCCTCATAATCAACATTTGTTTCTCCGACGTGGCCATTTAAATCTCCGCCTACGAAGAGCATCTCATCGATAGGTATATTTCTAAGCAAATTACCGAACTCTGACCAAAATGTATCTTTTTCCGATTGGTCGCATCCATTTTGTGGAGCGTACGCGCTAGCAATGTTCCACGTTTCATTGTGTATGACGAGTTTAACACTCATCAGGCGGTCGCTTATTTTCAAGATACCAACGATGTTGTTTAGAAGATTCGCTGCAACAACGATTCCAACACCGTTTCGTCCATTGACCGTTCCATGGTAGAACATCTTAAATGCCTTAGTTTTTAAATCTAGAAAGCGCGCTTTATTTCCTGTATTACACCACTTCGTTTCCTGTACGCACAGGATTTGTAGAGTTCTGCGACGCATAATCGCTTCCAGTTCTAAACTTTTTGAGGTCATCGATCCGACGTTCCAACTTGCAAACCGAAGTTTATGAATATATTTTGGAAACTTCATTTTGCCCGCCCCCGGAATCCGTCGGGCTCTGACACAAGCACTTCTGCTTGCTCTGGGATCACCCGAGTGCGTTGCAATCGTGGTGCCCAGCGGGGTAGTGCTATTAATTGCGATCATTTCCATGAAGTGTATCTAAAGTTTGAGTGGCTTGACACTTGTATGCTCTTTTCGAATTGATTGACTGTTCTTTCACCCTCTTTCTCTTTCTCTTAGGGCAAAAATAATCTTTCACAAAATGTTGCTGATGCAACCCAAAGAGCCAATTTTATCGCACACCAATACAATCGCATACAGTACATGTAGTTCCTTTGAGATATACACATACATATATACATTTTGATATAAAAGTTACATTTTTAAGTAAAAATTGTTGCGGCGCTTAGCAAAAATGTGACATTACTCGTATATGGCGCAGCAAGGGAATGTTTTCGAAAAATTTCCACTCACTGTCATTCATTCCTGGGACAAACACAAACTATTACATTGTGACATCTGCAGGTTTCCTGAGGAGATGTGATACCATCAGTCAGTGCAGGATCCGTCAGCATCAAATTGTAACCCTCAACAGAAGAATGGTAGTTTCTCGCAAAAGCGGATATTTTTATTTTTTTTTATTTTATTATTCTCATCATAAATCCTTTCATCTAGCGTTGATAAGCAGGATACTACGTACAATATATGCATGTATAGCTGAAAAAGTAGTAGTAGCTGTTAGCTAGAACTGGTAAGTGAGACAACATAATAGAGGACGCCGTGCTAGTCCTAGCGCTCGTCCTAGGACTTCCAACTTCTGTCCCTCATTCAATTTTTGAATGTAATTAAACGAAAGAGCAATGCACGCCATCAACCCCTTTTGTGTGTAGAAACAACGTTCGCAAGGAAGACAGCGACGATGCTCTAGCTGAAGTCCCGTCCTATGGGTCATAAAAGGATACGCGATTTCGAGCGAGAAAAACGTATACGAACGTACAAAACGTACAAAATAAAATGCTCACTACGTTTTAATTAAATCGTTATTTTTTTTTAACGTTTAACGATAGTGCAGCGGGAGGAACGAGTCACATGGCAACTTCACTACATTGGCCATCATATCACATTTTGACCGGAGGCCATAAAGGTTAGGTGCGAACCATGCGGCAGCCGTTGCTATTACCCGTGGCACATAAAAAGATAAAAAAACATGTTGCTCGACATAAAAAATACTTTGATTTACGGAAAAAGGCTGCAGACGGTGAATGGCAAGGCGACAACCCTAACCCCAAAACTAACAAAAGGGGTTTTTCAAATCTGTGCGAAAGCTAAAAAATGACATTTTCATAACTCAATTTTATTAGTTTCCAGCTAAAGCGCTAATTGGAAGATTTTTCTCGCAACCCCATCATGTTTATATTAGCCATAATCGAGTGCGGGGGATAATGCAAGCACTTGTGCATTCATAGTAGCCCTTGGTTACAGGACGGGGTTAAGCTAAACGTTTGTGGGGATTAAATTAAATTTAATGCAGAGCTCTTTAACGGGGGTAAGATGAGTAATTGCAGCTGATGGAGCACAACAATTAGGATAATGCTGACTACCGTTAGGGAAAAAAGTCACAACCTCTAGTGTTTAGAAAGGGTATGGGGGTACAAATAGGTCACAGAATTAGGGTAACGTTCCAGAGAAATAGACTTAGTAGAAAATCAACCTTTCAGCCTCGTGAGAGGGTTCAGCAAAATTCAAGCAAAGCTTGGCTATTGTAACAGACGCAAATATTTTGCCTCCTTCGCCGATTACTCACAATAAAGGTCGTTGTCAACAGCATTGTGTTCTCCGCTTTGAAGACAGCCCGGACTATATTCATTTACTGGGTTAGATTCGGACAGGGAAAATGGATTGCGCTTGCAACACGTGTTCCAGTGTTACTGAATCAAGTCGAATATGGATAAGATGCAAAACCGTGCAATAAGACGTGTGGGCGATGTGAATATTACACAGTCAATTGACATACCCGAACATCGAACTAATGTCTCCTGTGTTACCTTATTCTATCGCTATTTCTACCCTCAGTGATCCACTTAAATATCCAGTAGCATTCCGCCATCTCTTCAAATCTTTAATTGTAACACCGGTCTCGCTATGAATGCTCATAAGTACCACCTGACGCCCTCTTTCCGTCTTACTCAGAAATATCGAGATTTTTTCCTAAGCCGAACCACTCGCTTATTAACTATTCCGCCGATCTCTTTAATTCCAAGTCATTATAACCTGTAAACATTCAAAACTAACGTCCATCGGTACCTCTCCTTCTTTCTTTCCCCTTTATCTTTCAATCACCTACGCCGTGTGCAAATATTTAAAAAATAACGTTAAGAGGGGGTCCAACAGCATTCTTTTTTGGCGTCGTTATTGTCTTCCATTGGAGCTTGAGGGCATATTAAGCTTATGTTAAGAAATTTTCATAGAATTCTTGCCCACGTATCGGAAGCTCAAAACATCTTACTTGCAGATTCGAAGATTGTCCTCTTTTAATTGTTTGCGAAGGTTGTCGACAGTTGGTTGATCTGTGATTATCAGAGCCCATTAGTCGGTTCGTCACGTCTTTTTTCTCCTTCATATAGGGTTTGGAAGCCCTATGATGGCGTAGGCCGGTATTATGCTACTGATCGAGAACGTTTTAGTCTGCATGAGTAACGATTTACACAAGCTGTTCCGGGGATCAACACTGGGAGCAATATGAGCATTATGCTCAAAACCCGATTATTGTGCTGGTGAGTCAACCAAGTTACGATAGGATAGTCAGCAGTGCCCTGATTAACCTCCTAGCACATTGGTCTTAAGTGACTCTTTAAGAACCTTTCGAGTTTCCTTACGTAGTCGCTGTAAATATACGTTCCACCATGGAACGGCCGATTAGCTTTATAGTATTCTAGCTGGACATGTTACCCCAAAATAGTTGGCACTTGATTTAAACGGAGTTCAAGAAGAGCATAAATAGCCTTTCCGATCTCTTCATTAAAGCATGTCGAAACAGTTTTCGGCAGATTTCTTCTATTCTGTTACAATTTGCCTTTGAGGCTTTCAGTTTATGATATATCGTGATACACAATATATTTGAGATGAGCAAGGATATATGCTGACGGAAACAACGAAAGCTGCAATAGATGAAAAGAGTTCTTTAATGCGTTGCTAAACAAAAAAATTCCACAAAGTACTACCACCACGACGAAGAGCAAACGAAAGATTGTATGAAAGCCGAAATTAGCAGGCAGGGGAATGAATGTAGTAGCGGCGGATCTCATACTCTCTGGAGGACTGGCGGCAATCGGAAACCTTGTATTCAAATAGTTAGGGATCGCATGCCTTACTATTGCAGGAAGAGTTTTCTGGTTCCCACTTTATAAAGGCAAAGGCGTCACGAGAAATTGCAACAACTACCAGTCACTGAAACTGATGTCTTTTACTATTAAAATATATTTGAAAGAAAGATAGAGGATCAACAACGTACTATTATAAAACTCAATGACAGTTTGACTTGATTCAAAATTTAAAGGTTATGATGGAGAAACATCATGAGGTTTGGAAAGATCTGTATTTTGGCAATGTCTGGGAAAAAGCATTCAACTCAAATTTTTTGTCGTGCAAGTCGAATGACTTCTCTTTTTTTTCGTGTAGAAGTTGGCTGTCATTTACTGAATTCAATGTGGTTGATCGTTTTGATAGATGTCCCACAATCTTTGGCGATTTTAGTCATAGAGCTGTTTGCCACGCGACAACGCACTTTTGTTATTCAACCTTACTCCGAAAATGAGCGATCTGTAAAAGTAACATTAAAAGTCGTGAATTTTCCGGTCAACATAATCATCCTAGTGAGTCCAGAATTCGTGCAAGGATGAAGCGTTTTGAAGATACGTGTTCGGTATCGGGTCAAACTCCATATAAGCATGCTCGGCCAGCACCTACACGCCAAAAAAAAATTATCACTGTGAGCGAAAGTGTTCAAAACCAGCCAGGCACCTGAATTCGTTGCCGTAGTCAACAATTGGGCCTCACTATGGTACGAGTACCTTACGGCGAAATTCAAAAGTTGATCTTAATTTGCTCCCTGTAAAATTCAAACTACAGATATATTGAAGCCATTTGAGCATCTACGACGTCGCCGATTTCGTAACTGATGTCGGATCGGTCAGGTCAATTTGTCATTGAATTTGATCTTTTCCGATGAAATCCATTTTAGGATGGATGGGTAAGTATTATTATTTTTATTATTTCAAGTTTTATTTTTCATTTTTATTGTTGAAAAGATTGTCGTGAATGGGCATATGCCTCCCCCAGAATTCGCCATTGCTATTTATTTTGCGCCATATGTCTCCAGTTATTTATGAAGTTTTGAATGTCGCCTCGCCATCTCATTTGTGGTCTGCCCACTTTCCTGTGTCCTTCGTATGGTGTCCCATCTGTTGCTCTTATTTTCCATCTGTTATCTTTTATTCTTGCTACATGTCCTGCCCAGCTCCATTTTAGTTCCTTAGCTCTTTTTACTACATCTGTCCACTTTGTTCGTTTTCTTATATCTGCATTTGTTACCCTTTGAAGGTTCCAAGTTTGTGCACCGTATGTCATAACCGGCAGTATCGCTGCATCGAACAAGTATTTTTTTGATTCTTGCGTAATGTTAGAATCGAAAATGGGCCTTCGATTCCAATATTGTCTTCAGCTATTTGTAATTCTTCTGTGAATTTCTCCTTCGGCTCTTTGGGTGAAAGACAAAACTTGTCCTAAATATATATATTCGTCCACATATTCAATGTTTTTTGTTTCAATTTGTATTGGTAATGGTTCGGCGTTAGTCATCAGTTTGGCCTTTTCTTTGTTGATAGTTAGCCCAGCTTTGGAGCATTCTTGGCTAAGGTTTTCAAGCATTGCCTTTAATTCATTGCCTAATGGTCCTATTAGTGTAACGTCGTCTGCAAATTTTATGTTTTTTTGGTTCTCTCCAGCAATATTGATCCCTGTGTAGTCCCAGTTTAAGCGCTTGAAGCATCCTTCCAGGACTGCTGGAAATTAGCCTGGGGAAAGTGGATCTCCTTGTCGGACTCCCATTGTCAGTTGGAAAGATCGGCCGATTTGTTCAAGTTTTAATGTAGCAGTGTTGTTTTGGTAAAGCTTTTTTACTAAACTTATGTATTTTTGCTACATACATACCTTGTTCATTTAACGACTAAAAGATCGTGGTGTGTTCTATAGTATCGAAAGCTTTGGTGAAGTCGACGAATGCTAAATAAAGGTTTTGTTGGTATTCTGAACATTTTTCGATTAGTTAGTTAAGGACTTGAAGATGATCAGTTGTTGATTGTTGAGAAACCGGATCTGAAGCCAGCTTGTTTACGTGGTTGGTTTTCTTCCATAGTTAAGGACATTCTTCTTAATAGACATTTTGCGAACATTTTATATATTGTCGATATTATGCTTATCGGTCTATAGTTGTTAATGTTTTTTCCGTCTCCTTTTTTTTGGAATAAGTATAATCATGGATTTTGTCCATCCGTGTGGGATTTCTTCGGTTGGAGTACTTCATTAAAAATTTCTATTAGTAGTGGTGTTGTAGCCGATTTTCCAAATTTAGGCATTTCTGCTCTAATTCCATCATTTCCAGCGGACTTTTCATATTTAAGTTCATCAATAGAGTTTTCGACTTCTTCTGTTAGAAATATTGGTATGTTATCGTAGTCGTTTGCAACAGCTGTATCGGGATCAGATGGTCGTATAGGTAAAGGGGTTTTATAAAAGTCTTCAAAGAAGTTCGTTGCTGTTTCGATAATTGGTTTCCTATATCGAATATCACTTCTGTCTCTCTTAATGGACTTAGTATCTTCTACAATTTGTTTGACAAGTTCGGCATTATATTTTTTTAGGTAATTACGAATTGAGTATTTTGGCATAATTCTTAGCTCTTTCAATTTTTGTTCTTCTCTTTCATTTCAATTGCCTTTCGTTTGTCGTCTAAGTCTGTATGGATAATATTTTTTGTTTCTTCAAAGCGTTTATCAGTCTTTCTTCTTACGTTTTCCCCTACTTTACTGTAGGTGCCGCTACAGTCCGGGGTGGACTTGGGCCTCAGTCAACAAGCTTCTCCAGCCAGCTCGATTCGTGGCTAGCTGCCTCCAGTTTCGCACGCTAAGTTGGCTGAGGTCCTCTTCCACTTGCGTGCGCCACTTGAGTCTTGGCCTTCCTCTACTGCGCTGTCCCTCAGGAGCGGATTCGAACACTTTTCGAACCGGAGCATTGGTATCCAACGCTCTTCATGACCCAGCCATCTTAGTCTTTGGATTTTCACCATTCTGGTTAGGTCCATGTCGATGTACAGTCCGTAGAGTTCATTGTTGTGTCTCCTCCTCCAACCTCTTTCAATGCAGAAGGGACGGAAGATCTCCGGAAGAATTTTTCTCTCGAAGCAGCCAAGAACACCCTCATCCATTTTTGATAATGTCCATTAAGGTCTTATAAAGGGTGACTTTTGTTGTCTGAGATAGGGCTTTGCTACTCAATTGCCTTCTTAACCCAAAGAAACAGCGGTTGGCAAGAGTTATTCTCCCCTTGATCTCAGCGCTGGTGTCGTTGTCTGTATTTATAGCGGAGCCTAGGTAGACAAAGTCCTTAACTACCTCAAAGTTATATCTGTCGAGGGTGACGTTCTGTCCGAGACGTCGGTGTTGGTTGTCCGTTTTGCTTGACAGCATATACTTGGTCTTGCCCTCATTGACCGCTAAACCCATTTTCGCCGCTTCCGTCTCAATTCTCTCGAAAGCGCCACTGACATCACGCTGCTTTCTCCCGATTATGTCAATATCGTCGGCGTATGCGAGTAGTTGGACGGACTTTTGAAAGATAATGCCTCTTGTGTTTGCTCGTGAGTTTTACACTATTCTTTCAAGTACTGTCGCTTGACAGCGCATCGCCTTGTCTAAATCCTCTCTGGACATCAAAGATCTCGGTGAAATCTTTACCGATTTTGATGTAGCAGCGTTCATTTTCCATCGTCATCCTGCACAGACGGACGAGTTTGCAGGGATGCCAAAACTAGACATTGCTCTGTATAGCTCGTCTCTATAGATACTGTCATACGCTGCCTTAAAATCGATGAATAGGTGGTTGGTATCGATCTGAAGCTCATGGGTCTTCTCCAAGATCAGCAGTAGTGTGAATATTTGGTCGATGATGGACTTTCCTGGCCTGAAGCCACACTGATATGGACCTATCAGGTTGTCGACGAATGGCTTCATTCGTTCACACAATACGGCAGATAAGATCTTGTATGCGATGTTAAGGATGCTAAGGATGTTAATGCCTCTGTAGTTGGCGCAGTTCAGAAGGTCTCCTTTCTTGAGAATCGGACAAACAATGCTGAAGCTTGGTGTATGCTTCTTACCAAGTCATCGCCTGCCGCTTTGAAGAGCTCGGCAGTCAGGCCATCCGCTCCAGCAGCTTTTTTGAACTTAAGCCTAGATATAGCTATCTTCACTTGGTCCAGGTCGGGTTGACGGAATTGTTAGTCATCATCATCCAAATCCACATTAAAATAAGCGCTACTTTTGCCTTCGAAAGCTATTGTCGCAGTACATGTCGCAGTTTTCATTCTATTTTTTTCCGGCCCATCCCATTGCATTTCTTGAATAGCTGTTATGTCTACTTTGCAGCAGCCTAGGGCCTCCGCTAGTTGTTCACTTGGCAGTGGTCTATTAAAGGACCTAACATTCCACGTGCGTATCCGAAGCTCATTTTCCTTAAATCGTTTGCGTGGGTTGTCAACAGTATATCCGTCTATATCCGAGGCTTGTTGATGCTTCGTAACTTTTGTTTTTTTTAATGGCTGGGCAGCTATGCCGGCGGCAAAATCCCCAACCTGGAGGACCAGTTCCATTTTTAATGCCCCTAGGACGAGAGGTCGGTTACACCGAAGCCAGTAACCCGTTCCGGGATGTGAGCGCTGCCGTTGGCCCATATAGGGCTCGTCCGCCACCATCTGTTTCCAAGACCCTGACTAAGTTCTGGAAATCCTTACCGGCTTGAGCTCTAAATATGTCGGAGTAGCCCGGATAAGGTCTTGTTTTGTTTTTCTGACACTAATCCTGATTTATGATTTATTTATGGCCTCGCCATTTGTAACCTTCACTTCGCAATCTCCAGTGAGATTCCCAGATGGCGCCACGGGGAGGCGTGAAGTAGGACTTATTAGCAAAGCTGCAAAATGTTCTGCTGCAGAGGCTCATTTTCGTCATTTAAAGAACCAGCACCTGTCGGAAGATGCTACTTCTAAGAGGCCTTATACTAATCGTTGCCATCTTACGTTTTTAGAGACATACATATCCGAAGTATAGTTTTTTTTATAGAATATTACATCAATCTTGTAATGTACTCATATTTCTTAGTGTTTCAATTTGACAGTTGTTTTTAATTTCGTTTATGTATACGTTTATAGTATGCATTTTTGGGATAATTTTGCAGTGAGAGTTTTATGGTCAAGCCTGACTTAAGCTCTATCCAACCTATCAAGCCATCAATAAATCAGTTTATTGCGTAAGAAATTTGAAGATCATACTATTTCAGTTAGTGGATGGGTTGATTGGCCTCCAAAGTCATTCGATTTGACACAAATAATTCAACGATTATTGATTCAATTGAGGATCTCAGGATCCCACTTATTTTCAAAAAAGTGATCAATAATGTTGATCTCCGGATGGTCGTTTGCAACAGAAGTCATGGTGGTCACATGTACTCATAACTGCCATAGACCAAACTTTATTAATCCTTAAAATTCTATATTAATTTTACAATAAATATGCGTTTAATTTGATGAAAACTTCCAAACTATCTATTGGCTCACCCTTTATAATAGAATTTCGCAGCTAAAAACTCTCGCCAAAAAATAGCACTCTTGTCGTCGTTCAAGTCTCTCAACTTGTATCGTTAGTTTTCGTTAGGCATCCTCAAAATATAAAACATGTACTTACGTTCACATCTCACTGCAGAGACAGGTATGTATGACATAAATATCTGCATAACTGCATTTTCCTATCAGAGCACTCCATCATAACTACTTATAACTGGTAATCCCGAATGTTAGGGGAAAAATTCAATTTCAAATTCTTGTCCTCGACTCTGTTTACTGGCATCTCCAGTGTCAACTTTGCTACTACTGCAAAGGACCTTCTTGAGACCGTAAAGGGAAATAATATTCTCTTCCCAGAAACAAAAAAAAAAGAAAAAAAACAAAATGATCGGCAGACTCATATGAATAACAGAAAACAGGAAAACAATGAGAAATTTGCGAGGCAAACAAATTCCGGGAACAAAGAATTACATCAGCCTGAGCTTCAGAAAAGTAGCATCCTTAGCAGGACATCACATAGAATGTGCATTCTCATAAACTAACCCTTTCAACCCCCTACACTCCATATGAAATGAACTACTGTAAAGAAAAATAGTGTACAAAACTTAGAAATTGAATTTTCAAAAACAGTCGACGACAACTACAACTGCAGATACCACATGACAAGTATAAAGTTAGTTTGTTCAAAGATACAAGGAGCCCGCAACAGGGGTGATGTAGAAAAATCAAAGATTTGACGTAGTCTGGAAAGGTCTCGCTAGGTATGCATATTTTCTTGTATGCATATTTATTCCGAGCATTTACCAGAGAACCTAGCAAGGAGATGTCACAATTGAGGACTGAAACCAACGAATAACTACTCCTACTGCGAGCACAAATAACTCCGTTCAGAAGGTGTAGTGCACCTTCTTGCAAAGAACTGGAAAGAAATCACTTTTGATGGTTTGGCGAAAACTTTTAAATGAAATTTGTTTTGGTACTCGCCTGATGGACCCTTTCCTATCGTTTTATTGCTCCTGTTTGTTTGGAAATCATAAGCAGGTATGAAAGTTAAATTACAGGGCGAACAAATCCAATGTAGCTTCAGGAAGAGAAAGAATTTCGGTTATGTAGTTGAAGGTTGGTTAAAAATGGAATAACAGTAGTCACCATTTAATCCTAGGATTAAGATATAAAATCGGAGCATTTACGTTCAAGATTGTGTATTCCCTGTATTAAGACGAAAATTTATGTATTTCTTTGACATTCTTTCAAATAGTTTATTCTCATTTAGCTCATTCTCACTCAAGATGTTAAGCCTCCATAAGTGGAGCTGTGAGTTTTCATGCTGGCCTATACCATCATAGTGCTCACAGCCCTATACAGGAAAGAAAAATAGGTGAAAAACTAACTAGTAGCCTCATGCACTGATCGATTCATTTCTGACGACAATGGCAACGATCTGTGGTTTTTACATGGAATGTTCAGACTCCTAACAGACTGTGTGCAGCCGAAAAACTAGCGGAGATCGACAAAGCAGCAGACAAGAAGTGCGATGGGATGAACTGGACAAAAAGAGGAAAACACAAGCCACATAAACGCTCGCACTCAGACAAAAGAAAAGAAATACCTTACCTAAGATTGCTTTTACGAACTTCTCGACAAAATCTATGAACAATGCCTTTAATATGACGAGAAAATCGTGCTTCGCGATTTTAAGTGAGACGGGTATCTTTGGTAATACGCTTGGAAAAATAGCCTGTACAACATTAACTTCAGAAAGGGATACAGATTTATTTATTTTATTTTATTTATTTTACGGCAGGACGTAATGTTACTACATAAAGCTACCACATGGTTTGCACACCTTGATATCCATTAAGGTTGCTTGATAAACAACCCGCCAAAAAAATTATTAAATAGCGATCGACGCAAGACCCACCTCCAGAGTTTTGGATGTACATCGACTCATTCCATTATCTCCCTGTAGCCAAGATACGGCTGCAGATCCACAGTAGCCAAAAGCCACCGAATCGCATTAAACCGCCAGGATGTTTTCCCACTAAATATTCGTTAACCAGTACCATCTATGCCTAAGAACAATCAGGGAGGCTGCTTCTGATGTACCCGCCCCAACAAAAATAAACCGTGGTGCGATGAAGAGCCCAGACAGCCAAATCTTGATACCTTATGATCAAAGAGTACCCGGAATTCTTCGATAAAACGAAAACGGTTCCATTGTTCATTGGTATTAATTTTATTTCCTTCAAACTAATCTCTATTCTCTTAGCAGGCGCATTTTCTCTGAATTGTCTCAAAACGCTTACCGCGAAGTGGTAACTTGAATCGTGGGAATAGGAAAAAAAACTCAAGGAGCCATGTCAGGTGAGTAAGTCAGGACAGTATGTTTTCGATCAAATAGTCGCGACAAAATGAGATGTGTGAGTTGGTGCGTTGTCTCGGCGAAGAAACCACGAGTTGTTTCTCCACAATTCTGGCCTCACGTAATGCTCCTTATTTACTCTCTGGACTGGCGGAAGAAATTCGGTGTGGACCATAAAAAAAACAGTCAACAAAGCCTTGATTTTAGATCGACTAAGACGTCGTTGTTTGGGTCGTCTGAGAAACTCCATTCCGATGATTGTCGGTTAGTTTCGATGTCCATAGACTCATCACCCCTATTCCAACTGTCACAGTCGTTCATAGACCTCCGTGGAGTTTAGACGTGTTTGGCAGAACATTGGCATTGGCAGAACCAAAGACGAAGAGAAGGAGAAAGCTTAGGCCAAATTCTAAGTTGGTACAACTTCCCTCGCTTCCAAATTCTACTGAAACGTTGCCTGATGGAGTGAGGGAATCATCAACGGCAGCAAATATATGTCCCGGGCAAGCTACAAAAGACTACCCATATGTCTCAGATGATGGTGAAAGTCCCAATCTGAGAGATAACAGCTTCGCTTCTTTGGCGTCATCCGAATCTGAAGATGAAGACGAAGAAATAGAGGCTATAAATAGTAGCATCAAAGTGCTGGAACAAAAAATATTTGCCATTAAAGAAAGGCAAATGGTAAGAAGGAAGAGGGAAAGCCAAGAGCAATCCCAACAGCAACAGCACACGCAGCTAGCCCAAAAGCAGGCCCAACAACAACACCAAACAAATACAATTACACAAGTTCTTAAACAACACCAACAAAAACTTAAGAACCACCTGCAAAAACAACAAGAGCAGCCACAAAAACGGCTACAGCAAAAGCAGCAGCAGCCACAACAAAAACAGCAGCAGCAGAAACAACAACTGCAGCAAAAAAAAGCAGAAACAGCGACAGCAGCAAAAACAACAGCAGCAGCAGCACCAACAGCAGCAACAACAACAACAACAACATCAGCAGCAGCAGCAGCAGAAGAAGAAGGAGAAGGTGCCCCCTATCAACACCTACAAACTTGAGGTAAATGCAACCAAGGACCTGTGTAAGTTGGTCATTGGTAATAATTTTAACATTAAGAGATTGGGGAACGATCGCCATGCCATCCACTGTAATACAGTGGAGGGCTATGCGAAAGTGAAAGAGCTCCTAAAAGAAACGACGACGGAGCACTTCTCATTCACACCGAAGTGTGAAAAGCGGCAATCGATGCTGCTGAAGGGGTTGGAACCGTCTTCTGATCCTGAGGAGATCCTGGCACTGCTCAAAGAGAAGGAGTGCGAAGGACTCAAATTTGTGGGGGTAAAGCCATTTACCACAGCTAGAGCCAGACGGGAGAAACGGAGTCTGCCGTTCTTCCTGGTGCAGCTCAGTCCCGAAAGCCGTCTGGATAGTCTAAGGAGCATCAATGTCCTAGACTACCAAGTGGTTCACTGGGAGAAATTAAAAAGGAGCGAAGGCGTTATACAATGCGTTCGCTGCCAGAGGTTCGGGCACGCCGCGTCGAACTGCCAAATGCAGCCTCGGTGCGTGAAGTGCGCAAAGAACCACAGTTCCGAGGAGTGTGCTCTGGGTAGGGACGGAGCATCCGATAGGACGCAGCTCTCGTGCGTGTTATGTGGTAACGTGGGACACACCGCAAACAATCGGGGTTGTCCTAAGTTCGCCGACATTAAAAAAGCAAAACTGGCTCGGCAACAGAAGGTGGAGGTCAAACGTTCACCTGTAAGGTTTCAAACTCCAGCCGTCACGTCCCAAATCTCCTACGCCCAAATGGTGTCAGGTAGGGGGGCTCCGGCACAGCAAGCGGCTGTTGCTTCTCCGGCGCCAATGCCGAGAACAACAGAAGCTGCACCTAACATGCTGGCCATCTTGCTCGCAATCCAAGGGCAGATGGCTCAGCTGCAACAGCAGGTGCAAGAACAGCCTAAGCGCGTGGACCAGATCTACGCACTGTTGCCGGGCCTAACGCAACACATGTCGTAATGGGTACGCACATGGTGGAGCAAACTTTGAAGGTCCTTGCGGTGAATGTTAATTCACTGATCAGGATCGAACGAAGAGCCGCGATGTTTAAATTGCTACAAGACCAAACTCCTGATGTGCTTTTCGCTAGCGAAACCAAGCTAACCGATAAGCACAAACTGGAGTACAATAATTATATTGTTAGTAGAAGAAACCGGCCCAGATCCAAACGTGGAGGCGGTGTCGCGATCTTCATTAAAGAAGGTATAAAATTTCACAGAGTGTACAAGAGAGTGTTGCGCAGGTTCCGGGTGTTGGAGGCAGTCGTCATTTACATCCCGCTCGCAGTGGAAAGCGGCTGTACTTGGCCTCTGTTTATGCATCTGGGGCTTCACAATCCACCTTATTCATTACAGAGCTCGACACACTTTTTCGACTTCTGAGGCTGGAATCGGGGGAGAATTATTTTATAATCGGCGGGGACTTCAACGCTAGACACAGAGATTGGGGAAATAATTTGCCAAATACTAGAGGGAACCTACTACTCGATTGGTGGGGTCAGCACGATGCCATGTATAGACTCGGTCTTAAAGCGACGGATAACCCGTCGTTTCCCAGAGGCGGGTCTTATTTGGATCTATTACTGTACGACAAACGTATACGACTGACAGGTACGAATTTACAAACGCTTAACTGTCTGCGCACATTCGTGTATGACAGCGACCGTTGCGGTTTTAGCACCGAAATCACAGTTCCCAACGAAATTGCGGAATTGGAGGAGTTTGTCCAAAGATACTCTTACAACTACAGTAAGACTCGATGGACACGCTTCTCCGAAACCTTGACAAGAGCACTCTCCTCGAACACGCTTCACCCACCGTCCAATAGGAATTTATCAAACGAGGAGATCGATAAGTACCTTAAACGAATGGACCAGACAATAAAACAAACTATGGACACTACAATACCGCAGTATAAACAAACGACTAACGAAGATCTGTTCCGCAATCCTACTATTGACGCACTGCACCGACAGAAAAGTAGACTTCCGACAAGACTTAAAAACTTATACAGACAGTTTACAGACAGACAAGACCCAGAGATTAGGACACTGAAGTCGTCGATTAAAAAAATTCAAACGTTAATTAAAGAGAATTACAGAATTGCTGTAAGTTTGTATTGGAACAACAAGGTTCGGGCTGTAAACACCAGCAACCCGAATATGTTCCCGCAAATAAATAAACTTTTTCGGAGAAAAAATCAAAACGACCTTCAGTGTCTTAAAATAGCCCGGACAACAGACAACGAACGGTTACTAACAATAGCAGGCATTGATACGAGTACTAATGAGGCTGCTGATGATGACGACTTCTTTGTGATTGAGGATCCACAGGAGAAAGTTGAGGCCATAGGGGCGACTTTCCTGAAAGTATACAAGGCCAATGATATCATTGGCCCTAATTATGACCTGGACAATCGTGTCTTGGTGCACAACTTCTACGAGTATATTCGAAATGAAGTAGAGAACTGGCGATCCGAGGGCATTGCCAGAGAAGGTGAGCTACCCCCGTTCATTTCGAAGGAAGAACTCCATGAGATCTTCGACACAATCAGAAGTAAGAAATCAGTGGGGACGGATGGTATTCCGAACATCGTGCTTCGACATCCTCCTCTAGAAGCGGTGGACATTTATACCACCCTGTTTAATAATGCAATGAATAATGCACATTATCCAGCGCATTGGAAAACGGCGGTGGTTCAACCTATCCCCAAAAAAGGGAAGGATATATCCAATCCGGCGAATCTCCGGTCGATAAGTCTCCTTCCGAATATCAGTAAGGTGTTCGAAAAAGTAATCAATAGAGCTCCGACTAAGTGGGTTGAGGACAAACATATAGTTCCGGATAATCAATTCGGTTTTAAGGCAGGACATGCTATCTCACATGCCGCGTCTAAACTAGTGTCCGATATCCAATGGAATAAAGCCAAAAAACAGTGTACTGGTGCCTGCCTTGTTGACTTGGAGAAGGCTTTCGACACTGTATGGTTAGAAGGTCTTTTCTACAAGCTGGCTAGTCTGGGGATCAGTAAACCACTCTTGTACAGTCTTTATAATACTCGTATGGTAACCAACAGACAGTTCATCGTGAAAAATGGTGATGTGACTCTGTTGGAATATTTCAAATTAAAAATGGTCTTCAGCAAGGCGCGGTCAATTCGCCGATCCTATTCAATATTTATACAAGCGACTTGATAGGTTCACTTCCCCATACTATTGCGTACGCAGACGACTTGATAGCGTACAGAACAGGTCCAAAAATTGAGGTCATTAATAGTCTCTTACAGCGTGACTTCGATAAGATAAGACGATTTTGCGATGACTGGAAGTTGAAAATCAACTTTTAGAAGTCGGAAACCATTCTTTTTAGGACGCCGTTGTCTGGAGCCTCTAGGGATACCAGAAAAAATTGGCGAAAGTTCTCGATCACTGGACAACACGGACAGCCTCTTGCCTGTCGAAATGTAGTCAGATACCTTGGGATTTGGCTAGATCAGTTTCTGTATTTTAACAAAAATGTAGATGCTGCTCTGGCCAGAGCTAAAGGCGCTTTTGCCCTCACAAAGAGACTGTTTTATAGCAGCCAACTCGATGCGAGGGTAAAGATAATCTGCTACATGGCCCTTATCAGGCCCATGCTGGTATTTGGATGTCCCGTGTGGTTCAATGTACGAGCAAGCTTAATGGAAAAGATTCGGGTGTTTGAGAGGGCTTGCCTTAGGGCTTGTCTTCGCTTGTACAGAACACCAGAGTCGGAGTACAAATTTTTTTATCCTAATAAGGTCCTTTACAACAGGGCGAACTTAATACGAGTGGACAACTTCGTAATTAAGCTGACTCGAAGGCACATTGCAAGAGCAATGGCCTCAACGAATAACCTGATATCTGGGGCTTACTACCCCAATTACCTTTATCATGAGAGTGTGCGCTCTAACGGCTTCGTTCCACCGGAAGCATTCCTCTACCTTGATCAAATAGGGTTGATACAGGATAGATCAGCGATCCCATTAATCTTCCATGTCGCTCGGACAGCTGGGGACAGGCGACTCAACTACAACAGAGACGTCGCACACGGCAGGGTGGATCGTCTCAGGCTCAGTAGGGCGGTGGGGAATCGCGATAAGAGGGATGTCGTTCGGCAGCACCAGCATCTCTGGTGGTTGAATGATGGAGAAGATGTTTCGTCGTCGTTTCCGTCAATTACGGACCAGCCTCACTAATGAGGCAGAGCTGACCAATCTATTTGCTCTGTAAATAGCGATGGCCAGCTTACATAGGTTTAGGTTAGCATTTAAGTAATATATATATATATTAGTATATACAAAGGTATATACTAATGTATGTATATAATTGTGTATAATGTCTATGTGTGTGTATGTACGTATTGTATGTAGGTTAGGTAGATTAATGTTTATTTTAAGTTAGATATTAAGTTTTTATAAGAATAAAAAAATATGTCCATACGCAAAGTTTTTTATCAAAAAAATTTTTTTCTTAGCCTTAAGTTTAGAAAATAAGAAATCCTAAATAAAATGTAAATGAAGTCGAAAGACATAGATATAAGAATTTAGAGTAGCTTAGAGTGCCTGTGTAGGGCCAGTAAGTTAGTATAAGATTGTTTAGTAATTTTAAGCTAGCATTTAAGCATTTTTTGTTAGTATTGTTAGTTAATTCATTATTAAGAAAATAAAATGCATTTAAAACTAAAAACCTATTCCAATTGTCGTTTTCGACAACAAAATAAAAACGACACGGCTAAATCAGTATTACTTTTGTCGTTTTTTAACCAAACCAAACGGCAAACGTCGTGAGGAAATTTCCAAGGCCATGTTCGTAGTAGAATCTCGTTTTCAGCAAGAATTCGGTATTCCCTAAAAATTACATAAAAGAAACAATTTGAATATCTTGTTTCCGTAATGCAGGAACAATTTAACCTTGCTAGGGGATTTAGCAAAGAAGTAAACAAAGTAGATTTTAGTAGTAGCCACTAATTTGAACAGCCTGGGACCACCGATGAGAAAATGTGAGGGCTGGCAAAAAGTAAGTAAAAAACTTTGTTTTTAAAATAATTTCAATTATTTTTCTTTCATAGGTTTGGGCTGACATGAAGTTCAAAATCAAAAAAAAAAAATTAATCCACAATAAAAATGAAATTAAAGCAACAGGAGGAGGAAAAATCAACCAACATTTCCTCTCTCCATTGGAAGAAACGGTTGCTGATTTAATGCAGTTTAAAAAAAATTTAAATCCACAATGTGTAGCTTTTGGCTTATCATTAATTCCATCAACATCGGCAGCCACACTTTTCCCGTCATCGTCTGGATTGTCTGCTTCTGCTCCATCAGAACATCTTGCCGTTGAGGATGTTGGAAATGAGGTGCACATCGAACAACCATCCAGTGACGCGCGTCGACCCGTGAACCGGAGGTACAAAGATCTCACTCCAAGCAGCACTCCATTATATAGGGCGATCTGTACAAGGAACTAAAAAGAAACGTACGACGTATTGAAAACCATATGAAGGAAACTGGGAGACACCAACGAAAAATTTTTAAATTAGAAGAAGAAAAACTGCAGGTGTATAAAGAAGATTAAAAAATAAACGAAATATTGCGAATGGAGGAAATAAAATTAAAACGAGAAGAGCTAGAGTTGAAAAGAAAAAACTAGATTTGAACAGTTTGTGTTAAAAGCTAGACATAATGAAGGCAACTTTTAGCTTTTTTTTCTATATACGCATTTCATTTCTGTGATGTTAGTGATACTAATGCATTCTTAAGTCGGTTTTAGTATTTTTTTTTTTTAAATGAATTCATTGCACTTTTTTTAAATGAAACTTTTAAAACGAATTCATTATGTGCTTTCTTATTGTTGCGGCTTCTTCAATTTCTGAGTAATTTCCTACAGTCTCTTCAATTTCGAAAGTAAGCTGCATTACATTACATTTGTAATTTGTGCAGCTTTCTTTGGGCTGTAGTGCATTTGTCGAGCAACAATTAAACAACGGAAGCGGTTTTTTACAACTCCTATCGTTCTTTCAACGATGTTTCTCGACTTTGCATGCGCTGCATTATACTTGCTTTGGCGACTTCTCACATGCGTCGATCTAAGCGGCGTCATTAGGAAAAGTTGGAGGGGATATCCTGCACCGCCTGCGTAGTTTAAAAACGTTTCGTCTTTGACTAGATTACCTTTTTTAATCAAATGATAATTAGGTACCTAGAAGCCAAGAATTTCTCTCCCCGCTTTCATATTAATGTCTGTTTTAGCTCGCTGCAACTCCACACCAGAGCATCGTGGCAGGAACCTGGCTATCGGCAGTCAATATATCTGATAGATATTTTACTATAGCAAACCTAAAAATAAAACAAAAAAAGGTTTAGGCTATAAAATCCTTTTCTATCTTTTCTATTGAAATACTCGTGCTGCTCTTCTTTTTTCGGTGGTAAGATTTTGATATGATTGCCATCAAAATACCCAATTTCCCTAGGTTTGGTTTTTTTTTCCTCCTCTGTCATTTCAAATTTAATCCATTAAGGTTAAATATGGGCTTCAAGAATTGTGATTTGCTGGCCAAACATTTTGCTTGTTGTTGGTTACGCTAGTCCCAAGTTAAAATCGTTGCCCGCTCCGCTTTGGTAACAACCTTCAGCAAGAATCCTCAATGTTGCCGCTAGCTTCAGTATAGGAGCTACCGATGATGATCGCAGACTGCCTGGAAGATTGTTTCTTACAATCTATTAAAAATATAAAATTTTACTTCAGCTTTCAAACTTAATTTTCATTAGGCAAATCAAAAGTATTCGAGTGTTGTCTTATTTTTTTTCGGATAGTTGTCAAATTCCTTTTTTGGCACTCATGATTTTCGTCATCAGAAAATGAAGAAGAAAAAAAAAATCGCAATACTGTCCATATTTTAATCTTTATTCTGTTATTTATATTTAACTGTCAATCCTAATGTAACTTTTTGAAATAATTTCATATATAGGTAATTTCCACTGACGTTTAAAGCAAAACTGCCCAACTTCATCTATTAGAATCAGAATTTTTAGCATAAGTCGCGCTTTAACTCGTCCTATGGCCAAAACATCGTACACAACGCTCTGTTCTGATCTGAATGAGACACCAAGATCGGCTGCTATCTCCCTGATGCACGACGATTTGCAAAGACAATTTACTTAATTTTTTTGACATTTTCGTCAGTCACACTGGTGGATTGACTGATATTTTGTTACAAAAATTGGAGACAAACTCTTTGCTCAACTAAATTTGACATTGCGAAATTCGCAGTACACAACAAACACTCCCGACAAATGGCGCTTGAACAGATATCTGAGCGGCGGATGACAGATGTATCAACCCAAAAAACAAAAGGTTTTGACAATTCTTTAGCACAGTTTGTTTGAATGGGAACTTCGGGTACTTTGGTGATGCTTAATAGGTTCCATTAGAGCAATTAATTCGAGAAATTATGGATCGTTTTCGCATCCCGTAAGACGTCGTACAGTGCGCACTCAACAATCGATTGTGTGTTTCAAGAGCCAAGTGTGTCACTTCGTCATCGTGGTTAACAATTATACTTGTGTCCCTCCACTTTATGGAACATTTTGCGTACAGGCCTTGGTTAATGTGCCTACAAGATTCAACTTGTAGCTGATTTGAAGCTACCCGATCATCGTTTGAGCTGCACATTTGATGAATGGGCCGAAGAAAAAATTGCTATTGATCCAGAATTTCATTTGAAGACTTTTTCCAGTGATGAAGCACACTTTTGGTTGAATGTCCAATAAACAGAATGTCAATAAACATAATTGCTACATTAGGAGATTAGGATGATAATGCACAAGCCATTGTCGAAACACCATTACATCTTGAAAAAGTCACAGTTTAGATTGCTTTACCGGCTGGTGGGGAATCACTAGTCCATGAATCCTTCAAAATAATTATGGTCAGAATGTTGCAGTCCACTGACATGATTATTAACTTTTTAGTGCCTCATTTGGAAGGCATTTATGTTGCAAACATGTGACTACAGCAGGAAGGCGTCAAAGGCGACACAGCGCCATACAATTAATTTACTGAAAAGGGCGGAATCGTGTATGACGAAAAAGTTCATTCGTTTTCGTGCACACGTGCACTTGGCATCGGGTTACTGCAAAAGCATTAGAAAAACGTAAAACGAAAAGCGAAACGAAAAACGAAAATTGAAAAACGTATACTCTTCAAAGTAAGCAAAAAAAACGAAAACGAGCAATCATAGATTCTACAAAACGATAGGATATGTGATGTTAATTAAACGACAGCTATTTTCTTAACGTTTTTGCCTTGTGCAGTTTATTTTGTTAATATCGTGATCGAACTCTTAGAAAAAAAGAAAATTAAAATATCGTAAAGTGTAAAAATGGCAACCATTAGTATAAGGCCTCGTAGAAGTAGCATCTTCCGACAGGTGCTGGTTCCTGAAATAACGAGAATTAGCCTCTGCAGCCGAACATCTTGCAGCTCTGCTAATAAGCCCTACTTCACGCCTCCCCGTGACACCATCTGGGAATCTCACTAGAGATTGCGAAGTGAAGGAGGCAAATGGCGAGTTTCCTGCGCCATAAATCAGGGTTAGTGTCGGAGAAACAAAACAAGACCTTATCCGAGCTACTCCGACATTTGGAGCTCAGGCCGGTAAGGATTTCCAGGACTTAGTCAGGGTCTTGGGAAAGAAATGGTGGCGGATGAGCCCTATATGGGCCAACGGCAGCGCTCACATCCCGGAACGGGTTACTGGCTTCGGTGTAACTGACCCCTCGTCCTAGGGCCATTAAAAATGGAACTGGTCCTCCAGGTTGAGGGTTGTGCCGCCGGGGTAACTGCCCACCATTTAAAAAAAAGGAAGTCACGAAGCATCAACAGGCCTCGGATATGGACGGATCTACTGTTGACAACCCACGCAAACGATTTAAGGACAATGAGCTTCGGATATGCACGTGGAATGTTAGATCCCTTAATAGACCACGTGCAGCCGAGCAACTAGCGGAGGCCCCAGACTGCTGCAAAGCAGACATAACCGCCATCCAAGAAATGCGATGGGATGGGCCGGACAAAAAGAAGATGAAAAACTGCGACATCTACTACGGCAATTGCTATCGACGGCAAAAGCAGCGCTTATTTGGATGCGAATTTGTTGTCGGAGGCAGACTAAGACAGGATGTCCTCAGCTTCCGGTATGTGAGCGAGCGCCTCGTAGCAATCCGCATCAAGGCTTAATTCGCCAACATTAGCCTCATATGCGCGCATGCCCCCACAAAGGAGAAAGATGACGACATCAAGGATGCCTTCTACGAGCTTCTTAACAAGGCCTACGAGCAATGCCCTAGCTTCTTCTTCTTATCCTTTTATTAACCCTTTCCTCGTTATACGAACTTATGCGTAACGAGTTTCCCATTTTTACTGCATCGCTGCTGCTCCGCTTATGGGGTTGGCTAATGTCGCAGACCGCAGAACGCGTTTACATAATGCTCGGTCCTGGATCGCTTCCGTGGTTAACCCCAGACGTTGTTGCGCATTTTCCATCTGAGAAATCCAGGAATTCTTTTTCCGACCTCGTTTCCTTACAGTTGGAGTGACCGTAGTTGATAGTGCCTTTTTAACCGGATTTTCCGCAGATCTTCTTTGAACGTGGCAATACCAACTTATTCGATTCGCCTCAAGCTGTTCGGTTACCGAATTCTTTATATGTAGACTTCCTCTTATACGCGTAGATCTAATGCAATCGCGTTTAGTGACTCCACTAGACATCCTTAACATTTTCATTTCCGCTGCCGTCATTTTGTTTTTAAACGCTTCGTACATTGTCCAGCACTGTGAACCGTATATAAGAGCTGGTCTGACAACCGTGGTATAGAGTTTCCCCTTTAATTTAAGTGGAAATTTTCGGTCGCAACAAATTCCCTAGCTATGACATTAAAATTGTCCTCGGTGATTTTAATGCAAAGCCAGGAAGAGAGGGTATCTTTGGTGGAACAATCGGAAAATATAGCCTGCACAACACCACCTCCGATAACGGATTCAGGCTAATCGACTTTGCGGCGGGGCGAAAAATTGTCGTGGCTAGCACGCGGTTCCCAAATCTCGGCATACACAAGGGGACTTGGAGAACTCCTGATCAATCAACAGTCAACCAGATTGATCACATTGCGATCGACGCAAGACACTCCTCCAGTATTATGGATGTCCGTACGTTCCGAGGAGCCAACATCGACTCGAACCATTACCTTGTTGTAGCCAAGGTACGGTTACGGATATCCCAAACTACGCCAAGACAAACTAATGCTGTGAGAAAATTCGACGTCAGACGGCTACAATCGCAAGAGATCGCCAAGTCCTTTTCCGAACGAGTGTCTCTTAATCTCCTAAGAGGTCCAATGCCGCCAGCATCAAGTATCGAATACCACTGGAAACACTGCCAAAACGCCATCAGAGATGCCGCTTCTGATGTGCTGGGTTTCACTCGTCCACCACAACGAAACCCCTGGTTCGATGACGAATGCCGGCAAGTACATGCAGCTAAGCAAAAAGCACGCGATGCGGCACTGCAAAAAAAGACCAGAGCTGCTCATGAGCTCTATGAGCGGAAGAGGAGAGACGAACACCGGCTTCTCAGGAGGAAGAAGAAAGAGCATGAGAAGCGCGCGATCGATGAAATTGAGAGATGCTACTCCAGGAATGAGGTTTTGAAGTTTTACTACCAAAAGGTAAAAATAACATGCCGCGGAAACAAACCCCGTACCGAAGCCCGTAGAGATGAACAAGGGAACATCGAAGTAGAATCGCAGTCGATGCTGAGGATTTAGAAGAACTATTTCTGCAGACTGTGTAACGGCGATGACGTTCCAAATACCGCTGTCAAGCAGAATCAACCTTTGAATTTGGACGATGATGACCAACAATTCCGTCCACCCGACCTGGATGAAGTGAAGATAGCTATATCGAAGCTTAAGTCCAACAAGGGACGAAAGTATGCCCGATGAATGGAACCTCAGCATTGTTTGTCCAATTCTCAAGAAGGGAGACCCTCTGAACTGCGCCAACTACAGAGGCATCAGTCTCCTTAACATCGCATATAAGATCTTATCTGCCGTATTGTGTGAACGCCTGAAGCCGTTCGTCAACAACCTGATAGGTCTATATCAGTGTGGCTTCAGGCCAGGAAAGTCCACCATCGACCAGATATTCACACTACGGCAGATCTTGGAGAAGACCCATGAGCTTCACATCGATACTCACCACCTATTCATCGATTTTAAGGCCGCGTATGACAGCATTTATAGAGAGAGCTATACAGAGTAATGTCTAGTTTTGGCATCCCTGCCAAACTCGTCCGTCTGTGCAGGATGACGATAGAGAATGCACGCTGCTCCATCAAGGTCGGTAAAGATCTCACCGAGACCTTTGATGTCCAGAAAGGATTTAGACAAGGCGATGCACTGTCATGCGATTTTTTCAACATCGTACTTGAAAGAATAGTGCAAAACTCACGAGCAAACACAAGAGGCACTATCTTTCAAAAGTCCGTCCAACTACTCGCATACGCCGACGATATTGACATAATCGGGAGAAAGCAGCGTGATGTCAGTGGCGGTTTCGCGAGTATTGGGACGGAAGCGGCGAAAATGGGTTTAGCGGTCAATGAGGGCAAGACCATGTATATGCTGTCAAGCAAAAAGGACAACCAACACCGACGTCTCGGACAGAACGTCACCATCGACATTTATAACTTTGACGTAGTTATGGACTTTGTCTACCTAACCTCCGATATAAATACAGACAACGACACCAGCGCTGAGATCAAGCGAAGAATAACTCTTGCCAACCGCTGTTTCTTTGGGTTAAGAAGGTAATTGAGTATGAAAGCCCTCTCTCGGACAACAAAAGTCACCCTTCATAAGACCTCAATAATCCCGGTCCTGCTCTATGGCGCAGAGGCATGGACATTATCAAAAATGGATAAGGGTGCACTTGGCTGCTTCGAGAGGCAAATTATTCGAGTGATCTCGGTTCCGTCTGCATTGACAGTGAGTGGAGGGAGAGATACAACGACGAACTATACAGCGACATCAACCTAACCAGAAGAGTGAAGATCCAATGACTGATATGGTTGAGTTCTGTATAGAGGATTGGCAGGATTGGGCAGCGCAGTAGAGGAAAACCGAGACTCAGCTGACGTACGGAAGGGGAAGGGGACCTCAGCCAACTTAGCATGCAAAACCTTATTCAGCTAGCCAGGAATCGAGCTAGCTGGAGAAGCTTGTTGACTGAGGCCCAGGTCCACCCCGGACTGTAGCGCCACCTAAAGTAAGTAAAAATGGCAGAGTAATCATGAGTAGAGTCCACACTTGCTTGTAAGAGAAGCATTTTTTGGGTTTGGTTGTCACCAGTTTGCTTCTCTGAAATAGGCATATTCTCCTCCTCTTGTTCCAACAGTGAAATCGCAAAAGATAGAAGGTGTAATGTCATTCGCAGGTTCTTCGCAGAGCGTTTTTAAATGATTTTCAATGTCATTGGTTCGTTTTCGTGACTTAAAGAAGTGCTAGGTTTGTCTAAATAGACTTAAAAAACCGAAGGTCTTAGTACTTACGATTCCAGTCACTGCTGCTTCCAAACCAGCTTTCTCCACAGTTTCATTTTCTATTGGAGTCAAACTAATTTCAGCAAATGGCCCCCACCTGTTTTCTTCAGGGACTGCTTATTTTTTGAAAATTTGGCCTTGGTTCTGTGTTTACAATCAGACCATGCCTGAAAATGAAATGAAAATTCGATACGCTGCATTTCGGTAGAGACTAACCACAAACCTTCTTTCAACCAGCTACGGTTTTGGTTGGAGGGCCATTCTCATTTAACTTCATACTAAGCATTTCTCATTGCTTTTGCACATGAGTATTTTTCCCTAATGGAGGGAATTTCCTCATAGTGTCTAAATTGCAGTGCTGTCGTATTCGATGAGCTAAAAATAAAAGCAAGTTAAATCCTTCCATAAAACGAGTACGCAGTTACAAGCTCAAAAAACAAAAACTGTAATGTAAGTTACAGCTAGTAATTTGTTTTTTAAAGTTTCGCTGAACTTGCTTCCTGCAAAATAGATTTTACACAAAAATAATTAAAACTTACATTTTCTGTTTTGATAAACACACAAAATTACAATAATTATCAACACAAAAAACAAATTGAGACTGTTATTTCCTTTGTTTGAAATACCCAACGGAGAAAACAACAGTGACGTTTACAATAATTAGGAAGTGTTCAAAAACTAAAAAACATCTATGCCTATAAATATGCAATATAAAAATAATACAGTAACTTTCAAACATTTTTGAAGCGAAAGTGAAAAACGAATATAGTTTCCCGATACAAATTAACGTTAACGCTTGAATTTGATCGTTTCCAATGGCAATTTGACGTCATTGGATTATTTCGCCTAGGAATATGTACTGTCGCATGCCTGCGCCTGTAAATCGGAAACAACTGAGCACTAGGAAGCCAACATTCGATGCGTTATTGCCGAAATACAGACTCATTTATTGTGAAGATTGTGTAAAAATTTAACCTCCAGATTACGCGGTGTACTAGCTAGCCACGGCGGCTACATGCCCGATATCAAATTCCAGCATGCACAAAATTATCTGTCAAATAAAGCTAATTCCAAGAATATTTAAAAACATTTAAAAACTTCCAAGGCGATGAGTAGATTTAAATAAGATTCATGAGATCAAAATCAAAACTGACCACTTACACTTCACGGAAAACAAACGCAGACTCAACATTTATTTTCCGCGAAAGTTCCAACGTTAAGGGTGGTGTGAATAAAAACTGAGAGAACACATAAGTCGAGTGTTTTCGTTAAAGGAAACACTCAATTTGGTGTGAATAGAAAATTTCCTCAAAGTAGGTTCTTACCCTCAAGCTGACGTTTGAAAACTTGGCTGTAGAGCTGTCAAATCTATTTGTTAACATTTTTGAAATTTATTCAACAAAAGTGGACGCAGACGAATTATTAATTTTAAATATAGAAGAGAGAAAAATAATGCAGTATTATTCATGGCGTTTCGGGGATACAGGGGATCATTTCAAGAACCTGTACAGGTTCAAGTTTCGCAACATGGAATGGTTAAGTAATCAGTTCCTTTCCGATATTCCTTCAGAAACCAGTGGTGGTGCCATACCAAGAATGGAGAAGATGAAAATGTTCTTCTGTTACATTGGTAACCTGGGTTTCCAAGTTGGTGTTGGTTAGGACACTGGGATTCATAGAACCACTGCAACTGTATTGAAAAAAGTTTGGCAAGTGTGTTGTGCTATATGTGCAAAAGCGAATCTATGGATGAAATTTCCTTCATCGGTCGAGACAGAATTGACAGAAGCTAAATAAGAATGGCAAGCCAGTTATAGTTTTACCAGAGCAATTGGCGCTCTCGATTCTACTCATTTTCCAGCAAGCACGGATAAAATTGCAAACACTTGATGAAATCGTCATCGTCCATTCCAGATTTCCTTTTTTATGGAGGATTGAGGTTTAAACCGTCAAAGTATTCCTCTTCCGATACAGTATTTTCCATTATTTTAACTTTTTTCACTTTTTTCTCTCTTGAAGTCAACTCACATGCACAATCAACTTCTTCTAGTGATCTCTTAATACATTCCAAAATGGAGATAACACTTAGCTGTCAAAATATATGAGTGGAGGAGTTTCGTTAAACCGAACGAAATAAATGTTTATTTCCTCAAAAATGCTGAGGGAACTCTCACACTCAGTTTTTATTCACACCACCCATAGTTGCTACAAACAAGGTAACATTTCAATTAAAGAAGTCTGCATAGTCGTGACTTAGCCCCGAAAGTAAAGCAGTGAGTAGGATTGCAACTATAAGGAGTTACAATTAGCGAAATGCATGGCAAGCACTGCGCAGGTATAAAGATAGCTAAGTGGCTGTCCGCTATAAATTTGTGCATATTCAGATCCTGAAACTCTCCTATATGTCCTGTCTAAGAAACTCATCGGCGATCCTGTTCTTTCTTTCCATAACCAATGACAGATACTAGCTGCTCCGCGTCTTGTTATTCAGTTTACTTGCACATTTGATAGGTGCTGGATCTGTGCCTAAATATGTGAGAAGGAGTCTCTACTATCGTCTTATTTGCTTCTTTTGAGGACTTGAGCAGTCCTTTTCCAAATGAGTTAGAAGTGGTTTCTGTAAATCTACGTTCTACCATGAGATAAAGATTTTCAGGAGCCTTTTCTCGCAGGGTATATAAGTTTAGACACTTTTCATTGAGGACATTAGCAACATGTTACTATCAAGTTGGCTTTACTTGCTGAATAGGAACTAAGTTGGTATTACCTTGGATCTTTGTGCAAGATTGCTAGAAACCCATGCGTGAAGCTATGCCGAACACATCCACTTCTTAGCAGATAATTTGCCGATGAGACCCACCATCGACCTCTTAACATAAGTGGAACTCCAGATTTCTTTGTAGGACATCTTGACGGCAGAAAAGAGTTTTTAATCTGTGTGACACAAGTTCAATGTCTGGACCTTAAGGGTCTTTTCAAATTCGAGAATTTTCACTCAAGGAAATAGGGTAACTTGGGGAATCTATTTTGATGAACTTAATTACAAAACTCAATAATCTAAAACCAGAGATTTCTATTTTTTTTATTTTTTTTTTTTCATAAAAATCCATGAGTTATTCCGTCGGCATTCATTTTATGTAAATGTCACCTACATATGTCATCTCAATTTGTCGAGAAGTAAATTTGAATTAATTTGGTTTCGCCCCCGATGCCAGTGTAAACCAAACTATAGTTAATGGTTCCATCCGGGATCATCACAATAAACCTCTCATTCACTATTACTCGCATCGAACGGCCTAAAGCAAAAAAGCTAGATTAATTGAAGTGACATACGCAAGGACGATTCTGAAATGAGATACTGCCTTGATAAATGTAAATATGCGTAAATTACATGCAAATTAGTTGGAACATGGTAAGCCTGTGTGTTTGATGATGCATACCATGGTGTCATTTAGAGGTCCTTTGGCACCGTTGATTCTAAGTATAACTACGGCCCTGTTGCCGTGGTAACATCGGTCTCATAAACATTGATACAGTAACTATTCGAAAATAATGGTAATTATCTGGCAAACACAGAAATGGGCGGTAATTGATTTCTATAGACAAAATGTGTTCAATCGGCTTTAGGGATTAACTTTATTTGGTTGTAGGCTTTGTAATTAGGATAACTATGCGAGGACTAGTCAATTTTCGATTAAAACTGTGCGTTGGAAAAACTCTACGATGCCGAGGTATTGGTTATGCCGGGGAAAAGTTATAATGAATCCGGTTTACCTGTTGAAAGTCATTTAGGTTGCACCAATGCGAACTAAACTGTGGGGCTGATGTATTGGTTAACAAATTTCAGTTGTATGAGTTTTTTTTTAAAAATAAGTAAATTTGAGCTTAACGTTATAGATGGCGAAGAGTTTTTCATGTGGTTGCCACAGCCAACCTGTGAAGGCGCTGTCTGTCTGTTGAAGAGAAATCCGAGAAAAACTAACTGGACGCGATTTAAGGAGGCACTCAGGTGAAGCTCTTTGACTGCTGATCTCGTTGAACGCTTTTAACTCTCTTGTCTTAGAGGTTGTCTGATTCACGCTGGAAATAGGAGGTCGATGCAACGAATGTTTTGACGAAAATTTCGTTAGTGATTTTCGCGCAACGTACATTGTCTGCCCGTTGTCTTGGCCGTACGGCTTCCACTTGTTGTTCAATGCGGGGTTTAGCTGCAACACTCTTTAATACTGGAACAACAAGTTATAGCCCAAGCCCAGAAAAGCTAGAAATGTCGCTGCTGTGATTGAAGATTCATAGAGACTCCGTCGAAATCGACCAGACATCATGTCCCGCCATTGGCCATTTCAGGCACGCCTCTACGGTACATTTTGGTGAAATATTGTACTTAAATATATTTCCTTAGAAAGAGTAAACTTTGTAGGTCCGTCAGCTGATGGGTGTTGACAGTGAATAGTGTCTAACTTACGCTCACGTCCTCCTAAATCTCAAGAATGAAGTGGACGACGAAAATAAGCATGAGTAACTCACAAGTTAATGTCACTGAGTAGTGTTCTGTTTACAACTTTTTTGTTGAGAACGGCGCGTGTCAAACGGTCACTGTGGATGGCGAGCATTACAGACCAATTTTTCGTTGTTCAATTGGATGTGTTGGGACTGGAGGATGTGTTGTTCCATTAGGGAGCACCAACGGCGCATATTGTAAGAGCTATAACCTACAAATGAACAATTAAATAACGCATTAATTTTATTTTATTTCATTCCACCGTGTGGCGCTTGTTCCGATTTGAGTTTTTTTTTTTAGGTTGGTACATCTGTTGTTGATATTCCCTCTAAATCTTAGCGTCATAGCTTGACATTTGCAAAAGATACGTAGCCAAGAGTACATCTACCTCTGTGTGTGTTGGCGATTTTTTACAATTTGAAATGAGTTTAAATTTGCAACAACGACGTTGTATTAAATTTTGCGTAAAAAACGGATTTAATGGTGCGCGAACGTTGGAAATGTTGGAAAAGTGTTTCGGCAACGATTCTCGAAAGAAAACGGTCGTTTACCAGTGGCACGAGCGGTTCAAACGTGGTCGTGAATCAATCGAAGATGATGAACGCAGTGGCAAACCATCGACATCGAAAACCGACGAAAACATTGATGAAGTAAAAGAAATGTTGGTCAATAACCGCAAATTAACCATCAGAGAGATAGCGGAGTACTTGAACATTGCCCATGGATCTGTCCAAGACATTTTGGTTAATGATTTGGGTTTCCGTCGTGTAGCAGCAAAGTAAGTGCCAAAAGACCTAAATTTTATGCAAAAAAGAGACCGTGTTTACGTCACAAAAGAGATGATTTGCGAGACTGAATCCGATCCCACATTGATCAAAAGGATCATTACTGGAGACGAGACGTGGGTTTATGAGTCCGACACGCAATCCTGACATTAGGCAAGTGAATGGCGTTCACCAAATGAGCCGAGACCAAAAAAAAAAAACACGTCGTTTTCAGTCAAAAAAGAAGGCAATGCTGACGGTTTTCATGGATTACAACGATGTAGTGCATCATGAATTTTTGCCAGAAGGCCAGACAGTAAACAAAGAGTATTATTTGGGCGTTATGAGTAGTTTACGTAAAGCGATTCGCCGAAAGAGACCAGAAATGTGGGCAGAAAATTCGTAGATTTTGCAACATGATAACGCTCCGTCGCACAGTGCCATCATTATTCGTAATTTTTTGACGAAAAATGCAACAAATACCATCCAACAGCCACCAAATTCACTTGCTTTGGCTTTCTGGGACTTGTTTCTGTTCAATCGAGTCAAAAAAACACTACGGGGAACGCGTTCCAGCACCCGAGAGGAAGTAATGGAACTGATGAACTGCACTGATGAACATACAGAAAACCGAATATAAAAAATGTTTCGAAGATTGGATCAAGCGCTGGCATAAGTGTGTTGCAGTCTATGGGGATTACTTTGAAGAGGGCAAAATAGATTTAGATGAATAAACTTGTATTTTTAACTTTTTGATCAAGGTGGTATAGCCTAGAATAATACATTTTCGCCCATCTTGTATCAGCCTTAAGCTGCCCGTATTTCTGGTGCCACTGCATGGGATTTACACATTACAACGTATTCATATGTAAAAAGTTCGAATCTTCTTTTCTTTCCTCTTATATACTTTTTCTAAGGATTTGAACATGCTCTTCACGAGACACGAACGTTCAATTAATGCCGATTTGGGCGGTTTCAAGTCTGATACCCTCAAAATAAATGTTGATGTTCCGCAATGCTCTGTTTTGTTTGTGCATTTGCATCGTCGAACGTGGACTTTCCATTCTCGGTATGTGTATGAATTTCTTCAATTTACGTTGAAATGAGCACATGAACGTTGTTACCAAGAATGATTCAAAATGTTTAGATTCCCTCAAGCGATGTAAGAAATACGGACAGCTCTTATAGTTTGTTGTTTAGAGGTAAGGCAACTCTAGAGTCCAAAAAATAGGTTTTTTTTGGTATATCTATACAACTGCTATAGAAGTACGTAGGTTTTTTTCTATATATTGATTTTTGGCGCACTTCCAAAGTGGAAAGTGAAAAGTTTGCATAAAAAATCATCAGATAATTGTTAGTAACAAATGAAATATGCAATATAAAACAAAAATCCCACGTGCTTCCGTAGACAATGTATTTTCCAAGATATATTCAATATTTCAAATGAATCGGTTAAAAATTGTCTGATTTATGCTTCCGGCAAACTTAAAAAATGCAGTTTTGAAATAAACGCTTTAAAATCTACGTAGACTGGCTTGATAGCTTCATACACATCAATTGGAAGAGCGGGCTCATATTTGTACTCAGCCAAACTATTTGTAGGTTTAGCCTTTTGCCAGAGCACCATGAATCCTCTCCGATCGGACATTTATCATCCTTCGTTTCGGTCATAAGAGGCTCGCTGCCTACCTGAAGGCCTTGTACTATGCTTTGAAAAACAAGTACTTTGAGATATTTTCCGGCCATAATCTTTTGGGATATCATTCTTAATCAATTGAAAGCAATAAAAAAAAATAATTTTTTTTGAAAATCCTAGAGGGGCCTAACCCCTTAAATTTTTTTTTTTGGAAGGATTCTTACCTTAAAACGACTGAGAATATTTTTATCCACTTTCGATTGAGATATTTTAGTGCTATGAGATAAGCAGGACCCTATATCTCCTTAAAGGACAGAACTTTACTTCTTACTTGGCTTCTTAGCCGTGAGAAACAGCGATTGGAAAGAGTGATTCTACTTTTTATTTCTGCTGAGAGGTTCTTGCTCGAATTTATTTCACAGCGGCATGTATTTGGTTTTGTCCCAATTTATACCAAACTCATTCTGGCAGCATTCTTTTTACTGTCAAAACTTCCGTACATTATGTCTAAAGAATATTTTCGATCGCGCGCTGCTCGCGTTCCTTTTTTCATCTGCTGTAGAAGTCGATTTTCTTGCGGTAACGAGCGGATCTCGCCTGTTGCTGCATCGGCACTTTGTAAGCTTACCGGATTACTTCGGGTGAAATACAGTATATTAGCTGCAGTGTCCCTGACACTCGTCGACGAAGATTCTTGCGGTTTCTTGCAATTGCGAATAGAATTTTGCCCGTCACACTTTTAATACCCATCGCGATATGAATGCTCGTCAGTTAACTATCAAACCCACCTCGGACATACTATGAAAAATAGTGACTCTTTTCTAGGCCGTAGAACTCGCTTATGGAATCCCTGTCGAACTCTTTATTTCCTATTCATTATTACCTGCAAGCATTTAAGACCAAAGAACATCCGTAGCTCCTTTCTTCAACCCCTTGTTTTCTTGCGCCTAATGCTAACCTCTTCGTAGTCTCTTGGGCGCGCTCTAATTATAGACAAAAAGGGACAGCGGGCTTGGTTTTAATAAGTCCAATGTTTGATAGCAATTGTTCAGCATATTACAGCACATTCCGTACTGCGTAAAGGTAGAACATGCGGTATGTCTTACTTACTTACAGTGGCGCTATGGCCCGGCCTGAACCTGTTCTTCAACTAGCTTGATCTTTGACTAGCTGCCTGCAGTTTTACACACTTACTTGGCCCCTTCCACTTACGTACACAACGTAAGTCGCAGTGTTTCTCTACTTTATTCAATACCAAAAACATTTTAAATGCAAAATTGTTCCGCTAACTTCCCCAAAGTAATTGAAGCAATCAAACTTGCTACGTACCTACTCGTACTTCATCATTGTCCGGCAAATTCCCACACCCATACGATAACCTTCATGAGATTATAGTATGTTGTTGTTAGTTGGACAATCGTGCACTTGTTGTCATTTTCTTAACTTGTAGCATATTGCCCTAGGTCCTAGATCCACCAGCCTGACCACAATTTGTTTTGAAACTCTTCGTCACAACATTCCAGCTTAAAAAAAAGGGGGGTTACTTTCTCAAAGTTTCTGTCGAGCATGCAAAAACTATTTAGGTTGAACTCAAATGGTGTTAGTGTTTCTAATTTTGGTCTGACAGATCCTACAGACTCCACATTATGAAGTAATAACTATGGAACAAGGTAATCCCGGACACCGCTGGTTAGGTATGGTCTTTTTGGTGTTGAGAAATTCAAAATGGTAAACCGCCATTTGTGCTAAAGTGTTGAGAAATTAGGTCTCCAGTGGCATCTTTGACCACCAAAACAGGGAACACAGTCACCCGGCTTTAAGAGGCCAAACGTTTATATACAGATTTCGTGGTTAGATTAATCGAATTTGACATCTTAATTGTGATGAGATTTGTAAATAAGCGATTTGTATGCATGGCCAATGGGAATTACGTTTCAAGTTGTGGCCAACAAGTAGATACATATGAACGCTATATGCCTACCTATATTTGGCCTATCTGTCTATTTTGTGGTGATGTTATGTTGATTTTCATAAAGCCTTGAACTACATACAAATTTTTAAGAGCGCTAATACTACTGCCCTAGGAATAAGTGAAATCAGGAGGAACAATACTGGTAATACTCTAATATACAGCGAGAGGAAACTGGAGGTCAAGATGAAGTCGGAAAAAAAAATGCGGAACTCCCTGATATCCTGGTCACCAATATCAGAGAGGATAATCACAGCTCGTTTCCATGGTAGAGCTAGAAACATTACCATTATACAATGCTACGCACCCACTGAAGATGCAGAAATAAGTAAGAAAGACGAATTTTACGAACAACTAACATCTACGCTCAATAATAAACGAAGAAGAGACATTGTCATACTAATGGGAGATTTAAACGCGAAAGTAGGAAACACTAACTAAGAAAACATCGTGGGAAAACATGGTTGTGGAGTTCGAAACAACAATGGAGAGAGATTAGTCGAATTACTAGGTGGGGTGAAAAGTAACCTCCTTGACCGCCAGAATGTGCTGCTACTACAAAAAAGATTATGGTGCATTGAAGTTCGTTCATATTTAAGCAGACATGCCAAATTTCAGTGCGATACTGTCTTTAGTTTTGTTTTGACAGCTGATTGTAGTTGACGTGTTTGGCATCATGTTGAGTATGGACAAAAACGATTTTCGTTCTCTCATACAACATTATTTTTTGAGAGGCAAAAAGGCTAAGGAAACAGAAGAAAAGTTGGATAAATATTATGGGGCTAATGCTCCGTCAGATTACACCGTCAAATATTGGTTTCGAGAGTTTCGTGGTGGCCGCAACTGCACTACCGACCAAGTAGGCAGCGGCAGCAGCCTCAGCCCTCCGATGCGGTTACAGAGGACAATGTCAAAAAAATACATGAAATGGCTGACCGGAAAGTGAAGGTGCGCGAGCTAGCAGATACCACAAAGATTAGTACTGAGCGCACACGCCATATTTTTGGCAATATTCTGCATATGAAAAAGTTATCTTGCCGCTGGGTACCGCGCATGCTCACTCCTGACCAAAAACACGAACGCCGGAGAGTGTTTGGACTTACTGATGCGGAATCGGGCGGACTTTTGGCGTTGATTGGTAACTGTGGATACCTGGAAACCTGGATCCACTATTACGCACAAGAGAACAGAATGAGTGCCCGGCAATGGACTGAAGCCGGCACGAGTGCTCCGAAGCGGCCGAGGGAGGTTCAATGGGTGGGAAAGATTATGGCGTCGGTTTTCTGGGATTATCATGGCATACTCTTCGTGGACTATCTCGAAAAAGGAAAAACCATCATCAGCGAGTATTACTGTGCATTATTGGAGCGATTGAAAGCTGCAATCGCTGCAAAACGGCCTCACATGAAGCGAAAAAAAATTTTGTTTTGCAAGACAATGCGCCGGCGCATAACGGCATCGCAACCACGGCTAAAATCAATGACTTACGGCTCCAATTGCTGTCGCATCCACCGTATTGCCCGATTTGGCTCCCTCGGACTATTATCTCTTCCCAAACCTCAAAAGATGGCTCATCAATAAAAAATTCAGCTCACGCGAAGAAATCATCGACGCCACGGAGGGGTATTTTGGCGACCTTCCGGAAAATTACTAAAATATAGACGCAGTCTATAGAATGGCGTACACCTCTATACCTGCTGTTCATCGATTTTCAGAAGGCTTTTGATACCATCAAAAGAGTTGCAATATGAAGAGCACTTAGTGAGAAAGGAGTACCCCGAAAAATAATCAAAATCATCAGAGTAATGTACGAAGATTCAGATCTCGCTATCAAAGGAAACGCCGTCGAATATGTAGATAGCTTCTGCCACCTATAATAACAACAAACAGCGGCGCAGAAGCAGATGTTGATAACAGACTTCGAAATGCAAGAACAGCATTCGGCCAGGTACGGCCTATATGGATCATGTATCAAGTCAGTACTGATATATGGCAGCGAAACCTGGTTGATTTCCAACAACATCATATAGAAACTTCAGGTATTCATCAACAAATGTCTCCGTACCATATGTCGAATATTCTGGCCAAACATCATCACGAACGTGGATCTCTGGAAGTGACAAGAGAGGAACCAGTTGCGATACAGATTAAGAGACGCAAATGGAAATGGATCGGACATACCATCAGGAAAAATCCGACAGCACTACCAGAATGGTGTTAGAATGGAACCCTGACGGCAAAAGATCCAGAGGCCGTCCCAAGGATACCTGGAGACAATCAATACTCCTGGAACTCAACCTCACTTGGGACAGTGTAAAGATAAATGCAACCAACCGAGTGAGATGGAAATGCCAAGTGGAAGCCCTATGCTTTTAAGTGGAGTGATAAAAAGGGGGAACAAAAATTACTACTGCCCACACATTGTTAGTGTAAGTTATAAGATGTAATAGACTCATAAGCACAGGTTGCTTTGCGAATCTTTTTTTCCAAATGCATCTGATTGGATGTAAGCTAATCTTATTGTGGATTCTCAAACTCCAGGAAGAATTCACAACTAAGTAACAGGGATAATGGTGGATTAAAAGAATAAATGTTAAATCGAATTTTAAGGTAGGTTTTTTCAAAACAGTTGATAATGAAGGACAACAACCTGGGATGCTTGAACCCTTAAAAGGCCACGTTCAGCCAAAAAATTAGCAGAGGCCGTTATCGCTGCCATGGAATTGTGGTAGCACATAACGACGATGGAAAATTGTGATTGAAGCACAACACTGTTGACTACTATATGGAGCAGAAACAACGATTATTCGGATGTTGATTTGCCATATACTGAGGCAAATAATTTTGGGCTTCCGGCATGTGAGCAAGTGCCTAATGACTAAAATAAGTTCCTACGGAAGGCAAGGACGACGTCATCAAAGAAAGTTTCAACGAACTCATCGACAAGATATATAAGCAATGTCCGAAGTACACTTACTTACTTACTTACTTATGGGACTAGCAACCCTTAAAGTGTTAAGGCCTGAGCAACAGTAGCCTTCCATCCATTACGGTCCCGGGCGCGCTATTTCCAGTTGGAGATGCCAAGCTTTCTAACGTCCGCAATAGCCTGGTCTCTAACCCGGAGGTTCGGTCTTCCTTTTCTTCTCGAATCCGGTGGCTGGGATTCGAAGACCCTCTTAGCTGGAGCATTGTTGTCCATTCGCTCGATGTGGCCGAGCCAATTTTTTTCTTCCATACAGCTCGTAGAGTTTGCGGTTATGCCTTCTTCTCCATACGCCTTCCTCGCAGACAGGACCAAATATTTGACGAAGGATTTTTCTTTCAAAAGAGCCAAGAACCTGTTCTGCAATCTTACTTAACGTCCAGCTTTCAGCTCCATAAAGCAGGACTGGCAAGATTAGAGCTTTCTATAGCATGATCTTGACTCCTTGAGTTAAGAGCTTGGACCCAAGTGTTTTGAAAAACCGAAGTAGCAGCTGTTGCTTTGGGTTATTCTTCGTCGAATCTCTACCAAGATGTCATTTGTGGAGTTGACATTTGCTCCGAGTTAAAGAAACTCCTTGACCACCTCTAAGTTGTAGCTGACGATAGTGACATTTTGTCCTAGATGGTGTGCGATGGAAGAATTTTTTGTCGACAGCATATGTTCTGTTTTATCCGCATTTACCTTAAGACCAATTGGCATAAAGACTTCAATTACGGAACGCTGAGATCGTGCGATGATATCGAAAAAAATGGTACCTTTCGTGTTAACTTTGACCCGATAGTACTGTTCTAAGATGAGATTGAAGAAATCATACGACAACGCGTCTCCTTGCCGTAATCCGGTGCAGGTTTGGAACAATTCGGAGGTCCTTTTTCCATACTCCACGGCGCATCGTTGCACGACACAATCGGATCAGTTTACATACTTGGGATCCCGAATTCGGCCATTGCATTATATAGTTCGGTGCGATGGATACTGTCGTATGCGGCTTTAAAGTCGATGAAGAGATCGTGTGTACGGACTTGAAACTCGATGGTATTTTCCAGTATCTGTCTTAGTGTGAAAATTTGGTCTGAAGTGGATCTGCCAGGCCGGAAGCCGCACTGATATTGGCCGATGTGTGCGGTGCAATACTGGTTCAGACGTTCGAACAATACACTGGGTAGGATCTTATAGGCGACGTTAAGTAAAGATATGCCTTGAAAGTTGTTACAAGACATAGGATCACCCTTTTTGTAGATGGGGCAGATAGTCGTCGGGCATGCTTTCGTCCTCCCATATTTTGCAAACGATCTGGTGCATTTTCCTTACCAAAACATTGCCTCCGGCTTTGAAGAGCTCTGATGGCAAGCCGTCTGAGCCAGCGGCCTTGTTTCTCTTTAGCTTTTGGATAGATGTGCCGACTTCTTCCAAGTTGGGTGGGAGGACTATTTCATCGACTGGTGGTAGGTTATCTTCTGGCCCTATCACTCTCTCTTGGTCATGTCTTTTAAGCAACCACAATTCCCTTTTGATCGGTAACGAGGTTGCCTTCACCGGTACGGAGTGCTTGGAGAAACATTTTATGGCCTGTAGCCAGGTTTTTACTTTTTTTTAAAAAAAGCTTCGAGTGTCCTTTCTGTTACTGGGAGACTGCGTTAGTTCTTTTCTTTTGGCGCAGTTGTCTTTTCTCCTCCCTTCTTCTGGTTCTATATTCATCCCACGCTGTTCTGGTGACGTGTTGCAGTGTTGTCTTGCATGCTTCTTCTATTGCCCTTTTCTTTTGCGCACACTCCTCATCATACCACTGGTTTCCATTTCGAGGTGGTTGGTAGCCTAGAGTGATTTCGGCCACCTCTTTGATGGAAGTGTAGCAGTGCGACCACATGGTGTCCGTACTATAGGACGAGATATCATAACAGCATAGTACGAACCTTAATCACACAAGGGAACATGGCTTTCCTGATCATACAATCAAATTGATCACATTGTGGTAGATGTAAGGCATGCCTCCAGTGTTCTGAACATTCTCTTGGATCACCACTTCATTGAAACCAAGGTGCGAATGCGAATTTCCCAGATGCCAGAGACTCCGCAACTAATGAACTAGGTTTTACCTACCTATCACTGCGAAGGAATCTCGCATCTGATGAAGAAATCCACCACATGCAGCCTAACAATAAGTTTATAAAGTGGCGCTGCAGCAAAGGACGAGGGCTGCTCGTGAGCTCTACAGGCAGAGGATACTCGAAGAACATCGCCTTCTGCAGAAGACGAGAACAGAGCACGAGAAGTCCACGATCGAAGATACTGGGAGGTTGTTCTCCAAGAATAACGTACGGAAGTTCTACCAAATTGCAAAAAGAATGTGTCAAGGCAAGAAAACCCGTACAGTAGAGATGAAGAAGAAAACTTTGTAGTAGATTCACAGTTGATGCTGCAGACTGTATATAGTCGAAATAGAGCAACGTTTTTGTGTCAGGCAGAATAGACCATTAAACCTAGACGATGTTAGCCAAAACTCCATCCAGATGACAAAAATGAAGTAAGGGTAGCAACATGTAGGCTGGAAATCAACAAAGCCATTGGATTCAAAGCTGCAGGAAATAATTTTGTGGAGAGCATGCACCAACTCATTTTTCAAAACTGGCATGTGTGTGATGAATATAATCATGACATCCTTCGCCCTATGTACAAAAAATGACCCCCTCAACTGCGCTAACTATACAGGTATATGTTTTCTCAACATCGTATACAAGATCTTAGCTGCCACGTTGTGTGAACGTCCGAAATAACTACCCGATTGGCACCTATGAGTGCGGTTTTAGTGCGGTTATAACCAGAAAGTCCATAATTGACATATCTTCATACCTTACAGATCCTGGAAAAAATTCAAGAATTCCAATTCATCGCTTTTAAGGCCACAAGGGACACCATAACAGAGCCATACCTAGCTCTGCTATAAATTCTGCGGATATTAACTCAGCAGAAATAAAACGAAGATTAACTCTTGCCAATCGCGGTTTTTCCTAAACTGTCGAGACGGGGTGCTTAGATCTCACTGTGTCATGGAACCCAGACTAGCTGGTGACCCAGCAGTGAGTAATTCCCAGCAGCCGCGTTTCTGTGTTCAATAAAGTTCTAAGCCGCCTATACAGAAACATGAACCAAGAAAAAGAAAAACTTTTGGATCTAGTAAATAAAACCTCGCTTCTAGGATGCCGTCACATATAATTTAATGAGCTGATGCTTGCATTATATCATTAACAAGAAAATACCATCACAACTAAGTGCCTACTTTAAGATGGAATCTTACTGTCACAAGGAAGTTGTTGTGTGAATGATGACTCTTTCATTTTCTTTTTCCCTCAATATACCTCAATCAGTTCGCTTTGATCCCCATGTCATTCAAAAATTCCCCATCGTCTGCCTTCAATTACAATTGACATAACCAATTTCAGCACACATTTATCTAGATATCCATTCCTGCAGTTCAGAGCAATAGTCACGTGCTAAATAATCGATGCAAGCTGAGCCATAGCTTTAATAGATGTAACACGCCTTCAGAGAGGATGAAATAAATATCTTAATACGGATACACACTCCAGAAGCAACACAAACTGCACGTTCAGATTGCATAAAATACAATATCTGAAGCTCGGAAAGGGTTCCTTGAATTCCCTGGTATGTACATCTTTCCAGTTGTATAACTCTATAGCTCTGTAAACTAAAATAAAATTGTAAACTGCCACCGAAAACCTATTCCTCTTCTCTGGCCACTGAAAACCCAGCACTTTTGTGCTACTTATCGTTGGGTAATGTCGACACTGGCTGTGCCTCTGAGCAGTAATCTCCTTCAAAGGATTGATTTCGATTTCATGCACACAAGTTCTGATTTTGTTTTGCCTGATCCCATTTTGATTTTAATTTAGCAATCCGATCTAGAAAATCAGCAGAGCACATGGTGAAAACAGGCGAAAATAATAACAAAGAAGCGCCAGTGTTGCCGTGGGCATGTAATTGTAAAAACAATAATTGTGAGTTCACAAACAGCGGTATTGGATTGCACGAGTGCGGCTGTTTTTTGACAATGTGGGTGGCGATAATAGTTATGATTTCTACACTTCGTCATCAATAAGTCGATTGTGGCAATGTTTTATTGGAATCACACATTCTTGAAATTTTCCAGTTGTATCTTATCGAAAAAAAAAAATTGTCTATATCGAACGATAGCGCCGTCTTTTAACTGTATTCGGCCTCCTGACCCATTTCAAAAGAAGTATGGCCCGTCTACAGGGCTGTGAAAATTTGAATTTCCTTCCGTCAGTTAAAGTACGACATGCGTGATAGATATTTCTCTTTAAAGAAATACAATCTCAATATTTTATATATTTGACGTTTTGCTGTCTTCCTGGTACGGCACCTTATAATAGGTGGTAGATTCGATTGTAATTCTCTTACTAAATAGTGAGTTGTTCGCTTATCGTAAGAAAATGGTATCCCACAAGAAAAGCTTATACACAATAAAAGAATTTCTGCAGAAGCAAGTCTGGACCACAAAAGTCAACGTTGTCTTCAGAAAAGGTTCTTAATGGGCCCAGTGCTAATGAAAAATACACTGCATTACCACAGAAAATTCAATTCTAATGCGAAACACTGCATTATCATTGAATTCAATGCAAACAAATAATTTGCATTGGAAAATAATCCTGTTATTAGTAGAAGCAGTGAGATGCACCGATTCAAAAAAACAAAGTCAACCATGGATCAGATTTGCACTTCATTCCGTCTGAAATTCATCAGACGCAAGTCAGGTGTACTTCTGCGTTTGAAGTCTCAAGGTTTAAGTTTATTTAAAACTATTGGATTGTACATTAAAAAACTAGGATGTTTCAAAGGAAAACATGTCATGATGAATTGAAAAAAAATTGAGAATATGTGAAAAATTATACAGATTTGTAACATTTTTCAAATAGATAGATATAGATTCTGAAAATTGTTGAAAAGAGAATACTCAGAACGTCTTCGAGAATAGCAAGCAGAAGTCCAACAACAACAACAACAACAATGTGGCGCTGACAGCCCGGTATGGGCCATGGCCTAGCTTTTTGACACTCATTTGTGTTGCTCATGTTGTCATTTTTAGTCACATCTGAGCGGGGCCTATAGTTTATCCCCGAGTCCGAACGGCACTCCTTAGAAGCTTTTTCGTAGGCAATTTTACTTTCGGAAGTTTGCCATTGCCCGCTGAAAGGGTAATGGCGATTTGAAAAACTGTTGGTGACCCAGCCAGGAATCGAACACAGACTGTATGCGTGATAGTCCAATGATCTAACTATCGCACCATCGCCATCGCGAGCAGAAGTCCGCAGTATGCAAATTGCTGCATAAATACAGGGTCATTCAATTCTTTACCAAATTTGACATCGCTATTCCAATCACATACATCAAATCGAACTGTCATCTGAGGCTATACATGTTTAGGTTTAGGTATTCCTTTTTAGAACACCCATGTTACGCTTTGAAAAGAATATACGCCGAAATCCAACATTTTAATTGCCAAGAAGCATCTTTTAAAAGAACACACCAACATTTTGCAGACCGATCTGTCAAATAGTTTTGTTGGGATAGCCATTTGAAACATATCCCTACGACGATTCGTGTAAAAATGAAATACAAGTGAATTTTGTGTGCTTAACACAATTTTTAGGGCAAAAAAACCATCATGCAAACCAAACAAAGCTTAAAAAGTTGCAAAATTCACGCGCCAACCCAAAAAGCGTAATCTTTCAAAGGAAAGAAAGTAGCGTGATGTCAGTGGCGCCCTCTTGAGTATTAAGACGGAAGCAACGAAGATGGGTTAAGCGGTCAACGAGGACAAGACCAAGTCAAACAAAAGGACACTCAATACCGACAACGCAGACAGAACGACACCTTCGACACGTAAAGTTTTGATAAGGAGACCAACGCCGAGATTAAACGAAGAATAACTCTTGCCAATCTCTGAAGATATAACTGTATGGACTGTGCAGCGATATCGACCTATCCAGAAGAGTGGACATCCAGCGACTAAGATGGCTGGGTCATGAAGAGCGGATAAACACCAATGCTCCAGTCCGAAAAGTCTTCGAATCCGCCCCGGAGGGACAGCACAGTAGAGGAACACCGAGACCTCCGTGGCATATCCAAGTGGAAAGGGATCTCAGCCAACTAAGCGTGCGAAACTGGAGGCAGCTAGCGACTATTTACTATCTCCAAACAGAAGGAAATGACTTGGCAGTGAGAGATGTGGGTCGATATAAAAATGCCTATTTTTAGGGCTTCGAGAAATCGTATTTAGACGAGGTGTGTTGAGCTAAAAGGAATTTTTGTTGAAGAATAACAGTGTTTTTTACTGAAAACTATATTCCGTATTTCCAATTTCAGGGACTTATTTACACAGCCTCGTATTTCTTACAAATAGGTTGATGTGATCACAGGCTGAAAGAGGGTTGTTTAAAATGATTCCAAGACATTCAGAGAAAGGAAGGTGTATCGTAGTATGCTTACAAACATAGGGAAGTTCATTAATGTACAAAATGAAGAGCAGAGGTTCAAGGATTCAATCTTGTGGAACACCTTTGTATAGTATCAGTATTTTAAAAACATCTGCATCTAAAAAAACTGGTTTAAATCATTTTCTGAGGTAGATCCGAATCAGTTTAACGTCTGCCTCTCTTGTCTTATCTGAACCTATAATAAAGTTTTCGACAAGATTTGATGTAATTCACCGAAGCAAAAACTTTTTAATAGTGTTTTCAACAAAACGGGGCTGCTTTAGTATCATCAAAGGACAAATAGATGACATCAACTACTTTTATGAATGTAGTGGTGCAGCTATGCCCTATTCGATATGCAGATTGATACAGGCCTAGTAAAATTTGGGTTTCAAAATGTACTTGTAGCTAATCATTGAAACCTTTGATAAGCAAATAATTGAACAAAAAACGAAGTATCCCGAAGGGTTTTGCTTCTTTCGAGTTTCAAGGAGTAGAAAGGCAAGTGCCACAAAATACTTGAAGTACATCTGTAATTAATCGACGGGCTCAATGCCATTATTAAGGCAAGAGGTAACAATATAGAAAAATCAATATCGATGCTTGAAATATTGTCGTTGAACCATTTTTAACTTTCTGTCCGTTTTTTTTTGTTGTGGGTAGGGAGATTTTTATTAAATAAAAAGCCTCCTAACATCTATCAAATCTGTAGTTAATCAGATTTGGTAAGTAGCTTTCCAGCGGAGGCATCAACTGTTACCGTTATTAAATTCGGTTTTTTCCTTAAGGCGCTAAGTCTCGTCTAGTATCTGGATTATTTCCTGACTGCAATGATCTTGTTATTTCGTCTTTCACGGTGAATATTGCCATTCCTTATATACCATGAAGCATTTACGATTACTCTTAGCATTTTGTTTTCAAATTCCTGTACTTTGTTACAACCCCAATCTTCTGTACCACACGTTCGAGAAGATTTTGGACCTTCCCTAGTCAGAAGCAGCTTTTGACATAACCTTAGTTTCGAATTAACTTAGCCAATTCATTTCTCAAAGCCTGATTTCGAGCTCATCACGCTCGTTTCGCAATTAGAGTCATTCCCAAATATTCGTACTGTGACCCGTTTGCGTACGCTATTTTTACCGAGTTGATGAATAGGGGTAAATATTGTAGTTCACACCACGTTTCATACTTGCTTTGTACAATAACCTGCCTTGAGCCCCAAAATGCATGTTTCGGGTTAAAATTACCACCAAGCATTAAATATGACCCAAGTGGGGCCGAGGTCGTCGTGTGTCATTCTATATCTCAGAGGGAAATAAAAAAATACTGGGTCCTATTGTTGATTCCGCGCGGAAAGATATATCGATCGATATATTTTTTGGTATTGCTAATTCCGGCGATATAATTTGATTTACCGACATTTTGACACTTACTGCGGAAGAAATAACGTTATCGACGTTTAAATTTTAAAATGTTTAAAAAAAATTTAAATGTCAAATGTAAAAAAGCTTTAAGAATTCAACAAATGAAATAAAAGAAAACGGAAATGATGGCCCATTTAGACTCAGATAGTGATAGTGACACTGGTGACTATATTTTAAGACGTGAGCGAAGGATTTTGCGATGCAGTGCACCTGATATTTTGCACATGAAGGACAACGACCAAGTTTCATACAAAAATGTATTTCCGTTGGTCTAAACTCAGTTGAAGTTTTCAGCGCAATTTTCGCCTTAACAAAATTGCATTCCAATACGTGCTTATGAAACTAGAGCATTCGCTCAGCTAAAGAAAATGACAAGGCGCACTTTCCATTGCGCAATCCACATTTTCGCTAGTGGATTCCGAGGTGATAGAATCATTAGAAAAAATTCCTTGCCCCAAATGGATATCCTTTGAAATTAATGTGGACGTAAAGACGGTAGCTAAAGCAAAATTTACGTCGTCGTCACATTTCGCTTCCATGTTAACGATTGATTTAAAAAAAACAAGAAGTTACGAAGCATCAACAAGCCTTGGATATGGACGGATCTACTGTTGACAACCCACGCAAAAGATTTAAGCGCAATGAGCTTCGGATATGCACGTGGAATGTTAGATCCCTTAATAGACCACGTGCAGCCGAGCAACTAGTGGAGGCCCTAGACTGCTGCAAAGCAGACATAGCCACCATCCAAGAAATGCGATGGGATGGGCCCGACAAAAAGAAGATGAAAAACTGCGACATCTACGGCAATTGCTATCGATGGCAAAAGCAGCGCTTATTTGGATGCGGATTTGAGCGAGCGCCTCGTAGCAATCCGCATCAAGGCTAAATTCGCCAACATAAGCCTTATATGCGCGCATTCCCCCACAGAGGAGAAAGATGACGATACCAAGGATGCCTTCCACGAGCTACTTAACAAGACCTACGAGCAATGCCCTAGCTATGACATTAAAATTGTCCTCGGTGATTTTAATGCAAAGCTAGGAAGAGAGGGTATCTTTGGTGGAACAATCGGAAAATATAGCCTGCACAACACCACCTCCGATAACGGATTCAGGCTAATCGACTTTGCGGCGGGGCGAAACATTGTCGTGGCTAGCGCGCGGTTCCCTCATCTCGATATACACAAGGGGACTTGGAGAACTCCTGATCAATCAACAGTCAACCAGATTGATCACATTGCGATCGACGCAAGACACTCCTCCAGTATTATGGATGTCCGTACGTTCCGAGGAGCCAACATCGACTCTGATCATTACCTTGTTTTAGCCAAAGTACGGTTGCGTATATCCCAAACTACGCCAAGACAAACTAATGCTGTGAGAAAATTCGACGTCAGACGGCTAATATCGCAAGATATCGCCAAGTCCTTTTCCGATCGAGTGTCTCTTAATCTCTTAAGAGGTCCAATGCCGCCAGCATCAAGCATCGAAGACCATTGGAAACACTGCCAAAACGCCATCAGAGATGCCGCTTCTGATGTGCTGGGTTTCACTCGTCCACCACAACGAAACCCCTGGTTCGATGATGAGTGCCAGCAAGCATATGCAGCTAAGCAAGATGTATATAAAGCTGCGCTGCATAGAAGGACCAGAGCTGCTCATGAGCTCTATGAGCGGAAGAGAAGAGACGAACACCAGCTTCTCAGGAGGAAAAAGAAAGAGCATGAGAAGCGTGCGGTCGAGGAAATTGAGAGATGCTACTCCAGAAATGAGGCTCGGAAGTTTTACTACCAAAAGGTAAAAATAACATGCCACGGAAACAAACCCCGTACCGAAGCCTGTAGAGATGAACAAGGGAACAACGTGGTAGAATCGCAGTCGATGCTGAGAATTTAGAAAGACCATTTCTGTAGACTCTATAACGGCGATGACGGACCAAATACTGCTGTCAGGCAGAATCAACCTTTCAATTTGGACGATGATGACCAACAATTCCGTCCACCCGACCTGGATGAAGTTAAGATAGCTGTATCGAAGCTTAAGTCCAACAAAGCTGCTGGAGCGGATGGCCTGACTGCCGAGCTCTTCAAAGCGGCAGGCGATGACTTGGTAAGGAGCATACACCAACTTATCTGTAGAATATGGTCGGACGAAAGTCTTCCCGAAGAATGGAACCTCAGCATTGTTTGTCCGATTCTCAAGAAAGGAGACCCTCTGAACTGCGCCATTTACAGAGGCATCAGTCTCCTTAGCATCGCATACAAGATCTTATCTGCCGTATTGTGTGAACGCCTGAAGCCGTTCGTCAACAGCCTGATAGGTCCATGAGCTTCCGATCGATACACACCACCTATTCATCGACTTTAAGGCCGCATATGACAGCATCTATAGAGACGAGCTATACATAGCAATGTCTAGTTTCGGCATCTCTGCTAAACTCGTCTCTCTGTGCAGGATGACGAAGGGGAATGCACGCTGCTCCTTCAAGGTCGTTGAAGATCTTACCGAGACCTTTGATATCCAGAAAGGATTTAGATAAGGCGATGCGCTGTCATGCGATTTTTGCAACATCGTACTCGAAAGAATACTGCAAAACTTACGAGCAAACACAATATGCTGTCAAGCAAAAATGACAACCAACACCGACGTCGCAGGCAGAACGTCTCTCTATGAATCTAGGGCGTTCTGCAAATCTTCGACGTTATCGCCTAGTATAACAGCGTCGTCAGCGAAGAGAATTGGCATAACATTTGCTTCGCGCATGCAATCTTTTAAAAGATAGTGTGGAAGTGTGTGCCATTGAAGTGTTGGTCGAAAAATTAGCGGCGGAATATGCTGTGGATAAAGAAGTCACATATTCGAAGCAGGCGACATTTGGGATACCGTCGACCACGTGCTTCAAATTGAATATCTCACTTACGATCTCCTATATGTTGCTTAAGGGGATCTCTTTAAATGGTGCTCCGCCGGTACCCCTTATGTACTGCTTATTTTTAGAAATATTTTTTTGTGCCGCTTTTTAAATCGGTCCACACCTAAAGTAATGCTTTGGTTAAATAATTTTTTAAACATTAATTTTATTCCTGTAAAATCTCAATTTTTATTTTTAAAAAGCACAAATCCATTTCAAGATAATTTCCGCAGCAAAACTGTCACGGAAAGAAAGTAATCAAAAATATCGACAATACAGAGATATGTGCTTAAAAATGAGTAGGTAAGGTAGTTTCCCGTGTAGGAAACAACAATGAAACATTTTTTTCCCGCACGGAAAAGTGCGGTACGGAATCAACAATACGACTCACTAGCTTTGTTCAGTGAGAAAAAACTAGAACAGAACCGCGCAAATTTGTGAAAAACGTCAAACCAAATGAAAGTTGTCAAAAGTTAATCCATTTGTAATTTAAAATTTCACTTGATTTAGCAAATAACCGCCAACAAATAATACAATTTCAAATCACAGCTGATTTTGACACTTTTCACAATTGTGTTCCACCTCGAGAGTAGATGCAAGATTTCCTGTTCCGAACAGATTAGAACAACCTCACTGAACACAAAGTAGAACAGATTCAGACAGAAATTTTTCTCACTGAACAAAGCTACTATTTGCGAAATTGAGATAAAAATATCCAAACACGCAAGTTATACGATATTTTTAGCTCAATCACCGCTGCATAGTGTTGTTTTTACTAAATTAGTGGCATGGAAAATTGTTTCTATAAAATAGGACTCAGTTTGGAGTTTTTTTTAACAAAGTGAGTTGTTTTGTAGCTTTACCTTACAATATGAGTTCGCAGATAGTATAACTTTCTTTCCAGGCTGTGTTTTAAGAAGTTTCATACCTAAAGCATTAGAAGCAGCAGAAACCAAGGAGAAAACAAAGTTCACAAACCTTGGCTTAATACTAAGAGTGGCTATAATTAGTGTTACAGTTGCACAAACGACAACACTATTTGAACTCATTACTCAGAACATGCACAGAGTCAGTAAACACTCAGCGCAAGAACGTGCCCGTTTTTCATTAGTATGCCTACACACAATTATTTATCCTTTAACTCGAAGGACAAACGGGCAAAAGGAGTGACCGACATTTTCAATTACAAAAAGAGTGTTGGCAAATGTATTATTCCCTCCATCATTCTACTATCACTATCGTAATCATCATCGTAATCATCACCATCATGGTAATCAGCTGCATATCCGGTTCTATCACTTTCTTTCCGTAGATCCATTCCACTTCGTAGGAGAACGTCTCGTCGGTGGTGATAAAAGAATAATTTCCTCCTTGATCCTTGAGTTTTCTCCTTAATTTCTTGTTGTTTTTTATTCATCGTTTTCTTTAAAAGTTGTTTTCGGGCTTTGCTCATTTTTCATTCCTTTGTTTCACCATTTTGTATTAAAATTTCCTCACCTAGGAGTACGCCAGGCCAAAGGTGCATAAGTCATTTTACCATTTAACTCCTTTTGTCCGCCCGCTGCCGATCCATTAGGTTTGCGCAAAGTTTCCTTCTCGCTGAAGAAGTTTAGAAAAATACTCACTTAGGCACATAGAGGGCGGTTAGAGCAAAAATTGCCCATCACTTGGTTAGAGTAGTCCATGAACGCAGGCGGAAAAGGATGCTGAAAACGGAAAGAAGTATTAACAAGTAAAACGAGCAACATCAGAAATGTTGCCTTGAAACAGAAAGAAAGTGAGAGAAAAAAAAAACAATAACAAGGGAATGGAATCTGTGGAGCTGAGGTTTGTTGAAACTTTTTCCAAATGTTCCACAAACAATCGTTGAGATGGAAATTATTTCGAGAAAAGGATTCCTGTGAAATTGTTATTTGCTGTTGGGCTTTTGTCAGAAAACGAAAAGCCAACGAATTCCAAGTAACAACAAGACAGCGACTTTCACTACTACAACTACGGATGCTCCATGGAGTCAGAGGTTATCGTCATCCCTTGGATCCGTAGTCTTCGATATGAATCTACTTCCAGTGCAGGAACTTCTTTGAAAGGAGTTTTATTTTTTGTATGATACTTGGAAATATTCATACGGTAGCGCATTGAAAGAAAGGAATAGAGATGTGCACAAAGAGAATAAGAAAAATATGTTTTTTCCAAGCACCCTGTCACATTCTTGTGTATGTCAGTTCATAATTTAAGAGACAAGAAAGGTATCTTGAAAAGAAGCGCAGTTCCTAGTGATTGAAGAAGGTTCATACTCCAAGGTGACTGCTCTTCAATTTCACAAGGCAAACATGCTGATGCCCGTACACCGAGGGATCCTCATTCACTTTAAATATTTCCCATTGTGAGAAGTAATTTGATGGAAGGCAGCTATTGAGAATGGGATAACGATGTTTATTTATAATTAGAACGTTTGACTTACCACAGGGTCTGGTATTTTAGGGAATACCACGTCCTTAAAAGGGAAACAATTATGAATATTAATTATTTGGAAATGAATAGTATGTTGATATTTTATACAAGAAAGGAAAACTCAGGTTTACTTATATGTATGTCTCAGATGGGTGGGCGAAAAAGATTTATTAGCCATAGTTGGCGAACAATAGCATTATGAACAAGACCAAGATGCACTCGTACGGATTATTTAATAAATGCTTGTGATCCAAGAAGAAGAGCTTTTGATTTGTTTCTGTTGAAAAGGAGTATTTAGCCGAAGAACTAGTTTATTGTACTCCATGAAGGTTCATTTTAATGAAACATTTGAGCACTTTAGCAAAAAATTGCTAAATTGTCAAGGCCGACTATTTTCAGCCTGATGCGAGCGAAACCCGGAAATTCACAGAGGAAGTGCTCTGCCTCGCAGGATATTGTATCACTTATGCCCAGTGCATTAAAGTGTTTAGCAAAAGTGCAGCGGCTCTTCAGGGCGTAATAAGATACCTACAGTCATTCCTGCTGAGGGACATAAGGACGGCAGCCGACTTCTAAAAGACGTAGGAAAGCCTTTGTTTGTTCTGGCTGTAATCTGGGAGTCATTGAGTTGATTTGAGGCTTAACCGGGGACACAGACAGACCCAATTCGAACCAATCTGATACTCACTAAAACCACCATCTTGACGCATGGCCTTAGTCCACCCTCGAACCTTGTTAGCATTACTTCAGGGTAGAGGCACAGTTCGGGTTTGTGAAGTCCGACAATAGCCGTACCGTGGTCACTTATCAGTGGGCCTCAATTCAGACCTTCACAGTCAGCTTCGCTCCGTATAAACCAAATCGACGCGTGCTGTTCACTCTTCACTTCTCCCTTTTAATTCGGCTAATACTGACTGGGCGTCAGCTTTACGTCTTTTAAACGATATTTTCAGGCCCAACCGATCCACCAAAAGGAAGTTTGCTCAGCGGCATCCTCCAGTTCAGGCCAATAACCGCGTCCGGGTGATACTTTTACTGCCTCACGGTGCAGATATGTGTTGAACAACTCGTGTCTAGAACGAAGCTGGGTAAGATAGTAGTTCACCTCACGATGACTTTACTTTAGTCACGAGCTCAGCACCGGCATGAGTCAGTGTGTTCACCAGCCCACGTCCTCGTCAAGCCCTCGTCTTTTTCTCCGGTCGCTTAGTTGGTAAGAATCCGGGGATTGAAAGTTATCTTTACGTTTTCGGGCAAGTTACACGTGTCTCGATAGCGCATCTGCCGATACCTCAGTACAGCAATATAGAGTTGGTGACTGACGCTAGTGACCTTCTTTTTATCTCTGTCGGGCCACCAATGCTACCTTGGTGTCTTTATCACCCAACCTTCCGATGTCCCCCTCAAAGGTTATATACAGATTCCTTAATAGTGAAGTATCGTGCTCGCGCGGAATTCTGCACCCGTGACGTTCACATGGAAATCCCCGCCTACCCATTGTTGCCTTCTGAAGACACCCATGTCTGATTTTTGGGCCGCCGTCTTAGACCCCTAACTACGCAGCCAGTACGCCACTCTAGCTACTGCCCCACGAGATCTAGCCGATACGACCAGCATGACATTGTCCGTAAAGCCAGTCAGCCTAACCCCCAGCGTACACTAGGTTCCAGAGATCAGGGCCCAGTACCGAATATTGAGCCACTCTCGACGGCAACCATTTCTCTTTTCGTCCCTCTGTCGCGGCATCCCGGAGTACTCGATCCTGGAGATAGTTATCAAGCAGCTTTCTAATTTAGTCCGGTATACTTTGTCGCCACAAGGCCGGTCGGATAACGCTCTATCTTGCCGAGTTAAATGCGTTTGCCACATTAAGAGTGACCAAGATGCCGGCATTCTTCGTCTTTTGAGGGGCTTGCTAAGCTTGCTTCACCATCTCTAGAAACTCGCCAGCCACCATACACGTTAAGCAGCCCTCGCGGAAGGGTGGTTTGCCTTATCCAAAAAAAACTAGACGTTGAAGTTTCCAGCGCCTACTGAACACTCCGCCACGTTACCTCGCGTTAAGCTCGGAAACTGATCTAGGACAAGAGCCTTACGAAGTGGGGAACATTCCTCTGTTTTTCAGATATTAAAGGAAGGACCTTGTCCTTTATGAAGTCCCTATTTCTCTTTTGGGTTAGACGCGAACAAGGTAGTAACGACTTCCTCCGTGAAGGGCGCCTCCATCGGACCGATTCAGATGGAGCGGTGGAGCTTACTAAGCTCCCATTCATGGCCCCATGTATACTTATCTACAATACTTGGACCTCAGCAACAACCTCGCGGCAATAGAGTCTTTTGCTCGTTCTGATCGCCCCTCGCGGCGACTGCCTTGCTTGGTTCCGCATTGAGCTCGTTTTCCGGATTGCGGACCCGGTTCGCACAAACTTCGCTGACGGACAATTGACAGCCACATCGGGAGAGATTTCTTCTAAGAAGCAGCTCTTCACTGCTCTTCCCATTTCTTCCTTGGTCAGTGTGTGATGGAAGCCTCGGATGTCCCAGGTAAAGCGTGAAGTCAATGCGTTAACTCCTCATCCTTGGCAGTCCGATGTACATACTTCCATCAGAACTCTACCTGCCCTTGTCTTTCGTACTGTCTTGATGTGTATTTGGTTTTGGATTTGGTTTCTCGTACTAGGTTTACCCACTTCGTTGGGTAGCAGGCACAAATTTGTTGGGTCTCACGCTTGGTAATAGAAGTTTGCTCTTCCCAGATTCGTAATCAGCTCGGGCCACAGAGTCTCTTACTCAATCGAAATCCGAGGCGGGAGGGACCCATATGAAATAGTATAACTGCCACGTTCTGCGAAGGCTGGTAAAGGTCATCGCTCCCAATTCTTTAAATTAGAGGAAAAAGATTTAAGCTGGCGCAGCAATCGTACTATGACGAATAGAGGTGTCACTTTCTCGGGTAAGCCGGTGACACCATTTTTTGTCAGCCTCATTTCGGAGGGAGAATGTCCTGAAGACCTTATCTCCTACTTGAAAGCAGTTCATAGGCATAACTCTGACTTCAGGAATTTGTTACAAATGATCAGTCCAAAGGACTTCTCACTGTATAATCGGAAAAGTGTACAAAGCAAAACATTTCCCTTGACACAAAAATTCAGAATATTAATCTTCTTAAGGAAATCTTCGTTCCCTTTCTTAGATATTCAATTAAATGTTCGTCAGCATAACAATGCTCGCATAAGACCTGTGTCCTTAATTTTCAGTCAACGTAGTCCTGAAGTAGGCCTCTGAAACTACGAAACAAACCCCGGAACTGTGGTTGTTTTGTACTGAACCACATTTCATTAATATCATAGAAACCTTGCTCTCCTTCACAGTAAAGCGTTAAGCACCGTAAAATCTCTTTCATCTCTGCTACATTAGGCAAATCACTTGTGTGGGTGGATACATTTATGTGTGTGGGTTTGGATTTTGTTGTACCATCTACAACCTACCACCCATAGCTCAACAAAATAATTAAATATTCGTGATGACCCCATTTATGTGGTCATAACCACATAGCCTGCTAACATACTCCACAAACGTTTACACAACCTCATACAACAAACATCCAGTCCCCCTCCCCCTCCCGCAAATGGTATTCACTAAATGTTTAAATGCTCCCTCTTGAATGAAAAGTTCCTTTAGCTAAAGTAATCATCGCTTCAGTTTAAGCTTAGGCAAAAGGCGCACCCACTAAAAAATCTGGATCACATATCCGTGCCCCATAGCAAGTAAACGAGTAAACGAGATAGAAAGCTCAATTCGTATTCGCATTCCCATTTTCGTTTCAAGCCCCTAAAAGGAACTGTGGTTAGGTTAGGAGGCTATGTTCCCTCACTCGAAAAGAAATCAGCCGATTTCCATCTTTCTCATATGGGATACACAACCCAAAGCGGATACATACGTCCTCCCGGCAAAAGGACGAATAAATATGCATTTGTAAAGCGGTTACGTGGGAGGGATAGTTAGTGTATACAGTATGTAGTCCTAGTATTCCGGCCACCCACCATCCAGCACTCGGATACTATGAAAAAATAATAGCGCTTCGGGGTTTGCTCATACGATTCGTTCAACTTTTCTGGGTTAATCGAGCTAATTGCCAGATTAGCCCCTAAAAAAAGGATTCTCGATAAAAAAAGGACGATTTTTAGTATGGTGGAAGTGCACCCTACTTTTCGGCTTAGATTTGCCTTTGCGATACACTAGTCTGCTTCTATATTTTCAATCCCCCAGAAGATCCTTTTCAACAAATGCCGGATAAATAGTAATAAATTCCCTTTTGTGGGTTTCCCTTCCCTTTATCGGCTGATTCATACGTCGTCGACAGACTTGGAGTGAATGAGAAAGTAGACAAGGATAAAACGGATTGCATCGCTACTATAGTGTCTAAATCCTGCCACGACAACCAGAGAATACTTAGTGTGGGTGACCAAGTAAGTGGCTTCCAAAGTTTTTAACGAAATAAATTTCGGTCGCCAATGCCTTGGCGGAATACTAATTCGAGTCGAACAAATGATTAAGGCGGAAGCGGATTTTCTTTTTTCAGAATCCCCAGAAATGTGAAACAAACAGAAGCATTACTACACGGTAAGTTACAGGACGATACGGTACGGGGAACGGCACGATACGATACAACACTACGGTGTAACCTAAATTTTTGTGGTATAATTTACGAGCTCCTGCCAAGCGTTGGGCATAATTCCAAATTGAACGAGAAACTCATGCCGACGTATGTTTGTGTGGTATACGACTACTACTCTAGCTCCAGCTATAGTCAGTCGCCATCGTTCTGATGGCAGGACATACCTAAGTAGACTATGAAAAAAAAGAAGGAGCATTTCGCGGGCGGCTCAGCGTATTGTTTAAGTTTGTTTGCATTATTAAAATGCATAGAACCGTTGCAGGAAGAATTTATTATCAGCTGGAGCTTTTTATCCCCTCAACTACTCGTAGATGCAGGAGCAGAGTTCTGTGGCATAGGTGCCAACAATTTTGTGTGATGGTTTGTGTTCCTTTTTTTGTTTTGGTTACAGCCGCCTAACCCAAGGTGAGCGTACAAAAAGAAAGACAGGTTTGGATACGATACACTGAATAAACTTATATATGTGTGAGTGGTGTTACGGTGAAGCTGGAAGGTATTATAAATGATGGCAAGGTTGTTGGAAATACCTTTAGACTTAGTTGAACGTATGTGGGTAGGTAATAGCGACATGACGGCAGATGTGACCGAATCCTTTTCGGTAAGGCTGGCGGTATTAAAATGTCTGCCGTTGGTGTAACGTCATAGGCGGATTAAAATATGAACACATCTGGCTGGAGAGTAGGTCTTTCGCTTGTGATTGATGCATCTTGTAGTATGCCATAGTCTGTGTGATAAGCATACTCGTATTCATAGGAGAAATATTCTAATGAGGGCTTTCAACTTTCATACGGAGTATTCCTGAACCCTTAAATTTTTGTGGACATTTTGAAGTCGATAGAGTTTATTTTCCAGATCCCTAGTACTAGGAGCCGAAGATTGCTTAAACAGACCAGGCTTAAGTTCGTCGGTACACAATGAATGCAATAGAAACGAAAATAATCCTGCTACTGCAATAGGTAAAGAGGGATTCTTTTAGAGGTACTTTTCTAAAACTTCTTCTCTAAACTACAATATTTGAAAAAAATCAAGTTTATCGGGTAATCTTTATTGTCAACCATTTTTTACATTTATTTTTCGAAAGCTATTACTTTCAAATGCATGGTACACTCGGTGACACATTCGAACATTACGAGTGGCGTTGGAACAATGACTCGAAAAATGTTGGCCTCCTATAGCTCAATCGTAATCGATCATTCCATGTAGACTTTGAACTTTACACAGCCCCAAAAAAAAAACCTTAGAAGTACCTATAATGTTACAAGATCTAGGCTGCCAATTTACTGGTCCACAGCGTGAAATCAACTGTTTAACGAATTGTTATCGCAACAAAGCCATGGGGTCATGGGCTATGTATGACAATTGCCGAGATCTTGCTGGAACCAAATCTCGTCGAGAGCACGAACTTCAATTTCAGGCAGCCAATAGTCCGTCAGTTACATTCCGGTCGGCATCAGATTCCACCAGCCCATAACCTACACCAAACCGTTGTTTTGTCTTGATTTAATGGCAGCTATGTTACCTCTTTATAGGTTACTTTGCTTATTGATGAAGCCATTGAGCTAGAAATGGGCCTCACAGTGAATCCTCTTGAAGCTTTTCAAGTTGTTGCATGCGACAAGCTAAGCTATTGAGAACGGCGCCGGATCGATTTATCAGTTATAGGTTGTTCTCGCCGTTATGGCCTCTATATTTTCCTCACTACGTTTAGGTTAAGTTAGGTCAAACAGGATGTGTCATAAGATACATCACTAGACACCGAAACGGGCCCATCGCGATCCCTGTGGGAAGTTGAATTTAACTTCAAGTGGCAAAAATCTAAACAGTCTCCGTGGTAAAACACCTAATTTTTCTACGAAAGCCACGAAGGCCTTTCAAATCCGTGCGGTCTATCCTTAGAATTTCCTTCGGCGATGTTGCCTCACAATCACAAAGTATGTGTGTTATGTCCTCAACCACTTGTAGATCACCGCAGAATCTACAAATGTCTGTATTTGCTAAACTGAGTCTCTTTGCGTACTTCAGCAGGATACAGTGTCCTGTCAGGATTCCTATTAACGTCCTAAGCCTATCCCTGTTCAGCCTTATAAGCTTTCTAGATCTATTGCCGTCGAGATGTGGCTATAGAGCCTTGGATACCCTATGTCCATCCAGATTCGACCACTTTATGTTGGCAGCCTTCATGGTTTTTTTCCTCCGTAGTGCCCCTTATTGTGAAGAGGAGTGGTTTGACGTTAGCAACCTCACTACTATCGAGTAGCCCTCGTCTTCTTGCAAGCTCGTCTGCTTGTTCATTTGCCTCTATACCGCAGTGTCCTGGCACCGAGCACAGTCTCACCCAGTTCTGAATGCATAATGCTTTGAGCATTGTGCTACAGCCTCTGACTGTATCAGAGTTGATGTTGGTTGATCGGATACCGATCTCAACTGCATCAGCTTAGCCGCCCTGAGGACAGCCAGAACCTTTGATTGGAAGACACCACAAGTTCCTGGTAGCCTAATGGACACTCTTAGCTCTGGGTCTTCCGAGAAGATACCGGAACCTGTTCCTTCCTCTGTCTTCGAGCCATCTGTGAAAACTGCAATTTGATTTGCCCTGATTACTTTATTTTCTTGCAAATCCTTCCTCTCCGGATATATTATATCATACGAAATGTCGAAGTCTGCCGAGGAAGAACTTTCATCCGTAAGAAATGGTTTGCCTGGCAGTAGCTCTGCTAGGATCGTGCCGTGTCCGAAGCTACTGCTTTTGAAATGACCCCGACAAATGAGTCGAATTCCACTGTTGCCAGCAAGTTTTTTAATTTGTAAGTCAATCGGTGTTTGGTGCAGAAAGGCGTCCAATGCTGCCGTAGGGGTGGTACGGAGCGCATCGGCAATGGCTACGGAAGCCGTTTTTGAACCGCCGCTTATTTTCCGTAGATCGTTTTCTTTTTTGTTGCTTTCCACCATGCTAGTACACCAAAGCAGGTTTTAGGCCCCACATTTTCCCTACAGTTCTTTTGAGACCTTCCTCTACGTTGAGATTCCAATCTAGTTTTTTGTCCAGAATTACACGCAGATTCTTCCCGCTGTCCCAGACGGACGGTTATACTTCCTGGTAAAAAGAACCAGTTCCGTTTTGGAGGGGTTGACATTGAGACCACAGCTGCTTGCCCAAGTGCTGATCGTCTTAAAGGCAAGCCTCATAATCTCACTTAAAATGTTTAAGTATTTTCCCTGCACTATTATGACCACGTCATCTGCGTATGCCGTGCCACTAATTCCCTTTTAAGTAAGCCTTTAAAGGATGTCATTGATGACCAGCATTCACAAGAGTGGCAATATGACTCCCCTTTGAAGGGTTCTCCTAGTCGCTGACATTCTAGCCGAGCTTTGTCTAGTGGAACAGTTTATTACCGTACTTGCAAGCATGTTGCAAACCCAATTTGTTACCCCCTGTTCTCTCACTACGTAAAGGATGTGTTTTATTTGGTCTCATATTATTTAATAATGAAAATTTGGTTCAAAACATTTGATTATATAGAAAATTGTGCGTTCGGTTGGCTGATTATGTTGGCCATAGGTTGCTCTAAGGATACGAAACACATTCCTCTTAGAAGACTGACTTTCGTTATACAGCTGAATATCTTATAAACGCTGTGCCGAGCTAAGTCTTTTCAGGATAAAATGTAAGATAGTACTAAACAAAAACACTTAATCAATGTGGCACGACGCGTGTGCGATCTCTCGTGAAATCCACACTGGAAAATGTACCCCTAAATCGATTGCCCTTTTCATCATTGGTAACCTTGGATGTTGCAGTCAGTGATGTTACAAGAAAAGAGTCCAACTTGCTCGTTTGTCAACTAAGATGACTTCCTTAAATGAAGATATGCACTCGAACTCTGAATCTGTGGCATCTATAAGAAGCTATTTGACAAAAACCCAAACTCATTGCCCATGACTCGAAGCGAAATCGCTAATCGCTAATAATGTTAATGAAGTTCACTCGGGAATAACAAACAATTTTCACCCGAAATACATACTAAGAAGGACCGTTTAACAATATGCTCCCAAACATCCCAAACAATCGGCGGATAAAGAAACACAGGCGATCTACACTGACAAGGACACAACGTCTAGTTGATTAGCAAAAAGAAAGAAAGCGGAAACAAGAAAGTGGAACATCCGAAGCTAAAACCAAAACCAAATCGAAAAGGAAATCAGGCACAATCCTGGGCAAAAGTACCCAAGAAAAAGAGGCTAGTAAGGCCTAAAATGTTACCCCTCCAGGATGCGTATGTATACAATTTATAGACCGGAGATGTATAATATGCTGACCTGCTTCGGAAACTAAAGGCGGATTCTACACTTTAAGAAGTAAATAAGTCGCCGAGTCCAACAACAGCGACGAAAAAAGTAAGCAGAAAGGGGAAGCTTTTGAGGGCCTGCTAAAATGTAAAGAAGTCGGTGAAGTGGTATCCAAGGAAAAGATATTGGTCGCCTTAAGGGATCAAATAAATTTCGAATTCAAAACTATGACGATAAAGGACGCAAGAAAATCTTGTGATGAAAAGCAACCCGCTACCATAAGCACACCCGAAAAACCAGAAAAGTGCAGATCGATTGATGAAAACGAAAAAAAAAAATTAATAAATTACCGTTATATAGTAGATGCTTCGAGTTTGAACACATTGGAAACTTTTGGAAAAGCCTAAACGCATGTCTTCAAGAGGGTGTTTTTACCTGAGTCCCGACTTTCCAATTCCCAACGGCTTTTGAATTGAATTGCCATAATTGGGAACATTTTAAACGGAAGCTCCCAAAATAGGTTGAGCAAATGAGGGCAAATGTAAGTACGAGTACATGCTGACAACAAAAAGAAACACACACCATTGACTAATGGGATCAATCGTAGTGGACAACTAAAAATAAAAATGGGCAAAGAGAGCAATTTTGTAGAAAAGCCCTATCCGGATCAACTTGGGAAACTCTATATAGACCGTGACCATCCTAGTCCTACTTTTTGACGGGCAAGCATGAAGATATTTTCTGACATTTCAAAAGAAAAATTCTTTGTCAAATATTCGGCACTGTTTGCGTTGGCAGCCTTTGTAGAAAAGGATTCCACAAACTGTAAGAACTACGTATAGCAGCTTTATAACGACATTGATCTGGTAAAAAAAAAGGATACGTACAGCGATGCTCCGGCCCGCAGAGTCTTCAAATATAACTACTTGGAGAGCCCAACAGGAGGGAGTAACTAGAGAGGTTTGTTTTTTAAGGCCTGGGCTAATCTAGAAATGTAGCACGATCCAAGTAAGAAATCAAGTTAAGGCGTAGATGAACATACGAGTATGATTATTTATTTTATCGATCTGTGTTTTTACTTAGCACGATCAGAAAACTTCTCAAGCAGATCATTTATCATAGACTCTTGCTAGCAAGGAATAACAGGAGGTTTGTAAGAGCTTCTGTATGGATTTTCAAACCAGGGTCAATGGTGGACGCAATCAATATTATTTTAACTGGAGCCTGCAATGCTGGGCAGGCGCTGGAAGAATGCGCCAAAAATATAGTGCACCATTATAACCCTGGTTAATTCATTAAAACCCAGTTTAATTCAGCGGATTGAGACTGACTAGGAACTCAATTTCAAACACTGAACTATAGAATGGAGTTGAAGTTGAAATCACCGGGGATGTGCCACAAAAAGTGATCTTAGGCCATCAACTATTTTTTTTTTTAACAAATCTTATGCCTTAGACTCCATGCGTAGCGGTGATTATCGGATTTTCCGAAAACATTGGCGTGATGGTTGTATTAAAAATGCTCGATAAAGTTCAAACAATTGAAACTATACGGATCTGGTTAACTAGCCGCATTACAACTCGCTAATTAAAAAGCTTAAGCAAATCTTGTGACGAGTAGTTTCTCAACTGTTGGAAGTTATTTTTGCTAGCGGTCTAAGTTCAAAACATCACCTATTGTTCTAGAAAAAACATCGAAAACTGAAAGTGTGCTCGAAAGTAGAACCATTTTTAGCTAGACATTGCTAAATCCGAAGGTATGTTGTAAATTTATTACGAAAAACGCGGAAGACCTTATTTTTTTTTATTCTCTTAGTTAGGAAATTTGAAAGAAGGTCCACTGCCGATTATATCTTTCAGTATGTTCTTTGAAGTGAGAAATACTGGACAAGGTGTCAACTTAAAGCAAACAGGTTACTCCAATCGAAACGTATAGAGTAAGGTCTACATACTAGATCATCTTCGAAGACGAAGCCAGACATCTGCTTGACTCAGTTTTAATACGTTTTCCTCGACGGTTATTGCGATATACACAGGGTGGCAAATAATATTCCGGACTCGGTCTAGAAAACGTAAACAAAACACAATTTCTGTTTATTTTTCGGTGTTTTTATTTGAAATATTCTCGTGCCAATTCAAAACACTTGTAACAGCGATTCGGTAGTGTTTTAAATGCCTGCTCTAGTCCAATTTGCTCATGTCGAAGCTACATGTATGGTCGGAATGAAGCCAAAAAAGCATTCTTTCAACTTCAATATTCAATTTCAGGAACAAATCAGCTGAATACAGCGGATGATTTACAACACGCACTTGATTTCGAGCCGCTTTTGATTGCTGAGATATGGCTCATGGCCGGTATATTATTTACCACACTGTGTATTTAAGAGCATAGGCAGTTAAGCACCAACCAGAACGCTTACTTCGAACAAGATAAACTCGACAACAGGATCTCTCAACAAGATGACTAGGAGACACGATCACACTCTATTAAGTTTCTTGGCATATAGACGTCCCACAAACCTTCGTCGTCGATAAGCTTTCAAGGTTCAAATCTCTAGAAGCAAATAGAAAGCCGTTTGATATCGCATGGACACAATTGACCAATATTAGACAAAAAAAGAGATCTTTTGCGCCAGTCAGAAAAGGAGCCATGACATTCGCATACGACAGGAAACAGGATCGAGTGTTGTTCATATTAGACTAGATGTTTCGAAGTATTCCGATGAGTTTATGCAACTATTTTGAAAAGCATAAAGATGCAATCTCAACTCATTTACCAGTCCCAAGATCGAAATAATCTCTGCTCTATGAAGGACACAGTCTTAAACGCTTTTGCCTAAGACTGGATTAGGCGCACCGCAACGATGACCACTCTGACCATACTTAACCTACTCCATATGCAAACATTTAAGGACTTTCGAAAGAAGGGAATGATTGCTTGGTGCAAACACTTTTTCCTCTCAGTAATTGACCCGATTCAAAGCCAATTTGCCTCGTTCCCAGGAAGACTTGTTTCCACGAATAGCCCGAAAGATTTCTTAAAGACATGTACTTACGAGTACATTTAAGAAAAGGGTTGTGCTGCTGACCTTATTCTCGTACAATAAATTAGTCCTACCACCTTTTGAGACTGTGTTAACCACTTTCATAATTGTCAAAACTTTTTTTTATTACCCTCTAAGCCCTTTTGATTTGCGAGACCACCTTAAGCCAATTCCGGACTCTTGTACTTGCCCCATTTCCTTCATAAGAATTTATGCAACTCCATAAGTCATTCGGTGAAAACTTTTAGAGAAACGAAGAAGGTGTGCAAGAAAATCACCCCTTAAGAGGCTTAAATCGGTCGGAGCAACGATATATCACTTGTGTGTGAATCATTAACGGTGGGATATACTCGTAGAATTCCTGCAATGTATCTCTGTCGAGTTGGCATTCAAAATTAAATTTAAAGAGATAGTGGGCCACAGTAAATTCAATAGCACTGGCCTTGGGATGGAATATCTTTTTTTCTGTTCCAGAGGCATCAAAATCAATGACAGATTTACCTATTAGATAGAAGATCCATGCAAATTGTAGTCGTCCTTCTATTCACATGTCTTTAACCCTTACCATCACCTTTACTATCGTCCCCTACATTGCCCAGTAAACCGAGAAAATTTGTTAAATGGTTAAAACCTAATCAATCTTCTCTCTGATGGGTTTTGGGGCGAGAAAAAAAAGATTCCTCTACTCGACGTTTGTCGTTTACCCTACAAAAAAAGAGAGAAGAAACCAAAACCGAAATGAAAAGCGAAAACAAGGTTGAAAAGAGTAAAAGGAAACCAGCAAAAAAAAAGGGAAGGGAACAGCAAAAATTCCAAATGATGGTTCCTAAGGAAGGGCGACGAAAAACGGGTTGGGTGCAGGCGACAGACACACTATGATTGATGTCTCAGAGTGTTTAGGTTTTCTCTTCTTTTTTTTTTTGCTGCAGAAGGAGCTCTACATTCCTCATCCCGATACCAGCTTCCATCTCGCCTGGGAGATCCTCCATGCGTAAAAGCTAAATGGCACCAATTTTAGTATTGACAGGTCTTGAGGATTATTTCGTTGCTGGTGAAATGAGATTTTCGTGATTTGATTTTCCAATGAAACAATAAGAAAAGGAAATTGGTTAGCAGGACACCAAAGGAAGGGCAATGAATGGGAAGTTCTCGTACCCGATTTGAAGGATTTCTCTTTCTCTCTATTGACTGGGTATTCTGTGTTGGAAATGGCAAATCTTACCAAGGGTTTCCGTCGACCGAGGAAGAGGAAATAGAAGAAGTACCAGCAGATCTGCAACGACAACGAGTGTGTTATTTGCAATCTCCATTTGGGAGAAAGTTTTAAAAGTGCAAATTGATTTCTTGCTGGTCCATGAATACGATTTAAAGTTTTCTCATTCTCCCATTCAATATTTAGAAGTTGGGCTTTCAAGTTGCAGCAAACTTTTCCACTTAACGTTTTTGGTTTACTTTGTAAGAGGTAATGCGATTGGAGAGCCAGTATTCCAAAGGGCAGCTTTTCAATTTCTTCCTCGTTTGCAAGGGAAATGAAAAAATTGGGATAAAGGTGTGAGCAACAGGGAAATAATAGTCAGGTACCTGTATCCCAATTTACAAGTCTGATTTACTTTGGTAAACACTAGGCAGACCAACATCGGTACTGTTCAGGGCATTTTGGTTCAAATACGACCAAAGGAAGGAGCTAAACTAATTGAAATTGTGGTGCCAGTGGGATTGCACTTAGATACCATATGCTGCGATGCTAAGGCTCTGATCACTTTGAGTCAGTACCAAGTGCAACGAGAGAAACATTCGAAACCAGTTGGCGGTCAGTCAATATTTGTCCCGAAAGAAAAATTACAATGAATCGACTATTTCCTATCCAATATGTATGGATTTGTTTCCATGTTTCAGACGCGAAATCCCGAACGAAGTGCAGAAACCCGAGGAATCCCAACTAGACCCGCTTCAAACAAATCACAAGTAACAGAGAGTCATATTTCCCCTTCGTTTAGAGGAAAGCGATTAGACACAGATGTATTACTGAAAAGAGAGATAACCCGACAAAAAATACTATATTCACCAGAACAACGAGACAACTCATCCTCACATTTAAGGTTGATGCCAACAACTAGCCCTTACTTTACAGAAATAGCTTTCTTTAGATGGAGAGTTGGATTGTAGATCCAAGGTTAATATAGACGTAATTCGGTAAACCTAGTTGACGCAGTCTATGGCCAATTGTTCGTAGTTACGCTCTTCTTCCACTTGTGCGAGCCACATAAACCGAGGTGGCTATTACGCCGTTCCTACTTACTTAGTAGCAATACAAGATTATGCACTCTAGTTATTATAGAAACCTTATACGAGCTACTCCGACAAAAGTCAGGGTTTTGGACGGAGACGGTGGTGGATAAGCCCTTAATTGGGCAACGGCAACGCTTAGATCCCTAAACGGGTTGCTTACTGGCTTCGGCCTAATCGGCCCCTCGTCCTGGAGAGATATTTAATGGACTGGCTCTTCAGGTTAGCGCTTGTGTCGCAGGGCTAACTTCCCGGCCTTTGAAATAATACGAAACTTTTGCAACAACAAGGGCAACCAACTTTGGATTTGCAAGTGGAATGTTCGTTGGTTTAATAGCCCACGTGCAGGCGAACAAAAAGCGGATGCATTAGACTGCTACAAAGCAGGCATTACCGTTATGCAAGAAATGTGATGGGATGGCTTGGATAGAAAGAGAATGAAAAACTGCGACAGCAATTAGCAGCGCCTAATTTTGTTGCAAGCAGACTTAAGCAAGAAGTCTTAAGAGCGATTCTTAACTTACTACATCAAAGCTTAAATAGAGGAGAAAGACAACGACCTCAAAAATACTTTCTACGAGCTTTTTGACAAGACCCACGAGCAGTGCCTTAGCTATGACACTAACAATTTCCTCGGCGATTTAAATGTCAAGCTAGGAAGAGAGGGCGTCATTGATAGAACTGTCGAAAGATATAGCCTGCACTGAGTTGTGTCCACTGCAGAAGCAACAGTCTTCTTAACATCGCCTGCAACATCTTATCCGCTGTTGTGTAAAAATCTTAAGCCATTCGTCAACAAGATGATTGGTCCAAATCAGTATAGCACATTACGGAAGATCTTGGAGAAAGCCCATTAGCTTCAGATCGTTACACACGACCAATTCATCGATTTTGAGGCCGCGTATGACAGCATCTTCAGAGAAGAGCTATACAGAGCAATGTTTAGTGTTGGCATTCCTGCCAAATTCGTCCGACTGTGCAGGATGATGATGGAGAATGCGCTGCTCCATGAAGGTCGGTAAAGATTTCACCGGGACCTTCGATGTCCAGAAAGGATTAAGACAAGGCGATGCGCTGCCATGCGATTTTTTCAACATCGTACATGAAAGAATAGTGCAAAACTCACGCGCCAAACACAAAACGCACGATCTTTTAAAAGTCCGTCCAATTACTCGCATACGCTGATGGTTTTGACAATATCAGAAGGAAGCAGAGTGATGTCAGTGGCGTCTTTGCAAGTATTGAGACGGACCGGCGAAAATCGGTTTAGGGGTCAAGTATATGTTATCAACAAATGCCGACGTCTCGGACAGAACGTTAACCTCGACAGACAAAACTTTGAGGTTGTTAAGGACTTTGTGTACCTAGCTTCCGCTATTAATCCAAACAATGATACCAGCGCTGAGATCAAACGAAGAATAATGAAGCCAATCTCTGATTCTTAGGGCTATAAAGGCAATTGACTAGCAAAGCCCTCTCTCAACCAACAAGACCTTAAAAATCGCAGTCTTGCGCTAAGAGGTAGAGACATAGACATTATCAAAAATGGATGAGGGTGCTTATGGCTGCTTTGGGAGGAAAATTCTTCAGCTGAATTTTGGAGCCCCTGCATATACGATAAGGGGAGTAGGAAATACAACGACAAATTATACGGGTTTTACAACGTCAAAGTCTTAGCCAGACGAGTGAAGGTTAATACCAAAAGAAAGTCAGACGGCTACCCATCTAATCTCAAATTTCTTAGTGAATCTTCTGCCGACCCAAAAGCCATTGCTAATTTCTTTGCCTGTTATTTTAACAAATCCTTTTGTAAGCAAATACCCGAATCGATCCTAGTTACTTTAACTATATGAGAAACTGTCCAGAGAGTTCATCCATTTCGCTAAATATAACAACATCTTTGGTTTCTGAAAACAATACCAAACTTAAAGATGGTTTTCGTCCGGCCCTGATGGAATCCCTCCTCGCTCCTCCCTTCGCTGCCCTATTTAACTTGTCTGTTTCAACAGGTACTTTTCCTTTCCAATGGAAGGAATCTTATATCATCTCAGTTCATAAAAAAGGAAGCAAGGCCGAAGTTGATAATTGTAGGCCCATAGCAAAACTCTGTTTCATACCCAAACTGTTCGAAAGCATAATCTATCAACAATTGCTTCCGTACTGCAGGCCATTCATCTACACAAACCAGCACGGTTTCATGAAAGGTAGATCCACTACCACTAACCTATCAGAGTTCGTATCTAGGATGCTTTGTGCTTTAGAAATCGATTAAATTTCCACAGAGTTCAGCAAGGCTTTCAATAAAATTTTCCATGAACTTATAATTTTCAAACTAAAAAAACTTGGGTATTCCCCTCCGACTACAGAGTCATCTTGAGATCCTCAATATCCGACCCCATTAAAGCAACATCTGGCGTCCCTCAGGGTAGGCACCTTGGACCAATCATCTTTATCCTAACGATAAACGACATAAATCACGTATTAACGCATTCTGATCTTTTTATTTTCGCTGACGACATGAGAATTTCCAAAGTCATTTCAATGCCTTCTGACTCCCATTGCTTGCAAGATGAAAATAAGTTTTCAGTATGGTGCAAGCAACAATTTTTGGAGCTTAATGTCAACAAATGCCAAGCGAAAACCTATTCCCGCAAACGTCTTCCTCCGCCTCCAAGAAATTACTTTATCTGCGATGAGCCTATTCCCTCCACTACCGAAGTAAGGGATCTAGGAATAATATGTGACAGGGAATTGAATTTCGACTCACATATTGACAGCATCATAAATAAAGCTAACTCTGCACTTGGCTTTATCCAACGCTGGTCAAAATAATTTTCCAACCCCTACGTTACAAGGTCTCTGTACATTACTTCTGTAAGACCTCTTCTGGAATATTGCAGCCGAGTTTGGTCACCCTATAAACAAATCAACATTCAAAGAATTGAAGCAGTCCACCGCAGGTTTATCCGATTTGCACTTCGTGGTCTACCTTGGGTCGATCCATATGGACTACCTCCCTATGAAAATAGGTTAAAACTAATACCGTCGTGAAGTCGCTGATGTACTTTTTATACACCAGTTATTGACTGGAAACATCAACTGCCCGGGGATAACTCAAAATATTTTATTGACTCCCAATCCCCGTAATCTAAGATCTGTCAAACTTCTCGATATCCAAACTCACCCCACCAATTACGGTCACTTCGACCCATTATCAAGAATATTGCGTATAACAAACAACTACGCCGAAGTCTTTGATAACAATAATAAAAATAATATATCATTCTGAATCTACTTAATTGCGCACAGGGTTGGACCTTTTCGAAGGCGGATCAGAGCGCACTTGGCCGTTTAAAGAGAAAGAGAATGGGAAGGGATATAAGCCATTATTATTATTATAAAGTTACATTAGTCTAGTCAGGCGTCTACAGATCCAATATCTGAGATGTCTGAGCGATATCCTTATCCTTTTATTAACCCTTTCCTCGTTATACGAACTTATGCGTAACGAGTTTCCCATTTTTACTGCATCGCTGCTGCTCCGCTTATGGGGTTGGCTAATGTCGCAGACCGCAGAACGCGTCTACATAATGCTCGGTCCTGGATCGCTTCAGTGGTTAGCCCCAGGCGTTGTTGCGCATTTGCCATCTGAGAAATCCAGGAATTCTTTTTCCGACCTCGTTTCCTTACAGTTGGAGTGACCATAGTTGACAGTGCCTTTTTAACCGGATTTTCCGCAGATCTTCTTTGAACGTGGCAATACCAACTTATTCTTTTCGCCCCAAGCTGTTCGGTTACCGAATTCTTTATATGTAGACTTCCTCTTATACGCGGAGATCTAATACAATCGCGTTTAGTGGCTCCACTAGAAATCCTTAACATTTTCATTTCCGCTGCCGTCATTTTGTTTTTAAACGCTTCGTACATTGTCCAGCACTGTGAATCGTATATAAGATTCCCGAATTTTCCCGCCATTTCATCCATCCCACACTCACTCTGTGGTTTACGTCGTCGTCACATTTCGCTTCCATGTTAACGATTGATCCTAAGTACTTAAAGATAGTGCTTTTCGGAAGAACTATTCCGTCTAACGTTATATCCGGAACAGGTCGCAACGGATGCGCAGATGGGCACGTCAAATGCTCCGTCTTTGAACGACTCTAGCGCATTTTTCCATGAATCTTAGGCGTTCTGCAAATCTTCGACGTTTGTCGCTAAGTATAACTGCGTCGTCAGTGAAGAGAATTGGCGTTACATTTGCTTCGCGCATGCAGTCTTTTACAAGACACTCGAATACTACGTTAAAGAGGAAAGGGCTAAGTGCGCTTCCTTGATGCACTCCGACATTAACCGGAAATTCTCTCGTTAGTCCAGCAGAGCTTTTAACCGCAGTTTTCACGTTTCCATTCATGTCTCTTATTATTCTAACATACGTTTCCGGTACGTTTTAAGACTTCAGCGCAGCCCATATGAGATCCCTAGGCACTCGATCGAATGCTTTCTCGAGGTCGATAAATACTTGTGTAAATCCTTAGACGAATCACGGTGCTTTTCCATTATTATTCGTAGGCTTGGATAGCGTCCACCGTCGATCTTCCTTCAACAAATCCACACTGGCTATTATCGAGCTTTATTATTGGCCGAAGACGTTCGTTCAAGACTCTTTGGACGATTTTCATTGTGTGTGACATAAGCTTGATTGAACGGTAGTTGTTGCATTCTCGAGTGTCGCCTTTTCCTTTTTATAATGGAACCAAGAAGCTACTTTTCCATTGATTCGACATAGTTTGTTCACATTTTAATTTATTTAAAAGTTTCGATAGCCATTCGCTGCTGATTCGCTCCATCTTCGACCAAAACTCTGATGGAATGCTCTCCGGTCCCGCCGCTTTACCCCGCTTCATTTTTCCAATTGCTATACTTATTTCTTCGATTGAAAAGTCCGAAACTTCCTCCTCGAATAGACCAGCTGTCAGCACGATATCACGTGGAAACTGTTTGTTAAGCAACTCCTTGCAGTATTCAAGCCACCGGTGACAAATTTCCTTTTCATTTGTTAACAAGCTACCGTCTGTATTTCGGCGAGGTTATTTCCATTGAATTTTTCCGCCTCTGTGCAGTGAGCTTGAAAATATTTGGCATCGGATAAAGAATAGTGCCGCAGTGCGTCCTAGCTTGTCGTAAGAGGCGACTAAATGGGACACCAATCATATACAGGCAACTATTACACCAAAAATCAGCCTGTGACACTTTAACACCTTAAAACTTCCCCACAAGTTTGTATGCAATCAGTGGGTTCCCGCGTCTGGAGACTACCGGTGGGGTCAAAGAACAGTCAATCGATTTGAAATGAGCATACAAGTGTCAAACCACTCAAAACTTAAGATACACTTCATGGAAATATACTCCACATCTCTGACCCAAAGAAATTGGAGGGCGTATAAAGATCGGCTGCATCTACAGCAAACGCAAGTGTAAATTGACCTTAATCAAGTTTAAGTATGGCACTGATTGGGCGGATGAATAGTTTCGGCTGCAGATTTTTATTGGTTAAACCCAGACTCCTAGGTACCACCTAAGTAAGTATGCCAGTCCAAATAAGGAAGCCGTCACGTAACTCTTGGCCAAAGACATGCGAATTCATCCGCTGAACTTACTCCTTCTGAAATCAGGCTATTTTCCATTCCAAAGTAATGCTGATTCATTCTCCTGCTCTTACTCACTAATAGATTTTGCAAGTTAAGCTCGACTGTATGAATCCGAGCCCGGTGGCATCCACAAAAAGATCAAATTAACACAGTTAATATATAGCCATGGTTTCAGTACTGGTATTCGCCAGGTAGGTACGTTCCTCAGAACCTGGACAGCCAAATGTAAAACAGTTTTATTCTTAAGAACCAGTACAGAGGCTCTACTGAGATACTTAGGCCTTCCATTTCCACTGCACTGTCATTCGACATAAGCAAGCAATTTTCCAACTGCTATCTGCATCAGAAAAAGAATGGAAACATCTGACGTCAACAACCATTTTCTTCACAATCACCGAACAGTGTGATTTTTGGGTCAAATTTAGGTTCACCTCAGGCCACTGAAAAGCTGTATCTATTCACCTTAACTACAGATGAGAGTTCATTTCCGCAGGTCTTAATTTAGGCAGGCACATGTCTTTTTTCCGCTCTGACTAAATCGTCTATGTGACCAGCCCACAATTATATTTAACAACGCTGCAAGGTCATTCTTTTTATATTATTCGCCCACCTTGCCTCAACAAAATTAATTAATAAATCTTTTCAGAAAGCATTCTCGTGCTCCATTAAATCACTTGCAATCACTTAAGTCAATTAATCGCTTTGATTTTTATTCGCCTCTGCAAAATCGTTATCCCAAGGAGTCTTTTGCCAGTGAAGCACTGGCCTTAAGGCCATAATTACGAATACCCATCCCGCACTCCAGAATTTGACTTAATTTTTGGTTCACCGATAACTTAATTCGCACATTCTGCTATAAATCATCGTAGCCCGATAGATGTTATTGCCGACGCATATGCGTTCATTACCCGGAATTCGCATAAACGAATACATACTATACGATAGAATCATGTGACCGATGGAACTATTCCTCGACAGTGTCCTTAAATTTCGCTTTGCAAGTACCACCACCAGCGCCACCGCCACTAAGCACGTCTATAAATCATCGTTATTTTATTTCCCTAAGCACTCTGCAAGTTTCTCTCTATATTGCCCGCCAGGGAATGCCATGATGAATGATATCCAGAAGTAGGTATACTCGTAGTGGCGCGAACGCATACCATATACGAGTGAAACCAAACTATTCGTACTATACTCGTGCACCAGGAAACTGTTTTCGTTGTTATGCGAGCGAGAATCCTGTCCACTTGTTGTTTAGGCTAAAATTCAAACAGCATCACTAAAGTCTAAGTAAAGAACGGGGGTCTTATCCTGGCTTAGAATAATCCTCCAGCCTTCGTCATTAGTTATATTGCGCGCTGGAAAAATCCTCTGCGGCAACATTACATATCCCATGCCCACGACTGCTAACTACACTTGTCTGGATCGCATTAGTTGAAAACTGTGGATGCTCATACGTTCGAATATGAGTGGAGGAGTGAGGATTTCTATAATGCTCCCAAGCAGGTAATAATCCATTGCAGAGTAATATGCTTGAGAGTTTTCGTCCTTCCTTTCCAGTCAGGTCTCTTTAAAGGTCCGTTGAACAAATTCAAGGGGATTTTGCCGCGAATCCTTTCGTTATTTTGTAGCCACTCATGGGTCAGCTGCAGTGGTGACAAATTAAACGCATCTACTGTCGGTGACGGTAAACTCTCCCTCGCTCTGGTTGTGTGATGGGCGATATCCTCCACCTCCGCAGCCGGTGGAGTTCAGCAGTTCAATTCTGGTTAGCTGGGGACGACAAACAACGAAAATCTCTTCTTGTCCATCTGAAATAATTGTGCTGTTGCCATTGTATAGGATGGCGATGCGGGTTGCAATTTTGCACTGAGTACGAAGGACGAATGTTTATCCACCGCTTTAGTAATGGGTAAACTCTGTCGGCCTTCGTGCCAACGTTAGACGGGCTATACGAGTAGGTGCTTTGGGTATTCCGTCAGAGGCCGTGTTTTGCGTATTAAAGTCACCATCGCCATTAGCCTGGTGGTTTTCTGTTAGAGAATGGCTCGGTTGCCATTATTATCGGCGTAAATTAGCTTTATCCGGAAGTAGCACCAGAGTGAGAGGACGGGAAAACTAGAAAACTAGAAATGAACGTATTTGAGGGTGCCTGTTGGATAGAGCAGCGCATGTTAGTCGCTGTAATTGCTCTTTAGAATGTTTAAGTCGATGAAAGCATCCGGTCTGGCTCTGTTACTCTGATCCTCTTGCAATCGCAAGCAGGCTAACGACACGATGCATACTCGTATCGTACATAGGACTGAGGTCGTTTTAGTGTCGTGCATTACAGAGAAATGGGCTCAGGATTTGAAAAGGGCAGTAGTCCAAACAACGCCAATTGGAAGACATCATGCTGATGTAATGTTATGCGGCACAGTTGACATTAAAGTTACGTCAAAAACGCATGTAGACTATGTCAAGAATTTGTGTAGTCCTTGATTGGAAGAGAAATAAACAGCCAACTTCGTGTTGTAATGTGTATCAATAGATATACGAGTACTCGTACATGTCTGTCATAAGAACAGATTCGATGATTCAGGCAGTTGGAAGTGGGCAGAAATTTAATTTCGAGTTATAGTTGCAATAATTCTGGACAGACACACATCAGTTGTAAGTACCATAATTTGCCCCATCGGCCAATTGCGAGAATTTCGCCTTACGTTGAATCTTTGAGAAAGCTTTGTTGCTTACATGAAAGATACGTCCCACCTGTTGAAATCGTGAGAAGCTTCACTGACGTACTAAAGGAGCAGAGATCTTATATGCGATGTTCAGGAGACTTTTAGTCAAAAAGAACTCATTTCTTGTTCATCAGACAAATGATGCAGTGATTCCATGCTTTGTACCTTATCTTTTGCTTTGTGTCATCTGTGGCGATTTCAACGCCGACCTTCTTAAAAACGAGAGCAGCTCACGTCGGTCGACTCTTAGATTTTGCGGCTTCAACCGGGCTGACTATTGTTAACTCCCATGCTATCCGATTCACTCCAGGGGTTCCGCCTAGCCTACTTGATATTATCATGGTTTTAAATCGGTCAAACTTGTTACTCCAGGATCAGCTATCTCTAGCCAGCCTTTCTGATTATGATTTAATGTATTGTACGTACAATATTGACTTGTCTCGTTCCTCTAAACCATCATCTTTTGAATTTACAGACGAAAATAGTACGAGTATGTTCCAACTAAATGCTAGCCTTCTTCCTTGGAGTGATTGCTATTACGCCTCGAATGTCAATGAAAAAGTTGACCAATTTCAAACCCTGCACGTGCACCTTTTTAACAGGCACGTTCCTCTAAAAACGGTTGCTATAAAAAATACAAAGTGCCCGTGGTTCACAACTTAGGTTCACAATGTCAAGAAAGTTCGTAACAAGTTGTACGCTAGATGGAAGCTCAGGCCCTCAAGTCTAAATTGGGAGTTTTTTTTGTCGCGCTCGCAACCACTCCACTTTTGTGACCCGGAGAGCGAAAAAACGATATTTTCTATCGAAACTGAGCACCGACCAAACTTCAAAAAAACTGTGGAGCAATCTGCGATCCATTGGTGTAGGAAAAAAGGCTGTTGTCAATATCGTTCCGAATGCAAACGACCTTAACGAGGCATTTCTTTCAAGTTCTCCAAATAGTCCGTGCTTTACTCCAGATAGCCAACTGTTTTTTAGTTCTGAATTTGACTTTGAAGTCGTATCAGTAACTGTTCGACAGCTATGATTAAAATTCTCGACATTTGCTTTGCTTGCTAGATTTTTTTGACAGCGTAGATCACAAAGTACTATGTCACAAGCTCAGGCTATATTTTGGTTTTAGTGCAAGATCAGTGGGCCTTATAAGTAACTATTTAAAAAATCGTTTTCAAAGGGTTATTGTTGATGGAAAAAATCGCAGTTTAAAATCTTATCGGCTGGAGTACCGCAGGGATAAATATTAGGACCACTACTTTTCTGTATTTTTATAAATGACTTACCCAAAGTATGCCTGAATGTAAACACTCATATCTACGCTGATGATGCCCGGATATACTTATCAATATCGATTGGGCTCATTGAGGATCTTTTTGTCAGAATAAACGAAGACCTGTCCGCAGTATACAACTGGTCACTGTGCAATGGTGTCAATCTGATCCCAGATTATTCTTATTTCTAAGAAGCATTACGATACTGATCTGTTGCCACCAGTGAGCTTGAACAATAAGCAACTCAAACTTGTGGTTGCTGTCACAAATCTCGGTTTCAAATTAAATTGTTCTCTCTGCTGTTGAGCATACAAACTATGTTATTGAACGAATCTATGCTGGGCTACGTAAACTTCGGTTGTCTTCTAGTTTTACTCCGGTTGACACCAAGCTAAGCTTAATTAAAACCTTATTTATGCCTATTATTGATTATGCCACTGTTGTTTACTGCAAACTCGACTCCTATTCTCAGAACAAGTTGCTTCAGTTAGGTACATGTATGGTCTCCGTCGTTATGAACACATTTCACACTGTCATAAGCTGGTTCTGGTTTGTTCGTTTCAGTAGTTCCAAAAATTTTGTTTATGCACAAGGTCATAAACAGCAGATCCCCCCAGTATCTGTTTAATATACTTCAATTTGCTCAGTCCTCCAGAACATTTAATATTATAATTCCCACTTTCAACTACTTGAACTCGTGGCGTCTTTTCTTTGTGTATGTCACCAGGCTCTGGGACCAACTTTCGACAACATCAGAGCAAACAATTGAAGCTATTAAATTCAAAAGTGCTGTATTGGAAGACATTGAATCTTCTCCTTCTTCTTCTTATCCTTTTATTAACCCTTTCCTCGTTATACGAACTTATGCGTAACGAGTTTCCCATTTTTACTGCATCGCTGCTGCTCCGCTTATGGGGTTGGGTAATGTCGCAGACTGCAGAACGCGTCTACATAATACTCGGTCCTGGATCGCTTCAGTGGTAAGCCCTAGGCGTTGTTGCGCATTTGCCATCTGAGAAATCCAGGAATTCTTTTTCCGACTTCTTTTTCTTACAGTTGGAGTGACCGTAGTTGATAGTGCCTATTTAACCGGATTTTCCGCAGATCTTCTTTGAACGTGGCAATACCAGCTTATTCTATTCGCCTCAAGCTGTTCGGTTACCGAATTCCTTATATGTAGACTTCCTCTTATACGCGTAGATCTAATGCAATCGCGTTTAGTGACTCCACTAGACATCCTTAACATTTTCATTTTGGCTGCCGTCATTTTGTTTTTTAACGCTTCGTACATTGTCCAGCATTGTGAACCGTATATAAGAGCTGGTCTAACAACCGTGGTGGTCGCAAAAGATTCCCGAATTTTCCCGCCATTTCATCCATCCCACACTCACTCTGTGGTTAACGTCGTCATCACATTTCGCTTCCATGTTAACGATTGATCCTAAGTACTTAAAGATAGTGCTTTTCGGAAGAACTACTCCGTCTAACATTATATCCGGAACAGGTCGCAACGGATGCGCAAATGGGCACGTCAAATGCTCCGTCCTTGAACTACTTATTTTAAACCCGTTTCTCTCTAGCGCATTTCCCCATGAATCTAAGGCGTTCTGCAAATCTTCGAAGTTTGTCGCTAAGTATAACTGCGTCGTCAGTGAAGAGAATTGGCGTTACATTTGCTTCGCGCATGCAGTCTTTTAAAAGATAGTCGAATACTACGTTAAAGAGGAAAGGGCTAAGTACGCTTCCTTGATGCACTCCGACATTAACTGGTAATTCTCTCGTTAGTCCAGTAGAGCTTTTAACCGCAGTTTTCACGTTTCCATTCATGTCTCTTATTATTCTAACATACGTTTCCGGTACGTTTTAAGACTTCAGCGCAGCCCATATGAGATCCCTAGGCACTCGATCGAATGCTTTCTCGAGGTCGATAAATACCATGTGTAAATCCTTAGACGAATCTCGGTGCTTTTCCATTATTATTCGTAGGCTTTGGATAGCGTCCACCGTCGATCTTCCTTCAACAAATCCACACTGGCTATTATCGGGCTTTATTATTGGCCGAAGACGTTCGTTCAAGACTCTTTGGACGATTTTCATTGTGTGTGACATAAGCTTGATTGAACGGTAGTTGTTGCATTCTCGAGTGTCGCCTTTTCCTTTGTATAATGGAACCAAGAAGCTACTTTTCCATTGATTCGGCATAGGTTGTCCACATTTTAATTTATTTAAAAGTTTCGATAGCCAAACGCTGCCGATCCCCTCCATCTTCGACCAAAACTCTGATGGAATGCTGTCTGGTCCCACCGCTTTCCCCAGCTTCATTTTTCCAATTGCTATACTTATTTCTTCGATTGAAAAGTCCGAAACTTCCTCCTCGAATAGACCAGCTTTCGGCACGATATCACGTGGAAACTGTTTGTTAAGCAACTCCTTGCAGTATTCAAGTCACCGATCACAAATTTCCTTTTCATTTGTTAGTAAACGACCGTCTGCGTTTTTGATGTATTTCGGCGAGGTTATTTCCATTGAATTTTTTCTCCTCTGTGCAGCGAGCTTAAAAATATTTGGCATTTTAGTGTTGTACGGCGTTTGAACTTCTTGGAAAGCTTGCCTTCTATCCGCCGATCTTGAGGATATTTGTTCCAACTCCTGGTACAGGTTTTCCGCTTCTGCCGCTCGAGTTCGAGCCAAGACTTTCTTTGCGATCTTTTTAAGACGCTCGTATTCAAGAGCCAGTCGAGCTTTTTCGATATCGTCGCTCCGATCGCATTTTGTCCACGCTTGGAATGCACTCTTCTTGTCGGCCACAGCTCGTTTGGTTTCGTCATTCCACCACCCAGATGGGACTTTGCGAGTGTTATGCATTCCTCGTGCATGCTGTTCCACATTTCTTGCGGGCTAAGTGAGTCTGCGATACCGTTTATATTGTGAAGTACTTCTTTAGCCATTGCGATAAATCTTGCGCTTCGTTCCTTCGATGAATTATACCACCGGATTTTTGGCTTTCCAAACAATGCCCGTGTTTTCGGTGGTTCCGCTGTGAAGAATTCTGTAATGAGCAGACGGTGTTGGCTTACTAGCGATTCTCCAAGTATTACTTTACAGTCCTTAACACGGTTTCTCGTCGACATTTTGCAGAGGTGATAATCTATTTGCATTTCGTGGCCTCCGCTGCTATAGGTGATAAGATGTCGTTGATGTTTAATAAACATTATATTTAAGACGGTTAAGCCGTAAGCACTACATGCTACAAGGATGTCTTCGCCAGCTGAATTTCTGGTTCCAAAGCATTTACCGCCGTGGCAGTCCTCATAATCAACATTTGTTTCTCCGACGTGGCCATTTAAATCTCCGCCTACGAAGAGCATCTCATCGATAGGTATATTTCTAAGCAAATTACCGAACTCTGACCAAAATGTATCTTTTTCCGATTGGTCGCATCCATTTTGTGGAGCGTACGCGCTAACAATGTTCCACGTTTCATTGTGTATGACGAGTTTAACACTCATCAAGCGGTCGCTTATTTTCAAGATACCAATGATGTTGTTTAGAAGATCCGCTGCAACAACGATTCCAACACCGTTTCGTCCATTGACCGTTCCATGGTAGAACATTTAAATGTAAAATAAAAATAGTTTGAAATGCAGTCCGTCTTTGCTAGGAGATTTATAAAACTTCAACATCGCAAACGTATCTTCGCCTAGGTTAGGGGGACAGATTTCTCTTTTGCATTCGTCAAGGGTAAATGGTTCATTCTGCTTGGAAGCGTATTTTCACTATCATCGCCGTTATATAATCTGCGAAAGTAGTTTTTTCATATTCTGAGAGTGCAGTTGTCCATGTTAATTTGTGGAGCCTTTCATTCTGTCTTTGGAGGGCTAGAATGTTCGTTTTGTTTTCTGAGAAAATGTTGGCATCTTTTCTTTGAGAAGCCTTTGCTTTTCCTTTCTATTTTGATCGTAGAGCTCGTAATCAGCCCTTGAAATTAAATGCAGTGTTTGCACAAGATCTACCTGTCCACATTCATCGTCCAACCGGGGGGTCTTTTGTGATAACCAATCACACTAAAAGCATCTTCTTTGAGGGCTCGTTGAAAATATCCCCTTTAACAATATCCCTCTGTTATTGTAGGGTTTGCGTGTCAGGGCTTGAAGAACCTCGATACGGCAATAATCGTTTTTGTAGCAAGGTAATGATTTGAGTGGATATTGCCCCTTAACAACTTTAGACATCCAGAATGCTGAAGAAGTGTCAGTCGCTGTGAGCCCTACCTGCAGTCAAAGAAATAAGTCTTCGAAGCTTTACTAAGTGAAGGTGAGATTAATTTCTGTTGAGTAGAGGCTGAGTTGAGAGAATAGGAGGGCAGTTGCTGAAGATAGCCATAAACAATGTTTAGTTTGATTGCCCAAATGCAATTTACACCCCTGTAAGTCCCGCTTAAGAGCTAATCCAAGAACAAAAACATATCTTTTGGTTGACGTTGACCTAAAAAGGAGTCAACGGCGATGTCACAGGCAGATGCTCAGTTTGTCTAATTCGACATCTTTTGACCTCAGATCCAATGAGGATTTTTATGGCATCAAGCAAGGCTATCGTAACAAAAAAGTGATTGAGGGGTTGCAAGCGAACCAACGACTGTGGACAACCATAGTATGCTACCGACACAATTCTCAGAAGAATTTGGCTCCCAGAATTTGCGACGGGCTAACTGATTGACCCCGTTAAAGAGATCAGTTATATGCGAAACTGTGACATTTGTAGTGATTATTGCTTTAGACAGCAGTAGCTGTCTATTTGGATGTTTATTTGCCATTAGAGCAATGCTAAGACAAATGTCTAAGGCTATAGGCATCTGCGCGAACATCAGATTAGAATCCACATCAACGCCTGATTCGCCAATCATTAGAATAATATGCGATTAGGTCCCACAGAGGAAAACGATGATTGCAAGTACATTAGGAAACGTATCACTATTTTGCTAAGAACAATCTTAAGATCACGCGTGGCAATTTTTATGCCAAGCTAAGAAAGGAGAGAATTTTTAATTGTGAGACATAAAATTCATGTTATCAAGTTTGTTGGCCTAAAGCAAGTTGACTTCGTAGTGGGAAGAAAAGTCATCGTATCTGGCACATGTTTCTAACACTTTAATATTCACAGGGAAACCTGACTGGAAACTATTCACAGAGCCGTAAACCCCATTGATAATATAACGAGACAAGGTTTTACTATTCCGTATCTCCGAGGATTTCCAGGAGAACCAATGAGGCGAAAAAAGCACCAGAAACTGCTTTCTGATCGAATCTCCCAAAGCCTTTAGAAAAGATCTTCACACGATTTTTTTGACAAAAAGGTCAGCAAATGCATGCAGCGAAACTATAGACGCATAAGGTGGCACTGAACTGAAAGACGAGAGCTGCATATTGTAGTGTATCCAACACAAGAGCAACGCAAGAGACCTGGTAACATTGGCTGGTCAGAAAGAAGAAGCAGTGGCGTACCCGTTCAGGATGCTTCTGGCAGTGTTTCAGCAGTCGGTCCAATTTTTGGTGACTCGGTCCAATATGTGTGGCGTTATTCCGGCAATAGCGTGACGAATACTGGCATAAAGCATGTCAAAAGACATTGGCTTGGCTAAGTACTTGACGTAGCCCTAAGGAAAATAATCGAGTGGTGTCAAATCGCATGACCGCGGCGGCAAATTTATTAACGCTGGACGCGAGAAGACCCATTCGCCAAATTTTTCCTTTACAACTTCGAGCGTTGCGCTGGCATTTATAGGGTATGCAGCGCCGTCATCTTGGAACCACAGATCGGACCTCAGAAAGCTGGTCGTTCTATACCTGAAACCATTGACTATAATGGTGTCTCCTTCCCTATTTCGAAACAAATCCGGTCCGCTAATGCCCTCATGCCTTAAACCACACCCAAGAGTCAATCTATGTGGATGCATTGATGCTTCATCTAACACTTGTGGATTGTGTTCGTTCCGATGATGGCAATTTTGCTTGTTGACATAGCCGCTGAGTCAAAAATGGGCCGTGTCCGAGAAGATATTTTTTTTGCCGAAATCCGGATCTCCGGCCAACATTTCCAGCACTCAATTAGCGAACACACGGCGTTGTCTATGGTCGCCCGGCTTTAATTCTTGCGTCAGCACAATCTTATATGGATGTAGGTTCAAATCCAAATCCAAATCCAAATCCGGATCGACAGTTCTGGGTCCTCTTCGATACTGGTCGCTACGGAGGCTATGTTTTCCTTATTTCGCACCAATCTTTATCCGGCTGGTGGCCTAATATTTATAAGAGTGTACTCACATCTCGACATACACAAAGTGACTTGGAGAAATCCTGATCAATCAACAGTCAACCAGATTGATCACATTGCGATCGACGCAAGACACTCCTCCAGTGTTATGGATGTCCGTACGTTCCGAGGAGCCAACATCGACTCGGACCATTACCTTGTTGTAACCAAGGTACGGGTGCGGATATCCCAAACTATGCCAAGACAAACTAATGCTGTGAGAAAATTCGAGGTCAGACGGCTACAATCGCAAGAGATCGCCAAGTCCTTTTCCGATCGGGTGTCTCTTAAGAGGTCCAATGCCGCCAGCATCATCAAAGACCACGGCCAAAACGCCATCAGAGATGCCGCTTCTGATGTGCTGGGTTTCACTCGTCCACCACAACGAAACCCCTGGTTCGATGACGAATGCCGGCAAGCACATGCACATGCTAAGCAAAAAGCACGCAATGCGGCACTGCAAAAAAAGACCAGAGCTACTCATGAGCTCTATGAGCGGAAGAGGAGAGACGAACACCGGCTTCTCAAGAGGAAGAAGAAAGAGCATGAGAAGCGCGCGATCGATGAAATTGAGAGATGCTACTCCAGGAATGAGGTTCGGAAGTTTTACCAAAAGGTAAAAATAACATGCCGCGGAAACAAACCCCGAACCGAAGCCTGAAGAGATGAACAAGGGAACATCGTAGTAGAATCGCAGTCGATGCTGAGGATTTGGAAAGATCATTTCTGCAGACTGTATAACGGCGATGACGGACCAAATACCGCTGTCAGGCAGAATCAACCTTTCAACTTGGACGATGATGACCAACAATTCCGTCCACCCGACCTGGATGAAGTGAAGATAGCCATATCGAAGCTTAAGTCCAACAAAGCTGCTGGAGCGGATGGCCTGACTGCCGACCTCTTCAAAGTGGCAGGCGATGACTTGGTAAGGAGCGTACACCAGCTCATCTGTAAAATATGGTCGGACGAAAGTATGCCCGATGAATGGGACCTCAGCATTGTTTGTCGAATTCTCAAGAAGAGAGACCCTCTGAACTGCGCCAACTACAGAGGCATCAGTCTCCTTAACATCGCATATAAGATCTTATCCACCGTATTATATGAACGCGTGAAGCCGTTTGTCAACAACCTGATAGGTCCATATCAGTGTGGCTTCAGGCCAGGAAAGTCCACCATCGACCAGATATTCACACTACGGCAGATCTTGGAGAAGACCCATGAGCTTCAGATCGATACCCACCACCTATTCATCGATTTTAAGGCCGCGTATGACAGCATCTATAGAGACGAGCTATATAGAGCAATGTCTAGTTTTGGCATTCCTGCCAAACTCGTCCGTCTGTGCAGGGTGACGATGGAGAATGCACTCTGCTCCATCAAGGTCGGTAAAGATCTCACCGAGACCTTTGATGTCCAGAAAGGATTTAGACAAGGCGATGCGCTGTCATGCGATTTTTTCAACATCGTACTTGAAAGAATAGTGCAAAACTCACGAGCAAACACAAGAGGCACTATCTTTCAAAAGTCCGTCCAACTACTCGCATACGCCGACGATATTGACATAATCGCTTTCGCGATTATTGAGACGGAAGCGGCGAAAATGGGTTTAGCGGTCAATGAGGGCAAGACCATGTATATGCTGTCAAGCAAAAAGGACAATCAACACCGACGTCTCGGACAGAGCGTCACCATCGACATTTATAACTTTGACGTAGTTATGGACTTTGTCTACCTAGGCTCCGCTATAAATACAGACAACGACACCAGCGCTGAGATCAAGCGAAGAATAACTCTTGCCAACCGCTGTTTCTTTAGGTTAAGAAGGCAATTGAGTAGCAAAGCCCTCTCTCGGACAACAAAACTCACCTCTTCGAAACTGAAGGCAGCGAACTGAAGGCAGCTAGCCACGAATCGAGCTGGCTGGAGAAGCTTGTTGACTGAGGCCCAGGTCCACCCCGGACTGTAGCGCCACCTAAAGTAAGTAAGTAAGTACTCACGCTCAATATATTGTACGGAGCGCCGAATTGCCTGCACACTGAGGACATGATGCCAGCCGGATGTCATGATAGCTGCTGAAATATAACAATTGGGAAAACTATCATTGCTATCTGTTCACCTTTTAACAAGAAAACAAATACGGAAGCAATGATAAGGATTGGAAGTTAATAGTAGAATCAGAGTCGATGCTGACAAGTACTAATAAGCAATAATTTGGCATGGATCATCCGCTACCGATTTTCTGAGATATGATCGAAAGAATGTAAGCTAAGTGAATGGAATCTAAGCATCGTCTACCCATTCCCCAGAAAGTACGATCTTCCTCATTACTTCAACAATATACGAATTATTCGGTTGCGACAGTCAATCGTGCTATGAGATAAAAGCTTAAAACCCTATAGATCTATGCGGTTTAAGACCTAATTAAGTCCGCCATCAGCTATAATAGATTTTCACCTAACTGCAGACTTATTAATTGACAGCATTTTAAAATAAAAGACAAAGCCATGCCATATTTGGCATCCCTGTCAGTATGTGCTGAATGATGGTAGAGAGTGTAAAGAGTTGCTCCAAAAAAGCTGGAAATGACACTTTTGAGGCACATCAGTACTCGGTACATCATACTTGAAGAATTCATGGTGAAAATGTATGTTCAATCACTCAACTAGAATGGTACAACTACTACTATTAGCACAAGATTGGGCATAATGGAAGGATTTGTCGTATGGCGCCAGATTGTTATGCCACTTTATTCATTTTGATTTTGAACATTATCGCTCACAATTTAAGATAACAAGCGTCTTTTAAGGTTTGCAAACCTTTAGAATTAATTTAAGTATATGTGCAAACAAATTATAATATATAAGACAAAAAGAAAGGAAAATGAAGGTTACAAGATAATTAATAACAGATTTTAAAGAAGATAAAGAAAGTGTTTTCATAAAAGAGTTTACGGGCATTTAAGATTATAGGTATGTGACAGTTCCAGTGGCCAGATATTGTAAAATAGATGATCTGAAATTATTTGTGCTACGAACCTTTTAAATTTTAATGGGTAGAGAATTCCATAAACGTACTGAGCTAACAAAAAACTGACGTTCGGAGGTTGAACAAGCAAAACTTGTTTGAACCAGCAAGCGCGATCTGGTTGACTGAAGGAATCGAAGCTTATTGAATAAATTGTTTGGCTGCCTACTTTGCAAGACATCATGCAACAGACATAGGGCTCTATATATAAGCAGATTGTCGAAGGTACAACCGCTTATTTGCTTTGCGTACAGGGAAACATGGTCATATCTTTTTAAATTGAAAACGAAGCGGGTAATATTATTATACACGACACTAAGCTTTCTTCTAGTATTGTACGAGTATCACAGCTATAAAGAAGCATGGGTAAAAGAAGAGTTTTCGCTAGTAGGAGTTTTGTTTTTATAGGAATAAAAAGTTTTGTAGCCCAAAGAGGGCGTAGCCTACCATATACTTTCCCAATAGCAGCATTGATATGAGTAGTCCAGATCAGGGTCCGGTTGAAAATAGTACCAAGGTTTTTGGCAGAATCAACGTAGTCTATCTGGCTTCCGGCTAGTTGAATAGGTGGAAAATGCGAAATATCTAGCAATTTTTTGTGGACCACGAGTGCTTTCGACTTAAGAGGGTTGAGAATTAAGTCATTTTCAGTTGACCAGTTTGGTATACGCTGAAGATCTGCATTTATAAGCCTTGGAAATAAAGAAAAGGCGGATCTATTTGCCGAGCACCTAGAAGAAACGTTTAAGCCCTTTGATGGACAGGCGTTAACAGGAGGTTCTAATTATATAATCACGACACCGGACAATTTTAGAATAAAAACAGTATCCCTACGAGAACTTAACCAAGCAATTAAAAAATTGAAAAATAAAAAAGCCCCTGGTTATGATTTGATAACAGGTCAAATTCTCAAGGAGTTGCCAAAGAAAACCCTGATCAAACTGCCCCAACTTATAAATGCCGCGCTAAGATAATTAAACGTTCCAAGCCAATGGAAAAAAACCAGGCAAATCTCTAAATGAAAAAAAGTCCTACAGACCGATATCGCTTCTACCGATAATATCTAAAATATGTGAAAAACTCCTATTGAAGCGCTTGCAACCGATCATTGAAGAGAGGCGTCTAATTCCTGATCATCAATTCGGTTTTAGAACTAAGCACTCCACAATTGACCTGGTCTTTAGAATTACGAATGAAATTGAGAAAGCCCTAGAGGGGAAAAAGATATGTTCTAGCGTGTTACTTGACGTGTCTCAAGCCTTCGATAAGGTATGGCATGAAGGCTTAAATTTAAAGCTATGTCAGGTTCTTCCGAGAGAGCTGCATACGATTCTGAAATCGTACCTGGAAAACAGAATTTTTCGTGTTAAACATGGCACCGAATACTCGGAATTCAAAGAGATCGCTGCTGGAGTTCCGCAAGGAAGTGTACTTGGTCCGGTATTGTTTTTACTCTATACTCGAGACATACCGGAAGAATCAGGTACCATAGTAGCCACGTTCGCGGACGACACGGCGTTACTGGCTACAGATACTTCAGTCGAGTTAGCTACTGGAAAGCTACAAACGGCTTTGGATAAAATCTATGAATGGACAAAGATATGGCGAATTGTTCTCAACGAGACCAAATCTACTCATGTTAATTTTACTTACCGGAAAATAAACAACCTTCCCATTTTCATTAATTCGGTACAAATACCATATGCAAATGAAGCAAAGTATCTAGGAATGACACTAGATGTAAAACTGAAATGGAAGCCGTATGTTAAGAAGAAACGTGATGAACTTGAAAATAAATTCAGACAAATGTACTGGCTACTAGGAAAACATTCCAAGTTAATCATACCTAACAAACTGCTCATCTATAAGCAAGTGCTTAAACCCGTTTGGACGTACGGTATACAACTTTGGCGTTGTACTAAACCAAGCAACCGAAATATTCTCCAAGGCTATCAAAACAAAGTTCTAAGACAAATCGTGAACGCCCCATGGTATATCAGAAACAGTGATATCCACAGAGACTTAGGAATAGATACCGTCGAGGACGAAATAATTAACTTTGCTCACAAACTCCATATTCGTCTTCATGGTCATTGTAATAATAAAATACTCCAAATTCTGGACGAGACAAACTTAGTGCGTCGATTACAAAGAATGAGACCATTCGATCTGGCGCGATAAGGACTATAAGCATATAATAGCGGTACTAACAGGTGCTTTTGCTGGAAAGCTACCTGCCCCACGCGAACGTTATTTGAAACGGAAACTACTTGATAAGGTTACTTAGTAGTAGTCGATAAGAAGGGAAGCGTGTTTTTAGTGAGTAAGAATCTCACACTACTACGAGCAACGGGTTCATAGTGTCTATGAAGATTATCACACCTACCCACCAAAAAAAAAAAAAAAAAATTTATAAGCCTTGTAGCTTCGATGTAGTGTTTTGGAGGAAAACTTAGATAGATCTGAGAATCATCAGCAAACATGGGTATGGAGACATGCTTGACTATCTTAGGTAATTTGTTTACATAGAGAGAGAAAAGTGGTGGTCCCAAAATTGAGCCTTGAGGCACATCATGCATTACTGGCAAAGACCCTGAAAATCGTTCACCCACCCACTGCAACCCGTTGCTGCCTCCCGTGTAGGTAAGAGAAAATAAGTTTCATTGAATGGAGTGAAAACATAAACTCTTTTCTAAGTATTGAGCAAAGAATTGTGTGGTTGACAGTATCAAAGGTTTTTGAAAAGTCGAGTAAGGTGAGAATGGTGGCATTCTTTTCATCTACAGCTGATATCGTCGATTACCAACAATAAGGCCGTCTTACAGCTCCTCTTTGCGCGGAAACCCGACTGATTGTCATATAGCAGTTTTTTACTTAGGACTCTGCATTTGTGCAAAGATGGTTTTCTCAAATACCTTTGAAAGAAACGGGAGTATTGAAATCGGCCGATAATCTACTGAGTTTTCGTGAGTTTTCTTTTGGATTGCAATAACTTTAGCTTCCTTCTATTGCGATGGGAAAGAAGACTTTGTAAGGATGGTATTAAAAATGTGAGTAATAAGGGACAGTATACGAGTATAAGGGAGAAGAAGCTTAACAAATTTCGTGGATTTCGTCAAGTCGCATGGCATTCGATTTAATTCCTAAAAGACATACCCTACACAAATTGAAAAGAAGAGTACTCTCATCATCCGGCGACAAATCAAGTGGAGATGGGTTAGTAGGGTTTGGATTAACTGATGTTGAGAATACCGAGTTAAGTTTGTCACAATCGACATTTTCAGGAGTTTGTGGCTTTTCTTTACCTATACCAATTTCACGGGTTTGTTTCCAGACTTCTTCTTCCGGACAAACAAGCACCAAATTTTCTGCTGTAGAAAGCACGCTTAGCATTTCTTATTTTGTGGGTAGTTTTATTACGTAGTGATCGATATCGATTGAAGAACTCTTCAATCTTGTACTTCTTCCAACTTTTAAAAGCATTGTCTCGTTGATTCATGAGTTGAAGAATATTCGGAGTTAGACACTGGATTGAAGCTGATTTGACAGTTTTTGCTTTTAAAGGCAGGCGTTTGTTAAACAGTGAGACTATTTGATGTTGGAGGAAGTTTACTTGATCATCAACCAAGGGCATCCGATATATACGAGTACTATCCCAATTTTTACTAGAAATGTCACAGCGCAATGCTTCGTAGTTTATGTTCCGGAAATCTCTAAAAATGACCTTGGACTCAGTATATTTATTTTCAACATAGTAGCACAGATATGATAAAAGATAAATAAAAGTAGTTAAAACTCTTACTATGGTCACTAGAACTATAAAAACATTACAACAGTTAGAAAAACAAGTATTTAAGAAGAAAGCTTTTTCTTCTTCTTGAGTTGTACTGCAAAGCGGAGAATTTCGCGATTTTTTTCTGTAAGATTTTAAGTTAATAATATGTAGAATGAGTAGCTGACTAATTCAAACAATTTTGAGAAATTTAATTTCACCTTAAGAAACTGCAAAATTCAATGTATTTTTTTTTGTTGAAAAAATCGTATTAGAAAAACACTTGGTTATGCTTCGATTGAAGCAAGAAAAACAAGAAATAGGGCTCAACCCTATGCTCATAACCAGTTACAGCTTTGGCAAAATAAAACCACAACGTCTGCAGTGTGTTTCCAATGGCATATGGGAAAGGTGCTCAAGGTTAAATCACACCAACTTCCCCTATTGGCACGATTTTACTCAGCAAAAAGGGCCCAGGCTTTAAATGAGAATAGTTTTTGGCCCTCCATATGGTCTCGCATTGCCACTTGTCGTACTCGTACTCGTCCTTGATTTTGACTTTAATTATGAAAACACAAAATTTCCATATCGACCCCAGTCTTTATTGGTAAAATTGTCTCTACAAAACCATAACGACTGTGCTTGGATGTCTCAAAGGAATAAAAGGACTCCAATAGTTATTGGCCATATTGAAAAGGTGATTTTGTTTTCCCTCTCATAGTAATAAAAACAAATTTTCCAAAATCATATGTGAAGCAGCTTCCAGCACAGAATGTTGAAAGTCCTTTGAGTCCTTTCTAATCATAAAAAATTGTTTTTTATCGTCTCGAAGGCCTTACTATTAAGGTCCCAGATGTTGTCGTACCTATTTATGTAAATTTTTATCTCAACCATTTATTGCTTCACCCTTTCGATGTTCTTTCTATGTCAGCCACCATCGTCAGAGCACGGTTTCATTAGAGCCATTAAGGCAATAGCATTTCACCTGTCGTCATCCTTTTTTCTACCTGCCGTCATCCCGTCTGTTTATTGGTTTATATTTTCAATCTTTTATAATTGGATTGTCATTGCGACGAGATTGCCTATCTCTTGGTATTCGAGAATTGAATGCAAGTGTACCTACACCTCTGCTTCTCTGGGCAACAACGTACAGTAAAAGAGGACTAAAGAACTACAGGAAATGATGAAAAGAATTCCTATTTTGGTACGGCAAGGACAAGATGATGATGTCGACGGCACTGCAAGGACGACGCTCTTTTGTCACGTCCACTATTAACCGAATGTCAATCGATTGCATTTAAGACTGTCAATTGGCAAGGTAGAGCCATGTGGTTCCTCCATTTAAAGAATTAGGGTGCAGATGTGAGTGGGAAACGAAAGTCCTTGCATATACGAGTACACCCTATGGTCATATATAGGTAATATCGACAACGAAGGCGTTGGATGATGGCAATGGTAGTGCTTATGGGATGGTTGATGATTATGACGTCAAGAAGGATGTGTCATATCCGACCAACGATGTGTTTAAGGTTTCATCTTATTTTTTTCTACTAACCAATATACTCGTGTGTATGTATACATGGTCCTGCCTTAACATTCCAAATTTTCACCAAAGATACATGTCATCTAAAGGACATTTCTTGTGCGAAGACAAGTGAAGGATCAATAAAACGACAATGTCCTTGATTTTTGTTTATAGAATGCGAAGCAGAAACCTATGTAGGGTAGGCTTCTCCTTGCCAACTTTTGCTTTTGTGGCAAAGGTCATCGCTATCCTGGGGCAAGACAAAACAAATGTTGCCCCAGGATGGAGTCGTAAATAACACTCCGATCTTTAGAGATTTATTTTTATTCATAAAAAATGTTCTCTTAATAAATCACCGGTTATTGATTTAAGGGTGGGACTATTTATTATCCTCTGCCCTAGGTTTCTGCTCCTGGGTTCGCGCTCTTTTACTGAATTTCATGGTCACGCATGAAAATTGCTAATGGAATTTTTGGAACGTAGATAACTTGAATTAATATTGAGGTTGGTAGTGTAGAAGACTAGTAATGGTTCGATTGGTGTGAGTATTCCCCTCTGAAATTTAATTGAAATTTTTTGTTCCATTGATGCGGATGTTCAAGTCCCGGAAGTATTGGTGAAAAGTCTAGACAACATAGAGCTGGAGGGGCTTTGTTATAAAAACACTGAATTTTAATTGTCCATCCTGAAAGATATTGGTCTCCCTCGATGAATTTGGGGATCCGAAAGTCTTTAACACAGTAAATCTGATTTTTTCCAGCACTGATATTGTGAATGCTTGATACTTAGAGTTCAAAGAAGCACATCCAAGATTCAAAGACAAGACCAAGATATTTGAATTCATAACCTTTCTCAATTTTAAGTCATTGATTACGAGTACTACAATTTGGATAGTTATTTAAGGTGCATGTGGAATCATTTAAGTCACTGGAGCTTTTCAGCAGTTTCAGGTACATGAAAGAAAATGTCCACTTCAAAGCTCTTACAAGATTCCAAGTATTGGTCGCAGAATTGATGATCAAATTATGTTCTGCAAGCGATATTCCAAGAAGGTATTAATCGCTACTGTGTACAGGTGTACATATTCTTTTAAACTTCAAATAAATTAATGAGAATGAGAAATAGTATTGGTCCCAGAACGAAGCCTTGAGGTACACCATAGATTTTCAGAATTGTAAATCTGTAAAAATTTACTTAGCTAAGGTGGACAAAATCTGAGTGTAGAATTTCAGGAGGGCATTTTCTGTGGATTTACCTTTACGAAATTCGAATTGGGCTTAATTTATATAGTGAACGGAATATTAATAACTATCAATTCTACCTTTAATGACTTCTTCAAAAACGTTCCTTATTGAAGGAGGAATAGAAATAGGTCTGTAGCTGAGGATATCATCGACAGGTCATACATCGATAGATTTCAGGGCTTCTGGATATATCCCATTGAAAACATTTTGATTTAAAATATGTGCCAGAATGTCAACAATGAAGTCTACAATATTTTTAAGCAAAACAATTGAAATGCCATCTCTACGTCGGCTTCTCGGTTGGGGCGCGGATTCCAGAGGTATTAGATTCTGACCTTAGAGTTGCTAGATCCAATAACTCCTTCTAAAAATCGATTCTATTCTACCAGAGGGAACCGTTCTGTTACAGTCCATCAACATAGACATATGGTTAGTTAGTTGTGTCCAGATAAGTTTTTAGCATTCCCAGAAAGGGTGTGACTCGGTAAGAGGTGCTGTTTTCAGTGGGAAATACATAAGAGGTCACTTATGCTTCGTTTCATACTGATATGGTGTTTTTGTTCAGTATGAATTGACATTTTATCCTGAAAAGACTTAACTCAAGCCGACCGAGCATCCTAATCGTATTTGTTTCAATCGCTGAGAAAAGTTCAAGAAAATTCACTATTTTCGATCAAAATTTAGTTCAACGATGAGGCCCATTTTCAGTTTGTCTACGTCAATAGACGAAAAAGACATGCTTGGGATGGAGAAGAATCAGTGGAGGTTCAAGAGCTGCTATTACATCGAGACATAATAAAGGTTTGCTGTGATTTATGGCCTTGTGAAATCATGGGTTCATATTTCTTTAAAACTGAGGCCGGCCGAATCGTAACTGTGAATGGTGAACGTTTTCGCGCCATTATTAGGGACTATCTGCAGCTTGGAATTAACGCCCGCGTTCTCGAGGGCATGAAACCATGGCTTGTGAGAACAATTCGTTAAAAAATTTATTTCACGCTTTAGACCGGTGGATTGACCACCTAGATCATGTGTCACCACACCTCTAGACTTTCAACTTTACGTATTCCGAGAGAAAAAAGTCTACATGAATAAGCCGCCTTCGATTGAGAATTTGGAGGCCAATATCACTCAAGTCATTGGTCACATATCACTCGTAATGCTCGATTGCATCAACGAAAATTGAAACTTCAGCATGGAAGACATGGTCGCGGCCCGGTCTTCAAAAACTAAATGTAAAGAAAGGTTCTTTTGTATGATAATAGCGATGATTCGATACAATAGAGATTTTTGATTATAATTTTATTTTTGAAAAAATTTCAGCAAAAAGGATCGCTCTTCAGTTCTGGTTGACATAAATCTGTTGATGCGATCAAATCAACGAATATCCTGATGCTACAAACCGCTGATGTTGGAGTTCGGATTGTGCTATCACCCTTTGAATTCGTAAGGCGAGCAATGACGATGTTTAAAAACACTGTGTCCAAACGCTATTAAGTCAGTGTTCTGCGATATAGAAGACTGACTAAGTAGGCGTATCCCCACTGGGAAGGGTTAATTTTCAAACGATTGCAGATGATTTTTGTCCACTTGCCAGTTTATCTAAGAAGTCGAAGTCATTGAATACTGTGATTGCACGAAGATAGAATTTACCATATACTATATATTTGCTTCGATGCTAATGCCCAAAATATTTTTCATGGGGCAGTAGCAAATGCAAAGTGAGAATCGGATGCAAGTTCTCGGCTTTGTCAAAGGGAGAGGAAACCAACTTGAAACGTTTTAAGAAAAAGTGGAGTCTTTGTAGATCGAAGCAGAAGTAATTAAAGGATCTCCTTCACATCTCGAAGACTGATTTTTTAAATACTTGCGAGATTCGGCAAAACTACCTAGTAAGTCAAGTCCTCAAATGGGGAGATCAGCCAGATTGTTACCATTAAAAGATTCTTACGATCTAAGGCGCCAGCAGAAACTCTATATCTCATGCTGGTTGATCATTTCTAAGGTAAGCTAGTCAGAACCAACTCACAGCCAGCTTCTGGAAGTATATTTTTTCGTCTGTGGTGACGAATGGTACCATCAAACCATCTACTTCCTTGATGGCCTTAAATCCTCTGGCACCAATGGCGGTTGCCCATATAAGCTACAAAGACGTATAGACCAGCTGATGGTAACTCTAAAGAGAATCTTTACTGCAAGCCTGTCACTGGCATACAAACTAAAACCCCTGTGAATTTACATCGGAATCGGAAAAGATAACAACACGTCCACCAAGAGTTTATACCCACTTCCTTTAGTCTGACTTCCTTCATGTTGAAGGGCATGGAGAAAAAAAGTTGAACCCCATGCTGGTAAAACAACTTTGTAAATGTATCTTCTGTATAAGGTACAACATACCCGCCACCGCGGACAGTCTCTTAAGACTACACTTCAAAATCTGGTGGGCAGAATTGAAGGCGCACTCAATAAGAGGAAGAACTTCCGGCCATTTTCGTCGATAACGCAACTTTTAGCAGCATGCGACGGAGGGGTCTTCACTGCTATGCTGCATGTTGGTTGACTTCCTGCTTAACGCTTTCGACGATTATAGCGTCTTCGCCCAAGCATATGCAGTCGATACAGCTGTTTTGTGTATTGTGTGATGGCCAGTTTTAGAGTGCCGGCAGCTCCAGACGTGATCAATGTTTGATGCACAAGAAATGGGCTTTCGGTCAATCCTATCAAATGAAGTAGTTCTCTTTATGCGAAGGAAGCTGAATGGACTAATCTTGTGCTTAAATGCATCACCATCCAATCCTTCAAAGAAGTTATGTATTTGGTTGTCATACTGGATGGCAAACATCTATGAACTAAAGATGTTACGTCGAGAGCGTCTTAGACACATTCGGGCTTCCAGAAAGATATGAGGCTTGATCATGGAACAAGCTTTCACGAAAATACTTACTTCTTCTTTGTTACAAGGTTTTTCTGGGCTGCTCGAGGACTATTCCTAGAAAGACTGGCTCTGCACAGTTTTATTTCTCTCTTCTTGATTTGCCTTCACATAAGGCTCTAAAACCGATTTAGGATGTGCCACTGGTGTCTTTCTGGTCGACAACTTAGGGTCACTGCTCGTTACGAAAATTTGCTGAGATATTCAGATTCCTGATGGAAGCGAACTTTATGGTCAAAAATCGATGGAAAGCGAAGCGTTTTTGCATCGACTTGCGCTTAAAGCTTTCCTGTAAATTTTCACGACTTTTAACTGATCCTGAACGTTGGCGAATGAGTGAATTCATCTAAATTGACGATGAACTACCTAAGCAAAGCTCAGAGTTTATATTTTTAGAAACCGAATGTGAGCTAGAACTGTCTTTAATCTCCCTTGGGTAGGACTTGGCAGTTGGCAGTTTTGTTTTAAATGACTGCATACGGTATAAGTCTTCAAGTCTCCAGCGGCAGGCCCAATGAATCTTTTCCGGCGTCTCTAAAGAGTCATCGATTTCATGCTGTCGCTCGGTTAGATGGAGCATTATTTACTGCCGAGGAACTATGCTTTTGTTATGCACATTACTGTGATGGCCATAAATGACACTACATCCTGATGCTTACTTACAGGGGAACATCATGAGTGTCCGGTATGCTCTCGCTTTAGTCTGCAGGTACTTGGTGCTGATAGGGGCTGATACTGTGAATGAAGCACTTACGAGTATTCTTCCTACGAATACTGAAAAACTCCAATAATAGCAACATATACTATAAAGAGTACAATAGACTAGCTTTCTATCTGAGTATTTAGATTCCGCTAGAACAGAGAGGTCTTTCTTGAGGCTATGGTGAGCCCACATTAAACGAAAGTGAAATCATACTTTGGTCTTTAAAGGAATGTGGATATGACCTTATGAAAAGCTCAGCTCTAATATAGAATTGATCGAGTTTTTTTTTTTCTGATATATGACATTCGCCCGCAGTTAACTACTCGCTTAAAAACACGTTTTCATTCGGCACTTTTTTGCTCAAAATCCTGTCAGAAGACGTTGTGCTGTACTCGTAAGCAGCTGCACTACTCATCATTTCACTAAAAATGACGACGCTATAACCTTGCGCCGAATGTCATTTCTATCTTTACAACCTCAGAACCCGAGTTGCTGCGGGAATACGAATTTATCTCCTTCATACTCAGGATTAGTTGCAGCCAGAGTCAGTGGCAGGTCTTTACCGATGGCTCAAGCACTGGCATGAGTTATACTTGCATCTTTCTAAAGGACGACGAGCTTAGAGTTCACTTTTTGTTACTCTCTCTTTGAAATACAGGTGCAATACTTAAGACTTGTCTACTTCAAGTTTTCATTGAAGACAGTTATGACAGCTATAACCTGCGAAGATGCGACGAAAATAATCGTTTAACCTTTCGGTCGAACTTGAGCCTTATTTTGAACAAAGTTGTTTGTGACGAAGTGACGAATTAATATAGTTTCGGTCCTCGTAACTCGTTCAATTCTAAAGATTGTTATGCACAAAACTGGTTTCTATCTTTAGTTGTTGGTTGTGTTTCTGTTAATATCAGCCGAAACAAGCATCCAAGATCAACTGCAAGAACAAATGCAAGAGAATCTAGTCTCCTCATTTATTTTGTTTAAAAAAAAAGTGTCCTCGCATAGGTACCTACAGCCTAGAATATTGTTTTTATCTGATATTGGCAAGCAATATCCGGCAATCAGTCGAATCAATTGGTATGCTTACATAGTCATTCTGATTCTTGATGCTGAAACCAATCAAAGACATAAACCAATCCAACTTCCAACCCCGGCTGACCTCTAAATCTCATCATTCGAAACTACATCAAACACACAATTGCTGTGACAAGAATTTTCTATTGATTCTGATCCACTCCCGGATTGCTCGTGGGATTACCTTTAGCCTCATGAGACTCAAGAGAACTGAGCAAAAAGATAGAAAATGCTAAAAATCCGAATAGTCTTATGCTTGTTGCTGATCCGATTCAACCAACTCCAGAGATACCCACCACCACAGCGGGATGGAAATTTGAATTTGTTATATTTAATGATTGAGATGACGAGCAGGGATATAGGTAGTATCATTTCGAGAGCCTGCTGAGTTCCGGTAAGAACGAATACGAGTACTATATACAAACTATGCTTAACATTCACCCTAACCATATCCATTAGAGTTTAAACTACTTATTGGATGGAGATGAAGACCCTTCTCCATAAATGGCACGATAGAGAATACATGGAGGAATCATGTAGATGACATCAATGAAACGAATACCATTGCAAGATTATTGATTTTATTCAATGTCACTGGGTTTTGCGGTGAACAAAAGATACGTTACGGATACATCCACTCGTACTTACGAGTACAGTCCACGTGGAAAAGTGAAGGGTTCGAGTTCAATGTCCTGTCTGGCTTATCGGTGGGTTGAAATTTTATTTGCATTCGAATCGTTGAAATTGGTTTCGGGGAGAATATGGCACAGAGGTCGGAATGGCGATGATTAAGGTTTTACAGATAAGAAGTTAATTTAATTGGATTTGCCTATATGAAGGCAATTGTTTGCTTTCCCTAGGGTCTCTGTGGAAAGCATTCTATTTTTTTTTTTTTTTTTTTTTGTGGCTAGAGAACGGATGTTAATCCCTTTGGATCTTTTGTGTTATTTTGTGTCGGCATTTATGACATGACAATTTGTGAGCTGGGTATATTCGTATCTTTTGTCTATTGGTCCATTCTAGGGCAGCTGTTTTGTCAAAAATGACCTAGCAAACCAGTGAATGGGGTCTAAGGATGTCGAATTTTAAGGGATTGGTCAATGTCAGATGTTTTTGACTTGGGTGCTTTCGGCAAGAGATGGGGCACTTAAAGAGATTTTAAGATCATGTTGGGGTTTTATGACTTAAGACACTTAAAGAAAAATAGTATTTGGACATTTTTCGATCAATTTGGGTTAATTTGAGTAAAGGTCAAAGGTGATTAAATTAAGATTGTGTATTTGTGTATCATCCTAGCTCCAGAATTTTAAGATACCTCTGCGTAATTAATTTAATAAATCGCTGAGGGAACTCAAAACTGGTAAAATACTCATAAAATGATATTCTATAAGCGAGGATAACAATGCGACCTTTCTTACGGCGATCAAAGACTTAACATCGAAGGCAGGCAGCTAGAAATTCGCCTTCAATTTGAAATGTAACTTCCTAGTTACGATGCAAAAAAATCCTATCGAGCTTATATTTTCAAAGAAGCTTAATCTTCATCGGTCCCTTGTGTTTATTTGCAACACTCTTGAAGGGTATGTGCGGCAGAAGAGCCCTTAATGGGCCAAGGCAGCGGGTTACTGGCTTTCGAACTAGCGGAGACGCTAGACTTCTGCAAAGCAGACAACCGTCATCCAAGAAATGCAATGGAATGGGCCGGACTAAAGGAGTATAAAAAACTGCGACATCTACTACGGCGATTGTTATCGACGGCAAAACCAGCGCCTATTTTGATGCGGATTTGTTATTGGAGGCAGACTTAGGCAAGAAGTTTTGAGTTTACGGCATGTGAATGAGCGCCTCGTAGCAATCCGCTTCAATGCTGAATTTGCAAACGTTAGTCTGATATGCGCGCACGCCCCTACAGAGAAGAAAGATGACGACACAAAAGATGCCTCTATGAGCTCTTGAAAAAGACCTACGAGCAATGCCCTAGCTGTGAAGAGAAGACAACTTTGGCAGCACTTTCGGTATATAAATAGCCTGCACGACATCACCTCCGATAACGAATTCAGGCTAATCGACTTTGCGGCGGCGGGACGAAACATTGGCGTAGCTAGCACGCGGTTCCCCCATCTCGATATTCACAAGGGGACTTGAAAAACTCCTGATCAATCAACCGTCAACCAGATTGACCACTTTGCGATCGACGCAAGACACTTCTCCAGTATAATGGTTGTTCGAACATTCCGAGGAACTATTCAAAAATAGCATGGGAACCGCGCGGTTGAGGAAATCGAGAGATGTTACTCCAGGAAGGAGGGTTCGGAACCAAATACCGCTGTCAGGCAGAATCAACCGAAACAACCTTTCAACCTGGATGATGATGACTAACAATTCCGTCCACCGGACCTGGATGAAGTAAAGATAGCTATATCGAAGCTTAAGTCCAACGGAGCGGATGGCCTGACTGCCGAGCACTGCAAAGCGGCAAGCGATGTCTTGGTAAAGAGCATGTACCAACTCATCTCTACTATAAAATATGGTCAGACGATAGTACGGGTATGCCCGATGACTGGAACCCCAACATTGTTTGTTCGATTCTCAAGAAAGGAGACCCTCTGAACTGTGCCAATTACAGAGCCATCAGTCTCATTAACATCGCATATAGATCTTATCTGTCATATTGTGTGAACGCCTGAAGCCGTTCGTCAACAACCTGATAGGTCCATAGCAGTGTGGCTTCAGGCCAGGAAAGTCCACGATTGACCAAATATTCATACTACGGCAGATCTTGGAGGAAACTCATGAGCTTCAGATCTATACACACCACCTATTCATTGATTTTAAAACCGCGTATGACAGCATATATAGAGACGAGCTATACAGAGCAAACTCGTAGGAAAGTTTTCGAATCCGCCCCCGTAAAACAACACAATAGGAAAAGACCCAGACTCATGTGGTGCACGCAAGTGGAAGGGAAACTCAGCCAACTTAGCCTGCGAAATTGGAGGCAGCTAGCAAAAAATCGAGCTAGATGGAGAGTCTTGTTGACCGAGACAGAGGTCCGCCCCGGACAGTATCGCCACTTAAAGTAAGTAAAGTAACGATGAAGTCCAAAAACGGCTACTAATTGTGGTTCGACTGAAGCGCAATTCAAGCTTCGATTCTTTGCTGAAGATTATTTTGCAATAGGCAGTGTGGCACCCATTTTTCCAACTATATGAATTCTCCCATAATTGTTGTCTGTCTGACGGGCGGTCATGTCGTTTATGTTGAGTTCCCTTCACATCTAGACCAAAACCCATAAAATAGGCAGAGTTTGCTTGTCCGACAGATCGGTTTCAAAATTCAGTTAAAATTGCTTACAATGATGCTGACACAACGAAATTTGAAGACTGAATGTGAAACATGTCCCAAATACAAAACTATTGTTACAACCTGATAGTTGCCACTATCCCTTTCGTTTTTTGCCTCACCTCACCCCCCGATTGTGGCATTCAACTCTGATAATACTCAGATATTATAGCGCTTTTTTGTGAAGAATGGCATTTTTTGATGGATGGATACGAAAACAAAAATAATTGGCCTGAAAAACGCCCCTCATGTACTATAATTTACGAAAAACCAATGCAACCCCAAAAATTCTACTCTGTGGTGTGGTTTGTGGCAGAACAGATGTTGGCCGAATTTTTCTTCCCGAAATTGAATGAATTAGGTGTGGGTAAGCTCTGGTTTTCACAAGATGGCGCTCCAGTTAACAGAGCCCATAAAAGAGGTCTGCTATAAGTGAACGACATTCGAACATAGCAATATTTCGCAAAGAGGAGAATTTGATTGACCAGCATTATTTTAACTCAGTTAGTCTTTCAACCCAAAATTCATCGAATTTTTTGAAATTCAGATGCTGGTCTGTGATTTGGAGCCATGTTAAGAACATGTTAAAAATTGAATGATATCAGGTCAAATGTCATCCAGGAATAAGAGGCTACCGTCATCTATCTATCCGTTGAGCTTGGCTTCGACTGATTCTTTGTATCAAATTTTTTATATTCATCTTAATGGCTTTTAGAAATAAAATGCCGTTTTTCTTAGGAAACGGCTCACACACGAATCTCCAAAATAGTATTTTTTTTTTATGAGTAGGAAACAACATATATACATACTATTTTGTCCAAAAACTGGTCGGAATTTTTTTATAAATCAAAAAATCTTTATTTATTCTTCCAAATCATTTTCGTACCCTTCAAAATAGTCCCCTCCCGATATAATACACTTATGCCACCGCTTTTTCCAGTCCTCGAAGCATGCCAAAAAGTCTTCTTCCGGTATAGCCTTCAGAGCGCGCGCCGATTCATGTTGAATGTCTTCAATCGACTTAAAACGTCTTTTGAGTTTTGGAAATAGCCAGAAGTCACACAGAGCCAAATCAGGTGAATAAGGTGGTTGCGGAACGATATTGGTTGCATTTTTGGCGAAAAAGTCACGAAGAATCAGTGCACTGTGATCAGCATTTTTAATACCAATCGAGACTTGACACGTTTGAGGCCCAAAACATCTTTCAAAATGGCATTAATTGATCGTTTTGATACGCCAATTTCATCAGCAATGTCTCTTATAATTAATCGACGGTTTGCAAGCACTAGTTCTTTTACTTTTTGGATGTGAGTATCGTCAGTTGAGGTCGATGGTCGACCAGGGCGCTCTTCGTCTTCAACGCGTTCTCTACCTTCTTTGAACAATTTGTACTCGTACCAATCATATGTTGTTGATTGTGGTAGAGCTATAAGCCTTCTTTAACATTTTCAACGTTTCTGCGGCATTTATTCCATTCAGGAAACAAAATTTGATCGCACTTCTTTGTTGAATAATTTCAGACATTGTAAAAATCGCCAAATTCACTTTTTGTATCGCACAAAAACAAGCGTAACTCAAACACTAATGAATATTTAGACATATAATTTGGCATGGAAGTCAGTAACAGTTGTACCAACTTAAAAAAAATATATTGAGCGAAAATATTTGCACGCGTAATTTAAATCGAAAAATTCCGACTAGTTTTTGGACACAATAGTACGAGTACATAACTTCTGGTGCAGTACAACGTGGCTAATTGTTAAATATAAAAAACCCATTTAAGGGCTCAGTGGAATCGGGAGTCTGAATTGCAGCCTCATGTAGATATTGCCCGTCTGAAATAAATAAATTTATAATATTTATTCAATCGCAGGAAAATCTAATGAAACTTAATTGAAACTTAAACCAATTGTTGTAATATATTTTTACATTCCCCCAGGGTAAATTAATCCCTTTAAATGATGTATCCGTCAGCACGTATTTTAATTAATTGAATTTAATTATTGATTTCCCGTTATTTAATGTTTCACAATATGTAAATACATCTATGAAGAGTGATTTTTTATTTCATTCCTTCTTGTTTGTTTTTCGGATGGTTTTACACAAATTTTTAAATACAAAAAACAATTAATTTTGCTTATACAAATGTTTCTACAATCAATTGTGTTGAATTAAGTGGGTGGGTACTGTGCGTTATTTATTGTTTTATTTATTACATATATATTTTACTTTAAAAGGTAAAACTACAATGGAAATCAAAATAAATAGGATAATAAACTCTTTAAAGTGGTCATGGTTTTGAACTCGATCTGCTTGTAAAGACTCACTTATAGCCGCTGTCTAAAATGGAATTTTAGAGAAATACCTTGAATTTAGTCCTTAACATCGCCTAAATTGACTTTGTTTGCTTTTTTTTAATTTTTAATTCAATTTTATTATTTCTTTCATTTTTGCTTATATTCTAGACAAAAATGCTTAAAACTAATTTGACAATGACAATTACTTATTCTAGCTTACTGGCTCTTACCGAGCACTCTAAACTTAACAATAGCAATCAACTTTGCCTTTCGATCTTAAAACTATCTTATAACCAATACAATCTTTCATTTACGCAATTTATGAAATTTCTTAGAAAATAGTTTTAGAAAAAAACGTAGATAACATACTCGTATCTTTTTTTTTTATTCTTGGGTAAAACTTAAAAGTATGTCCATACTCTACTTAATCTACCTAAACTACTTAGTCTAACTTAATTGTAATCAGGATGGTAAGCACTCGTGGCCTTTCGCAACGGGTGGTCACCATCCCAATTGCGCCTATCGTTCGTCAACAGTATGCACACACACCATCGAGACTTGATCAATGCCATGAAGCAGAGTTCACTTCTTAGTGGCGCCGCCATATGCAAACGAACGCGGCCTTTTGCAAAATCCCCCTAACTATCCTTAAGCTAACTTTAGACTAGGAGGAGTATGCCACCTTGGTAGCGAACCGATCTAGGGGAGCATGTCAACACCTTCCCCTTCCCTTAGCCACCAGAATAAGGTGTACTGTCTATCGGCATCCCTTTCCGCAATCATGGTACTAAAATGGAGGAGCTCCTGGGCATTGGCGACGTACCCGTCGTAGATGAGCCCCTTGTCCCTCGCACCGCGGTGGCGGTGGTATATTACCGGGATACCATCCCTGCTTTGCATTAAACCTTTAGCACCAATAAGCCTCTGGCGGAATAAAGCCCGATAGAAGCGAGCTCTCGTGGTACATTTCATTGGGGTAATAAGCCCCAAAAATCAGGCTATTATCGTTAGTCATTGCTCTTGCAACATGTCTTCGAATCACCTTAATCAGGAAATTGTCAATTCTATTCAGACGGGCCCCATCGCAAAGGGCTTTGTTGGGATAGTATTTTTTGTACTCTGATTCTGGTGTTCTTTACAAACTCAGACAGGGCCACATACTATAGCATATGACCTGCACCCTGGAAGCAAGTTGACTTCTTGTCAATGGAGTCCTAAACAAGATTGTTTCCGATTTTTGAAAATTGATTTTCAATTTCCAATCGTCGCAATACGCTTTAATATGATCGAAATCACGCTGCAGAAGAGCATTGATGACTTCGATTTTTGGACCTAATCTGTACGCCACTAAATCGTCTGCGTGCGCTGTAAAGTGCTTGAGGGAACCTACTAGATCACTTGTGTAAATGTTAAACAGTATCGGAGAAATCCCCGCCCCGGTTGTAAGCTGTTTTTAATATCAAAGACTTTGCTTGAAATAACGTTACCACATTTGACAACGCACTTCTTTCCCACTTTGTTTGCTGTTCAGATACTTGTTATCTGAGTATAATAAAATATTCGGGAAAACTCTTGAATACCAAACTTTAGCATAAGCCTATTCTAAGGCAATAGAGCCAGTTCAATTTGAACCTCAACAAACAAGCGCTGTTTGACAATGATCTAACCCAATCGCAATGATTACCTTTGAAGCGTCCTTCTGCAATTCCTACAAACCTCAGAGGAGACATGCTTGAACTTAGCAAAACAAATTTTCCTCTTGTACACTTACTTAAATAAGTTAATTACGTAGGTGGTGCGGTTCTCTAGGTTATACCTGAGTCTGAACTAAGCTTCTCCAGCTAGCACGATTTATCGCCAACTGCCTTTCAGTGCCGCAATTCAAATTGTTTGAGGTCCTTCTCCACTTCCTTGCGCCAACATAAATACGGTCATTCCTTTTTACTACCAACATGGCCCAGCCATCTCAGATGTTTTGTCCTTAGACGCCTGACTAGATCAATATCGCTGTACAGCCTGTTTAGTGCCTGTTTAGTGCCTGGTTGAACCTCTTTTATTATATTTTCAATTGATACAAATCGAAAACAGCCAAGTATTCTTCGTCCACTTCTCGACTAGGTACAAGTGTTTGCATTATAAGATAATTCAGGGACGATAACAAACTCAAATACATATAAATGATTTGTGTATGTCGACTACGATCTTCAAAGAAGTCGATTGAAACACAATCGGCAAAAATTTTAGCCCCTCTTGTAGTAGCAGTTTTTCAAACGTCAAACTTTTGTGGTATTACTTGACTCTGTTGTAACTGTGCAATCCGCATTCGAGCTCTCGCTGCGACAAAATAACGATCTGAATCAATATCGAGAGAGAAGACGACTTGGAGTGTACAACTGGAGGTAGTTAGCGAAAGACCGGGTTAACTGGAGAGGCTTGCTAGTGGAGGCCCAAACTCACCCCGACCTGTAGTGACACTTAAGTAAGTTTTTTTTAAGACATAAGACCACCTGTCTTGAAAGCGGACATATTAAGTTTCTGGTCAACTCAATGGCCATGCTCTTATCCAGTCGTGACTAGTTGAGAATCGCGCATGCATCCTACCAAAAAAATTCCTTAGGAAAGTTCCATTGTAGACCATATGAGCCATCTGCTTTGTTATTCTTCAGCTTTTTGATGGTTGAACCAAACACTTCCAGCTTGTACTTATTTGGTCAATTCTGGAAGTGTTACTAGAACGCATCTACTGCTCCCCGCGCTTTGGTAAAAAGATTTGCTTTACGATTTCAAACCAACTGTCTGTTGCTTAGTTTTCCTGAAAAACATCTGAATATTGTTTTTATCGTATGAGCCTTCGAAATCCTTGAGCTCGGAGGTTGCGTAGGGCCTTTCCTTTTACAGAGAATCTTCATTCCCTCCCTTCTTATGGCTCGATAGTCCTTCTTCACCGCCCCCGTTTTGCGCCTCAGCCATGCACACTTGGTATACTTCGTCAACCTCTTCATACCAAAGCCTTTTTTTTTATGGTGGTTTGTTGCCTATGGTTGGCTAGGCTACCTTTTGGATGACGTTGCGATACTATTTTCACAAATTACTGTCGTTTGTAAAGGGGAAATTCAAAGCGGAGACTCTCCAGCTGCAACTGCAACAGAAATGCTCAAGATTTCAATCTTGAATTTCTTTTCCCTTGCGGTTTGTCGAGCTCAGAATTTGCCTGGAATAGGGAAACAGTCAGAGTCAACGTCTGTCTCTCTTAATATTTGCACATTTGGATTGCTGAATGCTGCTTCGAAAACATTAGTAAATAATTGATTTAGTCAGCGGTTTGACCATTTAGACAGCGCCAGGTTGTTGTGTGAATTGGTAGCCTCTAAAATCGAGTTCTTCCTTTCTTGGGACTCATTCTGAAAAATGTTATTTCATTTGCTCGGGTTTTAAGGTTGCACTTCTTCTTTTACCTGTTCCTGCTGTGGGGTACCGGTTCAATTTCGTTATACGTAACTTGACTTCTACGTCTCTAGCTACCGTTTTCTTTACCATTTTTGAAACGTTCATTTTATAAGTCAAGACTCACTCTAACGCTTTTAATGTTTTCGATTTACTAACATCGCGCCTTCAGAGCTTCTGTTCTCTACTGGCATTTGAAGTTCGTCGTTTCATCTTTCTTTATTGAAGTTAAGCCAGCTTTTTGAAACACGGTGCAGAATTCTAGCAAGACTCTTACATGTTTCTTCAAAACTTTCACATTTATTTCTGCAGCTTAATAGCTTTTTTGGATGTTCGGAAATATGGTCATATCTACGGAGGCCGTATACGTACCACACCGTATCGTTGAATGCTAGGGTGAATTCGTAAATGCACGACTTGCAAAGCAGATTATCTGCAAAGCAACTGAAACGCAGTTGAAACGTCAAAAGTATATTTTTGCATTGCAAGTGCAACATTCCTTTGACAGTTGCACAGATGTTCTTTGCTTTCACGTAAAAAAACTGAATCTACTACGTTTGAGAACCGTTTGTTTTGCAGTAATTTTCCGTTGTGCGTTTGCGGATCCCCTGCTTTGCACATTTTGCGCAAAATATGCGTTTACGAATTCGGCCCTACTTGTAACTTATGCTGGGGCAGTGAGTCAAGGGCGCTGTAGACAACATTGGCGTACATAATGATTGGGACTATTAATGTCTGTACCAACTCGCGTCTACTTTCCACAGAAGTAAAATAAGCCGATAGCCATAATTTGCGAAATTATCCGTAAATCCGACCAATGACTATTTGAGTATGACTGTAGCCTGATAGAGTACGATCAATAACAATGCCAAGACTAGTGCAATGCTCAACAGCAGTAATTTTATTATTGCTTAAACGTAAATCTGGTAGGATATCCGCGTTAAATTTTCTTTTAGATATTGGTATTGCTTGAGATTTTAGTGAGTTCAGAAGCAGACCAAGCATATATTCGGGAAAGATCGTCATTAACAAGAAGAGGCAGTTCAGAGAGCTGGTTAAACGGTTTCCCTAGACGTAGTTGAACGTCGTCAGCATAGAGATGCACAGAGTTTGCGTGCAGACTAATGGGAGTTCGCTGATGAACATGCAGAATAATAATGGCCCGAGAATTGACCCTTGAGGAACTCCTTGAACTAAAGCTTTTAGAGAAGAGGATTTGCCGCCAGAGGTAACTCTCTGAAATCTTCCTAATAAATAGCAACCAATAAGTTTGGGCTGTCACTGAAACCAAACAAGGATGTCGAAAGCTTTCGAAAAGTCAAGCAGACAAAGTCCTTGTCATAGTCCTACCTTATTTCGTCAAGTAGGTTTATCATAACCCTGATTGTTTCGGTTAGAACAAGTTGTTAGTAGCTACATACATGGTTTAGGATTTGCTTCTCTAAGACTTTTTTAAAATTTTTTGATAAACAAGGTAATTTGCTAATTGGTCGGTAGTCAGAAGGGGAATTTGCTTTTATTTTTTTTGGCGATTGGAAGTACCCTTGCAATTTTCCAAGACATAGGAAAATTTGATGTGGTAATGCAAAAGTTAATACCTAACATAAGTGAGATGGCCAACAATATTAGGCAAAATAATTACGCTACCCGTCGGTAGCAGGTTCGAAAATTGTTCGGACCGGAGACTTGGTGTCCATCTACTCTACATGACCAAGCCAACTCAGTCGTTGGAATTTCACTCGTCAGGGCTTTGCTAGTCAATTGTCTTCTTAGTTGGGGAAGATTCATTCTCCGTTTGATTTCAGCACCGATTTTGTTGTCTAAATTAATAGCAGAGCCTAGGTAGACAAAGTCCGTTACTACCTGAAAGTTGTATTTGTCAAGGGTAACTTATTGAGTGACAGGATATAATTGGTCTTGCCCTTGTTGAACAAAACACCCATGTTCGCTGCTTCTATCTGAATAGTGACATCACGCTGCTTTTGTCCGATAATGTCAATATCAAAGGCGTATGCAAGTAATTGGAAGAACATTTGAAAGATAGTGCCTCTTGTATTGGCCCACCGCCTTGCCAAAATTCTTTATTGGCATCAAATGTATAAGTGAGTTCTTTAACGACCTTAATGTTGCAACGTGCATGGGTCCATTATCATCCTGAACAGACGAATGACTTTAACAGGTATACCTAAACTAATGATTGCTTTGTAAAGATTGTCTCTAGGAGCTCAAAGGAGCCTGAAACAGTACTAATATAGACCAAACAGGTTATTGACGAATCATTTCAGGTTTTCACACAACAGCGGATAAGATCTTGACGTTAAGAAGACTGATGCCTCTGTAGTTGGCGCAGTTCAGTTTCTTTTCATGAAGATCGGACAAACAACGCTGAGGTTCCATTCATCGGGCATACTTTCATTCGACCACCATATTTAAGAGATGAGTTGGTGTATGTTCCCTACCAGGTCATCGCAAGATGCTGTGAAGAGCTCGGCAGTCAGGCGGATCGCTCCAGCAGCTTTGTTGGACTTCAGCTTAGTTATTGCTACCTTCACGCCATTAAGGTCGAGTGGACGGAATTACTGGTTGAAAGGTTTATTCTACCTGACAGCGGTATTTATTTGTCATCGCCATTATAAATTCTATAGAAATGCTCTTTTCAAATCCTTAGCAGTGACTGCGCTCTACTGCGGCTGTAGCCGTCCGATGTCGAAATTCCTCAAAGTATTAGGTTGCTTTGCGATGTTTGGGATATCCGGGTCATTCCATCGCATTCCATGAATGGCGGTAATATCTGCTTTGAAGCAGTCTAGGGCCCCCGCTTGTTTTTCGACTGCACATCGTCTATAAAGAGACCTTGTTTCGATTCAGCTTCGTAACTTTGATCTTTTCCTGTGGCCGGGCAGTTAGTTACCAGCCATGTCAGAGTAGCCCGGTCTTATTCGGGCTATTTCGGGATCTTACTTCACAGTTGATTCCATCTGGGGAATTCATCCGCCGTCCGGCTTTTAGTGCTGCTATCTTCATGGGTCAACACTCGCGCTTATAGGTTTGGCAATTCGATTCCAAATGAACATCGACCAGAATCCGATTTATTTGTGGAAACAGTTGGAACACTTGATATCTTTTAAAATTTAAAATGTCAGATGGAATTTTCTTTAAAACAAGAGAAACTATTACCGAATGCGATCCAACGATCTCACGATTCATAATTTACTTTTTCTCTCTGAGGACTTCTAATTTTTATCATATGCGAAATCAAAAATTGTGGTTTCATCTGTGCCATTATTTTGATTTGTCCCGTAACGAAAGAAATTTATTAATCCGCAGGAAATAACCAAAAAAGCTGGTAAAGTAAATCATGTATTCCCGCACCCCTTCAAAGAATTTTCAGTCAGGTACCGTCTGGTAGACAGCCATTCTGGCTGCTAGGATAATCATTTGCAAATTTATGTTCGCAATGAAGTTGGAACCGAAAATAATAAATAAAAATTCATAACCTACAGCAGGGACCTTAATAAGAAAAAATGATAAAGTATGTGAAGCTCATCTCTCATGTGAGGCTAGACAGATATAACAAGCAGCCAACACAGATACGAGTGTGTTATTGCACTTCTTATTATGATTCCACAGGCAGGATCCTCTGAGCTTCATCCCAGAGGCCCAAAGGCATAAAGGGACACGACCCCAACATGGAGATATACCTACGAATGGCCCAAAACAAAGTCATTCTAAATCTTGGTAAACATAAAGAAACAATTAAACAAAAGAAAAAAACCAAAAAGAACTACAGGTAAGGGGTGGCCAAACAAATTGTTGTCTGTCCTATTACGAATGCTGTTTGCTTGTAAATTTCGCAACATAACCCAGGTTAAGGATTTCAGTTGTCGTGGGAGTTGGATTACAGTTTGTTTCAATTTTTTTTTTGCTTCTTCTTTGGTTGGTCCTTAAACTATGGATAACTTTGAGCAAAAGTTCGTGTTGTACTCATAAATCGTTGTAGCTGGAGCTAAAACGGGAGCAGAAATTAGAGCTCCGTTTTCATCAGATAGTGTGAGTTTAATGGTTGCAGTGTGTATTCATTGGGGTAGGTAGGAAAATTTGTGTGAGAAATTTTTCAAAGGATATTCAGCAAGAGAGAGCTGATAAGGGAGAGTTCCTAAGCTTTTTCGAACATTTCAAAGCTTGCATTCCACAAAACTTTCATTCTCTTAAAAGAGAGAGAGAATCAGAACAACTGAGAGAGAGAGAGCGAGAGAGAGAGAGAGAGAGAGAGAGAGAGTATATTAAAGCTCTCTCTCTCTCTGGCTCTCTCAGCATTCACTCTCACATAAATGTCTTTTTCGAAAATTGAATTGGTTTCATGGAAAAATATTTTCGTTATCACTCCATGGAGATTGAGAAAACCAAGGTCACAATCAGCATTCCATGTCCTTTTTTTGTGTGTGTTATGTTCTACTGCTTAGTAGCTTTATTGTTGTTGGCTTCATGTTACCGCTCCCTTTCAAAGCTTTTCCTTTTGACTGCATGTTTTGATTTTCTTCAATTGTTCTTTTTTTTTCTTCTTTCATTTGCTTTCTGGCATTTTTGGTCCTGGGAAAACCCCAGTAAATAGTTGCCTGTGATGTTTGTTTTATTGGTACGAGACGAGAACAGACAGCATCCAAAGTCATACATCACAAAGTGTGTATTCCTGGAATTTTCAATCCTTGTAGGTGGTTGAATTTCAATGAGACAATTTCAGGAGTCAAAAGTCGAAAAGGGATTTCATTTTTTTTTTCCTGTTTTGTTTGTACCTTTATTCGTTCTGTGTCCTATAATTCATATTCTCTTGTATAATTTAACTACGGGGACGAGCGGCGATTTTATTTGCAGTCATGCTTTGGCTAAGTGACATTGCCTGATATCCTGGTATCCTGTGGAAAAAAAGGAATTTGTGTGATGCTCTTGAAGGTCTCGATGGTCTTCCCTGTTTTTTGTTGTCACCATGGCCATCATTTGGTTTTGTTTTTTTGTTTTTTTTTTTGCTCATGGAATGAGGGGCTAGATACTTAAAGCGAAATTGATATTCCGTTAGAGCTTTTTTGGACAGATGCCAAAGTGTAATGTGAAAATATGCCATTGGACCACTGCTCTACAAATCCAGAGGAAGAGTACTAGCCTAGTCGAAACCGAGGCTGGGGATTGACATTTTTCTTCTTTTTTACGTGAATACTCGGTTGTTGGCCCAGAGAATTTTCTGGCCGATCTGTCACACATTGGTTCTCATATGCAGACTTAATAGTCGAGGACTACCCAAGTAAGTGGACTATATTCGCAACGTATCCCTATTTTCAATGCCGAGGTTGGTTATGATTTTTTAAATAGATTTCGCTCTAGTTGTCAACCAAAACATGACAGCTCTTCAGAGACGCAACTTGACGGTGTTTTTTTTTTTCATTTCGTTTTTGAAGGGCTTTCCATATGCCGTTGGTTTGACATGGAACTCAGAAATTCTTTTTATCTATGCTTTGGTGGGTAAGTAATAAATTATGAACTTACTTAAGCGCAACAAATTTATGATGCTGTATGTCTAACTTTGAGGGAGGAGGAGACGGATAAAACAGATCAACGTTCAATTTTTTACGACGAAATAAGGACACATGGTCTAGTTGAATATGTTAAAAGAGATTCGGCATTAACCCTACGATATATGTACATAAAAAGCGATGTCAGGGAGGCATAAGCGAGGATTTCAATCATTATTGTGTCACATTACTTTGTATCTGGAGACTATGTCAAGTTTTTTCCAATTGAAAAGGCCACAGGATACATTCAATTCGTGATTAATCCAGAGAGTTGGGAATCTAAATGAAAGCTTTTAATAAAAAATCTGCACAATCGAAGCAGAATTTATGTACATAGTACCTTGATCAGAAAGTATATAGCCCAACACGGCTGGATATGATGAATGACAAAGGATTTGTGACCATATGTTCCCAATAATAGGAATAATGTTGGCTTACAATGGATCGATTGTTGTTGGTTTAACAGCGTAGACTAACGACTTCGGATATACTCAAGAAAAATAATCAAAGGGCTTCAAATCACAAGATCTTGGAGGCCAATTTATAGGTTCATTAAGCGAAATTATGCGTTCATCGAATGTTTTTTTCAGTAAATTGATTATTTCATTTGCTACATGGCACATAGCGCCATCATGCTGGCTGGCAGATAACCCTCAAGCCGACTTTCGAACATATTGTGAAATACCGTAATTCTTTCCTAAGCCGTAGAACTTGCTTATGGAATGCTTAGCCCAACTCTTGATTTCCTAGTCATTATATGCTTCGAACAATCAAAATTAACATAATGACTGTTTGTCTCTTCCATAATTTTATTTCGGCCGCTTCGGGTACTCGTTGTAACTTGGGCGCGCGCAGATTGTGAAACAAAGGTGGTCAGGTGGTGAGACGTCACTATCTATTTCCCATAGTAGCTGTATGTCGACTAAAGCCATACATTTAGAAACAGTAAGCGACCTTACAACAAAAGCCTTTTTAGCAGCACTAAAAAGCAGATATACCATATTTATTTGGACACCGGAACCAACTTCATTCGAGCATCTCGATATCTAGACAAGGATTTTAAAAGGGCAATCGAGATGGCGATGGCGCGATAGTTAGCTCATTGGACTATCACGCAGACAGTTTGGGTTCGATTCCTGGCTGGGTCACCAACAATTTTTCAAATCGCCATCCCCTTTCGGCGGGCAATGGCAAACTCCCGAAAGTTAAATTGCCTACGAAAAAGCTTCTAAAGAGTGCCGATCGGACTCGGCGATAAACCGTAGGCCCCGCTCAGATGTGACAAAAATGAAAACATGAGCAACACAAATGAGTGTCAAGAAGCTAGGCAATGGCCCATACCGGGCTGCCAACGCCACAGTGTTTTTTTTTTTTTGTTTTTTTTTAATTAGAGAACTTGTAGAAGTAGCTCCAATATTGGCAAAAGAAAAAATTTATTCCGCCGGCAGCTCCACACTTCGGAGGAATTCGGGAAGCTGGCGTTAAATCAATAAAGCATCACCTGAACAGAGTAATAGGAGATAAAAAGTTGACGTTTGAAGAATTCAGTACTGTTTTAAGCCAAATTGAAGCAGTTTGTGTTGACGCCGGGTCACTTTCTGATTGGGAAATCAATGATCGGCTGCCCCGAATCGGAAGATGAGTGCATATCATCACAAGATAAATGGAAATAACTCCAAAAAATAAGAAGAGATTTTGGGAGCGATGGAAGGAGGAGTATCTTCCCACCTTACAGCAAAGTTATAAGTGGCGATCTCAACAAAATAATCTGAAAAAAGATCAAATTTTATTGCTGAAAAATGAAGGGACGCATCCATATAAATGGCCACTAAGGCGAGTAATAGAAACTCACGAAGGAAAGGATAAGAAGGTCAGAGTAATATTTAAGCATGAAACTGGATATCAATCTTTTTTGGACTAAACATAACGCTTCGAAGAATTTCTAGGCTGTGCGGACTTTTAGAAGTGTAAGGGAGCTTGCGCCTTTTGGTCAAGCCGTCTGATGTAATAAAATAAAAACTTCTGATGCTAAAAAAATATGAAATCGTCTTCACATGGAAAAATTTCGCCTGCCTTCTAATTAAAGATGTATGCAATCCTGTTGGAAAGGAGGAGTACCTGCAACTGTAGCAACAACAAAAGCTGAGCTTAGAGCCTTACTGAATCACTTTTAAGCTAATTCAAAAATGTAAGACATCTCTCAATGCACAGAAAATGCAATCTTCGATAAACGTGTTAGGCGGAATTAAGAAGAGAGATGCACGTCCTCGAGTAGGGTTCCCATTCTTTGTGAGTATAACTGCAGATGAATTGAGTCTCTAGCATACCGGTTGACCGAACGAATGTTTCCCGATGTCTCTAAATTCATTGAAGCTATGGATTCTTATTTCCGTCAGTGGGAAAGGCTGATGACTGCTTTCCGAAGTCGTAACAGGGTACTAAGCGTTGACTATACCAGGCTTTAATAACATCATATCCTGGCACAATTACTCTTAGAATAATTGCGACACTATGGAGTCCCTTTTCTGTGAGTGTTTGTCCAACATTCGGATTGGGTCGTAGGTTTTAAGTGCCGATTTTATGTCTGCTACTGTAGTCATTTTATCACTCTAAAGCTGGCTTATCGACTTCGCACGGGGGAAAATGCAATCACACGTTTTCGATTAAACAATTACCAAGGTTCTGGCAGTGAAATGATCACAAAACAAATACTAGGACACCGAAGGAACAATGAGAAGAAGAACAAAATCAACCTTTGGACCCATTGTGACCTAAGGATTAAACAAAACTCAACAAGTTCAACCTTCCGACTGCCATCAGTGAAGTTCCGTATTTTAACGTGGGAGTCGTAAGAGGGTGTTACAAGGCTTTAATCGTCACTACAGGTCCAAATGTTTCACCATTTTCTTCTATATCTTCTATCTAGATAGCTGGTCTATCTATCGACTTGAGTACCGATGAAAGATACCAGGTGCGATCGAGAGCTACGAGTAGTTCTGGTTGGTTAGGTTGTCTGCACGATACGCAGTGTCTGCCTTAAAAAAAACACTGTGGCGTTGGCAGCCCGGTATGGGCCATTGCCTAGCTTCTTGACACTCATTTGTGTTGCTCATGTTTTCATTTTTGCCAGATCTGAGCGGGGCCTACGGTTTATCGCCGAGTCCGAACGGCACTCTTTAGAAGCTTTTTCATAGGCAATTTTACTTTCGAGAGTTTGCCATTGCCCGCCGAAAGGGGATGGCGATTTTGAAAAATTGTTGATGACCCAGCCAGGAATCGAACCCAGACTTTCTGCGTGATAGTCCAATGAGTTAACTATCGCGCCATCGCCATCGCCATTCTAAATAGTGCGTATGGATTTGCTTGCTTTATCGAATCACATGACAGACCTTTATTTTGTCGAAGGTTTTTCTTGATCTCAAATGGTTCTGTGTTATCTAATAGACTATAACAAGGGGCTGCTAACTTCCTCTATTGTCATCCTACATAGAAAAAGTAGTTTCGAAACGATGCAACAACTTGATATGGCTCCATAAAGCTCGCTTTTTAGAGTTTTTCTAAGACCTGTCGTAAGGCTAATATCTGGCCGATGCACAGTAAGGCAAAATACCCCTGAAACCGGAATAAATACACTGGATAGCCAGTCGGTGATAAAAACTCTTCTTTTGTATAAGAATCAACTACCTAAATACACAAAGTCTATTTTACACACGTACAATTTATATGTTAGTGTGCTAAATTAGTGTTATTGAACTTAAGAAACTACAAACATAAAATGTCAATGTAAAATATAATTCCTGACTTTTTAACATTTAAAACTAACTAAAAAATATATAATAAATAAAAGGATGTCTTCGGATTCATCCGATATACTATCCTCTTCACTTTTTTGGCTTTTAAATCAATTGGTGCGCAAATTAATTCAAAACATCTTTTTGAAAACTTTTAAGATAAATATCTGATATTATCAGTATCATTTCATTGGAGGCATTTAAAACCAGAGATATTTACTGATCAAATATTAAGCATTATCGAGGGTATGTATGTGCTCTAAATTATTTAATATTCATATCAAAGCCACTTGAAATAGCTACCAAAATCGCTTGTAATTTCTCAATTAGTAGCTTATTGACACTCAAAATTTCAGATGACACAATAAAGTTGTAAAAAAATCGCCTGAGGTATTACCATCAACGAAACCAAGTACATCAGAAGCGGCATTTCTGATTTTCTGACGTTGAATTTCTTAACAGCATTAGTTTGTCTTGGCGTGGTTTGGGACATCCGCAACCGTACCTTGGCTAAAACAATGTAATGCTCCGAGTCGATCATCATCATCATTGGAATTTGCGAAACCAGGCTTTGGTCAATCGACTATTAAGCCCATACGATATTTGAACTCCTTTTATATGCTGTACAAGCCGACCATTTTTTAATTGGAATTTCATAGCCCACACGGAATAGATATTTAAAGGTCCGAAGTCAACAATGCAACACTGACAAACCAAACTATAATGCACAGGACATGGTGATGTAGGACATCACTAGCAATTTTTCAATATTTGTGAAATTCTTTTGAATAAGCACCGCAGATACTGAGAACGCTGAGAAGAAACAGTATCTGTCAAAGCATTACAAATATTTCCATCCACCATCGTAAATGCAAGTCTTTATGAAACCTGAACAACCTTCTCTTCAATACCAATTATTCAATTCCTAGCTTTCCAGATAGATACCAAAATTTGTGTAGTTTCTTTCGTTTATTTAAGTTTAAAAGGACGGCAATACCGAGTTGAATAAGGTAGAGGAATTTGCCACATTATGTCCCTTATGTCTTAGTTCCCACTTACTAACTGTTGGTAAGAATAATGGTCCGAGCTACCATCACATCAAACACAACTGGCTCAGTTGCTCATTTTTGAACTACAGTACTTGAACTTTAATAAAATGCTCTGAAGTGTGGTTCATCAATGCCTGCATCGTAACTTCAGAAGAAGTATCAATTACCCGAATGTCCCCTCTTTTCGGATAACACGTTTTTTTTTTGCAGCTTGAACTACCTTGTAAGAAGGAAGCCTATCAGGATATTTGGCTCGTAAAATTTTAAACTGATGTCTAGTAAGTTGGGCCTTTTTATTTTTAGACGTTTGCTTCTATCACAGCTTTTTTCAAATGTCTTTGGATGGCCTTGCTATTTAGGAGGTGCTATCTCGCTAAGGAGTTTAAAACCAATTAATGACTGAAGCCAAGTTTCATTCTGCTTTTTAAATCGGATTTCATGCTTACCAGCTTTCATCCATTTTTCTCGAAATCTGACGGAAAATTATAGAATGGTGTAATGGAGCTCTTCTTCATGTAGATTGTAGTGGTCTTTAAGGTGTACCTTCCAACATACATATTATTCTTTTTATATCAAATTTGTGGAACAATGATCACGGGATTCTGTAAAATAGGGTCTCCAAATCTGTGAAAATGCCGCAAGATATTCTAACAAAGCTTGGCTTTCTGCCCATCTTCAGTATCACAGTCGAAAAACCCCAACAGCTGAAGGACTTTCTCTTTAATCCAAATAAGCAGCAAGAATCCGTTGACGTTCCATGTGATAGATTTTAATTAATCCGTCATTCTCTCAAAGTAATGATTGCCCCTTTCCTGGGGGAAAAAACAACATTTTTTTTAATAATTTTTAATCACCATACACCATGCCGGCCATCGGCATCACTTCAGTAGCCGTTTCAAGAATATTAAATAACGATTGCAATACGTCCACCCATTCCTGTTATGTTTGTAGCGCAGATTGCTCTTTCTGCTGCCTTTTCGTAAATGACCGAAAACGTGTTAATGGATCGTAAATATTTTAAAGCCTTCAACGTGAACAATGGCAACTCATTATCGCTTGCTCAGATACGCCATCAAACAAGTTGGTATTCCCTCTTTTCGTTTCATGCGAATTGGTACTGCTCCACTCGTACATCCTGAAACGGAAGTACTCGTATACCATTCAGGTTTCGTTGAAAGGACACAATGATTGCTGCCATCATGATAACGAGAGAAATCAACAGGGACAACGACCAAAGAAGAAAACAACATAAAAAAATAAAAAAAACAGAAAAACGAGAGAAAAAAACGCGCAGATTTCCCTTTATCAGTTTTAAGCTTAATTTTCTCCTGTATTCTGTTTTGCATGGCCTTGTTACTGTTAAATGTGCACTTCCTGTTGCTGTTTCTGTTACTGCACTGTACACCTCATTCGTTATATGAGACACTGGTTTCCATTCATCAATTGGAGCCACCCTCCCGAACTGATGAAAATTGAGCTAAAAATTAGAACACATCAAAACGAGGACTTCACAACAGAGTAGTCATCGAAGGATTTTACTGTAAACACATTGACAGCGATGACACGTTTTAAATAAACGTCAGGACAGGAGAGCGAAAAAAAAAACAAAAACTGGATCAATAGATGGAATGGAGGCAGAAGTCTTAAAAAAAAAAATAAAAAAATTATCCTCCACTGGGTATGGTGAAAAGGTGCAAGAAAGCCGAGACCGTAAAAGCAACACAAATTTCCCATCATTTCATCCGAATGTCCTTGTAACGAATTCCGTGTTTTGTTTCGCTTCTTTTTTCTTCTTATGTTTATGTTTCTTTTTTTCGTTTCTTTTTTGTCGTATCCTGTTTTTCTAGGGATTTGTTGCCATTTACGTCGCCTTTTTGGTCGCTTGAGCCAATTTTTTTTTTTTGTTTTCCTTTTAGTAAGCTCTAGCCCCAGTTCCATTGCCTTTTTTTTTGTCCTTCATCCCGTCTCACCCTTATGCATTGTGGAAGATTACTTTGAGCCCATTGTTAACTGGGCTATGGACGATGATGAATGAATGAGTGATTGGACGAGAGAGTAACAAAAAAAAGCGTCTCGTGTGATGTGAACGTTTGTTGTTGTGCTCACTTTAACTATTTTGTTTTATTTTTCATTTTTGTCTTTGTCCTGTTGTTTTGCATTGTCCTTCTTCCCCAAACTGGGTGTTTGCTTAATTTTCTCGAGATTACCCAAGACAATGGGGCGAGTGTTACTCTTGCTGTTGTTGTCCCGGTGATGATGCCAGAAACCACCGGACCGAATCCCTACACAGATGATATTAAATGAAGATGAAGGTGGACAAATAGAGAACAGAATTTTTGTCGTTTTATTTCGATTTAATTGGCAACAATAAAGTCGCCTTAAATTTAAATGTAAGGACATAGAGCGAATGTAATGGGATACTCACTCCAGACCAATTGTCACATTTGCCGTTGAGTGGCTGGTGTGAGGAGGACTTCATTTGGTAATAATGCAACAAGTTTTCGCTTTTCTGGAAATATATTGCCAAGGGAAGAACTGGTGAGGACTTGGGCTTTTTTAAGGATCAAGTTGTTGACGATTGGATACCTTAGATATTATGTGAGAATCAAATGAAATTTCTATCTGCACAGAGTCTCAAAAAGGCGAACAACAATTTCACGTTATGCATAGCCGTAAATGTGATTGGAAAAAGAAGTAAAGGACGGATATTCCCCTCCAACGTCAACTTAAGTAAAAAAAATAAAATTTTAACGAAAGGTGTCTTAGATACTGAAAGGTCAAATAACAGACAGAGTCAGAGACAGAGCTCAACAAAACGGAACTAGACATTCTATTTCCGTACCATGTTGATGCATCCATTGAAGAAGAAAAATTGGGTAATGGCAGCTTTGCAGACGATATGATAGTTTCCACCGGCAGCACTGAGCCAAAAAAAGAAAAAACAGAAGGAAAATGAAGTTTTGGATTTCCTGAAATCGGAAGCAGACAAAGATCGCGAGTGTCTAAACAAATTAATAGAAATTGAGAACTCAAGACTTAGAGTGGACCAGGAGAGAGTACAAGAAATGAGGGAACTTAAAGTCCTTAAAATGACTTAAAGTCATTTTTCGACTAAAGGATGTGAACTAGGAAGTTCCTTAATCAACAACTTTTTATTTATTGTTCTTGAATATAGGAAAATACAGTTTAGAGTTGTTAATCGTTCTCTGTCTGACTTTTCTTCATCGCTGAAAGTTGTCGAATTCTCATCTGAAAGCATCACATCAAGTGTTAAAAGTGTTAAACTGTGGTCCACGTAATCAGGTGCTTCATGGATGATTATAAAATTGTGCAGGATCACGCAAACCATTACAATTATTTTGCTAATGAAATATTTTGCACAGGTATAAAACTCAGAATTCTCCACTTTTTCTTCAACACGCCAAAAGCTTGTTCAATAAATACGCGTGTGGAACTATGGAAATAATTGAACCGCCTCTGCTCTGATGTGAAGTGACCATTATCTCTATATGGAACCATCAGGATTAGGTTTCCAATGGATAAGCAGAGTCCCCGAGCAGGTAATAATCCGGTAGTACAACTATTTTTCGATTTGTGAATGCTTTTCGCAATGAGCTCTCACGCCAAACGGCAGCGCCATGGCAAGAGCCTGGGTATCCAACAAAAACATCTTAAGTTGCTGTCATATACACCCTATTGAATATAAAAATAATGGCTTGAAAATATTCAATGTTTTCAGTTTTAAATATTTTATACCTACATGATTATGGAGTGGCGATGGCGCTGGGAAGATAGTTCGCTCATTGGACTATCACGCAAAGAGTCTGGGTTCAATTCCTGGCTGGGTCACCAACAATTTTTTAAATCGGCATCACCCTTCTAAGGAATGTCGTTCGGACTCGGCGATAAACCGTAGGCCCCGCTCAGATGTGACAAAAATAACAACATGAGCAACACATATGAGTGTCAAGAAGCTAGGCCATAGCCCACACAGGGCTACCAGCGCCAGTGTTTTTTTTTTTTTTTTTTTTTTTTTGTAATTATGGAGTGAGTTCCTTTTCTGTTGAAATAGCTGACGGGATCTTCTTTGGGTTCAGGTATTTTGAAGTGCGTCCCATCCAAGCATCCCAAAACAAAAGGGAATGGATCTAAACGTTTTCTCTCAAAATCTTCAACTATTTGTTTCATAAATTTTTCGCTATTTGACCATTTTATATATCATGTTTTAAGTTGTGAAAGAGGCTGTCAAAGTCCTTTGAACAATTCTGTAAACAGTGCCCTTTCCCCTTCCGAAACGATCAGAGATCTCTCGAAAGCTACACTGATTGGCAAGTTTCCACAGAGTAACATATAGACATTGTTCTAGTGAGAAACCTGGTTGACCACTTACTTTTAATTTGCACATCGGTTTCACAATCCTTTTAAGAGTCTTAAAATATGAGTCTTAAAAATGCATTTGAGAAAAATAACAACTTACTGAAAATGTACTCCTCTTCATCCGAAAATAACTGAAAAACACATCATCAGGATATGACCTTATAACAGCGAAGAAGTTTTTGCATTTTGTTATTTCTGTTTTTTTTTTTGACGATATAAGGCACAGCTTACGCTTTAACTGATTCCTTTTCATAACTAGGATATTTTGGTATTTGAATCCATTGTATGAACTAAAACTATTGGCACAGGTATTTAAAAATATAGTTGTTTCTAATTTGATGGCCATTATTTCAAAATAATCGAAACAAACACATTTTACAAACACACTAACCCTACAAATTTGTTTGCATTTCCAAGTCGTTCCAAAACCTTAAAAAAAGCATCATGAAAGCATCGCAAAATGAAAGCATCATAGCAACACATCACAATGGAAGTGATGCCGTCACGATGCGCATATTCTTGACGTTTTGGAACTCAGCCAGACTCACATAGGACAGAAAAGACACTTTGTATTTTCATTAGATCTCAATGTCGGTACATCTTCAAAGTAGAGACTAGTAACTTATAAGGATCTGAATAACTTAGAATTTGAACCTAGAGATCTGCTGAGCGTACTTTAAGACAGATCTCCGAGTTTATGTATATACCAAATCGACAGGTGTGTCCGCAAATAAAGTTGTAGTTTATGATGATGCCCACTAGAAGCTGTTTTTTAACTATTCTTAGTCGACGATCTGTCTAAGCCCAAATCAGTTTGGTCTGATTAGAGGTTATGCCGCCTCATTGTCTTCATACATTGTATCTACTTTTGGAATTTAAATTGCGTTCTTATATCTTAACAGGATGAATGCATGTCAAAGGCCGTACTAATTTTAGCAAGTCCACCGGCCTTACAGTTTGTCGGACTTGCGAGTATCCTTTGAATATGGAATACGCATTGTTTAACCACCTCAGTTTTCATATTTCTAAATTAAATTTCCCAATATATGGCAGCCAAGAGACAGCCTCTGCAATTGTCAGCGTGATATACGCTGCAATGGTTTGAAACGGCAAATGAGATGTTAAGTGCAAACACCTTGGAAATAAACAGTCCCCTGCCTCTTAATTCCTACTTAGAATTGCACAGTGTAATTCAATATCAAACAAGACACATGATACATAGCAGCAGCCCGATTCTAGACCATTTGGTTATCCAGGGCTTGGCATCGATTGATATAATATATATTGCTATGAATCTGATAATCAAAGTTTATACCCAATGAGTAGTTTTCAGTTTCGCACGGTAAGTTGGCACAGAACCACTTACACTTGCTGGTACCATCTGAGTCGTAGTCTTACTCTAATGCGCTGTCATACGTAGACGGATTCGAAGACTTTTCGGACCGGAGCGTTGGTGACCATCCGCTCTACATGACTCGATGTTCAGTGTCATTTTTGCTTGACAGCATATACTTAGTCTTGCCCTCATTGACCGCTAAACCCATTTTCGCCACTTCCGTCTCAATACTCGCAAAAGCGCCACCGACATCACATCACCCTGCTTTCTCCCAATTATGTCAATATCCTTGGCGTATGCGAGTACATGGACGAACTTTTTAAAGATTGTGACTCTTGTGTTTGCGCGTGAGTTTTGCACTACTATACTCTTTCAAGTATGATGTTAAAGAAATAATTTAGTTCAAATGCATAACTATTACTTTCATTTAATTTCTTGAATTTTAAGGCCTAATTAATCTTTATTATTATTACATTTTTATATAGGTATTTATAAATGCTCTTTTCTATTTATCTGGCCTCCCTTCTTCTAATCCTTGCTTCCTACTATATATTTTCTTTTTGTTTGCTGGATGAGGATGTGGAAATGTGTTTAATAGATTGTGGTGCTGTTTGCGGCAGGTTAATTGAGAATGGTTAACAACAACAGTATTTTAAATCATAGCCACGGTGTGAATGCTAGATCAACTTTATGTCTGTTGAATGTTCTGTCGAGATACAAAAATGGTTTCAATGTATGTCATATAAACGCTCGAAGTCTTAACCAGTGTAAGCGAGACTACTTTCGCTATTTGTTTACAAATTCAAACATAGATGTGATCTGTGTTGACGAAACTTGGTTTAAACCCAAGTTTGAAAACTTTGTGTACGATATTGAGGGTTACGAATTATATCGAAACGACAGAATAACCTCTACAACGGGCGGAGGAGTTTTGAATACATTATTGCTGAGGTTCATGATGGAAGTGTAAAATGTTTGGTTTTTTATTGTTATAACCCTAACCGGAGATTTTCATGTGAAACATTGTTTCCTGCTCTGTCAGAGTTTTCACCCAGATATGTTAATAATATTGTATTAGGAGATTTTAACGCCAACTTATTAAACAATGATTCTCGGTCGCGCCAATAGGTGGACCATGCCTCTTCGAGTTGTCTTTATGTGGTGTCTGGGTGGTGTTTCTGACCATGATATGTTGCTTTGCACGTACGATATTAATTTTTCTTCTATCAATAAGTCTACGAATTTTAAATTTAAATCTTAAATCTATTAACATCAATGCTCTGCAAGTTGCAGCACAAACAACGACTCCCTGGTTTCTTTGTAGACAGAGTCCAGATCCAAATGACCAAATTAATCGTTTTCTGTTATGTGTTGCCAAACTCTATGAAGATTTCGTGCCTGTTAAGACTGTTTTTGTTCGCAATAAGACTTTCCCTTGGATGTTTTAAATGCGCTAAAAATCAGAAATAAGCTTTACAGCAAATGGAAGCGAAATCGTTCTTCTTTTAATTGGGTCGCTTATAAAAACGCTCGTAATACAGCCAATACAGCCACTAGAATTGTGCGTGATTCGAAACGAAATTACTATTCCTCTAAACTTAGTATGTCTTTGCCCCCAAAGGAACTGTGGAGGAACCTTCGGCAAATTGGTGTTAGCAAAGGAGGGAATGATAACTGTTCGTTAAATCCAAATGAGCTAAATGCACACTTTGTTGACAATGCAATGGCTGGTGGTGGTGGTATGTTTGATTTTCATCCGAACACCTTTACATAAATGCAAAGGAAAGTGAAGATCTTGGATGATGTAAGGCAAGACTATGACAAAGGTCTCGTGACTTTACTTTGCCTCCTCGATTTTTCGAAAGCTTTTGACAAAGTGAAGTGTAATTCTTTTATGGAAGCTTAAACACTTTTTCGGGTTTGGCGAAAGAGCTGTTAAAGGATTTCCTCTGTTTTGCCCTTATTACAAGGTGTTCCTCAGGGTTCCATCCTAGGACCGATTTTATTTTCCATGTTTGTCAACGATTTGCCATTGGTATGTGTTAACACTCGTATGCATCGTATGTATGCGGATGACGTTCAATTGTACATGTCTATGCCTATTAATCGGCTTGACGAATTAGTTTTTTGATTAAACAGGGATTTGTCAGCGATTAATGACTGGACAGACAAACACGGGCTGCTGCTAAATCCTTCTAAGTGTCAGGTTCTACCTATATCAAAAAGCAATTTCGAACTGAGTCTGGTGCCAAATATATGCTTATCCGAATCGAAATTGGCGATAGTGGAGTCGGCTACTAGCCTTGGGTTCGTAATAAACCGCAATCTGTCCTGCAACAACCACATAAACTACGTCATTCGTCGCATTTATGGTTTTTTGCGTAGACTGTGGTTGGCTGCAAGCTTCACACCCTTTGAAACTCGACGGAAGCTGGTCCAAGCCCTTATACTTCCCATAATAACATATGCCGATGTTGTTTTTATTAGCATGGATTCGTTGTCACGTAATAAGTTACAGGTAGCCTTCAATGAAGCAGTTAGATACATTCATGGACTATGCAGATACGATCGGATACCGGTCTATGTGAAAGGTTTATTGGGTTGCACTTTAGTACAATACATGTATGCAGGAAATTGAATATTCTTACACAAACTTATAATGACAAAAACGCCAAATTATCTGTTTTGCAAGCTTACCAAAATTTAAATATCTCAACTCATCAAGGCTGTTTTTCATTCACGCCGTGAGGTTATGGAACTCTCTGCCCTTGAATACCAAGGGTATTAGCAATCCTACAAGCCTTAAAACTTCAATATTTAGACATTTTTCTATTCAGCAATAATAAAGATTAATGTATATTTAACTCCTCTTTCTCCTACTTCCGACTTTTCATCTTCGTTGACTTTCCTTTCTTTTCTATTCTTTTTTTTTCTTATAAATTATATTTTTAGAAATGTTAACCTTGCTTATTTCTGTAATCTTATGAATTGTTTTTACTTTTAAAATACCACATATCTTGTTAATTTAAACATCTAATTTAGTTCTTATTTTAACTATCTAGCCTAAGTACTATAAGAGACCTATGTCTTAATGTACATACCATGTTATCTAATAATAATAATAATAATAATAATAATAAAATCGCATCACAGCGCGTCACTTTGTCGAAATCCTTTTTTGACATCAATGGTCTCGGTGAGATCTTTACCGACTTTGATGGAGCCTCCTGCATTCTCCAACGTCATCCTGCTCAGACGGACGAGTTTAGAAGGCATGCCAAAACTAGACGTTGCTCTGTACAGCTCGTCTCTGCAGATGCTGTCATACGCGGACTTAAAATCGATGAATAGGTGGTGGGTATCGATCTGAAGCTCATGGGTTTTCTCCAAGATCTGCAGTAGTGTGAATATTTGGTCGATGGTGGACTTTCTTGGTCTTAAGCCACACTGATATAGACGCTTAAGCTTGCTGACGAATGCCTTCAGACAGATATGAAAGATAAGATTTCGTTAAAGACTGATGCGGCTACAGTCGGCGCAGTTTAGAGATTCTATTAATATTGTATACTTTCTTTTGACCATCCTCTGCAGATGAGTTGGTGTATGCTCCTTACCAAGTCATCGCCTGCAGCTTTGAAGAGCTCGGCAGTCAGGTCATTCTATCATTGTTCTATATCGTCCAGGTTGGAACTCTCATGCTGCCTGACAACGGTATTTGATTCGTCATCATTGTTATACAGTCTACAGAAATGCTTTTTTCAAATCCTCAGCATCGACTGAGATTCTTATGCGATGTTTTCTAATTCGCCTTTTTATGGTTCGGTTCTGAGTTTGTATCGATTGCATGTTTTATTTTTTTAACTTTTCGGAAAACTTCCGAATCTCAATTTTTACGAAAGGGCGCTTCTCATGCTCCGTCTTTTCCCTGAAAAGAAGACGGAGTTCGTTATGATTGTTAGAACTCAGTCCACTGATGGTAATGAACGGTGAGAAAAAGTTACGTCAGTTAGCTAAGAACATATTAATCGGCATCAAGTCAACAGCTCTGAAGGTGAACTTAGTTTCTGGTTTTGGCATAGTGGACAGCTTAATTGTATCCTGCGTCATGCAGAGGATAAAGGTGACCATTTAAATAAAAGAGAATATATCTATCGGTCAAGAGAAAGTTATCCAGGACCTCTTAGTCAATAATCATATATAGTGTTGTGGGAGACAAAAGTGAATTACATGTTGTTGGCTATTGAGAAAAGGACAAGGTTTCTATTGGTAATAGAAACATAAAGAAATTCTCCTCTGTTGCTGATGTGGTTACCAGATAATCACATTCCTATTAAATTCTTCATAATATGAGCTTCCTGTTGTGCAGTTAGTTCTGAGGATAGGCTCAGTTGAAGCTTAAGCCAGATAAAACGCAACTATGCAGTAGGTTTTCGACCCAATATCTGTCTTGGCTGAGACTACGAAGGAATACATGCTTGCACTTGCCCTTCGCTTGTTTCCCTATTTTTCTGCTCTATTCACTATTCGAGGAAGAAAAGTGCGTATGTTTCGTGTGTTTGCTGTATGCTTTTCATACCGTTTATCTGCCCCCGAAATAGCTGTCCTTCAAAAATCCCTTCAAATCATCACGTAAAAGCATTATCCTAATCAACTCCATGTCCATTTTAAGCAAGCTGAATCTCTCCGGCACTCTGTTCATCCTTCCAGTCCAATCTACCGAACGTGTCTTTGAGGAAACCACACATTCATCTGAATCGAAGGATTTAGCAATTGCTGACTCAAAGCATTTATCAGCTCATTGATTTGGTGGTATGTCAGTCAGGGCAAAAACTGAACGGAAACAGACTCCCTTCAACGGCAACACCTTGTACTCACTCTATAAATCAACAGCAACGTTTGCTGCTCCAATACCGTTAAACTAGATGGAAAGTTTCCTTGGCCTTATGGAAGCAGAAGTCCTTAATGGCTCTTGGGTTCTGTCCTTTTTTTCGAAATGAATAACTCAAAGCATGCGAATTTGCCGTTCGCGGTATGCCAAGACACGAGGTCTCGTACACACAAACCATTGTTAATGTGAATTAGGTCTAATCCCGAAAAGATCTTCACATGTACGCTCATGCTACTAAGATCTCTATTCGCATTAACGGCTTCTTTATTTGCTTTTAATTGAGGTGAATCTGCAGCACATACTACTTTTGGGCCTCAACTTAAGGCTCTCTTGAATTAGCTGAGGCCGCTTGGAGGCTACTTACGACGAAGTTTTTTTTACAGCAATGTCCATCCTGAATAGGCCGGAGGGGTGGCATTTATTCGCTTAACATTTCATGCCTAGACCATGAATTCTGGGCTTTCTGTCAAGATCTGTGTCTCTTGAAGAAGTTGAAAACATTTTTCTCGAAGCAACAAAGGGCAATCCATGGTTCTACGTCTTACAGACTGAATTAGAGCGCTATAAAGCGCTTCTTCTGTTGTCTGCTAGTACTCTATGTCTTGAGGTAATTTTGATAAATCAATCAGACACCTTTTGACGTAAAATCTTCTCAAAGTACTTATTCAGTGTTTTGGCGTACGGAGTGCTCACGTTTGCACCTAAAATAAGATTATGGACTGTGTTCGCGCACAAACTAGGTCCTAGTTTCCTGATAAGGTACGGCCAGGTCATTTAGCGAATGTTGCGGTCTGTTGTTGACGTTGTCGACTTTGTTCTTATGACTGACAAGGCAGTTTTCCTCCGTTTGAGAATGGGCATCTACAAAGCCTTAATCCAGATTCCAATCAGACATTTGTCTAGATGCCTGAAACTCAAGATTTTTGGCTAAGTTTAATCGTTTGTCCAGTTCGCGTGTCGTCAATAGTAAGCCCATCCATATTCAAGGCTGTCTGTTTTACCGTCGGCTAAGATCTTTCAAAGAACAATACCGAGAGAACACTATGCGCATATAAGCACTGTCAATTCAAACTCCGATGTCATTATCTTTATTTCGGCATTCTACCTTGATGCCGAAAAATCCTCATATGAGTACATTGAATTACTTAAATTATGATAGCTACTGATCCGCTTCTGACATAATTTACCCGATCTTGAGAATAACCCCGTCAAAACGATTATATTATGCTGTGTCGATATCACATGTATGCGTTGACTTCTTTCAACCTTGGCCCAAGACCGACAGGGCCGAGTTGACCAGCTCTAGAGTAGAAGATACAGCGAAGATGACCTTGGGCAGAACGTTTTCTGCCAAGGATTTCTGGTCCGGAAGGTATTTTAGATGATCAACTAGCGGCGATAGGAATGTACACTGGCTCTTTGGTCCGTTAAAGGTTTTTAGCCAGAAATACTTTGCCAAAACCATTTTAAGTTTTGGTTGCGTTTTAATGCCTTCTCAAAATAGCAAAATTAAGGTGCTTACCTACATACGAGAATGTGTATGTAATATTCTGACTGGAATTCTCTCTCAAATCAAACTAACGAAACCAGTTAATGCCCCTTGACCAGCTTCATTCCTTAGGTATACCATACATTCGCTTTGGCACCAATTCTCCTTTTGGTATTTCTACAGTCCATTGGGCGTAGAGTATCCGTGTATTTCTTGTTTGTGATTAACTATTTACGAAGAAATAGTTTTGCTGCCATTTTCGTCTTCCATGTCATGGATGAATGGACTTCAGTTTCCATTTTGGCTACGAATTCGTTGAAGGGGAAATCAGTGGACTCGGACTCTGGTGCTTCGAAGGATTACGACGATCCCTTAAAAGTAACATTTCCGCACTCTGGATATCGATGCGAATGTCAAGTGAATGTCGATATACTCGTTTTGTGGGGAATGACAGTGGGGCTAGAGGGTTGATTTCGTTATATGTAACTTTTTTTCATTCCATCTGATGGGCGACCAAGAGCCGCCATTCTCCTCACCCTCTTCGACGTTGCCATTACTTGACTGTCTTGTTGAAATTCCAACCCACACGCATGTTGGGTTTGTGGCAACATAACGGTTGGTACTCGTAGTACAATATAATGATGTTAAAGGAGACTGAAGCAATGTAGTAGACAAAGGAGCAGAATGAATACCATGCGAGGGGTTCCATGTTACCCCCAAGGAGATTATTGTGTCGACTAAAGTTTTTGTTTTTTGTTTCTTCTTTTGCTTCTTCTTCCTCTTGGTCGTGTTGTTGTTATAATTTCTTTTATTTTATTTTATTACTTCTAGTTTGGGGAATTTTTGTATGTTTCTTCTTGAGCTCCATCTACATTTTCGGATTCAGCTCGGGCTCTCCAGCTTCTGGTGTCTGTTTAGGGAGGGTAGACACGAAGAAGTTGTTATTATATGAACAGTTATGTGGAGGTAGTTAAAAGTTGGCAGAAAGTTGTTGCTTCATTGGGTTTGTTATGTTTTATGTTCGCTTTCAAAGGGAAGCGTTTTTATTTTCTACTCCAGCTTTGGGACTAGAATTGGAATGGGATCTAAAGGATACATCTACAGCATAGCTTGAAGCAAACTGTGAAAACAACTCACCTGACTAAACGAGGTAAGGTGACGAAACACTGGGGTTTTCAGCATAAGAGGACTTTAGTCCCATACTTGTAGTTTAGCATGTCTGTGTGGGTTGCTGTTGTTGTTGGTTATGGTTGTTGTTCTTATTGTTGGTTCCCTATTTCAATTATATCAGTCTGGAGGGGACATTTGTTTTATACTCGTACCTTCTTGGCAAAAGACGAAGTTTTATCTTTTATGGCAAATGTCTTCGGGTTTTGTTTTTATGGGGTAATTCGGAATTTTTATCCTCCCAGAATATTTAGTATTCCTTGGGAGTACTCTGGCTACGTGTACCCATTGGGGTGGCAATTAATTTTCCCACATATTCGCTTAACTTGTAATTAGAGAGTGGAATGAACGAAAAATGTATCTTTAATCCGTCAAGTGCAGGTAATATGGTATTCCAAATGAATGAAGACTGAGAGTTGCCTAAGAGGGAATTTCAACCGAAATAATTGCATAATATAAGAGTCACTCTTGAATAATTGTTATGTTCTCCTGATATTAGCTTTGTTTTTGTGACTATCTGATGACTCATATGGTAATGGTAATGATGAGAAGCCAAAGCGATGTAGTTGCTCTCTAAAAAGTCTTTTTCAAAAGCACCACAAATTGCCTGTTAAACGCAACTGGTAGGCCTCTTGTTTAGCCACAAGTTCAAAGAATGGAAACCACTAACGACGCATACAATTATCTCAAAAGAACGTTAGCTAAGCACAACACTTAAGAAGATTTTTGAGGTATTAAGCGTAGCTCATTTGCCGCAGAGTTAAAGAATCGCCAAAGTGATATGATAAACTAAAAACATTTTAGCCATTAGCGCGGTCTTTGAACACCTCCCTGTAGTAACGCACTTCAAGATGTTCTCTTAATACATAACATCTCCAGTTTGGGATCGAAGGCAGAAGTTCGATTGGGTCTCTACATATAAAGCCGCCGAATATGAAAGACCACCGCGTTGATCAATTTTGTATTAGATAATCCTTACCCAACTATATGGGTGAACGTGACTCAAGCGGTAGTGAACTGGCCAAGTCAGAAAGTTCGGAGTTCGAATTCCAGCAGTGCCCGTAAGACATTCGTTTCTTCAGTCAGGAAAAATCATGGAAAATGTGTAGTTGACTAGAAGACAAAAACAAGCCAGCTTTCACTAACAATTTAGTCTCCCCAATGTTTGTTTCAAAACGCGATAATATGGGCAATTATGATCCGAGTTGGGCTCGGTTGTGCCGCTGGATATTGTTTGTTTCGCATGGGATACAGCCCTTCGTCGCCGCTGCAATGTCGTTTTGCATCCCTGGTCATTCATAGTGTTCGCAGACTGTTCTTGCCAAATCCTTCCTGCCTGAATGAGACAAATTAGGTAGCTGTCGAGTTATGCTTGACCGTAGGGACAATGGTACGATAGGGTGGATACTAGCAAAACTTACATCGCACAAAGTTGGCATGTGGCATTCTGGAGTTGGATAAGGTTTAATTATTAGCGACTGTGAGTGAAATCTACCTTTTAGTTACGTCTTCATCGTTAGCTTGCTCTCTGGCTATAGTGGAGGCACCTATAGAGGTGCTATTGCTGTTTTGAACGATTCGGGAAGCATGTCGCAACACTGTTGTCTTTCCCTTTCCCTATGTCTGTGCTGTGTCTCGGTGACGCATTTTCTAGTTTTTGCTTGAATGCGAATACCAGATGCTTGTTGTCAGTACATATAGAGAACTGTGTTCTCTCGATCATATTCCTGAATACTCATACTCCTTGATAAATTGCCAATAGTTCACGGTCGTAGTGCACATCGTTATTGAGCTAACGTTAGTTTTCTTGAAAAAAAACCTAGTGGCTCGGGTGCGTTGTTGATGACTTGATGGAGTACACCCCCAATTGCCACGTCCAAAGCATCCGTACAGAGTGAAAGCGTGTCTTCTGTTGTTGTGCAAGTAGTGCTGTATGTAGCAAGTCGTTTTTGCATTTCTGAAAGGCTTCCTCTGCTGCATCCATCCATACAATAGGTATTTGGTCGTTCGTCTTATTTTCATTGATGAGTCTCTGTAGCATCAATTGGCTTTCGATTGAATGCGGTATAAATTTTCGGTAGAAATTGGACGAAGCGAGGAATCTTTTTAGCTCGATTGCCTTTGTACGTTTCATGTGCTCACAAATAGCCTTGACCTTGGATGTAAGAGGCATGCTTTCCTTGCTGTTGGCTGCATGACCAAGAAACTTGACGTCACGTTGCCCGAGAATACACTTTTAGGCGTTGATTGCTAAACTAATATCTTTCAAACATTGAAATACCTGGCTAATATGTTGCGCGTGTTCCTTCTCATCTCCTGAGGCAATGCAGATATCGTCGGTGTTAGGGATACAAAGTCTTCCAACCCGCGAAGAACTACTTGAATGTACCGTTGAAAAGTTTGTACAACGTTCCGCAGCCCAAACGTCATGTACAGAAGCTCGAAGCTTCTAAATGGTGTCGTGATTGCTGTCGTCGGGACTTCACGAGGCTGCAGATAGGCTGAAACAGATATTTAAGCCCCAAATGTTACGATTGATTGCCGGCAACTGTCAAAGTTGCCCCGAATCCGAAATAACCTATGGAATACACACTTATTTCACGACCGGGTTCAATTAGCGGGTAGCGACTTAATCGATGCTAGTCCTGGGACAAAAAGGAAAGAAAGACTCTAAAGAAAAAAAAATAAATACTTCCCCGTAGAAAACAAAAACAAAGAAAATTAAATAAAATAAGCGCGGTTTTCGACAACGTTATAAAGCTACGTTAGAGTTCGACGGTTTATTGTTATTCGTCGATGGAGTGACCCGCTAATTACACAGTACCGAACTCAATATATAACCTAACGGGTCGCGTGTCTCGTGTTTTCTCGAGATATTTCGCACACGTGACCTACACTTCTGCACTGCACTACATGTCACATATATCCTGCTTGTCAACTTTTCCTTTTCTCACTGCCACGCTTGCTTGCGATTTTACTTTAAAATTAATCTTCTCTACTTTACTTCACATTTCAAAAACAAAAGAAAGATTGCTTTTCGCAATTCCAAATAATCGTACTATTAGAAAAAAAAACTTCAGACCGCTGCTCACTATATGCTAGTCGTCACTACTTTCAATTATTTTCTTTCTTTCCACAAACTCCCACCAGACTCACGCACTTATTCTCTCACACACTCACTTACACATTCATCTGGCGCTAGCGGACCCAACATAAGGAGATGTGATGCCGGTATTCGTATTCACATCGATTGTGAGATGTGGTATTCCTCAGCCGTAGTGTCTCATGGTTTTCGGGGACCGTTCGTCCTCCTCCACCCCCATCATCGTCGTGTTGGAGTGTCTGGCTAGAAAGGATCGTCCGCCCGTCGGCGACTTTCAGACCTCTTGTCTAATGCTGGCCGTTTCGTATCTCCCGTTTCATCTGTGGGTTTAGACAACGGTGATCCTGGTGGACCTAGTGTCGCATTCTGGGCTCGTGGTTCTTCGTGAGTCTCCCTACTGTCCTTTGGGCTTCACCGACCGAAACACCTCGTTCTCTAGTCTATAAAACATAGTGTGTAACTTTCCGAGATCTGTGGTCGGTGGATCACAGGCTGATGGGACCGTGGCTGCCCTCCGCCAGAGCTCGGTCTTCCCACTCAAACGAAAAGAGGGACCGAAAGGATTTGTATGGGAAGAGAGCCAGTCTTGTTGTGGAAAAATTTACCGCAACAAATATTGCAAGCGTGGTTTGTTTGAATGGGAAATTTCGAGTACTTTTTGATCAGAAGGTACTGACTTGTGCAATAAGTTTTTTTTAAACTTAATTCTTATCGGAATAAAAAGAGTAACGTTCTATTTCTTGTAACGAAATCATGTTTGAGAAATTGAGGAAAACAATTCTCTATTTGCAATCTCAATGCTGGAGCTATATTTCGGATTGTTAATTTGACTCAAGTTACCGTAAACTGCAACTTACGGTGTAAATGATAATTTTCGACGATGTGTGAAAGAGGTTAGCTCGAAAGTTACATCAATTTCAAAATGTAAGGGACTGCAGTGTTAGTGCGTAAATATAAAATGGTGGCAGTCTGTCTATGTGATCATATAGCGGAGTATGTTTTCAGGCAATTTGAAGATTCTTTAAACAAAGTATCACAATGATTTTTCAACTTCTTCCTACTGTAGATACCGAGCACTTTAGCTGCGTAACACAAGGTCGATCTCACAACCCCTCCAAACAACGTTTTATCCACAAAGTATGCCTCTCAGACTACGATTTATTGCTCTTTTTGCTTCTTTTAATATTTCTGGCAGGTGCTTTTGAAAAGTCAACCGTGGTGTTATTATAAACGACACCGAGATATTTGTACACCTTTGTTTTCTCTCATCCTTTTCATTTGTCAAGGCCATCTTTCATTCCCATCATATTACCCCAACCGTTTCGGAAAATCATTATTTTCAATTTTGCGGTGTTCATTTGTTTGTTGGCGTTTTCGCTAAAATGACTTTTTCATCAGCGTACAGAGATAGATAGTTTAAATTTAACTCCATCGATGTCAATCCTCCCTGGCAGAAAAGCTGGTAGGTCAACTAAGAACAACAGAGATAGTAGAGGACTCATGAGTCATCCCTGTTTAAAGTCTGTTTGTGAAGAAAAACTGTCTGTCTGTCATTCGAGCCTATTCTAATGTTTCAGCAGCTGTCAAAGTAGGCAATGAGACCAGCTGTCATCATGCAACGTTTTTTCAAAATGCCGGCGCAGTTGTAAAGGTAAATTTCGTTGTCGTAAAGTCCGTTATCATCAGGCAATTCGTCGCACCGTGGTAAAGTTTGAGCGTGAGTACACTCTTTTGGATCTTAAACCACCAACCAGATAGAGATTGATCCAAAATGAAGAAAAGTTAGCCGCCGTAGCGACCAGTTTTGAAGAAGACCCGCCGATCAGCTGAATTGCGCAGCGTCAGCTTAGGGCCTACATCCGTATAAGATTGGGCTGACGCAAGAATTGAAGCCGGATGACCATAGAAAACGGCATGAGTTCGCTAATTGAGCGCTGAAAATGTTGGCCGGAGATCCGAATTTTGGCCAAAGGAATATTTTCTCGGATGAGGCCCATTTTTGGATCAGCGGCTAAGTCAACAAGAAAAACTGTTCTTATTGGGGCGAACACAACACAACACAACACACAAGTGCCCGGCCAATCATCAATGCATCAACAAAGATTGACTGTTTGTTGTGGATTATGGCATGGCGGCATAATCGGACCTCATTTCTTCCAAAATAAGGAAGGAGACACCGTTATCGTCAATACTCTCAGGTATAGAACGACTGATTTTCTGTGGGCAGAGCTCGACAACATCGACATATCCGAGCTGTTTTCCCAACAAGACGGCACAAGGTGTCATACAAGCGACGCAACGCTCGAAGTTGTGAAGGAGAAGTTTGGCGACTGGTTTTTTCACGGCGAGCGTTCATCATTTAGCTGCTGCGACCATGCGATTTGACGCCACTCGATTATTTTCTCTGGGGTCACGTCAAGTCGACGAAGCCGAGGCGGCCATTTGACTAATGTGATATTCCACTAATATTGGCATGAACGTAGCTTTAAAATAAAGTCAGACTCAACTTTATACCGCACACTGTTTTTAGAAATAGGATTGTTATTAGTGACGAAAAGTGCATCTATTTGACTAGGCCCCCTTGTGGGAGCGTCACGGTGACTGGGGTTTAAACCTAAAACGCAGGGAGTGTGTTCCTGCTGGTCTCACCCCGCTGTAAGTGGTGGGTTCTGAGGCCCTAAGATCAGTAAGAAGTTTTAGGTTGGCCTCGACTCACACCAAGGGTGGAACTGTGTCCTCAACATAGGTCGGAATCGGTATCAAAGGAATTGGCGGAGAGCGAGAGTGTATCCTGGCTCTTATGAGTATATGGGCATTCCGTGTACTTAAGTCTTCACGACAAGCTTTCACGGAAAACACAAGACACCTCTTTGGTGTTCATATCATGACCTACACTTTTCCATTCAGTGAGAAATAGTCTTTGTATAGTACGAGTACTAGGGCTTCCCAGTGGTTTCTGGCAAATACACCTTGAAGCTCTGATGATCTCTAATGTTGACTGTTTTTTGGATGTCCCGTCTGATGCAATGGCACAAGAATCCTTACTTCTGGAAAAAAAATAAATCGGCTTCCCCTATGCCCAAGACTTGTTTCGCCTAGAATTTGAGAAAAGAAGCAATGTAGTCTTGGCCTAACGTATGCTTTCAAAACCGATTTATGATGCAGCGCTGGTGTTTTCTGAGGGATGTTGGGTCCCACACCAAAATTTGCATCTGTCTTCCTAGAGGAAATATAAGCAATCCTGATGGCAATGAACTATTTTGTCAGAAATCGGTGGAACCCGCGAAGCATTTCCATCTAAAGCGACAGCCTTGTTTGGCTCTCTTTCGATTTTCAAGCAACGATTTTGAGAAAGCAAAACTCAATGAATGTAATAGGAAGGCGGAAAATAAATAAGCGATGAACTTGCTAGTTAAAGCCCATCAAAACTCGTTTCTAATACTTATAGGCAATTTATCGGCCCAAAACCAAATGAATTCCAAGCTACGTTCGAACAGGCGCTTGAAAAAAAATAATCGAATCACTCAAATGCAAGCACATTAGAAAACTCTTGGTCCACGGGATCAGTGTAGATGGGAGATACATATATGAATCATTAGGCTTATTCGCTTTACATAGTTCAACAAAAAATAAAAAAATGTCGGCGTTTCTTCAATTACTGCCTTTTAACAAAATTTAAAGAAGAGCATCAGTCTAGATTTCTTGGTGTCTATGGTATAGTTTCACTTAAAAGGTATCCTACAGATTAACAACCTTTTTCCTGTTTATTACAACAAAACATTAATTGGGAAAGCGTGCCTCTAATTACCGTCCTATTCGTGCGCCAAGACCGTCATTAATATGACTTTAATCTCCGATTTAGTTCCACGGTCAATGTGCAACACGTACTATACATAGATCCCAGCTTAACTTCTTAAAACTCCATTACATCGTCACTCGCTCTCCTTTAATGAGGTGAAATTCCATTCCATCTTGCTGTGTTGGGATCTCTTCCTTAAGGTCAAGGTTAATCTTTCGGGGATATTGCCTTCGAAAGGAATGAAGAAAATAAAATAAAAATAACACTGACTCAGCTACTGCTGCCACTGGCTGCAAACTCATATTTCTTAACGTAGGAGCCAACATTGACGCTACTCGTATAACGTGATCCCTTTATGTGTATCGTCTTACGCGAATAACAGTGTTTAATTTTTGCACAGGCCACATATACATAAACAGAACGGAAGTGAAAAAGAAGACGAAAATGTATTAACATGTAATTTGGCATAATGCTAAGGAACATGTAACTGTTTATGCGGCTTAGGATAATGCGATCCTGGGAATGCCCCCGAATCTGTAGGTGTTTGCGGATGCTGCTTATGTGAGTTGTGACGTGCGGTAGCTACTGTTTATTTGTGCTTTTGCCGTTGTCTTCGATTCCAAAATTAACTCAACGCCGAATTCGCGTAAACAAAAAGAAGGAAGCCGTTTCAATATGCCACTGGCTCAAGGACGACGACCGGCGCGGCGGTGGCATGAGCTCTTCCCTATAAATTCGCATCATGACTACGCTTGAGAATTGGATAGGAACTAAGGAAAGTACATAGATATGTTAGTCCTGCGTCACAGGGCGAATTGCGAAAACGTGAGATTAACTGAAATTACAGTAGCGCCACTAATTTAATGCTTTTGCCCACCCACAGGAAGCAGCCAGAAAGCTCCCACAAACAGTCAGAGACATCCGGAATTTCCCCAAAAAACCAAACACACAAAAAAGACTCCCAGACAGATATGGGGATAGTCAGCAACAGCTATAAAACAGCCAAAAACAGAGCAAGACAGCTGCGGATATAATCAAATAACCGTTATAAAATATCACGTAGGAAAGATTTTAAAGTTTTTTTTCCTTATCATGAACCTTCAGCAGGAAGAAAAGCGGTAACGGCTTACAGCCCTTCCATTTGTAATGACTGCTTGGTTGGTGTAGTTGGATTTTTCACACAAAAACCTACAAGAAGTTAGTGGGAGGGGTGGAGAGAGTATAAAAAAAAAGTAACGGAAACTGATTTACTTGCGTGTTATAATGTAAGCGTCGTTATTTCTGTTCGAGGGCGACAGAGTCGGATAAAGTTTTTGTGTGAGTGTCTCCCTAGTGAGCAGCGGTTTTATTTTGTTTCCGGTTTTGTTTCGTTTCATTTTCATTTTCGTTTTTCTCGTAGTTTTTCATTGTTCCCCTGTGGGACAGAAATTTTTGCATACTTGATTGTGATTGAGCCAGGGGTTTTTAGGGGAAGTTGCAGTGGGTTGTTGGGAGTTTGGGGGTTTGTGCTTCAATTAAACACGCAATTTAATGGATCTAATTGTTTGGAAAGTTTTCGAGGATTTATCTCTCGTTTTGGGTTGTTGTTTCCCCGTTCCCCGATGTACTCGTAGATTGTGAAATTGTTGTCATTTATCTTAAGAGGCGTGAGTGCTGTGACTTATGTATTCACACTCAAGTAGCATACAAATTTGGGATCATTTAGTTGCAGTGGATGTACTTATCGAAATGGCAGGCACTTACAATTTATTAGTGCTGAAGGATGCATAAATTAAGTCATGATTTGCTTTACTCTTAACTATGGAATGTACTGTTATCAGTATAATGTTGTCTGCGAAGTGCTTTAGAGATGTACCGTGTGAAGTTCTGAAGTTGTGTTTTGAATCCTTTGAGAAACAACTGCAAGGATAAGCTAAAAGAATTTTCAGGTTTTAAATATTGAAGGCAGCAAAACAATTTTTACATTTTTAAATCAGTAATTGTAACAAAATCTTTTGGATCAATATTCGAACATCTTTTTTTGTCTTAGTCTTTGGATCAAGGAAATTCTACTTTTTTGGTTGCCTTTGTCGGACACAATGAAACGAACATATCAGACGTATAGTGAAGCCTTGTTAGCAAATGCCTTAAAAGCCGTTCATGAGAATAATTTGAGGATTCGAGCAGCGAGTAGAGAGTTTGGTGTTCCCGATACTTCAATTCACGATCGCATCAAGGGGAAAATTGGCGATGAGCTAAAGCGGATGGGTCCTTCCACAGTTCTTACAGAAAGTGAAGAACTCAGGGTTGTGGAACCGTTAATCAATATTGCTCAATGAGGTTTTCCCCAAAAAATGAACGAGTTTATAGAGGTGGTTCAAAAGACAGTTAGGGATGAAAAGCGAAAAATTCCGTTCGAAGACGATAGACCCGGCAGGAAGTGGTCCTACAATTTTTTGAAGCAACATAAGGAGTTAAGCTTACGGGTCTCAGAATCATTATGTAAGGCCAGAGCAATCGTTACGGAAGCTTTTATTCGCAACTGGTTTCGTAATTTGGAAAACTTCATAAAATAAATTAACGGCTCAGATATTTTAGATGACCCCATTCGAATTTATAACGGAGACTACACTTCTTTTAGTTTTTCCCCAAAAACAGGAAAAGTCATCGGGCCAATGGGTTTTGAAGATTAGATTGTTGGTCATTCTGAAATGGAGTGGATGAGTTCGGAAACTTTCTATGAATATGTTGCAAATGATTTTAGCGGATGGCTTCACAAAAATAATATCAAAGGACCGGTTCTTTTACTAATTGATGGACATAAGTCTCATTTATCAATGACCTTAAACGAGTTTTGTTTTAACAATCAAATAATCCTCTATTCACTTCCTCCTAACACAACACACATCTGGCAGCCCGCAGATCTGGGAGGGTTTAAAGGCATTAAAAGTGACTATAAGATATCAGTGAGGGAATAGCAGACTATGCCTGAAAACACTGATAAGACTGTTACAAAAACAAACTTCTGTAAAATACTTAAAATGGTCCTAGATAAAAAAGATCGTTCTAAAACTGTACGAAACGCTCTTCAAAAATGTGGTATTAACCCTTTTAATCCAAACGCAGTAGACTACATCAAATGCGCACAAAATACTTTGGAAACCATTGGACATGTTTATGCAGACACTTTGATCGATAAAAACAATGCTGTACCTATACAAAAGCTTGATACAACAGTAGAAGTGTCTCTTAAAAGCGAGCTTGTAAGAAATGACTTGAACTTTGAACTTTTGCTCAGAATTCTATCAGATGCTAAAAAGAATATTGAATTTGCGAAATCACCCGAATTCTTTGAATTACACATTGGTACATCAACCCATCAAATTTTTGACTTTGGGGAAGTTATAGATGCAATTTTAATCGATGAAAATACTCTTGGCGGTATACCTACATAATTAACTAGTTATATATTTCCGTATTAGCTGAGTCTTAATTTTGATTTTACGTGAAGATCTGAATCCGCTTAGCCCACATTGAGATAACGATCGAAATCTTTCAAATGCTCTTGAACCTTTAAATGCTCCTAGACTGACACATTCTACTTCTGAACCATCCACGTCAATACTGAAGCTAATAGTCTCACCAAGTAGCACTTGTTCCAGTTTTGATAAATATTTAAAATACCCAGACCCTATGAAAACAAAGATAGGCAGAGAACTACGGCCTTCAAACAGACCACCAATGTCAATTTCATGTAGCAAGTGGAAGGAATTTCATTCACACCACCACAAAAATTAAACAGATACGAAAAGATGATAGTAATACCAGAAAGAACTTAGAACTGAACGAAAAAATCAAAAAGCTGCGATGAAGGAAAACAAAAAAGACAAGAAAACAGTACCTGAAACAAACCGAGAACAATTTTGCGGCTTTTGTGAGAATGAGCTCGACACAGACGCCGAAGAAGATGGCCTTGAAAATATAGGCTGTGATACTTGCAAAAAGTGGTTTCATTTAGCGTGCACTGAACTTTGCACCATGAAATTTAATGAGGCTCAAAATGAAGAATTTTTCTGTATTTTTTGCGCTTAAATTTTAAATCCAAACTTAAAGACTGAATTACAATAAAATTTTTATACTTTATTATGAATTATGACAATTTTATATAAGTAGGCTGAATGGTTCTTTCCAAGTTAACGATAACTTTACAGTAAACCACTAAGTGTTCGACTACTGGGGACATTACCCTAGATTAGCTTTGGACAATGGCGTTAATCCGACTTCATTCCTTTTCGGAAACCAGTACTAAGAACAGAGATTGTCGCCTTCGTAACGAGTCTATTGCACTCCTTGTAGGGTCAATGTGGGTAAATGTAAACTGGGGGAAAAGAAAACATGGCTCATATCAAACTTTAGTTAAATCTTTTTGACACTTTGACATTTGTAGAAGTTGCCAACGCATGCATCTTTTATCTTATACGTCAAACTCATTGCTGTCAAACTCGTTATTTGACGAGCGCATTTTTCGTGAAAGTTAATTTTTAAAAGTGCCAAACGAACCGTTAGTCTTTCAGAGAAATTAAATATTTTTGCAGATTCAATTGGGTAAGTATAATTTGCAAATAATCTATAGTTTTGAATTTTGATTCTACGTGAAATAGAAAATCTTAAAAATCCATCAAATTTATGTCGACTCTCATGTGGTACGAGTATTTACCCCAGAATATTTTTTCATATGGAAAAATGTGAACAACATTCTGGGGGTAAATGTAAACATATCGGGTCGTATAAAAAGTCTCCGGGGTTTTTTGTCACTAGATTGTGTTGGTGTCCATTTATCTGATTGTGTCAAACTAACACGTGTTTAAAAGGTGACATGTCAGGCTACATTTTTTGTGAAGACAGCTGTTTAATACGTTGCTCGTGTTAAAAGTTTTGATGATTTGAATATGAGGGAAATATCTGAAGAAATACGCTATGTGATGCTTTTTTACTATAAAAACACGGCGACAAATTTTCGCAGTTTACGGTGAGAATGCTTTGAGTGAACGACGGACCCAGGAGTGTTTTGTTCGATTCCGTTTCGGAAATTTCGATGTAAAAGATGCACCTCGCACTGGTCGGCCTGTCACTGACACTGACTGATGGAGCAAGACCGGCACGGAAGCTGTCTGGAGATAGCGGAGGCACTAAACATCAATCGTATAACAGCTTGGAATCATCTAAAATGACCAGGCTACTCAAAGAAGTTCGATTTTTTCGTTCCACATGAATTAAAGCAAAGAAATTTAATTGAGCGAATTGCCATCAGTGAAACGCTGCTGAAACGTACGAAATGGAACCAATTTTGAAGCAATTCGTTAAGGATGATGAAAAAGTGATTAAATACGAGAATATCTAACGCAAGCGATCATGGTCAAAGGCCGGTGACCGACCACAAACTACTTCAAACAAGACGGCAAACAAGGTTGTGTTGAGTGTTTGGTGGGCTTGGAAGGGAATTGTCTATTATGAGCTGCTAGAACGTGGCGAAAGGGTCAATTCGATCCTCTACTGTGCGCAACTCGACCGTTTGAGTGAACCTATCAAGAAAGAGCGACCAGAATTGGCCAACAGAAAGGCAGTTGTCTTCCATCATAACAATGCTATTTCACACACATCTTTGATGACCCAGAACAAATTTACGGAGCTTGGTTGGGAAGTTTTGATGCAACCACCATATAGCCCGGACCTTTCACCCGCTGATTACCATTTGTTTCGGTCTTTGCAAAATTCTCTTCAACGTAAAAAATTTGCCCACCGAAGAGCCGTTGAAAATCAGTTGGCCAAGTTTTTCGCTGATAAACCACAAAAGTTCTACACCGATGGAATTATGAGGCTACTAGGAAAATGACAAAAGGTCATAGACAAATGACAAAAGGTCATAATAATGGCCAACATTGATTGAAATTAATTTTGAATAAAGAAAATTTTTCTTCAAAAATGTACCAGAATACTGCTGAGACTTTCTATATGACCTGATTGGTTTAAATAAAAATAAAATTGTTTTAGTTAATTGCTATTGCTATTATGCCGCAGAACTACATATTAAATAATCCCATCATCATATTCAGTGCTTGATGTTGCAAAAGCGGTCCTCGACGTACAAAACAAAAATATGACATTCAGGGCAGTTCAGGATGCATATGGGGTGCGAATATCTGACATTTATAACAGAATCAAAGGGGAAAAAACGCAATGGAGAAATTTAAACAAGATTGTCAAATGCCTTCTTGAACGGTCATTCAAAGCCTGGACAAGAATGGTACAGAAACTTTATGAACAGACACCCCGAATTATCGTTAAAGAATCTGGAGCTGCTACAAAAATGCAGGAAAGATGTCAGGAAGCCCCAAGTTATTTACCACTTTTATAATCAGTTGAAAAAGAAATTAAACTTTATATTCAATGCCGATGAAAACGGGTTTTGTAATGATCCAAACAAACTGAAAGCAATTGGAAGTTCGAAACATCATTCAACCCCTGTGCTAACTTTAATTATCTTAAAAGGCGCAGCGCTACAAGCTCGATGAACAAGTGCTGAAGCATATCCTGGAACTTTATATGGAGTTTCAAAGACTGGATACATGGAAGAGGCAGAGTTCTACCATTGGTTCATAAATGGGTTTGTTCCCCATGTGGCGCGTATCAGAGAACAAAACAATGTTGTTGATCAAACTGCTTTATTGCCATATGATGGACACTCCAACCATATCAGCGTGCGAATAGTGGAAGCTGCTATGAGTAACAATGTTCAACTGCCATTTGGCAGACAAGTTTGAAAAGAAATGTTGGGCAAAGGGTTGTTTCAACTATCCAAGCCTACATTTACAAAACTATTGGGACAAGTTTGGAAGAGTGCCTTGATTTCCAAAAATACTATTGCTGGATTCGAGTCAACAGGGTTTAGATTTAGGCTGGGGCGATGACGAAAATCGGAATGGGCCTAATGAAGTTGATATGATGGAATCGAAACAAATTCAGGACTTTCAATTGGGAGAATTTGTTCTGGCTTTCTTTAAGGGCGAAAAGAGAAACTCGAGCTTGTTTAAATACGTTTGCCGAGTACAACAACTTGATGTTGAAGAAAAAAAAATTAAAGTTCAAGGGATCTGCGTTTAAGATAGTTAAAAAAAGATGTGAGTATTTCAAGTGATGCTCCCATTACCGACGGAGGGATTAGAGGACGACGGAACAACAATTTATTCATTTGACGGATATGTCCCTGTCAAGAAAAAACGATAATAAACAATACTTGTTCTTTTTAATCAAAATTTTGTATTTGTTTGTATTTTAACATAAATCTTTAATAACTTCAAATTGGTTTATCTTCTTTTTTTGTGGTAAAAGTAAAAACTCCCTTTTTTGTATTTTTGTCAATGCTAAGAGTCATGCACCCTAAATCGACCGCAGCCACTGTGAATTTTTCGCCCAACAGGATGTTGTATCACTAGCACACATAAGTTCCTAGCAAGAACAGAGTGTCCCACCACAATCTGTTTCCATTCTTTCGTCGCTGGACTCTTAGCGACGCCTGGGAGAATTTGTTTGCTCTGCTCGTCATAACATCTGCAATTATGCTTGTATGCAGCCCAATTGTTAATGGAGGCCCAAGAGGCAGTCCATATGAAGGTTCTGCTCCTTAAGTTCATCGAATCTCCAGTGGTGCTTTACAACAGATCACTTCTCTGTAAAGGGGAGATGAATTTAGGAATGAACTTTTATATGAATATCAGCGGAGGTGATCTTTAAAGCCTGAGGTAAATTTACAGCACAAAAGATTTTCGTGACAGGGTCATTCATTTCGTTGTTTCAAGTTGGTAGCGCTGGCATTTGACACATGCCAAACTCAGCTGTCATTTGAAGTGTCATAATATTAGTTGAATGTTTGCCATTTACAATAATCGAACAAATCGAACAATGCGTTAAAATTATTAAAACTTATTACAAGAGTGGTGATTCAAGGGAAGCCACTTTTCGCGCATTACAAAATGATTATGGTCGTCATAATCGACCGACTACGCAAGCAATCGGTAATATTGTGAAGAAATTTGAAGAAAGTGGAAGCGTTGCTGATGTTGTAAGGCCTCTGCATCAACCTAATGCACGCTCAGTCAAAAATATTGCTGCTGTAAGTGCAAGTCTTGCTGATAATCCGAACTTATCGATTTCCCGGCGTTCGCAGCATTTGAACATGTCGTACACCTCACTATTGCGTATTTTGCATTTGGATTTGCATCTCCATCCTTATAAAGTTCAACTTACGCAACAATTGAAGCCTACTGATCATAAACAACGCAGTAGATACGCGTTGTTGGGTGTTGAAACAACAGTCAATAAACACCGATTTTTCGAACAACATTTTCTTCAGTGATGAGGCACATTTTTCACTCGGTGGGTACGTAAACAAACAAAATTGCCACATATGCGGCTCAGAAAACCCATAAGTGATCGAAGAGGTGCCGTTGCATCCAGACAAAATGACTGTTAGGTGTGCTCTATGGTCGAAAGGTGTTATTGGTCCGTATTTCTTTGAAGATGCCAATAGGCGGACGGATACAGTCAATTCGGAGCAAAACGGTCGAATGATAACCGATTTTTGCTAGCCGGCGATTGAAGATCGTGACTTTGACGATATGCGGTTCCAACAAGATGGGGTAGCAAGCCACACGACACGACCAATTATGGCTTTATTGTGTGAGAAATTTCCTGGTCGCGTAATTTCACGTTTTGGCGACGTCAATTGGCCACCAAGATCATGCAATTTGACACCGTTCGATTTTTTTCTGTGGGGCTACGCAAAAGACCGTGTTTATGCAAACCAATCCCCGAACTCTAGACGCATTACAAACCAAAGTTACTCAAGTTTTGGCTGAGATACCGCTCGAAATGTGCGAAAAAGAATCGCACGCTGCGAAGCTTTCCGAAGCGACCATTTGAATGATATTGTTTTGCACACTTAATGGCAAAGTCAAAACTTTATAATGAATTAAAATTTTCATCAAAAATGTATAGCTATGTGTGTTTTATTTAGCTTTACTTTCGAAATCGAAAAATGAATGACCCTTCAATATTAAGACGCGTAGGATATCGGGAGTACCATCTATCGAAATGCCTCATGCCTTGCTGAAATCTACTCTACACTGCACGAATGTTTAAAGGTTTACGACCCAACATATTTGGCTCAAAGAAGTTCGATACCCAGGATGATACTCAAATGAAATGAATGTGGATACCTCTAACAACATCATAAGTTCCCACAGTCGGCTACCTTTCTCGTGAAGAAAATGACCTCAGTTTTAACAGGAAAACTCATTTTTGGGAGTAATACACTTTTCGTTGGGAACGTCTACGGCTGCTTGCACTTTATTGCAGACAGTCACCAAGCACAATTCAACCAATAGCACTATACTACAATATCTACATACGGCTGAGCGCAGACTACAGGCAAATTGTTATCGTTAAGTAGTGAATTGATCAACATGTACCATCTCATATTGAACGCAGTATCAGCAATCAGGATCGTCGGCACCATGTTGCTCGACCGAAGAACAAATGTCGCCAAAAGTTGAACTGTCGAAAGCACCAATAGCACTGAAAATGCCCAGTCTGTACTCGTTTTTACCAACCGGGTCCACCCGAATTTGTAGAGCAATCTCACAGGATCTTTTGCGTTGAGAGGCATGTTGCAACTTGGATGGAGTATGCACTCACACAGCAATTTTGCGCACATGAAGATCAATCATTTTCTCCATTAACTTCAACATAAAAGAAGTCAGGTTAATAGATCCGAACTTCTTCGCAAACACGTAGTCATTTTATCCGATATTTAGACTGGGATTGACAGCTGTTATCTGATAAGGTAGACGTGAAAGTAAAAATCTCCCTCAGACTTGGAGTAAGCCCTAGCCTTTAAAAACCTTGCCGCCTATTTCAAGATCTTACAAAGAACTACTTACTTGCTTACTTAGGTGGCTCTATAGTTCGAAATGAATTTGGTTCTTAACAAACGAGCCTCTCCAGTTAGCCTTGTGCACACTCCAAGTCAGTTCAAGTCCCCTTCTACAATACTTGTGCGCGGTACCTAAAGAATGTCTTCCTCTGCTGCTTTATTCCTATAATTAAGATTTGAGGAATCTACGGTCCGAAGTATTGGTATCCATTGCTATATGTCCTGGTCAATTCAGGCGGCTGACGCGCAGTTTTCAGACTAGGTCAATGTCACTATTCAGCCCGTATAAGCCGCAACAAGCCTCAGGTATCAATGGATTTACTGTTTGCAACCCTTGCAAATGAAACAAGGACAATTAACTTGGATCTGCATGTGAAAAGTTAGGACCATTAATAGACCACGTGCAGCGAAAATACGAGCAGAGATCCTGACCTCAATTTACCGATGTACTCGTACCAAGAAATGGGTTGGGATGGGCCGGACAAGGAGAGGATAAAAAGCTATGACATTTACTACGGAGATTGTTATTGACGGCAAAAGTAGCTGCTATTTGTATGCGGATTAGTTGTTGGAGGCAAACTTAGGCTTAGTATCAAGGCTTAATTTCCCTACATTGGCCTTGTATGCCTCCCATCGGAAGAGAAAGATGATAAAATCAAAGATACCTTCTACCTGCGCTTAAATAAGACCATCGAGCATGGCCTAGCTTTGACATTAAAATTGTCCTCGACGATTTAAATGCAAAGCTAGGAAGAGAGGGTATCTTTGGTAGTACTGCACGACACCACCTCCGATAACGGATTCAGGCTTATCGAATTTGCGATTACATTGTCGTGTTACCATGCAGTTCCCACATGGTACTTGGAGAATTCCTGATCAATCAACTTTCAACCAGATTGACCACATTGCGATTGACGCAAGACATTCCTCCAGTATTATTTATCTATGTCTGAACAATTCGAAAAGCCACCATCGACTCAGACCATTACCTTCCTATATTGTAGCCAACTTAAAGATTAGAAAACCTAGAAAGACCGAGCTGAACTCTCTGCGCTTGTTGGATTACTCACAAGCCACAATCTTCTGAAGGTGTTAATAATTTAAGTAAACCTTACCAACGAGGCCCTCTACAGAGTCAACGCAATCACCAAATATCAACAAACGGAAGGAGAAAAGCGAAAACATCAAGGTACAAATCTACGTAGCCATTCTTCAGTGTTACTGACTGCGGCACTTTAATACGCCAGACTATTTTGCGTCTACAATCGTGCCTTGTTCGTTCGACTTTTTGTCTATGAACTTTTTAAATTATTGTTGCTGTCCTTAAAAAGACTTCGATTTAAAAAAAAATGCAAATTAGTGTCGTTGCTTTTTATCACACAAACTACTCCAAGTGATAGCATCGCCAATTCATCGTTCGTATGCAAAACAAGCATACACATATTGGTTTGAATGTTTTCAATCGCTATTTATACTCGTACGCTAAAAGCGAACCCCTTCTTCAACATCATCGTATTTATCAAATTTGAGTGTTCATCCCTTCAGCTCAGAACCCAAAACTAGATTTCATTCAATAAGATGGACAGACTCCTCAACCTGTCATTTTCAAATTAAATAAAATAAAAAAAATTGTACAAGTATCACCTTCAATTTTGTTCAGCACTCGGGAAACCTTAGATCAATTCAATTTCCCCGCCTCACATTAGAAAATGAATAAAATATCCTTTCCCTATACGATTAGGGAGTCTCACCCACTCACCCAAATACTACCTATATCTACAGTTGAGTTGAGGTTTTTTTTCTTTTTTTCTTGTATCAAGCGATTAGAACAGAACCACAAGCTACAAACTGAAATGGCTTTACCCAAAAAACCGATGATATTCCAGATCCTACAGGCAATGCGAAAATATTTCAGCCTCCCCTAAGGACCTAAGTAACATACAAGTACATGAAAAAGGAAAAAAAAAAATATATTTTTAGAAAAGAGAAGGTGGAAGCCAAAAAAAAAAGTGTAATAATAATAAAAAGAAATATTCCACAGCCGCCACAGAGCGAACATATCGTAGAACTACCATCAGGACCGCCATCAAAGCCATCGTCGGAGCCATCCCCTAATCCCACATGGTGTAGAGTAGAGGCAGCCCAGTTCGTATCCGTATCAATATACAATTTCCGCGCGAGTAAAATATAAACGCAGCCCTAATCGAATAATTCGACGTGTTTCGCTCCACGACTGACACCATAAGAAGGCAAAAAGGACCTTTGCGCTTCAGTACGACTATGAAACCGACAACGAAAGCCAAGACGACATATCATACTTTCTGTATCCCTTTACAAAGACGGTCTATCTTCACACATATATTCACTCGAATTTATACATACATACATATAGGTATCGAATTCTGGTATCCTGAGGTGTCGCCATCAGATCACTGCGGGTAAAAAACATATCTCGGCTATCTGAGAACCAAAAACGCGTATGGTATGTCACACAATCGAATTTCAATCAATCGCATGGATTCCAATCACGTAGAACGCCCATCGCATTCTACCACGTGTAGAGCTTTAAGATAGGTATGCCAATGCCATGGCATTAGGTGCCTTACTATGCCAGTCAGCCTTCAGACACAAACACACATACATGTACTCGTGTACACACCCATATCAGGTATAAACACTCGTGCCCACCTCAGTCACCTCATCTATTAATACCAAGGCTGTGATAAAGCGAATATTAATGATCAATGAGGAGGAACTTCTGGTGCCTGAGCTCATCCTCTCCGCTCGGCAATGTTACGTGACTGTCCTTATGAGTAACCACCTTTGAGTAACCACCAATACCTCACGTTCACGATGCTTGACTTCTAGATGGTGAATCTCTAAGATGGTTTGCCCTGTTTCTGCTTCATATTCTTCTTATTTTGGTCTTGGTTCAGCTCTTACTATGATCCTTCGTTTATTATAACGGACGACGACAACGACAACGACGACGAAGATGTCGACTATGTGAAGTGCTCCTTTGGTGTGGTTTCATTTCGTGTGTAGGTGGGACCTTATATAGTGTCATTTGATGATGAGGTTAAGGTAGACAGAAATACTTTAATCAAGATATCAATTGAATTTTAGTGAAAGTCTTGCCATGAAGAAATATTTTCTACTTTCATCAGAAATATCTGGTTGCTTTTTGGTGAAGGTTTTGATAGTTCCATAACTGTTTTATAGGGAAATTCAAGCATCAGAAGGCGCTCAGGAAATATTTAAAAACATCATGAAACTCACAGTCCTGTCCACTCTAGAAATTTCGCAATAATAGGTTGCTGTGTTGAGCCGGTGACATCGGAAAAAAGTATTGTGATGTCAGTGGACCTTTTCCGAGTATTGAGATTGAAGCAGTGAAATGGGTTAATTGATCGACGAGGGCAGGCCCAAGTGTATGCTGTCAAGCAGAAAAGATACCCAACACCGATTTCTCGGACAGAACGTCACTCTCACAGATATAACTTTGAGGTAGTTTAGGACTTTGACTACATACGTCCGGCTATTAATTCAGACAACAACAGAGTCGCTGAGACTAAACAAACGAAGAATTAATCTTGCTTATCGCTGCTTCTATAGGCTAAGATCGCAATTGACAATTGACACAGCCCTCTTGCAATCACAGTGGCGCAGAAGCAAGGTCTTTATTAAAAATTGATGATGGCACTCTTGACTGTCTTGGGGAAAAAATTGTTCAGGTAATTTTGGATGGTAAAAATGGAGACACAACGAGGAACTAAACGGGCTGTACAGAAACATCGACATTGTAACTAGCAAAAGATCGAGCTGGCCCAGGTCCACCCCGGACTGTAGTGCCACCTCAAGAATAAAAAAAAATTAAGAAGAAATGCAAAAACTTTTGTGCAGGAACTCACGAATATATAGAGATAACATTTTATCCCCGTAAAAGCTGCTAATTGTGACGCAGGCCGATTAAAGTTTCCACTGAATCAACAAATTTTTGAGAATCACTCGACCAAAGAGCTATCGAGTCCGGATTAAAGAGAATAAACAAAGTCGTGATGAACCAGTTTGCATCAAAGCATTTATGCCCTTCACCGGGATTACTTTTCGGCGAGTCAGGCGCGTAAAGGAGTTTGTCGTTAAAAGAAAATTCCCCTATCGACGGTCGTGAAAAACATAATGCACGGCCTCATAAACTTACAGATGAGACAAAGAAGAAGGTAATCAATTTTATAAAAAAATATAAAGTGTGACCCTATTCGTTGAATGATTCAAAGAAACTGTACCTACCTGATTCAATAAATATGTATTTCAAAATAACATAATCTGTACATTGAGCAGAATCCCGATCATGAAATGGCTTATTAATCATTCCGTTGCATATTTGAAAATAATTTTAACAAATCCTTGGGTTATCTACGAAAAGACACCTGCAGCACGTGCGATACGTTGAAGGCTAAACTGTAACTTTAGTCGAGATGTTAAAATCGTGCGGTTGGTTAAGTGTTACTCACTTGGCATGATTTAAAAAAAAAAAATCAGTAAGTATCAAGTGTAATAAACAATTGTTAATACAAATTAAGTAAAAATACTTCAGTAGTTAATTATTTTTTGCAAACAATCATTAGAATAGTAAAGTGAGAAGAAAAAATGTAAAAAATTCAGCGTCATCCATCACACACAAGCTGTTGACTTTCTACCAATCTAGCTAAATCGGGTTCAATATTGGTCAGTTGCAGCCTTTAATCTCCGCGTTCATTGATTTTTAAGCGGTTTCTTTGTTTTGTCAAAATGTTTGTAACCACACTGAAGCATTTTTCGACTAGGTATGATGATGGAAAAGCGATAAGGTATTTTTCACCAATGCTCCACAGGATACAGTGTCCACAATGTTGCATTGCAACCAGAACCTCTGATAGCTTTGGTTGAAATTTTGCTTAAGCTCCTCGTCTGTGCTGATGGTAATCAACTCTTCCTGGATTATCACATTGGCTTCTTCCCTGTCTGTGATATTGTATGGATTTATTACGAGTATTCATTGAGGAATTTGTAAATTTAAGAGATCTTCAAATCTTTTAGTAAAATCCTTGTGTAATGCGTCCAAGTGAGTGACGTATGATAAAATAGCATCGTCTTGAAGCATATCTGGTAATTTAGACAAATGCGGAAACTGTGAATATTCTTTTCTGCTTAAATTTTCTTTTTAAAGGATGAGCTTATCCACAAATGCCGATATTATTGATTTTGTTTTAATCAAGTTGAGATTGTCACCCTGCATCTGCAAATTAACTTTGTTGAACATACCAAAGATATCAGTCAAGTAATAAATATCTGTTTTACAATTGCTCAGATTTTCTTTCAAATTCGGATTATTTTCAAAAATAGCTGAAAATCTTGCTAAGCAAGAGCAAGAGATAGTCAGCTATCTTCAGTGTGCAGAAGTAACTGAGTAAAGACTTCGTCGTTTTCCTCATATAGCTGAACAAATAAACGAGAGTTCAATAAACTGCTTCGAATCTTGTAGGCAGCACTTATGACATATTGTAAATAGGACTCCAATTTGTTTCTACTAAATGTTGTCTGTGAATCACGCAGTGAAGGACCAGTACCTCAGGCAGTTGTCGCTTTAAATGGGCTATAAAACCACAATGACGACCAACCATAGATGATGTACCATCGATAAAAAAAAACTTTCCACGGCCTGAAAAATCAATTCTCCTCTGGTATCAGTCTTTAAATATGTAGCAAAAAGCAGCTCTTGGAACATTTTTTCAGCTAAATATATCGAACATATCCTAACAACAGAGTTTCATTGCCGGGTAATGTAGACTCGTCCAACTGGAGAGAGAATCTGTTGGTCTGTAAGAAATTGCATAAAATGTTTTCCACATCGCGACCGATCTCTATTTACTTGTCTCTGAACGATGTTATTGCTCAAAGGAATTCTCTTAACACTATCGTGGACAGAACGGCTCAAGCCGTCAATGTAAAATTCTAGCAGTTCGGGTTTTGAAACAAAATACATTCTACATTGTTTGAGGTCTTCTGCAGTAGGATTTGGACTAAACTTTGTTATTTTAAAAGTCTGAGAATCTGGAGATTGGAATTGAATTTTACAAAATTCTCCATTTGTTCAATTTCAATCGTCAAAATTTTGAAATTATTTTGAATTCCAATATTATTTCTGATAAGATCTGTAAGTTTAAATCATATCTGGCAGTATGTGTTCATTTCTGACTATAGGCCCTAAACTTTGCCAGGTGTTTAGATACATCTTCTTCCTTTGTCCAACCAAACGTCTATAAATCATTGCACATTTTGAACAATTGATCCTCGAAAGCTGCTCCGTAACTCCGTTTTAATGCCTCCTTATCCACGATTTTTTTAATAAAATCACAAATCAGCTTCAGAGGCGCCATTTTTTAGAAGTCTATTTGCTTCTCGCATATGCAGGCAACATTGGCATAAAGGGGAAAGAAAATACTGACGCCTAAGTCAAAATATCAAAGCAGGCATCTAAAACTTCAAGATAGCAACATCTACCTCGGCTAGGCTTATCAATTCTGACAACGACACAGGACTCGTGTTAATCGCTACTTCTTTGGATTAGAAGGCAAATTAATAACAAAGCCCTCACTCACCACCAAATAATTTTTATAAAAGGTGTATTTTTAGCTGCATAAGAAGTTTCGATGGTTGTTGTCTATGGTTTGGCTACTGTCAATGTCAAACTGTGTTGACATTTCTGTTCAGTAAGATTTGACAATTCATCGTGAATCGTTTAAAATCGCCAGAACAACGCTTCCAAATTTGTGGAAATTTACTTCAAAAAAGTTCATAGAGCACTTCGTCAATTTTACGGTCAACATAATCGGCCTAGTGAGCAAGCAATTCCTGCAGTTATTGATCGTTTTCGCATTAATTTTTTTATTCTCGATTCAAAACCATCAACAAGACAAAGAAATGTGCGTACCGAGGAGAATATTGCTGCTGTAGCGCGAAGTGTTGAAAAAGAATTCGAAATGTCGTTACGGTGTTTGGCGAGCGCTATCGAGCCATGCTGACTGATTTGTTGTTTCCAAAAATTAATCAGCTAAACATCGACGACATTTGGATCTAACAAGACGGTGCAACTTGTCATACAGCGCGCTTAACCATAAATTTATTGAACGGTCATAGCAGTTTGGGTTTTGAAACAAAACGATAACACAAACCATCAGAACATTTCTAACTGTCTTTTATGTGATGGCGTGACAAATTGAGACATATACTCGTACGCTTGCATGTGTTATGAAATGTGTCGAAATGCGAATTTTCGCCGATCTACGACTGTCCGATTAAGTGTTAATAATATCATATGCGGGCTTGTGCAATACATTGTTGAGGGCCTCGGAAATGGCTGAGGACCTCCGATAAGCTGCTCTCCAATTGTGTGGGGTTTCCCCGACGATTAAACGATTTTTTACATTTCGTGGTTGTAGTAGAAAAACAATTTGATTCGGTGATATTTCCGATCCAAGGGGCATTCCTATCTCCAATGCGATAGGATTAACCAAAAGATACATATACAGGGTTTTCCAATAAGGACTTGACAACTTTTTTTTAAAATAAAACGCAAACCATTTGAGATATTTCAAAAACTTTAATATCGGCTTAAAGTACAATCAAAACATTTATGAATGGAACTCGACTTCGTTCATATGGCCACCGCGGGCACGTTTGCAGCGTCCGATTCGTTGGACCCAATTTTCAACGAGTCGGCCACACATTTCGGCCGAAACAGTTATTTTTGTGGATGAAGTGGTGATTCATGAGGCACATGTGGATTTTCACCCGACCAATAACCCATATTTTGCTTATTGACGAACCCATTGAGCCAAAAATGAGCTTTGTCACTGAAGATGATTTTGCGATGAAATTCATCATCTTGGGGAATCTTCTCGAGAACCCAATTGGAGAACGTACGTCGCTTCAAATGGTCTATCGGCTTCAATTCCTGAGTCAGCTCGATCTTGTATGGGTGTAATCCAAGATCCTTACGCAAAATACCCCATAATGTGGTCTGAGCGATAGCCAATTCTTGAGAACGCCGTGGAATTGACCGATTTGGATTGTTTGCTACGGATGCCTGAACGGCAGCGATATTTTCGACACTTCGACCAACCCTCACTGATACGCCAACATCACACAACGAATATTTAGACTCAAATTTTCCACTAAACTAGTTATTGCCTGTCTACTAGAGCGAGAATTACGACCGAAAATTGGAATTAACGCTCCTAAAGTTGCAGTCACCGACTCCGGTAGAAAATTTGTATAATTTGCAAACGTTGCTCGTTCGTGTACTTTACCATGATGAAAATGTTGACTTTACTGAATAAATTGACAGTGTGAAATTAGTGAAAGAGTGCGTTCACAAATTAAATTCAAAGTTGTCAAGTCCCTATTGGAAAACCCGATAGGATATACAGAGACTCCAGATGACTGGAGGGAAGAATTTGATGACCTAATTTTTTTTAAAACTATTTCTAACTTTACGCCTTTTTAAAAAAAATCCATAGTCCAATCACATAATGGTTTTTGAGTATTTTTATCTGGTACCTGAAGCATGTAGCAGTAGGGAAAATTTAAATTTGATATTTTTCAAAACTGTTTGGAATAGACCAAGGCGGTTCTTCGCCTGTACCCTTCATACAATATAAACCCTTTTACTACGAGCAATCATAAAGAGGCTTTCTTCAGATCATCTCACTATTAGCTTTATGAACTGGGTTTCAATCATTGAAGAAAATGAATTCAGAGTTATGGATGCCATATCTGAGATATACGAGGGCGAATGCATGTCGAACGATCTACGAGTAGTGAATAATTTGTCCTCCACTCCAGAAGTAGATCTTTCTCTCTTGATGCATCCTTTAAAGTCTGCATCAGGGTGGGCTCTTCGGAAACCTATTTTTCTTTAGAACCGCGTAAAACCATTCAACGTTCTTAAATCACAGAAAAACTTTCTTAAATTGTTTAAGGTCTTCTGCAATATGATTTTTGACTAAACACTTTGCTATTTTAGTAGTCTGAGAATCTGCTCAATTTCAATCGCCAAAATTTTTAAATTATTTTGAACTCCAATATTATTTCTGTTAAGGTCTGTAAGTTTAACACGTTGATTGCCACCATATAAAAAAAAAATAATACTAGATCGTTAAATTGTGTTTTCTGTTTTAAATTTGTGTTGTGTTTTATGTGTTTTAAGAGCGTGACCACCGGGGTATCACATAGCCCCTCCCCCAAACTAACTTAAATGGAGTGCCACGTGACCCACAAACTATTTTTATGTGTTTCATTAGTTTATTTTTTTCTCGTCATTGTTTTCCAGATTTTGATTATTTACAAACATTATGGATACAAATTTTGCTATAAGCCCTAGAGGCTTTTATAGAAGGAGAGGATCTGAAAAAGAAAATGATGATTTTGAAGCTTCAGATTCAGACGAATATGTTCCGTCAGATGCTGGTCCTAGCGATTCTAATTCAAATATAATGCTGGGTGGCTCAGAGCCAGAGTCTGAAGGTGGACCTGACCTTCCATCGACAGCTACAGCAGCATTTCACATGAATGGGTTACAAAAAGTTCACTAAAAGAATTTATTTTTGCACCGTCAGCCACTCCCAGTATATCCCATGCAAATATTTCAACATTAAAGCCTATAGGTTTTTGGTAATCGAAGATTTATATGAAGTAATTGTGACCCAGACCAATCTCAAAGCAAACAAGTTTATAGAAAGTAATGTTATCACCACACGGACAAAAACATAGAGGGACACTTGTGTCCCTGAAATGAAAAAGTTTTTAGGTCTAGTGATGTATATGGGTATTGTGAAATACCCTTCCATATCTTTATATTGGAGTATCGATCAATTTTATAAGAACACTTTTGTCCCGAAACATATTTCAGTTGCTGTTGAAGTTTGTTCATTTTGCGGACAACTCGAGCGTAGGAACTGACCAGCTAGGCAAAGTAAGCGGATTGTAAATTTTGTAGTGGCTAGAATCCCAGGAGAAGTATTAGCTATGGACGAGTTCATGATTTCATGCCGAGAAAGATTGCAATTTCGTCAATACAATCCGTTATATAATCTACAAGCTTTGTGACCCTAGTGGTTACACGCATATAAGCTCTATATATGCAGGGAAGAATTTGCACTTAATCATCAAACCCATCGTATCGGAACGCTTCGAAAAACAGAATTGGGAATCCAAGAGAGGTTACTCTAGCCAAGCTCAGAAGAAATGAAATTATTGGACGCGAGTCTTCTGGTATTGTTGTCTCAGAATGGAGAGACAAGAGATTGCTGTTGAGTACTAAACATGGGCAAGAAGAAATTTCAACAGGGAAATAAGATCGAAATGGTGAGGAAATGAAAAAGCTTCAAGTGATCATGGAATATAACCATGCCTAGCAAGGCATTGATATTTTTGACCAAATGGCATGTTACTTTGCACCACTCCGTAAAACCATCCGCAGGTACCACAAGATAGCATTTGAATATCTTCTTTCAACATCTGTAGTAAATGCGTTGGCTATTTACAAAACTCCGAAACTCCATTTTAATGAGTCCTTATTCACGATTTTTTGATAAAATCACAAGTCAGCTTCAGAGGCCCCATTTTTTTGAAGCTTGTTAGCTTCTCGCGTATGCAGACAACATTGGTATAAAAGAGAAAAATAACACAGCGAGCTATAATAAAACGTTTGCCACTATTGTAGCCGAAGCGCAGCACTAAATGAGGAAAATCCTAAGGGGCGCACAAAATAATGACGAAATGTCATTACGGTGTATGGCGAGCGCTATCAAGCCATGTTGACTGATTTTTAATTCCAAAAATTAATCAGCTAAACATCGACGACACTTGGATCTAACAAGACGGTGCAACTTGCTATACAGCGTGCTTAACCATCAATTTATTGCAAAATCAATTTGGTGTCAACTTTATTTTCAGAAGTGGTCCTGTTAACTGGCCCCCTCGTTCGTGCGACTTAACACCTATCGATTACTTTTTTATGGAGCTATGTTAAGTCATTGGTTTATGCCGACAAATTAGCAACTCTTGAAGCAACACCATTGACGCCATACGGCCAGATTTATTGGAAAAATTAGTGAAAAATTAGACTGATTGGATGGACCATGTAAATCGTAGCCGCGGCGGGCATATGCCAGAAATCATATTTAAAAAATAAATGTCATGAAATTATCTACCAGACTATAATAATTAAGAATTCATTTCAATAATATTTCTGTCTTGTATTATTATTTAAAGTTTTCAAGCTCTTAAAAAACCATCCTTTACAAGACACGGATCATCACAGTCCTGTTTTATGACGGAGAAGCATGAAAATGGTCTCGGGAGTCGGGAGAAATGTTCTTTAGTGAATAGTCGGACCAGTTTGCACCAAGATGTCTCTGTATGACTGTATGGTAGTTGGATTGCCTTAAACTCAGAGACACAACGAGGTATAGAACGATATCATCTAAGGTGGCTGACACAAAAAAATAGCGTGAGCTAGAGGGTAATGTGAGCTGAGACCCCGGCCAACTGAGATACAGCTTCATGTTGATTTTGAGAGAGTTTGCTCTGGTCTCATATCCAATCAAGTTTAGTATTAGAGTCACAGCCGATGATAAGACTATGAAAAAGCAACTACTCTAGACCAAAAGTCTTTTGTCAGCTAGAGCCCACCATTGAACTTAGATGATAAAAATAAAAAATTCTCTCCACCTGAGCAAAACAAAGGAGTAAAGTGAAGAAGTAGCGGTATCAGTCGATTTCTCCGATTTTGTCTCGTCTATAGTACCAATCGAAATCCTTGCTTTAGAAGCTATACGACTTTATAAAAAACGCGTGCGAATCGTGCCATCCATAAATCAAGCGAAGAAATTCGAAAGAAGCCGCAGTATAGAAGCGTGGCAACAACAATGGAACAAGTCTCAAAAAGGGAGATGGGCGTACCGACTAATCCTAAGGATTGAAAGTTGGGTAAAACGAAAACACGGCGAACTGAATTACTACGAGTATCTTACACAGTTCTTGACGGGTCACGGTTGTTTCCGGGAATATCTATTCAAGCGAAACCGTGATTCGAGTCTGTCCTGTCCTCGCTGCGTAAACGCGGTAGAGAACGTGGATCACGTTTTCTTCGAATGTGCGCCGTATGCAAACGAAAGCGCTATATTGTGTGAAGAATTCAGTGAACGGCCAACACCAGAAAACATAGTTCCATGTATATGTTGAAATCTAAAGATCTTTTGGCTGCTGTGAACCATGCAGCAGTACGAATAATGTTCGATCTAAATAATTTATAACAGCAACGGAAAGCGAATTCACTTAGCACCCCGTGACGAAGCAAAAAGCTCAAATCCGTCCCTCGCGAAGTAATACTTAGCGGTAGTTCCGCGGGGGAATAAACGGAAAGTTTCCTCGGGAGGTGGTTTTAGTCAGTAAGAATCTGACACTACCAATGGACGTCGGACCATTGGTGCCTTTGCAAGGTTTCCACCTTCCCACGCAAAAAAAAAAGCACTAGGGGACTATACCATGTAAATAGAACCCAGACATCTTCTGTCCGACTAGAATCGGCCGACTTTAAAAACACCAGTCTCTTTAACTTGGGTACAAATTCTTAGCTGCCATATTGTGTGAACCTCTACAACAATTTATCAATGAGCTAGCTACATCGGTACGGCTTAGGCCAGGTAAATTAATAATTTACCAAACCATAGATATGGGGTATATAGTACATTCATCAACCGTGCAGAATGATGATGACGAACGGTTATTGTTCTGTTAGGTTCGGAATTATTCTCACCCCTTCCTCTGATGTCAAAAAGGGTTTGGAGACAGAGATGAGCTGTAATGTGACTTCCTTCTCTCAAAAGACAACAGAAAGTTACAATTAGCTTTGCTAATAACTCTGATAAAATTAGTGCTCATCAGAAATTAAACCAAGAGTTGTCAATACTACCCAACCAATTTTTCATGTATCTGGGCAGACAAAAGTTATAAGACCTTATGTAGAAAGACCAAGGAGACTCTGTATAATTGGTGACTACCCAGTCCTGCTCTGTAAGACTAAAGAAAGCACACGTTAAATCGTTTTTAACGATATATGCTTGAGGAACTTTTTGTCCCATTTACCTTGTTGGGTTTTGGAGAAGGAAATCCTACAGCAACAATACAATTTTGTTAACAAAATGCACATTAGTCGCCTAAAATGACTAAGGCACTTAGAAAGGGCGCAAAATAAAGCGCGCAATATTCTTTCACGAATTAAAGTATCTCTAAACAAATATCAAGGCGTAGGATTTCCTAAAGTCCTCTCTGATTTCTACTTTCTAATTACTTCTTCTCCCTGCCAAACAAATTATCAAAAGTTTTGTTGTTTCGCTCAACTTCGATACAACCATCCAGTCATACTCAGAAACAAAGATTTAATAATAGACTAAGTTGCTCCCCCTTAGCTGTTGTTGCCCCTTATATGCTTCAAAAACTTCTCCAAAAACTCCTAACGAGAAGAAATTTTTAAATTTTCTTTTCCTTCGTATTCAACTCCCACGGAAACAGAAAAAATGTCTGCCTTTGAATTTTAGGATAAAAGTAAAAGTGAAAAGATTTCGAAGATAAACATATCCAGGGCCTACGTGACGTATACGTATCATTCGCTTGGTAACTTAATATATCATCCCCAAACCGTTTGCCCTCCAAAACATACATTCAAAGGCACATAGCGCTCATCTAGTCGGATTGAAAATTCCAAGCACGTTGTTGATTAAAACAAACGAAAACGAAAACCAAATTTCCAATATGGATTGTGAAATTATCGTGATGGTAAATTTAAAAAAAAAAAAAAAAAAAACAGAAACAACAACAAACATCGTCTTTAATCTCCAGACACTGAAAAGTTTTCGCAGTGCAGCAGATATGGAAGAATGGATGACATTTAAGGATCCAAGGAAGTTATGAGTGACATTTGTGCGATAAGGGGTGGATTTATTACGTACGCGACTGACAGTAGTATTCAGTGTGACTGAAGACGGATTGGGTCTTTTCATTATGTCTTTTCTGAAGACATAATTCTTGGCAGTATTACTTGAGCAGCCTTAATAATGCAAAGGTTCTTGGTTATGCCTGGTGTCCACGTTAAATCTTGAGGAAATATCATGCTCCTATTGCAGACAGGGGAATAGTACACATTCTTGATTTTGCCAATGACATCCTGACCGCACTCTTCATAGGCATTGTAGCCATTCCTCTAAGTAATTTGGATGATTGCTTCTTGTGCCGTGCTTCTTCAATTGGCTCGAAATGCGAAAAACATGCCTTCGTTTGCCCTTTAACAATAAAGATATTTATTTCGTTTTATGTGTATAGTACGAGTAACTAGCGAGTCAAATTGTATCATGATCTCTTTGGGACTCCTGGTTGAAACTATCTTGTAATGAACAAATAATAACATAAGCCTTTGGACTTATACGGAAGAAGATATGAATTCGAATCACAGGCCGAATTCCAAGAGAAATAATTTCTGACGCCACCACCCTTTCGAAGCTCCCTCTCTCTCTGGTTAAAACAAAGAAACCCTATACAATGATTAGAGGCGTCAGGTTTAAAGGTATTGAAACCATCAAGACAGCGCACACTTGTTGAGAGCCACTACAGAATTCGAGGACTTGAAATTCAGATTCGTGTATAACAGTCTATAGGAATATTAGGAGCGCAGACCATTGATTATGGCCATTGTATTTGGTGTTCCTACAAAAGTCATAGAAGCAGACGCTCTCGGTTAAGATAATGTCTTTCTACTTTGCGCTTAACCAATACTCGTAGCAGATCTTAATTGTGGTTACCAGAAGAAGAAATTAACGCCACCAGGCACTCCAAGCCAATTCGAGAATGCAAGACTTCTCTGAACGCATTCGGAAGGCATAATTCACAGAGTCTTGTTTACGTCTCAGGCCACAATGGGATCAATCAAATCGGTGAACACTTACTTACTTTACGTGGCATCCAAAGTAGTCCTAAGCTTCAGTCAACAAGCATCGCACGCTAGGTTGCCTGGCGTCCCTTCCGCTTACGTGCGCCGCCTGAGTATCGGTCTTCCCCTATTGCATTGTCATTCGGGGGCGGATTCAAAGACTTTTTAGACCGGAAGGTTGGTTTCAATCCGCTCTACATGACCCAGCCATCTCAGCCATCTGGCAAGGTTGATGTCGCTCTACAGTCCGTACAGTTTGTTACGAGTATTTTATATCCTCTCTCACTAAGCATCTATGCAGACCAGACCGAGAATCACCCGAAGAATTTTCCTCTCAAAGCAACCAAGGGCACCCTTATCCAGTTATGATAAAGTCCATGCTTTGGCGTCATAAATCAGGACTGGGACTTTTATAGATGAATGTTTGTTGTTCGAGAGATTGGCAAGAGTTATTCTTCTCTCAGCGTCTTTCGTCTCAACGCTGGTGTACTTGTCCGAATTAATAGCGAAGCCTAGGTACACAAAGTCCTTAACTATATCAAAGATATGTCTGTCAGGGACGATGTTTTGTCCGAGACGTCAGTATTGGTTGACAACATATGATTGGTCTAGCCCAAGTTGACCCTTGAACCCTACTCAAGCAATGTGATCTACCACCAAGCATTCGATGCGATTCTAGAACAGTTTTCTCCAAATGGTTACAGAAAATCGTTGGTGTCAGCAAATCGTAGTTTCCAAACACAAAATTCAACATATTCAACCCTATTTTAGTGATTAGAAAATCTCTGTCAGATGTCAACAAGAAAATGACGCAAAAGACGCAGTTTGATAGAAACTGCATTGACAGCTAGGGCCATCTATTGCAAATTTCGGTTTCATATTTACACGCAGTACATGTTCATTCGAATTTTCCAGATCAAACTGCACCCAGCATGCATAATATGGAAACTGGAATAATTGCAAAAAATATAATCTTTCTTCGAAAGATACAAAATGCGGTGTGGTGGATTCGAACTATTTTTATAAATGAAACTTCAACATTTATTTTTGTCGACTTTCCAAAATTGTAGCGCAATAATAAAATACTCGTATTTACTTCGAAAATGTGCCATACAAACAGAATAATAAATAATTTTCAGTTTAAGATTTGTAGCGACGAACTGAAAATCATTGATATGGATTCCAAATAAGGAGCTCATGATTCATCTGTGTGGAAGCTTTTCGAGGAGAGGCGTAAACTTGAGCGGAAACACGAGAGTTCCACTAATGAAAGCTCAAGGCTTCAAGGTATACATTTGTGAAATGCTGCAAGGAACTCAGTTGTTACTTTCCTTTATTTTTAGGCGACTCTTGGTATTCTTTAGAACCGTGGTGCATTACTTTTTATAAAAATCAATGGTAAAAAAATATTTTTAAAAACAATCTTTTTTCTAAATCTCTGAAAAGAACAAAGTAAACTTTAAAATAAATCAAACCAAAGCAAACCCATAGTTATATTTGTCAATTCAGCAATTTGTTGTTCAGCAGTGCTGTGACTTTATTTTAACGAAAATTGAACAGAATTGGGCTGAAAAATGAGGACATCTTTAGCAAAGTCTATATGGGCGGATGGTGTATCAGTTTCGTACATTTGTGCTCTCCGAAGCTGGGCCATTTGATTTCTGTAATTTGTCCAATAGCACCATTTACCAGACTGTTGGACACATCTACATTGTAACGCAGCATGACCTTGGCCACAGCGAATATAATTTACTCCTTAGTATCCCTCCTGGCATAATATTTTTTAGATCTGTGTTGCCATTTTTCAAGTGCAATCTATAAGACTCTCTTGTGCTATTAATAGTTACATTATACTAGTCTGCATCTGTGGAGATATTAATTGGATGGGATGTCACAGTTTTCTGATTAGATTTTGCCATATAATTTTGTTTGGTATATTTCTGTGGTTGGTTCCATTATACAAAGGAAAAGGCGACACTCGAGAATGCAACAACTACCGTTAAATCAAGCTTATGTCACACACAATGAAAATCGTCGAAAGAGTCTTAAACGAACGTCTTCGGCAAATAATAAAGCTCGATAATAGCCAGTGTGTTGAAGGAAGATCGACGGTGGACGCTATCCAAAGCCTACGAATAATAATGGAAAAGCACCGAGATTCATCTAAGGATTTACACATGGTATTTATCGACCTCAAGAAAGCATTCGATCGAGGCATTCCTAGGGATCTCATATGGGCCGCGCTGAGGTTTCAAAAGGTGCTGGAAACATATTTAAGAATAATACAAGACATGTACAGAAACGTGAAAACTGCGGTTAAAAGCTCTGCTGGACTAACGAGAGAATTTCCAGTTAATGTCGGAGTGCATCAAGGAAGCGTACTTAGCCCTTTCCACTTTAACTTAGTATTCGACTATCTTTTAAAAGACTGCATGCACGAAGCAAATGTAACGCCGATTCTCTTCGCTGACGACGCAGATTTGCAGAACGCCTAAGATTCATGGAAAAATGCGCTAGAGTCGTTCAAAGACGGAGCATTTGACAAGCCCATCTGCGCATCCGTTGCGACCTGTTCCGGATATAATGTTAGACGGAATAGTTCTTCCGAAAAGCACTATCTTTAAGTACTTAGGATCTATCGTGAACATGGAAGCGAAATGTGACGACGACGTAAACCACAGAGTGAGTGTGGGATAGATGAAATGGCGAGAAAATTCGGGAATATTTTGCGACCGAAAATTTCCACTTAAATTAAAGGGGAAACTCTATACCATGGTTGTTAGACTAGCTCATATATACGGTTCACAGTGCTGCACAATGTACGAAGCGTTTAAAAACGCGACGGCAGCCAAAATGAAAATGTTAAGGATGTCTAGTGGAGTCACTAAACGCGATTGCATTAGATCTACGCGTATAAGAGGAAGTCTACATATAAAGAATTCGGTAACCGAACCACTTGAGGCGAATAGAATAAGTTGGTATTGCCACGTTCAAAGAAGATCTGCGGAAAATCCGGTTAAAAAGGCATTATCAACTACGGTCACTCAAACTGTAAGAAAACGAGGTCGGAAAAAGAATTCCTGGATTTCTCAGATGGCAAATGCGCAACAACGTCTGGGGTTTACCACTGAAGCGATCCAGGACCGAGCATTATGTAGACGCGTTCTGCGGTCTGCGACATTAGCCAACCCCATAAGCGGAGCAGCAGCGATGCAGTAAAAATGGGAAACTCGTTACGCATAAGTTCGTATAACGAGGAAAGGGTTAATAAAAGGATAAGAAGATATTTCTGTGGTTGGTGGTGTTGAAATTGGTTTCTTGTTTTGTTCCTTTTTACCAGCTTTATGCTGTGTGAAGTTCACCATTGATCTATGCGCCACTTATTTAAGCTTGAAGCTTAATTGCGCCCAGCGAAACAGAGTTATTTTAGAGGTTCCTTTTTCTAGACCAATGCTTATAACGCCCATCTCACCAAATTACAGAAATCATGGTGGAAAGCCAGCCAATATGCATTATGCGAGTTATGCCAAATTTTAAAACGAGCTATCGAATGCGTATAGACAATTTTGTGGCTATGCTGTTCACCATTGAGGAACATTCAACATTCCACATAGAAGTCCAAACTAAAGAGAGGAATACTGCCAAAAGAACTATTGACGTTTTAAAAGGGCGTTGGAAAATTGAAGTTTATGATAATAGAGAAAAATATCTGCCTCAAAAATGGGCACGGTTTGGAAACGTGCTGTGGATTACATACGGCCCAATTAACAAGTCGCCCAATAATGATCTTATCTAATAAAAGAGGGGGCAGAGCAAAACTTATCAATAACATCTTCAGACCTTAACGCCACCATAAGACCATACGTCTTGTTGAGTGGCAAGACCACTGGTAATTTATACAAATACTTAAAATACGGAACCGTTGGAGTCAGGAGCCCCCCTGATTTAAATCTAAAACGCAGTGACCTGCTGGTCACACACGATGTAGAGCTATAAAATACTGTGTTGTGGGACCCTAAGATCAGTAAGAGGTTTTAGATGGGCCTCGGCTCATAGCAAGCGTGGAACTTGTGCACTCAACATAGATTCCAAATTGATTTTAAGGCTCTTTTCAGTTTTATCTCAGTTTTAGTTAAGTCAACCTCTTCTCTTTTCCCATTTCTAGTGGCCTTTCGTGTTTTAAAATGCTGTCCCTCAAAGACTATGGGTTTGTCGAGTTTTTCAATTATTATTGTGTTTCTAATTGAGTATCGTTGGCATCAAAGTCAAATTTAAGTGATGACGGCAGGCACATGCAAAAAACAAGAGGTGTATAAGCTGACACAGAAAAAATACTTCTACGAACTGTTTAATGAAAAGACGACACATTCCGGGGTCAGTGTAAGTGAACCATTAACATGTACGATGACAGACAACATCTTCGTTCACCCTACTAAAATATATGGATAGTTTCCTAAACACCATTAAATGTGCAGAATTGAGCAGACTAAAGCCGAAGGAATTTAATTAGCGCACTATAAAAAGCACTCACCATCGCTTGCCTGATCCTTAAGAAGGCAGGCCCTTCGAACTGTCACAATAATAGAGAAGAGGGTCTTCTTAATCGTGTGTTTCACCAGATATTAATCTTTATGCAGATCTTGGACAAGTACCAAGTCGATGCCCACCACCAGTTAATTGATTCTAAGGGCGTATATGACAGCATTTATGGAGATGAGCTACATAGAACCATGTAAAATTTTGTTATCCTTTTCCAGATTGTTAGTGTTTGCTGGATGACAGTGGCAGACAATTGCTGCTCCATTAAATTGGCCAAAACATTTGACGTTTTAAAAGAACAAAGTCTCGTGCCTTTTCAAACTTCTTACACTGGTAACTTTGCCATTTTGACATTATGGGAAGTCAACGAGCTGCCACTAGAATGTTTGCGATAGAAGCATAAGCATGAACTTTGTAATGTAGAAAAAATTATTTGTTGCCAACAAAAGGGAACACCCAAAACTAATAACTCAACCTGAAGAAGGCTCTAATGTAAGTTCATACAACGAAATATGTACCTGTTAAGACCATACTTGCCAATCGCTGTTTCTTTGGACTAAGTAGTCGCTCTCTCATAGAACGAATGAAGCACGTCGCATACATTATCGTCCAAGTCTTAATTTTATTTTTTTGTATGGCGTGGAAGCATGGAGCTTTGTCTAGGTCTACGTACAACAAATGCACTTGCCTGCTTAAAGAAATAAGCACTTATAGTAATTTTCGATCGCCTCTGTATAAATGGTTACGAAGATACAATGACGAAATGCAACATTGACCTGATGACAAGGACTAAAATTCGTTTGCTTCAATTTGCAGGGCATGTTGAAGGAATTATGATCACCAATCCGGCCCGGAATGACTTAAAATGCAATGTACAGAAATTGAGACAATAACACAGGACAAGACTTCAATCAATGAAAGGAACTGTCCGCTTTGACGCATGTTCACTCCGGACTCACAATTTAAGCAAGTAAAACGTACAATTAATTGAGTTAATGTATCAGTTCTGTCTCTCAATTTGGTCAGTCTGAATTCCAAGTAACAATCCCATTCCCACGTAATCTATTTGCTGAATTATAAAAAGCGCGGCAATGGACGATTAAATGAAGGGTAAAAGATCAATTTAATAAGCCGCATGGCGCTACCGTCACATTTGTGTATCTTGAACATCTCACCCAAAGGAGTATCATTTAAGACCGTAAGTAGGCCCACATAAACCGATTAGTAATAATTTAAACTTCATTTCATTACCTTGCTCAACCACGATCCCTGGGTGGGCTCTTAAGTATCCTCTCCTTTAGAATGAAGCTTCGTTAGCTGCATTGCAACCAAATTAACTGTAAAAAGAAATAAGAGCAAAAGTACCCAATCAATTTCACGGCGATAACCATCAAAATCCCAACAAAAAACAACCATCACATACCGCCAAGCAAACATCCTGAAATAAATGTCAATATTTCTGTATTAACGGTGCTTTATTTTCAATTTCCCAAATTCAATTTTATATTGCAACGTACTTCAGATACATCCATTTTCACCATCCCATTGGCCTTCTATCAGTGAGAGGGGGGCCCCGCTCCAGCTGAAACTCATATCGTTTAACGTCAAATGAATTTCACAAACAGTCACATACGTCTGTCGGTCGTTTCGTTTACTCAAAACACACGCATCCACATACGTATTCGTGTACACATCCTGCCACCAGAGCTCAATTCCATACTCAACAACTCTCCTTCCTGTATTTTTGTTTCGAAATAGATACGCCGATGAATTGTTATTTTATTGCAGGAACGTCATACCCAAGCTCCAGCTTTTTCTCTCCAGAGTCTGGTTGACAGGTGCCTTCGCACCGTTGGGTGTATTTACTCGTATCCGAATGAAATCCATAAAAAAGAACGAAGGTCTCTCGTAAAAAATATAAATTTGCCAATAAAACGGCAAAAAGTGGCAACACACACGACGAGCTTATCAGAAAAAGTCCTAGAGGTGTAAGCAAACCAATAAAATGCACTCCACAAGGACATGTATGATGAGAGGGTGTAAAATGCGTAAACCAAGGAACAGATGAAAGGCGTATGAGATTGATGCGACACCCTCTGCTTTTATTGACCTGGAAGGGTTGGCAGCAGGCCTAAGAGACCATAATTTAATCTGACAAACTGAGCCATTTAAGCTTTATAGGGCGGATTCTCGTGACCTACATATTTGACACTGTCGAAATTAAATGACAAATGAAAACAAGAGATTTTCTTCTCATTTCAATTGAAATCAACAACTGACAGGCTTATCTCACTGTAGATAGATTGCTCTGCTAAATTTTAATCTAAAGTTGTTGTATATAGTATGATGCATCCCATTAGAGACAGAGAAAATCAGCCACAAACCTTCCATATAAGGGCAGACTTTCAGAAGGACAGATTTCAGCAAACCAAATGAGATATAGACCCTAGCTTAACTTAGACAATAGTTATCCTTCTATTCAATGTACGACATGACATAATGCTGACAGTCTGCATAAAGTTGTCATTAGAAAGGACTTTTGTTGCAAATAGAAGAGGGCGCCATCGGATACCTATATTCAAATATCACCCTTCCAAGGCGCGGTAGCAAAGTAATTGCCTCATCTGGGTTCTCGGTCACAGTTACAAATATAACAAATCCGACGAGCTATTCAGACGTGTTCCCTCCTTTGCTTAAATAGTTCACTCTTTACTGCAACAGCAAAATGTGACAGCACTTCTTCACAGCGTCAAACTCTACTCTGGTTAAGCGACCAGATTGGTTACCTGAAGTGATGGAAAACAAGGGACAGGACATCTCCGTTACCGGTGCAGTTGCTTAATCATAACTTTATAACGAATCAATGGACGCAGCACCGGACCTTCAATTTGTGTAGTCACCCATCGACTCATATTGGTTACAAAAACTGTCACTTTTATAACGAAGCTAAGACTTTCTATCGACGTAGCATGACATGCCCTTTGGTGACAAGAATTCAACCCAATTTTACGCCTATACAGTTTAGATCGCATAATGTAGGACTTACAGTTCCTTCACATTAATTTCGTAGCAACCATGGTGAAAGGGTTAGCTTCTGAATAATCACAAATCGGCAAAACAGTAGTTATAAATGTACCACTTCGCTATTTGAACGAGGAATACCTCCAAGCAGATTCAGGAGCGAACCGGGACTACCAAAACAAAGATGATAAGTCTCCGTCCACATCCCAAGCTGTTTAAGGCGAATATTTCTAGAAAACTTAGCCATCTTAACCAACCAAGGTAGTCACACATTTGCACTCCTTAACCCATTTGTGCCCAAATAAAACTTCTCGGTGGAAATAACAAAATTTCCTTTTTAATTGGTAAAAACTATTAATTTTATAAGAAAATAATAAAGAAACAAAAAAAAATCATATTCGTCATTGGAAAAAAAAACTGTCCTCAAATGGGGACACTGGGCTTAAGCAGTATGAAAAATTTCAAAGCATTCTCTTTCAACGCATAAAGTGTGCACACACTTTTTGCATTGCCAACGTGCGTTCTTATGACACACAGTACACCTTAGTTACTGGGATAGTTTTTTTGAATAGTGACTGACCCCATTATACTGCAGTCTTGGCACCACAGAAGCTGTTGGACGCAAATGTTCACTTCTTGTGTATCTAAAATAGTGATGAGCAATGTATCGACGAAATTGAGGCTGATCTAACTTGTCATCATTCCTACCACCATTTTTTGCCACGTACAATGAGATTGATTGATCAGCTTGATTTACACCACCCATACCCTTGTTGTAGCTTTGAAAAACATGCGGAATGCCAACGTCTACTTGGTGCAGACACTGTTGTCCAGCCAAAGGACGAATAGAATTTGGTTGACTTGGTCGAAACGATAGTCAAAATCAGCATGGTTTTTCTTTTTCATTCAACGAGCCAGGAATGACTGCAACGCCATTCTTAAGCGTGTCAAATTAATATACGACCAAAAACTGAGGAAAAAAATACTACAATGTCCCAAAGGTAGCAACAATTTTTGGTCGTTCGTCAAAAACATTAGAAATTCTGCCTCATCCTTCATCTCAACGCTCATTTACAATGACATTCCAACTGTCAGCTCTTTGGACAAAGCCAGTCTGCTTGCTGCACACTTTGCGGCCAGCTCAACGCTTCCAGATTGTGCTTTGTCTCCGCTTACACTTGAGTGCGTCGAATCTTCAATGGGACGAATCCACTTTCGCACCCGTGTAGTAGCAAGAGTACTTAAAGAGATGTTCTTCTACGCTGACAAAACCACTGAGTAAGCTTTTCCATCAATCCTACTCTTCAGGACTCTTTCCGAGCAGAAGGAAAACAGCATTTGTCCAGCCCGTCCCTAAAAAAGGCGAATCTTCTTCTCTCTCCTCTTACAGACCCGTTGCACTTGCGTCCCTTCTTTCCAAGGTCATGGAAACACTGATAAATCGTCAGCTCATGAAATATCCCGAAACACGAAAACTTCTTTATGACCGGCAGTATGGTTTTCGTAGCAACAGGTCCACTGGTGATTTAATGGCATGTCACACAGAAAAGTGGAATCCAAGTTTACATCAATCTGGCGAAAGCAAGATAGTTGCACTTGATATTTCTCAGGCATTTGACAGAGTTTGGCATCAGGCTCTTTTGTCGAAAATGCGTGCATTTGGGATCGATGACTCTCTTCTTCAATGGATTAGAAATTACCTTTCGGAACGTTCAATTCAAGTTGTCTTGGATGGTTTCAAGTCTGATATTCACAAAATAAATGCTGGTGTGCCCCAGGGCTCTTTTCTATCTCCGACCTTCTTTTTAATTTACATCAATGATCTCTTGTGTGCTACTTCTAAACCAATTTACTCCTTTGCTGACGACAGTACTCATTGCTTTTCATATTCGTTTCCGGGCTCACGTCCCTGCTCTTCGGATGTAGAATTCCGATATAAACAGCATAACCAATTTGGGAACTACCAACGGAGTGGAATTTAATGCTTCCAAAACACAATGCTGTGTGCTGTCGCTTATGCGAAAGTCAAATACCCAGCCATTATCCATGAATGGCACTTGCATCATTGAAACCGAAAAACTTTCCATTCTCGGTATGTGTGTCAATGACAACTTACGTTGGAATGACCATATATTCGAAGTCGCCAAAAATGCAGTGAAATGTCTAGGTTTCCTTAAGCGATGTAAGAAATAGTTCACCCCCTCTAAACTGGCTTCAATATATAAGGCTTTCATCCGCCCAAAACTGGAGTTCAATGCTCACATCTGGTCTGGTGCTCCTAAGACTTCTTTGCGCCTACTACATAGGATTCAAAACCGTGCGATAAAACTAATAGGTGATGCTAATATTACACAGTCGATTGACACCCTCGACCACCGACGTAATGTCTCCTGTCTCACCCTGTTCTATCGCTATGTTCACCACCAGTGCTCTTCTGAAATTGCCAGTAGCATTCAGCCCCTTCAAACCTCCAACCGTAACACCCGTCTTGGTATAAATGCTCATCAGTGCACCCTCAAGCCCACCTTCGTACACACCCTGAAATATCGTGATACTTTCCTAAGACGAACAACTCGCTCATGGAATGCCCTGCCGAGCTCTTTATTTCCTAGCCATTACAACCTTCAAACATTTAAAACCAACATACATCGGTACCTCTCTTTTCGCCCGCGCTATGTGCAAACATTTTAAGGTTCTACCTTCACGAACGGTACCTGTTTCACGAAAACCAGCTTTTCGTAAATCTCGGAGCAATTCGAAACTAGTAAAGAAGTTATCAAAAAACACCACATGGTCTTTAGCACTTGCACTTGCCTAGTTTGTGGAGTAATAGCTTTACCACTCTTGTACCGAATGGCTCTTTAGGATTGGCTCCTGGAGATTTTCCGTAATAGAAGTCGAAGGCGTTACAGTACCCGTCTGAATCTGTGAATCACACTGGCTTGACCCGTATGATTTGTTTCGCCGGATGCCGCCCAAAGTACTTCACCATTGACTCGTCTATGTACAAATTTTCGTGAAAAACACCCCACTGGAAACATTTCTTCATAAGTATATCTGCAAGCGAATGCGACAAGAATGTCACCTGGACGATGTCCACTTGACCTAGATAAACAAACGATTGCTTTATCTAAGCTTAAGTCAATCAAAGCTGCTGAAGGGGACGGCCTGACTACCGAGCTCTTCAAAGCGGCAGACGAAGACTTGATAAGGAGCATACACCAACTTGTCTGTATCTGGTTGGAGATATGGTTATTTCGATCGTCAAGAAAGGATACCCTCTAAATCGCGGCAGGTACAGTTGCATCAGTCTTCTTAACATCGCATACAGGATCTTATCTGCTGTACTGTGTGAAGGCCTGAAGCCGATCGTCAATAACCTGATTAGTCCATCTTACTGTCGGGTCAGGCCAGAGAAATCAACGTTCGACCAAATATTCGAACTATGGCAGATCTTGGAGAAAACCCATGAACTTCAGATTGATACCCACTACCTATTTATCTATTTGAAGGCCGCGTATGACAGCATCTATAGAGACGAGCTATAGAGGGTATTGTCTGGTTTTAGCATTCCTGTCAAACTCGTCTGACTGTGCAGGATGACGATGGAGAATGCACGCTGCTCCATCAAGGTAGGTAAAGGTTTCACCGAGACCTTTGATGTCCAGAAAAGATTTAGACAAGACGATGCGCTGTCATGCGAATTCTTCAACATCATACTCGAAAGAATAGTGTAAAACTCACGTGCAAGCACAAGAGGCACAACGTTTCCCATCCCATTTCCCGCACATGCCGACGATATTGATATGATCAAAACAAAGTAGCGTATCGTCAGTAGCGTTTTCGCGAGTATTGAGATGGAAGCGGCGAAGATGGGTTAATCGGTCAACGAGGGTGAGACCAAGTATATGCTGTCGAGTGCAAAGGACACTCAATACCCACGTCTCGGACAGAATGTCACCTTCGCGAGGTATAACTTTGAGGTGGTTAACGATTTTGTCTACCTAGGCTTCGCTACAAATTCAGACAACGACACCCGCGCTGATATCAAACGAAGACCAAGACGAAGACGAATAGCTCTTGCCAATCGCTGCTTCTTTGGGCTAAGAAAGCAATTGACTAGCAAAGCAATCTGCCGAACAACAAAAGTTACCCTATATAAGACCTTAACAATCCCAATCCAGCTGTATGGCGTAAAGTGGGGGGGAGAACGGCATAGACGTTGAGTGAGGGAAGAGATACAACGACGAACGCTTTGGACTGTACAGCGACATCACTGTGCCCAGCATGGTGAAGATCCAACAACTGAGATGGCTGGGTCATGTTGTGCAGATGGACACCAACGTTCCGGTCCGAATAGTCTTCGAATTCACCCCCAAGAGACAGAGCAGTAAAGGCGAGTCTGATTAGAGTAAGGCAACACAGGACGCAACATTACTATAGCATCACACGGTTCCTCCACCTTAATATCCACCAAAAGACATGCCAATCTCCTGTTCATCATAAAATCGTCAGCCAAATTGATCATGTTGTGCTCGACGCAAGTAATTCCTTCAGTATTATAACAATGAAGAAATACTGTAGAAAGATGAAATGTCGAAATTCTGTAATCACACAAAACCGCCAGAGTTTTCGCCGGTTGCGTATCCCCTAACTCCATATATCAAGTTCCGAAGAAAAGTGACATCGATGCAAAGAAGCCACCAGAAATGCCGAATCTGGTTTACCTGGTTTCACCCGACCATCTTTACGAAACCTATGGTTTAAAGCAGAAGTAATGAAAAAATTTTGCTAGAATAGGCACAGCACTCTTCGAGCTGAAGAGGATTAAAGCTTCTCCCGAGGGAAAAGATAAAGCATAAAAAACGCACTATCGACAAACTTTAAGGGTGCTACTCTACGAACACCGTCGGGAAGTGCTAGCACAAAGTAAAGAACATGCTAAGGCCACAAGACTCGAACAGAGGCCTTTGGACATGAACAAATAAAATGAGGCGGTACTAAGAACCTCATCTGCGGCGACAACAACCCAAATTCCGCTGGCAAAATGAAGCATTTAACATACAGTTTAGACAGTGAAAATCAAGAGATCCGTTCAAATGACGAAAATGATGTAAGAATAGCAATATCGAAACAACAATGCAACTGGATTGAACAGCCTGCCTGCCTTGTCATTTAAGGCAGCGGGAGATGGTTTGGACCAGTTCATTTCCATGATTTGGTCGGTAGAAGACATTCCTTAAGTATGAAACCTTAGCACCATTTGTCCGATCCACAAAAAAAACAGCATTTCAACTGCCCCAGAACAGTATTGGAACTATAACTTTGAAGCAGCCAGACTTTGTATACCTCGGCTCCGCTACTGAATCTAATGACGGCATCTCATTAGAAATCAAATGAAGACAAAACTCGTTCCAATCGCTGTTTCTTCAGCCGAACAACGCAAATGAGCAATAGATCGTATAAGGGAGGAAACTCTATACAAGACCATCATCATGCTGCTTTATGATGCAAAACCATGGACGTTAACGAAGGTGATGGTGGAAGGTGAACGAGGTCTCGATCGCGAATTGTTCGAGTTGTAGGGTATAGAAGGAGGAACCTGGTGTGAAAAGTGCACAGGAGTCAACATTTATGCTTAGAACCTGTAGAGTAAATGAGTATAGGTATTTACGCTGCAACTCAAAGGGTCTTCGATTCCAATCCGGAAAAATAACGCAGTAGAGGAAGACCACGTTTAAGGTAAGGCGCGCATGAAGAAATGAACCTCAACCATCGAAAAGTGTACACCTAGTTTACCAGAGCTCGAGTTAACTGATGAAACCTTTTGGTTGAGACCAAAGTTCATATCGTAGCCCCACCGAAATAAATGATGAAAAAAACATTTTGAGTAGAATCCACGTGAGTAGTGGATAAGGTCTCATCAGGATAGTCCCTTCTGAGAATAACAATCTTGACTCCTGTCAATACGTTTTTGAAGTGGGCAGTTGTCCGTCTTCTACTTTATGGTTCTGCGGTGGCACACTTTGCCGCTTCTTGCTCGACCCCTTTTGACTCGTTTGGTCTTAGGATTGCCATCGTTTAGGGGCAGACCTCACCACCTCGTCCGTGGCATGCGGAAGTCTGACATACTTCTTCTCTGATCAGTCCCTTTTACACTAATTGGCTCAGTTTCGTTGTCTGTTGCCGCTGCACCAAAGCTCCGGTAGTGAGGTAAGGAAATCATTGAAATGAGGCGATGCATACGCCATCCATACATTAGAGGTTAAACATCCCTTTAGATACGCATCAGTCGGCATATGCTGTTTCACCTGTCTTCCCCCGACAATATGCGCTAGACCTCAGGCCGAAGCATGACCATACCAAAAAATGACTACTAGTGGCAACTTTGAGAATTTTGTAGTTCTACTTTTGACAGGCAAGTTATATAGTTATGCCGCAGAGCTTACGAAGGCCCATGTTCCGACCTCCTACTTATCCGGTACCGGCGTTTAATGAAACATCTTTAATTAAATATTTGCGAGTCTATCTTAATCTCAGTAGTAAAGTTACAAAAGACATTTCAAAATGATGTTCGAACTATATTTGAAAGGATTCTATCAAAAGGACAAACATAATTTTAACTATTATGCTCCATTGTTTTTCTCTTAGCCAAAGTGTCTAATTGTCCTGGCGATGTTTGAACAATTAACCTCTCGTCCAACTTAAGTACACTTCTCACCAGATAACGGCGCAAAAAGTCTGGAAAATGATTTTTGCATTCTGTTATCCAAACCTCTTTCCAATGCAAGGCAATCAACGGCCAATTCATTGTCATTGGATTTCTTTTCTTTGGGCTTGACTCCACCCAGCACTTCACTGCGTATCCTTAACTAAGACGAAGTTTATCATATTCCTTGTCACTGTCTTTGTCGCAGACTCAGTCTTAACCACAAAAGCGCTTATGTACGATCAATTGCATCGAATGATTGCCATAATTCAATGATTTCATGGGCACTTAGCACCAGCAATTAGCCCAGTCAAGGCGAATTGAATGATGACACGAAGATTGCTGAGAGTAGAAAATCTTTAGTACACTCAAGGACATCCATTAAAGTACTACAAAGATATACATGTCTCACAACGTCCTTGTTATATACGAGTAGGATCGACAACGCACACTATTGCACAGACCCTTCAAAAAGGCTTTATGTTCGCTCCTATTTTTAATCAAATTCAGCACGTGCCACATGTGTATCGTCAGTAATTTTTGAGATGGGTACCCATCAAGCAGGATATTCGTCTACATCAGCCACTGGAGTCCTTTTTATGAGTTATTATTGCTGCCAGCATCAAATGTTACTCATATCCCTTATGATATGTGCTTTCATGCTTCGTCTATGTGTGCATTATATGACGTCCTGCCTACTAGCCATACACCCAAGATTGTCTGTTATTATGGGTTTCGTTCCTTCAATTGGAGCCGTATTTGCATATTACTTAAGCGGCACCAACCGTTGGTAGCAAAATACGCACGACTTCAAATAATAAAAAAAAAAAATAACCAAAAGTCGACTTGGAATGGACATTGAACTAACCTTATGGTGGCTAAACGGAAACTGCCTCGTTGTCCTATACTACATCATCATGACCAGAAGTCGTAAGTAATAATCCTGGCAGAGGTTCTGGTTCTCTGTTTAGTATGTTATATAACGACGCAAAGGAAGGAAGGTCGATTTCATTCATGACGTGATGACCAACACACTGGGTTACAACAATATCAATGCTTGAGTCGGAGAAAGGAATGTGATGGGGTTCCTCATGGCATGTTAAACATTCAAGCTAACCTAATTTGAAGCTAGGGAGGCTTAAATGATTGGTATGGGTTTCCTGTTACAACAATCATTTATCCCAAATTTTTTCGTTGGAAAAATTATTGCGGTGTTTCAGCTGATTTAGTAGTGTTATCCTGTGTAACCGGTCTGGTGGAGCAACCAATTGGATATGATTTGCTTCTGTGAAAGAAATACACATACTCGTACTATACATTTGGGAAGAGGTAGAGCGGAAATTATAAAAAGAAGGCAGAAAGCAATAACAAAAGACAGAACTCTTTGACATGAGGATTTTGTTAAGGACGAGCTTTAAAACGAATATCGAACTGAAATTGCAGTGTTTGTCGTCTAAATAAAGGCAAACCCGTCCTTTGGCGGTAATTGACATATATACTGTCATCGCCATCACATAAATACATATTTCGGTCATAAGAATATTAGCTTGTTGAGACTTAACTCATTTTCCGCGCAATTATCAAGGCCTCTTCCTTCAATGATGTTGTCTAATAAAAAGCGGGAGTAGAGCAAAACTGGACTTATCTACAACGTTATCAGACCTTTACGAGACTGATGGTTGCTTTGAAACTAGGACCGCTCCAGACTTCGGTCCGGGTCTTACTTGTTGTAACTGGGGGCCTTGTGGACTGTTCTAAATCAGGAATGCAGGGAGGGTGCACCTGCTGGTCTCACCTGATGTATAGTACTGGGTGCTGAGACCCTAAGATCAGTAAAGGGTTTTAGGTAGCCCTCAACTCATACCAAGGGTGAAACTGTGCCTTCAACACAGTTCCCCATAAGTATTATGGAATGTAGGTAAGCGTCGGCTAGGCGTATCCTTGCCCCCATGGATGTATGGGAATTCCGTGAAATTAAAACTACACGACTCAAGACGTTCATCCTATTTCCATTCACATCACCACAATTAACTGTTTTCCGAGCAGCAGTCTACCTGAAGGCCCAGCTTCAAAACAAAAATTCTTGAAAGAATAGTGCAAGACTCACGCGTCAACACAAGAGTCACAATCTTGGACAGAACATCAACCTCGGCCTCGGCAATTATATAGGTAATTTTGCGGTAGTTTAGGGCTTGTCTACTTACGCTCTACTATCAATTCAAAAGTTAACACCTCTGCTGAGATCAAACGAAGAATAAGTCCTGTCAGTCGCTGTTTCTTTGGGCTCAGAAGGCAATCGACTATCAAATAAAAGTAACCTCATATAAGGCCATAATAATTCCAGTGCTGCTCTATGACACCGAGGCTCGACACGTCAAAAATGGATGAAGATGCTTTTGTGTGTTTTGAGTGGAAAACACTTCAGGCGATTTTCAATCCGGTCTGCATAGATGGTGAGTAGAGGAGGAGATACAACGACGAACTATACAGCGACACGGACTTAGCCTGAAGAGTGAAGATCCAACGACTGAGATGGCTAGGTCATGTGGGGCAAATGGATACTAACACTCCGGTTAGAAAAGTCTTCGAATCCGCCTCAGATTGACTGCGCAGTAGATGGCAGACCGCGATTCAAGTGACGCCCGCAAGTCAAAGCAGATCTTAGCTAAATTAGCGTTTGAAACTGGATGTATCAACTGAAGCTTAGGTCCACCTGCTATTGTATCCGAACCAAATGAAACAGTCCTACAACCGAGATGTCAAACGTCTAATGATAGATAAGGACTTACGGGTACCTAAAAACATTTTCTGATGCAGAACCAAATATTGTCGTTGTACTTCGAATAGTTCTGACTATCGAAGTGCTTCTACGAACGGATCCAGACCTTCTCGTTTCTAACGACACAGACTTGGTACCAAAAAAATATAACGTATGGCATCATACGATCACAACTCGGTGATTGTTATCAGAAAAAACATGTGCGATCGTGCTTCTTGACTACCATTAATTCTGAGATTATTATGTAAATAATATTATTAAGCATACAGCTCTTAGGGACATAGTAGAATCATTTTGTTTTATCTTAGTGATACTGTACCAGCGTTACATCATCTAGAGCAACCCCGACGTTCTCATTCATTGAACCTCTGTGGTGCACTTTTATGTACTTGAAAAATCGTAGGGCCCCGTAAAGATGTTATTTCTGCCGAGGACAGCAGAAATGGTTATAGGTTCTAACAGACTTCCGTAAGCATAATTTTGGCCTGTCACTAGTCTGCACAGTTAAGCCGCCTAAAGTTGTGTTAACAAGAGACCCAAGTGCCAGTTAAATCCGAACTGAAGACGCCGGCGAACCCAAAGCGGGTTCAGATAGTGAAACGTTCTCTTTTTGGCCTCTCCTAGCAAGAATATGAGTGATGACAGTGTTTTTATGACCTGGGACCTTAACACAACCCAGTGAATTAGGATTTTCAACTCCATTCAATGAAATCCAGAATTGTATTCTTGAATCAACGTGGAGGTGGTGCAAAGTTAAGTGGTGACTGTCGTACTGTCGCTACAAAGGCGAAAGAATAAAGCAATATAGGCACACAGTTTGGCTTGATAATATACCCTCCGAAGTGTGACCGAAAATCCCAAACCCTGGCTCGCAATTTTGTTAAACAAGAGGATGAGGGCCGATCATATGCCCGGCCAGTGTACGGTGATCTTTCTGGATCTACTATATAAAGGCATTACGACAACTATCGATCATATAATATGAAAGTATACAAGAGAGCTACCTTCTGATCATAATGTACCCGGAGTTTGTCATTCAAACAAACCGTGCTTGAGATACTTCTTTGTAGGTTGGTGCATCTGTCATTTGGCTCTCAAATATCTGTTTGAACGCCGTTTGCCGGGAGTTTTGCGTAATATCTTAGTAAACAAGTCAGTGTTGGTTATGTTCTGCGAATTTTGCAATGTCAAATTTAGTTGACAAAGAGTTTGCCTGAAAACTTGTGTTTCCAACAAAATATTATATGCGGAAGCGGTTTAAAGGTTAACCATACCCTACGAGGACTCGAGGATGTCGAAAACAAAAGCGTACGAGTAGTACAAAGAGTTTACAGCAAGCTGTACTGTGATTCATGATTTGCCTCGTTCCGGTCGCCCATCCACCAGTGTGACTGACGAAAAAACCGACAACGTTAAGAAAATTGTCCATGACGATCGTCGTGTGAGCATCAGGCCGATCTTGGTTGTGTCGTTGAAGAGCGGCTTGTGCCGATAGCGCTAAATTTCTTGCAGAAACAGCATCGCTAAAGACATGTTTTTTTGTGTCAAAACGCTATCGAGGGCATTATCACCGGTGACGAGACATGGGTCTATGAATATGACATTCGAACTAACCAACAATCATCGGAATAGCGCCTCTCAGACGAGCCAAAACTTTTTTTATTTTCTTGGACTGCCGTAGTGTGATCCAGGCCAAATTTCTTCCGCCTAGCCAGAGAGTAAATAAGGTGTATTACGTGAGCGTTTGAAGGAGAATGTTCGTCGCAAGAGACCAGAATTGTGGAAAAGCGACTCGTGATTTCTTTACCAAGAAAACGCACCAGCTCACACATCTCATCTTGTACACGACTATTTGATCAAAAACAACGTTCGTACCGTGACTTTTTCCTATCCCCACGACTCAAGTTACATGTCGCGGAAAGCGTTTTTAGACAATTGAGGCGATAAAGAAGAATTCCCAGAAGGAGCTGAAAGCAATTCCAAAATCGACCTATTAAAAGTGTTTTGAATATTGGAGGAAGCTTGGAAATATGTATAATGCTTGCATTGGAGATTATTTTGAAGGGAATAACCGTTCCTCATTTTATTGAGGAATTCCGGGTACAGATGTTGTAATTATCTTGTTTGAAGCCCATGTGGATTTGTGGGCTTTTGAATATTGATGGAGAGCATCGCGGAGGTTAGTTCCTTCATCAATTCCTTCATCAATTTCGGCTGTAGTCTTCATCAATTCAAAAAGTTTTCAGACGGTGCTAAGACCTCAAAATGTTACTAAGACGACTACGATATTGGAGCCCGATTTATTCTACATATAAGATTCAAACGGAGGTTACATGCATTGCAGGAATAATACGAGAATTCAAGTTAAAAATTCAGGGCAGTATACAAAGTTCTCTGCTGTTTTATATCGTGGCAGCATCTATTAACAAGCTACAAATTATCAAGTTGGCTTTTCTTTTTTGTCTATAGAAGTTTTAGCATAGACAACAATATGTCAGCAATTTTTAATAATTGGACAAAGGATTCAGAAGACAAAAATGCCGTTCGAATACTTAATATCAGCATAAGTTGAGCTCAGAAGTTCAACTCCGAAAACCTTTTTTTTGTATATGGAGTCATTTGCACACTGCGCAGGTGAATATAATCGAAATAGAGCTAACGATGTACGTGGGTTTTGAATGTCTGTAGGTTATAATGACTAGGAAATAGAGACCCCAACAGAAAAGTTTCAAGATTACAACGGAAATTTTTGAAGCACGAAGAAATTGGAGTAGCTATCGATGATAATGAGGAAGATGTTTCGGGAGATGAAACCGATTTCGTGCCAGAGGAAGAAGAATTATCATCAGAAAGTGATAATAGAAGCGGAGATGATACTGATGTAGAAGATGTGGACGTTGATCTATTATTCCTGGCTAAAGACGGCATTGTTTGGAGTCCAACACAGTTTCTAACTGGCCGCTTACGAGCTTCTAATGTGATGACCTTGCAACCAGGTCACTTCAAATACATTCATTGTAAAGCGATAGATTCATTTCTGTTATTTTTTCCACCGCCAATTGGAAAAATTATAATTGAGAACTCAAATAAGTATAAATAGATATTGATTTGCTCCGTGCTTCTTCTTCTTCTTATCCTTTTATTAACCCTTTCCTCGTTATACGAACTTATGCGTAACGAGTTTCCCATTTTTACTGCATCGCTGCTGCTCCGCTTATGAGGTTGGCTAATGTCGCAGACCGCAAAACGCGTCTACATACTGCTCGATCCTGGATCGCTTCAGTGGTTAGCCCCAGGCGTTGTTGCGCATTTGCCATCTGAGAAATCCAGGAATTCTTTTTCCGACCTCGTTTTCTTACAGTTGGAGTGACCGTAGTTGATAGTGCCTTTTTAACCGGATTTTCCGCAGATCTTCTTTGAACGTGCCAATACCAGCTTATTCTATTCGCCTCAAGCTGTTCGGTTACCGAATTCTTTATATGTAGACTTCCTCTTATACGCGTAGATCTAATGCAATCGCGTTTAGTGACTCCACTAGACATCCTTAACATTTTCATTTCCGCTGCCGTCATTTTGTTTTTAAACGCTTCGTACATTGTCCAGCACTGTGAACCGTATATAAGAGCTGGTCTAACAACCGTGGTGTAGAGTTTCCCCTTTAATTTAAGTGGAAATTTTCGGTCGCAAAAGATTCCCGAATTTTCCCGCCATTTCATTCATCCCACACTCACTCTGTGGTTAACGTCGTCATCACATTTCGCTTTCATGTTAACGATTGATCCTAAGTACTTAAAGATAGTGCTTTTCGGAAGAACTACTCCGTCTAACATTATATCCGGAACAGGTCGCAACGGATGCGCAAATGGGCACGGCAAATGCTCCGTCCTTGAACTACTTATTTTAAACCCGTTTCTTTCTAGCGCATTTCCCCATGAATCTAAGGCGTTCTGCAAATCTTCGACGTTTGTCGCTAAGTATAACTGCGTCGTCAGTGAAGAGAATTGGCGTTACATTTGCTTCGCGCATGCAGTCTTTTAAAAGATAGTCGAATACTACGTTAAAGAGGAAAGGGCTAAGTACGCTTCCTTGATGCACTCCGACATTAACTGGAAATTCTCTCGTTAGTCCAGCAGAGCTTTTAACCGCAGTTTTCACGTTTCCATTCATGTCTCTTATTATTCTAACATACGTTTCCGGTACGTTTTAAGACTTCAGCGCAGCCCATATGAGATCCCTAGGCACTCGATCGAATGCTTTCTCGAGGTCGATAAATACTTGTGTAAATCCTTAGACGAATCTCGGTGCTTTTTCATTATTATTCGTAGGCTTTGGATAGCGTCCACCGTCGATCTTCCTTCAACAAATCCACACTGGCTATTATCGAGCTTTATTATTTGCCGAAGACGTTCGTTTAAGACTCTTTCGACGATTTTCATTGTGTGTGACATAAGCTTGATTGAACGGTAGTTGTTGCATTCTCGAGTGTCGCCTTTTCCTTTGTATAATGGAACCAAGAAGCTACTTCTCCATTGATTCGGCATAGGTTGTCCACATTTTAATTGATTTAAAAGTTTCGGTAGCCAAACGCTGCCGATCCCCTCCATCTTCGACCAAAACTCTGATGGAATGCTGTCTGGTCCCGCCGCTTCATTTTTCCAATTGCTATACTTATTTCTTCGATTGAAAAGTCCGAAACTTCCTCCTCGAATAGACCAGCTGTCGGCACGATATCACGTGGAAAGTGTTTGTTAAGCAACTCCTTGCAGTATTCAAGCCACCGGTCACAAATTCCCTTTTCATTTGTTAGTAAGCGACCGTCTGCGTTTTTGATGTATTTCGGCGAGGTTATTTCCATTGAATTTTTTCTACTCTGTGCAGCGAGCTTAAAAATATTTGGCATTTTGGTACTGTACGACGTTTGAACTTCTTGGATAGCTTGTCTTCTATCCGCCGATCGTGAGGTTATTTGTTCCAACTCCTGGTACAGGTTTTCCGCTTCTGCCGCTCGAGTTCGAGCCAGGACTTTCTTTGCAATCTTTTTAAGGCGCTCGTATTCAAGAGCCAGTCGAGCTTTTTCGATATCGTCGCTCCGATCGCATTTTGTCCACGCTTGGAATGCACTCTTCTTGTCGGCCACAGCTCGTTTAGTTTCGTCATTCCACCACCATGTTTCTTTGCCGACGTAATGGTATTTCGATATAGTCCCCAGATGGGACTTTGCGAGTGTTATGCATTCCTCATGCATGCTGTTCCACATTTCTTGCGGGCTAAGTGAGTCTGCGATACCGTTTATATTGTGAAGTACTTCTTTAGCCAGTGCGATAAATCTTGCGCTTCGTTCCTTCGAAAGATTATACCACCGGATTTTTGGCTTTCCAAACAATGCCCGTGTTTTCGGTGGTTCCGCTGTGAAAAATTCTGTAATGTGCAGACGGTGTTGGCTTACTAGCGATTCTCCAGGTATTACTTTACAGTCCTTAACACGGTTTCTCATCGACATTTTGCAGAGGTGATAATCTATTTGCGTTTCGTGGCCTCCGCTGCTATAGGTGATAAGATGTCGTTGATGTTTAATAAACATTATATTTAAGACGGTTAAGCCGTAAGCCCTACACGCTACAAAGATGTCTTCGCCAGCTGAATTTCTGGTTCCAAAGCCTTTACCGCCGTGGCAGTCCTCATAATCAACATTTGTTTCTCCGACGTGGCCATTTAAATCTCCGCCTACGAAGAGCATCTCATCGATAGGTATATTTCTAAGCAAATTACCGAACTCTGACCAAAATGTATCTTTTTCCGATTGGTCGCATCCATTTTGTGGAGCGTACGCGCTAACAATGTTCCACGTTTCATTGTGTATGACGAGCTTAACACTCATCAAGCGGTCGCTTATTTTCAAGATACCAACGATTTTGTTTAGAAGATCCGCTGCAACAACGATTCCAACACCGTTTCGTCCATTGACCGTTCCATGGTACTCGTAGAACATCTTAAATGCCTTAGTTTTTAAATCTAGAAAACGCGCTTTATTTCCTGTATTACACCACTTCGTTTCCTGTACGCACAGGATTTGTAGAGTTCTGCGACGCATAATCGCCTCCAGTTCTAAACTTTTTGAGGTCATCGATCCGACGTTCCAACTTACAAACCGAAGTTTATGAAAATATTTTGGAAACTTCATTTTGCCCGCCCCCGGAATCCGTCGGGCTCTGACACAAGCACTTCTGCTTGCTCTGGGATCACCCGAGTGCGTTGCAATCGTGGTGCCCAGCGGGGTAGTGCTATTAATTGCGATCATTTCCATGAAGTTTAAAGTTTGAGTGGTTTGACACTTGTATGCTCCGTGCTTACTTGGCTATTTTGATATTGGCTGGAGCTTACAAGTGTGTTTCATGTCAATGGTTGGGTTATGTTGTCGTTGTATTTATATGTATTTTTAATAATTTGTTGATCTAAAAATGAAACGATGCACGACTTGTTCGATGCTAACTATGGACGACTGATATTTCGTGCAGTAATGTCACAGAGGACCTTTCTTTAGATCCACAAAATTATTCGTTTCGATGATGCACTAACCCGATGTGGGCAGCAAAGTGATGATAAATTTGCACCGATTCGAAATCTTTGGGAAAAATGGTCTGAGCTCCTTCAAATGTACTACAACCCACATGACTGCGTTACAGTAGATGAGCAGCTTCTTGGCTTTCATGTTCGATGCAAATTTCGTCAGTACATGCCATCTAAGCCAGATATCTCAAAAACTTTTGCAAAAAAATTAACAATGGTTGGAAGTATGCGCCGAAACAAAAGAATTATTACATCGAGGCTTTTGATCTGCAAGAATGTTCCAAGATACGAATCTACCTTTGCGTTTACTGAGGGTACATATCTTGTCTCATATATGAGCCACAAAAATAAATGCACGGTTGTCATGAGCACGATGCACAATGAACCCAATGTTGGTGACAATCCAAAAAAAATTACCAGAAATGATTTCATATTATAATGCGACAAAGGGTGGTGTTGATACTGTTGATGAGAGGCTAAGCTGCTACAATACCAAAAGAAAAAAATAATCGATGGACAATGGCTGTTTTCCATAATATTGACATCTCGGCTTTGAGCGCTTACATTATATTCAACGAAGTCAAGCCAAACTGGAAGCCAAGACAAAAGTGAAAATGTTTTCTACATAATTTGGCTATTTCATTGGCAACAAAATACATTCAGCAGCGAGCTCAAAACCCAGAACTACTTCTTCTAGATCATTAATGTCAGTACTTTTAACTCATGACTCTGTTGATTTTGGCGATAATGGTCCCTCTGGCTCATCGTTCCGATCACATTCGCCAGAGTCAAAAAGACAGAAGATCACAGCAATACCGAACAAGCGCGGAAGATGTTATAAGTGCTACCATTCAGGCATAAACAAAACAAAACAAAACAAACATCTTTTCATTGCTGTGTGTGCAACAGACCTGTTTGTATTGAGATCCAAGCCGCAGTGAATGCATTGAACAAAACTAAATTTGTATTTTTATTGAAAGACACTTATTTTCATCCCATCCATCCCATCCCAAAAGAACTGCGCCGGCTTGGCAGCCAAGAATAAATCAAGCCAATTTTTGATATTCTGCTCTGATGTGAACCGTATTTCAGTGAGGGCGTTTTGCATCGACCGGAACAAATGGTAGTCAGAAGTGGCAAGGTCTGGGCTATAAGGCGAGTGGGGTAAGACTTCATATCCACTATTTTCCAAATAGTTTTTAACCGGAATAGCAACGTGGGGCCGAGCGTTGTCATGATGGAAAATTGTTGCCTCGTGTCTGGTCGCATATTCCGGGCGTTTTTCGACTACTGCTCTCTTCAAACGGATTGATTGTCTTCGGTAGCGTTGTCCATTGATGGTTTCACCCGGTTTTAGCAGCTCATAATACAGCACACCCACACCAAATACAGAGCATTACCTTCGCGCCATGGATATTCGGCTTTGCCGTTGATTTGGCCGGTTGGCCGGGTTTCACATATGATTTTTTGCGCTTGGGGTTGTCGTAATGGATCCATTTTTTTGCTTTTAAACGTTTTGAAATGGCTGCTTGAGTGAAGCCCAAAGATTCTGCGAGCTCTTCTTGTGTTTGGTACTCGTAGCAATCTTCATAGAGTAATGCTTCCAGTTCTTTATCTTCAGACTTTCATCATTCATCGTCTTCCAAGCCAAAATCACCACTTTTAAATCGTGCAAACCACTATTGGTACGTTCGCTCAGCTAGCGCATGTTTATCATAAACTTCCACCAAAATACGATGACTTTCGGCAGCAGCTTTCTTCATATTAAAGTAATGAAGAAGAACTCCCCGCAAAAACACTTTTTCAGGCACAAAGTTCGACATATTTGAGTGAAAAAATATTATTGTTGCTTACTCTTCAAATGAATGACATATACTGAAATGACGTACAATGACAATAGCTTTCCAACGCATGTTCCAATGGAATAATAGCAATGGAATAATACAAGTTACGCCATCTCTTAGCAAACCGCACAGCGCGATCTACGGTTACGGAAACCAAAACATTTCGCAGCTTTTTGATGCCGGTTTGAGAAGTTTTCGTGCCTCGGGACATTTCCTTAGCTGGCGGCTTAGCAGCGTTTCCATAACCTTGGGTAGACGAAGCATCATTGCTATGGGTCTATAGGAGGAGACAGCAGAAGATTTATTTTTTTTTAGGGATTGGCTGTACAAATGCCATAAGTTATCTACTTGCAATGTGTCCCAAAAAAGGTCAGCCATATTTCAGGACCTTCGGAGAGCCTAGCAAGCAGATTGTAGTATCAGGCGGATTTTATAATATTTTCAATAAACACCCGAAATATTCACTACTTTAAGGAACGTATTTGCCTCAGTTGTTTGTCATATTCCAAGGCTCTGTCGTTAACCACCACAGAAATTGCAATGACGATGGCGCCCATAGAGTTAACTTTGTGCGGCGTTATTGTCGCTGAAACTCAGCAGTATTTTGTGACAAACGACAGTCGGATATAAGAACGCTAAAAATGCTGCCGGATGTTGACAGCGAACAGCTTTGATGTAGTTTTTAATCAGGCCTTCACTAAGATAAGATTCTAAAAGTCTTACTTTTGGCATTTTAAAAGTTCTTCCACAAATGTAATAACCCAACCTTACATAAACTATACACTTAAAGTCTCTACACCAAGTGGGTTAATTAGTCGCAGTAAATCCTTGGCCAAAAGTCACCTCATCACAATTGGATATTCAAGAACTCGTTGTGAGATAAATCCCAACTGCACAAAGTCCAGGTCCAACTTAAATTCTTTTTATTTAAATTGCACTGAATCAAAGAAAGAAACATTGCAAATGACAGACTACAAATTTAATCCATTTACCGATCGTCCTTCCTCACCACTTGTCGTTGCTTTTACTACATTTACGTCTATTAAAAATCAGAGCAAAGCTTTGCTTTACCTTGGAGCATCTCCTCGGCCCACAACTGCCATTCATCCCCACAAATGATTCGATTCAACCTCTGTTCACTTAAAGTTCCACGAGAACACTTCTCTTTCTTCTGATTTCTTTTTTTTTTTTTCAACCATAGGCATCTGCATATCTCCCTGCTACCTGCCTCTCTATGTATACCCCATTATAACCCAGTGTTCTTTGAAATTAAGGAGCATAAATAAAGCTTAATTACTTCCACTGCAATGACGAAGTCTTCGTTTCGAAAGAATTTATCCATCCTTGAAGCGTAGAAAACAAAAAAAATAAGAAAAGGAACGCAGCAAAAAAAATCAAGCGAAAGACCTGCAGAGAAACGAATGAGCGTAGAAAGTGCCCTTCTTATAAATGATAGCACTTAATTATAAAAAGGACTCTCTCTAAAGCGAGCAGGAGGGGAGGTATCCGTCGTACACACATTCACAATGGACACAAGGAAAAGAAGAAGAAAAAAAACATACGAAAATGGAAACCAAGACTGCATTTCGATTGTTTAACCAGCAGCATGACAGTTGACTTGGGCCAACTAGATACACATCTACAAAAGCATTGTCATTCCGTACCTACCTACAAAGTACCAACAAACTATGTGGTCGACACTCATTAGGACAATTGTTCTCCGGAGGTCTTTACAAGATTCAGGAGGACAAACGCAGGTTGATAAATTTACACTCTTCGTGAATCTGTCACAAGTGGGCGCGATGCAGAAGTCCTTCGGTTGTCTTTTTGCCTTGTCCTTGTTGGTCAAGGGGAAAAAAGAAAGTTCTGCTCTTCTGTTGCCAGAGACAAAGACTCGTAAAACTTAGTCATTGGAAATTTAATGCTGCAAACCACGTTTGCACCTGAATGGAATGCGAGTACACACAACCAACAAAAGGTGCCAGCGAAAAGCAAACTTTACCCTTTCATGAAGCTCTTTCCAGATAACCGCGTGCAGAATCCTTTTGTTTCTCGTGAATATAACTAGTGAGCTTAGCCCTTTTTCTCTATTTAAGTGGTGAGTTCATTCACGCTTCGTGAAAAAAAAATCGTCGAGGGGATTAATTAAATAAAAAAGAGGAACCTTCAGCGTTTATACCCGTATATCCTTGGAAAATATTTTATAACCTTCTTTATGCGAAGGAAGACTGCCTTTTTCTCCAATTATTGACCAGACCCTAGTATGTGTCTATAGCTTACATACTTGTGTCCATGTCTATGGTATCAGATCGGTTATAATGTTGAAAGAACTATTCACACCAGTTTACTCTCACAAAAGGATCAAAGTGCCGGATGAGGATATTGTGGAAGTTTGAATTCAAATTTTCCACACCTCAGGGGTCCGTAGATTGAATCCTTTTCTTGACTCTCGTTGCAACTGCATCCTCATTGTATGTGTCCGTTTTAAAAAGTTTCCACCGGAATGGAATTTTTTTTTTTTATTTTTTTTACTCGCTCTTCTGATCTCCTCCACTTCCTTAACTTAAGGCGAACTATTTGAAATAGTTAACCAGCGATTAGGTTATGGTAGCATCCCCAGACATGGGGTACAGGACAGGATGAAGGATAAAGTGTTCTGGACACACGTTTGCATACTCTTGTCTAAGTTGGTGAGCGTTGAAGTTTTTCAAAGTTGGTCGGCTGCATAGTCTGACTTGAGGAATGCATGCGTTAGGATTTAATTCCTACTAGCTTCATCCTGTGGTGCTGTTGTTATTTTTTTTTCTGTTTATGTATGCTTATATCCTTTTGATTGCATTTTATGGAAAATAGATAAAATTTTCCAAGTTACCTTGTAATTAAGGTTTCCTGTTAGTTTAATAAATAGCCAGAGGCAAATTCATGTTGTGAATATATGGTCAGAGTTTATATGAACGACGGTGGTTTCTTGCGTATTAACATGAGAGATGAGTGTACAATTTCTGTTGAAAAGAAAAACATTTTCATGTTCTTGCTCAAAATAACCACGTAATCCAAGACTCATCATAGCGCAAATAATGATGGAGCTACACTTTGGGGTGGACGCGGGTCTAGAACAGTAAACCGCTTTAGTTAGGACGGCATTTAGGTAATTGCTTTCTGCTTCCTCTTATTCATGTCACTTAAGGTAATTCCCATTCGGGTAAGGATTAGAATATACCCGAGGCAAGCATGCCTGTCGTAAGAGGTGACTAAAATCCACCCTCTGTATACCGAGCGCGTGGATTATACAAAAAATGCAATGAACGAAAAAAAGCTAATAATACCTCAAGTGGCAGACCTGCTTTGCTGGAAAACCCGCCGTCTTTAGAGGTCGGCCCGATGGATTCTGGGGCGAGCCAATTGTTACATCTTATAAGTCCAACTACACTGAAAGCGTCGGCACATAAATAATGGAAGCGATCTGCGAGTAGCTTAGAAAAGAGTTGGGAAAACTCAAAGCTAAAGACAAGATCAATGACGTTGCTACCGAAAATGAAAAAGTCTCTGTTGAGTCGGACAGAAAAATTTACGTAACAGACGAAGAAACCGATTGGATTTTGTAAAAACGTTCTGGCAAAAAACGAAAAGTCGGTTCATCTTCCAAAATTATCACTCAACAAGAAGTGACGGAGGATAAGTCGACTAAATAAAAACAGTTCACGATATAAACCAGAGAAATAAACAACGACCACCTCCGCCAATTCACGTAACCGGGATTGCAGATTTCAATAAACTGCAAAACTTTACAAAGACGTTCCGCATTCTGACTATACAGTAACATCGCGCAACAACAAAGTATGGAAAGTTAACGTCAAGAACGCTGACAACCATCGCCTACTGTCTCGGAAGTTAAATAAAGAAAAAATCCAATGGTACACTTTGGAGAATAGATGCGAAAGGCCAATATGTGTTGTCGCTCGAGGACTACATCGTTAGTGAACTGCGAGTCAAGGGATTCAAAATCGTTGAAGCAGTAAACATTGAAAAGCGTGAAAGGTCTTCTTCTTATCATGATAACATTTGAAAAAACAGAGAATATCCAAAAAATGAGGGACATAAAAGCAGTCCTTAATATCGTCATTAGAATTGAACCTTTGCGTAAAACCACTCATCGCCAGGGATTTAATAACACTCAAGAGTATTGCCAAAAAGAACCGCGTTGCGTCAAATACGCAGGAACTCATCTCTCAAAGGATTGTGTCGTAAGCAGACAAACCCCTGCGAACTGTGTTAATTGAAAGAATATAAAGTAGCTAGAGAGCTGCAAAACAAACGAGATAAGTTGTTCAAGGCGCAAATCGAACCCTCAAAAACTGATCCCCGAAAAAAGCAAAGACTCGATAGAATGACAGAAACAAAAGAAAAACCAAATGTCTCTGTTATTACAAACATTTAGGCGAAAATGTCTGAAAAAAGACCGCCAGGCGTTACACGTAAACTATCGGGCAATCTAACATATACCCAAGCCACAAAACTAAATTTTAAAAGGGCCGATGAATCACGGGACTCTGCATCCTAAGTATTTTCCATTCTAATTCCGAAACTTAAGCAGCAGAACATAGTAAATGAATTTATTTCCGAAAAGTTGAAAAAAAATGAAAATAGTTTCAATAAAAAACGGACTTACCCGAAAAAATAAAGAAAGGAAAACTAAAATTACTAACTTGGAACGCTAACAGCGTTTTAGACAACTCAATGAATTAAAGTTACTCCTTAGTATCAATGATATTGACGTTAGTTTAATTTTCGAAACCCACTTGAAAAATGGGTCACGCGCAAAAATAAGGTGTTTTTAGCATTACTAAGCGTATCATTACATCGGGAAATGCTAGAGGCGGGTGCAACTATTTGCCGTACGCGTAAAAACCGAATGTAATTCTTTTACCAATTCAGCCATTTACTGCCCTCCGCGATCCAAGGTCGCAAAATATATTATCAAAAAAATATTTATTTCGCTTTGATCTGATTTTACAATTGGCAGTGACTTTAATGCTAAAGACAATTTTTGGGGCTCAAGATGTGTTTCTTAAAAATGTAAATTGGTCTATGAATCTGGTATGGAACACAACTGTGACTTCTATTTGACGGGTAAGCCGACTTATTGGCCGACAGACACAATGAAAATACCCGATCTTGTCGATTTTTTCGTTCTTAAAGAAATCTCTAACAATTATATAAAAGTTGATGAAAACTTCGATCTTTCCTCTGACCATTCTCCAGTCATACTGACAACGAGTGACACGCTCATTAAAAGACAAGTACCGTTTCCGGGGTCTGCCGTTCTTCCTGGTGCAGCTCAGTCCCGAAAGCCGTCTGGATAGTCTTAGGAGTATCAATGTTCTAGACTACCAGGTGGTTCACTGGGAGAAATTAAAAAGGAGCGAAGGCGTTATACAATGCGTTCGCTGCCAGAGGTTCGGGCACGCCGCATCGAACTGCCAAATGCAGCCTCGATGCGTAAAGTGCGCAAAGAACCACAGTTCCGAGGAGTGTGCTCTGGGTAGGGACGGAGCATCCGATAGGATGCAGCTCTCGTGCGTGTTATGTGGGAACGTGGGACACACCGCAAACTATCGGGGTTGTCCTAAGTTCGCCGACATTAAAAAAGCAAAACTGGCTCGGCAGCAGAAGGTGGAGGTCAAACGTTCACCTGTTAGGCTTCAAACACCAGCCGTCACGTCCCAAATCTCCTACGCCCAAATGGTGTCAGGTAGAGGGGCTTCGGCACAGCAAGCGGCTGTTGCTTCTCCGGCACCAATGCCGAGAACAACAGAAGCTGCACCTAACATGCTGGCCATCTTGCTCGCAATCCAAGGGCAGATGGCTCAGCTGCAACAGCAGGTGCAAGAACAGGCCAAGCGGGTGGACCAGATCTACGCTCTGCTGCCGAGTCTAACGCAACACATGTCGTAATGGGTACGCACATGGTGGAACAGACTTTGAAGGTCCTTGCGGTGAATGTTAATTCATTGATTAGGATCGAACGAAGAGCCGCAATGTTTAAATTGCTACAAGACCAAACTCCTGATGTGCTTTTCGCTAGCGAAACCAAGCTAACCGATGAGCACGAACTGGAGTACAATAATTATATTGTTAAAAGAAGAAACCGGCCTAACTCCCAACGTGGAGGCGGTGTCGCGATCTTCATTAAAGAAGGCATAGAATTCCACAGAGTGTACGATGGAGTGTTACGCAGGTTCCGGGTGTTAGAGGCAGTCGTCATTTACATCCCGCTCCGCAGTGGAAAGCGGCTGTACTTGGCCTCTGTTTATGCATCTGGGGCTTCACAATTCACCTTATTCATTACAGAGCTCGACACACTTTTTCGACTTCTGAGGCTGGAATCGGGGGAGAATTATTTTATAATCGGCGGGGACTTCAACGCTAGACACAGAGATTGGGGAAATAATTTGCCAAATACTAGAGGGAACCTACTACTCGATTGGTGGGGTCAGCACGATGCCATGTATAGACTCGGTCTTAAAGCGACGGATAACCCGTCGTTTCCCAGAGGCGGGTCTTATTTGGATCTATTACTGTATGACGAACGTATACGACTGACAGGTACGAATTTACAAACGCTTAACTGTCTGCGCACATTCGTGTATGACAGCGACCATTGCGGTTTTAGCACCGAAATCACAGTTCCCAACGAAATTGCGGAATTGGGGGAGTTTGTCCAAAGATACTCTTACAACTACAGTAAGACTCGATGGACACGCTTCTCCGCAACCTTGACAAGAGCACTCTCCTCGAACACGCTCCACCCACCGTCCAATAGGAATTTATCAAACGAGGAGATCGATAAGTACCTTAAACGAATGGACGAGACAATAAAACAAACTATGGACACTACAATACCGCGGCATAAACAAAAGACTAACGAAAATCTGTTCCGCAATCCTACTATTGACGCACTGCACCGACAGAAAAGTAGACTTCTGACAAGACTTAAAAACTTATACAGACAGTTTACAGACAGACAAGACCCAGAGATTAGGACACTGAAGTCGTCGATTAAAAATATTCAAACGTTAATTAAAGAGAATTACAGAATTGCTGTAAGTTTGTATTGGAACAACAAGGTTCGGGCTGTAAACACCAGCAACCCGAATATGTTCCCACAAATAAATAAACTATTTCGGAGAAAAAATCAAAACGACTTTCAGTGTCTCAGAATAGCCCGGACAACAGACAACGAACAGTTACTAACAATAGCAGGCATTGATACAAATGAGGCCGCTGATGATGACGACTTCTTTGTGATCGAGGATCCACAGGAGAAGGTTGAGGCCATAGGGGCGACTTTCCAGGAAGTATACAAGGCTAATGATATCATTGACCTTAATTATGACCTGGACAATCGCGTCTTGGTGCACAACTTTTATATTCGAAATGAAGTAGAGAACTGGCGATCCGAGGGCTCTGGTTTCACCCGGTTCAGCGACGAAAATATGGCAAATAATGTCATTGCTAGAGAAGGTGGCCTACCCCCGTTCATTTCGAAGGAAGAACTCCATGAGATCTTCGACACAATCAGAAGTAAGAAATCAGTGGGGACCGATGGTATTCAGAACATCGTGCTTCGACATCTTCCTCTAGAAGCGGTGGACATTTATACCACCCTGTTTAATAATGCAATGAATAATGCACATTATCCAGCGCATTGGAAAACGGCGGTGGTTCAACCTATCCCCAAAAAGGGAAAGGATATATCCAATCCGGCGAATCTTCGGTCGATAAGTCTCCTTCCGAATATCAGTAAGGTGTTCGAAAAAGTAATCAATAGAGCTCTGACTAGGTGGGTTGAGGACAAACATATAGTTCCGGATAATCAATTCGGTTTTAAGGCAGGACATGCTATCTCACATGCCGCGTCTAAACTGGTGTCCGATATCCAATGGAATAAAGCCAAAAAACAGTGTACTGGTGCCTGCCTAGTTGACTTGGAGAAGGCTTTCGACACTGTATGGTTAGAAGGTCCTTTCTACAAGCTGGCTAGTCTGGGGATCAGTAAACCACTCTTGTACATTCTTTATAATATGCTAACCAACAGACAGTTCATCGTGAAAAATGGTGATGTGACTTCTGTTGGAATATTTCAAATTAAAAATGGTCTTCAGCAAGGCGCGGTCAATTCGCCGATCCTATTCAACATTTATACAAGCGACTTGATAGGTTCACTTCCCCATACTATTGCGTACGCAGACGACTTGATAGCGTACAGAACAGGTCCAAAAATCGAGGTCATTAATACTCTCTTACAGCGTGACTTCGATAAGATAAGAGGATTTTGCGATGACTGGAAGTTGAAAATCAACTTTCAGAAGTCGGAAACCATTCTCTTTAGGACGCCGTTGTCTGGAGCCTCTAGGGATACCAGAAAAAATTGGCGAAAGTTCTCGATCATTGGACAACACGGACAGCCTCTTGCCTGTCGAAATGTAGTCAGATACCTTGGGATTTGGCTAGATCAGTTTCTGTATTTTAACAAAAATGTAGATGCTGCTCTGGCCAGAGCTAAAGGCGCTTTTGCCCTCACAAAGAGACTGTTTTATAGCAGCCAACTCGATGCGAGGGTAAAGATAATCTGCTACATGGCCCTTATCAGGCCCATGCTGGTATTTGGGTGTCCCGTGTGGTTCAATGTACGAGCAAGCTTAATGGAAAAGATTCGGGTGTTTGAGAGGGCTTGCCTTAGGGCTTGTCTTCGCTTGTACAGAACACCAGAGTCGGAGTACAAAAAATTTTATCGTAATGAGGTCCTTTACAACAGGGCAAACCTAATACGAGTGGACAACTTCGTAATTAAGCTGACTCGAAGGCACATTGCAAGAGCAATGGCCTCGACGAATAACCTGATATCTGGGGCTTACTTCCCCAATCACCTTTATCATGAGAGTGTGCGCTCTAACGGCTTCGTTCCACCGGAAGCATTCCTCTACCTTGATCAGATAGGGTTGATCCAGGATAGATCAGCGGTCCCGTTAATCTTCCTTGTCGCTCGGACAGCTGGGGACAGGCGACTCAACTACAACAGAGACGTCGCACACGGCAGGGTGGATCGTCTCAGGTTCAGTAGGGCGGTGGGGAATCGCGATAAAAGGGATGTCGTTCGGCAGCACCAGCATTTCTGGTGGTTGAATGATGGGGAAGATGTTTCGTCGTCGTTTCCGTCAATTACGGATCAGCCTCACTAATGAGGCAGAGCTGACCAATCTATTTGCTCTGTAAATAGCGATGGCCAGCTTACATAGGTTTAGGTTAGCATTTAAGAAAGATATGTATATATTAGTATATATAAATGTATATACTAATATATGTATATTAGTGTGTATAATGTCTATGTGTTTATATGTGTGTATTGTGTATCTAGGTTAGCTAGACTAAGGTTTATTTTAAGTTAGATATTAAGTTTTTATAAAAAATACAAAATATTGTCCATATGCTAAGTTTTTGTTAACAATGTTTTTCTTAGCCTTAAGTATAGAAAATAAATATCCGAAATAAAATGTAAATAAAGTCGAAAGACATAGATATAAGAATTTAGAGTAACTTAGAGTGCCTGTGTAGGGCCAGTAAGTTAGTATAAGATTGTTAAGTAATTGTAAGCTAGCATTTAAGCATTTTCTGTTAGAATGTAAGAAGTAATGATAAGTAAAATAAAATGCATTTAAAACTAAAACTAACTAACTAACAAGTACCGTTTCGACTAACTGGAAGGAATACCAATTGGGAAGGATTCAGGAGGGAAATCGAAGATAACGTGGAATTAAACGTCTCAATTAGATCACCATTTGAACTTGAATTCGAAGTTGTCTCTTTTCCGGAAATCGTTCAATGTGCTGCGTGGAACAACACCTCCGCACCGTGTAACACCTCATCAACGACAAAAAACGGTGAAAAATAGCACAAATTACCCACCAGAGATAAAAGAAATGGTAAGAGAAGAGAGGAAAGCACGCAAGACATCTAAATAAACTTTGTAACTCTAAAAAACACAAAAATTGCGTAGCAAATAAGCTTTTACAAATTATTAACGCGGCTTTTAGTTTAGAATACGTTTCGTGCCAATAATTGAAGACGAAAATCTTAACCCCAACCATCCGTTTGGATTTCGGATGAAGCATTCAACTATTGACCAGGTGCAAACAAAAATTAGTATTTTACAAACTTTTGAAAATAAAGTGCTACGAGAAATAAGTGCCTGCATCGTGACCTTGGAGACGAAGATGAAGTAAGAAACTTCGCAAGAAAACATAAGATCCGATTAAACGAGCATAATATAACACAAAACAAACAAAACACTGTTGCGCTGGCAGCCCGGCATGGGCTATGGCCTAGCTTCTTGACATTTATTTGTGTTGCTCATGTTGTCCTTTTTATCACATCTAAGCGGGGCCTACGGTTTATCGCCGAGTCCGAACGACATTCCTTAGAAGGGTGAATGTTGGTGACCCAGCCAGGAATTGAACCCAGACTCTTTGCGTGATAGTCCTATGAGCTACATATCGCGCCATCGCCATCGCGATAATAATACAGTCCTAGAAATTCTGGACGAACAAAATTTATTGCGCCGTCTTCAAAGAACTAAACCTCAAGACCTTGTGGTAACGGTGGTCTGCATGCTATTGCTAGCATGTGGGGAAAGGTGAAGTGTCCCTTGTGACAGCGGAATGGCACGCTTGCGATGCTCGGCTGAGCTCGTCGGATGGGGGGGATCTTGCTGTCGCTCGCTTACCTACAAAATAATTATCGTGCAGAATGATATGATAAATTACACATACGGGAAATCCTGAATATTCATACATACACCTACTAAGCTATGCTGTAAATTAGCTGAGAAAATCATTGTTATGACACAATGCTTTCTTGCAGGACTGACCCACTCTACTCTGTACAAAGTGCACCTTGATTGCTATGCCTGCCTATTGTAAGCAACCCCCTAACTTCGAGGAAAACCGATCACATTTTCACATCTTTAAATACACACCCGCCATAATTCGAACGTCACTAATAAATCATTGTATCAATATTCAAAGAATTCTAGTTTATTACATTTTTAATTCATTACAGAAGGTATGTTTGAGTAAAGGAAAATAAATTTTAAGGTAACTATGCAAAAATTCTATATGTATAAGTAAATTAGTATTAGTATTGTTAATCAAAAGATGCCAAACTTGATCGCGACGGTTTGATATTATTAATTAGATTATACGAATATGTATTGTACTTACTTTGATTACTGCTGCAGATCAGGTGTGCACACTGGATCGCTTGATTTCATTAAATATAGGTGTTTAGGCTTTAGTTTTTAAGTAGTTTCAGTTACAAATTATTTGGCAAATTTTTATAATACGAGGTGTGATCAAAAAATAAGGTGACTTTTCATTTTTAAAAAAATATATTTATTTAATCATCCAAATTTATTTTATCCCCTTCAAAATAATCCCCCTCTGATACAATGCATTTCTGCCAGCGCTTTTTCCAGTCGTCAAAGCACTTTTTGGTATTGCCTTGAGCTCCTCCAGCGATGCAGCCTTGATCTCCTCAATCGTTGCAAATCTTCGTCCTTTCATGGGCATTTTCAACTTTGGGGAGAGAAAAAAGTCGCAGGGGGCCAGTTATAACCCTTTTGAGCAGATCAGGATCATCATTGACGTCGTTTAACATGTCTTGGGCAATGTTCATGCGATGCTGCTTTTGATCAAAATTAAGCAATTTTGGAAAGAATTTCGATGACACACGTTTCATACCCAAAACATCCGTTAAAATTGATTGGCTTGAGCCAAACGATAAGCCAAGAACATCCGCTATTTCCCTAATCGTGATTCGACGATTTTTCAAGACAATTTCTTTAACTTTTTTAACATTTTCGTCTGTGTTTGACGTGCTAGGTCGTCCGGAGCGACGTTCATCATTAACATTTTCTCGGCCCTCTTGGAATAATTTATACCAATCATAAACATTTTTTTTTTGCTTAAAGTTGACTGTCCGTACGCTACTGTCAACATTTCAAGAGTTTCTGAGCACTTAATACCATTTTTTACGCAAAAATTAATACAAACTCTCTGCTCCATTACTTTTAACCACAAAAAATCGCCTAGTAAACAAAACACGTCCAACTTTTATGCCTCTCACATAAAAACAACAACTGCTATATGGTTAAAACTATAAACATATGATCGTGACAAGTGAACCAACACAACAACAACAAAATTTTGAGTTAGAGTGTACTGAGCGCGCGAAATTTAAAAAGTCACCTTACTTTTTGATCACACCTCGTACATTTAATCAAAAGGAAAATTAGATTAAGAATAAAGATCTCATTTTGAGCTAAATACACATTTTACAACGAAATTTTATGCTTTAGTTAGGTTAAGAGTTTTTAGTTAAGTTAAAGTTTATCACATCAAATTTTAGACATATTCAATTTTTAGTTCAATTTAGTTTTCTCGTCGGTAGCTATGTAACTTTTCGTTGTTGAAATTGGAACGTTGCGAATTCTGGTGCTGAATGTGATTTTTGATTGATGACAGCTTGGTTACAGTGAGTTAATCAGCTTTTTGATTGAGGTGTGGGCGCAGAGGTGATTTTAATACGGATGATAGTAGCGTAGAATTCGTCCAATATGATCATACAGGTGCGATGTATGACACGTGTTGCAATCGTGATATCTCCCGTGTTTAGCATTTAAAATAATATCACACGTTGATAGTTATAATACTGAGCGAACGAAATATGACTCATTTAATTAGGATTTATGCCTAATTTTAGAGATAACTCACGATTACTAGCAACACGTGTCTGGAAAAAAGAAAAGAAGAAGTTTTTATACACTCTCGGTTGTATTAAATATGTTTGTTCTTACCTTCAAGCAAGGTAGATTTATTTTTAATTTGGGTTTATTTTGATGAACTTATCTTTTTGTTTTTTTATCGATATTAATGAACACTATTGCAATGAAACTTGTGGATTTTATTTTCGACCATTAAAGATATACTAGGAATACTCCGCGCACCACGTACCTGGAAGAGAGCTATCACCAAAATGGCATTCTGCCTAATTGGTAGAAAGGCGGAAAGGAAGCATGGGTACTGCTTAGCAACTGAGCGCGAATTTCGAGCGAAATATCGCACACCAGGTTTTACAGCGGCTCATAAAGGATGTGACGTTGTCGTTGCATTTTAAGTTTGTTGTGGAGAGATTTTCGAAGATAGAAAATTAAATAGAAAATTTAGTTTTGATAAAACGCAAGGAATCGCTACAACCTGGCACGATAAACTAAAACCACGTCTAAAAAGCAGAACATGTAGGATCTTTCAATGGAAAGTCGCCTACCAAACGAGCTTATATTGTTTTTTTTTTTTTTTGTATTACCGAAGGTGGAGATCTCAAAAAACACTCTGGGGTTTTTCAACCCAGAGTACTATAGTGTGGGACTATAACCGCACTAAAAACCATCTCCATATCATTACAAATTAAGTTGTGTCTGAGAAGGTATTATAGTTTAAATACCGTATATCATAATTTTATAATTAAAACTTCATGAGGTTTCGTTCTTTTTAATCTACGAATTCGTACATTTAAAACGTCTTCCACCTCAATGCACGATGCAAGTCATTATTTTTAATGTACCATGGGGCATTCACTATCCCCCGAAGGACTTTGTTTTGGAAGGTTTGTATTATTTGTACATTAGTTTTCTTCGTACAACGCCATAATTGGATGCTATACGTCCAAACAGGTCTTAGTATCTGATTATATAATAAAATTGTATTTTCAGTGGAAATATCTAAATTAGATCCCAATAACCAATAAAGTTTTCTATGTCTGACATTAAGCTCTTTTATCTTCTTTTTCACATGTGCCTTCCATCTCAGTTTTGCATCCAGATGCATACCTAACTACTTGGTTATTTATAACTAAAGGAACATTTGTTATTTTCTTATTTGTGAAATTGATATGGGTGGACTTTGACTCATTAAGTTTAATTTGCCATCGTCGTGTCCCATCACATATCTCGTCAACTGAATTTTTTAGTTTTTCTATTGCTTTAGTCACGCATCCATCAGTTGATAGAAGAGCAGTGTAGTGTCGTCGGCGAATGTGGCAATCATCGTATCACTCGCATTCGGTATATCTCTGGTATATAATAAATACAGGGTGGGTGCCAGAACGCTTCCCTTTGGAACACCTGCTTGTATTTTTTTAAGTTCAGAATACGCTGGGCCATAGCGAACTCTAAAAAATCTATCTGCTATATAAGATGTTGGTATCTCGTAGTACTCTCTAGGTAGGTCCCTATGTAGTTTATATTCTAAGCCCCCATGCCAAACCTTTTCAAAAGCTTGTTCAACGTCTAAAAATATTGTAGAACAAACTTGTTAGTTTTCAAGTGGATTTTCTATAACATTAGTTATACGATGAACCCAGTCTATTGTCTAAACTATAAAGATATTCTAAACCCAAACTGATGGGTGGGAATAAGCCCTCTTTGCTTTATGATTCCATCTAGTCTTTTAAGGGGCAGTTTTTCAAATATTTTTGATAACACCGGTCACAGTGAGATTGGCCTGTAAGAAGAAACTTCAGTTAGAAGCTTACCTTGTTTAGGTATAACAACAATCTCTGATATCTTCCAGTGATGTGGAACATATACTGTGATGAAGAGGCTAATTGATAAGTTTCACTTAGTTGCGGTATCAAATATAATTATCGAAGGGAGGCGTTTTTGGTGATTAAGAATCTCACCCTACTATGAGCACGCGTTCGCAATCCTCGTAGTGTCTGATGGAAGATTTTCAGCTGCTCTCGCCGAAAAAAAAAACAAAAACAACAAAAACAAAAACTTAATGTACGGTCTTTCTTTTCTGCCCGAATTGTCTCAGCAGATCGACTTTATTAAACAGCTTGTATTGTTTGTTGTTTTGTCTCCTTCTTCAAAGTCCACCGATACAAACTGGACCAAAAATCCCTGAGAATTTGTAAGTTCCAAAACAAACAAAGTTACCTTCAGTCAGTTTATCTAATTATCATGCTTCTGCAGCATAGAGTAGGACTGATAAGATTCGGCCTTAAAATCGATAGAGAGGTGATGTGTATATACCTTGACTTCTTCAGTCAAAAAGGTAAGAATGTCCAGCTTAGGTTCCATTTCATTAAGTATCCTTTCCTTTAACCACATCGTGGGAAAAATTTGATATTTGCTTTCTACCAAGTTATCTTCTGCCAAGTAACGAGTAGATAGCTTGGCAGATAGGGTACCCTCCAGGTTCTAATACTTCTCTCTTTACTTAACTTAGGTCGGATGCACAGGTCTTGGTTTTCATCTCACAAGTAAACTGGTTAACTTGACATCAAAGCTTGGATCATCACAGCTTTGGGATAGTCCGCAAAAGAAATGTTCCCATATTCGAAGCATCAACACAGTGACTCTACTACCAAATTTCCCGAATCATCTCTACAGGTTTTTATTCAGGTCTCGAAATCCTATTCCTGAAGGAATACCTCTCCGTTTCCCCGATCGCATCTTCTTATTCTGTGGCTCATCGCAAAGAAAATGTACTTTGCTACTTGTGGTTGCCTTCACACTTCATCAAAACGGGGATTTCGCGTGAGTGAAACCCAGCATATCAACTGCGGTATTTCTGACGACATCGATGCTACCGATCTTGAACACCTAATCCAGGTTGAAACGGCATTAGAGGTTGAACGACACGATAATTACTCTATTGGCCTGTTGTAGACATTCAACATTAAGCTTATTTACAGTATTTTTTCATTGTTGTGGTCTCTAAGATATCCGTATACCTTCCTTGGTTGCAAGGTGATCCGCGTCAATATTGACCACTTGGAATGTTCGGCCATTAGTTATACATGTGTAGTGTCCTGCATCGGTCGCAACATTAAGACCAGATGACTTTATGCGATTACTTATGGCCGTGTGCTTGCCTAAGTATTATTCCATCTCGCAGATAAAGTGTTGTATGAGCTATGATTTCCGATTATGCTACCAAAATTTCCACATTTCTAATTTTGACTTGAGATGGCATTTACATCAAACTTCTTTAAACTGTCGTTGTTCTCGGAAGAAGAAAGATGACTGATCTGATTCAGACTTTAAAAGTACTAACATCTGTTTCTCCAGTGAAGTATATGTTATAGTTGGTTATCATCCTGGATAGCAGACTTTTTTGTCACGTCGAAAAATTGCAGAACCCTGTCGGCCTCCTAGGACTTCTCACCAGGGAGTGTGTTTTGGATCTACATGGGTATGGTACAGCCAATAATACGCTAAGCAACAGTTGTCTGCTCTAACAAGTTCTCACGAAAATATGCTCTTTTCGGCTGCGTGGGGGCTTTCTCTAATACATCAGGCTGTGTTCTAGACTCGCTGATGAATCGCTGTCCCCTTAATATCCTTATCATGAGCTGCACTCTAGTTTTGGTGGCATTGCTCGTTCATTATCTTTGACTCCGGTCTTATGGACTAATCGTCTGATGCAAAGTTCCTCCGCCGCAAAAAATACAATACGAAATCTCTGTGCGAGTATTTAGGATTTAGATGGCTGGTGTCTTTTTGGATAGCAACAACAAAAGATTTAACCCCTCGGTAGGCAAACGTCCGTATGCCTTCTAATCGGATAAATACGGGATCTCGATGGCAATATTGGAAAAAACAGGCGAGGCAATTGCATTGGAGAGTCTTTCAGGACCGGAAGCTGTACTTAAATTGCCAGTGTCCTCAGGTGGAGCTTTAACTGACAGTCGAGTTTCATATAGATGGCATAACTCTCGAGTATTGTAACAGACAAAACGAATTTTTCCCGAGTTGATAAGCAATCAGCGACTTTCGGAAAAGGAAAGGCTACAGGCTCCTCGTGACCCAAGGAAAATCTGCCTTTGTGTGAATATTATATTGTATTAATATAGTGGTCTTCTCTGGTCTCAAGCCGAAACGGAAGATAGGACCTTATAGGCGATGTAAAGGAGACTCACGCCTCTGTAGTTGGCGCAGTTCAGAGGGTCTCCTTTCATGAAGATCGGATAAACAATGCTGAGGTTCCATTCATCGGGTAAACTTTCTTCCGACTAAATTCTAGAGATACATTGGTGTATGTTCCTTACTAAGTCATCGCCTACCGCTTTGAAGAGCTCCACAGTCAGGCTGTCTGCTCCAGCAGTTTTGTTTAACTAAAGTTTGGATCTTGCTTCCTTCACATCATCCTGGTGGGGTGGACCTGTCTGTCATTCTGCCTAACAGAGATATTTGGTTCACTATCACCGCTATACACTCAAAAGAAATGCTGCTTCCAAATCCTCATTACTACGATGTTCCATTGTTCGTCTCTACAGGCTTTGGTTCATCCTTGTACTCGTATCCAAGGCTGGTTTTATTTACATCATAGCGTCTCTCAATTTTCTCGACCGCGCGCCTCTCATATCCCTTCTTTTTTCTATTGAGAACGCTCATAGAACTCGTATGCAGCTCTAGTCTTTCTATACAGCTCCGCTTTGTATGCATATTGCTTAGCTGCATGTGCTTGTCGGCATTCGTCATTCCCTTGTGGTGGTCGAGTGAAACCCAGCACATCAAAAACGCCATCTCTGATGGCTTTTTGGCAGTGTTGCCACTGGTCTTCGGTGCTAGATACTGGCGGCAGTGGTTAAAAGAGGCTCGACCGGAAAAGGATTTGGCGATGTCTTGCTATTGTTGCCGTTTGACGTCGAAATTCCTCACATTATTAGCATATTTCTGCGCTGTTCGGGATATTCCCAACCGTACCTTGTATGCAACAACGATGTTGTCCTGAAACGTCACGCCCATGTATCACCAAACATCAAAAATGTCCTTATGTGCACACTTGTAATAAATGTTGACTACTGCGTAATCGTTCATTCAGTTAAATCGTACTGGCCTCTGCATATCAACCTGGGGAACATCAATTTTTTGCTTATGCTCTTCACCTCTGGAGTTCACTTCTTCTCAACATCATCATATGAGTTGTTTATTATTTGTTGATCCTCATTCGAAGTAGACTGTTCCAACTTTTATCAGATCGTTGTCTGAAGCAGCTCATGACTGGTAGTTTACTAGTAATGTTACGAGTATACACTGGGTTTGCAACATCATTTTCTCTGAAAATTCATGTAGCACTCGCCTTAAACCTTCCTCTTTATCACAGCACTTTGGAGTCTAATTTCTCTCCTGCATAGGCAGAGTTCAACATATGTATTCCCTTCAACTACTCTTTACTTATGGGAGCTGCTGATGTTGTGACTTTGTCAACATTACCCATCTTTCCGACTAAAAGAGAATGCCAAATGAAGCCACAATTGGACACAGATAGAAGGACCTACAAACTTTTCCGACTCCAAACCGAGTGAGAATGGTAGGCCTTTTCTTGATTTCTGACCATTTTTCATAGCATCTTAATAAATAGGATGTTGACCTCAGAAATTATTTTTTTTATATTTTCAAATACCGCCTGATGTTGAAATCAGATTTCCGCCGTAACAGCAAATGAGATTAAATACAGTGCCAAGCCAACCTGTAGGTTTCGAAGACCATGACAACAGTGATTTTGTATTTGTCTGAATAGTATTGGTAACTGTTTCAGTTTGCGGAAACGATACGAGTATCTTCATATATAAAGGCAAAGGTTTGGCATTTTTATTTTTTTAACTATTTTACCTTTGTTCTCAAAAACCCTCTTTTAGCACATAACCTACATACATAGTTAATGGAGTATCACCCACCCCAAATGCCTCTGTGGTTCTTCCCACTTTTAATGGAAAGAAAACCACATAAATAGGCAAACGTTCCTCTATTTAGTACAATTCGCCAGTGTGTTTATGATTCAGATCCTTGGAAAAATGTTTTCATTAGAACATTAATCCCACTCATGTAAATTATGAAGCACTTAGCTAAACCCAAATGCACCTCTATCTGCTGAGAGCAAACAGAAATGATGCCCCTACAACTATTGGAAAGTGTCTTGCATAAATGCCTTCTAATCCAGTGAAACACTAAAACAATTAAGGCCCCCCGCTGTAGGCACTTGATATGGCCTACCGTAGGTAGGTAGGTACCTTCATAGGTACAAAGGTCTCTAATCTACGCATGCAAATCTCGTTAGTGTATTGCATTGTCGTACCCCTATAGCACGGCACGTGAATAAGGTGCTTTCTTCACAAGTTTCGTCTAACAAGCGCAATGCATATGCATGGGCTATGCTAATGCTCATTACCGTGTCACTACCGTATGCCAAAAGCATGTCGTTGTAAAAGATACAGATACAGATTTGTCCGTACGAGTACGAGAACAGCTTCTAGCTAAGAAAACCGCTATACGAGAATGTACTATATAATAGGCAAAACTAACGTCATTCAGTAGTCTGTGAGAAGAAGTCACATAATCCAGTCAAGAGATGGCGCTGCTTCCTGCTCACTCTTTCAAATGCACCCATAGAGTAAGTTTTCGTGCCTGTCATTCATAAATTAACTTTATTGTGCCCTGTCTTCGTGGGAGTCGTTTACAAGGGGAACGAGAATTTTATTAAATTCGTTTCATTTAATTTTTGGTTTAATTAAATGTACGCGGTGAAGTTGTATCCGGTTGATGTGCAGTACCAGTGTTACCGCATCACTTTTAACTTTTGTCGGTTGTATGAGTATATACCCGTATTTGTATCTCTGGGAATAAGAAACTTACCGCGCCCTCTCGCGTTTTCAAAAACTTTTCTACAATTAGAAGCATCAAGGTGAATCGTGGTTTGTTTCTTGTAAACTAATGGCAGCACTGCCTGGGGGTTTGGATACACAGATATGGATACAAAGAACATTGTGCTCACCAACTGGATACTGATGCGGATGAAGCCACTAACATCTTGTGGAAAGGAAATTACCCGAGCGCCTTCATTAATTTCTTTTAGCGGTAAATGTGGTATGTTTTTACTTCTAGTTCTACTGAGTACCGAACGAGGAGACTATGGAGTAGGGAGTAACTTGTAGTTTGGCTTTAAGTTATTTTCCTAAACGAAAGCCGTAAATTTGTAATTAAATGATGAAATGGCTTAAGACTACAGCCAGAGGTATGTTTATCGCGCATTAAGCAGTGTAGGGTTACAAAAATATGCCACTTGCAGGAGTAGGGATTATGAGTAACTAGTTAGGCTTTGGCAAATGAGATGGAGTGCAAGTGAAAACCACTAAGCCTGGAAAAGGCTTTGTTGGTTTCGTTAAAAGTGTTTGAGATTAGGTTTAATTTACTAAGGCATTACTTATAGTACAAAGCTTTGAAGAAATTCTTTTTTTTCTCTCTCTCTCTCTGTGCCAAGGGAAGGGAAGTTAGTTAACTAAAATAGCAACAAACTTTTCTAAAAGGAAACCACCACTAAGCAAGGAAATTTTGGTTTTCTAGTTTCGAAATGAAAGTAAAAGGCAAAAAGTTTTCTAAGTTGCAACAAAATGGGATTTTTTTCAAACAAATTTTTTTTCTAACATTCAGAGAGTTAATGGCGTTCTGGTCTTGCTCTAGTTTCCTTTTTGAGCGAATTTCTAATTCTAATTTTTATTTTCTTATGTTTGTTTGTTACAACGTTAAACTGGATAAGGTCAAAGGAAACTGTGCCAGATCCATTTGCTCGTTGACACTTACTTGTTTGCACTCATCCGTTCAATAGTATGGTAGAAGCAATTATTTCCCTGTATATGGTATCTATCGGATACTTATTACATACTAGGTGGCGCAAAATTAATCATCCTATCGGAAGATGTTATAATTTTTGCAAATGGCGTCGTACGTCAATCGTATTTGACATTTGTGAACTAGACAGCTGCAGTATACAAACAGAAAAGCAATGGAGCGCTATACTCCGCAAGAGCGTGGAGTAATCGTGTCGATTTGTTTGACCAATAATCCGTCGGTGGTGTTAGCGCAGCGTGAATTTCGACGTCGATTTCCTAATCGTGTCGCGCCAACTGGGCAAACATTCCGGCGTTTAGCTGCTCGACTCGAACAGACTGGAACCACAGGAGACCATGCAGGGCGTGGCCGTCACTGGTCGTTTGGCCGAGAATATCGCTGCTGTGGCTGCCGATGTCGTTGAGAACAAAGAAACCACAACCTGACTACGGGCCACGCAATTGGGCATCATGAAACGAACCCTACAGCTAATTTTAGTGAAAGACTTACACATGTTCCCGTAAAAAGTGCAAACAGTGCATCAGTCAATTGCAGTCATGTGTGAATTACTGTCAAGCCATCCTCAATCTCAACAACGAAGAGGACAATTTTGGGACGAAAATCATCATGAGCGACGATGTGCATTTCCACTTAAGCGGTTACGTCAATAAGCAAAATCTTCGTTTCTGGGAAACTGAAACTCCGCGTGTGATGCACTAAGAGTCATTAAATCCACTCGAAGCCACTGTCTGGTGCGGCGTTCAAACGGGAGAAATTATTGGGCCGCAATACGGTCACTGTTACTGGCGGACGCTACAGGGCCATGATAAACGACTCTTAGTGCCGGAATTGGATGAGCGGAGCTTGGTGAACATGTGGTTTCAACAAGACGGTGTAACCGCACACACATTACGTGATTCGATCCCTGGCATCGCCAACAATTTTTCGAACCGTCATCACCTTTTCGGCGGGCAATGGCAAGCTCCCGAAAGTAAAATTGCCTATGAAAAAGCTTTTAAGGAGTGCCGTTCTAATTCTTCGATAAACCGTAGACCCCGCTCAGATGTGACAAAAATGACAACATGAGCAACACAAATGAGTGTCAAAAAGCTACCGGGCTGTCAGTGCAACAGTGTTTTGTTTTCTATCCTGTGGTGTGAATTTGTTCGATTATTGATTTTTCTGGTCTGAAACCGCACTGATACGCGCAAATTAGGTTGACAAGTGAGGTTGAGGCGTTGACACAAAATGGCAGATCTTGCTTAGACACTTCTGACTAGATTTGAGAAACAAGTTAGTATATGCTTTCTACGAAGTTATTTTCAGCCGATAAACCGTCTGGTCCAGCTCATTCCGTTAGTTTTAGCTTACATATTACTATCTTAACTTTATTTTGGTCAAGTGGAGGGAGTTTTTGGCTATTCTTATCTAGTTTGAATGGGCTATTCTGGCTGACGAAGAGATGTTGCGCTGCTTCGCCGTTATATAGTCTGCAAAATAGTCTTTTCCATATTCTCAGTACCAACTCTGATTCTACTACAACGTTTCCTTCTTCATCTCTAAAGGGGATGGGTCTTGCCTTGAAATGTTCTTTTTACATGGTTGGTAAACTTCCGTATGTTATTTCTGGGATAGAATTTCTCAAAATCTTCGATCGAGCGCTACTCGTGGTCTTTTTTCTTTTTTTTCTTTTGGCAGAGCCGATGTTTACGAGAAGCTATTGTCCTTCGCTGCTGCGCCGTTTCAATGGCTTCTTGTTTAGCTTACCGTCGTTCCTCATGAAACCAGGGATTTCTTGGTGATTATCGGGCGAAACCCACCACATCAGTTGTAGCTTCTCTAATGCAATGTTGGCAGCGATGAAACTAGCTTTCTGTATTTGAGCAGGTGGCATATGAGTTGTTGAGAGATTTTAGAATACGCTCTCGGCGAAAGTTTTGGGGATTCTTGCTATTGCAGTTTTTCCACGTAATACCGTCTCATAGTTGCTCATCGTTGTTGTGGTGCTTGAGAAATCCACATTAGCACCTTGGCGGCAGCAATGTGGTGATCCGAGTCAGTGTTGACTGCCCGGAAAATTCAGACGTTCAGAAGACTTACGTTTTATGCAATGTGAATTGTTTGATTAAGCGTTTCAAAATCCAAAGAAACATAAAGATGGGAAAACCGTGATACTTAGTCCGCCGGAAAGTCAATAGCCTAAACCCATTCGTAGACGTGGTATCGTGTAGGCTATGCTTATGGGCTGTCCTGCCAATGATGTCTTAGTTTCCTAACCTGGCGTTTAAGACGCCTAGTACGAGTACAATTTTAACGTCATGCTTCGGACATACCTCAAACATTCTTCAGTCATCGTCGTCCTTGTTTTACGAAGAGGCATGGCCACATACTCGTGTAAGACTTATATCAGCCTTGATACGGATTGTGATAAGACACTCACTCACGTGTCGGAAGCTTAAAACTTCTTGCATAAGTCTTCCCCATATGGAAAATCTTCGTCCGTGAAAGCATTGTTTTTTCCACCACTTATAGAGCCATGTCTAGTTTCGGAATCCCTGCCAAACTGCCAATATGAGTTTAGCGATAAATGAGGGCAACAGTAAGTATTTGCTGTCAAAATGAAGGGACACATGTACAACATCGACGAATTGACTTCACAATGATGAAGTCCTTCTGCTCACTTATCGATTGCAGTACGTACCTTCAAGGACTCAATACTTGAGATCTGGGCTAGTGTTGGCCTATCATCCGTGGATAAAAATTTGGAATGTGGTCTTTGTGCCTTATGGGCCGGGGCGGAGTCTTTTTAAATAGTCCACGATTTATTTACAAAAAGTGTTTCGTTGAGAAGCTCCACAACGTTCTTGTAGCAAAAGTCTTTCCACCATTACAGTAGCTGGTTGGCAGTTACGTTAGACTCTCGGAACGAGTTCATATGCATGTTATTGTGACAGAGCATCGTTCTGTTTGTTGAACGATTCTTCAACAGTGAAAATTTTCTCGTCTCGACTTACGTTTGTGTTTCAATGCTTCTCTGAGTTATTGGCCCGTGAGTCTCCTGAATGATCTGAGTCCTAAATCACATTTTAAGATGCGCAACATACTGTCCTTGCAGACATTATAGTCTAATGATTCTCAACGACTTTGATGACTTGTGGCGTTCTCATACTCTCATATTGCGCGGACAACTGATTTTTGGACGATCTATTATTCCACCATCATCCTCAAATAACTTTACTGTACGCACCATTCGAAAGATTTCGACTTTTTCGTGGCCATTTCTGCATGCCTAATTACGACAACGTTACTTCTCAGCGACCCCCAATCCATAATTACAAACAACCGACGTCAACAACTGAGCGGGAACTTCGCATAAATGTCACTTGTCAAATAGCCGTCAATTTGGAGTGGATGCGTTCATTGATTCTTTAAAATGCATATGTTCGTGGCATGCACCAAAAACATTTGCTAGTATTTGATATAACATCTTGACCATTTCAGTCCTACTTTAAGGCGCTAAAGCATGGACTCTATCGAGGCAAATGACGATATATTAGGTTGTTTCTAGAGAAAAATTGTTCGTTAGCTAATTGTTCACATTTCTGTTGACGTGCATTAATGAAAAATTATCTGAGCTGTACAACGAAATCGATTTAGTTAAAAACCTACGCATCAGTCGCCTGAGATGGTTAGGACATGTAGAACGAAAAGACATATACAAGAGTCTTTGAATCTAATCCGGAGGGATAATGCAATAGAGGAATACCTCATCTTAGGTGGTGCACACAAGTGGAATATGGCCCCAAACGACTTGAGTTGCGCTACTGGAGGCAGTTAGCTAAAAACCAGGTTATTTGAAAAGGCTTGTTAACTAAGACTCAGGTTTACAATGAACTTACGGAATTTTATTAAGTTAGTATAGGAAGTAAGGTTTGGAACTAAAGGCTTTCCTGGTTGTAACAACAGTATCATCTGGGCATCATGCACAGGAAGGACCGTCAACAGAGTAACTACCAAAAGAATTTGATTCTGCTTGATACATAATAAATGGATGTAGTTTCAGTTGTGCATTATCCCTTTCAGTGGGTTTTGCTTCCACCAACAGAGTGCGTCTCTTACTACTTAAACCTTCGACGGACTTGGTTTTTGTTTGGGCGCTCGGTTTTCGGTTTCCCCGAACAAACTGTCAAAAGCAGTACTTTGACCAATCATCTTTCTATTCTGACAAAATTTAACCTCTGGACCTAACCGGGACTCTGTTTAGCTGAATGTTAATGAACCACTTCTGGGTTGTTTTCCAGTTTTGCGGAATCTTTAAAACCCTTAAAGTTCAAGCCATGTCAAGATAACCAAATAGAATTAAGGGAAATCGTAGTAGGTCTTCCTCAACTTAAGCTTTAGTACCGATAATACTACAGAAAATGTCTTTAGTCGAAGCACTAGAATTTGCGTCTCTCAACTTCTTATGCTTCCTCACTCACATTTCGACAATCGCACACCACACAAAGTGCACCTAATTATTTGATTTAAATAAAAGTCAATCAAAAAGACAGGCAAAATGTTTTATATTTGCTGAAAGCTTAATTAACGCGCATTCCCTAGTATACCACAGGTATTTCTAATTTGAATATTCAGTCACAAGGCGCTCTACAAAATCCTGTGGTGCCTATTGGGGGGCACATCATCCTTTTGTTCCGGAATTGCATCGGTTTGCAACTCCTCAGCCCCCACGGAGACCACTAATTATTTTCCAAATTTAACCTCCAATCCGCATTTGGTTGGCCCTCCACTATCTAAACGCATCGCATCCAACTGTAACTAAACTCGTGTGTCCTTTCTCAACACAATTCGCCCACCTAGTGTGTGCTTAATTCATTTCAAATTACGAGTGAATTACTAAATGAGTGAAATTTCACGGCAAATAATTTAATTTAAAAAATTCATTAAAATTAATAGCATGATGACGGAAATCTGTGCATCCCCAGCTCGCTGCATCCAGGGATAAATTTGTGGTTCAGTGCAACGTGTTAGGATACACTTCTCAACGGTAAATGGATTTGCGTGAGCAAACTTTGGGGGAAAAAAAAACATGAACTCAATTTTTGAAGGTGTGTGGGGGAAAAGTTTTGGTACATACGAGTTCCTAGGCACGTGGCTTTCATCCCTGGTAGTGGATGAAGTGTGCAGGTTTCTACCGCACGTTCTCTGCAAAAACCGAGTTTAGCTGTGATTAGATGCAGCAACTATTGTTGATCCGTTCACCCTTGTTCGGTGTCACTTCTGATGCGGATAATTTGCTTATTCAATGTCCTCCGCAATCATACTCTGAATTTAGATGAGACACTCATAAGGACACTCACGGTACGAAAAATTTGATGGAAAAATTCTCAAGAAATATACAACATACTCGTACCTGAGGATTAATATAGCAGACAATGTTTAAATAAATTCAAATAATCCTTTGCTCCTTTGCGTCGAGATAATTGCTTGATCTGCGTTAGGAATCCGAATACTCTTATGCAGAGAATCGTAGACAGACAAAGTCCTCAAATGTGTTCAAGGACTGAAATTAATCATGAAATGAGTTCGGGGTTAAATAAGTTACGAATAACTCCATTCTATGAGGATAATCTCTGCTTTTTGTCTACAATAAGTGCACAATACCTTCCGGGTGGTGGTGGTGGTGGTAATCCTATTCACAGATTAATTTGGGGAACATTAATATAAATTAGCATTAACTAAGGATATGCCGTGTTTATTGGATACGTCTGTGTGCGGATGCATGATTTTGTGTGACTGTGATTAAATGTATGCATTCCCTTTTTTGATTATGAGCGAAGGTGTCTGACATATTAAAGTGATTGTAGTGTTTAAGAGGTAATTCGATAAGTAGCTCTTGAGATTTAAAGTTCCAAGCACTTTAAGGATAATGTTTTAATTAGGCAGACGTTTTAAGTATTTAACCTTTAATGAGCTTATTTGTTAATTCGCTTTGATTACATACAAGCTGGAAAAAATATGTCCGAGGGGACCATTATAGACTACGTGGAGGATAGAGAATGCCATACATCCAACTGTACACTGATGAGGTCTAATACTTCCTTGGCCTATGTGACAAGCAAACTTCCTCCCCAATGAACTAAATATGTCCATAGCAAGCGCATAGTCATGTCAAACTTCGGATTGCAGTCTGGGACACAGATAAAACAGGTATAAAAGTGACAAAACGGACAAAAAGAGACAAAAGTGATAAAAGGACAAAAGGGGTATAAAATACGCACAAGTGCATGCCCAAAGAGCTTTTACAGAACGATTATTATGACACATCTAAGAGATGCCAAGGCCAAGAAAGGATCAAGCAATGCAGACGTATAGACCACACTAAAAATCACCTAAAGACGCATGTGATGGTACCCCCATTCTTTTCTTTCGTTACAGCCTTCAGAGGCTCTTCTGATAAAGATACCCAAAGGAGACATCAAACTAGGTATCAAAGACTTATAGACTAGACGCTAACCTTTATTACGGGTTATAGTCGCAAGACGGCAATCGGCCCGAGATCTTTTCTAGGATTCTGGAGGCCACAGGTCAGGGGCTGCAGATAAGGCACATACTGAAGAAGAAAATAACACGCAATGCAACCTTTCAAGGCGCAAGGAGCAAGTGTTGACAGGATGAGCGTGCCTCAAACTACGCCCATTCAGAAACAACAGAGAAAAGAAATGCCCCATGTCCTACGTGTCCTACGCAGATAAGGCACATACTGAAGAAGAAAATAACACGCAATGCAACCTTTCAAGGCGCAAGGAGCAAGTGTTGACAGGATGAGCGTGCCTCAAACTACGCCCATTCAGAAACAACAGAGAAAAGAAATGTCCCATGTCGTACGCGTCAGGTGTACGTATGCTATTCCTTTTTTATCCGTTACCTTAACGCAGGCCATGTCCTACGCGTCAGGTGCATGTTAGGCGTGTTAGACAAACACAAGTCCTTTTAACAAGCAATCTCTTTATTTATCGAACTAGGAACTGCACTCGGTCACTGTTTTACAAGAAGTGTTTAAATATTGAAACTACCTTGCCTACTGCTGCTTGGCTTACGTGACTCTTGTCGTGTTTTGTCGTTTGTCTTCTTCGTTCTTTGTCCTTTTCTTATCTTGTCTGATCCTGTCGTTTGTCTGTTGCGTAGTTAGTTTGTTCTGTAGTACGAGTTTATCTTCTGTTTGGCGACAGCTGTCCTTTGTATGGCGTGATCGTACGTCCTGTCTTGGTTGTCTTCATTCGTATGTCTATTTCACCCCAATCCCACAATCGGAGTTTGCTCCATTGGTCCAACATGGTAAGCGTGGTATGTACCCAATGGTCGGTCTTCCTTGTCGATCGGTTGTAAATAACCCTCCTTCTTGCCGGCTTTAGACTCTGCTATCAAGCACTTAACGCAGCCTTTCACTTTGCCCACGATTTTCGTCACTCGGTTGGGAATATAAAATAATCTTTCCACTAAGTCCTGCGTCTTCATGATGGAATAGTGTCCCTGTTGGTACGTCATTTCGATCACTTCCCTCTCCATCAGTGTTGGTACTACAATTAATTCTCTTGCTGGATCCTTATGTATAGTAGAACCCGTTTTAATGAAGAAGTTTTCATATTCAATTTTCTCCAAAACCTTCCTTACCGCTCTGATTCAATCGTCTTATAGCTGCGCTTCCTTTATACGATGACGTACTGAGTTCTCTACCAAAAGGCAGGAAACTCTACTTAAGGCGTCGACGTGTCTCATCTTAGAGCCTAAGCGATGCTCCATCTTGTAATCGAATTCCTGCAAAAACATCGTCCACCTGAACACTCCTATTTCCTCAGTCATCGCAAAAGCGTTGCAGTCAGTTACGATCTTAAATTTTCCATTTTTTCTGTACTCCGCTGCTACCTTAAGCACCGTTTTTAGTTTCCTGATCTTTTCTTCCTCACCCTCTGATGGAATGACTTATCCATGTACATTGCTATCGCCCCTGTTTGGATTAGTGTTCGAAACACAGCGAAGGTGTATCTCCCGAATACTGCCGGTGAATTCGAGATACCGAATGGTACAAACAGGAACTCGTACTGGCCTTCAGGTGTAACGAACGACGTATACTTCCGTGACGCCGGTTCTACCGGCACCTGGAAGTACATAACCATTTTCGAGGTCTAGTGTCGTAAAAACCCTCGAACCGTGAAGCCGCTCTAATACTTCGTCGATCTGCACCATCGGGAAATTGTCTCTTACAATTTTCTCATTGAGTTTTCGGTTATCACAGCACAACCGTTTCGTCCCATTCTTCTTCGCCACCAACACTATCGGCGAGGCGTACTCAGACATGCTGGGTTGTATGATTCCTTCCTCTAACCACTGATTGACCTGGTCCGGCGGTGCCAATCGCCTATACCTTTGGTATTAATTTTAACAACTCACTCGTTACATTTTCTTTTATGTGGTCTTACCCCATATTCGGCACGCTTTTAAAAGCTTCGTTTTCCGCTGACATACATATGATCTCCAACTCTTTTCCCAGCTCAGAAGTTTGAACACACCCCTCGGTGCCTTCACGGTCTTAGACCCCTTCGCTTTCAACGGTAACTGCTTGGCCTCCGCCAACTTCTGACTCGACCACTTCTTGGCCTACACTACGTCCGCGCCTAAACTCTGCACCTTCTGCCGTGACCATTAGGTCAACGTTGCCTAGTGCGTCATTCCCAACCACTGCCGAATATGGCATGTCTCATTCCCCTACCACATGAACATCTACTCCTACCTCTGCCCCATCCACCCACTTAAAGCTCTCTTGTCTGATATGAATGCTACCGGACCCATCTTTAGTACGCTATCATACCGGTCACGGTATCCAACAATGCTGACATGCTGATTCCCCTTATCATAATGGTCTTGAAGATGCGATTTGACCCGCTTGCAAAACACATCCTAGCTTCCATTGCCCGATGATGCAGCGCGAACGTTGTTGCCCCTGGGCCTGACTTGTTGCTACGAAGTTCGGTTCGTTATACTACACTCGAACACTCTATAACCCGCTTGTTCACACTTGAAGCACTTCAACGTTCCAGCTCTACAATCTCTAGCTGGTTGTGGTGCGTGGTGTCGCCACATCGAAAGCATGCTATTTCAGGAGGGAAATCGTCTCTTCCGTGATCGAACATGCATTCGTGACGCGCAGGACATGGCCTGCGTTGAGATAAGGAAAATAGCATACGTACACTTGACGTGTAGGACATGGCCTTCCTAAGTGTGTGAGTCTGGCGGAAGTTTATGGAATGTAAAAGATCTGGAAGTCAATTTTGTGACGGCCAGTAAATTCAGAGGACCAGCGAGAGTTTTTCTTTGTGCAAATAGTTTTGATTTGAATTGCGAAAAGTAATCTTTGTTTTTTTCAAAGAGTAAAGTAGAGTCGATTTATTGGAGTAAAATCGCGAGTTTTTTTTAGACTTCTGGCCGCCGGTAAGGGAAAAGAGGATAAAGAGAAACAAATTATATTAAAGGCACTATTCAGGAGTATTGGGACGAGGAAAATGGTGTCAGAAAAGGGCACAGGAACCACCAGGAGTAGCATAAGAATAGTATAAAACAATGCAGGGTATGTATTGAAAGTGTGACTCCGGTGGGCCGCGCATGCGAAAAATTCTCGAGAATAGGCGACACACCCGACCCGTTAATTAGTTTTTTTTTGTACTTTTACAAAGCGGGTCACTCTGTCGACGAGTGTACCGCAAGCCTAAACGTAGACAGTTGCCGGAATCAATCATAACAAGTAGAAGAGGAGAGACGATCACCGGCTTCTTGGGAGAAAGCGTCGAGGAAATTGAGAGTTGCTACTTTATGAATGAGATTCGAAGGTGTTACCCACATGTAACTGACCCGCACCCCGAACTGAAGCATGTAGAGATGAACAAGGGAACATCGTAGTAAGGTCGCAGTGGATGCTGAGGACTTGGAAAGATCCTTTATGTAGATCCTATAGCGGCGACTGAATAATCAAATACCGCTGTCAGGCTGGATTAACCTTTTAACCTGGAATATGTAGACCAACAATTCAACCCATCCGACTTGGGTGAAGTGAAGATAGCAATATCTAAGCTTAAGTCCAACAAAGCTGCTAGACTGAACGGCCTGACTTCCGAGGTCTTCAAAACAGCAGGCGATGACTTGGTAAGGAGCATACACCATCTTATCTCTACGATATGGTCAGATGAAAGTATGCCAGATGAATGGAACCGCAGTATTGTTCGCCGATCCTCAGGAAAGATGACCGTCTGAACTGCCCCAACTACAGAACTAAGCCTAAAAGATTTTATCTGGAATATTGTGTGGAACAATTATTCGCACTAAGTCATAATCTTTAAAAGACAGTACGGTTGCTAACATACTATACGCCGAAGATATTGAGAAATTCGGAAGAAAGCAGCCTGATGTTAGTGGCGCTTGCGTGAGTAGCCAGAAGAGCGAAGTTCCAACGACTGAAATGGCCAGATCATGTAGAGTAGACGGACACCAACGTTCTGTTCTGCCCGCGGAAAAACGCATTAACCGAGACTCATGTGGCGCACGGAGGTGTAAAGGATCTCAGGCAACTTGGCAAAATATCGAGCTTGTTGACTGGGGCCCAGGTCCACATTTTAAGCATAATTTGAATGAAATCAATAATTGTTAGCATATTTCGACTAAATGAAATCGGAGGAAGAGTACAAGGTTGTTTTTGAATCGTATTTCATTGAAAAGAAATATATGGCTCCAACGAAAGAGAGGATACAAAAATAAGTTCGTGCAATTCTTTCTAATCCTAATGAAGACACAAGCACAATGCGACGAATCACAATCTAATTTTCCACTTTCTCTCTCTCAAATTGCTGGGACAATACTTTTGTATGTAAAATTCGAATAATACCACCAATCCAATAAGACGATCAATAGCCTTTCACAAACTTTTACTCCGGCCCAGTACGTGCAACATCTGAAACTTTCTCCTTCCCAAATCGAGTTATTGTTTTCTTGGTAATTGAATTTCAAGTTATCTTTGGATTGGTATCAATTGAAAGTTGTACCCTATTCCCTATTGGAAGAGCCAGCTTACCATCACCAGGCACAGCATCATTCGTTTAATGGTAAGCAACAAGTGCAAATCCTCGTTCCATTACAACCAATTGACGAATCATTTCTATAGATACTCGTATCATCTACATCAGAAGTTCAGCAGAAGATTTCAATTATTAAGCACTCCTGGATGCACGAGTACATGTGCCAGGGAATCCCATAGAACACCTCTCGAATTCTTACATCTTCTTTCAATGCCCCCCCCCCCCCACATCTTCCTTATTCGATTATAGATCTGCGGAGGAAATTTTGAAAACTTTTTAGAGAATGCAGGTTGCAGAAAAAAAAACAGAAATTCCAAAGCCCAAAGGCTTACTCGCTTATTCACTTGCATTGTGTTAGAGTTGCTCCATCACCATCTAAGTAAACCCTCTGCGAGGTCTCGTAGGCAAAGCAGGCAGACACACTTAAAGCATTCAACACATTCCCATATCAGGATAGTTATTCGTAGATATTCTATATTGCTTTCAAGTGGATTCTAGGCTAACACTCAAAGCCCAAGAAGCAGTTCAGTGTATTATCCTATACGTTCGGCATATCCTTCTTTTTATTATTCTTTTTCCACTCTTCCACTCTTTTATTTGTCCTCTTTGCGTTCGACTCGTTCCACCCATTCGTTTGGCGCATAATGCGATTTCCTTGGCAAATAGCTTAATTTGATTTATTCGATTGTGTTTGTGTCTTCTCATACAAATGCCATATTCCGGAGGTCAGCGACGAACTATAGATGTACCTACTTGTATTGTATAGTGTATCCTAAACTTGCCAGCGGAAGATAGGCTTATAGTCTTCGTTAGAAATGTCCTTAAAGGAATAAACATGCATCTCCTTTCAGCACTTCTCCCACGCTACTCATTTGGATTTTAGGGATTTACTTTCTACTCCCTAACTCACCCCCCCAAAACGAAGGCAGATGAAGTGACGTCCTTCGACTGTAATACAAAAAGGATGTCTGAGGATTATAGTTTTACCTAGAGAAGTAAAAGAAAGGGATTTGGCAGAACGTTGATGATATTTATGGAGCAAGAGATACGAGTAGAGAAGGAATACAATCCAAAAAAAGAAACAGGAGCAACGAAAATTTAATGGATTCCTTTGAAGGAAGTGCTGGATTTTAAGAAAATGTTGTTTTGAAGGCAACGAAATAATGTAGCCACTGAGCTTTAAGATCGTTGAAGCAGTTTGCTAAACTATAAATGTCTAGACTTGAACAAAAAAATCTAACTTCACTTTAATTTTAGAATTAAACGGGTGCCATATCGAGTCACTCTCTTTCATTAGAAGAGGGATCACCTGAACGTGGCATGGTACTAACTTGCTAAATAAGTACTTCAGTTCAGGTCTCTCTGCTCTCCAAGTTGGTTTAGGTCCCATTCTACTTGTGCGCGTTACCTAAGGTGAACGGTGCCTCTACTGCGTCGTCCCTTCGGGTTAGATTCGAAGACTTTGCGTCCAGGCGCATTGGTGTCGAAGCGCAGTTTTCTGACCAAGTTGATATCGCTGTACAGCTCGTTGTAAATCTTCTCTTTCAAACCCTGTCAACGCAAAAGGGACAGAATATATTTTAAAGAATTTTTCTCTCAAAACAATTAAGGATATTCTCGTCCGCTTACGATAGAGTCCATGCTTCAACGCCTTCCTTTCCTTTAAGTGGCGCTACAGTCCGCGGTGGACCTGGGTCTCAGTGAATAAGCTTCTCCAGCCAGCTCGATCCCTGACTAGCTGTCTCCAGTTTCGCACGCTAGGATGGCTGAGGTCCCCTTCCACCAGAGTGCGCCACCTGAGTCTTGGCCTTCCTCTACTGCGCTGTCCATCGGGAGCGGATTCGAAGACTTTTCGGACCGGAGCATTGGTGTCCTCACACTCTACATGACCCAGCCCTCTCAGTCTTTGGATCTTCACTCTTCTGGTCCATGTCGGTGTACAGTCCGTACAGTTCGTCGTTGTATCTCCTCCTCCACTCACCGTCAATGCAGAAGGGGCCGAAGATCGCCCGAAGAATTTTTCTCTCGAAGCAACTAAGGACACCCTCAACTATTTTTGATACTGTCCATGCCTCTGCGCCATAGAGCAGGACCGGGATTATTAAGGTCTTATAAAGGGTGACTTTTGTTGTCCGAGAGAGGACTTTGCTACTCAATTGTCTTTTTAGCCCAAAGAAACAGCGGTTGGCAAGAGTTATTCGGTGCCGTTGTCTGTTTTTATAGCAGAGCCTAGGTAGAAAAAGTCCTTCACTACCTCAAAATCTTATCTGTCGAAAATGACTTTCTGCCCGAGACGTCGGTGTTGGTTGTCCTTTTTGCTTGACAGCATATACTTGGTCTTGCCCTCATTGACCGCTAAGCTCGCGAAAGCGCCACTGACATCACGCTGCTTTCTCCCAATTATGCCAATATCGTCGGCGTATGCGAGTAGTTGGACGGATTTTTGAAAGATAGTGCCTCTTGTGTTTGCTCGTGAGTTTTGCACTACTCTTTTAAGTGTGATGTTGAAAAAATCGCATGACAGCCCATCGCCTTGTCTAAATCCTTTCTGGACATCAAAGGTCTCGGTGAGGTCTTTAGCAGCGTGCATTCTCCATCGTCATCCTCCACAGACGGACGAATTTGGCAGGGATGCCGAAACTAGACATTGCTCTGTATAGCTCGTCTCCATAGATGCTGTCATACGCGGCCTTAAAATCGATGAAAAGGTGATGTTAAGGATCGGACAAACAATGCTGGGCATACTTCGTCCGACCATATTTTACAGATGATTTCGTGCATGCTCCTTACCAAGTCATCGCCTGCCGCTTTGAAAAGCTCGGCAGTCAGGCCGTCCGCTCCAGCAGCTTTGTTGGACTTAAGCTTCGATATAGCCATCTTCACTTCCTCCAGGTCGGGTGGACGGAACTGTTGGTCATCATCGTTCAAGTTGAAATGTTGATTCTGCCTGACAGCGGTATTTGGTTCGTCATCGCCGTTATACAATCTGCAGAAATGGTCTTTCCAAATCCTCAGCATCGACTGCGATTCTACTACGATGTTACCTTGCTCATCTTTGCAGGCTTCGGTTCGGGGTTTGTTTCCGTGGCATGTTATTTTTGCCTTTTGGTAAAACTCCCGAACCTCATTCCTGGAGTAGCATATCTCTATTTCCTCGATCGCGCGTTTTTCTTGCTCTTTCTCTTTCCTCCTGAGAAGCCGGTGTTCGTCTCTCCTCTTCCGCTCAAAGAGCTCATGAGCAGCTCTGGTCCTTCTAAGCAGCGCCGCTTTATATGCATCTTGCTTAGTTGCATGTGCTTGCCGGCATTCATCATTGAACCAGGGGTTTCATTGTTTTGGACGAGTGAAACCCAGCGCATCAGTAGCGGCATCTCTGATGGGGTTTTGGCAGTGTTTCCAATGGTCTTCGATGTTTGATGCTGGCGGTATTAGACCTCTTAAGAGATTAAGAGACACTCGATCGGTAAAGGACTTGACGATGTCTTGCGATTGTAGCCGTCTGACGTCGAATTTCCTCACAGAATTAGCTTGTCTTGGCATAGTTTGGGATATCCGCAACCGTACTTTGGCTACAACGAGGTAACGGTCCGATTCGGCTCCTCGGAACGTTCTACAAGGTTAAATGAAAATATTGCCCCCGTAGTGAAGAGTAGGTCCATTTCAAGATGATCACAGGAATCCACAAACATTTCGGACCGCATTTTGTAGGCAATCATGCTTGTAAGGTGCAGTTGAAATGAGATGCGCAACTTGATTGGATGCTGCAAATTAATGAACAAGATTATAATTTTCTACCCAAATTTATTCCAAGTGATGAGTCTCTTTTTCATTTGTTTGAGTACGTCAACAAAGAAACAAAACTATCAAAAACCCAACAGAAATAGCGAAACAACCTCTCCACTCCATCAAGAGCGAGTGACAGTTTCGTGCGTATTTTGGGCTGGCGTTGTCATTGAGCCATACCAAACGATGTTGACGGTCTTGATTGCCTGAAATTGTTGCTATAGATATGGACGACGTTTATCACCATTAGACTTTTTTTGTTGGCCAAGTTAAAGATAAAGTCTACGCCGATTTTAAACCAAAAATTCATGCACTAAAAGAAAATATCTGAGCTGTTATTCCCTAAACACCACTCCGGTCTTTTTCGGCAGATACTCTAACTCAAACGTTTAGATAATATTATTGTTTATTTACTATTTGACCCACCGGAAGAACAACACCACAACAGCAAGCAATATCGTCTCGAATGAGGCAAGTTTTCAGCGACCCTCTTTGAGTGTTCTGTACCACCGAATGCTCTTGTTCTCAATATTACAGCCCCGTAGGTTTTCTCCAACAAGAAATTTCGTTTGCAACACAAAATTTCAAACAAACTCTTTGCCATATATTTGCCCAATATTTTTCTTCAAAGTAAAAATCGCCAATTGCACTAATGTCTTTGGCTACTGACAACAAACTATTGCATTTGATGGCGCCCAAGCTCTGCGTTGAAATAGGTGACATTTGTATTAACATAGAACACATTTTTTTAAGAAACAATTAACGCGGCCTGTTTGAATGTTTTGACAGAGTGTATGTTTAATTGTCGTCCATGTTGAACGGTTCCGTCTACCAATTCGACATCTGCAGAAATAGATCTTTAGCAACCTCAATACTGGGATTCTGTTTGTAGTTTTTCAACCTGGTACGTTTCTTCTACATTTTGGTACAATTCTTGAGTGGCTTTCCTGCTATAACTTCTCTTAATTTCGTTGATCTCAGGCTTCTCGTGCTCCTTTTCTTTCTTTCGTTAAGCCGGTGTCCGTCCTTCTATTTTTTTCGCGTTCGCTAGCGTTTCTGGTCACCCTTTGGTGTCTGTTATTGTGCATACTAGCATTTATTATCAAATCACAAAATTCGTAGTGGAGGTGCTTGTTTGTTGTAAGGTTTCGGAACAACATGCTGCCAGAATATGATGCAGGGATTTCGCCGAAGGCAATGGAAACGTCTTTTGATTGCTCCTTTCCAACGCCAAGCATTCTCTCTGTATTTCCTCTTCTTAGCAGCGTTAGGGATATCCAAACCCTTATTTGGCCAAAAAAACCTCTCAGATTTACTAAGTCAAAAGGCTAAATGAAGGCAACGCTATTGATTCCATATCGAAAGTTTATCTCCTGTTCCTTTATCAAACTTTGAGTCCTTGCTTAGGTTTCCAGAGCCCATCACGAGGACATAAAGTAAGCACGAGAATTTTAAACGTTGTGCTACTCACCTAATACATGTTCAAGGCAGGAAGTCAATTTCATTTATTCAGTATAGCTGATCTGCGGAGGTGAAGGACTATTTGTGGAGTGAATGTTTGTGTCAGAGCTCGACGGTTTCCGAAGAGAGCAATATGAGACTTAAGCTAGAGCCCCGGCACAATAATGGTCAAAAGCCTTGATCAACAACTACCGATCTGATACGTATTAGAAATGTTTATAAAGTTTACAAATTTAAGCCATTAGTAAGGGACAAGCTATTTTGCATAAGCTTGAGCGCAAATTCATCACCGAAACCTTTACTAGACTCCAAAAATTGTTTGTCATGACTTCTTGGATATTGTTTTTTAGCACATGTGTTCACGTACTTACCTGTGTCGAAGCATCTCCGTTCTATAGCTACAGGCAAGATGTGCATTTTGAAAACTAAAAGCTTCTTCTGCAGTTAGACAACTATCGAAACTTGAAAAACCAGACGAATGTCTGTTTCCTACGAAAGTCTCCGAAAATCTCCGAACTAAGCGGCTTTCTTGAATTGTTTTTTTTAGTAGAAAACACATAACGGAGTAGTATAGATAGTATAACATTGCAATGGACTTCCAACGATTATGTAATAATTAGTTTGCGGGGCGATAAAACGCAAATGACAACATCGTAATTTCACTTAAATAAAATAAAAAAGGAATAGACAGTGTCTACTTCACGAACAAACCCGATCGTAGAACGCATTGGGCACCCTGTGCACGAAACAAAACCCGTCAGCCACTGTCATCTGTCAAATTCTAGAGAATTCGTTTGCTGTTTGATAGTAAAACTCTTTTTTGTTTATTTGTTCGCAAAAAAACGATGAAATTATATTAAGCTATGGTTAATGTAATGAAAGGTGTTCTTGTTGAATGGTAAGTTGCATTTCTTAGTCCTGTACATAGTCCAAATCGTCTGGTATACCAAAATGTTTATCCAATTCCCGGTCTTCTTTGCCAAACTTCCGCTTGCACCAGGACTTGGTGTAGAAAATGTTGTCCGTCCAGCGATTAGCAGCCTCCAAAAGTTTCTGCAAATGTTCTGTTAACAATGGAATAATAAAAATTAAAAAATAAAAGTATCACCTTTGTTTGTTCTTCCTTTGCCGCTAGTGCATCTGGGTCGTGGTCTCCTATGGCAGCTAATTCGTTCTCCAGGTTTGTTTTTTCAACTTTAAGTAGTGTTACCTCATTTTGGAGTGCTGTAATATCATCAATGTTGTCTAGTCTCTCATTTGCTTGGAGAAGAGACTGCTCAAGATGTTTGATTCTTTCATCAGCTGCTTCGTTTGCTGATTCTAACTCACGAATCTTCTTCCTCATGTCGTCAACGGACTTCCTTCCGAAATTGAAAATACAAAGTGATTACCATATTTTATGATAGTATTTTCTATACTCACTTCGGAAACGCCCAATAGAAGGTACTGGTGCCGATTTTTTCCGAGTCAATCAGACCGTCATCGGCAAGTTCAGTTACTACTCCTTTCACCGACTGCTGGACGATTCCCTTCTCTTTAGGGGCGCTCTTCTCCAGATCCTTCAACTGAAACACATCTTGTGTTTCATGAAAAAGCTCTAGCATCTTTGCACGCTTCTCATCTGCCGATAGACCCTTCTTCTTTGACATTATTTACAGGCTCTTCTTATTTCTTTCGTTTCAGCGATCCGGCTATGAAACAATTCCTCCTTCACTTGGACGAGAAACTATCATTGGGAAGAAAATTCATTATTCAAGATTTAGACGAAGGACATCTCTTCATATCGACAGATATCGTCGAGACCTTGCAAGCGCGAGTCGATGATTTAATGGACAAAATCAGTTTCCCCTTGCACGAGAAAGAAGCGTAAATATTGGTAAAACATTTACCGCCACCACAATGACAGGACGTGAATCGAATAGAATTAAGGACGCAGACAAGAAACGTGTTCTCGATGAGGCTGCTAGGCAGCGACGTGCAAGAAAAGCTCTAGAGGCACTGGAACAAGATAACTTTCATGAAGATCCCCATGCTGACTTAGTAATGTCAAAGAAGGTGCCAAAGTTCCAGGATAGCCTCAAGAGTCCGAAAGAGAAAAAATCCAAACGTAAGGGTGTCGAATCGAAGGCAAAGTATAGGAAGACCCTGCAGCAGATTCTAGAGGAAGAGAAGCAAATACGTCCGGAAGGTCCAAACTATTTTACGGCGCTAGCGCCGCCATCAAAATTTCCTCCACGACATTTCTGTGCAGTGTGTGGGAATTTCTCGAAATACAATTGCACTGCATGCGGCACTAGGTATTGTTGCATTCGTTGTCTGCATACTCATCAGGATACGCGTTGTCTCAAGTGGACGGCGTAACCTATTTTTAAGAGATGTCATTACAAAATTCGTAATAAAGTTCTTTTTTTAGTTTGTGAATACGTTTTTCTTTTTTATGAGGCGGTGATGGGATTGGCTGTGCAGCACAGTAATAATAGTCTGCCGGTGGACCAATTACCTACTAAAGTAGGCCTTGGTGGACTTGACCGATCGGTAGATACGACCCTTCAAAGCCAGCGATAGAGAGATCGATCATCTTTTAGGAAGGAGTGTTCAAAAACGTAAGTACAGATATAATGCTACAGCCGTTTACAAAAATCTCGTCTGGACAACGGTTTCTAAAGCTCTATTGCCATGATGCTTATAAGTGGCCACCGGGTATTGGGCAAGCTCAGCCATTCACCTGCACCGGGTTATGAGTCAGTTGTCCGAAGACAGAACATGATTTGTTCAACAACTTTCTCAAAAAAGCGTTCGGAATTACCTTGTTCTTCATACAAGAGCGTAGAAAAGCAATTCTAGCCATCAAATCATGCCAAAACTGAAAGGACGGACTGCATCACATTTCGTGGATTAGTTTCATTCTGCTAAACTTATGCTGCAGCAGTGACTCTTGTATCTTGGCACAGTGAGTAACGGACTTTTAAACAGTCTGAGCCCAAAACTCGGTCACAATGTGTCACCCATTACCCTTTCGACGGAAAATGACAATATTGTGTTTATGAAGAAGTCTTTAACTTTCCTGTTATCTGGAGTTGCCAAAAAATGTAGGTGCCCTCCCATTCTGGACAAAATTACAATACCGGAAACAGGGAGTGAAGGAGACTCAACTTCCGCGCTAGCAATCAATCTGTATTTACAGTGAAGAAAGCGGTAATAGACTGGGGAAAGGGCATACCCAGTCACCTTTGGGTATGCTTTCGTACTCTATCACTGTGGGACTGTAGTTAATTTCTAGTGTTAGCAGGTTTCCATGGCTTTGATTAGTCCTTTACTAAGGAGTCTCTTTCAGAAGTCTTGACAGTAATAAGTGGAATAATTGACAAAAAAGCAACAAGCGAGCTGGCTTTATTCTCTATAGCTTGTGGTTTTAAATTGGACTGGAGTCCACTGCAAATTCTATTAATTAATCAAGCCTCAGTTTGAGGAATGAATGTCATGTCACCCGAATTACATTCAGAATGTTATCAACGGGAAGTTAAGTGCTCTTTACCCCGACAACCAGGTAGCTTTTAAAGCAATAATCTGATCGAATTTCGAAGAAACCTTCAGAACTCTCCTAAGTGTGATATGGTGTGCCAATGCAGTGTCTCCGTGCTAGAGCACATGGATGTGATTATCTTCTATGAGTTTTTTTTCTAAGGAATTCATGAGCTGGCGAAAAACTGTCGGCACCACATAATTCCCAGCCCCTATATCCGTAAACATTAGACCAATAGACGAATCTAGGAGGATTATACCCAGAGGGAAAGATCGCACTCGCTATTCTAATTTAGCCAATTTAGGGGCATTCATTGCATCAGCATAGGCATCCATGTTGAGCACCTTTGTTAAACATAACAACTTTTGCAGTTTCTATGGAGCGTCAACCTATAAAGGAGTTCAATAAGCGTAGTCGTTGAGACCAAAAATATTTATTGCCAGATGGTAAAAGTCCCGTTCCACTTGTGCGCGTTATCTGAAGCGAGGTGGTCCTCAACTTAATCGTCCTTCCGGGAAGAAATCAAAGGCATTCCTGACCGAAGCGGTAACATTAATTCGTTTTACATGGCCTGGCCAGCTCAGGCTAATGAAGGGCATTTTTGCAACCATGTCGATGACACGATTATATCGATTCCGTTAAACAGGTCCAAAAACCATTGTAGAATTTTGTCTTCAATGCGACCAAAGCACATTTTCATCCGCCTTCACTATGCTTCTGCGCCATAGATCGGGACTGTCTGCCACCTTAGAGTTTATTAATAAAGTCTAATTACGCACTGCCTCTTATGCCACGGAAACAGCAATTGGGAAGTGGTCATTTTTCTAATCCAACAGTCCCGCGATACCAGCATCACTCGAAGTTTGTATTATAAATGCTATCGTCTGGCAGTTGAGGAACGGACTCTCCTAGGAATAGGAATGACATTTTTATCATCGATCAGCAAGGAGTGGTAGATGCATTTAAATATCCTGTTTAGCAGCTGTTTAATGGACATGAGAAAGAAACAATAATGGAATACCTCTAGCATGAGCGCTATAAGACGTTCCAATGTACATTTTGCAAGAATTAGCGAAGTATATCTCGGCGGGACGTCGTTGCTAAAATCAAATCCAATTGGATCACAATCACCAGCAAATACTAGTTGAAGTCGAGTGAAAGACCCAAATCTAGAAACTTTTTCGTGCTAATGGTGATCTTAGACTTTTAGAATCAGCTATGATTCGCCATATTATGGTAGAGTCGCGTGGTATGAGAATCCGAAAGCTGGCGTTGAGGAGGTGCTACAGAAGAAAGGATATAGTTTTTTCACGAGGAAACCTTCAATGGATCGGGAGTCCATCATGTGAGGCTTCGATGATTTGAAATCTATCATTTATCAGACCCAGACATGAATTTAAATGCAGCACTCTTATATTCCTACCTGCTCAGAGTTGTCCGGTTTAAGACCTGGAAATCCACCATCGACCACAGAAAATATCAAATCGATACGAAGGAGAAAAAAGACTTGGAGAATCTCAAGGAGATGGAAGCTCTTTAAGTTGATTTAAGTCTTTGTGCTATGTGACGCTGTCGTCGTTGACGGAGAGAAGGTATAACAAAGAGTAAAGTATAGTAACTGTTGAACGACGTGGATCTGGTCAGTAGGCTTCGATGCAAGAATAAAGATGACTAACTCTATCAGCACATAATCATCTGCGGTAACTTTAACACCAATTTAATAAAGAATGACTCGCTTGTCTTTCAAATGAAGGATTTAGTTTCTTCAGTAGGGATGGAAATTGAACGCGTTTTGCTGAAAAGTGTTTATCCAGTCTTCTAGATCTAGTTGTTGTTTCCAATCCGTCGCTTGTTCTACTGTTCGACCAACTATCGGTTGATCTTTCTGACCATGATCTTCTTTTCTGTACCTATGATGTGAAATTGTCTAAAACTGTAATCCCAAATACCTTCACGTTCATAGATTTCAATTCCATTGACTTAAATGCCCTCCAAATTGCTACTTTTTCAGCCCCTTGGGGGCAATGCCGCTTAATGGCTGATCCGAATGAAAAAGTAAAAGTGTTTCAAGCTATTTTAGCGCAATTGTTCGATCAATATGTACCAACTAAAACGGTCAAACTACAAAACAGAGCATGTCCATGGTTTACGTCTGAAGGAGAAATAAATTGTATAGTAGAAGCCTAGACCATCTTATGATAACTGGTCTGCGTTCAAAGCGGCACGTAACTACCCCACCTTAGCTGTACGCACATCAAAGCAAAAATATTTCTCCTCTAAACTGAATATATCCCTCCCTGCAAAGAAACTTTGGAGTAATTTGCGTAAAATTGGTATATCCAGTAGTTACGACAACTCTAAATGTGTTCTCAATCCCGATGAACTAAATCATGCATTTCTGGGAGATGATTCCAGTATAAACGAATAGTGCCGCAGTGCGTCCCAGCTTGTCGTAAGAGGCGACTAAATGGGACACCAATCATATACAGGCAACTATGACACCAAAAATGAGCCTGTGACACTTTAACACCTTAAAACTTTCCCACAAGTTTGTATGCAATCAGCGGGTTCCCACGTCTGGAGACTACCGGTGGGGTAAAAGAACAGTCAGTCAATTCGAAATGAGCATACAAGTGTCAAACCACTCAAACTTTAAACTTCATGGAAATGATCGCAATTAATAGCACTACCCCGCTGTGCACCACGATTGCAACGCACTCGGGTGATCCCAGAGCAAGCAGAAGTGCTTGTGTCAGAGCCCGACGGATTCCGGGGGCGGGCAAAATGAAGTTTCCAAAATATTTTCATAAACTTCGGTTTGCAAGTTGGAACGTCGGATCGATGACCTCAAAAAGTTTAGAAGCTATTATGCGTCGCAGAACTCTACAAATCCTGTGCGTACAGGAAACGAAGTGGTGTAATACAGGAAATAAAGCGCGTTTTCTAGATTTAAAAACTAAGGCATTTAAGATGTTCTACCATGGAACGGTCAATGGACGAAACGGTGTTGGAATCGTTGTTGCAGCGGATTTTCTAAACAACATCGTTGGTGTCTTGAAAATAAGCGACCGCTTGATGAGTATTAAACTCGTCATACACAATGAAACGTGGAACATTGTTAGCGCGTACGCTCCACAAAATGGATGTGACCAATCGGAAAAAGATACATTTTGGTCAGAGTTCGGTAATTTGCTTAGAAATATACCTATCGATGAGATGCTCTTCGTAGGCGGAGATTTAAATGGCCACGTCGGAGAAACAAATGTTGATTATGAGGACTGCCACGGCGGTAAATGCTTTGGAACCAGAAATTCAGCTGGCGAAGACATCCTTGTAGCATGTAGGGCTTACGGCTTCACCGTCTTAAATATAATGTTTATTAAACATCAACGACATCTTATCACCTATAGCAGCGGAGGCCACGAAATGCAAATAGATTATCACCTCTGCAAAATGTCGATGAGAAACCGTGTTAAGGACTGTAAAGTAATACTTGGAGAATCGCTAGTAAGCCAACAACGTCTGCTCATTACAGAATTCTTCACAGCGTTGCGACCTGTTCCGGATATAATGTTAGACGGAATAGTTCTTCCGAAAAGCACTATCTTTAAGTACTTAGGATCAATCGTTAACATGGAAGCGAAATGTGACGACGACGTAAACCACAGAGTGAGTGTGGGATGGATGAAATGGCGGGAAAATTCGGGAATCTTTTGCGACCAAAATGAAAATGTTAAGGATGTCTAGTGGAGTCACTTAACGCGATTGCATTAGATCTACGCGTATAAGAGGAAGTCTACATATAAAGAATTCGGTAACCGAACAGCTTGAGGCGAATAGAATAAGTTGGTATTGCCACGTTCAAAGAAGATCTGCGGAAAATCCGGTTAAAAAGGCATTATCAACTACGGTCACTCCAACTGTAAGAAAACGAGGTCGGAAAAAGAATTCCTGGATTTCTCAGATGGCAAATGCGCAACAACGTCTGGGGTTAACCACTGAAGCGATCCAGGACCGAGCATTATGTAGACGCGTTCTGCGGTCTGCGACATTAGCCAACCCCATAAGCGGAGCAGCAGCGATGCAGTAAAAATGGGAAACTCGTTACGCATAAGTTCGTATAACGAGGAAAGGGTTAATAAAAGGATAAGAAGAAGATTCCAGTATAAATGAATTTGATTTAAGTCAGACTGAGCAAGTAGTGCACTCGCTGCCAAGACTGGAAGATTTTGTTGTAGTCACTGAAGACGAAATTATCCAATCCGTAAGAGCTATCAAATCTTCCTCAGTTCTGGAAAATCGCGAAAGTTTTGCCTATCGCAAAGAAAACCTATCCAGTATCTCCTGCCGATTTAAGACCGATAAGCATTCTACCCTGCTTGTCCAAGGCTTTCAAGAAAATAATAGCAACACAAATCACAAGGCACCTAACATGACAGGGGTCATGTTTTACTCCTTTGTCTGCTGGATTTCTCGAAGGCCTTCGATAAAGTAAATCATAAAATTTTGTGTTGGAAGCTAAAGAACAATTTTGGATTTAGTGAAAGAGCAGTGAAATTACTGAGTAGTTTTCTTTCCGGTAGGTCGCAAAGGGTTGTTTCGGGTGAACGTAGTTTTTCATTTGTGGAAATCAAACAAGGTGTGCCACAGGGCTCAATATTGGGAACGATTCTCTTCTGCATGTTCATAAATGACCTGCCATCAGTGTGCAGACACTCTTCAGTACACCTATATGCAGATGATGTTCAACTACATGTAGCGAAACCGTACTCCAACCTAAATGAACTCGCCTCTCTCATTAATGACGACTTAAAACGCATACATTCTTGGTCAGTGTCAAATGGGTTACTACTAAATCCGGCTAAACTTCTAGTAATTCCAATATCCAAGAAAAAATTCAACTTAGATCTTCTACCAGACTTACATCTCAATAACAATAAAATCAAAGTCGTAGAATCAGCCATTAGTCTTGGCTATACAATAACTCGAAATCTATGCGGTCACAATCACACTAACGTGGTCATTGGTCGTATCTATGGATGCCTTCGCAAGTTGTGGCTTAGCGCATATTTCACTCCGATTGAAACACGAAGAAAGCTGGTAATAACGTTAATATTTCCTCTTATAACATATGCTGAGGTCCTATATAGTAGTCTTGACTCATTATCTTAGCGTAAATTACAAATAGCTTTTAATGATGCGGTGCGTTAAATTTATGGCATTCGTAGATATGAGCATGTCTCCGAATTCTCCAGGGATTTACTAGGTTGTAATTTGCAACAGTATATCAATGCTGCATTCTTACACAAAATTATTAATAATCAAAGTCCGTCTTATTTGTATAGCAGGCTTTATTTCACTCGCTCTTCAAGAACCACAAACCTTATACCATACCGCTGCAATTTCCTTAACTCTTCCCGCTTATTTTTCATTCACACTGTACGACTATGGAACTCCTTGCCCTCATATAAATATAAGATCAATATCAAATCTCTGCAATTTTAAAAGTGCAATCCTCCTATGTATTTTCACACAACAAAACTAAACCTATCCCCTTCTTCCTATCTCTCCACAATGTTTTTATATAAATTAGTTTTAAGTTTGTAATAAAATCATGCATCTGAAATATCACAGTGGGACAGCGCTTTTTAAAAGGTCTTTCCTAAAGTGACTGTTGGAAGGTGACAACAAGCAACTTGTGAGTAACTGGAGGCAAATTCCCTTACTCCCTTACTAATTCTCCGCGTGGATGCCAGCTGGTAACAATCACCATGGTGGTTAGCTTAGTCAAGAAGCAAAGACATAGAAAATTGATCAGTGTACGTCAAACGGTGAAGAGCTACATGCCCCACATCAACAAACGCAGCCTGAACGCGAAAGTACCGGTCAAAGTACTTTCACGCTGTTACTACAGCCTCCATTGTTACAGTTGCTAAAAACAACTACTGTCTGATAAAAAGAAGAGATACGCTTTAAAGATAACGAAGTTGTTGCTACTGTACCAAGGAGAAGTACCAGACTGTTGTTGAAGAAAACCACTATCTGGCTACAAAACCTGACCTAGCACCAGCAATCAATTTTAAGCGAAATCGGCCCCAAGAAGCGCCGGCCCATTCCAGTAAGAATAGGGTCAGAGCTTGCAATAAGAAGCAATCCACTTAGCAGAACATTATCACGCGTAAGTTCAGCTGACAATCTATCTAAAAATACCAACACTGTAACCAGCATGTGGGGAAGATATAGAAGACAAACTAGACACAGCATTCAGTCACATGATTGCTAATTATCTTCAAAAGCTGTCAAAGTTAAACTACGCGCTACATTTAGTGAGGCGAGTTCGAGTGGTTTAAATGTATGTAGGCCGTGAATAGGGGATCTCTTTAGAGAAGAGTAAACCCTCCTGTGTTATGGTTTTTAATCATGAAGAATTTGTTAGTGAAAGAGGGGTAAATGTGATCACGATGTGGCGATCCAGGAATCCGGAAAGGCTCGGAATCGTTCACCGCTCGGCTCGGAATCAATCCATCTAAAACTGAAATTATGTTTTTTTTCCACGAAAACCAATATATTAGAATTTTTGTTTCACAAAATAAAGGTCTAAGCATCATTCCTGTGTAACAGAGCAAAAACCTTTGCTTGATCCTTGTCCCAAAAGTTAGCTGGATGCGTGAATAGCTAAGTAGCCGTAGTACTTCCGATTCTTGCCTAAGAAATTGAACATCTGCTTAAGTCAACCAGGACAACTGGTTTAGGTATGATGACTTAACGGTAACCCTAAATCTGCTGCCTATCAATATCTATTTAAAACGTACAGCAGCTTGGAGAATCTGGCACCAGTTTTGGACATACTACCAAGCGAATTGGTGGCATTTTTCACTGACTACACCACAATCGAAAATTGCCAACTATAGAGGAATGCAAAAATGGCTTAAAGGTCGAGTCAACAATCCTCATCGATGGCGCAAACATGCTCTGAGGTGCCAGTGCAGGAATTTCGTTTGGAGGCAATAGAAGCTTTTTCAGAGAATCTTGCCATCACAGGTAAAACGCTGCTATCTTCACCGATAGCCAAGCTGCAATTAAAGATTATAATTCCGAAAGTAGATCCTCAAAAAAAGTCAGGCGATTTCAATCCTTACTCAATCTCATTGGTTTCCAATCAAGAGCTACCACTTTGTGAGTACAAGGCATAGAAGTTTACGAAACGGCAGATAAACCGTCGAGCCAAGAGTCAGCCCATTGAATTTTAAGAGTTTTCCAGCAGAAGAATCAGAGTTCTAATCCTTATCCTTAATTCTGTTGGATTGTTCATACCAGCTATCCAAAATAAACATCAATATTCGCCGACAACCAGGTCCACGAATGGTGGAAGCAAATCGACATACATGCCGTTGGGGCTTTCTTCTAAGAATCGGCACTCTTAGCTATCTACCTACCCTAACTGGAGGCAGCTAGCTAGGTACAGAGCGGGGTGCCTGGTAAAAGTAAAGTAGAAACCCAGTATCTCGTCGGAAGACATGCGCAGGTTTTACACGACAAGTACCTTCGATGTTGTCATAACCGTGCACAGGACTTTAATAGCGGTTTGGCTAACAGCGCAAAAGCAGAATTCACATTCCACAAGGCCAGGATAGGGCTACACAGGGCTTAGTTGGTTTTTAAGTTATCATTGTGGATGTACGTACAATTATATGGATTCTGTACTCGGCAAAACATTTATCGCCTGCTTCAAATCTGCCTTGCTTGAAATTGAAATACCAAAGTTCGTTTCAACCACGTGCAGAGGAATGATGTAGCCGATATTCAATTCTGAGTTTAGAATGAAGGTATGACCGCTGTGTTTCTAATGCAGTAGTCATACGAAATACAGCGCTTGAAAGAAATGTAATCGGCTTGCTCCCAATATGCCTCTGAATTCTAGTATGAAACCAAGTAAATGACCCACAGCTGAGTCTGCGGGAACTTCTGCACACCGTACAACATTCAAATTTTTCTAGCAATTGGAGGACACCAAACGTATGATTTATCATTTATAAAAGTGTTTCTTCGTCTCCGAAACGTAAATTTTGAAATTTTTAAAATACAAAAATAAAATTTGCCTACCTTTCAAATTTGTAAATATTTCAAATTTTTAAATGACACTTACAAATGTCTCTATTGCCAACAACGCCACCCAGTGCAGTATTCTTTATACTGGGTTCATGCATCCACTACACGAGTTCAATGAAGGAAGTTTTGTATTTCTTCTTATAAAAAGAAAATGATCCAAAAAAAATCAAAATGAAAAGAAATATTTAATTCATTTTCCATTTCTTTCATTTCTATCCCACAAAAAGCAAGTCATAACTCAAAATCCACAAAAAACAACCATAAGCATAATGAGCCCATTTTTCAACTTACACTAGATGTCACTATCATCACATAAAATCTCTCACCCACCCACCAAAAAACCATAAAAACAAAAACAAAAAACTTCCCCCATGGTTGTGTAATCAAACCAAATTCATCCGTCCATTCTTCAGTAGGAAATTTCTCACTCCACTCAGATAGAATTGAAAATCTTCCAGCTGAGAGGGCTGAAGATTTTGTTCGGTGTTGCCGAAAATTTGTTTAAACAATAAAATCACTAGTTAAATCCGACTTAATACGAGCTAATCAATCTCACGAGTGTTGTGTTTCTTTCAATTTAATAAAAAAATAAAAAGGATTCGCTTAACCAATCACCAAAATGGGAGCATTGAGAATTTTGCAGAACCAGGTACGTAAAAAGTGTTATCCAAGAGTATGGTTGCTTATATTTTATTTATTTAATCCTCAAATTTGTCAGATATATTATCAAGTATCCCTTTTAATTGGATTCAGTTTCGAAATTCAAGAATTTCTTTAGAAAAATCAAGAAAATTCCAAGTGCAACCTAACCTTACTTTGCATACTTATGTGGTATGGGTTGTGTTATCTAACAGTTGGACGGGCTCCGAATAAAATTTTCATCTTCATCTTTGCATTGTTCGTGGGTTGTGTCTTACTGGGATGATAGTGTGGCAGTTATTTACGGGGGGTTGAGTGTCGAATGCCGGGTCGGTGAACTCCATTTCGAGGTGAAATGCAGGTTCCATCCTTTTTCCATTGGCTGTGGAGGGTTAAAAATAAGTTCTTGCTGTCAGGAGGGCGTTCTTTGTTTCGTCACCGAATCGTTAGGATCACATGGCAGTAAAAGTTATCAATTTTGAGCCATAAATTCCCCGTATCATAGACAGATATGGAGATTTGACTTTGTTTCGTTATCTCAGTGTCTACAATGCAGAGTTATCATCACATGTATGCCAGCAATTGCGAACTGGAACAACTTTTGTGAGTTGGTGTGCGGCTACGTCGACACTTTTATGAAGCTCCAATTAGTGTGAGAAATTTAATTGATGTCACGGCGTACGACAAGATTTGTCGTTAGTCGTAGGTTATCTCGAATTCTTCGTGGTTTCAGAAGTTTTCAATTGTTTTAATGCGAATATCATCGCGCTTATCTCTAGACAAGAGGCTGCACGAAAGGTCAACAAATGAAAGGGGATAGATCTAAGCCGCAGTTCCATGTCCTGATAAGCGATTGACTCTATTTGTTTACACACTATCGCTGGATAGTGCTGCCGCATCAATTTACTCTGAAATGATTGATTATTTCGGGTAGAAACATTTCAATGGTTTAACTACGCGAGTGTTATGCAACTTCTCCTTGTTGTTCGTTTTAATTCACGTTGCATATTCATTTTAAATGTTTAGACGCTTTCAATTGAGAAATGTCATTGAAAGGTGCCGTGCAGAACGTCTTCGGATTTGGATCTTAAAATAAGTTGCCCTTGTGGTTGTGTTTGTGGGGTATTTATTTTTTCTGTTTTTTTTTTGCTTTCAAGCGAGTTCAAGATCGCCACACTTGGGCAGCATGTATTGGTGTCTTTTTCGGTTTTTTTTTTTTAAGAAGTTTGTTTACGATTTGAAGCGACGTAATTACAATTGAAAGTGGCAGGTTTAGTTGTGATTATCTGTTGATTGAAATGGTTTAACATTAGAATTTCTGTAAGGAGCTAAAGTTCTAAAAAGAAGAAACGTACGTTAACGTGAATCGCTATTGTCGTTGGACTGTTTAAATGTTAAAGAAACGACAGGATTTGCGTTCTATTTATAAGCAAATAACGACGCCGTTTATGAACTTAGTTGATTTAGAACAATTGCTTATTAATTTCTTCAAATCCACTGAATTTGCTTACTCAACAGGCACTTTAGAATAGTTTTCAATCTGGAGTATCAACCACCATCAAGTGTCACAAATAAAAAACCAAGGATTTATGCAGTCGCGATAGGTTAACTTACTTATTTAATGGGATTTCCTTCTGATCTGTGAGGGGTCTAACACAAATCAGCCTTCCACTCTCTTCGATTTTGGGCGCGTTGCTTCCGAGCACTCTGGCATCCACGATGGCTCGCTTTATCTTTTTGGACTATAAAAGATGCACATCTTTATACAGCTCATAGATTCGCGGCTATATCTCCTCCTTAATTCTTCCTCGCATACGAAACCAAATATTGGACGAACAATTTTTTTCTCGAAAGTGTTTTGCTTTGCTTTCTTCCTTTTCGTCCATCCATCTAGCCGAATACATAGAAGAGAACTGACAGGATCAATGTCCTAGGCGGTGAACAGATGCTTCCTTGTTTGTTGCCTTTGGGAAGGACCGATGATGTCGATGTCGTCTGCGTAACCAAACAGCTGGACAGATTTGTTGAGGATTGTGCTATCTCTGTTAAGATCTGCCTTTTTTACTATCTGTTCCAGCACTTAATTGAAGAAATCACAAAACCGTGCATCTCCTTTCCAAAATCCGGTGAAGATTTGGAATAGCTCGGGGAAACTGTTTCGTCATTCGACACAGATGGTTAAATTTTGACAGGATCCCGAATTCGGCCATCGCCTTGTAGAGGAGAGTTCAAGGCGGTAAATGTTTCCATATGCAGCTTCGAAGTCGATGAAAAGATGATACGTCTCGTCTTGAAATTTTTGCTCTTCTTTGTCGATTTGCCACACTGGTAAGTGCCGAAGTATATTGAAAAATGGTTTAAGACGTTCCCGGCTTGTTGTTCTTCAACTTTTTGATAGGTGAGCCAACCTCTTTTACACGTCTTCTTCATTGACTTGGTGTGGGTTCTCTTCTCGTCCTATCACTCTCTCTCTACCTGCTGGAAGTGCTGTTTAATCACATTTTCTATTCCCTGTGCTTCGTTGAGTAGGTTTCCTTCCTGTTCTTAGGACCTGCCAGCTTTTTAATTTTCCTGAAAAACATTCGAATGTTGCTTCTGTGAGCTGTGAAACTGTTGCCTTCCTTCGTTGCCATTATTTTGCGTTTCAGCATTTTTTGTCACCTTTTTCTACGGTGGTCGGTGATCTCTTTGATCATGTCGCAGTACTGGTTTCACAGATTCTTGGCATTTGTGAATGGTGAATACACATGGGCAGCCTCTTCGTGATAAGTCATGTTTGCATATTTAAAACATCTGATGCATGTATCGCATATATTCAAATCTAATCACCAGGTTTTAAAGTGCAGCCTCACGTGACCTCCCGTGTTGGTGGCATACTGCATCATGAACGGAGGATCCAGTCACAAAGCAATTTTGCGCGTATAAAACTCAACCACTCTATTTATGCTCTTCAACATGAAGGAAGTCAGACTAATTAGTTTGAAACGGGCATGTAGTTATGTTTCAGTATGAAGACTGCTGTTACTGTTCATCTTGGGTGTGTTATGTATCACAGTCTTAGGCCAGCAGTGAAGACTTTTACTTCAGAATCGCCAACAGGAATAAAAAAGCATACCGCAATACACGGCAGGCAATTTGAAGCCCACAAAGAAGCACCAACGTACCTATATGATGGGGACATCTCTCAGCACAACCGAACAATTTTTAATTCACTTAGCCAGGACTCTATTTACCACTTCGTCTCGTATCTTGCTGCAAGATTTGCCGTTTAAACGCGTCTTTTTCTCTTTTAAAAATTCAATGGACTACCGCTGTTTTCCCATGTGCGCACTAATGCCCTTGTTCATTGCTAAACTGGCCGGTGTAAATGTGAAATTTGTCATTTGACAATGTTCAGAATGCTATGAATCGTTTTAGAGACCTTCCTTCGATATTAATCAGAGAAGTTCCTCTCATCTGCGAGTTGTCAGTTATCCAAATTATTTCAAAGAGAATCCATTTCCTATGCTATGGTTCAACCCAAAGAAAACATCGTTTTATACACTTCTTGGATGTCACTCCCATAGCCTGTGCCTTCTGATGTATGTAGATCTTCAAAGAAGTTGTAATTGTCGACAGCTTCTCCTCGATCTATAACTTATGTAAGCACTAAGCAGTATTTGTTAATTTTTAGTCATTTGGGATACGAAAGTTCGTTTTGATCTTCTAGAATATTTTAAGTCTTTGCGAGGACATATTCGGGCCGCTTCAGCCAAAATAAAACTAATAATCACACTTGCCAAGGAGACCATAGCATATTCTCAGTCCTGCTTTGTGGCGATGAAGCATTGACTCAATCGAAAGAAGAAGTCGCCTCGAGAAAAAAATCTTTGGATAAATATTCGTTTTCATTTGCGTTGATGGTTTTTGGAGAGGAGGATTTAACGACGAATTATGCGAGCAGTAGGTTAACAGTAACCACCCATCTAGACACCTAAAGCGAATGGACCCCGGCCCGCAGAGTCTCCGAATCAGTAAGACCTCACTTAACTGTATGCAGCTAGCTAAATACCGGGTTAACAGGAGAGGTTTGTAGGTGGAAGTCCAGGTTCATTCCCAATTAGAGCGTAGATAAAGAAAATAATTGAACACCAATGAACCCATCCCCTTCAACTTGATTAGTGACATCTATAAAAAGTTCCCGCGGAAAAAGTTGTTTGCAATTATGGATTGGGGCTCGCTCGAATTTAATTTCGTAATTTGAATGCAAAACTGTGGCTACGAAAAGGGCGAAATCCTTCGCATACTGCGACCACTGCAAATCAGAACATTATGTGCATTGTACGATGGTGAAGTTATTTGAGGATAATGGTTAAATAGGCGACATGTCTCGGGAGATGAATACTAGCAAGGAAAATGACATTGAAAAAAGACACAAAGCCTTGCTTAGCCAGTAAGCAAAGAACGGTCAAAGACGAATTATTCTTATTGACTAGCAAATGTTCACAAATATAACGTTAGAGTGTATGCTCTGTCATCACTAAATGAACTCGTTTTGCTTCTGTGATGGTTTGGTGGGAAGTTTCGCTTAGGATAGCGTCACTGAGCCATATATCTGCGAGAAAAATGTCAAAATCGTGTATTAAACGGTCGTTTTAAAAAATGTTGTAGAGTTCCTCAACCTTTTGGTTTTTACAATAAGACTCCGCACCAGTTCATAAGATGAAAACGTCTCAAACATGACTCATAAACCACATATCGAACTTAATTTTCACTGATGATTGCCTATTTGGTAGCCCAGACCTCAGTCCATTAGACTACAAACTATGCTTCGTTCTAGAGTCTATTGCTTGCACTACCCGACATTCAAGTATTGAGTCTTTGAAGCGCCTCCTTGTCCGATCAGACGTGTGTTGTGTTTTGTGTGAATGCCTGTCGTGGAGACTTAAGGGGGGGTAATGTTAATTCGTACGAACCAATAGTACATTAAAGTATGACATTTGGAAAATATTGTATAAAATTTTCACGAAGAAATATTAAAAAACACGGCAATGGCAGCAATTATTCGGACGTGTCTCGGAAAAAAGTAGAATTGCGGTGCCCCCCATAATTTGGTGTTGGATCATCTGAAATCAAAATATCAAAGTTCATTCGTTAGATAATAGTTTTCCTCAGGTAATGCTGGGAGGGTTTTTCGAAATTTTAATTTTTCACTTTTTTGGAACACTTTGAAGGGAAAAACGCGATTTTTTGCGAAAAAAAATCGGCTAATTTGTTATACTAAACATTTCAAAAGGATCGGTGAAGTAGTTTTGAAGTTATGAGGGGCACCGACTTCAAAAACGTGAGTTATGGGGAAAATACTTTAAAGTTTTGAACACTAAAAAATCTGATATAAAACGTTCATAAGCAAATTTTATCGGCTTACTTTACACTGAATCATCAATGCCAGGTGCATAAAGGATGTTGCTATCATCCATGATGTCTAAAGCACCTTTTTGCTACTGTCTACGACGAATCCTGCCTTCTTTAGATTATCTCTCAGCTTCCTGCTCTGCTCGGCTTATACGTATGGAGTCAGTTGATCGCGCCCAGTCATGAGCACTTGATCCACTACTGATTCCCATGTCTTGCATGAAGGTTAGTAAAGCAAAAGAACCTTCATTGAAGACACTGGCTGCCACATAAGCTGCAATTTCAACGATGACAGAAGTTCCACTCAAATGCTTGGGTGAGATTTTCCAAATAAGTTGGTTCAAACTCTCATTGTTTTATACTCTTCACTGACAAAATATACAGTACAGGTATAAGGACGTTTGTACTTAAGTCGAAATTTCTATAAATAGAACTAGGGTGTAAGATTAGGTATTATATAGAGAGCGAAACATCTGCTAGATAACAATAGCGCGCTCGGGTCAGGTAGAAATTAAAATCCGACAGGTATAAAAATACTCGTAACTTCGTCAATTTTCCTCCAATCGACTTGAAATTTTGACATAACATTCTTAAAATATTATGCATTTAATTTAAAAAAAAATTGTAATACCTACCTCAACAAGTTAGGCCCGGAACGAAGTCCGAGGGGCTCCTAACTCTCACGGAATCGTGTTTTAAGTCCTGGTATCGACGACCGGTAGTCTTGCCACTCAACAAGACCTATGACCGACAGCTTGTAACTGGATAAATCAATCATAGCAACCATAAGTGGCGTAAAGGGCTGATGATGTTTATGTTTAGTCCAGTTTTACTCTAAGCCTTGATAATTGGGCGGGGGCGCTTGTCCGATCAGTGGCACCTTTTCAATGGATGAGGTGCATTCTGCAATCGATGAGTGACCATCTCGCTGTTGTTGGAAGGTACATAAATGATGTCTATTTCGAATAGGTTTTTCTACAATTTGTTGCCGTTGAGTGCACGAATAATTAGAAAAAAGAGTTTTGGCAAATGTTCATTCGCTTTCATTATATTAGTCAAAAAGCGTGTACAAAACATTTACTACGTATTCGGGTCGCTGATGTACTCGTATAGAACCCACATTTTGTTGATCCAATACAATGCCAGAAGCCATGTAATTCTCTTTAATTAGTATTTGGGGATTTTTGGTCAGCAGTGTCACGGCCTCCAAATTATGTCTATCAGTAAGTTATTTGCACAACGTTTTTAGTCACGACAGCAGTTATGTCACGACCTCCGAGTTTTGTCTATCAGTAAACTGCTTGCATAAGGTTTGTAATCTCGGCAGCAACTCATTGTTGTTACGGTTGTTACGGTGCATTGCGGAACATGTGTTAGTTATCAGTTATAGATACAAGAGATATTGTGTAGTGTGTTGTTTTATGTTCACGTTCATTAGTTGTAGATACTTATCAATATTATCAATCTCAATTCGGAGTCGCTTGCAATTTGAGTTCCAGTCAGAGTTATGAAAATAAAAGATTGACCCTCGCCATCTAATTTATATGTCGACGTAACGCTTCATACCCAATCCTATGCATCTTCTTGGAATAAACTGTTTCAAATGGCACACAAGCAACTACACTTTTCGTCTAAACCTGCCTACATTCAATGTTTGAATAGCTCATAAGGCTTGCAGTAGCATTATAATTAAGACATTCATTATCGAAATTATGATAATTGTGCCGTCCCTCCCTCCAATATGTTAAATTCCAAATTCTATTAATGTCAAAATTAAACTGGCAACCGTTTACTTAAAATAAAATAAAAATCCCCTTGAACTTCAAAACCATTTCATAACCCATTTAGCACTTTTCGTCGTTTTGTAGTTCTGAGTTTTGCTATTTTGCGGTATCAGCGTTTAACAATACTCGTGACTACGTGTATAAATCATTCAGTAGCTCCAAGATTAGTGCAAGGCTCAAGTAACAAGCAGTTGTAATCCATAAATGATGATATATTGCTGCAGGTCATTCCATAACGCGCAATTCAAGTGAAACGAACAATTGAATTGAGATTGTTGGTCGTCTTTATCAGCTTGCGTTGTATGCATTTGTAAGCTGAATCTGTTTTTATATTCGTCAGCCAAATAAACAAACGAAATACTCGAAGTATAGGTATGTAGATGTGTGTTCATACTTTATAGGTAAATTAAATAAAAAAGAATTCATTAAGCGCCCACTGATCATCTGAAAATAAAAAGAGAACGTTTTTTGTTTTTGTCAAATAAATAAAAAAGAATTCCAAGAAAACATCTTATTTGTGCGATTTGTTTGCGACGCTAATTTTCACTTTCAAGGGTCCGCTAACGTCCGATTCACGTGACTTTGTGGGATTTTCTTTGCAAATAGATTTGAGTTTATAAATTATGCGTTAAATGTTTTTTTTTTAATTCTTTTCTATTCTCACTTTGGGTGTATCTATTGAGTTATGAAATTAGAAGGGGACCTTTATCTACTCGACATTATGTAAACTGTGTGAGTTTCACGGTTGTTTTGCGGCACAGTGAGCAGTAGATCTTACTTTTTAACACATTTGTGTTGTTCTTACGTGATTGCATGGAGATTTTAATTGGGTTGGCATACGTCTATCAATATTCAATAATACGGGGATGACATTTACGTTACAGTTTAAATATCTAGTTGTAAACAGAGTATCAGAGAAATTAGAGATCAATGCACTCTACATATCCCCGATTATCTTGTGAATTATTTTGTCTCGCCATTTGCCCACCTATTTAGTAAATCGTCGGCCGATTTTAAAAAAGTCGATGTGTGTCACGACATTTTAACAACTAGATAATGAGCCATATGAGCGATGGAGAATAACTGCTCTTAATTATTCACTTTCATTTTCATAGTTTGCTTCCTGGAACCGAATCTATGCAACAAATGATCGAGTTTTCTATACAAGGTCTTCTATTTTGTTGTTCCGAAAGTAAATCTTAATAAAACACATTTGTGGTTTAGTTTTTGATCGAGTTTTTATTGCAATGTATTGCTTGGATCTTGCCATTATGAATGGAATGTAAGATTAATTGAACGTCCTCCATGACAATTCTTGCATTGCGAAGGTAGATTTCGATAAATTTTCGACACATATCGGCCGTGACTTGCACATTGTGTGCATAAACACGATCTTTTGCATAGCCCCACGATATGAAATCCAACTGCGACAAATCCCATGATCTTGGTGGCGAGTTTACTTACCAAATTCTTGCAATGAAACCAAAACGCGTCGTGTTAAAACCACTTGTCTTCCCCATCCATGTCTTTGATTTGAGGCCAACAAGTTTCCGTTACCAGTTGGCCATACCGGTGAGAATTGGAGGTGACGATCAGATTCTCCTCATTTTCGAAGAAGTATGAACCAAATTGCCAGGTCTTTTATCAGTTACATGTGGATTTTCACTTCCCCATATGCCACATTTTTGTTTGTCAACAGATACGGCAAGTGAAAAATAACCCTCATCGCTGTGTGAAAATAGGTCAGTCAAAAGCTGATGTTCAAGCACCCAATCGGTGTATGTTCTACGAATTCCGTGATCAGCTGGCTTCAATTTTTGAGTGAATTGAACTTTAAAAGAATGTTTATGCAAATTCAAATGCAAAATACGCCATAATGGACCGTAAACAAGCCCAAATGTGGGAAATCGATAGATTTCGATCTTCTTTAACCCTTTCACCAAACAACGGCAGCCATATTCCGTAGAGCATGCATTTCAATGATGGATAGGCCTTAAGACACCTGGAACAGAGCCAATCGCCTTAAATTTTGTTACAGTTGTACGCTTGGATGGATGATTATGCCGACAATAGTCTGCATGTAATGTGCGAAACGTACCTACTACAGAATCTCTATTATTAAAGTTAATTTTCACAATTTAAATACATTCAGCGTTTGTTAAACGATCGGTATTGAAAAATGGCAAACCTTAAACTAAACACAAAATACAGACAGATGACAATGCGACCGACTAAGACAGCTCTGCCTATCTTAGATTTCCTTCTTCTGTTGCATTTGTGCTTCTACTTTCTTATCATTCGCTCAAGCTCCGATTGTCGGGCACGAAAGAATTTTATAGAAGCTAAGCATCGCGCTTCAACACGTGTCGTCAATTGAGGAGAATTGTCACGAGCTCATGAATAGCATGAGACTGATTATCGTTCGGCGAAGGCCATGAGAAGTGAGACCAGTTTTGCTGAAAGTATATTGATTAATTTCACCGTGTGGGATGGGTTTTTTTTTCCTAAAAATCGTATCGTAGACGGTATTTGTCCGTCGTGCCTTTGGTAAGGTAGCTAAAAACAAACGATCAAGCGAATCAGGTTAACCTCTTGGCGACCACGGGGACACATGCGTCCCAAGCTAAAATCTACTAAAAACTGAATAATTACGAAGCCGATGTATGTGATTTTGTTATTTATTATTTTTTAACCCTGCATTTTCATTTTTTGAGCTGGTAACATCACATAAGTAACACCGTTTGTTTTCTATGTTTATTTGAAAGTGACAGTACCAAGGTACAGGAACAGATCGAATTTAGAAAAAATATTTAGTAGTGTAAAAGCGGTTTTCACCTTTTCAAAGTGTGGCATATTCGTTGCCTGGTTAGTAAATTTTTATTGTATATATGTATATAGTTATGGAATCAATGTTCAAGGCGCTTACAAAGATATGCCATTGTAAACACAAAGGGACATCGGCGTCCCTGTGGCCGGTGAGAGATACTATTTATGAAGAATACTTTACTTAGTACTACTAACGATTTTATCAAATGCCATCATTTTTGTATTCATGTTGTTGCAGATTATGTTTCGTAAACATAAACTGATTGATCAGAATACCAAGTTGTGTGGAACTGTTCGAATTAACAGAAAACATCTTCCGAAAACTGCACCAGTTGATAAAAAAATGAAGCGTGAAGACATTTACACCACAAGTTTCAAAGGCATTAGTTATATGAAATGGATGGATAACAAAGCGGTGCAATTGTTGACCAACTTTTTGTCCCCTATCGAAAAAGATACCGTGAATGCCGCGAAGCTGGTTCAGCAGCCAAATTTAATGTGAAATGCCTTAGAGTTGTATCAGATTATAATAAAAATATGGGAGGAGTAGATCTTATGGGCCAGCGTAAGTTGTGCTTTGAAGTAGATCGAAGATCAAAAATAAAGTACTATCTCCGACTATTTTTTGATCTATCTGATATATCAGTGAATAACGCGTATACCGTTTACACTAAGCTGCATGATCAAAAACAAATGGAAGGACATGTCCTCTCCAACTTGCAGTTCAGACAAGTCATAGCTCGGAGTTTGATAAATGGTTTTACCGTCAGGCAACGAGGCATTCCCACTACAAAAACAAGTACAGTACGCACATCTGTGAAACGACAATAACCTTTACCTCCTTATGGAGAAATCAAATATTGGGAAGAGGCGCGTAAGCTGTGCCAAGAACAAGAAGGAAAACCGGACAAATAACACTTGTGTTATATATAAAGTTCACCCTTGCTACACTAATGACAGGAATTGCTTCGCTGTGTACCATAACTGCTATAAATAAAATAAAATAGTGTTTATCTAATATTTTTCATGAATAAATAAAGCAAAGAATATAAAAGCGCATTTTTTACACAAAAATACTGTCATCATTGGTAGACTAAAGTTGAGCAAAAATTAGCTCTTAGCGACCATAGGGACACATTTGTCCCCTTCATTTCTACAAAAGCCACTGAATTTATTGCTCTTGTTCTGTCGAAACCTATTTTCTAGACGCCCAATGAGTCATTTCAAACAGCTTAGGTGATTGCATAAGCCCCTAAACTCTTATGGTCGTGAAAGTGTTAAAGTCATATCCAGCCACTACAGCTCTCGTTGTTTGTTCGTGCTAAGAACAGTCTTGAATATGCGGACTTGGATGCGATTATCAATATCAGGGTGTATTTTGCGTTGTTTGGTGTGGCTCTACATTTGAACTCGTCTTCACAGTGGCTTCTTACTGTAGTTTTTCAGATAAATATCTTCTTCATCTTCCAAAAGATTTTCTTCGATGTCCGACAATTGGGAAGACTCATTTTTGTAGCACAAATAATCTTTACCCACAATCGAGGCATGGGAAGACCGGTGTAGATTTGATAAATTCTCTCCGTACATATGCATATATCAAACTACTTGTCTTACTTTTGTAGTGCTTTAGCAACATCAGTTCGGGTGATCAGACCTTCTGGCAGATTATGTTCTCCTATTGAAGAAGGATCTTATAGAAAGCACGCTTATTCAACTGTTTTCTGAATGTAGTAAGTTTCAAGCATTGCTTGAAGGAAGGCAACTCAGGTTTTATGTTTCGTCTTCGTTAGCAACGAGTGCTTGATGGTTTCGATCAGGGCGGGGTTGCGATTCCTCTTGTTGTCGTAGGTTGCGTGGGTTATTCCTTTTTGTTGGCTGTTTAATTGTAAAAAAAAAAACATTCAAGCGTGTCTTAAGGATTTGCACGGAATACCCTGTCGAAACACTGGTCGGTATTTTTTTTAATTTCGGTATATTAGGGTGCATAATTTTAATGGAACAAATAGGAACGAAGTAGCCGTGGCTTTTTCCCTTCTACTTATTCTCGTAGATATCACACAATGCGTTGTTTGGACATCGGTGGTAAGCTTCAATATATTAGAAGAGTCTAAATCTTTGTATGAAGGCTTTCTTGACTTAAGGGTAAACTCAATGAGCATTTATAGAAAAGTTTTATAATTGATTGAATATATGAAGGGGCGGAATTCGAACTTTCGATAGAGCAAGTATAGGCAAGAGATATTGCGTCTGTATTGGAAAGTGTCGACTGACTGCAGAATGTCGGCGTCACCTTGAGATTTTATGGCACTATTTTAAATTCTATCTACCAAGAACAGAGAGGTTTAAATGTGTTCCAATCTATAGCTGAGGTTGGTGTTCAGTTACTGAGACCTTTGGTGGGTTAAAGTTTTCAGCCCACACTACATTAAGTGCAGAGGACGAATATGGATATATGTTCAGTTATCAATCAGTAAACCAGTCTCACGAACTTTTATCACAAACTTGTGTACACCACCTGCAGTTAGTGGTCGACCGAAATTTCTTTGCAAAATTTCACAACGTTGTTAAAGCGTAAATCGAATCATCTCGTACCGAGGTTGTGTGTATAATACTGAGCTTCTGTCCATTTTTTGAGTACATAAGAGCTGTCAGTGTCAAACAGATGGCCCACTCTTTATGACAGTCGCTTGTGGAGGTCAGGCCAATAGGTTGAATAGAGTTCCGAACAAATGGGAAACCGAATCGAATGAACTTCACCTTCACTCCTCTGTACTGAGTATTTGAATTTGTAGTGATTTTTTTTCTAACACAACTGGTGTATTTGTTTAGTTGCAAGATGTTTACCAAACTGCCCACAAAATATTTATGGGACACTATCAGTTTTACAAGGCTTTTTGCACTAAATGATGACATGCTGACGTCTCACTGTCAGCTTTAAACCCGCTTTCCCGTCTGCAAGTATGTCGTTTGGTCTTTATGAATTACTCAAGCAACCTTTATTACCCGGGCGTCTTCGAGAGTAAATCAAGGAAATCGCCTAGGTATACCTGATGTAACCCGTTTTAGAAAATTTTATGTGCTCGTGAGTCATGAGCAATAAACAGTCAGTAGACGAGTAGTACAAATCTTAAAGATTTGATGTTACAAACTGTCTTTACGCAGACTAAAAGTCGTCCGAATTTGCGCTATAAGAGAGTTGAAAAAAAATGTTGACATGTAATTCCAGCAAGACAACCATAAGCCATCACATTATGCAATGTTTTATATCGTCAGCAAGCCCTTCATTTCGCTTAAACGCGACGTCTTCATCTACTCAAATCGAATTCGGAATGTTTAATTGGCAACACATTGCTTTATTGCACCGAAACATTATCAAAAATAGATATAAAGCGCTCTCACGTAGATTTAAACATTTTTGAAGCGTTGCCAAGTGAAAAGGTTACAATCTGCCTTTCGTCATACCCTGATTATTATTTTTTTGCCTTTGCTTAGGGCAAGAACTCGCTTATGTACTTTGGTTTACTCTCTCGAAATGTTCTAAGTAACAACTAAATCCATTTTGGGAATGCAAGCGTCTCCCCCACCCCCCAAAAAAAGCGAAAAGGCACTTCTCACCTTCAAAAGTGACCTTAGCGTTTTCTATTTGAGCTAAAGCGCTTGTGATGCTTCCCTTAAGGCACTTCAATCGTTGAATTTGAAGTACATGTTGCCTTTGCCCTTTCCTTTTATTGTCACCGGCGATTTCCTGCTATGGCTCTCGATTCTATGTATGTCAAGTGAAGATCAACTAAAAATAAATTTGCGTTTTATTTGAAAACATAGAATGAAGGGCAGGCGAACCGATTTCAATATTGAGCCACCGTGTTTTGTCATTGAAAACGATCATTTCGAATGCACTGTTGACAAAAGTAGTAAATTCAACCCTTTGTCTGTGGCACTAATTCATGCATGATCGCTTAGATACGCCTTATCAAAGCAAAAATTTGTCGCATGTTTGCAAAAAAAAAAACAAAATTCCTAATGACAGCCATTCAAAGTTTGGGTTTGTTATATTTTTATGAGTGGACTACGTGCTGACTCCCGATTTCTGATATGACAATGACATGAATTACAGCCTTGTAGATATCAATTGATCAATTTGTATGAACAAAGGCTTTCCTGTTATCTACTACAGGTACATTACGAAGGTCACGTCCTCATAATAAGCCAGGATTCCTACCTCTGATAATTAATCTTAATCGTTATTCATTATTTTCTAACCGTTGTTCATTTTTTCGTTTCAGGTCAGCAAAGCTGGTAAATATGCCGTTGATAGTCAGGCACGTAACTTCCATGCCTCATGTGCCGTCGCTTCGAAAGTGGCCATGTCGAAATTCGACAGCGACATCTACCTTCCTTATGAAAAACTCAACAAAACTTTGGATGCTGTTCGTGGTCGTTTGAACCGCCCATTGACATTGTCCGAGAAGGTCTTGTACTCTCATTTGGATAATCCGAAGGAACAGGAAATTGTTCGCGGAACTTCATACCTTCGTTTGCGTCCCGATCGTGTTGCTATGCAAGATGCTACCGCTCAAATGGCTCTGTTGCAATTCATCTCGTCAGGATTGAAAAAGGTTGCCGTACCCTCGACTGTGCACTGTGATCACTTGATTGAAGCTCAAATCGGTGGAGTCAAGGATTTGGCTCGCGCCAAAGACATCAACAAGGAAGTCTACAACTTTTTGGCTTCTGCCTGCGCCAAGTACGGTTTGGGTTTCTGGAAACCAGGCAGTGGTATCATCCATCAAATCATTTTGGAAAACTATGCCTTCCCCGGTCTACTCATGATCGGTACTGATTCCCACACACCCAATGGAGGTGGTTTAGGCTGCTTGTGTATCGGTGTTGGTGGTGCCGATGCCGTCGACGTAATGGCTAACATCCCATGGGAGTTGAAGTGCCCCAAAGTTATTGGAGTGAACTTAACTGGCAAAATCGGTGGATGGACTTCACCAAAGGATGTTATCTTGAAGGTAGCTGATATCCTTACCGTTAAGGGTGGTACTGGTGCCATCATTGAATACCACGGACCTGGTGTTGATTCGATTTCTTGCACTGGTATGGCTACCATTTGCAACATGGGTGCTGAAATCGGTGCCACCACATCAATTTTCCCCTTCAACAGTCGCATGTCTGACTATTTGAAATCTACTGGCCGATCTGGCATTGCCTCTGAAGCCGCCAAATTCCAGAAACAACTCTTATCCCCAGACAGCAATTGCGAATACGATCAAGTGATTGATATCAATTTGGATACATTGGAACCACACGTTAACGGTCCATTTACTCCAGATTTGGCACATCCCATTAGCAAATTGGGTGCCAATGCCAAGAAGAACGGATACCCAATCGACATCAAGGTTGGCTTAATCGGTTCATGCACTAACTCTTCATACGAAGACATGGGTCGCTGTGCCAGCATTGCTAAGAACGCCATGAAGCATGGTCTTAAGTCAAAGATCGCCTTCAATGTTACACCTGGATCTGAACAAATTCGCGCTACTATCGAACGCGATGGTATTTCTGATACTTTGACCAAATTTGGTGGCACTGTTTTGGCCAACGCCTGCGGACCTTGCATTGGTCAATGGGATCGTAAGGATATCAAGAAGGGTGATAAGAACACCATCGTTACATCGTACAATCGTAACTTTACCGGACGTAATGACGCCAACCCTGCTACCCATGCCTTCGTCACAAGGTGAGTGATTTCATTTTGATTTTGTAGTTCTAAAATTGAGTGGCATTTTTTTTTTCATTTCTGTTTTTCAGCCCTGAATTGGTAACAGCACTTTCTATTGCCGGTCGCCTTGATTTTAATCCTTTAACCGATAGCCTTAAAGGTTCCGATGGTAAGGAATTCAAATTGGACTCGCCATACGGTGATGAATTGCCATCAAAAGGATTCGACCCCGGCATGGACACCTACGATGCTCCACCACCCGTAAGCTTATTTCTACGAAAACCTACATGCAACTTCTAAAAAAACAACGAATTTTCTTATTCTTTGTAGAACGGTGAAAGCGTTAAGGTTGATGTTGATCCAAAGAGCCAGCGTCTTCAACTCCTAGAACCATTCGATGTGTGGAACGGCAAGGACTTGGAAGACTTGACCATTCTCATCAAGGTCAAGGGCAAGTGCACAACTGATCACATCTCTGCTGCTGGCCCATGGTTGAAGTATCGCGGTCATTTGGACAACATCTCCAACAACATGTTCATTGGTGCTACCAACTCCGAAAATAACGAAATGAATAAGATCAAGAACCAGCGATCAGGTCAATGGGGCGCTGTACCCGAAGTAGCCAGAGACTACAAGGCAAACAACATTAAATGGGTTGCTGTTGGTGATGAGAACTACGGTGAGGGTTCATCTCGCGAACATGCCGCTTTGGAACCCCGTCACTTGGGTGGTCGTGCCATTATTGTCAAATCCTTTGCTCGTATCCACGAAACAAATTTGAAAAAACAAGGCCTTCTTCCTCTCACATTCGCCAATTCCTCTGACTACGACAAGGTAAGTCAATAACTTTCAAAATCAGCATCAATATAACCAACCGACATCGATGTTTTGTTTCAGATCCAACCTACAGATAAAATCTCCCTGCGCGGCTTGAGCGGTTTGGCACCTGGCAAACCAGTAGACTGTGAAATCAAACATGCCGACGGCAAGGTCGACAAAATCAAACTAAACCACACACTGAACGACCAACAAATCGAATGGTTCAAAGCCGGAAGTGCCCTTAATCGCATGAAGCAATTATCTGGCAATTAGATTGCCCACCCTACGTCCTCCCTCGGGTTTCCCCCAGCAAACAAAAAACAAATACTTCTCCTCTAGTGTAATCAATCGAACTTCTCTAATTAATATTTACTTAATTTGATTAGCTGGACTTCGTAACTAGTCCCAAATTGTTGGATTAAGATCGAATGTAATTGTAAAATATACACACACGTGCATGCATCAGCTAAACTGCTACTATTGATAATGTTTAAAAATTTTATTGTGAGACAATTATTTTGTTTCATTTCAATACGTTGTTGTCCATCTGCGAAAACAAGTGAGAAATGAGTTACAAATTTAATAAATTGTTTTATATAAATAAATAGAAAAACCCTCACACATGAAAGCGTACGAACTATTTAGAGAATTTGTCGGCTATCGTAAGAAAACAGTGAAGAGCACTCTCCTAGTAACTTAGCGTAAGGCTTTTCATTGTAACAACTTCATTTTGCCATAGCCGGCAGCGATGTTTTGTTTAAATTTTTATCAAATAGTATTGATGACAAAAAAACGAAGAAAAATAAACAAAAATAAATTAAAAAAAAAAAAACCAAACTTGGCCTTTTTATTAGTTGAACGCGGTTCCTAGAAAACTGTTTACAAATGTTTATCCTAGTGCCCATCGAATGACAAAGTAATGTATGTCTGCGCGGACCCTTTTTTATACTCGTGGTCGTGTTTCCTTGGGAACAACTTGGATTCTACTGCTGGAGTGCTTACAAATAGATATCCTTCATCCCTCATTGGATGAGATAACCTCTATATATTGTCAAACTCGTGAAGTACGAGGGCGGGTCAATAAGTCCGTGACTTTTTGAATTTCTGACCTCTTTACTGAAACAGCAACACTGCTCCTGTCAACAGGCATCTGTCAGTTGACTCCTGTCCCTCATTGGATGAGATAACCTCTATATATTGTCAAACTCGTGAAGTACGAGGGCGGGTCAATAAGTCCGTGACTTTTTGAATTTCTGACCTCTTTACTGAAACAGCAACACTGCTCCTGTCAACAGGCATCTGTCAGTTGACTCCTGTCAAAATTTAAACTTGCTGCGTCAGTTAGTTTGTGTTTGACAGCTATTTTTATCAGACTACTCACTAATTTGAGGAGAAAATGGAAAAAAGTGAATTTCGTGTGCTTATTAAGCATTATTTCTTGCGAAAAAAAAACCATTACCGAGACCAAGGCTAAGCTTGATAAATACTATGGGGACTCTGCACCGTCGATTTCAATGGTAAAAAAGTGGTTTACTGAATTTCGTTGTGGCCGTACAAGCACTGAAGATGCCGAACGTCCTAGACGCCCAGTTGAGGTCTCTGCACCCGAAACAATCGAAAAAATTCACGATATGGTGTTGGCCGACCGAAGATTGAAAGTGCGAGAGATTGTGAAGCCGTAGGGATCTCGCATGGCTCAGTGGTTTCAATTTTGAATGATCACTTGGGCATGAGAAGGCTTTCCGCAAGATGGGTGCCGCGTTTGCTCACAGTCGACCACAAACGCAATCGTGTAACAACTTCACAGGAAGGTTTGGCGTTGTTTAATCGCAATATGGAGGAGTTTTTGCGCCGTTTTGTAACCGTGGACGAAACATGGATCCATCACAACACACCAGAGAACAAACAACAGTCAAAACAGTGGGTTTCTAAGGGTGAATCGGCGCCAAAGAAGGCCAAGGTGGGTTTGTCAGCCAATAAAGTTATGGCGACTGTTTTTTGGGGTGCACGCGGGATAATCCACATTGACTACCTTCAAAAGGGAAGAACAATCAATGGGGAATATTATGCCAACTTGTTGGACCGATTCAATGACGATTTGAAAAAAAACGACCTCATTTGTCTTTTCCACCAAGACAATGCAAGAGTGCACACATGTCCAGTTGCCATGGCAAAAATCCATGAATTGGGCTATGAATTGCTCCCTCATCCACCCTATTCTCCAGATTTGGCTCCGAGCGACTACTTCTTGTTCCCAAACCTGAAGAAATGGCTTGGTGGAAAAAGATTTGACTCCAATGATGAAGTCATCTCGCAAACAAAGGCCTATTTTGAGGACCTCGACAAATCATTTTTTTTGGAAGGGATAAAAAAATTGGAGAAGCGTTGGACAAAGTGTATAGAGCTCAAGGGAGACTACGTTGAAAAATAAAATTATTTTTTTATCAAAAAATCTGTGTTTTAATCCAAAAGTCACGGACTTATTGACCCGCCCTCGTATGTACTAAAAGATCTTAAAATTCACAAATTCGTTGGTCCAGATCCTATGCCACCTCTTCTTCCACTCTGAGCTAGCAGATACCACAAAGATTAGTACTGAGCGCACACGCCATATTTTGGGCAATATTCTGCATATGAAAAAGATATCCTGCCGCTAGGTGCCGCGGATGCTCACTCCTGACCAAAAACACGAACGCGAGAGCACTTCGAAAGAGTGTTTGGACTTGCTGATGCGAAATCGGGCAGACTTTTGGCGTCGACTGGTAACTGTTGATGAAACCTGGATCCACTATTACAAACCAGAGAACAGAATGAGTGCCCGGCAATGGACCGAAGCCGGCACGAGTGCTCCGAAGCGGCCGAGGGAGACTCAATGGGTCGGAAAGGTTATGGCGTCGGCTTTCTGGGATTGTCATGGCATACTCTTCGTGGACTACCTCGAAAAAATAAAAACCATCAAGAGCGAGTATTACTGTGCATTATTGGAGCGATTGAAGGCCGAAATCGCTGCAAAACGGCCTCACATGAAGCGAAAAAAAAATTTGTTTTTGCAAGACAATGCGACATCGCAACCACGGCTAAAATCAATGACTTACGGCTCCAATTGCTGTCGCATCCACCGTATTCGCCCGATTTGGCTCCCTCGGACTATTATCTCTTCCCAAACCTCAAAAGATGGCTCATCAATAAAAAATGCAGCTCACGCGAAAAAATCATCGACGCCAAGGAGGAGTATTTTGCAGACCTTCCGGAAAATTACTTTTCGGACGGGATCAAGAAGTTGGAAAATCGCTGGAATAAGTGGATCAAGTTAAAAGGGGACTATATTGAATAAAATAACTTTTTTTTCTTACTTTTCACCCCACCTAGTATGACTACAAGTCGTTATTCGCCTGCCATCCTCCATACAGAATACCAGTTGAAGTTGAAAATATGTTTTATTCTTCTTCAAAAAACAAATTCGCCAAATGAAATGTGCAATGTTCTGACTAAACCGATTGTAAATCGAAATCGAAAAACGTGATGGGAGTGACTACTAAGGAGACCACATTCTTTCCTACTGTATTAAAACATAAAAGTCACTGATCTCATAGAGACGCCGGGTTGCTTTCGTTTGGTCTGCCGGCAGCCTGCGTTCTGCAGTTTTGCTCACATGTCGCTCACAAGGCTCTCTAAGCCTTGCCCAGGCGATTGCATTCCTCGTGATACTCAATTTGACTAGATATGCAAACAAGCATTAGTGAATTCAACTTTCCGACTGTGTTCCTCAGGTCTTTAAGCTCAGCTTGAGTATCGCTACAGATGCAAATACTTTGTTCCATTAGGGATTCTTCATAAATAGTTCACTGCCATTAGATCTTCGTGCATTTCCATATGAAAAATAGACATAAGTTTCTTCAACGAAAAGTTGGATCTAACAGTGTCACCAACGCCGCATCTTTAATTGATTTTGGAATTCTGGTCGTAGTCGTTCATTCTGGTACACCATACATAAATTTACTCGAATATCCGACGCCCGAAGCTTAAAGGCAATTGATAATTTGAGGTTGTAGTTCCCATTTCTTATTCTCGCCATGACCTCCAGAGGGATATATCAAGTTGATTCATAAGCCTGTTCAGCTACGACTAAGTTGTGACTTGCAGAACCCGGTTCTACTCTTTGTAAGAATAAACTTTTGGTTGACAGTTGTTTCTCAAAAAGATTGTAATTTTCGATTCTGAGTCCTTGAACCTTGTTGTCTGCTACCCGAGGTTCTTGGATTAGAACAATTTTGTCCCTCGAGTTGGAAAGAGGCATAAGTAATCTAGAAATTTAACCAATCGATTTGACCTTTATTCTGTTGAGGTTGACATTGTCGAGATCGGATTCTAAAAGATGTTTCCAGAGGTGAACTGACTTCCAAATCGGAAGGTTCCTGGTTCGAATGTCAACCTTGCCCGAAAGACACTCATTTTTCCTGTTTTGAGTCGATCACAATTAGGAAACAAATTATGTTCACAATAGTCATATTTATAGATTTTTATCATAATAATACAATCTTTTGTCTATTGATTTTGACAATACCAGCTTGAAATCAGTTGATGCAACCGACATTTGTCAATTCGTTCGACCACCGATGATCATGAGGTTCACATTGAACGATTTGCTTTGCATTTGTGATGAACTGTGAATATGGCAGCGAATGTTTGAGGAAAAGAGAAAAAACTAATATTGGTTAAACCCTGGACAAGAAGGAGGAATACTATACATTTTCATCCGTAAAGATGTTAAGAGAATTCGAAGAAAATCCGACTAACGGTTTTAGGAATTACTTAGGGATAGACGCGGTGATGTCCATGAATGAACTATAAACATGAGTAACACGGCGACGTTGAGGTTTTTGTTCACTGGAAGAGGTTTCTTAGATTTAAAATTCGGCACCCGCATAGCAGAATCAAATACTTTTATACTCGTCGCGTCGATGTTTTCTCAACGAGATCTGAAACACAGGTGAAAAATTCTCTAAAGTTATACGACAAGCTTTCATATTGAACGACTTGTATTTAGGTGGAGCTTCAGTCCGGGGAGGACCTGGGCCTCAGTTAACAAGCTTCTTCAGCCAGCTCGAACTTTTGCTATCTGCCTTCAGTTTCGCAGGCTAAGTTGGCTGGGGGCCCTTTCCACTTGCGGGCGCCACCTGAGCCATCTCATTCCTTGGATCCGCACCCTTCTGGCTAAGTCGATGCCGCTGTACAGTCCGTACAGTTCGCCGATATATCTCCTCCTCCACTCACCGTTAATGCAGATGGGACCGAAGCATTTTCCTCTAAAAGCAGCCAAGAGCACCCTCATCCATTTTTGATAATGTTCATACGTCATAGAGCAGGACTGGGATTATTAAGTTCTTATATAGAGTAACTTTTGACCAGGATCTTCACCACAAAAAAAAATAATGTCGGATCTTCACGGACAGCTCCAAAACCAAAGTAGGATTCGATTTCACTCCCTGACAAGAAAACTGGCTTCTGCCTTCTGCATCCTCAATTAGAGCGTGGAGTTTCATGTAAGTATTACTGCGGATAGTAGACCTTATTGCCGGCAGGCCAAGCGGACTCTTCGCTTCGTGAAGAGGTACCTTTTTGCTAAGTACCAGAGTGGGTTAGAGATAAGTGACCACAAAGTCCCTCGACTTTTGCTGTGAGAGCGCTGACGAGGAGCAATACCTCTTCGAGTGTAAAGCCTACCGTCGAATCAGGCTGCAGGTACTTGGCTCTGATGTTGTGGGTGTTAGCACTTTGAGCACTTTGTCACCGAAGCGTTATGACTACAAAGCGCTGTTTCAAACTCTTCTGATATTTTTTATTGAGGAAATTTGCATTTCGGCAGTCAGTACCGCTGCAGTGGGTGAAATGCAGGCTTTCGGCCCGGTCTCCTTTGCTTGTACTGCTTGGATCGAATTGGGTGCCTAGAATCCATACAGCCAGGTTTCAAGGAGCCGCCAAGGAGTGGGCTTCAAAATATGCTCTTTGTATGGTTTTTAGAAACACCCATACCTCCTAATTTATATTGATTGTTTTGTTTGTTGCTTAAGTCCCACGACTGTCACAAAAGGAGAGGTAAAAACTTTGTTTAATAGCTCCAAATGGTCATGGACAGTCTATCAGCTTACGCAGTATTGATCCATGCCAGCAGAATGACAGCAACTCAAAATTCAACAAAAAAAAATTGAAGTACGGCAGATTCGTTAAAATCAATGTTTGTCTATATTTTTACATAAAAATGTCAAAATTATTAAAAAAACAAAACACAAAACAGAAACGTCAAAAATAAGCTAAAGTCAATAGGCATAGTCAAAGTACAAATTATAAAAATACAAAGTTATCGAAGGATGTGACTTAACAACGTCTGGAAGTGAGATTCTCTTCTCTTGGTCGAATGTTAACATTCGTTCGCAAAGTCTCGTCCACAACAAACCATAATTCGGTTTAACCTTTCTGCAGTCGTAAAATGCCGACGAACTATGCAGTACAATTGCTCGCAATTCACTCATGGTCTCGGCGAATCGAAACGGACTTGTTCCACAACACATCTCATAGAGTACACAACCCAGAGACCAAATGTCAGCCTTGAAATCACAGGATAGACCCTTTAAGATCTCTGGGGCCAAATAATACGGGGTACCAAAGGCGTCCATTTTTGTCACGTGGTTCGAGTGGATAAAGGCTATGCCAAAGTCTGCAATTTTGATGCGATTGTTCTTGTCCAGCAAGAGATTCTCCGGCTTCAGGTCACGATGGACAACATGACGAATGTGCAAGTACTCCAGGCCGCTTAAAATGTCACAAAAATAGGCGCGAAGTTGTTGTTGGGTCAGTGGTGTTTGCAGCTGATTGTTGATGATGTTACGCATTGTGCCTCCAGATGCAAACTCCATGATTATGTTGACAGTTTCCCCGTGCACAAATGACTGCAGGAATTTGATAATCCGTGGGTGTTTGAGTTGGGAGATTATGTACACCTCCTCGCGGATCATCTTCAATTCGATTTCCGGATTTTGCATGATGATTTGTTTGACACAAACTGGGTGGCGACGGTGGGGAGATTCGGCCAGAAATACTTTGCCAAATGTGCCTTTGCCGAGAATTTTTATCGCAAAAAGACCGGGTACTCCGAAGTCCATTTTGATTTACAAAAATATATTACAGAAAAATTAAATAGATAAACAAATGATGACTAACTTAGGAGTCATGTCAAGTTGATAACTGTTGCAGAGTCTTTGAAAACGGGGTTTTCTTTATACCCATCAGGGGCTTGAGAATACAGACGCTTAGTCTAGTTACATTGGTCTAAATTTGAGGTTAGTGGTGTTTGATTAGAAGACAAGTTGGTTCACTAAGAGTGTGATTGACTGTCATTTGAACAGTGACTCCAATCGATAAATCGACTTTTTGCTGTTAATTAGTAAGAAATTGGGAACCACTCCATTTTTCGTCGGTTTTTATGACAAAATGACCTCTGAAGGAAAGAAATGAGTACAGTGAGGCAATTCTTTTAGAAAAGAAACTACTGAATTTCTTTCAAATTAATTTTGCAGTATTAGGTAACTACTGCAGTCATAAAGTGCCTGCAACGTAGTCTCTGGGTCTCAATATAAGTTCAATTTGGAAAAGATTTGGGAAGCATCGCTTGCACTGACAGGTGTTGACATACTCTTAGCGGAGCGACGAAGTCTCTTGAGCTGCGGAGAAAAGGGTGAAATTCTGTCAGCGAGCGAAGCGAGTCACCTAGGTCAAACTTGAATTTAACCAAATTTCTTGGGTGTCCCGAAAACAAATACTTGGAACTTATGTCACTGGGCCGTTGACCATAGCCAACAACATAGCATAATACGAGCACTGGCCTAGCTTTATGCGAAAAATTCATACGATCGAATCGGACGGTAACGGATTTTCTTTAAACGACTCTGGCAAATAACTAATAGACACGTGGAATGTTTGGACCCTTATCAGACAGCGTGCAGCCGAACAATAAATAGAGATCGTCGACTTCTACAAAGCAGACATAATAGAAATCCAAGAAGTGTGTGCAATGGGAGGGACCGAACAAAAAAAAGATGACTGTAACATCTTACTATGGAAAATGTTAGAGACAACCGGGTGAGATGCGGGTTCGTGTGTAAAGGGAGGACTAAGGTAACAAGTCCTTCAGGCATTTAAGCGAACTCCTATTAACGATTTGGAGGGAAACAAAATTCACAATTTTAAGCTTTATATACGCCTATAGAGGCCAAGAACTCGTCCTATAAGCTCCCCAAAAAAATAATAAAAAGCAATGCCTTAATGCCCCCTGGACATCGGGTCCGGAAACGGACACATGCGATTTATAGCCAGCACGCGGTATCTACACCTTAGTATCCATAAACGTACCTGGCCAACTCATGATCCACAAACTGTCAATCAAATTGATCATATCGCGATCGACGCGATGTAAAGTATAGTGAACAACAAGATACAGATTGAAACATTCAAATTGGACAATTAGAGACAACATTTCCGTCTACCCGATCAAGGTAAAGTCAGGACATCCAACTCAAAGCTTATGAGTTTACTGCCGAGCTGTTTAAAGCAACTAGTGAAGATTTTATAGTGAATTTTAACTAAACCCTAAAATGCTTTACTAAAAACAAAATCAGGAAAGAATCAAAACACTCTGCGCACTCTACGAGCAATGACTATCATTCACCTAAGATTAGGAGGACATGTCGAAAACCTCTCTTGAGGGTAAAGTCGTAGAGGACTGCGAAAGGTGACCGCGGTAACTGGAAAATGTTTTTGGTTAAGATCTACATTCGACCTTGACCCTCCTAACCCCAATGGAATAAGTCTAGAGGTGCAATGTCACGTCATCTATGTGGCCAATTCAAAGTGTGAAATAAACTGTTCACCGAATCGTTCTCGCAATTAGGCCATGGTGGGGAAATGGCGCCGTTTTGTTGAAACCAAAGGTCGTCGAGACAATGACTTCAATTTCAGGCAGCAAATAGTCTGTTATCAGTTGCGTCCAGGCCGGACTTTTGAAAGATTATGAACCGATGGTTTCAGCTCTTAAATGTCTTGAGATTGCTTCACACCCCAAACACTTTTATTTTGCTTATAAACGTAGCCATTAAGGCAGACACGGCCACCATCACTGAACAAAATTTTGGTCGAAATTTTAGTCCACTGGATCTTATTGAAGTTTTTCTGGAATCCAACGACCAAAACGGAAACAATTCTTAAAATCGGCTGGCTTCAGTTCGATCCTCAAGTAAAATACACCAAATTGTTGTATACGACAAGCTAAGTTGAAAGGCTCCGAATCGATTAATTACGGTCATCGCGTAGGCTCCCTCTTACCATCGCTATATTTTCTTCACTCAGTGCTAGATGTGGTCTACATCGCGTGTGGTATTATTCAAAAATGAAAATTAGGTTTCTGACTTTAACGCTGGTCGGGCCAAGTCTTTCCATGACGAAATGCAAACCAGTTCTGAACAGAAACACCATATCAGTGTTTTTTTTCTTCTTATAATTGACGCGCACTCAAGGGGTTATTAGCACCCCTTGCACACAGCGCGGGCGATGGAAAATTAAGGGAGGATAGAAAAAAAGGTACCGATGTACGTTGGTCTTGAATGTTTGGAGGTTGTGTTATACGGCACATGCAGTAAATCTTACCAAATTCCCTCTGAAAAAAGTACCTCTAAACAAATCTTCCATTACCAATGTTGCAAAGTGAACTGGAAAAAGACCCAGCCTCTTTTAAGCTGAGCTTCAAGCATTGACTCGCAGAGAAATATCAGCTGATCTGTTAAAGACTCAAACTCTTTCTACGACATTCCGTATTCATCAATGAATTCAATGATCAATAGTTAGGAGACCAAAGTGCATCTACTTTTTTTTGGAGAAAACACGATTGTTAGGTTAAAATAGCTCTTCGAAAACCAATCCAAATTCTCTCTTAACTTCAAAATAGATGATATCAAAAGCTGTTCAGGTTTCTAATAAGACGATGCTAGATTTGTTAGGAAATGGAAAGTTGCCTTTATATAGAAAAACGTTGAGCCCATCTAAATTTTAGAGAGGATTTGACGAGAGATTCTGATCCTCTTAGTTCCCTTGATCAACGGTATCTATCTACAGATATCAACTTCAATAATTTGTGTTTAATATTTTTGTATAAGATTTTCCTTTAACCGTCAAATTTGTTAACGGAAAACGTTAAGCTTTACTTTTTCCTATAATAAGAAAGTGTTATACAAAACATACACGCAAGGATTCAAACCACTCAACGACAGCAAACGGTTTCCGTATTTACTGGAGATACACTGACGCTATGTTGTATTCATTTTTGAGTTGAAAACGAAAAGCTCCCAGATACACAGATACATACTTCTTATCTTCAGCGTACACTTTCACATTTTTATCTGAATATTAAGCAGGAGATGCACTTTATTGTATCCTGCAGTCGTGAATACCAAACCAAAGATTAACATCTTTGCTGGAATTATGCCAAACGGAGTGAAATAGATTCTAAAACAAAAAAACTGGTCTTTCAATCATCGCAGTACGTCCTTGCATGAAAAGTTCCCGGAACAATTCCTGACGATGATTCGCACTAAGGCTACGTTAGCAAATACAAGCATTATAAACGTCTGACCTTCTCAAAGGAGAAGGCCGACATTACCAAAGACTGTTTTTACGAGCTCCTTGACAGAGCCTACCTACGTGCAATGTCCAAAATATGACATAGAAAAAGGCCTTGGCGATTTTAACGAGTAATGTAACTATAGCCATCACACCGTTTGCCCACTTTAATATCCGGTCTGACCTGGCTAACTCCTAATTAACAAACTGCCAACAAAGTTGATCATATTGAAATCGAAGCGAAGGGTGCCCTCGAGTGTTCTGGAAATCCGAATGTACCGAGCAGCTTACAACTACTCGAACCATGAATTTGTTGTTGTAGCAAAGACAAGGATGTAGGTGTCAGTAACAGCTTAAGTATCTGTCGAGCTAATTGTCGGATTCAAAACTGTCAGTGTCATTTTTATTCAGTAGTCTTTACAATTTTATCATTATGGCACACACGCTTCAACAAAGTTAACAAATTTTAGAAATTTTGTTCCAAAATTATGGCTTTGTGCGCAAATATAAAGCACACGCATCATATTACACTCGACATTTGAGACCGTCTACGTCACATAAAAGACCTTGCTTGGTCTGAAAAATGCGAAAAATTGTGTTTAGCGATTCCATGAACCTGTAACGGAACTGTAAATTATGTTGCTGCTACCACATACTTATTGTAAAAGGTCATTCATTTTTCGCTTTCGAAAGTGAAGCTAAATAAAACACACACACCGATACATTTTTGATGAAGATTTTAATTCATTATCAAGTTTGGACTTTGGCATTAAGTATGAAAAACAATATCATTCAAATGGCCGCCTCGGAAGATTCGCAGCATGCGATTCTTTTGAGGTCATTTTTTACCACTTTTTCGCACATTTCGGGCGGTATCTAGGTCATAACTTGAGTAATGTTGGTTTTTAATACGTTGGTTTTAAACACGGTAGTTCCAACAGAAAAAAATATAGCGGTGTCAAATCGCATGATCTTGGTGGCCAATTGACGTCGCCAAAACGTGAAATTACGCAACCAGGAAACTTCTCACGCAATAAAGCCATAATTGGTTGTGTTATGTGGCCTATTGCCCCGTCTTGTTGGTAACACATATCGACCAAGTCATGATCATGCCATAGTGAGGTGTACGACAAGTTCAATTGCTGCGAACGCCGAGAAAACGATAAATTTGGATCAACAGCAACAATTGCACTTACAGCAGCAATATTTTCGACTTAGCGTGCATTACCATGATGCACAGGCCTTACGACATCAGTAACGCTTCCACTCTCTTCAAATTTCTTTACAATTTCACCGATTGCTTGCGCGAAAAGTGGCTACGTTCGAATCACCACTTTTGTAGTTAGCTTTAATAATTTTAACGCGTTGTTCGATTTGTAAGCGATCCATTATTGTAAATGTCAAATATTCAACTAATATTATGACACTTTAAATGACAGCTGAGTTTGGCAGGTGTCAAATGCCAGCGTTACCAACTTGAGAATATGAAATGAATGACATATAGTATATCAGTTAAGTCTAATGAGGGTGCCTGTAGTTGAACCAGAAAGAACACTTTCAATGGGTTGAAAGGGATATTGTTTGAAAGTCGGAACACTGTCTAGGTCTTTTCCTATTTTCTAACTCTCTTATAGAACTTCTTTGCTTATTTTAGTGCTTCCATAGCTAGTAAATTGTTGCACTTACTCTTTTTACCTCAAATTCTACATTGAATCTCTCGCTTTTCCATACGATATACTCCATGGCTTCCTTATTATGACGATAGCCCTTCTCGTTCGATTTTCCAAAAACGCGTTTGAGATCCCTTAGACTCGTCTTAAGTGTCCTCGATTCCTTTTTAACTTTTCAGCACTATATTTGCAGTGGAACCTAGTTTTTCTGACGTTTTCGTTAGTTGCATCATAGTCAGATAAGTTTCACAGTAATTCATAGAGAATTATGTACTAAGATCTGAGGCTGGAAAGCTCTCATCTAAGCCTAATTATTTGGTGTGCCATCACACATGGGATTAAAATGCAGTAATCACCAAACAAGTCAGGCCGGCACCAAAGTTTCAGGGACTCCTGACTGCTCTATGTCTGAATCAGCGATTTGCCACAGTGATTTTCGAATCGAATGATTTTTCCCTTAACGTTGTTGTCGAATTTGATAGCTAGGTCGAGTGAGGTTTAGTCTCTTACCACTACAAAAGAATAGGAATAGGCTAGCTCGTTATCTTGACATTTTGTCCTTGGCGTCGATTCTATGTAGCTTTATTGATAGCATACAGTTTCTGTTTCCTTCGTCGATCCCTAAACATATCTTTGTCACTTCTGCTTCAGTAGTCGTAAATGCTTCATTGAGAGCTCACTCTATTTATTGCTGTATGTTGTCTACATATGAACAGGTTTTTGAAAAATGGGGTTGACTTCTGGGTTTTGCAAAATTTTGTTAAAAAAGATTTTGATAAAATCAAATGATAACGCATCGCTTTGTTTAAGTCCTTTTGTGACATCGAAGGTGTCTGTTTAATCATCACTGATCTTGGCGAAGTAGAATGTCTTCTCCATCGTCCTTCTGTCGAATTAGCTTGAAATTGATTTAAAAGCAAGATATGGCTCTGTATAATTCAGCTCTATAGACACTGTTACATGCAGCATTGAATCAATGCTTTTAATTTGTTGTTTAATTGTTGTTGTTTCAATTGTTTTTATTGGGTTATTTCATGGCTACAAATCTTAGAACAACTTATTCGAAATGACTTCCATTTGCCTTCTAGCACGACTTACGACGATGTGGCCACTTATCGATTGCGAGACGCACTTCATGCATGGGGAAATTGTCCACTGCACGGACAAGGGCTCGATTCAACGACTCAATATTTGAGTGTTGAGTAGAGGAAGCCATGCCCTCTAATACGGACCAAAACTTGTAATCCAATGGGTTGAGGTCTGGACTACCAGCTGGCCAATCATCTGTTGATATGAAGTCCGGAACGTTGTTTTTGAGCCACAGTTGAGTCGTTTTTGCTTTGTGAGCTGGAGCAGGGTCTTGCTGGAAAGTCCATGGCTTGTTGTTGAATATTAATTGGTTGAGAGACTTCACAATGGGTTCCAAGACGGTCGATTGATATACTTTGGCCGATGATTCCATTCCTTTCTCGCAAAAATGGAGCTTGGTAACACCATCGTAGCACACTCCCCACCATACCATTACAGACGCGGGATGTTGGCCTCTTTGAACCCTCGAAATGAGTTGGGATGCTTCTCTGGATGATCGAGCAGAACACACGATCGTTCTGCTTATTGAACGATTCTTCTACGGTGAAAATTTTCTCGTCAGTAAACAGAATTTGTCTGTGAGCGTTCTTCGCGTACCGGCTGAATAACGCTTTCGATCTTCGCTTGCGTTTTTCCTTAATTCGTTTCTTCATGGCTTTGATCGCTTTCGGAGTTCTCACAGTGCGCGGACGGCTGGATCTTTGACGGTCTCGTATTCCACCGGTATCCTCAAACAACTTCACAGCACGATACACAAAATTGCGAGTGATTCCAAGCGGTTGCGACGTCCTAAAGATATCGCCTTTTCCCGTGTTGCATTTAAGTAGGCATGATACGAGTAGTAAGTAATTAATGTCAACAATTTTTTACGTCACAATGAAGCATAAATATCAACTGTCAAATCGAAATCAATACGAAATGGATGCGCCCAGTGTTGCATTCGTAATGAGTGAGTTCAGTTGTGTAGCTTTGTAAAATTAAAAATGACTCTATTGACTTTATCTTGTTCAGGTAAACGAAAATATTGTCTGTCTTTGTCCAGGTTGAATGGTTCGTTTGTTGCCCACCAAAGCTTATGTATATTTATTTGGAGTGTAGACGACAATAAAAAAAAAACCGTACAAGCAGGCAATCTTATTTCGTGATTCTTTGCAGATGCTCCTTAAAAACCCAACATATGGTTAGTCAGTTCTTTTGAATAAGCCAAAGTTTTGCCCACTCTTTTTGGCCGTAGAGCTCAGCGTCAAGTTCTTTCAAGTACAGCATCGTCATAAAACTTGGGCTTTTTTTTAAGTAGTCTAGTGTTATGCACCATTTGATGCATCTCTGATAGCTTGCCCGTATTCTAAGACAGGACTTTTTAAAAAACGTTGGAGATCCCAACAGAAAAGGATCATTTTTTGTACATGGAATGTGTAAAAAAAATCGGACAATAGATGATCATCTTGGCGCTTGACGCTTTGTGTTGTCATTGGCAGGATTAAGTAATACAGTCTTATATGAATATGAATATTTTACAAATACTTAACTTAATTTGATTAAATTCAACCCGATTTTGATATAGCAATTATAAATTTCTTTCACTGAATCAATTACCGTCTTTCTACTCTAGAAATCAACCCTTGCCATTTCTGCTGCACCTTGACTATATTTTCAAAGCCAATTTCTTCTGCAAGAGTCATAACAGGGTGGAACAACATCAGCAAAAATTCGATCCTTGGTTAGCAGAACTGAAACAAAACCTCAAATCGGATGAGCGCTCCAAAAAAACAAAAACCCAATCTAATTCACACGGAATATTCTATTGGACCTTCCACCATCTTCAAGGCATTGAATTGAAACATTTGTCCCCTCAACATGTTTCTAACCTCACGAAAGGATTGGCAAAACACCAAAAGTACATCCCTTCTGACACAAACCAAAAAACCTTCTCCAACTCAGCGTAAAAACGCAAAAGAATGCAATAATGTATCTCATAGAGGGTGGTGGAACATTCTTCCTTCCACCCTCTCACCTTCTGCTACTCAGGACGAAGAATTCGATTTGTCTTGAAAACTACATACGAGTGGAAAAAAACGAAACACTAAAACGAAGTGAAATTCAATGTTATCCTGTGAATGAAAGAGGATATGTCCGCATTTCTCAAAGCCACTCGAAAATTACTTTGAATTTATAGAGCAAAAGGAAAAAACAAACAGAAAACACTTTCCCTTCTCCCCCTTAACACTTGATGAGATTGAGAAAGAGAGAGAGAGCTGGGAATCCTGAAACAATAAGAACTGTCGTCAATTTCGTCCTGTGAATAATGGTTAAGGACGAATTCCTTTGAGAAGATATTAATTGATTTTTCAATGGGGGCATAAATACGAACAGAAGAAATCGAAATGAGCTCAGGAGAAAAGCACAAAAGACAAAAACAAAAGCATCCATAAAATAGAGAGAGGTAGAAGGAATGAAAAAGAGAGAAAATGGATGAAATCGAGAGGACTTACAGTGGACTCCTGTAATTGAAAGGTTTTACATTTGTTTTTGTTGAGCGTGTAAACCGAGCGTTTATTGATCATTTTCTGTTTTTTTTTGTTTTGTTTTAGTTCAGTACAATAGGTTGGATGTACATAAAAATACTTTTATAGATACTGTATCTTAAACACAAAAGAAGTTTATTATAAGGACGAGAACTGGAATAAAAAATAGCTACTACCTGTGAATAAGTGCTATCGTTACGATTTGTTTTTTGTTTACGATAAGTTGAATACCGCTTAAGGCGGTCCTAGTGCCAAAGTATGTAAGTTGAGATTCTTTTGTTGAAATTCAGCACTAATTACCTCTATTTTCGGAATTACTAAAGTATGTTAATAGACTAATTATAATATTTTCTGACGTGCTCCTAAACTTGTGGTGTTTTTGAGATTGTTTCCGAAACTTATGCGGCTTTGGAAGTAGAAATGTAGTTGCAAATTGATTTTGAAAGTATTTTCTACAAAGCGAAATTGTGTGACGTACGTTCGTGGAAATCAAACGCAGGTGATAATGAGGTCTTCCTTCTAAGAGAAGGATACCCTTCCGGGTATTTTTTTTTAAAGATATATCTAGCTTGAGAGTTGGCGAATGTTTAAATGGAATCTGATAGACGTCATTGCCTCAAATTTTTAACGACTGGATATTCATGCTAATGAAGGTTGTAATTGACACGCATACCGAGAATGGAAAGTTTTTCGGTTCCCACGATATAAGTGCTGGGTAGATGTTGAAATTTCGCTCTAACGACAGCAAACAGCATTGTGCTGTTAATATCGGAATGCAATGAGCTTTGCTTACATTGCCATTTCAGTTTTAAGGTCGAAATAAGTGCAGGGACATGAGTCTAGGAACGAATATGAAAACCAAAAAGTACTGTCGTCAGCAAACTAATGCATTTGAGAGATCATTAATGCAAATTAAGAAGAGTGTCGGTGACAGAACTGAGCCCTGGGGCATACCAGCATTTATTTTGAAACCATTCAAGATAACTTGAATTGAATGTTCTGAAAGGAAATTTTTTAACCCAGTGAACAACAGAAACGATTTTGACAAAAGACCCTGAAGCCAAACGCTGTCAAATACCTATAGAGGTTATATACAGCCAGTAAGCCCAAAAACATTGATGTTTCAATAAGTTTTCCTGAGAAGACCTTTTAATTTATCAACGTACAAATTCCTACAATCAAAATTTTTGGCTTTTCAAAAAAAATTGAAGTTTAATACCAATATCTATGACGATTGAGTGGAGAGAAATTGTGTGCAACTCCATAGACATCCCAATCTAAGGTTACATATGAGTAGGTTTTCATGTCTCTGTTAACGAGCATAGTCGCCATCTAGCGTTAAAATGAAGAAAAGAGGTATTGGAAACAAAATTTAATTTTAAGAAGCAAGCAATTTGGCAACACAAATATGATACGCGAGTTGGAACCAAGGAATTTCAAGAACCTCCTCAGGATGTACACAGTGTGGTAAATAATATGTCGGACACGAGCCATATCTCAGCAACCAAGAGCGCCAACTGCGTTTAAAAGATTGAATCTTTCTCTACTATCTGTCAAAATTTCATGACATCTAGTTGAAATTTAATAATTAAAAAAATTATTTTTCCAGAATGAAAAGGTTTTCATTTGGTGTTGAAATTTTAATATGGAACAAAGAGAGGTCAATAAAGAAAAGAAGGCATCAGAAACATTCTGATTGTTGAAACATGTGTACCGTGATGATTGATTGAGTAGAACAATTGTTTTTAGTGGCATAAACGTTTTTTGGGCAGCAGAAACACTCTGGAGGATGACAAGCACACGGGAAGATCAATTTCAATTCGGACGCCCGAAATGATCCAAAAATTACATGATTTTGTTTTTTGTTGCAGATGACCGCAATGCTTCACTGAAAATCAGGCCTTAAACATGAACAAAAAGACTATTCAAACCATTCTTTACGAGGATTTGGGAAAAACAAATGTTAATGCAAAATTTGTTCCACACACATTGAATGATGATCAAAAATTGATGAGAATCTGGCATTCCAGGGATTCATTGCGGCCTCAAGAAATTATCCGAACTTTATGAAAACAATTGTTACGGGCCATGAAATATAGTATTTCCAATACGATCTAAGAATCAAACGTCAAAGTGTGGAATGGAAGTCAAAGAATTCACCACAGGCAAAAAAAAAAATGAAAAGCTCCTTCAAAAATGAAGGCAAAAGACAATGCTTTAGGGCAATATTTCATATTCTCTCGTTTTCTAATTTTTTTTAATGTTGTCAACAGTGGCTCTTTATAGATTTTAGAATATTTTCTCAAAATACGGTAGTTGTTTTTATTTTGTCTTGGATACAAGGGACATAGAGCTATCCATTGAGTTCCATTACATGTACCCTTGTTGTTATCCGCGTGGAACAGATCTTTACTCAATGAATGCCAATATTGAGGATCAAATTGTGGCGATTTGCTTACACAACACACAATTTGTTAGCCATTTTGTCGGAGAAAATATGAATTCTGAGATTGCCTGAGATGTGCTCATTTGGTTTGATGAAATCCCAATTGTCCTACACATGGAAATTTCCTGTTTTTTACAACTTGCAATCTGAATTTGTGTGTCAAAGTTCTCTGTTTGTAAGCGCTTTTAAAAATCGGGTGAGGCTGTGCTAGGTGCCAGGACACTGCGGTATAGAGGGAAATGAACAAGCGGATGAGCTTGCAAGAAGAGGAGGAGGTTTACTCGATAATAGTGAGGCTGCTAAGATCAAGCCACCCTTTGCATAGTAAAGGGCACAATCGAGGAAAAAACCATATGGACTGCCAAACTAAGGTGGTCAAGTCTTGAAAGACATAGGATATCCAAGGCCACTAACTACAATGCGCATTATTTCCTGATAGGACTCGTGTCCTAGGAATTCGGAATGACAACGCCAATTGTTGTTACTTTATTTAATTTCGGATTGCTGGACTCTCGTGGACTCTGCAATGCGTTAGAGTTCGCTCCAAGTCATCAAAAGAAACGTATTGTAGATTCCTGCTCTCCAGGTAAGTATCTTTCCTTCTTCTCGAATGAAGCTGTTTTCGAGCCGTGAGGTGACTGTCACTTTCCTCTCTGTATTTGGACATCTATTTCTTTCGATCCATTGTCGGCTGCAATAGTTTGTCTTTCGATATACATTTCAGCCAGAAGAATCTGATATTGTTGTGGAGACAATTGCAAATTCCTTGTGAGCTTTTGAATTGCCATTCGGCATTATTGAGTTAAGGGGCGGTCAGAGGCTTCGAACACCATTTCAGTGTCACTGCGTGAGATTTCTTATATTCTTGCTTTAGAAGCACAGCATGCAGAGCTACGTCGGTCAATCCTCTCGTGGCAGAGATGCAGAACGTAGTTCTCTTGCCAAATATGAAAAAGCCATTTAATGAAAATAAAGCATTGCTTATGGCAGAGAGCAGATAGCACTCCCTCCACAGGAGCCTGCAGTTAGTTCGTCAGTGATTTGTTCATTCCTTCTATATGCTGTTTTGATATGGGCGGGAGTACTTACGGTGTACGAGTTAAAAGGAAAATTCTAGTCAACGTGGGTGCTCTGTGTAACCAAGTTATCTCAAACATTGCTGACACTCTTAAGGAAATCAGTCGATGCTTTAGCCGGAACTTATGACTGGGAAGCCAGAAAAAATACGAAAGGGAACCATCTAGCGAGCCAGCTAGATGGGACAGTTTCACTAACAATAGGTAAATTAGGAAACAACAACAAGCAGGGTACAAGAGGACTGTTATAGCCCTCGAAATCGTTCCTATCCAGGCACGATAACTATCGGAAACATTTCCGTAGATAGTTTCAAGACAGAAATATTCATTCAAATCTGGAGGACAAATGGCGCGATCTGCTCATTTATAGAGCGAGTGCAGAACGAGTTGCAAAAAGCTGAAACCTTGAGAAGAGCCCAAGAATTAGTTTCGAATGAAGAAGTAGCAGACTTATGGTAGCTCTATTAAGGGGCACTTGTCAAATGCAGCTAGGTAAGTGGGCACTAGGTTACTGAGGATCATAACCCACGAATCCTGAATGCCTGTAATAGTACAAGTAGTTGCTGCTTCATCTTAAACCTGAGCTTAAGGCTTTGATTTAAAATAGCAAACATGGATTGTATTGTATTATTATTGAACCCCCCCACACAGTGATAAGAGTAAATATTGACACGTTTAAAGGAGCTTCATTTTCATACAACCAACTGTCCTTACGAAAGAACAATTCCAGTATTCCCAAAACCTCACAACAACCCATTCGCATCCCCCAACCACGAGTTAATTGCTTTTTTGTACTTGAACACTTCAGAATTCTCCAGATACATTTCTTCTACATTCGGGCACATGGCACATACGAGTATTCCTCACAGCACTTTATAGCCACACTGCCATACTCAAAGACACCCTCCCTGTGTGAGCGAAATTAATGCTGCGGAAATTTCAATGACATGCCACAAAGCGTTGTCATTCCTAACGCTCAGCCTAATTGCGTTGAAAACTTACCGACACGGAAGAACGCAGAACGGAAGCTCTCCCTCCGGATGAGAGATGCTCAGCTCATTCTCACTTGTGAAGCAAATCACGACATTGTTGTTACCAACGTTCCTCTCCAGTGGAATATAGAATTGCAATACTCGTATGTCGCCCATAAATCGTATGCAGTCTCTTATCCGGTCTTTGAGTGTTCCCAGCAGCAAGTGCCGCAAACCAAATGCAACTCCGACAGTCCGACGTTGTGTTGAATTAGTCACTTGACTTCAGAATGCCACCAGGACATGTGAATTGGAATGTGCGGTTCAATGTGTCGAAAATTAATCAATTTCGCAGATACGAGTACTTGATCCTGTGTCGAGTGTAAATAACTGGGAGAAGAAGCATGTGTTCGCTATTAATCTGTATTCATAGGCTTGTTTCTTAGAGTCTTTGTCAATACTGAGATTAGTTCGCGTATCCAAAGTCGATGAAGCCTATTATACTGCGGTTGTAGCTTGGTTTCTGTAACGATGGGAGATAAGTGGATGCCTACTATCAAATCTATTCGATTGAATACAGTATTGTAATCATACTCGTGCGAGGAGGGTTAGTGATAAGCTGGTAAAAGCTTTACCGATGGGATTATGTTCATAATGAGATTGTGTTCTATTGGGAAGAAATCTATTCTCAAACTTCAAGGTTGCCTAGTAATTACCAGCATAGTGGTTCTATTTTCCACAAGGGAAAGCGAAAATTACGACTCCGTAGCCCGGTTAAAATAGAACAAGTGGGTATCCTTACGTTTGTAAAAGACTTTGACGAATATCTTTATGGAAAATATAATATTGTGAAGGTTAAATGTGAGAAGGTGGATTGGATATGGTATGTGTGGTGTTTAGATAAGAAACTCTATTGTTGATATCGTCCTCTTGGGAGAGACGTAGTTCGATATAAAGAATGGTTACCACTACATGTTGCGTTAATCTGGAGGAATGTGGTCATGACAGTGTTGACGGCAATAAATCCAATGCAAGGGCTTAGTAAGAGTGTTTTTAGGTAACGAATTCCACTGGTTGTAGAAGCAAAAGGACATAACGATGAATGGAAGGCTGGGAGTAACATGCTTCCTCCGGCTCCTTGCCGGAATTAAAAGAAGGAATTAAAAGTCTTGAAATTTTGGCTAGCAGTGGTGATGCCCTGGACAGAATATATGACATAAAACAGCTAGTAGAGCTGATACTTCTGCTGCACCTCTAAACGTTACAAATCTATCTTCTTATTCACTACAGCATAAGCTAAGTAACTCTGGGAAACATCAGACGACAAAGGGCTCGCACAAGTCTAAACCCAAAAAATAGAAAAGTGCTGCTTATGCGAGGACGTTAATTCAGGGTAATTGCTTGCGGAAAAAAAGAAGAAGAAACCGTGCAGAAGTTTGTGATGTAGAGGTATTGCGATTACATACCAGTGAGGCTCCTAGCTTCTACACATCCGAAGTTAGATTCAGCATTTTTTTGGTAACCCTTACAGAAAACATCTACCATACCTAGAGAGATTCAAGGTCTTAGTATGCGGAGTGTCATGATACGACCAAGGACAAGGATCAAGTTAAACTCACTCTGATGGAAGTGCTAAAGATAAACTTGCACACTATAAAGATAATGAAGTTCTAATACGGGTCATGAAAGAATTGTGATATTTCAGGGCATCCCCGAAAGTGGGCTTCGCAGTGTACATGAGCATTCATAGCGAAGCAGATATTTGTGTTGAAAGTTTGAAGAGGTGGAGGCTACTGCCGATTCGGGTGGAAAAAAAATGATAGAACAAGGTGACATAGGAGTTAGTCATTACTTTCAGTGCAGGCGTGGCATAACATAGATACTTACAAGGTGTTTCTCAAGGTAAACTTACTTATTTACTTACTTTAGGTGGTTGTCGGGGTTGGAAGTGGGCCTCAGTCAACAGCCTAATCTTGCCAGCAGCCAGCGGGATTATTAGGTGCTAATAAAGGAATTAGTTTTGTTGTTTAAGAGAGAGTTTTGCTAGACAATTGACTTCTTAACCCAAAAAAGCAGCGATTGGCAAGAGTTATTCTTCGTTTGATCTCAGCGCTGGTTTCGTTGACTGAATTATCGGGCCCTAGGGAGAAAAAGTCCTTTACTTCCTCATAGTTATATCTCTCGAGAGCGATGCTCTATCTAGGACGACGATGTTAAGGATCCGTTCTGGTTGACGACATATACTTGGAACTGCGCTCGTTGACCACAATACGGCTGATAAGAATTGTTGGTCATCATCGTCCAAGTTAAAAGGTTGATTCTGCCTGACAGCGGTATTTGGTCCGTCATCGTCATCGTCATACAGTCTGCAGAAATGGTTTTTCCAAATCCTCAGCATTGACTGCGATTCTACCACGATGTTCCCTTGTTCATCTCTACAGGCTTCGGTTCGGGGTTTGTTTCCGTGGCATGTTATTTTTACCTTTTGGTAAAACTTCCGAACCTTATTCCTGGAGTAGCATCTCTCAATTTCCTCGATCGCGCGCTTCTCATGCTCTTTCTTCTTCCTCCTGAGAAGCCGGTGCTCGTCTCTCCTCTTCCGCTCATAGAGCTTATGAGCAGCTCTGGTCTTTCTAAGCAGCGCCGCGTTATATGCATCTTGCTTAGCTGCATGTGCTTGCCGGCATTCATCATCGAACCAGGGGTTTCGTTGTGGTGGACGAGTGAAACCCAGCACATCAGAAGCGGCATCTCTGATGGCGTTTTGGCAGTGTTTCCAATGGTCTTCGATGCTTGATGCTGGCGGCATTGGACCTCTTAAGAGATTAAGAGACACTCGATCGGGAAAGGACTTGGCGATCTCTTGCGATTGTAGCCGTCTGACGTCGAATTTTCTCACAGCATTAGTTTGTTTTGGCGCTGTTCGCGATTTCCGTAAAAGTTTCTTGCCTACAATGGGGTAATGTTCCGAGTCGATGATGGCTCCTCAGAATGTTCGGACATCAAATGCGTTTGATCTGGTTGATGGCTGATTCATCAGGAGTTCTCCAGTTCCTCTTGTGAATACTGAGATGTGGAAACCAAGTACTAGTTACGACAAAGTTATAAGCCGTTATGTCTGCTGGTGAAAAAAGCAAGTCGAATCCGAATGGACATCGACCAATACCCGATGGTTACTACTTGGAGGGAAAATTAGAAGGATTGTAGAAACAATTGCAACACTGGGTATCACCAGGTTGATATCTCTCAGAGCCTACCTTATTGCTACAAGCAAACAGAACAGTGGGGATGTCCTTCGGAATGTCGGTGCTTCAAAACACCAGCATATGTGCATTAACTGTTTGGTCTGGTGGACAATGCTAATGGAATCGTAAAGGCAAATCAACATTGTCTTTGTTTCTCTGCTTTTACCCGATACTATTAAAATCGCTATCTTCTTATGTGGATATCCATTTTCATCGTGTTTGCTTTAGGTCCATCCTCTCAACCCGGGATTTTGCCACTTACGGTGTCCCACAGGCAGCCATTTAGGTCCCCTTAATTTTTACTAGTAAGTCCACGATCTTAAGAGGATTATTAAATATTACCCCGACGACACAAAAACCTCCAAAACCAAGACTCTAATCTGCTACAAGCAGACTTTGTAGGTTTTCCCCCGCTGTTTTAAAAATTTCCAACCTATGTATATCCCAGGTTTAGTCTCATCGCGATCTTAAAATAATGAACGACTAAGAGTTAAACTTCCGCTCGCATATTGATGAGATAATCCTTAAAGCCAACTCACCACTGGGGTTTGTAAAAGGATGAGCCAAGGAATTTTCCAACCTCTTTGTGACCAAGTCACTTTACATTGCCTTTTTCCGAACCCTTCAAGAATATGCTAGCTAAGTATGGTTCTATTTTTGTGAGACGATATATCTCAATTCGATAGCAATGAACGGCGTTTTCTTCGGTTTCCTCTTCGAGGACTATCCTGGGACGACTTTTCCGTTTTTGAATTAAGCCTGAGCACTCTGTGTCTCAAATTAGATCTCCTCCGCAATTTACTTGGTTTTAAGCTCTTAAGTAGTTTTTAAGTTAGTTTAAGCTTGTATTAAATGACATCTTTGTAAATGTTTGGGTTTCCTTAATGTCGTCGCTATAGATCAGTTTACCACCAAAGAACGCGCAATCTGGCTGGGCATGTTGGCTCATAACACTTGGTGAATACAGTTTTTAATAGTTGGAAATCTCTTTTGTGGGTTTATTGGACAGCGAAGAACTCAATTACTTTTACTATTGTAAAAAAATCCTTGGGTCGTCAGTCGGAACTAGATTTAATGGTTTCGATAGAAACTTTGCCAAAGTCAATAGCACGAGAAAAGTCCTTGTTAACCCTGTGAGAATAGATTTTACACTTTTCACTGTCAAGTCTAGGGTCATGTCTTTCCAAGGTCATGGAAACGCTGACAAATCGTCAGCTCATGAAATATCTCCATATGCTAAGATCATTAAATTCCGATATTAACAGAATAACCAATTGCGGAACTATCAACAGAGTGGAATTTAATGCTTCCAAAACACAATGTCTGCTGTCGCTAAAGCGAAATTCAAATATCCAACCATTATCCATGTATGGCACTTGCATCGTCCAACCGAAAAACTTTCCATTCTCGGTATGTACGTCAATGACACACGCCATTGCTGCGAAATGTCTAGGTTTCCTGAAGCGATGTAAGAAATATTTTACCCCCTCTATCTGGCTTCAATATATAAGGCTTTCATTCGCCCAAAATTGGAGCACAATGGTCACATCTCCTGCATCACTTTGTTCTATCGCTATTTTCATCACTAGTGACAGTAGCATACCATCCCTTCAAACCTTTTACCGTAACAAGCTATGAATGCTCGCCAGTACACTGTCAAGCCAACTTTCGGAGGTACCCTGAAATATCGTGATTCTTTCCGAAGCCGAACAACTCGTTTATGGGATGCCCTGCCGAGCACTTTATTCCCTTGTCATTATAAACTCCAAACATTCAAGACCAACGTACATCGGTACCGCACTTTTTATCGTCCCTAATTTTCCATCGCCCGCGCTGTGTGCAATAAGCAATAATTTTCAAGGTGCTAATAACCCCTAGAGCGCGCGCCAATTATAAAAAAAAAACCTCGTCCTCCTTAGCATTTCGTAGTTTCTTTTAATGTTGTATTCCCCGTCGTTCAAATCTAACCCACCCGAAGTGCACCTTACTCTGATTGTGTAATCAGTTAAACCAATTTCAGCTGAATCTTGTTTGGTGTTTGTTTTGAACGTTAAGCCCTTCTGTCACAACAAGGCAGCCACAGATAGGAATACTTTGAGTGCGGGTGCAAGGTGCAGATGCATTGGATGCTGGCACTGTGGACGGTAAACTTGAAGTGTATTTATTTTGCTCCTGATAAATAAGGGACCAATTCTGAGTCCATATAATATCGTTCTGATAGAGAGAAAGTCCCAACAGGAATACACCATCTCGTCGTTTAAAAGGAAGAAAAATAAAGCAGAAAACAGAAAAAGAGAAACAGTTTTTTTCTATTGATCGATCATTAATTACGATGTCAACATACAAGCCCTCATGTGGCAGAATGTAATCCGATTTGTGAGGCATACGACCCAAAACACACTAGAGCGACATGAAATTGAATCTGAAATTAATTACCCTCACACTCTGTAGCTCCCGGCCCGCTGTGCAACCTCAAAACCACCCAGTTGCAATGCAAACCCACTTTGTCACATCGAAAGCAAAAGTGTTGAATGCTGAACGCAAATTAAATTACACATGCAATAGTGAATTCATACAAACGGCTGTGTGGCATAAATCTACCTCCTGCCGCCGCTGTTCTGTAAGACAAATATGTGTATGCAACACTACTTATCACCCAACATGTTCGCTCGAGTCACCTTCAGCATCAAAAACGCGCTAAAAATATAAAAAATGTAAAAAAATGTCGAAAATGTTGAAAATGATGAAAACGATGGGAATGTTGAAAATTCCCACACAACCAATTAGAGTATTACTTTCGTGTCTCTGGAAAAATCCTTGTGAAAATAGTATAATGACTCGCTCACCCCAGCATCCGTTTGGTGCCTGCACGCCTGCACACTTTCCGCTACTTTTGCCATTTGTCATGCGTCATAGTTGTGTTCGGTGTCCTAGCAGAGGAACAAAAGCACGAAACTCATTTACGAGCAAAAAGGAAACATGTCAATAGCATCTATTGTGTGTGCGTGTGGTGCATGTTGTCGCAAGGATGACTCACTAACCAACCCCACCGAATGACAGACGAAACGACGTGTCGATTGCCACATGTTACCAACTATGAAAACATAGCGCACGCTGCTGTCAATCCGCAAAAGGACATTTAAATGCATCCCATCCGGGTATCGGGTTGCGGGTTACTTAGGACACAACTTGAAAATTTAACGATGCACAGTACAGCACTCGGTTTTTATATATATATTTTTTATTTTGATTTCCTTACAAATTAGCACAATGACTAGCTGACTTTGAAGAGTCAGTGCTTTTGATTTGATATTTTGATGCTACCGTAAAGTGTCGCTGTAACTTAACGTCATACGATACAGCAGACTTTCTCTATTCAGAGGATATCTATGTTGGGCTTGGATTTCTCTAACTGTGTATGTTGAAGGCTCTTTAAAAACCATATCCTTTGAATGGAATACAATTGAAAAAACAAGTTGACATGTTCTTGGGCTGTCATAAAAAGTGCTGAATAAAATATTATCCTTTGACACTCAAACCATTGTTCTCTGTGTGGGGTGTGAATATGAATATGAATATGAATACCGCCTAATTGTAACATGACCTTGGATGTAAATTGTTTTTGTCTTTCAAAGATGTCGACTAATTTGTATGGCGTATACGTAACTTTTTTTTTTTACTTTCATTTTGCAAACAAAAGGCATCTTAAGATGAAACTTTCTTTGAGCGTGTACTGTAGGGTTTCCGAATGTCTTAGACAAAGTGATATTTCTTGGAAGTGTTTTACTCGTATAAAAAAAAATGGCCTTGTCCTTTCCTGCTTTGAAGAAAAAAGGACGATTGACAATGTGCAAATAGTGGGTGTCCTCATAATGTCACTTAACTGCTGGAAAACTGAAAAAGTGAGTTTGATTCTTGAGGAATTTGCATTTACCAGGCGGAATTCCTTGATGAAACAGCTTCTTAAAAGGACTTACTTGGAGAAGAAAAAAGAGACTTCTAACAGTTATTCATTATTGAAAGTGTTCAGTGTAAAAGATTGTGGACATTAACAAATAAGGTCATGGTTAGAAGGTCTTTTTTTCTTGTCTGTTTTGTTACCTTTCTTTCTTTGACTATCGATTTATCGATTTGATCAACAGCTCTTTTGAAAGATTCTTTTTCGTTTTTCGTCCTAGCAGTTTCATCAGAATTAATAAAAGCAATTATGTTTCCAATAAGCCAGGAGTTCCGCTTATACATATGTGGGAAGGCATCATATTGTTGAACATCTTATCAATAAGAGCTAGTTTCTTTGAATATCTCTGTAAAGATGGGATGAAGACTAGGTCTCTGTTTGTGGAATAGAATCTTTAATTTGATTCATTAATAAGAAAGCGTTTTGATGACTTTTATGCCCGTATTCTGGCATACCTATGTGATGCCTCATTTGTCACAACAACCTCACAAGAGCGAGGTGAGTCACAATTTGTGAGGTTTTCGTATTCTAACCAAAACTTCACAAGTTGTGAGCATCACAAAAACTATCTAAATTGCGATGTCCTATTTAGTAGCTCACAGGAAAGGAATGATGCTTTCTCACTAATCGATGACTGTTTCATCAAATTATTTTTGTTGGGTCTATTCGTGCGGTTTGCTAAGAGATGGCGTAACCTGTATTATTCCATTGTTATTATTCCATTGGAACATGCGTTGGAAAGCTACTGTCATTGTACGTCATTTCAGTATATGTCATTCATTTGAAGCGTAAACAACAACAAAAATTTTTAACTCAAATATGTTGAACTTTGTGCCTGAAAAAGTGTTTTTGCGGGGAGGTCTTCTTCATTACTTTAATATGAAGAAAACTGCTGCCGAAAGTCATCGTATTTTGGTAGAAGTTTATGGTGAACATGCGCTAGCTGATCGAACGTGCCAAAAGTGGCTTGCACGATTAAAGTGGTGATTTTGGCTTGGAAGACGATGAACGTCCTGGGCACCCAAAAAAGTTTAAAGATGAAGAACTGGAAGCATTACTCTATCAAGATTTTTGCCAAACACAAGAAGAGCTCACAGAATCTTTGGGTGTCACTCAAGCAGCCATTTCAAAACGTTTAAAAGCAGCTGGATATATCCAAAAGCAAGGAAATTGGGTCCCACATGAGCTCAAGCTGCTGGAACGCCACAAAAGGAAGTCATTTTTGCATCGGATTGTTACTGGTGATGAAAAATGGATCCATTACGACAACCCCAAGCGCAAAAAATCATACGAGTATGTGAAACCCCGCCAACCAGCCAAATCAACGGCAAGGCCGAATATCCGTGGCGCAAAGGTAATGCTCCGTATTTGGTGGGATCAGATGCTGTATTATGAGATGCTAAAACCGGGTGAAACCATCAATGGACAACGCTACCGAGCACAATTAATTCATTTTACGAGAGCAGTAGCCGAAAAACGCCCGGAATATGCGACCAGACGCGAGGCAAAAATTTTCCATCATGACAACGCTCGGCCCCACGTTGCTATTCCGGTTAAGAACTATTTGGAAAATAGTGGATATGAAGTCTTACCCCACTCGCCTTATAGCCCAGATCTTGCCCCTTCTGACTACCATTTGTTTCGGTTAATGCAGAACGCCCTCACTGAAATACGGTTCACATCAGAGCAGAATATCAAAAATTGGCTTGATTCATTCTTGGCTGCCAAGACGGCGCAGTTCTTTTGGGATGGGATCCACAAATTGCCAGAAAGATTGGAAAAAGTCATAGCTTCAGATGGGCAATACTTTGAATAATAATATTGTTCTATTTTTCTTAAATCAACGTTCAAATTTTGGAAAAAAAACTGCATGAATTAAGTTACTTACTTACTTACTTTAGGTGGCGCTACAGTCCGGGGTGGACCTGGGCCTCAGTCAACAAGCTTCTCCAGCCAGCTCGATCTCTGGCTAGCTGCCTCCAGTTTCGCACGCTAAGTTGGCTGAGGTCCTCTTCCACTTGCGTGCGCCACCTGAGTCTTGGCCTTCCTCTACTGCGCTGTCCCTCGGGGGCGGATTCGAAGACTTTTCGGACCGGAGCATTGGTGTCCATGCGCTCTACATGACTTAGCCATCTCAGTCTTTGGATCTTCACTCTTCTGGCTAGGTCCATGTCGCTGTACAGTCCATACAGTTCGTAGTTGTATCTCCTCCTCCACTCACCGTCAATGCAGACGGGACCGAAGATCGCCCGAAGAATTTTTCTCTCAAAGCAACCAAGAACACCCTCATCCATCCTCATAGAGCAGGACCGGGATTATTAAAGTCTTATAAAGGGTGACTTTTGTTGTCCGAGAGAGGGCTTTGCTACTCAATAGCCTTCTTAACCCAAAGAAACAGCGGTTGGCAAGAGTTATTCTTCGCTTGATCTCAGCGTTAGTGTCGTTGTCTGTATTTATAGCGGATATGTAGACAAAGTCCTTAACTACCTCAAAGTTATATCTGTCGAGGGTGACGTTCTGTCCAAGGCGTTGGTGTTGGTTGTCCTTTTTGCTTGACAGCATATACTTGGTCTTGCCCTCATTGACCGCTAAACCCATTATCGATGCTTCCGTCTCAATACTCGCGAAAGCGCCACTTACATCACGCTGTTTTCTCCCGATTATGTCAATATCGTCGGCGTATGCGAGTGGACGGACTTTTGAAAGAAAGTCCTCTTGTGTTTGCTCGTGAGTTTTGCACTATTCTTTCAAGTACGATGTTGATGTCGCCTTGTCTAAATCCTTTCTGGACATCAAAGGTCTCGGTGAGATCTTTACCGACCTTGATGGAGCAGCGTGCATTCTCCATCGTCATCCTGCACAGACGGACGAGATTGGCAGGGATGCCGAATCTAGACATTGCTCTGTATAGCTCGTCTCTATAGATGCTGTCATACGCGGCCTTAAAATCGATGAATAGGTGGTGGGTATCGATCTGAAGCTCATGGGTCTTCTCCAAGATCTGCCGTAGTGTGAATATCTGGTCGATGGTGGACTTTCCTGGCCTGAAGCCACACTGATATAGACCTATCAGGTTGTTGACAAACGGCTTCAGGCGTTCACACAATACGGCGGATAAGATCTTATATGCGATGTTAAGGAGACTGATGCCTCTGTAGTTGGCGCAGTTCAGAGGGTCTCCTTTCTTGAGAATTGGACAAACAATGCTGAGATCCCATTCATCGGGCATACTTTCGTCCGACCATATTTTACAGATGAGTTAGTGTATGCTCCTTACCAAGTCATCGCCTGCCGCTTTGAAGAGCTCGGCAGTCAGGCCATCCGCTCCGCTCGGGTGGACGGAATTGTTGGTCATCATCGTCCAGGTTGAAAGGTTGATTCTGCCTGACAGCGGTATTTGGTCCGTCATCGCCGTTATACAGTCTGCAGAAATGATCTTTCCAAATCCTCAGCATCGACTGCGATTCTACTACGATGTTCCCTTGTTCATCTCTACAAGCTTCGGTTCGGGGTTTGTTTCCGCGGCATGTTATTTTTACCTTTTGGTAAAACTTCCGAACCTCATTCCTGGAGTAGCATCTCTCAATTTCCTCGATCGCGTGCTTCTCATGCTCTTTCTTCCTCCTCCTGAGAAGCCGGTGCTCGTCTCTCCTCTTCCGCTCATAGAGCTCATCAGCAGCTCTGGTCTTTCTAAGCAGCGCCGCGTTATATGCATCTTGCTTTGCTGTATGTGCTTGCCGGCATTCATTATCGAACCAGGGGTTTCGTTGTGGTGGACGAGTGAAACCCAGCACATCAGAAGGGGCATCTCTGATGGCGTTTTTGCAGTGTTTCCAATGGTCTTCGATGCTTGATGCTGGCGGCATTGGACCTCTTAAGAGATTAAGAGACACTCGATCGAAAAAGGACTTGGCGATCTCTTACGATTGTAGCCGTCTGACGTCGAATTTTCTCACAGCATTAGTTTGTCTTGGCGTAGTTTGGGATATCCGCAACCGTACCTTGGCTACAACAAGGTAATGGTCCGAGTCGATGTTGGCTGCTCGGAACGTACGGACATCCATAATGCTGGAGGAGTGTCTTGCGTCGATCACAATGTAATCAATCTGGTTGACTGCTGATTGATCAGGGGTTCTCCAAGTCCCCTTGTGTATGTCAAGATGTGGGAACCGCGTGCTAGCCACGGCAATGTTTCGCCCCGTCGCAAAGTCGAATAGCCTGAATCCGTTATCGAGGTGGTGTTGTGCAGACTATATTTTCCGATTGTTCCACCAAAGGTACCCTCTTTTCCTAGCTTTGCATTAAAATCATTGAGGACAATTTTAATGTCATAGCTAGGGCATTGCTCGTAGGTCTTGTTAAGGAGCTCGTAGAAGGCATCTTTGGTGTCGTCATATTTCTCCTCTGTGGGGGCATGCGCGCATATGAGGCTTATGTTGGCGAATTTAGCCTTGATGCGGATTGCTACGAGGCGCTCGCTCACATGCCGGAAGCTGAGGACTTCTTGTCTTAGTCTGCCTCCGACAACAAATTCGCATCCAAATAAGCGCTGCTTTTGCCGTCGATAGCAATTGCCGTAGCAGATGTCGCAGTTTTTCATCTTCTTTTTGTCCGGCCCATCCCATTGCATTTCTTGAATGGCGGTTATGTCTGCTTTGCAGCCGTCTAGGGCCTCCGCTAGTTGCTCGGCTGCACGTGGTCTATTAAGGGATCTAACATTCCACGTGCATATCGGAAGCTCATTGTCCTTAAATCGTTTGCGTGGGTTGTCAACAGTAGATCCGTCCATATCCGAGGCTTGTTGATGCTACGTAACTTAATCTTTTTTAAATGGCCGGGCAGTTACCCCGGCGGCACAACCCGCAACCTGGAGGACCAGTTCCATTTTGAGTGCCCCTAGGACGAGGGGTCGGTTACACCGAAGCCTGTAACCCGTTCCGGGATGTGAGCGCTGACTAAGTCCTGGAAATCCTTTCCGGCCTGAGCTCCAAATATGTCGGAGTAGCCCGGATAAGGTCTTGTTTTGTTTTTCCGACACTTGTCCTGGTTAATGGCGCAGGAAACTCGCCATTTGCCCCCTTCACTTCGCAACCTCTAGTGAGATTCCCAGATGGCGCCACGGGGAGGCGTGAAGTAGGACTTATTAGCAGAGCTGCAAGATGTTCGGCTGCAGAGGCTCATTCTCGTCATTTAAGGAACCAGCACCTGTCGGAAGATGCTACTTCTACGAGGCCTTATACTAATCGTTGCTAAGTTATATACCCAATATTTTTAAATTTTATGTCATTTCTGTTTGGTAGTTTACATAATCAACATGGAATCTGAACTGGATGTAAGAAAAAATATTAATAAGTGTCACCTAGCACACCCAGGGTTGATGTATATTAAAAATCGCAAAGGAACTAAAAGTTAGTAGGAGAAACAGTTGCAACTGCTATTAAGAATTATAAGAAGAACCTGTCAGTTGAAAGAAAAGAAGGGTCTGGTCCAAAAGCCGGTTTTATCAACCAAAAAAACGTCACTAATATCTTGAGCCTTCTTGAAAAAAATCCGAATATTTCCGAACGTAAAATGGCAAAAAAAAGCAGAATGTTAAAATTTTTTGTTCATAAAGTGAAGAGAAATACGGGCTTGAAAACATACAAGGTCCAAAGGGTTCCAAATCGGAACGCCAGAAAAAAATTTCATACACTGTAATGGACGATAAATGGTATGTTTTTGCTGATTTCAACCAGCTTCCGGGGCAGGCATTCTATACCGCAGGAGGTAGAGGAAGTGATAAAGCAACTTTTCGAACCCAACCTAAAGCGAAAATTCCAAAAAAATCCCTTGTTTGGCAAGCTATTTGCTCTTGCGGGCTCAGAAGCCAAACTTTCATCGCGACTCGCTCAATAAATGGCGAAATTTATGTAAATGAGTGCGTTTATGGCCTTTTTACAACAATCATCGGCAACTCCCCTTATTTTGGCCTGATCTTGCGTCATGTCACTATGGAAAGAGATCGATGCATTGCTATGACCTAAGCAATGTTTCGGTGGTGACCAGAGAGGCCAATCCTCCGAATTCGCCAGAACTTAGGTCAATTGAAAGAATTAAACATTTTTTTGGAAAAATAGCTCTAAAAAGGTGACAGATGGGACCATAAAAGCAACGATAGAAGGTGTTCCTGAAAAAAATTAAAAGATTAATTCTTTTTCTTAATTTTTACAGATTTAGAGACATATTTTTACTGTATTTTTTATTGATTTTCGGTAGGGAAATTTTTCCGGGGGCACTCCTTGGTCATACAGGGCTGAATCAAGTCCTCAACCAACAAACCTCTAATTGCAATTAAAGCCTGAGACTAACATCTCGCACATGAGACCAGATTTACATGCCGAGGTAAATGAAGTTCCCTTTTAACTGCGTATGTCACTTTAAGTATGTATGATCTCATACAGATAAAGAGGGGACCATGAGCTCCACATATTCTAGTTTTCCTATATACTGGAGGCTGCTTTCAACATGCTGATGTCTGATACAAAGTAAGCATAGCATCGGAATGAATGTCCAGAATTGGATGATTAAGTCTTTGTTTGCTAACGCCGCGTTAAATGAGAAGCAATGCTCTTGAGAGACGTCTTAGCTACGATAATAAAATTGTACTAGGTGACTTCAGTGCAAGGTTGCCACGACGGACCAGGACTTAGTCTTTCTCATTTTGTGGTTAGTAAGAGAGAAGATTGTTTTATGACCTACTATATGGGCCACCGGATTGTTTCCTTAACCAATACAAACAATTTTGTAATTGTAACCGCAAGAACAAGCTTAAACTGCTTCCGACCGAGTCTTATTTTTCTCTAAAGAGGTCCTGTGTTGCCACAATTAAGTATAGAAGACTAGCAGCAATATTGGCAAAAAGGCGTCAGAACTGCCGTGCTGGTGTGTTTGATTTAATTCGGCCACCACAACGAAATTCCTAGTTTGATGACGAGTTCCGGAAAGAAAATGCTGCAATTTGTAAAAAAGGCAGCTAACTCCAAAGGTAAGCTGGTAGCTACATATATTCACTGCTTCAAGGTTGAGCAGTCACAAATTATGTGTTCTGATGTTTCCACGTCCTCGTTGCACAATCTACATGTATTGTCTTGTGCTATGGCCATGGTCACCATTAGTCATTTTCGACACGGCAGTGCCCAGTGAGAAAGCCTGTGATCAGTCGAATCTAACTTCTACTTAACTGAAGAAAATGTTTCATTTTTTGGGGTTAATGTTTGGCATAAAGTTTTTGGCTTACCTGTTTTCTTCTTTAAGATGCGGATCCTTTTCTGGCTAGTTCGTCTACTTTTTTATTGCCTTTATACTCGTATCAACTATGTCCTGGCATCCAAATCAGATGGACTTTGTTTGTGGTGGCCAGTAGTTGTAGGAGTTGAAGGCAATCCCGTTCTCCCTGCTGTCAGAGAGAACGTAAATGTTTTTATCTGTTATATAGTATATCTATTGATATTTTCTCGACTACAATACGGAGCTGTTTCTATCCATACTGGCTTGTAGGGATGTTTTAAGTAGTGCTAGGACCGTATACTGCGGCTTCAACTTCTTCATTCGTTGTGGATCCATTTACCACGTGAGTCCTCGGCAAATGTTGGTTTTTTCCGTCCCCAGTTAAGACGGTTTTGTATTTTGTTGAGTTTAGCCTGTGTTGACCTCTGAATTGGCTTATACCACCAAACGGCGGTGATAGGCCTCGTTATTGCCGTATATATCCACAGTGTAATTTTGGGGTTAAGTCCCCAATTTTTCCCGACTAGACTTTTACTGGTCCATAGTGAGGTCCTGGCCTTGTCGATAGTCTAAGAGAGATGAGTGTTCCACGTAACTTTTTCATTCAGTGTGATTCCTAGATATTTGCCTTCCGTTTGGAACTCTTTTGTTTCTGAGTCTTTCTCGCCTTCTTCTCTTAATGAATACGACTATGGTGCTTTACTTTGGATTGACTTTAAGGGCAGCCTTGATGCACAATTCAGGAACTAGGTTCAGAGCCTATTGGAGGCGATCCGAGATTGTGTCTTCGAATTCACCTCTGATTAGTATAGCAATGCCATATACATATGCTTGGACATAGAAGCCGTCATTACTGAGAATAATCAGTAGTTCATTAACTACGATGAAGCATGGCAGGGGAGAGAGTACTCCTCCCTGGGGGCATCCATTCGTAGCTATCACACTGAGTTAATTTCTACCTAATGAGATGTCAAGTGAGGCTGATCGGTCTTTTCTTACACTTTTTTAGGAAGTATCCTCACGCATAGCTAGCCCTGAATAAGTTAATTATGGTAGACTCTATAAAGACGATGACGAACCAAATACCACTTTCAGGCATAATTAGCCTATTAATTAGCCTGAACAACAATTCCGTTCAACCAACCAGGATAAAGTGAAGAAAATCAACTCGAGGGTTCCAACCAAGTGTTTGTTTGGTGCAACAAGAAACCAACCGTTCGTGCAGGCATCCACCTGTTAAGCTCCAGACAGCGCCAACCGTAGAAAAGTGAATGGCCTAGTCTATTACATAAAGTCAAGAATTTTAACGATGAATGTATGTAGCTACTTTGGTGACAATGGTCGCTTAATGCGAAATCGCACCTGACCGGTGTCCAAAGTTATTTCTGCCAGATTTCCGTAATATGGCTCAAGTAACTTAAACAGGCAAACCATTAGCTCTCCGTTGCGGACAGCGACTAAGTAGAAGCAAAGACGTAGTCGCAAAGCTTTTTTTAGGAATCATCAACTTTTACAGGGCATTCATTCCGAATGACTTGAAGACCGATATGGGGCCACAAAAGCTGACTGATTGTGGCTTACAAAGGAAGTGACATTAGTCCTTCCAATTAGGATGGTGAGTCGATAAAGGTTTTTCACTTTTGCAAAAGAACCTAAGGCTAATTAATGCCTTTCTCCAAATGCTATCTACAAATAGAAGGGAAGAAAACTGCGCACTAGGTGTCGTGCTTCATCAAGCTACTCGTAACAACGAAAGTTGTAACCTTTGGGATTACAAAACATACCAAACCACAAATCCACTACAGCTGACAGCTGTGTATCATGCGATTCTTCAAGGACCTAATTGAAAGAAGACAATTTTTGATCCAGGATAAAAAAAAAAAACATTGTGGCGCTGGCAGCCCGGTATGGGCCATGGCCTAGCTTCTTGACACTCATTTGTGTTGCTCATGTTGTCATTTTTGTCACATCTGAGCGGGACCTATGGTTTATCGCCGAGTCCGAACGGCACTCCTTTGAAGCTTTTTCGTAGGCAATTTTACTTTCGGGAGTTTGCCATTTCCCGCCGAAAGCGTGATGGCGATTTGAAAAATTGTTGGTGACCCAGCCTGGAATCGAACCCAGACTGTCTGCGTGATAGTCCAATGAATGAGCTAACTATCGCGCCATCGCCATCGCCATGATCCAGGATAATCTCGACAAATCTTCGCTCTCCAGCAAAGACGTCATCCTTCTGCCGTATGAAGAAGGGCAAAGGAACATTGCTGAATGCTGACCGGTTGTCATGTAAAAGGACCTGAATTACTTAGATCTCAAGCAACATATTGATGGAGGTAAAAGCATTTCCTCTAGTCCCAATATGAAATTGTTTCCTCTGAAGGCAAAACAACAAAACGTTCATCTTTTTGTCCTGAGGTCTTTTTACAAAATGTTCGTCGAAGAAGTTCTTAGATTTCCCATTCAAGCACAAGGGCACACAGTTCGTAAAATATTGCGTTTCCAGCTAAAACTCATAGAATTCAACACCACAACAGAATGGAGCAATAAGATTGTACCAAAGTTCTAGCCAACTCTTTAAGCATATCAACGTCGATAGCGTCTGAATCGACAGGTTTTCTAGACGGGCTAAGCTATACTATTGCTGAATATATCATGAGAGACAGTTGCAAGCGATCTCGAGTGATTTGGGACGGACGACAATTTGAGTCCAAGTTGTTTAAGGGCCTTAAAAGTTTCCTTAGTATTTCCTACTTGAGGACTTTGACTTATCATCTCCAGGCGAACGGGTTGATCGAGAGATGGCATTGGACTCTTAACAACATGATACAGATGACAAAGCGTGCGATATTCTTCCGAAGTGGATTTAAGGGAAATTCCTCAGAGCTGATTTACGGAAGCACCTTGAAATTACGTCAAACCACACTACCTTCAAATATGGTGTCGACAATCAATTGCCCTGTCGTTTCGCTATCCAAAAACACATTTTTCATACAACCAAAGCCGGAGATTTGGAGAATATTATCCAATGAGAACTCCATCTCCTAAATTTTGTACCTAAACTCAAGACAATTATTTCTACTGCACAGCAAATTACAAAAGAAAATTGCAAGACAATTTCCTTAAGCGTTCTGTCCCCATGACGCTCATCACTATCGTTATTGCCATGACATAAAACGGAAGATAAAATGCGTCACGCACGACCACCTCTTGGCGACAACTTCCATCCTTAGCTTCCAATACGGCATACCGTCTTGATACTCGTACGTGATGTTGGTCTCAATTCATTTCTTCGCACAGAGGCATAATTTTCCCCATCTCCATCGTCTCGAAGGAGACATTACTAAGGCTATACGTAAGAAAGCTTCCCTAATCAAAACAAACATAAATGCACGTCTCTCAAGTGCGGGCGCAAACTACCATGGGCACATCCCTCTATATCGTCACAGAACTGTAATCAATGTCGTATCAAGGTTCAATTTAACACCACTGTTGCATGAGCGTACGTTCGTATTAAGATATACCTACTTCGCAAGTAGGAGTAGGTCATGCATTCGCGGGCATAGCCAGTTGGATGATATTTTAGCTAAACTCCGTTCATCTCCAACTCTTATTTGGCAATTCAATTTGAATCTTGGGCCTGGTAGGCGAAAGCCAATCATATTACGGGCTTGCACGCCTCGCACAAATAACGTTCGCGGAAATACGTGCAACACCTGACTGCATTGCACAACCTCAGCAAGCTTCCAGAACCAGAACCAGAACCAGAACCAGAACCAGCAACGGCACAAGCCATAGCATTCATCAGTCATCCTTAACACATCCAGAAATATGTGAATGAATAAATTTTTAACACACATCGGGCAGCGGCACCGGTGGATCCGGTGGATCTGGGGATGCTAAACCGCACTACTAGGTGTGAATTGGTCTCTACCTTCCCTTGCTCTGGCACTCTAAATCGACCTGGTTTTTTCTTCTATTAGTGGTTTCAGGGGGGGAGAAACAAACTAAGTGAAACTGCTGCTCGAAGCGCTAAGCATGCAGAACACACATTTATGGCAGAGCTGAATTTTTCGAGTGTACTCGTATACTGTGCAAAGGATACGAAAGGATGTGTTTTCACTGTTTTCAGTTTCAGAGTGCCTGACTGTTGCCGGTGAATACTCGTATATTAAATGAGGGTATAACGAGACGCCACCATATTCTAGTCCTAGTAGCTGCATCCAACTTCGGCGTTAGCAGAATCCGTCGACATATTCATGGACCTGCTGCTGCTGTTGTTGTTGGTGTTTTATCATCACCTCCTGCAAGTAAACATTTTGTTTGCGGAAATCATAAGGACGCGCCAAGAGAATTGCAACTGAAAAGATATCCCCCCGACATGCTGTGCAAAAAGAATTTGTTATCCTGGCTTTCATGCAAGTACAAATCCAAATACAAACACAAGAGCACAACATGGCCAATATAGTGTATCCTGCATACGTCAACTTTTTTTTGTTGTTGAGTGGTACGTTGGAAGGGGTTAAGGTAGCAGTAGCACCACGGCGCCCTTTTGTGTGTGGATACAAACATACATGTGCATGGATACATTACATATGCGGCAGGCGTTTAGGTTAGGAAAATTTTTGAAGTTTTCCCATTTTCCACAGATGGGATATTAAGGACGAGGCACAAAAATGAAAATATGAATGGCAGTCGCTTTTTTGAGATTTACTCCTTTACCAGTGGTTGATGGTTGCTGTAGCAGAGATACAGATACTCGTATCTAGACAGACAGCCGGTATAGAGAAGAACGACGAGGCCATTACATTACGACATTGTAAGCGTTTCCTCCATGAATCCTTAGACATAAACATTCTCTGTTCGGAGGCTTGCCTCTGGAGCTCTGGATTTGAATTTAAATTTGGATTTGGATTTGGTTCGGATGCAGTGCTCTAGTTCAGGTGGTTTTGAGTTCCATTTTGAGAGCTTTGCAGTAGATTATCATGACTGGATGTGGTAGGAAATTGGCTTCGTTCGTTGAACTGCCTGCCTGACGAGTGACGAGGCACTAGAAATATGGTGCACTATCTTTTCAATGAAATACTCATACATATCTTGGGAGTTATTGTTTTCCATGAATGAGTCAAGTGGATTTATTATTTCGAGTTTAATTGGTTTAATTTCAATTTACAGCGCAAAGATATTCTTTTACATTTGCCGTGGAAGCCCCTAAGAGGGAATAGGGGCAAGTGCTTGGAACTCGACGTTGCAGTTGTATGCTTTCAAAGGGACTTCGTGCATTGTGAGACGTTGAGACAATGGAGAAATTGCTCTTAGAAATGAAAGGGGATTATTTTTAGAAAATGGGAAAATTACAAAAAAAGAGGAAGAAGGGGCCATTGACCTCGATATGTACAACTTCCGCCAAAGTACAACTATAAGGACGAGGACACTAGGAAGTTTATAGACCAAAAAAAAAAACGAAGATGCACTTTCGAACCAGGACTATCTAGAAGGAATTTTCGACTTCTTTCTCAATGGAACTGTTCGGGAATATGATGTTCAAATAGTACTCTGGCATTTCAGTAAGAAAACTAGTTGAAAAATACAGTATGCACAAAACGACGGCAACCATAGCTTTTGGGTGTTTTTTTGACTTTTGAATGGTCGCAACGCTTCTGTAGGTTGCACTAGATCCTGCACTGAAGTTAGGTGCCGAAGTGCTGAATATTTGATGTCCACTGGCACCGGAACTTATGGCTTTGGCATATTCGTTTTATATTTTGTAAAACTTCCGAGCTTCATCGGATAACATCAGAATATCATCTCTGATTGAATAGACGTTTTTCCAGTTCGTTCGGAAAAAGTGAGCAAAAATCTTAGTGACAATTAAACGTGCGAAATCCGAAAGACTAGTTCTGTCTGAATATTTCTAAAGAAAAATATTCTTAACTTACGGTTTCTTTTAAATAAATAAAGTGAAATAAAGTAGAATTATTTGTCGCCGTCAAATCTTTACCGCTTGCTTCGAATGTTTCACGGGCTATCAAACCAGCAATTATGTCTGCGTCGAATCTCCGAACAAGAGCTGCATCAGCAAAAGTGCTGTCTTCTACACCCACTCAATCATCTCCTACTCAAAAACAACTGAGTAGAGATAACTTACCCGTCATTGCAAAGATCTTAGAAAAACAACTCTCCAAGCAATGTCACTCACTACGGTTTCTCGGAAGAAATTTCTAAGATTCAGAGTGAATTACTTCTGAAGATTGAGGAAATTACTGGTAACTGGAGTCGAAAACTCGATGAGGTCAACAAAACCATCGCCAACATAGTTGATCGCATTGATCGACTTGAAAATACTTGAAGATACTCGTAACTCCAATGCAACCTCTCAGCACCATCATGAGAAAATTGCAGCAATGCAACCTGCTTGAAAAGAAGGGGATCTCATGCGATGCTTAGCTCTTCGGTATACCGATTCAGCCTGAGGAGAACCTCAGGAGTTTAAGGGCTGAACAGAATGTGAATCTGAAGCTTGAATCTGTATCTGATATCGAGCTTTCAAAAAGTTCTATACATGTATAATCTGTATCTTGAATCTGTACCTCGAAGTTGAATAGCAGCCAAATTCGAGATACAGATACAGATTCAAGCTTCAGATTGACATTCTGTTCAGCACTTTATTCAATCGACTTTGCCACACTATTGCTTGGAAGCCGCCTCTTCTAATGAACATTTTTCGTACCAGATGCAGTAATAATGGAACATCACCACCACCAATTGTTGTTAAATGCAGCAACTCTCTCGAGAGAAATACTGTATTGAAGTCAGCTGTAAACTACCGAAAACAATGCCACCGAGCTTCGTCTGCACGATCTGGGCATCGAATCGAGCAACAGCTGTTATCTCAATGAGAGCTTATAGTACGTTTACACCAACCCGATTTCGGACATATTCAACATTTCAGTCGAGCAGCATTTCAAAATGTTGAATTTCAGCGAAATGCTGCATTTCGTCTTTGCCTTTAGAAAGTTGTCAAATCGAACAAACCTTTTTAATTATTCCGCACGTCATTCAGCGCACTTCATATCGCTTACAAAAACAACTTTGAAAGAAGTCAGTTGCGCAAATATTTACAATCACTAACGATTATGTGCCTCAACCAAAGAAAGTATAAAAAAAGAAGGAAGGGAGACGACAGCAGCTGTCATATAAATGTTTTTCGTTTAATGTAAACGGTGAAATTAAATTCCGTAATTTAATTTCGAAATGTTGAATTTCGGGTCGGTGTAAACGTAGTATAAACAAAGAAAACACGCTTTCTCTTAAACGGTGCTCTTGGTTTCGGAAGAAAAAAACAACTGTTTTCTGTGCAACACAAGGTATGGAAATGTTTATGTTAGAAAGACGGCGAGTGGAAAAAACTTTCTTATTGAAAGCCCAGATGATCTTTTCGTTGCTGCCGCTGCGACAAATATATGAAATTCTTTGTTCAAAATTTTTGTTATTGTAAATTCCGTATTCACTGTTTCTTCTCCCACTCTTGTTAAATTTCCTCTCCCCACCATCAGCCTCGCAAGGAATGCACTTTTTTCTAGCCACGCGATCAACTCCATGATAATGATCTCGATTCTAATCGCATATCGGAGCAGTTGGAAAGTTCTGTGCAAAGACTAGAAGATTTTGAAGTGATGAGTGAAGATGCGCCATGGCCGTTAAGTCAAAAGCAAATTCCCCTTCTGACTACCGATCAATAAGCATTCTACCTTGTTCATCAAACATTTTTGAAAATGTCTTAGGGATGCAAATCCTGAACCATGTAGCTACTAACAACTTGTTCTACCCGAAACAATCAGGGTTTAGAGCAAATCACAGTTGCTCTACCTACTTGACGAAATAAGGAAGCTCTATGACAAGTGCTATGTAAATCATCTTTGTCTGCTTGACTTTTCGAAAGTCTTTGATAGGGTAGATCACAACATCCTAAAGTGGAAGCTAAAAAACTTGTTTGGTTTCAGTGATAGGGCTGTCAAACTTGTCGGTGGCTATTTTCCAGGAAGATTTCAGAGAGTTACCTCCGACGGCAAATCCTCTTTTCTAAAAGCCTCAGTTCAAGGAGTTCCTCAAGTGTCGATTCTTGGGCCATTATTACTCTGCATGTTCATCAACGATCTCCCATCAGTCTGCCGGCAAACATCTGTGCATCTTTATGCTGACGATGTTTAACTTCATCTAGGGAAAACCTTTAACCAGCTCTCTGAACTGCCTCTTCTTGTTAATGACGATCTTTCCCGAATATATGCTTGGTCTGCTTCTGAACCCACTAAAATCTCAAGTAATACCAATATCTAAAAGAAAATTTAACTTGAATATCCTACCAGATATATGCTTAAGCAATAATAAAATTACTGCTGTTGAGCATTGCACTAGTCTTGGCATTGTTATTGATCGTACTCTATCAGGCTACAGTCATACTCAAATAGTTATTGGTCATTGATTTACGGATGTTTTTGCAAATTATTGCTATCGGCCTATTTCACTCCAGTGGAAACTAGACGCATGTTGGTACTAGCATTAATAGTCCCAATCATTATGTACGCCAATATTGTCTACGGCGCCCTTGACTCACTATCCCAGCATAAGTAACAACGATTCAACGATGCGGTGCGCTACGTATACGGCCTCCATAGATATGACCATATTTCTGAACACTCAAAAAAGCTATTAGGCTGCACACTGCAGCAATACATCAATACAAGCAATTGTATATACTCGAAAAGGCTCATATTAAAAAACTAGAAAATTCACATTTAAGAGGTTTGCTTAAAAAAAAAAACAAAAAAAAACACGTTAAGGCAGTTTTTTTCAACCTTTCACACCGATAGAAATCCACAAATGTATAATGTCTCTTGACAACAAAAATTCTTGCACATCCGATGGCATAACTAACTGTCTTTTAAAACGTATTTATTTATTTATTGTTGATGTCTTAAGTCACTTGTTCAACTTAAGTGTTGATTGTGGTACTTTCCCTGCGTCTTTTAAATGTGCTGAAGTCTTTCCTCTATTCAGTATCATTTTTTTAATAAAAACAAGTTTTTTTTTAGAATCGAACAATTTGGTTTTCGCAAAGGGATATCTACTGAAGATGCTATTCTTAAGTTGTGTAGTGAAATTTATGAAAGCTTTAATTATAACAACACTATTTTAGTACTCTTCATCGATTTGACAAAAGCATTTGATATGGTCAATCACGATATACTTTTGGATAAATTGTATAGGGCTGGACTAAGAGGTGTGATTCATAAGTGGTTTTCAACGTACCTATCAGAGAGAACTCAGCGAGTAAAAATAGATGGAATTTTTAGCAATCAGTTAAAAACCACAATTGGTGTACGGCAAGGTTCAGTTTTGGGACCAATCTTATTTTTAATATATGTCAATTCGATGTTTTACCAAAACTTCAGTAGTCGTATCACTGCATTTGCAGACGATATGGCGTTGAAATATAATAATAAAAGTGTTTTTGTCTCAGTTGTTAAACTAAATAGGGATTCAAGTATCCTGCGACAATGGTTCGCGAAACATAAGCTACAAGCAATAAAACAAAACTTATGATATGCAACTTAAGGGGTACCTGCCCACTGAATTGTGATGCTATCGTCCACTCTAGCTCTTGTAAAAAAAATGTCCTTATCAGTTCATACGTGTGGCTATACCAACTTCCACAAAGATTTAGTGTGCTGTTCAAATTGTTTTCATATAGAAGGTGTTAAGAGTTATAAGTATCGCAAAATGTATCTCTTAAGAGAACATTGTTCAAAAAAAATTTCACTAATATTTTATTATGAACTTATAAACTATAAACTTCAACACGGTATTGCGAGTTGGGGTGGAACTTACAACAGCATCATCGAAATACTAAATATTGCCCAAAAACACATAATTAGAATCATTTGCAATAAAAATCGTCTAGCCCATACTTGGCCATTATTTTCTAGCCTACGGATACTTTCAATAAAGCATCTATAAATCTTTAAGGTCCTTCAAGTTTTTTTCATGCGAAGCGGTTACAGTGCTATAGTACAGTAAGAAGCTCAAATATATACAGACTTAGAGTAAATCATATGGCAATCGTTAACATTCCAATCTCCAATAAAACTCATTGCTTGAATTTTTAAACTGCGACAGCACCAAGGCTTTTTAATAAATTACCAATCGAAGTTAGATCTGTAGTAGAACCCATTTTATTTTTTAGCGAAATAAAAGAATTTATTTATAAGATTTATAAATACAGCCGCTTAATTTGATAACTATGTAGTGTATCTAAATTGTTTGTAAAGTAATATTACCTGTTTTCCGTTATTATTCTTGTTTTATTTATTTTATTCTTGAATTTACCCCACATGAAATCTAAAAAATTATATTGAATTGAAGGATCATGCGCCTCTAGTCACTTATGTGCTACAGAATGATCACTATTATTTTTCTTGAAAAATTGCACAATAGTAAAATTATTGTATTTTATACAAGTATCTTTATTGCGAATTATATTTATAATAATTTGTACCAACTAGCATTTAAGAAATTGAAATAATAATAAAAAAAATTATAAATTACTACATAAAATCATTAGCAATAAATGTCCGTCCTACTTATTTAACAAACTTGTCTTTAATCGTTCTGTAAGAAATTTAAGTATCGTTTCTTTCCGTCACCAATATTTAAGCTCAAGCCGTTTATTTTTCATTCATGTTGTCAAACTATGGAATCCATTACCACCGCGAATCAAACTCATTTCTGACCGTGAAATCTTTAAAAGTGCAGTCGTCTCGCATTTCTCTTCTTTATCTACCCATCCTTAATCCCTTCTTTGTTCCCTATAATCTCTACCTCTTACGTAATTTAAGCAGTCTATTCTTGTATCGTAGTTTAAGTTTTTAAGTTATAAATGTTAAATCAGTTCTGCTTTCTACTCAATTTGTATCTAAGTACTAAAAAAAATATTAACATTATTTTGCATCCCAAATCTCTATATATAAAAATCAATGTTTGTTTGTTTATACTTTATAGACTCTTAAATGGTAAGAGATAGAGCACTGATGTCTTTAGTAACTTTGTTCAGAATTTATTTTTTTTTTTGCAAAATTTTATACATAGTCACAATTCTATTGATCGGTTGGATCGGATGAATTACAATCGAAAATGTGTATTTTTTGATCTATTTTTGCAAAAATTAAGAAGTAATGTAGAGAAAAATTGTTGGAAATATTGAAAGCTATATTTTTTGTGAAGGCATTTTTTTGATAACCAGATCATTAGGTTAGTAATTACAATAGATAAAAAGAATCCTTGACAAGCAGCTCCGCTGATTGAAGTTGAAGATTGAGTAAAAGGATTCATTTCACATCAGAAGTTCGAGTGCGAGTTAACGAATTAGTGAGTTAGTGCACATAACAAATATTTTTTTATATGGCAACTGGAAATTTTGTAGGATACGGGTCTAGGGTTAACTCATAAGTACTTTGCTCTGCTTTTCAATATTGATTTTTTGTATTTTTTTCAATTGATTTGAAAACATTATTACAGACAGACAGTGATAGTCCTTTTGGTTTATGAATACACATAGGGGATATACTTTTCATTTACCGTTGGTGAGTTTTTCTACATGGCATTGTCAATGGTATTAAATAAAATTTAAAATTGCTTTCCAATGCCGAAGTTTTTGTATTTTTTTCAGTTGATTTCAACCCATTTGGCGACAAAATTCGTCAACAAAGTTTCATTCAATTCCATTAGAAAATAATAATTTTTTGTGTTGAAAACGGTGGCATTTCAGATTGCGATTTATACTTATGCCTCCACAACGAGCAGCGATTGGTAGAAATACACCTCAAGCAAAGAAGAAACCAGTTGCGAACCTCAGAATCTGACGAACAACGTGAGCAAAGACTCGAGGCTCAGCGATTACGCACAGTTGAAGCCCGTTCGTATGAAACAAGCGAGCGACGTGAGCAAAAACTTGAAGTTCAACGATCACGCACAGGTGAAGCGCGTTTGTCTGAAACAAGCGAGCGACGTGAGCAAAAACTTGAAGTTCAACGATCACGCACAGTTGAAGCCCGTTCGTTTAAAACAAGCGAGCGACGTGAGCAATGACTTGAAGTTCAACGATCACGCACAGTTGAAGCCCGTTCGTCTGAAACAAACGAGCGACGTGAGCAAAGACTTGAAGTTCAACGATCACGCACAGTTGAAGCCCGTTCGTCTAAAACAAGCGAGCGACGTGAGCAAAAACTTGAAGTTCAACGATCACGCACAGTTGAAGCCTGTTCGTCTTAAACAAGCGAGCGACGTGAACAAAGACTTGGAGTTCAACGATCACGCACAGTTGAAGCCCGTTCGTCTGAAATAAGCGAGCGACGTGAGCAATGACTTGAAGCTTAACGATCACGCACAATTGAAGCCCGTTCGACTGAAACAAGCGAGCGACGTGAGCAATGACTTGAAGCTCAACGATCACGCACAGTTGAAGCCCGTTCGTCTGAAACAAGCGAGCAACGTGAGCAAAGACTTGAAGTTCAACGATCACGCACAGTTGAAGCCCGTTCGTCTGAAACACGCGAGCGACGTGAGCAAAGACTTGAAAACCAACGATCACGCACAGGTCAAGCCTATTCGTCTGAAACAAGCGAGCAACGCGAGCAAAGACTCGAAGACCAATGAACACGCACAGCTCGGTCTAGACGAACACTGAATGGTTCATGGATGCCATTATTTGAGCTTGCTGCATTCCATTATGATCAAAATTATGATTACATTCTTCATCTGAGTGTTGTTTTTTTGGGAAAATGAACAAATTACGCGTGCAATGTAAAGCACTCAAATTTAAGACTGAAACACCTGGAATGTGCTGCGCGGCTGAGAAAGTCAAATTGCCAGAGTTATATCCACCGCCTGATCCGTTATCGACATTAGTATCAGGTAACACAAGCCAATCGAAACATTCCTCGGGAAACATTCAGAAACAATTGTGTTTTCAAATGACATCGTTCGGCGCAACAAATATTATACGCGAGAATTACATGCCAACCTTCAAAGTGCAGGGCTAAATTTACCTTCGTGCTGGGTCATTATTACCACTTCCAGACGCAGATCACAAATTTCTTCAGATTTATTTGATGGGGAACACAGATGAACAAATCGATCAATGCTTTCGATTCAATAGGGATACTAGAAAAAAAGTTTTCACTGAACTGCAAACTTTATTCGATAAACAAAACGAATTGATTCAACTGTTCAGAACTGCCCTTGAACGAATGCCAGCTGACGATTACAAAGTTGTAATTCGTGTAGATAAGGCACCCGTTAGTCAGCACGCAAGACAATATAATGCTCCAACGATTGATGAAACAGCAATCGTTATAGTTGGCCAAGAACTCGAGTCACGCGATATTATTCTCCAACGCAGAAATAGTAAGGTCCCACAAGTCTCAGAAACGCATCGCTCATACTACGCATTGCAATATCCAGTTCTATTCTGGCAAAGAGAAGATGGGTATCATTTCGGAATCAAAATGAGAAATCCGCTTACCGGATGCAGCAACGAATAAGAAAGTCAGCGCTATGAACTACTATTCGATAATCACATCCTGTAATGTTCCATGTATGCGAATGTTGACTTCTCATGTCAACATTGATGTACTCGTACTATGGCCTCGCATTCCAATGATTCCAACAGATTAAGCATTCGAATTCGAACGTTTGCTGTTTCCGGTGCGACTCGCCTATGCAATAACCATCAACAAGGCACAAGGACAATCCTTACAATTGTGTGGCCTGAATTTCGAAAGTCCGTGTTTCTCTCATGGGCAACTTATGTGTAGGTATATCCAACAGGACTTCAATAAACAAAATAAAAATTAAAAGTGTTCTTATGCATATGTATGCCGCCTTCTTTTAAATTTGATTTTTTTTTAATATGCGTAGCAACGCACGCCGTGTACAGCTAGTATTTAATAAATGAAATGAAATCCTTCTGGTAGCTCTGGCCTCGATTAAGTGCTTTTCCTCTTTTATGTTTGAAGATCTTGCGGCCCATCTGCTTGTTTGTATTAGTCATCAAATTCTGGGCCTATGGGTTGGGGCTGCTGAACTTAGAGCATCAGCAGGGGTCTCTCTGATTATTCCTACACAGTGATCCCACTGGCTATTTACGTTTGACCTCAGTAGTGATGGGTTAGGGAAGATTCGAAGCACCGAAAGAGTGCCTTGTATCAATCCCATTATGATTAACTTGTTTCTTTGCTGATCCGGAGTAGCCGAGGTTCCTTAATTGATATCAGAGTTCCCTAGCAAATCATAGGAGGTCGTCTTTCCTCACTGCATTACCAAATATGCCATCTTTGTCTAGCTTGGCATCAAATGTCATATTTAGGATTGCGCGTATCTTTTATTGGAACCCTTCGAAGCAGTCCTTGGTAAGGCCTTCTTTTCCTCTGTCGATGGTGAATAGTCGTTGAACGTTTTCTTTTTCGCTAAGAGCTTTGTCTGCATCCGCACACAGTTTTCATTCATTTTTTGCCCGTTCCATCCTATCTTGGATCTCCGGCGGTTGTTCTGTTAAGGGGTCTGTTTAGGGTTTCAGCATTCTTCGTGCAGATCCAATGATTGTTGTCCTTTAATCGTTTGCCCGTGCCGTTAACAAGATATCAGCCAATATCCATTTTTCATCTTTTCTCTATGGGGTTCTGAGCCCTTAAAGGGGTTAGGTCAGTATTTTGCCACCGGTGGAGCACACACCTACCATTTTAGTCGAAATGAGTAAGGACTTTCTCACAATGTTTTCGGTTTCCCACTAAGAAGTATAGCAAGCACTATGCTAAGAACTTGGTAATTTTCACAGAAGTTTTCACTTGATTTTAACTTGTCCGGAGGATCAACTTTTTTGTTTTTTTGCATTGTCATTGTTTATATGTACTCAGCCATGAGTTAACGACCCGTCTTTCAAAGGGATCTTGAGTTTCCGAACCAAAATTCATCCCAGCATCAACATAAATCCCAACTTATGTAAAATTGTAAACAACATTCGGAGCTCATTGAAGAAATCTACAGATGGACTTAAATTTTTTTCCAAATAATTTCATTTCACCAAAGCTCAAGGACTATGGGAGTTTTATGAATAACATCGCTCTAGCATGGCATCGTAACAGGATAACGAATGAATCGAATCAAAGCAAATGAAAGGAAATAAATCCGAAGAAACCATATGAAAGGATTGAATACGAGTACAAATCTGCCTTGTCCAGTGCCACACATATCCTTAGTCTTCCATCGATTCCCTGTTTGCTAAGAAAATGAATAAGCCCCCCTCCCCAGTGTCGTTTTCTAAATGCATGCAAAACAGGATTTAAATTGGCCAAAGAAACTGCTCTGCTCCGTACGTCAATTTGGAATTTAGAATTTCGTATTTCCTTCGCAAATTCCATTTATTCGCTTGCAGTGGAGGATGGATGGGAATGGATACAAGTATTTGTGTACTCATGCTAAAGAAAAGAATTTTTCCGCATTGGGGTTGCTCCTTAAAAAAAGGAACACACCACAGATGGCATCTCAGTGTGTGGAGCTGAAACTGAAACTTAAACTGGGGATGAACCTGCAGTGCCCCTTCTATGTTTGCAATTTTGTTATGGAGCACGTGTATCGCATAAATCGTCAAGCTCATCAAAAATGGAATGATAAACAATTAGTTTTTTTTTTGCCTGGATTTTGCTGGATTTTTTTTTGTTGTTTTTTGGTTTTTGGGTTAGGTCCTGCCGTATGGAATTTGAATTTTTTAAAACTACGAGTATGTAGAAATTTGCAGACCGTAAACAGATGATGCTAGCCCCAGGCTGATGGATGTGGAGGACTCAATCTATTGTTTTGGTTGCTTCGGTATTCGAAGGATCCAAGGATAGAGTGGACAGTATGTGATCATATTGATAGAGATGAAGATGTGCCTTTTGTTTCTACTTGTTTTCTTTTTCTTGGATTATGTGGTGCATAAATAAAATTCTGTCGTCTGCCGATGGGATTTCTGGGCAGTATCAACGGGAATGAGTGGTTTAAATTATTTAGAAGTTTATCTGCCTCACGATGAGGCTTCCTAGGGATTTCGAAAATCTCTTTGGGGTAGATTAAAATGTTATGAATATTAGTGAAGGATTGATGTGCTGAGCCTGAGGTGTAATTGTTTCGAGCTAAAGCAAATGCTTAAGGGGAGTAAGCACGTTCAAAGTGGATATGATTGTTGCAAACTCGCTCTGTTGTCATGGTTCAAAAGGATATGTACTTTTGTGCTCTATCTTTTTTTATCTTTTCCCGAACATAAAAAAAGAAAGATTTATTATGGTGCACCATCCAGATTTTCAGTGCTGCAATGATCATCTTATGTTTGTTTTCTTGGTGTCTTGCTATAGCCATGACAAGTCCGCTCCGTACCAACTCTATAGCAGTATTGAACACTTTTCTGCACCTTAAACTTTCTGGCAACAGTGCGATTCCACTCGCTAATCTGTGTCATTTCTAGAGCAGTAGATTCGGACACGGTACGATCCTAGCGGGGCTACTGCTAGGCAATCCTATTTTAACGCATCAAAACAATTGCTTAATCGCCTTCGACACTTCGTATGATATAATATATCTGGAGAGGGAGGACTGACAAGAAAATGCAATAATCAGGCGAAATGAAATTGGAATTTTCACAGATGGTTCAAAAACAGAGGAAGGAACAGATTCCGGTATCTTCTCAGAGGACTCAGCACTAGGAGTGTCTATAAGAGAGCACGCAAGCAGTGTCTTCCAATCAGATGTTCTGGCCGTCCTCAAGGCCACCGAGCTAATGCAGATGAGATCGGTAGTCGGTTAAGAGCCAGGTCGCCCTAAAGACACGAAATCGACATCAAGCTTGATGTATTTAGAGGGCTGTCGCACAATGCTCAAACCATTATGTATTCAGAACCGGGTGAGACTGTGCTGGGTATCAGGACACTGCGGTATAGAGGGAAATGAAGAAGCGTATGAGCTTGAAAGAAGAATAGCCCTCCTACTCGATAATAACTGAGATCAAACGAAGAATAACTCTTGCCAACGGATCTCTCGGATAGACCAGCTTTATAGAGGTTTTTTCTGATACGTGGCTTTCGAATATTTGTTGCTCTACCTTGCAGAATTCCTCAATAATTTGCTTCGTATTCGATGGATACACAAAAACTGGCCAAAGGTGAAGCTTCATGTAAAGGCATGAGTGCCTGTAACTTCGCGTAGAAGATCATGCCTGATAAAATTTCTCATCAGTGCAGCATTCGGCTCTGTAAGTCCACATTTCACCAAATATTCACACTACAGGACGTCTGAGAGAAAATTCTCAAAAATGGTCTGGTTTAGTGTTTAAATTAAAATTATAGAGGCAACTGGAGCAGGTTCCATAGAAGCTTTTGCCCTAAACCCTGTGATTGGATCCAAAAATATCTGGTTTTTTAGACTAACCAGTGACCATGCTTGTGCAGGAGGTAAGCAGCTATGACTGAGTATGGTACGTCAGTGATACAAAAGATCCAGCGGAAGAGACGACGGGTGGAATAATTGAAATATTTGCGCCGGGACGAAAAAGTTGTGTCAGCAATGCTTTGAAATATTTTAAAAGCGATTTCGAGAAAAAATGGGCTGCTGCGAGCTATAAAGATGAAAGATTCCTTAAAACCAATAAAAACAAGCATTAAACTACCCTTTGTTGAGCCATCCAAACCGTGACTGCAGTAAGCGGCGAAAATCTAAAGACCGAGCAAGTATCAGTCGAAGAGTTGGCGTTTGCAGCCAGCGTACTTTAGGAAATTCTAATGCGTCAAAAATAATCAAAAAAGTTACTAACTTGCCAACCGATGCTAAAGGACTTTGTAAGCTGATTTCCTCTTCTGCGAAGCAAGTTGCAGTGAAAAAGTTTACACCTCAAGAGTCATTGGCAATATTTTTTGTTGAAGGCGACTTTACAAGGAAGCAGTAGGAGGTGATACAAAGTGCCAGCAAAAGTATCTACCCCTGCTACTCATTGATAAAAAAGTCAAAAACTGAATGTTACCCTGATAAAGAATTCACCACAGTCACTGAAACCTGTGCAGAAATACAACTGCAAGCATTGCTTGATCACACTGCACTACGTCTTTGCAGATATGTCGAAGATGTACTCGTATTAGAAACGTGTTCAGAGGAAGAATGTAAAAACATGGTTTTTGATTTCAAAATTGGGCTGTGACGGGTCGCAACAGACGCAGTACAAGCAAAAATTTAAAAAAAAACACTGACAGTGATACTAATATTTTTCAAAGCTCACTCGTACCTCTGCGACTTGTTGTAATGACTGATGGCGAACTGAAAAGAGTCATATGGCAAAGCCCAGTCGCTGCTTCTCCTAGATTTTGCAGGCCTATACGCATAAGCTTCATTAGTGAATCTAAGAATGTTACCAAAGATGAAATCAATTTCATTGAAAACCAAATTGCGCATCTCAGAGAAACAGAAATAATCAGTTCTAATAAAATACCAAAAATAAAGCATACCATATTGCTTACAATGGTTGACGGCAAAGTGTGCAATGCTGCTACAGATACTGCCTCTACTATGAGGGGCTGTATTTGTGGACAAACTTCTAAGGATTTCAATAAGTTTATTAAAACTGAGCAAGCCAATGTAGAATCACTAAAGTTTGGACTCTCAATTCTTCACGCACGTATTCGCTTTTTCGAATCGCTTCTCCATTTAGCTTATAAAATACCTTTAAAAAAGTGGCAGGCACGATCGGTTGAAGAAAAAGCAATTATGAAAGCTACAAAGGAGAAAATTCAAGGCGCATTCAAAAAGCAAATGGGGCTCCTAGTAGATGTACCCAAAGCGGGTTTTGGTAATACCAATGACGGCAACACGTCCAGAAGGTTTTTCAATGACCCGAAGTGTTCTTCTTTTATAACTGGGGTAAATCTTAATTTGATAACTCGCTTCAAAACTATCTTGGAAGTGATTTCTATTGGATATACGAGTAGAATTGATGCAGATAAATTTAATACCTTGGCCCACGATAACGCTAAATTTTACATAGGTCAGTACGGCTGGCATCTTATGACACCAACTATACACAAAGTGTTGATACATGGCGCAGAGGTAATAAACCACGCAATTTTGCCTATCAGTCAGCCATCGGAGGAGGCAGCGGAGCCTCGAAACAAACAGTTCAGGCAATATAGACTGAAATTTTGTCGAAAATGTTTACGTGTTTTTTGTAACAGATACATCTTACACAGACTATTGTTGAGCTCAGACCCGTACCTTACCAGCCTTAGAGCACGGCAATACAAGATAACCAAACCATTATTCAAGCGAACTGCCTATGCCTCTAGAAGACGATAACAACAGAAGTATAGACGATATTGAAGAAGAAGAACGTGTAGACGACCTTTCACCTTCAGATTCCGATTAAACACATTTTCTTTAAAATTCTTCATAATATTTAAGAATAAACAATTAATTTTCATAATATGTTGTGTTTCAATTGATTTATTTACAAAAAAAATCATAAAATATTGTAATTTTGAGCGGTTTTTTCATAAAAATACTCCACAGTGCGACGTGACGATGAATTGCTGCAGTTGCGGGAATGTCTGTTGTTGACCACGAACCGATAAAAGTTGTGTGAAAACTTTTCCATCCTACTGGCTAACTCTTGTACATGTTTCCCGAGATCCTTGGTTTCTGAAATCTGATGTGTCAGCTATTTGCTCTAAGGACGGTGATTTCGATGTTGACAACCACCCGCGTGAACGAAGGCCAATTTCGAAGATGCTGAGCTGGAGGCATTGCTTGATGAGGATCCGCACCAAGTGCAAGAAGAGCTCGCTTCAGCTTAAGGAGATACCTGCCAAGCTATTTCCAAGCGATTGTGCTGGGAATGGTTCAAAAACAAGCACCTTGAGTTCGTTATCGTGACGGGTGATGAAAAATAGCTTCAGTACAACAACTCAAAGAGAAAAAGTTCATGGGGACTGCCCGGTCATGCATCTACGTCGTCGGCTAGTCCGAATATTTACGCTGTGAAGATTATGCTGTGTATTTGGTGGGACCAGGTCGGCGTTATTTATTATGAACTACTGAAATCCAATGGAACTATTTCTGGGGAACGGTATCGACTTCAATTTATGCGATTTAGCCGAGCAATGTGAGAAAAACCGAAAATTTATTTTACAGCATAACAACGCTCGACCGCACGTTGCCAAGCCCGTTAAAACCTACCCGGAAACACTCAAATGGGAAGTCCTACCCCACACGCCATATTCCCCAGATTATTACTTGTTCCGTTCGATGGCACAGGGTGCCTAGCTGATCAGCAGTTCCGCTCATATGAAGACATCAAAAGATGGCTTGAATCGTGGATAGTCTCAAAAACTGAACACTATTTCCGCAACGGCATCGAGCTCTGCCAGAAAGATGGGAAAAAGCTGTTGCTAGCGATGGGCCATACTTTGAATGATTCACTTGTAACCATTTTTTCACAACAAAGTTGCGTTTTCATAAAAAAAAATAAATTGCGCACCTAATTCAATTGTTTTATATTGAATTTTACTGTAGCTTGTTTCACTTACCTCGGGCTTTTCAATACACACAATAGAGGAGTACTTTGACTCTTTTCAGAATAACTGGCTTTACGCCCCCACAAACATATGTATTTATTTATTTTCCAAAAGATACCTCAAAGAGTAGACCACCCCTACAACCTAAACAGTCAAGATCAATTGAATTGAATGCCCTTTCTGTCCTCATATTTCAATTAGAATATGAGAATGGGTCACCTAAAGTCATCTAAAGTGGTATTTACTTGATCCCAAAAAGTTATCCCATAATTCCAATACGTTCCATTACAAACGTTGAGGCATTTATCCTTTGCACCATGCGACTACCATCTTTAGAGAAAATTTTTGCAAGTTAACCTTCATTGATTGGTTCTTGGCATTTCATCATAAGTTGCCATGTATCCCTACGTGACAAGAGCAAGTATTTTTATCTGTTTTTGTTTTTGTTTTATTTTTTTGGATGGTTAAGGCAATTTTATTTGTACTCAATGTCCTTTGGAATGTGACTGACTAACTGTCTGAACAAATATTCGTATCGGTAGATCTGAGTCACGTGTGAGGGAGTATCTGTCGGATATTGATTGAATTTGTCGATGGTCATACTGGTATGTATGGAGGAGGAGGAATAATTACTCAGGTGTAATAAGTCCTGCCATTGGACGTGGTCCCACAAGGTCTATAAGTCAAGTGCCCATTGTTTTGCCAAAATAAAAGAATGCCATGAAAGGGGCATTTAACGAATGATTTCTCTCGCAATTGTGCTTAGTAATTGGAGCATGTCATTTTTATTTGTGTTGTAATTGAACATTCTGGCGATTGAGGCAGACGCACTAAAGTGTGGTCAGTTTTATTTGCAATATTTGCCAACATATGAAGCAACGTGACATTGTCGACTTTAGTAGCCAGAAAGTCAGCAAAAGGCCAAATAAAAAAGATGAACAAATTGATTTGAATTGTGTGCATATTGGTCCTTCTAGAAAGTACGTGACTCTGAGATGAACCTAAGGCCTTCAAGATGACGACTTTTTGGGAATCTTTCAAACGAATAATGCGTTGGGCAAAGACCATTACTTTGGTGCAAAGAGACGATTTGCGATTAATCGTGAGACGGCCAAGAATGTGGTATATCGATGACCTTCGTGTTGTCTTTTGGCCAGAAAATGCAAGATTTCGTAGCTGATAAATTAGTGTGCCACTTGGTTAGAGAGGTTGATGCCGAATTTGTGTAAATTGACAAAATTTGATCAACGTTCCTGGTACGGGGAAATAATCCACTTCACATCGATGTTACAATTGATGCATTTATGTGAGTCAAACGGACTCGGATTCGTTGTTGGAAGCAGACTTAGACAAGAATTCTTGATCCTCCAGCATGTTAACAAGCGTTTCTTGGCTAAATTCGCTAATACTCGTACTAGCGCGAAGTCGCCCAAAGAGGAGAAAGATAACTTCTACGAAATCTTAAATAAAACCTGCCCTAGCCCTGTCATTAAAAGTGTCCCCGGCGATTTTAGGAAGAGGGGGTATATTTTATAGCACTGTTGGACCGTTTAGGCTGCACAACACAACCACAGTTGACAAATTCGGTCAAATCGACTTTGTCGCGGGGCGAAACACTGTCGTAGCTATCATATGGTTTCCACATCTCGCTATTCACAGGTGGACTTGAGGAACTTCATCAACCGACAACCAGATTGACAACATTGCGATTTATGCAAGACAATCTTCCAGTACTATTCCGAGGAGCTAACATCGACTCGGACTTTTAATTTGTTGTAGCGGTTTCCCAAACAGCGGAAAGGCAAGTTAATGCTGTGTAAAATTCCGAGGACTGGTGGCTACAATAGCAAGATATCGCCAAATCCTTTTCGAATCCAGTCCCTCTTTATCTCTTAAAAGGTTCACTGCCGCCAGCTGCAAGTATCGCAGACCAGCGGTAACACTGCCAAAAAGCCATCAGAGATGCCGCTTTTGATGTGCGGGGTACCAATTGACCACCACAACGAAACCCTTGGTTCGATGATTTATACCGAATCAACTTTTCAACCTGGACGATGTAGATCAACAATTCCGTCCACCCGACCTGGATGAAGTGAAGATAGCATAGAAGATAGCTGAAGTCCAACAAAGCTGCTGGAGCGGACGCCCTAACCGGCGAGCTCTTCAAAGCGGCAGGCGATGACTTGGTAAATAGCATACACCAACTCATCTGTAGAATGTGGTCGGACGAAAGTATGCCCGGTGAATGGAACCTCAGGATTGTTTGTCCGATCCTCAAGAAAGGAGACCCTCTGAACTGCACCATCTACAGAGACATCGGTTTTGTATACATCGCATACAAGATCCTATCTGCTGTTTTGTGTGAACGCCTGAAGCCCTTCGTCAGCAACCTGATAGGTCCATATCAGTGTGGCTTCAGGCAGGCTGGGTCATGTAGAGCGGATGGACACGAACGCTCCTGTTCGAAAAGCCTTCGAATCAGGTTTGGGAGAGAGCACTGTAGAGAAATACCGTGACAGGTGGTGCTCGCAAGAGGAAGGGGCCTCAGTCAACTTAGCGTGCGAAACTGGAGGCAAGTAGCAAAAGATCTAGTTGGCTAGTGACGCTTGCTGAAGAAGTCGCATTGTTTTTCAAAGTCACATTTCTGTATTGTTCAACTCCAGTTAGTTTTGGAAGTGAGCCTCCAGCATGAAGCAGAGAGTTCCTTCTTTAGAGGCAGGAGGTTTTCCTTGCTCCATAATCAACTCAAAAATTTTGATCATGGGACACCCTGATAAGTTTTAAGCCTTGGCAAACGATTGACCTATTTAAAGAGCTCCAGCTGAAACCATAGGGATTCCTTCTCTTCATCAAGGCGCCGATGGACCAATACCTTTACCTATCTGATGACCTGTCATATAGTGTTGACTCATCTGCTGTTAGTGTCTATCCTATTCAATACAACCATATCCTATGCTTCTCGTAGCTCCGAGCTAATGGTGTGAATTCAAATGTTATACTGCCATTAGGAGAAGAATAAAGTAAATCATTTGAGTAACATGTTTCCGCCTTTGTCAGACATCTCCAATATGGCAAAGTGCAGATCGACAGGTCGGCTCTACGTAGTGCTTCAATTCCATTTTCAATAGGACACTGCAACACTAAAAGCTGTTCCTTGTCCATTACTCGACTAAATCGAATAACGATTAAGGTAAAGTTTTCTCCTTGTCCTCGGGCAGCTACATCCAAAAACTCTCGAAATCAAAACTCGATTTCATGATTGTAGCATTCGTACGATAAACCAATTTTATTGCCCAGCTCGCAGTCGCATGTAAAATGTTTGACATGAACTCGAACGGAACGTGAGTTTGTATCTGCATTTTGGGGAAAGCAAAACCTTCCACTACACGTAACACAATCAAAGTAAAAAGCCGAAGATGGAAAATGCTACCTCCTGCTCCGCACTTAGTCTTTGAAAAAATGCAAAACGAATTTAATCTTCCTTTTAAAAATTGTTTCTTCTTTTTGGAATTGGATGTCGATGAGACGATGTCGTAAAGACGTCTAGAAAACGTTCTGGGTCTATAGACCCCTTTCGGCATGTTCGCAGTTTTATATCGTAGTGAACGAGTGTAGCGTAGTTGAACTGAAAACTTCCTCGATATCGATGATGAAGTACGAGTACGAGCATGCATGCATGTGTATGTCGAGTTGTACTTCAGTAAATTGCCGACAAGAATTGGATGTCAACCATTTTGCATTCAACAATTTTCTGGAATTTTCAGCTTTTGCTCGATTGAACAATTGGATATGGGAGAGGATGTGCAAAGGGTGACGCCAGTAAACGACAAAACGACAGAAACCCACTTCAGGAACGTGATTATTCAAAAGAAGTTCATGAGAATGTTAATGTACTTCCACTCTACTCCCAAACTCATGCTCATGCATGTGCTCGTATGCATCCTTTCAGGAGGAACTTTAATCTTCTATAAGACCTAGTCTGGGAAAAGTAGATCTCCTTATTGAAATCGCTAGGGAAGTTCTCAAAAATGGAAAAGAATACGAAATACCTTGGTGCATGGAAACTTGAAGGCGCCAAGGCATGTAAAGGCCATGTTTTGGAAAGTTGCAGCACCGAAAGCATGATATAACATTTTACAGGAGAAAAATGAAAACGAATTCAATGTTGTACTTCAATGACTGGCATTATGTGTAGCGAGGCCTTTAGCAAATATATTTTACTTAGGTTGGGTCTAACGAGCTCACAATTTAAACGTCTTTTCACTCCATGCTCTAGAGAAATCCACTTTAATTTCCGCATCTTAAGAGAAGAAAACTTAAACTCCTTTCACTTCACTCTATGCGAAACAACAACCATGTTTGGAGCAACGAATTGGTCCTTTCAGCAGAAATTAGAACGTCCCGTATTGCTAGCACCACTAGTGCACTCCCTACAGGCAACATTAAGTAGTAGTAGTAGTAGTAGCAGTAGTAGTAGCAGTAGTAGCAGCAGTAGTAGTAGTAGTAGTAGTAGCAGCAGTAGTAGTAGTAGTAGTAGTGACCCTTATCCAACTGCTAATCGTACGTAAGTGGTATTAGTGGCTAAAAAAAAGTTTATCGGAGCATTCCATGTTAGACCATGAGCACATTGAACCCAGAATCCGATGCGAGGTCTCAGCCTTATTGAGCTGGAGGAATCTACAAGAAACTAATAAATAGAACAGGGTTTAAGAAGGAGTTCTACAAGTCTATCCGTCATTGCTCTGCTTCAACTCAGAACGAAACAAAAGCTAAAGAAAGCTATTTAGAACTTGAACTGTTCTTTCACTATCTAAGATACCAACGTGCAGATCGCTCGTTGTATGGTAAAACTTAAATCTGTACCGTTAACGTAAGAAAAATAGGAAACTTCGAAACAAGACACTTCAGACTTATATAGCGGAAGACTAGAGCCTTTACAAATCGATGAGCTAGTAATATAAGAAGCTGTCGAAGTGTTCCTCGGTGGAAAAGGCTGGTCAAAGTTCTCAAAAGAGTCATATCACGCAGGCCGGAAACACTCAGAAAAGCTGATGGTGCATACACAGTCTCATTTTCGAGACTTTACTCGTCGCAGGAACCAGATCAGAACCGGTTCGCAACTAGCTCCTACCACAGAAGCTGTAAGTAACACGAAAATTCGGCCGTAGCTGGTATCCATAATGCTGTTGCTTTGTATTATGTTCTCACGTCGCTCCGACTGATAAATAAAGATTATATGCTGGTCATTGTCACGCCAAAATCTCCAACTGTTGTTTAACTTTGGTTTTGTGGAAACCCTGTCGCTGCGAAAATACGAATTCCTTGTGCCAGGAAATAGTTTCGCCCAGAGTCTTAGTCTGATCTTCATGGATGGTTTGAAAACCGATCTAGGATGCGGCGCTGGTGGCTTTTTGGGGCATGACACTTAGCGTTACGAAAACATGGATTTGTTTTCCAACCTGACATAATGTACTATAGGTACTGGCGATAAATAAGCCAGCATTCATTGCTGTCGATAAAGTTTCAAAAATTAAAATTCAGATGGCGCAATGTATGCTATAGGAAATGATTTTGTTTTATGAAGGATGCGTTCGTTAATTATGTGTTTGTTTTTACACGAACTAAAAAATAATAGAGAGAAAAATACTTTTCATGTTAAATTTGTACGTGTTTAAGTTTAACTTTTTTGTGAAATTTAAACAAATTTCTTACTTTTGTTAAGTTATTCTTAAGTTTCAGCACAAAAAGAATTTCGCGCATACCTTTTACGAAGCGAATTTTATTTTCTCAGGCCTATAAACTAAATGCGAGTTAAAAAAACATTCGTAACTTTGCGAACCCACCCGCAAGTTTATTCAACAAGCCAAATGACGTTTGGAGTGAGCTAAATTGTTTTATTGGCATTGAATGCTGAGCTGGCTACTGACCTGCCAATAAAACGAAGTTTATATTGTGAAGAATCGGTGTATGAAACTTACCAACTTTATCTGACAGTCAAGCTGCGCTTTAAGCCTTGCAATGCCCTCTCGTAACATTCACGACAGTTCGAGAATGCAAAGCGAAGAACATGTGCATCTGCATCTGCGTCTGCTGCTCAAGTTAAATGGACTTCAACTCTTTGAAGGGATTCAAATTTGATGTTTATACAGGGTGAGTTTCTTAACTTGAGACATCCAAATAACTCGAATACGCGATATCGCGGAAAATGTTTCTGACAAAAGTCACAAGGTTCTGAAGGGAACATAAGATGGTGACCACGAGTTTCACCTTGAGCCCCATTTTCAAGGTCAAACGAAGGTCACTTTTGATTTTTCAAATGATAATTCCTAATTTTCATTGCTCAGTCGTATTCCTCAATGGGGCAGACGACTTTGTCTCAAAGGTCTTATTCATTCAGTGCTAGATACCACTGCATTGGCACGCCTAAATCATTAATCGGTTTCCAACGTTTTTAGTGTGTCAGAAGTTCGACATTTGTTTTGAGGAACTGATTATTATTAGTAACGTTTTCAAGATTAATAATGCAGGCTATTTCAATTCAAGAGAAAATTTAAATGATATTGATTTATGGAGAAAGTGGATGGAACATCGTTGGTACTGTTGCTCTTTACGCCCAACGTTTCCCAGACCTGATACGATCGCGCACTTCCTTTTATCGGGTCATCCAACAATTCACTGATGAAGGAAGTGTGCAACCAAAGAAAAGGAATCGGTCAGATAGGGTGGCTGTTGAGGACAATGAAATAGCAGTGTTAGCTGCCGTTGCATCCCATCCTCACATTAGGACTCGCTAAATAAGTCGAGAATCAGGAATTTCTCAAACGATTATCTGTAAGATATTACATCGGCATAAATACCATCCTTATCGTGTTTCAATGCATCAAGAACTTTCTAGTGAGGATTTTCGCAACCGGGTTTCCTTTTGTCAATTGGCACTTCAGCAAATTGAACAAGACTCCTTTTCTTCGCCAAGGTGTTATTCTTGCTTTCACCAATCACGGTACGGTCAATCGACATAATACGAGTATGCATTACTGGGCTACCGAAAACCCTTTTTGGTTGCGACAAGTTGAACGCCTGCACCCTTGGAATGTTAATGTTTGGGCGGGAATTATTGGGGATAAATTAATAGGTCCATATTTTATTGAAGGCAACTTGAATGGCGAAAAGTATGCAAACTTCTTGCGCGACCATCTTCCAGTATTACTAGAAGAACTGCCATTGGAGTTGCGGCAAACAATGTGGTTTCTACATGGTGGTTGTCCAGCCCATTAGTAGCCCGGGGCGTATTAAACAATGTTTACCATCAACGATGGATCGGTCGAGGGGGTCCTAGGCAATGGCCTGCTAGATCACCTGATCTTACGTCACTTGATTTCTTCTTGTGGGGCTACTTAAAAAGTGAGGTTTACAGAAAAAAGCCAACAACACGTGAGGACATGAAAAGACGAATAACTGAAGCTTGCCGGAAGATTACGCCAGAAATACTTCTCAGTTCTGTTGGTTCATTTAGAGCGCGGATAGACAAGTGTATTGAAGGGAATGGTCACATTTTCGAGCATTTGTTGAAATAGTCTCGGAAAATAAACGTCAAAAACAATGATTCAATAGTGGGAGGCAAGGGGACCCACTCTAATTAATCACCCCAAGGGAACAAAATACTGATACGTCCACGTCGTTGTTATGGCGCCCTCTGACGGGAAAAGAACGCATTTTTGAAAAAAGTTTCATATAAAAGAATTGTAATTTTTCACGCAAATTACGAACATGTCAAAAAATAGGGGTTCCCATTAAAAAATCAAAAGTGACCTTCGTTTGACCTTGAAAATGGGGCTCAAGGTCAAACTCGTGGTCACCATCTTATGTCCCCTTCAGAACCTTGTGACTTTTATCTGAAACAGTTTTCGTGATATCGCGTATTTTTCAAGTAATTTGGATGTCTCAAGTTAAAAAACTCACCCTATAGGTTTTTTTACGTGTTTACGGAACTTAACAATTGAGCATGAAGAAAATTTGCAAGTTTACTTTTTAAGGGATGAAAAATTGAATGTTTGTTTGGATATGAACTGCAGATGGGGAAAAGATAATTTCACAATGTGGATGTGCCATATTTTTTGCAAAATTAAAAAAAAAAAAACAAAAAAGTGGTTGTGCGGTTATGAAGTAGACAAACTTTTTTGAATGTCTTATCGCATTTGTATTGCGGAGGCCGAAGAAACAGGAAATGAATACGGAAAAACTAATTCAAAAAGTGAGAGCAGAGGAAATATTGTGGAATTTGGCGAAGCCACAATACAAGAATGTAAGAAGGAAGATGCTGGAGTGGGAAAAAGTAGCAAAAGAAGTTGGTGCTCCTAGTTAGTACAAATAAAATATAAATTTCATATTTGCAGTTGAAACTTGCAAGCGAAAGTATAAAACTTTTCGACACAGTTTTAACAGGACTGCTAACAAAGAGTTTGCCGGGTCAAGCAGCAGAAGAAATGGATGTGCAATGGAAATACTCCGGTCACATGGAGTTTTTGAGAAGACATTTGACGCCTCGGCCGCAAGTAAATTTATTTTGCTACATTGGTAGATTTTGGTGTAATGCATTTTATAAACATTCAGGTCAATTTGCAACTACTCATCTGAGGAGACATGCTTGTCCGACGTGGCTATTCTTCAAGTTCCAACCGAAGTGGAAATTTCTCCTCGACCTCCAGTTTTGTTCCTGCTTCCTCGTAATTCACCGATCCATTCCCATTCTGATCCCAGCGCCAATTCTTCTCGGATAACTCTAAGGAAGCGAGTAAGTTCTTTGGAGAGTGAGCTTCTTGAAGTGACAACGAGCCTTCAGAACTACATAAAGGATCACATCACACCACAGCCCATTGACGAGGATGAGCATGCTGTAAGAGCTTTGTTGGCACGGTTGAGAAAATTGCCAACCGCAATAAAACTCAGCTTAGGCCTTCAGCATATAACTCAGTTTGAGACCGAATTGAAAGAAAAATAAAATGATATTTAAAAAATAAAACTCGTTTTTTTCTAACTGAACTATTTATTGTGTTTATTACTCACTTAAAACTATGAACTACTACTACAAAGTATTACTCGTACCATATACTATCACATCTCATCATACTTTTATTTCTTATTATTCTTATTCTTTATATTTAAATTTCGAGCTTCAAAGGCATTTTGGGACCTGTTATTGCTGCCGCATCTGTGTACTCGTATAGATGTTAGACTTTCTGTCTCTTGACGCCACATGCCTCGAACTTCTTCGCCATTGTCACATGAATCACAATAATTTGGTGGGCAATATACTCGTATATAACGATTGTAGAGTGTATCTGTAGTTTTAATAAAGTTGTGCAAGATTGTACATGCCAAAACTACTTTGTCGGCGCTTTTAGGCTGAAAATCTATGCACTTCCCGAGAATGTGCCACCGACTCACCAAAATTCCAAAAGTGTTTTCAATAACTCGGCGAGCTCTTGAAAGTCTTGCATTGAAAGTGTCTTCTGGGATATCAAGCAAAACACCGGGATATCAGCACTATCAGCAACAAAATAGAAAGGCGCAACTTTTTCCGATTTTGGGAATTTTTGTTCTGGCGGGAAACAAACGCTGTTGTAATTAATTTGCTGCCCAAATGTTGAATTTTTCAATATGCCACCATCCCTTTGACTCCCATATGCCCCAACATCGACAGCAATGAATGTGTAATTTGCATCACTCACTCCTAGCAACACTGTGCTAAAAAAATTGTTGTAATTAAAAAATGTTGATCCAAATTTAGGTGGACATTTAATCTGGATGTATTTTCCGTCAATACTTCCGACGCAGTTGGGCGCTTGCCACAAATTTCCAAAATCCTGCGCCACGTTTTTCCAATCGTCGGGATTTAAAGAGGGCATATAAATAGGAGCCAATGTTTGCCAAAGTACTTCGCAGACCTCAATTAATATTTTTCGAACGTCCATGCCAAGTAATTGGGTGAAACACCTTGCCACAAATACGTGTAAGAGAAAGGAAGATTGAATTATATTTTATTTTAAAATGACTAAATAAACTTACACAAGCGTTAACAGCAGCCTGCATTCCGGATCGATCGGCTTTCTTATAGATCGTTTTTTTAATTTGCTTCCCACGAGATTTAACAATAAATTAAATTGCAACTTGCTCATTCGGGTACTTTCAAAGTAACCACGTTGAAGTCTTTGCTAATATAAAGGCCCCATCCACCACCTGCGTCTGTTTTTTTAATAGATTTGATTGCTAAAGAACAAAACTTTACAACATTCAACAAAAATAAAACTTTTTCGGCATCCATGTTGTACGATTGTGAATTCCCCAGCTGACATTTGACAATCAGTCGTATTGTGTCTGCTTGAACCGCATGAGGCGCTTCAAAATCGATGACAGCGGCAGCAGACACAGTCGCCGATTCACATTGTGTTCTTCGCTTAAGACTTCATTGAACTGAGTCGGAGGGTTGAGTTCATTTAGTCTTTTTTGTGCAACAATTTGATCACGGAAAATGAGGTTGCGGATAACCTCGCTTGATAAGACCAGAATCTGAGTCCTCTGTTAAGGCTCCCCGACTTCTCAGTAGAAAGGATTACAGACTGCTTACTTACGTCGTAACATAGCACTTCGCTTTGCAGTGCGCTGAGTATAAGTCACAATATCTTGCGACGCTTTCGGTGAGAGTGATGATGACACCAAGGAGCACTACTTTTGTTAAAGCCCTACCTACACTCGCATAAAGCTCACAAACTCGGCATCCTAAGGGAAGCTAAGTCGCCTGCTTGTAGCTATTCGAGGGATGTGGGTGATTAGCCCCACCGCCGCTATTTTCTCGTTTGATAAAATCGTTTGGGATAGTGGGTTAGCCAAGCTGGATATTAGAAATATCCCCAACGTATGCAACTGTAATTGAAGTAAAACATTTGGATAAATTTCTTCGATTCTATGTTCTCGTACACTAACCACATAGTTAGAGAAAGGTTTCCTAAAAGAACCGTATGGTAGTACGAGAAAGCTTATTTAAGCGGACTTAATGGCTACTTAAGTAAGCTTACCTGGTCGTTTTTTCCCCCCGATAATGACGTGACCAGTGATGCTGATGAAATCACAGACACTATTCTCTTTGGAATGAGATGTTTTGTCTTCCATTGGATTAAAGACCAAAAGAAAGAGCTGTAAAGAGGCGTGTCTCACCGAAGAGTGGAACCAAAGCGTACATCAATCTGCCGAAAGCAAGATAGTTGGACTTTATATTTCTAAGGCACTTGGCAGAGTTTGGCATCCGTCTCTTTGTCGAAAATGCATTTGAGATCGATGACCTTTTTCCTCAACGAATTAGTCATTACCTTTCGGAATGTTAAATTCAAGTTGTCTCGAATGGTTTCAAGTCTGATATTCACAAAATAAATGCTGTTGTGCCCCAGGGATCTGCGAGATGTCTAGGCTTCCTCAAGCGATGTAGGAAATATTTCACCCTCTCCGATCTGCCCTCAAAATATTTTTAAAGCATTCATCCCCTGAGGTCCCAAAAGGTACCGGAAACGTATATTAGAATAATACAAGACATGTACGGAAACGTGAAAACTGCGGCTAAAAGCTCTGCTGGACTAACGAGGGAATTTCCAGTTAATGTTGGAGTGCAACAAGGAAGCATCCTTAGCCCTTTCCTCTTTAACGAAGTATTCGACTATCTTTTAAAAGACTGCATGCGCGAGGCAAATATAACACCAATTCTCCTCGCTGACGACGCAGTTATACTAACGATAACGTCGAAGATTTGCAGAACGCCTTAGATTCATGGAAAAATACGCTAGAGAGAAACGGGTTTAAAATAAGTCGTTTAAAGACGGAGCATTTGACGTGCCCATTTGCGCAACCGTTGCAACCTGTTCCGGATATAATGTTAGACGGAATAGTTCTTCCGAAAAGCACTATCTTTAAGTACTTAGGATCAATCGTGAACATGGAAGCGAAATGTGACGACGACGTAAACCACGGAGTGAGTGTGGGATAGATGAAATGGCGAGAAAATTCGGGAATATTTTGCGACCGAAAATTTCCACTTAAATTGAAGGGGAAACGCTACACCACGGTTGTGAGACCAACTTATCGCGACTGCATTAGGTCTACGCGTATAAGAGGAAGTCTACATAAAAAGATTTCGGTAACCGAACAGCTTGAGGCGAATAGAATAAGCTGGTATTGCCACGTTCAAAGAAGATCTGCGGAAAATCCGGTTAAAAAGGCACTGTCAACTACGCTCATTCCAACTGTAAGAAAACGGGGTCGGAAAAAGCATTCGTGGATTTTTCAGATGGCAAATGCGCAACAACGCCTGGGGCTAACCACTGAAGCGATCCAGGACCGACCAGTATGCAGACGCGTTCTGCGGTCGGCGACATTAGCTAACCTGATAAGCGGAGCAGCAGCGATGCAGTGAAAATAGGAAGCTCGTTACGCATAAGTTCGTATAACGAGGAGAAGATTAATAAAAGGATAAGAAGATTACCTAAAACAACAACTTGACAATGGAATGCCCTGTCAAGCTCTTTATTTCCTTGTCATTCTAACCTGCGAGCATTCAAAACCAATACACATCGGTTCGTGTCTTTCTTTCTTTTCATTTTTTTCTGAAGATCACGCCACCATTTCCTTGCATGAACTTTGATCGGTTTATTATTACTATACAGATACGAGTATTGTCAATGCTATGAATTATTAGGCCCATTTTTCGTTAGCATAGCTTAGGTAACCCAAAACATATCAGGGACTTCATCTTTGAGCAACATGGACAGTGCGACTATCCATTTGATCCTTAGTTATGAATTGACATTAGACGGAAAGATCTTTAAGCCTCGTTCTGTCATGTGTGTTTCAGTAGTAGTAGTAGTAGTTTCATTATTCCCAGTAGCAGCGCCTGGATTGAATCTCGACCATCACAATCAGATCAGATCCAAGTTCATGTAGTGTATGTGCTGCGGCCTCAGAAGCTACCATCGCTAGCTGTTTCTACCTTCCGTCATTTTTGAGTATGTTATTTGGGGAGGAGCTGGAGCTTGAACAAGGACGAGGGAACATTTTGTCTCCAATTTTTACGAGTACTGTCGCCCCAGATTTGCCTCGTGTCCCTGAACGACGTACATACAGGTGTTGTTGCATTTTTTATCTGAGGTAGTTGCTATTGTTGAGGTATTGTTTAGGGAGATCCTAGAGATCTTTTACTCTACATTCACTCCTCCCACTTTTCTCTCAACCCGCAGCCAAATAAGTTCTGCTTTTGTTCTTTGAAGCAGTTGGCGAAATCAAGCATGGCGGTGATATCCGCTTAGTATCCGCAAGTATTCGGATCCATGCATAGCTGCGAATGTCTGTTTTTAATTAAGGGATACCTTCAACAGTAAGTTCCTCCATACCCGATGCAGTGTTTTGTTTTATGTTTTATGTTTATGTTTTATTTTGATAAAAATATATCCAAATGGTCCAAGAGTCTAACCAACAGAAATGTCAGAACTCGTGCAGAAAATATAATTATTCACTTATCTGTTGTAAAAGGCATGGCAAAAGAAACAAATACGCCACTAGATTGCTGGCTTGTAAAATTGTATCTTATACAAACGTTAAATTAACAAATATTGCCGTTAAATATGATGCGAATAACCAATATTTAGTGAAACAAGTAGACAACAAAGAAACAAAAGCTGTCTTAGGCTTACTTTATTTAGCTGGATTATACAAATCGAATGGCGATGGCGTTGGCGCGATAGTTAGCTCATTGGACTGTCACGCAGACAGTCTGGGTTCGATTCCAGGCTGGGTCACCAACAATTTTTCAAATCGCCATCACCCTTTCGGCGGGCAATGGCAAACTCCCGAAAGTAAAATTGCCTACGAAAAAGCTTCTAAGGAGTGCCGTTCGGACTCGGTGATAAACCGTAGGCCCCGCTCAGATGTGACAAAAATGACAACATGAGCAACACAAATGAGTGTCAAGAAGCTAGGCCATGGCCCATACCGGGCTGCCAGCGCCACAGTGTTTTTTTTTTTTTTTTGTATACAAATCGAATAGACAGAATCTTTCAGACCTTTGGAGTGCGGATGGCCCTGACATTGAATTATTTCGATCGACAATGTCATTGCAAAGATTTTATATTTTGATACAATTTCTCCGATTTGCTTTTGAAGACAGCAGACCACAACGCTTGCAATCTGATAAGTTGGCTCCCATCAGGACTTCACATTACTCGGACAAAATAATTTACGTCGGACAGTTAATACCCAATTTGGAGGCCGAGTTTCAGAGGATATTCCCAGTAGCCTATAGGAATTGTAATTTGTTTAAAAAAAAACTTCGTCTCTGTACTTATACACTTCGACGATCCACCGCCAGACTGTCTTTAACAGGCAAATGCACTAAACTGCACCCACATGTGCTTTCGCGGGCTTAGGTATTCAGCTAGCCTTGCATGGTCAGGCTCAGTATATTACAAAATGTTGACGCCGGCTATACTCAGCGACTCATCTTAATTTCAGTTGCTGCTATAACAAAGGTAACACAGAACGAGACTCCATTCATTTTGCAGTATGGCTGTACAGGTATTTCAAGGAGTAATTCTAGTCCCAGAGGAGTTAAACAGCCAATGTTTTACCTGATGCAGATCTTCAAGTGGTATTTGTCCACTCTATGCAAATAGAGCAACAGTATTGTGTCTGGTTGATTGTTTTCATAGTCAAGAATCATGTTTAGTTAGAAAGTTGAAAGAAAAGCTAGTCCTTTCATAATCGGCCTATTCCTTATCCCTAAAATTTTAGCAGGATCCTTTTCTCGTACTCGTATATGCAGAAAATTTAATCATGAAGAAGTTTAACTGTATAATCATTCCTAAATGTCCTTATGATAAGTCTCCCTCCACCCTGCCCACTACATAATGTCTACTCCTTGTTAATTAACGTAATTTTCCTACTTTTCTTGTTTCCTGAGCGCAGTGAACTAAATTTGTTTCCTTAAGGAGCTGACGTCCTGATTCTACCAGAAAAGTGTAAATGTTCTTTTGCAGTCATCACAAGAAATAAAGAAAAGCAAAATTCATATCCTGAACTCTGCCTTCTGAGTCCTGAAATTCTTAATACACATGATGTGTGTGCATACTTACTCGTATAAGGGGGTAAAAAAAAAAAGAATATAAATCCTGTCTCCTGATGCATTTGGTAGAGGAAAGTTTTTGATTAGCAAAAGCAGAGATTAAGGAACTGACGAAGGAAGTGCGAACGAATTAATTTTATTTTTGGTTTAATTTTTATTTTCTTCATATCTGGAACAGAAATGGAACACATTCAGGAAGGATTTATTTGCTGAAGCTTTCCGTCATGGCTTCTGGTTAAAGGAAGTCGTCAAGTTGAACAAAATTAGGATGATGCAGTTGAGATTTAAAAGTTCGTTTTCTTAAGGATGATTGAGGAAGTGAGTGAATTTTTGGAGCACGTCCTTTGAGGAATAGTCAAATAAAAAAAAAAGTAAAGGATCGCACTTTTCTTCACCGGTTTTTCTGACTTTAAATCATTTGCAAGCAGTTGATCCGACTGATGTTTTGGGATTTTTCTCTTATAACAGCGAAAAACGCATTTATTCATTTTTGATAAAGTCCATGCCTCTGCTCCATAAAGCAAGACTGGGATTATTAAGGTCTTATACAGTGTAACTTTTTTTGTTCGAGAAAGGGTTTTGCTAGTCAATTGCCTTCTTAACCCAAAGAAGCAGCGATAAGCAAGGTTGTTCTTTGTTTGATCATTGCGCTGGTGTCGTTGTCTGAATTGCTAGCGGAGCCTAAGTAGACAAAGGCCCGAACTGCCTCAAAGTCATATCTGTGGTAAGTGACTCTCCCATTCGAAAGTGCCACTGATATCACGGTGCTTTCTTTCAACAATGTCAATATCTATACCTATATGGTATGCGAGTAGTTGCATAAAATCTTGTGTTGGCACTTGAGTTTGGCACTTTTCTGTCAAGAATGATGTTGAAGAAATTGCATGACAGCGCATTTCTTTGTCTAAATCCTTTTTGACATCAAAGGTTGCTTTGATGAAGCAACGTGCATTTTCCATCATTATCCTGCTCAGATTACCGAGTTTGGCAGGGATGCGAAAACTAGACATTACTCTGTGTAGCTAGTCTCTATAGATGTTGTCTTACGCTCATGGGTTTCCTCAAAGATCTCCCGTAGTGTGAATATAGTCTGAAGCCACACTGAAGCGGACCGACCAGAAAGTTCACAAACGGCCTTAGGCGATGTTAAGAATACTGATGCTTTTGTAGTCGGCGCAAAAGGGCAAAAATGTAGAGGTTCCATTCATAGAGAATACTTTTGTCTAACCATTTGATGAGTTGGTTTATGCGTATTTGCGAACTCATCGCTTGCTGCTTCGAAAACGTCGGCAGGCAGGCTCCAGCAGCTATGTCGGATTTTAGCTTAGATACGGCTATCTTTACTTTATCCAGGTCGAGCAGACGAAATTGTTGGCTTGGACGATCCAGGTTGAAAGAATCACTTTGACTGAAAGCACCTCTGATGTCATATTGAAGATGTTCACACTGGTCTTCGGTAATTGATGCTGGCGGCAGAAAGCCCGTCAAAAAATTAAGGGAGATCCGGTCGGAAAGGGATTAAGCGAACTCTTGTGATTGTAGCCATCTGCCTTCTACAAAAGGTGCTGGTTTTGCATTCGGTAACAATCGCCGTAGAATTGTAGATGTCGCAGTTTTCCATTTCCTTTTGCTGACTCATCCCTTCGCATTTCTTGGGTGGTGGTAATATCTGCTATCAAATCTCAAACAAAATCATTTTGTTTCGCTCTTTGAAGGTTCCAGATTCATTCACAGTACACCCACAAGATCACTTTCGAACATAGTTTGAAATATCATGATTCTTTCCTAAGCCGAACATCACGATCCGCATGGTCCAACCATCACCGGCAACTTTAAATAACTCGGCTGCTAATCCGTTGGGTTCAGTAACATTTTGGCTTAAGCTTTGTGATTGCTGGCCATCATCGTCCAAGTAGAATGACTTATTTTGTCTGATGGTGGGAAACTGTTCATCCTAACCATTCAACAGTCTGCAGAAGTTGTCTTTCAGATTCTCAGGCAGATTCTTTTTTAGCCCTATTCATCCGTTTTCTCTGTTGAAACCCACTACATTAGAGGAAGCCTCTGTGATTGTCCTTTTTCAGTGATGTTCCTGGCCTCCTACGGTTGGGCTGTTGCGGATATCTGCATCCGTGCCTTGGCTAAAAGAAGTAAGTGGTCCGAGTCGATTTTAGCTATTGAAAACAAAATGCTGTATTTCAATTTGATTGGCAAATAAAGCCCTAACGCTTTAGTTGTAAGTCTTAAATCTTCCTATTACGGTGAATCCGCATCAAAAAAATGCTGCGGACTACTGTCCTTGTTGGGCTTTCGTGTAAGCATGTCTCGGAAGAAGATTGTTTTATATTGCTTAAAAAAATATTGAATACAAGAAGCCGGTCTTCCGTGATACATATGAATGGCGTTAGCATTAGATATGTGCTACTTCCTTTTTTCGCTCGTAGATCTCACGAGGAGCTCTTGTCATTCGGCGCAGGTTAGCTTTATATGCTTTTCGATTGGCTGCATGAACCTGCTTATATTCATCGCCAAACGAGAGGTTTTTTTGGCGCTATTTTGCGTATGAGAACTAGAATTCTGAGAGACAGAGTGGGGTTCATAAGGTTATGGGTTTTGATATGACCGCCGGTTGCTGTCTATTAAAAGGTTACGCCGCGATTGAGAAATCTCTACCAATCGTTGGAAGTGATAAAGATGCAGATGATCAGCTCAAAAATAACGCCAGCTCAAGGTCTTGCGCTTGGACATCCTTTCACAATTTTGATGTAAGCTTTAGGAATTATAGAATCCTGCAGGGTGTTGACGCAAATCAGGCTTACCTTTTCGAATTTGATCTTGCTGCTGATTTTTATGAACCGTTCATTTGTTTGCCAAATGCTTGTGAATGTTCCCTTTACTTCGCCTTATATCAAATCCACATATTGGTGAGCGTCGTCTTCTGGTTTCGCAGCAGTTGCCGTAGTAGATGCAGAAGTTGTTCACCCATTTCTTGTCTGTTCCATGTCAAAGCACTTTCTAGAACGCAGTGATATAGCAATTGAGGACCGCGCTTGTAGTTCGAGAGAACTATGTCCTTTCAAGGTCCGAAAATTTCAAGTGCAGATTCAATGGTTGTCATCTGTGAATCTGCCCCTAACCAAAGATTGTAAAAGTTAATCAAAAAGCCATTTGAAAAAATCGTTTAAAAAGCTCGATATGGACACAGATATTTATGTAACCCTCCCACAAAAGTCAAAGGACATAATTTTCATAATACTGATTAAGATCTGTACAGTTTGGTTGACAATTAACGTTGGAGAACCCGGTAAATTCGGCAAGTTCTGCTTGAGACCTATGTGTAGTTTCCCAAATGGTGAAACTTGCCCGCATAAAAAAACTACTTGCAACTTGCTCGTATTTCTTCAACCAAGGATGCAAGTGAAATAATTTTTTTTTTTTTCAAATATCGTATTAATTCAAATCGAGTACCGGAGCATCATAAAAATTCCGAATCGGCTGGGGCATGGCATACAATAAAATATATGCATCGCAGAATATTTATTGACAATTGTCGCAGCATTGGAAGGCAATAAAATTGTATCTGCTGCACGTATTGGTATTTTGATTCGCAGCGTCATTTTGTCGCCCGGCTACAACTTGAGATAGCTTTTTGATCAGAATTTAAATCATTTGAGGAGTCCTCACAGAATCGGAAACTGGATGAAAGATAAATAATGGAAATCTGTTTTACTCAACACGGAATGGCTACATGAGTAAAACGGATTATTGCCATTTAAAAGGATCTATTTGCTGGAATATCCGAATATCCTTTCTCATTTTATCACTGCACAAATGCTCTTCACGTATCTGAATGTATTCGTATCGCTGGCATCATTAAATACCTTCGGGGTATCATCAAATAGATAGCATTCATCAAGGAGAGAGCACAACTTTATCTGGATACATGATGTGTACATCAAAAGTATCTAGCACTCTCTAGTGGGTAAAATGAAAATATATTTTCATATAGCATGGATTTTGAAATAAATTTGAATCGATTTCAGGGTAAAGAACAAATCATCGTTTGTAGTAGATGGGTTGGAATAAAAGAGTACAAAGTGAAATGGAATGCAGAAGTGAAACGATTGCAAGTTTGTAATCAATTTTTCGGCAGGATGGTGACGATGACAGTGGGTGCGGAAATAAAGGAAAATGCATCACAACGCGAACTATGGCATATGCTTGACTTGAATAAATAAACAGGACTCGAAGGGATACTCAAAAGTTCGATTTGTTTTTATTTATTGACATTTGTCAAAATGTAGCTATTGAAGCTATTTCAAGTTCTGTCTCTGCCTCCTTTTGCTTGGTGTTTTATAGATTTTGATGGCTCATTTCATACAGCATGAGCTCCTTTATCCTGCTGAAGTGTTATACGCACTCCAGTCTGTCTCCAGGTATTTTCAGATAGCCGTATTCTCTGACTAATCTACAATCTGTGATGGTCGATGGAACAGGAAAACTATTTAGAAAAATAGAGAAAAAACGATGCACCATTTGTAAGAAAGGTCGATATCAGTCAAACACCGTTGTGGAGCAGAACGAACTGTTCGACTTGGAATTCGACTAAACTAAGGTACAAATAGTATCTCTACTTCAGCAAGACAAGGCTCTCGGATCGATGAATTCGTAGCATCACTTGTCATATCCTCTAAAATGAAACCGTTTTAGCGCAAATGATAAGGGCAACAGACACCTGAATGTCGATCATAAGGACGTTTCTGTCGTACAATATGGAAGAGCACGTCAGAAACCTGAATAGCCCCCATCAGTGCAACTTTAGGCTACGTTAGTCCATGATTGACCAAATATTCACACAATAAGACAAAAAAAAAAAACACTGTGGCACTGGCAGCCCGGTATGGGCCATGGCCTAGCTTATTGACACTCATTTGTGTTGCTAATGCTGTCATTTTTGTCACATCTGAGCGGGGCCTACGGTTTATCGCCGAGTCCGAACGGCACTCCTTAGAAGCTTTTTCGTAGGCAAGTTGACTTTCGGGAGTTTGCCATTGCCCGCCGAAAGGGTGATGACGATTCGAAAAATTGTTGGTGATGCCGGGGATCGAACCACGGACCCTCTGCGTGATAGTGCAATGAGCTAACCATCGCGCCATCGTCACTACGTTTTTTTGAGAACGCGTGCTATTATTTTTCTCTCCGAATACAAGACTACAAATATACAAACTTCTGTACCTGCTCCTAATAAACGCGCTGTTGTTCCATCCGGTTGGAACCACATGTTCTCCAGTCCCAATTCATCCAATTATGGAAGGAGAAAGTCGTTGAGCATGGCTCTTTAGCGCTCGTCGTCCACAGGAGTAGTTTGACTCGCGGCCAGCTTAATCGGCACACCACGCAGTAACTTTGAGCGGCTATAATGGCTCATCGTGAGTTAATCGCGGATTTTCGATGCCCCAGAAGCGATAATTTTGCTTATTCACATATCCACAGAGATGGAAATGGGTCGCGTTGCTCTGGATGATTTTCGGTGAAAAGTTGTCTCCCTCGTGGTCGAGATTTAGAATGGCTTGAGAGTTACACGCGTCTGGCGGTCAACAGCTAACAGCTAATGCACTGCCTGCACATTGCAACAGTTTTTCAACAAGATTATTTGTAAAGACCGGCGATTGATGCCCAATTGCGTGGCACGTCGTCCGGTCGATACTCTGAATCTATTCAACCACAGTTGCTCCGGGGCCAGCCAGATCTTGGAGTACTCTTCTAGGCGAGTGGGTAAACGTCGTAGTGTTTGCCCAGGTGGTGTTGGACGAACAATTATTTCGCGTTCTTTGGGAATATAGCGATTCATGTCTTGTTGACATTTATTTTGCTTTTGTTTACATCATAAATGTCAAAGTAGAATTGACATTTGCCCCCATTTGCAAAAATTATAGCATCTTCTGATAGGATGGTGACTTTTGCGCTACATAGCACTAATTCTGTAGATTTTCACTTACTGCTTCTTTTCAATCAGTATCACATAAGGTGAGATCTTTCTCTACAACAAAGTTGGCGTAAAGTAATGTCCAAATGTGAATGAGCTCCCGTATTGTAAGAAATAAAAAAAATTGGGCTCTGTTTCCTCGAAAATGAATTACTATAAAAGCTGTTAAATTGATGGCAGTAAATTGAAAAAATGATTTCGGTCAAATGACACTTTCTGAATTGAGTCACATCTGTGCTCGTTTTACGGCATTTTAAAGTATTGCTCGAGTTACATGCACATTTCTGCATTCCACCAACATCACATCACTAGCAGTTTCTGTTATCGCCAAATCATCGTGGGATCATTTCATTTGGTTTGTAGGCTTCCAAAGCTTGTCATTTGCTTTGATAAAGTCTAACGAAGTCTAATGCCGTCAAATCTGGCGATCTGGCCTGTCAGTTCAAGTCTTCAAAACGGGAGATCACAATCCCCGGAATTTGTTGATTTAAAATCTACATCATTGTTCAAGCTGTGTGAGCATCTGTCCTGCTGTAATCAATATTGCTCGAAACCCAATTTAACAACGACGGTCAGAATCATAAGAAAAGTGCCGCACCAAACGGTCACTTTGAACAAATTCAATGGCTCATCAGGCGTTTCGTGTGGATTCTCCGTGCCCCAGAAACGAACATTTTTTTCATTCTCACAACCACTTAAGTGAAAATGGGCTTCGTGGCTCTTATGATTTGGATACGAAGTCATTTTCTTCTTGCACTAGGTCTTACAGAGCATGGGAGCAATTTAACCTCACTCACAGTCAGTAGGCAGCAATTGGTGAACGGTTTGCAGTTCATTAGCGCATCTTCAATTCGACGCGACGAACTTCCACTCATGCCAAATAATGCGTATCGTCTCGACAATGTTTGCGGACTCTTTCGGATGTACTCGGCCACAGCAGTGATAATATCAATCGAACGAGTAACATGCGGCCGGCTACTTCTTGCTACAACTCAAGTGGACCCAGTTTGCAAAATACGCTCAACCAAAGGAAAATGACGACGATATTCATGCTCCAAAACTACAGATCGGAAATTGGCCGAATAAGCAGTGATAATAATTCCGCGTTCTTAAGATCTGTATCGCACCTTTGCTTCTTGTCAACCAATTTTCCATCTGTTTACAACATAAATGTCAATGTTACCAACTGTTGCTCCACTTTGTACATCGTTTGGTCGTTTTTTGCTCTGTGCGCAATGAGCACATATAAGGCTGATTTTGGCGAAAGGATCTTTGATGCACATTGTTATAAAGTTATTGGTCACTCAAGTCGAAGGCTCAGGAACTCTTGCCTAGGTCCGCCGATTAGTAATCCGCTTTGCCGATATAAGAACTGGCGTTGTCCCAGGCTTCATCAGCCATCATTCCTGACTAATTCTGAAAAGTCGACATCGTGCCCAAATATGTTTCTGAGATCAAAAGGCAACATACCGTGCTGCCCATTGATGCAACTGTTGATTCAGTCCCGTGAATTATATCGAGCTACGTAATGGTTCTAAGCACAAGTGCTATCCGACAGGGAATTACAATATTGCTGCTTGACTCTTTCTCATCACCATAGGTTTTATAAGTTCAGCAATTCAAACCCGGGTAGACGAGAGCAATTCCCTGTGGCTACCATAAGAAGCTAAAACAAGTAAAATTAATGAGCACACCGCTCAGAACCTACTTTAATCATATAAAACGCACCCTTCACTACAATTAAAATATCGATAATATAGGAAAAGAAACCCTGAGACTTAATTACGCACCACACAGAGACAGTCGTAAACGACAAACGACAAACGATAACCTTTCAAACATTCAAACAGTCGTTGTAGCAACATTTAGTGCGTGATTATCGCTTCAACCGAAATCGTCCGTAAGCCACTAAAACTTTTTATGTCTTTTTAAATTCAATTTGTTCACACTCTTGAGGTAATTGTCATTTAACTGTCATTATGTGACGATGACATAACGTTCAAGCACACATAACCAAATTAACTTGTCAAACGCTCTAGTAAAAATGAAAGTGACATGTCTGTCCATCCCAAAAACGAGGACGCGGTTCAATATCCATTAACATTTTATTGTCGCTTTAGGAAATTAAAATCATCAACGTAGCTCCATCAATTGGCTGCAGCATTGACATTGGCATCGACCAAACACATTGTCTGGGAGAAGTGTCCTACCCTGGATTTATGGCTTCCCCACGGTGTAAAATTGTCACACAAAAAATGGTTTTCCATTTTTTTTTTCCGAGTTTTCTATCCTGGATGTAAATTGATTTTATTTTTTCCTGGGCTCTGGCTACCACTACGAGTACAGCGGCAGTTCACAGTGGGACATTTCAATATTATGTTGGTCCTGTGAGAATTTTGGCGTAATTGGGTTTGGCCAAGGGATTAGATTGCCAAATACTTTTTGCGGACGGAATTTGCGCTCGACTTAAAATTCCTTCAAATGTTTGCCTTGTGTCAACACCCACGGATTGCAGAGTATCCGTAAATATACAATTTAAATTTCCTTACGCGACAAAGGATTTTTGTTTTCATTTTTCTGGTGAAAAGAATTTTTAGCGTGCAAATGGGGAATTTGACTAAATCACAATTCTCGCATAATTTGTCAACACGCGATGGCATACTGGATTCGGATGTGGAACATTTCGCACGTAGCGGAAACAGGGAATTTGCATTCGGAGCGTTAGTTTCCTTATTACCAGCACAAAAGACCAAACCGGAGAAAACCTCCTGCAGGGATAATACATCACGGCATTACTTTAGGTCTGGGATTGGTAATGCGCACAATGTGTACAGAGTCGTTGTTCGCTCTTTGCCTTTTGTCGTTTGCTACTATGTGCTCTATGGTGCTACGTGCATGGGGATCTTGTACCAGTCTAACGTGCACTTTATGCGCTCGAAATGTTTGTTTCGGTTGTACGTTAGTAAATGAGCTTTGCTCCCTGAGGGTCATAGTACTGAAACCTTACTCGGGAAACGCAGTGTTGGTTTTTCACGACTAGAACGTGGTTTATTTGTTTGATGTTGCATCAATCACAAAGGTGCCCAAGGTATAAAAAAATGAGGGCAGGATAGTTTTACTTTTTACTTCTGAGAAATGGTTCACTAAACTGATGTTCTTGAGGAAGGAAATTGTTCTCGTCAGGGAGATTTAGTTCAGAGAAAATGCTTCGACAAAGGATAGCGTTCAACTGTCAGTCAAAAATTCTGTTTTTTTTTTTGTCTATGACAGAGTATCATTTTTTTGCTTGGATTTATTTGAAGCATTCGTACACAAAGTTTGGTGGCAGATGTGAAATTTATTTCACAACCAAAAGGCATAGCAGGAGGTAAGGGCCCCAATTATCTCCGAGTTGTTTCCGGGATAGGTAACAAACAGTTGCCTTCAAAAGATCTGGTTACACAAAGTGGTGTCATATGACATTCGTTTGTAGTTACTTTAAGTATACCTCTGACCAAGACGATGCAATATACGGCTCGCTAAAAAGTTATCATTGTCTCTTACAAAATTTCAGAAAGATCCAGCGTAGATACTACATAACTTACTTCATAACTTGTACAATGCAAAAGTCATAGAGTAAGGGTCAAGCGTTGCAAGCATATGAAACTTTATTGGTCTGATGTTTCTTTATATGAATGAGATTATTCGAGGTAGCCAAACACTGGAGTAATAATCTAGCGTGTTGAACCAGATGGAGCACGCAACCGTATCAAGGGTATCATCAATATTAGGTAAAGGAAATGAGTCCTTCTTTATGATATCATTCAACTTGTGGTAATCCACGCAGAAGCGGGTTGATCCGTCGTTTTTTTTATCATTGCTATTAGTGAAGCCTTGAAGGCTTGAAGATGGCTCAATGAAATCTGTTTTTAGCATATAGGGTAACAATTGTTCTCGATTATTTATGCTTGGAACTCGGCGTGGTGGTTGCTTGATTGGTTTGACAGTTTCGTCGTCAATTTTATGTTAACCGATATCAATCCTTCCCATATCGTCGAGACAAGCTGAGAAAATATCACGAAATTCTGTTAGCAGTGGCTTTACGGCTTCCAACTGTGATTCCTGAAGATGATGTTGCGATTTATTGAAGAATTGTTTCGAATACGTAGGACGACAATATCTGGAGCACCCGAAGAGCGGCTTCTTCAAAAGTAGCAACTTTGTATTGAATGGCATCGCCACAGCATATTCGACGACGTTCGCCACCCGATCAAAAGACTTACCTTCTCGATTGGGGTACATCAGTTTCCCAACAAGGATTGTTTAGGTAAAACGTTCCTCTACTTGGAGTAATTTAACAAGAATCAGTGATCCTAAGGTACACCATCCGGGAGGTCGAAGAAGAATAACTCATTAGTTGAGGGAATGTTGACACATTTCATATCTGCACAAAAATCTAAGTAGCTTTTGGAAGCCTTTAACACATTCAAGAATTCCTTGGCTGCTAGAGAAGAAGAAAGATCAACGACCAGAACTTTTACACGACGTTCACATTCGCCAGGCTGTACAATTGTCCGCGATTTGTCAGCGACGTTAATGCTGTAAGCACATAGAGTTTTAGTTACTGCATTTCCAGTATAAAAGCGGGTAACAAGAGGGACTATTCCTCGGCTTACTTACGTCACCGATGAACCAGTATCCACAAGTATCTGACATGGTGCATTCCCAACGGAAGTAGGAATAATAAACTCACTGGGTTGGTGGACAATTGGGTTACGTTAGCGTCTGTCTCTGTGTTCACCGAAATTAAATGCAAACCCGGATTGTGATACATTGCGCCGACTTAAACGTCGGTTATCACTAGTTCTCGGGGTTGACCCAAGCAGTGGCAGAACTTCAGATTCGTCCTCGACAGTTCGATCCTAAGTGGCTAACTTGTGTAACTGAGTGTGCAACTTGGACAGAGATAGATCCAGCAAATACGTCGGCCATTGCCATTGGATTTTTCATACGAAAGGCATCTTATATTGAGCGATCGAGTATTTCGTTTATGGACAGCATAAGCGATATTCGTTCCGATCTTCAGGAGTGCAGTCGTTGAAAACAAAGCGTGTAGGTCGTCGGACTCACAAAAGCCTCGAGATCTTCTTTTTATCGCTGTCTCCTAGAACAAAGCATTGCTTGAGAAATGTATTTTTGCTGAAAAAGACACTTTAGATGCCAACTTCACATAATCCACACAATTTTGGGAACTTAAATTTGACAAAATGGATACAGCTTCTCCCATAATAGATACATAATAATATTTATTCATCTTTTAAATGATTGCTTCGGCGACAACTTCGAATTGGTTGCTGTATAAGAGAAAGTGGTTTTGGTAGAACAGGTACGTAGACTACGTACAGGTTCATTGGACGACTGGTCCTATGAACATGTTGTAGACAAAACCTCTGTTTTGGTGAATAGACTAAATCGAATTTATCCCTGCCCAAGAATGGTGAAGCCCAGAATCAGGCACAGGAAAGGAACGTAGCTAAGACTTTACGGATTAGATCAACAATTCATTTTGGAGGGTGACTACGTAGGCCGTCACTCTCTGTCCTCGTAAATGGTCCTCCTAGGCATATCTACGAGTATGTCTCATATCAGGCAATAACGCATCTATAACTTAAGGAATATTCGTTTTCAAAACGTCAAGAGTTTGCGGATTGTGTGCATAAAAATGCAAAAACAGTAAGGGTAAACGGGTGGCGTTGCGTGAGATGTAGCACCATCTTGTTGAAACCACTTATCTTTCCCATCTATATCTTCGATTTGAGGCCAAAAAATGTCGGTAGCCATTAGGCTATATCGATGGAAACTGACGATGACAGTTTCATCGTTTTTCGAAGACCAAATTGAACCCATACAGTGTTTTCTGTTTGATAACGTATCCACCGAGTGAAAATGATCCTCATCGCTGAAGAAATTTTTGCATGCTTTTTGAGCACACAATTGGCGTATGTTCTAAGCATTCACTAATTTCACTAACGGCAACTACATATACGAGGGCGGGTCAAAAAGTCCGTGACTTTTTTAATTTCTTACCTCTTTACTGAAACAGCAACACTGCTCCTGTCAACAGGCATCTGTCAGTTGACTCCTGTCAAAACTTAAACTTGCTGCGTCAGTTAGTTTGTGTTTGACAGCTATTTTTATCAGACTACTCACTAATTTGAGGAGAAAATGGAAAAAAGTGAATTTCGTGTGCTTATTAAGCATTATTTCTTGCGCAAAAAACCATTACCGAGACCAAGGCTTAGCTTGATAAATACTATGGGGACTCTGCACCATCGATTTCAATGGTAAAAAAGTGGTTTACTGAATTTCGTTGTGGCTGTACAAGCACTGAAGATGCCGAACGTCCTGGACGCCCAGTTGAGGTCTCTACACCCGAAACAATCGAAAAAATTCACGATATGGTGTTGGCCGACCGAAGATTGAAAGTGCGAGAGTTTGTGGAAGCCGTAGGGATCTCGCATGGCTCAGTGGTTTCAATTTTGAATGATCACTTGGGCATGAGAAAGCTTTCCGCAAGATGGGTGCCGCGTTTGCTCACAGTCGACCACAAACACATGTGCAGTTGCCATGGCAAAAATCCATGAATTGGGCTATGAATTGCTCCCTCATCCACCCTATTCTCCAGATTTGGCTCCGAGCGACTACTTCTTGTTCCCAAACCTGAAGAAATGGCTTGGTGGAAAAAGATTTGACTCCAATGATGAAGTCATCTCGCAAACAAAGGCCTATTTTGAGGACCTCGACAAATCATTTTTTTTGGAAGGGATAAAAAAATTGGAGAAGCGTTGGACAAAGTGTATAGAGCTCATGGAAGGCTCATGAGACTACGCCCTCGGGCCAGAGCCAGTCTCTTCGAATTTTTTTGTACAGTTTTTCCTATAGTAAGCTCGAATGGACGATACCTACTACCGAATCACTATTTTTGTAGTAAGTTTTCACAATTTTAACATGTTCAGCGATTGTAAAACGAGAACGGCAATCCTTAAACTAAACATGTACAGTCTGAGATGAGAGTTTGGTTTGACGTATGTGATTAAAACAGAAATGCTAAAATCGGCCCGCAAATTGGATCAATTTGAAGCAAATGCAACATAGCAGATGATTACATCGATAGTTCCAACAGAAGATACCTTTTAAACTTTCTTCATGCAATGGATTTCTTGCACGGATACTAAGTGGTAGATTCTGGTGACGGTAGCTGCCCATTTAATTTATACAATTTGAAGGTCATATAGCCTCATACACTAGTTTGCGAGGTACAGAGCATCACTTCAGAAGTAAGATATTCGCAGAGCTCTGTAGAGGTTGGTGCATCGTTGAAAGAAATTTTATAGGTAATTCGAGTACGAAACTATAGTTTGGCTGATGAACGTTGATACATTAATGCCCAGTTTCACAGTGATAGTTTAAGCTTTCGTCGTCGTTTAAAGTTCCGTTTAAGAATTTTCCGGTTTCATAGTACTCGTTTAAACCAAATGTTTAGTTTTACTCGTTAAAAAAGTTAAACGATTGCACTTTCCCGTTAAAACTTTCGTTTGACGTCTAGAACACTGAGACACGACCATTTTGATTTTTTTTTTGTTAATTGTCATTGCATACGCTGTCAATCGAGAGGGCGTGCAACGAAATTTATTTATTTATTAAAAGATTAACATTCGGCTTGGAAATCATGTGCAAGCAAAATTTGTAGCATTGTTTCCCATCTCATTGCCCTCTTAAAAGAAAAAAACATAAAATTTCCAACAACAGAAGAGGAAAAAGTACAGAATGTGAACGGATTTCATCAATTTGCAAGATTTCCTAGAGTGATTGCTGCCTTTTTTTTTAAACATAGCTTCCACAACTGCGTTTGGTTAACTGGAGAGGTTTATTTTGCACTGTGAACCCGAAAGTTTAACTGAAAATTTTAACTTTCGTTTAGGTTCAGTTTAACGTCCGTTTAAACTGTCACTGTGAAACTGGGCGTATGAAAATCAAATAACATCTTTTTTCAATTTATATAAAAATTGACACATGTGTTAAATTTTATCAAAAAAAATGATAATTACTGCCTGTAGGGTTGCAAGGGGAATCGCCTTAATTACCCTTTGAATCGATTGCTTCAAGTCTTTTAAAATTGTAGTTTTAGTTTTTTAGACTTCTTGTTTCCAATAACCCTACAAAAAAAGTCGGTTGCAGTAAAGTCAGGAGATCTTGGCGGCTAACCGAATATGGAGTTTCTGGAAAATTATTTATTTGGGGAATTCACGCTGCAATTCGGTCATAACAGGCCTGACTATGTGTTAAGTTGCACCAACTTGCTGAAGCCACGCAGAGCTGAAAGCGATTCTCTTTCGACGTAGCTATGGGAAGAAAATATCCTTCAACCTATTTAAATAACGTTCTATTTTGACTGCTATAGGTTGAGTATTTTACAATTAAAAAGAAATTAAAATATAATAGAAATAATAGATATAAATATATACAAAGGTAAATTGGTTTTGATCAATGGCCAAATGTGTATGGAGTTGTTTAATGAAGTGCTTTGCATTTCTTACCCCTCTCAGGTCCATCCGAAGGGAGTTCCATAGGCGAGTGCCATGAACTAAGAACTGGCGTTCTGATGTTAAATAGCAGTACGTTGGCTGGATTAGTACAAAGGTTCGCTGCGATACAGGAAATCTCAGCTTACTGTAAAGATAGTCTGGTTGTTGTGTTTGAATAATGTCGTAAATACAAATCAATGAGAAGTATTGCAATACATTTTCAAAGGAACTTCCGAAGATTGTTTTGGCATACGACGAAACATGGTCGTACTATATATACGCAGGTCATACGAGTATATGTATCGTGCAATATTATTGTAGACTACAATTAATTTCCTTTTTGACTTGTAGTCGAGTTTACCAAATAATTCACAACAGTTTAATAAAATTGACAGTAGTAGAGTTTTTGCTAGAAGCATTTTCGTTTTTGCTGGTGTATAGGCACTTGAAGCCCTGAGAAGACGGAGACGGAGTGATATGAACGTCCCACGATAATGTACGATTAAAGGTAATACCTAGATTTCGAACAGACTCAACATATTCGATGTTTGAGTCCCCTAGGCGAATATCTCTATCCTCCATTAGCTTTGAAATAGTACAGGTCATACAATATGGGGAATTAGATTTTATGTTTTTAGTTTTGACTTTGACATGAATGTTGACATTCAGAGCTTATTTAAAACTCTTTAAAAAAAAAACTACTTGGTGTTTTACAGAAGACGTGTAGAAGATTTCATTCAAGTTAGAACTCCGCAGATCTTGCAGAAGACGAATGCAATTAATATTTATAAAGTCCCTATACTCGTAGGTATCAGTATGAGATCATTTAGGGAAATCTAGAGTTAGATACAGTAGTTCATGCTTTGAAAAACCTGGGGCAGGAAGTTGGTCATAGCGGAGTGTTTTGTCTAAGTCGCTAGTGAAGAAGAGATCGAGCAGTGTACTGGGATTGTTTGAATGATGAGTAGGTAAGGTATTATTTACAGCGAAGAGATTAGGCGACATCATGAATTCAGATAATTCAGCAGATTTGGAAGCGTCAAGTAAGTTACAGTTAAGATCACAGCAGATAACAATGTCAGACGTGTAACATGACAACCATTCCAGTGTGTCGAACAAACGGTTAAAGTTTATACTGCTGTTTGGTGTGTACACAGCGCCCATGGGAAGATTTGCAGTGTCACACACAACATTAATAAATAAATAATCAATCAATCGGGAAATCAGATTCAGACTTATACATAAATTAACATTTTATACCAAAACGATAATAAATTGCAAGGCCACCACCCACACGAAATGATCTATCGGATCGGTAAAGCGTGTAAAATTTGAATCATATCGTGTAAGGTTCCATTCCTGCTACTACCAGTGGAACCCCCTTATGTGTCAGACCCGCAGGGTTGTATCAAATTATTTAATGACACGTTGAGAGGGAAATAAGAAAAAGCAGAAACGCAAGCAATTTTATAAAAAAAGGTGGACTGCATTTAGAAAAGATCGATTTGGCCATTATCACTCACAAAAAAGAAAAAGAAAAAAATAGAAAGAGAAATAAGTCAACAGAGAGAATTGGAAAATTATTCTTAAATGAACTATTATCGTTAAGTGGCAACACTTAATTGGCTGATATAGGTGTCATCGTGGTAGTTGCAGCACTCAAACAATCGGAGCTTTCAACGAGAATACTCTTGTCTTCAGCGGGGAACTTAACGAAGACAGATCCATATTTTGTTTACGCAGAGGACAGCTGATTTTGGCGTTTCATACGTACCGGTTGCTGTAGGAGTGCATTCATTCTGTGTCAAGCTCTCATGAACGTATACTTTGCATTGTTCGTTCCCGTTTGAATCCAGGCCGACGTCACTGAGGTAAAGATGTTTGTGTTTTGCGGTTAATATCAGCTGATCGAAGAAAAAAGTTGCTCTCCTGCTGTGAATTAAACTTCAGAATAGTTGGTGATGGTGATGGCCTGAGAGAGAGGTGTTGTTGTTGTGTTTCGCACGGAAAATTTGTCTCAACACGGGAACCTTGAGATCTATTATATGACATAAGTGGTTAAACATATGTTTTGGATTTTCCTCAGGTAGTTTAGGGATACCAAACATAAGGGCATCTGCAGCGACATTTTGCCGTTTTAAGGCATCTATCTTCAGTTGCAATGAGCGAAACTCTTCTTTAACCTCAGGTGCATTAATTGCTTCCACGATGCGATCAACTTGATGAACTTTATGGACCAGTTCGGAAAGAAAAAAATGGCGAAGTAATTGTAAGAAAATTGTACTATTTAAATGTAAGGCTATTTTAGACACAGGCCACGATTTAGCTCAATAAAGTATTTCTATTAATAAGCAAATTACAATGTAAATTTCGCGCACTTTTTACTTTAGAAGGCGATTGCGATGGCGCGATAGTTTGCTCATTGGACTTTCACGCAGAGATTTCTGCCTGGGTCACCAACAATTTTTCAAATCGCCATCGCCCTTTCGGCAGGCAATGGCAAACTCCCGAAAGTAAAGTTGCCTACAAAAAGGAGTCCCGACTCGGCGATAAACGGTAGGCCCCGCTCAGACGTGACTAAAATGACAACATGAGAACATGAGTGTTAAGAAGATAGGCCATGGCCCATACCGGGCTGCCAGCGCCACAGTGTTTTTTTTTTGTTTGTTTTACTTTAGAAATTCGTTCGAAAAACACACTTAATTCAATAATTCTGCCAGACATTTTACACTTATGCAGCTTCATGAAACTGCACACCACACTGTAACTCGAGCTGGCCTATGCCGATTTACCTCTGAGTAAAACGAAGGCTTCCAGAATATGTTTTAGAATTTCCAATAGGAAAAGAGGTAAGCCAAAGAAGCCACAATATAATATGGCATTACGCAGAAATCTATTCATTCCCTATTATCGAATAGGGTATCTATTCCAGGAAGAACACACTGCCTATGCTAATATGGGCCCATGTCCATACGGGGGATTAAGACGAAAATGCCAATCAATGTTCCTACGAGCTCCTCAACAAAACATACGAACAATAATCTGATGAAATTTAAATCGTTCTGGGCGAATTTAATGCTGTGATAGAAAATGAGGGCATCTTTGGTAAGAAAGTTGGTAAGAAACTACACGAAGCCACGTCAGCTATTTGACTTTGCAGTAGGGCGAAACATCACACTACAGAAAACAGGTCTTCTCACTTTAATATGCACTAAGGACGTCAAATTGACGTCCAAAAATGACTCAGTTCACAACAGGAAAGGTGCGATTGCGGATTTCCCAAGCGCCACAGCAACGAATAATGAGAGTATTCAAAGCAAACAGTGCCATAGAAAAAGACCATCAGAATCTTCACTAAACGAGTTTCTCAGAGCCTCTTAACAATAGGAGTTGAGGTCAGAATCAAGTACCGAAGATCCGTTGCAACACTACCAACGTGTCAGGAGAGATATCGAAACTGATGTGCTGGTTTTCATCCGACCACCAATAAGATATCCCTATAATGATGAAGAATGCTGGCAAGCATATACCAATAAATAAGAAAAGTATAAAGCGGTGCTGTAGCGAACGGCGAGAGCAGCTCCGTTCGACAGATCTTGAAAAATACTCAAGAAATTCAAGTCGATAAAGATTATCTTTTCATCGATTTTAAGGTAGCATTTGAGAGCATAACGAAGATATTTAAATAGAACTCGAGCATCTGCAACTTGTTGCCTAAAAACTGAATGCAATACCTTTACTATTTCAGCCAATTACTTCCCTCCGCGATCCAAAGTCACAAAATATATTATCAAGAAAATATTTATTTCGCTTTGATCTGATTTTACAATTCGCAGTGACTTCAATGGTAAACACACTTTTTGGGGCTCAAGATGTGTTTCCTAAAAAGGCAAATTGGTCTATGAAGCTGGTATGGAACACAACTCTGACTTCCATTCGACGGGTAAGCCGACTTATTGGCCGACAGACACAATGAAAATACCCGATCTTGTCAATTAGTTTCGTTTTTAAAGGAATTTCTAACAAATAAATAAAAGTTTATGAAAGCTTCGATCTTTCCTCCGACCATTCCCCAGTCATATTGACAATGAGTGACACTCTCATTTAAAAGACAAGTACCGCTTCGACGAAGAAATACCAATTGGGAAGGATTCAGGAGGGAAATCGAAGATAATGTGGAATTAAACGTCTCAATAAGATCACCACTTGAACTTGAAATCGAAGTTGACTTCCTCGCAGAAATCGTTCAATGTACTGCGTGGAACAACACACCTCATCAATGACAAAAATAGCACAAATTACCCACCAGAGATAAAAGAAATGGGAAGGGAAAAGAGGAAAGCAAGCAAGTAACGGCAATTTACTCGAGCTCCGCAGAATAAAAGACATCGAAATAAAATTTCTAAAAAACTCTAAAAAAAACTACAAAAATTGCGTAGTAAATACGTATGTCGAAAACTTGACGGCAGGAAAAGAAACCAATTACTCGATTTGGAAAGCATTTAAAGGCTTCAAAAGACCCAAAACCCCAGCACCATAAACTAAAATGGATAACAACGAATGGGCTAAGGAGGATAAGGAGCTCTTCATGGATTATGTAGAAGAAACTTTTAAGCCCTTTGATGGGCAAAGACTAGTACACTATACTAGTATATCAAAAAGAGTGTCTTCTAACTCAACAATAGCAAACGCAACTCTTGCTGAATTAGGGAATATTATAATGAACTTAAAACCGAACAATGCTCTTGGATACGACCTGATAACCGAAGAAGTCCTTAAAATGCTGCCCTTAAAAGCACTAACGCGGCTTTCAGGCTAGAATACGCTAAGTGCCAATGCAAAGTTGAAGAAACCAGGTAAGCCACAGATTGATAAAAAATCGTATAGACCGATGTTTCTGCTTTCTCTGCTTTTGAAAGGATCCTGCTCTAACGTTTAATACCAATTATTGAAGACAAAAATCGTATCCCAACCATCAGTTTGGATTTCGGATTCAGCATTCAACTGTTGACCAGGTGCATAGAATTACCAACGTAATTGAATAAGTTTCGGAAGAGAAAAAGATATATTTCTTGACGTCTCATAAGCCTTTGACAAGCTTTGGGACAAAGGTTTAAAGTTAAAATTTTGCTATCGAAACTTTGCAACATAATGACTAAGTATCTTGAAAATAGAATTTTTCCTGTTAGATACAGAAATGACGTATCGCAGTTTAAAGATATATTGGCCGGTGTACCACAGGGAAGTGTGCTCGGTGCACTCCTGTATCTCTTATATACAAGAGATACACCACAAGTCGAGGGGACTGTTCTTGCCACCTTGGCCTACGACACTGCCATTTTAGTCGGAAAAACAATAGAAGAATCAACGGCGAAACTGCAAAGCGCTCTTAATAAGATCTTAATATGACTGAACAAAGATCTGGTGAATCGCTCTCTCGAGACGAAATCTATGAAAGTACGAGTAAACTTTACTTACAGAAAAATAAGTCACCTGCGCATCCACATAAACTCGGTCTATATTCCGTTTGCTAATGAAGCTAAATAATGGGGCATGACTCTCGATGCAAAGCTCAAATGGTAGACGCACGTGAAAAACGTAAGGAACTAGAAACTAAATACAGAAAAATGTAGCGTAGAAAACAAGCTGCTTTTATGAAAGCAGGTGCTAAAACCGGTGTGGTTCAAACTTTTGTACATTGTACATGCACCGGGGCTTATAAGAAATAAGGAAATAAGGACCTGCATCGTGACCTTGAAGTTACTTCTGTCGAAGATGAAGCAAGAAACTTCACAAGAAAACATAAGATCCTATTAAACGGCCATATTAATGATACAGTCCTAAAAATTCTGGACGAACAAAATTTATTGCGTTGCCTAAAAAAAACTAAACCTCTGAACTTGGCACGATAAATTGAAACCGCGTTAAAAAAGCGGAACATGTAGAATCTTTCAATGGAAAGTCACCTACCAAACGAGCATATATTGTGTTGAAAAAGCTGCTTGATAAGTTTTACTTAGTTGCGGTATCGAGCATAATTATCGAAGGGAGGTGTTTTTATTGAGTATGGGCACGCGCTCGCGATTGTCATGATGTCTGATGGAAAATTTTCACCTGCCCTCGCCGGAATAAAAAAAAAATAAAAAATTTAGAGAAAAGCTGTACAGAGCCATGTCTAGTTTTGACATACCTGTCCATCTACGCAGAATGACGATTGACAACTCTCGCTGCTCCGTCTAAGTCGGTAGAGATCTCACCGAGACCTTTAATGACAAAATAGGTTGTAGACGAGGTGATACGCTGTCATGTGACTTCTTTAACATCATTCTCGACAGAATTGTGCGGAACTCAATAGGGCTGTCGTCAATGCTATTTGTAGTATTGAAACATAAGCTGTCAAAATAGATTAAACGGACAATTAAAGCAAAACTGAGTGCATATGTATGTGCTATCAGCATAAAGGGATAGGCAGAATCGACGAATTGGATAGAACACCATAGTCGACAGCTGTAATTTCGAGATATTAAGCGAGTTTTTCAACCTTGGCCCTGCTATACATTCTGCCAATAACATTTCAGCAGAAATTAAATGAATAATCACTAATGCCAATCGGTAGTTTTTGGGCTTAGAAGGCAATTGAGTAATAAGGCCATTTCCGAAATACTGGAGAATATTTCTAAGCGGCTCATCATCTCAGTCCCAATTTATGGCGCTAAAGCATGGTCTTTACCAAGAGCAAATGAAGATATCAGCAGTCGTTTCGAGAGAAAATGTGTTGTTTGATTGTACAGAAGATATCCTCTGTCTCGCCAAATCTATTACAAAGTAATGGGTCACTTCTATGACTATGACTTTATGAGTTTGTCTTGCCCTTAATACTAGCAACTCCAAGCTTTCACTTTCTCACGTCAAGAATTGTTTGAATTCACCTTAATCAAGATAAACTCTCCCGTCCGTCCAAAGTCGTACATTTTTATTGCTCTTAAGCACTTGTGAATTCGCAGGGTTAAAGGAAAATCCTTCAAACTTTCCAACGAATATAACACCAACACAACGTATCATTCTGCTGCCGGAATTTATGCAAGCAATTGTAAGTCACCTAAGTAAACTGGCCAACTTTTGTGCAATTACCATCACTAAAGACTTTTCCGTATACCTCTTCCAGAGGTCTGCTCCCAAAACAGAGAGACTACAACAACCACTTCTAAACAGGGCAAGACGAAAACAACTCATTCCCAGTACTCGTGCGTCCAAGTTTCAAGGTTTCTTTGTATAAACAAATTTCCAAGTTCAAAATCGTCCAACTTTAGCTCCGACAAAAGTTTCCCAGGGTGGGTCCGTTGAACTGTCTAACCTAAACCCTACCGATAATGATGACGGTACCGCGCTGATACTGATAGTCGGATACACCTGTTTTATGAAAGTTACTCGTATAGTGGGAGTTGTTATCCTTGCAGTTGGAAGTTCTTTCTATAGCCTCAATGGACCGCCATAGTCGACACGGACTACATGACCTCGTAAATGGAATTTGTTTATTGATGTTTATTCCCGACTTGTATCTTTTTAAGTTGGAAACAATCTTAATTTGCTCCTACAAAGGGTGCCCGAAGTTGATGTTTTATTTTTCTAATTCCCCCCCCCCCCCCCCTGTTTTTCTTGTTGTGTTTCCTTAAGTTTATTTCTACTTTTCCACTGGGTGATATAGATACATCGGTAGTACGTACTATGTACCGAGTACTCGTATTACTACGACTAGGGGTTAAAAACTTATAGCAGAGATGAGGAAATAAAAACTTTCGCCATTCGACTTATCTGATGGGAAAAGTAAAGTTAGTGGCGCTCTTGATGGATTGGAAATTAGTTTTTGGAAAAAGTTACGTATCTGAGGAGATTATGGAATACCCGTACACATCTGAGTTGGGTTGGAAAGCAATTGAATCAGATAGAGGGATGCTAAGCCCGCCACATAAGTTATGGGTGTTCGGATGGAACTTCGGTTGGAGCGATATTTTGTCAGCAGAAAAGCATTTTCCATATCAAACGAGGCCAATGTTCTATTTAAGTGAAACATAGCGACGGGAGTTTTGATAACTTTTTGGCCACTCATGTGGCCCTTGACAGAGATGAATAATTTCGGCAATATGTCTTGATAACAAAGACGTTTCAACATAACAATTCATAGAAAGAAAATGGATTTTTTGAATGAAAACGTATGTTAATACGATTTTGGATGTCTCAATGGAATCAGGATGAAATTTGTGTATAGCAAAAGCCGTCATCGCATTCACCTCTTCGATATTGAAGCAGCTATTTGCCCAGATTAGGCGAACACTGCAACCGGGATAGGTCTTTATTCCGGTGTGTGGAAGTCAGCTAACGCTGGTGGTAGCTTTCCTATAGCGAAAGCGCCGATGAAAACCAGCGGGAAACCAGTCAAGATTAAAATCTGGGTAGACGATATATGGGAGTCACGGGGACATCTGTCTTAGACTGGTATATCTATGAAGGCGCTGTCAGCTCCTCTCTGAAACATCAAATACAATAGTCTGAGTGATGATGGATGCAAACAATGTATAGCAATCCTTAGAAGAGAATGTTTCATTTAAGCGGAGCGTGGCGATATTAAACACGGAGGTCTTAGATCGATCTCCTTCAAACAGGAAACTTTTAAATGGTTGAGCCAGTTTATATCAAAAATTCCTGACTTGTTTCTTAAGGTCTGAAAGACACCGAAGCAAACGCTTGCCATCTTCTGGATCAAGGAACAACTCTGGGAAACTAACGGTGTGGTTAGGAGTCTTCAAACTAGAGTTACAATGAGATCTCGGTACAGGCTTAGGCAAGCCTTTGATATGACTCACATCTTTCATTGTATATTCACCTAAACCAACCTTTAACCTTTCTAAGTTTGCTACATCATCCCTACGACAGAAGGTTTCAGTGTGTGGTTTTGGTGTTTAATATACTCGTACAATATTTCACACCGCTATGTGCTGAGCGGTATCAAGAACCGATAAATTTTCTTCTTATGCCGAACGCACTCTAATCTATAAGATTTCCTGTGATAACTGTTCGCCTTCCAGTCGAATATTCACCTTAAGGGCTGCGATTGTATGAGTCTTGTTGGCATAAATCCGTGACCTCAAGCAATCGGCTGGCCATGCCAAATCGCCAAAATGGGAGATTACGCAACCAGGAAACGCTTCCTTCACAATATCCATTGTAGCTCATGCTGTGTGTGCGGTTGCACCGTTTTGTTGAAACCATATGTTCACCAAGCCCCGCTCATCCAATGCCGGCAGTAAGAAGTCGTTTATCATGGCCCTGTAGCGTTCGCCAGTAACAGTTATCACATGGCCGATGGTGTCCTCAAAACAATACGGCCAAATCAGTCTTTCCGAATGAACGCCGCACCACACAGTGGCTTTGAGTGAATGTAATGGCTCTTCATTCATCACACGCGGATTTTCAGTGCCTCAGAAATTAAGCTTATTGACGTATCCCCTTAAGTGGAAATGCGCCTCGTCGCTCATGATGATTTTCAACACAAAGTCGTCCTCTTCGTTGTTGAGATTGAGGAAATCTTGAAAGTAATTCATACGCGACTGACGGTCAGGAGGCATTAACTGTTGCACTGTTTGCACTTTGTAAGGGAAAACTCTGTGGCGCTGGCAGCCGGGTATGGGCCATGGCCTAGCTTCTTGACACTCATTTGTGTTGTCATATTTGTCACATCTGAGTGGGGCCTAGGGTTTATCACCGAGTCCGAACGGCACTCCTTAGAAGGTTTTTCGTAGGCAATTTTACTTTCGGGAGTTTGCCATTGCCCGCCGAAGAAGCTATACCTACTATTTGTTTATTCACAAATCTCTCTAAACCTCAAACATGAGCGATAAATCGAGCATAAAAAATGGTAGGGGAAATATGTGAATACAATCTTGGAAAACAAATTGGCTTGGACTAAACATATCTCTTTGAAACCCTTCAAGGTGCTGACGACTATATGGCACTGTTCTTGATTTTCGGCAAGATACGAGTATATGGATTGTCACCCGGGAAAGTCGTTTAGACGTACGATATCTTTTGTGTCGGTTCTCTGGTGACACAAGCTTTTAAGGAAACACCTCACAGCTGTTAAATGGTGACTTTTTCTATACCACCAGCCACTGATGAGTCTACCTAATTTTCTCCCTTGATATTCTATCATATGATAGTGCCTCAAGGTTTTAATTTTGTGAAGAGAAATGGTATTTTGCTCAGCCCTGACATTTAAAATTAAAGTGCGGTCGATGGTTTTTCCGAAAATTCTGGAAAACGACAAAGAGATACCGATGTGTGTTGGTTTTAAATGTTTACAGATTGTTATGAATAGGAAACAAAGGGCTCGTCAAAGCAGTCCATAAGCAAGTTGTACGATCTAGCGAAGTTAACACACTTCTTGGCTTCCCAATCAGTTATAATGCTCAACATACGTCGCCAATCCCGTTCTATAGCCGTCGAGAAGTAACGTCAGTCAAAGCAGAAAGGAATGCATTCAGCAAAGAAATGAATTGAATTCAAATTGGTAGACAAGAGATCATTAATGAAAAACAAAAAGAGTGTCGGAGACAGAACGGAGCCCTACGGCAGACCAGCATTTACTTATTTACTTAAGGTGGCGCTACAGTTTGGGATTGACCTGGGTCTTAGACAACCATTGTCTTCAGCATGCTAGGTTCGCTTAAGTCCCATTTCACTTGCGTGCGCCACCTGAGTCGCGATCTCCTTCTACTGCACTGTCCCTCGGACTAGCGTTGGTGTATATACGCTGTACAGCCCGTACAGTTCATCGTGGTTTCTCCTCTTCAACTTTCCGTCTATGAAGACGGTACTAAAAATCACTAGAAGAAGCAGCTAAGAGCACCCTCATCCATTTTTTATAATGTCCATGCCTCTGCGCTATAGAGCAGGACTGGGATTATTAAGGTCTTATTTAGAATAATTTTAGTTGTTGGAGAGAGGGCTTTACTAGTTAATTGCCTTCTTAGCCCAAAGAAACAGCGGTTGGCAAGAGTTATTCTTCGCTTGATCTCAGCGCTGGTGTCGTTGTCTATATTTATAGCAGAGCCTAGGTAGAAAAAGTCCTTAACTACCTCAAAGTTATATCTGTCGAGGGTGACGTTCTGCCCGAGACGTCGGTGTTGGTTGTCCTTTTTGCTTGACAGCATATACTTGGTCTTGCCCTCATTGACCGCTAAACCCATTTTCGCCGCTTCCATCTCAATACTCGCGAAAGCGCCACTGACATCACGATTATTTCTTCCGATTATGTCAATATCGTCGGCATATGCGAGTACATAATTGGACCGACTTTTGAAATGTTGTGCCTCTTATATTCGCGCGTCAGTTTTGCACTATTCTTTTAAGTATGATGATGAAGAAATTGCATGACACTACATCGCCTTGTCTACATCCTTTTATGACATTAAACGTCTCTGTTAGATCTTTTCCAACCTTTATGAAGCAGCGTGAATCCTCCATCGTCAACCAGCACAGACGCACGAGTTTGACAAGGATACCAAAACTAGATATGCTCTGTATAGCTCTTTCCGGTCTTGGTTCAGGCGTTCACACAATACGGCAGATAAGATCTAAAGAAGAGTGATAATGAGTTGGTGTATGGTCCTTGCTAAGCCATCGCCTGCCGCTTTGGAGAGCTTGGTAGTCAGGCCAACCGCACCACTGATCTTGATAGATATTAGATTTAGATCAATTCATCCAGGTCGGATGAAAGCTTGTTTCTGCCTGGCAGCAGGATTTGGTTCATCATTGCCTTCATAAAGTCTACAGAAATGCTTTTTCCATTGTAGAGGCCTTTTTATACCTTTGCTAAAACTCATCTCATTCATGGAGAAGTATCTCTCAATTTCATTGACCCAGTGTTCATCTCTCCACTTCTGCTCGAAGAGCTTATTAGCAGCACTAATCTTTGAATGCAGCGCCGATTTATATGCATCTTGCTTAGCTGGATGTGCTTGCAGGTGCTCATCATCATACCAGATTTTTTGTTGTGGTGGTCGAGTTAAAACTAGAATATCAGAAGTGGCACCTTCGATGGCTTTTAGTATTGTTGCCACTGGTGCTCGGTACTCGATGCTGTCAGCAGTAGAACTCTTGGAAGATTAAGAGAGACTCGATCGGAAAAGGATTTGGCAATCTCTTGCGATTTCAGCCGTCGGATTTCGAAATTTCTCACAGTATTAGCTTGTCTTGGCTTTGTTCTGGATACCCGCAACCGCATCTTGGCTACAACATTGTAGTGGTCCGAATCGATGTTGGCTCCCCGGAATTTTCGGACATCCATAATACTGGATGAGTGTCTTGCGTCGATCGCAATGTGATCAATCTGGTTGATTGTTGATTGATCCGGAGTTCCCCAAGTCCCCTTGTTAATATGTGAGATGGGGGAACCGCGAGCTAGCTACGAAAATGTTTCGCCCCACCGCAAAGTCGCTCCTGTGCGAGAAGTGCCTATTGGCCGAGTTATTTCTCGAAATGGTTATCAAAATTTGGCAACGCGATCATACGATTTACTACTGTTCTTTCTCTTCTCTTATAAAGGGGAAGGCTTATGATTGTGTATTGAAGCGATCAAAGCCAACATTTGTGATGTAATCGATCGAATAGTGCCGCAAATGTATGAAAATGTGCTGAAAATTTTCTATAGAAGAGCCTGGAGGAAAAAAATTCCTTCTAATACTCTCGCCGCAGTGGAGAAAGTGAAAGAAGCCATCAGGACTGCTAAGTCTCAAGCGAATCAAATTTTTATGTCACACAAGGACTAGCTTTTAGGTGAAGAAAGTGAAGAAGGCAAAGAAAGTGAAGCCAGCAACAATATTATTTGGAAGATACTAGCGATAATTTGTGACGGGTAGCAGTCTTATTATTCTGGAACAGGACTTGTTTATTATCTTGTCAAGAGCCTATCGATGTTTTTGATGTTTGTTACAGTAGCCAACTTTCTTTTGACATATGTGAGTCTCGATATTTAATCACTTTTCCATATTTCGTGTATCCAAAGGAATACACGAATTGCAAGGAAATACATTTGCCTAATGTTAACCTTAAACTTTCATAATCCCCCAAGTAAGTGACAAAAGGAGGCTTAACCATTCGTTGTTGATAGACAGATAGACTTATTATAATTTCAAAATTGAAATCATCCTACAGTACGAAGAGTATCTATCCAAACCTTAAACAAAAGATGAATCGAAGGAATATTCAATTTATCAGAACACGTACAAGTATTTCAAAACAGACCAGATTCATTCTCCATATTCTATCTATTTACGCATTTTCAAATTATATCGATACAATAGGAACAAGAAATACATCCTTCGTCTCCCAAACAGATATGCTGCACATGCTAGATATGCATCGTAGATGATTTATGAATTTAGCATTCAAGTCCTAGATACGAGTAACAATCGGATTGTTACTGATAATCAGGACTACCTGACCGATGGAAACGGGGATATTTTCCCAAAGTGGGGGCACAAGTGTAGATTCGATTTTAACATAACAATGTGGATACACATTCGAACAGATTCTCAATTATTATCAATCAGATCAGTGTAGACTGAGGTTTAGGTAGCACAGCCCTAATATGCAAAATACAAATACATTGGCACTGTATCCAATCGTTCGGATTATTGATGCACCTTGGCATCAATGTAGCCGATTGTAGATTGGCTTCCAGCAACAACAACAACAACACATCTAGGTAAACAGATTGAAGAATACAATTTATTTGGCCAAAGAACATGCATAACATTTGATGTTGCTTATAGTGTCCCATCCGCCATGGACAGGAGTGCGAATAGTTCTGAATGTTATTTCCATGACCATGGACACAGGCAACGATTTGAATTGATTGAATGGCAGTTTAAGACTGATGAGGCGTGCATGAGGCGTAAATCAATTTCAATTGAATTCTTGGAGAAGGACAATTTCCAGTGAAATAATCATATTAATCGAATTAAATGATGGAGCAAGGGAATTAGTGAAAGGCATTAGTGCATTGAAATTTTATGAAGTAAACAGATGAAGATACATCAACAGAGTACTGAACATCATCTTAATCCAGTGTTGGTGATAATTTATGCAGGAGTTTAACCGTCCTAAAATCGGTGAATGTTTTGACAAATGAGGGGATATACGAATTGGATTGTCCTTTGCGAACAATTGTTTGAAGATTTGCATCTAGATCAGCTAGATAGGCAGTGATTCTCAAACCCAACAGACCATTCCAATTAGCTTAGGATTAAGAAGTTGCCTTCCGCAACATCTTAAATAAGCGAAAGTCAGAACCGATATAAAAACCAAAGTCACCAACGTGTTATGGTAGCTCAATACCGTCTTCGTACTGCATCAGTATCGATAGCACCACAAATACGAGCTGACACTCTTTATTCAGCATTTAAGCGGCTGAAACTGGAGTAGAATACAGACATCGGGTTCGGAGCTTTCATGTGGGTATGACGTCTCCCTATGATATTCATAACCTAGTAATCGGCAAAATTCGTAAACGCGTTAGAACCACCAATTTCGATGACACTCGGCCGGATGATGAAAATGCTGACAATGAAAGCATGGACGAGATTATTGCGCCATTGCCCAAAAAAGTGTGTATGCCACTGATAAAACTCTTACAAAAATCCAGTGATTATATGAACCAATTAATGGTCGAATCGTACAGGTTAGTACTCGAAAGTTAAAGTCGTTAGTTTGTTAGTTTTTTTTCGCATGACCTTCCAAGGGTAAAATCATTTAAAGTTGTCCTCTACGGAATGAGTGAGGTCGATGTTAATTCGCTTAGAAATGAACTTGTTATACAAGGACTAAAGCGTATTGAAATAAAAAAAATCACAAAAGAATTCGAAATAAACACGTATAAATATACAGACTACATCTATTTAATATCCTTAGAAGGTGATTAAACTTCTTTGAAGGATCTACGCAAAAACCATCGCTCTATCTTTAGCTGGAATTTCCAACGAAAACTTAAAGGCAAGGTCACCCAATGTCAAAATTGCCAAATATTTGGCCATGGTGAGTGGAATTGCCGCGTTAAAACATATTGTGCTATCTGCGCTGGTCCCCATACGACTGCCGAGTGTGGTAACCCTACTATACTTAAATGCGCAAATTGCAATGAAAGCCACAGGGCTACTGACGTCACTTGCATCAGTCAATCAAAATACCTGGAGATAAAAGCAAACGCTAAGCAAAAGAGGAATCCAAGTTCTCGCTCAACTTTCATGAACCAAACCACTTCTACATCTCTCAGCGCTGAGAAACAAGTTTCGTTTGCTTCCACAACACCGGCAAGTTGTTACAACTATTCAGAGCAATCCAACACATGCAGGTGCCCAGCCGTCAAAAGTCTAGGCGAGCCCTCTTCAAACATGTTCGAGCCCAATCAACTCCAATAACAATTCTACACTTTTCTCGTAACGCTTTGGCTATGGAAATGATAACAAAATTATCTGTACTAGGCTCGCCCGTCGCCGAAATTCGACGATTCACAAGCAACAGTTGTCATGTACACAACAAAAGTGTCGTCACTCGTCACTATGTTTTTCTCTTTTTCATTTTGTTTAGTCTATATCCCACTTAGAGTAGGGAAACTCTTTTGCCATCGTAGTAGTGACTTTCACAGTCACAAACTTACATAAAAAAACAAAACAATACATTTCATAAGTCAAGGCAGTCAAACAAATTCCTTATGTACGAGTAGAACCACATGACAAAAACGATTCGACTATACGCTTATCCCTAGCTTCTTCTTCTTCTTATCCTTTTATTAACCCTTTCCTCGTTATACGAACTTATGCGTAACGAGTTTCCCATTTTTACTGCATCGCTGTTGCTCCGCTTATGGGGTTGGCTAATGTCGCAGACCGCAGATCGCGTCCACATAATGCTCGGTCCTGGATCGCTTCAGTGGTTAGCCCCAGGCGTTGTTGTGCATTTGCCATCCGAGAAATCCAGGAATTCTATTTCCGACCTCGTTTTCTTACAGTTGGAGTGACCGTAGTTGATAGTGCCTTTTTAACCGGATTTTCCGCAGATCTTCTTTGAACGTGGCAATACCAACTTATTCTATTCGCCTCAAGCTGTTCGGTTACCGAATTCTTTATATGTAGACTTCCTCTTATACGCGTAGATCTAATGCAATCGCGTTTAGTGACTCCACTAGACATCCTTAACATTTTCATTTCCGCTGCCGTCATTTTGTTTTTTAACGCTTCGTACATTGTCCAGCACTGTGAACCGTATATAAGAGCTGGTCTAACAACCGTGGTGTAGAGTTTCCCCTTTAATTTAAGTGGAAATTTTCGGTCGCAAAAGATTCCCGAATTTTCCCGCCATTTCATCCATCCCACACTCACTCTGTGGTTTACGTCGTCGTCACATTTCGCTTCCATGTTAACAATTGATCCTAAGTACTCGTGCTTAAAGATATTGCTTTTCGGAAGAACTATTCCATCTAACATTATATCCGGAACAGGTCGCAACGGATGCGCAAATGGGCACGTCAAATGCTCCGTCTTTGAACGACTTATTTTAAACCGGTTTCTCTCTAGCGCATTTCTCCATGAATCTAAGGCGTTCTGGCGTTACATTTGCTTCGCGCATGCAGTCTTTTGAAAGATAGTCGAATACTACGTTAAAGAGGAAAGGGCTAAGGACGCTTCCTTGGTGTACTCCGACATTAACTGGAAATTCTCTCGTTAGTCCAGCAGAGCTTTTAACCGCAGTTTTCACGTTTCCGTACATGTCTTGTATTATTCTAACATACGTTTCCGGTACCTTTTGAGACCTCAGCGCGGCCCATATGAGTTCCCTAGGCACTCGATTGAATGCTTTCTCGAGGTCGATAAATACCATGTGTAAATCCTTATTATTTGCCGAAGACGTTCGTTTAAGACTCTTTCGACGATTTTCATTGTGTGTGACGGGACATAAGCTTGATTGAACGGTGGTTGTTGCATTCTCGAGTGTCGCCTTTTCCTTTGTATAATGGAACCAAGAAGCTACTTCTCCATTGATTCGGCATGGGTTGTCCACATTTTAATTTATTTAAAAGTTTCGATAGCCAAACGCTGCCGATCCCCTCCATCTTCGACCAAAACTCTGATGGAATGCTGTCTGGTCCCGCCGCTTTCCCCCGCTTCATTTTTCGAATTGCTATACTTATTTCTTCGATTGAAAAGTCCGAAACTTTCTCCTCGAACAGACCAGCTGTCGGCACGATATCACGTGGAAACTGTTTGTTAAGCAACTCCTTGCAGTATTCAAGCCACCGGTCACAAATTTCCTTTTCATTTGTTAATAAGCGACCGTCTGCGTTTTTGATGTATTTCGGCGAGGTTATTTCCATTGAATTTTTTCTCCTCTGTGCAGCGAGCTTAAAAATATTTGGCATTTTAGTACTGTACGACGTTTGAACTTCTTGGATAGCTTGTCTTCTATCCGCCGATCCTGAGGATATTTGTTCCAATTTCTGGTACAGGTTTTCCGCTTCTGCCGCTCGAGTTCGAGCCAGGACTTTCTTTGCGATCTTTTTAAGACGCTCGTATTCAAGAGTCAGTCGAGCTTTATCGATATCGTCGGTCCGATCGCATTTTGTCCACGCTTGGAATGCACTCTTGTTGTCGGCCACAGCTCGTTTGGTTTCGTCATTCCACCACCATGTTTCTTTGTCGACGTGATGGTTTTTCGATATAGTCCCCTAGCATCTTTCCTTTTCTTTACTATTGACTCTCAAAGGCAAGCAGACTTGAAAATGTTTTTTTTTTCTCAGTAAAGCTGGCCATACACGACGAACATGTTCGTACGATCTGTTCGTGTTCATGGTCTTGTTCGACGTTAGTGGTGCTCTTGACGAACCGATCCAATGTTTATGAAAATTTTCAAAATTTATGGATTTGTTCGCGAGCATGTTCGCCGTTTTTGGCGTTGTTCGCAGACATTTTCTTTTTTAAATAAATTTTGTTGCGCGCACATCAGCGGAAAATAAAAAATGTCAAGTTTTAGCAAAACGTTTCGTTTGGAATTTATTGAAATTCTTCGAAATATTAAAACTTTAGTTCTTCGTAACTTTGTCCAGTTGCGAGGAATCTTAAAGTTGCTGATAGTCTTTCGTTTGCTGTAAATGCTTCTCGCATTCATGTGTTTTGTTTTCCAATAACTGGACCCACCAAACTCAGCAATTCAATATAAGTTTCTGAATCCATTCTAAGAAATTTTTAAGAATCTTTTGGTGCAGACATTTCTAATTTTCTCAACAATTTAGTATGAGTTCGATCGTTTCTACCATACAGCCACTCGTTTCATCCCCTCTTCTTCTTTGTTTGTTTTTCTTGCTTTCGCTTTTGGCATATATACGAGTAATAATGCAATTGCATCATCCGCGTGTGTGTTCTCCATATTTTCTTGTTGAAAGTTGAAAGCATATCGGTTCGTCATGTGCGGCCAAATGTCAACGATCGCTGGGACATATTCGTCGTGTATGGCCAGCTTAAGCTACGTAAAATTGTACATATTGTAATATTTCGGCTAGGGTTCGAAATGATAAAACGTTATTCTATTTCTAAACACTTAATTTACTATTTGAAATAACTTCTAAATAATTCACTACCGATTTTACTACTATCTCACAATTTAAATCTTTTATCGTTCACTATGAAGACTTAAGGGCTGAACAGAATGTGAATCTGAAGCATGAATCTATATCTGTATCTCGAAGTTGGGTGTTATTCAACTTCGAGATACAGATTATACATGTATAGAGCTTTTGAAAGTTCGATATCAGATACAGATTCAAGTTTCACATTCTGTTCAGCCCTTAAGCTCCTTATCTGTCGCTTTCCAAAAATCAACTTAACTCACACTGCTTCTCATCCTGTATTTATACCACATTTGTCGGGTCCTAGTTCTCTCTCGTATCTTCTGGTTTGAAACTGGGGTAATAAATGAACTCACCAGAGGGAGAGAGAGAGTTTGTTAATGATGTATGATCCTAAGGTTATGCAACACTGGATTCCTGATTTTACAACATCTATATCTATAGATATATGTAAAATAACCTTATCTTTTACATGTTTTACCAAGGTTTGGTAAGACCGTTTGCACATTGTGCACATCTACGCGAAATTACCTTTCCAATGGTGTAAGTATCATGCCATTGGGTTCAGTAGAACGGTGTAAAAGTGTAAGACAAAAATAGGCAGCACGTATTTATATATAAATGTAATACAAAAGTAGAACAATTTGAAGTTATCACACATTTAGCTTCTTAGTTTTTATATATGTTACTAATTGTAAATAATATGGTAGACCATATAAACATTATATAGTCTGGAATGCTAGCAGAAATAAAATTGATATTGCCTTGGTCACAAAGTCCAAGTCCAAGTATCCAACGCTGAATTTAAGTGCTACGAGTATGTAGTGAATAGGACTGATAGAAGAGGTGAAGGTGTTGCTATACTCATTCGAAGATCAATTCAACATTCGCCTTTGTCAATTGTCCGAACGCGTTTAGTAGAAAATGTGGGTTGAGGTTCAACTAGTTAATAGACGAAGCCTGAAAATTAATTACGTCTATTTCGCCGGTACTTTCAAGACAACCGATAATAGGATGACATTAAAAAATGATTTGAGGAAACTTTTTTTGTAATAATGGCGATTTTCTGGTAGGCATAGAGATTGGGGCTGTGCTAGAGCAAATGCCTGGGGGAATATCTTGCTATCTTGCCTCTGTTACACACTTCCTATCTCGATTTTGTATCCCCCATCTCCTACTTATTTCTCAGCTAGCTCTCGTGGTCGTTCCTCTGTTCTTGACATCTTTGTTACAAATCGTCACGAGTACATAAGTCAACCCATATCGTTAAACGCACTAAGTTCTGATCAAAATCCAGTTTTATGTATGCTGCTTCGTGCGGGCAAAGAAAATGTACAGTACGTTCAGGGCATAAAAAATGCAAACTGGAAACGTTACCGCTCCATAATTAAGACAAGACTTGAACAAAGATGCGCGAATATTGGCAGTACTTCCAATAGGGAGGGCATTGACACTTTTGCTAATAGCTTCAACGAACTCATCCTTGAGGCAGTAGACGACTCGGCACCTAAAATTAGGAAGAAAAAGTGTCACAATAAACTTCCCTCTTATATCCTAGAGTTAATAAAGCTAAGAATTATTCAAAGAAGAAATTGGCAATATCGGCAGCCGGTATACCGTGACGAGATGCTATATATATCTTACCCAGCTGATAAGGAGATAGTTAATCCAACAACGCAACGATGATTGGAACAGAAAATTAGGTTACCTGGATAAAAATGCTAAAACATTTTGGGACGTAGTTAAAATAATTAAAAATAAAAACAAACAATTACCTGGCCTACGAAACGGAACAAATTTTTACTGCACAGATGATGAGAAAGCAAATGCGCTTGGACTAAGTTTCTCAAATAACCATTATGTATCTGCGTGCCTAGGGGGTCCTTTTAAAAATACGCTGGTAATGAACACCTAACAAATATTTCATACGCAGGCTTTCGACACTCCGTCAAATTCTTTCCTTACTAATTGTTCGCGCTTTGCTGACGAAAATGAGAAAATGCAAATTAAAAATGCTTCAGTTGAAAGAAAGAAAATGATTTATTATTTGAGAACTGTCGTCGATGATGGTTGAACACAGACTGACTGTGACTTTGACATTTGGCACTAACACTAATGATGATGTGAAGTTTCATATTGATAACCTGAAAGTAAGGAAATCACGTGGCTTTGATAATACTTAAAAACTGTACCTCAATCAACTACCGAAAGCTAGAGTTAGATCCTTAACAGCTATGTTCAATGCATGCTTAAAAATCCAGTACTTTCCTGACGCTTGGAAAATAGCTAAGGTGGTGGCTACTATATACTCAAGGTTGGGAAACTCCCTGAGAGTCCCGAGAGCTATAGGCCAATAAGTTTGCTTAGTAGTGTAAGTAAATTATATGAAAAAGTTCTTAAGGAAAAAATCACTAAGATCATAACTGACCGTAGAATATATCCTGACATCCAGTTTGGCTTCAGGCCACTACATAGCACATCCCACCAAGTACTCCGAATTTCCAATATTATCAAATACAATCGTCAGCAAGGAAAATCAGCAGGGATGGTCCTTTTGGACATTGCCAAAGCTTTCGACTCCGTTTGGCATAATGGTCTCGTGTACAAATTGATTAACGTCAACTTTCCTCCATTTCTTTGTAAAATAGTCCAACATTTTTTGTCAGGTCATTCTTTTCAAGTAGTTGTCAATAGTAGAGTTTCTAGTTTCATTAGTATCCAGTCAGGTGTGCCGCAAGACTCCGTCCTAGGTTCTATATTGTACAATTTGTTCACATCAGATTTTCCCAGTCTAACTTATGGTTAAGCCGCCATTTTTGCAGACGATACTGCAATACTATCATCCCACGGATTTGCTCTCAATGTTGAGACAAATCTTCGAATTGCGATGGAAGTATTAGAACTCACTTTTCTTGAACACGTTGCTAAAACCTTACAGAAAGTCAACTTAGCTATTAGGCTATTATATCCATTCACAAATGGAAAATCGGACCTTTCAAACGAAAACAAAATTATTATACACAAAGTAGTCCTCCAAGCGTTACTCTTGTATGGATGTCCGGTATGGAGAAACTGTGCACAGACCCATATTAAAAAAACTGCAAGTGTCGCAAAATAAATTACTTAAATTGATGCTTAACTTCTCCTGGCACCATTCTACTATGGACCTCCATAAAAGAGCGAATGTTGAATTGATATCGAAAAGAATCGAAAAGCTTACTGAAAATTTTAAAAACAGATGTGCTTTAGCTGACAATGGCCTTGTATCAAATTTATTTAACTAAAGTTATTAATTACTTATTTATTTATTTATTTATTTATCTGTTCTTTCATGTACTTATTTATTGATTTCTGTTAACTTATTCTCTTTTGTATGAAAATCTATTTTTGTTTTATTTTCTTTTCGAATGGAGGTTTTTTCTTCGTTTTTTCCTCCAAACTACAAATCTTATTTTGAAATATAATCACTACCATTACGACAACATCTCTGTAAAATGTAAAATGTGTGGTAACAAACCAATGTAATTATTTTTATACGAAATAAAGATCTATCTATCTAAAACACATCTCCGCTTGCTAGATAGGATTCAGAAACACGCAATATCTCTCATGTGTGGCTTTAATATGGCCCAGTTAATTGAAGTCCTCCAACACCAACGAAAACGTCTCCTGTTCCATTTTGTTCTATTGCTTTTTCGATCACCAGTGCTCCTACAAAGTTGCCAGTCCTGTAATACTAGTGTTGCTATGAAATCCCATAATCACCTTCGGGCTTACTTTGGAAAACTCATGATTCTCTCTGTAAAACTCACTTTTGGGATCGCCTGCCGAACCCATTGTTTTCATCTCATTACAACCTGCGAACATTCAAAACCAACAGGCACCTCTCCTAAAGTATGTTCATAAGCCTTTATTTGCGGAAATTATTTAATAAAAATAGACAAATCGTCTAAGAGTCCTTGGAAGTAGTTTGGGTTCACGCAGGTCAAGTGCTTTCATTTGGGCATATGCAAAGGCATATCCAAAGGTCATTTCTTCTTAAAAAAATCCACTTTTTCCCAGGTAGGGACACAGATATTTATTATTCACATTTCCACCCCTATGATGCAGATCTAGATTGAGTGGCGAGATGGCAAATAAACCATTCGTTGCCATAACAGTGGAATACCAATTCAAATTTAATCAAGTAGGTGCTTAGAATTGAGCACACCTCACCTGATGCCACGTGGCTTAAAAAATAGATAATAATCACACCATTCCTATATATATGTATGTAAGCATCATTCCCAACCATTCTCTTACATAGGCAATTGAAAATGTACCAATGGCCTAAGGCATTAAGTTCTTTCGTTAATGCCATCCAAGCTCATTCAATTTAATCCTACTTTCCGTCGGTTGTCTCCGAAATGCCCGCATAAAATAAATGTGCCACCTATTCCTTTGTATAAAAATATAAAAATACAAAAAAGTACCTAAACTTGGTATCTATGGGTGAAGTACTCGTACTCACTCACATAAAAAAAAGAGGAAATATTCTTGCAAATTTTATCGCACCGCTACATTCAATAAAACTTCCTTCACGAAGGACTTTCAAAATTCCTCTTTTTCTCTTCATCACTCTATATTATGAGGACGAGTTTGTTGGCGCTACAAAATTCGTAAACTCGAATACTAGTACGCGGCATATCTAAACGAAGCAAATTTCCAACCATCAACAGTGCCACCCCGAGCGAATCATCCAAGAGATTCAATCCGAAATGTCATCCAATTCTGATAGCCGTATCTAGGCAATTTTTGGATTTTTCGAACTTTTCAAAAATATTCAACTTTTATGATTTAACCAAGCATACATCGGTTGTTCCGCGTGGCTGAATACAAGCTGGGCTCGTGCGTTGCGTTGACAACGGTTAGAACATATTTCATTGACTTTCAGTGGAAATTTCGGCGAGATTCATCAGATTCGTTTATTATCATTTTGCGCTCTCTCATGCCACATTGGATTTCCATAAACGCGGGAATTTTATTATATTTCTGAAACATTTTCAAAATGTTGAATAGAGCACTGGCTTTGTGAGATACTTTTCTAGTGCTCGTACATTCGTATATGAAACTTCGTATGAAACTATGACTATGTGGCACTAAACTAAATGAAGTATCTGTGGAATATTTCCGGGGTCATTTTGCTACGACTATGGTCGGTTGTGTATTAGGGGAGCAATAAATTTCAAAAACTGTCCCAGTTTTCACATAAAATACGAATCTGAGGAGTTGACCGGAAAATTACCAAGTCCACTACGCCACGAGGGAAACACACAACAATTTTTTTAAAAAAAAGCGCTAAATGCATCCACGAAATTCTCAGAATATGCTGTGCATCCATTAAGGGCTTTTCAGTGTGTCAAGGGATGATAAGAAATTATTTTCGTTTTGCAGTAATAGCCTTTAAATTCGAGAGAAATGGGAATGCAATTCATCGCAAAGATTTAACAGCTTTCAAAGCCTTGAATTGTAGATTTATAGGCCTGAAGATACATTTAAGTTTTGTTTCTTAAGTACTTTTGCATCGGGAAAAATACACTTATTGTCGCTAAGGATATCGGCACATAAAAGCAGTCATGCACTGGCCGTCTTTTTAATTCAATTTTTGATCCAAACATAGCATACTATCTTTGAATATCTTCGATTCCAGCACATGGAATCACAAAACCTTACAAAATTATTCAGAAATTCATCGAAGCAAAACGTTTACCCTCTTCCTGAAATATGCAATAATGTTGGCGTACGGGTTCTCATACAGACGAACGCGGTTGGAAATCTGCGAAATATTCTAATCCCTCATCGGATACAAACGTGGCAGTCGGGAATAGCTGATTGACCTTTTAAATCGTTCTTCATGGTTGAAGCAGTTTTGATGGCAGAGTTTAGATGGAATGCATCTAAATCAACTACCCACAAGCATGTATGTATGCCTTAAGTATTTTCATCTGGGCCCGATGACCATAAACTAAGATGAAGATCGAGTAATCTCGACTTAAGAACTGAGACTTCTTAATCACCAGATGGTGTAGATGTTTGCTGTCAATTACTGTCATTCTCAGAATTCGATTTGGTTGTTCTTTTTGACTGATGTCATATTATCTTTGCAATTTTAGTCATTGAGTCATTTAGTATGACTAAGATGAGCTATCTGTAAAATTCGTAAATTCCTCAATTTGAAGTCAACAATTGGGTCTCACTTATGACACTTTACGGCGAATCTTCCTTTGCATTCCAGAAAATCCAAATTACGATTTGTTAAGTGGATGTTTGGTCGCAAGGACAATTTGTCATCGAATTTAATCTTTTCCAGTTAAACCCATTTTTGGATGAATGAGTACAAAACTGTCGTGTCTGGGGATCGGTAAACCTATACGAAAAACCAATGCATCCCAAAAAAGTCACTGTATGGGGCGGATTATGGGTTGGCGGTATCTTTGGCCCTTACTTTTTCAAAGAGAATGGAGAATTTGACCGCAACATGTTGACCGGCGATTTTTCTCCAAAATTGAATGAATCGGGTCTGGACGATCTCTGGTTTCAACAAGATGGTGCTACAGCCCACACAAGGTAGGAAATTTGAAGACCGCATTTTTTCGTTTAGAGGAGAAGTTAATTGGCTTGCAGGCTTATGCAGTCTGACACCTTCAGACTTCTTCCCGTGGGCTTATTTAAAGAGTAAGGTATATGCCAATAATCCAGCGACAATTCAAGATCTCAAACATAGCATCTAAACTAAAATTGCCATTGACCCACTTATTCTTCAGAAAGGTTGTCGATATTTTTGACCTTCGGATGGTCACTTGCAACAGAAGCTGTAGTAGTCACATGCAGAATGTTGTATTGCATTCATAATTGCCATAGCCCAAACTTTATTAGACAATAAAATTCGCAGTAAATATGTATTTAATTTAATGAAAACTTCCACACTAGCTGTTGGCCCACCCTGTATAATAAGCCTGTGATCTAGTACTATTTTTCCTTATATTACAATTTATATTGAACTGTCAATTTGAATTATGCAATTGTCACTTCTAAAAAAAACATTGTTTTTGTTTAAACTTGCGATACTTGGAAAAGCTAAACTAAACTAAAAATTGAGATGCACAAATGGAAAAAGCGGGCATACAATACGGCTCCATCAAACATTCCCAACCCAAGATGTTATTGAAATTGCGAGTGCATCTAAGACAACACAAAATTCTGATAATACAAACAGCATAACCAATAATTACAGGGCACACTACTGTCGATCAGTAGTGAATTAGAGATTGTCGTGAAATGCAGTAACACGGCTGATAAATTGAGGTTAGTGGTGGTCAATAATGCAGGTGCAAACATTCTTGACTTTGATTGGTTTAGGGCCTTCAATTCTCAACAGTATTGAGAGCCTTTGCGCATCGTATTCGGATTTGTCTGTTCAATCCAGTAAGCGGATTTCAGATATAGCAATGGAACTGGGCTCTAACAAAAATGGCCTGAAATTACAACTCCGTTTTAAGGCTGAAAATAGAAATGCAGATGCCTTATCACTTTTCACGTTTTCCGGTGGAACCAGATACAGAATTCGATAAACTAGAAGGAGGCGGCCAGAAAATAAACAGCATCAGCTTAAAATACTTAGAGAGTGTTTTTTTTTTTTATAATTTGCGCGCACCTAAAGGGGCTATGATACCCTTTTACTGTTGCGCGGGTGGAAAGATAGAAGGATGAGAAAGAAAAGCATTGTTGTGATGTAGTGGTTTGAAACTCAGGTATATTTGGTTTCGATATTGACTCTCCAGGGGTGGGAGTCCGAATAAGACGGAGAGTTTTTTCTTCACTCGGAATGATTCAGATTATAAATTTTAACGGTTGTTTTGTGCTTGAAACTCTACAACAGCCAAATCTACATGCCAGTGTTATGCCTTCACACGCAGATTTTTCTGACTGAGTTTCAATTACACAAATGAAAACTTGTCATGAGTAGGATTCGAACCTTCACCCTCCGATTGAGAAGCGATGGCTAGTACCACTACACCACGGCCACCCTCTCACGATGCACTTATTGGAAAGATATATAAACCTACAATGAGGAAGGGTGTACTTGAAAAAGTAACTGGATGAAAACCTTACGAAATACTCGTAAGTGCTAAGCAGTTTATCATAAGTTAGCGCTAAATCTCCAAGATAATTGTATGTCATACCTTAAGTTGTGGAGTTTAATGTGTTAAAAAACATACGAGAGGGGCATTTGTGTTCTTCTTGGATAAAACAAGGATATCGACTATACGTCTAGTTTCCCGGCATGGAGCATGTAGTCAGGTTATTATTTGATTATATATATCAGACATTGTCCATTCCAACGCTCATTACAGCTGTCAGCTCTTTAGACGAAGTCAATCTGTTGGATGTACATTTTGAGTCCAGGTCAACACTTTCAGATCGCGCTTTGTCTTTGCCTACACCTGAGTGTATCGCATCTTCAATAGGATGAGAATCCACTTTCGCACTCATCCTGGATGGTATATCTTTACTTTTATTGAACAGGTGGTCTTCAACGCTTGCAAATCACTGCTTAAACTTTTTCATCAATCTTACCCTTAAGGAGTCTTTTCCCAGCTCGCCCTTAAAAAGGAATCTAGTTCTGTGTTCTCGTACAGACTCATTGCAGTTATGTGTTGATTAATCGTAAGCTCGTAAAACATCTCAAAACACGAAAACGAATAACCGGCAGTGCGGTTTTTATAATACGAGTATCAAGTCCACTCGTGATTTTATGGCGTACCTCAACGTGGAACCAAACCGTACAGCAATCTGCTGATATTAGGTAGTTGGACTTGATGCTTCTAAGATATTTTACAGAGTTTGGCATCAGGTTATTTTGTCGATCCATGAGTTTCTTCTTCAAGTAATTACTCTTGGGAACGTTCAATTCAAAATGTCTTGAATGATTTCAAGTCCGATATTCACAAAATAAATGCAGCTGATCCCAGGGCTCCATTCTGTCTCGAAACTCTTCCTAATGCCCATTAATGATCTCTTGTGTCCTATTTCTAATTCAATATATTCCCTTGCTGACGATAGCACTCTCTGCTTGTCATATTTGTTCCAGACTCGCGACTCAGATCTGCTGTATGACGGGAATGGCAGCTAAGATCATTGAAATTCGACATTAACAGCATAACGAATTGGGGAACTGTTAACGAGGTGGAATCAAATTCTTCCAAAGCATAACGCGGTTTGCTGTTTGAACACCCAGCTACGAGAATTATTCATGAATGGCATTTGTATCGTTGTAACCGATAAACTTTCCACTCTCGGTATTTCTGTCAATGACAACCTTCGTTGGATTGAACACAAATTCAATGTCGCTAAAAATGCTGCGAAATGTCTAGGCTTCCTCAAGTGATGTGAGAAATACACCCTCGAGCATCATCATAATGTTTTCTGTGTCACCTTGTTCTATCGCTATTTTCAACACTAGTGCCAATAGCATTCGGTCTGTTACACCCGTCCCGCTACCTTGAGCTACATCCTTAAGCCCACTTTCGGGCGTACCATGAAATGTCGTGATTCTTTCCCAAGCCTACCAACTCGCTTATGGAATGCCCTGGCAAGCTCTTTTTTTCCTAGTCATTATAACCTCCAAACATTCAAAACCAACGTTCGTCGGTACACCTCTTAACCTCCCTAATTTTCCAATTTAAAGAAACAAAGAGTATAGGTAGGAAGTCTAGCAACGTTTTATGCCTGCTCTTCATATAGATTTCTAAGTATTCTCCAAGGTTGGTCATAGATAAACTCATCGGTGTAACAACATATCTACTATCTAGTCATACTCGTATATGGCCCAAATTTAATCCCAAAACATCAAAAGATTTTAAAACTTCAGAAGAAGAAATATCTCTAAACCCAGAAATACAATTAACGACCACTTTTTCATTTTAACAAACACAGATGAGCATTCCTCACATCGATTTCAACAGGAGCTGCGAAAGCAAATAGGAAAAGAAGTTTACTCGTATTTCGCATTTTTCCCTCAACTGTTCCGTCTTGGCACAGAATAGAATGCAGCCCTTAGGGAGACTTCCAAAAAAGTTCGCCATCCTTAAAGGATTGATCATGGAATATCCATGGATACAGAAGTAGACAGATAACCTCAATGAATACTACTCCAACTTAACCAAGGATGCTCCCAATTACTATGTTTCCCTGTAATCCTGGAGGATTAAGAACTTCCCAACTGAATAAAGTTGGAAGAGTCTATTTAATCAGGTCTGAGAATCAGATATTAACAAGACAATTTGGGTGACGATATCCATATCATCCACTGTATTAAGCGATTCACTCTCCTTACGAATCCTCTTTTAAGTGAAAATGATTGAAGCATTGCTCAAACCTAAATGTACAGTCGATAAGTTGTACGAGTACAAGTACTCTATTCAACTGGAACTTTTTGTATTGAAGGGACATTTTAAGAGCGGATATTTATTGATGTCTTTGCAGGCATCTCAAGGAGCATGGTTCTTTTTCCTATCCATCTATTATTGAACTCACAACTGAAGTGTGCTTGTCGAAATCCGATTATGGGTAATGCATTTAAATAAACCGTATGTGCGAGTGGAAGAAGAAACTGGCTCCCTTACTAGCTTTCTTCTCCGGTTGAGCTTTCCAAGGAAAAGCCAGTGTAAGCCTTTGTGAATGTGTTGGATTTAGTCGATGAGATCTGTTGGGTTTTCCAATCATATTAATCCAAAGGATTATCGACGAATGTGGTTTAGTTTTTAACTAAGTTTAATATGTTGTTGTTGAATTTTATAAATGAATTTCGACTTACAAGACTTTTCCAATTCCAATTTATTCAATTTGAATTCGCTTCGAAATTAAATTGAATGATACTCGTAAATTAAATTTTGAAAAAGCCTTGAAATCGATATCATGATACTTGTTATTTGGGTGAGTTTTAATATTTTTTTTTTTTTTTTTGGTGGGTAGGTGTGAAGACACTATGAACCCGTTGCTCATAGTAGCGTGAGATTCTTACTCACTTAAAATACGCCTCCCTTCTTATCGACTACTACTATGTAACCTTATCAAGTAGTTTCCGTTTCAAATCACGTTCGCGTGGGGCAGGTAGCTTTCCAGCAAAAGCACCTGTTAGTACCGCTATTATATGCGGATAGTCCTTATCGCGCCAGATCGAATGGTCTCATTCTTTGTAATCGAAGCACTAAGTTTGTCTCGTCCAGAGTTTCGAGTATTTATTCGTCCTCGACGGTAACTATTCCCAAGTCTCTGTGGATATCACTGTTTCTGATATACCATGGGGCGTTCACGATTTGTCTTAGAACTTTGTTTTGATAGCCTTGGAGAATAATTCGGTTGCTTGGTTTAGTACAACCCCAAAGTTGTATACCGTACGTCCAAACAGGTTTAAGCACTTGCTTATAGATGAGCATTTTGTTATGTATGCTTAACTTGGAATGTCTTCCTAGTAGCCAGTACATTTGTCTAAATTTATTTGCAAGTTCATCACGTTTCTTCTTAACATGCGGCTTCCATTTCAGTTTTACATCTAGTGTCATTCCTAGATACTTTGCTTCATTTGCATATGGTATTTGTACCGAGTTAATGAAAATGGGAAGGTTGTTTACGAGTATTTTCCGGTAAGTAAAATTAACATGAGTAGATTTGGTGTCGTTGAGAACAATTCGCCATATCTTTGTCCATTCGTAGATTTTATCCAAAGCCGTTTGTAGCTTTCCAGTAGCTAACTCGACTGAAGTATCTGTAGCTAGTATCGCCGTGTCATCCGCGATCGTGGCTACTATGGTACCTGATTCTTCCAGTATGTCGCGAGTATAGAGTAAAAACAATACCGGACCAAGTACACTTCCTTGCGGAACTCCAGCAGCGTTCTCTTTAAATTCCGAGTATTCGGTGCCATGTTTAACACGAAAAATTCTGTTTTCCAATTGTGGAGTGCTTAGTTCTAAAACCGAATTGATGATCAGGAATTAGACGCCTTTCTTCAATGATCGGTTGCAAGTGCTTCAATAGGAGTTTTTCAAAAATTTTAGATATTATCGGCAGAAGCGATATCGGTCTGTAGGACTTTTTTTCATTTAGAGATTTGCTTGGTTTCGGGACCATTATAACTTCGGCAACTTTCCATTGGCTTGGAACGTTTTATAATCTTAGCGCGGCATTTATAAGTTGGAGCAGTTTGATAAGGGCTTTCTTTGGCAACTCCTTGAGAATTTGACCTGTTATCAAATCATAACCAGGGGCTTTGTTATTTTTCAATTTTTTAATTGCTTGGTTAAGTTCTCGTAGGGATACTGTTTTTATATACGGTGCCGAAATTATATAATTAGAACCTCCTGTTAATGCCGGTCCATCAAAAGGCTTAAACGTTTCTTCTAGGTGCTCGGCAAATAGATCCGCCTTTTCTTTATCTCCTTTTGCCCATTCGCCATTATTTTTTCATTTTCATTTCATCAAATTGCATTTGAGGCTTTTTGATTCCCTTCATAGCTTTCCAGAGCGAGTAATTTGAACTTCTTTTGGCAGTTAGACCTTCGAGATATGTAGAGATATTCCGATTTTTGTAATCTCGTATTGCTTCCTTCAACTTGTTGCATAAGTGGTTTAAGTACGTTTTATGCTGGGGAGCACGGGATTGTTGCCATCTTTTGCGCGCTCTCCTCTTTTCTCTCACCAGTTCTTTTATTTCTGGCGGATATTTTATTTCATTACTTGCTTTCTCTTTTCTTTTTGGAGTTGGAGTATTGTTCCAGGCAGCGTTCTGCAGGACTTTGATGAATCTGTCGACTTCGTCTCCTATTTCGTTTTGTGTTTTTAGCGACACTTTTAGAACAATATGTTCATTGCAGTAATTTCTAAAACCGTCCCAGTTAGTTTTGTTGTTAGTTAATCTAGGCGCCACTTCTTTCTTAATTAAGAGCATGCTTAGTGTCAAAATGACTGGTGAGTGATCTGAGGAGAGATCATAACTTTCCTCGATGTTTGTAGAAATTTTGGCTGCTCCCTTTGTGACAAAGAAGTCTACAAGATCAGGGGTCTTTGTTATATCCGAAGGCCAATATGTTGGTTTTTCTGTCGAGAAAAAGTCAACTTTACATTGCATTCCGGCTTCATAGAGTTGTCTGCCTTTCGTTGAATTACATCTTGAGCCCCAGAAGGTATGTTTCGAATTAAAGTCACCACCAATTATAAAATTCGGTCCGAGTGAATCAAAGATACCTTTAAAGTCATTCTTTTCTAGCTTGCATCGCGGGGGACAATAAATGGATGCAATGTTGTAGTGCAGGTGGTTATATTTTACGCAAACCGAACTTAACTGCATTGCATCGCATTCAATCTTCATATTTATAGAGTGTTCAATACAATCTTTAATGAACAATGAGGATCCGCCTCTGGCATTTTTTGATGGGTGGTATGCATGATAAGCACAGTATCCCTTTAGTTCCATACGAGGTCATTTCTTTAAGTGAGTTTCAGAAATCAAGCAAATGTCAATATTGGCTTTTTGTAAGAACACTTCCAGTTCGTCGAGTTTTTTAATAAGGCCGTTTGCGTTCCACGTCAATATTTTAAGCACTTGTTTCATATTCATGCTTGGAATTGAGTTTTACGTATTTCTTTCTCGAGATTGCACAATTTTTCAACCAGAAGTTTATTTGTTCTGCCTTGCTCCTCAAGAGTCGTGAGAATTAGGGAGAAAACGCGAGCCACTGGATCTGGCGTAACACCGCATTTTTTATTTCCTTGCAACGCAGCTTGTGCATACGTTAGCGCGTCAATCGGTGGCGGATTTTCCTTTGCGATCTTTTTTTGTATATCCTTCCTCTTTACCGCGACGGATTTTCTTTCTTTCACTGCCTGTTCTTTAGCAATATTAGGTTTATTTGTGGTTGCGTTTGGGTTTGGACGTAAGGTTTTTTTTGGAGTTCTTTCGCCACTTCACATCCGCGATAGTTTGCTGGGTGCTTTCCTTGGCAATTTATGCAAGACGGTGGAAGTTCTTTATTTAAGTTGCACTCTTCTGAGAGATGTTTACCGGTACATTTTACGCAACGCGGTTCTTTTTGGCAGTAAGTCTGCGTATGATTGAAGCCTTGGCAACGCTTACATTGCGGGATCGATCTTGTGTTCCTTCGCACAGGTTCGATTTTGACTACGATATTTAAAATAGTTTTGATACCATAGATATCTTCTTTATTTTCGGACTTATCGAAACTAAGCATAAACAGTGGAAGTCCCCGCTTAACCAGGATTTCCTCGTTTTCCTCTGTTTTTTTTTTAATAATATTTACGACGTCTAGATCTTTAAAGCCCTTTGCATGGAGGTCGCTTACAATATCGTTTTAGTACACGAAGGGTGAAGTCCTCTCGCTACTACACGTAGCAATTATTTGATTTAAAATTGATGAATATTTGTGTTGCTCCAGAGATCCTTAAAATAAGTTCCAGGAGGCAATGGTAGCCCACCTTTGCAACGCTTACAACGCAGCAGTCGATGATGGATAGATAAATATCCTTTTGTCAATGTCTGTCTCTTGGAATCACATCCCGTTTCTCATCCACATCATAAACAGTCTAGATTTCTTCTCAACTATGAATTTGAAGCCTTTTGAAGTCGGGCTTCGATTATCCCTTACGGAAACGACTTGAGATGATCGAGTAAGAAACTTTATCATTGTATCTAAAAATCCACTTTTCTTTGTTAAATTGTGGCCTAGTGAATTCAGTGTGCAGTTATTCTTAGCTTATCTGATCCAGGACGAATGGTGAATTAACTGGTTGTTAAATAGGTTTTCGGAGATAGGGCTATGATAATCGAATCAAAAGCAGTGGGGTATCGGCACATGCCGATATTTTGAATCTTCCCACCAGTTTTTTTTAACACAAAGTGTTCATATTTGAAAGAATCTGCTTGTATTTCACTGAGAGCATTCGTGGAGCCACATTTCCCACAAAGATTTCCCATTCCAAGCGATTTGCTACAGAGAATTCCAGATAATTGAGAATCTTAGCTAGTGTAACTTAAGGTTGGTTTTTTAAGAGCTTGAAAACTTTAAATAATAATATAAGACAGAAATATAATTGGAATGAATTTCTGGCATATGCCTGCCGTGGCGCCGAGTTACATGGTCCATTCGATCAGTCCAGTTTTTCACTACTTTTTCCAATGAATCTGGCCGCATGGCGTCAATGGTGGCTTGAATATTGCTTCAAGAGTTGCTTATTTGTTGGCATAAACCAATGACTTGACATAGCCCCTTAAAGAGTAATCGAGATGCGTTACGTCGCATGAACGAGAGGGCCAGTTAACAGGACCACTTCTGGAAATAAAGTTGACATCAAATTGTCGCAAAAATGTGACGTGATCGATGGTCATTTGGCTTTAATTCTTGCACGAGCTGTATTTAATAGGCACGTTTGCCAAGATCCTTACGAAGAATTTTCCACATAGTCGAAGGCTAAGGCCTACAAGTTGAGAACGGCGACAAATCAGCAATATTCTCTTCGGTTCGCACATTTGTTTGTTTTATTGATGGTTTTGAATCGAGAAGAGTAAAATTAGTGCAAAAACGATCAATAACTACACAAATTGCTTGCTCACTAGGCCGATTATATTGACAGTAAAATTGACGAAGTGCTCTTTGAACTTCACGAACAGATTTATTTTTTTCAAAGTAAATTTCCACAATTTGGAAGCGTTATTCTGGCGTTAAATGATTCATGACAAATTGTCAAACCTTACTGAATAGAAATGTCAACACAGTTTGACATTGATAGCTGTCAAACCATAGACAACAACCATCGAAACTTCTCATGCAGCTAAAAAAACACCTTTTACTCCGCATAGTTCTAAACAAATGTCGAAGAGAAGTTGGATTTATTGACGTGACCTTTGCTTTAGACATGAGAAGATGCATACATACATAAGCGGTATCCTTTGATCTCGAATACATTGCTGTGCCAAATACACCTTTTCAGACGCGTGTTGAGTTGGTTTATCGGTTTTTTGCCTTCCTTTTTGTTTTTTTTTATCTGTCAGAGGTAGACACTGAATACCCAAAGCTTTCAAGCAACCTTCGTAGTGCATAATGGGATTTCATGTGAATGAAAATGCCTTCAAGGAATCCCTTAACGTTGAAAACCTATTTATTAAGATTGAAGCCGCTACTGATACTGCTGATGCCTCTTATTTTAGATACAGCTTTCTTCAGAGTATATGCAGTGGCAATTATAGTTCACGTACATCTCTCGATTTATCATTTCTGCTTCCCGTAAGTGCTGATGACTGAACTTATGTGTTGAATCCGTTGGGCTGGGTTACGATTACCGATTATACGAATCAAGGACATTTTTTCAAAGCCTTGCAAGAAAATGGCGAACATATTGTATTTTGTTGATGTGACGGTCCTACAATCAATAAGCTATCTGTTGAAACTCTGTTCGACAATTTTAATTTCAAATTATCAATCGATTATCGATTACTATTTACTACCCTCAATTTCGGGGCCAAACTCCCTTGAAAGCCGAGTGATGAGGGAGCTGGTGGTGGCAAGTAACGGGAACGGAGCTTCCTTCCACTTCGATCATGTTACACAAACTATGTTGATGATGTACCAGCTCATTCGCACGCGGCTTACAGCTCGCACCAAAAGCCAATAATTTCACGCACAACAATCAACAGCGAACAAGTTCACGATCCGCTTTTCCTTCCAGAGTTTCGGTAAAAATCCCGAAATTCTTGAAGGAAAAGCCAGAATTTTGGTTTACACAAGTGGAGTCACAATTCTAAGTGGAGCGCATAATCTCCGACGTACGAAAATACCACATGGTCGTTTCTATCATTCACAGCGACATCCTAAACCAGGTCAGCGATATTCTTCTCGATCCTCCACGCAAAAATTTGTATTCAACGTTGAAGGCCAAGATAATCGAACGCTTCACAGATTCCGATCATCAGCGATCAAAAAGTATTCTAAGGCTTTTTCACGTCAGTGGATCAATTATAGTGGAGAGCTACTTCATAACAACCATAACCGACCATCATGTCTTTGATGAAATGTTCTTGGCATAGCCTTGAGCAGGTATCTACAAAGATAAGTGGTGGGAGATAAACCCAACGGTCAATGGACGCACTTATCAAGGAAGCAGGCAGACAAACATAATATAATTTCGGGTCTTGGAAAATTCTTCCCTAAGCTTTGCTAGGAAGTTCATTAGCGATGCCATTTCTCGTGATACTATTGTAACCTGAAACGGAAGCACGGACTCAGTGTTCTTAAGCTTGTGGTAACATTTAGAGAAGTCTAGCATTCTCGAACTAACTTGGAAGACGTATGAGGGAATTGTAAGGCCTTAGCGCTACTTGCTTACGCTACAAATGCAGATGCTTCACCACCTCTACTGATTCATCTCTTCCTAACAATGAGTGCACTCATTGAGCAAGTAACTAGAGCCAATTTGAAAGCCATTTACGAAGACTATATTCTCATCATAGCTCAGGTTCTGGCTGAAATGATCTTAGACAAAGGGAGACTCGATTTTGTATTTCCGCAGCAACAGAAATGATGGTGTAAATATATCAGACGACATGTGCTTAACTGACCTTGGTAGGTCCAAAGTTAAAATATAGCGCAATGTCATCAAATTAACAGTGTATAGCTTGGCAAGACGAGAAGTCTCGGCATCTAGGCCACGCTCGATGTCAAGAACACATTTAACTCTGTAAGATGGACCGACATCCGCGAATCCTTGAAACGACAAGGTGTACCAGGGTCCAGGGCTCTGTACTGGTCGTAACGGGGAGATCCTGTGTGCAGGCAGAGGACTCACTAGGGTCACTTGGGTCATGGGTTTAAGCTGAAGGCGTAAAAACCGGAGATGGTTGTTTTTATTAGGACAAGACGGTTAGGCTGGGACGGCTCGGATGGAGAAGTAAGCGCAAAAACGGTACTTCGCTATCTCGGAATGTGGTACGACGAAAGTCTAACCTTTGGGCAGCACATAGGTAGGGCATCTGATATAGCCACCACAATGTCTAGGCTAATGCTGCCCAATGTTGACGACTAGAGAGATCAAACGAAGTAGGTACTAATGTCCGTCTGCAACTCTATTTTGCGCTGACATGTAGACGAAAAAGCTATTAAGACGGCTCTCCGGAAGACACCTCAACGCATCGGGTACCCCGAAATTTGAACAAGTTAGTGCAAGGAGAAATCGATCATTGGCGTTCTGACAGCAGGAATCGAATGACGACGTTGTGTGCAGGTAGAAGCGCCAACTTATACCGGTGCTAAGTCCATGGTTTGTAGTAAGGTCATGGTGAAGCGAATTACTACCTTACCCAAGTTCGCTCTAGACACGAGTAATTCAACGCATATCTGTACTGTATGACAGTGAAAGCATTACCCAGATGCGAATATTGCCCTGCGGAGGAGTATACCGCCGAGCACATTTTCTTCCTTTGGCGTAAGGTTGCATCAGCAATGACAGTTATTGGGAGACCGGCTGGGCCTGACAATCATGTCAAAAAAATTGTTTCTTCGGTTTTGAGTTCCATGGAGGCATGGAAAATCGTAGGCACCTACAACCACTTGGTAATAATCGAAAAGAAAAGAGGAGCAGGCGGTGGACATACGGGGCCAAATTGACTCTGACTACTACGGATGACCAGAAGGATTAAACACCGAAACGAACGAATGGGAAGTTTTATAACGGTGTCCCCGATTGGGGCCAGTGGGAACATCAGAGGTAAAAATTATTCTTATTTTTCAAAGGTGATTGTTGTATAAAAAATGGGTAAACGAACATTCAGCAGTCATAACAACTACCTCGGGCACTTGATGCTGTAATGGTTGAGGAAGACGATGTTACAGAGATAGATTTAGTTGCACTTCCCCAAGAACCAAGTGTGCTAACCGATAAAGAAGAAGGTGAGGAGGACCATATTCAGAGCAGTGCTATTCCGCGAGATATACCCGGTGAAGACGAATGGGACAGTAGCGATGACGAACCGCTCGCTGACATCAGGAGAGGTAGAAATAATATTGAGGAACCTCGCAGAGCCTGTGTATGAGCCTATAGTTTCCGCTCAAGGTAATGTGCAATCGATAAATTGTTGGATGAAATGAGAAATTGAAAACCATCGCAAATTCTTGAAAAAAAATATTTGACGCGGAAGTTTTCGCCATGATTGTGCAATACTCGCAGAATTACGCGGCTCAGAAAAACAAGCATGATTTCAAAGTATCTGTTGATGAACTCAAAACATTCTTCGGTATTCTTTTATTGGCTGGTTACCATTCATTGCCTCGAGAACGTTTGTACTGGTACCTGGACGAAGACTGTAATGTGTCTTTTGTGTCGAGAGCTATGCCAAGAAATCAGTTTGAGAAAATAAAAAAATATCTTCATTTCTGTGACAATCCGCTTGCACTTATGAAGAAATTTTTGCAGTGGGGTGTTTTTCACGAATATTTGTCCATAGACGAGTCAATGGTGAAGTACTTTGGGCGGTATCCGGCGAAACAATTCATACGGGTCAAGCCAGTGTGATTCACAGCTTCGGACGGATATTGTTACACCTTCGAATTGTATTGCGGAAAATCTCCAGGAGCCATCCTAATGAGCCATTCAGTACAAGAGTGGTTAAGCTATTACTCTACAAACTAGGCTCAAGTGCTATAGACCATGTGGTGTTTTTGACAACTTCTTCAATAGTTTCGAATTGAGTGAAGGAAATGAAAAAGAAATACCGTGCTGATTTTGACTATCGTTTCGACCAAGTGAACGAAATTTTATTCGTCCGTTGGCTGGACAACAGTGTCTGCACCATGGGATCGAACTATGATAGCGTCCTCCTTCTGGGGAGCAGTGGAAAGAAAATGTAGACGTTGGCATTCCGCATGTTTTTCAAAGCTACAACAGGGGTATGGGTGGTGTAGATCAAGCTGACATGCTGGATCTAGTCGTGGCAAACGCATGGCGTCTTCACATTATAACGAATGATAACAAGTTAGATCAGCTTCAATTTCGTTGATACATTGCTCATCACTATTTAAGACACACAAGGAGTGATAATTTGCGTCCAACAGCTTCTGTGGTGCGCAGTCTGCAGTATGATGGGGTCAGTCACTATCCAAAAAAAACTATCCCAGTAACTAAGATGTACTGTGTGTCATAAGAAAGCACCTTGGCAATGCAAAAAGTGTATGCAAACTTTATGCGTTGAAAGATTATGCTTTTAAATTTGTCGTACTGCTTAAGCCCAGTGTCCTCATTGGAGGACGGCTTTTTTTTCCCATGAAGGATATGCTTTTGTTTTGTTTCTTTATTATTACCAATTAATAAAGAAATTTTGTTATTTCCACGGCGATTCCACCCAAATGGGTTAACTACAAAAAGTCTCTACTGTGTCCGTAAGTAGGATTTTCCCTCTCAAACAAAACAAAAAAAAGGCAAGTTTGTCCATCCTACTTCAGTACCACACTACTACTACAGAAGCAGCTCTTCAAGGCAGGTTTTTATGATTTGTTTTAGGTGATTTCCCTGGGATGAAACTGGCTTCAGGGGCTGTGGTTTCCCCCGAAAACTATTGCTACAGAAAGAAGCCTTGGTATGTGACTTGCTTTACTCCTGGCTATTGTTTATGAAATCGAATTGACTTGTCTAGACCAAATGAGTAGCCAAAATGTGCAAAGTTAGGATTAGTAAAGTTTTCATTTGCAAAATTCCATCATTCCCATATTTTCCTCCAGTACCCAGTGACCCAATCAGAGTGAACACTCAATTTCTTGGGAATTCAAACATATTGCCATCTACACTCCATCTTCATACCTAACCACAAAACTTCATAAGACAACGATAACTAAAAATAGTTCCAAACATCCGAGACCTGAATGACCAGACCTCTTGCCCCAATGCTTGTTTAGAGAGAGCTTCTCATCCAGATATTTAACTTTGAATACTAACAATTCAACTTCCAGTCACGCAAATTTTCTTAAAGTCTGCAAGCACTTCTTAACATAAAACGTGCAATTACATAAACGTGAACATAAACAACTGATTTCGAAAGAATTCCTTGCTTCCATGACATTGCCAGGATGTCTTTCATGCTGGTACATATATCTATACACAAACAACGTGAGTAAATAATAAGAAAAATTCAAGGTTGCTCCTCCATATCCCAGACACAATTCACTATCAGACTTTTGCTATTCACAAATGCTTTGCTGGTGTGAGGAAATGTGTTAAATACGAGTAATGGAACGCATTCCTTTCAGCAGAAGATGAAATACATACGAATATTTGTAACAAAGGACACAATCCCAAGTCCATATAAAGGATTATTTCCAACTGTAATTTTGTCCTTATCATATACATACGACAACATCGATGTACTCGTATGTACTTGTGAACTTTTCAATAACCTGTTGCCCTTAGATACATACCATATGTATGAAGGGCCGTCCCAAATCCTTGAGCGACTAACAACAATTGGTTACCCCAAAACACAAACTCATATCTCAGTTTTGAAATGCCAGCAATTGGATATGTTACTAAGCCCCAGTTGGCGTATCTTTTATCATATTGGGGTCTCTAAACGAAAAAAAAAAAATGAAAAAAAGCCAATTAAGCTGAAAAGACGAATCGCTGTTCCTTAATTCAATCGAGTTCACGTGCCAAGTATACTCGTAGAATTGTGCCCAGACTTCCTCAATGTATCCCAAGAAATAAAACAACTGCTAAGGCTCATTGTATCTGGCATGGACATTGTCTCCTTACAATTGCTCAAAAACGAATGTGGATACAGAAACAGATTTTCCTTTTATCCTTGTGAAATAGAAATATTTTTCCGTGCCAGAGGCAAAATAGTGTCGCAGATACTTTTTATTTCATCTTCTGAAGAAGAACAAATTGTGAAATTTCCTTTATTCTTGCAGTTATTCATACTCTTACTTGTCGTAATTGTATCCTTACATATCCAGATACAGATACTCTTGGTCATTTTGTTTATAATAATTTTTTTTTCAGTATTTTCTATTTTTTATTTTCGTTTATGCCCTAGGTCATGCACTACTGACTGTGGCATGTCTCAGAAATAGGAATGTGGTGATGAAAAACCGGGGGGATCCCCAACAAAATATTAAAATTCTCATTCAGAATGTGGGCTGGAAGTGACAGTTTGACGCTGCAGGCAAGATTGAACGCATCTATTCAACATGAAATGAAGGTCTTCTCTTCGTTAATTCAAGTTAAGTTAATGTCAAGATTAAGCCCTAAAGGAAGTCGATACGGACTTGCCCCCAACGTCCATCAAATGCACTACAGTTAGTTTTATTAAGTGAATAGTATTGGGGAGTAGTTAAATAGGGGAGTTACTATATATATGGGAAGCATGTGTATCACATTTGAAATGAGTGGACTTGCATAAAACATTTTATCAGTTCATCAAAATAGAGAAATGTGGAATCATTTACGGATCCAAGGCAATATAAGAAGGTCACTTTGATATTTTAAATTGTTAAGTTACTTACTACGTTTAACCCTTATGTGTGTGACGATAAAAACCCCTTAAACCGTGTGACGAGGTAAGTTTATAGCAAAAGCTATTACTGGTTTCATGGTTTGCATTAAATGACATCGAAATGTAAGAATTTGTTTATTTTAGGTCATAGCACCAAGAGCTTCTGCAGCCGAACATCTTGCAGCTCTGCTAATAAGCCCTACTTCAGGCCTCCCCGTGGCGCCATCTGGGAATCTACCTAGAGATTGCGAAGTGAAGGGGGCAAATGCGAGTTTCCTGCGCCACAAACCAGGATTAGTGTCGGAAAAACAATACAAGACCTTATCCGGGCTACTCCGACATATTTGGAGCTCCGGCCGGTGAGTATCACCAAGACTTAATTAGGGTCTTGGAAAAGAGATGGTGGCGGACGAGCCCTATATGGGCCAACGGCAGCACTCACATCCCGGAACGGGTTACTGGCTTCCGTGTAGCCGACCCCTCGTCCTAGGGGCATTAAAAATGCAACTGGTCCTCCAGGTTGGTGGTTGTACCGCCGGGGTAACTGCCGGGCCATTTAACAAAAAAAAACATAAGTTACGAAGCATCAACAAAACGAGGATGAAAAACTGCGACATTTACTACGGCAATTGCTATCGACGGTAAAAGCAGCGCTTATTTGGATGCGAATCTGTTGTCGGAGGCAGACTAAGACAAGAAGTCCTCAGCTTCCGGCATGTGAGCGAGCAATCGTAGCCTCGTAGCAATCCGCATCAAGGCTAAATTCGCCAACATTAGCCTTATATGCGCGCATGCCCCCACAGAGGAGAAAGATGACGACACCGAGGATGCCTTCTACGAGCTCCTTAACAAGACCTACGAGCAATGCCCTAGCTATGACATTAAAATTGTCCTCGTTGATTTTAATGCAAAGCTTGCAAGAGAGGGTATATTTGGTAGAACGATCGAAAAATATAGCCTGAATGACACCACCTCCGATAGCGGATTCAGGCTAATCGACTTTTTGGCGGGGCGAAATATTGTCGTAACTAGCACGCGGTTCTCACATCTCGATATACACAAGAGGACTTGGAGAACTCCTGATCAATCAACAGTCAACCAGAGGAGTACCGAGGAGACAACATCGACTCGGACCATTACCTTGTTGTAGCCAAGGTACGGCTGCGGATATGCCAAACAACGCCAAGATAAACTAATGCTGTGAGAAAATTCGACGTTAGACGGCTACAATCGCAAGAGATCGCCAAGTCCTTTTCCGATCGAGTGTCTCTTAATCTCTTAAGAGGTCCAATGCCGCCAGCATCAAGCATCGAAGACCATTGGAAACACTGCCAAAACGCCATCAGAGATGCCGCTTCTGATGTGCTGGGTTTCACTCGTCCACCACAACGAAACCCCTGGTACGATGATGAATGCCGGCAAGCACATGCAGCTAAGCAAGATGCATATAACTCGGCGCCGCTTAGAAAGACCAGAGCTGCTCATGAGCTCTATGAGCGGAAGAGGAGAGACGAGCACCGGCTTCTCAGGAGGAGGAAGAAAGAGCATGAGAAGCGCGCGATCGAGGAAATTGAGAGATGCTACTCCAGGAATGAGGTTCGGAAGTTTTATAAAAAGGTAAAAATAACATGTCGCGGAAACAAACCCCGAACCGAAGCCTGTAGAGATGAACAAGGGAACATCGTAGTAGAATCGCAGTCGATGCTGAGGATTTGGAAAGATCATTTCTGCAGACTGTATAACGGCGATGACGGACCAAATACCGCTGTCAGGCAGAATCAACCTTTCAACCTGGACGATGATGACCAACAATTCCGCCCACTCGACCTGGATGGAGTGAAGATAGCTATATCGACGCTTAAGTGCAACAAAGCTGTTGGAGCGGATGGCCTAACTGCTGAGCTCTTCAAAGCGGCAGGCGATGACTTGGTAAGGAGCATACACCAACTCATCTGTAAAATATGGTCGGACGAAAGTATGCCCGATGAATGGAACCTCAGCATTGTTTGTCCGATTCTCCAAAAAGGAGACCATATGAACTGCGCCAACTACAGAGGCATCAGTCTCCTTAACATCGCATATTAGATCTTATCCGCCGTATTGTGTGAACGCCTGAAACCGTTTGTCAAAAACCTGATAGGTCCATATCAGTGTGGCTTCAGGCCAGGAAAGTCCACCATCGACCAGATATTCACACTACGGCAGATCTTGAAGAAGACCCATGAGCTTCAGATCGAAGATTGATGTCCAGAAAGGATTTAGACAAGGCGATGCGATTTTTTCAACATCGTACTTGAAAGAATGGTGCAAAACTCACGAGCAAACACAAGAGGCACTATCTTTCAAAAGTCCGTCCAACTACTCGCATACGCCGACGATATTGACATAATCGGGAGAAAGCAGTGTGATGTCAGTGGCGCTTTCGCGAGTATTGAGACGGAAGCGGCGAAAATGGGTTTAGCGGTCAATGAGGGCAAGACCAAGTATATGCTGTCAAGCAAAAAGGACAACCAACACCGACGTCTCGGACAGAACGTCACCCTCGACAGATATAACTTTGAGGTAGTTAAGGACTTTGTCTACCTAGGCTCCGCTATAAATACAGACAACGACACCAGCGCTGAGATCAAGCGAAGAATAACTCTTGCCAACCGCTGTTTCTTTGGGTTAAGAAGGCAATTGAGTAGCAAAGCCCTCTCTCGGACAACAAAAGTCACCCTTTATAAGACTTTAATAATCCCGGTCCTGATCTATAGCGCAGAGGCATGGACATTATCAAAAATGGATGAGGGTGTTCTTGGTTGATTCGAGAGAAAATTTTTTCGTGCGATCTTCGGTCCCACCTGAATTGACGGTGAGTGGAGGAGGAGATACAACGACGAACTGTATGGACTGTACAGCGACACGGACCTAGCCAGAAGAGTGATGATCCAAAGAGATGGCTGGGTCATGGCTGGGTCATGTAGAGCGCATGGACACCAATGCTCCGGTCCGAAAAGTCTTCGAATCCGCTCCCGAGGGACAGCGCAGTAGAGGAAGACCGAGACTCAGGTCCCGCACGCAAGTGGAAGAGGACCTCAGCCAACTTAGCGTGCGAAACTGGAGACAGCTAGCCAGGGATCGAGCTGGCTGGAGAAGCTTGTTGACTGAGGCCCAGGTCCACCCCGGACTGTAGCGCCACCTAAAGTAAGTAACTAAGTAAGTAGTCCCCTTTTCTGATTTTCGGCATAAGCACCACCTTCACTGTTCGCCATGGTTTAGGTTTAATCCAGGCTAGCAATAAAAATTCTCTTCAGAGTTACCAGCAGCTGGACTATACCTTCTTGTAACAAACTGAAGTATGCTAACGGCGCCAGATGACTTGAAATCATCAAAGGAGGCAACAACATGTTTAGTGGCCCCATTCGTCACCACAACCTATGAGATATACCAGCTACGGCGTGTTGTGAGTTGTTTCTGATAAGGCTACATGGGAAGTGAATCTCAACCGTTAGGCTAAAGAGTCTCTGCTCCTGGCTCATGATAGCTCCTTTGAGTCCTGTCTAGCAAGTTCATCGGAGATTTCATTTCCCTTAATCTCCAAGGTTGTGACCTGGGACCTACACAAGACTCAGTGAATTCAGCCTTCCGACTTCGTTCAGTGAAATCTTGCATTCCCGAAAAAGTTTGGAAATTTTTAAGGCGAGTCCAGCAAGGTGGTTACATACGAGTACTTCGCGGCTTCCACTGATTTTTCACATCATTGTTAGTGCAAATCTCTGGTCTGAAAGACAGGTCATCTGTGAAAACCCGACACATTCCTCTCCTGGCATTGATTCTGGATGAAATTAATCTTTAGCGGAAGGAAAGTCGATTTGGTGGGAGATTCATCACTGCGTTCAGGACAAATCGATGCGTCTAGTGCGGAGCCAGACGTACTAACAATATTCCCTCCTCCCATTTCACAGCCCAGCCAGACTGTTGTCTTGAGCTAATGTCAAATTTTCGTAAGGGCTTATATCATCAGACAACCGATAAACACAGCCTTATCATAGATGTGAAGATATAAAGGACACAGAGCTATGGACGCTCTCAAGGTTTCATGAAAGCTCTCTTGATTAATTTTAGCCGATAATTCCTCATATGATATTTGGCCTCTGAAAAGGAAGGTATTACGGAGTAGACCGCCTGTACAACGACGTGGATCTGGCGGCTTCGCTAACAGCGATTAAGTTGTCTATGTCCAATAGAGAGCATAGATATCTTTGGTTTCACTCTAGCAAAGGATAACAGAGTATTGAAAGACCTTCCCTAAGTTTGCATACGTAGTTGGGAGCGGAACTCAACCAACTTGATATGCCCTAGGACTACACCGGTCTGTAGGATGCGATCATAAGTAAAAGTAATGTATCGCCAGTCAATGCGGCCTTGTGGCGACTTAAAAAGCTTTTGACAGAACTCGCAGATATTGAAGTTGTTGCAAGAGTTCACAGCAAAGCCTTGACAACCATTTATTGGTTCAATCTTACTAGCGATTTGATCCAAAATAGGACGGCATATAGAATGCCTCCAAGTTGGGAGAATAATGTAACATTGGATCTAATTATAATCCACCTATATACAGTTGTCTACTAGTAGTCGAAGAATATACGCATCAGACCTAATGACTTTGAAATAACACTCAAAAAATCATCAAAACAAACCACCTCATGGCACCAACTTTGAAAGCTCTTCCTTAACTTTAACATCTACTTCTGTGCACCATCCACCCCTCATTTCACTCCTTAAGTCCTTCACCATGGGGAACTGGGAACAGTTTCCATCCCCTTGTACAACAAATCCAAACGAAAGCTCAAGCTTTCGGAAACAAGCATTTTAAGCTCTCCGACAGGATTCATCTGTCGGACTTTTGAATTTTTGCAACAGTTCTTTCGCAATAGCTCTTGTATAAAGTTCGTTCGGTTTGCCATTCAAAAAATTCAACACACGGAGTGAAGCTTCCATAAAAAAAAAAAATAAAAAACATCCGTAACACTCAGTCCCTAAAGTCTAAAGTTCTCCCTTCAACGGATACGAGCAAAGGAATAAAAAAAAAAGAAACGAAAATCTCGCCTTCAAATAAAAATTGAATTTCGAGTTCTGAAAAATGATTGGTCTCGCCCGTAGTCCGTTTTTTAATAGTGCGGCTAAATGGATGTGTGTCGAAAGTGTTTAAGTGGCGGCGTATAAAAATTACATGAATTCCAAAATATGTTGACACTGCCTAGATGCTTTGGATAATATCTGCTGGATGCCAGTGAAATACTTGACCGGAGCGTGTGTTTCAAATGGATTCACCTCATTGCTGTTTATTCTTACTGTGTTCGATGTTGTCGGTAAGTACTTTTGAAGAGATTTTCGTAATTTAAATTAACCAAGACTGTCGATCGGCCTTCAACGGGGATGGTTCAGGGTGGTCTTCATGACAGAACTGTATGGTTCTGGGTCAATGGCCTATTGCCAAGATACACAACTCAAAAATGTTATATGTTACTAACGGACTGTTGGTAGAGATGCTTATCTGTATTCATGTTTCGTGTGACTTTCATTTTTAAGATAAATTGTTATGGGGCCAGTTGAGGGTGAGTTGTGGGTTTCGCTTTCGAGGGAACAAAAGATTGGGAAGCTTATCCAAGCAAGGGATTGGTATTTTCAAGTTGACGCATTTTTAATGAGAATCCGGAATAGGTTTTGTGATTTTGATTTTAATTTTGATTGATTATGTCACCAAGAGAGCAGTCATATACGGATTTTGCCAAACTCTGTGGCCGTTGAAAGTGGTATGATGGTATTGATAACACATTAGTTATTCTCTAATTAACTCTGAGTGATTCAGGCGCCTTAAGGCAGTTCTTTTTCTTTTAAGTTGAAGGACAATAAGTTTGATATTTCCCATTTTAGACTTTTAGCTATTCGGACTCCAATAAAAGTTTAGAGTTATGAATACTCGTTTGAAGGACGGAATTAGAATCATTTTGTGGAAGAGTTTGTTTCAACATCATTAAGCTAAGGTAAGCCAAGTCACATGTGCAGAATAACCTAACTCTTTGATGGGTGTTACGTACTTAAGTACAGTCGGGGTGGTTTGGCTTCATGAAGAGCTGTAAATGGGATGGGAGTTCCATAGTAAGAAGCAGTGATTATTAGATTTGTTTTGATTTTTGTAACAAATCTGAGAGGAATATATGCACATCATGGCATTTTTCTGCCTCTCAATCCGTTGTAAGTGCTGTGACCAACATTTGAATATCATGGCTTCGCCACTAGAGCGGAGAACCGCGGTCGGTGATGGACTTATCGAAATGAGCTTCGAACTTCAAAAATACCCAGAGAAAAAAGTCTCCAGGCGTTTAACCACCATAAAATGTGTCGTGCCATAATGCTTGACTTTCAAGAGATGGATGGCAAGTGGTACCGTCCAGTTAGAACCTCAAGTCCTTGAGATCTATAACATCGACTTAATATACAAGAAATTCGATCATCTTTCTTCAACACCCTTCGCAAAAGACTGCTTCTATATTTCCCAATAGTGTCTTTAAAGAAAAATGGGCTAATATGCCCTCAGCTGCAAATTAAAGCCGGACAATGACGCGTTGGGATGAATTTGCGGCATTTTTGCATGTTAATATGACCGTTGTGGTTCCACGAACCAATTGACTATCTCTTATAGCTGTGAGACGAATTAAGTAGACGCCGGATTGATGTTATTGAGCTTTTGGTCATGTACTAGCAAAAAATCTTGGTATCTTCTGGTGAACCACATGGAAAAACATATGTCGACGGTGTGAGATATAAAATTGATGCTGGCTTTATTTTAAAGCTACGTTCATGCCATTACGTGTGAAATAGCACATCACTCAAATAGCCACCTTGGCTTCTTTGGCATTGCTTTATGCAGTCTGTCCAATTTTTGACGACTCGGTCCACGGTACGGTATGGTACGACGTAATAGCAATCGGCAATAGCGTGTCAAATGTTGGCCCCCAGCTCATCCCAAGTGGTTGGTTTTTAGCGTAGATCGGATCGGAACGGCCAGTTGATAAACGTGCACCGGGAGATACCCCAGGCGCTAAATTTATCCTTTACAACTTCGAGTACTGCGTCGCTTGTATGGCATGTAGCGCTTTCTTGTTGGAACCACAGCTCGGATATATCCATGTTATCGAGCTAAGACCACAGAAAGTCGGCTTACATCGGTCTATACCTGAGACCATTGACGGTAACGGCGTCTCCTTCCTCATTTCGAAAGAGGTCTGATGATGCCGCCATGCCATAAACCGCACCAAACAGTCAATCTTTGTGAATGCATTGATGCTTGGTCGAACACTTGTGGATTGTGTTCTCTCTAATAACGGAAATTTTGCTTGTTGACCTAGCCGCTGAACTAAAAATGGGCCTCATCCGAGAAGATGACTTTTTGGCCAAAATCCGGATCTCTGATCAACATTTATAGCGCCCAATTAGCAAACTCACGGCGTTGTCTGTGGTCGTCTGGCTCCAATGCTTGCATCAGCAGAATCTTAACGGATGTAGGCCTAAATCCAATCGCAAAATAAGCTAATCAACTGAATCGATATTTCTGGATCTTCTTCGATAATTGCCATGTACTCACGCTAAAATTTTTCCCCGATGCCACAAATTGCCTGCACAGTAAATATTGGAACAGCTGCCTTCTGTCAAAGTTGTTTTTGTAAGCGCTATGACATGCGCTGAATGACGTGCGTAATAATTAAAAAGGTTTGTTCGATTTGACAACCTTCTTAATGCAGAGACAAAATGCAGCATTTCGCTGAAATTCAATATTTCGAAATGCTGGAAATTATATGAAGCATTTCGGCTAAAATGTTGAATTTGTCCCAAATGCTGAACTTCGGGTCGGTGTAAACGTACTATTACTGAATATTTTGGCAGCTGGATGTCATTGGTAACTTTGGTAGCTGCTGAAACATAGCAATTAGGAAAACTATCATTGCTATCTGATCACCCTTTATAAGTACTGACATACGCGTTGGTAAGTGACCTTGCCGATTAGTAGGTGACAGTCAAAAATATGTTTAATGGAATGGACTTCGCGTGGCATGCTATGCTAGGGATGAGTTCATAGTATGCATATTTCGTTCGGAAAGAGTATGTGGCAAGATAATAGGCAATACAGCGGAAGGTGTTGCCAGTTAAAAGCTGATGAACAAGGAATATGCCACTAACTACCTTTTCTGATGACAGCGTATCCTTTTTTCGCTTTCATTTAATTTCAGAACCATTTTGGTTGCTGTGTTCGTCCAGTCACTCACATCAATCTCATCCTATGGTACATAGTACACAAATAATTTTGCAGACTTGTACTTTCAAGGGATGGTAAAAGAAGAGATTGCTTACAAATAGCTTGTCCTTGTGTTACATGTTCGCTGTGCATGGGCCGATAGTCCGTCTACACCTCCAGTTTCCAAAAAGTCTTCGCCTAGTTCAAGTGGACGAAACTTTATAACTTCTTGTCCAGGGTGAATGAGTGGTTCTTCGACTCTGACTACCCGGTCGAATTCGTGCTATTCTCTGAATAAATTTTCAACCGCCCATCTTCGACTGCGCACTTCCCGTGTTCTTTCTTTTTTTTTCGAAAATGCTGTGGTCTTCTGCGTGTTGAGTTCATGTTGCGACACAACGTTGTACACTTCTTGTTGGCCTTCCTAAAGAAAAAGTGTTTATTCGTTGTCGAAGTGGCAGCTCTTTGAAACCAATCACGTCAGTGAGAAGCTGCTTGTTGATAACACTGGCATCCTAAGATTTGTGGATGGGAGCTAAGACTTAGACAGAGGGAAATGTGACAGGAACTTATTGGTCTCTTGTGATTAGAGGTTTTCAACGCTTCACTTAAAGACGGCATCCTTACCCAGCCTTACGTTAAAGTCCCCATCCACAATTGACTTAACTTTACAGTATCTAAAGGGAGTCATTAGCGTGTATACAGGAAGGAAAGCTGTTCTGCATATCGAGGTGCTGGCATCCTTGGAATCGTGATCGACCACCAAATCAAAATAAGCCACAAGGTTGTGTTCTATTCTCTTTGTGTGCAAATGCGAATCTCTATAAAACACTTAGAAGGTAGCCTGACAGGATTTCTATTTTTTTTTCGTAGTTATAGGTATTCACACACATCATGTGTATTAACAGGCTCCGGACCCAGAGTTAAGGACATGCAAAAGAACATTAGCATATTCCTGGAAGAATCAGCTCCTAAGGGAATGAAATGAGGACTACCTAAAAATTGCTTGAAAGCTACACCAGACAGTATACTTGAGTTGGTTGAGTTTCTTCTAAATCTGCCTTTATTCCAAGAACCAAAATTTTGTTATTGACATATATATACGAGTATATTGACATAGTGAATCTCGTCATATAAAACAATTTTTCTTCAGATACCACGTCTCTAATAAGGATCGACCTATGACCAAGCAATTGTGTCTTGACATTAGTTCCTGCTGGAATTCAGACAAGAGATAAGCACTTTCCATCAACGAGACACTCCTCATTATGGAACTGCCCCTAGACTTTTACCCACCGGGGTTACAAACTTTTTGGTACATTGTTGACAATTTCCCGGTATCATCAAATTATTTATTTGACTAATATGACCGTCCAGAGAGAGTCATGTCCTTCTCCCTCCGACAACCATAACAGCAGAAAGATAGAATTCAAGAACCCATCAATTCTTCCCGCTAATATGCATGCAACGGATGGAGGGCTAGGGACAGGAAAACTAAAAATGAAGCGGAGATGCCTTCTAAGGCTAAGGAGACTACACAATGGGAAAGACAACACCACACAAGGACCGAGAACTTCGTTTAAGGCTCTTGTGAGCCGATACGTTTGGCGCTAGTCTGGCGCTTTCCTTCTAATAGCTTTCACAACGAACCGTTGATCCTTCAAGAAACTGGGAGGGTGCACCCAAGGCTGATGGACCCATGGCTGCCCACCACCCTTCTTGGGTTGAAAAGAACCAACGGAAAAGAAAGCGACTGACTGAGGCCGAGAAGAAAGGGAATAAGTAAAACTTGTGTGATCCTTTGCATAGTCTGCGCCCTGCTGTCATTGCCAATGTTAATAACGGAGCGGAGGTAGATAAAGTCCATTATTTCCGCATAGTTGTAGCTTTAATTCGATGTTGTGTGTCTTCTTTGGTTTTCCTTCATTGACTCCAAAACTCATACTTCCCCTAGCATCTGGTTGTGTTCTCTTGATTTAGTCAATGCCATTTGCATGTGCGTGTAACTGAACAGACCTTTGAAAGGTGGTGCCTCTGGTATTGATTTGCGAACTTCACTTAATTTTTTCAAAAACGATGTTGAACAACTCACATCATAAGGCATCATTTGAATAACTTACTGACCCTGAAAACGTATTCCCCATCGTCATTCTGCGTAGTTGAGTGAGCTTGGCAGGGATGGTAAAACTAGGCTTGGCTTTGTAAAGTTTGTCTATAGAGGCAGACGCTCATATACGATTTTGAAATCGATGGAGAGGTGACAACTTAACCTATGGCGAGTTTTCCTGGCCGAAAATCGCACTGATAGATGCCGATCAGGCTATTAGTATTTCAAAAGACCTTCCTTCTTTAGAATCCGACACAAAATGCTAAGTTTCCATTCGTGGGCCATATTATCGTCGACGCAAACTATATCTAGAAATGTTGTTTGTCATCATCCGGATTGAATGATTCATTCTGTCTGACGGTGTGGAGCTAGTCATTATTTTTTGTTAACACTTCCAGCGGGGGCACTAAGTCGGAGAAATCTATTCCGATTGTAGGAACTTTCGCACAATAGTTCGTTTGTCCTGGATCGATTGTAATATGCTCAATTTATTTGACGGTTTGTTGATCTGGAGTCAGTCAGGTCTCTTTACGGATACCAAAGTGAGGAATTCGCCAAGGACTACTTAGGGCTATGCTCGTAGGTTTTATCAAGGAGCTCGTTAAATCAGTCATTGGTAAGGTTTTTCTTCACCTCTGTCTTTCGAATGTTTTTAAGGCTTATGCCTGCGAAGTAAATCACTGAATATTCTTGTTCGCTTGTATAGTATACCTGAAAGTTCAACTACTTTTCCAGGAATCTTCCTCATACTATGTATTCGAATAAACGCTGCAACGGCTTTCATTGTCTCGTTGATTGCCCTCAATTCCTCATCCTAATATTCCCTGTGCATTCCTCGTACTCCTTAAGTGGCGATTATGTCTGCTTTGTTGCTAATATTTGGCTGTTAGCATTCCATGTCCACGTTGTCATTTGATCGTTTATAAGAGTTGTCAGGAGGGATTAATCCTTACCCAAAACTGTTAAGTAAATCAAATTTTTGTGTGCGTAAGGACTTACAACCGGCCACTGCTGGGTAAGCAGTACTCTACGAATTTGATTGTTGCCCAATACCGGTCATAAGATAGTTGGCAGTTTCCCCTTTCGTTAGGCTTTACTCAATGAAAAGTTTGTCTATTAGACGCGCCCCGCTGTTGCTTACAAAATATGACTCAGTAGCTATCTAAATTGTAAATTAACCTTACAGATACAAAAGCAAGTTTTCGTTAAAGTTCGGACAGAAGCACCCATGAACCACTTATAAGGGTTCATCATTTCGACTTGAGGGATAATGTAGTCTTATAAACCGGATGGTGAGGAAGACATAAAATATGAAAAAGAGAAAGTTTCGCCATAGGAAAACTGGAAATCCGTTATCACTGACATATGTGCGGATGTCTAAAGAGTGACGATGCAACTCTTTTCGCTAAATCACTTTCTGTCTTCTTTTTTTTTGTAAATCCCGCTCTCAGTCGTATGGCAGGGAACTGATAAACGACACCCCCAATGAGCATCTGCCTCATTCGGTTGAAAATATTTAAAATCCACAGAACCCACTCTGGTTGCTGCTGCTGCAGAGACAAATGTCATTTGTTGTTTTTTGGTCTTATACATCATAATAAAAAAGTGATTCTTCTGATTCACACATGTGTATGCTCAGCTCGGCTTGTCTGTATGTATTTAATGCTCGATTTGGCCAATACCCACTTCACATACATCTCCCCATATTTCTGGGTATATTCAGGAAGGGATGACTATTGCTACTGCATCCTCATCGCACGAGACCATAAATATAGGTATTGCGGTCTCCAGATTCACTGGTAACCTAGTCGAAGAGATTTACTGCCAATATGAGTTGAGTACAAGTATATACAAGTACGAATATGGATGCTCCAGCTTCGGTTCGAGCTCTACAAGACTTATTTTAAATGCATGCTATGAACTCCAAGACAGATGACCCCATTAATGGCTCTCTCCCCCTCTGGTAGTGGATGACTTTGTTGGCCTTCAGGGCACTTGGATTTTTTATTGAGCAAGGACTTCTTATCAGTTTTTTTCATTTCTCTTTATTTATTTATTTTTATAAATCTAAACTTACACTCACATGCACTAAAATTCGTACAGATATCACTACAGTGTAGATATCCACAAAAAAAGAAACCAAAATCCTTCAGCACTCTCTGTGATTATAATACAATTCGTACTTTTATAAAAGCGAGAAAAGCATCGAAGGAAAGGGAGGGACAACACGAGGAAGGATAATTTAAATTAAACGAAACAAAGAACTGCGAATCTCAATGAATCAGTGTACTTGTTGTGGCTCCAGGTTTCCAACTGGTTTCTCCCCCCCTTTTTCTTGCTTTTAATCTCAAAAATGCATTCAGCCTTCGAACACGGACAGAGATGGAGAACGTTGAAGGCAGCACTACTTAGCAATATGAGGATTTTTGTGTCATCCAGCTGGAGGGAAAGAGGTGCCATGCAAAAAGTCACCTTCATCACTATGAACCGAATTGAGGTACAATGTCATCGGGATGTATCCGTAGGGTATAACAGAGAGCTGGCCAACAAGGAAGAAGTAATTTTGGCTTACTGATGGTGTAATTACTTTTTTCGTTTTTGTGAAACTAGGCCAGGTGGAGCGTTGCTTTTTGATTTCAAAGTTGGACGTGGAAAATTGCGCTTTTATTGGTTTTTTGGAAGTGGAATTGGTTTTTCGGTTGAAAGCCATGAATAGGAGAAGGGATTTCTGAAAAGATCCACTTTTGTGGGTTCTTTATTTGAGGCAATTGATAGTCCATTAGTTGATTTTGAAGTTAACCGTTTTGGTTAAGCGGTTTCGACTTGGCGAATGGAAGTTTGTTTGAACTTTACGAGTAAGTAATTATACTGACTTATGGTGGCTGTTGTTAACTTTGGGGGCATTCTTAGACCCTTCAAGAGAAATTCCATAAATAGACATTCATGACTTTTTTATGAAGTTCCGTGTTCAATTCGTTAATTACATAGAAGAGGAGCCTTAAAGGAGAAGATACAATTGTTCATTTCGAGAAATTTAATTAACCGTATCCATGCACTGAATGAAGTTTTGTTTCTGTCGGAATTGTTCCATGGTTCTCCTACTATGTTACAAGTAATTGGTAACTACTCGTACCTTGATGTTTGATAAACCACCTCGTCAGATAAATCGAACGTAGAACTTAAAACTCATACGAAAGCAATATCCTGGCACTTGTTCTGCTTATCGAAATACCATGAGCATTCCAGGCAGAGATAGGCCAAGGGGTTAAGACTTGATCCTTAAAACCGGATATAAAGGGATTTAAGGTCAAAATTCCCGTTCAACCGTATGCACAAGTATAAGGTTAAGTAAGTTTAGAGTGGCCATTACTGAGTGGCTGGTACTAGGTCTCTTCTTATACCCACTGGGAGAATGATGCCATGGATACTCTTCACGATTTTTTCAATGTCGGCGGTATATTTATAAATAGATTGCAGATTGCGTACGGATTGCATTCTGGTTTATGTTCAACAAAGCAAAGCAACAAAAGCGTCAGGCATTTGTTTCTACTTATCTGTGCATCTTCTCCATCCCTGTTTATGTGTTCGGATGACGCAGTGCTAAATTGTGATTGAATTTCTGAGTGGTTGATCAGCTCCTCTGAATATTTGGGACTGAGTATGGACCACATAAACCCAGATGTCACATACGAGTAGTTGTCTATAGATGAGTCAATCTACGATTGACCTTAGAAAGCGCTTGAGAAGCTATACAAGAAGTTCAAACGTCGTACAATACTAAAGAGCCATAAATTTTTGAGCTCACTGTACGGAGGCGAAAATATTTGATGGAAATAACCTCGCCAAAATACATCAAAAATGGAGACGGTCGCTTACTAACAAATGAAAGGAAAATTTGTAACCGATGGCTTGAATACTGCAAGGAGTTGCTTAACAAACAGTTTCCACGTGATATCGTGCCGACAGCTGGTCTATTCGAGGAAGAAGTTTCGGACTTTTCAATCGAAGAAATAAGTATAGCAATCGGAAAAATGAAGCGGCACTGCCGTGTGCGACGTCTCTGTCGTAGTTGAGTCGCCTGTCCGCAGCTACTCGAGCAACGTGTAAGATTAACGGCACCGCTAATATATCCTGGATCAGACCTTTTTTGTCGAGGTAGAGGAACGCTTCTGGAGGAATAAAGCCGTCAAAGCGAACTCTCTCGTGATACATATAATTGGGGTAGTAAGCCCCCGATATCAGGTTGTTCGACGAGGTCATTGCTCTTGCAATGTGCCCTCGAATCAACTTACTCGTAATAACAAAATTGTCCACTCGTATTAGGTTCGCCCTATTGTACAAGACCTCATTAGGATAGAATTTTATGTACTCCGACTCTGGTGTTCTGTATAAGCGAAGACAAGCCCTAAGGCAAGCCCTCTCAAACACCCGAATCTTTTCCAACAGACTTGCTCTCACGTTGAACCACACTGGACAAACAAATGTAAGCATAGGTGTAATAAGAGCCATGTAGCAGGTCACCTTTACCCTCGCATCGAGTTGTCTGCTATAAAACAGTCTCTTTGCAAGGGCAAAAGCACCTTTGGCTCTGGCCAGAACAACATCTATATGTTTGTTAAAATACAGATATTGATCTAGCCAGATCCCAAGGTATCTGACTACATTTCGACAAAGAAGTGGCTGCCCGTGTTGTCCAACGATTTGAAACTTTCGCCAATTCTTTCTGGTATCCGCAGAGGCCCCAGACAAGGGCGTCCTAAAAAGAATGGTTTCCGACTTCTGAAAGTTGATCTTCAACTTCCAGTCGCCGCAATATTGTTTAATTTTATCGAAGTCACGTTGCAAAAGAATGTTTATAACCTCGATCTTTGGACCTGAAAAGCGGCGGGACCAGACAGCGTTCCATCAGAGTTTTGGTTGAAAATCGAGTGAATCGGCAGCGAATGGCTATCGAAACTTTTAAATAAATTAAAATGTGGACAACCTATGCCGAATCAATGGAGAAGTAGCTTCTTGATTCCATTATACAAAGGAAAAGGCGACACTCGAGAATGCAACAAATACCGTTCAATCAAGCTTATGTCACGCACAATGAAAATCGTCGAAAGAGTCTTAAACGAACGTCTTCGGCAAATGATAAAGCTCGATAATAGCCAGTGTGGATTTGTTGAAGGAAGATCGACGGTGGACGCTATCCAAAGCCTACGAATAATAATGGAAAAGCACCGAGATTCGTCTAAGGATTTACACATGGTATTTATCGACCTCGAGAAAGCATTCGATCGAGTGCCTAGGGATCTCATATGGGCCGCGCTGAGGTCTCAAAACGTACCGGAAACGTATGAAAGAATAATACAAGACATGTACGGAAACGTGAAAACTGCGGTTAAAAGCTCTGCTGGACTAACGAGAGAATTTCCAGTTAATGTCGGAGTGCATCAAGGAAGCGTACTTAGCCCTTTCCTCTTTAACGTAGTATTCGACTATCTTTTAAAAGACTGCAGGCGCGAAGCAAATGTAACGCCAATTCTCTTCGCTGACGACGCAGTTATAGTTAGCGATAACGTCGAAGATTTACAGAACGCCTTAGATTCATGGAGAAATGCGCTAGAGAGAAACGGGTTTAAAATAAGTCGTTCAAAGACGGAGCATTTGACGTGCCCATTTGCGCATCCGTTGCGACCTGTTCCGGATATAATGTTAGACGGAATAGTTCTTCCGAAAAGCACTATCTTTAAGTACTTAGGATCAATCGTTAACATGGAAGCGAAATGTGACGACGACGTAAACCACAGAGTGAGTGTGGGATGGATGAAATGGCGGGAAAATTCGGGAATCTTTTGCGACCGAAAATTTCCACTTAAATTGTAGGGGAAACTCTACACCACGGTTGTTAGACCAGCTCTTATATACGGTTCACAGTGCTGGACAATGTACGAAGCGTTTAAAAACAAAATGACGGCAGCGGAAATGAAAATGTTCAGGATGTCTAGTGGAGTCACTAAACGCGATTGCATAAGATCCACGCGTATAAGAGGAAGTAAACATATAAAGAATTCGGTAACCGAACAGCTTGAGGCGAATAGAATGAGCTGGTATTGCCGCGTTCAAAGAAGATCTGCGGAAAATCCGGTTAAAAAGGCACTATCAACTACGGTCACCCCAACTGTAAGAAAACGAGGTCGGAAAAAGAATTCCTGGATTTCTCAGATGGCTAATGCGCAACAACGTCTGGGGTTAACCACTGAAGCGATCCAGGACCGAGCATTATGTAGACGCGTTCTGCAGTCTGCGACATTAGCCAACCCCATAAGCGGAGCAGCAGCGATGCAGTAAAAATGGGAAACTCGTTACGCATAAGTTCGTATAACGAGGAAAGGGTTAATAAAAGGATAAGAAGAAGAAGAAGGGCATTGGATGTTGATGGAAAGGAGGTCTGATTCTGGAGAGTTCATCAGCAGATCTGATCGCTCAAACGTCTGAGTTAGTACTTGTTAATGGCTATCATTGTATTTTTAGTTAGAAGAGGGTATCCAGGGCTGTAAATTCATGCTGAGTCGAACTGCGTTTTTAATCCTTAGTTTGGATTAAATTACAGTGTGAGTTGAGCCTCAGAATTTGGTATATGCAGAGTTTTTCAAAAATTGACTGTTTTAGACCCGCCTCTGAATATCTCTCTCCAATCGAGTCGTCTTTAATCTCTTAAGAGGTCTTATGCAGGTTACATTAAGTATCAGAGACCAGTGGTAGCTTCCCAAAAATGCTTCTGAGACTTCTAAGGAGAAAAAATTAGGAGCATAAAAAGCGAGCGGTAGATGTAAAAAAGCATGCCGCGGATACAAGCCCTGCTTAGGATTTGGACAGATCAATTCTGTAGACTGTAGAATGGCCATGTCGAACCAAATACCATATATGGGCTTTATTTCAATAAAATTCCTGGAGCGGATGACTCTCAAGCGCTTCAAAGAGGCAGGGGATGAATAATTGGGAAGGAGCACACACTAACTCATCTGTAGAATATGGTCGGACGGAAGTATGCCCAATAAATTAATCCCCAGCATTGTTTGTCCGATCCTCAAGAAAGGAGGCCCTCTGAACTGCGCCAACTACAGAGCTGTCCGTTTTCTTAACATCTTCTACAAGATCTTATCTGCCATATTTGCCTAAAGCCGTTCGTCAACAACCTGATTGGTCCATATCAGTGTGGCTTCAGGCCATTAAAGTCGACTATCGAGCAAATATTCTCACTACGGCAGATCTTGGAGAAGACCCATGAGCTTCAGATTGATACTCACCACCTATTCATCGATTTTAAGGCCGCGTACTACAGCATCTTTAGAGACGAGCTATACAGAGCAATGTCTAGATTTGACATCTGTGTCAAACTCTTACGTCTGTGGAGGAAGACGATGGTGAATGCACGCTGCCCCATAAAATTCGGTAACGATCTCACTGAGACCTTTGATGTCAAAAAAGGATTAAGACAAGGTGATGTTCAGCCATGCGATGTTTCAACATCTCTCTTGAAATAATAGTACAAAACTCACGCGTCAACTCAAGAGGCAGAGTCTTTCAAAAGTCCGTCCGCAAAGCAACATCGAAGTGAAGTGAAGGTACCAATCCCTGAACCTCTGCATATCTAATTTAGAAGGACAACGCCCCTCAATTAAGGGGCGCGCTCAAGTCAATAAGGACCTCAACAAACTTAGCGTGCGAATTTAGCTTGGGGCAGATTGAATGAAGCTAAGCGTCATCCCCATTTGTTCCTTCATGGTATCAGTTGCAGATGATTGTAATCAGCGTGAGTAAACTGGTATGTCTCATATCTAGTTGTTACAATTGTGGACTGTAGTTCAGTATAAAGGAAGGGCTTGTGAAAAACCGCGTGCCAAATAACTATATCAAAAGGTGCAAATATAGGAGAGATGGATAGATGCCATTGAGGAGGTTGCTTTCGCGTCGGTGATACCTTTGTAGGCAGGATTTTTTGTTTCATTTTTCTACAACCTCAAACTGAAAATATGAAGAAGATCTCCTCATTAAACTGATTAAGAACCAAGCTAACTATGTACTTGTCAATCTTCATCTAATCAGAGATTCAGAGAAGAAAAAGACCAGGTAAAAGTTTCTATGATGAGTCACCTCTAGTTGCAGGAGCTGACGCTCCGCTCTTGCAAATTTTTAACTGAAGAGTTCTTCAGGCAATCGAATTTGACTTAATTTTGTCGAGTGCTCTGCCTAATATGTAGCCGCTCTTCTTCCCGTGATGGGATGTGATGGGGTGAGTAAATAGGGATTGCCCACAAGCAATTGCGTCCTTTTATTGTAGTAGTGGTAGTATTGTGATTTAATTGAACCATAAATTTAATTATTTCTAAGAATGTAAATACTTGTTACAAACTTTATAAGGTTCACAAAATACAGCAAAAAATATTGGCATTAGCCGTCAGCCGGATCAAAGAGATTTACAATTTGAAAATAAGATTCTTATTCGAGTTTACTTATACTTTTAATTTTTTTTTTATTTTCTTTATACGAGTAATATACATACACATGCAATCAGTTTAAAATACTTCATCTACTATTTGCTTTCGGTATTTTAACGATGATTTTAAGTAGCCAGATAGTGTAGTCCAATTCTCGCCATTAAGGATTGAAATGATCTCGCTTGCTTATAGGGTATGTTTTCACCAATGTGCTCGTCTAGTCACCTTCAATATTGGGCGAACTCCGATTAAATGATGCAAGTCTTCAAAAGCTCGTAGATTGCACAAAGAACATTCTGCTTCCTCGTTTCGGTTGGTAATATGCGGTTTGTAATTTAACTGCCAAAGTTCTCATCTGGCCTTGAATATCATCGAAATTGTGGTTATAGTGTTTTGTTCGTGAAAGTAACTCTTTCCCCTAGGTTGTATTCAAGTGTACAATACAGCTGTTTAGGTAGACTCTGCTCTGCTTTTACTCTACACGCGGCACAGATGGATAAATCAATCTTTCTCAACAAGACCTGCAAAGTTACTTTCCATGTTGTTGCATTGTAGGCTGTTAGTTGGACGTCATGGAGGTAGACCCGTTTCCAGGTGGTTCATATAATTTGCTGTATTTTCAGGCAGCCTAAATAGTTTTTCAACTTCTTCGTATTGATAGATGCCCCAAACTTGAGCTGCATAGCACATGATCGACCTCGCTACTGCCTCCTAGATTTTATATTTTGTCCTTAAGTAAATATATTTTTTACTAAGTACGCCTCTTCAACTATAATTTATTGCTCTTTTTGCTTCTTTTAGTTTTTCTTGCATGTGTTTTTTGAAACTACCTTGAAGTCCACGAAGAATGCGTAAAATTGTTTGCCCTTGTCGAGATAAGTCCTACCCAAACTGGTAAAAGTAAAGATATTATCCACCGTGGAATAGTTCTTTCAGGAAAGATATACCCCTGTAGTTACAGTCTGTTTGATAACATCGTACACGACAAAAATTAAATAAGAACTTATAATAATAAAAAAAAAATCAATTGTACTGGTTTATTTTGTTTATTTACTTGAATGCTTTTCAATGAATATGTTTTCCACTCTCCTCCATTATCAATAATTGCTTGGAGTCTTATAGCATAATCTTGAGACAAAGATCTCCATAAAACTCGTATTTTTCGTGATAATTGTTTGACCGTCGAAATCTCCATTTTTTACTTGGAGCTTAAGCTTCATGAATGCCCAAACATTTTCAATGGGATTTGCATCCGGCGACTGTGATGGCCAATCTAAAACATCGACGTCATTTTCTTGTTTCCACGCACTGCACAAATGACTGCGATGTTTCGGGTCAATAAATCCTTGTTTTGAGAAGCATCCCCAAACGTGCACCTTTGCCGGGTGTTTGACGGTCCGCTGAATTAATTTATTGGATTGTGTACACCAGGTATGAGTGATAGGAGACCATGCCCAAAAAGAAGCTTCATCCAAAAAAAACTAACGTTGTTTCAATCTCTGTCCAAATTCTCCTTGGCCCAAATGAGTCGTTTTTCTACGTGTTTTTTTGACAGTAGTGGTTTCTTTATTGTGCTTCGAAATTTTACATTATTGGCTAGTAAACGTCTTCGTATCGTATCACAACACGCATTTTGACCCCTTTTGCGTAAAATCCCTTGTCCTCCACGTAACGATAGAAGAGGATTTTTTTTCAAACACGCGTAGAATCTTTTGTCCTGATTTTTTGTTGTTTTTGGCGTAGACCCACGATCCGGCAAATCATCTACATTTTTAACTTGGGAATAACGGTGCACCCACTTGCTAACAAATGCTTTTGACTTTTTCATGTATTTAGTAGCTGCTCCGTATGACATTTTCGGTCCTTTTGGATGCGTGCACAAGAATACTGCTTCATAACGCGATGCAAACGCGACACGCATTTTAAAATACTTCCGTCTCTGACAAAAATTGAACACTCTTTAAATTTTTTTAAACAAAGTATCTTAGCAGAAGTATGTTTTTATCTGCTAATGCAAATGCCACTTCCAAACCGGTTTTCATAAACGAGTTTTGCCGTATACGATCTTATCAAACGGACTGTACTAGGATCGTTGCGATCTCCCTTTTAAAAGAGTGGGAAGATTATATTTCTCTTCAAGCTGGTCGCCACTTCCTCCACGTCGAAATGAAGTTATATATGTCAATCTGTGAGCTTTTCTATGAATTCCGTCGTAGCGTACTTGAAAAATTCGTACGGAATGCAGTATTCCTGATATACATATGTCAAGTGGCCTTTCGGGTCACTTTTGGAACGTCCGTTTAATGCTGTTGACCGAATAGATTCGCACATTTCAACCAGTTTTTTGCCGTCACTATCGGTTGTTATCCTTTACCTTCTGTGCATCTGATTTGTTTAATTGATTTTGACAAAAGTTCTGTTTCTTCTTCTAAGTCTCTGGAATCCACTGAAGTGAATAGTCTCAGTGAAATCTATTTCGGACTCCCTACTCTATTTTGACAAAGCCAAATGTTCCCATTTTGGGGAAAATTATTGTATAATTGCAACTTCGATTTCAATAATTATCTGCGTACATATGAATATGGAATTCCTATCACTATCAACGTCCAAATCCTCATCTGAAACCACTCATCCAAACCAGTCCGGTGCCTGCATTGTTCTCGAATTACTCATCACGTAAACCACTAGTCGTACAGCAAGCATAATTAAAGCATTAAATTCAAGTTAAACCCGGTTTAAGGATTTAAACAGAGTTGCCAGCTTCTGTTTTTCAGACAACAAAAAAAAGGGGGATATAATGAAACCATCTCGTAACCTGCATCCGAACTCTAGCTCCCTTAATCCCTCGTGCGTCACAAGTGCGAAAGTTTGTTGAATGTCAATTTGGGAGGCCGGAGGGATGAATTTATTGTTGTCGTAATTATTATCATTAATTAGATGCGATAATAAACCATTTTACGATAACGGGTTTTTAATACTCATTGTGGAATACATATGCTCCTGCGTTACCCCATTCGAAATGGGTCAGTTCCGTTTCCGTTGCTTTTTTCCTTTTCCGTTTTCTATTTTTCCTTTTTTTTTGTTTAAGCTCACCACCATAAAGATTTAAAAGCGTTTTGACGAGTTACATTCTCCACACAAAAAATATACCACTCAACCCTTGGAGTTTGGAAGCTACGCAGGCAAAAAAAAACATTTCGAGAACAAAAGGAGAATGTACAAATGAGGGCGGTTTTTGACTGTTAAAACAAAAAAAAATGGTTTGATAGCAACACAAATAAATCTCCTTCCCTTATTCTCTGTTATTTTCCCTGTGTTACACGTATTTACATATTGAAGTCCGCCCGAACTTTTTTTGGCTGGAAGAAAAAGTAGGACACTGATTCCAGGGTGCTTGTGAAAGTGGTTTCGCCAAGGAGGCAGGAATAGTTGGTGTTAAAAAAAAAACGTTTAAAATTGACATAAGGACGATATGTAGCGATAGAACCGTCTCCGAGCACTTGGATAGGACGCCTTTTTTAACATAATATTGTACATAGGCTCGAGAGATTGTTTCATTCAGAGTCTACGTAGCAGTTCCGAGTAATTTAGCATCAATAGCTTGGTGGTCACATTACTTACTTACTTACAAATTACAAATTTATTTATTTCTAATTCATTGCTCACATAAGATTTTATAACATCTTTTGAAAAATTGGAACAAGCTTTAACAATATTTCAAATAAAAATTAAAAAAAAAAAAAAAAAAAAAAAAAAAAGAAGAAATGAAACAATAAAATACTATCTAACAAATATAGATTAAGAAATAGATAGAAAAGGAAAAATAGAAAAGAAATATAGATGGGATAATAAGATAGAAAGATTAAAAAGAAGATTAGGAAAGGGAGGTATTTTATTTTTTATGATGGCGTAGATATAAATTTGGGAGAACAGGAAATTGAGATACACAGGAGGACTTTACTAGAAGTCTTCAGCACAATATTTAAAAACTTATTTGCTGAAAGAACTTGTGTTACTCATGCGCTTGATGGCTAAGGGCAAACGATTCCAAAGTTGAATTGAATGTACAAAAAATTGCCGAGATGTATTTAAATACTTGCACCGAGGTGCTACCAGCTGTAAAGTTCTTTTTTTTTTCGGATAGCTTACAATTTCGAACAGATATTCTGGGGTTTTCTTTACTAAAATTTTATGCAAAATTAAAATTTAACGATATGTTAGAAGTCCAATCAAGGAACAGTTGACGATTTGCTTGCTATATGCAGAAATGTGATCATATCTTTTTACATTAAAAATGTATCTCGCGCAGGCATTGTATGCGACAGTTAATTTTCTGGCAGAACCATGGTCCATATTTGTGAACAATTCACAGCCATATAGAATAATCGGGAGAATAAATGCCTTTACAAGTTTTAGTTTAGTATTGGTTGGGAGGTAGTTAGCAGTGGGATTAAGACCTCGGAGTGCTCCATAAATTTTTGAAACAATTTTATTTATATGAACGTTCCAATTTATTTTGCAACTCAAATAGACAACCAGATTCTTAATGTGGTCAACGTATTCGATTGGGGAATAGTTCAGAAATAATGAAGGTACAAACTCTGTACGTCTTCCGGCATTTATTACCATTGCCTTTGTTTTGGTTGGATTTAGCATAAGGCCGTTGTTTAGTGACCATTTATAGACATTATTTAATTCATGGTTGAACATTTCTACCGTTTGATGCTTGTTTGCACTTGGAAAGAGTGTATATATCTGTACATCGTCAGCATATATATGGTAGATGTAAGTAGAAAAGCATTTGGAGATATCGTTTACGAAACAAATGAATAAAAGTGGCCCTAAAACAGAGACTTGAGGTACACCTGAACGGACAGGAAGGCACGAAGATTGCTTGTTATCATAAAAGACGTACTGAGATCTGTTGGATAGGTACGAAGATATCAGTTTAACCAACGAGTTATCAAACAGAAATCGATATTTAAGTTTTTTTTAATAAAAATTCATGATTCACGCAGTCAAATGCTTTTGAAAAGTCTAAAAACGCTATTAAGCCTAATTTGTCATTGTCACAACCAGCACGCAAATCTTCGCAGATTTTTAGGAGAGCTGAAGTACAACTAAAATTTGCACGAAATCCTGACTGGTATTTCAATATCATGGTCTTAGTGTTTAGATATGCTTTTATTTGTCGACTTATTATTATTTCAAAAACTTTCCTTAAGAACGGTAAAATTGCTATAGGTCGGTATTCTACCGGGTTCCTGTTTGGCGATTTAGGAAGGGGTAGAACTTTTGCTGTTTTCCAGCTTTCCGGAAAAACAGAAGTCATTATAAGTATAGTTTTAATGAATTTAGGTGGAACGTTGTCTGAACCAAGTGCATTTGACTTTACACCTAATATAACATTTCCGACAGTTACTTCATCTACACAAGAAAGAGAAGAAGCCGAATCAGTACAATTGCTCGTAAGATTTTGAGAGCTACGAATATCTAATGGCATTGACTCTCTGCAGGCCGAGACGAAAGTCTTATTTAGTTCTTCAAGATTCATGCTATTGGAAGGTGATATTTTTCTTTTCGAGGCAAGACCTATCTGGCGAATATTTTTCCAAAATTCAGAACTTGAAGAACATGATTCAAGTCTGTTTTTATAAAAAGAAGATTTATTCTTTCTTAAGAGACGTGTTACAGCATTTCGAGTGGTTTTAAACTCTCTGTAAATTTCCATACATTTGTAACGTCTCCATCTGGTATATAGCAAATTTCGAGCTTTTATCAATTCGACGACTTCCTGAGTGAGCCAAGGTAATTTAATTTTGGTCTTTTTGAAGCTTCGCAAAGGATATTTAATTTGGTTATTAAAAAAAGAAACTTGGAAGCTTGTGTCATTTGAATTATAAATTAGAGACCAATCCAAGGTCTGACAGTCATTACAAAGGGTCTCTAAATTGATTCGAGAGTATTGGTATGTTTTGAAAGTTGTCTCAGTTTCAACTGCTGGAAATATATCTACTGTCAGGAATATCATATCATGGTGAGAGAAACCAGCTGCAAAGATCTGGTAATAATGCAAAATTAAATCTGGGTCAGATACTAAAGCAACATCAAGAAGCGATCTGGTACAAAGTGCGTCGGTTGGCTTGGGTTTGCAAAGTTGAGACGCAATAAATTTACCATTTCCTTGAATCGTCTATTTTTGTTTCCTAAAACATTAAGGTTAAGATCGCCACAAATCACTATTTTAGTGTACTGCGAGGCGAAATCTTCGAGTAAGCCACTTATAAGTTTATAATCTGCTATATCTGGAGCCATGTATATGCAGCCAAGCAGACATTTCTCTCTATTGTTTCTCACCTCTACAAAAAAAATATTCCATTAGATCAGTTGGAGTTGACTTCTTCAGAATTTTGAATTTATAGCACGTTTTTATATAAATTGCAACATCCCCTGCTTCCTTACGTTGTCTATCACTACGAAAAATTTTCCTATATGCTAAGTTAAACAAATTGTCACACATATCCGGTTCCAACCAGGTTTCCGAAACACATAAAACATATCGACCATCCCATCATTAAACACATATCTAAGATCATCAATTTTATTCCTAATACTTTGGACGTTCAAATGACATATATGTAAACCCTGTCCTATTAATGTATTAACCATTTGTGATACATATACAATACAACAAAACTAATACAAATAAAGTGCACGCGTAACAACTAAAATAAATTAAGCGATTATAGTACATTTGTACCATGAGATGAAAACTCATATTTGAAAAAAAGAAAAAAGAAACAAAAAATAGAAAAAGTCCAAAGGAAAAAGGTGTTCAGGTTACTTGGTACAGGGAAGAGAGAAAGTAATGAATAAAAGTTTAAGGAACTAGTGAGAGAGGTGGGGAATAGAACAGAATAAAGCGTATAAGGAAGAAAGAGTAAAGAATAGAAATTAAATTTTAAATAAAAAAACTGGTACTTTGCAAGGCTTAACAATCTTCATATTAGTTGAACGTTGTGTACCTCCTGACTTCGTGCGGCTATAGCATTTAGCTTCTTCTTCTTCTTCTTATCCTTTTATTAACCCTTTCCTCGTTATACGAACTTATGCGTAACGAGTTTCCCATTTTTACTGCATCGCTGCTGCTCCGCTTATGGGGTTGGCTAATGTCGCAGACCGCAGAACGCGTCTACATAATGCTCGGTCCTGGATCGCTTCAGTGGTTAACCCCAGACGTTGTTGCGCATTTGCCATCTGAGAAATCCAGGAATTCTTTTTCCGACCTCGTTTTCTTACAGTTGGAGTGACCGCAGTTGATAGTGCCTTTTTAACCGGATTTTCCGCAGATCTTCTTTGAACGTGGCAATACCAACTTATTCTATTCGCCTCAAGCTGTTCGGTTACCGAATTCTTTATATGTAGACTTCCTCTTATACGCGTAGATCTAATACAATCGCGTTTAGTGACTCTTCTAGACATCCTTAACATTTTCATTTCCGCTGCCGTCATTTTGTTTTTAAACGCTTCGTACATTGTCCAGCACTGTGAACCGTATATAAGAGCTGGTCTAACAACCGTGGTGTAGAGTTTCCCCTTTAATTTAAGTGGAAATTTTCGGTCGCAAAAGATTCCCGAATTTTCCCACCATTTCATCCATCCCACACTCACTCTGTGGTTTACGTCGTCGTCACATTTCGCTTCCATGTTAACGATTGATCCTAAGTACTTAAAGATAGTGCTTTTCGGAAGAACTATTCCGTCTAACATTATATCCGGAACAGGTCGCAACGGATGCGCAAATGGGCACGTCAAATGCTCCGTCTTTGAACGACTTATTTCAAACCCGTTTCTCTCTAGCGCATTTCTCCATGAATCTCCACGTTCTGTAAATCTTCGACGTTATCGCTAAGTATAACTGCGTCGTCAGCGAAGAGAATTGGCGTTACATTTGCTTCGCGCATGCAGTCTTTTAAAAGATAGTCGAATACTACGTTAAAGAGGAAAGGGCTAAGTACGCTTCCTTGATGCACTCCGACATTAACTGGAAATTCTCTCGTTAGTCCAGCAGAGCTTTTAACCGCAGTTTTCACGTTTCCGTACATGTCTTGTATTATTCTAACATACGTTTCCGGTACGTTTTGAGACCTCAGCGCGGCCCATATGAGATCCCTAGGCACTCGATCGAATGCTTTCTCGAGGTCGATAAATACCATGTGTAAATCCTTAGACGAATCTCGGTGCTTTTCCATTATTATTCGTAGGCTTTGGATAGCATCCACCGTCGATCTTCCTTCAACAAATCCACACTGGCTATTATCGAACTTTATTATTTGCCGAAGACGTTCGTTTAAGACTCTTTCGACGATTTTCATTGTGTGTGACATAAGCTTGATTGAACGGTAGTTGTTGCATTCTCGAGTGTCGCCTTTTCCTTTGTATAATGGAACCAAGAAGCTACTTCTCCATTGATTCGGCATAGGTTGTCCACATTTTAATTTATTTAAAAGTTTCGATAACCAAACGCTGCCGATCCCCTCCATCTTCGACCAAAACTCTGATGGAATGCTGTCTGGTCCCACCGCTTTCCCCGGCTTCATTTTTCCACTTGCTATACTTATTTCTTCGATTGAAACTTCCTCCTCGAATAGACCAGCTGTCGGCACGATATCACGTGGAAACTTTTTGTTAAGCAACTCCTTGCAGTATTCAAGCCACCGGTCACAAATTTCCTTTTCATTTGTTAGTAAACGACCGTCTGCGTTTTTGATGTATTTCGGCGAGGTTATTTCCATTGAATTTTTTCTCCTCTGTGCAGCGAGCTTAAAAATATTTGGCATTTTAGTACTGTACGACGTTTGAACTTCTTGGATAGCTTGTCTTCTATCCGCCGATCGTGAGGATATTTGTTCCAACTCCTGGTACAGGTTTTCCGCTTCTGCCGCTCGAGTTCGAGCCAGGACTTTCTTTGCGATCTTTTTAAGACGCTCGTATTCAAGAGCCAGTCGAGCTTTTTCGATATCGTCGCTCCGATCGCATTTTGTCCACGATTGGAATGCACTCTTCTTGTCGGCCACAGCTCGTTTGGTTTCGTCATTCCACCACCATGTTTCTTTGCCGACGTAATGGTATTTCGATATAGTCCCCAGATGGGACTTTGCGAGTGTTATGCATTCCTCGTGCATGCTGTTCCACATTTCTTGCGGGCTAAGTGAGTCTGCTATACCATTTATATTTTGAAGTACTTCTTTAGCCAGTGCGATAAATCTTGCGCTTCGTTCCTTCGATAAATTATACCACCGGACTTTTGGCTTTCCAAACGATGCCCGTGTTTTCGGTGGTTCCGCTGTGAAAAATTCTGTAATGAGCAGACGGTGTTGGCTTACTAGCGATTCTCCAAGTATTACTTTACAGTCCTTAACACGGTTTCTCATCGACTTTTGCAGAGGTGATACTCTATTTGCGTTTCGTGGCCTCCGCTGCTATAGGTGATAAGATGTCGTTGATGTTTAATAAACATTGTATTTAAGACGGTTAAGCCGTACGCCCTACACGCTACAAGGATGTCTTCGCCAGCTGAATTTCTGGTTCCAAAGCCTTTACCGCCGTGGCAGTCCTCATAATCAACATTTGTTTCTCCGACGTGGCCATTTAAATCTCCGCCTACGAAGAGCATCTCATCGATAGGTATATTTCTAAGCAAATTACCGAACTCTGACCAAAATGTATCTTTTTCCGATTGGTCGCATCCATTTTGTGGAGCGTACGCGCTAACAATGTTCCACGTTTCATTGTGTATGACGAGTTTAACACTCATCAAGCGGTCGCTTATTTTCAAGATACCAACGATGTTGTTTAGAAGATCCGCTGCAACAACGATTCCAACACCGTTTCGTCCATTGACCGTTCCATGGTAGAACATCTTAAATGCCTTAGTTTTTAAATTTAGAAAACGCGCTTTATTTCCTGTATTACACCACTTCGTTTCCTGTAGAGGATTTGTAGAGTTCTGCGACGCATAATCGTTTCCAGTTCTAAACTTTTTGAGGTCATCGATCCGACGTTCCAACTTACAAACCGAAGTTTATGAAAATATTTTGGAAACTTCATTTTGCCCGCCCCCGGAATCCGTCGGGCTCTGATACAAGCACTTCTGCTTGCTATAGCATTTAGCATTTCTTCGTCTTCTATTGTTATGGGTCTCGCATTTTTGGATTCTCTTACGATGACTGTTCCATGTTTAGTGTAAACAGAAAACAGCTGTTTTCTGTGTTTGAGACGAGTTGCCTTGTGTAGAAGAGAACGATTTCTTGCGGTTAGGCTCTCGTTCATATAAATGTTTACATTTGCAATAGGTTCCAAACCAACGTCATTTAGACAGAGTTGTCACTTCTCTCTTTTGCGATGATTCGCGATCGATTTTAACACTACATTCCTCTCCCGAGCACTTTGAAATTTCAATATGATTGGGGGATCATTAGTATTATCTCTTCGACCCGCGTGAAAAAGAGTTTCTAAGGTCGGTGGCATGCACTCTATTGAATGGCAGAGGTGATGAAAAATTGTTTTTAAATTTTCCTCAGGCAACTGGGGAACACCGAAGAGAATAGCATCAGCTGCTAGCTCCTTTCGCTCCAGGTGATCGCATCTTTTATTTAGTTTTAACAGGTCATCATGAAAACTCGATCTGTCATAAGAGTCGGTTTCGATCTTCCCCAAACGCAATTCCAGATCGTTTATCGACTTGTTAATTTGTGTGGTGTAATTTGCCCAATTTTGCTCAATCCGGGATATTTTTTCCATGAGATCTTGTCGCAAAATCGACTCATTATACTTTCCGTATGGTTTTTCAGCTGTAATTCGATGGCTTCAAGAGAGATTTCTTTGGCTGTGATTGTGTTGGACTTCGATGATCCAGTCAATCCACTCTTTGACGTTGGGGTACCACATCTGATGCAATCTCCTGTTTGCGCTGCAATTGAAAAACAAATAGCCGTTGGAAAAAACAAATAGCCGGTTCTTGTGAATTATAATGTTAATAAAAACGATGAGACGAAATGTTAAACCGATAGAGCCAAGAAACACGTCTATTCACTCGGACATTTCACAACTGGCGACACTTCAATTCAGAGCATCAATTAACAAACCTTTTCTAACTTTAGTCAAGTCTTTACATAACTACTTCCAGTGGCGTACTTCAAGTCGATTGTGGGTCCGTTCTATTATTCTTGTGAGTGACTTCCTCTACTACATTGTCCCTCCGGGTGAGAATCGAAGACTCTAAGAGCTGCAGAATTGGTGTCTATTCATTCTTCATGACCTAGCTATCTTAAATCGATTTCGCTGTACAGCTCGTATAGCTTCTTGAATCTTCTCATCCAAGCCCCGTAAGCGCAAATGGTAGCGATTATTTGTGTAAGAAATTTTCATTCGATACAACTGTGGATACCTTAATCCGTTTTTGATCGATTCCATACTTTAACGCCATAAAGTAGAACTGGGATGATAAGAGTCTCTCTAGAACTTAGAGAAACGGCCTTACTGCTCGATTACCCACCGATTGGCAAAAGTGGTTGTTAGCCTCATTTTTGCTGAAGTGGAAGAATTTATAGCAGAGCCAAAGTAGACGCAGTCCCTAACTTCCGATGACGCCGCGAGCGCTTGATGACAGCCCGCTGTAAGTCGCTATCATCGCCGTACGCCGTAGAATTTGCACCTTTTAAATATTTTGCTCCGGTGTTCGACTGTGAGTGTCGCACTATTCTTTCAAGTGTCATGTCAATGAAGTCACATCACTGCCCATCACCTTGTCTTAAACCTTTTTAGGGATCAAAAATCTGGGTTAAGTCGTCTCCGACTTTGAGAGATCAGCTAGCGTCCTCAATTCTTATTCTCTATAGACGGACGAGCTTGGCACGGATGCCACAACTAGACATTGCTCTATAAATCTCATCTCTACAAATGTTGTCATATGCGGCCTTAAACGCGATGAAAAGAGGGTTGGTATTTTGAGTTTTTTTTTTGGAGTGTGAAGATTGGTCGATAGAGGTCACTCAGATAGTTGGCGAAGGAGATCAGACATTTTCATAATATGGCAGATGGCATACAAGATCTATACGAAGTTGTGGAGGCCTGCTATAGACCTCTATTGCTGACGCAGTTTGAGGAGGTCTCCTCATTTGTGAACGGAGCAAACGATACTGAGACCAAATTCATCAGGAATACACTTATCTGACTTGATTTGAGAATTAAGTTGGTGCATGCTGTCCTCAAAACCATTTCCAGCAGCTTTGGATATCCAACTGCTTTGTTTGATTTAAGCTATCCTATTCGGTAGTTTTGACTATCTTCTTCGATAGTGGGATGTAATTCCTCTTCGCTGGGTACTTTTCCTATATTCTAGGCAGCGACTTCGAATCTACGAGTACTACAAGGTTTAATTTTTTATCTATTCAGGTGATGGCGATGGCGCGATAGTTAGCTCATTGAACTATCACGCAGAACCCACCCACTGACTGTTCGATTCCTGGCTGGGTCACCAACAATTTTCCAAATCGCCATCACCCTTTCGGCGGGCAATGGCAAACTCCCGAAAGTAAAAAATTGCCTACGAAAAAGCTTCTAAGGAGTGCCGTTCGGATTCGGTGATAAACCGTAGGCCCCGCTCAAATGTGACAAAAATGACAGCATGAGCAACACAAATGAGTGTCAAGAAGCTAGGCCATGGCCCATACCGGGCTGCCAGCGCCACAGTGTTTTTTTTTTTTTGATTCAGGTTTCTGGAGGGATGTTGTTGCCTCGACACGTTCTACCAAGCTTCTTCCGTATATTGTTCCTAGAGTACAAACCCTCAATCGTGCGCTTCGCGTGCTTATTTTTATTCCCCGAAAAGCCTTTGTACGTTTCGTCTTTTTTATTCGTAGAGGTAACGAGCGGCTAACATCTCACGCGTTAGTAGAGCTTTTCATGATTCCGGGATTGCTTGGTCAGATCGACACATCAGTTGCAGAAGTCCTGATGGCACACTGGCTGCGTTGTCACTTGACATAAAGTATGCTCTCAGCAAAATCCCAACGCCTCTTGGCTGCGACAAGATCACTATCTTGCTGTAAAGCTATTAGTGAGCTTTATCAGTATTTTGGAAGGACAACATAAATAGCTAGGACGGACGGTCAGCAGAAAAGTAAGCAGACGGCATATTATAAAATTTCGCGAGGAAAGCACTTAACAAGATTTTATTTTTCACCAGAGTCCACCACGAAGTAGTCGATTCCTGTCCTATGTGTTGTTCTGTCTCTCCTCAAGGGTATTCTCCATTTCTCCAGCTTCTAACCATTTCACTCTTTCTCCCACCTTGTCTGTTATGTTCGTTCCCACTGTACAGGAAGGTATTGGCGGGAGAGACTTAACACTGCACGGAGATGACAACCAGAAGGCCCCCGAATGGACAGAGCCAGGCGAGCGGTCTGGATAACTCTACACTCATTATTGCCTGCTTCGAAGGTTCTAACGTCCAGAATATTGATAGCATCCCTTACGGAGACCGCCATTTCCTCTTATTTTATTTGAGAAGACCGTGATATTTCGCTCCGCAGCAAAGTCAATAAGACTTAGACAGCGTCGTAGGCTGTGCTTACCAACTGTCCAACCAACTTGTTGATATCTAGTTGATAGCGGTCAAGCGCCTCTGCTGCTTGCTAGGCTGCATATGGCTTGTGAAGGTTATGAACATTCCACGGTCGGTCCGAAGTTCATTCTCATACCTCCGAAATGGGTTGCTGCCTCCAAAATATTCGGCCTTTTTCGCACATGGGGTCATTAAATGGTTCTACTCTTCGGGCTGCGACAAACTATAATTCCATCACCACGTAAAAACAGAACTGTTGCGAAGCAACCAAAAGCCTGAATTAAGGATGGATCTTCTGTTGAGGAATGCTATACATGAAATGTTCGAAAGTCGAGTAGACTGCGTACATCAACACTAAAGTATGGCCTTCGACTGTCGTAAGCCAAATATCATCCAGCACTATTCGTTTGATGCGCGAAGCCAATTTAAGGTGGCTTATATGATAAAATAGGATATTTTTGGCAGAGCAGTCAGTAAGCACGACAATCCGTCTGTAAACATACATGTCCTATGTAGCCAACAACAAGGGCATGGATATCAGAAGCGCTACCTCTGATGTGCTAGCTTTCACTTGAACATGTCCACAAAAACCATAGTTTGATGGCGAGCCCAAGTAGGCAGAAAAATCACCTACAAACCAATACTTCGTAGAAGTACGAAAGCGAGAGAGGTGCTGCTCCATAGGCAATATTTGAAAATTGTAGGAAAAAGTAAAAAGAATGTGCCAAGGCCGATTTGAAGGAGTGACAAAAACAAAAGAAGAACATAGTACCAGAGTTACAGTCGGTACCAAGGATATGGAACAACAACTTCTACACCCTGCTAAACGGCGGGAACAAAAAAAAAAACATCCGCTGTCAGGCAAAATGATCCATTCAACCTGGACATTGAACGTTAAAACATCGGTGAAACCGACCCAAATAGAGTTAGGATAGAAATTGCAGCTTAAGAATAACAAGCCTGCTGTACTGAATGGATTACCTTGCGAGCTATGGGAAATGAATTGGTAGAGATCAGAGAGCATGCATCAACTTGTTTCCAAGATTTCGTCGACAGAATGTAAGCTTGAGTGGAACCTTGGCCATATCCATAAGAAAGACACAAGAAAGAGGTAGGTGTAGAGGCTCTATTGTACATCGCGTTCAGGATCTTATCCGCCGTATTTTCTGACCACCAAATATCATACGTCAACTATAGTAATTTTACGGCCACTTAAGGTCGTGCAAGTTTGCAAGTATCTATTGTGTATTGTAACGTTTTATCTAATACAATAGATAGTTAGGAAGCCAGGGAATGTATTTAAAGGGTTTTCCAATAAGGAGCTGACAACTTTTTTAAAAATAAAACGCAAACCATTTGAGATATTTCAAAAGCTTTACTATCGGCTTGAATTACAATCAAAACATTTATGACTGGAACTCGACTTCGTTCATATGGCCACCGCGGGCACGTTTGCAGCGTTGGACCCAATTTTCAACGACTTGGCCACACATTTCGGACGAAGCGGCCGCTATTTCGCGTTCAATGTTGGCTCTGACCTCTTCCAACGTCGTCGGCTTGTTGGCATAAACCAATAACTTAACGTAGACCCACAGAAAATAGTCAAGCGGCGTTAAATCGCACGAACGAGAAGACCAATAGACTGGCCCATTTCTTGAGATAACACGCTCACCATACTCACTCTTCAATAAATCGATTGTAACGTGTGCTGTGTGGCTTGTGGCACCATCCTGTTGAAACTACATGTCGTCCAAGTCTATATCTTCCAATTCGGGCCAAAAATAATCAGTGATCATGGCGCGATAACGCTGATCATTCACAGTAAAGTGACGATCGTCACGTGCAAACCGCACCAAACAGTTATTTTTTGTGGACGAAGCGGTGATTCATGAAGCACATGTGGATTTTCACCCGACCAATAGCGCATATTTTGCTTATTGACGAACCCATTGAGCCAAAAATGAGCTTTGTCACTGAAGATGATTTTGCGATGAAATTCACCATCTTGGCGCATTTTCTCCAGAACCCAATCGGAGAACGTACGTCGCTTCAAATGGTCCATCCGCTTAAATTCTTGAGTCAGCTTGATCTTGTATGGGTGTAAACCAAGATCCTTACGCAAAATACGCCATAACGTGGTCTGAGCGATGCCCAATTCTTGAGAACGCCGTGGAATTGACCGATTTGGATTGTTTGCTACGGACGCCTGAACGGCAGCGATATTTTCGACACTTCGACCAACCCGTTGTCTCACTGACACGGCAACATCACACAACGAATATGTAGACTCAAATATTTGCACTAAACTTGTTATTGCCTGTCTACTAGGGCGAGAATTACATCCGAAAATTGGAATTAACGCTCTTAAAGTTGCAGTCACCGACTCCAAATTTCGGTAGAAAATTTTTATAATTTGCAGACGTTGCTCGTTTGTGTACTTTATCATGATGAAAATGTTGAGTTTACTGAATAAATTGAAGGTGACAGTTTGATGATTAGTGAAAGAGTGCGTTCACAAAATAAATTCAAAGTTGTCAAGTCCCTATTGGAAAACCCGATACCTCGTGTGCGCTATTAAAGTGGCATCTCCACTTTGAATTGACGAGGTTTGAAAGAGAAAATTTAATGGCGAGATCTACAAAGTGTTCAGGGATATTGATCTGCTTAGAGATGTGAAATTATGGAAAATTTTAACAATTAAAGCCTCAACCTGGAAAGAGAACTTCGAGCTCTCGATCCTTCTTTTCGAATACGAATAAATGTGATGTTTACTAGACCATCAATTTTAATCTCTTGTAGTTTTTAAATTCTACGAATTCCTCTACGGTATGAGGGGTACATGATCTTCATCGCTATAAATAAACTCTTAAGAAATATACATGGCCTGCGTTGTGAATCTCAATTAAAGGCCCCAAGGGAATCAATACCAAAAACCTAATTAATCACTTAATAAGAAACCTTTCAAAACCAACCAAATTATCACTTTCCAGGAAGTGGAAGTTCAATATGAAGTAAGGAGAACGACCATTCGACGTTGTCCCAGAACAACAAAACACTGATTGTGCCCATATTCCTTAGTAACTATTGTTTTGCGTAATCGTATCCGTTTTGGTATTTTTTTGTCATAAAAGTCAACTGTCGCAAGGCCAAACCATTGCACAGGTGCCTCTCCGACATCCTTTGAATTCATTTTCCTATTGCTTTGTCACTTCCTCTATAGATACTCGTAATCTCCTATTCAAAAATAAAAATGCAAATTCGAATTTTTTTTTATTGGGTTGATGCGAATAGCTGCCATTGATCGAAATGCCTTCACAGGACAATCGGCAGTGGAATCCTTGAGCAAATAAATTCATTTTAATTAATTAGAAGATACGAAAACTCCACAGTTCACAGGAATAAAGAGAAATTACTTGGAGAGTGCTTTGTTTCACTTCATCCTTTTTTGCTCTGTTTTTTGTTTTTGTTTTTTTTGGTCTTTTGAAAAGGAAAACTAATTTATTTGCATTCGAAAGGAAGAAAATGGTAAAAAGAAAGAGAAGAACAGTAGAAACAAAAGAAAAAAGTATCTAATCAACGGAAGTGGAAAATTTCCGAGGCTCAATGGCTCCCCAAATCGTGTAGTATCCTGCTCATCCTAGGATAACCTTTTGTTTATGAATGCATATTTATACTATCCAGTTTTTCATCGCCTTAAGGACTATGGTACTCGTAGTAAAGTTGGATACTTCACAATTTCATATCTTCAAATATACAAGTATGTACTCGTGTACATTGGGCTTAGGGAGCTCCAAAATAAACGATATTCGTTTACAGAAAATTGTTAGGGTACCTATCCGTATGGATGGATGTGAGAGTTCGAGTATGGAATCCCGGTATTAACATGTATTCCGTCATTAATCCTGTCGATGAAATGTTATCTAGGGAAAATCCCAAGGCCGTCATCAGCAAAATATTGAGTAATTCCCCTAAGTCTTGCGAATTCATGCTCCATTCCATGTTTCCGGTAAGTTTGACGATGATTGATTTTGAAAATTCATATATTCATCGATTGCAAAGGGTTGGTTGGTTGAGTCCTGGTTGGGTTTTTGTTAAAGGGGGCTTGGTACGTCGTGCTTGATGGTTGCTCACTGTTGTTGATAAATCGTTTGGAGAAACGAAGCACAAGGTCAAATGAGCATCAGACTGTTTATTCGAGTGTATCTACGTAGGCGATAGTGGTGGCTTACCTGATTTGCATATCAACACCTTGAAGTCGTGTCGTGGGAGGTGACTCAAATGTACCATGTACGAGTATACACTAGCTATGTACTACGAAAAGGAAGGAAGGAATCTTAGGCGAAAATATTCGCCGAGATGTGGATGCGTATGGGAGGGGTAAAAAGGTGCTTTTCTCTAGAGATGAGAAATAATGGAAATTAAATTTGAAAGACATGGTTGGATATGCTTACCGCAGAAGATGAATAATTTTCTAAATTCTGCCTTGAGAATTGATGTACATGGTATTGGGTGGAAGGATTAGAAACATCTATTTCAGGATACAATTTATGCATCGCTAACTTAAGTCAATCGACTTGTGGCAGACGAGAGTTTTCGCTAAAGTATTAGATTAAACGTCAATTTAGACGAGTTGATGTTTTGGTACGTTACGTAGTAATTTCATTTCCACAGATTGTCGGTTGCCGATGATGTTATTAATGCGAGCACCGAAAGTGGTTAAGTGATTCCCATTTCCCATTTGTGATTGACGGTTGTTATTTTGGAAGTATTGTCTAGAGGACTACCATATATGTGCCTAAACTGAAGGATACGAAATGATCTATATGCTTAATCCTTTCTACCTTTATTGACGTGTACAAATGTATTTGATACACGGGACAGCTCTTAACAGCAGGTCGGCAATTTCCTTTTATCCTATTCAGCTCAATTTCTTTGGAACAATTTATGATTGCTTGGTTTTTAAGGCTGACATTCCGGGTTGTAGGCTTGGTGAAGTAGTTAAATTCATCGGGTACCCAACCAACAAGCCGAAAAACACAAAAACGAATTCCTATCGTCACATCCTTTTCAGTGCGCAATGGTACAATTTTAAAACGTCTATCATTGTAGGTCGCTCAATATGGGCACAAAATGACAAGTACTAGGCGGCGCAATAGTCACCACCCTATCGGAACATGCTGTAATTTTTGCAAATGCCAGCAAATGTAAATTCTACTTTCTACCCGAGCAGGCGTTCGCTGAGAATAGCGCAGCTGAGATTGACGATGTCTCAGAGGACTTCGAAGTATCGACTAGACGACGTGTCATGCAATTGGGCATCAATCGCCCGCCTTTATAGAGAATTTTGGTAAAAGACTGTAAGATGTTCCCTTACAAAGTACAGACAGTGCTGTTTACCGTCAAGCGCGTGTAACCTACCCTCAAGCCATTCTAAATCTCGACCACGAGGGAGACAACTTTTAATAGAAAATCATCATGAGCGACGAGGCCCATTTCTATCTCTGTGCTGTGGATATGTGAATAGGCAAAACTATCGCTTAAGAGGCACAGAAAATCCAAGTATAACCCACGATAGGCCATTAGACTCGCTCAAAGTTACTGCATGGTGTGCTGTTTACGCTGGAAGCGTCACCGAACGTTTTTTCGAAAACATTGCGGGTCAAACGACTACTGTAGGCGGAAAGCGCTACAAAGTCATGCTCAACGAATTTCTTCTTCTGAATTGAATGAATTGGGACTGAAGAAAATCGCGTAATTTTGACTGTCTTAGCTTTCCTATTAACTGTGACAATGACACCTTATGCGAAATTAAATGAAGTGTTACCCATGCCTCTCGCTTTTTCTTTGACCGCAACTGCATGTTACTTTGTAAGGAAAACTTTGTCAAGGGAAACTAACATCAGACCCCGATCATACCTGTACTCATACTTATGGCCGAAGCTAGGGGAAATCACCATCACGTTGGTCCATTTGAACGTAAGATTCTTCTAGTGGAAGAGGAGGTGTAGTAGGGAGTTCCATGATATTTTAAGCGACCTTTACTTTGCTAAAAGAAAGTGCGATGAGGCAAAAAGACAGAATGATCGTTATCGACAGGCCCCGAAGACTCTTTGATTCTTGTCTGTAGATTCAACAATAGAAGAAGACTTGTTCGGATCTTAGCTATCTTCGATTGCATGACTGAAGGCAGTTTGTTAAAGACTGTGCTTGCTGTTGAAAATTTTCGCTGAAGCCCTGGCATCTTAGTAAATTAGTGAGATCGGCTGTTGCATACTGCGGACTCCTGATGGTGTATTGCTTACAATTAAATGTCAGCCCATATCTGGATTTGAATAATTTAGATTATTGACTGGTTTTCAGGCAGTTTGTGCAAAGTTCTGCCTGCAGATAGACGTTTCTCTATCATCATACATCATCCAACTAAGTTTAATAAATGCTCTCCCCCTCGCCAAACAGCATTTCGTAACTATCGGAAAACTGACTAGCTCAAATACAGTGAAACACTTTTAAAAAGTATCTCTCCCGACCTTTCAAGCCCCCCGGACAACACCAATGAACTCGACCCGAAAGTCGAAACTCGTGACTCTACCACGGGCTCTCAACCGAGCTCTGGCCATCTCCTGTCCTCTAATTAAACCTAGAGGCAAGAAAAACCCATACTGGTGGACATCCATACTGAGGCTGCTTAGACACGCTTGTAGGAAACTTTTCAACAAAGCTAAAACCTCAATAAAAGCGTCGGATTGGGACTCATACAAAGAATCCCTCAGAATATAAAGAAAAAAGTATTGAGGACGGCAAAGCGTAAATCCTGTAGGTCCTTTTATGAGAAAATCACTGAGGCATCATTACTGAGAAAATTCCTCTCAACAAGTCCTTCGATGCCTAGCTGCTTGAAAAAACGAAAGCTCATGGACGCCCTCAAGTGACGAATCACTCAACCTGCTACTGGATACCATATAAGTTTGCTGGGCCGGATGGTATAATTCCAGCCGAGCTACAAAGATCCTCAGATATAATCTTGCCATCGCTTGAAAATATCATGAAATACAAAATTCCGACTATAGACCCCCCCTCAATCAACGGTGGTGGTGGTGTTTTTGCCGATAAGCTTAACCTTAGCCTCTTCTTCCGCCTCCCTAATCACTGTAGCTTGTTCCAGGCGGAAATTCTGACAAATAAGGAAGCCCTAACCTGGTTGAAGAAAAATGTTTTATCTGCAATGGATACCCACATCTTGTCACGGACTACCGATTTACATTCACCTTTGATGGGTGCCGGGACATAGAGACATTCAATTCCATTCTTTCGTCTCTGTTGCTAACAGACTTCAATGCCTAAAACCAAGGACCCACAAGGTTATATAATCACTTAAAGTTTGACTGGTTTTCAAATATTAAGAGATTTCACAAATAATTCCTAGCGTAAATGTTTTGGGTCCTGCCAAGCTCGGACTTGTACTATTCTTTATATAAACTTCTCTTCGTCGTAACTACCTTACACGGAAATCTACCTCAACAGCATTCAGTAGATAGATTTCAGGTAGTGTTTCAATGTCTGATGCGTGACCTTTCATTCTTTTATATAAGACACACTAGTCGAAGAATCCTTAGAGAAGTTCTATTAAAAATATCAAATGGTCTAATTTCAGTTGTAGCATCGTGCTGGGTTAAAAAGGCAGTCAGGAGCTACTCCCCTAGCTTGTTTTACCCAAGATGCGCTTGCAGATATCCTGAACATCACACAGACAAGTTTGACGTCAAGGGGCTACAATCGCAAGAGATCGCCAAATCCTTTTCCGATCGAGTATCCCTTAGTCTTCACACGGGTCCTCTGTCGACGGGCATCAAGTATAGAAGGCTAGTGGCAACACGGTCTGACGGCCTGACTGCCGAGCTTTCAAATTGGTAGGCGATGACTTCGTAAGTAGCATACACCAACTCATCTTGAAAATACGATCGAACGAAAGTATGCCTGACGAATGGAACCTCAGCATTGATTGCCTGATCCTCAAAAAATTAAATATTCTATAGAGGCATCAGTGTTTTTAGCAACTTCTACAAGATCTTACCTCCGTATTGTTTGAAAGTCTGAAGCCTTAAACAGCCACGTTGAAAGAGAAAAAGAACGAAGAACGAAGAACGAAGTCCGTACGAAACGAGGGATGAGGAAGAATTTCAAGTCTTAATTCTTACAGTTTCTAAACCGAAATTTAAATGCAATAGAAATTGACTATAAAATTATCGTATCCAAATGAACCACCAGCTCATAAAATATCTCTAATCCCGAAAACTTCTTAATCACCAGTAATACGAATTTTGTGTCAACAAGTTCACTGGAGATCTAATGGTATGTTCTCATCTAATCTGGCAAAAGTACAATAGTTCCACTTGATTTTTCGAGAACATTTTACTTTGTCGAAAATGCGCGTATTTGGGATCGGAGGATCTACGGACTGTTGAATTTAAGTTTCCTGGACTCACCCTCAAAATAGATTTCGGTGTACCACAAGATTCCATTCAGTCTCCGAGACTCTTTATAATTTTATAAATAAACTCTTTTCTGCTACTTATAGAATCAGATATGTTGAAGTGTTGACGATAGTAAGCTTTACTTCTCATATTTGTGCCCGGTCTTACTTCACTCAGCTGTAGCAACAGTGTATGTTAAGCTCATTAAACTCAGATAAGAACAGTCCTTACTGTGATGCAAGCGAAATCTAAACACCTAGCACTTGCATCGTCGAGACCGAAAAACTTTATATTCTAAGTGACAACGTACACGGTCATTCATTTCGTTGTTTTAAGTTGGCAACGCTGGCATTTGACACCTGCCAAACTCAGCTGTCATTTGAAGTATCATAATATAAGTTGAATATTTGACATTTACAATAATGGATCACCTACAAATCGAACAACGCGTTAAAATTATTAACACTTACTACAAGAGTGGTGATTCAAACGTAGCACTTTTCGCGCATTACGCGATGATTATGGTCCTCATAATCGACCGACTGCCCAAGCAATCGGTTAAATTGTGTAGAAATTTGAAGAGAGTGGAAGCGTTACTGATGTCGTAAGGCCTGTGCATCATAGTAATGCACGCTCAGTTGAAAATATTGCTGCTGTAAGTTCAAGTTTTGCTGATGATCCGAATTGATCGATTTCCCGGCGAACGTGTCGTACACCTCACCTGGCGTATTTTGCATTTCGATTTGCGTCTCCATTCTTATAAAGTTCAAGTTACGCAACAATTGAAGCCTGCCGACCATTCACAACGGCGTAGATATGCTTCTTGGGTGTTGGAACAACAGACAATAAACACCGATTTTTCGAACAACATTTCCTTCAGTGATGAGGCACATTTCTCACTCGGTGGGTATGTAAAATAATAACATTGCCGCATTTGGGGCTCAGAAAACCCACAAGTGATTGAAGAGGTGCCGTTGCATCCAGACAGAGTGACGGTTTGGTGTGCTCTATGGTCGAAAGGTGTCATTGGGCCGTATTTCTTCGAAGAGGCCAATGGGCGGACGGTTACAGTCAATTCGGAATGACATGGTCGAATGATAACCGATTTTTTTCGAAGATCATGACTTGAGCGGTATGTGGTTTCAATAAGATGGGACAACAAGCCACACAACACGACCAATTATGGTTTTATTGCGTGAGAAGTTTCTTGGTCGCGTTTTGGCGACGTCAATTGGTCACAATGATCATGCGATTTGACACCGTTAGATTTTTTCCATAGGGCTATGCAAAAGACCGTATTAACGCGAATAATACCCGAACTCTTGACGCATTAAAAACCAACATTACTCAAGTTATGGCCGAGATACCGCCCGAAATGTGCGAAAGAGTGGTTAAAAATTTTCAACAAAAATGTATCGCTGTGTGTGTTTTATTTATCTTTACTTTTGAAACCGAAAATTGAATGACCCTATACATTGAAATGACCTTAAAATCTATGTTGCCAAAAATGCTGTGAAAAAATGCCTCTTAGGTGATGTTAGAAACATTTTACCCTCTCTGGCAATAATCATATTTTGTCAGGTGCTTGTTAGTCCTCTCTCAGTAAAATAACTCGTAGGAAGCGCCGATATTGACTAGCCAATTGACACCCTTCAACATTAGCTTATAAGCTTTGCCGAAACTTGTTTTATCACTATTTCCAGTACTAGTGCTCTAACAATTTTTTTAGTAGCATACAACTCCTTCAAACGTTAAACCGTGACACCCGTCTTAGTTCACAACATTCGGACTCTTAAAATAATTGTATTGTTAATTCTTAAGCCACAAAACTTGCTTATGAAATGCTCTGGCGAGCTCTTTATTTCCCAGCAACTATAATCTGGGAACATTCAAAACCAACGTACATCGGTGTCTTGTTTCCAGTCAGTTTCGCGTGCATTCTGCAAATTTTCTTGACACTTGACGGGATTTATCGTTTTCCTGGTTGATGAAATGTAGGTGGGATCAATACTTTCGACATCCACCTGAGTGTGATTATAACCTTTTCTTAATAAAGATCAGCCTTGTGGATGTGTTTTGGTTTTTCGCCTACAACATATCACTAGCCAGGTCCTCCACGGTTTCCTTACAGAACCAGTCCTTCATCAGACTCTTAAGCTAAGCAATGCACAGATTCTAAGCTGCCGTAATGTGTCTCATTCAGTTCTTGAGGTACATGCTGTCGAAATTCTTTACATTTCCCACATGATAGAGGGTATACCCATGTTCTGTGCAATATCCTGGACCGAACCATGTTGGGTTGAATCCAGACTTTGTTGTTGTTAAGATTTCGTTGTCAATTGTTATACCATTTCCGGTTTCCCACATAGTTCGTAAATGACGTAAAATTTCCCCCGATAGGGACTATTCAAATTAACGTCGTGCGTTCGCTTAATGCGAAATCTAATACCTGGCATACAATTGTACTTTGATTCGATTGAATGAACCTATCCTCGTTTTAGTTATTGTTCAACTAAAAAGCGAATTTTTGAAATCCTTCGACAGCTCCTTGTCTTCCACTTTTCAACAACTTATGTCACATTCGGGTTCCACAAATTAACCGTTTTTCTTCTTGAATCTCAAAAGTCCTTTACCCATTCCTCTGTCCTTCTGTGCCCCAGAAATCCTCATCCTCATGTCTTCGAAAAATTATGGAAAATTCTGAAAACATGTTAGAGAAGGTTTGTTTTCTTCAAAAACCACTTAAACAAATGTTTCTGTTTCGAAAGTCATCAAATGGGATTTATTGGCCTAAAGTCTCTGGATAGATTAACAGGTTTCAAGAGGACTTACATCAGTCAAGTTGGTAAATCAATTTCAGTGTTAAGCTAACATTCATGTCCTCCCTCGTCAAAGTTTTGACAAATAACCCAAATAACCTCTCTAGTCGTTATTTTTTGGGGGTAGAATGTAAAGACCTCTCATACTAGTCCTTTTATTGGCACAACTCTCTCCTGAATATATTTGCATGAGGTAAACAGTTTTGCTAGAAAATTCGTCTATAAAATTTGGAATAATTCAATTTTTTTTGTTTTTTTTCTTGTTTTTCCCCATCATTTCCCATGGAATTTGGATTGAGAAATACTCAGAAGTGTACGATATGAGTTCGTATTCACATCCTTAGCAGTTAGTTGGAAAAGTTTGCAGCACTCGGATGAGGTCGTAACTCATAAGCATGCTCGTATTCACATCTCAGAGATACGAAGAGTCCTTCGTTGAAGTTGAAATCTTTTTTTTTTATTGCCTCAAAAAGGGACACATTAGTTGGACGAGTATCGAAAATCCATATTCAGCCCAATGAGCCGTCAATTATTCGTATCCATGAAAATGTCGGAGTTTTTCATTGAAGTTTGTTGACGTTTATAGTTTCAGACCCCACAAAATGCATTATTGAAGAATGACAGCCGATGAAAGTATTCTAATATTTGTAGGAGAGTCATTCTCAGATTGATCAGTGCTTAAAAATGTTAATAATGTGGAACAGCATGCACGAGGAATGCATAACACTCGCAAAGTCCCTTCTGGAAACTATATCGGGATACCATCACGTCGATGAAGAAACATGGTGGTGGAATGACGAAACCAAACGAGCTGTGGCCGACAAGAAGAATGCATTCTAAGAGTGGACAAAATGCGACCGAAGCGACGATATCGAGAAAGCCCGACTGGCTCTTGAATACGAGCGTCTTAAAAAGATCGCAAAGAAAGTCCCGGCTCGAACTCGAACGGCAGTGGAAGACCTGTACCAGGTGTTGGAACAAATATCCTCACTATCGCCAGATAGAAGACAAGCTATACAAGAAGTTCAAACGTCGTACAATACTAAAGAGCCAAAGACGACAGAATTCGATGGAAATAACCTCGCCGAAATACTCGTACATCAAAAATGGAGACGGTCGCTTACTAACAAATGAAAAGGAAATTTGCGACCGGTGGCTTGAATACTGCAAGGAGTTGCTTAACAAACAGTTTCCACGTGATATCGTGCCGACAGCTGGTCTATTCGAGGAAGAAGTGTCGGACTTTTCAATCGAAGAAATAAGTATAGCAATCGGAAAAATGAAGCGGCGGGACCAGACAGCGTTCCATCAGAGTTTTGGTTGAAAAACGAGGGAATCGGCAGCGAATAGCTATCGAAACTTTTAAATAAATTAAAATGTGGACAACCTATGCCGAATCAATGGAGAAGTAGCTTCTTGGTTCCATTATACAAAGGAAAAGGCGACACTCGAGAATGCAACAACTACCGTTCAATCAAGCTTATGTCACGCACAATGAAAATCGTCGAAAGAGTCTTAAACGAACGTCTTCGGCAAATAATAAAGCTCGATAATAGCCAGTGTGGGTTTGTTGAAGGAAGATCGACGGTGGACGCTATCCAAAGCCTACGAATAATAATGGAAAAGCACCGAGATTCGTCTAAGGATTTACACATGGTATTTATCGACCTCGAGAAAGCATTCGATCGAGTGCCTAGGGATCTCGTATGGGCCGTGCTGAGGTCTCAAAAGGTACCGGAAACGTGTTAGAATAATACAAGACATGTACGAAAACGTGAAAGCTCTGCTGGACTAACGAGAGAATTTTCACGGAATGTCGGAGTGCACCAAGGAAGCGTACTTAGCCCTTTCGTCTTTAACGATTCGACTATCTTTTAATAGACTGCATGCGCGAAGCAAATGTAACGCCAATTCTCTCCGCTGACGACGCAATTATACTAAGCGATATCGTCGAAGATTTGCAGAAGGCCTTAGATTCATGGAGAAATGCGCTAGAGAGACACGGGTTTGAAATAAGTCGTTCAAAGACGGAGTATTTGACGTGCCCATTTGCGCATCCGTTGCGACCTGCTCCGGATATAATGTTAGACTGAATAGTTCTTCCGAAAAGCACTATCTTTAAGTACTTAGGATCAATCGTTAACATGGAAGGGAAATGTGACGACGACGTAAACCACAGAGTGAGTGTGGGATGGATGAAATGGCGGGAAAATTCGGGAATCTTTTGCGACCGAAAATTTCCACTTAAATTGTAGGGGAAACTCTACACCACGGTTGTTAAACCAGCTCTTATATACGGTTCACAGTGCTGGACAATGTACGAAGCGTTTAAAAACAAAATGACGACAGCGGAAATGAAAATGTTAAGGATGTCTAGTGGAGTCACTAAACGCAATTGCATTAGATCCACGAGTATAAGAGGAAGTCTACATATAAAGAATTCGGTAACCGAACAGCTTGAGGCGAATAGAATAAGCTGGTATTGCCACGTTCAAAGAAGATCTGCGGAAAATCCGGTTAAAAAGGCACTACCGACAACGGTCACTCCAACTGTAACAAAACAAGGTCGGAGAAAAATTCCTCGATTTCTCAGATGGCCCGGGGCTAACCACTGAAGCGATCCAGGACCGAGCAGTATGTAGACCCGTTTTACGGTCTGCTACATTAGCCAACCCCATAAGCGGAGCGGAGCGGATAAGAAGAAGAAGTTGGTAAATGTTGGAAATACCAAACGAGAGGAAGAATTAAGTAATGAACATTCTCTGTTTTCCAGATTACTTCTTCAATTCTACCCATTGCTTGCGTTTTAAGGTGACTGTCTACCTATATAATGATTTTAGAGACCTAAAGAAAATGTATGCGTTTGTAAAGTGTATAACCTACTTTAACCGGGGTGGATCTGTGCCTCAGTCAACAAGTGTATCCAGCCAACTTGCTCCTTCTGGAGCTGCCTCCAGTTTCGCCCTCAACGTTGGCTGAGGTCGTCTATCACTTGTATGCGCCACCTGAGTCGAGCTCTTCCACTACAGCGCTGTCCCTCGTGGGTAGATTCGAAGACTTTTTGGACCGGAGCGTTGGTTTGCATCCGCTCTACATGACCCAGCCATCTCAGTCGTTAGATCTCCACTCCCTGGCTAAGTCGAGAGTCGTAGTATCTCCTCCTCCACTTACTGTCAGTGCTGACGGAACAGAAAATAAGCAGAAGAATATTCCTCTCAAAGCAGCACCCTCATACAATTTCTGAAAATGTCCATACCCCTGCGCCAAGGACCAGGGTTGGGATTATTAAGGTCTCATAAATGGTCACTTTCGTGTCAGAAAGGGTTTTCCTGGCTTATTGTCTTAATAGTGCAAAAAAGCTGTGATTGGCAAGAGTTATTTTTCGTTTGATCTCAGCGCTGGTGTCGTAGTCTGAGTTGATAGCGGAGCCTGGGTAGACAAAGTCCTTAACAACCTCCAAGACGTCGTTGTTGGGTATCCTTTCTGGTTGAGAGCATTTACTTGGTCTTGTCCCCGATGACAGTTTAACCCATTTTTCCCGCTTCAATGTCATCCACAGGAGTTTCTTGCACGACTTGATTCAGAGAAGTTAATTTTCGATGACTTTTCGACACATATCGGGAAACGTTTTCCAAGCGTCAATAGTTTATGGATTATGTGCATAAACGCTGTCTCTTGCATAGCCCCACAATAAAACCATCCAATTGCCACAAATTACACAATCTTGGTTACCAGTCCAAATCACCAAAACTCGAAAAAAACTCAAACAGGGAATTTTTTTTGCAACAAAGCCAAAACGGGTGTTGTTCTGTCGGTTGTGGGATCGCCTTAAAACTACATATCTTCCACATGCATATCCTTGGTTTAAGGCGAAAAATATTCATATGCCTAAAGCCATGCCGGTGCCGGTTACACCTTCTTCATTTTCGAAGGGGTGACACCACCAAACCAAATTATACCCGTGACCAGTGATGCCAACCCTACAGAATTATCTGAAGATATGTAGAATTTTTCGCATACCTGCAGAAATGCAGAAATCAAACGAAAATCTACAGAAATTTCCAAGTTTCAAATTCTAGGAAAAAATTTAAAAAAATTGGAAAAAAAAATCAACAATATTTGTTTCCGCCCTAACAAATCTATTACTTTCGATGTAGGTGCCAATTAACCTGTGAAGGACAACAACAACCATTTTTTGCCTTCAAATTGGGTATGTCACTAGTTGTCTCTGTCATTCTACAGTAATTTGATATGGATGACATCTTAATGAACCGTTATTTGTATTTGAGTGGCATTGTTTCTAATTTTGCTTCTTGAAGTTGCATTTACGCAGAGTAATACATAATATTTATTTATTAAGTTTCGAATAGACCACTCCAAAAAAGAAGCAAAAATTGCGATACAAGCAAAAATATTGCCAGTCTTGGGAAAAAATACAAGGGATGGTTGAGAAAAAGTGGGAAAGGAAATGTGCTTTTTCACTGTTCTTTCTGCAAATCTGATCTTAGATGTGTACGTGGAAAAGCGGATCTGGAGAAACATGCAGGGAGCAACAAAAATCTCATGCTAAACAACGGTATTGTGTTTCTCTCATAATAGTGCAAATGTAGAGCGCCTGTTTTCGTCAATAAATCTAATGAATTCAAAATTAAGGAACAAGCTTTCAACAAAAACCTTAACGGGGCTGCTGTTTACAAAAAGTGCTCTTGTAACTCCCTGCTATGAGGTACAATTATCTGTTAAAATAAATACAGAATTCTGCAGAATTTATAACTTTTTCTACAGACTTTTGGAAATTCTGGTTGGCATCACTGCCCGTGACAGTGACTTTCTGTTTGCGCAATGGTCTTTCGGCAGTTAAATGTGGATTTGCCCTTCCCCATATGCGACAATTTTGTTTTTTAACGTTTCCAACGAGTGAAAAAATTGGTCAACCCAACGCTGATGTTCAAGCACCAAATCGGCCTATATTCCCAGCATCCCGTGGTCAGCTGGCTTCAATTCTTGAGTGAGTTGAACATGTAGATGGATGTAGATGCAAATTCAAATGCGAATTATGCCATAATGCGCCGTAAGACAAGCCCAAATCATGTGCTCGCCGTAGCATAAATAGATTAGTATGTTCTTAAATACTTTCACTTATAGCGGCCATATTTCCTGAACAGCGTGCATTTCGATGGTGGATAGGCTTTGAAACATCTGTAATAGAGCCAGTTTCTTCGTATTTTTATTACAGTTTTGCCTAAATTCCGCTCAGATGGACTTTTATTTCGACCATATGTACTCTGCTCAAAAAGCGCTGAACATATCTGCTACAGAATCACTATTTTGTAGTAAGTTTTCACAGTTTTAGCAAATTCAGCGATTATTGAACGATTCGTGTTGTAAAATGGGAAACCTTAAACTAAACATGTACAGTCTCGGAGGACAGTTGGGTTTGATGTATGTGATCGAAACAGGGATGTCAAATCCGGACTTTTGTTTTTTTTTTTGTAAATCTCTGACTCGCCAATTACGAGGCAAGGCACTTCGATCTTAAAGAAATTTTGTACAGGTTTTTCAGGATTGTGGTAAATCTGGTAGGTTTTCTACCTTCCGAATGATATTAGAAACTCTACCACCAGGGGAATCCCTTAGTTCATTAGTTTCCAGTTGTCATATGAATGTGCACAGCTGTTTCTTACTAGTTCGTAACCAACTAGGTTCCTGATATAGTGTCGACTTAGATTTAGACATATATTGGCATTTTTGTTGGAGGGCAGTATGACTCGTTTGACCTGTCTTAGACGTGGAATGTCATCCCAGTATGAGATGCATTTTGAGTGCTCTCAACTCTTGATGGCTAGATTAACTGCAGTTTAAGGGGAGCAGCAAATGTGTTTAGAGTTTTCGAACCCTTTCTGGTTAATTCGTCGGTCTTTTCATTACCATCAATACCCTTATCCCCAGGGACCTACCATAGTTTGGTCTTGTTCATTGAGAAGAGTTTGAGGATTTTAAACTAGTACATTCTTGAATGGCCTGTAATTTGGCTTGGAAAACTCTGGGCCTCTTGCCCATAGCAATTGATATGCTTGTATTTGGTCCGTCTATACCAGCTCCCGCTACCAATTCCATTTGAAATCTCCGTAAACCACTGTATGCCGCTTTGGAGGTTTGGTGGGTTATTGATTGTTGAGCTACGTAAGGCGACTTTCTTATTAAATAGTTGTAGGGGCGTTAGTCCTATTATTGCTTTTATAGCCGTTGAGGGACAGGTCTTAAAGGCTTCGGAAATGCCCAGGCATGCGAAACGCTGTACTCTTTTGAGCTTTGGATTTATGGAGAGATTCTCCCTGGTGCACCAGTCTCAGACTGTCTTAAGCGCAATTTTCATGCGTGCTGTGACTTTCTTTACTTCTTTGCCCCTTATGAGACTAGGTCATCGCTTTGTAACCTTATCTTGTAACCTTGGTTACTTAACTTATTAAGCAAATCGTCTATGACCAAAGACCACAGGAGGGCCGAGAGTACGCCTCTTTGTGGACAGCCCCATGCGGCTGATACAGACGCCGAAATCGGTCCTGATGAAGTAGTTATTACCCGACTTTCTAGCATCGCTTTCATCCAGTCTATGGTCGATTGATCAATGATATTTCTGTGGAGCAAAGCTTTTGATACAAAGTCATATCTAATATTCTCGATGGCATCTTCTATGTCCAAAAACGCGCAGAGTGCAACTTCCATCCTACGGAAGGAGCTTTTTATTTCTGCTGTCAGCTGTATCAGAGCTCCTTTGCTCTTAACTCATATTAGGATATTGATGATAGCCCTTTTCATTGTTTTTGTGTTCTGCTCTCGACAGGTCCTTATTTTTCATTCATTATTGCTTTTGTAAAAATTTTCAATTTCATAATCAACTACTCGAAAGTTGAAAATGCCGATGGCCATTCATTTATGATTTAAACAATAACACAAACCAGAAGCTGTGGTTCACATTCAATTTGAATTTGAATTTCTGCGAATTTTTATAACCAACTCGTCGAACGTAATCGGACTTGGGTAATGTACCTGCACAACCATGTCTTTGACGACCATCTGGCTTTTATGGAAACGGCATCACATTTAATTTTTCTTTCCTCTCATCAAAGCAAACTCAAATATTACAAACACATCACTGGCTTTGCAATTAAAGAAAAAAAAACATTATCTAACCACAAGCCCGCGGGCCTCTGATAATTCGTAAACCCCAAGTGTTTATCGAGGTGACCCCATATTTCCACTTCAACGTAGTATAACTCCTATGGCTTACTCACATTTCTAAACAGCCAAAAGTATATGTTTACGAGTACATATCAAAGAAAGTGTAAACAAACGCCTGCCAGGATATTGTGCAAGGCTAACAATCCCCCACTCATGCACCCCTATAGCAAATACTTTTGCAGGATTAAATTGTCATTGAGTTTGTGGTCCTTGATTCTTTGTTCTCAAATTTGGAATGGGTTAACACCGAGGCTGAACCAACCCATGCAGGTAAATAAAACTTACACTGCAGTTAGAGTTCCATCCATTCCTTCGAGATAGTGTTTTCCAGGACCATGGCCGCAGAGCCGGCTTTATTATGCCTCGAAAGGATAATGCACCCTGGTGATGGTCGCGCAAATGATTAAAGTCCACCAAATGGGGCAGACAAACATCCATTTTCGCGGCAGTTTATTTGCATTAGCACTAGCATAGCAATTTAATTAGATGAAATTGTTAAAATTAAATTAATAAAGTATTTTGACTGCCACCCGCTCCAGTCATGTAAACAATTCAAATCTATGACATTCTATTGACTACTTTCAGCCATTTGTAACCAATTCAAAGAGAGTAAGCCAACAGATACATGCATTGATCGAAATAGCTCTGGGTGGTATAGAGTTTTTTTTTTTAAAAATTTGTCATTCTATGTTCACACAATGGACCGTTCTGGGATTTGTTTACATCAAGTTTTACGCTTACATGTTTGCTAAATATGTTATTATGTTTTATTGTGTGGTCACACATTTACATTTAAATGCCGATGTTTGCACTATTTCAATTCATAAGCTCATAGGATTGAAATTTTAATTGGAATTTAAACATTGATGGATGGATGATTTCCTGATATTTTTCGCAATAGGAAGTCACTTCAATTTAAAATTTTAATTGCTGACCAGGTGATGCGAAAACCACTTTGTTTTGATTAAGATAGAATTTGCCTATGTCATACGTCCTGGATTTTGTGCCCAGTTTTGATTAAATTTTTTTTTTTTTATGGAGGTTGCCATGAAAACGATCAGCATTTGGACAAAAAGTTTCTGCACCTAACATCGCTTGATTTACAGATTAAAAAACGATTCCTGTGACCTTACTCCTGTGAAAACGTCTAACCCGATCCAACAATAAAGAGCACAGCATCGACGCTCATTGATGCAATATTTGTATCTGATAAAGACAAGCTGTGACCAGTTGAATCTAAACTTCCAAGTCCCAAGTAATGGGAGTACCGTTTCTACTAACTTCCTTGCCTTCAACCAGTCACGTGAAGATATCTGGGTGCCATACTTTTATTTCTGCAGACTTAGCGAGGAAGATGTTGCGGAAGCTCTGCTGTCTATTAAATCTAACGCCATGGGACTTGAAGAAGTGCACCCAAAATTCATCATACTGCTGCTAACATTTGTTTTTAATTCCATTTTAACAACGTCGGTCTTTCCCTCGCAATGGAAGCAGACCAAGATTGTCCCTATCGATTTTGCCATTTCTCTCGAAAGTCTTTGAAAAAACTGTCTTTTCGCAGATGCAAAAATATCTATTTAGTAAAAAACTGCTATGTGGCAACCAATCTGGCTTCCGGCCTAAATGTATCTGCAAGACTGCTTTGCTATTGATCGTTGATGATGTCAGAAACGCAGTTAATGAAAACCGGGCAACAATCCTAACACTACTCGATTTTTCTAAAGCATTCGTCACAGTCAACCACTCCATTCTTTGTTCAAAATTAAGCAATGAGTACAAATTTTCAATATCTTCCACGAGCCTACTAAGTTCCTTGTAGTTGGCGAACGGTCTTCGTCTTTTTTGCCAATTAAATGTGGAGTGCCGCACGGATCGACCTTGCACCACTCCTATTTTCCATGTAAGTTAACGAACTGCCTACAATAGATTTCTCAATCATTGCTCAATACTTATGTTCGCCGATGACCTTTAAATCGTGTTGACGAAGCCGTTATGTTGATAAATGAAGATCTTCAGCGTATACTCGATTGGTCAACTAAGACTAATTTACGCCTAAATGCTCAAAAGTCAAAGGCACTGTTGGTACATAAAAGAAGATTGGATATATCTAATTTCCCACCAATCAAACTGGCGCAAAACCCAATAGAGTATGTTGAATACGCCAAAAACCTTGGTGTAATCTTTAATCGGACTCTTACTTGGTCTACACATATAAATGCCACTATTGGTAAGGTTTATGGTGGACTACGTGCTCTTTGGGTTGCACAGTATTTTATTCCTACCCGCACAAAACTCTTGTTGGTGAAAACCCTTCTTCTACCAATCCTGTTGTATTGCTGTGAGATATTCTTTAGTCCAGACTTTGACTCAAGAAGAAAACTAAATGTCGCTTACAATAATATTTTTCGCTTCGTCTTAAGCCTAAGAAGACTTGATCACGATTATGAAATCCTAAGGCTTGCATAGTGTAAAAGATCGTTGATATCTTACTACTGTAAGCAAAGTCTCTGTCTTGCAGGTGGTTTAATTCATTTAGAATAGGTAAATAATTTTTTAAAGTGCTGTTGGCTTCTCTCTGGATATCAAAAAGATAGAACGAGATTTAAAAGAGGCAAACTTGACTACCGTCTAAGGGGCGGTTGAAGTGAATCGTAGGGCAAACGCACAAAGCTAAGAGACGTCAAGTGGTGAAGTGAAAAGTGACGCTGACAGAAGTCAGACCAAGTGACACTCAGTGAAACCAACCGACTTCTTAAAACTGATACGGGACCCTCTTTTTCCGTCCGAGTAAAGTAAAGGCTGATGGAACTCTCCACGTACGATGCCGGGATGAACTAACAAAGGCTGTAATTCAGTGAGCGAAAAGTGAATAAAATGTCCAAAGCTACGAGGGCGGGTCAATAAGTCCGTGACTTTTTGAATTTCTGACCTCTTTACTGAAACAGCAACACTGCTCCTGTCAACAGGCATCCTGTCAAAATTTAAACTTGCTGCGTCAGTTAGTTTGTGTTTGACAGCTATTTTTATCAGACTACTCACTAATTTGAGGAGAAAATGGAAAAAAGTGAATTTCGTGTGCTTATTAAGCATTATTTCTTGCGAAAAAAAACCATTACCGAGACCAAGGCTAAGCTTGATAAATACTATGGGGACTCTGCACCATCGATTTCAATGGTAAAAAAGTGGTTTACTGAATTTCGTTGTGGCCGTACAAGCACTGAAGATGCCGAACGTCCTGGACGCCCAGTTGAGGTCTCTACACCCGAAACAATCGAAAAAATTCACGATATGGTGTTGGCCGACCGAAGATTGAAAGTGCGAGAGATTGTGGAAGCCGTAGGGATCTCGCATGGCTCAGTGGTTTCAATTTTGAATGATCACTTGGGCATGAGAAAGCTTTCCGCAAGATGGGTGCCGCGTTTGCTCACAGTCGACCACAAACGCATGTGCAGTTGCCATGGCAAAAATCCATGAATTGGGCTATGAATTGCTCCCTCATCCACCCTATTCTCCAGATTTGGCTCCGAGCGACTACTTCTTGTTCCCAAACCTGAAGGAATGGCTTGGTGGAAAAAGATTTGACTCCAATGATGAAGTCATCTCGCAAACAAAGGCCTATTTTGAGGACCTCAACAAATCATTTTTTTTGGAAGGGATAAAAAAATTGGAGAAGCGTTGGACAAAGTGTATAGAGCTCAAGGGAGACTACGTTGAAAAATAAAATTATTTTTTTATCAAAAAATCTGTGTTTTAATCCAAAAGTCACGGACTTATTGACCCGCCCTCGTATCTTCAGACGCAGAAACATTTATACCACCTGTGGAAGCTAGCTAAGGCAGAGGATCATCGAATTCAAGCAGAAAACTGTAATATGGACCAAGTAATTCTTAGAGTGTAATGCACCACGCAGCAAACTGTTAGTTAAATGTTCGAACAAGTCTGTGGCAAAAATCTCACTCTGTAAACTAAGCCTTTTGGGTTTTCAGGCCACCAAAATTGACCGTCTTCTGCGTTCTAGGTTAACTCATCGAAACAGAGGGTATCCTGATGCGTCTTCATTACCAGAACCCTGAACTCGTCATTAAAAGAAAGAAAATGTTACACGCTTACCAGAGCAAAATTTCTTGCCAGAGTGCGCTTCAAAGTCTGGTAAGCAGGAATGAAGGCACACTCGACTAAAAGGGCATCCTCATCGACACTGATAGTGCTTTTCACAACGCCACTTTTGGCGGGAAGTGTAACTCGGCCAGACAACACACAAATTGTCTTGACTGTAAGACTAAGGCTTTTCTCTTAAGAGAAAGAGGAAGCTGAATGGTTTGGAACAATTCAACACTCCAAAAAAGTACTTGGGTCTTATCTCAGATAGCAAACTGGTATGAATTTATCATGTTACGTCTAATACCTCATAAGCGCTGTCGGGCTTCTGAAAATGCGGGGGCAGCTGTCACCAGGAAATGGGGCCTGTCACACAGAATAGTCCTTTGGACCTACACGGCTATGATAAGGCAAATAATATGCTATGCGTCGGCTGTCTGGTGGAATAATCTTTTCTGAAAATACGTCTCTGCTACTTTTACCAGACTCCAAAGAACAGACTGTCTCGACTGCATGGAACTTTCCATCAGATCATGATGGCAAGGAATTATACTAGGTGGGGTGAAAAAAAAAAAGTTTTAATTTTTTTTTTTTTTATTTGATACACTTAGCTTGATACACTTATTCCAGCGATTTTCTAACTTCTTGATCCCGTCATTGAGCTGAATTTTTTATTGATGAGCCATCTTTAGAGGTTTGGGAAGAAATAATAGTCCGAGGGAGCGAAATCGGACGAATACGGTGGATGCGCAGGAGTTGGAGCCGTAAGTCATTGATTTTAGCCGTGGTTGCGATGCTCATATGCGCCGCCGTATTGTCTTCCAAAAACAAAATTTTTTTTCGCTACATGCGAAGCCGTTTTTCAGCGATTTCGGCCTTCAATCGCTCCAGTAATGCACAGTAATACTCGCTGTTGATGGTCTTTCCTTTTTCGAGGTAGTCCGCGAAGAGTATGCCACGACAATATCAGAAAACCGACGCCATAACATTTCCGACCCATTGAGCCTCCTTCGGCCGCTTCGGAGCACTCGTACCGGCTACAGTCCATTGCCGGGCACTCATTCTGTTGTCTGGTGTGTAATAGTGGATCCAGGTTTCATCAGCAGTTACCAATCGACGCCAAAAGTCCTCCCGATTACAAATCAGCAAGTCCAAACACTCTTTCGAAGTGCTCTCGCGTTCGTGTTTTTGGTCAGGAGTGAGCATGCGCGGCACTCAGCGGCAGGATAACATTTTCATATGCAGAATATTGCCCAAAATATGGCGTGTGCGCTCAGTACTAATCTTTGTGGTATCTGCTAGCTCGCGCACATTCACTCTCCGGTCAGCCAACACCATTTTATGTATTTTTTTGACATTGTCCTCTGTAACCGCATCTGAGGGCCTGCCGCTGCGGACTTGATCGGTAGTGGAGTTGCGGCCACCACGAAACCAACACTTGACGGTGTAATCTGACGGAGCATTAGCCCCATAATATTTATCCAACTTTCCTTTTGTTTCCTTCGCCGTTTTGCCTCTCAAAAAATAATGTTTTATTAGAGAACGAAAATCGTTGTTGTCCATGCTCACGATGATGCCAAGCACGTAAACAACAATCACAATCAGCTGTCAAAACAAAACTAAAGACAGTATCGCACTGAAATTTGGCATGTCTGCCTAAATATGAACGGACTTCATGGCACCATAACCTTTTTTGCAGTAGCATCGCATTCCGATGGTCAAGGAGGTTACTTTTCACCCCACCTAATATTGTGAAGAATCGATGACGAGGCGTAGCACAATGCAAGACTTCACTGATCACAGCGGGCAGGAAGAACTCGCTTAGTGTTATTTTGGATCACTGGTCACAGTTCTTTTACGGAAATGAATGACTCCATTCATGGTCTGGCAGACCAAAGGAATGCTTTCCGAAATCTTTAAGTGAACTTACTTTACTTACTTCAGGTGGCGCTACAGTCCGGGTGGACCTAGGCCTCAGTCAACAAGCTTCTCCAGCCAGCTCGATCCCAGGCTAGCTGCCTCCAGTTTCGCACGCTAAGTTGGCTGAAGTCCTCTTCCACTTGCGTGGCGCCACCTGAGTCTTGGCCTTCCTCTACTGCGCTGTCCCTCGGGGGCGGATTCGAAGACTTTTCGGACCGGAGCATTGGTGTCCATGCGCTCTACATGACCCAGCCATCTCAGTCTTTGGATCTTCACTCTTCTGGCTAGGTCCATGTCGCTGCACAGTCCATACAGTTCATCTTTGTACCTCCTCCTCCACTCAACGTCAATGCAGACGGGACAGAAGATCGCCCGAAGAATTTTTCTCTCGAAGCAACCAAGAACACCCTCATCCATTTTTGATAATGTCCATGCCTTTGCGCCATAGAGCAGGACCGGGATTATTAAAGTCTTATAAAGGGTGACTTTTGTTGTCCGAGAGAGGGCTTTGCTACTCAATTGCCTTTTTAACCCAAAGAAACAGCGGTTGGCAAGAGTTATTCTTCGCTTGATCTCAGCGCTGGTGTCGTTGTCTGTATTTATAGCGGAGCCTAGGTAGACAAAGTCCTTAACTACCTCAAAGTTATATCTGTCGAGGGTGACGTTCTGTCCGAGACGTCGGTGTTGGTTGTCCTTTTTGCTTGACAGCACATACTTGGTCTTGCCCTTATTGACCGCAAAACCCATTTTCGCCGCTTCCGTCTCAATACTCGCGAAAGCGCCACTGACATCACGCTGCTTTCTCCCGATTATGTCAATATCGTCGGCGTATGCGAGTAGTTGGACGGACTTTTGAAAGATAGTGCCTCTTTTGTTTGCTCGTGAGTTTTGCACTATTCTTTCAAGTACGATGTTGAAAAAATCGCATGACAGCGCATCGCCTTGTCTAAATCCTTTCTGGACATCAAAGGTCTCGGTGAGATCTTTACCGACCTTGATGGAGCAGCGTGCATTCTCCATCGTCACCCTGCACAGACGGACGAGTTTGGCAGGAATGCCAAAACTAGACATTGCTCTATATAGCTCGTCTCTATAGATGCTGTCATACGCGGCCTTAAAATCGATGAATAGGTGGTGGGTATCGATCTGAAGCTCATGGGTCTTCTCCAAGATCTGCCGTAGTGTGAATATGTGGTCGATGGTGGACTTTCCTGGCCTGAAGCCACACTGATATGTACCTATCAGGTTGTTGACGAATGGCTTCAGGCGTTCACACAATACGGCGGATAAGATCTTATATGCGATGTTAAGGAGACTGATGCCTCTGTAGTTGGCGCAGTTCAGAGGGTCTCCTTTCTTGAGAATTGGACAAACAATGCTGAGGTTCCATTCATCGGGCATACTTTCGTCCGACCATATTTTACAGATGAGTTGGTGTATGCTCCTTACCAAGTCATCGCCTGCCGCTTTGAAGAGCACGGCAGTCAGGCCATCCGCTCCAGCAGCTTTGTTGGACTTAAGCTTCGATATGGCTATCTTCACTTCATCCAGGTCGGGTGGACGGAATTGTTGGTCATCATCGTCCAGGTTGAAAGGTTGATTCTGCCTGACAGCGGTATTTGGTCCGTCATCGCCGTTATACAGTCTGCAGAAATGATCTTTCCAAATCCTCAGCATCGACTGCGATTCTACTACGATGTTCCCTTGTTCATCTCTACAGGCTTCGGTTTGGGGTTTGTTTCCGCGGCATGTTATTTTTACCTTTTGGTAAAACTTCCGAACCTCATTTCGGAGTAGCTAGCATCTCTCAATTTCCTCGATCGCGCGCTTGTCATGCACTTTCTTCTTCCTCCTGAGAAGCCGGTGTTCGTCTCTCCTCGTCCGCTCATAGAGCTCATGAGCAGCTCTGGTCCTTCTAAGCAGTGCATCTTGCTTAGCTGCATGTGCTTGCCGGCATTCATCATCGAACCAGGGGTTTCGTTGTGTGAAACCCAGCACATCAGAAGCGGCATCTCTGATGGCGTTTTGGCAGTGTTTCCAATGGTCTTCGATGCTTGATGCTGGCAGCATTGGACCTCTTAAGAGATTAAGAGACACTCGATCGGAAAAGGACTTGGCGATCTCTTGCGATTGTAGCCGTCTGACGTCGAAATTTCTCACAGCATTAGTTTGTCTTGGCGTAGTTGGGCATATCTGCAGCCGTACCTTGGCTACAACAAGGTAATGGTCCGAGTCGATGTTGGCTCCTCGGAACGTACGGACATCCATAATACTGGAGGAGTGTCTTGCGTCGATCGCAATGTGATCAATCTGGTTGACTGTTGATTGATCAGGAGTTCTCCAAGTTCCCTTGTGTATGTCGAGATGTGGGAGCCGCGTGCTAGCTACGACAATGTTTCGCCCCTCCGCAAAGCCGATTAGCCTGAATCCGTTATCGGAGGTGGTGTTGTGCAGGCTATATTTTCCGATTGTTTCACCAAAGATACCCTCTCTTCCTAGCTTTGCATTAAAATCACCGAGGACAATTTTAATGTCATAGCTAGGGCAATGCTCGTAGGTCTTGTTAAGGAGCTCGTAGAGTGGCTTTCATTTTCTCACTGACAACAACTTTCAAGTAAGCATTCCCTTTAGATCCTTCTGGTAGAAAAATTCCTTCATGAACGACGAATCAATCCCCTTTTATACAAACGGTTTAAGAACTGATAGTGGGGTTGGTGACGGTGTTTTCGCTGATTAACTAAACCAAAGCCTCGCCTTCTCCCTTCATACTCACTGCAGCGGAAAGTCTGGCTGAAGAAAAACGTAATGTCTCCAATGGATATCCACATCTTTTGCGACAGTCAGGTCGCTATCAAATACCCGGACTCATTAACTCAAATTGTTGCATAGCAGAGCAACATTCACCTTTGCTGGGTGCCGGGACATAGAGGTTTTCTAGGGAACTCTAGGGCCGACAAACTTATAAAAATTGGAACCATTACACCCATTCTACCTGAAAAAGCTTACATCGGTATACCTATCGCTACGTGCAAACAATAACTTAAGTTGAATGCTATTGGAAGAACAACCCCAAGTTGGGCGCTTGGGTCACCATGTATAGCGACCAAACAAATCTTGCCAAAACTGAACCTGCATCGCTCTAACAGTTTGATCCTTCAAAACAGATAATATCTTTGTGCTATCATAGGTGTCATCACTGAACTCTGTCTTCTAGGTAAATACACAAGGAGGCTTGGCATATTTACAAACGACTCCTGCAGAAGCTGCCTCGACGATGAGGAGGAGGAGGTCCAAAGTGGCAACCACTGTATACTCCCCTTTCTGAAACCTCTAACGTCACTATATTTCAACCTCTTGGCTAGATGCTCAAATATCCTCATATCACCTAAGCTCCAAACACGTCGAAGTTAATGTATTCGTTAATTATCGCCGCTGTTGACTTTGTTTTTGTCATTCCTCCACTTTGTCAAATTCTGCTCTTGGCTCCCGATTAATCAATTTTTTCTGTGTTTTGGTGGTCAAGTGGGAGATGTGTTCTCTGGCCTCCTAATTTCCTAACAAGGATTGGAGATGTGCCAGAGTTTCATATATTAATTGGCCCAACATTTCCGAGGACGGAGAAACTCCTACAGACCTCATGCGTTTGTTTTGAATTCCTTTGACGATTGCAGAAAAACTGCTTTGATTGCATCAGAGACTTCATAGAACCAAATTTGATACGAGCCCTACTGGCTTCACCCTCAATCATAGGTCCTTATTCATATGTCACATTACTTTTTCTCGCCCGAAAACTACTTAAATTATCCTCACCATAAGCCGAAAACCACCACAGGCCACACAATTCGGGCGAACCAACCTACAGTGAATATCTAACTGACCACCCAGCACGTGTGACATCAAAGAAAACCAAATGTGTCCGCAACATAGTCGAGATGTTTTATTTCACAGCCTTTTCCCTACCAGGAATAACCATCTTCGAAGATGCTCATCAACGTCCTTGTCATCCTCCAACGTATAAATTAGCTAAAAACCGACAAATAAAAACATCCCTCAACTAATGTCGGCATTTTAATGACGCGCCAACTTATCACTCAGTGACATGTGCTTCAACAATTACGTAACATAAAGTAATTTTATAATTTCATTCAGTTCTCGCCCATCTCACCCACATTACTACAGCCATCGGAGAGACATCTTAACCGTCTTTAAACCATCTCGTGTTAGGAGTGTCCTTAAATTATCCAGAAATGAATTCTAAAAACCTCTCACGATCTGTTTTCATCGTTGTTGGAATACTAAAACTAAAAGAGCTTCCATAAAGGGCCTTAACATTTCCTTCTCAAATTAATCATTCGATGCGGAACATATTTAAAAGTCCGGAAGATACAATCCATAAACAGTCACCATGCATATCCTTTCCCATGCTGATGCCTGAAGTACGAAACGAATTGAGTGCCATATGGCGTACATTTCCGTGTCACGCTCATCTCTCCCTCTCTCTCTTGTGCTTACATGTACAAACATTTCTGGCTCGTCCTGTTACAAACACCCACAGATGACACCACTACGCACGACACCCACTCTGAACTCGTAGTGGATGGCGGCAGGACAAACACAGTTCCACTTGAATATAGTACATAGTATTGCCTACCCCAACATACTCGCGTAGGTATTCCGAAATGGAAGGATAAAGCCTTAAGGCACCAAAAAGGACACGAGGATGGAAGGACATTTTGTTAGATAGAAACATCGACTCTCGACTCCGATGTTGACGGTGATGATGAAAAAGAGGAGCAAAAGTGGGCGACCAACGGGTTGTATGTCAAAACCCTACGGTTTCGTAAGCCTTATTTTGCCGAAGGACTTGGAACATACTCGTAACATCCTCGTACTTCAATCAAAATGTGCACGTTGATTAAAAAAGCAAAAGCGACCGACATACAGATACTCTTGCAACACATTCTGATGCACACGAATACATACAGATGCGACAATACTCGTATATGGGAACCACTTTGAGTAATGCTATGCAGTATAGTAGATACTCGTAAACCCTAACGAGTCTCCACATCGCACAGATATTACAGATGGGCCGACACAGTGATTGTTGGATGGAAATTTTCATCAAAAATATCTATCTAACGTCTCATTGCTAAGGATTTGAGGACATGTTATGAGGCATGACCAAGTTTACTGCCATAAACCATATTTATGCACATGCATCGGGTAAAAATGGATCCGGCACTGGTATCCTTGGCGTTATTATCTCCTCAACGCTGTTGCGGTAGGGTAAAACCTGCATTTGATGCCTGACACTTTCATAAAAGATACGCTTCTGGTTTGTAACCGACCACCCTGAGTCGTTTGACTATTGGGCATCGACTTGCTTAGAAACTTGGCACATGAGCTTTGGCACTCATCGTATGTTATCCTACCTTCACTTCACTTCACTTCGTCAGGACTCTGAAAAATAGAGAGAAAAGAAGTTTGTTAATTAATGCAGTGTTGTGAGTCTGGTGCCTGACATGCCATCTCGTTCATGATGCCGATGTTGGGTCTAGGTCATGTTAACAATTATGACCTGATTGGTGCATGTTCCTGGTCGAAGGATGGATGTCATGACCCTTTATGTTATTCGCTGGACTGAAATGTAATTGAAAAATGTCCAAAAAAAATGTTCGGAAAATATGTTAGGTCCTCCTTAAGAAATCTCATGACTTAAACCACGATGATGGACGTGCGAGGCTATGAAACTGTTTAAGTGGATGGCTAATTTATCAAAATGAAGGCGCCACCAACGACGACGACGACAACGACCACGAAGACGAGGACATGGTTGTGGTTTAATTAAAGTGCCTTTGAATTTGGACTGAAAGACGTCTACTTGACATCACGTTGAGTTGTTCTAAATGTTTTATAGAGGTGAAGATACGGATATGAGGTACTCCCACAAAGTATGTGAAGGGATGAAGAACTTACAAACTGAGTTACTTTGTAACTACAGGTAATAGAGTCGAAGTAATTAAGTTAAGGTCAGTTAGTCAAGTGTTATGTATGACTCAGGGGTGAACAGAAAAAAAAAAATTATGATAGCACTTATGAGTATTGTGGACGAACGAGGTTGATTTTATAGTTCAAAGTGGTCTTGTGGGTAGAAAAGCGGACTTGGTTTAAAGAAATGCCATCTTGATATCCATCAAAGTAAAGCATTGAAACTCCTTAGCAATGGATTTCGCAGCGAGTATCTGGAAAGGTGTCTCTCCAGAATTCTATGACGAGAACTACCTTCGTATTCTGAGTTTTTGTATGAGAAAAATCAAAAAATTGCGAATTTTAAGTAGCCTTGTTGAACTCTCGTTCTTGATTAGCACCATTTTGTGCCTCTATAATGGTCATTGTCGGCTAGATCGTGCGATTTAACGACTTTAGCTTATTTTTTTTATGGGGATACGTCAAATCATTCGTCTATATCATAGATTCCCAAGCTTTTTTGGCTGACCACCCATTTGGCAGCATAATTTCTTTTCACCGCCCCCCGCCATAAAAACGAAAATACTTACATACTTGTTTCTCAAATAAAAAAAAGAAATGATCAGAAAAAAAATTTTCAAAGCAAATTTCGCTTCCCTTAAAATCGATTTAGCTTTATTAAAATATTAGCGACCCGCCCCGGCTTCGCACGGGTGTAACTTAGAAAAGAAAAGACGTGAAAAATGTGAAATACTGCCTTTGATTATAGAATTTCTTTATAAACAATGTTTGTAGATGTCTTTTGGTTACACAATACGAAAAAATTTTGTTTGGAAGTGACACGCGAAAGAACTACGTATAGCTGTCCATGGGAAAAGCCCTCAACACTTAGATCTAAGCCCGCAACGTTGAATATCTGACCTTGTGATTTGTTAATTGTAATTGACAATGGCAATTTTTTTTGGAGATTGCAATCTTTTGAATTAGAATGGAAGATCCGTTGGTATGAATAGAATCCGGGGATTAAACACTGTTCCCGCAGTTCCACATTCGGTCAGAATTTTGCACTCTATAGTAAAAGTTTTTAGACGTGTACCATCGCACAATTAAGGTGGATTCCTTCGCAATAAAATAACAGGATACCCTTCCTTTAAGACCAATTTATGTGGAAGCAATCCAGAAGGCTGCAAGCAATTGGAAAATTCTGTTGGGAAATGCACAGCCTCTTCCTAGACCATCACGTAGTATGGCTACATAGTACTATGTTTGCAGCTGTGTATTTATTTTCGAGATCATCAAATAGTTGATTTTACCTACTTCATAGTTAGTAGGTGAGAAAATAGCTCTCTCTTTGAACCAAGCTATAGTTTTAGAACTTTTATTATTAATTCTGGATAAACGTTGCTGACTTATTCTTGAAGATTATTTACTAAAATGCAAAAGTTTTGATTATCTAGATTAAATTTCTCATTTTTTTGTGGCATCCTTCCATTTCCTATTTTGAGCAACAACTCTGGAAAATGCCAGTTTTCGTGTGTTGACAACGTCACTCTCATATTTGTTTTGAGTTCTATTTATATTCACACATGACCAGAGAAAAGATCTTTTCAATGAAGCGTTGATTTCATTAGCACGTGTCCCTGTTGTTACCACTGGTAAGATTTGCCAAAAGTCATCAGAGAACAATATCCTGCATCCACCCATGGGTGAATCCGTGCTGCTTTCAGACAACTGAAAACTGGTTCAACATGGTAGCTTTGTCACAAACCAAGCAGTCACCTACTAATTCTCCAGTATTACTTTGTTTTGAAATGCTACAAACAGTGCCTATGTCCTCAGTAGCAACTGTAAGTGGAAATTTTAGTGTTGCATGAGCGGTTCGGCCTTCTTCCAAAAGTGTAGTTTCAATTCCGGATGATGCTACAGCTAATGCAATTTTGCCAGTAGATCTTACTTTTCCAAGAGGCAAGTTGGTAAGAAATATTTTTCCTGTACCTCCAGGAGCATCAAGAAAATACAACTTTTCTTCGTTTCTGTCAATTGATGTTAATAACGCATCGTCTACTTATTTTTTATCTATGTTCATACGATGTTCATCTTGAGCTACAATTTGTAACAGTTTAAATTGATCATAGGAAGTTTGTCTTGCGTATTCGCCGTTAGTTAATTCGTTATATTTGTAGGCATCGGCAGTCCAAAATCCGAAATAAATTTACCCGAAAGTTCTTCTATTACCTTATTCAATTCCAACAACACTTTGTCAAAAATATTTTGATCACATTGGCCATAATCTGACACTAACTGTAGCCGTCTTCGATTCAGTATATCTTCGGCCATATTTTGCTCGAACTTGTTCCAGAGAGATACATTATTGGTCACTTGACAAACCGCTGTAATAATAGCAAACAAATACCTTAATGAAATCGATTAACTGCAAATAGTAGCTTCCATTAATGTGTTGTCCCGTTAAGAGTCGTCTTCGAAGAGACCCATCGCTTTGCACGCTGCTTTATAGATATTATTAGTTACTCCTTGCATGATTGGTCCCTTACAATGTGAAGTAGTATTCTTAAGTGAAAACATTCACTGTTGTTGGCATAAACTACAAAGACCCTCCCAAGAGCATCAGTTCTTTTCAACTCCAGGGAAACCTTCAACTGGAGTCCGTTGTTTCATCCGGCCTAATTTTGTTCACTAACCATACCGGGAGATGGACACGTGAAAACCCACGTTTCTGCCACTCAACAGTGTACATGTGGCAACGTTGTACAACGTTGTATCATGGGATAAAAATAGTCTAAGGTGCGCTGGTACATTTACCCTAACTGACCCTACTGTAAAGCGCCTACACACGGCAGGCACAATTTTTGTAAATTGGGCACTAAATACTGGGTTATCATGTCACGATAACGAACACCATTAATTGTTGCCGCCTGACCAGCCGCATTTTCGAAGAAGAATGGGCCGATAATGTCTCCAGCCCAAAATCCACACAAAACAGTCACGCGTTGTGAATGCATTTATTTCTTAACAATTACTCGTGGGTTTTCTGAACCCCAAATACGACAATTTGATGATTGACGAAGCCATCAAGATGAAGATGAGCTTCTTCACTCATGATGATTTTGTTCGACTGTAGCTGACAAACCTCCATTATTTTTAAAATATTGCTCAACAATGAAAATGCTTTGTTCTTTCGTAAAGCGCTCTATTTTCACTAACCCCGAAATGTCGGCTGTTATATTGTTACGAGTATCTTTTTGTCCGTTTTCATCACTGTATTATTTAATGGCACAAAATTTAAATTTGCGTGAGATATGGGATACCCTTTATAAGACAAATAATAACATACAATAACAAGCCTACAATAGTCCAAAGAAAGAAGAGAAAAGAAAAAAAAATTGTTTGATAAACATGTATCGAGTTTTCCAATAGGGACTTGACAACTTTGAATTTAATTTGTGAACGCACTCTTTCACTAATCATCGAACTGTCACTGTCAATTTATTCAGTAAACTCAATATTTTCATCATGGTAAAGTACACGAACGAGCAACGTCTGCAAATTATAAAAATTTTCTACCGAAATTCGGAGGCGGTGACTGCAATTTGAAGAGCGTTAATTCCAATTATCGGTCGTAATTCTCGCCCTAGTAGACGGGCAATAACAAGTTAAGTGCAAAAATTTGAGTCTACATATTCGTTGTGTGATTTTGCCGTGTTAGTGAGACAACGGGTTGGTCGAAGTGTCGAAAATATCGCTGCCGTTCAGGCGTCCTTAGCAAACGATCCAAATCAGTGAATTCCACGGCGTTCTCAAGAATTGGGCATCGCTCAGACCACATTATGGCGTATTTTGCGTAAGGATCTTGGATTACACCCATACAAGATCAAGCTGACTCAAGAATTGAAGCCGATGGACCATTTGAAGCGACGTACGTTCTCCGATTGGGTTCTGGAGAAGTGCGCCAAGAAATGGGCCAATCGATTGGGAGCCTCGTTCGTGCGATTTAACGCCGCTTGACTATTTTCTGTGGGTCTTAAAGTCATTTGTTTATTCCAACAAGCCAATAATGTTGGAAGAGCTCAGAGCCAACATTGAACGCGAAATAGCGGCCGTTTCGGCCGAAATGTATGGCCAAGTCGTTGAAAATTGGGTCCAACGCTGCAAACGTGCCCGCGGTGGCCATATGAACGAAGTCGAGTTCCATTCATAAATGGTTTGATTGTACTTTAAACCGATAATAAAGTTTTTCAAATATCTCAAATGGTTTGCATTTTATTTAAAAAAAAAAGTTTTCAAGTCCTTATTGGAAAACCCTTTATATGCCCGCTCTCCACTGGTGGGCTGTTGATTGCAATGACCTAAGCATATCGGTGATTTATGTAAATCTCAAAAAATTATCTCACTGCATAGAAGATGTGGTACTCCAGAAACAATATATGAAAGTTAAGATAAAGTATCAGCTAGCCAAAGTCCAAAAAAGCAATTTCTGACCACAAAAATCGGTGTCCATGCCTCAGTCGCGCTCTCCATTCACTGTAATGTTTCTTCCATTGTCATCTGAAAATTGACTAAAAATGCCGCCGCACTAAAAACTACACCGAACAGTCACACGTTCAGGATGCATTGGCTTCTCTAAGACAACGTATGGATTTTTCGATTCTCAAATACGGAGCCGTTTACTTAGCCGACATTGAAATGAGCGTCATTAAGAAGAGAAGCGATAAAAGAAAGAAGGTGGTCATTTTACTGCGATTCCTAAGTGAGTTAGACTTTGTGAGTGATTATTCCGAGATCTTTTTGCGAAATTCTCCTTAGTGCGACTGATGCTCAGTTGCTCAGATCTTTGGTGCGCTACGGTTCTCAGATTTGAGCGCTCACTTTCGCCACCAACTGTCATCAATTAGTTAACCAGTCTCAACAACATTCTTTACAAACTTGCGTAGACCAGAGGCAGTCAGTGCATTCATTATTTCGACCGAAATTTCTTTTCAAAACTCACACTGTTTCTGTAATACAACACCCGCTTTATACGAGTAAATAGCTTTGCAATTTTTCCCAACGCTTCCGCTCCGTTCAAGCGTAAATCGATCCTTTTTATACAGCTAAACTACTCGTATTATTTGATACTGAGTTGCTGTCAGTTTATTGCATAGGCGCTGTCAGTGTCAAAATACAATATGATCTTAAAATTTAGTGGTGGAGTCACAATGGCTATTGATGATATAAGGTAGAAAAATCTATTTCGCGGACTGTCAAACGGCAAGTACAACCCAAAGTGTATATTATACCGTGACGGTAAAAGTCTAGCCGACCAAAATCAAGTGAGGATGTAATATTAAAGCCCGAGAGTGACAAAGCTGCTGAACTGGACAGCCTGATTGTGCCGAATTATTTATGATAGCGAAAGATGATAAGGTAGATAGTATGCAGCAACTCATTTCCAATATTTGATCGGGAGAAAGCATGCCTGGAGAATTCGCCACGTTTGGCCGATATACAAGAACTGCGTCAAAAAAAGATGCGTCAGTTTCTTTAACATCGCATAAAGGTCTTATCCGCTGCCTTGTGTGAAACCACATAGCGGTTTCTCAATGATCTATTTAGCCCTTGTCAATGTGGTTTCAGGTAAGGCAGTTCACAATCGAAACGCACTTATTTTTTGGAGAAGTCAGAAAATTTGTATGCCTCCGCTCTGCAGAAATTGGGACGTTAGCGAAAGTGGATGAAGATATCCTTGGCCAACTTAGAATTCCTCGATTTCCGTGCGTTGACGGGCGTTTAAGGTGAAAATTCAACGTAGAACTATAGAAACTAAACGGCTACATTGATCACTTCATGCGCACAACAAGATGGGAACCGTTAAGCATAATAGTAACTGGAGAGCGTTCTTCGGTTAGTCTCTGGTTCAAGAAGAACTATTGCGCCATAAGTAAATTCATTTGGTGCTGCAAGACAACTAGAAAAAGTATCTGATGTTAAGAAGAAGAGAAACACACTTTCAATCAACATTTTGCATTTTTATTTGAATTAAGTGAAAGATAAAGGATTTTTAAAAAGAATACAATTTGACTTGGCTATTTACTCCAAAAAAACTTCCAAATATTCTCCACGAATAACACGCAAGTTGCCATCGCCAATCCGCCACCCAAACAATACCAAGCAAACCACAGCTCATGTAATGTCAATGGATTGGGAATCTTCTCAACTTTATTTATGTTTTTCAATTTCGGCTGACTTGCCTGGAAAATTCCGTCACGCATCCACTTGTCGACTAGACCCATTTCGGTGAATTCCACGATGCACGTATTAAGAATCTCAGCAAAAGGTGAATTCCTTTTCAAAACAAAACCGAGTACCGAAGCTTTCAAAACTTCATTCATCACACGAAAACGTGGTTTTGTGAAATACCCCTGTCGTGCCAGATACAACTGCGCCTTGTCATTGTAAACTAAAAACGCAATGCTCGTATTTTGGAGGGACATTCGCTCTCGAAAGTATACCTCAAAGTCGACTCCAACAGTGATCTCCTTAAAACTTTCCTGATAGGCGTTCGCAGGATCTTGTATTATGTTATTTACAAAATTGAACGTTATCACTCTCACTTTTCCGTTAACTAAATCCTGAACACTGTCATACTGTTTGATCCTTATGGACAATGTCAGATAAGTTGTCATATAGGCTGTATACAAATTGAAAACTACAAAACAAAATGCAAGCACTTGAATACGAAAACGGAAGGAGTCCTTGATTTCACGCTCCGGCGCTTGGCTCAGTAATAATAAGAAATTTCTACTGAAACAGGTCCACAGTGTAAGCCGTGCGTTTAATAGAAATTCGTTGAGTGCATCCATCAAGGAAATGTAAATCAATGTCAGAACAATGCAAGCCCAAACTGTTACAGTGAATGGTCTCACAAAATACTCTGCCGAATTGACGTCGTCTTTAATGGGTACAATCAAATTCAGTGGAGCATGTATGACAGGAACCAAATTGACTTGTTCACAATAAATACAAGCGCTCACGGTGATGTCGATTTCCTCTTTAACCATAGCTTCGATGACCAACGGATAGTTTAAGCTCAACGAATTGTTTAATAAAATCTCCGTGAATGTGGCATTGTGCTTTCGCAGGAAACTCAAAAATATCTGTCCAAAGTATCCTCCGATGAGTCTACGACCGTATTTGTCTGAATACCAAAACACTCGTGGAGCATCATTTTGGACCGCGGCCCAGAAAGTAAAACCATTTAGGTCCTTCAGTGCATCTGGTAGGCTGTCGTTTCTGGATAGAATTTGAACCTTTTCATCGGCAAAAGGTAGGTACGCATAAGATTTGTCTCCGACTGTTCCGAAAATTCTTACAAATTTTTGCTTTTCGAAGTATGTAAAATATTTTCGAAGATTTTCGATAGTATTGGTGGAAATGACAATAATTGTAGGATGATGCAGCGTCCAAACGAGTCTATCTAACAGAAGGGTGCTCCTGTTGTAGTCGTTTCCCTCATGCAACAACAGAACGTTCTTAATCCATGGCAAAGATGAATTCAAGTTAAAAGAAGTTGACGTGAATGCCATCGCAGGAATACCCAGATTTGATTGCAGGATCATATCCAAGAAACTATTGTTGTTTGTAGTTACAGCCAGAGTTGATAGTTCGTCATGCTGATGAATCTTTCCAATGAGCTCAATAACTCCACCGAAATCACAGCTTACACGAAAAACTATAGCGAAAATTGTCACAGCCCGTAACAAGTTCATTTTATAACTACTCGTAGTTTAGGAAACAAAATCGGGTAACACATGCTTTATTCAGATTTTTTGGATAAAAAATCACGAACTATTTGCTGATTTATCTACGTTGGCGTTGACCACTTGGTTAAATTATAGACTCACAGCGATGTATCAGAACATGCAATATTATTGACCATATTTGTTGAGCAACGGTATTTTTAGGTATTCAACCGCTGATTATAGCTAAAGTAGAGATATGATCTGTGACGTGAATTTAAAAATGAGAGGGAGGGTAAGTTATTTATTTAGTACGTAAGGACATTCGATTACTTCCAAAAAGGTCTAACAAACACGACCCGCTGCAGCCTGTATCTATCATCGATTTTAGTTAACTGTTATGACATGAACCCAGTTGGTTTACAAAAAGATATAGAGCAGCCACTAGAAACATTATGGAGAAGCCATTAGAAACCATTTGGAGGCACTGAGGCTCTAACATTTTTTGGCATGGGCCTTAAAAACCCCGATGATGATGGTGATGCCATAGTGTCGTCGTCGGATGTCTTTGATACTGCCGCTAATTGTGATACAATAACCAGGATTTTTTTTTTCCTTTTATTACTCCACTTGGGAGCATAGGGCTTCCACTTGGCATCTCCATCTCACTCGCAGTTATTTTTACACTGTTCCAAGTGAGGTTGAGTTTTCCTAGTTCCAGGAGTATCGATCATCTCCAGGTGTCCTTGGGACGTCTTCTGGATCTTTTGTCTCTTAATCTGTATCGCAATTGGTGCCTCTCTTGTCATTTCCGACAGATCCACATTCCTGATGATGTTTGGCCAGAATATTTGACATATGGTACGGAGACATTTGTTGGTGAATACCTGAAGTTTTTGTATGATGTTGTTGGAAATCAACCAGGTTTCGCTGCCTTATATCAGTACTGACTTGACACACATATTCTGAGCTTCGTGTTTCTGGGAATCTGGGAACTCTTCCATATAGGTCGTAATTGGCTGAATGTTGCCCTCGCTTCTCGGAGTCTGTTATCAACGTCTGCTTCTGCGCCGTTGTCTGTTGTTATTATACTACCTAGATAGCAGAAGCTATCTACATATTTGACGGGGTTTTCTTCGATGGTAATGTCCTCTGTTGCAGGTGTTGATCTTCATGACCTTAGCCTTCTGGATATTTATCTCCAATCCGGCGCATCGTTCGTGCTAATCTTGCAAGGTGTTCTAATTTAGCTTGGATGTCACTGAGGTTGTGTATTAGAAGACATATATCCTCCGCATAGTCTAAGTCTTCGAATTGTCGTGTGAGACTCCAAGTGCAGACTTCTTTCATAATTTCATCCAGTACAATTGTGAACAGTCGAGGTGAAAGTGGGCATTCTTGCTTTACTCCTGTATTTGTAGTGAAAGAGTCACTGATGATACCATTATATAGTAACGCGAGATCCGAATCTTCGTACATTGCTCTGATGATGTTTATTATTTTTTTGAGATACTCCTTGCTCTCCATATTGCAACTCTTTTGATGGTGTCAATTGCCTTCTGAAAATCGATGAACAGCAGGTATAGAGGTGTACGCCATTCTTTAGACTGATCAACTACGAGTATTATGCGCAGAGTGTTGGCTTGGTCTACACAGCTTCTATGTAGGCGGCAGCCAGCCTGTTCATCTCGTAGATTTCCTTCGATTTTGTTTTGAAGTCTCCCTTGAATGATCGTTGCAAGTATCTTGGTGCATTCTTTCAGGTCGCCCTTCTTTGGTAACTTCACTACCCTTTCTTCCAAGATGAGGCTTCTTCTTTCCATGTTTTTCTGATGTGAAGGTATAGAAGTTCTGCTGATGTTCTAGTCTTCTTTATCTCAATGACACTGGGTGCTTCACACGATATTTTTTAGTTGTTGTCTGTGTGGCTGTTTGTTTCATCTTCATACCTTAATTCGTTGTTGTCATCTACGGTATTGCTAATCTCTTCGAAATGTTCCCTTCATCTTTGAGTTTCGCTAGTAGTTGCGGTCTTTGACTGGTTGGTTTCTGTTACACTTGAGATTTGCGAGACATCTTATAATCTGGTGTAACTCCCTCAAATTGTTTTGTCCCGCAGCTATTTCTGCCGCCATGGCTTATTTTCCCAGGAACTGTTTTTTAGTCAGCGATGTTGTATTGACTGCTAGTAGCTGCGTTTATGATTAGCTGCCGCTTTAGTTCCTTTCTTTGAGATATAAAGTTCCATGTTTCATCAGATATCCATATTTATCATTCCGGCTGTACTATACCATCTATATTTTCTCCGAATTGATGAATACTGCTACAATGTCTTGCCAATGTCTTGATTTTCCGCTAATGTTGTCTTCTCTAGTGGGTTGTTGACTAGTTCGTATCTTGCGGGTATACTTTGGAGTTGTTGGAGATTTACACGTCTTCTTCTTCTATGTCTAGTTGTTCTTTATGCTTTCAAGTTGATCTTACAGTCACCAGTGATGAGTTCTGTCTGTCTGACATCAGTTAACGAGCTACGGAATCTTCTGCTTACGCATATGTTGTCGATCTGATTGCGGGTACGGCCTCCTGGTCATGTCCAGGTGCATTTGTGTATATCTTTGTGGGGAAAGATGGTGCCGCCGACTACTAGCTGAAATGTTTGACATAATTGTTGTTTCGGACTCCACAACTATGTTTTCCCACGATGTTTTCTTGGTTGGTGTTTCCTACTTTCGCGTTTAAATCTCCCATTAGTATGACAATGTCTCTTCTTCGTGTATTATTGAGCGTAGATGTTAGTTGTTCGTATTTCTGCATCTTCAGTGGGTGCGTAGCATTGTATAATGGTAATGTTTCTAGCTCTGTCGAGGAAACGAGTTGTGATTATCCTCTCTGATATTAAAGACCAGGATATGAGGGAGCTACGCTTTTTTTTTTGACATTATAATTCTGACTCCATCTTGACCTCCAGTTTCCTTTCCGCTGTACATTAGAGTATTACCATATGTTGTGACAAGCTCGCCGGTATTTTTCCATCTCATTTCACTTATTCCTAGGAATTGGATCTTGTATGGTGTCATTTGTTGTTCTACTTGGACCAACCTCGATGCCTCACGAAGAGTTCTGACATTCCATTGCGCAAAGCGCGTCTCCTTTTTCGTAGGACGTGCACCAAAAATTTATACGGAAGTAGTATTTCCTGGATTTGTGATTGATTCTATACAATTAGGACAAAATTTCCATGAAATCCACCCCTCCCATGAATTTATTATATTCATTGACGATGTTCGGGCTTTGGATTTCAATGTACTTTTCATCCTTCTTGCTCCAGCGCGACATTTGTCAAGAGGTGCATGACTACAAAAAGTTGAGAATGAAATGAACAGCACGATTATCAAACCAGGTAACTGAAGCAATATTGTAGATCTGTTCGATACGATAGTCGAATGAATTTCGTCATCAAAGAAATCCAAGAAATATTGTGAATGTAGCTTCATTTCATTCGAATATTGAGGAGTATGTTTCCATTCAAAATCAACAATTTCCATAGGTTAAAAGGACAATTTTTTCAAGCCGTTTTCTAGTATCAGCTTCATTTTCGTTTGTTACAACCACTTCTGCATCCTCTTATTCTTCAGTTCTATAGATGTCGTGTGCAATCGGGGTTTCAAAGTCGTCAACAATCGACTGTGGAACGTGTTCTAACTTCATGTCTTTTATTAAAATATTGCCAATATTACCCTGAGATACCTCTTCATCAGATTCTTCAAAATACCTTTCAATAGCTTAACGAATGTTTCCTCCGTTAGTCCTTGATCGCGTGCCATTTTGTTCGTTTGCTACTCGTATTAAAAAAATTCACTTGAAATTCTTCTATTATCTTCCCAATGTTTCCATATGGCAACATCAATTTTTTAAAAAAAAATCTGGAGGCAGTCAACAATTGTTGAATATTTGTTTAACTATTGCATAATGCTTACATTTAACTATCCAAAGAGCTACAGATATTATATAAAGAAAAATAAATTAATTTTTTTTTGTCTATTTTTTAAAAGCACAGTAAAAGTCAATATATTTCTGCCACTCCGATCTGTCGCCTACCGACCATTGGCGTTGCCAAATGGCAAAAAAGAGTTAAGAATTATCGGTAACCTAAATAACTCAAATTCTTGCGGAAAAAATGGCATATCTAACCGAGTTTTAAAAAATATCGCTTGGTTCGTATTTGATAAAATTATTAGACTTTATTTTTAATAAAAGTATTCTCACGCACTTAAATGCGCCGCACTATCTCTTTTCACCATCACAAGTAGAGTTGTGAATTTTTTGAATAAAATTAAATTCTTTAATTCTGTTCAATTTGGTAATTAAAAGGGCAAATCAACTGAGGTAGTAAGGTACTGAGGATGCTCTTTAAGATGTTTGTTTGCCAATATACTCGAGTTTAAGCAGAGCATGCGAAAGGTTTGTTGGTGGATATAACAAAAGTTTGCGATATGGTTAATTATAATAACAGTGTGGCAAATAATATTCCGGACTGGCTCAAGAAAATACAATTTAAGCACGATTTCCGTGTATTTCTCGGTGTTTTTATTCGAAATATTCTCCTTCCGGTTGAATATACTTATTACAGTGATTCAATAGCCTGCTGCAGCTCATTTTGCGAAAATATCTCCAGTACCCATGTCGAAGTTGCTTGAATGGTCAGAATGTCATCAGAAAAGTATCCTTTAAATTTTAATTTAAAGATTTTAAGATTTTTTTTAATCTTCACCTTAAAATGATTGCACACAGTGCGGGCGATGGAAAATTAGGGATGATAGAAAGAGGGGTACCGATGTACGTTGGTTTTGAATGTTTTGAGGTTATAGTGACTAGGAAAAACAGGGCTTGGCATGGCGTTCCATAAGAGAGTTGTTCGGCTTAGGAATGAATCACGGTATTTAAAAGTACGTCCGAAAGTGGACTTAAGAGTGTACTGATGAGCATTCATAGGAATGCGGGAGTTACGGTTGAAGATTTGAAGGAGCGGAATGATACTGGCAATTTCTGTGGAGCACTGGTGTTGCAAATAGCGATAGAACAAGGCGACACGGGAAACAATACGTCAATATTCGAGGGTGTCAATTGAGTATGTATTATTGGCATCGCCCATAAGTCTTGTCGCAAGGTCATGGATAATCTTTGGGAATTTGAATTACACTTTAGCGACTGCGGTCAGCATTGTATTAAAGAAGCATTAAATTCTCTTCTGTTCATAGTTCCCCAAATGGGTATGCTTTTAAACCTGGGATTTATTGAGCTTAACATACGCTGCCGTTCCTGTTCCACAGCCGAAGTGCAGGGACGTGAGTTCGGAAACGAATATGAAAAGCAGATGGTACAGTTGTCAGCAAAAGAATAAATTGGATTAGAAGAAGCAGACAAGAGATCATTGATGAAAATTAAAAAGAGTGTCGGAGACAGAACGGAGCCCTGGGGCACACCAGCATTTATTTTGTAAATATCAGACTTGAAACCATCCAAGACAACTTGAATTAAACATTCCGAAAGGTAATTTCTAATCCATTGAAGAAGAGAGTCATCGATCCCAAATGCACGTATTTTCTACAAAACAGCCTGATGCCAAACTCTGTCGAATGCCTTAGAAATATCAAGTGCAACTATCTTGCTTTCCCCAGATTGATGTAAAGTTTTGTTCCACTTTTCGGTGAGACATGACATCGAATCACCAGTTTTCGTGTTTCGAGATATTTCATGAGCTGACGATTTATATGCTCGGAAAGAGTCCTAAAGAGTAGGATTGATGAAAAAGCTTACGCAGTGGTTTTGCCAGCGTAGAAGACTACCTCTTCAGAAGAAGGGGAGATATACATACATACGAGTACCATCTGGGCCAACAGATTTGTGAATATTAAGATTTTTAAGTACTATTGTTACTACACGAGTGCGAAAGTGGATTCGTCTCATCGAAGACTTTACACACTCAAGGGTAGGCGGAAACACAATCTGGAAGTGATGAGCTGGATGCAAAATGTGCAGCAAGCAGATTGGCTTTGTCCAAGAAGCTGGAATGTCATTATGAAAGAGCGTTGGGATGGAGGATGAGGCAAAACTTGTTATAGTTTTTATGAACGGCCAACAATTTCTACTACCTTTGGGTAATTGTAGTACATATCCACTCGAAAACAACCGTTATACTCAAACAATCATCACGGTACACTTGCTACGTCAATCGGAATGCTTCAGATGCATTTTTTTTAAAGTTTTGCATGGAATTTAATGAGTGCTCTTTGTTACATGTTAAAATTTCAACATTAAATGAAAAAGGTGTTCTGGAAAAATAATTTGTATAATTGTTAAATACCAACCCAATGTCCTGAAATCTTGACAGATAGTAGTGAAAGATCCAAGCTTTAAACCGCATGTTCGGACAAATAAATTGTTCTCTTGGTTGCTAAAAATATGGTTCATGTCCACAATTTTTTTTGTAAAGAAAGCTAGGTAGAGCTTTATGCTCCATTGGTTTACATGCCATCTAGAAAATAGATGGCATAAAGTGACATATATTTTGTTAAAATGGATGTGCCACAAGGTTCGGCAGTAGGACCAATACTTTATGTTTCCATATCAATGCAATATTTGTTCCCGGTTTGAAAGGGATTATAAGAGCCTAAACTGACGATTGGGCGTGTACTTATGAGTCGGATAGTCCTCTAGATCTAGTCGCAGATGTTAATTGGGATCTAAAAGTCTTAAAACCAAATTATTTTGATATAGAAATTATCCTTTATTCGGGCGTTACAGCATTGGTATATTCGTTATAAACGCTAAGTCTATCAAATGTCACTCTTCTAGTAGTACCTCTCAAAGGCCTCAATCGAGCGCTTCCCGAGCCCCTTTCTTTTTTTTCATGAGAGCCTATGTTCTTCCTTTTTTTCTTTGCTCTGATAGGTCTCGAGTTTTTAAAGATTTTTCTGTCTGCACTCTGCATCAAATCAGAAGTTTCTTTGTTTGGGCGGTTTGAAACCCAGTACAGCAGTGGCTTCCTCTTTGATGGCTCTATGGCAGTAATAGTACTCGTCTTTAACGTTTATTCTGTCCGCATTGGACTTTTCGAAATGTTAAGAAACCAGATCGAAAAATGCCCTCACAGATACTCGCATCCATATCTTGGCTACAAAAAGATAATAGTTCGAGTTCATTTTATCTGCTCGGAAAATTCAAACATTTAAAATACTGAATGAGTGTCTTGCGCTCAGTTGACGGTTTGTTGATCAGAGTCACAACCCTGTGGGTACCAGGATATCAAGGTATGTGCACCATGTACTCGGAATAGTTGTATGACGTCACTGTGTTCGTTTAAGGAGGTGATGATGTGGAGGCTCTACTTTCCCACTGTATTACCAAAGACGCCCAAAGACGAGTATCCGGAACCCAACAACGTACGAGATTGTGCTGTTAAGTAGTCTCCAACTACTAAGAATTTATAGTGTCCGAACTAAGGGATCTTTACCAAAGACAGCAGTCAACGAGCCTATCGATAAAACCCACAAGTATTCTCCTCAATATGACGTGAAATCTTATTTGGCGTTTTAAATGCCAACTTAGTTCCAAAGAATTGCATTCGATGATGAATGGATTAGAATTGGATCAACAGGGACAAATCGCACGCAGCTGAATGTCAAGCAACCAAAGTCCTTGATTTCAAGCATTAGGTAAGGCCAGTCGTGTGTGGACTCATCAAGGCAGCTGTAAAACTAGACTAAACTAATGTGCATAACACGCTCTTCTTGATCACTTAGATAAGATAAGATTGTTGTTGGAGGTGGAATAATATATCCGAGATCAATGCGACTATACATGACCATGTATGATGCCGCAATTTGTGAGAAAGGCGTCTAAGTCTTAAGGTGAGCTGGCAGATATGGCCGCCGCTTAGACCTTAATTTAACCTAGTTAACGTTGACGTTGATGTGTTCTACTGTGTTCCACGTTCTCGTTGCACAATCTGCATGTATTGTCCTGTGCTATGCCCATGGTTACAAGTATTTTTTCCGTGTCAAAATAGAGTGCCCTGTGAGAAAGGTTCTAATCAGTCGAATCTGACTTCTACTTAATTCTAATTAGTAGTTGTTCCATTTTTTTGTGGCAACTGTTTGGCATAAAGTTTTTGACTTGCCTGTTTCCCTCGGTTTCCCCCCAGAAATGTAGGTTTTTTTCCTGTAGTCAGGTATTGACCCTTCCTTTTATATTGATAGCCTACAGAATGCCCTTGGTATTATGGATTGCGATGCGGATCCTTGGTTTGTTCGCCTGCTTTTTTATTGCCTTCATGTGGACTTTGTTTGTAGCGACCAGTTATTGCAGAAGCCGTCCCAGACCAGTTGTGGTGTTATTTCAAAGGCCTTAGCTAAGCTGTTGGTAAAAACCATTTTATTGAACAAGTTGCACAGACACAGGCTAGTCTCTGTATTTTGTTTGAGTATAGCCTGTGATGACTTCTGCGTTGTTTTATGCCATCAGGCGGCGGATGTATACGTGATGATAGGCCTAGTTTTTTACCACATACATCCACAGTGTCATTTTGGGGTTAAGTCACCAATTTTTCCCGATTAGACTTTTGCTGGTCCATTGTGAGGTTCAGGCCTTGTCGATAGTTTGGATTCTAGGCTTTTTCTCAATATTAGAGCCCTATATAGGTGAATCCTATGGTAGATTTCATATAGATGTTTTCAAATCTCATAGTTTATGAGTGCTGTGAAGGACGAATAGTAAGACTTCCAAGAGTCTGACGTCTTTTAGCCAAATATCACTGCTGGGCTATATCGGTGTCGGTACTGCTTAGTAGCTTCTATTTCTCAAAATCCATTTTGTCAAGAGCGGCTTTGCTACTTTTGGAGATGAAAAATCTTAATTTCAATTTAGGTACATACTCGTGAATACCATATCTTTACAACATGCGAGGGATTGATTGCTACGACAAGGCACACACTTGTGTTACATCTCATTTCCCATGAAAGTCAGAATACTAATAGAGATGTTTCTACAAATGGCACTGCTTCAAACTGCCTTTCAAGTGTGCAAATCTACGAAACATTACGAGTATTTATGAATTCAAAGAGCCTGTCATACATGCTCGTATCTTAAGCCTTCAACTTCAAACTAAATTGGGAGAGGTTCCGTTTGGATTGAAGATTTCTTCTATTTTTATTTTCTATTTATTTTGGTTCTTATTTCCAATGAATTCATGTGAAAATAAATCAGAAAAGCTTCTGGCACACTGAGAGACGATATGAAAATCCTTTTGTTATCCACAACTACCTTCAGGCGAATAAGAGGATGCTATCATAAGCCTCTGTGGGAAACTGAGGAAGAAAGGTGTCATACAAAGGCAGTTTTGAGTGAGGATATTCAAAAAATATACAGGAAAAATGACGCCCAAAACCTGACGTTTTCCTACACATAAGAGGGCTTCTCTCAATGACATTGAACAGAAATTGGCTGAGACTGTGAGAGTACAATGCCAATTCATGTTTAAATCTATTTAATGGATCGTAATGTATCTCTGCTTGTGGTAGTACTTTGAAAATCGATATCTTCCTACTGGGAAGCTAACAAGGCTTTGACTTTGTTCGTTTGTCGTCTTTTTTTTTTCTTTAAAAAAGAATTTAGTTGGTAAAGTACTACAAGTGACTCAGACTCATACAAAATGAAATAAAGAAAATAAAAGAAATTTTTTTTAGAACGATGTCACTTGGAAGAGGACATCTCCTTTATGACCTATTTACAAGTACCCGAAATTCCCTCGCTATTGTCCTTGGTTTCGTCTCATAAAAAATATTCTCGAAGCTTTAGAAAAAAAAAAAATAATAATAAATGGAGAATGCAAAGCCATTTATACTTATAGTTGCAGGAAGAATACAATTGTCAGACTCGTTGTATCGCTTTGGATGCCTTTGTGTTCACGGATGAGTGATGATTGCATTGGAAGTTAAAATTTTTTCCGAAAGTTTATTGTATTTTGAGGGAAAATTTGATTCAATTTTGATAGCTTTGAGAATATTAAATATTGATCTCGAAAGCAACAGGACTGTTCAGCTTGAATTCGTCTGAAGAGCCTTTCGGGTCAACTACAGATGGTTGAATGGAGTTCATCTAAGATCCTCAAATTCAAGGACCTTATTGCTTGGTATCGGTCATCACCCATATACTGGATAGTAACAGTAGAAAGTGTCAATTTTATCCAGCTTGTGCCTCTACAGATTGCATAGTTGGGCATTGTGGTTTAGAGTCAATCTGAACTACAAAAAAGACACCTCTGTGAAAGCCTGATACTAAGATAAATAACTTTAGTTGCGCACTGTTACCACCGTAAGCTTCCTAGATAGCAAAGGCGAATCCAAGCGAATCGCAAGCGTTTCGAATATAATCTGCTCTGCGTTTTGGAAGGCAGGCTTCAGAATTAAAGGCACTTGTTAGTGGAACGATCAACCAAAAAGAACTCTAAACAATAAAAAAGAAAAAATTGACTGACATTGTTCTCAGTTTCTATTGTACAACAATCAGTCTTGTTCAAGAGCCATACATTGGTGCTTATTCTTCACATCATTGTCTAATCACGACTTCTCTTAGAAGTTAGCCATAAATGACTCTGTAGCCGCAGCTTGATCAACTTCATTCACAACAGTTGAGTCTTGAATGCAGTTCTTGGTCGCTGCTCCACAAGATGGAGATATCAGGGACAGTTCAAGGGACCTAACTTTCTCATCTCTTATAAAACTTGAACATGCTGTGTACCAAATTAAAGGCCCCATGACTTAATGCGAAAGCCTAGACGGTCGATGTCATTCCCCATGTGCAACGCTAGCCAACATTCTCCGGTATTACTTGGGCAATTCTCTTTCTGGAAACACAACTTTGGCGTAAGCATCAATCAATGGTTTTACTTTATGTGATGCTTCAGTCCGGAGTGGATCTGAGCCTCAGTCAACAAGCGTCTTCAGCTAGCTTGATTTTTTTCGAAGAGTCCATCCGCTCTACATGACCCGGCTATCTTAGTCGTTGGACCATCACTATCCTGTCTAAGTCAACGTCGCTGTACCATCCATACAATTCGTAGATGTTTCTCCTCCTCCAACCACAGTAGCAGACGGAACCGAAGATCACTCGAAAAATTTTCCTCCAAAAACATCCAATTTAGATCATCCCCATACCTCTTTGCCATATAGTGTCACTTTTGTTGTTCCAGAGAGGACTGGTCAATTTTATTCTTCGTTTGATCTTAGCGCTGTTGTCGTTGTTGTTGTTGTCAGTGGCCCATATACCCATATTCACCGCCTCCGTCTTAACACTTGGGAAAGAGCAACTTTCATAACTCTGCTTTCTTTCAATTATGTCAACATTATTAGCGTTTGTGACTAATTGGACGGACTTCTGAAAGAGTGTGCCTCTTGAGTTTGCGTGAGAGTTTTTCACTACTATTTCAAGAATGATGTTGAAGAAATCGCATGACAGCGCGACATGTTGTTATCGACAACAAAAATTAAAACTTTACCGAACTTGATGGAGCAATGTGCATTCTCCATCGTTATCGTGCACGATACTGAATGACGAATTGCTTCAGGCATTCACAAAATATGGCAGATAGGATCTTGTAGATGATGTTAAGAAAACTTACACCTCTGTAGTTGGGGCAGTTCAGAGAGCCTCATTTTCTGAGGATCGGACAAACACGGCTGAGGTTCCATTCATTGGGCATAGGTTCGTCCGTTTATGCTCCTTACCAAGTCGTCGCCCGCCGCTTTAAAGAGCTCGGTAGTCAGGCCGTCCATTGCAGCAGCTTTGTTGGACTTAGGCTTAGATATAGCTATCTTCACTTAATTAAGATTCAGCGATATTTAGTTCTTCATCACCATTATTGAGTCTACAGAATAGCTCCCTCCAAATCCTCAGCCTCGACTGGGACTCTATTACGATGCAGACTCCGATTCGGTGTTTTTGTCCGCGGCATGTTTTTTTTTACTTGTTGGTAAAGTTTTCGAATCCTATTTCTGACGTAGCATCTCTCAATTTCCTCGACGACGCGCCGAGAACAATTTTAATGGCAAGGGCATTGCTTGTGGGTCTTGTTCAAGAGCTCATAGAAGCTATCTTTGGTTTCGTTATCTGTGGGAGCGTACGCGTAAATAATGCTATCGTCAGCAAATTAAGTCTTAATACAGATTGCTACAAGGCGATCGTTGCCGGAAACACAAGACTTCTTTTCTAAGTCTGCCTCTAACAACAAATTCGCATTCCGATAGGCGCTGGTTTTGCCGTCGATAACAATCGCTGAAGTAGATGTCACTGATTTTTTATTCTAAGAAATTTTACACAACATGTAATCAACCTTACGCCATCCAAGATATAAGAGCTATAAAATACAAATTAATTTAGAATTGGGTACGAAGTCTCGAAAAATCTTTTAAGCACACAATATGGAGGACATCTTGAAGTCTGTCAATGTTTTATCTAAACTCAGAACAGAGCGGTACGGACCTAATCAAGCTCTTCAACAAATCTACGTTGGTAGAATGACAAATTGTATTATACTATCGGAAATCCACCGCTGCCCACCAAAAGAGTGACGACTTTAGAGATATCTATTAGCTATTTTTTACACTTTTCGATGTTACATGAGATTTAAACCCTGATCTTCTTGTGTGGTAAATGGTGTTCCACACTTGTGTATCCATATCTACTGAAGATTGTGGCTTGTTCCTTTGGAATAGTTAACATGTGGGCACATGTGCTTTATCGGCTTCTGTACAAAGGCGTATTTGAGCTGTGATAGAATAGTAAATGCTCTTTCTTCATTTTCAGTAAAAAGTTTCCATGCGCTACACTGTTGAGTTGTAATCCTTCTTACTTTCTTCCAGAGTTCAACTGTCATATCTAGAAGAGCTATAAAAGAATGCAATCATTTAGGATCATTGACTTCATTTATGACTTGAAAAAAAAAGAATGCAATCACCATTCATTTAGCATCAAAAGATTGCATTCTTTTTTTTACCATTCAATTGAATGCAATCATTTATGAATTCATTTATTATTTTACATTCATTTGCATTTATTTGCATTGAGTTGGGAAGTAAAGTGATGGAAATCTTTATTCTTTCTGTTAAAAGGAAAAGATGATATCACCTAAGTGGCTGCCGCCAGTGTTGACTTTCCGCAAGATTTCCAGTGATAACTGTTCGCATTCCTATCGGATATTCTCCTTAAAAGCTGCGATTGTCTGAGGCTTGTTGGCATACCCCCCGCGACTTCAAGTAGCCCCAAAAAAAGAAGTCTGGGATGGTTAAATCGGGTGACCTTGCCGGCCATGCCAAATCGCCAAAACGGGAGATCGCACAACCAGGAAACGCTTTCTTCAACAATATCCATTGTGACCCGTGCAGTGTCTGCGGTTGCACCGTCGTGTTAAAACCACATGTTCACCAAGCCGCGCTTATCCGGCAGTAAGAAGTTGTTTATCATGGCCCTGTAGCGTTCGCCAGTAACAGAGACCATATTGCCGAAGGCGTCCTCAAAAAAATACGGTCCAATCACTCCTCCAACGTGGACGCTGCACCACACAGTGGCTTTGAGTAGATGTAATGGCTCTTCGTGCATCACACGCGGATTTCAGTGCCCCATAAACGAAAATTTTGCTTATTGACATAACCGCTTAAGTGGAAATGCGCTTCGTCGCTCAAGATGACTTTCAACAAAGTCGTCCTCTTCGTTGTTGAGATTGAGGATGGCTTGACGGCGAAGTATAGCGTTCCATTGCTCGTATGTTTGTATTCTGCAGCTATCTAGTTCACATATGTCAAATATGATTGACGTACGACGACATTTGCAAACATTATAACATCTTCCGATAGGATGATTAATTTTGCGCCATCTTGTATCTGTATCATAATCCATTTCTTTTATTAAATTGAAAACATTTTTCATGTTATACATGTTATTTCTTGACTATGAAATAAAATACCAAATATTTTATTTTTATTTATTTAATTAACAATTACAGCGGTTTGTACAAATAAGAGCCATGCTCTTTTACAATAAGGAGTATTAAATATTAAATAAGGAGTATTAATAGTAAAAGTCCTAGATGATCTGGGAAACTGTATCTTGCAGTATAAGTAATGTGGCTTCTTATAATTTATAAGTTGTGCAATGAATAGGCAGTTCCGATAGTTCAAATACTGTAATAATGAACAACCCAATATTGACATTCGAAACCTAGAAACGTGGTCGAATCTAAGCAAGTGAAACACAAATCTTATCATGGAATTAAAAGCGAGTTCCAATTTTCTGAATGATGCCGAGTCCAGTAAGCTGTAAACCAAACTAGAGTAAGTTATGTGTGGTACAAGTAAGGATCTTACTAATTTTAGCCGGATTTCAACTGGAGTATAACGGACAGATTTCCACATCAACCGCAATCCAATGTAAATTTTTCTAACAAATTTTCTAAATATGATCATTGGCATTAAGAGAGTTATTGATGATGACACCAAGGTTTTTGACATTATTAGAATAACAAATCTTATCTCCAGACAGGTAAACATATGGGTACTCTTCAATAAGGTTTTTTTGGCATTAAGTTGAAGCCCATTACAAGAAGCCCAAAGTCGAACTTCCTCTAAGTCCTCGTTCAATTGACTGACACAACTATCAATTTTAACTCGCGGGCAAGAAACATATAGTTGAGCATCGTCAACGTAAAGATGTACATTGGCATGTTTACAAACAAGTGGTAGGTCATTAATGAATAGGACGAAAAGCAATGGACCTAGAATTGACCCCTGAGGAACACCATGATATAGTCTTACCTTACTTGACATTTTTCCGTTTAATGAAACCTGCTGATACCTATTACCCAAACCAAAACTATTAATGAGTTTCCAATACAATTTTTCATGATTTACTGAATCAAATGCCTTTGAGAAATCTAAAAGACATAGTAGGGTTATATGAGATTCATCAAAGTTAAGACGAATATCATCAACTATTTTCAAAAGTGCGGTAGTACAACTATGACTTGCACGATAGGCAGATTGATGCAGGCTTATCATATTGAGCGAGTCAACGTGAGTTTGAAGTTGATTCTTAATGATAAATTCCAGAACTTTCGATAAACTCGGGAGAATGCTTATTGGGCGAAAGTCAGCGTATCCAGACGGATTGTTATTCTTCGAAATAGGGACTACTTTTGAAAACTTCCAGGCGGAGGGAAAGCAGGATTTAACAAGGCAGCAGTTATAAATATGAGTAAGCGTATCAACCACCTGTAACAGAATTATTTTAATAAATCTTAGAGATATTCCATCTAGACCTATAGCATTAGACTTTATAGATTTAATGGCAAAAATGACATCGACGCTATTTATTGTTTGGAAAGAAAATTTTGGGTCTAAGAGGTCTGAGGAACTACGGTATAAATTAGCTTCAGTGGAAGGAATAGAACTGTCTGAAACAGATGTTGTCGCAAAAAAATTGTTAAAAAGATCCGGATTGGTGTCCGCATAGTTGGAGAAACCATTTTTAGTGGGAATAACGCCCAACTGGCGCAAATTTTTCCAAAGATCTCGAGTCTTAGAGTTGGTATTAAGCTTGGATTTGTAATAAAACTGCTTTTGTTTGCAAGTATCAGCGGTTGTTAAGTTTTTCAACTTAACAAATGCAGTCCTATTCGCAGTTGAAGGATAGTTCTTCCATCTGCGGTAGACTTTGTCTCGAAGTCTCATGAGCTTTTTTATACTTAAGGTAAACCAAGGGCGCCCCGGATCCTTAACTACCACTTGTTTTATTGGTACATATTTGTTGAAGAGTTCCAACACCATTGACTCGAATAAAGCAACTTTGTCATCAACTTCTGAGAGATTCCAACACAAATCCCAAGGGTATAATGAGGATTCAATATGCAGAGCTACTAAGTTGATATTATTGAAGTCTCTAAAAAGCACTTTATTGAGGGAAGGTTGCACATTCATTTGAAGATCGTAAGTTAAAAATATAACACTAACTTCATGTCCGATATTAAAAAAAAAAAATCTAAAAGCGAAGGTCGGCAACCAACTCGGAAATGTGAGGGAACGGAGTTATGAATAATGTTAAGGCCACAATTGGCAGCGAAACTCTTAATGGAATTAGATTTTTCATCGTTTCTCAACATTTCTTTATTAAAGTCCCCGCACAGAATTATATTTAGATACTGTAAGACATAGGTGGATAATTCAGTTTCAACCTCTGTGAGAGCAAAGTTTCGATTTGGCACGTAAATGCAACCAATAAGACACTTTTGATAACTGTCGGATATTTCGACAAACAAAAAATCAATACCAGTCGAATTTCATTTCTTTTAACAACTTCGCATTTTAACACAGATCTACGAGGGCGGGTCAATAAGTCCGTGACTTTTTGAATTTCTGACCTCTTTACTGAAACAGCAATACTGCTCCTGTCAACAGGCATCTGTCAGTTGACTCCTGTCAAAATTTAAACTTGCTGCGTCAGTTAGTTTGTGTTTGACAGCTATTTTTATCAGACTACCCACTAATTTGAGGAGAAAATGGAAAAAAGTGAATTTCGTGTGCTTATTAAGCATTATTTCTTGCGAAAAAAAACCATTACCGAGACCAAGGCTAAGCTTGATAAATACTATGGGGACTCTGCACCATCGATTTCAATGGTAAAAAAGTGGTTTACTGAATTTCGTTGTGGCCGTACAAGCACTGAAGATGCCGAACGTCCTGGACGCCCAGTTGAGGTCTCTACACCCGAAACAATCGAAAAAATTCACGATATGGTGTTGGCCGACCGAAGATTGAAAGTGCGAGAGATTGTGGAAGCCGTAGGGATCTCGCATGGCTCAGTGGTTTCAATTTTGAATGATCACTTGGGCATGAGAAAGCTTTCCGCAAGATGGGTGCCGCGTTTGCTCACAGTCGACCACAAACGCAATCGTGTAACAACTTCACAGGAAGGTTTGGCGTTGTTTAATCGCAATATGGAGGAGTTTTTGCGCCGTTTTGTAACCGTGGACGAAACATGGATCCATCACAACACACCAGAGAACAAACAACAGTCAAAACAGTGGGTTTCTAAGTGTGAATCGGTGCCAAAGAAGGCCAAGGTGGGTTTGTCAGCCAATAAAGTTATGGCGACTGTTTTTTGGGATGCACGCGGGATAATCCACATTGACTACCTTCAAAAGGGAAGAACAATCAATGGGGAATATTATGCCAACTTATTGGACCGATTCAATGACGATTTGAAAAAAAAAACGTCCTCATTTGGCCAAGAAAAAAGTTATTTTCCACCAAGACAATGCAAGGGTGCACACATGTGCAGTTGCCATGGCAAAAATCCATGAATTGGGCTATGAATTGCTCCTTCATCCACCCTATTCTCCAGATTTGGCTCCGAGCGACTACTTCTTGTTCCCAAACCTGAAGAAATGGCTTGGTGGAAAAAGATTTGACTCCAATGATGAAGTCATCTCGCAAACAAAGGCCTATTTTGAGGACCTCGACAAATCATTTTTTTTGGAAGGGATAAAAAAATTGGAGAAGCGTTGGACAAAGTGTATAGAGCTCAAGGGAGACTACGTTGAAAAATAAAATTATTTTTTTATCAAAAAATCTGTGTTTTAATCCAAAAGTCACGGACTTATTGACCCGCCCTCGTATAATAAATTGCAACCCCACCTCCTCTTGTCAATCTGTCGCCACGATGTATTTTATAGCCGGAAAGGACAACGCAATTATCATCATCACCACTACCATCTGCACTGAAAGGGATCAACCAAGTTTCAGAAACACATATAACATCTACAGTTCCCTAAATTCATCAGTACTTGATTTTAGGCTTTGCACATTAACATGGCAAACTTTTAATTCAGTGCATCGATTAGCAAAAATGTTGAGCATAACTTGGCCGCTGTTAAAATTGTTCACGTCATCAACTATGGTATTATCACCCATAAGATTCCGACGACACGGCGACTACCAGAACAAGAATCTCAGTGTATTTACCAACATAGCAATTAACAATTTTTGGAGAAGACAAGACACTAACAAACAAATAACCAAGAACAATATCAGAATTGAATGAAAAGCAAATATACTCGTATAACACGCACTTACTACTCGTATATACGAGTAGATAGATATGCATTCCCTTTTTCATTTTCATTTTATGTTGTTCTTAAATTAGCTGCAGCAGAAATTCGGATAAAGTTGATTGCACATAGTCAAATCATCTAGGGAAGATTTGTTGGCAAAAGAATTTTAAGCTCACTGTCGTCCTTGCTCTTTCTTACGTAGACATAACCATCACGGGCTCTAGAAGAAAAGAGAATACCCACTTTACGTAACCGAAGAGCGTGACGTAATCTAGAGCTATTCTCTGGCGTCAAACTCTCGTTGATGAAGACACGATCATTGTTTTTGTTATTGCCATCCGAATCATAAGAGAGGCCGTCAAGCTGTGCCAGTGTTAATCCCTTATTGGCACGAAAAGCAGCTAGCAATGCACGTTGCTCGGTGTGCGAAGAGAGACGGACGAGTAACGGGCTGTGATCATCATCATCGGCGGTTTTGGACTTCAATCGAAAAGCATCAAAATGTGGTGAAAGATGGTGTCGAAGTTTGGTGGCAATGGTTTTTACCACGTCTGTGGAGCTTTCCCCAGGTTTTCGTGGTATTCCACGAACAATGACATCCTTGAGTTGTTCTTTTCTCTTAAGATCGGCTAATTCTTCTCTTATTGATTTATTTTCCTTGCGAAGTTCACACAAGTCATTCTCAAATTGCTGTCAATGATTGCAATCATAAAACTGCATTCATAAAAAAATACAATCCAACATGATTGCATTCTTTTACAACTCTGATATCTAGTTACCCCTAGATGATTGCCCTCTACTCCCAAGTGCTTAATGCAGGGAAACCCTTTATATAATCCCAGGGATGTATTCCAACATTGGAATACGCTACATCGATGGAAAACAATATTCTTGACTGCAATAATTCAATTTACCTTTACATGGACTAAAGTGAAGTCTTATCGAGGTTTTACAAATAGTTTACTGATACCAACAAAGCAACGCACAAACCAAACCTGAAAAGTATGTCCTGGATTTTACAGAAATGGCTTGAGACCATAACATGTTATTCCAACAAGCACGGAGCTTATCTAAAAAGAATCGATAACATTCTGATTCGAGTGATTCGAAGTAAAGTAGCCGCGATGATCACCAGCCTGGCAGGGCTTACTGAACGTCCAAACGTTCAAAGTTAATAACAACACCTTCATTACAAATATTCTCACTCATTCAATTTACTCTTTCACTCAACCGCTGTAACGGTTACACTACATGGGGCCGGACAATTCTTCACAGGAGATGGATGTCTAGCTTGTGGTGGCTGTCCGTTTCTATCTTCCGATTTCTTCTTCGGCTTCGGAATCATAATCTTGTACTCATTCGGCAAATCCTCTTCCGCATACAACTGATCAGTAAAATAGATCCTTCGGATCCTGATATTTGCATGGATTTGCACACGAACTGTCTCCATGTAGTTGGCCCCATAAGCACGTCTTGTAAAGTCGGCCAAATTCAAATGAATTTGATTCCATCCAGGTGACAAACCCATTGGCATTGTCATGCAAAATGTCTTGATCCTAGTCTTGCTTTCAAAATTCGAAATACGAAACCGACGGAGAAACTTTTGGTCATCTAGAATCTAAGAAAAAATATTGGAATACAACTGCAGAACCGAGAGAAATGTCTGAACCAATCATACCTGCACTTCGAAGGTGAACAGTTTTCTCATATTCTTAAGAAGAAGGACAAGGAATGGCAATTTAATCCCAAGCGACATCCTTGGATTTATCGGCGTTGTGATGAAAATCGTTGACACATTGGTCCCTATTATTTCCAAAGATATCGATTTGATGTCTTCATCGACGATTCGTTTAATGTGTCCGTTGTTAGACTGAAAAGACAATTAAAAAAGGTTGAGGTGACAATTAAATATTTAGCCTACCTCTAAGCGCCATATTGACAGAGGCTTACTCCCGATACTGTAAAAGATAGTTAGAAACCCCTTTTGGAAGGTATTTCTAAACATTGTCGCCTGTTTTTTTGGAGTATATAGTTTTTAAAAAAATATACAATGACTTGTTGAAAAATTGTTTAAATTTAGGAGTTTTAAACTGACAATAGAGCAAACTTGGGTTCTAGTTGATACTTTGAGTTGGAAGTGGATTACAGTAGAATTGTAGAAAATTTAAGGAAATAGTATAGAATAGGCATAACGTAATTAAATTGTATTGGAGACAAAACCATAAAGAAAATCATCAACACCATTTGTAGAGTATCCAATAACAGTCCTTTGACGAATTACATGTTCGCTTTCAATAAGAGTTTCAAAAAATACCTTTATTTCCACGTAGGTTGTGCTCTCCTTCGCTTCTAGACATCTCTTGAGCATCTAACAAAAGACGTGATGAATGTGAAGCACTGCCTCTGATTATAGAATTTATTTATAAACAATGTTTGCGGCTGACTTTTGGCTACACAATACGAAAAAATTTTGTTTGGAAGTGACACGCGAAAGAGCTACTTATAGCTGTTCATGGGAAAAGCACTCAACGCTTAGGTCTAAGCCCGCAACGTTGAATGTCTGACCTTGTGAATTGTTAATTGTAATTGAAAATGGCAATTTTTTTTGAAGATTGCAATCTTTTGAATTGGAATCGAAGATCAATGGAATCTGGGGAATTGACACTGTTTCTCCAGTTCCACATCCGGTCAAAATTGTACAAGCTATAGTAAAAGTTTTTAGACGTTCAACTTGGAGAGGTATACCGTTGCGCAATTTTGAACACCGTTCGTTTAATACCAATTTATGGGGCGGTAATCAAGAAAGGTCCAAATAATTGTGCAGTTCAAATTAACAACCTATAGTGTCGACATCTCCTTTTACTTTTAGGGCATTACATAGCACTGAAGTAGTTGAAAGCATTCTTTCAGTTAAGTCGAACGAAGTTGGTTTTGACCAGATGCACCCACTTTATTCTACTTCCCTTTATAACCCATGATAAAGTAGCCTTTCTCATCCTACTAGACTTCTCAGAGGCATTTGACTCAGTAGACTATTCCGATTCATGTGACAAACTTAAAAAGTTCTTTAATTTCAAGAATCAAAAATAACTTTGGAACCAACTGTTCCAATACTGGGTTCGATTTTCCCACAGGTAGCGCTTTGATGGCAGCTAAACCTGGGAACCAAAATCACAAAAACAAAACAAAAAAACCGTTGAGCGCCACGTGATTTTTGGGGAAAATCACGAAACCGACAAAAGAAAATACTTCCCGAAAAAAAAAACGGAAACAACGAAAGAAAAGATGGGGTTTTCTACAACGTTATAAATGCTCCGTTGGAGCACGACGATTTATTAAAATTTACGTAGCGGTACACTCGTCGCTAGAGTGACCCGCTATTTAAAAAGTCCCGAACGATTCAACAACAAACTAATGGGTCGCGTGTCTCGTCTTTTCTCGAGAATTTTCCACGCACGCCCGGCCTACCGGAGTTTTATTTTTCTTTTCAATTAACGATTAATTAATTTTCACTACACTACACTATACTTAGCTGAATTTCTATCTCCTGGCGGTTCTGCACCTTCCCTATCCGTCCTGCTATTCCTTTTTCTATCCCGATCCACTTCCTTTCTCCTTATAATCCTTGTCTCTTTTCTTTTTTTTTTTCACAACGAACTCGCGATTTTAGTAAAAACTACTCTAACCACCTTTTAACTTAAAAAGAAAAATTGCTTTTCGCAATTCTCAATAACAAAAAAAAAAAAATCGCACGAATGAAAAAAAAAAACCTCTAAGCTGACCCTCTTTGATTGCTGGTCGTCAAAAAAGTGACTTCCAGATCTTTTCCTTTCCACAAGCTCTCGACAGATTCTCACACGCATTCTCACACTCACTCACACACACATTCATTTGGCTCTAGTGAACCCAACAACGGGGTTTCCTAGTTTCCTAGCAAACTTTGCTAGTGTGTGCTCCCATGTCCAACTAGGCCTCTCCTAATCCTAATCTGATTATACCCCGGTCTAGCCATTCTCTAAACCGCTGCCCCAAACAAAGCTAAGTATATGTGCCTTTCTGCTAATATACCTCGGGTCCCTACTTACTCCGGTGGATCGGCGTTCAGATTTGGGGGGAATGGGGGGACTAACCAATAGCGGGTCATTCCTTACAATTACGTATTTTATTTTGTTTTCTTTAGTCTTAGTTTTCGTTTCGTTTGTTTGTTTATGTTGTGGGCCATTCTGCCCGCCTAGTACTTTGTTGTGATTTCTATTTTGTTATTATGTTAATGTTATTGTTTATATGTTGTTGTTGTTTATTATTGTTGTTTATTATTATTGTTATTATTATTATTTGTTGTCGCTGGTTGTTGTTATTGTTTGTGGTTACTGTTGTTGTTCTTGTTTATGTTTGTTCATTCCCTCGTCGGAGGCTGCCTAGTAACTTGGCCGTCCGCCTACAGCCTCTGCTGCTCCCTTGGTGCTCCATCGGTGGGGTGCTGGCTTGAAAGGGGTCGTCGTCGCTTCACCCATCGAACCTGACTTTTAAAGTTGATGCGATGTTGGGATGTGTCTTATTATCTTGGCCGTCCGTCTGCACACCACCGTCGCTCCTCCGTAGCTCCCACGTTGGGGGTGTAGCTACAAAAGAGATCGTCATCTCTTCCCCCTTAGACATTTCACGTTAGCATCCACATCGATGACGAGATGTGATGCTTCTTGTCTCCACATCGATGGCAAGATGTGGGAGTCCTCAAGCCTTTATATAACTTGGCTTTCGTTGGGGTGTAAGTTCCGGGGATCGTCCTCCCCCACCCGTCATCATCGTGTTGGGGTGTCTGGCTAGAAAGGATCGTCCGTCCCCACCCGTGGGCGACTTTCAGACGTCCTGTCTGATGCTGCCCGTTGCGAGTCTCCCGTCTAGCCTACGGGCTCCGACAACGGTGGTCTTGGTGGACCTCCTGTCGCACCCTGGGCTCCTGGTTCGTCGTGAGTCTCCCTACCGTCCTACTCGTCCTCCTCTGAGGATAACCGCCCGTATACCTATGTGGGTTCTTTCCGAGGTCTGTGGTCGGTGGGCCAATGGCTGATGGGACCATGGCTGCCCTCCACCTCCGCCAGAGCTCGGTCTTCCCACTCAAAGAAAAGAGGGAACGAAGGGACAAGAACAGAGAAGAGGGTAAACTTTGTTGCGGGAAAATTTACCGCAACACCCTCTTGGCCTTATCGAGCACTGTGTAAGTTGTATTAATGACGAACTTGAAAATATAGCTAGCTGGTCTCAGAAAAATGGACTTTTACTAAACCCTAAGAAATCCAAATCTAAAAAGCCATATTGACCGTTCATATTTTCCACCCGTTATACTAAACAATGCCTTTATAGCGTATTTCGAAACAGCCAAAAGTCTTGGTGTGGTGTTCAACCGTAAATTGAACTGGGGAAATCATATAACCTGTGTTGTGGGTAAAACTTATGGAGTTCTAAGAACTGTATGGGCAACTCAATTCTTCACTTCTATTAGTACACGTTTGATGCTGGCGAAAACATTAGCCTTACCTACCTTAGTTTATGGTTGTGAAATCTTTTCCAACTGTGATTCTGCCAGTCGCAGGAAACTTAATATTGCGTTTAATAACGTAGTTCGTTATGTCTTTGGCCTGCGTAGACCTGACAGAGTGTCCAACTTCTTGACTCGCTTGCTCGGTATGACATTCGATAATTTTCTTCAGTTTCGTGCTCTAATTCTCCTTGCAGACATTCTGTTAAGCCAACAACCAAATTATCTTTCCGAGAAAACACGAACGGCACCCTCTCACAGATCTCGAATGCTTATTCTTCCGCATCATGCCACTCTTACATTCGAACCCCAATTTTATGTTTATGCCATTCGCTTGTGGAACTCCCTGTCGCATTCTATTAGATATATATTGTCTACATAGTAGTATGTTTGCACCTGTATATTAATTTGAGAGATAATCAAGTCGTTCAATTTATCTACTTGATCGTTAGTAGGTGTCAAAATAGCTCCCTCTTTGAACCAAGTTATAGTCTTAGAACTTATGTTATTCACTTCTGGATAAAAATGCAAAGGTTTTGATTATCTAGATTAACTCTAGAATTATTTTGTGACCTGTTTATTTCCTATTTTGAGCAACAACTCTGGAAAATGCCAGTTTTCGTGTGTTGACAACGTCACTCTCATATTTGTTTTGAGTTCTATTTATATTCACACATGACCAGAGAAAAGATCTTTTCAATGAAGCGTTGATTTCATTAGCACGTGTCCCTGTTGTTACCACTGGTAAGATTTGCCAAAAGTCATCAGAGAACAATATCCTGCATCCACCCATGGGTGAATCCGTGCTGCTTTCAGACAACTGAAAACTGGTTCAACATGGTAGCTTTGTCACAAACCAAGCAGTCACCTACTAATTCTCCAGTATTACTTTGTTTTGAAATGCTACAAACAGTGCCTATGTCCTCAGTAGCAACTGTAAGTGGAAATTTTAGTGTTGCATGAGCGGTTCGGCCTTCTTCCAAAAGTGTAGTTTCAATTCCGGATGATGCTACAGCTAATGCAATTTTGCCAGTAGATCTTACTTTTCCAAGAGGCAAGTTGGTAAGAAATATTTTTCCTGTACCTCCAGGAGCATCAAGAAAATACAACTTTTCTTCGTTTCTGTCAATTGATGTTAATAACGCATCGTCTACTTATTTTTTATCTATGTTCATACGATGTTCATCTTGAGCTACAATTTGTAACAGTTTAAATTGATCATAGGAAGTTTGTCTTGCGTATTCGCCGTTAGTTAATTCGTTATATTTGTAGGCATCGGCAGTCCAAAATCCGAAATAAATTTACCCGAAAGTTCTTCTATTACCTTATTCAATTCCAACAACACTTTGTCAAAAATATTTTGATCACATTGGCCATAATCTGACACTAACTGTAGCCGTCTTCGATTCAGTATATCTTCGGCCATATTTTGCTCGAACTTGTTCCAGAGAGATACATTATTGGTCACTTGACAAACCGCTGTAATAATAGCAAACAAATACCTTAATGAAATCGATTAACTGCAAATAGTAGCTTCCATTAATGTGTTGTCCCGTTAAGAGTCGTCTTCGAAGAGACCCATCGCTTTGCACGCTGCTTTATAGATATTATTAGTTACTCCTTGCATGATTGGTCCCTTACAATGTGAAGTAGCATTCTTAAGTGAAAACATTCACTGTTGTTGGCATAAACTACAAAGACCCTCCCAAGAGCATCAGTTCTTTTCAACTCCAGGGAATCCTTCAACTGGAGTCCGTTGTTTCATCCGGCCTAATTTTGTTCACTAACCATACCAGCAGATGGACATGTGGCAACCCACGTTTCTGCCACTCAACAGTGTACATGTGGCAGTGTTGTACCCCACTGTAAAAATAGTGTAGTGTGCGCTGGCCAACTTTCCCAATTTCCGATTGCAACTTTCAACCAGCAGGATAATTGTCTCGTGTGGAGGGCTTCCATCAAATCAAATCGGCTGATTGGTTTGGGCAATCTTACAATTTTTGTTCTCTCCTCCAAAACTTCGTAAAAATTGTGCAGTGTGTAGGCGATAATTGCCACAATTCGATCCTCAGAAATCATTTAATACAGATTTGTTGCAGGTAATTCATATTTTTTTGTTTTTCGACAACAGCGGCATGACTTCCTACTCGTACGAAATCCTCGATTAAACCGGCAAATTGGTATGAGTGTAGCGTCGCACACAATTTATCCCTACTCACGCGTTCTAGAAATTATGTGTACAAATTGCCTCGTGTGTAGGCGCTTTAAGGTATGTACCTATGCAATGTAAATTTATTTTTCGGCGACTTGATATCAAAATATTGGTTTTTTCTACTTACAAAAAAAACGTAATTGGGTTTTATTATATATATAAAACTTCCGTGAACAATTATTGAAATGATAGTGAAGACCGCACCAAAATCCGTTATGGGGTTTAGGAGGAGTTAGCGGCCAAACAGCCAGACACGGAAAGCGACTTTGTTTCCTACTATGTAATAATAATAATGATAAACGCGGCCCCGGGATAAGGCATATTCTAGATGGAACACTTTTACGTCTTCTGTATACGGAAGAGAAACATTCCAGTTTCCAAAGCTTACAGCTCTTGTTCACTCGAAATCTCAACTGTTAGTCATGAATCGTTTTAAGCTTGAACAACGTTGGAAAATGTTGGAAACTTAATTTCAATGTAAGTGATGTGCTGCCCAAACAGTGAGTTTATTGAAAATAAGATTTGACCGAAATGAAGCACTGTTGTACAAGTTTGTTAGGCTATGTTTTTTGCTTTCACTCACAGGTCTCATCGTACGAGACGTAATGACTAGAATGTGGCTGCTGAGAGTGTTCGATTTAATCCAGGAACATTATTACGCCATCGATCTCAACAATATTTTTTGCCAAAGACTGATGAGAATCTTGCACAAAGATCTCAGATTATATTGAAGTTGTAAGTTAATAAGTACCCTTTCCGGTTTGCCGGAAGGTTTTGGAAGCTGCAGAACTTCGGCAGGGGAAATTGTGTGGTATTGGCGGCTTTCTGCTCTTGCGACCTCCACAAGAATGAATAGTGCAGCCAACACTTAACTATACCATGAGAGGATGATACGATATTTTCGGCAAGACAATGCACCGATTCACGGCAATCGTCAAAGTATGAGATGGTTTGAGACCCAAAACATCAGATTGATGGAGTTGCCGGGGGAATAATTACAACTACGCTCATAATTGGCGACTCGCAAACGTTAACGAGCTCTGAGTAATAATTATAGATACATGGCGAGAGCAGCACCCATTTGGATGCGTATTTGTTTCTAAGAGGCAGACGGGTACAATCGCAAGATATTTCCGAATTTTTGTCCGATCAAGTCTCCTTTAATTTCTTAAAAGGTTCTCTGTCGCTAGTATCAATTATCGAAGACCAATGGCAACACCTTCAATCGGATATACTCGTATGAATAAAGTGAAAATAGCCAGATCTAAGTTAAAATCCAACAAAGCTAGTAAAGCGACGGCCTGTCTGCCAAGCTTTTTGAAGCAATCAGTCTTCTTTACATTGCCTTAAGCCGTTCGTCAACAACCTACTTGTCCGTATCAGTTTGGCTTCAGGCTAGGAAATTTCACAATCGACCAAATATTCATACTATGGCAAATCGATACAGGCCACCTATTGATCGATTGTAAAGACGAGCTAAACAGAGCAATGTCTTGTTTTGGCATCGCGGCCAGACTCGTCCATCTGTGCAGAATGGCGATGGAGAATGCGCGAGCCCTGCCATATGATTTCTGAAACATCATTCTTGAAAGAATAGGGCAAAACTGACGCGCAAACACAAGAAGCACATTCTTTCAAAAGTCCGTCCAATTACTCGCATACGCCTACGATATTGACATAATCGGAAGAAAACAGCGTGATGGAAGTGATGTCATTGGCGATTCCGCGAGTATTGCGGCGGAAGCTTCAAAAATGAGTTTACCAGTCAACGAGGGCAGGACCAAGTATATGGTGTTAAGCAACAAAGGACACAAAACATTGGATAGAACGTTCAATCCAGACAACGACACTAGCGCTGAGATCAAATGCTGTCTGCTTTAATAAAAAATTTAGGTATCTTTGAGACAAATACTAGGTGGATACATACAAGAACATAATAACTAAATATAGTAAAATGTGGATAAATATTGTAAATATTTGTAATCTAATGGAGTACAAATAAATTTCCGAAATTTTCAGATGTCAAACGTCATATCTCAAGGTTGGACAATTGTCATCACCATGACAATTAGCGATTTCGTATCAGCATCACATAATTTTTTTCGTACGTAAAATGTCGGTTTTTGGCGTGAATAAGCATCATTGGCGTGAACTTTTGTTGATTTACTTCTTTAATTTGAAGAAGTCTGCAGCTGATGCGTTTTCTTGTAGAAGCTTATAGTCAGGCTGCTTTAAGTGAGTGATATTGTTGTGAGTGGTTTCAAAAGTCTAGGAACTGTGAGTTTGACGTCTAAGACAAAAAAAAAAAAAACGGAATGCCGAAAGTGTATGAAGACGCGAAATTGGGAGCGTGATTCGTGTCAAATGCAAGAAGAACTTGCACTTATAAATATTAGGAATAACTCAGCAAGCAATTTTATGTTTAAAATCGCTTGTAATGATTCAAAAGCAGGGAAATTGAGTTGCATATGAACGAGAAAGGTTGAACGCTGATTTCGCACATGTGAAATACTCCTTGCCAGACATAAACGAGAGAATCTTTTGCATCTTACAGTCACTGGTGATGAAGAATGGATCCACTACGATAATCCCAAGAAGAGGAAATCATGGGGACCATGTGGCCATCAATGCAACATCAATAACAAAGCCAAATATTCATGAAATAAAACTCATGTTGTGTGTATTTGATGGTACCAGCTTGGTATTGTGCATTATGAATTCCTCTACCGCACACAATTGATGAGATTGAGCCGATTACTCAAAGAAAAACTAACCCACCACTACTCCAGAGACGACAACATTTTTCTTTAGCATGATAATGCTTTTCCGCATGTTGCGACACTGGTCATAGCCTTCTCAGAAACACTCAACTGGGAAGTCCTACTCTACCCGTCGTATTCACTAGACACTGTCACTTCCGAGTATCATTTGTTCCGATCGTTGGCACATGGCCTTTCTGAGCAGGACTTCACATCAATTGGGTCAAAAGTGGGTCATTTCGTGGATAGCCTTAGCTTTAAAAATGAAGCGTTCCTCCGACGCGGTATGCGTATGCTCTAAGAAAGATGGGAAAAGTACTCGTATTGGCAAGCGATTGACAATACTTCCAATTAAACACAATGCGACGTTCTTTTACAATAAATACCATTTTTTGATCAAAAACTGCAGAAACTTATCTCTACTATTGTATTAATTTAATTACACAGTTAAAGCTCGTTAATTCTGAATGGTTGTGGGGAAGGTCAGTTCGAATAAACGAATTTTCCGAATCAATGAGAGATTTTGTTTTGTGCTCTAAAACTCGTTCCTATTGATGAAAAAGTGCAAGAACTTAAAACGAAAAATTATTTTATTAACACAAAAGATTGCAAATAAAACGTTAAATTTATTATAATTCATTTTTGTAACTATAAACATAATACAAATTATATAAAGGTATCAAAAAATGCAAGAAAAGGAAAGCATAACAAAACATCATATTTAGTACAACATACATATTTTTAATCGTTGCTACATGTTTGCTAATGGTTTGATCTGTCAAAGTAGAAGTGGAAAACACAAGGTCTCCTACTAAGAGTAAAAAATAAAATAAAGAAAGAATTTAGTTTCTTAAGAAAGTGTGTTTGAAACTGCCTACTTAGCATACACCGATCACAAAAAATGGTATCCCATGAGTGAGTAGTAGTCCTAAGACGTATTTTGGCTAAAAGAAGCTAAAGCTAAAAAGCTAACCTCAACAAATGAGCAAAAGAGTTCTTGCGCAAACATCCCCAGACTCTTCCAGCCCTGATAAACGTCCCACAAGCCTATGGAAAAACTCCAAGCAAACCCGCAATGGATATTATCACTGGCATAACAATAGAGCAGTTGAAAGCAATTCTGGATGAAAAAAATAGAGAGTTGGCCAAAGAACAAGCCTCCAAGTCGGATTTTCAATTGCTTTACTCTGGACTAGCAGGCTTAAAAACACGCTATGAAGAAATTTCGGAAAGAGTCATTCAATTGAAAAAACGTAACAAGCTGCTTGTGACTCAACTTGATAAAATCGTGCAGAAAAACACAGAAACTAAGACCCAGGGATTACGCTAAAAGACGATAACCTTCATATTTCTGATAAATGTTTTACTTGGGATATCTCAGAAGGCTTAAAGGCCCAAGCCCATAGAATCCGTTGCGTACGTTGCGTCATGTCAAAAAATTGACAACTCATAAGCCCTAATGAGAGGAAAAGAGACAGCAAATGCGACCCACAAGTGGAATGCATCACTTCGGATGAAATTGGTCAACTTTTAACTTTTTTTGCGTCTGACAGATGTTTCCATGGAAATTAATTCAATTGCTCCTTTGTGTTTTACCCGCCTAAAATCATTTTGATTCTTGAAGTTAGCGTAGTGCGGTTGTGTTGCTTTCGTATTGAAAATATAAAAAATTATAAAATTTAAGCTGAAAATTAAAAGGATCCGTGCGGCATCGGATAAAGAATAGTGCCGCAGTGCGTCCCAACTTGTCATAAGAGGCGACTAAATGGGACACTAATCATATACAGGCAACTATGACACCAAAAATGAGCCTGTGACACTTTAACACCTTAAAACTTTCCCACAAGTTTGTATGCAATCAGTGGGTTCCCACGTCTGGAGACTACCGGTGGGGTAAAAGAACAGTCAATCAATTCGAAATGAGCATACAAGTGTCAAACCACTCAAACTTTAAACTTCATGAAAATGATCGCAATTAATAGCACTACCCCGCTGGGCACCACGATTGAAACGCACTCGGGTGATCCCAGAGCAAGCAGAAGTGCTTGTGTCAGAGCCCGACGGATTCCGGGGGCGGGCAAAATGAAGTTTCCAAAATATTTTCCTAAACTTCGGTTTGCAAGTTGGAACGTCGGATCGATGACCTCAAAAAGTTTAGAACTGGAAGCGATTATGCGTCGCATAACTCTACAAATCCTGTGCGTACAGGAAACGAAGTGGTGTAATACAGAAAATAAAGCGCGTTTTCTAGATTTAAAAACTAAGGCATTTAAGATGTTCTACCATGGAACGGTCAATGGACGAAACGGTGTTGGAATCGTTGTTGCAGCGGATCTTCTAAAAAACATCGTTGGTATCTTGAAAATAAGCGACCGCTTGATGAGTGTTAAACTCGTCATACACAATGAAACGTGGAACATTGTTAGCGCGTACGCTCCACAAAATGGATGCGACCAATCGGAAAAAGATACATTTTGGTCAGAGTTCGGTAATTTGCTTAGAAATATACCTATCGATGAGATGCTCTTCGTAGGCGGAGATTTAAATGGCCACGTCGGAGAAACAAATGTTGATTATGAGGACTGCCACGGCGGTAAAGGCTTTGGAACCAGAAATTCAGCTGGCGAAGACATCCTTGTAGCGTGTAGGGCTTACGGCTTAACCATCTTAAATACAATGTTTATTAAACATCAACGACATCTTATCACCTATAGCAGCGGAGGCCACGAAACGCAAATAGAGTATCACCTCTGCAAAAGTCGATGAGAAACCGTGTTAAGGACTGTAAAGTAATACTTGGAGAATCGCTAGTAAGCCAACACCGTCTGCTCATTACAGAATTTTTCACAGCGGAACCACCGAAAACACGGGCATCGTTTGGAAAGCCAAAAATCGGTGGTATAATCTATCGAAGGAACGAAGCGCAAGATTTATCGCACTGGCTAAAGAAGTACTTCAAAATATAAATGGTATAGCAGACTCACTAAGCCCGCAAGAAATGTGGAACAGCATGCACGAAGAATGCATAACACTCGCAAAGTCCCATCTGGGGACTATATCGAAATACCATTACGTCGGCAAAGAAACATGGTGGTGGAATGACGAAACCAAACGAGCTGTGGCCGACAAGAAGAGTGCATTCCAAGAGTGGACAAAATGCGACCGAAGCGACGATATCGAGAAAGCCCGACTGGCTCTTGAATACGAGCGTCTTAAAAAGATCGCAAAGAAAGTCCTGGCTCGAACTCGAGCGGCAGAAGCGGAAAACCTGTACCAGGAGTTGGAACAAATATCCTCACGATCGGCGGATAGAAGACAAGCTATCCAAGAAGTTCAATTGTCGTACAGTACTAAAATGCCAAATATTTTTAAGCTCGCTGCACAGAGGAGAAAAAATTCAATGGAAATCACCTCGCCGAAATACATCAAAAACGCAGACGGTCGCCTATTAACAAATGAAAAGGAAATTTGTGACCGGTGGCTTGAATACTGCAAGGAGTTGCTTAACAAACAGTTTCCACGTGATATCGTGCCGACAGCTGGTCTATTCGAGGAGGAAGTTTCGGACTTTTCAATCGAAGAAATAAGTATAGCAATTGGAAAAATGAAGCGGGGGAAAGCGGCGGGACCAGACAGCATTCCATCAGAGTTTTGGTCGAAGATGGAGGGGATCGGCAGCGTTTGACTATCGAAACTTTTAAATAAATTAAAATGTGGACATCCTATGCCGAATCAATGGAGAAGTAGCTTCTTGGTTCCATTATACAAAGGAAAAGGCGACACTCGAGAATGCAACAACTACCGTTCAATCAAGCTTATGTCACACACAATGAAAACCGTCGAAAGAGTCTTAAACGAACGTCTTCGGCAAATAATAAAGCTCGATAATAGCCAGTGTGGGTTTGTTGAAGGAAGATCGACGGTGGACGCTATCCAAAGCCTACGAATAATAATGGAAAAGCACCGAGATTCATCTAAGGATTTACACATGGTATTTATCGACCTCGAGAAAGCATTCGCTCGAATGCCTAGGGATCTCATATGGGCCGCGCTGAGGTCTCAAAACGTACCGGAAACGTATGTTAGAATAATACAAGACATGTACGGAAACGTGAAAACTGCGGTTAAAAGCTCTGCTGGACTAACGAGAGAATTTCCAGTGAATGTCGGAGTGCACCAAGGAGGCGTCCTTAGCCCTTTCTTCTTTAACGTACTATTCGACTATCTTTCAAAAGACTGCATGCGCGAAGCAAATGTAACGCCAATTGTCTTTGCTGACGACGCAGTTATACTTAGCGATAACGTCGAAGATTTACAGAATGCCTTAGATTCATGGAGAAATGCGCTAGAGAGAAACGGGTTTAAAATAAGTCGTTCAAAGACGGAGCATTTGACGTGCCCATTTGCGCATCCGTTGCGACCTGTTCCGGATATAATGTTAGACGGAATAGTTCTTCCGAAAAGCACTATCTTTAAGTACTTAGGATCAATCGTTAACATGGAAGCGAAATGTGACGACGACGTAAACCACAGAGTGAGTGTGGGATGGATGAAATGGCGGGAAAATTCGGGAATCTTTTGCGACAGAAAATTTCCACCTAAATTAAAGGGGAAACTCTACACCACGGTTGTTAGACAAGCTTTTATATGCCGTTCACAGTGCTGGACAATGTACGAAGCGTTTAAAAACAAAATGACGGCAGCGGAAATGAAAATGTTAAGTATGTCTAGTGGAGTCACTAAACGTGATTGCATTAATTCTACGCGTATAAAACGAAGTCTACATATAAAGAAATCGGTAACCGAACAGCTTGAGGCGAATAGAATAAGCTGGTATTGCCACGTTCAAAGAAGATCTGCGGAAAATCCGGTTAAAAAGGCACTATCAACTACGGTCACTCCAACTGTAAGAAAACGAGGTCGGAAAAAGAATTCCTGGATTTCTCCGATGGCAAATGCGCAACAACGCCTGAGGCTAACTACTGAAGCGATCCAGGACCGATTAGTATGTAGATGCGTTCTGCGGTCTGCGACATTAGCCAACCCCATAAACGTTGCAGCAGCGATGCAGTAAAAATGGGAAACTCGTTACGCATAAGTTTGTATAACGAGGAAAGGGCTAATAAAAGGATAAGAAGAAGAAGAAGCTGAAAATTAAAAGGGAAAAAGTGGAAAAATTAGTGAAAAGAAACAAAATCATTAAAGAAGACTGTGTTTCGGTAAGAAAGAACATTTTGTTATAAATTTAAATGTACATTATGTGTTTAACCAACTCATTTCATTCAGCAGAAAACAAAAATGCAACCCATGTATATATAACAAATTTAGCCGTAGCTACCGGAACAAAATACAAATATTGAAGGCATGGGATTAGGTAGCAGAACATGTCGGCACAGATGGTAACAAAATATATATTATATGTTTATTGCTTTTTATATTTATTAATTACTTTTTTCCTTTCAGTCGATTACTGGCAACAACGATGGAGAAGTTTAAGGGACCGCTATGTCAAGGATATGAGACGGAAAAGAGCTTCGGGAAGCGAAGCCGAATACTCATCGAAATGAGAATTTTTCAATGCCATGACTTTCTTGCAAACTTATGTTGCTCCTCGTAGGTAGGTGAAATTGTCCTTTTCACGATTTGTACCCTAATTTTATGACATCCTTTCTTTACAGAACTTCATCAAACAAAAGCCTTTCAACCTTTGAAGGCGACAATCAGTCGGCAGAGGGAATAAATGAAAATGTTTTCGATGAGGTTTCATTTTCGTTGCCAGAGATGCACAAGAATGCATAGACAAGTTAATGGGGATTGTGGAGGCAGTGGCAACGAAAACGAAAACTCCAGCCCATGACCCTTTCTATGATGTTCTGGATGGGCTTCTGAAGAAATTACCTGAAGCTACGCAGGAAGACCTCAAATTTAAAATGTATGACTTGGCATGCAAGGAAGCTGCGAGAACACAAGCCAATAGTAGTGACTTAATGTAGTGTGATTTCATGTGATGTACTATGATGCATGCAATGTGATAATTTAAATAACGTAATGTGATATATAGAATGTGAATTGTTTGTTTTTTTTCTTTTTTTTTATGAAGTATTCTTAGTTTTTTATAAATGAATTTTATTGTTTCGTGTAAAAATTAATTTAAATATAATAAATATAATAAAATGGAATATTAATAAAGTAAATAATCTTTTAATTGATCTCTTAGATGAAATGCATTCTTGGATGCATTGTTGGAAAACATTTTCTTTGCTTTTTGCAAGGGGGTGGCGTTTTTACGCCATAATCCATGAATTACATTGTCCTCATCATAACGATCGGCATAATCAGTAGGAATATAAGTTGCATCGTGAAATTTCACGAAATTGTGCAACACAACTGCAGCTTTGACAACCTTTTCGGCAGATTGCGGGCTCATATTTAACGGTGACAACAAAATTCTCCATCTAGCAGCCAATATCCCAAAGGCATTTTCAATGACACGCCTAGCTCGAGACAAACGTTTGTTGAACAGCTCCCGGTCCGGTGTTAGACGTTGTCCTAAAAACCAATGATGATAAGCATAGTGAAATCAAAAAATAGTTGTGATTACCTGGATAGGGTCGCATTAAAAAAGTTTTCAAGGGGAATGCTGCATCACCGATAAAAAAGTATAGAAATTCCACATTTAAATTTGGCAATGCAGCATTCTCTGGAAGTCCAAGGTTGCCTTGAAAAAGGCATTTACCAAAGGGCGAGTTCCAAAGGACTCCACCGTCACTTTGTGAACCATACGCTCCATTATCAATGCCCGTAAATGTATAGTTGGCATCGCAAATCCCCAACAGAATGATTGAGTGATGTCCTTTATAATTATAAAACAGAGACCTTATAAATGAATGTCATATTGTTATAAGTATATAACATTGATCATGGCATATGATACCTGCATTATTCGGGCATTTAATATTTATATGCTTGCCATCAATTGCACCAACACAGTTTGGAAAATTCCACATAGTGTGGAAATCTTCTGCTATGTGTTTCCATTCAGTGCTATTCGGGACTGACAAATAAATGTGGCTGAGAGTGTCCCAAATAACGTCACAAGTCTCGTTTACAATTCGTCTAACACTGGTCAGACGCCATTGAAAACATTTTTTTATTCACTCCGTGAGCCAAGTAGCTAAAAGATGAATTGATAAACATTTTTTTATCATGCAAAATAATACGAGAGAATATGCTTACACCAGAGTGAGGAACAGCCTACATTTTGCTGATATAACTGGTCTGTTCGAATGTTTGGTAAGATCATTCTCCAATAGGAAGTTAAGTGCAAAGAATCCGGGTATGTCGCGATTCCTGTACAAAGAACGTGCCCAAAAACGACGACATTTGTCCATTATTTCGAGACCTTTGATTATTTCACATGCTGCTAGAACTATTAGTATTAAATTTATTGTTTCTGCTATATCCATCGAAAATAAAATTATGCACATTCACTAAATTTGATAAATTCTATTTCTATTCTTTTCGAAATATGGATTTGAATAATACCGAACACACAAAACAGTAATTTAAATTTGACAGATGGATTTCGGACGCAACGTACGTATTCATTGGGCACCTCTTTGCAATCCGTCAAATACGATTTTTGTGGTTTGTAAATGCAACGCACGCGACGGATTCTATGGACCTGGGCCTTAAGACATGGCGAAGAGAACGGCTTAAACGCACTAAAAGATATCTTTGGAGGCATTTCACAATTGCAACATTTGTTAAACATTAACAGAAATGTAAACAAACTCTCAATAATGGCGTTTTCCATTGGTTTCACTCCAAAATTAGCACTCCCTCGAATTGAATTGAATTCGATAGCACTCTGACTTTTCAAATTTGAAAATTCAAAATGTTTGTATGTGTATTAGTTAGATTGCTTATGTCAAATTTCATTATTCTGATAAGTGCTTGCCAAAATAGCGCAAACGATGAGGATTCTAATATCATAATTATCATTTATTTTTCCATTTCTATTTGAATAAATTTAAATTTCCTCGTTTTAAACGCAAAAACATACTCGTAATTTTCTCAAATGTTTTTGTTTTTTTAAAATTGCAACCGCCAATTTGACGTTTCGTTTTTATATGTGTTAGTGTACTCTGAAATGAAATTGGGAGTGAAAAAAATCACTCTAAAAACGTCAAACAAGTGCCAATGGAACATTTTTTAGAGTGCTTTCTTCACTCTAGAGTGCAAAAAGAGTGTTTTTTTTGCCCAATGGAAAACTCCATATGTGTCCAACCTGGCATTGCTGCCAATAACATGACAGCCACTGCAACCAATTTGGCTGGACACACAAATTCTCGTTTACATGAAGCATGAGGAACGTCCGTCAGCAATTTAAGAATTTTAAGTTATAATATCGCTGGCTTAAAAAATAAGTTGATGTTTGTGCATTTTTTCAATTATGTTAAGAATTTTGATATATTTCTGCTTTTTGAAACGCATGCACTTGAAAATGAAGAGGAAATCCTTAAAAAAAAGTTTCTGAATTTTGAGCTGAAATGGATACCTGCAATCAAATCGGCAAATACGGAAGAATATGTAATAGACGTTAAAATTGACAACAGCGCCCTCACCATAATACCTGTTTACATTAATAGCAGTCACTGGCAACGCGTTTACGACAAGCTTAATGAAACGTTACACAATATAGGCGAAGTAAATCTTATGCTTATAGAGGATTTCAATGGACGGACAGGTGTGGCACAGAACAACTTTGTAAGCGGATATAATTCTCAAATCATAAATGTGAGTCGCAGATCGAAAGAGGAAGTTTGTGACAATAAGGGTACAAAATTACTTGAGCTAGCTGATGCTTTTGATTGCAACGTTTTGAATGGATGCTGTGAAGGTGACTGTGATGGCGAGTTTACTTTTATTCAGGGAACAGCCTCATCTGTAATTGACTACTGTTTTATCTCCGGAACATGGAAACAACTTGTGGCTGATTTTCGAGTAAGTGGGGAACACTTTTCGGATCACATGCCAACCAACCAACTAAACCAACACCACCCAACTAAGATTATTACCAAAACTGGTTTGGAACGAAAAAATGCGTAGTAGCTTACAGAATAACATAAATCTCAACCTAGAGCGTTTGCACGACCCAGACACTCCGTTAAATATTAAGGCCTTGACGAATGTTATTAAAACTGCAGTCCCACTGTTCAAACCGCAGCATATTAAAAGCCTTTGCAAGCAAAGATGGTTCGACGTAGAGTGTTATAATGCTAGATGCAGGTCTTTTGTCTTTTTAAAATTATACCGAGAACAGAACACCGAAATTTTTAGAGCTGTGTACAGCGAAGCAAACAACGACTTTAAACACCTGTGTTACTCAAAAAAAGTAGCTTACGAACAGCAAAACATTGATGTTGTCAATAACTCAAGATCATCCGCTGAATTTTTGAGAGCGGTAAAGTACATTAATAGACAAACAAATACAATCGCTACCACGTTGCTCGTTGAAAGCCCCACTTTTGAGAGAACACTTTCGCAGCCTTCTCAACACCACACCTAGTTCCGCTTTATTCCAGTATGCAGCTCCTCTTGTTTCAAATGATATTCTGGATGCACCATTTTCAATTCAAAAAGTAGGAAAGCGCCAGGAGAAGACCGTATTCCCTATGAGTTTTATCAAAACTGCACGCCTGAATTCGTATATGCGCTCACGTCGGAATACAATCGAAAATATGAGTTGGCAAATATACCGGAAAGTTTGAAAAAAACAATAATATATCCACTACATACAAAATGAGACATCAACGATCCAAATAATTATAGAGGAACATCTTTTTTGAACACGTCAGCTAAGCTTTTTGCTATATATTGTACTAGAACAGACTTGCTCAGTGGGTTTTTTTTAGTCAGAATTTCAGGCAGGGCTTCAGAGAAAACTATTCCAGTGTCGACCAAATATTTGTTCTTACTAATATTGCAGAAATTTATTAAAAAAACGATGAAAAGTTGTACGCTTTCTTTGTTGACTACCGAGCGGCATTTGACTCCATATCACGTGAAGCACTATTCTACAAAATGTACAAAATTGGGATCTCGAGTAAAGTCATTCATACCCTAAGAGCAATTTATGAAAACAATGCTGCGTTTGTGTGGGATGGAGAATCCATATCTGAAGAATTTACATCAACAATGGGTGTGATGCAAGGGTTTATTTTGAGTGCATAACTTTTCATATTGTTCATCAACGACATAACAGATGCTGTAGGCAGAGGAATTGATTTTTGTCGAACGAAGATCCCGGCGCTGATGTATGCGGACAACATTATCTTCCTTGCTGGTACGGCAAATTGTATGCAACTCATGATGAATAGGCTCAGCGAATACCGTAAATGCTGGATTTTGCTTGTTAACCAAAGGAAGTTCAAGACAATGGTATTCAGAAATGGAGGCGGCAGATATTCCAGATGTGAAAGGTGGACGCACTGCGGCGATATGATTGAAAATGTGCGCTGGTATAAATACCTCGGGGTTCTGGTAACAAGCAATTTAAATCGAAACAAACACTTGGAGGCAAAGTTATCAGATGTTAAACGAGCAATTTCTTATGTCTGGGGGCGGTGCATTTTGAATAACTATGTGTCTCATAGTTCAAAATATAAAATGTTTCGTGCAACCGCTACGTCAATCCTGGTATATGGAATACAAGTTTGGAGATACCGTCCTTTCGAAGCGAATATTTCGCTTACCGTGTAATACACCAAACTATATGCTATATTTGGAAACTGGAATGCCTGCTTTATTCCCATAGACTCTTAAATTACACTTTAACTATGCCGTCAAAGTAATGTCAATGGTTGGAAAAAGGTTGCCGAAAATCGTTCTTACACGCATTATTGCAACAGGATCTATTTTCGTGAATGAGTGGCGGAAACTAGCGTCAGAGTGTGGCCTTAGCCTTGAAATTACAGCAAATTTGGAGCCTAATAAAAACTCAACTTTCATCTTTACTCAAAGAAACTGTTAAGTACTTGTATGACAAATTTGCGAATGAAGCCCAATCATCTTAGCACAGGATGTACTCGTATTATAGTAAAGTAAAATATCATCTGCAAGAAAGTACATATTTTTTTAAATTCCTACTCAGTGGATAAAATGAGCACAATATTTAAATTGAGAGGAGAGGTGATAAGCCCGAATTTCATACCATACCGCCCAGAACTACCAATCCTGTGCAATATGTGCCACCTAAACGTAAGAGAAGATACTCGTATTTCCCATTTTCTTGCCATCCTTCCCATTTTAAGTGAATTCCGCTTACAATTCTTTGATGCTAGCATCATAGATGAAGAAGAAGCAATCCGCATTTTGAATGAACAGCAAGCATGGGATTTATTGTACAATTTTTCACTGAATGTCATTCGTTATAGAAGACGTATTATCGAGTAAGACCTTTCAATTATATTTACATAATGTAGTTTATTTTTTCTTTATGTTTTTATTTTTGTACTAATTTTATATATCTAGTCTATTGATAAACACATAATTGTCAATCTGGTAGACGGCTATCAGCCATGCCAAAAACTACCTAAAATGAAACAAAAGTCATTTATAACTAAACTAACTAAAAAAAAGTGATTTTGTTCAAACATTGTAGCACTTCCCTTCGAGTCACCTTGCATGTTTCTGATATTTCCTCCTCATTAAAACTAAATGGACCGCGTCACTTTGATCAATATGAGCCCAGTTTTCCAGGTCTTCTTCTGTAAAGTTTTCTGTCCGACGTGCTTGACGAATAATGTCCGCCAAAACTGCCAAATTGATGTGGCCTTCACTGTCATAGTGCAGCATTCATCTTGGACGAATAATTTATTTCAACAATTTCTTAAAGTATGTATTTATCTCAACCCAGGAATGAGACAAATTCAGCTGAGCAACTAGCGGAGGCCCAAGACTGCTGCATAGCAGACATAACCGCCATCCAAGAAATGCGATGGAATGGGCCGGACAAAAAGAAGAAGAAGATGTGAGCGAGCGCCTCGTAGCAAGGCTAAATTCGCCAACATTAGCCCTATATGCGCGCAAACCCCCACAGAGGAGAAAGATGACGACACCAAGGATGCCTTCTATGAGCTCCTTAACAAGACCAACGAGCAATGCCCTAGCTATGACATTAAAATTGTCCTCGGTGATTTTAATGCAAAGCTAGGAAGAGAGGGTATCTTTGGTGGAACAATCGGAAAATATAGCCTGCACAACACCACCTCCGATAACGGATTCAGGCTAATCGACTTTGCGGAGGGGCGAAACATTGTCGTGGCTAGCACGCGGTTCCCACATCTCGACATACACAAGGGGACTTGGAGAACTCCTGATCAATCAACAGTCAATCAGAGGAGTACCGAGGAGACAACATCGACTCGGACCATTACCTTGTTGTAGCCAAGGTAAAAGCTGCGGATATGCCAAACTACGCCAAGACAAACTAATGCTGTGAGAAAATTCGACGTCAGACGGCTACAATCGCAAGAAATCGCCAAGTCCTTTTCCGATCGAGTGTCTCTTAATCTCTTAAGAGGTCCAATGCCGCCAGCATCAAGCATCGAAGACCATTGGAAACACTGCCAAAACGCCATCAGAGAAGCCGCTTCTGATGTGCTGGGTTTCACTCGTCCACCACAACGAAACCCCTGGTTCGATGATGAATGCCGGCAAGCATTCAGCATTCATGCAGCTAAGCAAGGTGCATATAACGCGGCGCTGCTTAGAAGGACCAGAGCTGCTCATGAGCTCTATGAGCGGACGAGGAGAGACGAACACCGGCTTTTCAGGAGGAAGAAGAAAGAGCATGAGAAGCGCGCGATCGAGGAAATTGAGAGATGCTACTCCAGGAATGAGGTTCGGATGTTTTACCAAAAAATAAAAATAACATGCCGCGGAAACAAACCCCGAACCAAAGCCTGTAGAGATGAACAAGGGAACATCGTAGTAGAATCGCAGTCGATGCTGAGGATTTGGAAAGACCATTTCTGCAGACTGTATAACGGCGATGACGGACCAAATACCGCTGTCAGGCAGAACCAACCTTTCAACTTGAACGATGATGACCAACAATTCCGTCCACCCGACATGGGTGAAGTGAAGATAGCTATATCTAAGCTTAAGTCCAACAAAGATGCTGAAGTGGGCGGCCTGACTGCCGAGCTCTTCAAAGCGGCAGGCGATGACTTGGTAAAGAGCATACACCAACTCATCTGTAAAATATGGTCGGACGAAAGTATGCCCGATGAATGGAACCTCAGCATTGTTTGTCCAATTCTCAAGAAATGAGACCCTCTGAACTGCGCCAACTAGTCTCCTTAGCATCGCATATAAGATCTTATCTGCCGTATTGTGTGAACGCCTGGAGCCGTTCGTCAACAACCTGATAGGTCCATATCAGTGTGGGTTCAGGCCAGGAAAGTCCACCATCGACCAGATATTCACACTACGGCAGATCTTGGAGAAGACCCATGAGCTTCAGATCGATACCCACCACCTATTCATCGATTTTAAGGCCGCATATGACAGCATCTATAGAGACGAGCTATATAAAGTAATGTCTAGTTTCGGGATCCCTGCCAAACTCGTCCGTCTATGCAGGATGACGATGGAGAATGCACGCTGCTCCATCAAGGTCGGTAAATATTTCACCGAGACCTTTGATGTTCAGAAAGGATTTAGACAAGGCGATACGCTGTTATGCGATTTTTTCAACATCGTACTTGATGGAATAGGTCAAAACTCACGAGCAAACACAAGAGGCACTATCTTTCAAAAGTCCCTCCAATGACTCGCATACGCCGACGATATTGACATAATCGGGAGAAAGCAGCGTGATGTCAGTGGCGCTTTCGCGAGTATTGAGACGAAAGCGGCGAAAATGGGTTTAGCGGTCAATGAGGGCAAGACCAAGTATATGCTGTCAAGCAAAAAGGACAACCAACACCGACGTCTCTGGCAGAATGTCACCTTCGACAGATATAACTTTGAGGTAGTTAAGGACTTTGTCTACCTAGGCTCCGCTATAAATACAGACAACGACACCAGCGCTGAGATCAAGCGAAGAATAACTCTTGCCAACCGCTGTTTCTTTGGTCTAAGAAGGCAATAGTGCTTTGCTAACTATCTCGGACAACAAAAGTCACCCTTTATAAGACCTTAATAGTCCCGGTCCTGCTCTATGGCGCAGAGGCATGGACATTACCAAAAATGGATAAGGGTGTTCTTGGTTGCTTCGATAGAAAAATTCTTCGGGCGTTCTTCGGTCCCGTCTGCATTGACGTTGAGTGGAGGAGGAGATACAAAGATGAACTGTATGGACTGTACAGCGACATGGGCCTAGCCAGAAGAGTGAAGATCCAAAGACTGAGATGGCTGGGTCATGTAGAGCATATAGACACCAATGCTCCGATTCGAAAAGTCTTCGAATCCGCTCCCGAGGGACAGCGCAGTAGAGGAAGGCCAAGACTCAGGTGGCGCACGCAAGTGGAAGAGGACCTCAGCCAATTTAGCGTGCGAAACTGGACACAACTAGTAAGGGATCGAGCTTGCTGGAGATGCTTGTTGACCGAGGCCCAGGTCCACCCCGGACTGTAGCGCCACCTAAAGTAAGTAAGTGCATAACTTGTCCATAATACTTAAAACTTGTATTTACTTTTATAGGTACATATATATATAGGTACTATCTAAATTAATATGTATTTCTGTTCATTTTCTTTTTCTGTCCAATTTGTAGATTATATAAGTTATGCACTTGGTTCTTAATTGTACGTTTCGTTATATTTCTTCAAATAAATGAAATGAATGTGATATCGTTATGCCACAGCTCTACATACGAGTAAATGAAATCAATTTTGACTCCTGAAATATTCAATTACAAAAACCGATGTCAGTCGTCAGATTCAGAGTGCTCTCTCCTTATGCCACACAAACAGAAATCGATCTGAAGAGACTTGAAATATCCCCAGATACGAGTAGGTACTCCATGCAGTCGTGAATAATCAAAATCAATTTCTGTAAATGTAACTGTTAATTGAATTAAAAATTCGACGACAAGACATAACATGAAATAGTTTATTCGATTAAAAATTGATAAAACACAAAGTTCAGGACTCGGGTAGTGTGGTTTTCATCTTTATGAAATACAAATTGAAAATGAAACTAAAGTGTATACATATTTATTCATTTCAACATTTTTAATTATGTCTATATAGTTTCTACTTATAGATACTCGTAAATAGATAGAAGATACGTCGAGTGCACTACAACATCATAGTCTATTGGGCAATCTGCTTATGCCTTGGTACCTTGAAGTAGCTGGTTATTGTATGATAAGGGTGGGAACTAATTAATGCTTGTATTTCAATTCGGTTTATTTCACCTTCTTATGGAAGCCACTAGGGATTATATTGCCAATCTTATAACCATGACTGCAGTGCAGGCAAAAATAAAAACTCCTTGTGTTCGTACGGCAAATAAATTCGTGTGACTTAATCAATGGTGTCGTCAACACGTAGCGTCACCTTACTTAAATGAGTTTTTTCAGCAGGTTTTCATTAAATGTGTCGCAATTTTGCAATAGAGATTCCTCACTCGTACCATCTTTTGTCAGATTACATATTTCTTTTCCGGATACGTTCATTAGATGGCGCCAGAGAACGATGTTAACCCAATAGGCATTTCCAATTCGCACTGTCTTTAGGTTAGTGCCACCAATTGCGCACGTCAAGATAGTTGGAGACACCTTGTCTGAGAGATCTTTCTTTACTGCGTTTTCCCACCAGGTAGAAATCATATACTTCTCGGGCTCAAGCGTAAGTGTCATTTACTTTACATGGCGTAGTGATCTAAGGTTGTTAATGAGCACTTTCTAAACAGATCAATGTCGTTATACTGTTCCTGGACTTCTTTGTTAAATCCCATAAGAGCACTGGAGAAAAAGTCGAAGCAGTGAAGACCTCCGACAGGGTCATCTACAATACACTGACGGATCAAAGAGGAACTGTGGTGTGTGGAGCGGTGTCTTCTCTGAATCAATGATTCTGCCAGCGTCTTTCAGGCCGAATTACTGGCAATCCGAGAAGCCTACACGCAACTCTGGCATAACACAATACACAAATAAAATATGCCGTCTTCATAAATAGATACGAGTATTCCGCTATCAACGCTATCGACTGGTGCACGATTTCTAGAACAAGATTTCTGACCCTGGCGAATGCTTTCTGTCACGCTGCTAGGGTTCTAGAGCACAGTGATATAAAAAAAAAAGATAGCCTGAGGATGAACTGGCAAGGCAGTTCTCCGCCAACTCGCTGCAATGGTCCACATCCAGCTAGGAGCGGTTAAAGTCAAATCCACAAACCTTCAAAGGGGGATGTTTACTAACTGCGCGATATCAAGGATGATACATCCAACCTACGAGTATAATAAGAATAAATCAAAGTCCACACTAAACAGAACCCGTCGAGATATCGCCAGAATAACTGAAGGCCATGCGGCCACACTAAGTATTCTTCTCAACCCCCATTGCTGAATAAAAATGGGAAGGAAGCTCTGCCATATTTTCCTCTACAGGAGCAGGTTTGCTTGGACGTAATTAATAATTTTTCGATGACCCTAACGACATATCGGGTAAAAGAATGCAAAATCTAATCTGTTTTCTCAACTCGACATGCTGGATCTAGGTACCAACTGTCCTACATCCTCGACAACACATATCATCAACCAGGCCACAAGAGCCATGGTAACCGAAAAGTACATTCTAATGCTTCTTGGGTTCATATTGAATCGCAACCTCTACTTACCTACCTTTGCGTTCGAAAAGATCAAAGATATTTTGATACACCATTGCTAACGTCCATTCTTCTGCACCATAAAGCAAGGGTTGGATGAAGTCTCTTTAATGTTTCTTGAAAAGTTCTAATTACTGACTATTCGTTTGATCTGTTTACAAAGTCCCTGACTACCTCAAAGTTACATTCATTAATGGTGACGTTCTACTCGATTCGTTAATGGTGTGGGCCGTTCTAGTTGACGGCTGTTAGTTTTGTTCACACTTACAACAAACTTCATTCTTGCTGCTTCTGTTCCAATACCTGCGAGTGCACCATTGAAAGCTTACTGAGTTCTTGCCATTAAGAGTTCTAAAAAATTGTAGTGTTAACTTGTTAAAAAAATTACATTGCAGCGCATCGGATTGCCTTAATCCTTTTGTGACAGCGTTCCATCTCCATCATCATTCCGCCGAATCTGACGACCAAGTCTAGGCATGGGCCCATATAGCTCGTACCTTTAGAAGGTATACAAATGCGGCTTTCAAATCGTTTTAAAGCTGGTGCGCATAGATTTGAACTTATTGGGTTGTCTGGACTAACCGGGTCTAATCAATCAGATCGCTGATAAATCTCTTTAGGCATTTGCACAAAACGGCAGAAGTTATGTTCAAGTGACTCATACCCATATAATTGGTGCAATTTCTTTATCATGAATCGGGCAAAGGGTGCTAAGTTTCCACTCTGCTGCTAAGCAAATTCTGAAAATTAGTTTGTGTATCAAGTCATCTTTCACTGCTTTAAATAGCTCAGTAGATCGGCCATCCGGTTGTTTACCTTCGTTATTCTTTGGCTGGATATTACTATTCTGCTGTACAGCGGGATTGGGGTTTGCTCTCGCTATTTAATAGCCTGCAAAAGTTAAACTATTTTTTGGACGTTGTAGTCGTCCTGATAAACAAACAATTGCATTGCACATTTTGTTATCAAATTCGAATTGAGTATTTCACTCCATTATGTAGCCGTAACAGCGAAACGTCAGAAGTGAACAGAATATTGCGACCGCGCTCGGCGATTCGTTAAGTCCACATCTCAACCAAAATCTAGAGTCATTCTCACGAATCCAGGAATCTCTGAAACGACGGAAATTGTTTTTTTTTTCTGAAAATACTTTCGCCTTAGATAGTAATGACTCAAGCGCTAAAGCCAAATGACCATAGTGCAAGTCTATTTCTCGCTTACTGAGCGCCATTGCAGATGGAGTATAACTGCATACATGCCAAAACTTTGGCTAAAAAGAGGTTTACACGCTCACCAAGAGACCTATGAGACTGACATCCTTCATGTTGAAGAGAAATGTCGAGACACAACTGCTTCGTGAACCCATCCTCGGAGATGCTTGACTTTTCGACGCGGAAGTTACTGCACGAGTACGCTTTAAAATCTATTGACCGAAAGTGGAGGCACACCTATCGAGAAAGAGTACGCGCTGGGCATTCTTATCTACATTTCAGATCCATTAGACAACCCAGTTATTGACGACATGTATACTTCCGTCAGACAACACGGCTTATACAAATCTCCAGTTCTATGGATAAAACTTATGCTGATACGAAGATCCTAAGTGCAGATGCTGATTGCGAAGGAAAGCAGCGGGGAAACATTGCATTTTGGACGAATTACTGCTAAATGAGCCTTCAGTTAATCCTCTCTTACCTTTACGGGAAGGAGTAAGCTGGAAGTCTGACTGATCTATAACTAAAGGTCACCACCAACAATTTCTCATTTGAATGCAAGTATCTAAATGTCATCTAATAATTTCTCTGAAAAATGTTCAAAGCCCCTTCAGCAATGGAGCTATCGGTAAGCCATGCAGACTGCCCCCAAGACAAATTCTTGGATCTCTATCGCTAAGATAAACCGAATTACATTGTATGCTGTGGTTGTTTGACGGAAAATACTTAACTGCCACATTTAACAGACTCCAAAGAACAGTCTGCCTCGGATGCATGGGAGCTTTTTTCAGCACGCCTGCTCTAGATGCATTGATGAGACTTCCTCGCTTTAGTATTCATATCATGGCCTGTACTCTCAAAGCCATCTTCTGTTTAAATGAAAGTGGACTTTGTTGCAACACACACTGGAGTTTTATGAGCTTTCACAGCTTCAAAATTGATCACGAATGTGGCACTGGTGTCTTATTAGACGACAACATTGGATTTCACTCCTCGTTAGAAAACTTGCGTCTGCCTCCCAAGCGGAGGGTAATCTTGATGGCAACCAACTATATTGTGAAGAACCAATGAAATGGACGAAGCATTTCCATCTGTAGCGACTGTCTAGGTGCGTTTGGAGAACGCTCTTACATACGATTTTCAAGCTAGTTCATGAATACAAAGCTTCCCTGAATCTAATCGGATGGCTGAATTCGCTGAGTCTTGTCTGGGTACAAGTAAAAATGGGATCACGGCAAATGAAATCGCCAATTAAATTGCTAGGCAAGGCTCTGAGGAAGGCTCGGAGTCAACACCTAAGTAAGGTCTGCCTGTGTTCCCGATTAAGTCTTTTATAGGCATTTGGGTCCCATATGAGTATAACTACAGACGATAGGACTCTTCAGGTTGTCCACAAGCCTGGCTTCTATGCGTTCACTGAGTAAAAAAACCTGCAGGTTTGCCTACTAATGTCATGGCAGGACAATTAAATTTTGCGAAGTACTGAAATATGCTAGGCATAAGTGGAAACACATTCTGCAACGTTTTCTGTGAGAGTAATAAAGACACGGCGGAGCATTCCCTCTGGCAGAAATTTGACGCTAACTCATCTTCCTTTAAAAGACTCAGACATTTCATTGAACGGAACTAACAAGGAGTACAATGGAATAGTTCTTTGTCTAAATACTCTCTACTAATAGGAAACAAAAAATATCTTGGGGATGTGACTTTAATACTTGCCTACCACAGTACGTTGCACCTTGGCCATCATAACTTTAATGTGAGAACAGTACTCAAAGCACTTACTCGCTAAATCCTTCCACACATATCGTGCTTATGAGCAGTAGATCGTTTATTGACTTCTTTTTGCATTCGAGATCCATCGGTAATGTTTCAGTAGACGAAGTCCCACACGTGAAACGTTGTCATGGAGTTTTGACTCTCTGTTTAAATCCCAATATTCACTTCAATGGCGTTAATGTATCCGAAACGAAGTAATTAAAGGTTAACGATAATTTTTGAATTTTCAGAAAACAATCTACTATTCGCATTTGAGAACCAAAGCGAGCGACACCATTAGGTTAAAATGCGCTTTAATTTTCCTTTAAGAGACGTTGTGTCCCGCCCAAGACAACTTCTTACTCATTAAAGACAAATTTAAAGCAACAACAACCTTTCATTTGCCGACAATGTAACAATATTCAAATTCAAATTTAAATCCTTTTCAATCTTTAAATAGAAAGCAATCACCACGTTTGAGATGATAATGATGTCGCAATGTTAACCAAGTAGAAACATCTATGTACCTCTAGATTGAAAATATCTATCCGATTTGTAATCCTTCAAGGTCACCTCCCACTTCCAGTCAACATACAATCTACTCATTTAAATACTCGTTCAATCCCCTGGCCCCAGTTAATCTGATTCAGAATCCCAACACCAAAAACCCAACAGCGTCAGTAATAAAAGCACCAATTTCGAAATTTGCGTTGATTGACTCGCACATAATTGGAAACAACTCGACGAGTTCGAGTTCAAAAACATGATGACTCGCAACAAACACAAAACTTCCAACAACAGCCACTAATGTAAAAATCAAAAAATAAAAATAAAAAAAATAACTGCCGTAAGGATGTACAAAATAGGATCCACAGCTCACTTACATGATATCAGAGTGGAAGTAAGAAAGCGGATACGGGATACGAGTAAGAGAACGAGAAGTGCTTCTATCCTTATGCGCTCCTCCAACAAAAGTTCTTTGTAATAAAACCGATCCAACGATGTACGTATCTCGATCTAACTCAATTGTAAGAAACACATACGAGTTCCCATACTCCTAGGCACTCTATCTATAGTATTTTCCATATTGGAATCCGTTTACCTCGACTTAACGTTCGAATGTTACCCTTGAGCTCCTGTACACAGGAGTACCTACAGATTACTACCCTTGGTAGGCTGAAGACAGCTGCCAATGCCACCACCTCCTATTGCTTTCAGAAAATTGAAATCCAATTCACATGTGCCTACTTCGTACTACACATTGAATCTCGCTCCAATCCAGTAGAAAAAAAAAAGTATTTTCGACGCCCGAATTCTTCTGAATACCCTTCGGTATAGCCAAGGGTGATGGTTGAAATGTAAGTCAAATTCACAAAGTCTACGACGACGTAGGTATTCAATTTCAATTTCGAAACTGATTCGCTCTCAATCAATAAGCCAAGACATTTCATTTGTTCAGTTTAGCAAACAGATACAAATACCACCCAGCCTAGTGTGGCCACTTACTTCAACCACTACGGAAGAGAAAAAAAATGTTCTTTAAAATTCACGGAATTAATAACAGGGAGAAAGTATGCAACACATGGCTACGGATTGGGGGTTATGTGTGGAGTAAGCTACTCAACCAAGTGAAAAACTTACTTGGTTCGAAGAAGACATAAGCCTCGATTGAGGACAGACCTACAGTTGGTGATCCTGTGAAGTGAAAAGGGACAACAGAGCTAAATAGTGAATCTAGAAAGTGAAGTGCGGTGAGCCAGAAAATCATGATAAAAAAGAACTGTGATAGATACTGTGGTGATATGTACATAGCCCGGAACTATCGTTTGCTTGGGTGCGACTGTGTTGTCTCCGGTAAGCTAAGACAAGCTGTCTTTGTACTGTGGCCATTATAAGAATAATCAAAGACTGAAAACAACGCGAAATTTGCCAAAAACAACCGGATAAGCGATGCATTTCTTCGTGCTCTTCAACAAAACCTAGAAGCAGTGCCCTAAGTGTGACGTTGACATCATATAAGGTTATTTTTAAAGCAAAACAGGAAAAGTGAATATCTTTTGTTGTGCAATCGGTGGGCATAGGTTACTCCATGGTACTACTTCTTCACCTCAATGGCTACATTGACCTACACATCATAGGCCAAAATGGACCTATGTTCTCAGCCACATCTGTGTCTACACACATCTACAGACGGTACAACTGCGAGGAAATGTAACGATGGATTGCTCCAGTCTTAATAAACAGCCAGAGCCTTTGCTTGCCGCATATCCATTTACCTTTCTTTGATAAATTTTCAAAGCGCATTATGTGCTGACGTTCAGTAGGGCCGATGTCAAAAGGCCATCAGAAACGCTGCAAATGTTGTACTGGGTTTCGCCTGATTACAGCCCCAAAACTCCTGGCGTAAGTACGTACTCGAAGCACAATAAAGAGGTGTCACAGATAAAGACCAATAAACGTTTTACTTCTAAAACCAATGGAAGGGATAAATCATGCAAAGCTATAGATCTGGAAAGTGGAAATAAGAGAACATATCATAGTCCAAGGGCAATGCACAGAAGTTTCCTCAAAGGAAAAATCTCAAGCAAGCAGCCCCCAATACAAAAACCTCTATGACAGAGTAAAATATTTCAAAATAAACTCATCCACAGACGGTGTTGAAGACATGGCAAGTCGACTTCTATGGAGTTAAACGGTGAAAACGACCTAAACTCCAGTGACTGGTAGATGGACCTATTAAAATTGTTTCATGAAAGCCAAATTATATCCCTATCTGATTAGAACAGATGGTTTATTTGCAGCTGGAGATAATTAGAAATAGCGTTAACATTTACCCTACCTAATCCCTCCTGTCCCGCCCTAACCCATGGACATTAAGGAAAGCAGGTGAAGATACTATTAGCCGTCCTAAGCGCAAGACTTTACAAATAATCTTTAATTTCATGTGCGTCAACAGGCCTCGGGGCAGAAGATATAACAGTAAAGTGAACATCAAGATAGATCGGCTCCGAAAATGTACATCAGTTCCTAAAGATACAATAGCTAGATCCTGTAATAGCACGTCTACACCGACCCAAAATTCAGCATTTCAAATAAATTCAACATTTCAGCCGAAATGCTCCATACAATTTCCAGCATTTCGAAATGTTGAATTTCAGCGAAAAAAGTTGTCAAATTGAACAAACCTTTTTGATTATTCCGCACGTCATTCGATGTTTACAAGTCAGCTGTTCCAATATTTACAATCACTAAGGACTATGTGCCTCAACCAAAAAAAATATAAAAAAAGGAGGAAGAAGACAGCAGCTGTCATATAAATGTTTTGCGTTCAACGTAAACGGTGAAAGAAATTCCAAAATTTCATTTCGAAATGTTGAATTTCGAATCGGTGTAAACGTACTTTAAAACGAATCAATGATAAAGTTTTGACCTGAAGAACCTCGATTTTCTTCGCCCATAGTCCTTGATCTGACAATCATAGGTTTACTTTCCTGTTCACACCCATATTTAACCAAAGATGGCTTATGAAATTGACCTTAATCAGCCCATTTACACAGAGGTAATAATCTTGAAACTATGTGCTATGTAGTCATGTCACTGGTGTTTAACTCCTACTACTCCTAATGTAGACTTAATTCCACTGTTGGGATCCCTTGATATCGGTTACTGCCAATTCCTTTGATACCAAAGCTGAAGGCACAAGCTTCACCCTCGGTTGAGTCATGTCCGACCTAAAAACAAATTGCTGGTCTTATGGTCACAGCACCCAGTACTTTTTCGGCTCTACATACGAGTATATTGAGTTGAAACTAACTGGGAAAATCTTCCTATTTTTTTTAAGACGCTTCAACCAAAGGACCTGTCTCTATCAAATCAGGCCCAGAAAAAAGTCCGGGAGACCTTAACTCTCAGGATATCGAGTTTTAAGTTTAATCTGTAGCTTGTTGCTGGGTAAATCGTAGCAATCTTTGATTTGTTACTCTGAACAGATTTTCTAGTATTTTCTCCTCCTACTATATAATTAATGGGTGAAGCCTTTGTAACTGAAATGCTTCGCTATTTTAACCAAAATTCAAACTTATGGACTTTACGGCAGCTTGCAAGAACTAGATCATGCTTGCGAGTATAATTAAGCAAGGTTAGTTTTTCATTCACTATTCCGGTGTGACAGCCTCATTTGGGTGGCCAGAGTGTTCAGTATTACTTGTGCATGCACGACTTTGTTTGAATTTAACAAACCAGCGACGAATAGTTGCCTTTGACAGAAACTTTTACAATATGTACTTTTGAACCCATTCTTGAATTAAAATGATATTTTGTGCCATCAAATAACAGTTTTATTAACATATCCATGGTCTTACTAATAAGAAAAGTTTTGTCGCTAGAACTGCACGTGTCATCGTATTTTGATTTGACACTTGTCGATTTAAAAACCATTCAAATATGTTATTGGAGTCGCCATCTATGTGACAGTCTCGGGATTTTCGAACCACCTATTATGCTCTAGAAAATGGAGTGTGTTCGCTTGGGTGGCGGAAAAACCTCTTCGTTTTCAGAATGGTATTTTCGACAGAGATTTTCTTAGTTATCTAAGAGTTATCTAAGACACGGTAAGGGGTGTTGCTTTTTTTTTTTAATCACAACCCTATGCTTGAATGGAATAATTCTCTACCTTAACCTGCTCCCAACGGTTGATCGTCATAGCTTGTCCGAAAATTCGAATTCGTCCCAATTTAAAGAGCTAATGATGTGATCTTGACCTTCTAATAGGTAAGTCGGTCTCACTCTCCTTGGTGTAATTGGATTTTCTTGGAGAAAATTTTTCTCGCGACATCTAATCTCTTAACCCGGAATGCAACATTTTTTGGTTCAAGTACCGGTTTTAACATGATTTTGTACGAAAAAAAGCCATATGCCGTCTGGTCGGAGCGCCGAAGTTATTCGTTGGGTCTTACCTCTATATGGAGGCAGAATTTCAAAATGTTACGAACAAAATTAGTCAAATTGCTAATTCAAATCTTTAATCGAAATATTGTGTCTAGGAAAACAAAAAAAAGTGATCTGCGGTTATAAAGAAAAAGGTTTTTTTTTTTAGAGGGGGCAACACTGTTTTCTGTGACAGCCAATTTGAGGCTTCTTGATGGTTTTGACGTTAGCTCGGTTTCGCTATTCATCACGGTTGTAAATTGTTTAAATTTATTTGGAAGACCACGGGTCAATTCGAAAAATTCATCGGGCACTACGTGCATTTCATTGAGCTCATAATCGTCCATCAGAGCGATTATTTCGAGAAATTCGCGAATGGTTTTCCCAATAAGTTTACTTTAAACGATAAAACGCATTCCGTAGGACGTCTTACAGTGCGCATATAAAAAGCGATTGATGGTGTGGAGCGTAGTGTTGATGATTCAAATGTGTCAATACTTTATCGTGGTCAACAATTAAACTCGTATCCAGCCGCTTTATGGACAATTAGCGTGAGGATTTTGACGAAAGTGGTTACAAGATTCAATTTGTACAGAAATTGAAGCCACACGATCCTCTTTCGTGCCGTACATTTGGTGAATGGGCCGAAGGAAACATTGCTATTGATCCAGAATTTTATTTGAAAATTTTGTTCAGTGACAAGGCATACTTTTGTTTGAATGTATTTGTATATAAACAGAATTGGCGTATTTGGAGCGATAAAAATGCACGAGCCACTATCAAAATTGCATTTCGTCCAGAAAATGTCACCGTTTGGTGTGTTTTTTTGGCTCGGTCTTCAAAACTGGTTGTGCTCAAAACGTTGCAGTCAACGGTGAGCGATACAGAGTTAGATTAATTATTTTTTCGAGCCTCAATCGGATGGTATAATATTACGGACATGTGGTTTTAACAGAACGGCGCCACATCCCACACAGCGCGCGATACAAATAATTGACTGAAACAAACATTCGGCGAACGATTAATTTCACGAAGAAGATCTGTTAACTGGCCACCCCGCTCGTGCGATTTGATTTGACGTCATTAGATTATTTTCTCTGAGGATATGTAAAGTCACATGTCTATGCCGATAAACCATAAACAACTAAGCACTTGGATATTGCTGAAATACAACCAGATTTACTGCGAAGTGTATGCGAAAATTGGACCTCCAGATTACGCCATGTACGAGCCAGTCGCGGCGGCAACATGCCCGAAATCATATTCAAACATTAATGCCATAAAATTATCTGTCAAATAAAGCAAATCTCATGGATATTTAAAACATTTTTCTGTACTTCAGTTTTCCTTCTCTTGAAAATGGCTCCGCTCCGTCTGATCGCCACAAAGATCTAAGAGAATGATCTATAACAAAAATTATAATGCCGGTTCCAAGGTGTCATACTATAACTATAAAACTTTTTAAGTAAAAAAAAATGATTGCTGGAATATAAAGTGGCAACACTTAATTGCATGCTTCTCACCGTCAAATTTTTAAATCTCATTGCAGTATTTGGCGAGAAGGATTTCACATCGCCCAGTGATTACGATTCTACAGAGAATCTAGACACTTCAACACAACCGATTTTCGACTTTGGCATGCCGAGGAACATTTCGGCTAGAACAGGACAAGCAGCTTTAATTAAATGCCGCGTGGATAACCTGGGTGACAAGTCGGTAAGTACGAGTACCATAATTTCAAAGCACCACGAGTGAGGATTAAAGGGGATTCAGCTAATTTAAAACTTGGTCTTTACAGATTTCCTGGATACGAAAACGAGACTTGCATATCCTGACTGTTGGCACTTTAACCTACACCTCAGATGAACGCTTCCAGGTAAGTACTTGGTTTCGTGCGCTATTTGTTGTGTTTGAATGCATGTTGGGTTGTTTATTGAATGTATTTTTGGTTTCTTATTTTTTGATTTGGCATCTTGTGTTGCAATCGGGTATCCTGGCCTTAAGTTTACTATGTCCAGGAAACGTGATAGCAAAAAGAATTAAAAAAAAAAGGTATGGAAGGAAAAGGAAAACAATTTTACACTCTGATTGCTGGCGGAAATACTCCCGTTCTTATTCATTTTTATTTGTTCCCTTGTTCCGTTCGCATTTTAGCCCAAGGTTCCAGGCAATAATAGTTTTCCACTTTTTCTTATTTTTTTGTTTGTTTTCTTTTCTCTTTGTTTTGTGTTCTTTTCCTGCTGCTGTTGATGATGCTGATGGTGCTTGCTGATTTGGACTATGGCGCTGGGAAACAGGTCACCCAAACAGAGGACTCAACGGAATGGACGCTGCAGGTGAAATTCCCTCAGCCACGAGATAGTGGAATCTACGAGTGCCAAGTTAATACGGAGCCAAAGATTTCCATGGCATTTCAGCTGAGTGTTATAGGTAGGTAGACCACTAGTGTTTATTTTTGAAATTTCTTTTTGCTGGCCCTTAGGTTAAGAAGATAAAAAGAAATGGGAGGGGGATAATTACGAGCAGAGGGAGGTATACCCTTACATTGGTATCAACAATTTTGACTCATTTATGAAGGAAATAGTTTTTATTGCACTTTTCCGGAACGTGCATCGTTTGCAGGGTAATGATGGAAGTTGTAGTAATTAGAATTTTCGAATGCGGACTCGACGTGAATGCCGCAAAAGTTCGGTTGAGTTTGGTTCTTTTTACTTCCCGCGCACCGGGTTTTTCAGGGTTCCAATGTAAATATGAAATGGGATTGTGGTCAAAGAGAAAATTAATTATTATTTTATGATTCCTCTACTGGCTTCTGAAGGGTGGTGTATGCTAGTTGGCACTTGGTATCAGAAACTGCTGGTACCCTTACTTCATTACATTGTCAGTTCATTTATATGGTTACGTACGAGTACTATGGAGTGCAAAGTAAATGCAAATGAAGAACACCGCAGAGAGCGCAGAAAGGCCACCCTTGAAAGCACCAGTACTACCTCATATATACATGAACGCCTCACAAGTGCCATGTTTTTTGACTTTTTGATTATTTATGTGGTCTTGTGTCGGTGGAAATGTTGGTAGTTGGTCCTGTTGTTTTGATTATTATTTCTTTCATTCTTTTGCATGAACATTTTCAGAGCTTTTCTTATCACAGAATAATTTGAAATTTCCGTTTATATCAAAAGAGACCTGGACTATGTTTTCGAGCACTTGGCTTTGGAAGTGGAGTGTTTTGTAAGCCCTGAACTATGACTTGATCATATGAGTGGGATGATGATTTGCTTCCTACGACGCAAGACGTTTTATTTAACAAAAAGCAGTTTCAATATGAGTTCCGTGATATGCTAATAACAATTTTTTCAACCTTTACATGCAATTCAAATCAAGATAAGCGTAAAAAGAAAACTTTTAAAAGGGTTTTTCATGTTTTGAAATTGACAATGTTTCTAAGATTAATTGGAAATTCTTTGATAACATTTGGGAATCTGAATGCGAATTGTCTTGTACGGTTGTAGGATCTTTGAGTTTGAAGAAGACGTTGAGCTCGTCATCTTTTGGTCAACGGGTGTCTTGAAGAATACTTCATTACAATACGCTTGCAGTACTATCATCTTAGATATATTTTGAACATCGACAACTTTGAAATAAGTTTCATCGGATACCGAACGGAGACTTTCAGCTCTGATGTGTTTCAACACAGCATATTGCAACCTTTGGCGTTTTAATACACTTATTATTGTAGATGCATTGCCTCAAACAAATTTTCCCTGCCTTAGCTTAGATCCAATAGAAAGAAAGTACTTGGTTCAGTATTGTCTGGGCTATGTAGAATCTAAAGTTAGACAAAGCATTAGATCTGGACGACGGGTTTTTCTTTCCACATTAAACTTTTGAATCCTGGATATAAAGCCAACAGTTAGTGTGGAAGTTCTCATCAAATTAACCACACTTTTATTGTGAAATTAATGTAGAATTTAATTCGATAATAAAGATCGGTCTATGGCAATTATAAATAGAAGACAACATCGTTCACGTGACCACCGCGGTTTCTATTGCAAGCGACCGCCCGAAAGTCAAAATTATCGATGACTTTTTGAAGAGTACGTGGGTCAAAAGCCGCAATTTCATCCTGGGTTTTAGCTTGTTTTTTGCCATAGTCTTCAAATAATCACACAGGAAGAAGTATAAAGGTGTCAAATCACATGACCTCGGATACCAATCAACTACTCCTTTAATCGAAATAATGCGATCTTCAAATTTCGTACGCAATAAATTGATTGATTGATGTCTTATGAGGGCGGTATCACCATCCTGTTAAAGCGAGAGTTGGTCCTGGAAAAAATAACCGGTCAACATGTCGTGGTAACGTTCTCCATTCAGTGTTACTGTCTCGCTAAATCGGAAAATATCAAATTCGATAACGAATTGTACCGGCGGTCCAATTTCCAGTTAACAAATCGGCAGCGTCGTAGATAATCCAATTGCTGTGTAATTTGGATTTCATAGGCCGTAAAGTGCCATAAGTGAGGAGCAATTGTTGTCTTCGGCGGCGAATTGAGGTGCCTTGCTGGTTTTGAACACTTGCTCACAGTAGTTTTGACGTGTACGTGCTGGCCGAGCATGCTGATATGAAGTTTGACCCGATACCGAGCATTGCACGAATTCCGGACACACTATGGCGGTTATGTTGACCGAAAAATTCATGAATTTTACGAAATGTTGCTTTGATTGAAGATTGAATATCGAAAATACGTTGTTGCGTGGTAAATGATTCCATGACTAAAATTGGTAAAGATTGTGTGACATCTGTCAAAAAGATCAACCACATTGAATTCAGTAACTGACAGCCAGTATCCACACCATCTGTTGGCTCACCCTCTATGCACAGTCTGGCCAATAATATCCCGCACACGAGCCATATCTCAGCAACTAAGGGCGTCATCTATTTGTCCGAACACATGGAACAAAGGGCGGTCGTTTAATGCAACGCAAAACTTGGTAAAAATGCATCACAAACATTCAGATTGATGCAGCAAGTTTACCGTGATGATTGTTTGAGTAGATCAGTTGTTTTTGAGAGGCATAAGCGTTTTTTGGGCAGCAGAGAGACGTTGGAGGATAACAAATACGCAGGAAGCCCAAATTTAGTTCTAACGCCTGAAATAATTCAAAAGGTACATGGTTTTGTTGCAAAAAATCGCAATCCTTCACTGAGATTGATGGAAGAGGCCTTAAATATCAACAAAGAGAGTATTCGAACCATTCTTCACAAGGATTTGGTCAAAACAATGTTGTTCGCCGTCACACGCACGTGTATGTGTTAAATCATCAGCCGTATTCACTTGATTGGGCACCGTACAACTCTTAGTTCCCGAAATTGAAATTGAATTTGAAAAGATATTTTTTTGACGACATTTTGACCATTCAAGCAGCTTCGACACGGGCACTGGAGGCAATTCCGCAATTAAGCTAGAGCAGGCATTTAAATCACTATACAATCGCTGTAACAAGTGTATCGGGAGGAAAATATTTTGAATAATGCACTGAAAAATAAACAGAAATCGTTTTTTAATTGTTTTCTAGAGCCAGTCCGAGATATAATTTGCCACTGCCACACTGTGAAATTCTGTGTATTGCAATCATTTTATTTAAGTGTCTTTGTTGTCCTACAGGAAACGGTTATCCCTGGAAACCACTGTGAAGTTGGTCTTGTTTATGTGAAAAGTCGATTGTTGGATAAGCACAAGCCAACATGCAATAAAAGTTGCATTTTCGTATGGATCTGTGGGCATTTGCTGCAAAGCTATAGTGTCTTTTATTGTACCGCATCTAGCTGGTATCTTTTTTTTAAATTAAGTCTCGCTGATATCCAATTTGCGACCTCGTTTATTGTTAGAGCAGTAAGCACCCATTAGCCTGTTGGCTACAACAAGGTGGAATTCGCTTAAAGTTATATCCGATTAGTATGCTTATATAGAATTGAAGGGTTCGCTACTGTTACTAAGAAACAACGCGATTGCACTATTTATGGCACTTCGTATTGATTGATCTCTCTACACAAACAATTCCTTTTGTAGAAATTTCTCTATCGAATTCACTACACTTCAACTTCATCAATCTTTCGGGAAACAATGTAAGAAACATTCAGTTGGAGTTTCTATTTCCACGGGGACATTCACATTACTGTTTTCCACAAATGGTTTGATTAAAACAGTCAATATTATGTTGTTCATCGCAGAGATATTGTTTTTCCGTAGCTTTTATTCTGACGCTGATAAAACACTCCAATTTCCCAAGGACTTATCTTTCGCAGCATATATACTCGTAGGTAACATCCATCAATACAAGAAAATTTACATCTTCCTCGAGAAATGGTTTCATTTCATCATCGTCATCGTCGGTTGGAATTTCGGCTAAGAATTCGATGAATAAATCTCCATCCAACCAGCTCCCGAATATTCCACTTTTGTCTGGAAACTGGGGACGAAAAATTCCTAGGTGACAGCTCTCATTACCACACAATATTTTTTCCTATGACTTGTGTACTACTCGTATATTCGAAATTGTCCTGAATAAAATTCTATATTATCAGTTATGAATTGTAGAAAACGTGCCTTCCGTATTCCAAAACAAAAAAACGCGAAAACAACATTCTTCGTCGCACCTTTTCGAACACACCTGAAACGTGTAAATATTTCTGCAGCAGTTTGTGAAAATATAACGACGTGTTACTAGAAACGTTTTTTTTCCTTTGGTTACTTTTATGATGTAGATTAGCAGGTTGTATACCCAGTTGTATAAATACCCAGTTCGAAATTGTGCAACGGATTTCCAAAATGTAGCTTCGAATAATAACGACTAGGGCTGAATAGATAAGTAAATTATGTAATGTGAAAGAACGATACTTGCCACGAGGATACATCATTTCAGATGCGTTAATAATCAATCCCTTTATCCAGTTGTTATTAACCTTCTGAGCTAAGTTGTGAATTACCAATGAAGCTAGAGGCTGAGTGATCTGGAGAAAGAGATACAAATTGTGAAAACCGAAGTTATTCATTTGTTGAAATAATAAATAGTAATGGCCGCAATTTGGATATTTGTGGAACTCTATATTCAGTTACTTAGTGTACTCAGCTTACCGGTTTTCTCTAAGGCAGATCATGGTTTAATGATCGAATGCAGGCAAAATGGCTGTCATATGGCTGAAGACATTAAGTAGGTGTGACCAACCAACTATTGGCCTCGGATAAAATTGGATTCACTGTTGAAGATTCCATAGCATGGCATGTGAAGCCTTGCAATTAGCACATGCCTTTGATTTCTATCACTCGGATATCATCGCCATCCAGGAAGTTCGATGATAAGGATATAAGAAAGATTAAAAGCTGTGATTTATTCTATGGAGATTGCTAAAGGAAAAAAAAACAACTCTTATTGGGTTGCTAGTCTGTCATATGTGGCAGACTTAGACAGCAAGTCTTACAACAATCCGCACCAAGGTTAAATTCGCTTATAATTATAGGCTGAATATACTTTCATGTTCCTACAGAAAACAAGGACAACGCCATAAGAGAATGTTTCTGTGAACTCCTCAACGAAACATATGAACAATGTTCAAAGTACGAGTATGACGTTAAAATCGTACTAGGCGATTTAAACACTTATATTTAACGCTAGGACATAAGAAAAAGACGGTCGCTTACTAACAAATGAAAAGGAAATTTGCGACCGGTGGCTTGAATACTGCAAAGAGTTGCTTAACAAACAGTTTCCACGTGATATCGTGCCGACAGCTGGTCTGGAAAAATGAAGCGGAGGAAAGCGGCGAGACCAGACAGCATTCCATCACAGTTTTGGTCGAAGATGGAGGGATCGGCAACGAATGGCTATAGAAATCAAAATGTGGACAACCTATGCCGAATCAATGGAGAAGTAGCTTCTTAGTTCCATCACACAAAGGAAAAGGCGACACTCGAGAATGCAATAACTACCGTTCCATCAAGCTGATGTCACACACGATGAAAATCGTCGAAAGAATGTTAAACGAACGTCTTCGGCAAGTAATAAAGCTCGATAATAGCCAGTGTGGGGACGCTATCAAAAGCCTACTAATCATAATGGAAAAGCACCGAGATTCGTCTAAGGTCTTACACAAGGTATTTATCGACCTCGAGAAATCATTCAATCGAGTGCCTAGGGATCTCATGTGGGCCGCGCTGAGGTCTCAAAAGGTACCGGAAACGTGTATTAAACTAATACATGACATGTAAGGAAACGTGGAACTGCTCCGCTGGACTAAAGATATAATTTCCGACTAATGTCGGAGTGCATCAAGGAAGCGTCCTTAGCCCTTTCCTGTTTAACGTAGTATTCGACCATCTTTTAAAAGACTGCATGCGCAAAGAAAATGTGACACCAATTCTCTTCGCTGACGACCCAGTTATACTTAGCGATAACATCGAAGATTTGCAGAACGCCTTAGATTAATGGAAAAATGCGCTAGAAGAAACGGGTTTAAAATAAGTCGTTCAAAGACGGAGCATTTGACGTGCTCATCCGCAAGAGAACAGCTCTTATGTACGGTTCACAGTGCTGGACAATGTACGAAGCGTTTAAAAAGCAAATGACAGCAGCGGAATGAAAATGTTAAGGATGTCTAGTGGAGTCATTAAACTCGATTGCATTAGATCTACGCGTATAAGAGGAAGTCTACATATAAAGAATTCGGTAACCGAACAGCTTGAGGCGAATAGAATAAGCTGGTATTGCCACGTTCAAAAAAAATCTGCGGAAAATCTGGTTAAAAAAGCACTGTCAACTACCGTCACTCCAACTGTAAGAAAACGAGGTCGGAAAAAGAATTCTTAGATTTCTCAGATGGCAAAAGCGCAACAACGCCTCTGGCTAACCACTGAAGCGGTAACATGCTTATAGACCAAATAGATGTGTTCAAACACTCATTCAAACTTAGCTACAACCAGCCATATGTGGTCATTTCGTTGGCTATAATTCAGCTGCGCTCATGGGCTATCCCAAAAGTGGTCCTGAATCTAATTCATTCCTTTCTATCGGGGAAAACATTTCAAGTTGAAAACTAAAAATGGAATCCCTCAAGGCTCTCCACTATCAATTATAATATGTAACGCACATATTGACTCAGTTATTGCTAAATTATCCTTGCAAAGATACGAGTATAACCTCGATTTCGTAGGAATTTATGCAGACAACTTCTACGCATTAGCTTCAGGTAATCCCGTCCGGGTAAATCAACTTTTAGGAGAAGCAGACTCACTTAGCTATAACTGGGCACAGGAAAGCGGAGCATTTGTGCCGGCATCTAAAATTGAAGCCATCCACATTGGTAGAATATGAAAGTGCGTAACCTTATCGCTCCTACTTTGGGAAGTTACTATAGTGTCAAAAAAACATAAAAATACTGGGATATTTTTCAGCGGAAATCTTAAATGGGACCTTCATTCCAAATATCATACAAGGTGGCTCAAAATTAAGCATCCTATCGGAAGATGTTATAATTTTTGCAAATGTCGTCGTACGTCAATCATATTTGACATTTGTGAACTAGACAGCTGCAGAATACAAATAGACAAGCAATGGAGAGCTATACTCCGCTGTCAAGCCATCCTCAATCCCAACAACGAAGAGGACGATTTTGTGTCGAAAGTCATAATGAGCGACGAGGAGCATTTCCACATAAGCGGTTTCGTCAATAAGCAAAATCTTCGTTTCTGGGGGACTGAAAGTCCGCGCGTGATGTCAAGGAAACGTTTCCTGGTCGCGTAATGTCCCGCTTTTGAGATTAGGCATGGTCAGCAGGATCGCCCGGTTTAACCATACCAGACTTCTTTCTATGGGGCTACTTGAAGTCGCGGGCTTATGGCAATAAACCTCAGACAATCGCAGCCTTTAAGAAGAACATTCGACAAGAATGCGAACAGTTATCACCAGAAATCTTGGGGAAAGTTATGGAAAATGCTATAAAACGGGCACAAATGGGTATCAACACTGGCGGCAGCCACTTGGCGGATATCATTTTATCCATTTAACAGAAAATTTTTTAATGATCCAAATAAAGATTTCCATCACTCAAAATCATATATTTTTTTGTTAAGTATTAAAGTATTTCAAAACCAAAGTAGATGATTAATTTTGCTCCACCTTGCACATTGTGAGCCAGTTGTAATCGCGTAGCCATGCTTTAAAAATTATCTGTTCACGTCGATGTGGCCCCTATCTGCAAACTGCACTTAAGATGGTCAGAATACTAGAATACTCGTACATAGTATAAAAGTTTACATGTGGTCTCAAAAAAAAAAACACTGAAAACATGAATGAGTTCTCCCGAACTGCTACTGGAATAATAGAATAGCTAACAGAACCTGGATATATGTACATCAGTCAAGCACCTGGGAAGGAAAATAGCAGTAAATGAAGCAAGCAAAGCACTATCCGACGTCATGGATCCATTGCAACACACAATAAAGGAAGTGCATACTTCTCAGTAAAATAAACCCCTGCCAAGAGACTTCTACCTCGGCTATAAGCAACGTGGTAGCTTTGCTGCCTTCTCAAAATTTGTATGTTTCCGAACATTCTTTAACCAAAACGTGGTAAAACGCGCAAAAAAAGATAATCCAAACAAAGAATTGCAAAGTTTACATAGGCAGCTTGCTGCCTCTTTGAAAGCTAACCGATTTTTGTACACTGACGGCTCATTGAAGAATGGCAATTCCACATGTAACCAGCATTTTACATGAGGGAATCCTTTCGAAATTCGCCGGTAGCTTCGTAGTAGAGCTAACGGCAGCTATAAAATAAATATCTATTGCAAAAGCTCAGCCTGAAAAGACTGCAATATCTACTGACAATCTAAGCATTTTAAATGGGCTGTGCAGTGACCTCAATAAGTGCCTCTCCTTGGACAGCATTGGAAATAATCTTCACACCAATACTTATCATGCTTGCCTTGGCATGGATTCCAGCAGACATATTGGAATTATTGGAAACGAATATGCAGACACTGCGGCAAAAAAAGCTACAAAATATCCCCTTATCTCCCAGTTCATATCGACTCACCCGGAACATTTTTAGACCAACCCTGGATGCGGAATTAGCTGAAGCGTGGAAAACCTCACAAACTTCTCTACGACATCACCAAATAGCACACATACAGATTACGTAAAAGCAACCTTCACTAAAGAAGAATCCATAAGACTTCTTAGATTAAGGACAGGAGAAACTTTATTTTCAACCAGGCATGTGTACGACAGGGAAGCACGAAAGTAATGTCAAAAATGTGGTACCCCCTTACGATTTGACATATTTTGGTCACATGTCCTGTTTCAAAACTCTGAAAACATTGACCAACAACTCGCCGAAATCCTTAATCCGTCAAATGCGCAGTACACTGGAAAACGTATCATAAATTTGATGATATTTAGGGTCCTTAACTTTTCCACTACCTTAATAGAAACATTTTTAATATTTGTAACACTTTTGCTCTTATAGCTGTTTTTTGGAATTTGTTTCTAATATTGGGTCTATAACTTAATTCGTGCGGTTTGCTAAGAGATGGCGTAACTTGTATTATTTCATTGGAACATGCTTTGGAAAGCTACTGTCATTGTACGTCATTTCAGTATATGTCATTCATTTGAAGCGTAAACAACAAAAAATTTTTTTCACTTAAATACGAGGGCGGGTCAATAAGTCCGTGACTTTTGGATTAAAACACAGATTTTTTGATAAAAAAATAATTTTATTTTTCAACGTAGTCTCCCTTGAGCTCTATACACTTTGTCCAACGCTTCTCCAATTTTTTTATCCCTTCCAAAAAAAATGATTTGTCGAGGTCCTCAAAATAGGCCTTTGTTTGCGAGATGACTTCATCATTGGAGTCAAATCTTTTTCCACCAAGCCATTTCTTCAGGTTTGGGAACAAGAAGTAGTCGCTCGGAGCCAAATCTGGAGAATAGAGTGGATGAGGGAGCAATTCATAGCCCAATTCATGGATTTTTGCCATGGCAACTGCACATGTGTGCACCCTTGCATTGTCTTGGTGGAAAAGAACTTTTTTCTTGGCCAAATGAGGTCGTTTTTTTTTCAAATCGTCATTGAATCGGTCCAATAAGTTGGCATAATATTCCCCATTGATTGTTCTTCCCTTTTGAAGGTAGTCAATGTGGATTATCCCGCGTGCATCCTAAAAAACAGTCGCCATAACTTTATTGGCTGACAAACCCACCTTGGCCTTCTTTGGCGCCGATTCACCCTTAGAAACCCACTGTTTTGACTGTTGTTTGTTCTCTGGTGTATTGTGATGGATCCATGTTTCGTCCACGGTTACAAAACGGCGCAAAAACTCCTCCATATTGCGATTAAACAACGCCAAACCTTCCTGTGAAGTTGTTACACGATTGCGTTTGTGGTCGACTGTGTGCAAACGCGGCACCCATCTTGCGGAAAGCTTTCTCATGCCCAAGTGATCATTCAAAATTGAAACCACTGAGCCATGCGAGATCCCTACGGCTTCCACAATCTCTCGCACTTTCAATCTTCGGTCGGCCAACACCATATCGTGAATTTTTTCGATTGTTTCGGGTGTAGAGACCTCAACTGGGCGTCCAGGACGTTCGGCATCTTCAGTGCTTGTACGGCCACAACGAAATTCAGTAAACCACTTTTTTACCATTGAAATCGATGGTGCAGAGTCCCCATAGTATTTATCAAGCTTAGCCTTGGTCTCGGTAATGGTTTTTTTTCGCAAGAAATAATGCTTAATAAGCACACGAAATTCACTTTTTTCCATTTTCTCCTCAAATTAGTGAGTAGTCTGATAAAAATAGCTGTCAAACACAAACTAACTGACGCAGCAAGTTTAAATTTTGACAGGAGTCAACTGACAGATGCCTGTTGACAGGAGCAGTGTTGCTGTTTCAGTAAAGAGGTCAGAAATTCAAAAAGTCACGGACTTATTGACCCGCCCTCGTATGTTGAACTTTGTGCCTGAAAAAGAAAACTGCTGCCGAAAATCATCGTATTTTGGTGGAAGTTTATGGTAAACATGAGCTAGCTGAGCGAATGTGCCAAAAGTGGTTTGCACGATTTTAAAGTGGCGATTTTGGCTTGGAAGACGATGAACGTCCTGGGCAGCCAAAAAAGTTTGAAGATGAAGAACTGGAAGCATTACTCTATCAAGATTGTTGCCAAACACAAGAGGAGCTCGCAGAATCTTTGGGTGTCACTCAAGCAGCCATTTCAAAACGTTTAAAAGCAGCTAGATATATTCAAAAGCAAGGAAATGGGGTTCCACATGAACTCAAGCCGAGAGACGTCGAAAAGCGGTTTTGCATGTCCCAAATGCTGCTGGAACACCACAAAAGGAAGTAATTTTTGCATCGGATTGTTACTGGTGATGAAAAATGGATCCATTACGACAACTCCAAGCGCAAAAAATCATATATGAAACCCGGCCATCTAGCCAAATCAACGGTAAAGCCGAATATCCATGGCGCGAAGGTAATACTCTGTATTTGGTGGGATCAGATGGGTGTGCTGTATTATGAGCTGCTAAAACCGGGTGAAACCATCAATGGACAACGCTACCGAACACAATTAATCCGTTTGAAGAGAGCAGTAGCCAAAAAAAACGCCCGGAATATGCGACCAGACACGAGGCAATAATTTTCCATCATGACAACACTCGGCCCCATGTTGCTTGCAGACCTTGCCCCTTCTGACTACCATTTGTTCCGGTCGATGCAGAACGCCCTCACTGAAATACGGTTCACATCTGAGCAGAATATCAAAAACTGGCTTGATTCATTCTAAGCTGCCAAGCCGGCGCAGTTCTTTTGGGATGGGATCCACAAATTGCCAGAAAGATGGAAAAAAGTCATAGCTTCAGATGGGCAATACTTTGAATAATACTATTGTACATGTTTTTCTTAAATAAAAAAACCGCACGAATTAAGGTATATACCCAATAATATAAATTTATAGTAAACATCCTAACCAACGACGTCATGCCGTGGGCCTTGATGCTCAGATGTCTTAACATAGTTTGTAAATTATTTGGTTTAAAATTAAAACATGACATGGTTTCCTCATCTCAATTTACAAAAATTAACATGGCTGTGTCCGGCCGGATAACATTAAATCAAATTGACAACATTGCGATAGACGTAATATACGCCTCCAGTGTGCAGAACGTCCCACTTTTCCGGGCAGCCAACATTGACTCCAATCACCACCTTGCTGTAGCCAATATGCGAATGCAGATTTTCGAAGCGCTGCAACAAAAAAGAACAACTTTCAGAAGGTATAACGTTGGAAAGCTGCAATCGCAAAATACCTAGTCACCAAACGAGTATCACGGAGACTCTCAAGTACAAAAGGCAAATAAATTATTCAACCTAGACAATGATAGCCAACTCCTTCGTCTACCTGATAAAAATGAACGAAATCTGCCTTCTAACCGGTCGAGGTATTCAAAGCTGCTAAAAATAATTTTGTGGAGAGCATACACCAAAATATCTCATATGTAGCATTGTATGCCTGATGAATATATTCTCAGTATCGTTTTGCGGATTCACAAAAAGGATTCACTGCCTCAACTGTTCCAACCTTGAAGGTAAGAGTGGGCAATAATTTGTATCTTCATCGATGGAGATACTTGCGATATCTATCGTGGACAGACAGGAACTGCGTAAAGTTTTATTTGCAATCTCCATGGTTACTTTCGACCCAGTCATGGATTTTCGGTAAAAGTTTTTTATTATTTGTTCATCTACCTTTTGTTGTATTATCCCAGCGAGCTTGGCACGTAGCTAATGACGCTGAATTTTCTAGGATTTTGATCCTCCTGATTTCATTGTCATATTGACTTAAGGCTCTTCTGGTATATACCCTCAACATTTCACCTGCAAGAATGTCGACGGGAACCATTCCAACTATAACAAAGGCAGCCTCGTCCGATATGGTTCGAAAACCTCTGATTGTCCGTAGCATGCAGTTTATATGTTGAAGATAGTCTCCTTTTGGTCTTCGTCGTCCTGCGTGCCTGCACCCAGATTGAAGCACCAAACAACAGAACTCATGTGACAACTCTGGAGAGTAGGATCCGTTTTGCATATCCAGGTCCACCAATGTTAGGTAGTATGTTCGAGAAAGCTCCCTGCATTTGCAATATTTTCTTGGTCCACATGAGTTTTGAATTGTAATCTGTTGTCCAGCATTTTTAACCGCTTCCTTGGACCACCTTAATAGTTGGCGAACTCTACAGTTTTTCGACTGGTTATGGTAACAGCTTCCGTTTTACAGTCGACTAGACTGGCAGTTGCTAACCCACCCTTTATTCGTACTATTGCTTTACTACGCTGCTATAAATTCGGCTAACAACACCTGAGTTAAGAAAGCAACTAAGTAGTGAATCCTGTATAAGACCTTAATCATCTCACTTTTATGCCGCTGGAGGCGGATGAAGATATCCTCAGTCTTTTGGAGAGAAAAATCCGTCAGAAAATTAAGTCAACATATTCCGAAAACTGAGGGACTAAGCTTGAGATAAAAGAACATGTAGAGCGAATAGATACAAATGCTCTGGCCCGCACAAGAAGAAGTGCGCCTCAAATGACTTGGAGTGCACAACTGGAGAGGCCCGGGTTCACCCCAAACTATAAGTCGGTCCTTGTCCCAATCTGCGCCTCCATCTTCAGAAACTATACTTCCAAAGGTCGTGATGTTTACCACCTTCATAAGTAGCCGTGGCATACCCCTTCTTAGCAAGTCATCTGTCTATAGAGGAGATCGATGCTACACATATTATTCAATGACGATCAGCAGTATGAGTACTCATATACTGGTGTGGTCAATGCGGGAAGGTATGCCACGAAATCCAGTCAATTTGTGACTAAGTGTTTAATCCCGCTCGTGTTGACAACTGAGGCTGCTAAATCCGACCTTTAGGAACTAAGCGCTCTTCAATGCCTGTCCAGGTATCTGCTGAAAGACATGTCCTCTATGTTCCCCGATGTTCATAGTCGCAGCGTTGCTGATTGTTTGAGCTTCTAAGCAAGGTGGTCCTGTATTTGTTCCCAAGATTCTGGGTATTACGAGTATATCAGGGTGCTTAAAATCGATAATGAAGTATTGAGGCCTTTAGGGCTTTGGTGGTATCTCTCTAGGTGTTGCTTGATTTTCATTGTCTATTTGTCGAAATTCAACTGATCCTGTAGCAGTCGTTGTGCCTTAACGATGTCAACTAACTTTTCGCTGTTATCATGCTTCGACGTTGCCCTCGTTTTAATCTTTGTCGCTTACATTCTATATTATTTTTCTGGCGCGTTCGTAATCAAACAAAAGGTCCTTTAGATTTTATTTCGTCAACGACTAGACAATCTATATAAGTCTGCTCTGAATGAATTGCTCCTTCTTACAATGAAAGAAGCCTTCTCCTTCCTTCGCCCAATGGCGAAAGGTCTAAGCCGAATGTAATCATGATCCGGATATACTTTTTAGTTATTCCACCACTCCATGCAGTAAGGACAAACTTTACTAATTCCGTATTTAGTAATCCACACAAATGTCAGCAAGTATTCCTCTAAATGATAAAATCAGTGACACGTATATCAAATTTTTGTTCAAAGCAAAGTCCATCTTAATACCTGTAGTACGAGTATCTCAGTTCACATTCCATCGCTAAATTACTTTAAATTAGATTAAGTTTACCCACGATAAAGTCATTCTCAGTCAGTCTCAATGCGTTTTAAGATACGTGCAGACGTCTGCTACGATAAATTGAATCCAAACATCTCTATCTGACAATGTAACACCTTACTCTAAGGATATACTCTTTTTTTAAGTATTTCTGTCGGAGCACCTTCCCATCACTAACAGAGGTGGAAGAGCTAATTCCCGGCAGATCCATGCAATCTCCGGTGGGTGAAGATAATGTCCTACAAAAGTACTTTAAGTACCAAAGTGTCACAGCTACAAAGTGCTCTCGTTACAAAGTTCTCTCATCGTAAATCTGATTCGAAATATTCAACCACTACCTCGACGGACGAGGTTACATTTCAATGTACGACTAAGGTTTTAATTAACGAATTCATGTCTGACACAGTATCTACGGGTATTTTAATGTTTCTTCCTGAGGGCATTCTAGAACTTTAGAACATGATTTTGAAAGAGCAGGACATTCAAGAGAATTGATATTGAAATTTAAAGGACATTGGAGATGACAATATTTCATTGTCATTTACTTTTAGAGGAATTGATCAAATTCGTGCAAGACATCTACCAACATGCAGTTCGGTCGTTTGAAATAGTCAAAAATTAGACAGTGTCCTTTCTCTTAAGGGGGATTCAAAAATACTGACCAATATATTACAAAATGTAGAGACTTTGTAATTGAAAAGTATTTGAAAAATGTTGGATTCTCCATCAATGTCATCAGTTTACTACATACTCGTATTTATGAAACGAGCATCAGTGTTTGCTGGCATCGCATAAGTCCTAACCTTTTCCCTCGCTTTTTCCTCTTTTTTTTTATGAAACAAGGGCAGAAGAATATTTCAATTTGAGAAATACTTTGCAAATAAGAATTGTAAATTTTTTTTTAATAAACTTGGATATTCTTGCTTCCCTCCTAATTCAGCAAAACTTGTCGTTCGTTTGTGGAATTCATGAAATCTCTGTATACCGGGATTGACTAGATAATGTAAAATAATATAGAGTTCATTTTGAGTCTTTAAAAGCTTCAGGCGCCCATTAAACTAAGTATTTAAAGCAGATGTTCATCTACACACCCTGATAAGTCCAAATCAGTGTGGCTTCAGGCCACTACAGCAGATCTTGGAGAAGACCCATGAGCTTCAGATCGATACACACCAGCTTTTTATCGATTTTAAGGCTGCGTATGACAGCATCTATAGAGACGAGCTATACAGAACAATGTCTAGTTTCGGCATCCCTGCCAAACTCGATGTCTGTGCAGGAATGCACGCTGTTCCATCAAGGTCGGTAAAGATCTCACCGAGACCTTTGATGTCCAGAAAGGATTTAGACATGGCGATGCGCTGTCATGCGATTTTTTCAACATCGTACTTGAGGGAATTGTTCAAAACTCACGAGCAAACACAAGAGGCACTATCTTTCAAAAGTCCCTGCAATTACTCGCATACGCCGACGATATTGACATAATCGGGAGAAAGCAGCGTGATGTCAGTGGCGCTTTCGCGAGTATTGAGACGGAAGCGGCGAAAATGGGTATAGCAGTCAATGAGGGCAAGACCAAGTATATGCTGTCAAGCAAAAAGGACAACCAACACCGACGTCTCGGACAGAACGTCACCCTCGACAGATATAACTTTGAGGTAGTTAAGGACTTTGTCTACCTAGGCTCTGCTATAAACACAGACAACGACACCAGCGCTGAGATCAAGCGAAGAATAACTCTTGCCAACCGCTGTTTCTTTGGGCTAAAAAGGCAATTGAGTAGCAAAGCACTCTCTCGGACAACAAAAGTCATCCTTTAGAAGAGCTTAATAATGCCGGTCCTGCTCTATGGCGTAGAGGCATGGACATTATCAAAAATGGATGAGGGTGTTGCTTCGAGAGGAAAATTCGGGCGATCTTCGGTCCCGTCTGCATTGACGGTGAGTGGAGGAGGAAATACAACGACTGTACAGCGACATGGACCTAGCCAGAAGAGTGAAGGTCCAAAGACTGAGATGGCTGGGTCAAAAGAGCGCATGGGCACCAATGCTCCAGCGCAGTAGTGGAAGGCCAAGATTCAGGTGGCGCACGCAAGTGGAAGAGGACCTCAGCCAACTTAGCATGCGAAACTGGAGGCAACAAAGAAAGGAAACCCTTCTGACTGTCCAAACTGTAGAGGAGTAAGTCACCTTGACTTCGCCTATAAGATCTTTTCCATATTATGTGAGTGTCTTCCAGACTAGTACGGTTTCAATTCAAGGAAATGGGCCATCGATCAAACATTTACACAATGGCAGACAACGGAGCAGGGCCCCGAAATGAAGTTTCATCTATTAGTCGACTTTGAAGCAGCCACTAAAAAGCATGCTTAATTTTGACATGCCTGCCAAACTGGCAAGATTATAAAGGATGGCTGTCGCTCCTCCATCTATGAGTAAGTCAGCAATGGTTTAAACGAGACCTTTAATGCGTAGAATGCTTAAAGACACCGCCTTAGAAGAAGGTAGTTTAGTATTTTGTCTTCCTTGTCTTCGCAAATACAAGCAGCCACCACGTCAGCAGACGTAGAATTTTTCTTGTAAATTCCTAATTTCTTGACCAATTGTGTTACCAAACCGGCTTTTTAACAGGCTTTATCGTGGATCATTCTGATCATAGTCTGTAGCGGAGAGACTTGGATTCTGTCGAAAAGAAATGATGAAGCACTTAACCCTTTCGAGAGAAGATACTGCAGGTGATTTTCAGTCCCGTATGTAGTGACGGAGAATGAAAGGAATGAAGGAGGAGATTCAACCAGGAACTCTATGCGCTGTATAGCGACACCAAGTCGAGAGTCTGCATGTCCAACATCTGAGATAGCTTGTGTTGAGCAACAGCTGCTCGAGTCCTTGCCCGAGGGACGGCATCTTAGGTGGTGCTTACTAGTAGCAGAGTACCGCCAACTTGGAGTGTTTCGCTGACGAAAGATCTTGCTAGCTGGAGATGCTTGTTTGTTTAGGCCTTTGGCATAAACGGCTTTTTGGCATAAACCAAGGTCTTAACGTAGCCCCACAGAAAATAGTCAAGCGGCGTTAAATCGCACGAACGAGGTGGCCAATCGACTGGCCCATTTCTTGAGATAACACGCTCACCATACTTACTCTTCAATAAATCGATTGTAACGTGTGCTGTGTGGCTTGTAACACCATCCTGTTGAAACCACATGTCGTCCAAGTCCATATCTTCCAATTCGGGCCAAAAGTAATCGGTGATCATGGTGCGATAACGCTGACCATTCACAGTAACGTGACGATCGTTATCGTCGACGAAAAAATATAGCCCAATAACGCCGACGGCATGTTAACCGCACCAAACAGTTATTTTTTGTGGATGAAGTGGTGGTTCATGAAGCACATGTGGATTTTCATCCGACCAATAACGCGTATAAACTTGTTATTGGCTGTCTACTAGGGCGAGAATTACGACCGAAAATTGGAATTAACGCTCTTAAAGTTGCAGTCACCGACTCCGAGTTTCGATAGAAATTTTTTATAATTTGCTGACGTTGCTCGTTCGTGTACTTTACCATGATGAAAATGTTGAGTTTACTGAATAAATTGACAATGACAGTTTGATGATCAGTGAAAGAGTGCGTTCACAAATTAAATTCAAAGCTGTCAAGTCTCTATTGGAAAACCCGATATATTCTTAAGAAATGTGCTTTCATCGTAGCCCTAAGATTTCGACAACTGCTCGTCGCCATCGATTTCGATTCAAGGTTATGCATGCCAATCACGGCTGCAGCAGGTTTCGAATATGCTAAGATGGAAATTGGAGTATGGTCTTCCAATAGGGACTTTCGAACTTTGACAGGTTATAGGGGCCATATTGTTGAAGCTACATCTGTCAAATTGGCTGTCATTTTTTCAGTCCGTTTTGCCGAACCACCAAGGATGGATATAGCGTTCAACAACACATGCAAATGTTGAAATTGTTCCATTGTTCTGTTCGGGCAATGTTCAGCGCGCTTCGCCCATTTTACGGTCGCCATAATCATTCTACCGTGAGGTCTATTTGCAGTGTGATGAATGAATTTGAGTCCACTGGTTCAGTTTACGATAAACCAATACCAGTACGTCGACTAAACACAAGATCTGCCGAAAACATCGCCGCTGTCCGTGAGCGTGTGCGGAAGAATCCGAGGTCTATTTCGCGTGGCTCACAAGAACTCGACCTTTCGCAGACCACAATTTGGCGAAGTTTGTGTCGTGACTTAAACCTGCTCCCGTACAAAATTTAATTGACGCACGAGCTGAAGGTAAACGACCATAGACAACGACGTGTGTTCGCTGAATTGGCTTTGAAGCAGTTGGAAACTGACCTTAATTTTCATCGAAAAATCATCTTCAGCGATGAGGCCCATTTCTTCATGAATGAGTACGTCAACAAGCAAAATTTTCAAATTTGGGACGATACCAATCCATATGAGATCAAAGAGCGTCCAATGCATCCCAAAAAAGTCACTATTTAGTGCCGATTTTGGGCTGGCTGCATCATCGGTCCATATTTCTCCGAGAACGACGTTAGCCAGACCATCACCATCAATGAGCGCTATAGGTCAATGATTACCAACGACATGTGGTTTCAACAGGGCGGCGCTACGCCACACAGCTCACGCCGCATTGGAAATTCTGCACGAGCGATTCGAGGCCATAGTCACCTTACGTGGAGATGATGTGAACTGGCTACCGAGATTGTGCGATTTGACCCCGTTTGGGGTTTTCTGAAGTCGCGGGTCTATGTAAAAAAGCCACAAACCACAGGGGCCCTCAAAGCCAACATAACCCATGCCATCGGTGAAATTCAGCCTGATTTATACGCTAGAGTATTGGAAAATTGGACATTTTGGGGTGCGCGGACAAATAAACCACGGCGGATATTTAAACGATGTTATAGTCCATACATAATGGCATCAATGGGCACTTAATGAAAGACCCTTTATATCGAGCCTCCCTACAAACTTCAGGGTCAATTGCATTCGGAATAAAAATAACATTATCCTTAGAAAAATCATTTGTTTTCAACTTCAACTCATTGTAGTCAGTATACGGATGCGGATCAACTTACCAGTCAAAGCCAGCGAACATTTGTGTGGAACTAGAGTCGCAAGAGATCACCAGGGAGTTTCCGATTGAGGCTTCCATAATCTGTCGAGAAGTCCCATACCGTCAGCATCACTACGAAAGGTCTTTGATAAGCTTAGCGGCCCTTCAGAAAAGAAGTAAAAAAAAAGAGGACCACGAGACTCTTTAAGCTTTCTGTTATCATGAGCGGAACAGAAAAGAAAAAAAAGACTCCATATTAGAGCCAAAGTTAGCGTTAAGAATCTGTAAAGATTCTGACTGTTGAACGGTGATGACTAACAACACCTATCATCAGCGAAAATTAACGGAATGAAAGTATGCCTGATGAATATCATATGGGAAGGACACAGCGAGCTATCAATGGAGCGCTTGCGATATGAGTTTACCTGTCTGCTAAGCATATATAGGTATGAGAATTGTCAATAAAGAGGGATACATCATGTTGACGCCTAGGACAAAACAAAATGATAGGAACGTACAACTGTGCGGAAGAAAGTGGCCTTATATATCCAGACTTCGCTATTAATTTTGAAAACTACGGCTTTTTTGTGTTCTCACAACTGAATGAAGCCCTTTCATGAGCAACCGAAAAGCTCACAGGACCATGAAAACACTGGCAAAAGCGGAGCAAAATGAATCAGTGGGGAATGGAGAAGACATTTAAACAATGCGGCTGTACTGTTATTTCGAATTTGTCAGCTCCAAAAAGCCGCCTTTATGACCATGTCTCTTTAAGCTCATACACACCAGCGTCCCGGCACAGAAAGTTTTAACTTCAGCGCAAAGATATAACGCAGTAGAGGACGACATCACCTAAGATGGTACACACAAGCGGAAGGCCACTTCATCCATCTTGGAGTGCAATTAGAGGCAGTTTTCCTGGAGACTGTGCTAACTGGGGTAGGGGTGGCCGTGGTGTAGTGGTACTAGCCATCGCTTCTCGCTCGGAGGGTCAAGGTTCGACTCCTACTCATGACAAGTTTTTTTTGTGTAATTGGAAATCAGTCAGAAAAATCTGCGTGTGAAGGCATAACACTGGCATGTAAATTTGGCTGTTGTAGAGTTTCAAACACAAAACAACTGTTAAAATGTATAACCTGAATCATTTCGAGTGAAGAAAAACTCTCCGTCCTATTCGAACTCACACCCCCTGGAGAGTCAATATCGAAACCAAATATACCACTACATCACAACAATGCTTTCCTTTCTCCTTCTATCTTTCCGCTGGCAACAGTAAAAGGGTATCATAACCCCCTTGAGGCGTGCGTAAATTATAAAAAAAAACAAATGTGCTAACTGGAGCGGCCCAGGTTCAAGGGCGCAATCTTACGACATAAAAAAAGAACTTCAGCTTCGAAACCGAAGAATTTTTGTATTCCTAACTATTGTACGAGTAGAAGTAAAATCAAACCTGTTCGTGTGTAGTGAATCGGTTTTGGGGCCATTTTCTAAAATGTACAAAATTCATTACCATGTCATCAGGATGGATAGGAAGTAATAGATCTTACGTAGTTCACACATTCCTAGCTTGGTCTCAAAATGCATGGTGATGCCTTTTACGTCAACTATTCGTAGATGACCATCATCGTTCGCATAAAGAGAACAACTCGAGGGTGAGGGGACTGTATGGCAATTTTTTTCTATCCCAATCGTCAATAATGCCTAGAACTAGTGTGTGGCTTAAGAGCACACAGTCATTTGCCATAATTCGAAAGTCAATATTGCTACAACGTCTTCATATGCCCGATCGTAGACATTAGGCCTGCTGAGACCGTAAATCAAAAGCTCGAACGCCTCCACCAACAGAAATTAGCCATGTAACACACGTGTAGACCTTCTTCCAAAGCGCAGTCTCTTAGAGTCTTTCGCTTTGGTTGACATGTTGAACAGGGGATACGCAAGGTAGTGTTATAGGTACTGATAACGCTCGAATTTTGTTTCCATGATCTTTAACAAGAAGAAAGTCAACGAGTAAAGATTTTCTTCAATATTTCTATTGGCAAGTTTAGACCTTCGTGTACAATAGAAGATCTGGATCTATGCCATCCATGTTAACCAAAATCAATGATAGATATACATCATAGGCCTTAATAACCTTTTTGGAAGTAATTGAGTGCGCTTACGTGGTATATAAGTTATCATCGCCATCATTTGCAAATGCAAGTCATAGATAATTTTTTTCTACTTAAACAATAATTAGCCTTTGAATATCTGACAACACTATTGCTCAACAAATATGGTCAAGGTTATTGCATGTTCTGATACACCGCTGTGACTCTATAATTTAACAGAGTGGTCAGCGCCATAACTTACATTTAGCCAACGTAGATAAATCAACTAATAGTACGTGATTCTTCTATATGAATACAACATGTGATGTCCGATTTTGTTCCTTAAACTACGAGTAGTTATAAAATGAACTTGTTACGGGCTGTGACAATTTTCGCTATAGCTTTTCGTGTAAGCTGTGATGTCGGTGGAGTTATTGAGCTCATTGGAAAGATTCATCAGCATGACGAACTATCAACTCTGGCCGTAACTACAAACAACAATAGTTTCTCGGATATGATCCTGCAATCAAATCTGGGTATTCCTGCGATGGTATTCACGTCAACTTCTTTAAACTTGAATTCATCTTTGCCATGGGTTAAGAACGTTCTGTTGTTGCATGAGGGAAACGACTACAACAGGAGCACTCTTCTTTTAAATAGACTCGTTTGGACGCTGCATCATCCTACAATTATTGTCATTTCCACCAATACTATCGAAAATCTTCGAAAATATTTTACATACTTCGAAAAGCAAAAATTTGTAAGAATTTTCGGAGCAGTCGGAGACAAATCTTATGCGTACCTACCTTTTGCCGATGAAAAGGTTCAAATTCTATCCAGAAACGACAGCTTACCAGATGCATTGAAGGACCTTAATGGTTTCAATTTCCGGGCCGCGGTCCAAAATGATGCTCCACGAGCTTTTTGGTATTCAGACAAATACGGTCGTAGACTCATCGGAGGATACTTTGGACAGATATTTTTGAGTTTCCTGCAAAAGCACAATGCCACATTCACGGAGATTTTATTAAACAATTCGTCGAGCTTAAACTATCCGTTGGTCATCGAAGCTATGGTTAAAGAGGAAATCGACATCACCGTTAGTGCTTGTATTTATTGTAAGCAAGTCAATTTGGTTCCTGTCATACATTCTCCACTGAATTTGATTGTACCCATTAAAGACGACGTCAATTCGGCAGAGTATTTTGTGAGACCCTTCACTGTAACAGTTTGGGCTTGCATAGTTCTGACATTGATTTACATATCCTTGATGGATGCAGTCAACGAATTTCTGTTAAACGCACGACTTACATTGTGGACCTGTTTTAGTAGGAATTTCTTAACATTGCTGAACCAAGCGCCGGAGCGTGAAATCAAGGACTCCTTCCGTTTTCGCATTCAAGTGCTTGCATTTTGTTTTGTAGTTTTCAATTTGTATACAGCCTATATGATAACTTATCTGACATTGTCCATAAGGATCAAACAGTATGACAGTCTTCAGGATTTAGTCAACGGGAAGGTGGCAGTGATAGCGCTTAATTTTATAAATAACATAATACAAGATCCTGCGACCGCCTATCCGGAAAGTTTTAAGGAGATCACTGTTGGAGTCGACTTCGAGGTATTCATTCGGGAAGGAACATCCCTCCAAAATACGAGCATTGCGTTTTTAGTTTACAATGACAAGGCGCAGTTGTTTCTGGCACGACAGGGGTATTTCACAAAACCACGTTTTCGTGTGATGAATGAAGTTTTGAAAGCTATGGTACTTGGTTTTGGTTTGAAAAGCAATTCACCTTTTGCTGAGATTCTTAATACGTGCATCGTGGAATTCACCGAAATGGGTCTTGTCGACAAGTGGATGCGTGACGGGATTTTCCAGGCAAGTCAGCCGAAATTGAAAAACGTAAATAAAGTTGACAAGACTTACAATCCATTGACATTACATGAGCTGTGGTTTGCTTGGTATTGTTTGGGTGGCGGATTGGCGATTGCAACTTGCGTGTTATTCGTGGAGAATATTTGGAAGCGTTTTTGGAGTACATAGTCAAGTCAAATTGTTTTCTTTTTAAAAATTCTTTATCTTTCACTTAATTCAAATAAATATGCAAAATTTTGATTGAAAGTGTGTTTCTTTTATTCTTAACATCAGATACTTTTTCTAGTTGTCTTGCAGCAGAAAAATAATTTAATTGTGGCGCAGTAGTTCTTTTTTCTTCTTCTTCTCCTTAAACGTCCGTCAACCCAGGGAAATCGAGGAATTCTAAATTGGCCAAGGATATCTTCATCCACATTCGCTAACGTCATAATTTCTGTAAAGCCGACGCAAGAAAATTTTCGACCTTCTTTAAAAAATAAGTGCGTTTCGACTGTGAACTGCCTTGCCTGACACCACCTTGACAAGGGCTAAATATATCGTTGAGAAACCGCTATGTGGTTTCACACAAGGCAGCGGATAAGACCTTTATGCGATGTTAAAGACGCTGATGGCTCTTTATTTGAAGCAGTTCTTGTGTATCGGCCAAACATGGCGAACTTTCTAGGCATGCTCAAATATTGGAAATGAGTCGCTGCATACTCTCTACCTACCCTAATTCGGCATAATTCGGCCGTCCGGTTCAGCAGCCTTGTCGCTCTCGAGCTTTGATATTGCATCTTCTTTTGATTTTGGTCGGCTAAACTTTCACCATCGCGGTTGAAAGGTACATTTTAACTGACTGCGCTATTTTGGTTGTACTCGTATCTTCAGTGTCTATTGTGACTCCACCACTTAATTTTAAAATCATATGTTATTTTGACACTGACAGCTCATATCCAATTAATTGACATTGACCGAAATCATGAAAGTTTTTCCACCGACTCCAGTGGTTACATAAATTGAACAAACCGACTGTTCTCTTCCGAAAATGTTTGCCCTATGCACCCGCAGATGATTGTGTTCAAGTAGGCCAAATTTCGAGTGCGGGTAACTTTTAATTTTTAAATAAAAGGTGAATGAACTGTGGAGGAAAAAACTTAACGGGTATGATATTTAAAATGTTTTTCCTAAGGAAAAAGTAAATTCTGTGTGACAAATACTTCAATTCGTTTCGAAAATATTATTTAAAAAATGCGCATATGCGCATTCGTATTCATTATAACAGGTGCAAAACATTGACCAGCTTTTTTTCATGCCTAACATTTGATTTAGGATGCTAAAAACAACTCAAAAGCGACGGTTCAATAGCACTTCTTCTAAAGATATGGAGCTGGCCTTTGGCCTGTGCCAAAAAGTACAACATAGTGAAGGGAACCTTGATGAACCTATGTAAAGGGTTAAGAGGAAAAAAGATCGGGTGCCCGACGGTACTTTCAGATGTTGAGGAAAATTAGCTGGTTAGTTCACTAATAACGGTGACTGAATGGGGCTGTCCTTTCACTGGAGATAATTTGAGGCGCCTCACAAAATATTATCTCGATTCTTGTAATCGTAAGGTCCGTTCTTTTCAAAAGAATAATCTCTCAGGTAGAAAATGGTTAAGGGGATTCCTTCAAAGGCACAAAAACGATCTTTGTGTCCGAGCGTACCAAAATTTAAAGTCATCCGAAGCCAAGGACTGTCGTCAAGATGTGGCTACCCTTTCCAATAATTTCAAACACTGACGCTGAACAAGGAGTTCATACCCCCGAAAACATTTTTAATAATGATGAGTCGAATCTTTCTGACGATCCAGGCTCTAAAAGATGCGTGTTTAAGAGAGGAGTACGGTACCCCGAAAATATAAAAGACTCGACGAAGTTTAATATTTCCATTATGTTTTGCGGATCTGCGAAAGGTGTGCTTATTCCACCATACGTTGTTTATAAAGCGGAATATTTATGGAAGTCTTGGATGTTAGGTGGTCTCCGAAAACAAAATACAATCGGGGCAAGTCAGGGTGGTTTGACGGGACAATTTTTAAGGATTTGTTCTTAAACCATTTTATTCCGAGCACAAGGAGATTTAGCGGCCCTGTAGTACTTCTAGGTGACAATTTGCCAAGCCACTTTCGCCAGCCGTTGTTTCAGCGGCTCAAGAAAATAGCATTGGCTTTGCATGTTTATTACCAAATTCGACACATATTTGCCAGCCGTTCGATTTCGCCTTCTTTGGTCAACTTAAAAAAGTTTGGCGTCGAATTTTGAACGAATGGAAAGGCAAGTGAACCCACAAGGCCCAAATGCTTTCTAAAAATGCGTTCCCTGCCCTTTTACACAGACTAGTAATGGAAAGCGTGAACGAAGAGAACCGATTTCCGAACCTTATATCGGGTTTTAAGAAATGTGGTATAGTGCCGTTTAATCCAAACGAAGTCATTTCACGTTTACCGGACCAAACAATCTCCGAAATGAACAACAATGAAGTACTACGGGCGAATATATCGGAGTCTGTTGTAACAGTTTTAAAAGAACTCCGTTTCGGGTCTGGAGAATCACCAGCACGAAAACGTTGTACAAAAGTAAAAACTCAGCCAGGGCTTGGAATTATGACCGAAGATATAGATGGTTATGAGGCACCTGTAAACTCCGAAGCGGCGAAAGTTTGTGAAGGAGCAGTGACTGTTGATGATAATATAGCTTCCACCTCTCAATATCTCAAAGCAGACGACGAAGATGTTCCCAACGAGCAAACTGGTTCACTTCAAGAACTCCAAAATGAATTTGTGGGATCCTACTTCGTCAATGAAAAACATTTTCCAGCAAGTCTTGCTGAGTTCAAAGCTCAATAATTAGCTCGAAAATGCAATTTTCTTACTCTAGATACCTATCTCTTTTTTTCATTTATTTATTTTGCTTTTAATGTGATAACAACTTGAAAATGTTACACAAAAGGCTATGAACTGATATATAATTAAGAATTACCTGCCCTTTGTATTTATTTTATTTTAATTAATGAATTACTTAATTAACTGTGGTTTTGTTATTATTAAAGTTATTTAATTTCAATACAAATAAAAATTGAACTATTGTATGTCTATTATTGTCAATGTTAGGAACAATGGAATATAACATTGACCACCGTTTTTTTGTAAATAAACCTTTTTATAAACAATAAAGTTTTTGAAAAAATTATGCGAATTAGTAAATATTGGTAGCCCCCTAGACCAGAATTCAATTTACCCCGATAATCCTTCAATCAGTCAATTTAAGGTTAGTCGATGGTACGAGTATCAAATAATATTTTAGGTTTACGAAAAGGAACAATTTACGCTTGAACGGCGCACAGTGGGGCAAAATACCCCAAAAACTGAAATCAATTCATATGATGGGCTAGCTATACTGAAAACAACATTTTTATGTAGGAATTACTTATTAGTTCATAGAAAGACCACATTTTTTGCGGGAACATTTTCTTGAAAAGCTCTCGCGATATTTTTTTAAAATCTTCGTTCCTGGCTTTCTGTGCTTGTTCAGACAGTTCGCCTATTGGAAGAAGTGCAGCAGAAATCGCATCCGGACCATGGATTAATAGCTTGTGTACTATTGGAGGCATTTAATCCAAAGATAAAGATTTACAAAGTTTTTGGCAGTATCGAGTGTGAATACTCTGAACTTTTCACTATTTATATCATAGCCACTTGGCATGGAATTTTTTAATCAATATCTTATCAACGCCTAAGATTTTAGAAACCACCACCACTGCTATCATTTGAGTTCCCAAGACCAGACTTATTCGATCTCAGAACTTCTTTTGTATTCAAGCCTTAATTGACGCTGCAACATCTTTTTCCTCTTTACGAACTAGCCATCTTTTTACTGGAAAATTATAGACACATGCAAAAGGAACTCAAAAACTCGAATTCAACAGTGCAGCACTGACAAACCAAACTGCAATGCACTGGGATTGTAAGTCTTCAATAGCAGCTGTTCGATATAATATAACAATATAACAACGACAACGCTAAGAAGAGACAATATCTGTCAGAGCGTTACAAATATTTCCGTCCGCCAGTGTAAGGATGGGTTTTATGTGCCACTTCAACAACATTTTCTTCAACGTTGACTATTGAATGACAAAGGCTCTGAATTTGAGCATCTATTCTTGGCTTTTCAGATACCGAAACTTGTGCTGATTGTTTGGTATATTCAAGTTTAATTGGACGGCAGTACCTGGTTGAAGAAGATCTGGGATTTTGCTTTATAACGCCTTTTTGTTCCAAGCTCTCACAAACCAATTGGAGGGGTACCACCGAATTTATGAACACACTTGAATCATCGGCATCCATTCCGACTGTGGCCAAAACCTCCATCGAAGTCCTACTAGGAAATCAAACACAAATTGCTTCTTTTTGAGCTAAAATCAAACGTTCCAAAGTATGGTTCATGAAAGTTTGAACCGTCACTTCAGCTGAAGTATCTGTTAAATGCATTTCTTCTCTTTTTGGGTAGCACGTTTGTTTTTTTGCAGTTTGAACAATTTCGTAGGAAGGAAACCTTTAAGGGTCTTTGGCTCTTATTACATTATATTGGTGTCTAGTAAGCGTTGTCTCGACTACGGTTGACAGTGCTTCTTTGTCTGACATCTGCCGAGTACGCATTTTTATAATTAATTGCGCGCTGAGATGGCCGCACTAACTCCTCTATTAATTTCGTTGCAACTGGATGACCCGCTGCTCTTAAATTCACCTTTGCCGCAAATCCTAATTGCGAAGTTGGCACCTCCTTTCTCATTGTTTCCATTTTGAGGCGTTTGCTTCGATCGCTGCTTTCTTCAAACGGTTTCTCAGGGCGGTCGCGTCTCTTTTTTGACTTTTCAAAGTACTCCCACAAGCAGAGATACATTACGATCCAATTAATAGATTTAAACATGAATTCGCATTGTACTTTCACAGTTTAAGCCAATTTCTGTTCAGTGTCATTGAGAGGAGCTCTCTTATGTGTAGGAAAACGTCAGATTTTGGGTGTCGTTTTTCCTGTATATTTTTTGAATATCCTCACTCAAAACTGCCTTTGTATGACACCTTCCTTCCTCAGTTTCCCACAGAGGCTTATGATAGCATTCTCTTATTTGCCTGAAGGTAGTTGTGTATAACAAAAGGATTTTCATGTTGTGCCTCAGTGTGCCAGAAGCTTTTCTGATTTATTTTCACATGAATTCATTGGAAATAAAAACCAAAATAAATAGAAAATAAAAATAGAAGAAATCTTCAAGGCAAACGGAACCTCTCCCAATTTAGTTTAAAGTTGAAGGCTAAAGATACGAGCATGCATGACAGGCTCTTTGAATTCATAAATACTCGTAATGTTTCGTAGATTTGCACACTTGAAAGGCAGTTTGAAGCAGTGCCATATGTAGAAACATCTCTATTAGTATTCTGACTTTCATGGGAAATGAGGTGTAACACAAGTGTGTGCCTCGTAGCAATCAATCCCTCGCATGTTGTAATGATATGGTATGCACGAGTATGTACCGAACTTTTCATCTCCAAAAAACTTGACGAAACGGATTTTGAGAAATAGAAATTACCGAGCAGTACCGACACCGATATAGCTCAGCAGTTATACGTCACACTCCTGGAAGTCTAACTATTTGTCCTTCACAGCAACCATAAACTATGAAATTTGAAAACATCTATATGAAATTTACCATACACCAGATATGTAGGGATCTAATATTGAGGAAAAACCTAGAATCCTCTAGCAAGTAAGGTTAGATTAGGTAGAAGGCGAGGTAGACTCAGAAATGACATACTCTTCGGTGTTTTTAACGACGGAAGTTGAAACTATCGCAAGGCCTCGACCTCACTATGGAACAGCAAAAGTCTAGGCAGGAAAAATTGGGAACTCAATCCCAAAATGAAAGGAGACCTATCATCACGTATGCTGCTGCCGTCGGGTGGCGTAAAGCAACGCAGATGTTATCACAGGTTATACTCAACAAAATGCAGAGACTAGCCTGTGTCTGTGAAACTGGTGCAATAAGACGGTTTTCACCAACAGCTTCACTCGAATTTATCCTAAACATCCCACCACTTCATTTTGAACTCATTAAAAAAGCAATGCTTAATACCTACATGCTCATCACAGAAGATAAATTAAATTCCAACCTAGTCCATACTGCAAACCTGCAAACCTCAGAGCTTAACATACAAATGTCTACCACTATATAACTTCCCGCGCAACTCTAAGGTAATATTTCCAAAATAAACCAACATTTGCAAAGGATTCGCATGTATGGTGCACAGTCGGACCCACAGCGAACGAAGCAGTTAGCGCCAGAGTATATGGCTTTCGCATTAAAACATCCCTACACGCTAGTATGGATACAAGCAGCTCCGTATTTCAGGCTGAAATACGAGGGCGGGTCAATAAGTCCGTGACTTTTGGATTAAAACACAGATTTTTTGATAAAAAAATAATTTTATTTTTCAACGTAGTCTCCCTTGAGCTCTATACACTTTGTCCAACGCTTCTCCAATTTTTTTATCCCTTCCAAAAAAAATGATTTGTCGAGGTCCTCAAAATAGGCCTTTGTTTGCGAGATGACTTCATCATTGGAGTCAAATCTTTTTCCACCAAGCCATTTCTTCAGGTTTGGGAACAAGAAGTAGTCGCTCGGAGCCAAATCTGGAGAATAGGGTGGATGAGGGAGCAATTCATAGCCCAATTCATGGATTTTTGCCATGGCAACTGCACATGCGTTTGTGGTCGACTGTGAGCAAACGCGGCACCCATCTTGCGGAAAGCTTTCTCATGCCCAAGTGATCATTCAAAATTGAAACCACTGAGCCATGCGAGATCCCTACGGCTTCCACAATCTCTCGCACTTTCAATCTTCGGTCGGCCAACACCATATCGTGAATTTCTTCGATTGTTTCGGGTGTAGAGACCTCAACTGGGCGTCCAGGACGTTCGGCATCTTCAGTGCTTGTACGGCCACAACGAAATTCAGTAAACCACTTTTTTACCATTGAAATCGATGGTGCAGAGTCCCCATAGTATTTATCAAGCTTAGTCTTGGTCTCGGTAATGGTTTTTTTCGCAAGAAATAATGCTTAATAAGCACACGAAATTCACTTTTTTCCATTTTCTCCTCAAATTAGTGAGTAGTCTGATAAAAATAGCTGTCAAACAAAAACTAACTGACGCAGCAAGTTTAAATTTTGACAGGAGTCAACTGACAGATGCCTGTTGACAGGAGCAGTGTTGCTGTTTCAGTAAAGAGGTCAGAAATTCAAAAAGTCACGGACTTATTGACCCGCCCTCGTATATGCAGAGCTCCGCATTCGAGAGAATCTAAACAGATAGATAACGAACAACGAACAACGAAACATTTACATTCTCTCCGGTAACAAGGCAGCCGTTATTGCAATTAAGGCCTTACATCACAACTGGTCTTGGACTGCCTCCAACTACTGCAATTACTGGTCACTACAAACTAAGTCCACATGAAGGCAATGAAAAAGCAGACGAACAAGCCAAGGATCCGCATCTTAATCCATGATACCAAGACCATTCTGTAGACTATCAATATAAAAGGAAGGGTCAACACCTGGCTAGAGGAAACAAAAGTACATTTCTGGGGGGAAACCGAGGGAAATAGGTAAGCCAAAAACTTTATGCCAAACAGTTGCCACAAAAAAACAAAACAAGTACTAAGTAGAATCAAGCAGGAGTCAGATTAGACTGATTAGAGGCTTACTCACAGGGCATAGGACAGGACAATAAATGTAGATTGTGCAACGAGTACTACACTACTGCAATGGTTTAATCAAAAGACGTCAACGTTACCTAGGTAAAATTTACCTCATATCTTATATAATACCTAATCTAAACAGTTTAGTCTAGTTTTATAGTTGCCTTGATGAGTCTACATATGACTGGCCTTTTCTAATGCTTGAAATCAAAGACTTTGGTTGCTTGACGTTGTTCATCTGCCTGCGATTTGTCCCTGTTGATCCAATTCTAATCCATTCATCATCGAATGCAATTCTTTGGAACATCGGAGTATCCGGAACCCAACAACGTACGAGATTGTGCTGTTAAGTAGTCTCTAACTACTAAGAATTTATAGTGTTCGAACTAAGGGATCTTTACCAAAGACTGCTACAACGAGCCTACCGATAAAACCCACAAGTATTCTCCTCAATATGATGTGAAATCTTATTTGGCGTTTTAAATGCCAACTTAGTTAGGGTAGGGCCAACAAAAATGAAAATGAAATAGTTGACTAAGATTTTAAAAGGAACGCAAATGGCCTTCTGAAAAATATAGACGAATATGGTCTATCTAAAAACCATGTTGACGTATGCCTGATTTCTCTGGTTACCACGCGCATCATCCCTTATAGAAAGCGAGGGGTGGATCCGCATGCCGAGAACGTGACAATAGAACCTGAATCTATGCAAATAAGTCCAGTTTCCGTAAACATAAATCGTATAGACTATAATATAGCATCTTGTTATTTAATTTGTTCGCCGACCACTTGGAAGAAATATTCAAACCATTCGAATGTATCAATTGGCCCAAGAACCCAAGAACTTAGTCCCAGAACAGGATCCGGCAACTACAATAACTGAGCTTAAGCAAACAATAAAAAACCTAAAAAATAATAAGGCTCCAAGATACGATTTGATTACAAGTGAAATTCTAAAGGAGCTACCTTGAAAAACGTTTGTCAGGCTCCTCCACATTATAAATGCTTGTGTTCCAAACCAGTGCAAAGTTGCAGAAGTCATAATGGTTCCAAAACGGGGGAAAAGTCCAAACGACAAAAAATCATACAGACCCATTTCGCTCCTGCCGATAGTTTCAAAAGTTTTCGAAATTCTCCTGCTTAAACGTTTAAAACCGATAACTGAAGAAAGACGATTGATCCCGGATCACTAGTTCGGCCTTAGGGTCAAACATTCCACAATCTATCAGGTCTATCGGATAACAAATGTAATTGAAAACGCGCTAGATGGAAAAGCTATGGCACGAGGGCTTGAAGTACTCGTATAAGCTACAAACAAATTTTACCGGGAGAAATGAATATAATATTCGAATCTTATCTTGAAAATAGACTCTAGACAAGGAAGCGTTCTGGGCCCATACCTATTCTTACTGTACACTAGAGACATACCTCTAGATGAAGAGACTGTGGTGGCCACGTTCGCGGATCACACCCTGATCCTCGCCACAGGACAAACAGTTGAATCCTCGACTGCAAAACTTCAACGACCTCTGAACAAAATATTTGAGTGCACGAAGAGCTGGCGAATCGTGCTAAACGAGATTAAGTCAACACATGTCAAGTACTGAAAAATAAAGGTAGTGAGTAAGAATCACACTACCATGAGCGTTACTATGCCACTGTGGTCGGCAGTAAATGCTCGTGCTTATGGTACCTGGTGTGGTGGTGCTCTTATGAGCGCTTGCTTATGGTGCCTATGAAGGTTTTTACCTACCCACGCAGAAAAAAAAAGAATATAACTTTTCCGAATACATGGTTCACATACCTTGATATCCTGATCCGCACATGGTTGTGACTTCTGATCAACAAACCGTCAACTGAGCGCAAGACACTCATTCAGTATTTTGAATGTTTGAGCAGATAAAATGAAATCGAACTATTATCTGGTTGTAGCCAAGATATGGATGCGGGTTCTGCCAAAGAGCCATCAAAGAGGTAGCCTCTGATGTACTGTTTATCAAACCGTCCAAACAAAGAAATCTAAGAGCAAAAAAGGGAGGAACATAGGCTCTCACGAAAAAACAGAAAAGGGCTCGATAAGCGCTCGAATAAGATTGAGCCGGTAGCCTCTGTGGAGGTGTAATCACAGCGTTGTGTGTCCGGTCCTAAATAAGAGGGATCCCCGAACTCCTACAACTACAAGGAAATAAGTCTCCTCAAGACTTACCGGCCACTATCAGTGTGGTTTTAGATCACATAACAGATCGATACACACCCTTGGTCATTTATTTCAAAGCTGCATATGGCATCAAATATAGAGACTATCGACAACCATGTTGTTTTGGCACCCCTGTGGCAGAATTAGGAGCATAGTTTACTACTTTGAATCTCGGACAATGGTGAATAAAGGGTACATTCTGTATCAAAACAATTTGGTTTTAAGACTTTTGTATCCAAATCCCAATTAATATCTGCGACTAGATCTAGAGGACTATCCGACCCATAAGTACACGCCCAATCATCAAACCTTTCAAACCGGGAACAAATAGTGCATTGATATGTAAAACATAAAGTATTGGTCCAACTGCCGAACCTTGTGGCACATCCATTTTAACAAAATCTATGTCACTTGACTCACTTTGAGATATATTTTCTAGATGGCATGTAAATCAATCGAGCATGCAACTCTACTAAACACAGTGTGGACATGAACAATATTTTTAGCAACCAAGAGAACAATCTTTTTGTCCATACATGCTGTTTAAAGCTTGGATCTTTTGCTACTATCTGTCAAGATTTGAGGACATTGGGTTGGCATTTAACAATTATAAAAATTATTTTTCCAGAACAATTTTTTCATTTAATGTTGAAATTTTAACATGGAACAAAGAGCACTCATTAAATTCCATGCAAAACTTTAAAAAAAATGCATCTGAAGCATTCCGATTGACGTAGCAAGTGTGCCGTGATGATTGTTTGAGTGTAACAGTTGTTTTCGAGTGAATATGTACTACAATGACCCAAAGGTAGTCAAAATTGTTGGTCGTGCGTAAAAACTATAACAAATTTGCCTCATCCTCTATCCCAACGCTCTTTCATAATGACATTCCAGCTTCTTGGACAAAGCCAATCTGCTTGCTGCACATTTTGCATCCAGCTCAACACTTCCAGATTGTGTTTCCGCCTACACTTGAGTGCGTCGAATCTTCGATGGGACGATCCACTTTCGCACTCGTGCAGTAGCAAGATTACTTCAAGATCTTAACATTTACAAATCTGCTGGCCCAGATGGTATGTGTATCTCCCCTTCTTCTGAAGAGGTATTCTTCTACGCTGCAAAACCACTGCGAAAGCTTTTTCATCAATCCTACTCTTAAGGACTCTTTCCGAGCAGATGGAAAATAGGATTTGTCCAGCCCGTCCGTGAAAAATGTGAATCTTCTTCTCTCTCCTCTTACAGACCTATTGCACTTACGTCCGTTCTTTCCAAGGTCATGGAAACGCTGATAAACCGTCGGCTCATGAAATATTTCAAAACACAAAAACTTCTTAATGACCGGCAGTACGGTTTTCGTAGCAACAAGTCCACTGGTGATTCGATGGCATGTCTCACCGAAAAGTGGAACAAAAGTTTAAATCAATCTGGGGAATGCAAGATAGTTGCACTTGATATTTCTTGATATACGATTGTCGATAAAGTAGTCGTTTTAGTCATAGTTTTAGTTTAGTCTTTTAATCATTGCTAACGGTGAACTGTGCCAAACCCAAACCAAAGTCGTTCCCAACACCGGTTTGGTAGCTCCCTTCAGCACAAAATCTTAATACCACTGCAAGTCGTACAACTATCGGCAATGAAGACGCATGTTTAATTTCCGAAACTTTTGCAAATAAGAAAATGCCGCTTTATTCAGTCTTAAATACTTGTTGAATCTTTAAAAAACTGATTAATTTATTCACAATTGTACAATGAATATCTCTAACTTTGCATCTGGTAAATTAAATTGATTACGTTTTGATCTAATATTTCTTTTTACTTGAATTAATTCCCTTTTCTGTAATTCTTGATCGTCGTCCTCTTCACTACTCCAATCAATAACAATAGCAATGCTTCCCATCTTTTCTTCAAATTGCAAGAGTAATATTATCAAACAAACACCTCAAAACAACAATTTAGAAATGCTAATTCCGAAAGAATTTATAGAAAACTACACCATTTAACATTTTGAACTTTCAATTTGACAGTCAGCTTTTGAGTGACAGCTTTAGAATGTACTTACCACTTCATCACCCACTTTCGGACGTACCCTAAAATATCGTTATTCATTCCTTAGCCCAACAACACGCTTATGGAATGCTCTGCCAAGCTCTGTTTTTCCTAGTCATTATAACCTTCAAACATTCAAAACCAACGTACATGGGTACCTCTCTTTCTATCCTCCCTTAATTTCCATCGCCCGCCGTATTCACCTAATTTGACAATGTACGACTTTTTGTTTTCCTGAAATTGAAATTGAAGTTTAAAGGATACTTTTCTGATGACATTCTAACTATGCAAGCAGCTTCGATATGGGTAGCGGCGACATTTCCGCAAAATGAGCTAGAGCAGGCTACTGATTCACTGTAACAAGTATATTAAACCGGGAAAAGAATATTTCGAATAAGAACACCGAGAAATACAAGGAAGTCGTGCCTAAATTATATTTTCTAGAGCCAGTCCGGAATATTATTTGCCACACTGTTATTAGATTAACCATATCAAAAGCGTTTGTGATATCCACCAACAAACCTGTCGCATACTCTGGTCAAACTTGAGTATATTTTTTAACAAACATCTTAAAGAGCAACAGAGGTTCGATATTTATAACAATGCCCATTTCTAATGACTGCCCTATACCTTCTTGTAAACCAACTGGGATCATGTCATAAGAGTTAACTAAAATCCTTGATAGATACAAGCTGTAGCGGGTCTTGCTTTTTAGACCTTTTTAGGAGTAATCGAATGTCCTTACGTGGTACATAAGTAATTTATCATCGCCATCATTTGCAAATGTAAGTCAGAGATAATTTTTTTCTACTTAAGCAATAATTAGCCTTGGAATATCTGACAACACTATTGCTCAACAAATATGGTCAAGGTTATTGCATGTTCTGATACACCGCTGTGAGTCTATAATTTAACAGAGTGGTCAGCGCCATAACTTACATTTAGCCAACGTAGATAAATCAACTAATAGTACGTGATTCTTCTATATGAATACAACATGTGATGTCCGATTTTGTTCCTTAAACTACGAGTAGTTATAAAATGAACTTGTTACGGGCTGTGACAATTTTCGCTATAGTTTTTCGTGTAAGCTGTGATGTCGGTGGAGTTATTGAGCTCATTGGAAAGATTCATCAGCATGACGAACTATCAACTCTGGCCGTAACTACAAACAACAACAGTTTCTTGGATATGATCCTGCAATCAAATCTGGGTATTCCTGCGATGGTATTCACGTCAACTTCTTTAAACTTGAATTCATCTTTGCCATGGGTTAAGAACGTTCTGTTGTTGCATGAGGGAAACGACTACAACAGGAGCACTCTTCTTTTAGATAGACTCGTTTGGACGCTGCATCATCCTACAATTATTGTCATTTCCACCAATACTATCGAAAATCTTCGAAAATATTTTACATACTTCGAAAAGCAAAAATTTGTAAGAATTTTCGGAGCAGTCGGAGACAAATCTTATGCGTACCTACCTTTTGCCGATGAAAAGGTTCAAATTCTATCCAGAAACGACAGCTTACCACATGCATTGAAGGACCTAAATGGTTTCAATTTCCGGGCCGCGGTCCAAAATGATGCTCCACGAGCTTTTTGGTATTCCGACAAATACGGTCGTAGACTCATCGGAGGATACTTTGGACAGATATTTTTGAGTTTCCTGCGAAAGCACAATGCCACATTCACGGAGATTTTATTAAACAATTCGTCGAGCTTAAACTATCCGTTGGTCATCGAAGCTATGGTTAAAGAGGAAATCGACATCACCGTTAGTGCTTGTATTTATTGTAAGCAAGTCAATTTGGTTCCTGTCATACATGCTCCACTGAATTTGATTGTACCCATTAAAGACGACGTCAATTCGGCAGAGTATTTTGTGAGACCCTTCACTGTAACAGTTTGGGCTTGCATTGTTCTGACATTGATTTACATATCCTTGATGGATGCAGTCAACGAATTTCTGTTAAACGCACGACTTACATTGTGGACCTGTTTTAGTAGGAATTTCTTAACATTGCTGAACCAAGCGCCGGAGCGTGAAATCAAGGACTCCTTCCGTTTTCGCATTCAAGTGCTTGCATTTTGTTTTGTAGTTTTCAATTTGTATAACTCTCATTTGACATCTTATCTGACTGTGTCCATAGGGATCAAACAGTATGACAGTGTTCAGGATTTAGCCAACGGCAAGGTGACAGTGATAACGCTTAATTTTGTAAATAACATAATACAAGATCCTGCGAACGCCTATCCGGAAAGTTTTAAGGAGATCACTGTTGGAGTCGACTTCGAGGTATTCATTCGGGAAGGAACATCCCTCCAAAATACGAGCATTGCGTTTGTGGTTTTCAATGACGTGGCACGGTTGTATCTGGCACGACAGGGGTATTTCACAAAACCACGTTTTCGTGTGATGAATGAAGTTTTGAAAGCTATGGTACTTGGTTTTGGTTTGAAAAGCAATTCACCTTTTGCTGAGATTCTTAATACGTGCATCGTGGAATTCACCGACATGGGTCTTGTCGACAAGTGGATGCGTGACGGGATTTTCCAGGCAAGTCAGCCGAAATTGAAAAACGTAAATAAAGTTGACAAGACTTACAATCCATTGACATTACATGAGCTGTGGTTTGCTTGGTATTGTTTGGGTGGCGGATTGGCGATGGCAACTTGCGTGTTATTCGTGGAGAATATTTGGAAGCGTTTTTGGAGTAAATAGTCAAGTCAAATTGTTTTCTTTTTAAAAATCCTTTATCTTTCACTTAATTCAAATAAATATGCAAAATTTTGATTGAAAGTGTGTTTCTTTTATTCTTAACATCAGATACTTTTTCTAGTTGTCTTGCAGCAGAAAAATAATTTAATTGTGGCGCAGTAGTTCTTTTTTCTTCTTCTTCTCCTTAAACGTCCGTCAACCCAGGGAAATCGAGGAATTCTAAATTGGCCAAGGATATCTTCATCCATATTCGCTAACGTCATAATTTCTGTAAAGCCGACGCATGAAAATTTTCGACCTTCTTCAAAAAATAAGTGCGTTTCGACTGTGAACTGCCTTGCCTGAAACCACATTGACAAGGGCTAAATATATCGTTGAGAAACCGCTATGTGGTTTCACACAAGGCAGCAGATAAGAAATATATGCGATGTTAAAGACGCTGATGGCTCTTTATTTGAAGCAGTTCTTGTGTATCGGCCAAACATGGTGAACCTTCTAGGCATGCTCAAATATTGGAAATGAGTCGAGGCATACTCTCTACCTACCCTAATTCGGCATAATTAGGCCGTCCGGTTCAGCAGCCTTGTCGCTCTCGAGCTTTGATATTGCATCTTCTTTTGATTTTGGTCGGCTAAACTTTCACCATCGCGGTTGAAAGGTACATTTTAACTGACTGCGCTATTTGGGTTGTACTCGCCGTTTGAAATCACTGCGAAAGTGATTTTTTCCGTATCTTCAGTGTCTATTGTGACTCCACCACTTAATTTTAAAATCATATGTTATTTTGACACTGACAGCTCATATCCAATTAATTGACATTGACCGAAATTACATAAATTGAACAAACCGACTGTTCTCTTCCGAAAATGTTTGCCCTATGCACCCGCAGATGATAACGGGTATGATATTTAAAATGTTTTTTTCTAAGGAAAAAGTAAATTCTGTGTGACAAATACTTCAATTCGTTTCGAAAATATTATTTAAAAAATGCGCATATGCGCATTCGTATTCATTATAACAGGTGCAAAACATTGACCAGCTTTTTTTCATGCCTAACATTTGATTTAGGATGCTAAAAACAACTCAAAAGCGACGGTTCAATAGCACTTCTTCTAAAGATATGGAGCTGGCCTTTGGCCTGTGCCAAAAAGTACAACATAGTGAAGGGAACCTTGATGAACCTATGTAAAGGGTTAAGAGGAAAGAAGATCGGGTGTTGAGGAAAATTAGCTGGTTAGTTCACTAATAACGGTGACTGAATGGGGCTGTCCTTTCACTGGAGATAATTTGAGGCGCCTCACAAAATATTATCTCGATTCTTGTCGATTCTGCAATTACTGGTCACTACAAACTAAGTCCGCATGAAGGCAATGAAAAAGCAGTCGAACAAGCCAAGACCATTCTGTAGACTATCAATATAAAAGGAAGGGTCAACACCTGGCTAGAGGAAACAAAAGTACATTTCTGGGGGGAAACCGAGGGAAATAGGTAAGCCAAAAACTTTATGCCAAACAGTTGCCACAAAAAAACAAAACAAGTACTAAGTAGAATCAAGCAGGAGTCAGATTAGACTGATTAGAGGCTTACTCACAGGGCACTCTCCTTTAACACGGCAACACTATTGGAACCATGGGCATAGGACAGGACAATACATGTAGATTGTGCAACGAGGACGTGGAAACAGCAGAACACATACTACACTACTGCAATGGTTTAATCAAAAGACGTCAACGTTACCTAGGTAAAATTTACCTCATATCTTATATAATACCTAATCTAAACAGTTTAGTCTAGTTTTATAGTTGCCTTGATGAGTCTACATATGACTGGCCTTTTCTAATGCTTGAAATCAAAGACTTTGGTTGCTTGACGTTGTTCATCTGCCTGCGATTTGTCCCTGTTGATCCAATTCTAATCCATTCATCATCGAATGCAATTCTTTGGAACATCGGAGTATCCGGAACCCAACAACGTACGAGATTGTGCTGTTAAGTAGTCTCTAACTACTAAGAATTTATAGTGTTCGAACTAAGGGATCTTTACCAAAGACTGCTACAACGAGCCTACCGATAAAACCCACAAGTATTCTCCTCAATATGATGTGAAATCTTATTTGGCGTTTTAAATGCCAACTTAGTTAGGGTAGGGCCAACAAAAATGAAAATGAAATAGTTGACTAAGATTTTAAAAGGAACGCAAATGGCCTTCTGAAAAATATAGACGAATATGGTCTATCTAAAAACCATGTTGACGTATGCCTGATTTCTCTGGTTACCACGCGCATCATCCCTTATAGAAAGCGAGGGGTGGATCCGCATGCCGAGAACGTGACAATAGAACCTGAATCTATGCAAATAAGTCCAGTTTCCGTAAACATAAATCGTATAGACTATAATATAGCATCTTGTTATTTTATTTGTTCGCCGACCACTTGGAAGAAATATTCAAACCATTCGAATGTATCAATTGGCCCAAGAACCCAAGAACTTAGTCCCAGAACAGGATCCGGCAACTACAATATCTGAGCTTAAGCAAACAATAAAAAACCTAAAAAATAATAAAGCTCCAAGATACGATTTGATTACAAGTGAAATTCTAAAGGAGCTACCTTGAAAAACGTTTGTCAGGCTCCTCCACATTATAAATGCTTGTGTTCCAAACCAGTGCAAAGTTGCAGAAGTCATAATGGTTCCAAAACGGGGGAAAAGTCCAAACGACAAAAAATCATACAGACCCATTTCGCTCCTGCCGATAGTTTCAAAAGTTTTCGAAATTCTCCTGCTTAAACGTTTAAAACCGATAACTGAAGAAAGACGATTGATCCCGGATCACTAGTTCGGCCTTAGGGTCAAACATTCCACAATCTATCAGGTCTATCGGATAACAAATGTAATTGAAAACGCGCTAGATGGAAAAGCTATGGCACGAGGGCTTGAAGTACTCGTATAAGCTACAAACAAATTTTACCGGGAGAAATGAATATAATATTCGAATCTTATCTTGAAAATAGACTCTAGACAAGGAAGCGTTCTGGGCCCATACCTATTCTTACTGTACACTAGAGACATACCTCTAGATGAAGAGACTGTGGTGGCCACGTTCGCGGATCACACCCTGATCCTCGCCACAGGACAAACAGTTGAATCCTCGACTGCAAAACTTCAACGACCTCTGAACAAAATATTTGAGTGCACGAAGAGCTGGCGAATCGTGCTAAACGAGATTAAGTCAACACATGTCAAGTACTGAAAAATAAAGGTAGTGAGTAAGAATCACACTACCATGAGCGTTACTATGCCACTGTGGTCGGCAGTAAATGCTCGTGCTTATGGTACCTGGTGTGGTGGTGCTCTTATGAGCGCTTGCTTATGGTGCCTATGAAGGTTTTTACCTACCCACGCAGAAAAAAAAAGAATATAACTTTTCCGAGTGCATGGTTCACATACCTTGATATCCTGATCCGCACATGGTTGTGACTTCTGATCAACAAACCGTCAACTGAGCGCAAGACACTCATTCAGTATTTTGAATGTTTGAGCAGATAAAATGAAATCGAACTATTATCTGGTTGTAGCCAAGATATGGATGCGGGTTCTGCCAAAGAGCCATCAAAGAGGTAGCCTCTGATGTACTGTTTATCAAACCGTCCAAACAAAGAAATCTAAGAGCAAAAAAGGGAGGAACATAGGCTCTCACGAAAAAACAGAAAAGGGCTCGATAAGCGCTCGAATAAGATTGAGCCGGTAGCCTCTGTGGAGGTGTAATCACAGCGTTGTGTGTCCGGTCCTAAATAAGAGGGATCCCCGAACTCCTACAACTACAAGGAAATAAGTCTCCTCAAGACTTACCGGCCACTATCAGTGTGGTTTTAGATCACATAACAGATCGATACACACCCTTGGTCATTTATTTCAAAGCTGCATATGGCATCAAATATAGAGACTATCGACAACCATGTTGTTTTGGCACCCCTGTGGCAGAATTAGGAGCATAGTTTACTACTTTGAATCTCGGACAATGGTGAATAAAGGGTACATTCTGTATCAAAACAATTTGGTTTTAAGACTTTTGTATCCAAATCCCAATTAATATCTGCGACTAGATCTAGAGGACTATCCGACCCATAAGTACACGCCCAATCATCAAACCTTTCAAACCGGGAACAAATAGTGCATTGATATGTAAAACATAAAGTATTGGTCCAACTGCCGAACCTTGTGGCACATCCATTTTAACAAAATCTATGTCACTTGACTCACTTTGAGATATATTTTCTAGATGGCATGTAAATCAATCGAGCATGCAACTCTACTAAACACAGTGTGGACATGAACAATATTTTTAGCAACCAAGAGAACAATCTTTTTGTCCATACATGCTGTTTAAAGCTTGGATCTTTTGCTACTATCTGTCAAGATTTGAGGACATTGGGTTGGCATTTAACAATTATAAAAATTATTTTTCCAGAACAATTTTTTCATTTAATGTTGAAATTTTAACATGGAACAAAGAGCACTCATTAAATTCCATGCAAAACTTTAAAAAAAATGCATCTGAAGCATTCCGATTGACGTAGCAAGTGTACCGTGATGATTGTTTGAGTGTAACAGTTGTTTTCGAGTGAATATGTACTACAATGACCCAAAGGTAGTCAAAATTGTTGGTCGTGCGTAAAAACTATAACAAATTTGCCTCATCCTCTATCCCAACGCTCTTTCATAATGACATTCCAGCTTCTTGGACAAAGCCAATCTGCTTGCTGCACATTTTGCATCCAGTTCAACACTTCCAGATTGTGTTTCCGCCTACACTTGAGTGCGTCGAATCTTCGATGGGACGATCCACTTTCGCACTCGTGCAGTAGCAAGATTACTTCAAGATCTTAACATTTACAAATCTGCTGGCCCAGATGGTATGTGTATCTCCCCTTCTTCTGAAGAGGTATTCTTCTACGCTGCAAAACCACTGCGAAAGCTTTTTCATCAATCCTACTCTTAAGGACTCTTTCCGAGCAGATGGAAAATAGGATTTGTCCAGCCCGTCCGTGAAAAATGTGAATCTTCTTCTCTCTCCTCTTACAGACCTATTGCACTTACGTCCGTTCTTTCCAAGGTCATGGAAACGCTGATAAACCGTCGGCTCATGAAATATTTCAAAACACAAAAACTTCTTAATGACCGGCAGTACGGTTTTCGTAGCAACAAGTCCACTGGTGATTCGATGGCATGTCTCACCGAAAAGTGGAACAAAAGTTTAAATCAATCTGGGGAATGCAAGATAGTTGCACTTGATATACGAGTATGTAAGGCATTTGACAGAGTTTGGGCATCAGGCTCTTTTGTCGAAAATGCGTGAATTTGGGATCGACGACTCTCCTCTTCAACGGATTAGAAATTACATTTCGGAACGTTCAATTCAAGTTGTGTTAGATGGTTTCAAGGCTGATATTTACAAAATAAATTCTGGTGTGCCACATGGCTCCGTTTTGTCTCCGAAACGCTTTTTAATTTTCATCAATGATCTCTTGTTTCCTACTTCTCTACTCTACTTCTAATTCCTGGTTTGATAGCATACCCATCTGGGGAACTATGAACAGAGGAGAATTTAATGCTTCTAAAATACAATGCTGTCTGCAGTCGCTTAAGTATATTTCAAATACCTAGAGATTATCTATGACAGTGCGACTAGACTTATGTTCGATGCCAATAATCACCCCGATTACGAAAGTCGTTTAACGCCTTGTCTCGCCTCTGGCACGTCAGTATTACGATTGTCGATAAAGTAGTCGTTTTACGTCATGAAACGACATCTGCCGATAAGCTCATGTGGAACGTATTTTTTGTGTGACATTTGTCGTGTATCGGTATTCTGAAAGTTTGTCTACTATACTTAAATGCCAGCTAAAACCACAAAAGAAGGCGATTTGAATTTTGTGAACGCCTCAAATGGAAAAATAAGTAAAACCGTGAGTCTTCTTTGTGTTTTAACTGGAATGGTGTGAAAATATGTTTTAAATTAAATATCTATATCGTAAGGATTAACATTTCGAGCCCAAAACAAATAAAGCGGATGGTTCAACTAATGGAGGAAAACATAAATTTAGCAACGAATTTCAAAAAAGGTTTGCCTCAAACGAATGCAAACAAAACTGGATGGAAAGAAGTCGCAGCAGTTTTGAATAGTTAAGGGCCACCTGTAAGGGAGTACCGTCAACTTGGCAAACATTGACGAATTTAAAATTTTAAACAAATGCAGCAGTTTACCACATTATATTTATTGGAACTTATCTTCTTCGTATTAGGGGCTGTATTAATACTTTTAATTTTCATGTGAAGAATTGAAACGAATAATATAATTAAGGCTATTTTTTGGCAAAAAACTGGGTGGTCAATGTTTTCCTGCCCTAGGTCTAAATTTGACCACATACAGTTCGTTTGATAAGATCGTATACGGCAAAACTCGTTTAGGAAAACCGGTTTGGAAGTGGCATTTGCATTAGCAGATAAAAACATACTTCTGCTAAGATACTTTGTTTAAAAAAATTTAAAGAGTGTTCAATTTTTGTCAGAGACGAAAGAATTTTAAAATGCCTGTCGCGTTTGCATCGCGTCATGAAGCAGTATTCTTGTGCACGCATCCAAAAGGACCGAAAATGTCATACGGAGCAGCAACTAAATACATGAAAAAGTCAAAAGCATTTGTTAGCAAGTGGGTGCACCGTTATTCCCAAGTTAAAAATGTAGATGATTTGCCGGATCGTGGGTCTACGCCAAAAACAACAAAAAATCAGGACAAAAGATTCTACGCGTGTTTGAATAAAAATCCTCTTCTATCGTTACGTGGAGGACAAGGGATTTTACGTAAAAGGGGTCTAAATGTGTGTTGTGATACGATACGAAGACGTTTACTAGCCAATAATGTAAAATTTCGAAGCACAATAAAGAAACCACTACTATCAAAAAAAAACACGTAGAAAAACGACTCAGTTGGGCCAAGGAGAATTGGGACACAGATTGGAATAACGTTATTTTTTCGGATGAAGCTTCTTTTTGGGCACGGTCTCCTATCACTCATACTTGGTGTACACAATCCAATAAATTAATCCAGCGGACCGTCAAACACCCGGCAAAGGTGCACGTTTGGGGATGCTTCTCAAAACAAGGATTTGGCAATTTGCTCATGTTTACAAATAACTTAAACGTACCCAACATGGTCAAAATTTATAAGAAGGCTTCATTACCATCTACCCAAAGGTGGTTTAAAAGAAGGAATGAGAATTGGTTACTGCAAGAAGATAATGACCCGAAACATCGCAGTCGTTTGTGCAGTGCGTGGAAACAAGAAAATGACGTCTGTGTTTTAGATTGGCCATCACAAGCGCCGGATGAAAATCCCATTGAAAATGTTTGGGCATTCATGAAGCTAAAGCTCCAATGAAAGAAGATCTCGACGGTCAAACAATTATCACGAAAAATACGAGTTTTATGGAGATCTTTGTCTCAAGATTATGCTATAAGATTCAGAATCGTCTACTCTACCTTTTTAAAACTTTCTGCTTCGTCGTATGTTGAATGGGAAGCAGCTTCATCGGTAATAACTTCAACACTTTTTCCAGGTTCAACCATTAGTTTTGACCTCTTTTTACGTGGACGAACCTCGTTACTATCACTGTGACGCATTGATTTCAGTACCGGCAATACTGCAGATGAAAGTGCTTTCCCAACATTGGCTTCACCACCATCATCATTCGATTGCAACCTGTTAAGGACTTCCAAAGGGTTGAACGGGAAAACGCCGCATTTTTTGAAGCCAGCAGAAAGATTGTCAAATGTTTCACCCTCGTTGGCAAATGAATTAATTAATTGCCTCAATAAATATGGAGAAACCTCTTTCGATAAATTTTGTGCGTTTTTCCTTTGACAGTTTTTCCAGCTTTGGCCTACTCACGCTCTTTGCGTGCTCATTCTTAAGGCGGTTAATGAGAGTCCCTTTCCCGATTTTAAAATCTTTTAAACATTGACTTATAGACCTCTCTTTTATTCTTATAAGATCTAGAGCCATTTGCATGTCTTCTTCCGTGGAGCTTTTGTAACGCCTTTTTGGTTTAACATTATTTTTTGGCGGCATGGCAAAAGCAGTATGAAATTCTATTAAAAAAACGCGGGAGAAGAAGTGGTCAATGTTTGGCATATTTTATGTCTAACTTTGACCACCCGGTCAATGTCCAACTGACGTCGGTCAAAGTTAGCCAATTCACTCTTAATATTGGTAAAATTTTTTATTTCGATCAAAAATATTAAAAATTTAAAAAAAAGTGCTCTAAACTAAACTTTTCCAAAAGATAACTGATTTAATTACATACCACTTTAAAAATTTGGTTTAAATCAGTTCACTAACAGTCACAAAATATTTAAAGTTTGAAGCACTCACAAAAAACCGCAAACTAGTACCACTGACAAATGCGATTTAAGCGTACTCAAACGAACTTTTATCCCTCTAACTTTTTTTTCATGAGTAGCACGGACTGGATATACAGTAAATGTGAGTTTATCTTCCAAAAGGTGACGATAAAATCAATTAAACATACCATCGCTCAAAGTTCCCCCAGCTGACGGTAACTCAAGTTAATTTTAAATATGTGAATTCCTTTTATTTTTTCAACGTATTGAGTTGCTAATTGCATTGTTCCTTAGATTAACAGCAATTTCGTTATTGTTAATGCTTTCATATGTGTCCACTTGGTTCTCCGAGTAAAAATTATTGAATCTCGCTGGGTCTACCTTATAGTGAATGCATATGTTGTGAAGGGGCAGCACAGACTTTCACAATTCGCGTAGCCTTCTGAGGTGTATAGTGTAATTGCCTCGCACCGAGGATTCATCGGAATCTGTTTTTAGAGTGCACAGTGTTGAAAAGACTTTGGTTGATATTTTCCGCCGCCGATCTGTAAGGAGTAATTAAAAATGGACCAAGAAAGTTAAATTTATTTTTTGCAATTTAAAGGAAATGCCAACCTAACAACCAAGTGTTTCGTTCACCGCCATTGAAATTACGTTGGAGCATTCCTCGGACAGCACTCGAATTCCAGAGTGCTCGAGAGTCATAACTCGCACCGGAATGCCTAGCATCAATGTATATTATCCACATCTTATGATTACAGATCTGAGATTGAATTCAATTAGAAACACATAAAATTATTCATTAATAAAGGGTTATATTCTTGTAGGTACTTACACTCATAGCGTTAAGACTGTAGAACCCTTTCCTGTTGTAGTATCTGTGCTGCTTACATTTTCTAGGAGCTAGAATTTTAATATGCGTCCCGTCAACACATCCAATAACCCCCGGGATGCTATATATTTGATAGAAGTACATTTTTGTTTGTTCCTGTGCTTCCGTACTATTTCCGAATTATATCAAAACAGGAAAAATACACTCCTCCATTATGTCTATCATTTCTTTTATGATTTTGCTTACGGTGGGCTGTGCTAAGCCCAAACCAAAGTCGTTCCCAACACCGGTTTGGTAGCTCCCTTCAGCACAAAATCTTAATACCACTGCAAGTCGTACAACTATCGGCACTGAAGATGCATGTTTAATTTCCGAAACTTTTGCAAATAAGAAAATGCCGCTTTATTCAGTCTTAAATACTTGTTGAATCTTTAAAAAACTGATTAATTTATTCACAATTGTACAATGAATATCTCTAACTTTGCATCTGGTAAATCAAATTGATTACGTTTTGAACTAATATTTCTTTTTACTTGAATTAATTCCCTTTTCTGTAATTCTTGATCGTCGTCCTCTTCACTACTCCAATAAATAACAATAGCAATGCTTCCCATCTTTTCTTCAAATTGCACGAGTAATATTATCAAACAAACACCTCAAAACAACAATTTAGAAATGCTAATTCCGAAAGAATTTATAGAAAACTACACCATTTAACAATTTGAACTTTCAATTTGACAGTCAGCTTTTGAGTGACAGCTTTAGAATGTACTTACCACTTCATCACCCACTTTCGGACGTACCCTAAAATATCGTTATTCATTCCTTAGCCCAACAACACGCTTATGGAATGCCCTGCCAAGCTCTGTTTTTCCTAGTCATTATAACCTTCAAACATTCAAAACCAACGTACATGGGTACCTCTCTTTCTATCCTCCCTTAATTTCCATCGCCCGCCGTATTCACCTAATTTGACAATGTACGACTTTTTGTTTTCCTGAAATTGAAATTGAAGTTTAAAGGATACTTTTCTGATGACATTCTAACTATGCAAGCAGCTTCGATATGGGTAGCGGCGACATTTCCGCAAAATGAGCTAGAGCAGGCTACTGATTCACTGTAACAAGTATATTAAACCGGGAAAAGAATATTTCGAATAAGAACACCGAGAAATACAAGAAAGTCGTGCCTAAATTATATTTTCTAGAGCCAGTCCGGAATATTATTTGCCACACTGTTATTAGATTAACCATATCAAAAGCGTTTGTGATATCCACCAACAAACCTGTCGCATACTCTGGTCAAACTTGAGTATATTGGCGAACAAACATCTTAAAGAGCAACAGAGGTTCGATATTTATAACAATGCCCGTTTCTTATGACTGCCCTATACCTTCTTGTAAACCAACTAGGATCATGTCATAAGAGTTAACTAAAATCCTTGATAGATACAAGCTGTAGCGGGTCTTGCTTATTAGACCTTTTTAGGAGTAATCGAATGTCCTTACGTGGTACATAAGTAATTTATCATCGCCATCATTTGCAAATGCAAGTCATAGATAATTTTTTCTACTTAAGCAATAATTAGCCTTTGAATATCTGACAACACTATTGCTCAACAAATATGGTCAAGGTTATTGCATGTTCTGATACACCGCTGTGAGTCTATAATTTAACAGAGTGGTCAGCGCCATAACTTACATTTAGCCAACGTAGATAAATCAACTAATAGTACGTGATTCTTCTATATGAATACAACATGTGATGTCCGATTTTGTTCCCTAAACTACGAGTAGTTATAAAATGAACTTGTTACGGGCTGTGACAATTTTCGCTATAGTTTTTCGTGTAAGCTGTGATGTCGGTGGAGTTATTGAGCTCATTGGAAAGATTCATCAGCATGACGAACTATCAACTCTGGCCGTAACTACAAACAACAATAGTTTCTCGGATATGATCCTGCAATCAAATCTGGGTATTCCTGCGATGGTATTCACGTCAACTTCTTTAAACTTGAATTCATCTTTGCCATGGGTTAAGAACGTTCTGTTGTTGCATGAGGGAAACGACTACAACAGGAGCACTCTTCTTTTAGATAGACTCGTTTGGACGCTGCATCATCCTACAATTATTGTCATTTCCACCAATACTATCGAAAATCTTCGAAAATATTTTACATACTTCGAAAAGCAAAAATTTGTAAGAATTTTCGGAGCAGTCGGAGACAAATCTTATGCGTACCTACCTTTTGCCGATGAAAAGGTTCAAATTCTATCCAGAAACGACAGCTTACCAGATGCATTGAAGGACCTAAATGGTATCAATTTCCGGGCCGCGGTCCAAAATGATGCTCCACGAGCTTTTTGGTATTCAGACAAATACGGTCGTAGACTCATCGGAGGATACTTTGGACAGATATTTTTGAGTTTCCTGCGAAAGCACAATGCTACATTCACGGAGATTTTATTAAACAATTCGTCGAGCTTAAACTATCCGTTGGTCATCGAAGCTATGGTTAAAGAGGAAATCGACATCACCGTTAGTGCTTGTATTTATTGTTAGCAAGTCAATTTGGTTCCTGTCATACATGCTCCACTGAATTTGATTGTACCCATTAAAGACGACGTCAATTCGGCAGAGTATTTTGTGAGACCCTTCACTGTAACAGTTTGGGCTTGCATAGTTCTGACATTGATTTACATATCCTTGATGGATGCAGTCAACGAATTTCTGTTAAACGCACGACTTACATTGTGGACCTGTTTTAGTAGGAATTTCTTAACATTGCTGAACCAAGCGCCGGAGCGTGAAATCAAGGACTCCTTCCGTTTTCGCATTCAAGTGCTTGCATTTTGTTTTGTAGTTTTCAATTTGTATACAGCCTATATGACAACTTATCTGACATTGTCCATAAGGATCAAACAGTATGACAGTGTTCAGGATTTAGTCAACGGGAAGGTGGCAGTGATAGCGCTTAATTTTATAAATAACATAATACAAGATCCTGCGACCGCCTATCCGGAAAGTTTTAAGGAGATCACTGTTGGAGTCGACTTCGAGGTATTCATTCGGGAAGGAACATCCCTCCAAAATACGAGCATTGCGTTTATGGGTTTCAATGACGATGCCCGGTTGTATCTGGCACGACAGGGGTATTTCACAAAACCACGTTTTCGTGTGATGAATGAAGTTTTGAAAGCTATGGTACTTGGTTTTGGTTTGAAAAGCAATTCACCTTTTGCTGAGATTCTTAATACGTGCATCGTGGAATTCACCGAAATGGGTCTTGTCGACAAGTGGATGCGTGACGGGATTTTCCAGGCAAGTCAGCCGAAATTGAAAAACGTAAATAAAGTTGACAAGACTTACAATCCATTGACATTACATGAGCTGTGGTTTGCTTGGTATTGTTTGGGTGGCGGATTGGCGATTGCAACTTGCGTGTTATTCGTGGAGAATATTTGGAAGCGTTTTTGGAGTACATAGTCAAGTCAAATTGTTTTCTTTTTAAAAATTCTTTATCTTTCACTTAATTCAAATAAATATGCAAAATTTTGATTGAAAGTGCGTTTCTTTTATTCTTAACATCAGATACTTTTTCTAGTTGTCTTGCAGCAGAAAAATAATTTAATTGTGGCGCAGTAGTTCTTTTTTCTTCTTCTTCTCCTTAAACGTCCGTCAACCCAGGGAAATCGAGGAATTCTAAATTGGCCAAGGATATCTTCATCCACATTCGCTAACGTCATAATTTCTGTAAAGCCGACGCAAGAAAATTTTCGACCTTCTTTAAAAAATAAGTGCGTTTCGACTGTGAACTGCCTTGCCTGACACCACCTTGACAAGGGCTAAATATATCGTTGAGAAACCGCTATGTGGTTTCACACAAGGCAGCGGATAAGACCTTTATGCGATGTTAAAGACGCTGATGGCTCTTTATTTGAAGCAGTTCTTGTGTATCGGCCAAACATGGCGAACTTTCTAGGCATGCTCAAATATTGGAAATGAGTCGCTGCATACTCTCTACCTACCCTAATTCGGCATAATTAGGCCGTCCGGTTCAGCAGCCTTGTCGCTCTCGAGCTTTGATATTGCATCTTCTTTTGATTTTGGTCGGCTAAACTTTCACCATCGCGGTTGAAAGGTACATTTTAACTGACTGCGCTATTTTGGTTGTACTCGTATCTTCAGTGTCTATTGTGACTCCACCACTTAATTTTAAAATCATATGTTATTTTGACACTGACAGCTCATATCCAATTAATTGACATTGACCGAAATCATGAAAGTTTTTCCACCGACTCCAGTGGTTACATAAATTGAACAAACCGACTGTTCTCTTCCGAAAATGTTTGCCCTATGCACCCGCAGATGATTGTGTTCAAGTAGGCCAAATTTCGAGTGCGGGTAACTTTTAATTTTTAAATAAAAGGTGAATGAACTGTGGAGGAAAAAACTTAACGGGTATGATATTTAAAATGTTTTTCCTAAGGAAAAAGTAAATTCTGTGTGACAAATACTTCAATTCGTTTCGAAAATATTATTTAAAAAATGCGCATATGCGCATTCGTATTCATTATAACAGGTGCAAAACATTGACCAGCTTTTTTTCATGCCTAACATTTGATTTAGGATGCTAAAAACAACTCAAAAGCGACGGTTCAATAGCACTTCTTCTAAAGATATGGAGCTGGCCTTTGGCCTGTGCCAAAAAGTACAACATAGTGAAGGGAACCTTGATGAACCTATGTAAAGGGTTAAGAGGAAAGAAGATCGGGTGCCCGACGGTACTTTCAGATGTTGAGGAAAATTAGCTGGTTAGTTCACTAATAACGGTGACTGAATGGGGCTGTCCTTTCACCGGAGATAATTTGAGACGCCGCACAAAATATTATCTCGATTCTTGTAATCGTAAGGTCCGTTCTTTTCAAAAGAATAATCTCTCAGGTAGAAAATGGTTAAGGGGATTCCTTCAAAGGCACAAAAGCGATCTTTGTGTCCGAGCGTACCAAAATTTAAAGTCATCCGAAGCCAAGGACTGTCGTCAAGATGTGGCTACCCTTTCCAATAATTTCAAACACTGACGCTGAACAAGGAGTTCATACCCCCGAAAACATTTTTAATAATGATGAGTCGAATCTTTCTGACGATGCAGGCTCTAAAAGATGCGTGTTTAAGAGAGGAGTACGGTACCCCGAAAATATAAAAGACTCGACGAAGTTTAATATTTCCATTATGTTTTGCGGATCTGCGAGAGGTGTGCTTATTCCACCATACGTTGTTTATAAAGCGGAATATTTATGGAAGTCTTGGATGTTAGGTGGTCTCCGAAAACAAAATACAATCGGGGCAAGTCAGGGTGGTTTGACGGGACAATTTTTAAGGATTTGTTCTTAAACCATTTTATTCCGAGCACAAGGAGATTTAGCGGCCCTGTAGTACTTCTAGGTGACAATTTGCCAAGCCACTTTCGCCAGCCGTTGTTTCAGCGGCTCAAGAAAATAGCATTCGCTTTGCATGTTTATTAACAAATTCGACACATATTTGCCAGCCGTTCGATTTCGCCTTCTTTGGTCAACTTAAAAAAGTTTGGCGTCGAATTTTGAACGAATGGAAAGGCAAGTGAACCCACAAGGCCCAAATTCTTTCTAAAAATGCGTTCCCTGCCCTTTTACACAGACTAGTAATGGAAAGCGTGAACGAAGAGAACCGATCTCCGAACCTTATATCGGGTTTTAAGAAATGTGGTATAGTGCCGTTTAATCCAAACGAAGTCATTTCACGTTTACCGGACCAAACAATCTCCGAAATGAACAACAATGAAGTACTACGGGCGAATATATCGGAGTCTGTTGTAACAGTTTTAAAAGAACTCCGTTTCGGGTCTGGAGAAAACGTTGTACAAAAGTCAAAACTCAGCCAGGGCTTGGAATTATGACCGAAGATATAGATGGTTATGAGGCACCTGTAAACTCCGAAGCGGCGAAAGTTTGTGAAGGAGCAGTGACTGTTGATGATAATATAGCTTCCACCTCTCAATATCTCAAAGCAGACGACGAAGATGTTCCCATGTAATTTTCGTTTTTAAATAAATAACCTTAATGTTACACAAAAGGCTATGAACTGATATATAATTAAGAATTACCTGCCCTTTGTATTTATTTTATTTTAATTAATGAATTACTTAATTAACTGTGGTTTTGTTATTATTAAAGTTATTTAATTTCAATACAAATAAAAATTGAACTATTGTGTGTCTATTATTGTCAATGTTAGGAACAATGGAATATAACATTGACCACCGTTTTTTTGTTAATAAACCTTTTTATAAACAATAAAGTTTTTGAAAAAATTATGTGAATTAGTAAATATTGGTAGCCCCCTAGACCAGAATTCAATTTACCCCGATAATCCTTCAATCAGTCAATTTAAGGTTAGTCGATGGTACGAGTATCAAATAATATTTTAGGTTTACGAAAAGGAACAATTTACGCTTGAACGGCGCACAGTGGGGCAAAATACCCCAAAAACTGAAATCAATTCATATGATGGGCTAGCTATACTGAAAACAACATTTTTATGTAGGAATTACTTATTAGTTCATAGAAAGACCACATTTTTTGCGGGAACATTTTCTTGAAAAGCTCTCGCGATATTTTTTTAAAATCTTCGTTCCTGGCTTTCTGTGCTTGTTCAGACAGTTCGCCTATTGGAAGAAGTGCAGCAGAAATCACATCCGGACCATGGATTAATAGCTTGTGTACTATTGGAGGCATTTAATCCAAAGATAAAGATTTACAAAGTTTTTGGCAGTATCGAGTGTGAATACTCTGAACTTTTCACTATTTATATCATAGCCACTTGGCATGGAATTTTTTAATCAATATCTTATCAACGCCTAAGATTTTAGAAACCACCACCACTGCTATCATTTGAGTTCCCAAGACCAGACTTATTCGATCTCAGAACTTCTTTTGTATTCAAGCCTTAATTGACGCTGCAACATCTTTTTCCTCTTTACGAACTAGCCATCTTTTTACTGGAAAATTATAGACACATGCAAAAGGAACTCAAAAAGTCGAATTCAACAGTGCAGCACTGACAAACCAAACTGCAATGCACTGGGATTGTAAGTCTTCAATAGCAGCTGTTCGATATAATATAACAATATAACAACGACAACGCTAAGAAGAGACAATATCTGTCAGAGCGTTACAAATATTTCCGTCCGCCATTGTAAGGATGGGTTTTATGTGCCACTTCAACAACATTTTCTTCAACGTTGACTATTGAATGACAAAGGCTCTGAATTTGAGCATCTACTCTTGGCTTTTCAGATACCGAAACTTGTGCTGATTGTTTGGTATATTCAAGTTTAATTGGACGGCAGTACCTGGTTGAAGAAGATCTGGGATTTTGCTTTATAACGCCTTTTTGTTCCAAGCTCTCACAAACCAATTGGAGGGGTACCACCGAATTTATGAACACACTTGAATCATCGGCATCCATTCCGACTGTGGCTAAAACCTCCATCGAAGTCCTACTAGGAAATCAAACACAAATTGCTTCTTTTTGAGCTAAAATCAAACGTTCCACAGTATGGTTCATGAAAGTTTGAACCGTCACTTCAGCTGAAGTATCTGTTAAATGCATTTCTTCTCTTTTTGGGTAGCACGTTTGTTTTTTTGCAGTTTGAACAATTTCGTAGGAAGGAAACCTTTTAGGGTTTTTGGCTCTTATAACATTATATTGGTGTCTAGTAAGCGTTGTCTCGACTACGGTTGACAGTGCTTCTTTGCCTGACATCTGCCGAGTACGCATTTTTATAATTAATTGCGCGCTGAGGTGGCCGCACTAACTCCTCTATTAATTTCGTTGCAACTGGATGACCCGCTGCTCTTAAATTCACCTTTGCCGCAAATCCTAATTGCGAAGTTGGCACCTCCTTTCTCATTGTTTCCATTTTGAGGCGTTTGCTTCGATCGCTGCTTTCTTCAAACGGTTTCTCAGGGCGGTCGCGTCTCTTTTTTCAATTAATAGATTTAAACATGAATTCGCATTGTACTTTCACAGTTTCAGCCAATTTCTGTTCAGTGTCATTGAGAGGAGCTCTCTTATGTGTAGGAAAACGTCAGGTTTTGGGTGTCGTTTTTCCTGTATATTTTTTGAATATCCTCGCTCAAAACTGCCTTTGTATGACACCTTCCTTCCTCAGTTTCCCACAGAGGCTTATGATAGCATTCTCTTATTTGCCTGAAGGTAGTTGTGTATAACAAAAAGATTTTCATGTTGTGCCTCAGTGTGCCAGAAGCTTTTCTGATTTATTTTCACATGAATTCATTGGAAATAAAAACCAAAATAAATAGAAAATAAAAATAGAAGAAATCTTCAAGGCAAACGGAACCTCTCCCAATTTAGTTTAAAGTTGAAGGCTAAAGATACGAGCATGCATGATAGGCTCTTTGAATTCATAAATACTCGTAATGTTTCGTAGATTTGCACACTTGAAAGGCAGTTTGAAGCAGTGCCATATGTAGAAACATCTCTATTAGTATTCTGACTTTCATGGGAAATGAGGTGTAACACAAGTGTGTGCCTCGTAGCAATCAATCCCTCGCATGTTGTAATGATATGGTATGCACGAGTATGTACCGAACTTTTCATCTCCAAAAAACTTGACGAAACGGATTTTGAGAAATAGAAATTACCGAGCAGTACCGACACCGATATAGCTCAGCAGTTATACGTCACACTCCTGGAAGTCTAACTATTTGTCCTTCACAGCAACCATAAACTATGAAATTTGAAAACATCTATATGAAATTTACCATACACCAGATATGTAGGGATCTAATATTGAGGAAAAACCTAGAATCCTCTAGCAAGTAAGGTTAGATTAGGTAGAAGGCGAGGTAGACTCAGAAATGACATACTCTTCGGTGTTTTTAACGACGGAAGTTGAAACTATCGCAAGGCCTCGACCTCACTATGGAACAGCAAAAGTCTAGGCAGGAAAAATTGGGAACTCAATCCCAAAATGAAAGGAGACCTATCATCACGTATGCTGCTGCCGTCGGGTGGCATAAAGCAACGCAGATGTTATCACAGGTTATACTCAACAAAATGCAGAGACTAGCCTGTGTCTGTGAAACTGGTGCAATAAGACGGTTTTCACCAACAGCTTCACTCGAATTTATCCTAAACATCCCACCACTTCATTTTGAACTCATTAAAAAAGCAATGCTTAATACCTACATGCTCATCACAGAAGATAAATTAAATTCCAACCTAGTCCATACTGCAAACCTGCAAACCTCAGAGCTTAACATACAAATGTCTACCACTATATAACTTCCCGCGCAACTCTAAGGTAATATTTCCAAAATAAACCAACATTTGCAAAGGATTCGCATGTATGGTGCACAGTCGGACCCACAGCGAACGAAGCAGTTAGCGCCAGAGTATATGGCTTTCGCATTAAAACATCCCTACACGCTAGTATGGATACAAGCAGCTCCGTATTTCAGGCTGAAATACTCGTAGGTAAGCCAAAAACTTTATGCCAAACAGTTGCCACAAAAAAACAAAACAAGTACTAAGTAGAATCAAGCAGGAGTCAGATTAGACTGATTAGAGGCTTACTCACAGGGCATAGGACAGGACAATAAATGTAGATTGTGCAACGAGTACTACACTACTGCAATGGTTTAATCAAAAGACGTCAACGTTACCTAGGTAAAATTTACCTCATATCTTATATAATACCTAATCTAAACAGTTTAGTCTAGTTTTATAGTTGCCTTGATGAGTCTACATATGACTGGCCTTTTCTAATGCTTGAAATCAAAGACTTTGGTTGCTTGACGTTGTTCATCTGCCTGCGATTTGTCCCTGTTGATCCAATTCTAATCCATTCATCATCGAATGCAATTCTTTGGAACATCGGAGTATCCGGAACCCAACAACGTACGAGATTGTGCTGTTAAGTAGTCTCTAACTACTAAGAATTTATAGTGTTCGAACTAAGGGATCTTTACCAAAGACTGCTACAACGAGCCTACCGATAAAACCCACAAGTATTCTCCTCAATATGATGTGAAATCTTATTTGTCGATTTAAATGCCAACTTAGTTAGGGTAGGGCCAACAAAAATGAAAATGAAATAGTTGACTAAGATTTTAAAAGGAACGCAAATGGCCTTCTGAAAAATATAGACGAATATGGTCTATCTAAAAACCATGTTGACGTATGCCTGATTTCTCTGGTTACCACGCGCATCATCCCTTATAGAAAGCGAGGGGTGGATCCGCATGCCGAGAACGTGACAATAGAACCTGAATCTATGCAAATAAGTCCAGTTTCCGTAAACATAAATCGTATAGACTATAATATAGCATCTTGTTATTTAATTTGTTCGCCGACCACTTGGAAGAAATATTCAAACCATTCGAATGTATCAATTGGCCCAAGAACCCAAGAACTTAGTCCCAGAACAGGATCCGGCAACTACAATATCTGAGCTTAAGCAAACAATAAAAAACCTAAAAAATAATAAGGCTCCAAGATACGATTTGATTACAAGTGAAATTCTAAAGGAGCTACCTTGAAAAACGTTTGTCAGGCTCCTCCACATTATAAATGCTTGTGTTCCAAACCAGTGCAAAGTTGCAGAAGTCATAATGGTTCCAAAACGGGGGAAAAGTCCAAACGACAAAAAATCATACAGACCCATTTCGCTCCTGCCGATAGTTTCAAAAGTTTTCGAAATTCTCCTGCTTAAACGTTTAAAACCGATAACTGAAGAAAGACGATTGATCCCGGATCACTAGTTCGGCCTTAGGGTCAAACATTCCACAATCTATCAGGTCTATCGGATAACAAATGTAATTGAAAACGCGCTAGATGGAAAAGCTATGGCACGAGGGCTTGAAGTACTCGTATAAGCTACAAACAAATTTTACCGGGAGAAATGAATATAATATTCGAATCTTATCTTGAAAATAGACTCTAGACAAGGAAGCGTTCTGGGCCCATACCTATTCTTACTGTACACTAGAGACATACCTCTAGATGAAGAGACTGTGGTGGCCACGTTCGCGGATCACACCCTGATCCTCGCCACAGGACAAACAGTTGAATCCTCGACTGCAAAACTTCAACGACCTCTGAACAAAATATTTGAGTGCACGAAGAGCTGGCGAATCGTGCTAAACGAGATTAAGTCAACACATGTCAAGTACTGAAAAATAAAGGTAGTGAGTAAGAATCACACTACCATGAGCGTTACTATGCCACTGTGGTCGGCAGTAAATGCTCGTGCTTATGGTACCTGGTGTGGTGGTGCTCTTATGAGCGCTTGCTTATGGTGCCTATGAAGGTTTTTACCTACCCACGCAGAAAAAAAAAGAATATAACTTTTCCGAATACATGGTTCACATACCTTGATATCCTGATCCGCACATGGTTGTGACTTCTGATCAACAAACCGTCAACTGAGCGCAAGACACTCATTCAGTATTTTGAATGTTTGAGCAGATAAAATGAAATCGAACTATTATCTGGTTGTAGCCAAGATATGGATGCGGGTTCTGCCAAAGAGCCATCAAAGAGGTAGCCTCTGATGTACTGTTTATCAAACCGTCCAAACAAAGAAATCTAAGAGCAAAAAAGGGAGGAACATAGGCTCTCACGAAAAAACAGAAAAGGGCTCGATAAGCGCTCGAATAAGATTGAGCCGGTAGCCTCTGTGGAGGTGTAATCACAGCGTTGTGTGTCCGGTCCTAAATAAGAGGGATCCCCGAACTCCTACAACTACAAGGAAATAAGTCTCCTCAAGACTTACCGGCCACTATCAGTGTGGTTTTAGATCACATAACAGATCGATACACACCCTTGGTCATTTATTTCAAAGCTGCATATGGCATCAAATATAGAGACTATCGACAACCATGTTGTTTTGGCACCCCTGTGGCAGAATTAGGAGCATAGTTTACTACTTTGAATCTCGGACAATGGTGAATAAAGGGTACATTCTGTATCAAAACAATTTGGTTTTAAGACTTTTGTATCCAAATCCCAATTAATATCTGCGACTAGATCTAGAGGACTATCCGACCCATAATTACACGCCCAATCATCAGTTTAGGTTCTTATAATCCCTTTCAAACCGGGAACAAATAGTGCATTGATATGTAAAACATAAAGTATTGTTCCAACTGCCGAACCTTGTGGCACATCCATTTTAACAAAATCTATGTCACTTGACTCACTTTGAGATATATTTTCTAGATGGCATGTAAATCAATCGAGCATGCAACTCTACTAAACACAGTGTGGACATGAACAATATTTTTAGCAACCAAGAGAACAATCTTTTTGTCCATACATGCTGTTTAAAGCTTGGATCTTTTGCTACTATCTGTCAAGATTTGAGGACATTGGGTTGGCATTTAACAATTATAAAAATTATTTTTCCAGAACAATTTTTTCATTTAATGTTGAAATTTTAACATAGAACAAAGAGCACTCATTAAATTCCATGCAAAACTTTAAAAAAAAATGCATCTGAAGCATTCCGATTGACGTAGCAAGTGTACCGTGATGATTGTTTGAGTGTAACAGTTGTTTTCGAGTGAATATGTACTACAATGACCCAAAGGTAGTCAAAATTGTTGGTCGTGCGTAAAAACTATAACAAATTTGCCTCATCCTCTATCCCAACGCTCTTTCATAATGACATTTCAGCTTCTTGGACAAAGCCAATCTGCTTGCTGCACATTTTGCATCCAGTTCAACACTTCCAGATTGTGTTTCCGCCTACACTTGAGTGCGTCGAATCTTCGATGGGACGATCCACTTTCGCACTCGTGCAGTAGCAAGATTACTTCAAGATCTTAACATTTACAAATCTGCTGGCCCAGATGGTATGTGTATCTCCCCTTCTTCTGAAGAGGTATTCTTCTACGCTGCAAAACCACTGCGAAAGCTTTTTCATCAATCCTACTCTTAAGGACTCTTTCCGAGCAGATGGAAAATAGGATTTGTCCAGCCCGTCCGTGAAAAATGTGAATCTTCTTCTCTCTCCTCTTACAGACCTATTGCACTTACGTCCGTTCTTTCCAAGGTCATGGAAACGCTGATAAACCGTCGGCTCATGAAATATTTCAAAACACAAAAACTTCTTAATGAACGGCAGTACGGTTTTCGTAGCAACAAGTCCACTGGTGATTCGATGGCATGTCTCACCGAAAAGTGGAACAAAAGTTTAAATCAATCTGGGGAATGCAAGATAGTTGCACTTGATATTTCTTGATATACGATTGTCGATAAAGTAGTCGTTTTAGTCATAGTTTTAGTTTAGTCTTTTAATCATTGCTAACGGTGAACTGTGCCAAACCCAAACCAAAGTCGTTCCCAACACCGGTTTGGTAGCTCCCTTCAGCACAAAATCTTAATACCACTGCAAGTCGTACAACTATCGGCAATGAAGACGCATGTTTAATTTCCGAAACTTTTGCAAATAAGAAAATGCCGCTTTATTCAGTCTTAAATACTTGTTGAATCTTTAAAAAACTGATTAATTTATTCACAATTGTACAATGAATATCTCTAACTTTGCATCTGGTAAATTAAATTGATTACGTTTTGATCTAATATTTCTTTTTACTTGAATTAATTCCCTTTTCTGTAATTCTTGATCGTCGTCCTCTTCACTACTCCAATCAATAACAATAGCAATGCTTCCCATCTTTTCTTCAAATTGCAAGAGTAATATTATCAAACAAACACCTCAAAACAACAATTTAGAAATGCTAATTCCGAAAGAATTTATAGAAAACTACACCATTTAACATTTTGAACTTTCAATTTGACAGTCAGCTTTTGAGTGACAGCTTTAGAATGTACTTACCACTTCATCACCCACTTTCGGACGTACCCTAAAATATCGTTATTCATTCCTTAGCCCAACAACACGCTTATGGAATGCTCTGCCAAGCTCTGTTTTTCCTAGTCATTATAACCTTCAAACATTCAAAACCAACGTACATGGGTACCTCTCTTTCTATCCTCCCTTAATTTCCATCGCCCGCCGTATTCACCTAATTTGACAATGTACGACTTTTTGTTTTCCTGAAATTGAAATTGAAGTTTAAAGGATACTTTTCTGATGACATTCTAACTATGCAAGCAGCTTCGATATGGGTAGCGGCGACATTTCCGCAAAATGAGCTAGAGCAGGCTACTGATTCACTGTAACAAGTATATTAAACCGGGAGGAGAATATTTCGAATAAGAACACCGAGAAATACAAGGAAGTCGTGCCTAAATTATATTTTCTAGAGCCAGTCCGGAATATTATTTGCCACACTGTTATTAGATTAACCATATCAAAAGCGTTTGTGATATCCACCAACAAACCTGTCGCATACTCTGGTCAAACTTGAGTATATTGGCGAACAAACATCTTAAAGAGCAACAGAGGTTCGATATTTATAACAATGCCCGTTTCTAATGACTGCCCTACACCTTCTTGTAAACCAACTGGGATCATGTCATAAGAGTTAACTAAAATCCTTGATAGATACAAGCTGTAGCGGGTCTTGCTTATTAGACCTTTTTAGGAGTAATCGAATGTCCTTACGTGGTACATAAGTAATTTATCATCGCCATCATTTGCAAATGCAAGTCATAGATAATTTTTTTCTACTTAAACAATAATTAGCCTTTGAATATCTGACAACACTATTGCTCAACAAATATGGTCAAGGTTATTGCATGTTCTGATACACCGCTGTGAGTCTATAATTTAACAGAGTGGTCAGCGCCATAACTTACATTTAGCCAACGTAGATAAATCAACTAATAGTACGTGATTCTTCTATATGAATACAACATGTGATGTCCGATTTTGTTCCTTAAACTACGAATAGTTATAAAATGAACTTGTTACGGGCTGTGACAATTTTCGCTATAGTTTTTCGTGTAAGCTGTGATGTCGGTGGAGTTATTGAGCTCATTGGAAAGATTCATCAGCATGACGAACTATCAACTCTGGCCGTAACTACAAACAACAACAGTTTCTTGGATATGATCCTGCAATCAAATCTGGGTATTCCTGCGATGGTATTCACGTCAACTTCTTTAAACTTGAATTCATCTTTGCCATGGGTAAGAACGTTCTGTTGTTGCATGAGGGAAACGACTACAACAGGAGCACTCTTCTTTTAGATAGACTCGTTTGGACGCTGCATCATCCTACAATTATTGTCATTTCCACCAATACTATCGAAAATCTTCGAAAATATTTTACATACTTCGAAAAGCAAAAATTTGTAAGAATTTTCGGAGCAGTCGGAGACAAATCTTATGCGTACCTACCTTTTGCCGATGAAAAGGTTCAAATTCTATCCAGAAACGACAGCTTACCACATGCATTGAAGGACCTAAATGGTTTCAATTTCCGGGCCGCGGTCCAAAATGATGCTCCACGAGCTTTTTGGTATTCCGACAAATACGGTCGTAGACTCATCGGAGGATACTTTGGACAGATATTTTTGAGTTTCCTGCGAAAGCACAATGCCACATTCACGGAGATTTTATTAAACAATTCGTCGAGCTTAAACTATCCGTTGGTCATCGAAGCTATGGTTAAAGAGGAAATCGACATCACCGTTAGTGCTTGTATTTATTGTAAGCAAGTCAATTTGGTTCCTGTCATACATGCTCCACTGAATTTGATTGTACCCATTAAAGACGACGTCAATTCGGCAGAGTATTTTGTGAGACCCTTCACTGTAACAGTTTGGGCTTGCATTGTTCTGACATTGACTTACATATCCTTGATGGATGCAGTCAACGAATTTCTGTTAAACGCACGACTTACATTGTGGACCTGTTTTAGTAGGAATTTCTTAACATTGCTGAACCAAGCGCCGGAGCGTGAAATCAAGGACTCCTTCCGTTTTCGCATTCAAGTGCTTGTATTTGGCTTTATACTTTTAAATATGTATAACTCTCATTTGACATCTTATCTGACTGTGTCCATAGGGATCAAACAGTATGACAGTGTTCAGGATTTAGCCAACGGCAAGGTGACAGTGATAACGCTTAAATATATATATAACAAAACGCAACATCCAGCAGATGAGTTTCCACAAGGTTTTAAGGAGATCATTGTTGGAGTCGACTTTGAGGTATACTTTCGAGAGCGAATGTCCCTCCAAAATACGAGCATTGCGTTTGTAGTTTTCAATGACAAGGCGCAGTTGTTTCTGGCACGACAGGGGTATTTCACAAAACCACGTTTTCGTGTGATGAATGAAGTTTTGAAAGCTATGGTACTTGGTTTTGGTTTGAAAAGCAATTCACCCTTTGCTGAGATTCTTAATACGTGCATCGTGGAATTCACCGAAATGGGTCTTGTCGACAAGTGGATGCGTGACGGGATTTTCCAGGCAAGTCAGCCGAAATTGAAAAACGTAAATAAAGTTGACAAGACTTACAATCCATTGACATTACATGAGCTGTGGTTTGCTTGGTATTGTTTGGGTGGCGGATTGGCGATGGCAACTTGCGTGTTATTCGTGGAGAATATTTGGAAGCGTTTTTGGAGTAAATAGTCAAGTCAAATTGTTTTCTTTTTAAAAATCCTTTATCTTTCACTTAATTCAAATAAATATGCAAAATTTTGATTGAAAGTGTGTTTCTCTTATTCTTAACATCAGATACTTTTTCTAGTTGTCTTGCAGCAGAAAAATAATTTAATTGTGGCGCAGTAGTTCTTTTTTCTTCTTCTTCTCCTTAAACGTCCGTCAACCCAGGGAAATCGAGGAATTCTAAATTGGCCAAGGATATCTTCATCCACATTCGCTAACGTCACAATTTCTGTAAAGCCGACACAAGAAAATTTTCGACCTTCTTTAAAAAATTAGTGCGTTTCGACTGTGAACTGCCTTGCCTGAAACCACATTGACAAGGGCTAAATATATCGTTGAGAAACCGCTATGTGGTTTCACACAAGGCAGCGGATAAGACCTTTATGCGATGTTAAAGACGCTGATGGCTCTTTATTTGAAGCAGTTCTTGTGTATCGGCCAAACATGGCGAACTTTCTAGGCATGCTCAAATATTGGAAATGAGTCGCTGCATACTCTCTACCTACCCTAATTCGGCATAATTAGGCCGTCCGGTTCAGCAGCCTTGTCGCTCTCGAGCTTTGATATTGCATCTTCTTTTGATTTTGGTCGGCTAAACTTTCACCATCGCGGTTGAAAGGTACATTTTAACTGACTGCGCTATTTGGGTTGTACTCGCCGTTTGAAATCACTGCGAAAGTGATTTTTCCGTATCTTCAGTGTCTATTGTGACTCCACCACTTAATTTTAAAATCATATGTTATTTTGACACTGACAGCTCATATCCAATTAATTGACATTGACCGAAATCATGAACGTTTTTCCACCGACTACAGTGGTTACATAAATTGAACAAACCGACTGTTCTCTTCCGAAAATGTTTGCCCTATGCACCCGCAGATGATAACGGGTATGATATTTAAAATGTTTTTTTCTAAGGAAAAAGTAAATTCTGTGTGACAAATACTTCAATTCGTTTCGAAAATGTTATTTAAAAAATGCGCATATGCGCATTCGTATTCATTATAACAGGTGCAAAACATTGACCAGCTTGTTTTCATATCTAACATTTGATTTAGGATGCTAAAAACAACTCAAAAGCGACGGTTCAATAGCACTTCTTCTAAAGATATGGAGCTGGCCTTTGGCCTGTGCCAAAAAGTACAACATAGTGAAGGGAACCTTGATGAACCTATGTAAAGGGTTAAGAGGAAAGAAGATCGGGTGCCCGACGGTACTTTCAGATGTTGAGGAAAATTAGCTGGTTAGTTCACTAATAACGGTGACTGAATGGGGCTGTCCTTTCACTGGAGATAATTTGAGGCGCCTCACAAAATATTATCTCGATTCTTGTAATCGTAAGGTCCGTTCTTTTCAAAAGAATAATCTCTCAGGTAGAAAATGGTTAAGGGGATTCCTTCAAAGGCACAAAAACGATCTTTGTGTCCGAGCGTACCAAAATTAAAGGCCATCCGAAGTCAAGGACTGTCGTCAAGATGTGGCTACCCTTTCCAATAATTTCAAAACAACACTGACGCTGAACAAGGAGTTCATACCCCCGAAAACATTTTTAATAATGATTAGTCGAATCTTTCTGACGATCCAGGCTCTAAAAGATGCGTGTTTAAGAGAGGAGTACGGTACCCCGAAAATATAAAAGACTCGACGAAGTTTAATATTTCCATTATGTTTTGCGGATCTGCGAGAGGTGTGCTTATTCCACCATACGTTGTTTATAAAGCGGAATATTTATGGAAGTCTTGGATGTTAGGTGGTCTCCGAAAACAAAATACAATCGGGGCAAGTCAGGGTGGTTTGACGGGACAATTTTTAAGGATTTGTTCTTAAACCATTTTATTCCGAGCACAAGGAGATTTAGCGGCCCTGTAGTACTTCTAGGTGACAATTTGCCAAGCCACTTTCGCCAGCCGTTGTTTCAGCGGCTCAAGAAAATAGCATTCGCTTTGCATGTTTATTACCAAATTCGACACATATTTGCCAGCCGTTCGATTTCGCCTTCTTTGGTCAACTTAAAAAAGTTTGGCGTCGAATTTTGAACGAATGGAAAGGCAAGTGAACCCACAAGGCCCAAATGCTTTCTAAAAATGCGTTCCCTGCCCTTTTACACAGACTAGTAATGGAAAGCGTGAACGAAGAGAACCGATCTCCGAACCTTATATCGGGTTTTAAGAAATGTGGTATAGTGCCGTTTAATCCAAACGAAGTCATTTCACGTTTACCGGATCAAACAATCTCCGAAATGAACAACAATGAAGTACTACGGGCGAATATATCGGAGTCTGTTGTAACAGTTTTAAAAGAACTCCGTTTCGGGTCTGGAGAATCACCAGCACGAAAACGTTGTACAAAAGTCAAAACTCAGCCAGGGCTTGGAATTATGACCGAAGATATAGATGGTTATGAGGCACCTGTAAACTCCGAAGCGGCGAAAGTTTGTGAAGGAGCAGTGACTGTTGATGATAATATAGCTTCCACCTCTCAATATCTCAAAGCAGACGACGAAGATGTTCCCAACGAGCAAACTGGTTCACTTCAAGAACTCCAAACTGAATTTGTGGGATCCTACTTCGTCAATGAAAAACATTTTCCAGCAAGTCTTGCTGAGTTCAAAGCTCAATAATTAGCTCGAAAATGCAATTTTCTTACTCTAGATACCTATCTCTTTTTTTTATTTATTTATTTTGCTTTTAATGTGATAACAACTTGAAAATGTAATTTTCGTTTTTAAATAAATAACCTTAATGTTACACAAAAGGCTATGAACTGATATATAATTAAGAATTACCTGCCCTTTGTATTTATTTTATTTTAATTAATGAATTACTTAATTAACTGTGGTTTTGTTATTATTAAAGTTATTTAATTTCAATACAAATAAAAATTGAACTATTGTATGTCTATTATTGTCAATGTTAGGAACAATGGAATATAACATTGACCACCGTTTTTTTGTTAATAAACCTTTTTATAAACAATAAAGTTTTTGAAAAAATTATGCGAATTAGTAAATATTGATAGCCCCCTAGACCAGAATTCAATTTACCCCGATAATCCTTCAATCAGTCAATTTAAGGTTAGTCGATGGTACGAGTATCAAATAATATTTTAGGTTTACGAAAAGGAACAATTTACGCTTGAACGGCGCACAGTGGGGCAAAATACCCCAAAAACTGAAATCAATTCATATGATGGGCTAGCTATACTGAAAACAACATTTTTATGTAGGAATTACTTATTAGTTCATAGAAAGACCACATTTTTTGCGGGAACATTTTCTTGAAAAGCTCTCGCGATATTTTTTTAAAATCTTCGTTCCTGGCTTTCTGTGCTTGTTCAGACAGTTCGCCTATTGGAAGAAGTGCAGCAGAAATCACATCCGGACCATGGATTAATAGCTTGTGTACTATTGGAGGCATTTAATCCAAAGATAAAGATTTACAAAGTTTTTGGCAGTATCGAGTGTGAATACTCTGAACTTTTCACTATTTATATCATAGCCACTTGGCATGGAATTTTTTAATCAATATCTTATCAACGCCTAAGATTTTAGAAACCACCACCACTGCTATCATTTGAGTTCCCAAGACCAGACTTATTCGATCTCAGAACTTCTTTTGTATTCAAGCCTTAATTGACGCTGCAACATCCTTTTCCTCTTTACGAACTAGCCATCTTTTTACTGGAAAATTATAGACACATGCAAAAGGAACTCAAAAACTCGAATTCAACAGTGCAGCACTGACAAACCAAACTGCAATGCACTGGGATTGTAAGTCTTCAATAGCAGCTGTTCGATATAATATAACAATATAACAACGACAACGCTAAGAAGAGACAATATCTGTCAGAGCGTTACAAATATTTCCGTCCGCCAGTGTAAGGATGGGTTTTATGTGCCACTTCAACAACATTTTCTTCAACGTTGACTATTGAATGACAAAGGCTCTGAATTTGAGCATCTATTCTTGGCTTTTCAGATACCGAAACTTGTGCTGATTGTTTGGTATATTCAAGTTTAATTGGACGGCAGTACCTGGTTGAAGAAGATCTGGGATTTTGCTTTATAACGCCTTTTTGTTCCAAGCTCTCACAAACCAATTGGAGGGGTACCACCGAATTTATGAACACACTTGAATCATCGGCATCCATTCCGACTGTGGCCAAAACCTCCATCGAAGTCCTACTAGGAAATCAAACACAAATTGCTTCTTTTTGAGCTAAAATCAAACGTTCCACAGTATGGTTCATAAAAGTTTGAACCGTCACTTCAGCTGAAGTATCTGTTAAATGCATTTCTTCTCTTTTTGGGTAGCACGTTTGTTTTTTTGCAGTTTGAACAATTTCGTAGGAAGGAAACCTTTAAGGGTCTTTGGCTCTTATAACATTATATTGGTGTCTAGTAAGCGTTGTCTCGACTACGGTTGACAGTGCTTCTTTGTCTGACATCTGCCGAGTACGCATTTTTATAATTAATTGCGCGCTGAGATGGCCGCACTAACTCCTCTATTAATTTCGTTGCAACTGGATGACCCGCTGCTCTTAAATTCACCTTTGCCGCAAATCCTAATTGCGAAGTTGGCACCTCCTTTCTCATTGTTTCCATTTTGAGGCGTTTGCTTCGATCGCTGCTTTCTTCAAACGGTTTCTCAGGGCGGTCGCGTCTCTTTTTTCAATTAATAGATTTAAACATGAATTCGCATTGTACTTTCACAGTTTAAGCCAATTTCTGTTCAGTGTCATTGAGAGGAGCTCTCTTATGTGTAGGAAAACGTCAGATTTTGGGTGTCGTTTTTCCTGTATATTTTTTGAATATCCTCACTCAAAACTGCCTTTGTATGACACCTTCCTTCCTCAGTTTCCCACAGAGGCTTATGATAGCATTCTCTTATTTGCCTGAAGGTAGTTGTGTATAACAAAAGGATTTTCATGTTGTGCCTCAGTGTGCCAGAAGCTTTTCTGATTTATTTTCACATGAATTCATTGGAAATAAAAACCAAAATAAATAGAAAATAAAAATAGAAGAAATCTTCAAGGCAAACGGAACCTCTCCCAATTTAGTTTAAAGTTGAAGGCTAAAGATACGAGCATGCATGACAGGCTCTTTGAATTCATAAATACTCGTAATGTTTCGTAGATTTGCACACTTGAAAGGCAGTTTGAAGCAGTGCCATTTGTAGAAACATCTCTATTAGTATTCTGACTTTCATGGGAAATGAGGTGTAACACAAGTGTGTGCCTTGTCGTAGCAATCAATCCCTCGCATGTTGTAATGATATGGTATGCACGAGTATGTACCCAACTTTTCATCTCCAAAAAACTTGACGAAACGGATTTTGAGAAATAGAAATTACCGAGCAGTACCGACACCGATATAGCTCAGCAGTTATACGTCACACTCCTGGAAGTCTAACTATTTGTCCTTCACAGCAACCATAAACTATGAAATTTGAAAACATCTATATGAAATTTACCATACACCAGATATGTAGGGATCTAATATTGAGGAAAAACCTAGAATCCTCTAGCAGGTAAGGTTAGATTAGGTAGAAGGCGAGGTAGACTCAGAAATGACATACTCTTCGGTGTTTTTAACGACGGAAGTTGAAACTATCGCAAGGCCTGGACCTCACTATGGAACAGCAAAAGTCTAGGCAGGAAAAATTGGGAACTCAATCCCAAAATGAAAGGAGACCTATCATCACGTATGCTGCTGCCGTCTGGTGGCATAAAGCAACGCAGATGTTATCACAGGTTATACTCAACAAAATGCAGAGACTAGCCTGTGTCTGTGAAACTGGTGCAATAAGACGGTTTTCACCAACAGCTTCACTCGAATTTATCCTAAACATCCCACCACTTCATTTTGAACTCATTAAAAAAGCAATGCTTAATACCTACATGCTCATCGCAGAAGATAAATTAAATTCCAACCTAGTCCATACTGCAAACCTGCAAACCTCAGAGCTTAACATACAAATGTCTACCACTATATAACTTCCCGCGCAACTCTAAGGTAATATTTCCAAAATAAACCAACATTTGCAAAGGATTCGCATGTATGGTGCACAGTCGGACCCACAGCGAACGAAGCAGTTAGCGCCAGAGTATATGGCTTTCGCATTAAAACATCCCTACACGCTAGTATGGATACAAGCAGCTCCGTATTTCAGGCTGAAATATATGCAGAGCTCCGCATTCGAGAGAATCTAAACAGATAGATAACGAACAACGAACAACGAAACATTTACATTCTCTCCGGTAACAAGGCAGCCGTTATTGCAATTAAGGCCTTACATCACAACTGGTCTTGGACTGCCTCCAACTACTGCAATTACTGGTCACTACAAACTAAGTCCACATGAAGGCAATGAAAAAGCAGACGAACAAGCCAAGGATCCGCATCTTAATCCATGATACCAAGACCATTCTGTAGACTATCAATATAAAAGGAAGGGTCAACACCTGGCTAGAGGAAACAAAAGTACATTTCTGGGGGGAATCCGAGGGAAATAGGTAAGCCAAAAACTTTATGCCAAACAGTTGCCACAAAAAAACAAAACAAGTACTAAGTAGAATCAAGCAGGAGTCAGATTAGACTGATAAGAGGCTTACTCACAGGGCATAGGACAGGACAATAAATGTAGATTGTGCAACGAGGACTACACTACTTCAATGGTTTAATCAAAAGACGTCAACGTTACCTAGGTAAAATTTACCTCATATCTTATATAATACCTAATCTAAACAGTTTAGTCTAGTTTTATAGTTGCCTTGATGAGTCTACATATGACTGGCCTTATCTAATGCTTGAAATCAAAGACTTTGGTTGCTTGACGTTGTTCATCTGCCTGCGATTTGTCCCTGTTGATCCAATTCTAATCCATTCATCATCGAATGCAATTCTTTGGAACATCGGAGTATCCGGAACCCAACAACGTACGAGATTGTGCTGTTAAGTAGTCTCTAACTACTAAGAATTTATTGTGTTCGAACTAAGGGATCTTTACCAAAGACTGCTACAACGAGCCTACCGATAAAACCCACAAGTATTCTCCTCAATATGATGTGAAATCTTATTTGGCGTTTTAAATGCCAACTTAGTTAGGGTAGGGCCAACAAAAATGAAAATGAAATAGTTGACTAAGATTTTAAAAGGAACGCAAATGGCCTTCTGAAAAATATAGACGAATATGGTCTATCTAAAAACCATGTTGACGTATGCCTGATTTCTCTGGTTACCACGCGCATCATCCCTTATAGAAAGCGAGGGGTGGATCCGCATGCCGAGAACGTGACAATAGAACTTGAATCTATGCAAATAAGTCCAGTTTCCGTAAACATAAATCGTATAGACTATAATATAGCATCTTGTTATTTAATTTGTTCGCCGACCACTTGGAAGAAATATTCAAACCATTCGAATGTATCAATTGGCCCAAGAACCCAAGAACTTAGTCCCAGAACAGGATCCGGCAACTACAATATCTGAGCTTAAGCAAACAATAAAAAACAATAAAAAATAATAAGGCTCCAAGATACGATTTGATTACAAGTGAAATTCTAAAGGAGCTACCTTGAAAAACGTTTGTCAGGCTCCTCCACATTATAAATGCTTGTGTTCCAAACCAGTGCAAAGTTGCAGAAGTCATAATGGTTCCAAAACGGGGGAAAAGTCCAAACGACAAAAAATCATACAGACCCATTTCGCTCCTGCCGATAGTTTCAAAAGTTTTCGAAATTCTCCTGCTTAAACGTTTAAAACCGATAACTGAAGAAAGACGATTGATCCCGGATCACTAGTTCGGCCTTAGGGTCAAACATTCCACAATCTATCAGGTCTATCGGATAACAAATGTAATTGAAAACGCGCTAGATGGAAAAGCTATGGCACGAGGGCTTGAAGTACTCGTATAAGCTACAAACAAATTTTACCGGGAGAAATGAATATAATATTCGAATCTTATCTTGAAAATAGACTCTAGACAAGGAAGCGTTCTGGGCCCATACCTATTCTTACTGTACACTAGAGACATACCTCTAGATGAAGAGACTGTGGTGGCCACGTTCGCGGATCACACCCTGATCCTCGCCACAGGACAAACAGTTGAATCCTCGACTGCAAAACTTCAACGACCTCTGAACAAAATATTTGAGTGCACGAAGAACTGGCGAATCGTGCTAAACGAGATTAAGTCAACACATGTCAAGTACTGAAAAATAAAGGTAGTGAGTAAGAATCACACTACCATGAGCGTTACTATGCCACTGTGGTCGGCAGTAAATGCTCGTGCTTATGGTACCTGGTGTGGTGGTGCTCTTATGAGCACTTGCTTATGGTGCCTATGAAGGTTTTTACCTACCCACGCAGAAAAAAAAATAATATAACTTTTCCGAGTACATGGTTCACATACCTTGATATCCTGATCCGCACATGGTTGTGACTTCTGATCAACAAACCGTCAACTGAGCGCAAGACACTCATTCAGTATTTTGAATGTTTGAGCAGATAAAATGAAATCGAACTATTATCTGGTTGTAGCCAAGATATGGATGCGGGTTCTGCCAAAGAGCCATCAAAGAGGTAGCCTCTGATGTACTGTTTATCAAACCGTCCAAACAAAGAAATCTAAGAGCAAAAAAGGGAGGAACATAGGCTCTCACGAAAAAACAGAAAAGGGCTCGATAAGCGCTCGAATAAGATTGAGCCGGTAGCCTCTGTGGAGGTGTAATCACAGCGTTGTGTGTCCGGTCCTAAATAAGAGGGATCCCCGAACTCCTACAACTACAAGGAAATAAGTCTCCTCAAGACTTACCGGCCACTATCAGTGTGGTTTTAGATCACATAACAGATCGATACACACCCTTGGTCATTTATTTCAAAGCTGCATATGGCATCAAATATAGAGACTATCGACAACCATGTTGTTTTGGCACCCCTGTGGCAGAATTAGGAGCATAGTTTACTACTTTGAATCTCGGACAATGGTGAATAAAGGGTACATTCTGTATCAAAACAATTTGGTTTTAAGACTTTTGTATCCAAATCCCAATTAATATCTGCGACTAGATCTAGAGGACTATCCGACCCATAATTACACGCCCAATCATCAGTTTAGGTTCTTATAATCCCTTTCAAACCGGGAACAAATAGTGCATTGATATGTAAAACATAAAGTATTGTTCCAACTGCCGAACCTTGTGGCACATCCATTTTAACAAAATCTATGTCACTTGACTCACTTTGAGATATATTTTCTAGATGGCATGTAAATCAATCGAGCATGCAGCTCTACTAAACACAGTGTGGACATGAACAATATTTTAAGCAACCAAGAGAACAATCTTTTTGTCCATACATGCTGTTTAAAGCTTGGATCTTTTGCTACTATCTGTCAAGATTTGAGGACATTGGGTTGGCATTTAACAATTATAAAAATTATTTTTCCAGAACAATTTTTTCATTTAATGTTGAAATTTTAACATGGAACAAAGAGCACTCATTAAATTCCATGCAAAACTTTAAAAAAAAATGCATCTGAAGCATTCCGATTGACGTAGCAAGTGTACCGTGATGATTGTTTGAGTGTAACAGTTGTTTTCGAGTGAATATGTACTACAATGACCCAAAGGTAGTCAAAATTGTTGGTCGTGCGTAAAAACTATAACAAATTTGCCTCATCCTCTATCCCAACGCTCTTTCATAATGACATTTCAGCTTCTTGGACAAAGCCAATCTGCTTGCTGCACATTTTGCATCCAGTTCAACACTTCCAGATTGTGTTTCCGCCTACACTTGAGTGCGTCGAATCTTCGATGGGACGATCCACTTTCGCACTCGTGCAGTAGCAAGATTACTTCAAGATCTTAACATTTACAAATCTGCTGGCCCAGATGGTATGTGTATCTCCCCTTCTTCTGAAGAGGTATTCTTCTACGCTGCAAAACCACTGCGAAAGCTTTTTCATCAATCCTACTCTTAAGGACTCTTTCCGAGCAGATGGAAAATAGGATTTATCCAGCCCGTCCGTGAAAAATGCGAATCTTCTTCTCTCTCCTCTTACAGACCTATTGCACTTACGTCCGTTCTTTCCAAGGTCATGGAAACGCTGATAAACCGTCGGCTCATGAAATATTTCAAAACACAAAAACTTCTTAATGAACGGCAGTACGGTTTTCGTAGCAACAAGTCCACTGGTGATTCGATGGCATGTCTCACCGAAAAGTGGAACAAAAGTTTAAATCAATCTGGGGAATGCAAGATAGTTGCACTTGATATACGAGTATGTAAGGCATTTGACAGAGTTTGGGCATCAGGCTCTTTTGTCGAAAATGCGTGAATTTGGGATCGACGACTCTCCCCTTCAACGGATTAGAAATTACATTTCGGAACGTTCAATTCAAGTTGTGTTAGATGGTTTCAAGGCTGATATTTTCAAAATAAATTCTGGTGTGCCACATGGCTCCGTTTTGTCTCCGAAACGCTTTTTAATTTTCATCAATGATCTGTTGTTTCCTACTTCTCTACTCTACTTCTAATTCCTGGTTTGATAGCATACCCATCTGGGGAACTATGAACAGATGAGAATTTAATGCTTCTAAAATACAATGCTGTCTGCAGTCGCTTAAGTATATTTCAAATACCTAGAGATTATCTATGACGGTGCGACTAGACTTATGTTCGATGCCAATAATCACCACGATTACGAAGGTCGTTTAACGCCTTGTCTCGCCTCTGGCACGTCAGTATTACGATTGTCGATAAAGTAGTCGTTTTACGTCATGAAACGACATCTGCCGATAAGCTCATGTGGAACGTATTTTTTGTGTGACATTTGTCGTGTATCGGTATTCTGAAAGTTTGTCTACTATACTTAAATGCCAGCTAAAACCACAAAAGAAGGCGATTTGAATTTTGTGAACGCCTCAAATGGAAAAATAAGTAAAACCGTGAGTCTTCTTTGTGTTTTAACTGGAATGGTGTGAAAATATGTTTTAAATTAAATATCTATATCGTAAGGATTAACATTTCGAGCCCAAAACAAATAAAGCGGCTGGTTCAACTAATGGAAGAAAACATAAATTTAGCAACGAATTTCAAAAAAGGTTTGCCACAAACGAATGCAAACAAAACTGGATGGAAAAAAGTCGCAGCAGTTTTGAATAGTTAAGGGCCACCTGTAAGGGAGTACCGTCAACTTGGCAAACATTGACGAATTTAAAATTTTAAACAAATGCAGCAGTTTACCACATTATATTTATTGGAACTTATCTTCTTCGTATTAGGGGCTGTATTAATACTTTTAATTTTCATGTGAAGAATTGAAACGAATAATATAATTAAGACTATTTTTTGACAAAAAACTGGGTGGTCAATGTTTTCCTGCCCTAGGTCTAAATTTGACCACATACAGTTCGTTTGATAAGATCGTATACGGCAAAACTCGTTTATGAAAACCGGTTTGGAAGTGGCATTTGCATTAGCAGATAAAAAAATACTTCTGCTAAGATACTTTGTTTAAAAAAATTTAAAGAGTGTTCAGTTTTTGTCAGAGACGGAAGTATTTTAAAATGCGTGTCGCGTTTGCATCGCGTTATGAAGCAGTATTCTTGTGCACGCATCCAGAAGGACCGAAAATGTCATACGGAGAGGCTGCTATATGTGTACATGAAAAAGTCAAAAGCATTTGTTAGCAAGTGGGTGCACCGTTATTCCCAAGTTAAAAATGTAGATGATTTGCCGGATCGTGGGTCTACGCCAAAAACAACAAAAAATCAGGACAAAAGATTCTACGCGTGTTTGAATAAAAATCCTCTTCTATCGTTACGTGGAGGACAAGGGATTTTACGTAAAAGGGGTCTAAATGTGTGTTGTGATACGATACGAAGACGTTTACTAGCCAATAATGTAAAATTTCGAAGCACAATAAAGAAACCACTACTATCAAAAAAAAACACGTAGAAAAACGACTCAGTTGGGCCAAGGAGAATTGGGACACAGATTGGAATAACGTTATTTTTTCGGATGAAGCTTCTTTTTGGGCACGGTCTCCTATCACTCATACTTGGTGTACACAATCCAATAAATTAATCCAGCGGACCGTCAAACACCCGGCAAAGGTGCACGTTTGGGGATGCTTCTCAAAACAAGGATTTGGCAATTTGTTCATGTTTACAAATAACTTAAACGTACCCAACATGGTCAAAATTTATAAGAAGGCTTTATTACCATCTACCCAAAGGTGGTTTAAAAGAAGGAATGAGAATTGGTTACTGCAAGAAGATAATGACCCGAAACATCGCAGTCGTTTGTGCAGTGCGTGGAAACAAGAAAATGACGTCTGTGTTTTAGATTGGCCATCACAAGCGCCGGATGAAAATCCCATTGAAAATGTTTGGGCATTCATGAAGCTAAAGCTCCAATGAAAGAAGATCTCGACGGTCAAACAATTATCACGAAAAATACGAGTTTTATGGAGATCTTTGTCTCAAGATTGTGCTATAAGATTCAGAATCGTCTACTCTACCTTTTTAAAACTTTTTGCTTCGTCGTATGTTGAATGGGAAGCAGCTTCATCGGTAATAACTTCAACACTTTTTCCAGGTTCAACCATTAGTTTTGACCTCTTTTTACGTGGACGAACCTCGTTGCTATCACTGTGACGCATTGATTTCATTACCGGCAATACTGCAGATGAAAGTGCTTTCCCAACATTGGCTTCACCATCATCATCATTCGCCGCATTTTTTGAAGCCAGCAGAAAGATTGTCAAATGTTTCACCCTCGTTGGCAAATGAATTAATTAATTGCCTCAATAAATATGGAGAAACCTCTTTCGATAAATTTTGTGCGTTTTTCCTTTGACAGTTTTTCCAGCTTTGGCCTACTCACGCTCTTTGCGTGCTCATTCTTAAGGCGGTTAATGAGAGTCCCTTTCCCGATTTTAAAATCTTTTAAACATTGACTTATAGACCTCTCTTTTATTCTTATAAGATCTAGAGCCATTTGCATGTCTTCTTCCGTGGAGCTTTTGTAACGCCTTTTTGGTTTAACATTATTTTTTGGCGGCATGGCAAAAGCAGTATGAAATTCTATTAAAAAACGCGGGAGAAGAAGTGGTCAATGTTTGGCATATTTTATGTCTAACTTTGACCACCCGGTCAATGTCCAACTGACGTCGGTCAAAGTTAGCCAATTCACTCTTAATATTGGTAAAATTTTTTATTTCGATCAAAAATATTAAAAATTTAAAAAAAAGTGCTCTAAACTAAACTTTTCCAAAAGATAACTGATTTAATTACATACCACTTTAAAAATTTGGTTTTAATCAGTTCACTAACAGTCACAAAATATTTAAAGTTTGAAGCACTCACAAAAAACCGCAAACTAGTACCACTGACAAATGCGATTTAAGCGTACTCAAACGAACTTTTATCCCTCTAACTTTTTTTCTGCCATCTATTCATGAGTAGCACGGACTGAATATACAGTAAATGTGAGTTTATCTTCCAAAAGGTGACGATAAAATCTATTAAACATACCATCGCTCAAAGTTCCCCCAGCTGACGGTAACTCAAGTTAATTTTAAATATGTGAATTCCTTTTATTTTTTCAACGTATTGAGTTGCTAATTGCATTGTTCCTTAGATTAACAGCAATTTCGTTATTGTTAATGCTTTCATATGTGTCCACTTGGTTCTCCGAGTAAAAATTATTGAATCTCGCTGGGTCTACCTTATAGTGAATGCATATGTTGTGTAGGGCAGCACAGACTTTCACAATTCGCGTAGCCTTCTGAGGTGTATAGTGTAATTGCCTCGCACCGAGGATTCATCGGAATCTGTTTTTAGAGTGCACAGTGTTGAAAAGACTTTGGTTGATATTTTCCGCCGCCGATCTGTAAGGAGTAATTAAAAATGGACCAAGAAAGTTAAATTTATTTTTTGCAATTTAAAGGAAATGCCAACCTAACAACCAAGTGTTTCGTTCACCGCCATTGAAATTACGTTGGAGCATTCCTCGGACAGCACTCGAATTCCAGAGTGCTCGAGAGTCATAACTCGCACCGGAATGCCTAGCATCAATGTATATTATCCACATCTTATGATCACAGATCTGAGATTGAATTCAATTAGAAACACATAAAATTATTCATTAATAAAGGGTTATATTCTTGTAGGTACTTACACTCATAGCGTTAAGACTGTAGAACCCTTTCCTGTTGTAGTATCTGTGCTGCTTACATTTTCTAGGAGCTAGAATTTTAATATGCGTCCCGTCAACACATCCAATAACCCCCGGGATGCTATATATTTGATAGAAGTACATTTTTGTTTGTTCCTGTGCTTCCGTACTATTTCCGAATTATATCAAAACAGGAAAAATACACTCCTCCATTATGTCTATCATTTCTTTTATGATTTTGCTTACGGTGGGCTGTGCTAAGCCCAAACCAAAGTCGTTCCCAACACCGGTTTGGTAGCTCCCTTCAGCACAAAATCTTAATACCACTGCAAGTCGTACAACTATCGGCACTGAAGACGGATGTTTTATTTCCGAAACTTTTGCAAATAAGAAAATGCCGCTTTATTCAGTCTTAAATACTTGTTGAATCTTTAAAAAACAGATTAATTTATTCACAATTGTACAATGAATATCTCTAACTTTGCATCTGGTAAATCAAATTGATTACGTTTTGAACTAATATTTCTTTTTATTTGAATTAATTCCCTTTTCTGTAATTCTTGATCGTCGTCCTCTTCACTACTCCAATCAATAACAATAGCAATGCTTCCCATCTTTTCTTCAAATTGCACGAGTAATATTATGAAACAAACACCTCAAAACAACAATTTAAAAATGCTAATTCCGAAAGAATTTATAGAAAACTCCACCATTTAACAATTTGAACTTTCAAGTTGACAGTCAGCTTTTGAGTGACAGCTTTAGAATGTACTTACCACTTCATCACCCACTTTCGGATGTACCCTAAAATATCGTTATTCATTCCTTAGCCCAACAACACGCTTATGGAATGCCCTGCCAAGCTCTGTTTTTCCTAGTCATTATAACCTTCAAACATTCAAAACCAACGTACATGGGTTCCCTTAATTTCCATCGCCCGCCGTATTCACCTAATTTGACAATGTACGACTTTTTGTTTTCCTGAAATTGAAATTGAAGTTTAAAGGATACTTTTCTGATGACATTCTAACTATGCAAGCAGCTTCGATATGGGTAGCGGCGACATTTCCGCAAAATGAGCTAGAGCAGGCTACTGATTCACTGTAACAAGTATATTAAACCGGGAGGAGAATATTTCGAATAAGAACACCGAGAAATACAAGGAAGTCGTGCCTAAATTATATTTTCTAGAGCCAGTCCGGAATATTATTTGCCACACTGTTATTAGATTAACCATATCAAAAGCGTTTGTGATATCCACCAACAAACCTGTCGCATACTCTGGTCAAACTTGAGTATATTGGCGAACAAACATCTTAAAGAGCAACAGAGGTTCGATATTTATAACAATGCCCGTTTCTAATGACTGCCCTACACCTTCTTGTAAACCAACTGGGATCATGTCATAAGAGTTAACTAAAATCCTTGATAGATACAAGCTGTAGCGGGTCTTGCTTATTAGACCTTTTTAGGAGTAATCGAATGTCCTTACGTGGTACATAAGTAATTTATCATCGCCATCATTTGCAAATGCAAGTCATAGATAATTTTTTTCTACTTAAACAATAATTAGCCTTTGAATATCTGACAACACTATTGCTCAACAAATATGGTCAAGGTTATTGCATGTTCTGATACACCGCTGTGAGTCTATAATTTAACAGAGTGGTCAGCGCCATAACTTACATTTAGCCAACGTAGATAAATCAACTAATAGTACGTGATTCTTCTATATGAATACAACATGTGATGTCCGATTTTGTTCCCTAAACTACGAGTAGTTATAAAATGAACTTGTTACGGGCTGTGACAATTTTCGCTATAGTTTTTCGTGTAAGCTGTGATGTCGGTGGAGTTATTGAGCTCATTGGAAAGATTCATCAGCATGACGAACTATCAACTCTGGCCGTAACTACAAACAACAATAGTTTCTTGGATATGATCCTGCAATCAAATCTGGGTATTCCTGCGATGGTATTCACGTCAACTTCTTTAAACTTGAATTCATCTTTGCCATGGGTTAAGAACGTTCTGTTGTTGCATGAGGGAAACGACTACAACAGGAGCACTCTTCTTTTAGATAGACTCGTTTGGACGCTGCATCATCCTACAATTATTGTCATTTCCACCAATACTATCGAAAATCTTCGAAAATATTTTACATACTTCGAAAAGCAAAAATTTGTAAGAATTTTCGGAGCAATCGGAGACAAATCTTATGCGTACCTACCTTTTGCCGATGAAAAGGTTCAAATTCTATCCAGAAACGACAGCTTACCACATGCATTGAAGGACCTAAATGGTTTCAATTTCCGGGCCGCGGTCCAAAATGATGCTCCACGAGCTTTTTGGTATTCCGACAAATACGGTCGTAGACTCATCGGAGGATACTTTGGACAGATATTTTTGAGTTTCCTGCAAAAGCACAATGCCACATTCACGGAGATTTTATTAAACAATTCGTTGAGCTTAAACTATCCGTTAGTCATCGAAGCTACGCTTAAAGAGGAAATCGACATCACCGTTAGTGCTTGTATTTATTGTAAGCAAGTCAATTTGGTTCCTGTCATACATGCTCCACTGAATTTGATTGTACCCATTAAAGACGACGTCAATTCGGCAGAGTATTTTGTGAGACCCTTCACTGTAACAGTTTGGGCTTGCATAGTTCTGACATTGATTTACATATCCTTGATGGATGCAGTCAACGAATTTCTGTTAAACGCACGACTTACATTGTGGACCTGTTTTAGTAGGAATTTCTTAACATTGCTGAACCAAGCGCCGGAGCGTGAAATCAAGGACTCCTTCCGTTTTCGCATTCAAGTGCTTGTATTTGGCTTTATACTTTTAAATATGTATAACTCTCATTTGACATCTTATCTGACTGTGTCCATAGGGATCAAACAGTATGACAGTGTTCAGGATTTAGCCAACGGCAAGGTGACAGTGATAACGCTTAAATATATATATAACAAAACGCAACATCCAGCAGATGAGTTTCCACAAGGTTTTAAGGAGATCATTGTTGGAGTCGACTTTGAGGTATACTTTCGAGAGCGAATGTCCCTCCAAAATACGAGCATTGCGTTTGTAGTTTTCAATGACAAGGCGCAGTTGTTTCTGGCACGACAGGGGTATTTCACAAAACCACGTTTTCGTGTGATGAATGAAGTTTTGAAAGCTATGGTACTTGGTTTTGGTTTGAAAAGCAATTCACCCTTTGCTGAGATTCTTAATACGTGCATCGTGGAATTCACCGAAATGGGTCTTGTCGACAAGTGGATGCGTGACGGGATTTTCCAGGCAAGTCAGCCGAAATTGAAAAACGTAAATAAAGTTGACAAGACTTACAATCCATTGACATTACATGAGCTGTGGTTTGCTTGGTATTGTTTGGGTGGCGGATTGGCGATGGCAACTTGCGTGTTATTCGTGGAGAATATTTGGAAGCGTTTTTGGAGTAAATAGTCAAGTCAAATTGTTTTCTTTTTAAAAATCCTTTATCTTTCACTTAATTCAAATAAATATGCAAAATTTTGATTGAAAGTGTGTTTCTCTTATTCTTAACATCAGATACTTTTTCTAGTTGTCTTGCAGCAGAAAAATAATTTAATTGTGGCGCAGTAGTTCTTTTTTCTTCTTCTTCTCCTTAAACGTCCGTCAACCCAGGGAAATCGAGGAATTCTAAATTGGCCAAGGATATCTTCATCCACATTCGCTAACGTCACAATTTCTGTAAAGCCGACACAAGAAAATTTTCGACCTTCTTTAAAAAATTAGTGCGTTTCGACTGTGAACTGCCTTGCCTGAAACCACATTGACAAGGGCTAAATATATCGTTGAGAAACCGCTATGTGGTTTCACACAAGGCAGCGGATAAGACCTTTATGCGATGTTAAAGACGCTGATGGCTCTTTATTTGAAGCAGTTCTTGTGTATCGGCCAAACATGGCGAACTTTCTAGGCATGCTCAAATATTGGAAATGAGTCGCTGCATACTCTCTACCTACCCTAATTCGGCATAATTAGGCCGTCCGGTTCAGCAGCCTTGTCGCTCTCGAGCTTTGATATTGCATCTTCTTTTGATTTTGGTCGGCTAAACTTTCACCATCGCGGTTGAAAGGTACATTTTAACTGACTGCGCTATTTGGGTTGTACTCGCCGTTTGAAATCACTGCGAAAGTGATTTTTCCGTATCTTCAGTGTCTATTGTGACTCCACCACTTAATTTTAAAATCATATGTTATTTTGACACTGACAGCTCATATCCAATTAATTGACATTGACCGAAATCATGAACGTTTTTCCACCGACTACAGTGGTTACATAAATTGAACAAACCGACTGTTCTCTTCCGAAAATGTTTGCCCTATGCACCCGCAGATGATAACGGGTATGATATTTAAAATGTTTTTTTCTAAGGAAAAAGTAAATTCTGTGTGACAAATACTTCAATTCGTTTCGAAAATGTTATTTAAAAAATGCGCATATGCGCATTCGTATTCATTATAACAGGTGCAAAACATTGACCAGCTTGTTTTCATATCTAACATTTGATTTAGGATGCTAAAAACAACTCAAAAGCGACGGTTCAATAGCACTTCTTCTAAAGATATGGAGCTGGCCTTTGGCCTGTGCCAAAAAGTACAACATAGTGAAGGGAACCTTGATGAACCTATGTAAAGGGTTAAGAGGAAAGAAGATCGGGTGCCCGACGGTACTTTCAGATGTTGAGGAAAATTAGCTGGTTAGTTCACTAATAACGGTGACTGAATGGGGCTGTCCTTTCACTGGAGATAATTTGAGGCGCCTCACAAAATATTATCTCGATTCTTGTAATCGTAAGGTCCGTTCTTTTCAAAAGAATAATCTCTCAGGTAGAAAATGGTTAAGGGGATTCCTTCAAAGGCACAAAAACGATCTTTGTGTCCGAGCGTACCAAAATTAAAGGCCATCCGAAGTCAAGGACTGTCGTCAAGATGTGGCTACCCTTTCCAATAATTTCAAAACAACACTGACGCTGAACAAGGAGTTCATACCCCCGAAAACATTTTTAATAATGATTAGTCGAATCTTTCTGACGATCCAGGCTCTAAAAGATGCGTGTTTAAGAGAGGAGTACGGTACCCCGAAAATATAAAAGACTCGACGAAGTTTAATATTTCCATTATGTTTTGCGGATCTGCGAGAGGTGTGCTTATTCCACCATACGTTGTTTATAAAGCGGAATATTTATGGAAGTCTTGGATGTTAGGTGGTCTCCGAAAACAAAATACAATCGGGGCAAGTCAGGGTGGTTTGACGGGACAATTTTTAAGGATTTGTTCTTAAACCATTTTATTCCGAGCACAAGGAGATTTAGCGGCCCTGTAGTACTTCTAGGTGACAATTTGCCAAGCCACTTTCGCCAGCCGTTGTTTCAGCGGCTCAAGAAAATAGCATTCGCTTTGCATGTTTATTACCAAATTCGACACATATTTGCCAGCCGTTCGATTTCGCCTTCTTTGGTCAACTTAAAAAAGTTTGGCGTCGAATTTTGAACGAATGGAAAGGCAAGTGAACCCACAAGGCCCAAATGCTTTCTAAAAATGCGTTCCCTGCCCTTTTACACAGACTAGTAATGGAAAGCGTGAACGAAGAGAACCGATCTCCGAACCTTATATCGGGTTTTAAGAAATGTGGTATAGTGCCGTTTAATCCAAACGAAGTCATTTCACGTTTACCGGATCAAACAATCTCCGAAATGAACAACAATGAAGTACTACGGGCGAATATATCGGAGTCTGTTGTAACAGTTTTAAAAGAACTCCGTTTCGGGTCTGGAGAATCACCAGCACGAAAACGTTGTACAAAAGTCAAAACTCAGCCAGGGCTTGGAATTATGACCGAAGATATAGATGGTTATGAGGCACCTGTAAACTCCGAAGCGGCGAAAGTTTGTGAAGGAGCAGTGACTGTTGATGATAATATAGCTTCCACCTCTCAATATCTCAAAGCAGACGACGAAGATGTTCCCAACGAGCAAACTGGTTCACTTCAAGAACTCCAAACTGAATTTGTGGGATCCTACTTCGTCAATGAAAAACATTTTCCAGCAAGTCTTGCTGAGTTCAAAGCTCAATAATTAGCTCGAAAATGCAATTTTCTTACTCTAGATACCTATCTCTTTTTTTTATTTATTTATTTTGCTTTTAATGTGATAACAACTTGAAAATGTAATTTTCGTTTTTAAATAAATAACCTTAATGTTACACAAAAGGCTATGAACTGATATATAATTAAGAATTACCTGCCCTTTGTATTTATTTTATTTTAATTAATGAATTACTTAATTAACTGTGGTTTTGTTATTATTAAAGTTATTTAATTTCAATACAAATAAAAATTGAACTATTGTATGTCTATTATTGTCAATGTTAGGAACAATGGAATATAACATTGACCACCGTTTTTTTGTTAATAAACCTTTTTATAAACAATAAAGTTTTTGAAAAAATTATGCGAATTAGTAAATATTGATAGCCCCCTAGACCAGAATTCAATTTACCCCGATAATCCTTCAATCAGTCAATTTAAGGTTAGTCGATGGTACGAGTATCAAATAATATTTTAGGTTTACGAAAAGGAACAATTTACGCTTGAACGGCGCACAGTGGGGCAAAATACCCCAAAAACTGAAATCAATTCATATGATGGGCTAGCTATACTGAAAACAACATTTTTATGTAGGAATTACTTATTAGTTCATAGAAAGACCACATTTTTTGCGGGAACATTTTCTTGAAAAGCTCTCGCGATATTTTTTTAAAATCTTCGTTCCTGGCTTTCTGTGCTTGTTCAGACAGTTCGCCTATTGGAAGAAGTGCAGCAGAAATCACATCCGGACCATGGATTAATAGCTTGTGTACTATTGGAGGCATTTAATCCAAAGATAAAGATTTACAAAGTTTTTGGCAGTATCGAGTGTGAATACTCTGAACTTTTCACTATTTATATCATAGCCACTTGGCATGGAATTTTTTAATCAATATCTTATCAACGCCTAAGATTTTAGAAACCACCACCACTGCTATCATTTGAGTTCCCAAGACCAGACTTATTCGATCTCAGAACTTCTTTTGTATTCAAGCCTTAATTGACGCTGCAACATCCTTTTCCTCTTTACGAACTAGCCATCTTTTTACTGGAAAATTATAGACACATGCAAAAGGAACTCAAAAACTCGAATTCAACAGTGCAGCACTGACAAACCAAACTGCAATGCACTGGGATTGTAAGTCTTCAATAGCAGCTGTTCGATATAATATAACAATATAACAACGACAACGCTAAGAAGAGACAATATCTGTCAGAGCGTTACAAATATTTCCGTCCGCCAGTGTAAGGATGGGTTTTATGTGCCACTTCAACAACATTTTCTTCAACGTTGACTATTGAATGACAAAGGCTCTGAATTTGAGCATCTATTCTTGGCTTTTCAGATACCGAAACTTGTGCTGATTGTTTGGTATATTCAAGTTTAATTGGACGGCAGTACCTGGTTGAAGAAGATCTGGGATTTTGCTTTATAACGCCTTTTTGTTCCAAGCTCTCACAAACCAATTGGAGGGGTACCACCGAATTTATGAACACACTTGAATCATCGGCATCCATTCCGACTGTGGCCAAAACCTCCATCGAAGTCCTACTAGGAAATCAAACACAAATTGCTTCTTTTTGAGCTAAAATCAAACGTTCCACAGTATGGTTCATAAAAGTTTGAACCGTCACTTCAGCTGAAGTATCTGTTAAATGCATTTCTTCTCTTTTTGGGTAGCACGTTTGTTTTTTTGCAGTTTGAACAATTTCGTAGGAAGGAAACCTTTAAGGGTCTTTGGCTCTTATAACATTATATTGGTGTCTAGTAAGCGTTGTCTCGACTACGGTTGACAGTGCTTCTTTGTCTGACATCTGCCGAGTACGCATTTTTATAATTAATTGCGCGCTGAGATGGCCGCACTAACTCCTCTATTAATTTCGTTGCAACTGGATGACCCGCTGCTCTTAAATTCACCTTTGCCGCAAATCCTAATTGCGAAGTTGGCACCTCCTTTCTCATTGTTTCCATTTTGAGGCGTTTGCTTCGATCGCTGCTTTCTTCAAACGGTTTCTCAGGGCGGTCGCGTCTCTTTTTTCAATTAATAGATTTAAACATGAATTCGCATTGTACTTTCACAGTTTAAGCCAATTTCTGTTCAGTGTCATTGAGAGGAGCTCTCTTATGTGTAGGAAAACGTCAGATTTTGGGTGTCGTTTTTCCTGTATATTTTTTGAATATCCTCACTCAAAACTGCCTTTGTATGACACCTTCCTTCCTCAGTTTCCCACAGAGGCTTATGATAGCATTCTCTTATTTGCCTGAAGGTAGTTGTGTATAACAAAAGGATTTTCATGTTGTGCCTCAGTGTGCCAGAAGCTTTTCTGATTTATTTTCACATGAATTCATTGGAAATAAAAACCAAAATAAATAGAAAATAAAAATAGAAGAAATCTTCAAGGCAAACGGAACCTCTCCCAATTTAGTTTAAAGTTGAAGGCTAAAGATACGAGCATGCATGACAGGCTCTTTGAATTCATAAATACTCGTAATGTTTCGTAGATTTGCACACTTGAAAGGCAGTTTGAAGCAGTGCCATTTGTAGAAACATCTCTATTAGTATTCTGACTTTCATGGGAAATGAGGTGTAACACAAGTGTGTGCCTTGTCGTAGCAATCAATCCCTCGCATGTTGTAATGATATGGTATGCACGAGTATGTACCCAACTTTTCATCTCCAAAAAACTTGACGAAACGGATTTTGAGAAATAGAAATTACCGAGCAGTACCGACACCGATATAGCTCAGCAGTTATACGTCACACTCCTGGAAGTCTAACTATTTGTCCTTCACAGCAACCATAAACTATGAAATTTGAAAACATCTATATGAAATTTACCATACACCAGATATGTAGGGATCTAATATTGAGGAAAAACCTAGAATCCTCTAGCAGGTAAGGTTAGATTAGGTAGAAGGCGAGGTAGACTCAGAAATGACATACTCTTCGGTGTTTTTAACGACGGAAGTTGAAACTATCGCAAGGCCTGGACCTCACTATGGAACAGCAAAAGTCTAGGCAGGAAAAATTGGGAACTCAATCCCAAAATGAAAGGAGACCTATCATCACGTATGCTGCTGCCGTCTGGTGGCATAAAGCAACGCAGATGTTATCACAGGTTATACTCAACAAAATGCAGAGACTAGCCTGTGTCTGTGAAACTGGTGCAATAAGACGGTTTTCACCAACAGCTTCACTCGAATTTATCCTAAACATCCCACCACTTCATTTTGAACTCATTAAAAAAGCAATGCTTAATACCTACATGCTCATCGCAGAAGATAAATTAAATTCCAACCTAGTCCATACTGCAAACCTGCAAACCTCAGAGCTTAACATACAAATGTCTACCACTATATAACTTCCCGCGCAACTCTAAGGTAATATTTCCAAAATAAACCAACATTTGCAAAGGATTCGCATGTATGGTGCACAGTCGGACCCACAGCGAACGAAGCAGTTAGCGCCAGAGTATATGGCTTTCGCATTAAAACATCCCTACACGCTAGTATGGATACAAGCAGCTCCGTATTTCAGGCTGAAATATATGCAGAGCTCCGCATTCGAGAGAATCTAAACAGATAGATAACGAACAACGAACAACGAAACATTTACATTCTCTCCGGTAACAAGGCAGCCGTTATTGCAATTAAGGCCTTACATCACAACTGGTCTTGGACTGCCTCCAACTACTGCAATTACTGGTCACTACAAACTAAGTCCACATGAAGGCAATGAAAAAGCAGACGAACAAGCCAAGGATCCGCATCTTAATCCATGATACCAAGACCATTCTGTAGACTATCAATATAAAAGGAAGGGTCAACACCTGGCTAGAGGAAACAAAAGTACATTTCTGGGGGGAATCCGAGGGAAATAGGTAAGCCAAAAACTTTATGCCAAACAGTTGCCACAAAAAAACAAAACAAGTACTAAGTAGAATCAAGCAGGAGTCAGATTAGACTGATAAGAGGCTTACTCACAGGGCATAGGACAGGACAATAAATGTAGATTGTGCAACGAGGACTACACTACTTCAATGGTTTAATCAAAAGACGTCAACGTTACCTAGGTAAAATTTACCTCATATCTTATATAATACCTAATCTAAACAGTTTAGTCTAGTTTTATAGTTGCCTTGATGAGTCTACATATGACTGGCCTTATCTAATGCTTGAAATCAAAGACTTTGGTTGCTTGACGTTGTTCATCTGCCTGCGATTTGTCCCTGTTGATCCAATTCTAATCCATTCATCATCGAATGCAATTCTTTGGAACATCGGAGTATCCGGAACCCAACAACGTACGAGATTGTGCTGTTAAGTAGTCTCTAACTACTAAGAATTTATTGTGTTCGAACTAAGGGATCTTTACCAAAGACTGCTACAACGAGCCTACCGATAAAACCCACAAGTATTCTCCTCAATATGATGTGAAATCTTATTTGGCGTTTTAAATGCCAACTTAGTTAGGGTAGGGCCAACAAAAATGAAAATGAAATAGTTGACTAAGATTTTAAAAGGAACGCAAATGGCCTTCTGAAAAATATAGACGAATATGGTCTATCTAAAAACCATGTTGACGTATGCCTGATTTCTCTGGTTACCACGCGCATCATCCCTTATAGAAAGCGAGGGGTGGATCCGCATGCCGAGAACGTGACAATAGAACTTGAATCTATGCAAATAAGTCCAGTTTCCGTAAACATAAATCGTATAGACTATAATATAGCATCTTGTTATTTAATTTGTTCGCCGACCACTTGGAAGAAATATTCAAACCATTCGAATGTATCAATTGGCCCAAGAACCCAAGAACTTAGTCCCAGAACAGGATCCGGCAACTACAATATCTGAGCTTAAGCAAACAATAAAAAACAATAAAAAATAATAAGGCTCCAAGATACGATTTGATTACAAGTGAAATTCTAAAGGAGCTACCTTGAAAAACGTTTGTCAGGCTCCTCCACATTATAAATGCTTGTGTTCCAAACCAGTGCAAAGTTGCAGAAGTCATAATGGTTCCAAAACGGGGGAAAAGTCCAAACGACAAAAAATCATACAGACCCATTTCGCTCCTGCCGATAGTTTCAAAAGTTTTCGAAATTCTCCTGCTTAAACGTTTAAAACCGATAACTGAAGAAAGACGATTGATCCCGGATCACTAGTTCGGCCTTAGGGTCAAACATTCCACAATCTATCAGGTCTATCGGATAACAAATGTAATTGAAAACGCGCTAGATGGAAAAGCTATGGCACGAGGGCTTGAAGTACTCGTATAAGCTACAAACAAATTTTACCGGGAGAAATGAATATAATATTCGAATCTTATCTTGAAAATAGACTCTAGACAAGGAAGCGTTCTGGGCCCATACCTATTCTTACTGTACACTAGAGACATACCTCTAGATGAAGAGACTGTGGTGGCCACGTTCGCGGATCACACCCTGATCCTCGCCACAGGACAAACAGTTGAATCCTCGACTGCAAAACTTCAACGACCTCTGAACAAAATATTTGAGTGCACGAAGAACTGGCGAATCGTGCTAAACGAGATTAAGTCAACACATGTCAAGTACTGAAAAATAAAGGTAGTGAGTAAGAATCACACTACCATGAGCGTTACTATGCCACTGTGGTCGGCAGTAAATGCTCGTGCTTATGGTACCTGGTGTGGTGGTGCTCTTATGAGCACTTGCTTATGGTGCCTATGAAGGTTTTTACCTACCCACGCAGAAAAAAAAATAATATAACTTTTCCGAGTACATGGTTCACATACCTTGATATCCTGATCCGCACATGGTTGTGACTTCTGATCAACAAACCGTCAACTGAGCGCAAGACACTCATTCAGTAATTTGAATGTTTGAGCAGATAAAATGAAATCGAACTATTATCTGGTTGTAGCCAAGATATCGATGCGGGTACTGCCAAAGAGCCATCAAAGAGGTAGCCTCTGATGTACTGTTTATCAAACCGTCCAAACAAAGAAATCTAAGAGCAAAAAAGGGAGGAACATAGGCTCTCACGAAAAAACAGAAAAGGGCTCGACAAGCGCTCGAAAAAGATTGAGCCGGTAGCCTCTGTGGAGGTGTAATCACAGCGTTGTGTGTCCGGTCCTAAATAAGAGGGATCCCCGAACTCCTACAACTACAAGGAAATAAGTCTCCTCAAGACTTACCGGCCACTATCAGTGTGGTTTTAGATCACATAACAGATCGATACACACCCTTGGTCATTTATTTCAAAGCTGCATATGGCATCAAATATAGAGACTATCGACAACCATGTTGTTTTGGCACCCCTGTGGCAGAATTAGGAGCATAGTTTACTACTTTGAATCTCGGACAATGGTGAATAAAGGGTACATTCTGTATCAAAACAATTTGGTTTTAAGACTTTTGTATCCAAATCCCAATTAATATCTGCGACTAGATCTAGAGGACTATCCGACCCATAATTACACGCCCAATCATCAGTTTAGGTTCTTATAATCCCTTTCAAACCGGGAACAAATAGTGCATTGATATGTAAAACATAAAGTATTGTTCCAACTGCCGAACCTTGTGGCACATCCATTTTAACAAAATCTATGTCACTTGACTCACTTTGAGATATATTTTCTAGATGGCATGTAAATCAATCGAGCATGCAGCTCTACTAAACACAGTGTGGACATGAACAATATTTTAAGCAACCAAGAGAACAATCTTTTTGTCCATACATGCTGTTTAAAGCTTGGATCTTTTGCTACTATCTGTCAAGATTTGAGGACATTGGGTTGGCATTTAACAATTATAAAAATTATTTTTCCAGAACAATTTTTTCATTTAATGTTGAAATTTTAACATGGAACAAAGAGCACTCATTAAATTCCATGCAAAACTTTAAAAAAAAATGCATCTGAAGCATTCCGATTGACGTAGCAAGTGTACCGTGATGATTGTTTGAGTGTAACAGTTGTTTTCGAGTGAATATGTACTACAATGACCCAAAGGTAGTCAAAATTGTTGGTCGTGCGTAAAAACTATAACAAATTTGCCTCATCCTCTATCCCAACGCTCTTTCATAATGACATTCCAGCTTCTTGGACAAAGCCAATCTGCTTGCTGCACATTTTGCATCCAGCTCAACACTTCCAGATTGTGTTTCCGCCTACACTTGAGTGCGTCGAATCTTCGATGGGACGATCCACTTTCGCACTCGTGCAGTAGCAAGATTACTTCAAGATCTTAACATTTACAAATCTGCTGGCCCAGATGGTATGTGTATCTCCCCTTCTTCTGAAGAGGTATTCTTCTACGCTGCAAAACCACTGCGAAAGCTTTTTCATCAATCCTACTCTTAAGGACTCTTTCCGAGCAGATGAAAAATAGGATTTGTCCAGCCCGTCCGTGAAAAATGCGAATCTTCTTCTCTCTCCTCTTACAGACCTATTGCACTTACGTCCGTTCTTTCCAAGGTCATGGAAACGCTGATAAACCGTCGGCTCATGAAATATTTCAAAACACAAAAACTTCTTAATGAACGGCAGTACGGTTTTCGTAGCAACAAATCCACTGGTGATTCGATGGCATGTCTCACCGAAAAGTGGAACAAAAGTTTAAATCAATCTGGGGAATGCAAGATAGTTGCACTTGATATACGAGTATGTAAGGCATTTGACAGAGTTTGGGCATCAGGCTCTTTTGTCGAAAATGCGTGAATTTGGGATCGACGGCTCTCCCCTTCAACGGATTAGAAATTACATTTCGGAACGTTCAATTCAAGTTGTGTTAGATGGTTTCAAGGCTGATATTTTCAAAATAAATTCTGGTGTGCCACATGGCTCCGTTTTGTCTCCGAAACGCTTTTTAATTTTCATCAATGATCTGTTGTTTCCTACTTCTCTACTCTACTTCTAATTCCTGGTTTGATAGCATACCCATCTGGGGAACTATGAACAGAGGAGAATTTAATGCTTCTAAAATACAATGCTGTCTGCAGTCGCTTAAGTATATTTCAAATACCTAGAGATTATCTATGACAGTGCGACTAGACTTATGTTCGATGCCAATAATCACCCCGATTACGAAAGTCGTTTAACGCCTTGTCTCGCTTCTGGCACGTCAGTATTACGATTGTCGATAAAGTAGTCGTTTTACGTCATGAAACGACATCTGCCGATAAGCTCATGTGGAACGTATTTTTTGTGTGACATTTGTCGTGTATCGGTATTCTGAAAGTTTGTCTACTATACTTAAATGCCAGCTAAAACCACAAAAGAAGGCGATTTGAATTTTGTGAACGCCTCAAATGGAAAAATAAGTAAAACCGTGAGTCTTCTTTGTGTTTTAACTGGAATGGTGTGAAAATATGTTTTAAATTAAATATCTATATCGTAAGGATTAACATTTCGAGCCCAAAACAAATAAAGCGGCTGGTTCAACTAATGGAGGAAAACATAAATTTAGCAACGAATTTCAAAAAAGGTTTGCCACAAACGAATGCAAACAAAACTGGATGGAAAAAAGTCGCAGCAGTTTTGAATAGTTAAGGGCCACCTGTAAGGGAGTACCGTCAACTTGGCAAACATTGACGAATTTAAAATTTGAAACAAATGCAGCAGTTTACCACATTATATTTATTGGAACTTATCTTCTTCGTATTAGGGGCTGTATTAATACTTTTAATTTTCATGTGAAGAATTGAAACGAATAATATAATTAAGACTATTTTTTGACAAAAAACTGGGTGGTATGACCACATACAGTTCGTTTGATAAGATCGTATACGGCAAAACTCGTTTATGAAAACCGGTTTGGAAGTGGCATTTGCATTAGCAGATAAAAACATACTTCTGCTAAGATACTTTGTTTAAAAAAATTTAAAGAGTGTTCAATTTTTGTCAGAGACGGAAGTATTTTAAAATGCGTGTCGCGTTTGCATCGCGTTATGAAGCAGTATTCTTGTGCACGCATCCAAAAGGACCGAAAATGTCATACGGAGCAGCTACTAAATACATGAAAAAGTCAAAAGCATTTGTTAGCAAGTGGGTGCACCGTTATTCCCAAGTTAAAAATGTAGATGATTTGCCGGATCGTGGGTCTACGCCAAAAACAACAAAAAATCAGGACAAAAGATTCTACGCGTGTTTGAAAAAAAATCCTCTTCTATCGTTACGTGGAGGACAAGGGATTTTACGTAAAAGGGGTCTAAATGTGTGTTGTGATACGATACGAAGACGTTTACTAGCCAATAATGTAAAATTTCGAAGCACAATAAAGAAACGACTACTATCAAAAAAAAACACGTAGAAAAACGACTCAGTTGGGCCAAGGAGAATTTGGACACAAGATTGGAATAACGTTATTTTTTCGGATGAAGCTTCTTTTTGGGCACGGTCTCCTATCACTCATACTTGGTGTACACAATCCAATAAATTAATCCAGCGGACCGTCAAACACCCGGCAAAGGTGCACGTTTGGGGATGCTTCTCAAAACAAGGATTTGGCAATTTGTTCATGTTTACAAATAACTTAAACGTACCCAACATGGTCAAAATTTATAAGAAGGCTTTATTACCATCTACCCAAAGGTGGTTTAAAAGAAGGAATGAGAATTGGTTACTGCAAGAAGATAATGACCCGAAACATCGCAGTCGTTTGTGCAGTCCGTGGAAACAAGAAAATGACGTCTGTGTTTTAGATTGGCCATCACAAGCGCCGGATGAAAATCCCATTGAAAATGTTTGGGCATTCATGAAGCTAAAGCTCCAATGAAAGAAGATCTCGACGGTCAAACAATTATCACGAAAAATACGAGTTTTATGGAGATCTTTGTCTCAAGATTATGCTATAAGATTCAGAATCGTCTACTCTACCTTTTTAAAACTTTCTGCTTCGTCGTATGTTGAATGGGAAGCAGCTTCATCGGTAATAACTTCAACACTTTTTCCAGGTTCAACCATTAGTTTTGACCTCTTTTTACGTGGACGAACCTCGTTACTATCACTGTGACGCATTGATTTCAGTACCGGCAATACTGCAGATGAAAGTGCTTTCCCAACATTGGCTTCACCACCATCATCATTCGATTGCAACCTGTTAAGGACTTCCAAAGGGTTGAACGGGAAAACGCCGCATTTTTTGAAGCCAGCAGAAAGATTGTCAAATGTTTCACCCTCGTTGGCAAATGAATTAATTAATTGCCTCAATAAATATGGAGAAACCTCTTTCGATAAATTTTGTGCGTTTTTCCTTTGACAGTTTTTCCAGCTTTGGCCTACTCACGCTCTTTGCGTGCTCATTCTTAAGGCGGTTAATGAGAGTCCCTTTCCCGATTTTAAAATCTTTTAAACATTGACTTATAGACCTCTCTTTTATTCTTATAAGATCTAGAGCCATTTGCATGTCTTCTTCCGTGGAGCTTTTGTAACGCCTTTTTGGTTTAACATTATTTTTTGGCGGCATGGCAAAAGCAGTATGAAATTCTATTAAAAAACGCGGGAGAAGAAGTGGTCAATGTTTGGCATATTTTATGTCTAACTTTGACCACCCGGTCAATGTCTAACTGACGCCGGTCAAAGTTAGCCAATTCACTCTTAATATTGGTAAAATTTTTTATTTCGATCAAAAATATTAAAAATTTAAAAAAAAGTGCTCTAAACTAAACTTTTCCAAAAGATAACTGATTTAATTACATACCACTTTAAAAATTTGGTTTTAATCAGTTCACTAACAGTCACAAAATATTTAAAGTTTGAAGCACTCACAAAAAACCGCAAACTAGTACCACTGACAAATGCGATTTAAGCGTACTCAAACGAACTTTTATCCCTCTAACTTTTTTTCTGCCATCTATTCATGAGTAGCACGGACTGAATATACAGTAAATGTGAGTTTATCTTCCAAAAGGTGACGATAAAATCTATTAAACATACCATCGCTCAAAGTTCCCCCAGCTGACGGTAACTCAAGTTAATTTTAAATATGTGAATTCCTTTTATTTTTTCAACGTATTGAGTTGCTAATTGCATTGTTCCTTAGATTAACAGCAATTTCGTTATTGTTAATGCTTTCATATGTGTCCACTTGGTTCTCCGAGTAAAAATTATTGAATCTCGCTGGGTCTACCTTATAGTGAATACATATGTTGTGTAGGGCAGCACAGACTTTCACAATTCGCGTAGCCTTCTGAGGTGTATAGTGTAATTGCCTCGCACCGAGGATTCATCGGAATCTGTTTTTAGAGTGCACAGTGTTGAAAAGACTTTGGTTGATATTTTCCGCCGCCGATCTGTAAGGACTAATTAAAAATGGACCAAGAAAGTTAAATTTATTTTTTGCAATTTAAAGGAAATGCCAACCTAACAACCAAGTGTTTCGTTCACCGCCATTGAAATTACGTTGGAGCATTCCTCGGACAGCACTCGAATTCCAGAGTGCTCGAGAGTCATAACTCGCACCGGAATGCCTAGCATCAATGTATATTATCCACATCTTATGATCACAGATCTGAGATTGAATTCAATTAGAAACACATAAAATTATTCATTAATAAAGGGTTATATTCTTGTAGGTACTTACACTCATAGCGTTAAGACTGTAGAACCCTTTCCTGTTGTAGTATCTGTGCTGCTTACATTTTCTAGGAGCTAGAATTTTAATATGCGTCCCGTCAACACATCCAATAACCCCCGGGATGCTATATATTTGATAGAAGTACATTTTTGTTTGTTCCTGTGCTTCCGTACTATTTCCGAATTATATCAAAACAGGAAAAATACACTCCTCCATTATGTCTATCATTTCTTTTATGATTTTGCTTACGGTGGGCTGTGCTAAGCCCAAACCAAAGTCGTTCCCAACACCGGTTTGGTAGCTCCCTTCAGCACAAAATCTTAATACCACTGCAAGTCGTACAACTATCGGCACTGAAGACGCATGTTTAATTTCCGAAACTTTTGCAAATAAGAAAATGCCGCTTTATTCAGTCTTAAATACTTGTTGAATCTTTAAAAAACTGATTAATTTATTCACAATTGTACAATGAATTTCTCTGACTTTGCATCTGGTAAATTAAATTGATTACGTTTTGATCTAATATTTCTTTTTACTTGAATTAATTCCCTTTTCTGTAATTCTTGATCGTCGTCCTCTTCACTACTCCAATCAATAACAATAGCAATGCTTCCCATCTTCTCTTCAAATTGCACGAGTAATATTATCAAACAAACAACTCAAAACAACAATTTAAATATGTTAATTCCGAAAGATATTTTATAGAAAACTCCACCATTTAACAATTTGAACTTTCAAGTTGACAGTCAGCTTTTGAGTGACAGCTTTGGAATGTACTTACCACTTCATCACCCACTTTCGGACGTACCCTAAATTATCGTTATTCATTCCTTAGCCCAACAACACGCTTATGGAATGCCCTGCCAAGCTCTGTTTTTCCTAGTCATTATAACCTTCAAACATTCAAAACCAACGTACATGGGTACCTCTCTTTCTATCCTCCCTTAATTTCCATCGCCCGCCGTATTCACCTAATTTGACAATGTACGACTTTTTGTTTTCCTGAAATTGAAATTGAAGTTTAAAGGATACTTTTCTGATGACATTCTAACTATGCAAGCAGCTTCGATATGGGTAGCGGCGACATTTCCGCAAAATGAGCTAGAGCAGGCTACTGATTTACTGTAACAAGTATATTAAACCGGGAGGAGAATATTTCGAATAAGAACACCGAGAAATACAAGGAAGTCGTGCCTAAATTATATTTTCTAGAGCCAGTCCGGAATATTATTTGCCACACTGTTATTAGATTAACCATATCAAAAGCGTTTGTGATATCCACCAACAAACCTGTCGCATACTCTGGTCAAACTTGAGTATATTGGCGAACAAACATCTTAAAGAGCAACAGAGGTTCGATATTTATAACAATGCCCGTTTCTAATGACTGCCCTATACCTTCTTGTAAACCAACTGGGATCATGTCATAAGAGTTAACTAAAATCCTTGATAGATACAAGCTGTAGCGGGTCTTGCTTATTAGACCTTTTTAGGAGTAATCGAATGTCCTTACGTGGTACATAAGTAATTTATCATCGCCATCATTTGCAAATGCAAGTCATAGATAATTTTTTTCTACTTAAACAATAATTAGCCTTTGAATATCTGACAACACTATTGCTCAACAAATATGGTCAAGGTTATTGCATGTTCTGATACACCGCTGTGAGTCTATAATTTAACAGAGTGGTCAGCGCCATAACTTACATTTAGCCAACGTAGATAAATCAACTAATAGTACGTGATTCTTCTATATGAATACAACATGTGATGTCCGATTTTGTTCCCTAAACTACGAGTAGTTATAAAATGAACTTGTTACGGGCTGTGACAATTTTCGCTATAGTTTTTCGTGTAAGCTGTGATGTCGGTGGAGTTATTGAGCTCATTGGAAAGATTCATCAGCATGACGAACTATCAACTCTGGCCGTAACTACAAACAACAATAGTTTCTTGGATATGATCCTGCAATCAAATCTGGGTATTCCTGCGATGGTATTCACGTCAACTTCTTTAAACTTGAATTCATCTTTGCCATGGGTTAAGAACGTTCTGTTGTTGCATGAGGGAAACGACTACAACAGGAGCACTCTTCTTTTAGATAGACTCGTTTGGACGCTGCATCATCCTACAATTATTGTCATTTCCACCAATACTATCGAAAATCTTCGAAAATATTTTACATACTTCGAAAAGCAAAAATTTGTAAGAATTTTCGGAGCAGTCGGAGACAAATCTTATGCGTACCTACCTTTTGCCGATGAAAAGGTTCAAATTCTATCCAGAAACGACAGCTTACCAGATGCATTGAAGGACCTAAATGGTTTCAATTTCCGGGCCGCGGTCCAAAATGATGCTCCACGAGCTTTTTGGTATTCAGACAAATACGGTCGTAGACTCATCGGAGGATACTTTGGACAGATATTTTTGAGTTTCCTGCAAAAGCACAATGCCACATTCACGGAGATTTTATTAAACAATTCGTCGAGCTTAAACTATCCGTTGGTCATCGAAGCTATGGTTAAAGAGGAAATCGACATCACCGTTAGTGCTTGTATTTATTGCAAGCAAGTCAATTTGGTTCCTGTCATACATGCTCCACTGAATTTGATTGTACCCATTAAAGACGACGTCAATTCGGCAGAGTATTTTGTGAGACCCTTCACTGTAACAGTTTGGGCTTGCATTGTTCTGACATTGATTTACATATCCTTGATGGATGCAGTCAACGAATTTCTGTTAAACGCACGACTTACATTGTGGACCTGTTTTAGTAGGAATTTCTTAACATTGCTGAACCAAGCGCCGGAGCGTGAAATCAAGGACTCCTTCCGTTTTCGCATTCAAGTGCTTGCATTTTGTTTTGTAGTTTTCAATTTGTACAGTGTTCAGGATTTAGCCAACGGCAAGGTGACAGTGATAACGCTTAATTTTGTAAATAACGTAATACAAGATCCTGCGAACGCCTAACCGGAAAGTTTTAAGGAGATCACTGTTGGAGTCGACTTCGAGGTATTCATTCGGGAAGGAACATCCCTCCAAAATACGAGCATTGCGTTTGTGGTTTTCAATGACGTGGCACGGTTGTATCTGGCACGACAGGGGTATTTCACAAAACCACGTTTTCGTGTGATGAATGAAGTTTTGAAAGCTATGGTACTTGGTTTTGGTTTGAAAAGCAATTCACCTTTTGCTGAGATTCTTAATACGTGCATCGTGGAATTCACCGACATGGGTCTTGTCGACAAGTGGATGCGTGACGGGATTTTCCAGGCAAGTCAGCCGAAATTGAAAAACGTAAATAAAGTTGACAAGACTTACAATCCATTGACATTACATGAGCTGTGGTTTGCTTGGTATTGTTTGGGTGGCGGATTGGCGATGGCAACTTGCGTGTTATTCGTGGAGAATATTTGGAAGCGTTTTTGGAGTAAATAGTCAAGTCAAATTGTTTTCTTTTTAAAAATCCTTTATCTTTCACTTAATTCAAATAAATATGCAAAATTTTGATTGAAAGTGTGTTTCTCTTATTCTTAACATCAGATACTTTTTCTAGTTGTCTTGCAGCAGAAAAATAATTTAATTGTGGCGCAGTAGTTCTTTTTTCTTCTTCTTCTCCTTAAACGTCCGTCAACCCAGGGAAATCGAGGAATTCTAAATTGGCCAAGGATATCTTCATCCACATTCGCTAACGTCACAATTTCTGTAAAGCCGACACAAGAAAATTTTCGACCTTCTTTAAAAAATTAGTGCGTTTCGACTGTGAACTGCCTTGCCTGAAACCACATTGACAAGGGCTAAATATATCGTTGAGAAACCGCTATGTGGTTTCACACAAGGCAGCGGATAAGACCTTTATGCGATGTTAAAGACGCTGATGGCTCTTTATTTGAAGCAGTTCTTGTGTATCGGCCAAACATGGCGAACTTTCTAGGCATGCTCAAATATTGGAAATGAGTCGCTGCATACTCTCTACCTACCCTAATTCGGCATAATTAGGCCGTCCGGTTCAGCAGCCTTGTCGCTCTCGAGCTTTGATATTGCATCTTCTCTTGATTTTGGTTGGCTAAACTTTCACCATCGCGGTTGAAAGGGAAAAGTTAACTGACTGCGCTATTTGGGTTGTACTCGCCGTTTGAAATCACTGCGAAAGTGATTTTTCCGTATCTTCAGTGTCCATTGTGACTCCACCACTTAATTTTAAAATCATATGTTACTTTGACACTGACAGCTCATATCACATCAAAAACATCAAAAACGATCTTTGTGTCCGAGCGTACCAAAATTAAAGGCCATCCGAAGTCAAGGACTGTCGTCAAGATGTGGCTACCCTTTCCAATAATTTCAAAACAACACTGACGCTGAACAAGGAGTTCATACCCCCGAAAACATTTTTAATAATGATGAGTCGAATCTTTCTGACGATCCAGGCTCTAAAAGATGCGTGTTTAAGAGAGGAGTACGGTACCCCGAAAATATAAAAGACTCGACGAAGTTTAATATTTCCATTATGTTTTGCGGATCTGCGAGAGGTGTGCTTATTCCACCATACGTTGTTTATAAAGCGGAATATTTATGGAAGTCTTGGATGTTAGGTGGTCTCCGAAAACAAAATACAATCGGGGCAAGTCAGGGTGGTTTGACGGGACAATTTTTAAGGATTTGTTCTTAAACCATTTTATTCCGAGCACAAGGAGATTTAGCGGCCCTGTAGTACTTCTAGGTGACAATTTGCCAAGCCACTTTCGCCAGCCGTTGTTTCAGCGGCTCAAGAAAATAGCATTCGCTTTGCATGTTTATTACCAAATTCGACACATATTTGCCAGCCGTTCGATTTCGCCTTCTTTGGTCAACTTAAAAAAGTTTGGCGTCGAATTTTGAACGAATGGAAAGGCAAGTGAACCCACAAGGCCCAAATTCTTTCTAAAAATGCGTTCCCTGCCCTTTTACACAGACTAGTAATGGAAAGCGTGAACGAAGAGAACCGATCTCCGAACCTTATATCGGGTTTTAAGAAATGTGGTATAGTGCCGTTTAATCCAAACGAAGTCATTTCACGTTTACCGGACCAAACAATCTCCGAAATGAACAACAATGAAGTACTACGGGCGAATATATCGGAGTCTGTTGTAACAGTTTTAAAAGAACTCCGTTTCGGGTCTGGAGAAAACGTTGTACAAAAGTCAAAACTCAGCCAGGGCTTGGAATTATGACCGAAGATATAGATGGTTATGAGGCACCTGTAAACTCCGAAGCGGCGAAAGTTTGTGAAGGAGCAGTGACTGTTGATGATAATATAGCTTCCACCTCTCAATATCTCAAAGCAGACGACGAAGATGTTCCCAACGAGCAAACTGGTTCACTTCAAGAACTCCAAAATGAATTTGTGGGATCCTACTTCGTCAATGGAAAACATTTTCCAGCAAGTCTTGCTGAGTTCAAAGCTCAATAATTAGCTCGAAAATGCAATTTTCTTACTCTAGATACCTATCTCTTTTTTTTATTTATTTATTTTGCTTTTAATGTGATAACAACTTAAAAATGTAATTTTCGTTTTTAAATAAATAACCTTAATGTTACACAAAAGGCTATGAACTGATATATAATTAAGAATTACCTGCCCTTTGTATTTATTTTATTTTAATTAATGAATTACTTAATTAACTGTGGTTTTGTTATTATTAAAGTTATTTAATTTCAATACAAATAAAAATTGAACTATTGTGTGTCTATTATTGTCAATGTTAGGAACAATGGAATATAACATTGACCACCGTTTTTTTGTTAATAAACCTTTTTATAAACAATAAAGTTTTTGAAAAAATTATGTGAATTAGTAAATATTGGTAGCCCCCTAGACCAGAATTCAATTTACCCCGATAATCCTTCAATCAGTCAATTTAAGGTTAGTCGATGGTACGAGTATCAAATAATATTTTAGGTTTACGAAAAGGAACAATTTACGCTTGAACGGCGCACAGTGGGGCAAAATACCCCAAAAACTGAAATCAATTCATATGATGGGCTAGCTATACTGAAAACAACATTTTTATGTAGGAATTACTTATTAGTTCATAGAAAGACCACATTTTTTGCGGGAACATTTTCTTGAAAAGCTCTCGCGATATTTTTTTAAAATCTTCGTTCCTGGCTTTCTGTGCTTGTTCAGACAGTTCGCCTATTGGAAGAAGTGCAGCAGAAATCACATCCGGACCATGGATTAATAGCTTGTGTACTATTGGAGGCATTTAATCCAAAGATAAAGATTTACAAAGTTTTTGGCAGTATCGAGTGTGAATAATCTGAACTTTTCACTATTTATATCATAGCCACTTGGCATGGAATTTTTTAATCAATAACTTATCAACGCCTAAGATTTTAGAAACCACCACCACTGCTATCATTTGAGTTTCCAAGACCAGACTTATTCGATCTCAGAACTTCTTTTGTATTCAAGCCTTAATTGACGCTGCAACATCTTTTTCCTCTTTACGAACTAGCCATCTTTTTACTGGAAAATTATAGACACATGCAAAAGGAACTCAAAAACTCGAATTCAACAGTGCAGCACTGACAAACCAAACTGCAATGCACTGGGATTGTAAGTCTTCAATAGCAGCTGTTCGATATAATATAACAATATAACAACGACAACGCTAAGAAGAGACAATATCTGTCAGAGCGTTACAAATATTTCCGTCCGCCATTGTAAGGATGGGTTTTATGTGCCACTTCAACAACATTTTCTTCAACGTTGACTATTGAATGACAAAGGCTCTGAATTTGAGCATCTACTCTTGGCTTTTCAGATACCGAAACTTGTGCTGATTGTTTGGTATATTCAAGTTTAATTGGACGGCAGTACCTGGTTGAAGAAGATCTGGGATTTTGCTTTATAACGCCTTTTTGTTCCAAGCTCTCACAAACCAATTGGAGGGGTACCACCGAATTTATGAACATACTTGAATCATCGGCATCCATTCCGACTGTGGCCAAAACCTCCATCGAAGTCCTACTAGGAAATCAAACACAAATTGCTTCTTTTTGAGCTAAAATCAAACGTTCCACAGTATGGTTCATGAAAGTTTGAACCGTCACTTCAGCTGAAGTATCTGTTAAATGCATTTCTTCTCTTTTTGGGTAGCACGTTTGTTTTTTTGCAGTTTGAACAATTTCGTAGGAAGGAAACCTTTAAGGGTCTTTGGCTCTTATAACATTATATTGGTGTCTAGTAAGCGTTGTCTCGACTACGGTTGACAGTGCTTCTTTGTCTGACATCTGCCGAGTACGCATTTTTATAATTAATTGCGCGCTGAGGTGGCCGCACTAACTCCTCTATTAATTTCGTTGCAACTGGATGACCCGCTGCTCTTAATTTCACCTTTGCCGCAAATCCTAATTGCGAAGTTGGCACCTCCTTTCTCATTGTTTCCATTTTGAGGCGTTTGCTTCGATCGCTGCTTTCTTCAAACGGTTTCTCAGGGCGGTCGCGTCTCTTTTTTGACTTTTCAAAGTACTACCACAAGCAGAGATACATTACGATCCAATTAATAGATTTAAACATGAATTCGCATTGTACTTTCACAGTTTAAGCCAATTTCTGTTCAGTGTCATTGAGAGGAGCTCTCTTATGTGTAGGAAAACGTCAGATTTTGGGTGTCGTTTTTCCTGTATATTTTTTGAATATCCTCACTCAAAACTGCCTTTGTATGACACCTTCCTTCCTCAGTTTCCCACAGAGGCTTATGATAGCATTCTCTTATTTGCCTGAAGGTAGTTGTGTATAACAAAAGGATTTTCATGTTGTGCCTCAGTGTGCCAGAAGCTTTTCTGATTTATTTTCACATGAATTCATTGGAAATAAAAACCAAAATAAATAGAAAATAAAAATAGAAGAAATCTTCAAGGCAAACGGAACCTCTCCCAATTTAGTTTAAAGTTGAAGGCTAAAGATACGAGCATGCATGACAGGCTCTTTGAATTCATAAATACTCGTAATGTTTCGTAGATTTGCACACTTGAAAGGCAGTTTGAAGCAGTGCCATTTGTAGAAACATCTCTATTAGTATTCTGACTTTCATGGGAAATGAGGTGTAACACAAGTGTGTGCCTTGTCGTAGCAATCAATCCCTCGCATGTTGTAATGATATGGTATGCACGAGTATGTACCCAACTTTTCATCTCCAAAAAACTTGACGAAACGGATTTTGAGAAATAGAAATTACCGAGCAGTACCGACACCGATATAGCTCAGCAGTTATACGTCACACTCCTGGAAGTCTAACTATTTGTCCTTCACAGCAACCATAAACTATGAAATTTGAAAACATCTATATGAAATTTACCATACACCAGATATGTAGGGATCTAATATTGAGAAAAAACCTAGAATCCTCTAGCAAGTAAGGTTAGATTAGGTAGAAGGCGAGGTAGACTCAGAAATGACATACTCTTCGGTGTTTTTAACGACGGAAGTTGAAACTATCGCAAGGCCTGGACCTCACTATGGAACAGCAAAAGTCTAGGCAGGAAAAATTGGGAACTCAATCCCAAAATGAAAGGAGACCTATCATCACGTATGCTGCTGCCGTCTGGTGGCATAAAGCAACGCAGATGTTATCACAGGTTATACTCAACAAAATGCAGAGACTAGCCTGTGTCTGTGAAACTGGTGCAATAAGACGGTTTTCACCAACAGCTTCACTCGAATTTATCCTAAACATCCCACCACTTAATTTTGAACTCATTAAAAAAGCAATGCTTAATACCTACATGCTCATCACAGAAGATAAATTAAATTCCAACCTAGTCCATACTGCAAACCTGCAAACCTCAGAGCTTAACATACAAATGTCTACCACTATATAACTTCCCGCGCAACTCTAAGGTAATATTTCCAAAATAAACCAACATTTGCAAAGGATTCGCATGTATGGTGCACAGTCGGACCCACAGCGAACGAAGCAGTTAGCGCCAGATTATATGGCTTTCGCATTAAAACATCCCTACACGCTAGTATGGATACAAGCAGCTCCGTATTTCAGGCTGAAATACGAGGGCGGGTCAATAAGTCCGTGACTTTTGGATTAAAACACAGATTTTTTGATAAAAAAATAATTTTATTTTTCAACGTAGTCTCCCTTGAGCTCTATACACTTTGTCCAACGCTTCTCCAATTTTTTTATCCCTTCCAAAAAAAATGATTTGTCGAGGTCCTCAAAATAGGCCTTTGTTTGCGAGATGACTTCATCATTGGAGTCAAATCTTTTTCCACCAAGCCATTTCTTCAGGGTTGGGAACAAGAAGTAGTCGCTCGGAGCCAAATCTGGAGAATAGGGTGGATGAGGGAGCAATTCATAGCCCAATTCATGGATTTTTGCCATGGCAACTGCACATGTGTTTGTGGTCGACTGTGAGCAAACGCGGCACCCATCTTGCGGAAAGCTTTCTCATGCCCAAGTGATCATTCAAAATTTAAACCACTGAGCCATGCGAGATCCCTACGGCATCCACAATCTCTCGCACTTTCAATCTTCGGTCGGCCAACACCATATCGTGAATTTTTTCGATTGTTTCGGGTGTAGAGACCTCAACTGGGCGTCCAGGACGTTCGGCATCTTCAGTTCTTGTACGGCCACAACGAAATTCAGTAAACCACTTTTTTACCATTGAAATCGATGGTGCAGAGTCCCCATAGTATTTATCAAGCTTAGCCTTGGTCTCGGTAATGGTTTTTTTTCGCAAGAAATAATGCTTAATAAGCACACGAAATTCACTTTTTTCCATTTTCTCCTCAAATTAGTGAGTAGTCTGATAAAAATAGCTGTCAAACAAAAACTAACTGACGCAGCAAGTTTAAATTTTGACAGGAGTCAACTGACAGATGCCTGTTGACAGGAGCAGTGTTGCTGTTTCAGTAAAGAGGTCAGAAATTCAAAAAGTCACGGACTTATTGACCCGCCCTCGTAGGTAAGCCAAAAACTTTATGCCAAACAGTTGCCACAAAAAAACAAAACAAGTACTAAGTAGAATCAAGCAGGAGTCAGATTAGACTGATTAGAGGCTTACTCACAGGGCATAGGACAGGACAATAAATGTAGATTGTGCAACGAGGACTACACTACTTCAATGGTTTAATCAAAAGACGTCAACGTTACCTAGGTAAAATTTACCTCATATCTTATATAATACCTAATCTAAACAGTTTAGTCTAGTTTTATAGTTGCCTTGATGAGTCTACATATGACTGGCCTTATCTAATGCTTGAAATCAAAGACTTTGGTTGATTGACGTTGTTCATCTGCCTGCGATTTGTCCCTGTTGATCCAATTCTAATCCATTCATCATCGAATGCAATTCTTTGGAACATCGGAGTATCCGGAACCCAACAACGTACGAGATTGTGCTGTTAAGTAGTCTCTAACTACTAAGAATTTATTGTGTTCGAACTAAGGGATCTTTACCAAAGACTGCTACAACGAGCCTACCGATAAAACCCACAAGTATTCTCCTCAATATGATGTGAAATCTTATTTGGCGTTTTAAATGCCAACTTAGTTAGGGTAGGGCCAACAAAAATGAAAATGAAATAGTTGACTAAGATTTTAAAAGGAACGCAAATGGCCTTCTGAAAAATATAGACGAATATGGTCTATCTAAAAACCATGTTGACGTATGCCTGATTTCTCTGGTTACCACGCGCATCATCCCTTATAGAAAGCGAGGGGTGGATCCGCATGCCGAGAACGTGACAATAGAACTTGAATCTATGCAAATAAGTCCAGTTTCCGTAAACATAAATCGTATAGACTATAATATAGCATCTTGTTATTTAATTTGTTCGCCGACCACTTGGAAGAAATATTCAAACCATTCGAATGTATCAATTGGCCCAAGAACCCAAGAACTTAGTCCCAGAACAGGATCCGGCAACTACAATATCTGAGCTTAAGCAAACAATAAAAAACCTAAAAAATAATAAGGCTCCAAGATACGATTTGATTACAAGTGAAATTCTAAAGGAGCTACCTTGAAAAACGTTTGTCAGGCTCCTCCACATTATAAATGCTTGTGTTCCAAACCAGTGCAAAGTTGCAGAAGTCATAATGGTTCCAAAACGGGGGAAAAGTCCAAACGACAAAAAATCATACAGACCCATTTCGCTCCTGCCGATAGTCTCAAAAGTTTTCGAAATTCTCCTGCTTAAACGTTTAAAACCGATAACTGAAGAAAGACGATTGAGCCCGGATCACTAGTTCGGCCTTAGGGTCAAACATTCCACAATCTATCAGGTCTATCGGATAACAAATGTAATTGAAAACGCGCTAGATGGAAAAGCTATGGCACGAGGGCTTGAAGTACTCGTATAAGCTACAAACAAATTTTACCGGGAGAAATGAATATAATATTCGAATCTTATCTTGAAAATAGACTCTAGACAAGGAAGCGTTCTGGGCCCATACCTATTCTTACTGTACACTAGAGACATACCTCTAGATGAAGAGACTGTGGTGGCCACGTTCGCGGATCACACCCTGATCCTCGCCACAGGACAAACAGTTGAATCCTCGACTGCAAAACTTCAACGACCTCTGAACAAAATATTTGAGTGCACGAAGAGCTGGCGAATCGTGCTAAACGAGATTAAGTCAACACATGTCAAGTACTGAAAAATAAAGGTAGTGAGTAAGAATCACACTACCATGAGCGTTACTATGCCACTGTGGTCGGCAGTAAATGCTCGTGCTTATGGTACCTGGTGTGGTGGTGCTCTTATGAGCGCTTGCTTATGGTGCCTATGAAGGTTTTTACCTACCCACGCAGAAAAAAAAATAATATAACTTTTCCGAGTATCCTGATCCGCACATGGTTGTGACTTCTGATCAACAAACCGTCAACTGAGCGCAAGACACTCATTCAGTATTTTGAATGTTTGAGCAGATAAAATGAAATCGAACTATTATCTGGTTGTAGCCAAGATATCGATGCGGGTACTGCCAAAGAGCCATCAAAGAGGTAGCCTCTGATGTACTGTTTATCAAACCGTCCAAACAAAGAAATCTAAGAGCAAAAAAGGGAGGAACATAGGCTCTCACGAAAAAACAGAAAAGGGCTCGATTGAGCCGGTAGCCTCTGTGGAGGTGTAATCACAGCGTTGTGTGTCCGGTCCTAAATAAGAGGGATCCCCGAACTCCTACAACTACAAGGAAATAAGTCTCCTCAAGACTTACCGGCCACTATCAGTGTGGTTTTAGATCACATAACAGATCGATACACACCCTTGGTCATTTATTTCAAAGCTGCATATGGCATCAAATATAGAGACTATCGACAACCATGTTGTTTTGGCACCCCTGTGGCAGAATTAGGAGCATAGTTTACTACTTTGAATCTCGGACAATGGTGAATAAAGGGTACATTCTGTATCAAAACAATTTGGTTTTAAGACTTTTGTATCCAAATCCCAATTAATATCTGCGACTAGATCTAGAGGACTATCCGACCCATAAGTACACGCCCAATCATCAAACCTTTCAAACCGGGAACAAATAGTGCATTGATATGGAAAACATAAAGTATTGGTCCAACTGCCGAACCTTGTGGCACATCCATTTTAACAAAATCTATGTCACTTGACTCACTTTGAGATATATTTTCTAGATGGCATGTAAATCAATCGAGCATGCAGCTCTACTAAACACAGTGTGGAAATGAACCATATCTTTAGCATCCAAGAGAACAATCTTTTTGTCCATACATGCTGTTTAAAGCTTGGATCTTTTGCTACTATCTGTCAAGATTTGAGGACATTGGGTTGGCATTTAACAATTATAAAAATAATTTTTCCAGAACAATTTTTTCATTTAATGTTGAAATTTTAACATAGAACAAAGAGCACTCATTAAATTCCATGCAAAACTTTAAAAAAAAATGCATCTGAAGCATTCCGATTGACGTAGCAAGTGTACCGTGATGATTGTTTGAGTGTAACAGTTGTTTTCGAGTGAATATGTACTACAATGACCCAAAGGTAGTCAAAATTGTTGGTCGTGCGTAAAAACTATAACAAATTTGCCTCATCCTCTATCCCAACGCTCTTTCATAATGACATTTCAGCTTCTTGGACAAAGCCAATCTGCTTGCTGCACATTTTGCATCCAGTTCAACACTTCCAGATTGTGTTTCCGCCTACACTTGAGTGCGTCGAATCTTCGATGGGACGATCCACTTTCGCACTCGTGCAGTAGCAAGATTACTTCAAGATCTTAACATTTACAAATCTGCTGGCCCAGATGGTATGTGTATCTCCCCTTCTTCTGAAGAGGTATTCTTCTACGCTGCAAAACCACTGCGAAAGCTTTTTCATCAATCCTACTCTTAAGGACTCTTTCCGAGCAGATGAAAAATAGGATTTGTCCAGCCCGTCCGTGAAAAATGCGAATCTTCTTCTCTCTCCTCTTACAGACCTATTGCACTTACGTCCGTTCTTTCCAAGGTCATGGAAACGCTGATAAACCGTCGGCTCATGAAATATTTCAAAACACAAAAACTTCTTAATGAACGGCAGTACGGTTTTCGTAGCAACAAGTCCACTGGTGATTCGATGGCATGTCTCACCGAAAAGTGGAACAAAAGTTTAAATCAATCTGGGGAATGCAAGATAGTTGCACTTGATATACGAGTATGTAAGGCATTTGACAGAGTTTGGGCATCAGGCTCTTTTGTCGAAAATGCGTGAATTTGGGATCGACGACTCTCCCCTTCAACGGATTAGAAATTACATTTCGGAACGTTCAATTCAAGTTGTGTTAGATGGTTTCAAGGCTGATATTTTCAAAATAAATTCTGGTGTGTCACATGGCTCCGTTTTGTCTCCGAAACGCTTTTTAATTTTCATCAATGATCTGTTGTTTCCTACTTCTCTACTCTACTTCTAATTCCTGGTTTGATAGCATACCCATCTGGGGAACTATGAACAGAGGATAATTTAATGCTTCTAAAATACAATGCTGTCTGCAGTCGCTTAAGTATATTTCAAATACCTAGAGATTATCTATGACAGTGCGACTAGACTTATGTTCGATGCCAATAATCACCCCGATTACGAAAGTCGTTTAACGCCTTGTCTCGCTTCTGGCACGTCAGTATTACGATTGTCGATAAAGTAGTCGTTTTACGTCATGAAACGACATCTGCCGATAAGCTCATGTGGAACGTATTTTTTGTGTGACATTTGTCGTGTATCGGTATTCTGAAAGTTTGTCTACTATACTTAAATGCCAGCTAAAACCACAAAAGAAGGCGATTTGAATTTTGTGAACGCCTCAAATGGAAAAATAAGTAAAACCGTGAGTCTTCTTTGTGTTTTAACTGGAATGGTGTGAAAATATGTTTTAAATTAAATATCTATATCGTAAGGATTAACATTTCGAGCCCAAAACAAATAAAGCGGCTGGTTCAACTAATGGAGGAAAACATAAATTTAGCAACGAATTTCAAAAAAGGTTTGCCACAAACGAATGCAAACAAAACTGGATGGAAAAAAGTCGCAGCAGTTTTGAATAGTTAAGGGCCACCTGTAAGGGAGTACCGTCAACTTGGCAAACATTGACGAATTTAAAATTTGAAACAAATGCAGCAGTTTACCACATTATATTTATTGGAACTTATCTTCTTCGTATTAGGGGCTGTATTAATACTTTTAATTTTCATGTGAAGAATTGAAACGAATAATATAATTAAGACTATTTTTTGACAAAAAACTGGGTGGTATGACCACATACAGTTCGTTTGATAAGATCGTATACGGCAAAACTCGTTTATGAAAACCGGTTTGGAAGTGGCATTTGCATTAGCAGATAAAAACATACTTCTGCTAAGATACTTTGTTTAAAAAAATTTAAAGAGTGTTCAATTTTTGTCAGAGACGGAAGTATTTTAAAATGCGTGTCGCGTTTGCATCGCGTTATGAAGCAGTATTCTTGTGCACGCATCCAAAAGGACCGAAAATGTCATACGGAGCAGCTACTAAATACATGAAAAAGTCAAAAGCATTTGTTAGCAAGTGGGTGCACCGTTATTCCCAAGTTAAAAATGTAGATGATTTGCCGGATCGTGGGTCTACGCCAAAAACAACAAAAAATCAGGACAAAAGATTCTACGCGTGTTTGAAAAAAAATCCTCTTCTATCGTTACGTGGAGGACAAGGGATTTTACGTAAAAGGGGTCTAAATGTGTGTTGTGATACGATACGAAGACGTTTACTAGCCAATAATGTAAAATTTCGAAGCACAATAAAGAAACGACTACTATCAAAAAACACGTAGAAAAACGACTCAGTTGGGCCAAGGAGAATTTGGACACAGATTGGAATAACGTTATTTTTTCGGATGAAGCTTCTTTTTGGGCATGGTCTCCTATCACTCATACTTGGTTTACACAATCCAATAAATTAATCCAGCGGACCGTCAAACACCCGGCAAAGGTGCACGTTTGGGGATGCTTCTCAAAACAAGGATTTGGCAATTTGTTCATGTTTACAAATAACTTAAACGTACCCAACATGGTCAAAATTTATAAGAAGGCTTTATTACCATCTACCCAAAGGTGGTTTAAAAGAAGGAATGAGAATTGGTTACTGCAAGAAGATAATGACCCGAAACATCGCAGTCGTTTGTGCAGTGCGTGGAAACAAGAAAATGACGTCTGTGTTTTAGATTGGCCATCACAAGCGCCGGATGAAAATCCCATTGAAAATGTTTGGGCATTCATGAAGCTAAAGCTCCAATGAAAGAAGATCTCGACGGTCAAACAATTATCACGAAAAATACGAGTTTTATGGAGATCTTTGTCTCAAGATTGTGCTATAAGATTCAGAATCGTCTACTCTACCTTTTTAAAACTTTTTGCTTCGTCGTATGTTGAATGGAAAGCAGCTTCATCGGTAATAACTTCAACACTTTTTCCAGGTTAAACCATTAGTTTTGACCTCTTTTTACGTGGACGAACCTCGTTGCTATCACTGTGACGCATTGATTTCATTACCGGCAATACTGCAGATGAAAGTGCTTTCCCAACATTGGCTTCACCATCATCATCATTCGCCGCATTTTTTGAAGCCAGCAGAAAGATTGTCAAATGTTTCACCCTCGTTGGCAAATGAATTAATTAATTGCCTCAATAAATATGGAGAAACCTCTTTCGATAAATTTTGTGCGTTTTTCCTTTGACAGTTTTTCCAGCTTTGGCCTACTCACGCTCTTTGCGTGCTCATTCTTAAGGCGGTTAATGAGAGTCCCTTTCCCGATTTTAAAATCTTTTAAACATTGACTTATAGACCTCTCTTTTATTCTTATAAGATCTAGAGCCATTTGCATGTCTTCTTCCGTGGAGCTTTTGTAACGCCTTTTTGGTTTAACATTATTTTTTGGCGGCATGGCAAAAGCAGTATGAAATTCTATTAAAAAACGCGGGAGAAGAAGTGGTCAATGTTTGGCATATTTTATGTCTAACTTTGACCACCCGGTCAATGTCTAACTGACGCCGGTCAAAGTTAGCCAATTCACTCTTAATATTGGTAAAATTTTTTATTTCGATCAAAAATATTAAAAATTTAAAAAAAAGTGCTCTAAACTAAACTTTTCCAAAAGATAACTGATTTAATTACATACCACTTTAAAAATTTGGTTTAAATCAGTTCACTAACAGTCACAAAATATTTAAAGTTTGAAGCACTCACAAAAAACCGCAAACTAGTACCACTGACAAATGCGATTTAAGCGTACTCAAACGAACTTTTATCCCTCTAACTTTTTTTCTGCCATCTATTCATGAGTAGCACGGACTGAATATACAGTAAATGTGAGTTTATCTTCCAAAAGGTGACGATAAAATCTATTAAACATACCATCGCTCAAAGTTCCCCCAGCTGACGGTAACTCAAGTTAATTTTAAATATGTGAATTCCTTTTATTTTTTCAACGTATTGAGTTGCTAATTGCATTGTTCCTTAGATTAACAGCAATTTCGTTATTGTTAATGCTTTCATATGTGTCCACTTGGTTCTCCGAGTAAAAATTATTGAATCTCGCTGGGTCTACCTTATAGTGAATGCATATGTTGTGTAGGGCAGCACAGACTTTCACAATTCGCGTAGCCTTCTGAGGTGTATAGTGTAATTGCCTCGCACCGAGGATTCATCGGAATCTGTTTTTAGAGTGCACAGTGTTGAAAAGACTTTGGTTGATATTTTCCGCCGCCGATCTGTAAGGAGTAATTAAAAATGGACCAAGAAAGTTAAATTTATTTTTTGCAATTTAAAGGAAATGCCAACCTAACAACCAAGTGTTTCGTTCACCGCCATTGAAATTACGTTGGAGCATTCCTCGGACAGCACTCGAATTCCAGAGTGCTCGAGAGTCATAACTCGCACCGGAATGCCTAGCATCAATGTATATTATCCACATCTTATGATCACAGATCTGAGATTGAATTCAATTAGAAACACATAAAATTATTCATTAATAAAGGGTTATATTCTTGTAGGTACTTACACTCATAGCGTTAAGACTGTAGAACCCATTCCTGTTGTAGTATCTGTGCTGCTTACATTTTCTAGGAGCTAGAATTTTAATATGCGTCCCGTCAACACATCCAATAACCCCCGGGATGCTATATATTTGATAGAAGTACATTTTTGTTTGGTCCTGTGCTTCCATACTATTTCCGAATTATATCAAAACAGGAAAAATACACTCCTCCATTATGTCTATCATTTCTTTTATGATTTTGCTTACGGTGGGCTGTGCTAAGCCCAAACCAAAGTCGTTCCCAACACCGGTTTGGTAGCTCCCTTCAGCACAAAATCTTAATACCACTGCAAGTCGTACAACTATCGGCACTGAAGACGCATGTTTAATTTCCGAAACTTTTGCAAATAAGAAAATGCCGCTTTATTCAGTCTTAAATACTTGTTGAATCTTTAAAAAACTGATTAATTTATTCACAATTGTACAATGAATTTCTCTGACTTTGCATCTGGTAAATTAAATTGATTACGTTTTGATCTAATATTTCGTTTTACTTGAATTAATTCCCTTTTCTGTAATTCTTGATCGTCGTCCTCTTCACTACTCCAATCATTAACAATAGCAATGCTTCCCATCTTTTCTTCAAATTGCACGAGTAATATTATCAAACAAACACCTCAAAACAACAATTTAAAAATGCTAATTCCGAAAGAATTTATAGAAAACTCCACCATTTAACAATTTGAACTTTCAAGTTGACAGTCAGCTTTTGAGTGACAGCTTTAGAATGTACTTACCACTTCATCACCCACTTTCGGATGTACCCTAAAATATCGTTATTCATTCCTTAGCCCAACAACACGCTTATGGAATGCCCTGCCAAGCTCTGTTATTCCTAGTCATTATAACCTTCAAACATTCAAAACCAACGTACATGGGTACCTCTCTTTCTATCCTCCCTTAATTTCCATCGCCCGCCGTATTCACCTAATTTGACAATGTACGACTTTTTGTTTTCCTGAAATTGAAATTGAAGTTTAAAGGATACTTTTCTGATGACATTCTAACTATGCAAGCAGCTTCGATATGGGTAGCGGCGACATTTCCGCAAAATGAGCTAGAGCAGGCTACTGATTCACTGTAACAAGTATAATAAACCGGGAGGAGAATATTTCGAATAAGAACACCGAGAAATACAAGGAAGTCGTGCCTAAATTATATTTTCTAGAGCCAGTCCGGAATATTATTTGCCACACTGTTATTAGATTAACCATATCAAAAGCGTTTGTGATATCCACCAACAAACCTGTCGCATACTCTGGTCAAACTTGAGTATATTGGCGAACAAACATCTTAAAGAGCAACAGAGGTTCGATATTTATAACAATGCCCGTTTCTAATGACTGCCCTACACCTTCTTGTAAACCAACTGGGATCATGTCATAAGAGTTAACTAAAATCCTTGATAGATACAAGCTGTAGCGGGTCTTGCTTATTAGACCTTTTTAGGAGTAATCGAATGTCCTTACGTGGTACATAAGTAATTTATCATCGCCATCATTTGCAAATGCAAGTCATAGATAATTTTTTTCTACTTAAACAATAATTAGCCTTTGAATATCTGACAACACTATTGCTCAACAAATATGGTCAAGGTTATTGCATGTTCTGATACACCGCTGTGAGTCTATAATTTAACAGAGTGGTCAGCGCCATAACTTACATTTAGCCAACGTAGATAAATCAACTAATAGTACGTGATTCTTCTATATGAATACAACATGTGATGTCCGATTTTGTTCCTTAAACTACGAGTAGTTATAAAATGAACTTGTTACGGGCTGTGACAATTTTCGCTATAGTTTTTCGTGTAAGCTGTGATGTCGGTGGAGTTATTGAGCTCATTGGAAAGATTCATCAGCATGACGAACTATCAACTCTGGCCGTAACTACAAACAACAATAGTTTCTTGGATATGATCCTGCAATCAAATCTGGGTATTCCTGCGATGGTATTCACGTCAACTTCTTTAAACTTGAATTCATCTTTGCCATGGATTAAGAACGTTCTGTTGTTGCATGAGGGAAACGACTACAACAGGAGCACTCTTCTTTTAAATAGACTCGTTTGGACGCTGCATCATCCTACAATTATTGTCATTTCCACCAATACTATCGAAAATCTTCGAAAATATTTTACATACTTCGAAAAGCAAAAATTTGTAAGAATTTTCGGAGCAGTCGGAGACAAATCTTATGCGTACCTACCTTTTGCCGATGAAAAGGTTCAAATTCTATCCAGAAACGACAGCTTACCAGATGCATTGAAGGACCTAAATGGTTTCAATTTCCGGGCCGCGGTCCAAAATGATGCTCCACGAGCTTTTTGGTATTCAGACAAATACGGTCGTAGACTCATCGGAGGATACTTTGGACAGATATTTTTGAGTTTCCTGCAAAAGCACAATGCCACATTCACGGAGATTTTATTAAACAATTCGTTGAGCTTAAACTATCCGTTAGTCATCGAAGCTACGCTTAAAGAGGAAATCGACATCACCGTGACCACTTGTATTGATTGTAAGCAACTTAATTTGGTTCCTGTCATACATTCTCCACTGAATTTGATTGTACCCATTAAAGACGACGTCAATTCGGCAGAGTATTTTGTGAGACCCTTCACTGTAACAGTTTGGGCTTGCATAGTTCTGACACTGATTTACATTTCTTTGATGGATGCACTCAATGAATTTCTGTTAAACGCACGACTTACACTGTGGACCTGTTTTAGTAGGAATTTCTTAACATTGCTGAACCAAGCGCCAGAGCGTGAAATCAAGGACTCCTTCCGTTTTCGCATTCAAGTGCTTGTATTTGGCTTTATACTTTTAAATATGTATAACTCTCATTTGACATCTTATCTGACTGTGTCCATAGGGATCAAACAGTATGACAGTGTTCAGGATTTAGCCAACGGCAAGGTGACAGTGATAACGCTTAAATATATATATAACAAAACGCAACATCCAGCAGATGAGTTTCCACAAGGTTTTAAGGAGATCATTGTTGGAGTCGACTTTGAGGTATACTTTCGAGAGCGAATGTCCCTCCAAAATACGAGCATTGCGTTTGTAGTTTTCAATGACAAGGCGCAGTTGTTTCTGGCACGACAGGGGTATTTCACAAAACCACGTTTTCGTGTGATGAATGAAGTTTTGAAAGCTATGGTACTTGGTTTTGGTTTGAAAAGCAATTCACCCTTTGCTGAGATTCTTAATACGTGCATCGTGGAATTCACCGAAATGGGTCTTGTCGACAAGTGGATGCGTGACGGGATTTTCCAGGCAAGTCAGCCGAAATTGAAAAACGTAAATAAAGTTGACAAGACTTACAATCCATTGACATTACATGAGCTGTGGTTTGCTTGGTATTGTTTGGGTGGCGGATTGGCGATGGCAACTTGCGTGTTATTCGTGGAGAATATTTGGAAGCGTTTTTGGAGTAAATAGTCAAGTCAAATTGTTTTCTTTTTAAAAATCCTTTATCTATCACTTAATTCAAATAAATATGCAAAATTTTGATTGAAAGTGTGTTTCTCTTATTCTTAACATCAGATACTTTTTCTAGTTGTCTTGCAGCAGAAAAATAATTTAATTGTGGCGCAGTAGTTCTTTTTTCTTCTTCTTCTCCTTAAACGTCCGTCAACCCAGGGAAATCGAGGAATTCTAAATTGGCCAAGGATATCTTCATCCACATTCGCTAACGTCACAATTTCTGTAAAGCCGACGCAAGAAAATTTTCGACCTTCTTTAAAAAATTAGTGCGTTTCGACTGTGAACTGCCTTGCCTGAAACCACATTGACAAGGGCTAAATATATCGTTGAGAAACCGCTATGTGGTTTCACACAAGGCAGCGGATAAGACCTTTATGCGATGTTAAAGACGCTGATGGCTCTTTATTTGAAGCAGTTCTTGTGTATCGGCCAAACATGGCGAACTTTCTAGGCATGCTCAAATATTGGAAATGAGTCGCTGCATACTCTGTACCTTATCCTCTCTCTTTGCCATAAATAATTCGGCATAATTAGGCCGTCCGGTTCAGCAGCCTTGTCGCTCTCGAGCTTTGATATTGCATCTTCTTTTGATTTTGGTCGGCTAAACTTTCACCATCGCGGTTGAAAGGTACATTTTAACTGACTGCGCTATTTGGGTTGTACTCGCCGTTTGAAATCACTGCGAAAGTGATTTTTCCGTATCTTCAGTGTCTATTGTGACTCCACCACTTAATTTTAAAATCATATGTTATTTTGACACTGACAGCTTATATCCAATTAATTGACATTGACCGAAATCATGAAAGTTTTTCCACCGACTCCAGTGGTTACATGCGCATATGCGCATTCGTATTCATTATAACAGGTGCAAAACATTGACCAGCTTGTTTTCATATCTAACATTTGATTTAGGATGCTAAAAACAACTCAAAAGCGACGGTTCAATAGCACTTCTTCTAAAGATATGGAGCTGGCCTTTGGCCTGTGCCAAAAAGTACAACATAGTGAAGGGAACCTTGATGAACCTATGTAAAGGGTTAAGAGGAAAGAAGATCGGGTGCCCGACGGTACTTTCAGATGTTGAGGAAAATTAGCTGGTTAGTTCACTAATAACGGTGACTGAATGGGGCTGTCCTTTCACTGGAGATAATTTGAGGCGCCTCACAAAATATTATCTCGATTCTTGTAATCGTAAGGTCCGTTCTTTTCAAAAGAATAATCTCTCAGGTAGAAAATGGTTAAGGGGATTCCTTCAAAGGCACAAAAACGATCTTTGTGTCCGAGCGTACCAAAATTAAAGGCCATCCGAAGTCAAGGACTGTCGTCAAGATGTGGCTACCCTTTCCAATAATTTCAAAACAACACTGACGCTGAACAAGGAGTTCATACCCCCGAAAACATTTTTAATAATGATGAGTCGAATCTTTCTGACGATCCAGGCTCTAAAAGATGCGTGTTTAAGAGAGGAGTACGGTACCCCGAAAATATAAACGACTCGACGAAGTTTAATATTTCCATTATGTTTTGCGGATCTGCGAGAGGTGTGCTTATTCCACCATACGTTGTTTATAAAGCGGAATATTTAAGGAAGTCTTGGATGTTAGGTGGTCTCCGAAAACAAAATACAATCGGGGCAAGTCAGGGTGGTTTGACGGGACAATTTTTAAGGATTTGTTCTTAAACCATTTTATTCCGAGCACAAGGAGATTTAGCGGCCCTGTAGTACTTCTAGGTGACAATTTGCCAAGCCACTTTCGCCAGCCGTTGTTTCAGCGGCTCAAGAAAATAGCATTCGCTTTGCATGTTTATTAACAAATTCGACACATATTTGCCAGCCGTTCGATTTCGCCTTCTTTGGTCAACTTAAAAAAGTTTGGCGTCGAATTTTGAACGAATGGAAAGGCAAGTGAACCCACAAGGCCCAAATTCTTTCTAAAAATGCGTTCCCTGCCCTTTTACACAGACTAGTAATGGAAAGCGTGAACGAAGAGAACCGATCTCCGAACCTTATATCGGGTTTTAAGAAATGTGGTATAGTGCCGTTTAATCCAAACGAAGTCATTTCACGTTTACCGGACCAAACAATCTCCGAAATGAACAACAATGAAGTACTACGGGCGAATATATCGGAGTCTGTTGTAACAGTTTTAAAAGAACTCCGTTTCGGGTCTGGAGAAAACGTTGTACAAAAGTCAAAACTCAGCCAGGGCTTGGAATTATGACCGAAGATATAGATGGTTATGAGGCACCTGTAAACTCCGAAGCGGCGAAAGTTTGTGAAGGAGCAGTGACTGTTGATGATAATATAGCTTCCACCTCTCAATATCTCAAAGCAGACGACGAAGATGTTCCCAACGAGCAAACTGGTTCACTTCAAGAACTCCAAAATGAATTTGTGGGATCCTACTTCGTCAATGGAAAACATTTTCCAGCAAGTCTTGCTGAGTTCAAAGCTCAATAATTAGCTCGAAAATGCAATTTTCTTACTCTAGATACCTATCTCTTTTTTTTATTTATTTATTTTGCTTTTAATGTGATAACAACTTAAAAATGTAATTTTCGTTTTTAAATAAATAACCTTAATGTTACACAAAAGGCTATGAACTGATATATAATTAAGAATTACCTGCCCTTTGTATTTATTTTATTTTAATTAATGAATTACTTAATTAACTGTGGTTTTGTTATTATTAAAGTTATTTAATTTCAATACAAATAAAAATTGAACTATTGTGTGTCTATTATTGTCAATGTTAGGAACAATGGAATATAACATTGACCACCGTTTTTTTGTTAATAAACCTTTTTATAAACAATAAAGTTTTTGAAAAAATTATGTGAATTAGTAAATATTGGTAGCCCCCTAGACCAGAATTCAATTTACCCCGATAATCCTTCAATCAGTCAATTTAAGGTTAGTCGATGGTACGAGTATCAAATAATATTTTAGGTTTACGAAAAGGAACAATTTACGCTTGAACGGCGCACAGTGGGGCAAAATACCCCAAAAACTGAAATCAATTCATATGATGGGCTAGCTATACTGAAAACAACATTTTTATGTAGGAATTACTTATTAGTTCATAGAAAGACCACATTTTTTGCGGGAACATTTTCTTGAAAAGCTCTCGCGATATTTTTTTAAAATCTTCGTTCCTGGCTTTCTGTGCTTGTTCAGACAGTTCGCCTATTGGAAGAAGTGCAGCAGAAATCACATCCGGACCATGGATTAATAGCTTGTGTACTATTGGAGGCATTTAATCCAAAGATAAAGATTTACAAAGTTTTTGGCAGTATCGAGTGTGAATAATCTGAACTTTTCACTATTTATATCATAGCCACTTGGCATGGAATTTTTTAATCAATAACTTATCAACGCCTAAGATTTTAGAAACCACCACCACTGCTATCATTTGAGTTTCCAAGACCAGACTTATTCGATCTCAGAACTTCTTTTGTATTCAAGCCTTAATTGACGCTGCAACATCTTTTTCCTCTTTACGAACTAGCCATCTTTTTACTGGAAAATTATAGACACATGCAAAAGGAACTCAAAAACTCGAATTCAACAGTGCAGCACTGACAAACCAAACTGCAATGCACTGGGATTGTAAGTCTTCAATAGCAGCTGTTCGATATAATATAACAATATAACAACGACAACGCTAAGAAGAGACAATATCTGTCAGAGCGTTACAAATATTTCCGTCCGCCATTGTAAGGATGGGTTTTATGTGCCACTTCAACAACATTTTCTTCAACGTTGACTATTGAATGACAAAGGCTCTGAATTTGAGCATCTACTCTTGGCTTTTCAGATACCGAAACTTGTGCTGATTGTTTGGTATATTCAAGTTTAATTGGACGGCAGTACCTGGTTGAAGAAGATCTGGGATTTTGCTTTATAACGCCTTTTTGTTCCAAGCTCTCACAAACCAATTGGAGGGGTACCACCGAATTTATGAACACACTTGAATCATCGGCATCCATTCCGACTGTGGCTAAAACCTCCATCGAAGTCCTACTAGGAAATCAAACACAAATTGCTTCTTTTTGAGCTAAAATCAAACGTTCCACAGTATGGTTCATCAAAGTTTGAACCGTCACTTCAGCTGAAGTATCTGTTAAATGCATTTCTTCTCTTTTTGGGTAGCACGTTTGTTTTTTTGCAGTTTGAACAATTTCGTAGGAAGGAAACCTTTAAGGGTCTTTGGCTCTTATAACATTATATTGGTGTCTAGTAAGCGTTGTCTCGACTACGGTTGACAGTGCTTCTTTGCCTGACATCTGCCTAGTACGCATTTTTATAATTAATTGCGCGCTGAGGTGGCCGCACTAACTCCTCTATTAATTTCGTTGCAACTGGATGACCCGCTGCTCTTAAATTCACCTTTGCCGCAAATCCTAATTGCGAAGTTGGCACCTCCTTTCTCATTGTTTCCATTTTGAGGCGTTTGCTTCGATCGCTGCTTTCTTCAAACGGTTTCTCAGGGCGGTCGCGTCTCTTTTTTGACTTTTCAAAGTACTACCACAAGCAGAGATACATTACGATCCAATTAATAGATTTAAACATGAATTCGCATTGTACTTTCACAGTTTAAGCCAATTTCTGTTCAGTGTCATTGAGAGGAGCTCTCTTATGTGTAGGAAAACGTCAGATTTTGGGTGTCGTTTTTCCTGTATATTTTTTGAATATCCTCACTCAAAACTGCCTTTGTATGACACCTTCCTTCCTCAGTTTCCCACAGAGGCTTATGATAGCATTCTCTTATTTGCCTGAAGGTAGTTGTGTATAACAAAAGGATTTTCATGTTGTGCCTCAGTGTGCCAGAAGCTTTTCTGATTTATTTTCACATGAATTCATTGGAAATAAAAACCAAAATAAATAGAAAATAAAAATAGAAGAAATCTTCAAGGCAAACGGAACCTCTCCCAATTTAGTTTAAAGTTGAAGGCTAAAGATACGAGCATGCATGACAGGCTCTTTGAATTCATAAATACTCGTAATGTTTCGTAGATTTGCACACTTGAAAGGCAGTTTGAAGCAGTGCCATTTGTAGAAACATCTCTATTAGTATTCTGACTTTCATGGGAAATGAGGTGTAACACAAGTGTGTGCCTTGTCGTAGCAATCAATCCCTCGCATGTTGTAATGATATGGTATGCACGAGTATGTACCCAACTTTTCATCTCCAAAAAACTTGACGAAACGGATTTTGAGAAATAGAAATTACCGAGCAGTACCGACACCGATATAGCTCAGCAGTTATACGTCACACTCCTGGAAGTCTAACTATTTGTCCTTCACAGCAACCATAAACTATGAAATTTGAAAACATCTATATGAAATTTACCATACACCAGATATGTAGGGATCTAATATTGAGAAAAAACCTAGAATCCTCTAGCAAGTAAGGTTAGATTAGGTAGAAGGCGAGGTAGACTCAGAAATGACATACTCTTCGGTGTTTTTAACGACGGAAGTTGAAACTATCGCAAGGCCTGGACCTCACTATGGAACAGCAAAAGTCTAGGCAGGAAAAATTGGGAACTCAATCCCAAAATGAAAGGAGACCTATCATCACGTATGCTGCTGCCGTCTGGTGGCATAAAGCAACGCAGATGTTATCACAGGTTATACTCAACAAAATGCAGAGACTAGCCTGTGTCTGTGAAACTGGTGCAATAAGACGGTTTTCACCAACAGCTTCACTCGAATTTATCCTAAACATCCCACCACTTAATTTTGAACTCATTAAAAAAGCAATGCTTAATACCTACATGCTCATCACAGAAGATAAATTAAATTCCAACCTAGTCCATACTGCAAACCTGCAAACCTCAGAGCTTAACATACAAATGTCTACCACTATATAACTTCCCGCGCAACTCTAAGGTAATATTTCCAAAATAAACCAACATTTGCAAAGGATTTGCATGTATGGTGCACAGTCGGACCCACAGCGAACGAAGCAGTTAGCGCCAGAGTATATGGCTTTCGCATTAAAACATCCCTACACGCTAGTATGGATACAAGCAGCTCCGTATTTCAGGCTGAAATATATGCAGAGCTCCGCATTCGAGAGAATCTAAACAGATAGATAACGAACAACGAACAACGAAACATTTACATTCTCTCCGGTAACAAGGCAGCCGTTATTGCAATTAAGGCCTTACATCACAACTGGTCTTGGACTGCCTCCAACTACTGCAATTACTGGTCACTACAAACTAAGTCCACATGAAGGCAATGAAAAAGCAGACGAACAAGCCAAGGATCCGCATCTTAATCCATGATACCAAGACCATTCTGTAGACTATCAATATAAAAGGAAGGGTCAACACCTGGCTAGAGGAAACAAAAGTACATTTCTGGGGGGAAACCGAGGGAAATAGGTAAGCCAAAAACTTTATGCCAAACAGTTGCCACAAAAAAACAAAACAAGTACTAAGTAGAATCAAGCAGGAGTCAGATTAGACTGATTAGAGGCTTACTCACAGGGCATAGGACAGGACAATAAATGTAGATTGTGCAACGAGGACTACACTACTTCAATGGTTTAATCAAAAGACGTCAACGTTACCTAGGTAAAATTTACCTCATATCTTATATAAAACCTAATCTAAACAGTTTAGTCTAGTTTTATAGTTGCCTTGATGAGTCTACATATGACTGGCCTTATCTAATGCTTGAAATCAAAGACTTTGGTTGCTTGACGTTGTTCATCTGCCTGCGATTTGTCCCTGTTAATCCAATTCTAATCCATTCATCATCGAATGCAATTCTTTGGAACATCGGAGTATCCGGAACCCAACAACGTACGAGATTGTGCTGTTAAGTAGTCTCTAACTACTAAGAATTTATTGTGTTCGAACTAAGGGATCTTTACCAAAGACTGCTACAACGAGCCTACCGATAAAACCCACAAGTATTCTCCTCAATATGATGTGAAATCTTATTTGGCGTTTTAAATGCCAACTTAGTTAGGGTAGGGCCAACAAAAATGAAAATGAAATAGTTGACTAAGATTTTATAAGGAACGCAAATGGCCTTCTGAAAAATATAGACGAATATGGTCTATCTAAAAACCATGTTGACGTATGCCTGATTTCTCTGGTTACCACGCGCATCATCCCTTATAGAAAGCGAGGGGTGGATCCGCATGCCGAGAACGTGACAATAGAACTTGAATCTATGCAAATAAGTCCAGTTTCCGTAAACATAAATCGTATAGACTATAATATAGCATCTTGTTATTTCCCTCCAAGATATAAGATGGTAGACGACGACCTCGATCGCCTTTTTTACCAACTTGGGTCAGACTTTATTCTCGGTGGTAATTTCAACGCAAAGTATACATTTTGGGGTTCAAGATGCATTCCGACGAAGAGCAGGTTACTATACCAAGCAAGTATGAAACGTGGCTTGCACTTTTTTTCGTCGGGCAAGCTAACCTACTGGCCCATCGACACAAATTAAATACCTGACCTGATCGACTTTTTCATTACAAAAGGGGTCCCCAAATATCTCACAACTTTAGAAGAATCCTATCTCTGCTCAGATCACTCGCCAGTAATCGTTAAAATCGGTAGGAGTATAGCAAGGACTGAAAGACCGCTTAGATTGTCGAATAAGGAAACAAACTGGGACGGTTTCAGAAGAAATTGCAATGAAAATATTGCTTTAAGGACTCCACTTACTACGCCGTTGCAAATAGAAGACGAAGTTGACAAGTTTGTGGAAATCCTCCAAAGAGCTGCGTGGAACAACACTTCTTTTCGAGCAAGACAAATATAAGGCAAATATACGCGCCCGATATAGAAGGCCTCCTAGGAGACAAAGAGAAAGCGAATTTGTTCGCCGACCACTTGGAAGAAATATTCAAACCATTCGAATGTATCAATTGGCCCAAGAACCCAAGAACTTAGTCCCAGAACAGGATCCGGCAACTACAATATCTGAGCTTAAGCAAACAATAAAAAACCTTAAAAATAATAAGGCTCCAAGATACGATTTGATTACAAGTGAAATTCTAAAGGAGCTACCTTGGAAAACGTTTGTCAGGCTCCTCCACATTATAAATGCTTGTGTTCCAAACCAGTGCAAAGTTGCAGAAGTCATAATGGTTCCAAAACGGGGGAAAAGTCCAAACGACAAAAAATCATCAAACGAATATCAATCATCATTTCGCTCCTGCCGATAGTTTCAAAAGTTTTCGAAATTCTCCTGCTTAAACGTTTAAAACCGATAACTGAAGAAAGACGATTGATCCCGGATCACTAGTTCGGCCTTAGGGTCAAACATTCCACAATCTATCAGGTCTATCGGATAACAAATGTAACTGAAAACGCGCTAGATGGAAAAGCTATGGCACGAGGGCTTGAAGTACTCGTATAAGCAACAAACAAATTTTACCGGGAGAAATGAATATAATATTCGAATCTTATCTTGAAAATAGACTCTAGACAAGGAAGCGTTCTGGGCCCATACCTATTCTTACTGTACACTAGAGACATACCTCTAGATAAAGAGACTGTGGTGGCCACGTTCGCGGATCACACCCTGATCCTCGCCACAGGACAAACAGTTGAATCCTCGACTGCAAAACTTCAACGACCTCTGAACAAAATATTTGAGTGCACGAAGAGCTGGCGAATCGTGCTAAACGAGATTAAGTCAACACATGTCAAGTACTGAAAAATAAAGGTAGTGAGTAAGAATCACACTACCATGAGCGTTACTATGCCACTGTGGTCGGCAGTAAATGCTCGTGCTTATGGTACCTGGTGTGGTGGTGCTCTTATGAGCGCTTGCTTATGGTGCCTATGAAGGTTTTTACCTACCCACGCAGAAAAAAAAATAATATAACTTTTCCGAGTACATGGTTCACATACCTTGATATCCTGATCCGCACATGGTTGTGACTTCTGATCAACAAACCGTCAGCTGAGCGCAAGACACTCATTCAGTATTTTGAATGTTTGAGCAGATAAAATGAAATCGAACTATTATCTGGTTGTAGCCAAGATATCGATGCGGGTACTGCCAAAGAGCCATCAAAGAGGTAGCCTCTGATGTACTGTTTATCAAACCGTCCAAACAAAGAAATCTAAGAGCAAAAAAGGGAGGAACATAGGCTCTCACGAAAAAACAGAAAAGGGCTCGATAAGCGCTCGAATAAGATTGAGCCGGTAGCCTCTGTGGAGGTGTAATCACAGCGTTGTGTGTCCGGTCCTAAATAAGAGGGATCCCCGAACTCCTACAACTACAAGGAAATAAGTCTCCTCAAGACTTACCGGCCACTATCAGTGTGGTTTTAGATCACATAACAGATCGATACACACCCTTGGTTATTTATTTCAAAGCTGCATATGGCATCAAATATAGAGACTATCGACAACCATGTTGTTTTGGCACCCCTGTGGCAGAATTAGGAGCATAGTTTACTACTTTGAATCTCGGACAATGGTGAATAAAGGGTACATTCTGTATCAAAACAATTTGGTTTTAAGACTTTTGTATCCAAATCCCAATTAATATCTGCGACTAGATCTAGAGGACTATCCGACCCATAATTACACGTCCAATCATCAGTTTAGGTTCTTATAATCCCTTTCAAACCGGGAACAAATAGTGCATTGATATGTAAAACATAAAGTATTGTTCCAACTGCCGAACCTTGTGGCACATCCATTTTAACAAAATCTATGTCACTTGACTCACTTTGAGATATATTTTCTAGATGGCATGTAAATCAATCGAGCATGCAGCTCTACCAAACACAGTGTGGACATGAACAATATTTTAAGCAACCAAGAGAACAATCTTTTTGTCCATACATGCTGTTTAAAGCTTGGATCTTTTGCTACTATCTGTCAAGATTTGAGGACATTGGGTTGGCATTTAACAATTATAAAAATAATTTTTCCAGAACAATTTTTTCATTTAATGTTGAAATTTTAACATGGAACAAAGAGCACTCATTAAATTCCATGCAAAACTTTAAAAAAAAATGCATCTGAAGCATTCCGATTGACGTAGCAAGTGTACCGTGATGATTGTTTGAGTGTAACAGTTGTTTTCGAGTGAATATGTACTACAATGACCCAAAGGTAGTCAAAATTGTTGGTCGTGCGTAAAAACTATAAAAAATTTGCCTCATCCTCTATCCCAACGCTCTTTCATAATGACATTCCAGCTTCTTGGACAAAGCCAATCTGCTTGCTGCACATTTTGCATCCAGTTCAACACTTCCAGATTGTGTTTCCGCCTACACTTGAGTGCGTCGAATCTTCGATGGGACGATCCACTTTCGCACTCGTGCAGTAGCAAGATTACTTCAAGATCTTAACATTTACAAATCTGCTGGCCCAGATGGTATGTGTATCTCCCCTTCTTCTGAAGAGGTATTCTTCTACGCTGCAAAACCACTGCGAAAGCTTTTTCATCAATCCTACTCTTAAGGACTCTTTCCGAGCAGATGAAAAATAGGATTTGTCCAGCCCGTCCGTGAAAAATGCGAATCTTCTTCTCTCTCCTCTTACAGACCTATTGCACTTACGTCCGTTCTTTCCAAGGTCATGGAAACGCTGATAAACCGTCGGCTCATGAAAAATTTCAAAACACAAAAACTTCTTAATGAACGGCAGTACGGTTTTCGTAGCAACAAGTCCACTGGTGATTCGATGGCATGTCTCACCGAAAAGTGGAACAAAAGTTTAAATCAATCTGGGGAATGCAAGATAGTTGCACTTGATATACGAGTATGTAAGGCATTTGACAGAGTTTGGGCATCAGGCTCTTTTGTCGAAAATGCGTGAATTTGGGATCGACGACTCTCCCCTTCAACGGATTAGAAATTACATTTCGGAACGTTCAATTCAAGTTGTGTTAGATGGTTTCAAGGCTGATATTTTCAAAATAAATTCTGGTGTGTCACATGGCTCCGTTTTGTCTCCGAAACGCTTTTTAATTTTCATCAATGATCTGTTGTTTCCTACTTCTCTACTCTACTTCTAATTCCTGGTTTGATAGCATACCCATCTGGGGAACTATGAACAGAGGATAATTTAATGCTTCTAAAATACAATGCTGTCTGCAGTCGCTTAAGTATATTTCAAATACCTAGAGATTATCTATGACAGTGCGACTAGACTTATGTTCGATGCCAATAATCACCCCGATTACGAAAGTCGTTTAACGCCTTGTCTCGCCTCTGGCACGTCAGTATTACGATTGTCGATAAAGTAGTCGTTTTACGTCATGAAACGACATCTGCCGATAAGCTCATGTGGAACGTATTTTTTGTGTGACATTTGTCGTGTATCGGTATTCTGAAAGTTTGTCTACTATACTTAAATGCCAGCTAAAACCACAAAAGAAGGCGATTTGAATTTTGTGAACGCCTCAAATGGAAAAATAAGTAAAACCGTGAGTCTTCTTTGTGTTTTAACTGGAATGGTGTGAAAATATGTTTTAAATTAAATATCTATATCGTAAGGATTAACATTTCGAGCCCAAAACAAATAAAGCGGCTGGTTCAACTAATGGAAGAAAACATAAATTTAGCAACGAATTTCAAAAAAGGTTTGCCACAAACGAATGCAAACAAAACTGGATGGAAAAAAGTCGCAGCAGTTTTGAATAGTTAAGGGCCACCTGTAAGGGAGTACCGTCAACTTGGCAAACATTGACGAATTTAAAATTTGAAACAAATGCAGCAGTTTACCACATTATATTTATTGGAACTTATCTTCTTCGTATTAGGGGCTGTATTAATACTTTTAATTTTCATGTGAAGAATTGAAACGAATAATATAATTAAGACTATTTTTTGACAAAAAACTGGGTGGTATGACCACATACAGTTCGTTTGATAAGATCGTATACGGCAAAACTCGTTTATGAAAACCGGTTTGGAAGTGGCATTTGCATTAGCAGATAAAAACATACTTCTGCTAAGATACTTTGTTTAAAAAAATTTAAAGAGTGTTCAATTTTTGTCAGAGACGGAAGTATTTTAAAATGCGTGTCGCGTTTGCATCGCGTTATGAAGCAGTATTCTTGTGCACGCATCCAAAAGGACCGAAAATGTCATACGGAGCAGCTACTAAATACATGAAAAAGTCAAAAGCATTTGTTAGCAAGTGGGTGCACCGTTATTCCCAAGTTAAAAATGTAGATGATTTGCCGGATCGTGGGTCTACGCCAAAAACAACAAAAAATCAGGACAAAAGATTCTACGCGTGTTTGAAAAAAAATCCTCTTCTATCGTTACGTGGAGGACAAGGGATTTTACGTAAAAGGGGTCTAAATGTGTGTTGTGATACGATACGAAGACGTTTACTAGCCAATAATGTAAAATTTCGAAGCACAATAAAGAAACGACTACTATCAAAAAAAAACACGTAGAAAAACGACTCAGTTGGGCCAAGGAGAATTTGGACACAAGATTGGAATAACGTTATTTTTTCGGATGAAGCTTCTTTTTGGGCACGGTCTCCTATCACTCATACTTGGTGTACACAATCCAATAAATTAATCCAGCGGACCGTCAAACACCCGGCAAAGGTGCACGTTTGGGGATGCTTCTCAAAACAAGGATTTGGCAATTTGTTCATGTTTACAAATAACTTAAACGTACCCAACATGGTCAAAATTTATAAGAAGGCTTTATTACCATCTACCCAAAGGTGGTTTAAAAGAAGGAATGAGAATTGGTTACTGCAAGAAGATAATGACCCGAAACATCGCAGTCGTTTGTGCAGTGCGTGGAAACAAGAAAATGACGTCTGTGTTTTAGATTGGCCATCACAAGCGCCGGATGAAAATCCCATTGAAAATGTTTGGGCATTCATGAAGCTAAAGCTCCAATGAAAGAAGATCTCGACGGTCAAACAATTATCACGAAAAATACGAGTTTTATGGAGATCTTTGTCTCAAGATTATGCTATAAGATTCAGAATCGTCTAAATACTCTAACTTTTTAAAACTTTCTGCTTCAACCATTAATTTTGACCTCTTTTTACGTGGACGAACCTCGTTACTATCACTGTGACGCATTGATTTCAGTACCGGCAATACTGCAGATGAAAGTGCTTTCCCAACATTGGCTTCACAACCATCATCATTCGATTGCAACCTGTTAAGGACTTCCAAAGGGTTGAACGGGAAAACGCCGCATTTTTTGAAGCCAGCAGAAAGATTGTCAAATGTTTCACCCTCGTTGGCAAATGAATTAATTAATTGCCTCAATAAATATGGAGAAACCTCTTTCGATAAATTTTGTGCGTTTTTCCTTTGACAGTTTTTCCAGCTTTGGCCTACTCACGCTCTTTGCGTGCTCATTCTTAAGGCGGTTAATGAGAGTCCCTTTCCCGATTTTAAAATCTTTTAAACATTGACTTATAGACCTCTCTTTTATTCTTATAAGATCTAGAGCCATTTGCATGTCTTCTTCCGTGGAGCTTTTGTAACGCCTTTTTGGTTTAACATTATTTTTTGGCGGCATGGCAAAAGCAGTATGAAATTCTATTAAAAAACGCGGGAGAAGAAGTGGTCAATGTTTGGCATATTTTATGTCTAACTTTGACCACCCGGTCAATGTCTAACTGACGCCGGTCAAAGTTAGCCAATTCACTCTTAATATTGGTAAAATTTTTTATTTCGATCAAAAATATTAAAAATTTAAAAAAAAGTGCTCTAAACTAAACTTTTCCAAAAGATAACTGATTTAATTACATACCACTTTAAAAATTTGGTTTTAATCAGTTCACTAACAGTCACAAAATATTTAAAGTTTGAAGCACTCACAAAAAACCGCAAACTAGTACCACTGACAAATGCGATTTAAGCGTACTCAAACGAACTTTTATCCCTCTAACTTTTTTTCTGCCATCTATTCATGAGTAGCACGGACTGAATATACAGTAAATGTGAGTTTATCTTCCAAAAGGTGACGATAAAATCTATTAAACATACCATCGCTCAAAGTTCCCCCAGCTGACGGTAACTCAAGTTAATTTTAAATATGTGAATTCCTTTTATTTTTTCAACGTATTGAGTTGCTAATTGCATTGTTCCTTAGATTAACAGCAATTTCGTTATTGTTAATGCTTTCATATGTGTCCACTTGGTTCTCCGAGTAAAAATTATTGAATCTCGCTGGGTCTACCTTATAGTGAATACATATGTTGTGTAGGGCAGCACAGACTTTCACAATTCGCGTAGCCTTCTGAGGTGTATAGTGTAATTGCCTCGCACCGAGGATTCATCGGAATCTGTTTTTAGAGTGCACAGTGTTGAAAAGACTTTGGTTGATATTTTCCGCCGCCGATCTGTAAGGACTAATTAAAAATGGACCAAGAAAGTTAAATTTATTTTTTGCAATTTAAAGGAAATGCCAACCTAACAACCAAGTGTTTCGTTCACCGCCATTGAAATTACGTTGGAGCATTCCTCGGACAGCACTCGAATTCCAGAGTACTCGAGAGTCATAACTCGCACCGGAATGCCTAGCATCAATGTATATTATCCACATCTTATGATCACAGATCTGAGATTGAATTCAATTAGAAACACATAAAATTATTCATTAATAAAGGGTTATATTCTTGTAGGTACTTACACTCATAGCGTTAAGACTGTAGAACCCTTTCCTGTTGTAGTATCTGTGCTGCTTACATTTTCTAGGAGCTAGAATTTTAATATGCGTCCCGTCAACACATCCAATAACCCCCGGGATGCTATATATTTGATAGAAGTACATTTTTGTTTGGTCCTGTGCTTCCATACTATTTCCGAATTATATCAAAACAGGAAAAATACACTCCTCCATTATGTCTATCATTTCTTTTATGATTTTGCTTACGGTGGGCTGTGCTAAGCCCAAACCAAAGTCGTTCCCAACACCGGTTTGGTAGCTCCCTTCAGCACAAAATCTTAATACCACTGCAAGTCGTACAACTATCGGCACTGAAGACGCATGTTTAATTTCCGAAACTTTTGCAAATAAGAAAATGCCGCTTTATTCAGTCTTAAATACTTGTTGAATCTTTAAAAAACTGATTAATTTATTCACAATTGTACAATGAATTTCTCTGACTTTGCATCTGGTAAATTAAATTGATTACGTTTTGATCTAATATTTCGTTTTACTTGAATTAATTCCCTTTTCTGTAATTCTTGATCGTCGTCCTCTTCACTACTCCAATCATTAACAATAGCAATGCTTCCCATCTTTTCTTCAAATTGCACGAGTAATATTATCAAACAAACACCTCAAAACAACAATTTAAAAATGCTAATTCCGAAAGAATTTATAGAAAACTCCACCATTTAACAATTTGAACTTTCAAGTTGACAGTCAGCTTTTGAGTGACAGCTTTAGAATGTACTTACCACTTCATCACCCACTTTCGGATGTACCCTAAAATATCGTTATTCATTCCTTAGCCCAACAACACGCTTATGGAATGCCCTGCCAAGCTCTGTTATTCCTAGTCATTATAACCTTCAAACATTCAAAACCAACGTACATGGGTACCTCTCTTTCTATCCTCCCTTAATTTCCATCGCCCGCCGTATTCACCTAATTTGACAATGTACGACTTTTTGTTTTCCTGAAATTGAAATTGAAGTTTAAAGGATACTTTTCTGATGACATTCTAACTATGCAAGCAGCTTCGATATGGGTAGCGGCGACATTTCCGCAAAATGAGCTAGAGCAGGCTACTGATTCACTGTAACAAGTATAATAAACCGGGAGGAGAATATTTCGAATAAGAACACCGAGAAATACAAGGAAGTCGTGCCTAAATTATATTTTCTAGAGCCAGTCCGGAATATTATTTGCCACACTGTTATTAGATTAACCATATCAAAAGCGTTTGTGATATCCACCAACAAACCTGTCGCATACTCTGGTCAAACTTGAGTATATTGGCGAACAAACATCTTAAAGAGCAACAGAGGTTCGATATTTATAACAATGCCCGTTTCTAATGACTGCCCTATACCTTCTTGTAAACCAACTGGGATCATGTCATAAGAGTTAACTAAAATCCTTGATAGATACAAGCTGTAGCGGGTCTTGCTTATTAGACCTTTTTAGGAGTAATCGAATGTCCTTACGTGGTACATAAGTAATTTATCATCGCCATCATTTGCAAATGCAAGTCATAGATAATTTTTTTCTACTTAAGCAATAATTAGCCTTTGAATATCTGACAACACTATTGCTCAACAAATATGGTCAAGGTTATTGCATGTTCTGATACACCGCTGTGAGTCTATAATTTAACAGAGTGGTCAGCGCCATAACTTACATTTAGCCAACGTAGATAAATCAACTAATAGTACGTGATTCTTCTATATGAATACAACATGTGATGTCCGATTTTGTTCCCTAAACTACGAGTAGTTATAAAATGAACTTGTTACGGGCTGTGACAATTTTCGCTATAGTTTTTCGTGTAAGCTGTGATGTCGGTGGAGTTATTGAGCTCATTGGAAAGATTCATCAGCATGACGAACTATCAACTCTGGCCGTAACTACAAACAACAATAGTTTCTTGGATATGATCCTGCAATCAAATCTGGGTATTCCTGCGATGGTATTCACGTCAACTTCTTTAAACTTGAATTCATCTTTGCCATGGATTAAGAACGTTCTGTTGTTGCATGAGGGAAACGACTACAACAGGAGCACTCTTCTTTTAAATAGACTCGTTTGGACGCTGCATCATCCTACAATTATTGTCATTTCCACCAATACTATCGAAAATCTTCGAAAATATTTTACATACTTCGAAAAGCAAAAATTTGTAAGAATTTTCGGAGCAGTCGGAGACAAATCTTATGCGTACCTACCTTTTGCCGATGAAAAGGTTCAAATTCTATCCAGAAACGACAGCCTACCACATGCATTGAAGGACCTAAATGGTTTCAATTTCCGGGCCGCGGTCCAAAATGATGCTCCACGAGCTTTTTGGTATTCAGACAAATACGGTCGTAGACTCATCGGAGGATACTTTGGACAGATATTTTTGAGTTTCCTGCAAAAGCACAATGCCACATTCACGGAGATTTTATTAAACAATTCGTCGAGCTTAAACTATCCGTTGGTCATCGAAGCTATGGTTAAAGAGGAAATCGACATCACCGTTAGTGCTTGTATTTATTGTAAGCAAGTCAATTTGGTTCCTGTCATACATGCTCCACTGAATTTGATTGTACCCATTAAAGACGACGTCAATTCGGCAGAGTATTTTGTGAGACCCTTCACTGTAACAGTTTGGGCTTGCATAGTTCTGACATTGATTTACATATCCTTGATGGATGCAGTCAACGAATTTCTGTTAAACGCACGACTTACATTGTGGACCTGTTTTAGTAGGAATTTCTTAACATTGCTGAACCAAGCGCCGGAGCGTGAAATCAAGGACTCCTTCCGTTTTCGCATTCAAGTGCTTGTATTTTGTTTTGTAGTTTTCAATTTGTATACAGCCTATATGACAACTTATCTGACATTGTCCATAGGGATGAAACAGTATGACAGTGTTCAGGATTTAGCCAACGGCAAGGTGACAGTGATAACGCTTGATTTTGTAAATAACGTAATACAAGATCCTGCGAACGCCTATCCGGAAAGTTTTAAGGAGATCACTGTTGGAGTCGACTTCGAGGTATTCATTCGGGAAGGAACATCCCTCCAAAATACGAGCATTGCGTTTGTGGTTTTCAATGACGTGGCACGGTTGTATCTGGCACGACAGGGGTATTTCACAAAACCACGTTTTCGTGTGATGAATGAAGTTTTGAAAGCTTTGGTACTTGGTTTTGGTTTGAAAAGCAATTCACCTTTTGCTGGGATTCTTAATACGTGCATCGTGGAATTCACCGACATGGGTCTTGTCGACAAGTGGATGCGTGACGGGATTTTCCAGGCAAGTCAGCCGAAATTGAAAAACGTAAATAAAGTTGACAAGACTTACAATCCATTGACATTACATGAGCTGTGGTTTGCTTGGTATTGTTTGGGTGGCGGATTGGCGATGGCAACTTGCGTGTTATTCGTGGAGAATATTTGGAAGCGTTTTTGGAGTAAATAGTCAAGTCAAATTGTTTTCTTTTTAAAAATCCTTTATCTTTCACTTAATTCAAATAAATATGCAAAATTTTGATTGAAAGTGTGTTTCTTTTATTCTTAACATCAGATACTTTTTCTAGTTGTCTTGCAGCAGAAAAATAATTTAATTGTGGCGCAGTAGTTCTTTTTTCTTCTTCTTCTCCTTAAACGTCCGTCAACCCAGGGAAATCGAGGAATTCTAAATTGGCCAAGGATATCTTCATCCACATTCGCTAACGTCATAATTTCTGTAAAGCCGACGCAAGAAAATTTTCGACCTTCTTTAAAAAATAAGTGCGTTTCGACTGTGAACTGCCTTGCCTGAAACCACATTGACAAGGGCTAAATATATCGTTGAGAAACCGCTATGTGGTTTCACACAAGGCAGCAGATAAGAAATATATGCGATGTTAAAGACGCTGATGGCTCTTTATTTGAAGCAGTTCTTGTGAATCGGCCAAACATGGCGAACTTTCTAGGCATGCTCAAATATTGGAAATGAGTCGCTGCATACTCTGTACCTTATCCTCTCTCTTTGCCATAAATAATTCGGCATAATTAGGCCGTCCGGTTCAGCAGCCTTGTCGCTCTCGAGCTTTGATATTGCATCTTCTTTTGATTTTGGTCGGCTAAACTTTCACCATCGCGGTTGAAAGGTACATTTTAACTGACTGCGCTATTTGGGTTGTACTCGCCGTTTGAAATCACTGCGAAAGTGATTTTTCCGTATCTTCAGTGTCTATTGTGACTCCACCACTTAATTTTAAAATCATATGTTATTTTGACACTGACAGCTTATATCCAATTAATTGACATTGACCGAAATCATGAAAGTTTTTCCACCGACTCCAGTGGTTACATGCGCATATGCGCATTCGTATTCATTATAACAGGTGCAAAACATTGACCAGCTTGTTTTCATATCTAACATTTGATTTAGGATGCTAAAAACAACTCAAAAGCGACGGTTCAATAGCACTTCTTCTAAAGATATGGAGCTGGCCTTTGGCCTGTGCCAAAAAGTACAACATAGTGAAGGGAACCTTGATGAACCTATGTAAAGGGTTAAGAGGAAAGAAGATCGGGTGCCCGACGGTACTTTCAGATGTTGAGGAAAATTAGCTGGTTAGTTCACTAATAACGGTGACTGAATGGGGCTGTCCTTTCACTGGAGATAATTTGAGGCGCCTCACAAAATATTATCTCGATTCTTGTAATCGTAAGGTCCGTTCTTTTCAAAAGAATAATCTCTCAGGTAGAAAATGGTTAAGGGGATTCCTTCAAAGGCACAAAAACGATCTTTGTGTCCGAGCGTACCAAAATTAAAGGCCATCCGAAGTCAAGGACTGTCGTCAAGATGTGGCTACCCTTTCCAATAATTTCAAAACAACACTGACGCTGAACAAGGAGTTCATACCCCCGAAAACATTTTTAATAATGATGAGTCGAATCTTTCTGACGATCCAGGCTCTAAAAGATGCGTGTTTAAGAGAGGAGTACGGTACCCCGAAAATATAAACGACTCGACGAAGTTTAATATTTCCATTATGTTTTGCGGATCTGCGAGAGGTGTGCTTATTCCACCATACGTTGTTTATAAAGCGGAATATTTAAGGAAGTCTTGGATGTTAGGTGGTCTCCGAAAACAAAATACAATCGGGGCAAGTCAGGGTGGTTTGACGGGACAATTTTTAAGGATTTGTTCTTAAACCATTTTATTCCGAGCACAAGGAGATTTAGCGGCCCTGTAGTACTTCTAGGTGACAATTTGCCAAGCCACTTTCGCCAGCCGTTGTTTCAGCGGCTCAAGAAAATAGCATTCGCTTTGCATGTTTATTAACAAATTCGACACATATTTGCCAGCCGTTCGATTTCGCCTTCTTTGGTCAACTTAAAAAAGTTTGGCGTCGAATTTTGAACGAATGGAAAGGCAAGTGAACCCACAAGGCCCAAATTCTTTCTAAAAATGCGTTCCCTGCCCTTTTACACAGACTAGTAATGGAAAGCGTGAACGAAGAGAACCGATCTCCGAACCTTATATCGGGTTTTAAGAAATGTGGTATAGTGCCGTTTAATCCAAACGAAGTCATTTCACGTTTACCGGACCAAACAATCTCCGAAATGAACAACAATGAAGTACTACGGGCGAATATATCGGAGTCTGTTGTAACAGTTTTAAAAGAACTCCGTTTCGGGTCTGGAGAAAACGTTGTACAAAAGTCAAAACTCAGCCAGGGCTTGGAATTATGACCGAAGATATAGATGGTTATGAGGCACCTGTAAACTCCGAAGCGGCGAAAGTTTGTGAAGGAGCAGTGACTGTTGATGATAATATAGCTTCCACCTCTCAATATCTCAAAGCAGACGACGAAGATGTTCCCAACGAGCAAACTGGTTCACTTCAAGAACTCCAAAATGAATTTGTGGGATCCTACTTCGTCAATGGAAAACATTTTCCAGCAAGTCTTGCTGAGTTCAAAGCTCAATAATTAGCTCGAAAATGCAATTTTCTTACTCTAGATACCTATCTCTTTTTTTTATTTATTTATTTTGCTTTTAATGTGATAACAACTTAAAAATGTAATTTTCGTTTTTAAATAAATAACCTTAATGTTACACAAAAGGCTATGAACTGATATATAATTAAGAATTACCTGCCCTTTGTATTTATTTTATTTTAATTAATGAATTACTTAATTAACTGTGGTTTTGTTATTATTAAAGTTATTTAATTTCAATACAAATAAAAATTGAACTATTGTGTGTCTATTATTGTCAATGTTAGGAACAATGGAATATAACATTGACCACCGTTTTTTTGTTAATAAACCTTTTTATAAACAATAAAGTTTTTGAAAAAATTATGTGAATTAGTAAATATTGGTAGCCCCCTAGACCAGAATTCAATTTACCCCGATAATCCTTCAATCAGTCAATTTAAGGTTAGTCGATGGTACGAGTATCAAATAATATTTTAGGTTTACGAAAAGGAACAATTTACGCTTGAACGGCGCACAGTGGGGCAAAATACCCCAAAAACTGAAATCAATTCATATGATGGGCTAGCTATACTGAAAACAACATTTTTATGTAGGAATTACTTATTAGTTCATAGAAAGACCACATTTTTTGCGGGAACATTTTCTTGAAAAGCTCTCGCGATATTTTTTTAAAATCTTCGTTCCTGGCTTTCTGTGCTTGTTCAGACAGTTCGCCTATTGGAAGAAGTGCAGCAGAAATCACATCCGGACCATGGATTAATAGCTTGTGTACTATTGGAGGCATTTAATCCAAAGATAAAGATTTACAAAGTTTTTGGCAGTATCGAGTGTGAATACTCTGAACTTTTCACTATTTATATCATAGCCACTTGGCATGGAATTTTTTAATCAATATCTTATCAACGCCTAAGATTTTAGAAACCACCACCACTGCTATCATTTGAGTTTCCAAGACCAGACTTATTCGATCTCAGAACTTCTTTTGTATTCAAGCCTTAATTGACGCTGCAACATCTTTTTCCTCTTTACGAACTAGCCATCTTTTTACTGGAAAATTATAGACACATGCAAAAGGAACTCAAAAAGTCGAATTCAACAGTGCAGCACTGACAAACCAAACTGCAATGCACTGGGATTGTAAGTCTTCAATAGCAGCTGTTCGATATAATATAACAATATAACAACGACAACGCTAAGAAGAGACAATATCTGTCAGAGCGTTACAAATATTTCCGTCCGCCAGTGTAAGGATGGGTTTTATGTGCCACTTCAACATTTTCTTCAACGTTGACTATTGAATGACAAAGGCTCTGAATTTGAGCATCTATTCTTGGCTTTTCAGATACCGAAACTTGTGCTGATTGTTTGGTATATTCAAGTTTAATTGGACGGCAGTACCTGGTTGAAGAAGATCTGGGATTTTGCTTTATAACGCCTTTTTGTTCCAAGCTCTCACAAACCAATTGGAGGGGTACCACCGAATTTATGAACACACTTGAATCATCGGCATCCATTCCGACTGTGGCTAAAACCTCCATCGAAGTCCTACTAGGAAATCAAACACAAATTGCTTCTTTTTGAGCTAAAATCAAACGTTCCACAGTATGGTTCATCAAAGTTTGAACCGTCACTTCAGCTGAAGTATCTGTTAAATGCATTTCTTCTCTTTTTGGGTAGCACGTTTGTTTTTTTGCAGTTTGAACAATTTCGTAGGAAGGAAACCTTTTAGGGTCTTTGGCTCTTATAACATTATATTGGTGTCTAGTAAGCGTTGTCTCGACTACGGTTGACAGTGCTTCTTTGCCTGACATCTGCCTAGTACGCATTTTTATAATTAATTGCGCGCTTAGGTGGCCGCACTAACTCCTCTATTAATTTCGTTGCAACTGGATGACCCGCTGCTCTTAAATTCACCTTTGCCGCAAATCCTAATTGCGAAGTTGGCACCTCCTTTCTCATTGTTTCCATTTTGAGGCGTTTGCTTCGATCGCTGCTTTCCTCAAACGGTTTCTCAGGGCGGTCGCGTCTCTTTTTTGACTTTTCAAAGTACTACCACAAGCAGAGATACATTACGATCCAATTAATAGATTTAAACATGAATTCGCATTGTACTTTCACAGTTTAAGCCAATTTCTGTTCAGTGTCATTGAGAGGAGCTCTCTTATGTGTAGGAAAACGTCAGATTTTGGGTGTCGTTTTTCCTGTATATTTTTTGAATATCCTCACTCAAAACTGCCTTTGTATGACACCTTCCTTCCTCAGTTTCCCACAGAGGCTTATGATAGCATTCTCTTATTTGCCTGAAGGTAGTTGTGTATAACAAAAGGATTTTCATGTTGTGCCTCAGTGTGCCAGAAGCTTTTCTGATTTATTTTCACATGAATTCATTGGAAATAAAAACCAAAATAAATAGAAAATAAAAATAGAAGAAATCTTCAAGGCAAACGGAACCTCTCCCAATTTAGTTTAAAGTTGAAGGCTAAAGATACGAGCATGCATGACAGGCTCTTTGAATTCATAAATACTCGTAATGTTTCGTAGATTTGCACACTTGAAAGGCAGTTTGAAGCAGTGCCATTTGTAGAAACATCTCTGTTAGTATTCTGACTTTCATGGGAAATGAGGTGTAACACAAGTGTGTGCCTTGTATGTTGTAATGATATGGTATGCACGAGTATGTACCCAACTTTTCATCTCCAAAAAACTTGACGAAACGGATTTTGAGAAATAGAAATTACCGAGCAGTACCGACACCGATATAGCTCAGCAGTTATACGTCACACTCCTGGAAGTCTAACTATTTGTCCTTCACAGCAACCATAAACTATGAAATTTGAAAACATCTATATGAAATTTACCATACACCAGATATGTAGGGATCTAATATTGAGGAAAAACCTAGAATCCTCTAGCAAGTAAGGTTAGATTAGGTAGAAGGCGAGGTAGACTCAGAAATGACATACTCTTCGGTGTTTTTAACGACGGAAGTTGAAACTATCGCAAGGCCTGGACCTCACTATGGAACAGCAAAAGTCTAGGCAGGAAAAATTGGGAACTCAATCCCAAAATGAAAGGAGACCTATCATCACGTATGCTGCTGCCGTCGGGTGGCATAAAGCAACGCAGATGTTATCACAGGTTATACTCAACAAAATGCAGAGACTAGCCTGTGTCTGTGAAACTGGTGCAATAAGACGGTTTTCACCAACAGCTTCACTCGAATTTATCCTAAACATCCCACCACTTCATTTTGAACTCATTAAAAAAGCAATGCTTAATACCTACATGCTCATCACAGAAGATAAATTAAATTCCAACCTAGTCCATACTGCAAACCTGCAAACCTCAGAGCTTAACATACAAATGTCTACCACTATATAACTTCCCGCGCAACTCTAAGGTAATATTTCCAAAATAAACCAACATTTGCAAAGGATTTGCATGTATGGTGCACAGTCGGACCCACAGCGAACGAAGCAGTTAGCGCCAGAGTATATGGCTTTCGCATTAAAACATCCCTACACGCTAGTATGGATACAAGCAGCTCCGTATTTCAGGCTGAAATATATGCAGAGCTCCGCATTCGAGAGAATCTAAACAGATAGATAACGAACAACGAACAACGAAACATTTACATTCTCTCCGGTAACAAGGCAGCCGTTATTGCAATTAAGGCCTTACATCACAACTGGTCTTGGACTGCCTCCAACTACTGCAATTACTGGTCACTACAAACTAAGTCCACATGAAGGCAATGAAAAAGCAGACGAACAAGCCAAGGATCCGCATCTTAATCCATGATACCAAGACCATTCTGTAGACTATCAATATAAAAGGAAGGGTCAACACCTGGCTAGAGGAAACAAAAGTACATTTCTGGGGGGAAACCGAGGGAAATAGGTAAGCCAAAAACTTTATGCCAAACAGTTGCCACAAAAAAACAAAACAAGTACTAAGTAGAATCAAGCAGGAGTCAGATTAGACTGATTAGAGGCTTAATCACAGGGCACTCTCCTTTAACACGGCAACACTATTGGAACCATGGGCATAGGACAGGACAATACATGTAGATTGTGCAACGAGGACGTGGAAACAGCAGAACACATACTACACTACTGCAATGGTTTAATCAAAAGACGTCAACGTTACCTAGGTAAAATTTACCTCATATCTTATATAAAACCTAATCTAAACAGTTTAGTCTAGTTTTATAGTTGCCTTGATGAGTCTACATATGACTGGCCTTATCTAATGCTTGAAATCAAAGACTTTGGTTGCTTGACGTTGTTCATCTGCCTGCGATTTGTCCCTGTTAATCCAATTCTAATCCATTCATCATCGAATGCAATTCTTTGGAACATCGGAGTATCCGGAACCCAACAACGTACGAGATTGTGCTGTTAAGTAGTCTCTAACTACTAAGAATTTATTGTGTTCGAACTAAGGGATCTTTACCAAAGACTGCTACAACGAGCCTACCGATAAAACCCACAAGTATTCTCCTCAATATGATGTGAAATTTTATTTGGCGTTTTAAATGCCAACTTAGTTAGGGTAGGGCCAACAAAAATGAAAATGAAATAGTTGACTAAGATTTTAAAAGGAACGCAAATGGCCTTCTGAAAAATATAGACGAATATGGTCTATCTAAAAACCATGTTGACGTATGCCTGATTTCTCTGGTTATCACGCGCATCATCCCTTAGAAAAAGCGAGGGGTGGATCCGCATGCCGAGAACGTGACAATAGAACTTGAATCTATGCAAATAAGTCCAGTTTCCGTAAACATAAATCGTATAGACTATAATATAGCATCTTGTTATTTTCCTCCAAGATATAAGATGGTAGACGACGACCTCGATCGCCTTTTTTACCAACTTGGGTCAGACTTTATTCTCGGTGGTAATTTCAACGCAAAGTATACATTTTGGGGTTCAAGATGCATTCCGACGAAGAGCAGGTTACTATACCAAGCAAGTATGAAACGTGGCTTGCACTTTTTTTCGTCGGGCAAGCTAACCTACTGGCCCATCGACACAAATTAAATACCTGACCTGATCGACTTTTTCATTACAAAAGGGGTCCCCAAATATCTCACAACTTTAGAAGAATCCTATCTCTGCTCAGATCACTCGCCAGTAATCGTTAAAATCGGTAGGAGTATAGCAAGGACTGAAAGACCGCTTAGATTGTCGAATAAGGAAACAAACTGGGACGGTTTCAGAAGAAATTGCAATGAAAATATTGCTTTAAGGACTCCACTTACTACGCCGTTGCAAATAGAAGACGAAGTTGACAAGTTTGTGGAAATCCTCCAAAGAGCTGCGTGGAACAACACTTCTTTTCGAGCAAGACAAATATAAGGCAAATATACGCGCCCGATATAGAAGGCCTCCTAGGAGACAAAGAGAAAGCGAATTTGTTCGCCGACCACTTGGAAGAAATATTCAAACCATTCGAATGTATCAATTGGCCCAAGAACCCAAGAACTTAGTCCCAGAACAGGATCCGGCAACTACAATATCTGAGCTTAAGCAAACAATAAAAAACCTTAAAAATAATAAGGCTCCAAGATACGATTTGATTACAAGTGAAATTCTAAAGGAGCTACCTTGGAAAACGTTTGTCAGGCTCCTCCACATTATAAATGCTTGTGTTCCAAACCAGTGCAAAGTTGCAGAAGTCATAATGGTTCCAAAACGGGGGAAAAGTCCAAACGACAAAAAATCATCAAACGAATATCAATCATCATTTCGCTCCTGCCGATAGTTTCAAAAGTTTTCGAAATTCCCCTGCTTAAACGTTTAAAACCGATAACTGAAGAAAGACGATTGATCCCGGATCACTAGTTCGGCCTTAGGGTCAAACATTCCACAATCTATCAGGTCTATCGGATAACAAATGTAACTGAAAACGCGCTAGATGGAAAAGCTATGGCACGAGGGCTTGAAGTACTCGTATAAGCAACAAACAAATTTTACCGGGAGAAATGAATATAATATTCGAATCTTATCTTGAAAATAGACTCTAGACAAGGAAGCGTTCTGGGCCCATACCTATTCTTACTGTACACTAGAGACATACCTCTAGATAAAGAGACTGTGGTGGCCACGTTCGCGGATCACACCCTGATCCTCGCCACAGGACAAACAGTTGAATCCTCGACTGCAAAACTTCAACGACCTCTGAACAAAATATTTGAGTGCACGAAGAGCTGGCGAATCGTGCTAAACGAGATTAAGTCAACACATGTCAAGTACTGAAAAATAAAGGTAGTGAGTAAGAATCACACTACCATGAGCGTTACTATGCCACTGTGGTCGGCAGTAAATGCTCGTGCTTATGGTACCTGGTGTGGTGGTGCTCTTATGAGCGCTTGCTTATGGTGCCTATGAAGGTTTTTACCTACCCACGCAGAAAAAAAAATAATATAACTTTTCCGAGTACATGGTTCACATACCTTGATATCCTGATCCGCACATGGTTGTGACTTCTGATCAACAAACCGTCAACTGAGCGCAAGACACTCATTCAGTATTTTGAATGTTTGAGCAGATAAAATGAAATCGAACTATTATCTGGTTGTAGCCAAGATATCGATGCGGGTACTGCCAAAGAGCCATCAAAGAGGAAGCCTCTGATGTACTGTTTATCAAACCGTCCAAACAAAGAAATCTAAGAGCAAAAAAGGGAGGAACATAGGCTCTCACGAAAAAACAGAAAAGGGCTCGATTGAGCCGGTAGCCTCTGTGGAGGTGTAATCACAGCGTTGTGTGTCCGGTCCTAAATAAAAGGGATCCCCGAACTCCTACAACTACAAGGAAATAAGTCTCCTCAAGACTTACCGGCCACTATCAGTGTGGTTTTAGATCACATAACAGATCGATACACACCCTTGGTCATTTATTTCAAAGCTGCATATGGCATCAAATATAGAGACTATCGACAACCATGTTGTTTTGGCACCCCTGTGGCAGAATTAGGAGCATAGTTTACTACTTTGAATCTCGGACAATGGTGAATAAAGGGTACATTCTGTATCAAAACAATTTGGTTTTAAGACTTTTGTATCCAAATCCCAATTAATATCTGCGACTAGATCTAGAGGACTATCCGACCCATAAGTACACGCCCAATCATCAAACCTTTCAAACCGGGAACAAATAGTGCATTGATATGGAAAACATAAAGTATTGGTCCAACTGCCGAACCTTGTGGCACATCCATTTTAACAAAATCTATGTCACTTGACTCACTTTGAGATATATTTTCTAGATGGCATGTAAATCAATCGAGCATGCAGCTCTACTAAACACAGTGTGGAAATGAACCATATCTTTAGCATCCAAGAGAACAATCTTTTTGTCCATACATGCTGTTTAAAGCTTGGATCTTTTGCTACTATCTGTCAAGATTTGAGGACATTGGGTTGGCATTTAACAATTATAAAAATTATTTTTCCAGAACAATTTTTTCATTTAATGTTGAAATTTTAACATGGAACAAAGAGCACTCATTAAATTCCATGCAAAACTTTAAAAAAAATGCATCTGAAGCATTCCGATTGACGTAGCAAGTGTACCGTGATGATTGTTTGAGTATAACAGCTGTTTTCGAGTGAATATGTACTACAATGACCCAAAGGTAGTCAAAATTGTTGGTCGTGCGTAAAAACTTTAACAAATTTGCCTCATCCTCTATCCCAACGCTCTTTCATAATGACATTCCAGCTTCTTGGACAAAGCCAATCTGCTTGCTGCACATTTTGCATCCAGCTCAACACTTCCAGATTGTGTTTCCGCCTACACTTGAGTGCGTCGAATCTTCGATGGGACGATCCACTTTCGCACTCGTGCAGTAGCAAGATTACTTCAAGATCTTAACATTTACAAATCTGCTGGCCCAGATGGTATGTGTATCTCCCCTTCTTCTGAAGAGGTATTCTTCTACGCTGCAAAACCACTGCGAAAGCTTTTTCATCAATCCTACTCTTAAGGACTCTTTCCGAGCAGATGGAAAATAGGATTTGTCCAGCCCGTCCGTGAAAAATGCGAATCTTCTTCTCTCTCCTCTTACAGACCTATTGCACTTACGTCCGTTCTTTCCAAGGTCATGGAAACGCTGATAAACCGTCGGCTCATGAAATATTTCAAAACACAAAAACTTCTTAATGACCGGCAGTACGGTTTTCGTAGCAACAAGTCCACTGGTGATTCGATGGCATGTCTCACCGAAAAGTGGAACAAAAGTTTAAATCAATCTGGGGAATGCAAGATAGTTGCACTTGATATTTCTTGATATACGATTGTCGATAAAGTAGTCGTTTTAGTCATAGTTTTAGTTTAGTCTTTTAATCATTGCTAACGGTGAACTGTGCCAAACCCAAACCAAAGTCGTTCCCAACACCGGTTTGGTAGCTCCCTTCAGCACAAAATCTTAATACCACTGCAAGTCGTACAACTATCGGCACTGAAGACGCATGTTTATTTTCCGAAACTTTTGCAAATAAGAAAATGCCGCTTTATTCAGTCTTAAATACTTGTTGTATCTTTAAAAAACTGATTAATTTATTCACAATTGTACAATGAATTTCTCTGACTTTGCATCTGGTAAATTAAATTGATTACGTTTTGATCTAATATTTCTTTTTACTTGAATTAATTCCCTTTTCTGTAATTCTTGATCGTCGTCCTCTTCACTACTCCAATCAATAACAATAGCAATGCTTCCCATCTTCTCTTCAAATTGCACGAGTAATATTATCAAACAAACAACTCAAAACAACAATTTAAATATGTTAATTCCGAAAGATATTTTATAGAAAACTCCACCATTTAACAATTTGAACTTTCAAGTTGACAGTCAGCTTTTGAGTGACAGCTTTAGAATGTACTTACCACTTCATCACCCACTTTCGGACGTACCCTAAAATATCGTTATTCATTCCTTAGCCCAACAACACGCTTATGGAATGCCCTGCCAAGCTCTGTTTTTCCTAGTCATAATTACCTTCAAACCTTCAAAACCAACGTACATGGGCACCTCTCTTTCTATCCTCCCTTAATTTCCATCGCCCGCCGTATTCACCTAATTTGACAATGTACGACTTTTTGTTTTCCTGAAATTGAAATTGAAGTTTAAAGGATACTTTTCTGATGACATTCTAACTATGCAAGCAGCTTCGATATGGGTAGCGGCGACATTTCCGCAAAATGAGCTAGAGCAGGCTACTGATTCACTGTAACAAGTATATTAAACCGGGAGGAGAATATTTCGAATAAGAACACCGAGAAATACAAGGAAGTCGTGCCTAAATTATATTTTCTAGAGCCAGTCCGGAATATTATTTGCCACACTGTTATTAGATTAACCATATCAAAAGCGTTTGTGATATCCACCAACAAACCTGTCGCATACTCTGGTCAAACTTGAGTATATTGGCGAACAAACATCTTAAAGAGCAACAGAGGTTCGATATTTATAACAATGCCCGTTTCTAATGACTGCCCTATACCTTCTTGTAAACCAACTGGGATCATGTCATAAGAGTTAACTAAAATCCTTGATAGATACAAGCTGTAGCGGGTCTTGCTTATTAGACCTTTTTAGGAGTAATCGAATGTCCTTACGTGGTACATAAGTAATTTATCATCGCCATCATTTGCAAATGCAAGTCATAGATAATTTTTTTCTACTTAAGCAATAATTAGCCTTTGAATATCTGACAACACTATTGCTCAACAAATATGGTCAAGGTTATTGCATGTTCTGATACACCGCTGTGAGTCTATAATTTAACAGAGTGGTCAGCGCCATAACTTACATTTAGCCAACGTAGATAAATCAACTAATAGTACGTGATTCTTCTATATGAATACAACATGTGATGTCCGATTTTGTTCCCTAAACTACGAGTAGTTATAAAATGAACTTGTTACGGGCTGTGACAATTTTCGCTATAGTTTTTCGTGTAAGCTGTGATGTCGGTGGAGTTATTGAGCTCATTGGAAAGATTCATCAGCATGACGAACTATCAACTCTGGCCGTAACTACAAACAACAATAGTTTCTTGGATATGATCCTGCAATCAAATCTGGGTATTCCTGCGATGGTATTCACGTCAACTTCTTTAAACTTGAATTCATCCTTGCCATGGGTTAAGAACGTTCTGTTGTTGCATGAGGGAAACGACTACAACAGGAGCACTCTTCTTTTAGATAGACTCGTTTGGACGCTGCATCATCCTACAATTATTGTCATTTCCACCAATACTATCGAAAATCTTCGAAAATATTTTACATACTTCGAAAAGCAAAAATTTGTAAGAATTTTCGGAGCAGTCGGAGACAAATCTTATGCATACCTACCTTTTGCCGATGAAAAGGTTCAAATTCTATCCAGAAACGACAGCTTACCAGATGCATTGAAGGACCTAAATGGTTTCAATTTCCGGGCCGCGGTCCAAAATGATGCTTCACGAGCTTTTTGGTATTCAGACAAATACGGTCGTAGACTCATCGGAGGATACTTTGGACAGATATTTTTGAGTTTCCTGCGAAAGCACAATGCCACATTCACGGAGATTTTATTAAACAATTCGTTGAGCTTAAACTATCCGTTAGTCATCGAAGCTACGCTTAAAGAGGAAATCGACATCACCGTTAGTGCTTGTATTGATTGTAAGCAACTTAATTTGGTTCCTGTCATACATTCTCCACTGAGTTTGATTGTACCCATTAAAGACGACGTCAATTCGGCAGAGTATTTTGTGAGACCCTTCACTGTAACAGTTTGGGCTTGCATAGTTCTGACACTGATTTACATTTCTTTGATGGATGCACACAATGAATTTCTGTTAAACGCACGACTTACACTGTGGACCTGTTTTAGTAGGAATTTCTTAACATTGCTGAACCAAGCATCGGGGCGTAAAATCAAGGACTCCTTCCGTTTTCGCATTCAAGTGCTTGTATTTTGTTTTATACTTTTAAATATGTATAACTCTCATTTGACATCTTATCTGACTGTTTCCATAGGGATCAAACAGTATGACAGTGTTCAGGATTTAGCCAACGGCAAGGTGACAGTGATAACGCTTGATTTTATAAATAACATAATACAAGATCCTGCGAACGCCTATCCGGAAAGTTTAAAGGAGATCACTGTTGGAGTCGACTTCGAGGTATACGTTCGGGAAGGAACATCCCTCCAAAATACGAGCATTGCGTTTATGGGTTTCAATGACGATGCCCGGTTGTATCTGGCACGACAGGGGTATTTCACAAAACCACGTTTTCGTGTGATGAATGAAGTTTTGAAAGCTATGGTACTTGGTTTTGGTTTGAAAAGCAATTCACCTTTTGCTGAGATTCTTAATACGTGCATCGTGGAATTCACCGAAATGGGTCTTGTCGACAAGTGGATACGTGACGGAATTTTCCAGGCAAGTCAGCCGAAATTGAAAAACATAAACAAAGTTGAGAAGATTCCCAATCCATTGACATTACATGAGCTGTGGTTTGCTTGGTATTGTTTGGGTGGCGGATTGGCGATGGCAACTTGCGTGTTATTCGTGGAGAATATTTGGAAGCGTTTTTGGAGTACATAGTCAAGTCAAATTGTTTTCTTTTTAAAAATCCTTTATCTTTCACTTAATTCAAATAAATATGCAAAATTTTGATTGAAAGTGTGTTTCTCTTATTCTTAACATCAGATACTTTTTCTAGTTGTCTTGCAGCACCAAATGAATTTACTTGTGGCGCAGTGGTTCTTCGTAAACAGCCTAACCAAGGAAGGCTCGCCAGTTAGTTTTATGCTTAGCTTACTCCCTCGAGTTGAGCACTCCTTCTACTTGTGTTCGCCATCTAAGGAGAGCTCTTCGGCTGTATTGGAATAATCTACAGCTCAGAACATTGGTGTCCACTGACTTTACATGTTATAGACATTCTTGGCGACCAAAGTGGAAGTTTCTGATTAGATTAATGTAGCTGAAAAAACAATTTTCTGACTTCTCCAAAATTATATCTGCGGATTGACAGCAGTTGCTTAGTTTTTCCCCTTACTCACAGGATCAGCAGGATCCATTTTTACGGTATCGATTAGGTATGCAAATAATATATTATCAGCGTTTGCAAGTAGTTGCACAGAAGAGATTGTGTCTGCAGTGTTCGCTGGGGGTGTTCAGCATAGTTCTTCGTATATGATCTTAAAGAAGCAACCTCTCAGTTAAGCCGTTACCAACCTGGAGAGAGCAGCAATCGTAGCTTCATGTGTTTTGTTCAAAATCAAAGTAAGTACTAGCTAACAAAGAAGGAATGCTTCTAGTCCGAAGAGTCTTTTATTCCAACCTGGAGGCATAATACAGTATAGAAAACCTCGCCTTAAGTGGAAGTGGAAAGGCCAAAAAGTTGAAGGCCAAGTTCTACCGGACTGAAGTGCCATCTTAGTGAGCAAGTATGTAAACAACGATTTTATTTATTAACGAAGTTATTCAAACACAATGTTGTGATAACAGAAAAGGGACAAACGTTTTCCACCGAACGTACGATGGATGCGATGAACAAGCAGCTTCACTCGTTCCTCTGATGGATTCTAGAAACTAGTTAGCCGAAATCTTTCTCAAAAATCTTCGAAAAAGTGGATGGAGATGGATCCAGATGCGGTGTACTGTGACAATTCGACTCAAATGAGCAAATTATATGCTCCACAGCAATGACAGCATCTTTACTGCGCACTGTAGGTATAATGTCTGTCAATGAGACTATGCTTGTAGGATTATTTAAATAACCTACACACATCAACAATTATCTCAAATATAAAATGAATGTATCGCACAGGAGTTTTCATGAACTGGATCACGGTTTCATTTAAAATTGTCCACATTATTCTGACTTAAAAATATTCTTGACCAATTGCCATAAACAATTGAGCACAAACCAGCTGTCAAACTGGCGTTTTGTTGAAAAAAGTGCTGCCAATTCAAAAAACATGCATTTTTCTCTAACATTTACGCTTAGTCCGTTCGCTATTAGGAAATGTATACATATATGTCTGGTTCAAGCCATTTGACCATGGTAAGTTACACCCATTCACAGTAAGAATAGTAAGAATCCTTAAAGAACCATTAACCCATTCATCAGAGTGACTTATCTTCTTCATTCTAAAAGTCATTTGTTTAAAAGCGAATATGAGTACATGCTGTCTAATATTTATTTTATTTACACTTTCCCATCTGTTTCGTCTAGTAACACCACCAAATGCGAAAGCAGCTATAGCAGGTCCCGCAGACCTGCACTTTAAAGTTGGCAGTTCAATTATACTCACCTGCATGGTGGAACAACCGCTAATTTCATCCAAGCTAACCGGTCAAATCCACTGGTATCGCGGTGACGATGTAATTACCCCACTACACCTTCATCGAAACGAAGCATCTGGTGATCTTTCAAATCGAATCTCCATGGACTCGCAACTAGGAGACAAACTCAAATCAAGGTAAGCTCCCAAACTCAACAGCTGCAATTAATTATAAATAATTTATTATCTAATTCCGCCACTTCACCATTTCAGATTACGAATATCAAATGCTCAGACAACGGACACAGGGAACTACACTTGCTCGCCAACAACGGCAAACAGTGCCAGCGTAATGGTCCATGTGATTAATGGTAAATCCTCCGTGAGATTACTTACGGACTTTTCGCTTCACATTTACCCTAGCACTTTCCTCTTTTAAATAATCCTTTAGAAAGGAAAAATCCAAAAAATAAATAAATAAAAGAAAAACAAAAACTCAAACCCATTCGACTTTATTCATTTTCAGATGAGAGTCCTGCAGCAATGCAAAAAAGTCATGCCAACAGACTTCGTCGGCCGGGCTCGGGCTCATGGTGCGTGGCCAATCTCGTAAATCTCATCAAACTAATTATTCATTTGATGTTGTAGTCGGGTACGTGTGACTCCCAGATACATACCATATTTGTACCTTACAGAGCAAAACAATTATTTCAACTACAACGGCAACAACAAATTACAAATGGCAAAATGGCAAAATTGCAAATGGAATAAACGACGATTAAATGCCAACTTACGGTAGAGGATATTATTTATTACTTTTAAGGAATTTGTACAAATAAAATGTAAAAATAAAACAAACACTATAAAGCAACTGAATAAATCGTAAAAAAAAAAACAAAAAAAAAATACCGTTAATCTGACGAATGCAGACATGGAATGTAAGTACTTAATATTTTTTATCTGACACGAAATGGAGTACAAGCACGCAGTCCAGTCCAGTTTATTTACAACAGGTTAAGATGAAATGTTCATTGTGGAACGTAAGAGTCCTTTGGGTTAATCTGAGATAATGTGCATCATTACGGTGCTGCGAAAAGTAACTTATTAAAAATAAATTTAAAATTATCAGGATAAAACCATAACAAGCTAATTAACTCGCTCAGATGGCATTGCCGTCCTCTTTAACCAATGAGCCTCTCTAGGTAGCGCGATTTTTGTCTTACTAGATGAGATACTTTCCCCTTATGCACGCCACGTAAGACGTCTAAGATGTCTTCCTGACTAATGATATCTTTATCCACATTGGTTAACGTCTATACTTTTGGAGAAGGAATTAAGGGAATGGGCTCTTAAACAGAGTCTAGTTAGGGTTTCTTGATGTGCCTGCTTGGAATCAACAAGATTAATGCTCGTTTGTTTACTGATGCAGTACCATTACCAAAGGTTAAGCAAAGCCAAGCAAGACATACTCCCCTGTATCCATCGCTGAACACAATGTGTCGATAAAACAGCGAATCCAATACCAGTTGATTTTATGCCTATTAGCCGAAATTTCGACGTAAACGACGATCATTCCGCTTCAATTCTTGCACGACCTGGATCTTGTAAGTCTTCAAACTAAGATATTTAGGTAAAGTTTTCCATACAGAGAGTGAACAGAGAGAGATCAAGCTGTTGCGGACGATGTCATCTACACTTTCTTGAACAGATGCAATATTCTCTTCACTACGCACTCTTCTTATGCGTTTCAGTGACATTACATCTTTTTGTCCGGTGTATTGTAGTGCAAGTGCTCCATAAATTTGGCGCACAAACACATAAATTATAAAATTTTTTGAAGTGCATGTTGCACGCAAAAAAACGATCCATCCACGCTTAACAGTTCATCATAAAAACTTGGTAGCACAGACATCTCTATGGCGTTTAGTGCTGGCTCATCTGTCGGTTGGTGAACAAACTTAAATTGTTTTGAAAAAATGTTGTAGGCGAAACGAAGAAAATGTGATTTGAAAGCACTGTTTTATATCCGCTTAACAGATAGCGGATATAAATTGACTTAGCGTTGATCGCTATATTATTGTTTTAATTAACATGCAAATTTCTTTTTAAGCGGATTTGCAAAAAAACACGACTATTATCACAATAAAGTTACAAAGACAATTAAAAATGGCTCTGATAGTTTGCTATCTGACAATTGGTTTGACAGATATAAGTGTCTGAAGTTAGTACTGAGTTGAAAAAACAGGCTTTATTATTGTTTTGACAGAAGCGTGACACTTTATCCAGAAGAAGGTACCCATTATCAAAAAATTCTTATGCATACAACCGCTATGTCAACAAACAGTAATGGGAAGAATACGCGATCTAATACACAAAATGATAAATAAAAACAACTGACGGCATCACCATGTCCATCACCATCAAGTTTATTGTCTCCGTCACTGACGTGACTGACCATGACGTCGGAATGTTTTTCCAGTCTATACAAGAAAATCACGGAAAAAGGTGAGTTACTCAATATCCTTTGAATCCACCTTGAAAGACGTAGAAGATAGGTTAACCTCCCGAATCGAGTCTTTTGAAAAACACTTAAAAAGGAAAATTCGAACTTATGGAGAAGGAAGTTGACGTTTTAAAAAGTCGAGTTTTTGCATTTGACGATATTCAGAGTAACATCAGCCACTTGCAAATGGAAGTTCTAAACATCAATAAACAACAACAAGAGCAAGTGCAACTGAAAACTTCCGAACAAATAATAAATACAGAACTTGCACTCTTAAGACAACAAATCGAGACACTGCACGCTAAAAATATCGCCACTGATGTTATTTTAATTGGAGTTCCCTTCCTTCCTGGAGAATTTCTCGAAACTACATTCAACACTATCTGCTCTTCTCTCAATTGTCCACCACATACTATAAGTCGAATTTTTCGAACAAAACCGCAGACGAATTCTGTTATCTTTATCAAATTCTGCTCGACAAATGATAAGTTGTAGTCCAGTCAAAATAGACATTTGACTTAGCCAAAATTCGCATAGAGCTGAAAATTTGCAGAGACGTTAAATACATCAATATAAATGAAATGTCAAAAATCCCCTTCGATCCTACTTCTGCAAAAAAATTTATTTAAAGTCAAAAGTACATAATTGAGGTTTTTTTCATTTTTCTCGAAAACGGTAAGTTTTATCGTGAAAATAGGTCAAACAAAAGTTGTAGATCATACAATTCTCTACCAAAATGATCCAGTCACTTTTTCTCTTACGACTCATCATTCGTGAGATATCGCGGTTTTAATCATTAGAAAATTCATTAGAAAATGTACTTGGCGCATTTTTTTAACGTGGTTTCCCCAGTAGGTATACTCCACGATCTATTGTAATAAAGAAAGTTTGATCAGATTGTATCCTATTGATTGAAAGAATGGTAATATTGCTAATGATCAAAGTGGAATGGGTTGTTTTCTTCTAAATGTTATTATATTAGATAATTGTCTTATTCTAATTCGACAATTATTTCTTCGTCTTCATTTTTATTTTCTTGCAGAATTTCTGTTCGCTGTTCTAAGAAAAGGGATGCATCAATTGTCTCTTCATTAATATCATAAATATTTTCATCTGTTGTATTTGTTTCAGTATTGGAGCAAGTCTGACCCGGACAATTTATGCTTCCTTCCGAACAAAATAATCCCACTTTTTGACAGCCACAATTCTTACTACAATCCGTCTTGCATTTACAAAAAATAGTATTAAGCAGTTTTTCTGGAGCAGGCGGGAGTAGAGTACTGATTGTCAATAAAACAGATAATTGTTAAACTCCCTTTTTTCTCAGTTATAATAATTTTATCACCATACTTTAACTTTAATCTTCTTTTAATTGTTTTATTATCTATAGTTGGATTTTTGCCAATGTCTTTTAATTCTTGCAATGAAAATTGACAATCATCATTATTTTCAATGTATTGAAATATTTCCTCCATCGCCAAGTTCACTGAATCATCTTCGGGACGACCGACTTTATATCCCGTAATAGGCCTCAGAAAGATATTATAACAATTATTGTGGTACTTAGCTTCAGCAGCAACTAAGTCAAATTCATACTCAATGCGGCAAATGGAATCCTTAAATACAAGGGTAGATACATTATATATTTTACGACGAACATTCTGCGCTTTCTTCTTTTCAGCTTCTTCATTTACTTCATCGCCACAAAATAAACAATATCTTTTAAAGTTGAAATCTGGCTCACTTACTCCTGCTCTAGTATGAGGTGGACTTATCGTGGATGTACTAACTTGTTCTGTCTCGCGCTGTCTTTTAGCTGCAACAATACTACTCTTTCGAGTGTACATTTTACGACAATGCACGTGGACTGTCACAGATTGCTTGTCTTTCAAGTATTCAAAAAACTTACGAGTATCATTCCTTTCAACACTCGCATCAATCAAAGTCTTCATTCCACGATCAACAACAACAGCTTCACTTTCTTTCAAAGGCTTATCACAAATGAAACAAACTTCTGACATTTTGTTAAAATTATTTAACAGCACAAATTAAAATTGAAAATATTACCAATAAGCACGTCTACTCACTGCAAAGGAATTTTCAAAACTAACAGTATATGCTGAGTTATTTCGTTTACTTCCTTCAAAAATAGGCAGGTATGCGACCCTCCACACTCGAACAATGACGTAGCTAGCAGATGTTACTCAAGGTTACCGACGAAGGGAATTAAGGACTGACAGTATAGTCTTTTATTTTAAAATACTCATTCAATTTATACAAGTTTTATTGTGTAAGTAACACAAACCAATAGTTTCTTATTTTCATTTCTATTGACGTGTACAGGCTGCATTTTAGTGCATATTATGTAAAATATGAATTTTATAATGATTAAAACCGCGATACGAGGGCGGGTCAATAAGTCCGTGACTTTTGGATTAAAACACAGATTTTTTGATAAAAAAATAATTTTATTTTTCAACGAAGTCTCCCTTGAGCTCTATACACTTTGTCCAATGCTTCTCCAATTTTTTTATCCCTTCCAAAAAAAATGATTTGTCGAGGTCCTCAAAGTAGGCCTTTGTTTGCGAGATGACTTCATCATTGCAGTCAAATCTTTTTCCACCAAGCCATTTCTTCAGGTTTGGGAACAAGAAGTAGTCGCTCGGAGCCAAATCTGGAGAATAGGGTGCATGAGGGAGCAATTCATAGCCCAATTCATGGATTTTTGCCATGGCAACTGCACATGTGTTTGTGGTCGACTGTAAGCAAACGCGGCACCCATCTTGCGGAAAGCTTTCTCATGCCCAAGTGATCATTCAAAATTGAAACCACTGAGCCATGCGAGATCCCTACGGCTTCCACAATCTCTCGCTCTTTCAATCTTCGGTCGGCCAACACCATATCGTGAATTTTTTCGATTGTTTCGGGTGTAGAGACCTCAACTGGGCGTCCAGGACGTTCGGCATCTTCAGTTCTTGTACGGCCACAACGAAATTCAGTAAACCACTTTTTTACCATTGAAATCGATGGTGCAGAGTCCCCATAGTATTTATCAAGCTTAGCCTTGGTCTCGGTAATGGTTTTTTTTCGCAAGAAATAATGCTTAATAAGCACACGAAATTCACTTTTTTCCATTTTCTCCTCAAATTAGTGAGTAGTCTGATAAAAATAGCTGTCAAACACAAACTAACTGACGCAGCAAGTTTAAATTTTGACAGGAGTCAACTGACAGATGCCTGTTGACAGGAGCAGTGTTGCTGTTTCAGAAAAGAGGTCAGAAATTCAAAAAGTCACGGACTTATTGACCCGCCCTCGTATCTCACGAATGATGAGTCGTAAGAGAAAAAGTGACTAGGTCATTTTGGTAGAGAATTGTATGATCTACAACTTTTGTTTAACCTATTTTCACGATAAAACCTACCGTTTTCGAGAAAAATGAAAAAAACCTTAATTATGTACTTTTGACCTTGAATAAAATTTTTTGCAGAAGTAGGATCGAAGGGGATTTTTGACATTTCATTTATATTGATGTATTTAACGTCTCTGCAAATTTTCAGCTCTATGCGAATTTTGGCTAAGTTATGACTTATTTTTGTCTATTTTGACTGGACTATTGTCTATTTTGAGAGCAATCTCCACCTTCAAGAAAACTCACTCGCGGCAATTTTCGACCCGGCATGCTGGATTTGATGTCGATCAGCGTATTTACTTGAACGAAAGCCTAACGACAAAAAAACAGAGCTATAATGCGAAACGCCATTAAATATAAGAAGACAAAACAAATTTTCTCCGCCTTTTCGTCACGTGGAACAATTGTTATCAAAGTTACAGAATCTTCAGACTCAGTAAATATTGACAGCCTTGATAGGCTTAATGAACTTATTGCCGCTTATGAACACAAGAATAAACATGGATCAATTTAGATGTCAAGAAAAATCGTCAACTTTCATTCCGTGTCCTGAATTCAGTTCTGCTCAAAGTGTGAATTCAAGAAACTCTTTCTCTAATTATAATTATATACCTATATGCAATTACATTGCTAATATTTTTTAACTCATGTATTCGTATAAACAAAGAACTGAAAAAATCCAAACAAAGTGTAGTTGAGTATCTCTTGATTGAAGTAAACGATAGCATCACTAAGTGCCTTGTTGGAGTTTCATATAATCCCAACCATTACCAGCAATTACCCAGAGCCATTATTCTCCGCAATCCTCGAATATACTGCACTCTATGAGCATATTATTATTTGTGGTGACCTTAATGCTGACTTGCTAAAAACCGACAGTAAATCTCGCCAACTTTTAGATTTTACAGCTGCTGCAGGGCTATCGATTGTTAATTCCTTCGCTACTCGCTTTTCTCCTAACAACCTAACAAACCCCCAAGTCTGCTTGGTATTATCATGGTTTCTAATCGGTCTAATGTCTTACTTTAAGACCAGCTACCTTTGGGTGGTATGTCATATCATGATCTCCTCTTCTGTACTTACAACGTTGACTTACGTCGTATCCGAATACCGATATCTTTCAGTTTTAGAGATTTTTCCGCTGTAGACAATGAAGCATTACAACTCGACACGGGCCATCTCCCATGGCGTAATTGTTATTTTGCCTCAAATGTGAATGATAAAGTCTATTCGATTGGTGTTGGCAAAAACTCCGCTATTGAAAGCATTCCAAATGTTAATGAACTTAACAACGCATTCATTTCTTTTGCTAATAACACACCGCGTTTCACCCCTAATCAAAATTTAGCATACTCGTATTATTTTGTTTTTGACTACTTAGAGTAAAATTCCAGCAAAACAACAAATCCCTTTGCAGTCGCGCACGTAAAGGAAACGGTTGATTTAACAGATTTAATCTAAGTTGATGAACATATAAATAGACATCTTAAACCCTCCGATATTTGAGCGACAAAGTATGAGATTTCAATGACTAACGATTTTGTTTAATGAAACGATCAGAAGCCATCTAGACGGTCGACAGTGCTGTACTTTTAGATTCTGGTAGCAAATGCCTGGGTGAAGCTGATCGACCTACGACATTCATTCATGATTAAAAGTTTACAGATATTGATGAATAGTGATCACGATACTTTTGCATATCATTTTGAACAATCGTTCGATTACATAGCTCCCGAAGATCTAATATAAACCACACTAAGATTTCGAAATGTTTCTGAGACGTTTATAAGAATGGTATGCGATATGTATGATGACATAAATGCATGGGGGTAAAAACAAGCCAATTCTCATAAGTTAAAGTTGGAGTACATTAAGGAAGAGTGCGAAATCCGTTGCTGTTTAGTATCATGCCAAATTTTATATTAAAGCAGCACATTGACAAATCCGAAATGGCTTCTATTCCTTTTGCCGATGATAGCGCTTTTATTAGCAACGAATTCTTCAGTTTACGAATCAGTCGTACTAGTGCCGAATATCTCAATTGTCATTTTATCTCACCTGCAAACTCAATTCCTGACATTTAGAAAGGGGCATCGCACCGAGACATGAAGAGTTGGTCTCTGCCGTAAGCCATTAAAAAAACTGTATTGTAGCATACAGATTTTACATGGAGTTGTTTAAGTAGCGCGAAAACTCCGTAGTTTTTTATGATGGATAGATGCATCCTAAACTCAGACTTCTGTTATACACGTCAGTCTTCTCGTCTGTAAAATATTAAGAATGCCAGCGGAGGTGACAAGGCGAGATGTAATAAGACTTACGCTAATTCATGGAAGCCGCCATTTAAACAAACATATAGTGGACAAAATTACAGGCTGAACAAATTATATGGTGTTGGCACATTCATTGAAGATCGAAAGTAATAGAGGTTTGAAGATGGGATCAAAAAGAAAAAATAATCAGTTTACTCAAATGCAAAAGCACAGTCACAGTCATATCAGTACAGAGCTTGAATAACATTTTATAGCTCAAGAGGTGCATCTACAAAGCTGTGGCCAATATTTATTGTTAACGAATGCAGAAAACTTTCACCCTATATGCCATAAGCATTACTGTACCTCTCTCAGATATGCTTAATTTATCCACTATTATCTCACTGTCAATCTTAAATTGCTTTGATTCGCTATGGTATGTCCTTGCAGATATAATATACTTCTATATGCTGTGAGATGTACTCTTTATACAGCACTTTTTGCATAAACTTATCAATAATCAGTGTCTGTCGTACTAAGTTATAAAACCAGGTTTTATCCGTTCCTTATACTACCTCTCTTTTTTTTATTCACGTTGTCAGACTATAGAAATCTCTTAGGGCATGTATTAACTCAGTTACAGTTCATGTAGTTCTTTAAAGTGCAATCCTGCCCTGCTTTTCATCTCCAATGCCATTTTACTAATTTTTTTCCTCATTCCCTTCCTCTATCATCACCCTTGCTATCTAGTTTAAAATAATTCACTGGCATTGTTCATTGATAACGTTTCCACAGAACCACCAGAAAATAAAGTTGGCAATGGCTCTTAACATTCAGCCTTCATCTTTCACCTTTATCCTAACTCATATTCGTTAGAATAGAAAGACTGCAGAAAAAATATATAGAACGGGTTAGAACCATGATAAAGACATATTAGGTCACTTTGCATTCCCCGATCTTGAAATTCCTCATAAATACATGTTAAAGATGCAGAAGCCCTGAAAACCGAATTAAGAAAAACTTTCCATATTGAAGAGAATGTATACTTTCTAAAAAGCGGTCCGGAGAGTAAGGGAGTTTTTTCAGATCAACTGAATTTTATCAAAAATTCGTAGATTATTTGAAGATCTTATGAACAAAAAAACCATTCATCACTGTGATGATCTACAATAAAAGAAAGAAAGAAAAAAAAAGAAACTAAAAACGTGCACACTTTCGCTTGCCTGAGCCCAAACTGCCGACGCCTTCGGCTGCACCACCCCCACTGCAGAACGGACAACTTGACGCCGACAATGACAATGACGACGAAGAGGTTGTAGTGTTCGTTGTCGTAGTTGTTGGATAGTCTTGGCAACTGGAACAATAGCCTGTTCCACAACTGCACGTGCATGTGCAACAACTGCCCTGGGAATCATTACTGGCGCTGACGCCTTTACTATGTGCGTATACAATACCCCGAATAACTGCGTTTGGAAGTTTCTCTTTTTTCCACCAGTGTGCATACATTCCGCTTCGAAACATACCACCGGTTTCTTCCTCCTGCGCGGTACCATCGTCATTGCAACCGCCAGTGGGTGGAAACGATTCAAAATTTGATCTTTTTCCAATAAAAATGCTTTTGGTATTGATTTGACCAGGACGATCTTTATGATTACCTTGTTCAAAGTTTTCACCATTTCTATTGACATTAGCATCATCGTCATCTTGAGTTAGAAATTTATTGCGAAACATACCACAAACATCGAAGCGCGTTAGGTCTCCACTGGACTTGGATGGTCTTAGAGATGCTTCACCAAGATGTTCTCCTTGATATGGATAATACTCATCGGCTGTGTTAAGTGGTGGATCAGGGGAAGAAATTGTACAACTGCCAGCCATGCCGGAGTCACTAGATCTTGGACTGGGACATTGACGTTGTCTCTGAAATAGATGTGATTAATATAATACGTAATTTAAAATCGAATGCTATTGGAGCGGACGTTGTACCCATCCGATTTGTAAAGATGATATATCACTCATATTTTAAGCAGGTTGACGCATATCTTTAATTTCGGCATCACCACTTCTACTTTTCCTGATCTTTGGAAATTGGCTAATGTCATTCCAGTGCCAAAAAAACCTCAGCCCCTTTTGCCAGCCGACTTCCGCCCGATAAGTATCTTACCATGTCTGTCCAAAGTACTTGAGAAGATTCTAGCAAGCCAAATCTCAAGTTACATAAGTCAACACAGTTTACTTATCTCCTGTTCAGTCAGGCTTCCGAGCGAATCATAGCTACAGCAATGGTTAAAATCCTCGATGACATACAAGTAGAATATAATAAGGATTTCTTTACGGAAAGGCTGTGTTTGTTAGACTTCTCCAAAGCCTTTGACAGCGTTGACCACATGTTACTCTGCCAGAAACTCAAACTATATTTTGGTTTCGGTTAAAGGTCCGTTCGAATGGTTTTTAATTATTTACACAATCGCCAACAAAGGGTTGTTCATAAAAAAGAATCGTCTGTCTTCTGATCCTTAACCGCAGGTGTACCTCAAGGGTCAATACTTGGCCCAATTTTATTTTGCCTTTTTATTAATGACCTGCCTAAAGTGTGCTTAAATGTTGCAATCTATCTCTATGCTGATGATGCCCAGGTATATCTCTCGAGACCTCCTGGACTTGTTGAGGATCTAATCGTCAGAATTAACGAAGACTTGTCTCAGATATATAACTGGTCATTATGTAATGGAATCAATCTAAGTCCAACAAAACCGCTGCTCATACTAATAATCAACACAGATAAAATACCGCCAGTATACCTGAACGGCAGGCAACTACATTTTGTGAAGGTTGTTACTTATCTTGGATTCAAATTAAATTGCTTACTCTTCGCCGTAGACCATATTAACTTTGTTGTTAAACGAATCTATGTTGGACTTCGCAAACTTTGGCTTTTATCTAGCTTCACCCCAATTGGTACAAAACTCAAGCTAATAAAAACTTTATTTATGCCTATAATTGATTATTCTATACTTGTTTGTGGTAAGCTTGACTCTCTATCACAACACAAATTGCTTGTCGCCTTTAATGATATGATAAGGTATGTGTGCGGGCTTCGTCGATACGATCATGTATCTCATCATCATCATAGTTCAGTGCTCGATTGCTCCTTACAACAATTAGTCGAAGATAGCCTAGACGATGGAGAGAAGCGTCTTTGTAAATCGTCAGCATATACTTAGAGTTTGCTTTAACGTCAACTCATTTTATCTGCTTTGTTGAACCCTCTATGATGGCACACTGCGAGTGACTGATGCTATCGACTGCGTCTTCTTTCATTTTCTCCTGGCTTGATAATCTTAGCGAGCTAACCATACATTTCACCAAAGAGCCTTCAAATGGGTTTCTTTTGACCTCTCTCTCGGCTCTCCGGTATATGGAAACGTTATCATATCAAATGCCTTGTGGGCCTCTAATACCTTGGATTCGGTTTCTTATAGCATGGTGTTACGATACTGAATCCACGGGGTGGTTTGGCAGATTGGGTGTTCCTACTGGAGGCTAACTCACTTTCTTTTCTGAGCCTTTTTGTTGGACAGTCGGGTTTTGTATCTGTCTATTTGTTTTCAGCTGAAAGGCGCAAAACCTAACTGGATTCCATACAAAGCAATTCAGAGCAAGAGCTACGGAACTATTGAATAAACTAAGAACTCTCCGTCTTTTAGCTAAAACAATTGCTGCTCAATTACAAAAATGTTTTTCATATATTTTAAATGGTCCTCTAAGCTGACCACTGGATCATTTTAGCTCCCTCGACGAGTTGGTCTTGAAAATGTTAACTTATCGGTACTATACCTGATAGTCCCAGGCATCCACAATGTCCGATAGATATTCAGACTTCAAGATGCCAGGTATTGGGACGTGCATTCTTCTTCTTATCCTTTTATTAACCCTTTCCTCGTTATACGAACTTATGCATAACGAGTTTCCCATTTTTACTGCATCGCTGCTGCTCCGCTTATGGGGTTGGCTAATGTCGCAGACCGCAGAACGCGTCTACATAAAGCTCGGTCCTGGATCGCTTCAGTGGTTAACCCCAGACGTTGTTGCGCATTTGCCATCTGAGAAATCCAGGAATTCTTTTTCCGACCTCGTTTTCTTACAGTTCGAGTGACCGTAGTTGATAGTGCCTTATTAACCGGATTTTCCGCAGATCTTCTTTGAACGTGGCAATACCAACTTATTCTATTCAAGCTGTTCGGTTACCGAATTCTTTATATGTAGACTTCCTCTTATACGCGTAGATCTAATGCAATCGCGTTTAGTGACTCCACTAGACATCCTTAACATTTTCATTTCCGCTGCCGTCATTTTGTTTTTAAACGCTTCGTACATTGTCCAGCACTGTGAACCGTATATAAGAGCTGGTCTAACAACCGTGGTGTAGAGTTTCCCCTTTAATTTAAGTGGAAATTTTCGGTCGCAAAAGATTCCCGAATTTTCCCGCCATTTCATCCATCCCACACTCACTCTGTGGTTTACGTCGTCGTCACATTTCGCTTCCATGTTAACGATTGATCCTAAGTACTTAAAGATAGTGCTTTTCGGAAGAACTATTCCGTCTAACATTATATCCGGAACAGGTCGCAACGGATGCGCAAATGGGAACGTCAAATGCTCCGTCTTTGAACGACTTATTTTAAACCCGTTTCTCTCTAGCGCATTTCTCCATGAATCTAAGGCGTTCTGTAAATCTTCGACGTTATCGCTAAGTATAACTGCGTCGTCAGCGAAGAGAATTGGCGTTACATTTGCTTCGCGCATGCAGTCTTTTAAAAGATAGTCGAATACTACGTTAAAGAGGAAAGGGCTAAGGACGCTTCCTTGGTGTACTCCGACATTGACTGGAAATTCTCTCGTTAGTCCAGCAGAGCTTTTAACCGCAGTTTTCACGTTTCCGTACATGTCTTGTATTATTCTAACATACGTTTCCGGTACGTTTTGAGACCTCAGCGCGGCCCATATGAGATCCCTAGGCACTCGATCGAATGCTTTCTCGAGGTCGATAAATACCATGTGTAAATCCTTAGACGAATCTCGGTGCTTTTCCATTATTATTCGTAGGCTTTGGATAGCGTCCACCGTCGATCTTCCTTCAACAAATCCACACTGGCTATTATCGAGCTTTATTATTGGACGAAGACGTTCGATTAAGACTCTTTCGACGATTTTCATTGTGTGTGACATAAGCTTGATTGAACGGTTGCAACAGTTGTTGCATTCTCGAGTGTCGCCTTTTCCTTTGTATAATGGAATCAAGAAGCTACTTCTCCATTGATTCGGCATGGGTTGTCCCGTTTTAATTTATTTAAAAGTTTCGATAGCCAAACGCTGCCGATCCCCTCCATCTTCGACCAAAACTCTGATGGAATGCTGTCTGGTCCCACCGCTTTCCCCCGCTTCATTTTTCCAATTGCTATACTTATTTCTTCGATTGAAAAGTCCGAAACTTCCTCCTCGAATAGACCAGCTGTCGGCACGATATCACGTGGAAACTGTTTGTTAAGCAACTCCTTGCAGTATTCAAGCCACCGGTCACAAATTTCCTTTTCATTTGTTAATAGGCGACCGTCTGCGTTTTTGATGTATTTCGGCGAGGTGATTTCCATTGAATTTTTTCGCCTCTGTGCAGCGAGCTTAAAAATATTTGGCATTCTAGTACTGTACGACGTTTGAACTTCTTGGATAGCTTGTCTTCTATCCGCCGATCGTGAGGATATTTGTTCCAACTCCTGGTACAGGTTTTCCGCTTCTGCCGCTCGAGTTCGAGCCAGGACTTTCTTTGCGATCTTTTTAAGACGCTCGTATTCAAGAGCCAGTCGAGATTTTCGATATCGTCGCTCCGATCGCATTTTGTCCACGATTGGAATGCACTCTTCTTGTCGGCCACAGTTCGTTTGGTTTCGTCATTCCACCACCATGTTTCTTTGCCGACGTAATGGTATTTCGATATAGTCCCCAGATGGGACTTTGCGAGTGTTATGCATTCCTCGTGCATGCTGTTCCACATTTCTTGCGTGCTAAGTGAGTCTGCTATACCATTTATATTTTGAAGTACTTCTTTAGCCAGTGCGATAAATCTTGCGCTTCGTTCCTTCGATAAATTATACCACCGGATTTTTGGCTTTCCAAACGATGCCCGTGTTTTCGGTGGTTCCGCTGTGAAAAATTCTGTAATGAGCAGACGGTGTTGGCTTACTAGCGATTCTCCAAGTATTACTTTACAGTCCTTAACACGGTTTCTCATCGACATTTTGCAGAGGTGATAATCTATTTGCGTTTCGTGGCCTCCGCTGCTATAGGTGATGAGATGTCGTTGATGTTTAATAAACATTGTATTTAAGACGGTTAAGCCGTACGCCCTACACGCTACAAGGATGTCTTCGCCAGCTGAATTTCTGGTTCCAAAGCCTTTACCGCCGTGGCAGTCCTCATAATCAACATTTGTTTCTCCGACGTGGCCATTTAAATCTCCGCCTACGAAGAGCATCTCATCGATAGGTATATTTCTAAGCAAATTACCGAACTCTGACCAAAATGTATCTTTTTCCGATTGGTCGCATCCATTTTGTGGAGCGTACGCGCTAACAATGTTCCACGTTTCATTGTGTATGACGAGTTTAACACTCATCAAGCGGTCGCTTATTTTCAAGATACCAACGATGTTGTTTAGAAGATCCGCTGCAACAACGATTCCAACACCGTTTAGTTTTTAAATCTAAAAAACGCACTTTATTTCTTGTATTACACCACTTCGTTTCCTGTACGCACAGGATTTGTAGAGTTCTGCGACGCATAATCGCTTCCAGTTCTAAACTTTTTGAGGTCATCGATCCGACGTTCCAACTTGCAAACCGAAGTTTAGGAAAATATTTTGGAAACTTCATTTTGCCCGCCCCCGGAATCCGTCGGGCTCTGACACAAGCACTTCTGCTTGCTCTGGGATCACCCGAGTGCGTTGCAACCGTGGTGCCCAGCGGGGTAGTGCTATTAATTGCGATCATTTCCATGAAGTTTAAAGTTTGGGTGGTTTGACACTTGTATGCTCATTTCGAATTGATTGACTGTTCTTTTACCCCACCGGTAGTCTCCAGACGTGGGAACCCACTGATTGCATACAAACTTGTGGGAAAGTTTTAAGGTGTTAAAGTGTCACAGGCTCATTTTTGGTGTCATAGTTGCCTGTATATGATTAGTGTCCCATTTAGTCGCCTCTTACGACAAGCTGGGACGCACTGCGGCACTATTCTTTATCCGATGCCGCATTGGGACGTGCATTACCTATAAGTTAAAATTAAACTTGTACTAAAACAGAGTGCCTCCAATAATAAGACGATTGAGGTAGCAGAAATTCATAAAATCCTTGCCATTGTCACACAGGTCTCACAGGCTGTGTTTGGGAATTACATGTCATCGCTCATCTTGATATTTAAGTCCTATATTACGATATTGACGTCTCCGTTGCGTGTTGTATTGTAAGCGACACCTAGTAAGCAATAGATGGACTCGATGAATCTGAAGTTTTGATCACCTTCAAGCCATCAGTCATCAGTAAGTATCCATATTATGCGGCTAGCCGTTTGATAATAGTGAGAAAAAAATCCTGAATCCTTGCAATACAAGCCCTTAAATCGATAAGTAGGCGGTGTGTACAAGAACGGCGGTTGTGTGAAAAATTGCACATGGTGCCCGACAGGGCTAACATTTTTCACCGCTACTTTTTTTTAATTTTTTAATCCGCCAATTACGAAGTAATGCACTTCGACCTGAGAGATATTTTCTCCCATTCTGTCAGAACTGTATTAGGCTGGTAGGTTTTATGCCTTTCAATTGAACTTGATCAAGCTACCAGCAGGGGAATTCATTAATTTATTAGTGTCGAATTATTCTCTGAAGCAAATATTTCGTCTAATTCCGTTGAGGGCTATTTCAAAGTCGGAAAATTTCGCAGACTCGAACAAAGCCGGGTGGTTCGGCTTAGGAAAGAATCACGATATTTCAGGGTACGTCTGAAAGTGGGCTTGGCCTGTTTGTTTTTAAGGGCAGGATGGCTTCTTTGGCCTGTCTTTGACCTGGGCTACTCTCTCAATATGAGATGCATTTCGAGTGTTATCAACTATTATTACCTAAATAGACCGCTGATTCAGAAGTGCACCAGAAGGGTTCCGGTACATAAAAGGGATTTTTTGAGCTGCTTCGTTAGCCTTTTCATTACCATCAATGCCCACATGACCAAGAACCCACCATAGTATGGACTTGTTCCTAGAGTTAAGTGTTTAATAGGGTTTTAAAGCAGTACATGACTGATTTGGTGTCAATGATATGCGAGCTAAGGGCATTTATAGGTGCTTCACTCTTCTTGAATACGAGTAAATGGATGTTTCCGCCTTTGATATTGTTGACATGGTTGGCATATTCTTGGATAGCGTGTAGTTCTGGTTGAAATACATTGTTATTGGTGTTTGTGTTTGGTTCCTGTATACCAACTTCTACTCCCGATCCCATTTAACATGCATCCGTATCCCACTGTATGCCGTTTTAGCTGCGACCGCAGGCCCCCAAAGGATTAGTTGCTTTATTAATTGTGTTGTTTGAGTGAATTTTTTCAATTGAGCCTTTTATCCAGTATTACTCCCAGATATTTTACCTTGTCAGAGTATTCAACGATGACTATACCTAGGTTTGTATTTCTTCTTTTAGTGAAACAAACTATGACAGCCGAATTTGAAGAGATTCTCCCTGGTGCATAAGTCTAGGACTATCTTTAGAGAGTTTTGTATTCGTGCAACTAGTAGATCATTGGCATAACCGATTGTATTGTAGCTTTAGTTGCTTGATTTATTTAGCAGATTATCAATGACTAAAGACCATAGAATGAGCGATAATATGCCTCTCTGCCGGCAGCCCCTTACGGATGATACTGATACCAAAGTCAGCCCTGATGAGGTAGTAATTATCCGGCTTTCAAGCATCGCTTTGATCCAATTGATAGTAGGTTCATCGATATTTTTGTGGAACAAAGATTTGATATGGGGTCATATCCAGTATTATCGAAAGCACCCCCTGAATCAAGAGACGCCCTAAGTGCTTGGCCACAGGGCCAAGCTATTTTCTAAGCATTCTCTGAATAGTTAACTAACTTTTTCTGATGTTAGTCTATGCTAAAGAAATCAACCAAAAGTATCTGACGAATTTTACCATTATTAATCAGATCAGTGTAACGATGAACAGAACTGAATTACGTAAGCAAATTGAGCAATTCCAATTTGTATATATACGTACCTATGTTAAAATGTGTTAAACAAATGTAATGAGCTCATTTACGGCACACCTACCTGCTTATGAGTATTCTGTTGTTCATTTTTACCATCACGTAACGCATAATGTAAGCAATTACTATTTGATTGCACCAATTTTATATCAAACACTTAATCACTGCAATCAGAGAAAGAGGCGAGCAAGCACGGGATTCGAGCTGCTTTCGAAAATAACCATTTGCCCAGTGTTAAACAGCTTAAAACGGAATGCCATCCTATTGGTAATTGCGCGAAAATTACGGTTTAAATGGTTATCTCTTTTGAAAATTGAATCGATTAAGCCAAAGGGTTAATTTACATTTGCATGATCTACCGGGAAATGTCAATACAACACGGAGGAGTTATTATTTGTTGAAGTTGCAGGGTATTTACATTTGCATGAGATAGCTTACGTATCGGAACAGAGTACTCACACACGAACGAGTCCATTATACTATTGGCACGGTACTTTTCCTGGAATTGTTCAGTCTTACGTAGTAAGATGAGTAAACACTCCAGTACCTGCACCTCTGTCTCGTCATCACAGCAACCGTAGCAGGTGCAACATATTCATATCTCACCTATCTTCTTAGCAAGTGCGTTTAGAGCAGAGTGGGGCCTATAAGGGAGAGCTTTCTTACATTTTCAAACATTATTCCAGCAAAGATATACCGCCGCTCTGTAGCTAACTGCTTAACTCATATATTGGCGCTACTTTATATCCGCAAACACGGTCTTTATCCTCGAGAAAGATTGCTGGGCAGTCGACAACGCTATACATCTCCCATTGGAAGGTGGAAGAAAGTTTTCCTTAAGAAACGCGACATTAAGTGTTGCAATCTTCCAGTCATCCGTGAAGACCCGGCTATATTCCTTTCCTGAGCTTAGATTATGACTTAAACTAACTCGGTGCACATGAAAAACCGATTTCGTATTTTTTCACAGCACCAGTTTTAAGGATGAAAACACAGTTGGCGCTCAAGGGCATAGAAGCTCAAGTGCATGTTATACTACTATCCGCGTATTTTCGATATAGCTTATTCCAGCACACAACCGAAACATAGAATATAGTTGTCCTATCTATAGATCCAAAGGACCCTTTTTGCCGACAGCTCCTTTGCACTGTCAGAAGGCCAATAGCGCCTTAGAAGCTTTCGATGTAACATGTTTAGTTCATTGGAGTTTGTTATCCATGATGACACCCCAAAACTAAGCTTCTTTGGAGAGTTGTGTGTTGGTGATTATCACTAGATGAGTCAGACTAGTGGTAATCGACACCCTCAATGTCGATCTGAATGCCAAACTTTTGTTCCTTCTTGCCGAATGCGCCTTATCAATTCTGCTCACCAGATTTTGAATACAGAGGCTACGTTCGCAAAGTAGTTTTGGGCACATGGATCTCGAACGTGAATGATTTTCTACTGAAAAAAAGGCTATTTCCACTTTTCGCTAAGGTTTCGGTATGTATGGCAGAGCCAGACTAGATTCTCTTTAGAGTAACCAGCACCTGAACTTTACCTTTTCAATTCAACCTATAAAAGCTCCAGTCTTCCTCCAATTTAGAATTGTTTTTTATACTAGTTCAAAGCACTTGATAAAGGTACCGTTCAGATTCTGAACAGCATCATTCCTAAGCTTAGACGGAGCACTCTTGGTTTAGTGCTCCTCGACGCCTTGTATCCGTTTTCGAATTCGGTGTACCTATGGGGTGACATGGAAATCTGCGATAATTCATTAAATCGATTACTCCGTGTCCTACATTCTTAACAAAAGTTAGATGAGAGCCAACCAATTCAGACGATAGTATGAAATTCAGGCGATGATTGCGCCTCACGTTGCATTAGGTTCTTCACTCAAAAGTATTCTTATAATTAGCATCCAAGCATGTGATAAGTTTTATCTTCCTGGCTTTGCCTCCGGTGATGGTGGTAATGACAAACCATAGAGGAAATAGGCAACGACGACTTGTACCATTCTGCGTTCGTATTGTACTTATATCTGCAACAGCTAAATCCGAATCGCAAAATTGTCCAAATGGTGAGAATCAGTTCGACGCTTAAAGACAGATATAGTGTTGTGAAACCCCTTAAACATCTGAAACCACAAATGAGTTAATTCCCCACCCATTGTTCCTGTATGCATATTATGTAAGATTTTGTATTCAACACCGAATAGTCTTCTGCATAGGGTTGAAGTAGATTATGAAATGTTGGAGGCTGATCTGATCAATACAAAAGATAAGTACTCGAGCTGCCTTCTTTTTTCAGCAGTCATTTGAAAACAAAGTAGCAAATAGCCCTTCCCAGTTGCAGATTGGAGCGTGCGTCACAGCTAGATTTAATCCTCTCAACTGAAGCTTTTTCTTAGCCCATCTCTCCTTGTGAGAGGCTCCAGTGTCGCGTCCAGAAGTCTGGATATAAACACGCATCAGCCCATATTCTTGAGTTTGTCCAGAACTCAGAAAACGACGCGCGTCAATATCGGTGTCTCGAAATCCTAAAAAATCTTAGTTACCAACACACTTGCTCAACTATCCAAGAGTTTGGTGCATGGAACACTCCTCTCTAAGAGGTCCGGTCCATATCGTAACTCTCTGCTTGAAGCAAATATTATGTGCCTTGGCTAGCTCCCACAGTTGATCGACACAACTATTAGGTGATTGTGACATCCCTATATGTGCGCCGATCTAGCCTAATTTTTCGTTTTAGGAAAGTCGGTCCTCCGGCAAATATTTTTTGATTGCAGCACCGATTTCAGGGAAATTTTGGGCTCAAGGATATCACCGCATTAGCTGACTTCCCTGTCGTATGGATTCGAAACTTGAGTTGAGGGCACTAGGCTCCGATCTTGGTTTTAGTCGAGGCCAACCTAAATCCTGTTGCGAATCGGGCCACGGCACCGAGAATTTATCTCCAACTCGACAACGGGTCAATCAAATTTGTGGTAGACAATTCTGCGACCGTAAATGTACGCCACAGCCAACATGATGCTCCCACTAGGAATCCTACCTCTTTTAAGTCGGGCCCGAATCGGTGCCAAGGAGCCTGACTCCTATGGCACCAATTTTAACGCCCTGGTGTGACTTAAAGTAATGCCGCCACCCAAGAAGACCAACCGCTCACAATGTGACTTGTCAAATCGTAGCAACCTTCCGTAGCGTTAATCTGAAAGTCAGACGTCATTGATGGACAGGAGTCAACTGTCAACCCTATTTGCAGGAATCATTTCCGCCGACTCATTCCTCTGTTTTTATCACTGCTGCGAGAGTGAGACCTTTATCACTCGCACCCTGGACAACGCTTGCCGTTTCTTTGCGTCGTGGGTAAGTCCTAACTCTCTTTTCATCTTCATATGACCCTAAGACGGAAGTCCTTCAGAGTAAGTATCCTCTGGGGCCCATTTTACCTATAAGTTTTCCAAGGCAAACTGACACAGCACTTTGACCATCCATCGCTTTATTCTGAAAGGTTCAACCATAAACCATAAAAGGTAGAGTCTTTACTGTACTGTGCCAATCGAACATGTCATAGAAAGAGCAGCAGGAGTAATCGGAGTTAAGTAGTCCGCTCATAAATTGGCGGGGGCTTTTCTTAATATGTTGGTTAGGGCCTTTTGAATCCGTGCCTTGTGGTCACCTCTATCCTTCAACAGTTTAACGTCTTACCGGTCTTGCTTTTTTAGAGCCTAAGGATCTTTGGCTCTTAAGCCTTCCTGTCACGACAAAGCACGACAAAACAACAAAAGAGAGGGACGGAACAAGGCTCGTAGATACATTCATTAGTGGCGTCATCCATGTCCGTATCTTTGCAAATACTAGCAAATCAAGCCTCGACTAAGGTTGTGGCTACACGCTCGCCTACATCTGTCGCGTATGTAAAATCGACCACCGAAGTAGATGTCCCATCTACTTGTTCCATTGCACGTTCTAGATGTCTACATGATAGTCAGGGATAAGTTAGTGGATGCGTGGAAGTGCACCCGAATAAGCTTGCGTTGTTCCGATTGTTCAGTTTCACTTATACAGTCAGACTCAACGTACGCTTGTCGATGATTTACTAGTAGACACCTATCAAGCAGGCACCGCGTAGAGATGATACTGCTTTAAAAACGCCCTTTGGCACTACAATATCTGTATTTGGATGGTGTATACCTGCACCTACACCTATGGCGATTTTGGAGCCCTCCTAAGCCATTGCCTGCCTTAAGAGTCTGATTTTGGAGAAATCATCAGGACTTGCCATCTTTCCACAGACATTACGAGTTCTTTGCAAGTATGCTCACACAAATGCCCCCAGCTCTAGAATATGATTCTGAAGCCAAAATTATAAAGCCTTATCCGAAACAGATCTTCGAAACTATTTCAAATATTTCTGTCCTGACCAATCGACAATAATAAGCAATTCAAAACTTTACAAGGACCAATATCTGAACATAGTCCAAGTAGAAGAGTGGAAGACAATTTTTATACCCAAGCTTTGAGGTGATCTGAGGCTGCTCAGCCAGATGGCACACAACTGCTAAGTCTCATCGGACGTTGATGATGAAATAAAACCGACTAACTATACGAATTGGGATAAATTGTGTATGAAAACCTCAATGCAACTTCAACACTCCGTGGCAAATCTCAAACCCTGGTATTGGTCGAAAGTCCTTACTCACTCCTTTCTACCATGCCTTCCTAAGCTTTCATTATAAAAACACAATTCGTTTTACTTTGCTGTTGCCAATAAATACACAAAGTACTAGACAGGTTCAAAAACGTTGATACCAAGAGGTTGGTAAGTAGGTAGCAAAACTTACTGACCCAAGTACAACATCGTTTGCTATTTCTTAACCCAAAAATCATAGCTTCTCTGCCTCAATTCCACCAGTCTTGGAGCAATCCCCTCTCTGTTATAACAGTAATACTTATTCACCCAACAACGACTGCCCCCCAGAATGGTTCACCCTTCAAATCTGAACTCTTCTTTACGAAAGCAACCTCTGACCAACCAAACTAATTAAACATTTTAAAAATTTCCACCTCCACGAGATAACCGCCCATCAGCCGCAAACTTTCGAACACTCGCACGTAATTAAATGAAACATTTGTTTGTCTAACAATTAAAAACTTTCTAATCCCAGCTTGAGCCAACAGATTGATATTTTACACAACAAACCACCCCCCATCCGGTCAAGTTTCGAAAACAAAATCGACAAAACTTCATCAAAAATTTAAAGCAACCAAAAAAAGGCGACCGAAAGCCCCTACAGGGCTTAGCTATAAAGAGGACCAACAGCTCCATGGTAGCGTGCCATTGTCCAATAAGTTTGTTCTGAAATCGCCAGTGTCCAACGTTGACATTTAAAGAATTTTCATCTACCACTTCGGGCTGCGAATCGGATTGATTGACACGATGGGATTCAGTTTTTTATCATCGGACATGCCAATCGAGAAAACTTATTTCGTGATACCGAAGTTTTCATTGCGCGTGGTGGGTTGCTGGCCCCGGGAGTATCCTCCAACCTTCTGTACTGCGATACGATTCCTGCTCAGTAGTTTTGTTGTGGCATTTGGTGCATTTGGAGAATGTATTTGCGGTATCCTTACTCTGGATCAGCTCTTAGAGTCAATGGAAGCCTGGTGTCCAGGGATCACAAAGCAAATCTGTCTCTTCAAAATGTGGATATTTTTCGTGCACTATAAGAAATTGTTTTCGCTTATCGATCGGATTGAGACGCTCCTGACAGAAGGTGAAAATGAATTTGGCTGAAATGGTTTTGGAATCTGGATTTCTGATGGTAGTCCATCTCTGGGGGGTTTTTGATTGCAGATAAAAATCAAGAGAAGAGGAGAATCGCCCAGAAATATTCGGCCATTGCATCTATGCTGACCAGTGTCCTCTTTGTCAGTGGTAATTCCACGAATTTGTTCTTCAACACAAGACCATTGCTGAACAATGCCTGGCGTCTCTGGACTGGACAGAACACCACACTTGATTTACCTTTTAAGATGATGTAAGTTGCTTGTTAATTTTTACGTCTAAAGTTTCTTTTAAGTTATTTAAGACTCGTTGATGAGCAGTGAGAACTTAGTGAAGGAAGAATAGCGTCTTGTGCAATTGGGATCATCGTTAGCAATGTAGATACATAATTTGTTTATCTCAATGCTGCCAAATGAAGTCAAATGAAGTCCTTTTTCGCTTACATTCTCGTTAGGCTTGACCACTTACTGCTGATTGGCCGGTACTCTTGATTATATATCACATTACGTACATATACTTAGATCTCTCTAGTGCCTGGGTGGGAACTTGGCCTCAACCAATAGGCCTCTCTATTTAGCATGGTCTCTGGCTATTTGCCTCGAGTTGCGCAATCCAAGTTAGGTGGGATCGATCCCCCTATACTTACGCGTGAAACCTAAGACGATGTTCCCCCAGATTGGAATCGATGACTCTTCGGATTGGAGCGTTGGTGTTCCTTCGTTCTAAGGCAGCTTATGGCAGCTTTTTCACCAGGTCAATGTATATGTATAGCTCTTAGAGTTTGCTGTTGAATTTTCTCGTCTAAACGCCGTCAACACAAATGGGATCAGGAATCACTCGAAGAATTCTGTAAATATAGTATGTGTTCATCCACTTTCGCTAACAGACATGCTTCTTAACCACAGGAAGCGACTGAGATGTGACGGTCTTGTATAACGTTTTGGATTTGCGTTAGTAGGCCGACGAAACAGCGATTGTTCATTTGATTTCTAGTGAATTGCCATTTGATGTTAGAGCCGATGCATACAAAGACCCCGACTACGTCGTGGCATTTTGTCAGATTCGTAGATGTTGTCTGACAACCTCGTTGACAGAATATATATAGTTATTCACCCCGAACATATTTTTCTATTCTTTCGAACGCAACAATGAAGGCTCGCTGTGTTCTGCCAATGATGTCAATGCCATCAGCAAGTAGTTGCCGCGGACCAATGCCATTCTTCTATTCAGTGTCGCTTCGTACGAGAGTTTTTTGACTTCGTGTGCTTGTCTCCACACTTCATGTCTTACGTGGAGGTGGTCAGGCATGAGTTGCTGTAGTTCTGGTGGCTTTTAGGCATCCATCCCACTGCTCTTTAGCATTTGACGGCATTTGAGATCAGCAAGAATTTTAGCGGTTTGTTGTGAATGCAGCCGTGGTGGTGGTCCGAGTTCATGTTCGCCTATCGGAAGATTCAAACATCTCTAATACTGGAGAAATATCTTGCGTCAATCAACACATAAACAATTGACTCACTGTTTGATTCTATGATTACCGCTTTCCCTTTTGCGCAATTTAAGGTTGAAAACCGTGTGCTAGTTATTTTGATACTACTCTCCGGATCAAAGCCAATTACCTTTAGACCATCTCCAGACGTGGCGATACACATGCTATGGTTTCTCACTGCGCTGCCAAAAATACTCTCCCTTTGGCTTACAAATAACGTAAGACGGGATTGGACATTTCTCGTAAGTTTTGTTAAGGAGCTCGTAGAAACATTCTTTGATTACGTCGTCATTTTCCGTGAGCGCACATCAGGCCGATGTCGGTGAATAGAGGCCTTATGTGTATTGTAATAAGGGGTTTACCTGCGTGTTGAAAGCCCAAATACGCTGATTGTTTCCTCTGTGGCAATTACCGCAGTCTCAGTTTTCATCATTCGTTTGCCAACCCATTCCACCGCACTTAATAAATGCCAGTGATATCTGCTTTATAGTAATCGAAAGCTTCCGCTAGTTGTTGGACTGCACGAGGTTTGGCAGCATTGGGTTTCGCCAAGTTGAACCGCCTGTCCTAAATTTGTAAAGCTTATAATTACATTCGATGTTACCTATTTCCCACACATACTTGCATTGCTTCTGCGCCACTAAACACTTGGTTAAGCTAAGTCTGCGACCTTTGTCGAGCCTTATTATTGTACCCAAGAGTTTGCTGATGTTCTTCAGTCGAGTGGTCCAAATTTTTGTTAGGCCTCTTGTTTGAAAATCGCCTTTATTTATTTTCAAACCCAACTCACCGATGAGTTTCGTTAAACATGGCAAATTCAGGCTGTTGAAACCTTTGTGATTGCTTGCGCTGTTATTTTTCCACTGCTGTTTTTAATTTATAAAAAATGTTTTTAGGTATTTTTTATAATATTACTTCAGTATTTATTACTCTTAATAATTACATTTAGTTGAATAACTTAGATGTTATACATTAGATTTCAGAATATATAATGGTACACTATGTAATAAGGAAACCGAAAACGTATGGTTGCGGTGCCGGCTCAACAGGAAGCGAGACCATACTGCCGGCACACTTGACAGCTGTCACTTCGCCTGTCATTGCTCTACCCATAGCTTAAGCGGCACACACAAGCTTACCACAGTATTTTTTTTTGTGGAACAGGGCAGCGTTCAGATTTTTGATAAGTAATCTGACACCTGTCATCATCCATTGTTGTTGGCTTTTAAAAGTTGTGGCCATTGTTTTGTAGCCGCAAGCACTGTCTCGATGGTAATCGACGATGCTGCTGTTATTAAAGCTGCCTTAAGGCTGTCTCTCCGGCTCTGACCACAAACTATGGATCTGGACTTCCTATCGGCCAATCTGCAGCAGCGATAAAATCCGGAATATTGCATCCAAGTCACTTTTGCGTCATTTTGGCTTTGTGAGCCGGAGCAGAGTCTTGTTGGAAGACTTTCCCCGTTGAAAAGCGTATTTGTTAAGCCCTTGACAAAACCTTCGAGAACATTTCCTAGGACACTTTTGCCCCTGTTTTCACACCTTTTTCGCAAGCCACCAAACCATTATAGAAGCGAGATGGTGTCCACGATGAACCCTGGGAACAACTTTTATGCATCTTTAGATGACATTACATAAACTTTGTTATTGTGTTTGTTATAATCTTCTTCTATGGTAAAAATTGTTTCATTAGTAAGTAAAATATTTTCATGTCCATTTACCGCGTACCACTGTAACAATTTTTTGCTTTTTTGAGTCTTATTTTTTGCAGGTTGGAAGTTAAGAGATGTCCCTTTGCTCGACGATAGGCTTTCATATGGAGATGATCTCGAATAAGCCTTGATATGGATCTAGCGGATATATCTAATTCTCTGGACATTATCTTTTGCTTCCTAAGACGATTTCTGCAAATCCATTCAAGCACAGCTTTAACTTTCGCACTCGTTCGAGTAACGCGTGGACGACCACTTCTGGTCTGTCCTCTACTTCTGAATGTTCATTAAAACGTTCTATAGCCCGATAAACAAACATTTTCGATATATGAAGTGGTTTGATAAGTTCGAAAATTTGGTTCAAATTTTTCCCACACTCATGCAAAGCGATTACCGCGACACGATTTTCTTTGATGCCCCACTCCATATCAACTGATCGAAAGCTCAAACCAAACTAGCTTCTATTCTTTACACGTGTTAGGAAGCAAATAGTTAACGGGATTGTTCCAATTGAAAATTATGAGCAAGGGGTACTTGAAATCTTGTAACAGAATTCATGGCTAGACTAGGTATATTTGCCTTTTTGGTAAGTAGGCCCATGCCAGGAATAGGAAGAGTGTTCAGATTTATGTTGAGCGAAATCCTATTTCATAGATTTGTCATCATAAGTAAGATCTTACAATTTTGAGCGTTGACATTAGCTTCCACGTTTACAAGATTTAATTGTTACAAGAACTGATTCCAGGCGACCATTGTTTCGCTTACCGCGGGCCAAATTTTTCTTTAGTGATGCGGCCTACTTCTACCTCAACAGCAAAGCAATATTGTCAAATTTGTAGGGGGAAACCTATAAGTGATAAGTCAGCTACCGGTGCACCCCGAAAAAAGCACTGTTTGATTCAGTTTATGGACCAGCGGCATCATTGAGCCATACTTCCTTAAAAATTAATAAAATGTCACCGTACATAAATGGCGCCCGGTACAGAGCCATAGTCGACGATTTTTTTGTGTCTAACATTTGCTTGTAACAGCATGGTGCCACATCTTATACTGGCAGCGAAGTGTTAGGTGACAACATTATCTCAACAAATAGACTAGTGGCCTAGCCTCTTGAATTGGCGCCGCTGGTTAAAGTGGTTACATATTGGAGATCCATGATGTAGTTTCTAAGACACTTCCATGATGGCCATTATGTCTAACATCATTTTTTATTATTGCGCCAATTTGGCTCATTTGCTTAGCTAACCATTTTATTTACTACAGCTGTTAAAGAAAATACTTTTCGTGGATAGTTCAAGGGCCTACGAAGAGTATGCTTACGCGCGATGAAAAAATGTTATTTTTCTGTCGCAAAACACTACGGAACTTTCGCAATATAAAAGCCTCGTCACCACTCAGTCTATATGCAATATCGTCATCACAATTTCCTTGACGGTTGACCACAGAGTTTCTCAGTATTTCTATACGATGACTCCTAAATAGATGTCAGGAGTTTGGGTTGAAAGTTTAGAAAATACGACCTTAATCCGACTAATTCGTAAGCTGCAGCGCAAGCTCTTTTGTCAATCAGATTTGCCTGAGGAGCTCTCACATCGTTGTAATAATAACGCTTTCATCGGTGAAAAAACGGAAAGCTGTTCCGAATTCAATTTTGCGCCGCTTCAATACGAGTATATCTTTCATAACTGAAAAATTAAAGGATTATGTACACCGCCTTGGTGTTCTTCTACTTTAAATTCGAATTCTCCTGTCATTTCCGCTGTGAATTTTAGTTTTAATTCATTGTATATATCGCGTGCCTATCATTTTTACGAGTATATTCGTAGTTTTGAGACTTAAGCACCTTCCATAACGATTCCTAAAAACTCTAACGAAAGCTTTGCCCTATTTGATTTTTTGAAGGGCCACGATGGTCTTTCATCATCATCCACAAACTCCGAATCACATCATAGATCGATCCTCTCACAAAACTCAAGTTGACTATCCCTGTAAATGTTTATTTTTTTTACAGTGGAATATAAGTCCCCGATATCCGATTGTTGTTTATAATTAGAGCTTATAGTATCCCCTTCGACTGAAAAATACGCAGGTCCCAAATCTGCGTCAGAATTGTACCTTTAGTTGGGGCTTCCATTTGATAGAAGATTTCATGAGTTTTTTATCCAACTATTTCACCTAACTGACTACCTGAGCTCGCTATTCTTCATATTTGGGATACGTTTCGTACCACAAACATTCCCCTTAACACAGGACAAGCAGCGCGCATAATGTGATGGTAGATACAGAATCGTCAATTTGGCATCGGTCAATGGCCGTTCGCCGTTATCTGTTCGGCATGTACAATATTTTACGATAAACTCTCAACTTATAGCCGTATAAGGTCCGTAGACAACGCTCGTTCTCAGCTTGAACTCGACCCTCATTTTTATCGAAAAATCGTTTTTAGTGACGCGGATCAGTTCGTGGCCAGTGTTACTGAAAATATGAACCATACTAGTTCGACAGACATGTGGCTCCCATGAAACAATTCACTAACTGAGGTCTTCATTCAACGACATTATATCACGAAATACCCACAGAGATCGTCTGATTTTGCGCCCATCGGAGTCTCCCTGTGGTGCTATTGAAAGTGGTTGCTGTGAGGCACAAACAACCCAGGTCTGGACGCCAATTTTGAGGAATGAGGAAGGACAAACTCGTATTCGTAAGCTTTCAAATCTCCCAAAAATTCATGGAAGCAACCAATTGTATTCGGAAATTCATAAATTTAAATTGCAGATCTAACCAAATGATATGCCTACTCGTACATAATGTCGCTTTCCTCCTAGAAGTATTTCCTGTTTGCTAGTTTTTGCGAGAAATATCGCCATAAGCGCAAATTAATGACTCCAACAAGATACCTTAGCCATTGCCATTTGATACTAAAACCTCTTTCAATCAACTCAAGACCATGTCATACCAAGGATAAACGTGCAAATTGTCTTTTTCCATCTCTCAAGCAATTTTCACTCCATCACTGAGGATGTTTTCAATATTCGCTTCCGAAATTCACGAAATGCATCCCACTACTTTCAACTAAAATAATGTACTTCCATCTACGTGTATAGTCAATCGAGGGACAACACACCAGCTCACTCATGACGTTAAATTTCAATTATCCATTTCCAGCCTACCAGACATTTTAACACAGTACCCAATGTATCCGCTCACATACATCTGCATGACCTATTCTGGCCTGATGACGGTCTTCACCTTCAGTGGCGTAGATGGTTGCTTCCTAGGATTGTGCTTCTACCTCAGTGCTCTCTTCAAAATGATTCAGTACGACATCCGGAAAGTATTTGTCCAGTTGCAGCAACGTAAGTCATTTTCTCCAGAGATACGAGTATTGTAAATGAAAAATAATTTCAAACTTTCAGAAAACGGGACAGCGTACGAAGTTCTCCATCAACGGCACAATAATCAAATTGTCCGCCAGGAGTTAAGGGTAATTATCCAACGACACAATGAGGTAATCGACTTGTGCAACGAATTCACGCGCATTTTCACCACCATCATCATGGGTCACTTCCTTTCTGCAGCGCTAGTCCTCTGCGTCAGCGTCATCGATCTGTTATTCGTAAATTATTTTTTTCAATACTGATGCGATTCGATTATTTAAATTAATTCTGAGTACTACAAATAATTGTTGCAGAACACCGGCATTGGTCTGGCGCTATATGCCGCATACAGTGTTGCAGCACTCACTCAACTATTTCTGTACTGCATCGGAGGGAGTTATATCAATGAAGCGGTGAGTCCTTGTTGTCATGATTGGACTTTTATTTTTGCTACATTTATTAATTTTCTTTTTAAATTAAAACCGATGGATGGAGTGCTTTTAGAGCCTGGAAATATGCGATACGATATATCTGGCCGAGTGGTTTAAGTGCGATGCGGAGACACGGAAAATCATTCTGATGATTATGATGCGTGCACAAAAGCCGAGCACAGTCAAGGTGCCATTCTTCTCACCATCTTTGCCGGCTTTTATGGCGGTGAGTACTTCCTTATTTTTATTTTTATTTAAGAATATGCATTCCCTCATGCAGATGGAGTAATGACTTTAACGAGCATGTTCTTAATTTTTTTCGTTGCGTAGATTCTCAGCACAACGGGCTCATATGTTGCTCTAATGAAATCTTTTATTTAAAGGGATTGTTCTTCTCCAGGCAACCGAATGGAGATTTTCGTTGTTTTCTGATTTTTTTTATTTTTTGTTCAAATGCAATAAGAGATCCAACTACGTATTTTGAAAAATAAAAAAATTAAAAAGTTGTAAATTTTATTGTTCTTATTTTGGAAGTTTATTGGAGCGATTATCCAAGTGATTTCGACTGAATAATTTCTATGCAAAATAATCCCGTACAGGAGTCTCCAGTTCTTGTAGCACTTAAAGTACTACAGAGGATAAGTTGTTAGCGGAACAGGGTGAGTATTACAATGGAGGGATATAAGTCCCCGGGAGCTAATGCCCTTAGCGGACTTGGAAATTGAATGGAAATTAAATCTAGAACAGCCTGAAGCGGGAACCAACTTTCAAATAACAATAATTGAACAAAGATTTCGAAATTAGACGCTTTTGACGTATTCTTAAGGTTATCATTGATGAGTACAGTCAATTCGACATACCAACTTGATCAAAAAGTTCCCGGAATAACCACCGTGTGGCGCTCCCATTGCTCCGATTTGGGTTCTGTTAAGTTAAGTTGGTACATCTGTTGTTGTTGAGCGTCATAGCTTGACATTTGCAAAAGTTACGTAGCCAAGAGTACATCTATATCTGTGTGTGTTGGCGACGCACGACACTCCTCCAGTATTATGGGTGTCCGAACATTCCCAGGAGCCATCATCGACTCGGACCATTACCTTGCTGTAGCAAAGGTATGGTTGCGGATATTCCAAATTACGCCAAGACAAACAAATGCTGTAAGGAAATTCGACGTCAAACGACTACAATTGCAAGAGATCGCCAAGTCTTTTTCCGATCAGAGATGCCGCTTCTGATGTGATGGGCTTCACTCGTCCACCACAACGAAACCCTTGGTTCGATGATGAATGCCGGCAAGCACATGCAACTAAGCAAGATGCATATAAAGCGGCGCTGCGCAACAAGGGAACACCGTAGTAGAGTCGCAGTCGAGAAAGAATGAACCTTTCAATCTGGACGATGATAACCAACAATTCCGTCCACCGCCCCTGGATGAAGTGAAGATAGCAATATCTAAGCTGAAGTCCAACAAAGCTGCTGAAGCAGAAGGCCGACTGCCAATTTCTTTAAAGCGGCAGGCGATGACTTGGTAAGGAGCTTACACCAACTCATCTGTAAAATATGGTCGGACGAAAGTATGCCCGATGAATGGAACCTCAGTATTGTTTGTCCGATTCTCAAGAAAGGAGACCCTCTAAATTACGCCAGCTACAGAGGCTTCAGTCTTCGTAACATCGCCTATAAGTTCTTATCTGGCACATTATTTGATCGCCTGCAACCGGTCCTGCAAGAACTGCTGTGAAGTGCATTTGAATGCTACTGTATTCCATTCATTATGGTAAAATCCAAGCAATATTTTGAAGTAAATATTTGATCGAAATCTGAATCATAAATGTGTTTTATATAAATTTATTTTCAGAACAACACAATGGATGACCCTGTACGATGAAGTAACTCAGATAAAGATTACTTCAGTCCCATAAGTCTGCTGTACGTCTTCCTCCTCTAACTCATTCATTTGGTACTATATTGTTCTGCTCAGTATCCAGGCTTATGATAAGTTACGACGGTTGGACGAGAACATTACCCCATAGACACCAACCGTGAGAATAGAGAGAAAAGACACGATTTATTTGCAATACTGCGATGGAACATTGCCTGCTGTCTAACCTCATTCTACATATAACAGTCAGCTACTAGGTGGGGTGAAAAGTACCTTCCTTGGGAATGAAAAAAAATTGTTCTAAATGTTTTTTTTTTATTTTGTTCAATATAGTCCCCTTTTAGCTTGATACTCTTATTCTAGCGGTTTTCCAACTTCTTGATCCCGTCCGAAAAGTAATTTTCCAGAAGGTCTGCAAAATGATCCTCCGTGGAGTCCATGATTTCCTCGCGTGAGCTAAATTTTTTTATTGATGAGCCATCTTTAGATGTTTGGGAAGAGGGGCCAAATCGGGCGAATACGGTGGATGCGACAGCAATTGGAGCCGTAAGTCATTGATTTTAGCCGACGCATTGTCTTGCAAAAACAAAAAATTTTGTTCGCTTCATGTGAGGCCGTTTTGCAGCGATTTCGGCCTTCAATCGCTCCAAGAATGCACAGTAAAACTCGCTGTTGATGGTTTTTCCTTTTCGAGGTAGTCCACGAAGAGTATGCCATGACAATCCCAGAAAACCGACGCCATAACCTTTCCGACCCATTGAGCCTCCCTCGGCCGCTTCGGAGCACTCGTGCCAGCTTCAGTCTATTACCGGGCACTTATTTTGTTCTCTGGTGTGTAATAGTCGATCCAGGTTTCATCAATAGTTATTAATCGACGCCAAAAGTCCGCCCGATTCCGCATCAGCAAGTCCAAACACTCTTTCGAAGTGCTCTCGCGTTCGTTTTTTTGGTCAGGAGTGAGCATGCGCGGCACCCAGCGGCAGGATAACTTTTTGATATGCAGAATATTGCCCAAAATATGGCGTGTGCGCTCAGTACTAATCTTTGTGGTATCTGCTAGGTCGCGCACCTTCATTTTCCGGTCAGCCAACACCATTTCATGTATTTTTTTGACATTGCCTCTGTGACCGCATCGGAGGGCCTGCCGCTGCGGACTTGATCGGTAGTGGAGTTGCGCCCACCACGAAACTCTCGAAACCAATATTTGACAGTGGAATCTGACGGAGCATTAGCCCCATAACATTTATCCAACTTTTCTTTTGTTCCCTTCGCCGTTCTGCCTCTCAAAAAATAATGTTTTATGAGAGAACGAAAATCAATTTTGTCCATACTCAGCATGATGCCAAACACGTCAACAACAATCAGCTGTCAAAACAAAACTAAAGACAGTATCGCACTGAAATTTGGCATGTCTGCCTAAATATGAACGGACTTCAAGGCACCATAACCTTTTTTGCATTAGCAGCGCATTCTGGAGGTCAAGGAGGTCAATTTTTACCCCTCCTAGTACTTACCTTGTAACAACCGATTGATTGAGGGTTGTGCGTGCAAATCTATCTACGAAAACTTGATTCGGTAAACCAATATCAGGATTTTAACTTTGCAACCTTACTTAGCGTCGTCGATGTTTAGTTTTTTGGAATGATTCGATAGTTCAGAGTGGATGAAGCAAATTGGTGTAGCTAACCAATCTGGGCCACGGTAAAAAAAAATGGGTAGCTTTGTTTAAACATTACAGAGACAGCGTCGAAGATAGTCCGAGAAGCGGTAGGCTGTCGACATCCACAACTGTAGAAAACATCGATAAAATCCATAGAATAGTTTTAGAGGACGGAAAATTAAAAGTGCGGGAAATAAGTGATACTATAGGGGTCTCATTTGAACGGGTGTTCCATATTTTACCTGACAAATTAGGATTAAAAAAAATTTCGCCAAAATGAGTGCCGCTTTTGTTAACCGAAGAAAAAAAATTCAATCAGCCACAGACACTATTCTTTATCCCTCATCGGATAAGGCGTATTAAGCGGAAAAAAGAGGCATGGTACGACTCGAGCAGACAGAGATAGAGATAGAGAAATATCGGGTTGTTCAATAAGTTCTGCGGATTTTATTTGGAAAATTATTTGGACCATCGCTTTATAAAACCAAGTGAAGAGTTAGCTTTTAGCTTAACTCTCCGTCATACAATATTCCGAGGTCGCGAAGGGATTAAACCTGGGGTATGGGTTGGTCGTGCAGAAAATAAGGTCGAGGAACAGATTAGTTGGTCTTTCGTGACAAAGTTATAGATTGACATTTGGAGATATAAAGTTCTAGGCAATTTTTTTGACATAAAGTAGAAAATATATCAATGTCTTCTTGAAGGAGTAAAGAGTCATGAGGAGAAGAAATTGTTATGGAGAGCTTGGTGTTGTCGCCGTAAATGAATAGGGAACAAGAAGTCGAAGAAAAACGGCCAGAATTGGCGAACCAGAAGAGCGTCGTTTTCCATTATGTCAACGCCAGACCGTACACAGTTTTAGTGACAACATAAAAGGTGAATTTATTTGGCTGGGAAGTTATGCAGCACCCAACGAACTCTCCAAACCTAGCACCTCCTGATCACCGTCAGTTCCGCTCCCTTCAAAACAAGTCAGGCGGAAGGAAAGTGAAGATGAGATCAAAACGTATCCGGAACTTTTTTTCAAACCAGCCAGGAATAACTGCATCACCTTTCTTGAGCGAATACAGAGGCAAACAACTCTACAGTCTCCCATAAGTAGTAAAAACCTTTGATCGTCAGTCAAAAACATTAAAATGCTGCCTTGAGACGAGAAGAATCTGCTGCTTGCGGCACACTCTCCCGCTTTCAACATTTCCAGATTGTGTTTTTCGACAATCTAGGGCGTCGGATTTTAAATGGTATGAATCCTGTTTCGCACTCGTATAGTAGCAAGAGTATGTGATGATCTTAGGTTAAGTTAGGTTAGGTTAGGTTAGGTTTAAGTGGCTGTTGAAAAACAAACCCAATTAGGCCTATTGGCCCATTGTGATGCCACGTGGATCTGTGATCCTCCTACTCCAGAAACCATTTGGAGCTCTTAATAAAGCGTAGGAGACTTTTAATGTCTATGTTGCTTAAGTCACTTAAATCGTTGTGGAAGAAGGCCCCTAGGTGAAGATTTGTTCTTTGGGAGAGAGCTGGACATGTACAGCCAGGATAGGGCTTCCTTAATTGCCAAAATGTTTATTTGCCCACTGTAAAGTCGCCTTAAGGCGAATAGCTGCGTTGGCGGCTACTTGTCTGCTATAAATGTCGACGGGTGTAAGGTGAAACAGAGTGTCCAGAGCAGCGGAGGGAGTAGCGAGTAGGGCTCCGCTTATGCCCAGACATGCTGTTCGTTGGGCTTTACTCAACTTCATGCAGTTCACTGCTTTGTATGTGGCCGTCCACCACACAACCACCCCGAAGGTGAGTATCGGTCTTATGACCGAGATGTATAGCCAATGGGTGATGTGAGGTTGGAGGCCCCATTTGTTCCCGATGGCTGTTTTTCAAGAGAATAAAGCTACTAAGGCTTTCTTGAATATGAGGCTTCCAGCTTAGTTTCCTGACCCAGATATTTCGTTGTATCGGAGAAGACCAAGCTGTTACCGTTGATTGATGGAGGGTCTATAGTCGGAATTTTGTATTTCCTGGAGAAGAGGACAAGATCGGTTTTGTGGGGTTTTATTTCCACTCCACAGCGATCCGCCCAGCTTGCTAATATGTTAAGATTATACTGTAGGAGTTCTTTTTCAAGCAGCTAGGCATCAAGGGACTCGTTGAGAGGATTTTTCTTAAGCGTGATGGCTCAGATTTTTCTGTGATTTATTACAAAAGGACCTCTAGAATTTGGAGGGACTCCTTGTATGAGTCCCAATCCGACAACTCTCTTGAGGTTTAATATGGCTTTTTCTTGCCTCTAGATTTAATTAGAGGACAGGAGACGGCCAGTGCTCGGTTGAGAGCCCGTGTTTCGACTGTCGAGTCATGATGATGATGATCTTAATGTACACAAATCTACAAAGAGGTGTTCTTCTACTCTGATAAAACCACTGCATAAGCTTTTTCATCAACCCTTCTCTTCAGGACTCTTTCCGAGCAGATGGAAATCAGCCAACCAAAGCTTACACCAATCTAATGAAAGTAAGATAGTTAGATTTGATATTTTATGGCATTTGACAAAGTTTGGCACTTGGCTGTTTAGGGTTAGAATGTACCTTTCGCAAATTTCAATTCAAGTTGTCTTGGGGCTCTGTTGTGTCATAATTTTCCTGACCTTGAGTGCTTATTTGTAGCAGTCCAACCTCAAGTGCTTAGTTGTTTCTTTTCAACAATACAAAGACCTACACACTTTACAAATTATTCAACCAAAAATAGTTCACCTTTCAAATGCTCAAATCTTCTTTACTCACCCAACCCCTGGTTACCCAACTAGTTTAAAATTTCTACAACGAAATCCGCCCATCAACCGCAAACTTTCAGGCACTTGCACGTAATTATATAAAACATTTGTTTACCTAACAATTAGAAACTTTGTAATACCGCCTGCACCTTACAAATTGGTGTTTTACCCAACAAAACGAACCGTCAGTTAAATATAAGAAAATTCAACGAAACTTCATCAAAAATTTATGGCGGAAAAAATCTAAACTCGGTGACAGAACTCACCTATAAAGTAAAGTTCCACTGTCGAATAACTTTGTTCTGACTTCGCGAATGTCCAACGATGGGACTCAGTTTTCTATCAGCGGAAACGCCAATCGAGCAAACTTATTTCCTTATACAGAAGTTCTCGCTTAGTGCTGTGGGTTGCTGGCCACGGAAGCATCCTCCAACCTTCTGTACCGTACTAAAATTTCTACTCAGCAGCTTTGTTGTAGCATTTGGAGCATTTGGGGAATGCATCAGTGGTGTCCTAACTATAGATCAGATTTTAGAGTCAATGGAAGCCTGGTGTCCAGGGATCACAAAGCAAACCTCACTCTTCAAAATGTGGATATTTTTCGTGCACTATAAGAAATTGTTTTCGCTTATCGATCGGATTGAGACGCTCCTGACAGAAGGTGAAAATGAATTTGTCGGACTTGGTTTTGGAATTTGATTTGATTGATTTGATTGCAGATAAAAATCAAGAGAAGAGGAGAATCGCCCAGAAGTACTCAGCTATTGCATCTATGTTGTCTGCTGTCCTCTTTGTCACTGGCAATTCCACGAATTTGTTCTTCAACACAAGACCATTGATAAACAATGCCTGGCGTCTCTGGACTGGACGGAATACTACACTTGATTTGCCTTTTAAGATGATGTAAGTTGTTTCATATTTCCTAGTTTCTAAAGTTGTTGCATTTTCAAGTTTGAGGTTACGACCTTCATAGAGGTTAGGAAGAGATTTTTCGAACTGAAGTTGCGATGCGATGCACACTGGGAAATAAGTGAAAGCATGTTCTAATTAAACATTGTGGAATTTTAGTTGATTCATAAATTAAACAGTATAGGGTTGTGTGTGAGAAAACATATCGAGTAAAGGACATTCACGGATTTGCTGGTGCATACAACCTCTTTGGTCGGAATTTTCCGTGAGAGTTTTGCATAAATGTGGCTGAAATTCTTTGATGCTGCGCTCAGGTTGCTACTTCAAAGCATGAATAGTCGTAAGCTTGTTGGCATCAACTTTAGACTTAAAAAAATGCAAACAATCGCATAGTCTGTACGGCGAATTCTAACCAATAAGGCGGGAAATTATGTCACCAAAAAATTACTCATGCATTGATTGCATCGTTTCTTAGACTGTAGCACCGACCTGCTGAAACCACATATGGCTGACATCATATCTTAAGTAAAAAAAAACGAACCAGCCCCAGCCGCGTTTCCCAATACGGTTGGTCCGGTCCGATGATCCGTCAAGCCCAAATTCCGCACCACACAATGACACACTCTTTTCCACCAATCACTCGAAGAATTTTTGAATACCAAATTATACGAGTACTTTGACAACTTTGGCGATTAAGAAAATTATCAGGATGAAAATCAGCACCCATTTGTTTTTGTTTCATAATTCATTCAAACATAATTCTTTTCGTTGCTAGTAGGCTTCAGTTCTTGGGTCAATTTTTTATGCATGAAGTGCTAATTTGTCGTGACAATACGCTGTAGACTGCTTATTGAAATTTCGATGTTCCTGGACTCTCAGCAACACTCTCACGAACTACTTCGATGTCTTGTGTTGAATGACTTGTTAAAGGAATGTTGAATAATTCTTTTTACAGTTGATTAATTGAAATCACAATTCCGTCCGTATTTCCGTATTTTGTACGAAAATTGCGAACTGTAGCTGTCAAACTTTCATTAGTTTTAAAATAATACTCAACAATGAAAACGCGTCGTTGTTTCGTTTAGCGTTCCATTTTTAATAACCATAAAATGTCAGCTGTTATTTCAAATTTGAAATCTTATATAAATTTTGAGACACCCTTTACAATACTTAAGTCACTCTTGAAGGCCCATTCACAGTCAGCGAATGCTTTTTGCGAACTGTCAAAAGGTAGTCGCATTTAACCTATGTGGAACCCAATCTACAAAACATTCGCGCGATTTTAACCTCAAAGTTCTCCTGTTTTGCTTTATCTTATTAGCCGGTCGCAGGAACTAAATGAAGAAGAAGATGTGAATAAAATGTCGAAACATGAGAATATTCGCTCATTCGTATTGGCAGTTCACTGAGCTGTGAATTGGCCTTCACAAATAAAGGGTGATTCTTTTAAAGGTACTTTCTTCAAAAATAAAAAATAAAACTATCAAGAAACTCAATGTGCTATCGGATAATTTTTATTATCATACAAAAGAACCATTCTTTACATTTATTTTTTGAAGATAAATTCTTTGAAATGTAACTGCAATTAACATGGTCCACCCTGGTGTGATGTCACATGATCTAAAGGTCCAATTCACTGGTCCAAAGCATGAAATTAACTATTTACCGATTCGTTCTCTCAATCAAGCTATGGTTTCATGGGCTGTGTGGCAAATGGCCCCTTCTTGTTAGAACCAAATGTCGCCGAGAAGATAATCTGTTCTAATACAGCGATAAAACGGGCACCTCAAACAGTTACGTTCTGGCCGGCCTCAGTTTTGAAGAAATGTGGACCGATGATGCCACTAATCCATAAACGACGTCAAACCATTGCTTTGCTTCGATATAACTGTAGCTCTTAAGCCTCTTCGGGTTGTTCCAAATACGATTGCTTTGCTTTTTGACGTAACCATTAAGTCAGAATTGAATTCTGAGTGCCAAATTCGCCCCGTTCTTCATACGACAAGCCAAGCTATTAAGAACACGGCCGAATCGATTCATCACGACATCGCATGCGCTCTCCGCTACCGTCGTTTTATATCTGCCACACATGCTACATGTGGTCTACTTGATTTCTCATTATCCAATAATGAAAATTGGGTTTCAAACCTGGGTTTCGATGGTAAGCGAATTATGCGTTTGGTAGACCGATTATGATTGCTATAAGCGGACGAAACATATTCCTGGTAGAACGTTGTTTTTCGTAATACACTTGAATAATTTGTAGATGCTGTAACGGGCCAAGTCGTTCCATGATGAAACGTCAAATAATTCTCAACAAAAAACCATATCAACGTGACACGACGCATGCGTGAATATTTTTTGGAGAGACTGTTTTGGTTATATTCTGTGAATTGGTTAGAAATGTTACTTTTCTTTGGAAAGTCTGATATACCACTCAATTAAACACTTCAGTGCAACACCAGAACGACATTGGTAACGGCATTATATGATCTTTAGAGTGAGCTTATAGCTTATATCGCAGTTGTAGTTCGGTCGGTTCATCTCAGGAAAGAGATTTCCCACTTTTATGGGCTGTAAGACAATGATAATATGAGGATGCACCTTTTCATGCAAAATCAGTGATTGAGTAGGGCTGTTTTGTGTGCACCGTCCTTTTCGATTTTTGCAAAAAGGTACAGCAATAGGCTGTCGCACTTATTGCGATAATCTCTGCCGAGATGATTTCCTGGCAATCATAAGCAATCATCATCATCTGCTCGACTTTTAATTGCGCACGCTCGACAGAGATTTCATCTCCATTTTAATGTCTGTAGTGAATATTCGAAAAAGAAATGCAACACCTTCAACGCCAATTCTTTGTTTAGTTACAGATTTGGATTTAGCAAATTGACTGCATTTCGCCTGCCCATGTTGTCGCCCCAGACAATGGCGCTCTAAAAATAAGAAGTCATCGCAATGGACTTTAATCAAAAGAATACTATTGACCTCGACCCAAGAACCTGATCTTTAGGTAATCAAGTCATTTGTCAATCATTAGATTAGTTGTGTAGATGAAAAATATCGGCGAAATGTCAAATATTCCGGAAGAAGTCACATTGTATTCTTCATTATGTCTTGCCTTTTGGTGACCATATTTGGAAGAATATACAGCACTGCTTTACTATTGGCCAGCCTGTTCGTCCTGAAAAAGATGTCTAGTCTCCTTAAACTACCCCCTTCCGAGGTCCTTCTCCATGCAATTCAGGCAGGCAACTATTCTTGAACGATATATGAGAAAACATAACCCGTATAGTATGCTTGCCCCCAACCCGTAAGATTGGACGTGTTTTAAGCCCTTTTAGGATTTGGGAAGCATGACCGATCTCTTCCAATGTGATGGATAAGAACCAATATTCATAAAAATTTCGGTATCTCATCACTTTTCGCTGATTTCTAAATTCTCAAGCATTCGAAGATCATCTGGAGGCCTTTGTCATTTTCATCATTTAATTAAGTGAGTTCTTTCAAAGGTAGTACTACAATGGTATACAATTTTTTTTGGATCACAAGCATTTTTTTTATGAAGTTCGGGACACCACTTCTTTGTATGCATTACACCAAGAACCTTTTGGTTGGCTTTGACTGGACGTACGTTAGGTCCGGCAAGAGTTACCTAAATAAGGAGTGGCATCGAACAAATTTCCCCACCGAAGATTAATAAAAAATACTGTTAAAATAGAATTAAAAAAATCAAAAAAAATATTTTAAAGTATTTATTTCATGTCTCCAAATCTGTAAAAATTAACAAAAAAATTTATCTTTATTTTTAACATTTTTTTAATTTTTTCAGGAACACCCTCCAGCATTTTTTTATGGTCCCATCTGTCACCTTTTTAGAGCTATTCTTCCAACATCTTTTTAATTCTTCCAGGATATTAATTTCGAGAGTTTTGTGGTGGCCGCAACTCCACTACCGATCAAGTCCGCAGCGGCAGGCCCTCCGATGTGGTTACAGAGGACAATGTCAAAAAAATACATGAAATGGTGTTGGCTGACCGGAAAATGAAGGTGCGGGAGCTGGCAGATACCACAAAGATTAGTACTGAGCGCACACGCCATATTTTGGGCAATATTCTGCAAATGAAAAAGTTATTCTGCCGCTGGGTGCCGCGCATGCTCACTCCTGACCAAAAACACGAACGCGAGAGCACTTCGAAAGAGTGTTTGGACTTGCTGATGCGGAATCGGGCGGACTTTTGGCGTCAATTGGTAACTGTTGATGAAACCTGGATCCACTATTACACACCAGAGAACAGAATGAGTGCCCGGCAATGGACTGAAGCCGGCATGAGTGCTCCGAAGCGGCCGAGGGAGGCTCAATGGGTCGGAAAGGTTATGGCGTCGGTTTTCTGGGATTGTTATGGCATACTCTTCGGGGACTACCTCGACAAAGGAAAACCATCAACAGCGAGCATTACTGTGCATTATTGGAGCGATTGAAGGCCGAAATCGCTGCAAAACAGCCTCACATAAAGCGAAAAAAAAATTTTGTTTTTGCAAGACAATGCGCCGGCGCATAAGAGCATCGCAACCACGCAGAGTTGTAAAAGAATTAAATCATTTTCGAATTTAATATATAAGAATTTTTAACTCATGAATTCACTTAAAGATTTCAACTTCAAAATGTGAAATCACCATTCATTTTGAAGTCATTGACTATTGGAGCCATAAGTCAGTGATTTTAGCCGTGATTGCAGAGTTGTAAAAGAATACAATCATTTTTGATTGCAGTCATTGAAGTCACAGAGAAAACTTCTATGTATTGACTTCAATCATATGAATTCAATAACATACTTTAACTTCAAAACATGAAATCACCATTCATTTTGAAAACTTTGAGTGGTAATTCATTTTAGTGAATTCAATGATTGCATTCAAATGAATGCAATCATCTGTGATTTCAGTGAAGTCATTAAAGTGTTTTTGAATTCATTGAAGTCGTTTTGAAGTCAAAAACCATTGAAGTCATTTTGAAGTCATTTAAGTCATTTTGATGTCTGTCGATCGACCCTTGTCGATCCTAAAGAATAATTACCATTGATACCCTCTTAAAAACCATGTCATACCAATGAGAGACCTACAAACTGTCTTTGTCCATCTTAAGTATTTTTCACTTGATTACTCCATTCGTTGTAACCTTTACAATTATTCGCTTTCCAAACGTGTCGCATGCACCTTACTACTGTCCTCAAGGACGACTATGTCCCATATTCACTTATTGTGTAGAATTTCAATTGTTTACTTCCAGCCTGCCAGATATTTTAACACACTACCCTATGTATCCGTTTACTTATATCTGCATGGCCTACTCTGGCCTGATGACGGTCTTCACCTTCAGTGGCGTGGATGGTTGCTTCCTAGGATTCTGCTTGTACCTCAGTGCTCTGTTCAAAATGATCCAGTACGACATCCAGAGAGTATTTGTCCATTTGCAACACCGTAAGTACTACATCAGTCGACTCTTTTCCCCAGAGATTATTTAAACACAAAATTAATTCAAATTTTCGGACGGAAAACGGGACAGCGGCCAATGTCTACCATCGTCGGCGCGATAATCAAATTGTCCGCCAGGAGCTAAGGGTAATTATTCAACGACACAATGAGGTAATCGACTTGTGCAGCGAATTCAGGGATATTTTCACCATCATCATCATGGGCCAGTTTCTCTCTGCAGCGCTAGTCCTTTGCGCTAGCATCATCGATCTGTTATTCGTAAATTATTATTTAATATTGATGACACTAGATTATTTAAATTAATTTTGAATACTACAAATAACTGTTGCAGAACACGGGCATTGGTCTGGTGCTGTATGCGTCATACAGTGTTGCAGCACTCACTCAACTGTTTCTGTACTGCGTCGGAGGGAGTTATGTCATGGACACGGTGAGTCCTTGTCGTCCTGATTGGAGTTTCACTTTTTAATAATTTTTTTTATCTTCCGTTTTTGTTTATTGTTTCAATTTCAACCGATGACTGGAGTGGCTTCAGAGCTTAGAAATATGCGATACGATGTTTCTGACCGAGTGGTTTCAGTGCGATGCAGAGACTCGGAAAATGATTCTCATGATAATGATGCGTGCACAAAGGCCGAGCACAGTGAAGGTACCATTTTTCACACCATCTCTGCCGGCATTTACAAGAGTGAGTACTGACATTTGTTTGTATGTATACAAAATGAATCCTTTGATCCAGACAAAATGATGACTTTTGCGTTTTTAATTTCTTTTGATGCATAGATCCTCAGCACGACAGGTTCATATGTTGCTCTGATGAAGACCTTTATTTGAACGGACCCCTCTTTTCCGGTAAAACGAAAGATGATTTTTTGTTTTGTTTTTAGAATACTGAAAGAAGATGAATAAAAAAATAATTCTTGGAGTATTGTAAAACAGTTACGAGTATTTTTTCTGAGAGGATTGGTCGGACCTTTTATTTCTTCTCGAAGGGACAAAGCCCTAGAGAAACCCCATTTCTAACAGGCACGCAGAAGTGCGAGGGGATGTCAACACTAGCACTAGACGCTTGTTGTTTGGTCCACCCCAGCTTGTAGTGTCATCGACGTAACAAAATATGTTAATTGCACATAAGCTGACACATATACTTTTATACATAGTGGCAAAGCCGTTTAAAGAACCATCGTATTTGCTGTGTGTTCTCATCAGTTGTTTGGTGATATTTATCACATGATTGACCTGTTGTTTTTATATCTTTAAGTACAAAATTTAATTGCTTAACTTATTTTAAAGCTGTCGACCCTTCAAAAGATGTGCCCGTGTACTAAGCACATGCACATGCACATTCATTTCACGTGTAGGGCATAACTCTCCTCCTGTCCTTAAGTAAATACTCTTGGCTACTTGAAATTGACCATCAAAAATCATCTTCTCAGATGAGATGCAATTCCATTTCGACCGCTAAGTAAACAAGCAAAATTGCCGTACTTGGGCTCGGAAACACCAATGCCAATGCATTCTGAACGTGTAACTGTTGAGTCTGGTTTTCGAAACGGCGGCGTGTTTGTCATCCACTGCGACAATGGAAGAAATGTCAATGGTGAGCGCTACCAAAGCATGATAACGGACAGAAATTAACGATTTGGACTTTGCGAACTATGGTTCCAGCAAGATGGAGCTACGTGTTACAAAATTCGTCCAGCAATTGATTTCTTGCACACAGGCACTAAGAGGTATCAACCTGGTAATACCTAGTGTTGCAATTGTTCCTACAGATCGATTGTGCTTATTTTACCTCCACTTGGTAACCATAGGATACTGGTCGATGTCCATTCAGCAGACAAAAATAGCAGCACTATAAACGGAACAGTGGATAAATTTTTTTGATGGAATCAAAGGTGAATTATTTGGAATAACCCAAATGAGACCTTATTAGAACTACTCAGACATATTTGAAGCTCAGGTCGGTAAGAATTTTCGAGACTAAATCACGATCTTAAAAAAGAGATTGTGGCGGATGAGTCCACTACCGACCAAAAGCAGTGTGCACATTCCATAATGGGTTTCTGGCTTCCGTCTAGCCACTCCTCCAGTATCATGGGGGTACGGACATTCTGAGGACCCAACATCAACCACTACCTTGTTGAAGCGATTGTGGGCAATCCCGAACATCCCAAAGACAAGCTGGTACCGTGAGAATCGTCAAATCTTTTTCCTATTAAGTCTCCTTTTATCTTTTAAAAGGTCCTTGGCTCAGTCTCAAACATCGAAGACCAGTAGCTACACTGTCACAAAGCCACTAAAAACGCCCCTCTGATGTGCTGGGTTTCTTTCGACCACAACGAAACCTTTGGTTTGACGATGAGTGCCGACAAATTCTTCGAGTGATTTTCGGTCCCATCTACAATGACGGTGAGTGGTGGAGGAGATACAACGACAAACTGTATAAACTCTACAGCGACATCGACCTAGCCATGTTGAGATCCAACGACTAAGATGGCTGGGTAATGTAGAGCGGTTGAACACCAGTGCTCCAGTCCGAAAAGTCTTCGAATCCGCCCTCGAGGGACAGTAGAGTAGAGGAAGACCGAGACTCAGGTGGCGCACGCAAGTGGGAAGGGACCTCAGCCAACTTATGGTGCGAAACTGGAGGCAGCTAGCCAAAGATCAGGCTGGAGACGCTTGTTGATTGAGGCCCAGGTCCACCCCAGACTTTAGCGCCCTCTAGAGTTAGTAATCGTTGTGTCTTTGTGCTTTGAAGGCTGTTAACTAGCGAAGCCCTTTCTCGAACAACAAAAGTGGCCGCTTATAAGAACGTAATAGCCCCGTAATAGTCCCACTTTATCAAAAATGGATGAAACGGCAATCGTTGTAAAATATTGAACAGTGTGTTTTTATAACCTTTTTCAAAATACACCACCAGATGGCCACACCAATAATATAAAGCGGCAGCAGTAACTCGATGCAGGCAACATTTTTAAGACCAAGGGGAAGAGTAATAGGTGTACGTCTCCCCAAACTGCTGTTTTTTTTTTTTTTTTTTTTCAAATTCACGGAAGAGCACTTTATTTTACAACTGCTCACTGGTAAGCCGCGTGCACCTTTCTTAGACAGTTCGTAGTTCACAATTTCTGGAGGATTGGGAGAAATATTGGCAGAAGCTTTTGAACCGATACCAAAAGTGCAAAACCCAGACAACCTTCCCATCTCTAAGGACATATCAGTGACTCTCGCCAAGTGAAAATTTCAGTGAAAAGGTGACATTGACACATCGCCATCGGCAATTGGTGCCAATAGATTTGGGCTCTCATTCAACGATTTTTGCAGTTGCTGTAGAAATGAACGAACGAAAACACCACTCATAACTGACTATGGGCCTAACAGACTATGGTCGTTGCAGGCTGCCACTTAATCAAATCTAACCTACGTTTGTTAGGAATGCCTCGTAATCCCTGCTGATTATTTAGCAATCAGAATGATGGGATCGCCAGTCCATGTACAAGTATTGCCAGCTCTACAAAATTCTGATCAATAGGTTAGATACTCGGATGGCAACGATTAGTATAAGGCCTTGTAGAAGTAGAAACTTCCGACAGGTGCTGGTTCCTTAAATGACGAGAATGAGCCTCTGCAGCCGAGCATCTTGCAGCTCTGCTAATAAGTCCTACTTTACGCCTCCCCGTGGCGCCATCTGGGAATCTCACTAGAGGTTGCGAAGTGAAGGGGGCAAATGGCGAGTTTCCTGCGCCATTAACCAGGATTAGTGTCGGAAAAACGAAACAAGACCTTATCCGGGCTACTCCAACATATTTGGAGCTCAGGCCGGAAAGGATTTCCAGGACTTAGTCAGGGTCTTTGGAAAGAGATGGTGGCGGACGAGCCCTATAAGGGCCAACGGCAGCGCTCACATCCCGGCACGGGTTACTGGCTTCGGTGTAACCGACCCCTCGTCCTAGGGGCACTCAAAATGGAACTGGTTCTCCAGGTTGGGGGTTGTGCCGCCGGGGTAACTGCCCGGCCATTTAAAAAAATTTAGTTACGAAGCATCAACAAGCCTCGGATATGGACGGATCTACTGTTGACAACCCACGCAAACGATTTAAGGACAATGAGCTTCGGATATGCACGTGGAATGTTAGATCCCTTAATAGACCACGTGCAGCCGAGCAACTAGCGGAGGCACTAGACTGCTGCAAAGCAGACATAACCGCCATCCAAGAAATGCGATGGGATGGGCCGGACAAAAAGAAGATGAAAAACTGCGACATCTACTACGGCAATTGCTATCGACGGCAAAAGCAGTTCTAATTTGGATGCGGATTTCTTGTCGGAGGCAGACTAAGACAAGAAGTCCTCAGCTTCCGGCATGTGAGCGAGCGCCTCGTAGCAATCCGCATCAAGGTTAAATTCGCCAACATAAGCCTCATATGCGCGCATGCCCCACAGAGGAGAAAGATGACGACACCAAGGATGCCTTCTAAGAGCTCCTTAACAAGACCTACGAACAATGCCCTAGCTATTACATTAAAATTGTCCTCGGTGATTTTAATGCAAAGCTAGGAAGAGAAGGTATCTTTGGTGGAACAATCGGAAAATATAGCCTGCACAACACCACCTCCGATAACGGGTTCAGGCTAATCGACTTTGCGGAGGGGCGAAACATTGTCATAGCTAGCACGCGGCTCCCACATCTCGACATACACAAGGGGACTTGAAGAACTCCTGATCAATCAATAGTCAACCAGATTGATCACATTGCGATCGACGCAAGACACTCCTCCAGCATTATGGATGTCCGTACGTTCCGGGGAGCCAACATCGACTCGGACCACTACCTTGTTGTAGCCAAGGTACGGTTGCGGATATCCCAAACTACGCCAAGACATCGCCAAGTCCTTTTCCGATCGAGTGACTCTTAATCTCTTAAGAGGTCCAATGCCGCCAGCATCAAGCATCGAAGAACATTGGAAACACTGCCAAAACGCCATCAGAGATGCCGCTTCTGATGTGCTGGGTTTCACTCGTCCACCACAACGAAACCCCTGGTTCGATGATGAATGCCGGCAAGCACATGCAGCTAAGCAAGATGCATATAACGCGGCGCTGCTTAGAAAGACCAGAGCTGCTCATGAGCTCTATGAGCAGAAGGAGGAGAGAGGAGCACCGGCTTCTCAGGAGGAAGAAGAAAGAGCATGAGAAGCGCGCGATCGAGGAAATTGAGAGATGCTACCCCAGGAATGAAGTTCGGAAGTTTTACCAAAATATAAAAATAACATGCCGCGGAAACAAACCCCGAACCGAAGCCTGTAGAGATGAACAAGGGAACATCGTAGTAGAATCGCAGTAGATGCTGAGAATTTGGAAAGATCATTTCTGCAGACTGTATAACGGCGATGACGGACCAAATACCGCTGTCAGGCAGAATCAACCTTTCAACCTGGACGATGATGACCAACAATTCCGTCCACCCGACCTGGATGAAACGAAGATAGCTATATCGAAGCTTAAGTCCAACAAGGTGCTGGAGCGGATGGCCTGACTGCCGAGCTCTTCAAAGCAGCAGGCGATGACTTGGTAAGGAGCATACACCAACTCATCTATAAAATATGGTCGGACGAAAGTATGCCCGATGAATGGAACCTCAGCATTGTTTGTCCAATTCTCAAGAAAGGAGACCCTCTGAACTGCGCCAACTACAGAGGCATCAGTCTCCTTAACATCGCATATAAGATCTTATCCGCCGTATTGTGTGAACGCCTGAAGCCATTCGTCAACAACCTGATAGGTACATATCAGTGTGGCTTCAGGCCAGGAAAGTCCACCATCGACCAGATATTCACACTACGGCAGATCTTGGAGAAGACCCATGAGCTTCAGATCGATACCCACCACCTATTCATCGATTTTAAGGCCGCGTATGACAGCATCTATAGAGACGAGCTATATAGAGCAATGTCTAGTTTTTGCATCCCTGCCAAACTCGTCCGTCTGTGCAGGATGACGATGGAGAATGCACGCTGCTCCATCAAGGTCGGTAAAGATCTCACCGAGACCTTTGATGTCCAGAAAGGATTTAGACAAGGCGATGCGCTGTCATGCGATTTTTTCAACATCGTACTTGAAAGAATAGTGCAAAACTCACGAGCAAACAAAAGAGGCACTATCTTTCAAAAGTCCGTCCAACTACTCGCATACGCCGACGATATTGACATAATCGGGAGAAAACAGCGTGATGTCAGTGGCGCTTTCGCGAGTATTGAGACGGAAGCGGCGAAAATGGGTTTAGCGGTCAATGAGGGCAAGACCAAGTATATGCTGTCAAGCAAAAAGGACAACCAACACCGACGTCTCGGACAGAACGTCACCCTCGACAGATATAACTTTGAGGTAGTTAAGGACTTTGTCTACCTAGGCTCCGCTATAAATACAGACAACGACACCAGCGCTGAGATCAAGCGAAGAATAACTCTTGCCAACCGCTGTTTCTTTGGGTTAAGAAAGCAATTGAGTAGCAAAGCCCTTTCTCGGACTACAAAAGTCACCCTTTATAAGACTTTAATAATCCCGGTCCTGCTCTATGGCGCAGAGGCATGGACATTATCAAAAATGGATGAGGGTGTTCTTGGTTGCTTCGAGAGAAAAATTCTTCGGGCGATCTTCGGTCCCGTCTGCATTGACGGTGAGTGGAGGAGGAGATACAACGACGAACTGTATGGACTGTACAGCGACATGAACCTAGCCAGAAGAGTGAAGATCCAAGGACTGAGATGGCTGGGTCATGTAGAGCGCATGGACACCAATGCTCCGGTCCGAAAAGTCTTCGAATCCGCCCCGAAGGGACAGCGCAGTAGAGGAAGGCCAAGACTCAGGTGGCGCACGCAAGTGGAAGAGGACCTCAGCCAACTTAGCGTGCGAAACTGGAGGCAGCTAGCCAGGGATCGAGCTGGCTGGAGAAGCTTGTTGACTGAATCCCAGGTCCACCCCGGACTGTAGCGCCACCTAAAGTAAGTAAGTAAGGTTAGATACTCATTCCGCCGGTGTAAGATGTTGTTGTTTCTGGTTCCAATTCCGCTCAATATCATGTTTGGCACTAAACGTTGTCAATCATAAAATATGTTAATGTCACATTGCATCATATGTCAAGTGCAGAAGAAACCGCAATAAAATCTCAAACTAACAATGCCATGGAAGTATCAACCAAATAGCAGGAATATGCCTCCTTTAGGATGCACCCAATTCCATTGTTTACATGCCAATGCATAATTAAACTGTCAGCAATAATGAACGTTGAATAATTGATAAGTCAATAAAACAATCAATTAGCCATTATTATAGAGTCGTCTCCATCACAGCGAAATGTATCTAATTACCCCGCGTAAACCGCACGCTAAATGAAACATTCATACAGGGCTAATGCAATTTACCACCGCAAGCAAAACCAATTCAGTGTCCTGTGTATCTTCACGCTATAAAAGGCAACACGACATTAGAGACGTTAGAGTTGTCGTCGCTTTCAAAGAGCACACGGTTTGAGTCATCATGAATTTGAAATTCTCTCCAAAAGACCCCTTCGAGGTGGCATTCTTTCGGTTGCCCAAATGGATCTTGAGGTTCCTTAGCCTTTGGCCATTGGATCCCACAAATCGGGCAACTGCTGTTAAGAACTTTGTCCAAATTACTGTCCTCATAACGGCGATTGTTGGAGAAATTCGTTACACCTGGCTTATTCGACGGGTTCCGATTGAAGCGTTGGCAGCAATATGTCCCTGCCTCACCAAAGTGGTCACCTGGATAAAAATCGTTTGCTTTGTCATTTATCGGAAAGAGTTTTCCAAGCTTTTAACGGAACTCTTCAACCATTTACAAGCTGGTAAGTATGGTTGTAAACCATTCCATCAATCAACTGTCACGTGATTTTTTTTCTGCAGATACAAAGGACGTACGTAAAAATGCCATGATTGCCAGAGTGTCGTTCTTTACAATGATTTGGGCTATCTTGCTATACTTCTGTGGGATTTCCACGGATGTCTTTTATAGCACTAAACCGATATTCATTTGGGCATATCAGCGTTTCATTGGGATCAATGACACCTGGGTAGGCCTACCATTTCAAGCTGCGTAAGTGACTCATGTTTTGTAGTCATCTGTATAGTGCAGGGTGTTTTTTTTTTTTTTTTATATGTCTAGACTGCCATACGAAGACATGACAAGGCTACAGGATAAAACTTTGTACGGATTTATGTACTGTTTCTTGGCATACTCTGGAGCTGTGACAATTCATGGTTTCCCTGGAGTTGATGGAGCATTTATGTGCTTTTGTATGTACATTACTGTTGCGCAGGAATGTTTGCGAGAGGACTTTAAACAGACTTTCAGAAGGTATACCAGTGATGGTAAATAGAAGTTCGTTAGATGAACCTTTAACTTTTCTGTTCTTGTCTTGTAGGGCTGGTATGCAATGAAAATAATGTGCTCTATGGGGAACTGTGCGAACTCATCAAACGTCAACAGAATATAGTTGTCATGTTCAATCGGTTCAATCGGGTGTACAAGTTTATGATCCTTGGGCACTTTCTTTTCGCTGGCATCGTACTAGGAGTAGCTTTAGTCGATCTTCTTTTAGTAAAATGTAGCACCTACTGCATGTAATCAGTTAAAAAATTTTGTTTGGTTTTTTTTTCCTAGACCCCTGGAGTATCTAAAACCATTTATGTGACGTATGCCATGGGTGCCTGTACTCAACTTTACACTTACTGTTATGGCGCTGAGTGTGTTGACGAAAGCGTGAGACAGTCTTTACAAATTCTTTTCACAGTTTTGTGACTCTTGTATTCGTCTTTTAGTGTTTCCAATTATCAAAGACTCTTTACTTTTGCGATTGGTATAAATGTGACCCAAGGGTCAGGAGGCTAATTTTGTTTGTCATCATTAAGTCACAGCGAGGAAACTTGTTAATTGCACCATTCTTTTCGCCGTCCTTACCTCTTTTCGCAGCAGTAAGTAGACCTTTCTTCTTTTTTTTTTCTTTTAAATACGATTTCAAAATCTAGATTATCAAAACTTCTGGCTCATATATAACATTATTGCAAGCGTTCCTTTAAACAAAGGCAACTTCCTTCAGAAAAGAAGTTAACTTGAATGGCAACCCTAAATGGTTCTTTCGGACTGTTGTACTATGCAGAAGGGGGTTAATAAATTAAGTTATCATGTTTTGAAAATCTTATGTTTACGTTCACTTAATTATTTATAAATAAGTTTAACATGACAAAGGACTTATTGGATTCATTTAGAACCTGTGCAGCGGCTACCCTGCTTTAAAAATTAAAATTTAATTGGCAATTGATTTATTGTGGATTATGAATAACCAGAGGAAAGAATAAGTGTCACTTTGCGACAGTTGTCCGAAACTACAACACCTAGATCAAGGATAACGAAATAATTCTAAAATAAGAACAATGTTCTTGACTCGCAAGATAAAGGTCCTTGAAATCTCAGATTGTTTTAGGCAAAAAGAGGGCATGGAATATACTAGTAAAATAATCATCACTGGAGTAGCATATCTTGCAAGCCTTTTTGAGACCAAATATCGATTTGTTTTTTGTTTTAAGAAAACTCGGTTATCAAACCGTAAAAAGTCACCAGATTCCAACAATCGCTGTCACTATCCATAAATAATGACACCAGGAACGACCACTTACAGATTTTTGCTACATCCAGGATAAGATAAACGGAAACTGATACAAGGGATAAGAATATTCTGCTAAAGCTGCCTTGAAATTACAGTGAGGAACCTTTCCATGAACGAGCAACAACTAATGACGTAGCCCACGTATGTACTTTACCAATAAGAAAATTAAATCAAGACATATCTGACTCAGTCATCTGGAGACTTGTTTCCTCTTCTGTCTCGATACTGACAAATTAATTGATGTAACTGTCACCTACTACATAATATTTTGACATTGATCTTGGGTGCCAGTTATCACAATCCGATACGCGCCGCCCAATAACTTGTTCCAACAAGCACAAACAGGTTCCCAGCTGATTCAGCAAATAATTGGCCTGTTGAGTTTCCCACGGAAACGAATGCATGAACAGGCTATTAGACAGACACCGCATTAAGTGCACGCGAATTATGTAAAGTGCACAGTCAGGAGGAACTCATGGGAACCTTTGAATAACTAACGGAGCTTTTGAATTAATCTGATGAGGATTGTGAAATCAGTTCTGGTCTGGACTTTATCGATAATTGACTTGTAAAGGGTTTTCCAATAAGGAGTTGACAACTTTTATTTTAAATAAAACGCAAGCCATTTGAGATATTTCAAAAACTTTATTATCGGCTTGAAGTACAATCAAAACATTTATGAATGGAACTCGACTTCGTTCATATGGCCATGGATCCGTTGGACCCAATTTTAAACGACTCAGCCACACATTTCGGCCGAAACGGCCGCTATTTGTTGTCTCTGAGCTCTTCCAACGTCGTTGGCTTGTTGGCATAAACCAATGTCTTAACGTAGCCCCACAGAAAATAGTCAAGCAGCGTTAAATCGCACGAACGAGGTGGCCAATCGACTGGCTCATTTCTTGAGATAACACGCTCACCATACTTCTCTTCAATAAATCGATTGTAACGTGTGCTGTGTGGCTTGTGGCACCATCCTGTTGAAACAACATGTCGTCCAAGTCCATATCTTCCAATTCGGGTCATAATACGCCATAATGTGGACTAAGCGATGCCCAATTCTTGAGAACGCCTTGGAATTGACTGATTTGGATCATTTGCTACGGACGCCTGAATGGCAGCGATATTTTCGACACTTCGACCAACCCGTTGTCTCACTGACACGGCAACATCACACAACGACTAGTAGACTTAAATTTTTGCACTAAACTTGTTCTTGCCTGTCTACTAGGGCGAGAATCACTACCGAAAATTGGAATTAACGCTCTTAAAGTTGCAGTCACCGACTCCGAATTTCGGTAGAAAATTTTTATAATATGCAGACGTTGCTCGTTCGTGTACTTTACCATGATGAAAATGTTGAGTTTACTGAATAAATTGACAGTGACAGTTTGATGATTAGTGAAAGAGTGCGTTCACAAATTAAATTCAAATTTGTCAAGTCCCTATTGGAAAACCCGATATAATTAAACTCGGAGTAAAAATATATTTATAACGTTTAGAGAAAAATTGTGTTTCAATTGTAAGTCGAACAATTGGGTCAGCCCCTGGGCTGACGTTCGCGTTTTGTATCAATCTCCTAATGCATGACTTTAACTTGCCATCTGTCAACGAGTTTGTTTTCAGTACCCAAATACACTTCGAGTGCTATCGGAGATTTTTACTTTGAACAAAAAAAGAACGGGGAAAATGTTTAAGAAAGCCTACCGGGGTTCCGTGATATCAAGATAAATATGATAACGAGAGCTTTTGAGTGATACAGAGCGTCTAAAGAGGTCCGTGAAGTTTTCGAAATCGTACCTCATCCGAGACGAACAGAGCGTTTTTCTATATATGTGGTCTTGTTCACTCACGGTTGGGTGCTGCAGAAATAGCGTAGGCACTGAGAGGTATCAACTCGGTGATATCCAGTGTTGCGAATGTTACTGCACATCAGTCCATCCAGACCCGACTTGCTAAACTTATTAATGCGAGTGCTGACCACCTCTATAAACGGGACAGAATAAATTGCCCGGATGGAATCAAAGGTGGAGTGGTCTCCCGGAACAAATGAGACCTAATCCAGGCTACTCCAACGTATTTGTAGCTCATGCCGAAAAGGATTTCCGAGATTAAGTCAGGGTCTTAAAAAATGAACCAACGGCAAAGTTCATATCCCTCAACAGGTTACTGTCTCCGGTCTAATCAACCGCTTGTCCTACGGGTATCTTAAATGCAACTGACCCTCCAGATAGAGTTTTGTGCCACCGGGATAGCTGCCTGCCTTGGTAAAAAGATGGAAGTTACGAAGCAACAACAACAACCCTTGCAAACGAATTAAGAACAATGTTAGATCCCTTAAGAGGCCACGTGCAGCCGAACAACTAGCGGAGGTGCGTGACTGCTACAAAGCGACATCACCGCCATCCAAGAAATGCGATGGGATTGGCCGGATAAAAAGAAGATGAAAAACTTCGTTATCTACTCCGGCTACGCCTATTTGGATGCATACTTGTTGTTGGTGGCATACTTAGGCAAAAAGTCTTGAGTTTCCGCCATGTGAACGAGCGCCTCGTAGCAATACGCATCAAGGCTAAATTTGACAACATTAGCCAACATTGACTCGGACCACTACCTTGTTTTCCTATCCAGTCTGTATTAATCTCTCATGACGTCCACTGCCGCCGGCATCAAGTATAAAAGACCAGTGGCAACACTGCCTAAAAGTCATCAGAGAACCCACTTCTAATATGCTGGGACTCATTCGATCACTACAACGAAGCCCCTTGTTTGATGGCGAGTACTGGCAACAATATGCAGGACTAGAGCTGCTCATAAGGTCAAGGAGGGCAGAATTAAGTTCATGCTATGTACCAGAAAGGTGACCCAACGCCGACATTTCGGACAGAATATCACCCTTGTCAGATTAGCTTTGAGATAGTTAAGGACTTTAACTATCGAGGCTCCGCAATCAATTCAGGCAACGACACCAACGCTGAGATCAAACGAAGAATAACTCCTGCCCATCGCTACTTCTTTGGACTATAAGTGCAATTCACTTGCGAAGCTCTCTCTCGAGCAAAAAAGTTACCCTATATAATGCCTAAGCAAATGCTAAGAAGGCTATCTCAAAAATCTGATGCATGAAGTATGAAAAGGACCATGCATCATTGGAATGCGATGTTTAGATATGGATTTCTGATAAAAGACTGCTTCCGTACGCTAACCAGTTGTTCTTGTTCAAAACTCTGATAAGGACCAATTTTGCTTAGATTTTCAACAGGTGAACCAGGTCATTAAAAAGGATGCGTATCCAATTCCAAAGATTGGAGAAATGCTAAGATATCTTTCAGAGATACACTCCATGTCGAGGTCAGTTCTTAAGGACTCCTTTTGACAGAACAACTCTCTACGAAAGAAACTTCTTTTACCGTTCTTAATAAACAACTCTACCAGTTTCGAGTCAAGCCATTTATCTTCACATGAATTGCGACAAAATATTTTTGTTTACCTAAAACATTTGCCTGTAATGTAATGTAATTCGCGCACAATCAAAGATCATGCTTTCGCTGATCTACACCGACGCTTCAAAGACTATTAGTTGGGTTGGTGGTTGTGTATTTGCCGATAAGCTTAACCTAAGCCTCTCCTTCCGCCTCCCCAATCAGTGTAGCGTGTTCCAGGCGGAAATTCTGGCAATTAAGGAAGCCCTATCCTGGCTGAAGAAACATGTAATATCTGCAATAGATATCCGCATCTTTTCCGATAGTCAGGCCGCTATCAAATCCCTGGACTCATGCTCTCTAAATTCAAGAACAGTCATTGACTGCCGATCATATCAAATGGAGATGGCGGAACAGTTTAACATTCACCTTTGTTGGCTGTCGGGACATAGAGACATTCCAGGGAATTTCAGGGCCGACGAACTTGCCAAAATTGGATCCACTATACCTATCACACCTAAGAAGAAAAACATAGGTATATCTCTCGCTACTTGCAAACAAGAACTAAAGCTGGATGCTAATAGAAGAACAAACCATAGATGGACGGTTGGATCGACATATTTAGCAACCAAACAAATTTGTCGAAAGCTAGATCTGAATCACTCCATGAGTTTTAATCTTCTAAACAGAAAACACCTTACCACCATTATAGGTGTCATCACCGGACACTGCCTCATAGGTAAACATGCAAGAAAGCTTGGCATATTAACTAACGACTTTTGCAGAAGCTGCATAGATGAGGAGGAAGAGGAGACAATTCCTCACCTCCTCTGTACATGTCCAGCTCTCTCCCAAAGAAGAAATCTCCACCTAGGGGCCTTCTTCCACAACGACCTGAGTGACTTAAGCAACATAGGCATTCAATTTTCGTACGCTTTATTAAGAACTCCAAATGGTTTCTGAAGTAGAAGGTTCACAAATCCACGTAGCATCACAATGAGCCAATAGGCCTCAGTGGGTTGGTTTTTCAACAGCCACCTAGCCTAACCTTACGAACCGCGAAGAATCAAAAGAATAAGACGTGTAGGTGCAGCAAATATATGTTAGAAGACATACGAGTATCATATATTGCTTACCAGCTCCGCAAAATGATATTTAACGTTAGTCCATTGGATTGAGTGATTGAATTGTATTTTCTTAAAAATCAACAGAGGACATGAGCAAATTTGAATTTTCTATTTTCAAAGAGAGTTCAAGAACTTTCCCTATAAGGAAGGCTAACATCCAGAACTTGCGCAGAAGGCCGGCATTCGGTACGAAAGCAGAAGGTTTCACTCAACTCTAAAACAAACAGTCGAAGTGGAGTTTCAACATTTTTCTTATACTGAAAGGTGCCAGAATATGATCGCAAATCACTAAGCCGGCATCGAATCAGTCACAAGGCACTACTATCTTCTATTATAACTTGCCTTAATCTCTTAACTTAAAACTATTTACAAAATCGCCCAAAATATCCTTTCAATAATATAAATGCACAAAGATTTTGAACTTAAAATTCGTGCCACCATTATAACTTCCCGAATTTAATTAAAACTCCAGAATGAAGTTCCTCCGGTTATTCTTCGAGTATTTTGCGGGAAATTGAAGATTTTCTACAAACTGCATCCGCTTCGTTACAATCCCCATTTTACTGAAAAGTTTCATCTAAACCGTCAATTAGAATTCCCCTGACTTAACGAAAACCCATAAATAGTGTTTCTCTTCCTCACGGTGAAGTGATTTACTTACAGTGAATAAACTCAAACCCATTGCAAGTTATATTCTGCATCGTCAGATTTCTGTCTTTCAAAGAATTTACTGAAGAACTTTGCTGACTTTGGTGGTGAAAAGTCTGACCGCAAAATTGAACACTGCCCTACCGCCAGTCAAAGTTCATCTACCTGAAACCGATATGCAAACACTTCTCGAACGCATACCTTTGCTCATATTACGAATAAAACTTCAAAGCTCCAACTCCAGTTCAGCTAAATCGCTAAGAAGAACAGTAACATGAAATATAAATCACAGGCAAACAAATTTCACGAGAATCCGAAACCATATCCCAATTCCCAGCTTCATTTCGGTGACTTCCTTATTCCAGCCTCAACCCTAAGTGCATTTGGCAGCGCTGTGAAATTCCGGTGCAAAACCACCAAACGACCCGCGGACGTTCAACCAACAAACCAACAGCAATAGCACAATACCAGTGCCAACCATCCGGCAGGTGAAGGTGAAGCACCGCATCATTGTGTCGAATTTGTTGTCCTGTGAAACTTTAATGAGACAACTCCAGGCACAGGATCATCGGCTTCCACAATACGAGTACCTTCTCGTATCTCTGCCCAAGTCATCTATGTTCAACCGCAGTTAGAAAATTTAAATTTCCTCCTCCTACCTTTTGGACTTTTCACCAAGTGGTACAGGGACTGTGCCAGCAGATGAATTCCAAATTCGGCATCCATAAGTGTGGAGGCTCTACTTGTACCTGGAGAGAGGTGGAACCGTAAACCACTATAAAACCCCAACATCTTACCAACTTTGCATACCTTCGCCTTAACGCGCCTCCAGCCAAGTCGGTGACGAAAGGTCCCATTAGTGCTTAGAATATTTATTGCGCCCGCAGTTGTCTCAAGGCATGGCTGCCTTTAAAAAAAAAAAAAAAAAAAATCTAATTGGATAATTTATTACGAAGGTGAAATTGCAAATAGGTTTCACGGTATACGTTGGTCGCTTGTTTTTTTGTTTTTTTTGTGTGGTCGGTCGGATGGTAGTTATAGCTTTTAACTCGGACTAATGGGGGTCGCGGCAGACCATCGACAGATTCCACTGTGGACCAGAATGTTTATCATTTCTTGCGACAGGTGGGCGGAGCAGGTTGAACCGAAGCTGCTGGCATCCGGATGAGCTTTGTTTATGGCATACAAATGATTTATGATTACAGCTGATTAATTTTTCAAAACATCGTATAATTGGTCGGGATAACGAGTGGGATTAAATGATTATGTGGCGTTGAACGAAATCGGGATGATAATTCTCGTAATTCGAAAGCAATGAGCCGCACCAAGGGTGATAGTACTCGTACCAGCAATGCCCGACAGTGTTGTACACTTTTTTACCATGGCACGTGGTCCTTTATTTTTCTCCATTTGGAAGTTGTGGGCATAAAAATCGATTGTGCGTAAATCATGCTCAGAAGCCATGATCTATCTGCTCCTATGTGGGAATATGATGGTTAACGCTGGGGAAACACCAAAAGCCGACAAGTAGCATATTAAAGGGATTTGAGTGATTTCGCTAGAAAATATTATAATTTCGTCGGGACATATGTTTAGGTTAACTTAAGTGCTGCTTAGAAAAATAAATAGTCCACCTTACTCCTTGTTTGTTCCTTTTATTGGAATACTGTAGTCTTTCGTAGAAAAATGTGTAAGCGTTTCAGTAGTACGGTGCCTACAGTACCAGCATCCATCGAATCCATGTGGGGGGATACCCACAGAGAGAGTGCTCCAAGTCACTGCGGACAGCAGAGGAACTATTCACTAAGTTTGTCAGGTCAGCATCCTGAAGGGTCTTGTAGATATGCTAACGAGAAAACTTACAGCCAATCGAGGACTCAGACACTCCCAACACACTGCTTAAACAAAATTGGGCTGCATTTTGACTGCGTCTAGAGAATTCTCAGACAAGATTTAGGATATAGGAGACTTTAAGCTCAGCTTTGTTGTCGGTACTGACGCAAGTTCTTCTCCTTCTCCACCAATTCTTAACAAATCAGTTCGGAGGTTATTATCCTGCAAATTATGATGCATTTCAGTCGGATTGCTAAAATGGATTTCATTGAGCAGATCAAAAATATAGTCGCCGACGAATGTCATCAGAACTCCAAGGCTTGTTGTACAAAAGACCCGAAATAACCCAAATGAGACCTTATCCGGGCTAGTCCGACATATTTGGAGCTCAGGCCAAAAGGGATTTCCGAGACAAAGTCAGTGTTCTGCAAAAGAGATGGTGGCAGGTGAGCCTTTAATGGACCAACGACAGCTCACATCCCCGAATGGGTTACTGGCTAGGGTCTAATCGACTCCTCGTTCTATCGGTAACTAAGATAGAACTAGAACTCCAGATTAAGTATTGTGCCACCGGGATAACTGCCTGGCCATGGTAAGAAAATGAAAGCTACGAACAAGCAACAACAAGCCTCGGATATGGATTTAATGCTAACAACCCAACCCATGGAAATAGGGTCTCGTGTTTTACGTGAACATCTGTCATGGGAGCAAGAATTCGCCATGCCATCGCTCTCCGTCAATTCCTTCAATACCAATTTAAAACTGTGTTAAAACTGCACAGTTTCACTCTTGGTATGAGTCGAGACCTCCCTTAAACCACTTACTGATCTTAGGGTCTCAGCACCCAGTACTTGTTGCAACTCTACACCGGGTGAGACCAGCAGGTCGACCCTTCCTGCGTTTTAGGGTTAAACCACAGCCAGTGTGATGCTCCTACAAGGGGACCTACCTCAACAAGTTAGGCCCGGATCGAAGTCCGGCGGGTAACTGACTCCCACGGTACCGAGTTTTAAGTGCTGGTATGGACTAGAGGTAGTCTTGCCACTAAACAAGACCTATGACCGGCAGCTTGTAACTGGACAAATTATAACAACCATCAGTGGCGTAGGGGTCTCCGGCAATTTTGATGCAAAGCTGGGAAGAAACAACATTTTTGGTAGTGCTATCGAAACGTATTGCCTGCACAACACCAACCCTGATAAGGCTAAGCGACGGGGTGAAACATTTCGTAGCTAGCACGCGATATGTAGAATACATCTTGAAGAGGACTTGGAGAGCCTTGGATTAATCAACCTTCAACCAGATTGACCACATTGCAATCGACGGAAAACACTCCAACATTGACTTGGACCACTACCTAGTTGTACCAAAGTGCGGTTGTAGAAATCCAAAACATCGCAAAGACAAGCTTATATACTGTGAGGAATCGCCAATTCGTCTTCCGATCGAGTCTGCCTTAATCATCTCTTACGAGGTCCCCCGCCAGCAGCAGCAAGTACTGAAAACTAGTGGCAAAACAGACAAAAGCCATCAAAAATGCAGCTTGTAATGTGCAGGGTTCATTCAACCACCGCAACGAAACTCCTAGTTTGACGACAAGTTCCGGAAAGCAGATGTAACCAAGCAAAATTAATACAAAGCGGCGCTGCATAGAAGGACTAGAGATGCTCACGAGCTCTATGAGCAGAAAAGGAGAGACGAACACCGGCTTCTCAGGAGGATAAAGAAAGAGAAGGGAGAAAGAAATTGAAAGATTTCCAGGGATGAGATTTGCAAGTCTTTAGAGACGAACAAGGGAACATCGTAGTAGAATCGATGTACCGTCGATGCTGAGGATTTGGAAAGGGTATTTCTGTAGACTGTATAGCGGCGATGGCGAAACAAATACCCCTTTCAGGCGGAATCAACCTTTCAACCAGAACGATGTAGACCAACAATTCTGTCCACTCGACCTGTATGAAGTGAAAATAACCACATCTAAGTTAAAATCCAACAAAGCTGCTGAAGCGCACGGTCTGACTGCCGGCCTCATAAATAAATCATTTATAAAATATGATCGGACGAAAGTATAGTGTGTCTGATGAGTGGAACCTTAACATTATTTGTCCGATCCTCAAAGTAGGAGAACTAAACTGCGCCAACTGCAAAATCATCACTCAGTTATGCTCTATAGTGGAAAGGTATGGACATTATCAAAATGTTGTCCTTCGAGTTTGGAGTTTTAAGCCCAATTGTTTGGCCACGCCAAAGTAGGAACGATTTCCTAGGGTAATTCTTCACCGGGTCTCCTGTTTACTCTCTCATGTTTACTCCTCCGAGGTAGGTGAACTCCTTAACTACCTCGAAATTGTTGCTATCAATAGTGACGTTTTGTCCTAGGCCGTGGACAGATGCTTGTTTGTTTGTTGATAGCATGTACTTAGTCTTGTCCCCATTTACTTCAAGGCTAACGGATTACGCCTGTTCTTCAATCGCCGTAAACGCTTCTATCACGCACGCTGGGAGCGCCGATAATGTTAATATCGTCTGCATACCCCAGCAGCTGAACGGACCTGTTGAAGATAGAGCCTGCGGCATTGTTGTTCTTAAACTTTTTTAGAGCTAAGCCAACTTCTTCTATACTAGGTGGTAGAACTGATCCTTCATTGTCTGGACGGGGGTTCTCTTTTTGCCCTATCACTCTCTCTACAGGATGCCCATTAAACAGCTGCTGGAAATGCTGCTTCAACACATCTACTATTCCCTGCACTTCGGTGTCTAGATTTCATTCGCTGTCTCGAAGAGCCGACGTTCCGGTTTTGTAGCCAGCAGCCAGTTGCTTGGCTTTTTTATAAAACCTCCGGATGTTACAATATTACGATCGCACGACTCTTCGATCTCCTTGAGCTGGGAATCTGCATAAGCCCTCTTCTTTTTACACAGGATCTTCTTTTCCTTCCTTCTCCTGGCTCGATATTCTTCTCTCCCCCCTTGTTTTGCGCTGCAGCGCTTTATTGTGTGCATCTTCTGTCACCTTTTTCCTGTGCACGCATTCATCATCATACCACGGGCTCTTTCTCTGGGGTGGTTGGTACCCTATTATTTTTTCGGCTACCTCCTTGATGATGTCGCGATACTGGCACCAATAATTGCTGGCGTTTGTTGTAGGTGAGTGCACAGAGGAAAGTCTCATAGTCAGGCGCTCCCTGTAGGCTCTGGCTACTCCAGGTGTGCTAAGGCGTCCAACGTCGGATTTCTTCCTCTGGGCAGTTCGCAGCTTCTTCTCGTTGGACAGTCGTTGGTCAAAGTCGACGTTTGCCCCTCGGAATGCTTGCACTTCGAGGATGTTGGATCCGTGCCTCGCATCGATTACCACATGGTGAATTTGTTTGGCGGTTCGACCGTATGGAGAGCGCCAGGTTGCTGTGTGGATCCTTAGCCTTGGAAACCTAGTTCTACTTATCACCGTATTACGAGCTGCAGCAAAATCGATTAGTAGATAGCCGTTATCTGTTGTCGTTTCGTGGATTCTGTGCTTACCAACTTACCCGCTAAAGATGTTTTCGTTTCCGACTTATGCATTGAAGACCCCGAGTACAACTTTTACATCGTACTCCGGACAGGCTCCGTAGGCTCCATCCAGCAGGTCGGTAGGGGCGTGTGCACATATTAGGCTTTTGTTTTGGAAAGTAGCTTTGATGCGGATCACAGAAAGGAGATCACTTATCGGCTTGAAGTCAATGACTTTTGTCCTAGGCCGATTTCCCACGACGAATCCACATTCTAATACATGCAGCCTTTTGTTGCAGCTATAATAAATGTGGCAATTTTTTCTTTGCATCATACCTGATCCTAACCATCGTATCTCCTGGATCGCGGTAATGTCTGCCTTGTATGGCCTATACATCGATATTGACTGAGAAGGCTGGGTCATGTAGAGCAGATGCACACCAATGCTCCGATCTGAAAAGTCTTCGAATCCACCTCCGACGGACAGAACTGTAGAGATAGACTGTCTTGACTATTCACTCGTTCTTGAACCTTTTATTTAAAAACTCCACAGCCGGTGCTGTTTTTATGATCCATCTCAAAAGGATCTGACGGAGTAGAGTCTTTTACAAATGAGTTCATGCGACATACGGACGTGCCCTTGTATCGGGTCATGAAGTGTATGAACATTCTTATGTTCCTGTCCCTTGGAATGTGATCAATGATTTGAAGAATGCAGAAGTCACATCGCCGATGAAGTTCGGACCCTACATGGGCTTTAAGATGAAATACAAGCTTTTTTCTTTTCAAAAGGAATCTTTCATCGAATTGCTTGAGCCAATCTCAAGTGAGACGCAATAACTGCCTGTTTGAGGCCTGTTTATCATTGTTCATTTTTAATGGAGTGGCGTCACCGTCTTTTGCAATCATTTCGTGCCAATAACACTGGAATCCTCAATTATCACACACAATGGCCGATTTTTCTTCGTACATACTCGTACAACTTAAATTCAAACAGAAATTCGAGATGTTAACAGGTTATCTTGGATCTGGACATCGGTGTTAACCATGTGCGGTCTCACTGCATGATGGTGTAGTTAATAAAAAAAATTAACGAGCGCTATCATCCAGTCCACGACTGCCCAGTTCATTTGCAGTATCCTATTCACAAACAACTCTACTTCAAGAGTACATCGTTGGTATCGTTGTATTTGTTGTTGTTTTTGTATAATATGCTCCTTGTTCGCGACACATCTGAAGGACGAATAAAACATTTCCAGTGTCGACCACAATGTAACATGTGAAAGGAGATTTCCGCGACAATGGAATGGAATTAGCAACAGGAACACTGTATTTCTGGCCAACAAATCTGCGCCACAATATGAAGGATTTATTTCGCGCGCTAACCGTCACCACCACAACTACCACGACTACCGTAATCAACAGCAGCAGTACCAGTAGAATAATAATAGCATCAGTACCATTATCCCTTTTTGAAGGAGGATTCGCTGTCCAATCGTAAGCAAACACAGATAATCCATTAGAAACTGTTCTCCAACGGAAGTAGCAAAGAGTAGCGACCGTAGAGGCATTCTGAGCTCAGTCCACCAAGTATATTGTCGAAATTGGTTAACCAGACTTGTTAACATCCTTTGGCTAGGGCATTAGGTTTGAGTTTTGGTTTGTTGAAGAAGAATAGTCCATTGTTTCTGGAGTTGGGAGTTGGAGTTGTTGCATGAGAGCTTTTACTGTTTTCGATGTATCTGTAAAAGTTTTGGAAGATATTATCCTTGGAACTATTTAATATTCACATTGAGTCGGCGGTGAATGTGTTGCTTTCTATGAAGACAATCACCAAGGATTGTAAATTCCTCTACAGGAAGCATAATGTGATCAAATTAATCAAACATTCCACACTCTCTTTGTGAATGTATCGTATATCCTAGCCCGAATGGGTTTAGTTTTTGAGTAGTGTCTGTGTTGATGGGATACTTTGATGTGTGACATTGCATATCATTATGAAAGAATGCCATTTGGGATATTTGGAGCACGATGCTTCGGTCTGAAGAACATTATGGGATTGTCTTTGTGGACGGAGCAATTCAATTAATCACCTGGGCGCATGAAAAGGTTTAGAGAAGGGTTATGAAAGATAATAAACACTTCCTTAAGGCTTTGTTATTTCATCATCATTTTCAGATCTATCAGCTATTTTAAAAGAGAAAACTAAAGGAGGACGGGGTAGGTGTAAATAAATTAAAGTACTTTCGTGACATACTCGTAATTTACCAACGATTGTTGGAGTTGTGGCGGCAAATGACTTCATTATTTCTTAAAAGGATGTAGTATGCTTACTATTGTGTGTGATCAAAAAATAAGGCGACATTTTTATTTTAAAATACGCGACCTCTTCGATTCTGGCAAATATTTTTTTTTATAGGTTGGTAGTACCTGACACTGACATCTTTCAAATTTTATGTCAAATTCTGCATTTATTTACTAGTTACGGCGTGTTTTGTGAACAAAATTTAACGTTTTCAATAATGTCCGAGTTCTGTTTGTGGAATGAAATTTCTGCTGCATGGAACGTTGAGAATGTTGCAGAAAACCTCCGGCGACCAGGCTATGTCAAAAAAAAAATCATTGAAAGCAGTACAAACGATCCAAAGAAGGCAGAGAAAGCATTGAAGACCTGGAGGACCATCAACATCAACTGATGAACACATACCAAGGAAATTAAAAATTTGGTGCTCGAAAATCGATTGACAATAAAAGACATCGCTGACAATTTTGAAAGATGTTTTGTGCCTGGAAAAAGTCAAATCTCATTTGGTTCCAAAAGTGTGTATTCACTTGGCATAGAACCGTGCGATTTCTGGCTATTTGCTAAGCTCGAGAGACAGCTTCGGGGACACCATTCCGACACGAATGAAGAGATAAAAACCGTATCGCTGCGCGTTTTGAGGGTATATGGGGATTGGGGTACAAGGTATATGCCCACGAAGAAAAGTAAACTGGCCTGTACGAGTACTGTAGTGAATAACAATATCATCTTTAGCTTGCCTTAGAGTGGTCCACGTTGGGATAAACAGAGAACAATTGTTAATTAGAGGATGGAATGCCTTACGGTTGTCTGAATGTTTTCACCAAAGACTCGCATTAGAGAGCTGTTGACGTTTGTTTGCAGTACGACATAAAGAATTTGACTTTGTCAACTTTTTCGATGATGAATAGGCACATGGATGATGAAGGACTAAAAGGGGTGACATATTGAACAGAGCTTTTTTAAATATGTAGGCATCGGCAAAGTTATTTGTTGTATACATCATTCTTGACTTGATTCATATTGCCCGTAACTGGTGTGATGAGTTTATATCTTGGAGAGGTGGACGGGCCTTCGACTAAATGGATTCGAAGTAAAGTAAATATAGGGTCATCTGTCTTTCAATCACATGTCAAACCAAACTGTCATCCGAGACTGTATATGTTTAGTTTAAGGTTTGCCATTTTATAAATTTGGATTTAACAATCGCTGAACGTGTTCAAATTGTGAAAACTTACTACAAAAACAGTGATTCTGTTATGGGTACGCTTCGCGCATTCCAAGCAGATTATGATCGACAAAAAAAACCAGAGAAACTAGCTTGTTACAGGTGTCTTAAGGCTAATCTTTCATCGAAATGCATGCTCTACATAAAATATAGCTCCTGTTAGCGAAAACTTTGAAGAAGATCCAAATCTATCAATTTCAAGATGAGCACAGAATTTGAACGGCACACAGGATTTGCATCTACACCAGGTTAACTCACTTAAGAATCGATGCAATTTCTTCATCGAAGAGGCCAATTTTCCATTTGTTGGATACGTTTGCAAACAAAATTCTCGCGGATGAATGGCTCGGTCAAACTGACCCCTTGTCCTAGGGATATTTAAAATGGAACTCGCATTTCAGGGGGATGTGCTGCCAAAGTAACTGCCCGGATTTCCATGTCCGATGATGAAAGTTCCAAAAAACAAACAAGCCTCTAGTAATGGTGGATCTAATGTTGATAACCCATGAAAACGAATCAAGAACAACGATATGCAAGTGGAATGGCAGTTACATTAATAGTCCTAGCTGCTATGGCAATGCAGCCGAACAACTAGCAAAGATCCTGGACTGCTGCAAAACAGATATTACCGCCATCTAAGAAATGCGAAGGATTGGGCCGTGCAAAAGAAGATGAAAAACTGCGACATCTACTACGGCATCGCCTATGTGGATGCGAATTTGTTGTTGGCGGTAGATTTAAGCAAAAAATCTTTAGTTTTCGGCATAGTTTTCGTGTGATAAAAATCTGTAGGCTAAATTTGCTAACATTAGCCGCAAATATAGTAACGCTCCCATAAATAAGAACGATGACGATATCATAGATAGATTCTACCGTTCTTAAACGAACTTTACGAGCAATTCCCTCGGCGTTTTTAAAGAAAATCTAGAAAGAGAGACCAAATTTTTGCTGTACTGTCGAAAGGTATTTATAACAGAATTAAGCTTATTGACTTTTGCATCAAATCGAGACATTGTCGTAGCTAGCACTCGGTTCCTACATCTCAATATTTACTAGAGGGTTTGGAGAACTTCTGATCTGCAATCGACACAAGTTACTCCTCTATAAAACTGGATATCCGAGGAGCCAACATCGACTCGCAGAGAAGGTCGGACTAATGAGACTGGTGAGCTCCCTCAATGGAGAGTATGTGAAGTTTAGTTTTAATCGCTTTTCCTATTGTCAATTGGACAGTCTTCTGTGATTGCGATTAAATCGAAGGATATCTAGAACGAAATAGGTTTTCAGAATAAAAAATAGAATGTTTCTGACACTTTGACACGCATTTTGTATTTGACTTTCAGGTTTTGTTGCCTTTTTGGGTTCGAAGCTGCAAACTTACGTTACACAGATCAGGACCGGATTAATCTGAAGGTGTGTAGATTTTTCCAATCAAGGAATTTTATAAGATTGGCATTTTATTAATGGTACAGGAAAGATGTATAAAGGAAATGGGTTCGCTGTTAGGTTTGTCGAGCTGCAGCTTATCTCAAATTATATCGCGTATAAGTTGGGATAAGTCAAAGTGTAATGTAAAGTATTTCCTCTAGTTCGACTGCAGTAGATGCCAATAGGAGGCGATTGCTTGTTTGATATGCTTAACAGTGATTATCAGTGGACAGTAGGACAATCTATCCGACACTTTTCATTTGTATATCGAATTAATGAAAATATTTGAGACAAAAGTGGTTTCAAGAACTTGAATTAATGAAGAACAAATCTGACTGTTCCTTTTTCTTTTGTCAGGTAAACAATTTTGCAGTTTAATGCTCTTATCCCGAAAATGAGGTCCCCGAAAACCATGTTCTGCACAAGCTTTGGGCACTCTTCTTGATAAGGCGAGCCAACCTTTATTGAGGTTCATCTGTGCTAACTTTAGATCCATGGTAAGATTTTAGGGATACTATAATGGTGGTGTCATCCACATTCTCTAATAATGACTCCAATATCGTTATAGCTTCAGTTTGTGTGTTGTTTGCGGAACGGGACAGCCAAGAGATGGTGAATGAAGGCTAAGATACAACCGCGAACTCTAGGATCTGTGCCAAAATGTGAATGAATTTCAAAAGGCTAAAACACTTCGACTACACCGATTCGGGGACATCAAGCAAATGGACAAAAATACTCCAGCAAACTTCGAGTCGCATCCCCTAGGTTCGAGGTTACAAGAAATGCCGAACGTACGTTTTGAGTACCTTGCAATCCCGGATGTTATAGTGCTTATTCTACACAACTGCAACTAGCACGCTCGGGACCGAAAAAAGTGGAAGGCTACTGTGCCTCAGGAAGAGATTTTACGGGTCGGTTGCTCTTTAAGTAAGTAAGTAGTATCCAACATTGAAACTCCTTCTAACTATCTAGTCCAGCTTCAACAGATTTGTCACATGGCTTACGTGAACAACTATCTATGTATGCTTTATTTCACGGGATGTTCATACATCAATTGGACCAAGGATACGCCTTGCCATCGCTTTCAATCAATTCCTTTAATACCAATTTAGAACTGTGTTGAGGGCACATTTCCATCTTTGGTATGAGTTGAGGCCTACCTAAAACCTCTCACTGATCTGAGGGTCTCAGCACCTAGTACTTGTTGCAACTCTTCATCGGGCGAGACCAGCAGGTGGACCCTTCCTGCGTTGTAGGTTTAAACTACAGACACCGTGACGGTCTCTCAACAAGTCAAGCACGGACCGCAATCCAGAGGGCTCCTGATTCCCGCGGTACCGTGTTTTAAGTTCTGTTCATTTTTTCTCTGCTCCCACTTTTTATTAACAACCTCATTAATAGAAAAAGCGTTGATACTCGTAATTGTGCGTGGCCTTCCAGCTTCAATAAATTCATTTCGGTTAATGAAGAGTTGTCTTAGGTAAGACGATTGGTAAAATCATGACGGAATCTAGGCAATAAAATGGGTAAATAACCTGCTGACGCATTGCAGGGCTTAGAACAAAGCCCTGATAATCATTAAACAAGTACCTTAATCAATATTTAAGCAAAATCAATGAGCTACACACGCCCTCTTCTATCTTGAAGTCACTTAACGAAGCATTGGTTCTTTCTCCGCCGCGCCGTCATTACAGTGTGAGCACATTTGGAATTACAAAGGTTTTAGTTAAATAATTTATTTTACACTTTAAGTAAATATTACAAATTGTTCTAGGCTAAATGCAAATTCGGCTAAAAACCAAAAAAAATTGCAAAAATTGTTAAAATTTAAAACTAGGTGTCATACATTGAATTGCATAAGAGTATGTACATATGTACAGCTTATTTATAAATACATGCTGAGATTTAAACAAGTTTTTACACTACTCTACTATAGAATATATAATATGTACAAGTGTAAACGATCTATAGTAATGACAAGAATACTGTAAGACAGTAAATGCATTTTGTACTTTAGCCAGTTGCCCGAAAATTAATTCGAATTTTCATTCCTGTATCAAGACAGCACCATCTGATCAAGTACATCAGTAGAGCTTCTTCGTTTTTTAGACGGAGTAACACACTCCTCACCGTGTTCACTGTCAGTGTCCATTTTTTCATCTTCAGAGATTCCTTCATCCTCTTCATTATCTTTTTCACTGATTCGACTCTGCTTTCTCTTCGGCGTCGATGTGACCTTGCCTTTGCGGTATTTACTCCAAAACTCCACAGGCTGTGCAAATTCAATGATATTGGGGAAACCAATAGATAAGGCTTTAGCCAGATCGTCTATTGACTTTTGAACAGATAAATCAAAACTGGCAGTGTTTTTGGCTATAGTTACTATGAACACAATAGACTTTTCCAACATTGCTAACTGAAAAGAAAAAAACATTCAATGAAATGATTGTGCTCGTAAATTGTAAAAAAAAAAAAAAATTTAAATAGATCTTACAGCTTCCGGCATTGTTGGCATATCTCGACGCCTACCCTTTCGTCCTTGTGGCTTGTCAGACGCATTAGCCGGTGGATCAATCTCCATTGGCTCGTCTGTGGTTTTTTGAATTTCAGAAATATTCAACGTATCTTCAGCGGAATTCTCATTTTGTTCTCCATCTTTTTGTATGTCTTTTCGTTCTTTTTGACAAATGCTTCTTAATATATACAGAGTGTCATTGATCAAATCACAACCTTCCGGCGAGTTGATCATAGGATCGGTTTGAGTTTTTTCTGCAACAAGGTAAAAATGAATTTGGATTAAAATATTTTTTAAATAAAAACGTGCTACAATAAATCAGGCTAGAATTAACTAGTCAGTGAATAACACCTCAAGTCGAAAACTACATTTTCTGCCTGATTATATTGGGAATTCTTAGTACTAGTGCGATCTTAGTACTAGTGACCTACGGGGTTTTTCTAACAGATGTAGTTCTGCAATGTTGAAACTATTCTACAACTTACAAATTTAAATTCACAATGTATTGTATAACCTTTATACGTTCAGAACTGTTGAGCCGTTCTCTCATTTAAAATGTAAATATGTGCGAACGTTCCTAAAGTAAGTCCTTAATGAAATTATTAATATGCGTGAAGTGTTTAAAAATACCTTTTGCAGACCTCTAATTGCATTGAGTTCAGAACTAGAGAGGGCCCTCCTTGTTTATAAGCTCGATGTCTTGTTAGCAAATCTCTTACACCGTCAGAAGGCCGATAAAGCCTTGGGCGTTCTCGATATAATACCTGTAGCCAAAAATAGTTTCCAGAATAAACAAATCAAGCCTTGTTTTTAGAAAATTGATAGAAAGTCCATTTTTATCGATCGCGTCTAGGGCTCTGTCGTTAAGCATGATTCGATATGGAGTTTAAACTTGTTATCAGCATATGACAGAGGAGCGGCCAAGTGTGTGTGTATGGCTTCTAGTTTTCTTAAGAAAGTAACCGTCAGTTGGTATTCAGTTGGGCAAGTGATTAGTTTAGCTTCTCTCTCGTGTGATAATCACATCTAAAGTGACAATAGATACAAAGATTCATCACACCACCGGAAATTGTGATTTAGCCCAGTTTGCCAGTTTGCCAGTTTGCCAGTTTGCCAGTTTGTTTAATGATTTTAATTAAGTGCGCTGTGGTGATTAATTAATTTAAATCAAATCTACCGTTCATTTGCTGCTGATTCAATATGATGTCCAAGTCAACGAAAGCCTTTGTGACAGGATTATTTCGGATGTCGCTCAATGAAAGTTCGTTTTAATTAAAAATAAAAATTCAATTTATACTGCTTTTTTTTGCTTAAGCAAAATGAAGAAATTATTTAGCTTATTTTGAATTTTGGAAAATGCAATTCAGTTCTATTTAAAACCGAAATGCCAATAACTCTCTTGACAAGTGGGGCAATTGACCGTTGTCACGCGTTCGCTCGGGAAATTCAAATAAAAAGATTTTTCCGTTGGTATAATTTTCACAATTTCAAAACGTGACAGGTGATTACCATCCTTTTGACAGACTTTGGTTCCCTCACGGGGTAAGTGTAATTAGTTTTTGCACTTCAACTCGAATGCTATTCGAGATGGATGACCATCTGTCCGATGGTTATGCCTGCAATTACATTCAATTTGTTCGTAGTCAATCTTTGCTGTCTGTCGGTTTCACTGATCCGTTAGAGATCCATTCAAGATTTTTCGGTGTTTTTCCCCCTCTCTGATTTTTTATAGAGAAAAGATCATATTTGTGCTGATCGGCTGGTAGCCGTGCTCTTGAAAACGCGTGAGCCATCAGGTGTAGAAATGAGGAAATCCATTTTACACACTAATCCGGTGTTGATTTTTCTCTTTTCTACATAAGTACCTAACCTACGAGTATGTATCTATTTTTACTCACCCGTGTGTATGCGAGAAGTGATCCTTTTGTATGTTTTTGAAACATTTGTTTTTATGAGTTTTGTCTATTTTTGTGTAAGAAGTGGCACTTTTTCGAATTTAGATTTATTGCCATGCTCTCAAGACACTTGGTTGGTGATGGTCAGGGGAAAGAAGAATATTTTGCATACAGGTGTTGTTAGAGTATATTGATTTATTTTTAAGATTGCGTGTTGGCGAAAAATTAATCTCGTGCCCTTGAACAATTCGGACATTCAAGCCAAGTGGGAGTGTCCTTAGTGAGTAGGAAATATTACAAAGGCTACTACGTTCATGTAAAGGCTGTAGTAACTGATTTGCATAGTATGAAAATATTTTATAACTTCCGTTTAAGGCAAGTCATGAAGTCCAACTGTATATCCACTTATCGAGCCTTGAAAAATTAGATTATTGTGGTAAATTGGTAAAATTGCCTGTTGTGCTGGCATTTTATATGTATCTTATCATACGTCCCAAGGCACTTCTGTATCTCAATGGAATAGTTGTAAGGCTGAAATGTATGGTCACGCCGACTGAAGTTTCTGTCCTCGCAATTAGCCAGGAAACAACCAAAAATGGATCTGTCCATAATATATGGAGGTTTATTGTATGTGTCGGGTAGACTGACACTTTAATGATATCGGAGTGTGAACGACCGACTCAATGTCGTGTTGGTAAACCTTTCTTCTATTCTTAAAATTGGAATAAAGGCTCTTTCCTTCTCACCATTAACCTAGGCATGATTAAGCAATTTTATAAGCTATATGATGGTGAATCATTAAATTAGAAAAAAAATACCAAGATATCGTTGGAAAGGATATCCTCATCTGCTTTCGGTAATGTCCATTGTTCTGTGCACGAGGATAGGGATGATAGGGGCCTAAGCCTAATATCGGAAATGAGGTAGAACAAATCTATCAGTAGTGGTAGCCTATATAAGTAGCTTATAGTAAGTTATAGCCTTCTATTGTCTGTTCGATTCATCGATGTTGTGTGCAAGCAGTTTTAGAGTTTGTTTGACAAGTTTCGTGAAAATTTCTTAAATTTTCCCTTCGCCTTAGTCCGCACTGATTTTTAGAAAACATTCATTTCGTTGACAGGGTGACTGGGTAAAAAACCACTACTAACTTCAGACTTTTATGTACATCTGTCAAACCAATCGTAAAATTGCAAACTGTCAGTGTCATTTTCACTTCAGTAGTGCAATTTTATCGTGAAGACATACACGCTTCAACAAATTTGGTTCCAAAATGATGGTTCTGTGCGCCAAATTTGTAAAGCACTTGCACCATGTATAACCCAACATAATCGACCATCTAGAACTGCTATTTGCCGTATTTTTGACCGTTTTTGCACAATGCTTTCTTTGAAGAATGCACTGGCGCCAGAACGAATAAGAAGGGTTCCTACTTAAGAGAATATAGCATCCGTTCAGGAGAGTGTTGGAAAAGATCTAATCTTATCGATTCAAAGTCGTTCACCAAAGCTTGTTCCCTGTCCATTTTATGGAAAATTTTACGCAAAGATCTTGGTTTGTTCGTTTACAAAATGTATCTTGTGCAAGAATTGAAGCCGAATGATCAAACTCAAAATCAACTCGTATTGGATCTTTTGGTTTATCGAAAAATTCAGAAATTTATTTTAAAATGCTTAACAATTCGTACTGTATTCTATCTTAATGGAGAATAGTTAGTGACATTTTTTTATTTTTTTATTTAGTGAAAAAAAAAAAATAGAGAGAAATGCCACTTCAAAATTTACACTGTGGGGTGGACAAGCATTTCTGTGTATGTATATACATTACATTTTTTAAAAAATCAATTGTTTACAAAGAAATATATATGTATATCAATAAGAGCTAACATAAATTCATGAAATAAAAGTTAAAAAGTTATAGGTTAAGAAAGAACTCAAATAATGAAGCGTAACACCATTTCGATTTCATTGTGATTAATTGCAAGCAGCCACGATTTTACTTTTTTTAGACATACAGGCGCAGTTCTAATAATTCGTATATTCCCGGGTAGACTATTAAATAGCTTGCAGGAAACAATTGAAAAAAAGTTCCTAAAGCTTCATGTGTAAAAAGGCGGTACCAGATAATGGGTGTCAGATATAGGACTCTGCATATAGCCACCTCTTACGAAGAATATTTTGATGACTTTAAAAAAAGTATAAATGTCGTGCAGGCAAGATATTCATTCCTCTAAATAATTCTATGGAGTGGATTAGGCGAGCTGATTTGCATACTTTTCTTATTGCGGACTTTTGTAGGACAATTAGCTGCTGCAGTTAATTGAGGTATGTACCTCCCCATGCACTTATTCCATACCGGAGTGCAGAGTGAAAAATCCCAAAGTAAATTGTTTTAAGGGTCTGTGTGTAGAGCAGTAATTCCTAAGACGGTAAAAGATGCGTAGAGAAAGAAGATTGCAGATACTTTTTCAAACTTGAGATGTGTTCGCTCCAACTCAAATTTCTATCAATAATAACACCTAGATATTTATAGTGCTCAACTAATTCTATTTTCAAGCAATTCGAGTAGCAGCTAATATTTTCGTCATATAGGACATTTGAATTTTGCATATCACAAACACAGTTTAACTGAAATACATCAATTTAGTCTTATTGCTTACTACTAACTTGTGCTTGATGAACCAGAGTCTTAGCAAGTGAACATCGTGGTTTTTATCATCAACTACATTTAAAAGGTTAGTTGATCCATATGCGTCGGCAAAAGCCTTTACATTACCAATAAATGGGATAGAGTTGACATATATTAGGAACAAAATAGGGCCAAGAACGGATCCTTGGGGTACATCTACACTGCGCGAAATTCTAAGAAAAACACCATAACTTTTGATCTTATTTTCTTGTTAGTATCTAATAATTTTTTTTCGTTTTTTTTTTAAAAATCGTACACAATCATTGATACTCAAGGCTGCTTGAAAAATAAAAAAAATGTTCAGTTTAATAATAATTAAATCAAATCAAAGATGGCAACGATTAGTATAAGGCCTCGTAGAAGTAGCTTCTTCCGACAGGTGCTGGTTCCTTAAATGACGAGAATGAGCCTCTGCAGCCGAACATCTTGCAGCTCTGCTAATAAGTCCTACTTCACGCCTCCCCGTGGCGCCATCTGGGAATCTCACTAGAGGTTGCGAAGTGAAGGGGGCAAATGGCGAGTTTCCTGCGCCATTAACCAGGATTAGTGTCGGAAAAACGAAACAAGACCTTATCCGGGCTACTCCGACATATTTGGAGCTCAGGCCGGAAAGGATTTCCAGGACTTAGTCAGGGTCTTGGAAAAGGGATGGTGGCGGACGAGCCCTATAAGGGCCAACGGCAGCGCTTACATCCCGGAACGGGTTACTGGCTTCGGTGTAACCGACCCCTCGTCCTAGGGGCACTCAAAATGGAACTGGTCCTCCAGGTTGGGGGTTGTGCCGCCGGGGTAACTGCCCGGCCATTTAAAAAAAACAAGAAGTTACGAAGCATCAACAAGCCTCGGATATGGACGGATCTACTGTTGACAACCCACGCAAACGATTTAAGGACAATGAGCTTCGGATATGCACGTGGAATGTTAGATCCCTTAATAGACCACGTGCAGCCGAGCAACTAGCGGAGGCCCTAGACTGCTGCAAAACAGACATAACCGCCATCCAAGAAATGCGATGGGATGGGCCGGACAAAAAGAAGATGAAAAACTGCGACATCTACTACGGCAATTGCTATCGACGGCAAAAGCAGCGCTTATTTGGATGCGGATTTGTTGTCGGAGGCAGACTAAGACGAGAAGTCCTCAGCTTCCGGCATGTGAGCGAGCGCCTCGTAGCAATCCGCATCAAGGCTAAATTCGCCAACATTAGCCTCATATGCGCGCATGCTCCCACAGAGGAGAAAGATGACGACACGAAGGATGCCTTCTACGAGCTCCTCAACAAGACTTACGAGCAATGCCCTAGCTATGACATTAAAATTGTCCTCGGTGATTTTAATGCAAAGCTAGGAAGAGAAGGTATCTTTGGTGGAACAATCGGAAAATATAGCCTGCACAACACCACCTCCGATAACGGATTCAGGCTAATCGACTTTGCGGCGGGGCGAAACATTGTCGTGGCTAGCACGCGGTTCCAACATCTCGACATACACAAGGGGACTTGGAGAACTCCTGATCAATCAACAGTCAACCAGATTGATCACATTGCGATCGACGCAAGACACTCCTCCAGCATTATGGATGTCCGTACGTTCCGGGGAGCCAACATCGACTCGGACCACTACCTTGTTGTAGCCAAGGTACGGTTGCGGATATCCCAAACTACGCCAAGACATCGCCAAGTCCTTTTCCGATCGAGTGACTCTTAATCTCTTAAGAGGTCCAATGCCGCCAGCATCAAGCATCGAAGAACATTGGAAACACTGCCAAAACGCCATCAGAGATGCCGCTTCTGATGTGCTGGGTTTCACTCGTCCACCACAACGAAACCCCTGGTTCGATGATGAATGCCGGCAAGCACATGCAGCTAAGCAAGATGCATATAACGCGGCGCTGCTTAGAAAGACCAGAGCTGCTCATGAGCTCTATGAGCAGAAGGAGGAGAGAGGAGCACCGGCTTCTCAGGAGGAAGAAGAAAGAGCATGAGAAGCGCGCGATCGAGGAAATTGAGAGATGCTACCCCAGGAATGAAGTTCGGAAGTTTTACCAAAATATAAAAATAACATGCCGCGGAAACAAACCCCGAACCGAAGCCTGTAGAGATGAACAAGGGAACATCGTAGTAGAATCGCAGTAGATGCTGAGAATTTGGAAAGATCATTTCTGCAGACTGTATAACGGCGATGACGGACCAAATACCGCTGTCAGGCAGAATCAACCTTTCAACCTGGACGATGATGACCAACAATTCCGTCCACCCGACCTGGATGAAACGAAGATAGCTATATCGAAGCTTAAGTCCAACAAGGTGCTGGAGCGGATGGCCTGACTGCCGAGCTCTTCAAAGCAGCAGGCGATGACTTGGTAAGGAGCATACACCAACTCATCTATAAAATATGGTCGGACGAAAGTATGCCCGATGAATGGAACCTCAGCATTGTTTGTCCAATTCTCAAGAAAGGAAACCCTCTGAACTGCGCCAACTACAGAGGCATCAGTCTCCTTAACATCGCATATAAGATCTTATCCGCCGTATTGTGTGAACGCCTGAAGCCATTCGTCAACAACCTGATAGGTCCATATCAGTGTGGCTTCAGGCCAGGGAAGTCCACCATCGACCACATATTCACACTACGGCAGATCTTGGAGAAGACCCATGAGCTTCATATCGATTCCCACCACCTATTCATCGATTTTAAGGCCGCGTATGACAGCATCTATAGAGACGAGGTATATAGAGAAATGTCTAGTTTTGGCATCCCTGCCAAACTCGTCCGTCTCTGCAGGATGACGATGGAGAGTGCACGCTGCTCCATCAAGGTCGGTAAAGATCTCACCGAGACCTTTGATGTCCAGAAAGGATTTAGACAAGGCGATGCGCTGTCATGCGATTTTTTCAACATCGTACTTGAAAGAATAGTGCAAAACTCCCGAGCAAACACAAGAGGCACTATCTTTCAAAAGTCCGTCCAACTACTCGCATACGCCGACGATATTGACATAATCGGGAGAAAACAGCGTGATGTCAGTGGCGCTTTCGCGAGTATTGAGACGGAAGCGGCGAAAAAGGGTTTAGCGGTCAATGAGTATATGCTGTCAAGCAAAAAGGACAACCAACACCGACGTCTCGGACAGAACGTCACCCTCGACAGATATAACTTTGAGGTAGTTAAGGACTTTGTCTACCTAGGCTCCGCTATAAATACAGACAACGACACCAGCGCTGAGATCAAGCGAAGAATAACTCTTGCCAACCGCTGTTTCTTTGGGTTAAGAAGGCAATTGAGTAGCAAAGCCCTCTCTCGGACAACAAAAGTCACCCTTTATAAGACTTTAATAATCCCGGTCCTGCTCTATGGCGCAGAGGCATGGACATTATCAAAAATGGATGAGGGTGTTCTTGGTTGCTTCGAGAGAAAAATTCTTCGGGCGATCTTCGGTCCCGTCTGCATTGACGGTGAGTGGAGGAGGAGATACAACGACGAACTGTATGGACTGTACAGCGACATGGACCTAGCCAGAAGAGTGAAGATCCAAAGACTGAGATGGCTGGGTCATGTAGAGCGCATGGACACCAATGCTCCGGTCCGAAAAGTCTTCGAATCCGCCCCCGAGGGACAGCGCAGTAGAGGAAGGCCAAGACTCAGGTGGCGCACGCAAGTGGAAGAGGACCTCAGCCAAATTAGCGTGCGAAACTGGAGGCAGCTAGACAGGGATCGAGCTGGCTGGAGAAGCTTGTTGACTGAGGCCCAGGTCCACCCCGGACTGTAGCGCCACCTAAAGTAAGTAAGTAAATCAAATCTACTAAAAACCTATGAAAATAGCAGCGAAATTCTTATAAAAACACATGTACTTAATGGATTTTAGGAGCGTTTATTTTTCTTAAATGAAACTTTTAATAATGGGTAGAACCTCCATTTTTAGTTATTGTTTGGAATACTCTGTTTGGCATGGTTTCAATTAAGTTTTGGAGGGTGGTATTTGAAATAGAGTCCCAGGCGAGCTTTGTAGCTTCCTTAAGTTCTCCAACGGTATCATATTGCCGGCCGTTTTCATATATCAGACGAGATAATGCTCCCCACAAATTCTCGATCGGGTTGAGGTCAGGACTTCTTGCTGGCCAGTTCAAAACATCAATATTTTTAAGAGAAAACCACTCTTTGACTTCACTTCTTTCTACCATTACATCCTCCAGTAGCTCGATATAATTCTGAGAATTCATTTTCGTTGGTACAAATGCAATTTTCGTCTTACCAGCTGCACAGAAACCAGCCCAAATCATAACACTACCACCTTCAAAATAACGGCTGAATTTTACAACCTCCTTCATCCTTTGATCGTGCCAATACATGGAAAAACCGTCGGGTCCATCAAGGTTAAATTTTTTCTCGTCACTTAAAACAACCTTTTTCCAACCTATGTCCATGACATATATTTTTTCGCAAAATCTAACCTAGCAGTTTTGTGTCTGGCAAAAAGCTGAGGTTTTTTCATTGGTTTCCTATAGCAAATGTTCTTATCTGCTTTAAAAATTTCTGAAACCGACATTTTCCAATCGGAAGTTTGTATTTTTTTTACTATTTGTGAAGCTGAAGGTCTGTTTGTGTTTGGGTCCTTTCTTATTTCTCTAAAAATAAGCGCATAAGTGTTATAGTCATACCGGCGAATGGTCTCATATTTTTCACCCAAACTTAAAAAGTTGCGGATAACTGTATGAGACCGGTTGACTTTTTTCGCAATTTCTCTCAATGAAAGCCCAGAATCATTATATGCGGTTATTTTTCCTTTCTCTTCATCTGATAAAACCTTTCCCCTAGGCATTGTTGATTAACAAATCTAAAAAGCTGTTTCCGAAAAAAAAATCTTATCTAAAACTGTTTGCATTTCTATCTTACTTCTTTGGCAACTACCGTTGATAATATAACATTGAAATTGTTGCTCCAATTGACAAATGTTTCACAAATAACTTTACTTTACTGTTTTTATAAGAACTTCGCACTCAATCCACACTATTCAAGAAACTGTGACGAAATATCCCGCTTCAATTAGCTCAGCTTGAGGCTTAGCAAAAACTTTGCACAGCTGTTGCTTCATACAGATGACCATTACTCATTTGGAACAGAAAAAAATTTTTTTTTTAAAAATATGAGGCAAAATATCAACGACATTAAGGGCAATTTGTTTCATTACAATGTTAGAAATACCATCGTTACCACAGGAGTTTGAATTTTTGAGACTATTAATTGATTTTAACAGCTCAAACCCTGTAATGGGTTCAAAGAAGAAGCTGTTCCTCACAGATGTGTGATCCTAAATGCCAGATGCAGAGCAACAGCTGCAGACGCTTGGAAGGACTGATGGGAAAGATATTTTATTCCGGACATATAGCAATATTCTACTACCTATTCAATTCCTACCAGTTGGGGTATATTTTTCAGTTTTCTTCTTTGTGTTATCATATTAACGGTCCTCTGTAAGATTCTTCATTAATGTACAAATGTTGTAGTCCTCCAGTTTCCGTATGAAACTGGTTCCTCATCCTACTAATATTAGAAACTGAATGTTATAATGTTTATTACTCTTTCACGCAAAAGCGATTGAATGGATTTTAATGAAACTTTACAATAATACAGCTCCTACAATACATCAGAATAACATACAATAGGCTATAATTTATAAAGCTATTGAGCAAATTGGCCAAAATATAGCAATAAGTGTCACGTAAGTCAGAAAAAATTCCCCTATCTGCGAGCCATTCTGACGTGCGCTGCAAAAACCCTAATGCCCAAAACACATGATCAGAATTTTGTGTGCAGTGAAATTAGAATACACATGTTTCAATTCGCGAAACTACAAATAAATGCTGCACGCAGCGCTGTTCTGCAACACATCTCTATTTCTAAATTCGCTGCAATCGACAGTGTCACACATAAGTGATTGTAGCTGTAAAATGACAACAACCGATGTGATTGACATCAAAAAATATGTGCACATCTGTTCCACGGGCAGAGCTGACAGCAGTACTGCAAGTAGATTTTCTGCACATGTGTTTTGGGCATAAGAGTTACACGAATATAATGTATAGTGTATCTCTTAAATAGTCCTACAAAAAAGTCTGCGACAGCATATCACAGCTGATTTTGACACTTTTCACAATTGTGTTCTTCTTCGAGAGTAGGTGCAAGATTCTTTGTTCCGAACAGATTGGAACAACCTTACTGAAAACGAAGTAGAACAGATTCGGACAGAAATTTTTCTCACTGAACAGAAAAGCTTGTACTTTTCTTTTACAGCGTGTACTTTTCTGTTCCGAACAGTTTGGAACAACCTCACTGAACAAAGCTTATATGTTGGCGGTAATTTGCTATATCAAGGGAAATTTTTCGTGATTTGTGAATTATTTTTTGAAAAGCGATGGAACAGATTATGATAAAATCTGAAAAACGACAATCTGTTCTTGTACAGTGTTCGCCAAACACTCGCCAGAATTTAGAAAATAATAAGTAAAAATGGATTAACTTTTGACAACTCTCATATGGGCTGTACTTTTCTGTTCTCATTTGATTTGACGTTTTTCACAAATTTGTGCTGTTCTATTCTAGTTTTTGCTCACTGAACAAAGTAACTATGTCATTTAGGCAAATATTTTAAAAGTTACGAGCACAGATAATTGAGTTCATATGTAGATATCACAATCAGAACAAACTTTTTCAGTGGGAAAAAATTCATGCATTTTTTCGAAGCCCAACCATAGATCCTATTTCAAACAGAATATCAAACCCCTGACCAAACAAAAAGTGAGCACTCCAGTGGGTTGTATGCCAAATATTCGCACAAGCAAATTAGCTGTCAAGCTTCCAACACATTTTTCTGGTGTATTTCGTATTTCATCGAACATCTCACGTGCACATGCAATCCAATAAAACACACTGGCATTCGCCTACTACCCGAGCAAATATGACAAAATATTACAACGAGTTGAGTATGGTGAAGGCGGCCTTTTTTTCTGGATGCCCCGGACGGAACAGGCAAAACTTTTTTGCTTAATTCGTAGGGATCGTAACGTTGCATTAGCTGTGGGTTCATCTGGTATCGCCGCAACATTACTGAGCGGTGGACGGACGGCACTCTCAGTTTTTAAATTACCTCTTAATTTGGCCAGCGAAAAAACACCAAAGTGCAACATCAGCAAGAGCAGCGCCCGCGGCGCCCTGTTGCAACATTGTTAGCTGATCATGTGGGACTAGTGCACCTTGTCACGCAATCGAAAGTCAATGGGTGGTGTGATAGTGTTATTGAGAGAGGATTTTAGACAGACCTTACCTGTTATCGAAAGAGGCACTGCAGCAGACGAAATGAACGCATGTCTGAAAGCATCATACCTGTGGTTCAAAGTTGAAAAGCTTTATCTAACCACTAACATGCGAGTCCAGTTATTCAGCGATGTCGAGTCAGGAGCATATGCTCAAAAACTGCTAGAAATTGGTAAAGGCCGTCTTGAAACCGACCAAAAAGGTATGGTTCGTTTCACACACCAATTTTGTCATGTTGTGGAGTCGGAGACGACCTTATTACTCAAGTTTTTCCAAATCTGCAACACAATATTCACGACGAAAATGGGTTATCAATAAATCACAGGGTCAAACCTTAAAGGTAGCAGGAATACATTTGAACACGCCATGTTTTTTCCACGGTCAGCTCTACGTAGCATGCTCACGCGTTTCTATAACGTAGTTTATAGAAGTGTATTGCAGTAACTAACTATTTTGCATATTATGAATCATATTCAAAAATTCTCAGTTTCAATTTACATACATTACATAAAACAAGGGCCTCTCAAAGTAACTCTGACTGTCTATTATGCCTTCACGACTAATTCAATTAAATTTTGATGAATTTTGATCTAAACGTAGATGGAATCTAGGAAAAGAAAATAGGCTACTCGAAGAACTAATCCTGCGCAGGATATTGAGGCCAACGAAGTGTTGGAATAAAACAAAAAGCGAAACCCCATCCCTTACGTGGATGCAGTAAGTCAATAGTATAAATATAGTACATTTACTTGTAAGGCCTAATTTGTTTGGGGATTGCTGCTGTAAACCCTCAACTTAAGACACCCCTACGGGGTACATTACCATTAGCTTTTTCTTTGAAACTCTAGGTGAGTGCGGAGTGGCCCCATCCTACTCTTGCTTGTGTTCTCTTGTTGAATCTGGACAACAGCTGAAGTTGGGTACCAAAAACTCGTCGATCATTTGGCAATTCACGCCGGTCGATAATCCCTTAGGCAGAAATTGCACACTTAACTAAAGTTGTTGGACAATGCAAACGTTTTTGTTGCATTTACCTATGGTTATTGTAACACCAGTATCTCTTGTATGCCATCAATAAGAAAAGGTCAGTTAGCAATATGTTTCCAAACGTTCATGCTATTCGTAAAGGTTCCAGTATCGTTCTCTCAAAGGGTTCTCGTACAGAATAGTAAATTTTGCTGAATTAATTCCAATTTTTATCGGTTGAACTTTAGTTTCATTTAAAAAATAACGTACACAGTTAATTCTTCGATCCCAATGCAGACCGCAATCTTCCTTACCGTGATCCGCATAAATAGATACGGCTTTGAAAAGCCCCATCCCCTGATTTCCTGGTTCCGCATGTTTTTTTTCATTAACCGTTGTCCTTTTTTGTCTAAACTTTTGAACACACGACCAAAAAAATATTGAAAATGAAGCAACAATATACCGCATTAATAGCGAAAGCTAAGTAACTGGCAGCTGGATTCCATCCCGAAACGAATGCTCTTGAAATCAACGGAAAGAATACAAGTAGTATATGTGTTTAAACAGCACTTTCAGTAGCTACTTAATGCCCATCAGGCAGCGAAAGTGATAGTGAAAGAAGATAATACGCTTCCAGTCAATGAAGAAGTCATCCACCCTACCAGCATAGACGAGGTTGAAGTTAGAGGTGAAGTAAACTTTAAACCAAAACCGTCTAATGCATGTAGTCTATCGAGCATGACAGTTAACAAGGAAGCTAGGCTTATTTGTTTTGATCACATCAGTAAGCAAAGCAGGACTTCACTTATGGAAAAGGTGGTAAAGTGACATGTAGCACAGTAGTCTTAAATACATAGAGATCGTATCGCAATTCCACAGCCGTAACCGAGATTAGATAAATTTAAGAGTCTGACTTCCTGATAATAGCGATACATTTTGTTTTAGCAGTGTGAGGATGAAGTCCATTTTTCTCTTTTATGAAATATGTTATGAAATAGTTAGGCGCACGAAAACCCAATGATAAAGGTTTTTCATCAAATAATGTAAAGCCTAAAAGACGACAGATTTTTTCATTCAGCCTAACTATTCAAAATCATCAGGATATAGTCACATAAAACAAAAGTCGAATGCATGTACAACAACAATTCAGGCTACTTACCAGCAATAGTCTTCAAATTTCCGAAATACAATATCAAATTGATATCGTCAATGGTCTCCATAAAATGATTGTACAATTTTTGTCTGGCTCTGCGCTTATCACTGCCTTTAAGCGGAGATTTTATCATATTTTCTGTAAAACTATCCAGTCTTTCGAAATTCTGTAACACAAATGAGAGTCAAAAAATATGCATGGGTGACAAAAATTCCAAAAACAAGTAACTCACCGAATATCCATTCAAAACAAACGGGCACTCAATTAAGCACTTAAGAAATAGCGCTGGGTTCTTCTTTTTAACAATTTCGTCAAAAAACTGAATAGCGTCCCGCGATAACTCTTCATCCTCATCTAATATCACCGAGAGTAAGCCCAACAACAACGATCCTTTTAACTTTAACTGATCCTGCAGTACTAGTTCCGTAAAATTGTTGAAAGTCTCTCTTCGATTACTTAAATACTGCGACGAGAGTTTCCTCAAAATTTGATCCAAAATTATCTCGATCAATTGTGTGTGCTTTTTACATAAGTCAGATATAGCTACAAGAATGGTATTAACTATCTGTGGTCTATCGATTGCATCGAGCACATTGCCATACAAATTACAAGTAGTTGCCGCAACAACTGGCTCACGAATCGAAAATCGTCCTGCAATGACAATCATCGAATTAAAAATTCGATCATTGTCTAATTCGAGTTCGGATTCGTCAAGTTTTACACACTCCAACATGTATGTGTGGATAAATAAAATAATTTTTCGATGCGGACGTATTTTAAGATGTAGATTCGCCTCAGAGTAGGAAAACAAATATGACATGTAGGTCGATCGATTGTCGGGAAAATTCGGCATCTCTTCGAGTAGTTTTTTCTCCAGTTCTATGTGTAAATTCAAGAGCCAATCTTCTGGGGATATATCAGAGCTCTGGCTTGTTGGAGATGGTGAGGACTTAGCCTGGTTCTCCTTCGATCGATTCTCAATTGTTGTGAGGAAATCAAACGCTCTATCGATTACTTGTGGGATTATTAAGCCCGATTGAATGAAATTCAATAAATGATTGAACACATAATTTAAAGCTGTGTGACTAAAATCACTTATGCAAGTGTTAAGCACTTCTAATGCTATTAAGAGATTTTGCTCATTGTTCCACTGGGCGGACTAAAAAGACAAAAAAAAAAACACTTAACTTAGGACCATTCAAGAAAAAGATTTTAAAAGACATTTACCGAATGATATGAAACGAAGCAGTGAATAAGTGAATCAGGTTCCTTGCTTTTTACTTTGCCACAAATAAAATTCAAAAGTACCCAGGCTTCGGTTGAGTTTGCTGCATAGATATGTGATTCCACCGTGCTGATTATTTGTTGGCTGAAAATTGAAAAGTACTATTAAAATATTGAAGGCTTCATCAATTTTAAAAGGGCCGATGAATCCGGGGATAGTGCATCTCAAGTATTCCCATTATACTCGAAAAACTTGAGCAGCAAAACAACGTAAATGAGCATATTTTCAAAAAGTTATCAAAGATTGAAAATAGGTTCAATAAAAAAATTTTCGAAAACGAAATAAAGGGGGTTTTGAAGCACTAAATAAAACTCTATAGTAAAAGAGGGAACAACGGGAAACGGGGAAAGCGGCGGGACCAGACAGCGTTCCGTCAGAGTTTTGGTTGAAAATGGAGGGAATCGGCAGCGAATGGCTATCGAAACTTTTAAATAAATTAAAATGTGGACAACCTATGCCGAATGAATGGAAAAGTAGCTTCTTGATTCCATTATACAAAGGAAAAGCCGACACTCGAGAATGCAACAACGACCGTTCAATCAAGCTTATGTCACACACGACAAAAATCGTCGAAAGAGTCTTAAACGAACGTCTTCGGCAAATAATAAAGCTCGATATTAGCCAGTGTGGATTTGTTGAAGGAAGATCGACAGTAGACGCTATCCAAAGCCTACGAATTATAATGGAAAAGCACCGAGATTCGTCTACACATGGTGTTTATCGACCTCGAGAAAGCATTCGATTTCCTCTTTAACGTAGTATTCGACTATCTTTTAAAAGACTGCATGCGCGAAGCAAATGTAACGCCAATTCTCTTCGCTGACGACGCAGTTATACTAAGCGATAACGTCGAAGATTTGCAGAACGCCTCAGATTCATGGAAAAAGCGCTAGAGAGAAACGGGTTTAAAATAAGTCGTTCAAAGACGGAGCATTTGACGTGCCCATTTGCTATCTTTAAGTACTTACGGTCAATCGTTAACATGGAAGCGAAATGTGACGACGACGTAAATCACAGAGTGAGTGTGGGATGGATGAAATGCCGGGAAAATTCGAGAATCTTTTGCGACCAAAAATTTCCACTTAAATTAAAGGGGAAAATCTACACCACGGTTGTTAGACCAGCTACGGTTCACAGTGCTGGACAATGTACGAAGCGTTTAAAACCAAAATGACGGCAGCGATTGCATTAGATCCACGCGTATTAGAGGAAGTCTACATATAAAGAATTCGGTAACCGAACAGCTTGAGGTGAATAGAATAAGCTGGTATTGCCACGTTTAAGGAAGATCTGCAGAAAATCCGGTTAAAAAGGCACTGTCAACTACGGTCACTCCAACTATAAGAAAACGAGGTCGGAGAAATAATTCCCGGATTTCTCAGGTGGCAAAAGCGAAATAACGCCTGTGCTAACCACTGAAGCGATCCAGGCCCAAGCAATATGTAGACGCGTTCTGCGGTCTGCGACATTGGCCAACCCGATAAGCGGAGCAGCAGCGATGCAGTAAAAATGGAAAACTCGTTACGCATAAGTTCGTATAAGGGGGAAAGGGTAAATAAAAGGATAAGAAGAAAAAAACATGCGGGTGGCCTTGAAGAGCGATATTTCTTTAAAACAGGAAACGGGGAATATCCGGAAGGATAGTAAGAGTAAGGTTACAATTCCATCAGCTCTTGCTGTAGTTGTGTCGATTATTGACGAGCAGAAAATCAACGTTGTGGCTGTGCAAACGTGCGATTTTGACAACTAAGAACGATCAGGCTTCCGTCATTAATCATACTTTGTTGAAGTCGATCGAAGGTGTAGAATACCAGTAAAATACTGTGGACACTGTAGTGCATACGGATGATGCTAAACACTATCCCGTGGAGTTCCTAAATACACTCAACCCACCTGGCTTATTCTAAAAGTTGGAGCTCTAGTAATGCTACTGAGAAATCTTAGTCCGTCCAAGTTGTAGAATGGGGCCAGGTTGCGTGTGAAAGCCATTGTATTTACTGTCTGTGCTCGAGATAAATCATTGTATATACCGCAGATACCATTTACATATACCATTCAAATTGAAAAGACTGCAATTCCCTCTTAATGTCTGTTTCGTAATGACAACTAACACGTCCCAGGTCAGTCACTGAAAACAGCAGAAATTCTAAAACAGCACATCTTAGGGCGGATTGCTTCTCGCACGGCCAGTTTTACGTGGTCTGCTCGAGAACGACCTCACCTAGCAGCCTGGTCGTCTTAGCATCTAAAGGGAGAACCTCTAATGTAGCATATAAAGAAGTACTTTAAGTATAAACTGAAAGGAAAGAGTCTTAACCCTTAAGTGCCTTCTAAGGTAGGCTCCCTGCCCAAGAAAGTCCCCTGTCAAGAGCTATAACACGGAATTAGAAAATGTATTACGAGCGCGTGAAGAGTTTGAAAGTGGGCATGCATACGTGCAACACATGTGTAAGCCGTGCTTTATATGTTTGTCCATAATAGCCGCGGGCCAAAGCTAGTTATTTATATCACGGGAGCGTGCACGTTAAAAATCTACAAAGATTCTCCCAGGAGCCTTCTTTTATTTATGCATTAAAGGGCTAATCCACGACATACTGACGTGCCGCAAGAGAAAAAAACAAGTATGAATTCAAGTAAAACGATGAACAATAAAAGAAAACCTTTTCGAACTAATACTTACTCAATCATCTGTTCTTTGAGAGATGTATGGAAGCACACTTGGAGATAAAGTCTAGACGTCGTAATAAGTAACGTCCGTATGATGACCCATGGCATGAAATGTTCAGCCTCATTGCTTTGATCGATTCCTTTAATGTTCAACAGAACTCTTCTCCTAAAACACTTTAAAAAAAAAACACAAACCTTTCGTTACTAATTATTGTATTTCATAGAAATAAAATAGAAACCTTACCTCCATGGCCAGTTCAATATTTTTCGGATCTGAGTCTTGAAACATTGGCGCAATAATCTTGCACCACACATATACAACAGGATAGCAATTTGGATATGTCGCTAAAATAGAATCTACCATTATTAATGTCTGCTTTCGGACAAGCGCCGTTGGTTCATCAACAAGACTACATGCCGCCTGAAAAGTATTTACAGTCAAAACACACATTCCAACTCAGAAATAGTAACAAATACATGTACCTGAACGAAATTAGTGTTGAATATGATTAGTGGGTTCACTTTAACGATAACCTCTGTTAGCATTACTGCAGCTCGCCGCAACAGGTACACAGGATTGCAAAACAATGCATAGATATGCTCTGGCATATGTAGAAAATTCAGTATAACTATCTCTACACCTGAGAAGGTATACTGTGGCTCTATTGAATTTGGCTTACTAAAACGTATTTCATTCTTATCAACTTTTGGTTCTTTCGGTAGCTTCACACCGGTGTCATTGAAATGGGCGAATTTCAGTCCTTCAGTGAGTATTTTCCTCGCATTTGGAGATCCTCTGATGAGAGCCTGTTGAATTGCTTGAACTGCCTTCAATTTAATATTGTTATTCACGTCTCGAATGCTGTCGATGAGTTCTTTTATGATGTAGACTTCTCGGGGTATTTCTGAGACTTCATGACGAAACATTTGCCAATCTACGTTGGACTCTAGGAGTATCATCTTTGATAGGAGATCCACTGATCGAGATCGAATACTTATTTCATCAGCGTACACAGCTTCGGAGAGGAAGTCTACAATTGATGCATTGCAGCGAGTGAAGAGTGCTGCATCGTATTTTGCTGCATATTCAATGGCACGCTGGGTGTGCTCTGATCTCCACTGCAAAGATAAACACATGTAACATGTATTAACAATTTGTATTCTAAAACTAACTCAAGTTACACCCTGCCAATGGGTATTGAAACGAACAAGTTTAGTTAGATGGATGTGAAATTGTGTAGCTCAGTTGCATACGGGTACCTGACGAATTTTTAGTCTAAAAAGGGTCGTATACCCTTTTCTTTACTAGTTATGGGAACAAAACTATCGAAGCAATTAAAAAAGAAAACTTTGAGTGCTAGCCTCGACTAAAATACATATTAACCCTCACTATTACCGACATCACTGACACTGAAGGTGCATTCAAGATTGAAGATCATCTTCTCAATCCAGGCTTAGCGACGCTATTCATTCTTGCTCTATCTGTTTCGATATGCAGGCCAAAGAAAAGACTCTTAACAGTGCTGCATCACGTGGGTCAGCTGAGATAAATTGACCATGCAACTCAAGACGCTAAAAGGCAGCCTCGACGTGTTCATTGTTGACTGAAAAATCACATACAATAAATGCCAGCTTGTATAGTGATGCTTTCTAAAGTGGCTCTTCAAACGCGCTACAACATCGTTCCCAACAATTACCATCTTCATCGATGCTGCCTGACACGAGAGGTCCATAATGCTAGAGGTCCATCAAGACCAGAACGAGGTAGACTTAAGATTGCCATTGGATGTGTGGCGGTGTTTGGGCAGGAGCTCAGCTGCAGAGATAAAATCCATTATAGGCCTACGGCTAAGTTTACTTCCAAAATTGGAAGTTTCTATCAGACCTCTGCAGCCGAAACTACGGCAAGCCGTCCTTTCCTTGGCATCCGAATCAATTACTTTGCTTCGAGAAAGGTATTTCACCATTAAATTCCGGGTTAAATGTGTCGTGTTATGGCTGTCCATCTCCCAAAGGCTGCTACTTGAGCGCCTGGCAAGTCAATATAATGGACAAATTACCCCTAGAAAATCTGTATGACACTATTATTTACGTAACTCTACCAGATATACCAACAGACTAAACTTGCCGGTACCCCTTTATGGGATACAGCCTCTCCAGAGAACTCATTCCCGGGATAACGGCACCAAACTGCATCATCTATTCTGGCTAGATCAGAACAGAATCTTTCGTTCTTCCCTCAATACAACACAGACGATTTCACAGTAACATTCAGGGACGAACATATTTAGCACCTGAGGTTGAAAGCAATGAGGAAAAAATCGTACTGTGCTCCGACGCAAATGCAAACTTCGTCTAATGGGGTAGTGCAGAGGCAATTATATCAATCTTTGTATAACTAGAAGGTGGTAGTCATGTTTTTTTTAAAAAAAAAAACGTTGGGGCAGCGCGCTGTCCATCAAGTGGCCTTTATGAAGCAGCCTGTTCACCCTGGGACCGCTTCTGCATAACTTCAGGATGACGGCTTTCCTTGTTCTATACCCCACCATCTGTTGTACATCCCACTTCCTCGTTGGAGCTTAGGGGTTCCGATACATGTTTTTATCTTCTTTGTAAATCCCTCATCTCAAGTAAAAGATATTAAGATCTATCTTCTTTTTTTTCCTGTTCTTCTATAAGCTTTCTTCTCTGTTCTTGGTTTTGAACAGAGTTTCGATAAAGGATGATACTCGATTCCAATTGTATTCACTTGAGATCATATTCGATATAATATTTTCGGGGGAGATATAACCTATTTCCGATTCTAGGTGCTGGCTTTCAAATGTCCATCTGCTGCACGTAAGTGTGAAAAGCGCCGCCCACCAGTGAGTAGCCGTACAAGTCGCATTGTCTTCCGCATCCGGTTAGGAACTGCGTGGTGTAATAATATATCCCGCCGTGTTTTCGATCTGTCTCTGATTAGCCTGCCGGGCCTACCTCTTGTTTCAGAGTTCCACATTAGTTGCCGTAGATGTTTAGTGAGCTGTTTTGCTTCAGTGGTTGCCGCTTCCACTCCTTCCGCCCTCTTCTCATACACCAGCTTTCTCTCATCGGCTAAGTGAGTGTCACTCCTGCAACAACAAGAGGGGCTGGTTCTGATACAGTGCGGTAAGAACTTGCGATACGCAGGGCTCCACGTCTCTCTACTACTGCCATCTGTTTCCTGAACTTCTTCTGTTTGAGTGCATCTGCCCCTATTTCGCATTCATACAGAGGGAGGGCGTGTTTGCTTTCTCTTAGTCCTCCAACGTTTGCCATGAGCCTGATTAGTAATGTAGTTACTCTAGCAGCTCGCTCGGATTTAATATGATTCCAAAAAGTGAGTTTGGATCGATAGCTATTCTAAGGTACTTTACCGCGTTTTTTCTGGTGATTACTTCTGGGACTATATAGAATTCAACTAGCATCGGGATATGTTTCCTGGTCAGTAGAACAATTTCGGTCTTTTGCGATGCAAAGCTGAGCATGGGTTTCCATCCAGACGTAGACTCGTCTCATAACTTGGCTTGACTTCCTTCGACACGAGGCCGTTCTTTGATGGTGTAAATTAGTTTCCGTTCGATGGGGTAGTCTTGGATTATACGGAGTAGGTACTGCGGCATGTAACAAAGGTAATAGTTGTGCTACTATTACTAATAAGCGCCAGGGGGTTCTTGAAGTCACTTTTGTTTGAAATATTTTCAATAATTTGATGCACAACTGGAAACTGTTAGATGAACCTTCCCTATGCTTACGATTCAGCATGTCAAACAAGTAACATGCTATCATCAACTGAAATCGTCGGAAGACTGTCAATTTGACTGAATGCGGAAGTCACATTCCGATAATCTGGTTGAAGTTTGACAAACTCAACAACGAACTCACTTCGCCCCTAAATTTTTTATGAGAACACGGGATAAGCTACTGCAGAGAAAGACCATGAATCTCCAAAAACTGCTCGGCAAGAGCATACATTTTAATAGTTCTTACCTTGGTAAGAATTTCAAAGCATCCCCGAGAACAAAAAACGAGAAGAAACGAAGGTCCAACGAAAATTCAACGTAGTTTCGGCACGAGGATCACAAGAATCAAAATTACGGCAATTTCTGGACAAAGCAACTCAGATTTATAGAATACTACAGCCCTTAAATGGTACCAGGATTGCCTTTAAAGATGATGAATCCTTGGATCTGCTGTTCATTAGCAACTTTCCTAACTTCACTTCAGCAACCCACCTCAAATTTATTTTTAGAAAATCTACCCAAACACAGATTAACCTATCCATCGACCCGATAAGTTTGCAGTTTTGAATTTTACAAAGGCCGTAAGTCCAAGATAATGACACTGCGTCGATGCTCCTGAAAAATCCAAATCTATTATTCTGTTCACCCGTCGTCAAAATCCTTGATCTTTAAATCAAGTTCAAACTCAATCACAGAAGACTGTCGTCGAACTGCCACCACTTCTTTCCACCTGTTAAATTATCACTCTCTCACTTAAAGAGCACAAAGTGTTGACGTTCCTTAGTATCGGGGGAGCTTTCAACAACATTGTCAAATTTCTCAATTATCAACTCTCTACAAGAACTGGACAAAAATGACTCTGTTCAGTGTGATCCACTTTATTCTGAACATAAGAGTCATAAATGTAAGCTTTGCTGCTGCTGGATTGCAAAGTCGCTCTTTAAATTTGGTGCCATAGGGACTTGTCGTCTTAATAGCCATCAGCTAGATAACTAGAAGAACTCACCCATAACGTAAAAGGAGCCGAGTTGCCCTCTACTTGTTTAAGAAGGTTTAAGGCTAGAGGTTGAATTTGCGTCCCAAAATCATACACTGGTTTACCCCCAAGTTTGTGAAACAAATTTATGCTTATAGAAGAGCCGTACGGTGGTCTGGACTGAAAAGAGCGACTACCATCGACATGTTATCAAAAAAGCAACAAGCGATCACGTAAGCGAGGATCACTATCTCATTCAGAAGCTTTCCAACTGCGGCTCTTCAAACGTTGCTCCATATTGGAAGACCACTAATTATCTTAAAGTCAGTGCAACGTTGACTTCAATCACCTCACCCAAAAAAAGATCGATTTCAGACAATCCGAGGTCTTTCTCAGTGATACAACATTATTCTTCACAGGTACCTATAACACAGACGAAAGGGGCCGGCGCAAGTGTCTTCTCCTAGGCCAAATCCATATACAAACCTTTTAGTCTTTTCACAAACTGTAGCGGTTTCCAAGGCAAAGACTTAGTTCATCATCAGGTCGGGCCTTGGCATAGTCCGATTTCAATATACACCGACAGACCGTACCATATATCTTTCAATTAGATAGCGAAGCAGCACATTATCGTACTTTGTTAAGTTCCAAGCATTCGGGCAAATAGGAAACGGCGTCGATAAATTTTTTTTTAGATTCGAATTCCTAGAAACAAATGTGGGCATCGACATCATGAATCCACTAATGTGGCACCTTTCAAGCGCTCTCGAAAACCAGGCGCCATTGGATCTATCTGCGAGATACCTGCGAGTTCACACTGAGGCTGAAGTTTGGTGAAAGTATTCTTTTGGAACTCAAAATCCTTCGCAACTCGCACATCCTCACCCGCTGCATTACAAAAAAAAAAAACAAACAATTATTTGAAGAAATCGACTTTGACAAAAGAAAGAAAAAGACTGGGCCAATTGAGGTATGACCAAACGGTAGTTCGCAGTTCGTCGTATCCAAAACATAACAAACGTCACATGTGTCAAATCTCTATATAAAAAAAAATGCGGATCTAGATGACGCGGACCACGTACCTTTGCATTCCTTTGCATCTTCGAATAGATTAGAACTTGCTTCACCAGAACATGCACTGGCGAAACCATAAAAACAGAAATAACCAGTCATTCTACACTTTTGTGAAGAAATTGCGAAGCTAAAACGATTATCGGAACTCTAAATAGATGGTCATGATGCCCTACAACCTTTGATATCAGATCCTAACCCTCACATTCTCCCAATAGTCCACCTTACCACTCAAAAAATACACCAAAGGCAGCTTCAAACATATACTTACACTCCTCTCCGGATTGGTTATGATAACTTTGATGTAAAACTCCAAAGTTTCAGACACAAGCCGTGGAAACTTGTCGATCATTTTGATGTACCAGTCTGAAATGTGTTCACATGCGTCCGATTGCGTGCAGGTTGGAAAATTTCCCTTCGGCTTTGGCGGGTACGTGTGCAGAAACAGTGTCATGTTTAAAATCTTCAGCAGTGTCTCTTTGGGATCTCCATTATGGGCGCTAAGAACCTCGTCCAAAATCTCAAAATACTTTCCATGCAAGTTGGCAGCATCTAGAAATAGAAAATCTCATCAACACTGGCTTTTCAACAAGTTCTATTCACTTACAAGCATTAGGAAACCCATTATCGTAACTCAAGAACTGCATATCAATAAGCTTCTCGATGATGGCATCTCTAGAACCTTTGTATTCCTCGAAACCCACATACCGGAACAACAACTTCAGATCATCGCAAAATGACGTAAAGTTCACCCAAATCTCCGTGGAATGCTGGTGTGATAAATTCCTTGCTATCTCTGGGTTTTGGATGTTTTGAATCATACTAAACACTTGCAGGGCTGTACTTATGATGTCCTCTTGAAAGATGTGAAACCCCTTGGCCCCGGGAATAGTCAATGACAGAAAATACGTGCTAGCGGCAGCCAAAGAGAGCTTTCTGTAATTGTGACACTTTGGATCGTAGTTCCCCAGGCCCACACAAATATAAATGAATGCTAGGTAACCATCTCTCGGCGAAACTTTAATCACCTGATCCCAGCAGTCAAAAGTATTGTCGTAGCTCGCTCCAGACTCGCGTATGGCGCGTATTGTAGTCGAAACTTCAAGCAAAGCCGAGAGCATTGACGAATCAAATGATGCCTGCTGGACAACTGGAATGCAGGTAAGTAAGGACGTCGAAGGTTCATGGTTTCCAGACGGAGATCTGGATTCCCTTTGTCTGGCTTGCTTCGAAGTGCACGGCTGCTGGTCTTCGTCGTTTTTCGAGAACTTTTGCTTCGCTCTATCCTGCTCCACTTTGGCGTAGATGTCTTCAACTTGTTCCCACACCAAGCCCGTGGGGTAGAATTCGCTGAGTTTCCCAAAAACGTTGATTAGTTCGCTCATGGTCTTGATTTTATTTACATTTTTGATTTTGTTTTGTTTTCTTGTTTTATGATGTTTTTTTTTGCGAACGGGTGGAGCAACAAAAATCCGCGTGTGATAGCTGATACAGTATACAAACAGAGAGGAAGAATATCCAAAAACAGAGACCCGTCAAATATGATAACATCCAGGAAGAGAGCAGGGTGTGTTCGTTGCTTGTGTTGCTTAAGGCCGATGTTACACTAAGATCGTGGGATTATGTCGTATTGGATGACCGGAATTATCTTATTAGCTCAAGTGTCAAGAAAATTCGCAGTTGATGGTAAAAATATGGAAAGATATTTAGAGTGGCTTCTCAGATCGATGTAGAAATGTCATTTTATTGGACAGCTGTTTAATTAACCATCCAAAGAACCCTTATAAATCCCTTACATGTCACCAAAATGCTCTCCTTTCATACTCGTACTATTAGGAAGGCGTTTTCGGAAATTGGTTTTTAAACCAAAAACTGCTTCCCAATAACGACGAATGGACAGGAGGATGCACAGGATTATACTAAAGCAAAAACCAGCAACCCGTGCGATAAAATTCCGGGTACATGTGCGCAGAAATCGATTCAGTCTAGTTTCTACTTCGATACTTGAATGTTGCTGGTTGTGAGCCACACTGGAAACAGCATGATTCGTGGCTTATAATACTTTTATTCTCTCCCTGACCTTGACTAATTTAAGGTAGTAATATCGAAGCTATAGCTTTATAAGGCTTCCGATTAGGAATATGCACCAGCTCATCTGTATGAAATTGACTAAAGACAGCATGCTCGAACCATAAAATCGCAGTTAATTTGACTCCGCTGTTAATATTACGATCATGCTTAAGGACGCAGAGTTTTGGAGAAAACAGAAACAATTTCTGGTTTCGAGAGAAAGATACTGAGCGTGATTCTTGGTTGCGTATGAATTGACGGGACGTTTGAGTAAAAGAACGCCACAACTCGGGCCGTAAGAGTCTTCTACAGTAGCCCCGAGAGACGGCACAACTGAGAAGAACCATATCTAGATTGGCACCCGCAATAAGGAAAGAATCACGATCAACTTAGAGTGAAGCATTGGAGGTGGCTCCTGACAGATCATACTAGCTGGACAGACTCCGTTTGTTGAGCTTTTGGTTCATTACTTTAAGTTTTGTTCAAAGGTATCTGTTGGTATCCCGTACCAACAATACGGGATGCATACTTTCTGAAAGACTGCATGTTTCGCTTCTTGTTCGCCCGTTTCGTGGTATGGTATTTATTTAATTCTAACAAATTTATCGGCAATTTTTGGATTGCGAATCAGACTTTCCCGTCACAAATTCTTATTCTGTGATGAAACTATCTATTGTCCTTGTTTGAAAGAATTCAGCATACGATTTTAGGAAGTTCGCACATATCTGTTTCACAGATGATATCATTTATAATTTTGATACTTTTGTTTTCCTTTCTTAGTGTACATACATTCCTTGTTTGACATTTACATTGGTCAGCACCCAAGCGCCATCTGAATACGAATAAAACTAGCTCTAGTCTGAAAAGTCAAAATCCAAGAAGCCATTGTAGTTGTGGAGAAAAAAGTGAAAATTTCCGATTCAATCTATCGTACCCCACAAAACTTCGCGAACAAATCTCTAAAAAAAAATTCTACGAACTATTTTCGGAAAGTCCACAATCACAAAACAGTTGGAATTACATCAAAGATTGCAACAAATTGCAATCAATTACGTCTTTTCAAAATGTTGTCACGGTGAGACTTTGACGTAAGTGTTCTCTGCCCATCAGGAAGGAAAGAAAAAAAAGAAATATAAAAAAAAGAATTGAATTCCTCCTTTGACTTGGTTCCCTCTAATTGGTTTGTCTGAATTCCTCCTCAAGTAATTCACGCTATAAAACTATACACCTTACCCATTTAGATTAGATTACCTGGTTTAGAATTTAATTGAGTTTCGCATCACCATTGTCGTCGTCGCCGTTGCCGTTGCCGTCGTTTTAGTTTTAGTTTTCGTAGTCGTCGTCTTAGTCTCCGCGGTGATTAGCAACTCTGTAATCTTTCTCTAGACAAACCCAAGACGTACGACGTTTTATGAATCATTTTGTTATTGCTCCGCATCGTATCTTTTAGTGTTGAACTCAAAAAAAAAAATCCAAGTAGAGACGAGAGTGTGGAAAAAATCGAAAAAATCTGCAAAATTCGAGATATCACGAAAACTATTTGCCTTTTTTATTTTCTTTTGTTTGATTAGCGAATACTAATCATAAGATTTATTTTATTGTAAATAAAACGGTCGCGCTGATGTGTATATTTTTGTTTTTGTTTTCTTTCAGGCATCCGTAGCGTACGATTGCCTGATTCAAAGAGACCCCAAACAAAGCAGCGAAAAATCATTCTCTCCTACTGATAAGACTGGTGTGATTAAAACAACGACAAGACGAGCGACAATCGACGACGGACTACAAACGACCAGAAGACGCTGGTGGTGGCTGGTGGTAGGAATACTCGCTGCAGCACTATAAACAACATCGAGCAATGGCAGAGTCCGCCGCTTCTGGTACGACAGATGCTGGTGTCAGCGCCCTCAACAATCAAGGATACCATCAGCTGAGCATTACAAGTAAGTATTCATGGGGCTAAAAAAAAAAATTGGGTTTGGTGAGGCATTTAGTTGTATTTAGTATGTGCGTGATGGTGTTGGATAAGAGTTACAATAGTTGAACGAGGACTTTTCAAACACGAAAAACAAAAAAATGATGATGATTAGGGAAAAGTGAAAGTAAGTGCTTTAATGGGATCGTTTCGTGACGAAATTTCAAACGAAAGTCAATTGTCTTTCTTTGTCTGTTTGGAAGATATGCAACAGAAGCAGTTGGGTGCGATACGTCAAATCCATGACTGCAGTGGAATTGAGGAAAGAAAACTTGCGAAAGTTTGTGTATTCCAATTTTAGACACATGTCGGCATGTGTATGACTGCATACTCCTATGTTTCTTGCAGGGTTGGTGCAAATGAGTTCTATCGAATTGACCTTCATATCCTATTGTAGGTGACAGGTCTTCATTTGGAGGTATGACAATGTCGTGCTCGGACATATGTTTTCATCATTTACATGAACGAGTGGTGTGAAGGGAATTTCTACGGGCTTAGGGCGTTGTTATTACTATAACTGTGCGGCTAAAGAATAATGATTATTTCACCCTCGAGTGCACGAGTATTCTGTGGAATTATTATTTTTTTTGGAATGACATCGGGAAGGGCTCTTTGTTCAAATACTTTTACCATGATTTACTTCCATTTGACCATGTTGGCATATGTTCGACCATTGTGATCGATTGGCATTGGGTTACACTCCCCGTTGCAGTGTTTACCTACGCAAATTGGTATCGAAACGGATGTTTGTTTTTTTGTACGCTGTTGTGATTTTTGGACTTGTAGGTGGTTTGTGTTCTATGTTATTACGTGCCAATTATTTTTTTGTGTTATCATCGGAAGAAGGTGGTGACCCTTATCTACACATACCTGTGTGATTTGATCAACACTTGTGCTATTGTGCTATAAGAATTTGACGTTGTGGATCTTTTATCTTATCAACGCTGCGTGATCATCAAGTTTAGAGGGTTGTCGTTGTGAAGAAATTCACTGGTGGACTTGTGGAGTTTACTGTGTAGGGCGATTTATTTGAATTTTTTCTTTACTCGATTTGGTTCGTTGAATTTATCACATCAGCGATTCGTACAGTATCGCACCTGTTCTAGGTTCTCTCCTCTGTCTGGTGTTAGCAGCTCAACCGGCACGCAATACAAACAAGCTGACACTAATGATTGGGTGGAGATATGATTGTTCGAACAATGCAAGCTTCCAACTACATGTGATCGTCAACAGATCGTCATTTTGATTAGAATGCATTGGGGAGCATAGTAGTAAGAAACGCAAATATGCTAGTGAGGGACCAGAATGTGATGGTTATTTCTTTTTTTCACAGACGAATGAATCCATATCCAGTAAGTTAGACAACAAAATGCTGTCAGGTCAAGAACCTGAGAAATTTAAAGCAGACTTTCAAGGCCAATCACCGGTACCATCGCTGGGTCTGGGTGATAAAAAGCAACGAGGCTTTGTCATTTTTCTTTCACTCTCCAGGTTGTTAATTCGTGCCAATTATTCATAGAGGTTTTTTTTTCTTTTCGGTAAAACGTACTCATCCATCTTTAGACGGAAACAGTTCAGATATTCGTCGTCTTTGCCATGGACTATGTGGCTTATAGAAATCACAAACAAAAACAAGATTATTTAACTACACCAGGCGGACTTTGTCAAGCCACTTTGGGCGTTGCAATAGTCGCAGAGGATATTCGTAGACTTAAGTAAATTGTTTTCAAATTCAGTGGAATTTAAGTGGTTCGGTGTCTATGGTTTATTGTTAACCACTGTTACTGGAACAAGGGTGTATCAATAAGTCCCTGAAAATTAAAATAGATGGCGTTGCCACCTCTAATCGAATATTTTCTGTCCAAGAAGCATCTTTCAAAAGAACGCAACTAAATTTTCAGACATATCAATCAAGTAGGTATGATGTGAAAGACATTTGAAACAGTCGTCTGCAAGAATTTTCGTAAAAATGGGGAAAAGTGACTCGCGTGCTCATCAAACTCTATTTCTTGCGCTAAAAAAAACCATAACGCAAACGAAACAAAATCTTGAAAAGTATTATGAGGAATCTTCACCGTGGATTGGAACCATCCACCACTAGTTTACTCAATCTCGGTGCAGTCATCGCCGGAAGGTATTGCCTGCACGTCAACACCTCCGATAAGCCATTCAGGGTTATCAACTTTGCGACGGAGCGAAACATGTGGGTAGCTAGCTCGCGGTTTCCACGTCTTGATATTCACAAGCGGACTTGTGTCTGAGGAGTCAACTCGGAGGACTTTGAGCACTATCTTGTTTTAGCCAAGGTTTGGTTTCCGTAACAAGAATATTGCAAAGACAAGCTAATATAATACTGTGAGAAAGTCAATATATCGATTCCCCCTTAATCTCTTAAGAGGTCCCCTGCCGTCTGCATTAGCTATCGAAGACCAGTGGCAACACTGCCAAAAGCCATCAGATATGCCGCTTGTGCTGTGTTGGTTTTCACTCGACCACCACAACGAAACCCCAGGTTTTATGACAAAGAGGAGATAAGAACTCAGCAGTATTAAATTATGTAGTATGAGAATCGCGCAATCGCGGAAATTGAGAGATGTAGTAGATTCGCAGCGGATGCTGAGAATTTGGAAAGAGCATAATTGTTGATAACAGCGATGACAAACTGCTGTCAGGCAGAATGAACCTTTCAACCAGGATAATTTAGACTAACATATGCGTTCACCCGACATAAATGAAGTGGAGATAACCATATCTAAGCTAAAATCAAAGAAAACCACTGTAGCGGACGGCCTGACTTCTGAGCTCTTCAAAACGGCAATCGATGAATTGATAAGGACCATACACAAACTCCTCTGTACAATATGGTCGGATGAGAGTGTTCCCGATGAAAGGAAAGGATTTAGACAAGGCGATTCGCTATCATACGCTTTCTTCAACATCAATAGTGCAAAACTCATTCGCTTCATAAGAGGCACAATCCTTTAAAAGTCCGTCTAATCACTTGCGTACACCGATGACATAATCGGAAAAGGCGCAGCGTGACGTATGTATGTGGGGCTATCGTAAGTTTTGAGATGGAAGCGGCGAATATAGGCTAAACGGTTTCGCGGCCAAGACCAAGTAGATATATGCTCTCAACCAGAAACAACACCCAACACCGACCTTTATGATCCCAGTTCTGCTCTATGACGCAGAGGACTATGGACTTTATCGAAAATGCATGAGGGTTATCTTGGCTGCTTTGAGGGTAAAATTCTTTAAATGATTTTTAGTCCTGATTGCATAGACAGTGAGTGGAGGAGGGCAGATACTGTAGAACTATATGAACGGTATAGCGACAGAACTTTAACCAAAAGAGTGGGTCCCACGACTGAGGTGGGTGGGTTATATAGAGTGAGACTATAAATGGAAGCGAAAAATCGTTAGGTTAAAGTATTTTACTCCGTTTCGTACCCGTGGACGAACCATGGATTCATCAAAACACTTCCTGAACTCAAGAAGGCCAAGCTGCGTCTGTCGCCCATCGTGTCATTTTTATCGTTTATCTTAAACGGGAATTTGGCGAGCAGAAAAATTCTCTTCCACCAGGACAAGCCACCGGCGCACAACTCCGCAGTCAAAATTGCATAAACTATTGCGTATATAACTTGGCAGCCAAGAATGAATCAAGCCAATTTTTGATATTCTGCTCTGATGTGAACCGTATTTCAGTGAGGGCGTTCTGCATCGACCGGAACAAATGGTAGTCAGAAGGGGCAAGGTCTGGGCTATAAGGCGGGTGGGGTAAGACTTCCCATCCACTGTTTTCCAAATAGTTCTTAACCGGAATAGCAACATGGGGCCGAGCGTTGTCATGATGGAAAATTATTGCCTCGTGTCTGGTCGCATATTCCGGGCGTTTTTCGGCTACTGCACTCTTCAAACGGATTAATTGTGTTCGGTAGCGTTGCCCATTGATGGTTTCACCCGGTTTTAGCAGCTCATAATACAGCACACCCATCTGATCCCTCCAAATACAGAGCATTACCTTCGCGCCATGGATATTCGGCCTTGCCGTTGATTTGGCTGGTTGGCCGGGTTTCACATATGATTTGTTTGTGCTTGGGGTTGTCGTAATGGATCCATTTTTCATCACCAGTAACAATCCAATGCAAAAATGACTTCCTTTTGTGGCGTTCCAGCAGCATTTCGGACATGCAAAACCGCCTTTGGACGCGTCTCGGCTTGAGCTCATGTGGAACCCAATTTCCTTGCTTTTGAATATACCCAGCTGCTTTTAAACGTTTTGAAATAGCTGCTTGAGTGAAACCCAAAGATTCTGCGAGCTCTTCTTGTGTTTGGCAAAAATCTTGATAGAGTAATGCTTCCAGTTCTTCATCTTCAAACTTTTTTGGGTGCCCTGGACGTTCATCGTCTTCCAAGCCAAAATCACCACTTTTAAATCGTGCAAACCACTTCTGGCACATTCGCTCAGCTAGCGCATGGTCACCATAAACTTCCACCAAAATACGATGAATTCGGCCGCAGTTTTCTTCATATTAAAATAATGAGGAAGAACTCCCCGCAAAAACACTTTTTCAGGCACAAAGTTTGACATATTTGAGTGAACAAAAATTATTGTTGTTTACGCTTCAAATGAATGACATATGCTGAAATGACGTACAATGACAGTAGCTTTACAACGCATGTTCCAATGGAATAATACAAGTTACGCCATCTCTTAGCAAACCGCACGAATTAAGTTATAGACCCAATAATTTACGAATTGCTCCCTCATCCAGCATATTCCCACATCTAGCCCCCTGTGACTATTTTCTGTTTCCAAACATAACGAAATCGCTCAGCGGAAAGAGCTGAGTCGGAGAGGTAATCGATGAAACAAACGACTATTCGTTGCTACTCGACTTAAGGAAGTCATTATGTATTTTTTCGTTGCCATATATTAATAAATATTTTCGATAAGATTTGAGGAAGATTAGCCATATCATAGCAAACAAAAGAAAAGTCACTGTTGGCGATTATATCAATTTTTTGTTTCCGCAAGGAGAATTTTCATACTTTCGATATCCAAACTTTGCCACAATACTCGTATTTCAATTGTTTTTCAAGATTTCATTGCTAAGTCTAAAGTTTTAAACCTCTTACCAACTGATTGGTTTTAACATCAAAAAATTGAAGGTGAACAAAAATAAGATGAGAACTCCAAACGGCCGGCGGCCCACTTTTGTTTTATTGCCAATTAAATGGGGGAAAAAAATTGCACATGATGAGCACTCAGCCGAGTGCTTCTGTAGTGTTGGTGAAATTATTTTCAGTCGAACATGCTGTCTAGTTGTGGTTTCACTTTCCATTGTTTTATAGCGTCGTAATAGTCGGTTTTACTCGTATTGTCACTTTTTACGAACGAATACGAATTCTTATTCTTTATGGACAAAATAATCGTACAACTGTTCAAGCACCATTGTCATTAAGTTTGAATTGTGAGGACTTGAGTGGTTATTGTAACGCTCTTAGCACTTAGCATTCTCAATGAGACTTGAGCAGGTTTTATGAATATTTCATTAAATAAATAGAAAAAGATTGACGAACCCAGTGTGGATGAATTGATGTTTCTGTTTCGTTTATAAGTGTTTGCCTTACATGTTTCATTTCTCGTGAACAGGACGATTGACATTTGAGTCTGTTTTCAAAATTTTTGTTTTTATTTTCTCAACTGGGAAATAAACAAAAGAAAAACATCCCCTGTTACTCCGTTCATGGTTCCAAATCATTCAAAAGCCTTATTAGTCAGAGTATTGCTTTATTGTCAACAAAACTCATGCACCGGAGTAAGTAGAACTATCAACTAATCGTAAGAGGGCAGTTGGACAACCCCAGTGTGATTGTCGAAGTAAGATGTTCCATATCATACCTATCATTGCATTCTAGTCATCTAATATGACACACTTACTAAAATTGGCGTTTCTTTGTGACCTTCCTTCCTCTTTTTCTTTATTTTACTAGCCATTGAAATATGTATCGCGTTTATCTTATACTATTGTACATTCTTCGCTTACGTATTTGCATTGTTTCTGCTCCGCTTATGAGATTGGCTCAAATTGCAAATCTTAAAACTATTCAAAGAGCTGTTCCTTGTTAGTTATCTTATCATTTTCCTTTCGGCCTCTTTTTTAAAGCTGAAACTGCTGCGCTATTAGTTTATTTCATTGCTTACTGTTGCAGTTTAATGGGTCGTTTTTGCTTTTATACAGTGGAACAAGAAAGACCCTTATCAATGAACAAAATCACAAGACGGAAACATATATGATCTTGTTCATCGTTTTCGCAACATCACTGACTTCATCTTCCATAAGATTTGATATAGGTAAGTCATTCTTATTTCAACAGAGAAAATGCTACTGCGCGGGGGAGTAGCGGGCTTTAAGACAACACCCAATTCTCAGTTATTGCGATTTGATTCTACGACCCATGTTTCTGGTTGACGGCCATTTCGTTCTTTTTTTTCGACAGATTGTTAGAAATGTTACCAAAAGGATTCCATTTCGTTAAGAAAAGAATTGGGTCTCCGATGCGTTTGCTAGAAAACTCTTTAAGGTCATCTAAGGTGTCGTTCCTGGTTTTCACTGAAGCCGGCCACCTGTAAGGAAAGTGCATTAGAGATTCTTTCTCATTAATGTATTTGCAGATTTGAATAGAAGTGTTAAAGGGTATACCAAGCATGGCTGCATTAGGGGATCATGTCAAGGTATACTGTATAACTCCAGCAAAATCTTGTCTTGATCTGTTAGTAGTTCTGTTGTTCTTACTTCGTTATAACTGGGTCACATTTAAGGCAGATATAGAGAGGGTCAGTTAGGTCATGTTCTTAATGCTCATAACCTACATGCATATATGGCTTGCCGCACTTAATAATTTATCTGATGGCACATCTACATATCAACGTGGACTACCAACGCCTTTAAAAGATAGTATCAGTAGTGGGGTATGGCTGCTGCCATTGATTTGTAAGGAACTTGGATAATTTGGATTTATTTTTTGAAAAACTCGCTAGATCCCAACAAAAAGTATTTTAACCTTTGCTGAACTTCGGCGATGGCGATGGCGCGATAGTTAGCTCATTGGACTATCACGCAGACAGTCTGGGTTCGATTCATGCCTGGGTCACCAGTCACCAGGGAATTTTTCAAATCGCCATCACCCTTTCGGCGGGCAATGGCAAACTCCCGAAAGTAAAATTGCCTACGAAAAAGCTTCTTAGGAGTGCCGTTCGGACTCGGCGATAAACCGTAGGCCCCGCTCAGATGTGACAAAAATGACAACACAAATGAGTGTCAAGAAATTAGGCCATGGCCCATACCGGGCTGCCAGCGCCACAGTGTTTTTTTTTTTTTTTTAACTTCGAATTTCCTAAAGTAGTTAGAAGTAGTTTAGTGTGTGGTGCCCCCCGGCATCGAATAATGTCAGTTTTCTTTGCGTCGCTTGTTTGTTTGTCAGCGTAGATAAGCGACTTTACGTATCCCCGAAAAAAATAATCAAGAGGTGTCAAATCACAAGATTTCGGAGAATAATTTACAGGTCCACAACGCTAAAGTATGTGTTCATCGAATGTTTTTATCGAATACCCTTGACCATAACACGCTTATTAGCTTTATTTTTGAAAGAAGATGGTTCAGTTACTCCACCGGTCCACAAACCGCACCAAATTGTGCATTTTCATGATGTAATGGCATTTCGATACTCTCATCTCAGATTGCTTATTGAAATACCTATTGAGTCAAAAATGACCCTCAGCGTTGATCACAATTTCTCGCTAAAACAGCGGATCCAATTCACTGAAATTTGGGCGCGAACAATGGTCATTCGGGTTAATCTTTTCCACGAGCTGATTCGTGTACGCCTTCAAACCAAGATCTTTGCGTAAAATTTGTCATAAAGGACAAGGGCCAAGCTGATTTGAACTACTTCGAATCGATAAATTTGGGTCTTCTTCAACACTCTCCTCAACGGATGCAATATTCTCTTCAGTACGCACTCTTCTTATGCGTCTCGGTACCCCTGCATCACCTAGGAAAATGTTGTGTGAAAACAGTCAACAATTCGTTGAGAAGCAGTAAACTGCGCTTTATAAAAGTGCACAAAACCATAATTTTGGAACCAAATTTCTAAAATGTGGTCAAATTTTCTGCTTCTTCTGAACTGTACGTATGCATTATTTACCCGGCTATGCCCGAATTATAATGATCAGAACTAACGTACTAGAATGCATCCATTGGTTTTCCATTTTAGAGTGTCATTCTTTTATTGACCAGGCTAGAAAAAGCTTTTGTTCCACAAATTTTTTTCTAGGCGTTAAAAGAACTCGTCGCAGACTTTTTTGAGGGAAGTAGAGTACCATCGTCCATAAGGACTACATTTTGGGGGTATTCTCGTTAGAACACAGGAGTTTTTGAGCTGAACCTAAAGCAAACGACATAGCAAACGGTAAGGGATTAGTTAGCTAAAAAAGTTTTTTCCTTCACAGGATCCAGTAACAAAAATCTGATAGTAAAGCTAAAGTTAAGTGTCCAAAGATCATGGCAGTGCTTATCTAAATATTGGCGAATTGTCTCTGTCTACAACGGCAAATAGACGAAACTCGTCTTTTTTGTCATAGAGCGGAAAGCTTTGTGGTCTCAACTTCTATATCACGAAGAGCTAAAACGAAAATTCCCCTATTTATCAGATAAACCACAACGTTATCCGAAGGATACCGCTGACTTTCCCTCTGAAGAAATGCTAAGGTAAACAAACTGACACTGTATTAAAGATGCTTGAATTTATTAGTTAGTTATAGACAGACATAGGTCAGGTTAAATTAAAGTGGTCTTCGTTGAGGTGCACTTTGAATGGTTGTATGTCCATAGCATAGTTATATCATTGGGAGAGCGTGAAAAGGCGATGCCGTAGCTACTCCTGCAAGAATGAAAATTCCTTAAGAAAGTGTTAATTGGATGTATTGAATTGCTTTCTGATGCGTACTGAAGAAAATCAGTTGCACAGGGCAATCCCAACAGATTCCCCTCAATTTTTATCTCTGTAGCTCCTGCGGAAATCATTGTAAGGAACACTCAATCGCTCCAAGAGACTCTCAGAGTGACCCGTGATACTGGTCTATTCTGTTTAGGATGATCAGCTCTCCTGATCGCTAGAAATCGAGTTTGGGCTCTTAATAGTCTAGCGTAAGATCACAACCGTCCTACAGTCTCGAAACCACGCACAGAGTAAACTTGTGATGCTTAGACAAATCGTTGTTAGGTGCACGGTAGTTACTTTGATGGTATTTTAAGTTATGGATGTGTTGCGTGGTAGACTTACGAGTATATACGAGGGCGGGTCAATAAGTCCGTGACTTTTGGATTAAAACACAGATTTTTTGATAAAAAAATAATTTTATTTTTCAACGTAGTCTCCCTTGAGCTCTATACACTTTGTCCAACGCTTCTCCAATTTTTTTATCCCTTCCAAAAAAAATGATTTGTCGAGGTCCTCAAAATAGGCCTTTGTTTGCGAGATGACTTCATCATTGGAGTCAAATCTTTTTCCACCAAGCCATTTCTTCAGGTTTGGGAACAAGAAGTAGTCGCTCGGAGCCAAATCTGGAGAATAGGGTGGATGAGGGAGCAATTCATAGCCCAATTCATGAATTTTTGCCATGGCAACTGCACATGTGTTTGTGGTCGACTGTGAGCAAACGCGGCACCCATCTTGCGGAAAGCTTTCTCATGCCCAAGTGATCATTCAAAATTGAAACCACTGAGCCATGCGAGATCCCTACGGCTTCCACAATCTCTCGCACTTTCAATCTTCGGTCGGCCAACACCATATCGTGAATTTTTTCGATTGTTTCGGGTGTAGAGACCTCAACTGGGCGTCCAGGACGTTCGGCATCTTCAGTGCTTGTACGGCCACAACGAAATTCAGTAAACCACTTTTTTACCATTGAAATCGATGGTGCAGAGTCCCCATAGTATTTATCAAGCTTAGCCTTGGTCTCGGTAATGGTTTTTTTTCGCAAGAAATAATGCTTAATAAGCACACGAAATTCACTTTTTTCCATTTTCTCCTCAAATTAGTGAGTAGTCTGATAAAAATAGCTGTCAAACACAAACTAACTGACGCAGCAAGTTTAAATTTTGACAGGAGTCAACTGACAGATGCCTGTTGACAGGAGAAGTGTTGCTGTTTCAGTAAAGAGGTCAGAAATTCAAAAAGTCACGGACTTATTGACCCGCCCTCGTAATATACTTGATTATGTCACTATCCGATGAGGGTATAGGATTCTAGTTGATTCAAGAAATAGCTTGTTACTTGCCTGAGATTTTGGCTTATAAAAGAAAAGCTTACAAATGAAAACACTGCAGGCTTGATGCATGCAGAGGTGGTCAGTTCAGTCCACTGCGCAGAGGAATCATTTCGGCTTTAATGATTTAATAAGGTTCATCATTCAAGGATTTTTTTTTGTATTTATATGTAGTTCGAGACTTAATTGGCAGGATTTGTGGCTAGTAAGCATTTATGTTGTGTCGACTGCTTTGGTTTGTTTGCTTCAATGGTTTCGGTTTTTTTTTTTTCATTTCAACCATCTGCTTTCTGATGTCTTCAATTAAAGCAAAGGTTACATAAACATGTTTTGTTTTAGATGATATCCAAGCCCCATGCACCTACTTCATTTAGTAAATACTACGTTAGATAAGGATTACCTGGTTTCTGGTAAGGAGTTCCGCTCTTTGGCGTTGAGTATGGAGAAAGAAAGTTATAATACGAGGGTTGCTTCTTAAGTTTTGAAGTTTTGAAATACTCAGAATGTTTTGACATACGTTTGCTACTCGTGTTGTTCACAGGTACTTGGAAGATCCATTTTTGTCAAAAAATGGAATTAAAACGTGAACATTGTCATGCGATGAATTTATCTGACTTTCGACGTGGATTCAACTAACAACAGTGTGGCGATCAACTAGTTTCGACTTTTGGTAATGAAGCACCATCTCGACTCACAGTGTTTCGCTGATTTTCTGAATAGTAGTCGCACTTCGCCACAGGCCGAATCTCGTGAAGCTCGAGCAAAATCAGTTGTTGTGCTAGAAAAAACCGATGGTGTGCGTGAACTGAATTTGTAAGATCGTCATATGACATACAGTGAATTGAGGTTTACTTAGGCATTAATTCCACTCGCATTCATTCAATATTGCATAAATATTTGGGCGTCAAAAAAATTTGTTCGCGTTGGATTCCGCTTAATTTGACAATCGCTCAAAACACGGGTCGTGTCGATTGATCCAAGGAAATGTTGAAAACATTCAATCACGGTCCTTCAAAAGACGTCTATAACATCATGACTGGCGACGAAACATGGACCTATGCATATGAACCTGAAACTAAACAACAATCGAAGAAGAGAACCCAAATCCAACAAAAGTTTCGCGCACGAAGCACTACGAAGCAAATGGTCGCCCGCTTTTTTCTGAATAATTGAACATGTCGCCACCATGCCATTTGAGAAACTAAGAATGGTCAATTCTGAATGGTACACTAATATTTGTTCGGAAAAATAAGATAAACCAATCGCAGAAGACGAATTATTCATTGTTCACCACGACAATGCAAGCTCTCACTCATCATCGAAACAGAACATCGAATTGATGGGTCATCCCCCGTACAGTCCTTATTTGGCACCCAATGATTTTTGTTGATTCCTGCAGATCAAAAAAAGAATGCAAAGTCAACGTTTTTCGATGACTGAAGAAGCGGTTGATTTGTTCAAATCACATGTTTTTGAGGCGCCACAATCGGAGTGAAAAAGTGCTTCAAAAATTGCATCGAACGCATGAGGAAGTGTATTGATCTTCACGGAGCATATTTTGAAAAACAAAAACACATTCTCGATTATAAATATTTATTTTTACTTGTCTATCTCAAAACTTAAGTAGTAGCATTCGTACCACACCGTTTAGTACTTTCATAAAGTTATTGCTCCATATACGCATTTACTAAGATTACCATTGCTTTTAGTGGTGAATATTTTAGGATTGCAGGCTTCTTTTCCTCACCTAACCTTTCTCTCTTTTCCACTTTAATTCCACTCCAGCTTATTTTATTTAATGCTTCGATTTTTTCTCACTTTTAACACTGGGCTCTATTGTTATCGATTTTCGTTTATTCCGTCATTCCTTTTCGTACAAATTTCCTGGTCAAGAAAACCTAATAAAACTCTGACTATTCCGATCACTCATTGAAAAGATGTCAACTGGGTTTTCCCCTCGATGGCTTGTTTACTCAGAACTCAAAGTCAAAGAACATCAATTCAACTGCCAGCTAAACTTACCTGATTCACACCTTTCTCACTGCTTTAATTGATAATCGATGAAAAAAAATAAATAAATTATCACTTTTCAATTTTCAGTTGAAGAGGCCTCCCTAAGGAACAATGGATTTCTTAAGCCAAATCCATACGTTGAGCTGCTCATCGACAATAAAAGCAAACGTAAAACCGACACCATGAAAAATACCCACTTACCCAAATGGAATGAGGAATTTACAGTTCTGGTAAGTGATATCTTATAAACTGTCCCACACCAATGCATATTGATTAAATTTTCATTTCAGATAACACCAAATTCAATTCTGCACTTCAAAGTACTAGATCATTCGAGTTTCCGCAAAGATGCCATGCTTGGTGAACGTTCGGTGAACCTTAATCAAATCCTACAACACTATAATGGACGATTTGAATATCTAGAGCTCAGCATGGATCTAGTGGTGACATCTAAATCAGACAATCGCCAAACAAAAAGTGGCGAACTGGTGGCAATACTTAACGGCTTACGCTTAGATATGTCAAAGTTGTTTGTACCGAATGGAAATGGTGCTGTGACAACGCACCAGCAAAGTTTGCAATTAGCTGATGGTGCGGCGTCGAATCCAAATCGAAGCAGTATTCTAAACGGTGGAGTGAGGTCACGAATGCGATTGCGCAGTACGAATGGTTCAGATAACGCGATAAATTCTGGTGCTATGGTGGGGACAAATGAATTATCGACCATGAACGGGACAATTAGTAATGCTGCTGGGTGCGGTAGTAGCAGTAATAGTTTAAGTGGAGTAGCGCCATCATCTTCGGGTGCGATACGTAGACAAGCACCATCGGTAGCAGTGTGGGAACAGCAACAACAACAAATGAGTGGTCCACAACAGATGGCGCCGCAGTCGCCACAGGCACAAATCCAGCCCCAAAGAATACCAATCCAAAGTGTAAACGGTACCGGACAACGTGTAATGCAAGTTTATACTGCTCCAATGCCGAGTGGAGCCGCTTCGGGGTCTTCGCAAGCGGTTGCAGCTGCTGGATATGTACCACCAGAGACTAATGGCACTGTACCAATGGAAATCAGTCAAGGAAATGCTGCCGGTGGGAATCCCGTGCCCGTATCCAATGTGGGTGATCAGCAGCTGCAAGCAGCGCAAGCAGACGATGAACCATTACCGACTGGTTGGGAAATTCGTTATGATCAGTACGGAAGGAGATACTATGTTGATCATAATACGCGATCAACGTACTGGGAGAAACCAACACCACTGCCACTGGGCTGGGAAATTCGTAAAGATCCCCGTGGACGAGTGTACTATGTTGATCACAATACACGAACTACCACCTGGCAAAGACCGAATAGTGAACGCTTAATGCATTTCCAGCACTGGCAGGGACAACGAGCGCATGTTGTTGCACAGGGCAATCAGAGGTTCTTATACTCACAGCAGCAGCAGCAACCAACAGCAGTAACTGCACCATTGAGTCAAGATGATGAAGAGACTTTAGGACCCCTACCTGATGGCTGGGAGAAGAAAGTGCAGTCCGATAATAGAGTGTACTTTGTAAATCATAAAAATCGCACCACACAATGGGAAGACCCACGGACACAGGGACAAGAAGTCAATCTCATTAATGAGGCACCCTTACCACCAGGCTGGGAAATTCGTTACACATCGACTGGTGAAAGATTCTTTGTTGATCATAATACTCGTCGCACCACATTCGATGATCCTCGTCCCGGTGCCCCCAAGGGTGTCAAAGGTGTTTATGGTGTTCCGCGCGCTTATGAGCGTTCTTTCCGTTGGAAACTCAGTCAGTTCCGTTACCTATGCCAGAGTAATGCACTCCCATCGCACATCAAAATAACTGTGACCCGTCAAACATTATTCGAAGATTCCTACCATCAAATTATGCGATTGCCAGCCTACGAACTAAGACGACGACTCTACATCATATTTCGTGGTGAAGAGGGCTTAGATTATGGTGGTGTGTCCAGAGAATGGTTTTTCCTTCTATCCCACGAAGTTCTAAATCCAATGTATTGCCTTTTCGAGTATGCCAATAAAAATAACTACAGCCTTCAAATAAATCCAGCGAGCTATGTTAATCCGGACCACCTGCAGTATTTTAAATTTATCGGACGTTTCATTGCAATGGCACTGTATCATGGACGATTTATCTATTCAGGATTTACTATGCCTTTCTACAAGCGTATGCTCAATAAAAAACTCACAATCAAGGACATCGAAACAATCGATCCAGAGTTTTATAATTCCCTCATTTGGGTACGTGATAACAACATCGATGAATGCGGTCTAGAGCTATGGTTTAGTGTGGACTTTGAAGTGTTGGGACAAATCATTCATCATGAATTAAAAGAGAACGGTGAAAAGGAGAAGGTATCAGAGGAGAACAAAGAGGAATATATCACACTAATGACTGAGTGGCGAATGACGAGGTGAGTCAGGGGATTTTTTTTTTTTTTTCATTTTTTACTTTTGATAAACTGGTTATGTGAAGATAAGATTACGGGGGATTTCTGTGATATCATTCTAACAATAAATCGTTTGCACTTGAAATGAATAATTTTTCGAAAATATTCCATCAATGGGAAGCAATGATTTTGTTTGAATGCCACATCGTTGATCTGCTGCTATTTAATGAGGGTTTTGCCTTCGCCCTTAAGGTTTATACATTTTCTATTAAATAAAAAATTCAAATATTGGATTGCATTCTATAAATATAAATGCCCTCATTAATGTTAAAAGTTTTAACAGCTGAATATTCTTATCTAATCGAGTGAATTTATTTGTTTATTTGCTGCCTAGATGTAGATATAAAATTTGATTGAAAATATTTCTATTTAGAGGGTGATACTTAGAGGCATCGCCGCGAAGGGGTGGTTTTGAATATACGTTTCCCTACATACTCGTACCTTACATTAAAGATTTAATTAAATTTATATCGCTTTTGTGCAATGACTTTCATGTGAATACCATACAACACAAGCGTCGTCTTCCTACAAATTAAGTCAACGAAATAATCGTGTCACGTGTTTTCCATTGTTATCGACATGTAACACGAAAGTTACTTGTTAATCAGAATAAATACTACGTATCGTATTTGCTAAGAAAATATTTTCTTTTCTCTCGGAACAGAGAACTCGGGGAGAAGTCGTTCTAAACCCCTTTCCGTAATTTTTAGATATAATAAAATGTCTTTGGTGCCAGCACTCACCACATCACGTCAACCTCAACTCACAGAGCAAACATTCTACAATGTCAGTGTCTACAGTAGAAATTCTCCAGTCTTTTCTATTGAGGGATAGTGGGAAAGACGCCAACCTTGTTGTGCTCACTAAAAACTCAATTGTGAACGGAAGCCCTAACCGACGATAGAGACAACTCACATGCAGGTTTCAGTATTAAGAAACTCTACTCGGAATCTTCTTGGCAAATTTATGGGCGATCTATTGGTATTCAAACAAAAATCAGTGCAGTCAGCCTTCAAGGATGCCTTGCATTCTCGAACTACCTTGGAACTGCAGATAGCATCCAAATAGGTTTTCAGCGGAACTCAGTGTATTCAGACGTATATACAACTTTGCCGCTCCACCGATTCTTCGCAATATGAGCCTAGTTCATTGTTAACAGGATGGCGTATACCTCAAAACACAACAGTTTCATATCCCAGAAACATCTTGGTCGATTAAAGCACACTTAAACGTAAAAATCTCAGAGAATCTTATAAATGAATAAAGCAGTCACGCTTGCTTTCTCAATGTTCGTCACTTTATCATTGTAGTGCATTAGAAGTAAATCAGCGTTGGAATGTAGAATGAGGCATAATTTTTTTATTTTTTGATCAACCATTGCTTCTACTCTTGGGATACTTTAATAGACTTTCCGAAAGACTTGTGCCACGCACAAGGGCCACGCATAGTTAAGTTAGTTTTCGGTAGAGCCCTTTTTCTTACTAATTTGTCACTACTGTATTTCCACATAGCCTCTATAAGCTTGTATTCTTATTGAGCTTGCATTTTTATAGTGTACCGAAGTAGCTTCCTAAGTTTCACAACAAGAAACTTGGCATTTCAGGTACTACTTGACTGACTATCAGTGAATATTTTTATAATATAATGCACCGGAGTTTACCGGTATTATAACCTCTTGTATGATGAACTTAAATTCAATAAAATGTTTCACTTATTTATATCAGAAGTAGTAAAACAAGGCGATGGCGATGGCGCGATAGTAAGCTCATTGGACTATCACGTAGAGAGTCTGGGTTCGATTCCTGGCTGGGTCACCAACAATTTTTAAAATCGCCATCACCCTTTCGGCGGGCAATGGCGAACTCCCGAAAGTAAAATTGCCTACCAAAAAGCTTCTAAGGAGTGTCGTTCAGACCCGGCGATAAACCGTAGGCCCCGCTCAGATGTGAAAAATGAATGATTACATGAGCAACACACATGAGTGTCAAGAAGCTAGGCCATGGCCCAGCTGCCATGGCTGCCAGCGCCACAGTGTTAGTAGTAAAACAAAGTAACAAAGAAAACTTTGTAAATAATTGCCACTGGCAGGGTGAAGTGTTTCGGATGTGTTGTATAATTTGCCATTGCATGATATCATTGAATGCTTATTGGGCATTTTAGAATCATTCTTTTATTAATGATTGTTGAAATTACCGTTTTGTGAGTATAATAGAGTATATAGATAGCTGTGGCGCCAGAATGCACTTATCATTTGATTGATTGAAGTGGTAAATTGATAATATCTATTTTCGTTTAGTCTTAATAACGTATTCACGCTCCATATTAAGTATTTTGTAAACAAAAAAGAAACCTATTATATCCCCAAACTTACTTACTTATGTGGTGCTTAATTTTAGCAAAAGAAGCATGCTTGTAGAACCGGAATCGTTCTATACTCAGGTGTCGTCTATTTAGTATTGTTACAGACGTTTCGTGGCTGTCGTCTCGTCCTGCCGAGGGTGGTGTTCTCATCATGTTAAGCCGTCAGAACTGAATTTCCCCAATCTCTTTACAGGGTTATTCTCATATAAAATGGAGCGTGTGTATGATTTATTAGAAATATCGTGTAAATGGCGTCCATTTCTCTCAACACACTCTTTCAATGGGCCTCTTGAATTTGTGAACATGGGAGGGCAAAAAGTATGTGGTCCAATAACAACAACTTCATACCATATATTTTCTTATAGGGTCTAAATTGGTTGGGGATTATTGTTGTTCACTCTTGACTTAAGGTATTCCTATCAAACAAAAAGTCTCACGTTGTAAGGTCCGGTGACTGAGGTGCTTATCTCATGTTCTGCTTATTCACACAGTCATCGATAGGAAAATGTACTTCGTCAGTTAACAAGACTAGTGTGTTTCCAATCGTTCGCGGTAGTAAAAAAACGTTGCAGTATCGTTTTGCTCTAAGGTTGTAAAGAATAGTCATTTTCGTTGAGAAACTGTATGATTTGCAGTTTGTTTAGGTGTATCTTTTCTTTCTTTTTCAAAATAACGTGCACCGCCGATTCTTTTATTTCAGTGGAGTGGAGACTAAAGTCTTTCTTATCGATTTACGTGGATTGCGTATAATTTGGCGTCGAACTTGAGCCACATACTTTGGCGTTTCTGCTTACGTTGATGGTTCTGGACCATTTTGGTTACCTGTTGTCCCTTCTGTCTTAATTTTTAAACCCACTGCCAGATAAATTGGTGATCAGCTCATCACTTACTAGTCGATTCTTCGAGTGAGTACAAAACGTGTGACGCGCACAAACCAAAAAAAAACATCGCACTTTAAATATTCCTCAACGACGAGTGACGCATTGCGATCGGTAAATCGACAAATCACGCACTTCAAACCATATGTACTCGTACTTCTCTCACCTTAATCTGTGAGTTTACGAGCCATTACAATTTAACATTTTTTAATTCTTTTTTAGCTGACTTAATGGTAAGACCTTCAGGCGTACTAATTGACAGCTTAAGGTGTTAATCTTCGGTTAAGCCACTTGTTTTTGTTGGATGTTGTTATTGGCATAAAACACCGATGTACGTACGTCGACTCTATTAATCACGATTTGTGGATATGTCGATCTTTTTGACTCAGAATTTGGTTTAGTGTATTGCACTGGTATGCTCTTTTACATATATATACCTCAATATAGGACAACTCAGGGTCTACCCGTCTTTACCACCATATACATACATATATAATGTATATACTTCTGTTTTAACTAAAAACCACTTCACTGTTAATGATTTGATTTCTTTCAACTGCGCAAGGTATGGTACACGTATCTGCAAAAATTAGCAAATCACGTTAAAATTGACGTTGGTTGCTTGCCTGGCTATTTCGAGAGCGGCACGACTTACGACTTTAATATGTTTGACAGGTTCTTGGTGTCATCATACTACAGTATAGTTTAATTCAATTAATTCTGAGCGAATTTTACGAAAACGCTGTCGTTCTTTCACTACGACATTGATAGTTCAACAACATTGCAATAACCATCGCAATATGAAACTGGCTCGAGCTCTTTTTAGTTTTCTCGTTGGTATATTTTTAGGATCCTACATTCTCTGGATTTGAGTCCAATGAAACATTCTTCTTCGAGACGACTCAATGGCGAAATGATGTGCGATTCACTTTTAGCCATATTTTACATATCTGTATTGCTTCAGATTTGTGTTGTGCAGGTAAAAGAATATGACCGAACGGATGAAGTTTATGAAAGAAAAATGCTGGTCCAATAAGAGCTATCACTCCACAATGGTCGGACTAAATCAATCATCATACAGCGGAAAGCACTGAGGGCATTCTTTAGTCTAGATTTTTTGGTTATTCACTCACGTAAAGACTCTTCCCAATGTTATGGTTCGGAACGAATTCCAAAAGTCGATGGCGATGAAAGAATGATATTGGTTTGTGTAGTTTCCGTTGCAGTGTTTGACGTAATATGATAATTTATTAAGCTGCTTGAATCCATGACTTATATTGTGAAAGTATTTTATCTTTGAATGCTTTGTACATTTCATCGGATCATGAGAAATTAAAAGATTACTGCTGTTATTGCAACTGTTTTGTTTTTCAATTAGGTATAGGAAGTTCAAGCTCCCTTCATTCAGCACCAACGGACCTATACTCTTTGTCAGCTGTCCTTCTGTTACAAATATAAAGCAATACAAAAAAAGCCAGCAAACATTTTGTGTTCAAAATTGTTTAATTTATTAGACCACAATATTGATTATTAAAAAAAATTTTTATTCACTCGAAATGACTGCCTCTTGCTTTAACAGAAGATTCCAAACGGTGTTGCCATTTGATACTATCGTCACGTACGGTTTCTATGGAGATCGTGGACGCTGCTCTGGTTAAAGCTGTTTTCTCCAATTCTGACCAAAAACCATAATCCAGTGGATTCAGATCTGGACTCCCCGACGGCCAATCTTCTGCTGCTATAAAGCCAGGAATATTGACTCTGAGCCACTCCTGCGTAGTTTCGACTTTGTGTCCTGGACCAGAGTCCTATTGGAATATGCATCTGTATCCATTGAAAAGTGTATTGGTCAAACCCTTCACAAGACCCTCTATCACACCTTCTTGGTAAACCTTTGCACCAGCTTTTACGTCTTTGTCACAGAAATGGAGGGATTTGACAACATGGTGAGAGATCCCCCAACAAACCATTACGGAAGCGGGATAATGTCCACGTTGAACCCTTGGAACAACTTTTTTTGCTTCTTTAGATGAAGTGGCTTCAATTTCATCATTTTGTTTGTTGAAAACTTCTTCCACGGTAAAAATGTTCTCATCCGTAAACAAAATGTTCTCATGGTCATTGCCTGCGTGCCACTGCAAAAGTCGTTTGCATCTTTCTTGCTTAATTTTTTTTAGTTGAATAGTTAGAAGATGGCGATGGCGATGGCGCGATAGTTAGCTCATTGGACTATCACGCAGACAGTCTGGGTTCGATTCCTGGCTGGGTCACCAACAGTTTTTCAAATCGCCATCACCCTTTCGGCGGGCAATAGCAAACTCCCGAAAGTAAAATTGCCTATGAAAAAGCTTCTAAGGAGTGCCTATCGGACTCTGCGATAAACCGTAGGCCCCGCTCAGATGTGACAAAATGACAGCATGAGCAAAACAAATGAGTGTCAAGAAGCTAGGCCATGGCCCATACCGGGCTGTCAGCGCCACAGTGTTTGTTTGTTTTAGTTAGAAGATGGCCCATGGACCAACGATAGGCTATCAGATGCACTTAGTTTTCCATTTACGATTGCATTTTAACAATTAATTAATTTTAATTAATATTTCAGAGGTATTGAACAGCAAACAAAAACATTCCTAGAAGGCTTTAATGAGGTAGTGCCATTGGAATGGCTCAAGTACTTTGATGAACGTGAATTGGAACTAATTCTCTGTGGCATGCAAGATGTTGATGTAGACGATTGGCAGAGAAACACAATCTACAGACACTACAACCGAAATAGCAAGCAAGTCGTTTGGTTCTGGCAGGTGAGAGTTTTTTCTTTTTTTAGTTTTAATACACTCAAATACATCAATCGCTACTCTATTCACAGTTTGTTCGTGATACAGATAATGAGAAACGTGCACGCCTTTTACAATTTGTTACGGGCACATGTCGCGTTCCTGTTGGTGGTTTCGCTGAACTAATGGGTTCTAATGGTCCGCAACGTTTTTGCATTGAAAAAGTCGGCAAAGAGACATGGTTACCCAGATCGCACACATGCTTCAACCGTTTAGATTTACCACCGTATAAGAGTTACGATCAACTCGTCGAGAAACTAACATTTGCAATCGAAGAGACTGAAGGCTTCTGTCAGGAATAGGGAACATGGACGACTAGAATTGAATTACGCTGTAACTTAATAAAAATCATTTCAACTTATTTTGTTAATTTGTAGCAAGGCTTAGATAACAAAACGCTCTGAATTGCAAATTCTGACCATTGCCAATGGCAATTTATAGCTCAGGCTTCTTAAAACACACAGCTTATGTTGTAAGTTATTGTGTTGTTGCCTTTTCACATAGCAATATTAGATACTGTTGTGAGTACAAGTTCCAAATAAAATAATCAAAACAGAGCAACAAAAAATTGAAAAGAAAAAAATAAAAATAAAATAAAAATTAAACACCAAAACCAACTCACACAAATTCTTTCATGGGAGGCATTTGTCTGATCTGATCTGATCTGTTCTAATTATTCAATATTTTATTTGTTATTTGCATACTCTATTGTTGTTATCATTGTTTTTTTTTTTTATGTATATCTTTAGTCTACACATTTTGATCTATGTTTTGAAAAAAAAAAAAAAAATTATATAATAATAAAGAAAGGAAAATATAGAATTGGAGAAGAGTAAGTTGTTGTGCGTTGTGCAGTCGCAAACGCAAACGCAAACGCAAACAACATCATTTAAGATAAGACAAGACAAGACAAGACAAGACACTATCACTATTATTATTGCAAATTTATTTATATTTATACGTATATACATATATTGTAGGCAAATTATTGTTCTGTGCGAAAAGGGCGTGTGTATAAAAGATGAGAAACAACAGAGCTCGTACATCTATAATAAAATATTTTATAAATTGTACTCTATTATAATATTATGTTTATTTTACTCCCATGTACATTAGAGGGATAAGATATTGTGTTATTTGTATCAATTGTATATATTTATTCTGCAGTTCATTGAATGGGGAGGAAATGATAAAACAATTTGAAATTTATTTCTTTAGAATCTTGAAAGGCCTTTCAAGTTAAATTTTGAGCAAATATGTTATATATTTATGGAGCGAATCGTCGTAATTTAAAAATAGAAGAAGCAAAACAAACAAAAAATCATCTAAAGAGTATTGAAGAGAGATCTACACCGGTTTAATTGATTAAGCATATTATAAATTTACAAAAAAGAAAAACAGAAAAGAAAACTACAATAAAGATTGCTATATAATAAAATTACGTATGATTGTTATGTATGTACAGATAGAAAGAGAAAGAACACGAGGCGACTATTGTTTGAAAATACAGATACATTTTAAATTAAACTCGTTGTTAATGTTTCATTTATTTAACCTTTCGTCGGACACCTGGTTCTGGTGTCGTTTCGTTTTTAAGCGATATTTACTGATGCAGTGAACTCCCTCTTAACGGACACAATCTTAAGTGGACGATGCTCTTAAGCAGGCAAGATATACTGTAATGGTTGGCTAGTATGATTTTGTTCTGAGTGTTTTTCCTTTTAAGTGGACGATTCTATTAATTGGACACGGACACTAATTTCATATTTATTTGGGTGAATACATTCCTTTAAATGGACGATTTGAGTTATTCGCACCCTTTTCTTTACACATACATACATCGCTTTTCTTCTGTGCGAGGGATCATAGTATGCATATGTACGTATGGATTTGTGTGACGGCAAGCGTATGCATAACGGTTGTACACACATTTTGTTCAGGAAAATCGCTACTACGTTTTGCGCTGTTGGTTGGGATAGATCTTTGCATCTAAAAGATAGTGCAGTTTTGTCTCCAGGTGGACGGTATTGTTTTCTATCTGCTGTGTAAACCTCTATTCTGGTTCTCCGTATTTAACCGATTTTATTCAAGACAGGACTGACCAGGTAGGTTAAAAATATTTTTGTTTTATTTTCATGTGTTTGATAGGTTTTCCATTTTGTCACCAATCATTATGCCATCAAGAAAAGCACTTACATTAAAAAAAAATAGAACGTATTAACTTTGCTCACAGACCAGGTGGGGGGAGCGCACTCCCAAAATTTGATGTTGGTAAATTGTCTGTGGCCAACGTATTGAAAAATAAAAAATCCCTACTTGCTGATTGGAGCACTCGCGCGAATGAGCTACAAAAACGAAGGTTTCATAGCAGCGAAGGTAAAAAGGTCGATACGTTGACAAATGAATGGTTTGTCAAAGCTCGCGAAAAATGCATCGATATTTCTGGACCATTAATTCAAAAGAAAGCCAAAGATTTTGCGACGAAAATCAATTTTACAAGTTTTAAAGCATCATCCGGCTGGTTGCGCCGATTTTTAAAACGACACAACATTTCATACAAAGCGATATCTGGGTCATTAATAGAAAAATATAGCTGTGATCGGGAAATCCGCACACCAACGCTGCTTCAAAAATATACAAAACGCAAATCTGACAGTGAAATGGTTTTCGAATAAGCGCGCTTGGATGACAACTTTTATAATGACGAAATGGTTAAACAGCTTCAACGCCAAAATGAGAAAACTACACAGGAAGATTTTACTTTTTCGGGACATTGCAAATTTGCATCCTCATCTTACTTTAAGTAATATCACCTTAATATTTTTTCCAGCAAACACCACATCTTTTTGTCAACCCTTGGACCAGGGCATAATAAAAAATTTTAAAGTATTTTATCGCGAACAAGTTTTAAATCACATTATCGGTAAAATGGGTAACGTTGTTAGCTTTCTTCTGCAATTAATGTGCTGGATGCGATCAATTAGGCTGCTACAGTCTGGAGCAAAGTTTCTACAGAAACAATAAAAAACTGCTTCAGGAGATGTGGGTTTCTACGCAATCAAACCTTCGAAACAGAGAACTTCACCTCAGAGGACGACATACCACTGATCTGTTTGCAAAACTTGTCATCGCTGAATACACCGCATGTGACAACAACGTTCAAACCGATGAAGGATGGAATGAGAATTTGGGCGAAGATGACACTAGCGTTATAAGTGTGAATGACAAAAGTGACGACGACGCGCATATGGACGCAGAAGCGAAAGCAGATACTGAAATGGAATCATATTCCTACAAAAAGGCGTTGAATATTTGTGAAACTCTATGCAAATTTGCTTTCAATGCTGGAGATGAAAATAAAGTGAAATAAAGTTGATAATTTTCTGTTCCTTTTAAAATTTGCATTTTTATATATATTTTCCCTTTTAAGCGGACACTCTCTTATATGGACAAAAAACTTTGGTCCCGTGGCTGTCCACTTAAGAGAGATTTAACTGTATTTCTAATTAAGCTATCGACTTGAAATTACAGGTAGCTTCTCAAAATATTATTTTCTATCGATTAATGGAAAACCCCATTCTAATGGGTGCCTAGAAGAGGGCAAAAAAATGAAAAGAAAAAAGACACCTTCGGACGGACACATGGTGTCTGGCTGGACCCCTTTATATTTTGTATGTAAAAATATGGAATATCATGCATTTTGACAATTCTACTTATTTTTTAACGCAATGAGTCTAATTAATGTTTGTGTTTATTGCTTGTTTCTTGTTTTTTTTGTTTTTTTGTGTTCCTTCCATTTTTTTTACGGGTCAGTTTTCGAATGAACGTTGAATGAACAAATAAAACATTGATTACGCCCTTTATTTTTGCCTTTTTATCATTTTTATAAAAATTACATTTCTATAATTCAGTGTTGATTTTTATTCTCGATTGGCATCAGCTTTAGTAACGGATATATAAAGTTGAAGTAATGATGTTGACGATGATAATGAAGAAGATCCAACCATTAATGATGGAGGAGATGAGGATTACACGCCTAACACTGGGCGAACAATGGTATCAGACAATTTTTTGTTGGTTACTACAAGCAGCCAAACGACTTGCTGGTATTGGTCTCGCATTGGTCGCCACAATTCGATCGAACAAAACTTGTCTTCCAAAAGAAAATGAAAAAAACATCCGCCACGTCCTGCGCTTTCCTCACTTTTTGGTTTCGGTTTACAGCTTCGTACCAACAAAGAATAAGACAGTAAATTTACTTTCTACAATGCATTATTCGAAGAACTCTGAAGGCGAAGCACAAAAGCCGGAAGCAGTTTTGTTCTATAATACAAATATAGTTACGCTGGCGTCGATTGCATGGATCAAATGATAACGCATTTTTCAACAAAACTGCCAATCAGACGATGGACCGACGCATTTTTTCCAGCTTATTGCATTTGTAAAGAGATCGATGGACTCACGAAAAATGATGCATCCAATACACTGTCATGCGATTTTTTCAGCATCGTACTTGAAAGAATAGTGCAAAACTCACGAGCAAACACAAGAGGCACTATCTTTCAAAAGTCCGTCCAACTACTCGCATACGCCGACGATATTGACATAATCGGGAGAAAGCAGCGTGATGTCAGTGGCGCTTTCGCGAGTATTGAGACGGAAGCGGCGAAAATGGGTTTAGCGGTCAATGAGGGCAAGACCAAGTATATGCTGTCAAGCAAAAAGGACAACCAACACCGACGTCTCGGACAGAACGTCACCCTCGACAGATATAACTTTGAGGTAGTTAAGGACTTTGTCTACCTAGGCTCCGCTATAAATACAGACAACGACACCAGCGCTGAGATCAAGCGAAGAATAACTCTTGCCAACCGCTGTTTCTTTGGGTTAAGAAGGCAATTGAGTAGCAAAGCCCTCTCTCGGACAACAAAAGTCACTGCTCTATGGCGCAGAGGCATGGACATTATCAAAAATGGATGAGGGTGTTCTTGGTTGCTTCGAGAGAAAAATTCTTCGGGCGATCTTCGGTCCCGTCTGCATTGACGGTGAGTGGAGGAGGAGATACAACGACGAACTGTATGGACTGTACAGCGACATGGACCTAGCCAGAAGAGTGAAGATCCAAAGACTGAGATGGCTGGGTCATGTAGAGCGCATGGACACCAATGCTCCGGTCCGAAAAGTCTTCGAATCCGCCCCCGAGGGACAGCGCAGTAGAGGAAGGCCAAGACTCAGGTGGCGCACGCAAGTGGAAGAGGACCTCAGCCAACTTAGCGTGCGAAACTGGAGACAGCTAGCCAGGGATCGAGCTAGCTGGAGAAGCTTGTTGACTGAGGCCCAGGTCCACCCCGGATCAAATCAACCATCAATCAAATATTACTTCACAACAAGGCGGCTCTGATACGCTCACAGCAAGAAGAGACTGCCGACATTGTTTGTATGTCAACAGCATTCGAAAGTGGACTGCTTAAGTTGCGTTACCGAGAACCCATGAAAGAGTTTCAAGCATATAATAAACAAACCCATTTGCATTTATTCTCTTTCATATAACATTGATTTAGTTAAGAATAGTGGATTAAAACGAACAAAATAAAACTGTTTTATTTACAAAAAATATTTAGGACTTATTTTTATTTCCACAGTTAGCTCAACATATGCTAAAACCACTAAGTAAGGTAGGATATTCATAAAACATACCAGCATCTTATAAGAACTGGTTTGTAAGTGGACTTATCTCCATACAGATGCATGTAAATTTATAGGGGTCTGACCAGACACCATGGCCCTTATTGCGGTTGTCGATCATCGATCAAATCGATTGTCGATCATCGATTCGACTGATTTCATGTTTGGTATTGTGTAACTCAATCGACAAAGGATTCTATTATTGTGAATAATAACCATAAAATTGACTATTGTGAATACAATTTGTTTTGACAGTTGTTTGCTTTTTTATTCATTTCCGCAATATTTTTCAAAAAAAACTTAATAAAATGAGCTCCATCGAATTGCTTAAGTTATTCAGACGAATTTGGTCAGATAAAAAAAACGGGTTAAGAGATGCCTCAAACCCTTTAGAATTGGCGAAAAGGGTGTAAGTATTTCGAAAAATCACATACACACATATGTAGATAACTTTAATTTATCTTCTGCAGTTTTGTGAGATATTTCCGTTTGTCTAAATAGAAACTAAGCAGAAGTTTTGAAACTGAATGTGTTGTATTGGTCACTTGCTTCGCCCTAAATTCAAATTATTGTTTTTTTACAATCGTCAATCGACTATTGTCAATCAATCGACAATAGACGATTGTCAATCAATCGACAATAGTCGATTGTCCATCAACGATCGACAACCGCAATACGGGCCCATGTGTCTGTTAGAAGGTTTTAAAATAAGTGTCCGACGGAGGGTTAAAACTTGTGTTTATCGAATGTCCAGGTTGTGCTAATCTTCTTACGTATTATTGATGGCGCCGCTATATTTCGGGAAGTGATGGACATCAAACAATTGGCTACTCCGCCTTCAGTTGAGCACTGCAAGTTGATTTAGCTCCTCTAAAACATGTGTATACCATTTACGGGGACTTACACCTTGGCCCATTTTCAAGAACTAATTGCAAAAAAAGAGAAGATTTTGATAAATTCATGATTGAAACATACATGAATTTTTTGGATGTCAAAGTTGACTGCCAAAAAGTCATCAAACGATGGGCAGAATTGGATCCAGACTTGTTAGTCGACTTTTACACTGTACGAGACGACTCGGCGGATATTCGGAATGTCATGGAAAGGGTGTAGAGGGTGTAGCTCGACTCGGATGGATAGCAGAATCGGACCTGATTTCTGCGTGTTCTCTTTTATTTCGTTTCGTAATTGCATGAATTTGTTTTATTCTTGTGTTCTCGGCGTCAAGTTCGTATCGTGCGGTAGAATTATTTTAAATCCCTAATACTGACACTACAATTACAGCTGATGACCAATGAATGAAAAAAAGCAAATAACGAATGAAGAGAGAAACAGAAATATGAAACTCGGCTGCGTACAAAAGTGAAATCTAGAAGGTACAACACGAGCCCAAAAGAGAATAACGAAAATCGGACCATGTCGTCTTGTACGTTGTGAAAGCCGACTTATCTGAAATCAAAAATTCAATACTTTTAAGGGTTGTTTAGAAGCAAAGTATCAGGGATGTTCATTTTTTCAAATTTTAAATTTTTTCCATAAAGTAAACATTTTTTAAAAAAAAGTCATTTTTTTTACTATCTTGAACGCCATATTTAAAGCTTTTAACACTGCTAACGCGTTGTCTGAATAATAAGTTTTCTTCATAAACTGCCTAAAGGATTGTGGTCTTTTGCAATTAAGTAGTATCAAACACAATCTTGGAATATAACTTGCATTACTCTAGCGAGCAGTTGCCTTTTCTATTCAACATCATTACCATCATTCACATCTATCGTATGTATCTATGTCCGAGGATCCTCAAATAACTAGGAAGGTATTTGCCTGAGTCTTTACCTAGTTGTTGGCTAAGCATTGCTAATGAGCTTAACATCTCCTGCAAACATCATTGATTTCGATGGATTAGTGAAAAAAAAGATTGAACAAACTCAGAACGAATACTGGGCTAGATGATCTGCTCGCCATCATTTTAGAAATTATTTGTGAATTACTCGGCACAATCCCTCTTTTTATGTTCCCCATTTCAAAGAATTTTGTTTTCTTTTAATCTCCGTAAAAGGTCCCGAAAAGAGAGAGAGATCCTTAATTATGTATATGTATATATAAGCCCTGCATTCGAATCAAACACCTTGATATATGTAATTTGTAGCAAGTACTCTGGGTGCTCTAGGAAATGGTAAACAAGTTGATGTTGCAATGGTCTTCAATCAGATTTCATTATGTGGACTACTTCCTACTTAAAGGAAAGATACTTAAGTGTCCTTTTTAGGTACAGAGTAGCTAAGCCCATAGCCCTTTCTGGCGTTTCCCAAGAAAGTCATTTCGGTCCTATGTTACTCATCCTGGCAACTGATATTGTTAACTAAATCAAGCTGAACGTCAAAATAACATTTTGTTGTTGTAAACGTATATTTTAATTAAGTTTTTGATCAAATTTTTGTTTCACATACCTATATATATATTTTTATTCAATATCTTGCCAATATTATTGGAATACTCATTATCAACTTTTTAAGGGTGTAGATGCAAATCCAAACGCAAAATACCCCATAATGTACCGTAAGACAAGCCCAAATGCTGTGCTCGATCGATTTCGATGTTCTTCAATACTCTCACCAAGGTCAGCCATAATTTCAGTAGAGAGTGCGTTTCGATAATGGATAGGCCTTAAGACATCTGTTGTAGAGCCAGTCCCCTTGATTTTTTTTTACTAAATAGTGTTTTTAATTTAATTTTGGTGGGGGCTGATGCCCCTATTTATTTTGCGTAATACAAGCTTAACAACTATGACTTATCACTGGGCTTAAAGCTAGGGATGCTGAAGGAGATCGAATTTGAGGGAAATTGTGCTGCGATTAAAATCGAAAACGGAAAGGTTGGAGTTCATCTTACGCAGCATACGGGAGATTGGTTCGTAAGAGTCATATGTGGTGCGGTGGATTGGTAGATAGAAGAGACGGGGGCAACGTAGATTTCGAGGATTAGTGCTAAAGAAAATGAAATTGTAAAGAGACATGCAATCGACGGAGCCTGAGAGGAGTCGGTGAATGAAAAAAATGTCTGCTGCGTTCCTTCGATAATTAAGGGTATTTAGGTTAATGAGTTTGAGACGGTCTCGGTAGGGAGCGAAGATTAGAGGATCGCTCCAAGGTAGACCTTGAAGAAAACGATGCTGGATCCTCTAAATTCGAGATACATGAACTCATTGAAAGGGACACCACGATTGGCTAGCGTCCTCGAGATGGGGGCGAACGTAAGTGATGTATAGTGATCTGGTCACGTACGGGTTGCAAAATTCTTTTAACGAAGCCAAGTGATGAGTTTGCTTTAGTAGTTATCTCATCAAAATGCGAGTGGAAATTAAGCTCCCTGTCGCATCATATGCCAAGGTCGCGAATAGTCTGAACTGCGGATAAAGGTTGACCGTGGAGAACGTAAATTCGGGGAGGAGACTTGTTGCACTTACGTGAGAAGGTAATCGATTGACATTTGGTGATATTGAATTCTAAACAGTTCTTGATGCACCAGGTGGCAAAACTATTTAAATCTATTTGAAGGAGACTGGAGTCGTGTTGTGAGGAAATGGGTTTACAAAATTTGGTATCGTCAGCATAGACAGAAAGTGCTGAGTGGAGAATGACCCTTTCAAGATCGTTAATGGTTAGGATGAAGAGAAGTGGACCTGGGTGGCTACCTTGAGGAACACCTGAAGTGGCCAAGAAAGGGCCCGATAGGACAGATCTGAAACGGACACTATAAAAACGATTATCCAGGTAAGAAGTTATCCATTTAAACGATGCAGCGGTCATTGAAATGGCATAGGACACATGAAATTGGGAAATTAGTGAAAGAAGTGCTAGTGGGATCATATGCAGAGGGGTTAAGTATTTCAGAGGAGTGAGTGTGGGCGGATGGTGTTAAACTGAAAGAGACGCGTTTACGCGGGGGCTTGGGTGGAACGGAGGCTGCAGGTGCAATATAATTGGAGGACTGATGAAGTCGGTTCGGGATGTGAGAGGGAGAGGCGAAATTGGGGAATATGTTAGTTTTAAATCTCCAATTAGAGTCAGATTTGGAACGGGAGTTGGAAACGGTTTTCTGTATATAGCCAGGTTTGGGACGGTTTCGGAATTTTATTAGAGTCCGGTTTGGGATGGGAGTTGGAATCGGGATTAGGTAACTTAGAATCAAGCTTCGTTTTATCCTGTTTCTTGGTAGGTTTGTCGATTCATTTACAGATGCGCATCTTTCCAACGTTGAAATAAGCACCAGCAGTGTTTTTGAATAACCATTCATATCTAATAGGGAGGTGGAGTTTAAAGCTTCGATTGCTTTTGTGGTGAGACGGCAGGAACATTTTATAATTGCTAATGGTGATACCGTATTTGTCCGCGAAGAATTTCGTGATCCAAGAAATATCAGCGTTTACGAGGGTGTCTTTGATGAAAAATGTACTCATATCGGTTTCAATTTTATCCAGTCCCCGCCTCCATTCGGAAGGTGTCCATGTTGTGCCAAAATGTTTCACGAGCTTGCGTGAGCCGGCGACGGGAGGGGTTGATAGTGAAACAGTTTCGGTCTTTTGGATTGAGGGGGCAGCGAGAGAAATTGTAGATTAAATTAACCGTGGTGGACAAGGAGGTGGTGGTAGAAGTGGGTCGTCTTCGGTTTCCAGTATTTCAGCCAAAACTGATGTATTGTAGTGGACATTCTGGTGGTGTAGTGTATGAATTGGTAAATCGTCAATTTTGTTGCTTACCGTTTCAATATGATTCTCGATATTGAAAATGGTTGACTGTGCGGCAGCTAGATCATCACCGACACCGTTGATTCTATCAAAGATTACTTCGAACATTGGATCAGGCTGCATTAGAGATGGTTGTTTCCTTGAGGTGGATTGAAAATGGGTCTCAAGATCATCCCGCCGGTTGTTTATCGATTCGCACAATTTAAGGTTAGAGATGTTTTGGGCGGAACAAACTGCTTTGAGATCATTGATCGCAGTATTCATCTCGACCAGAGTTGCAGATCGATGTTAGCGAGCTTGGACTTAATTATATCGGTTGAGGACAGAACCGAGTTGCCTAATTCATCAACATAACTGACACTACTTTCTAAATTGGACTGATTTATCGTGATAATTTTTGTGAGACTTTTTTGGAATGAGTCACTAGAGTCACTGAGGCACTTTATAGCAAGTATTACATGCGAAAGCGAGATGATCTTGCACTCATCACAAAAGAATAGGAGGTTATCAGAGAATTCTTTGATGAATACCGTATTCCTTTTTTTTAATCCGACACATATTGCATGGAATGATTTTCCACAGATGCCCTTACAAGTAACAAAGACAGCATTGACATCAAAGATTGGACAGTTAGTGATTCCGCAAGACATGGCAATTTTATCAAAAGTAAACGAAAAAGGTAAACAATCAACTTAGCCCACTGTTATGCACTGCGAGTGGAAATTCAGCAAAATCGAAAAATTGGTCAACACTTGGGGCAATGCACTAAATACTCGTATATGCGGAACCTATGTCAGAAGTGGCAATGCGACAGTTATTGAGCGTGAAAAATTGAAGTCAGTCAAAAAAACAACCAAAGATACAGTCAGCACTTGGGGTAATGTCGCGGAACTGATATCAGAAGTAGAGATATGGAAAGGGAAGAAATAAATTATAAATAAAAGTTTAATGCGGAGCAAAACGAAAACACGTCCGAACACGACGAACAGTAATGCACAATTCTTTAATACCTCAGATGGACGATTATGTCGACCATAAGCTGCTCGTAATGCCCGAGACATACCTACAATAGAATTTCTATTTTTGTAGTAATTTTTTCACAACTGTAACACGATCAGCGATTGTTTAGCGATCCATATTGTAGCTAAAATGACAAACCTTAAACTAAACGATTGACATTTCGGTTTGACTGTGATTGAGACAGGGATGTCAAAACTGGACCACGAATTGGATGATCATATAAGAGTAACATACTCTTTTAGCAACGAATCTGTTCCCTTAGTATCAGAAATTCGCTATTTATGTACCATCTGTGACAATAAACTGAAATTGTATGGCCATTAGGTTTGATTTCTTGGCATCGGTTTTTATAAGGGGTGTTAAATTGTAGAATGTTTTTTAAAGAAATTATGACAGTAAATGAACTTTAAACAAAAACCGTTATTCGTCATGTAGAATCGTTTATGACATTATGTGTTATGGACACAGATTCAGCCATATAGCTTCCCAGGGGTTTTAGATGAAGCGCAACTTTTCTGTCTGATTTTGGGTCAGTCTAGAGCATTTAGCGCCCTATAGGTATCTTATCAGCAACTCAATAAATATTGTCTTTCCGAAATATTTGCGGTGTATACACCAAAGCTTTTATAACTACTCGTGTATCCTATATCCTTTCAAGAAAATATGTGTCTAAATGCCAGAAAAAGGATTGCTACTTTAACATACAAACGAATTTGCCATTATCTTGACACTGGCATCAAAAACTTACGACTAATGGTAATGCAATTTTCATCAATAGGAGCCTTAACCTACAGGTCGGGGAATTGAACTGCGAATACAAGGCCAGCCGTCTAGAAATAGGTTTCGGTAAGAGAAACTCACCAGGAGAATGAGTTTGGTACATGCAAACCAAAGGGTCTTGACTATTTATGGCTATTTATTGAGCTATTTAAGAGCAGCACTCGATTAAATATTGCAACAGTGGACATCACAGTATACCCTCTATGGATCTGAAATAATGCGAAACCGCAAACAAAAATATCCTAAACTGATCTTATTTCAACTACTAGCAAGTCAATGCCGACTTTTGATACCAGAATTTCGGTGAAGAAACCAAAAAGTAAACAACAAATACCAGGATCAGTTGAGAAAATAAACTGGCATAATTTAAACAAGGTAAGAGGCTAAAGCAGGGCGCCAAATTTGCGAGAAAGGCTCCAAGATGCCTTAAACTAAGAAGAAGAAGTTAGCTGACAATAGAATAGCTTCGATGAAAAATGCAAAAAATAAATCACAACTCTACGGAGTATCTACGAGACCCGCTCCAAAAATAAAAAAAATAAACAGGTGGTAAGGAGCAGAAGGCATGCCTTTCAACAAGGTCTGAGTATAGCGGAAATACGGAAATAGCGCAACCGAAAAGTACTACTAACATTGTGAAAAAGCGGAAAAATAAACAGTGATAGGGGTTTTGTATCCTATTAATAAACGACGAGTCATAGATATCCAACAAGCAAGCCAAACGAGCTGATATACACATATTTACTACACAACGAATTCGTTAGAGCTTAAATTGCCGAAATAACGAGACTAAACGAAATTGGCTATCGACGGAAACAATACTTTAACCAAACAAACAATTCCCGCGAAATACCTTTCTATTGACTGCCGCGCATGTACAGTAGATGGAAGATCACTTTAAAGCATAAGTTACATTAGCAGTGAAAATATTGAATCGGGGCGATGCACTCGGGCTAGATTATATGCTTTTCAGAGAATGGTCTTAAGTAATTCACGATTAAATTTAATTAACTGACAAGAAGCTATCGGATGACTGAATAGTGGAGGGAGAGCTTTCTTGTTCCAATGTATAAATGCAAGTCGGCACGAGAAATTGAAACAACTACTGATCCTTGAAACTAATGACACATAGCATGAAGATATATAAAACAGTTTTGGTAGTTAAACCCCATGGCACTCAGTTTGGTGGCAGTTTGACATATAGTATAACGTGATCTACGGATAATGATGGTTAAGCATCGTATAGCTTCGAAAGGTTTGTATGTAGTGTTTATCGATAGAGCTCCCACAAATCTTATGTACAATATATGATAAAACAACCGGAGAATTTGAGTTTACGAGTCCGGAATGACTTCGCTTCCTTTCAACTATGAAAGCACTATCATAAGCAATGATGTCACAGCCCTTTAGGTACTAGGTGGGGTGAAAAGTAATCTCCTTGACCGCCAGAATACGCTGCTACTGCAAAAAGGTTATGGTGCCTTGAAGTCCGTTCATATTTAGGCAGACATGCAACATTTCAGTGCGATATTGTCTTTAGTTTTGTTTTGACAGCTGATTGTTGTTGACGTGTTTGGCATCATCTTGAGCATGGACAATAACGATTTTCATTCTCTCATACAACATTATTTTTTGAGAGGCAAAGCGGCGAAGGAAACAAAAGAAAAGTTGGATAAATACTATGGGGCTAATGCTCCGTCAGATTACACCGTCAAATATTGATTTCGATCAAGATACCGATCAAGTCCGCAGCGGCAGGCCCTCCGATGAGGTTACAGAGGACAATGTCAAAAAAATACATGAAATGGTGTACTAATTAGTACTGAGCGCACATATTTTGGGAAATATTGTGCATATGAAAAAGTTATCCTGCCGCTGGGTGCCGCGCATGCTCACCAAAAACACGAACGCGAGAGCACTTCGAAACAGTGTTTGGTAACTGTTGATGAAACCTGGATCCACTATTGCACACCAGAGAACAGAATAAGTGCCCGGCAATGGACCGAAGCCGGCACGAGTGCTTCGTAACGGCCGAGAGACTCTCAATGGGTCGGAAAGGTGATGGCGTGCGTCGATTTTCTGGGGTTGTCATGGCATACTCTTCGTGAACTATCTCGAAGAAGGAAAAACCATCAACAGCGAGTATTATTGTGGCTAAATCGCAACCATGGCTAAAATCAATGACTTATGGTTCCAATTGCTGTCGCATGCACCGTATCCACCCGATTTGGCTCCCTCAGACTATTATCTCTTCCCAAACCTCAAAAGATGGCTCATCAATAAAAAATTCAGCTCATGCGAGGAAATTATCGAGTATTTTGCAAACATTCCGGAAAGTTACTTTTCGGACGGGATCAAGAAGTTGGAAAATCGCTGGAAAAAGTGTATCAAGCTAAAAGGGGACTATATTGAATAAAATAAAAAAACAATTTTTTCTTTCCCAAGGAGGTTATTTTTCACCCCACCTAGTAATTCTTATTGATTGGATAAAGTGTTAAGATTGTGTTTGATTTGAACCCGCAAACCAAAGGGCGCAAAAATTCCGTATTTTTTCTATTACACCAGCTCAATGACGATTTGAAGGATAAATTACAATATTTAGCCAAGAAGAAAGTACTCATTCATCCAAAAAATGCACGGGTGAATCATGACAAAAGTTTATGAATTACTCTCTTATTCGCCATATTCTTGGGATTGAGCTAGAAGTGACTATTCCTATATCTTTATCTGATAAATGACTCGACAGAAATAGATTTAAATCCAACGAAAAAATCATCCCCCAAAAAAACCCATTTTGTAAGGGCCTATATCAATCCTATTATTTGGAAGGGATCAAACAATTGAGGAAACGTTTGACCAAGTGTATTGAGCTCAAATTGAACTATGTCCAGAAGTACATTTTTGTTTTTTTGCTGCATAAAACTATCTCTCATTCAAACAGTCCTCTGACTTATTGATCCAACCTCGTAGTAAAGTCGTTCGGGTAGGTTTAACGTTTTATAATTCTTAGTAGCCTTGTCCTCTTACCCTTAAAGTGTGTAATATAAGTATAATACAATAGATCCAACAACTTATCGACATGACATCGCCTTCACTCATTTAATGGGATCCAAACTATAATTGTATTGTAGATCTTAGCTCATTATGAAATACTCGTATGCTTATTGGACTTGCTCATACTGACCTCATAAATCAGTTGCCCTCTTAGCATATTTTTCAATATATTAACACCCAAGAAGCCCAACTTTACAATGTTACTTACGAGTATAATCGTCCCCTCACCGTTCTTCTTAGAAAATCAGTTAAAGAAAATACAAAACACAGTTTTGTTAACATGTCTGTTAGATGTAAACAAGAATGGAAGCACCAAAAGCCAATGCGTTGGGAGGGTGTCAAATCACCCTTTCAAAGGTAAAACCAATGGGAGAAGCATACAATTCGTAATTGGATTAGAGTTTTCTAAAATGAAATAGAATCGAAGGAACAATTGCCATTTGTAAAATTAGCAATTGAGGTCGCACTTAGTATATTCAAAGTAACCCTTAGGAACAGTCCGTTAACGTCGTCGGTATTTTTCGTGTTTCACAATGAATGACAATTATTTTGCACAATTAGCTGATGAACCAAATAACTCGTGCGATAGTGATTACGAATTTGTCAATAATAGCTCTTCTCACGAGAATAGTGATTGCGAATTGGATGGTTATAAAAAGATTCGCAATTCCAATAACGTTTCTAACACGACAACCCTTCAAAATCACGACAAACATTACAATTTGAAAAAGAGTGAAAAGTTGAAAATATGCCTTTCGCCGGAGAAAATTTCTCTTCTCTCGAATTCGCCTAAACGTTGTACTACACCCAAGGGTAGTAGCTCGCCTAAGCGTAGTGTTTCGCCGGAGTTTTGCAGCGAACATCAAGAACAGAAACCGGCAAAAAATCGATCAGTTCCATCATTTACCATAGTTCCGATAAATATTACCCCCAGCAGCGGTACCGGTGTAGCCAAGGATACTTCAAAAGATCAAAATGAATCAAAAGTTAATTTACCAGAAATCGTATTGACCTCATTCGAAATTTCAGCCAAAGGGAAAAAGCCTTCATTTAACGGTAATATTGGAAAATCCGAGACAACAACCAAAACCGAGAAATCAACTATTGTAAATGGTTTTGAAGAAACCACCAAACAGGTAGAAGTCACATCGCATCCAATTGAATTCAATAGAGGAACTCAGTCACCGTCTCCAGAGTCATATTTGGATACACAACTAAGTGCAGCATCATCAGCGTCCAGCGATATGGAAGACAATGCCACGTCAGAGGTAGTGACTGTAATCCTACACGAGCCACCAAAGAGTGATATCGATTGCAGCCCATCAAGGTCAGTTCAATTGGTCAGAGCAGCATTTTGTTTTTGTACATTTGTGTAATTGAACTCACAACTACAAATCGATATTTACGGAAAGTGCTTTTATTTTCATACCTATACTCGTACATAGTCGTAAATACCTATTCTTGTTCGGTTATTGTTATTGTTTGTTGTTTAATGTTCAACAGAGTCATGCCATTGCCGGTGAATTGTGAGGCGGTTCCAGAAGAGCTGCGTTGCGGTATTTGTCATGATGCTTACAAGGATCCGAGGACATTGCATTGCTTGCATTCGTTTTGTTTTCAATGTTTGGTGGATGAAAATTTCAAACAGGATTCGAGTATCCCATTTTGGTCACAGCCAAATCAGAAGGACTTCGATTGGAAAGGTAAGCCAAAAACATACAATATACTCGTTATAACTATGAATACATACACTAGTTCGGTTTTTGTTGATTATTTGAGTTGATTTAAAGCACATTTATACACATATTCCCCCTTTTTATCAGCGTATATGCACGTAATGCCCAAAACACATGAGCAGAATTTTGTGTGCAGTGAAATTAGAAATTAGAATACACATGTTTTAATTCGCGAAGCTACATATAAATGCTGCACTCAGCACTGTTCTGCAGCGCATCTCTATTTCTAAATTCGCTGCAATCGACAGTGTCTCGCATAAGTGACAGTAGCTGTAAAATGAAAGCAACCGATGCGATTGACTTCAAAAAATATCTGCACATCTATTCCACGGGCAGAGCTGCCAGCAGTACTGCAAGTAGATTTTCTGCACATATGTTTTGGCCATAAGGCCTAATATTTCAGATATGTCAATTTGTACATTGCACTGTCAGAGAGATGCTTTCTCTTATTAGCAGGAGCAAACTTTTTTTTCCGAACGATTCAGTAGTTTGGTCTTCTGGCATCTTGGGCAAAAATCTTATGTTTCGATCTTCCAATATAGAAAACTTTCAAACCGTGATATCATTTTTGACGGTTGCTTGACATTTACGAGTATGTTGAGTATAGCTTACAAAATCATCAAAAATAGATTTAGACCAGGATGTTCGAGTATATTGTATTTCTAATCGATTGATTGGAAAACTGCTGACTATCTCATAACTTGGATTCGGCAGAAACGCAATAATTAATGTCGTAGCTTAGTACTTGCTTTATCTCTCAGTGCTGATCCCACATAACAGCATGAGTAAATAATTTGCAGGCTAAAATGGCGATCGCAACTAAGGGTCTCACAACCCTTTACTAAATAAATAAATAAATGTGATAAATCAGCTAATAGTCTCTGATAAGAAGGGCTTAACTGGGAAGAACCCTACTCAAAAAAAAAGGGAACAACGGTTTTCGAACCGCATGTGAAATATTCGAACTCTTAACAGACCACGTGCAACTGAAAATTAAGTGGAAGTGGAGATCATCGAATGCCTCATAGGGATAACCGAAAGGATAGCAGAAGCAGCATTTATTCGGATTTAGATTGACCGTAAGAGGTAGACTTAGTGAACAAGTCTTGAACCTCACTCATGTAGGCGAACGCCTGACAACGGTTTGCTTACTTACTTACCTACTAGGTGGCGCTACAGTCCGGGGTTGGCCTGGGCCTCAGCAAACAAGCGTCACCAGCCAGCTCGATATTTCGCTAGCTGGCTCCAGATTTGCACGCTAGGTTGACTGATTTCCGGTCGCCTTCCTCCTCTACTGTGCTGTTCCTCGAGCGCAGATTCGAAAACTTTTCGGACCGGAGCGCTAGAGTGACTCAACCATCACAGTCTTTGGACCTTGTCCCTATGCTGTATAGTCCCTACAGTTGTGTCCTATCACAATCACCATCTATGCAGACGGGACCACAAATCACTCTAAGAATTTTCCTCTCAAAGCAGCCAACAGCACTCTCTTGTCTTATCAGCATGTTTATGCATCTGCTTCGTAGAGTAGGACTGGGATTAATAAGGTCGTATATAGGGTCACTTTTGTTGTTCGTGACAGGACTTTGATAGCTAATTGTCTTTTCAGCAGAAGATATTTTCGTTTGATCTCAGCGCTGATGTCGTTGTTTCAATTTATAGGTATAGCGGAGCGTAGGTAGACGAAGTCCTTAACTATCTCAACGTTATTCCTGTCAAGGGTGACGTTCTGTCCGATACGTCGGTGTTTTGTGTCTTTTTTGCTTGGCAGCATAAACTTGGTCTTACCCTCGTTACCTCCAAGCCCATTTTCGCCGCTTCTGTTTCAAAACTAGCGAAAGAGGCACTGAAATTGAGCTGCTTTCTTCCAATTATGTCAATATCATCGGTGTGTAGGAGAAATTGGACGGACTTTTGTATTTGCGCGTGAGTTTTACTCTATTCTTTCAAGTATGATATTGCAAAAATCGCAGGACAGTGCATCCCTCTGTCTAAATCTTCGGTGAGATATTTACCGCCACAGATGAACGAATTTGGCCGAGATGCCAAAACTTAACATTGCTATGTATAGCTCGTCTCTAGAGACGCAGTCAAACGCGGCCTTAAAATCTATGAATAGGTGATGTGTATCGATTTAATGGGTGTGAATATTTGATCAATGATAGAACGGCTTCAAAGATAAGATCTTGTAGGCGATGTTAAGAGAAACGATTATGGTCTCCTTTCTTGAGGATCGGACAAACAATGCTGAGGTTCCATTGATCGGGCATACTTTCATCTGACCATATGCTGCAGATTAGTTATCAAATCATTGCCTGCCGCTTTGAAGAGATGGGAAGTGATGCTTTCCGCTGCAGCAGCTTTATTCGACATAAGCTTAGATATGGCTATCTTCACCTCATCCTGGTCGATGGCACGGAATTGTTGGTCTTAATGGTTCAGATTGAAAGGTTCGTTCTGCTTGACAGCGGTATTTGGTACGTCATCACTCATCACCATTATACAGTTTACAATAATACTCTCTCTAAATCCTCAACAGACTCTACTGCGATGTTTTCTTCTTTGTCCCTCTAAGTTTCGATTCGTGGCATAAATTGTTTGCCTTTTGGTAATATTTCTCTCTTGGTCTTCTGTTATCCAATAATGAAAATCTTGTTTCAATTTTTTGGTTGATATGGCAAGTTGTGCATGCGGTAGCAGCCCCATCATGTGGACCATAAACTGCCCTAAGCGTACGAAACACATTCCTCTTACGATGCTGATTTTCACGATGCAGCTGAATAATTTGTATTGATAAAAAGTTCCAAAATTAAAAATACAAGTTTATTCATCTAAATCTATATTGTCCCCTTCAAAGTAATCCCCATCGCTTGCAACACACTTATGCCAGCGCTTGATCCAAACCTCGAAACATTTTTTATATTCGGTTTTCGGTATGTCCATCAGTGCTTTCTGCGATTTTTTCATTACTTCCTCTCGGCTGCCGAAACGCGTTCCCCTTAGAGGTTTTTTAACACGATTGAACAGAAAGAAGTCACAGGGAGCCAAATCAGGTGAATTCGGTGGCTGTTGGATGGTATTTGTTGCATTTTTCGTCAAAAAATTACGAATAATGATGGCACTGTGCGACGCTGCGTTCTTCTTCTTCTTATCCTTTTATTAACCCTTTCCTCGTTATACGAACTTATGCGTAACGAGTTTCCCATTTTTACTGCATCGCTGCTACTCCGCTTATGGGGTTGGCTAATGTCGCAGACCGCAGAACGCTTCTACATAATGCTCGGTCCTAGATCGCTTCAGTGGTTAGCCCCTGGCGTTGTTGGGCATTTGCCATCTGAGAAATACAGGAATTCTTTTCCCGACCTCGTTTTCTTACAGTTGGAATGACCGTAGTTGATAGTGCCTTTTTAACCGGATTTTCCGGTGCGTTATCATGGTGCAAAATCCACGAGTTTTCTGCCCACAATTCTAATTTCTTTCGGCGAATTGCTTCACGCAAACGTCTCATAACGCCCAAATAATACTCTTTTTTACTGTCTGGCCTTCTGGAAAAAATTCATGAAGCACTTCACCGTTGTAATCAATGGAAACCGTGAGCATTGCCTTCGTTTTTGACTGAAAACGACGTGGTGCTCGTGCTCGTGTCACTGGTAAACGACCATTTTCTTTAGAGAATCGTTGCCGAAACACTTTTCCAACATTTCCAATGTTTGCACACCATTAAATCCGCTTTTTACGCAAAATTTAATACAAGTTCGTTGTTGCAAATTTAAATTCATTTCTAAAATTGTAAAAAATCGCCAACACACACAGAGATAGATGCACACTTGGCTACGTAACTTTTGCAAATGTCAAGCTATGACGCTAAGATTTAGAGAGAATATCAACAACAGATGTACCAACTTAGCAAAAAAAAAACAGAACTCAAATCGGAACAATGGGAGCGCTACCCGGTGGTTATTCCGGGATCAAGGTGGTATGTATGCGTGATCTCTGATGAAATTCCCTCTGGATCAGTAAATTGGCCACAAAGATAGTGAAATTCGACGCCATTCTATTACTACTTATGGGACTGTGTGGTGTATGTTGGTAAACTAGCAGGATTATTCTTCTCATCGCCGCCGCTTAAATCTGTTTATACAGGGTACGTTAGCTTCAGCAACTTTTTATCAGATATTTATCAGGGCAGCCTTACTGCTTTATGTCGCAAGTCATAAGAGTTGTAGGAGAGACCGTGGTGCAGTCTCAACCGATGTAGCTTTATGAAAGCAGTGGCACTTTACACTTTACGTGAAGGTTAACAATGCCAATCCACATAGAATTAAATATCTTTCTGGCGAACTCTTAGATAAATCGAAAAAAGACAAAACAAATAAAACACCATCAACCAGATTGAAAATAGAGAATTTTTCTTATTATTCTTGTATATAGTAAGCAAAATATTATAGCTTTTACCTATTTTAATTAAAGATATATAATTTTTCTTTAACAATAACGAAGTTTTTAGAAAGATTTTTACGATATTTGTTTAAAACTGGAGTTTAGATGGAATCACTTTCTACTGGAATTATTTTTATACTTTATTATTATTATTATTTTTTGTTTAAATGGATGAAATTATCTATTATATTCACATGTAACATATATGTGTAAAGATTTAACAAATTGTATTGTTTAGTAATTCATAGCAACTTGTTTGTGATTGTTTTTTGGACTTTAAAAAGTTTCCAACCCAATGAGCGGTCAGTTCTAAATACTTTCTCGGTGATCCGGGATTATAATCGAGAAAACCACTTCGTGGAAGTACCTCTTCAACTTGGCTACCATCCTGCCAATTATTGTAACTGGCAATATTTATGAAGCCAACATGATTAATAATGGCCGTTCGCCAGGCTACACCATAGTACTAAAAAAGAAAAGTAATCATTAAGAGGCAATTAGGGTTGATACCATGTATGAACAGAGATTCTAACTTACCCGGCCGTTACTGCGATGCCTCTGAATGTCACCATGTCGGGGAAATTTGTTTCTTTCCGCAAAGCCTGGACCGACCGTTGGCACAAAGAGCATTTTATATGTTTGTGCAAAGGACTTGAGATATGACCAATTTTTCCACGTACTAGCAAATGTCGCACCATTACTTGGCACTTTACTGTAAAATCCATCGAAACAAAGTCGGCGCATTGTTTCGGCGTGGCTTTTTAACCTGAAAATTAAAAGAATTTGCAATAAATATTTTTTTTTCTTTTACAAAACACTTAAAACAGCATTGCCGATATCGATTATTACAAAAGACTGTTGGAAATGCAGGGATACTAAAGTACTAAACATCCGTACCAATCCTCATTTACTATCTTCGAAGATAAAATAATAGATTTATGCGAATATGAAATGTCGGTCTGACAGATGGCTTAACGACTACACATGGTTTGAGCCAATGATAACAAAAACGGTGTTTTGAAGGGTAAATATCTGTCAATACAATTGTGATTGTACAGGGTCATTCGTTTCGTAGTTTCAAGTTGGTAACGCTGGCATTTGACACCTGCCAAACTCAGCTGTCATTTGAAGTCTCATAATATTAGTTGAATGTTTGCCATTTACAATAATGGATCGCTTACAAATCGAACAACACGTTAAAATTATTAAAACTTACTACAAAAATGGTGATTCAAACGTAGCCACTTTTCGCGCATTACGCGATGATTATGTTCGTCATAATCGACCGACTACGCAAGCACTCGGTAAAATTGTGAAGAAATTTGAAGAGAGTGGAAGTGTTACTGATGTCGTAAGGCCTGTGCATCATCGTAATGCACGCTCAGTCGAAAATATTGCTGCTGTAAGTGCAAATGCTGCTGATGATCCGAATTTATCGATTACCCGGTGTTCGCAGAATTAAACGTGTCGTACACCTCACTACAGCGAATTTTGTATTTGGATTTGCATCTCTATCCTTATAAAGTTCAACTTACGCAACAATTGAAGCCTTCTGACCATTTACAGCGCGGTAGATACGCTTCTTGGGTGTTGGAACAACAGACAATAAACACCGATTTTTCGAACAACATTTTCTTCAGTGATGGGGCACATTTCGCACTCGGTGGGTATGTAAACAAACAAAATTGACGCATATGGGGCTCAGAAAACCCACAAGTGATTGAGGAGGTGCTGTTGCATCAAGACAAAGTGAGTGTTTGGTGTGCTCTATGGTCGAAAGGTGTCATTGGTTCGTATTTCTCCGAAGATGCCAATGGGTGGACGGTCACTGTCAATTCGGAGCTATATGGTCGAATGATAATAGATTTTTTTTGCCCGGCGATTGAAGATCATGACTTGAATGATATATGGTTCCAACAAGGCGAACAAACAAGCCACACAACACGAACAATTATTGCTTTATTGTGCGAGAAGTTTCCTGGTCGAGTAATTTCACGTTTTGGCGACTTCAATTGGCCACCAAAATCATGCGATTTGACACCGTTAGATTTTTTTCTGTGGAGCTACACAAAAGACTGTGTTTACGCAAACAACCCCCCCAATTCTAGACGCATTAAAAACCAACATTACTCAAGTAATGGCCGAGATACCCTCCGAAATGTGCGAAAAAGTGGTTAAAAATTATCTTAAAAGAATCGCATGCTGCGAAACTTCCCGAGGGGGCAATTCGAATGATATTGTTTTTCGCACCTTATGGCAAAGTCCAAACTTTATAATGAATTAAAATTTTCATCAAAAATGTATCGCTGTGTGTGTTTTATTTAGCTTTACTTTCGAAATCGAAAAATTAATTGTTAATAAACAATTTTCTTTTGTTGGCTCGAAATTTACGAATTTTATGCTAGATAAGGACCGATTGCGGATAGTTTTATTACATTCTTTTTTCTTAAAGAAAACCGCTGCTGAAAGTCATCGATTGCTGATGTAAGTTTTTGGTGAACATGCTCAAGTCAAATGACTTGTAAACGTTGGTTAATTCGTTTCAAAAGTGGTGATTTTGGCATCGACAACAAAGACCGTGAGAGACCAAGAACTCAATCAGAAGAACAGTTCCCATAAGCATTGAAGCTAAACGTACAACTATTTCCAAACGTTTAAGAGTCCTACAAAATGAAAGGAAATGTGATTTATATCAATTGGAACAAAATCATCGAAAGGTTAGAAACCATTTCAGAAATTTTGCCTGATCAGCACAAAAGAAAAGGGTTTTTGCAACGAATTGTGGGTCTATTTCGACAATCCTAAGCTCAAAAAATCATGGGTAGACCCAAACCATCCATCAACTTCGCCAGTTGACCAGTACGGAATATCCACAGAAAGAAGGTTATGCTGTGTATTTCAAGGGATCAGAACGGAATGGTGTACCATGAACTGCTAAAATCTACTGAAACGGTTACTGTGGATCGGCACCGTCAACAATTCATATAATTGAATTTGATTCAATTGAAAAAAAAAAACGATCAAAATATTCCTAAAGACACGCACCAGTTATTTTTTACCATGACAATGCTCGTCCACATGTTGCAAGCAAAGTAAACAACTATTTGGCAAACATCAATTCACCAAACCTGGCCCCTTCTGATTAGTACTTGGTTTGAACAATGTAGGAAGGACTTTTGAAACAGCACTTTTATTCTTACGAAGTTGTGAAAAGTTGGCGGACCCACGAGCAGAGGTATTGTTGCGGACTCCATTAATTGCAAGATGAAAAACATCATAGCTTATGATAGCGGACAATGTAGCGTAACCACTAGTCCGTTGCTCCTTTCAACGCACCACAAATTGATAACACCCGCCCAGTGATATTGCGAAAACCTTTAGTTCAGGTCTTAAGCAAATCTCCACTAGATGCTTTAAGCTAGCTTTGGTAAAAACACATCCTTTTAGTAGGGATACTCGACACAAGAGGACCGTAAGCCTAAAACTTAGTAGCGTTTTCAGCAACGGTTGATAAGTTGGTGTTTGGCAAGAGATGTGATTTGATGATATTCACATTACGCGTACATTAGAGGCAGATTGGAGACACCGAACTTTAAATGATAAACTTTAAAGACATTCTTTCTCTAAAACGAATTACAACATTTCGACCTTTTATCGAGATTAAAGGACAGCTCTTCTGGACAATGGTCTCTTAAACGGAATGTTGTTTACATCGCCCAGTGTTAACTCGACTTTGGAAAACAAAAGCCGCAGAAAAATAGATAGAGTGTGGTGTTCTTCATTGCTCATTTGACTCCTTGTGGTGAGCAAGATTTGGGAAATATTGATGGACAATGACTTAAACTCGAGGACCTAGTCGAATTCTAAGTGAAATGTTCAACTACTGGTGAAGAAATTTGGTCTGTTACAGTGAGCTTGAGGTCAATCGTTCGAAAAGAAAGGTTATATTCTTTGCTAAGGGTAGACCAATAGCCATATACAAGAGCCAAGAAATTGTAGAACTGAAGCAAGGTTTCTAGGTCAATATGATTTCTAGGCGGAGTTTCTGCTTCCAAAACTCACTGGGAGAATGTAGAAGAAAGGATTTCAGTGCAAGTGTAGCTTAATTATTACATTAATTCAACAAAAAGGCATTCTGATTTAGTATCTCAGTATGCCAATTGGGTACAATATGGGCTATATATAGCAGTTTTTACACTCTTGTTGGCACACATTAGTAGACTTATTGAAATCCGATCTTAGGATTCCAAGGGTGAGGAAGATTGTACAGGTATATACACATATATGGCCGAAATGAGTGACACTTAATGGAACCGACTGTCTCTGGTTCTGAAATGCAACTCACCATGGTAACTGGAGTTTTCTACGAAATCCTGGAAGTTTATCGCTCTTTTAAATAAAGAAACCGACAACAATATCCATAATGAGACCAATACAGCGACCATGTGCTGAGTACAAGGGCACATGAATGTCCCCAGCCATGAGAGCTGATGAAAAATGGGTCCCCAGTGCATAATTAGCAGGCGTTCCTAGCCATCAGAATTCGATATGACATTCCACCAAAAAGTTCGCGGAATAACCACCATGCGGCGCTCCCATTGTACATCTGTTGTTCACATTCTCTTTAAATCTTAGCATCATACGAGTAGCTTGACATTTACAAAAGTTACGTAGCCGAGAGGACATCTATCTCTGTGTGTGTTATACCACCCAACAGCTACCGAATTCACCTGATTTGGCTCCCTACGACTCCTTTCTGTTTGATCGAGTTAAAAAACCACTACGAGGAACGCGTTTCAGCAGCCTAGAGGAAGTAATGGAAAAATCGCAGGGAGCACTGATGGACATTCCGAAAACCGAATATAAAAAATGTTTCAAGGATTGGATCAAGCGCTGGCATAGGTGTGTTGCAGTCGATGGGTTACTACTTTGAAGGGTATTTGTCCCCTTTAGATGAATACACTTTTATTTTTAATTTTCTGAATAAATTCCGGGATTCCCTACTTGATCAAGGTGGTATGTAGAATAACTAAGACAAGCATAGAGCAGGTCACCTGAAAACTGTGAAATCACTTCTTCACAGACTTGGAATACATATATACGCATTACTGATCCATGGAACCTGTGAATGAGATCACAATCTTTCTATCGTTAGGAAACAATTGACCTTGGACTGGCTTAAGACAGCCTTGGGTTTCGTATGTTTGGTATTACTAGGCTCCCAATGTTGGCTCAGAACTATGGCGTAGTAGCTGACTAACCTTGCTACTTATTAGTTGCCTTAGCATCAGTTAACATGCCTCTCCAGTTAGGGCGGTTTTTTGCCAGCTGCTTTCAGTTCCGCACCCGAAGTTGAAAGAGCTCCTCCCCTACTTTTGTGCACAAACTAAGATAGGGTATACGATCTATTGCGTAAGCGCTTTGAGTTGGAGTCCAAATTTTTCGGGGTTGGAGCGCTGGTGTCGGTTAAGGTGACCCAGCCAACTAAGACGGTTTATTAAAGCTTTTTTAACGAGGACGACATCGATATATTGAAAATTATCCTCCTTTCTACATAAATTCAAATCTCCTTTCCAAAAATAAATCATTGAGGGTTTCGATTTTGTCACTACCGTCCATACGGAGCAGCTTGCATTCTCAATCGTCATCCTGCATAGTTGAATGGGCTTGGCACGGATGCTAAAGTTGGGCATGACTCTGAATACTTCTTTTCTATAAATTGAGTTATATGCGGCTTTCAAATCGATGAAGAGGTTATGTGATTCGATTTGGAACTTTGGTTCTGTTCAGGGTCTGCCGTTACGGAACATAGGCTAGACTTTCTTGGCCTAAAACTACACTGATGTGTGCCGTTAAGACCATTGACGAAGGGCCCTAGGCATTCAAATAACTAGACAGGCAGGTTTCATAATATGTTGGGAAGGCCCATCGCCTTTAGTTGGCGCTGTTTAAAAATCCTCATTCTTTAGGATAGACAATGCTAAGGTTCGACACTTCGGGCATGCTTCTCGGCTCAGATTTTAAAGATGACTTGATGAATGCTCCGTGTCTGTTCCTCACCCGCTGTTTTAAACAGCTCGGCAGTTAAGTCATCGGGAAAAACAGTCTTGTCAGACTTAGGCTAGTAAACGGCTGTCCTGACTTTATCTTGTTCTGAAAAACGACAAAGCTGTCTGTGTTCGTCCAGGTTGAATGGTTCATGCTGTCTGACAACTGGATGTAATTTTCAGTTTCCCAGCGCCGACTGTGGTTCTATAAGAAGGTTCAATCCCCATCCCTGCAGATTTATTTTTGGGCTTTAAAGCTTTGTCATGTTCTTTTGATTTTACTTTCTAATTTAGTCATCATAGCTCGCTGTATTTGGAATGTTACGGATATTCGTACTCGTTTGGACATCTTAAAGCACTGGTCTTGCAATGACCGCAATATGATCAATTTGGTTGGCGTTTTATTGATCAGAGGACAGCTAAGTCACTTTATGTGTATCAGGGCGTTGCATATGCTGGTTATAGTTAGGTATATTACGTACCGCGGCAAAATGAAGGCATGAAGGCTGTGCTTTCCGACCGTATTACAAAAGATGTCCTCTTTGCCTAGCATGCCATTTACACTGTCGTGGGCTATTCGCAGACCACATTAGAAGCATTTCTCGTAGGTTTTGTCGAGGATTAAAATGGTTTGTTTAAAAAAAACAGTTCTACGAGTATCAAAGACAACGTGGTTTTGTCATCCTTTTGATACTACAAGTGCAGAGTTCTAGGCAAAGATACGAGTCATCACAGCACATTACTGAAAATGGTATGCGCCAATTTGTGACGCTCTAAAGTTTTCAAAAGCAGCTGTTTCTTGCAGAGCTTCAGTATAGAAAAACATATAGTATAAACGTCAGATTTCCAAACTCAAATACGTTGGATATAAGCTCTGGTTTAGAGTTGCATGATCTGTAGAAACAAAGAAACATGGTAAAGCAAGCACGGAGTTGATCCAAGTAATCATCTTTGTTTTTTTTTTTCATTTATCTATAGCATCTTATTTTACTGATATTTTGTTAAAAATAGTGAAACAACTTCAAGTAGGGCTAAAAAAAGAAATAATCACAAGGTGAACCAATTAATGTCGTAAGCTACTTTTTCCAGTTTCATTTAAACTAGTTTACGACCGACTTGTGTAAGCCTATCAATCGGTCAGTTTTGTAATTCGAAAGAACCAATATCTGAATTTTGGAAGGCGGTTTATTAACCTATTTAATTTTTACAATCTAATTATTACTATTACGCATAATTTACTCGTATCTAACATACTGTTGTCTACCCCCTACTGGAGTTTTATGGCGGCGTCCACACATTTCATCTTGATTATTTCGTTGTTCCATTGACTAATCTGACCGATAAGTCTTGTTGTTGAGATTAGCGCATTTGAACTTCTTGATATGAATGTTTTCGACGATAAAAGTATTTTTATACCAAACTATCGTACAAACAAATTAACACTCTCCACGATTAACCTGCTAAGTGCAGACGTTGGTTTAGTTCGTCCGTAGTGTGTTCTTATTTTTGTTGGTACTTTCTTTGGAAAAATGCATCTACGAGTCTTGTTCATCTTGGGACTTACAATATTGTCCTCCTTAAGTTCGGTTCAGGCTACTCTTGACGATGATATCGTTAAGCTTTTGGAACAATTTCGCGTCAGAATGTGCCATCCTTTCCCGCAATGGGGTATTCCAGCACTGGATCCCTTCGAAATCGATCATATGGAGTCATATATCGATAATGAAATCTTCAAGGAGTAAGTTAAGAAAAGTTTGTGTTATATGATGAAATGTATTTGGATATATTTCTGTTTTAGTTTCTTTGTATCTGTGACCGATTTGAGGGCCACTGGACTTTCTGATTTTATAATTAACCAAATCAAGATAACAACTCTAAATCAGAAGTTCATTTTGGATGTGACCTTCCCATTGACAAGCGTTGAATCGCATTACAAGGCCCAAGGATCCTTAGGCGATGTTGTTAACTTAGTTGGAGACGATCTATTAATGTAAGTCAAGATATCCTGATTGCGTATCCGAATTGAGTTTACGTTTCATTTATAGTGGTCGCGTGAGTGATGTGCGGATAATCATATCTGGAGGTTTGAAAATCGGGATGTCCTTGGGGATTAAGAACTTAAAAATTCAAGTCAGTACAATGTTTTTGTAGATTTTCACACCCGATTCTGATTTTTAATTTTGTTTTGTATAAAGTTTTATGCAAACAATCTTTTTGTGGATCTGGGGCAGCTTATGGAGCATGACAGGCTCAATAATTTCATTCATAACCTTTTGAATGATCTTACACTGGAATTGCTTGATGATTTCTGGATGGATTATGGGGATTTCTTCACTAAAAAACTGGAAACGGTATATTTTTATTTATTTCCTTGTTCCAAGGAAAATTTAATTTGTTTTCTTGTAAATTTTAGTTTATAAACAATGAATTGACTGGTTACACCTTGAAGGATATAATTGCTATAGTTGGAGGATCTGGTGGACCTATTTTTAGTGATGATCCTCCAGGCGATTGTAAAGTCTCAATTGTTCGGGAAGATAGTGGTTTAAAGAAGGATTCCGTTGTAACTTTACTGCGATCTTCATCCAAAATTGAGCCCAGTGTAAGGATGAATGAAAGGAAACCGAATGCCGTCTAATTTTGTTAGATTAAGATTTTTGTTTAAAATAAATTAAAAGTATCCGTAGTTGTTTCCCTATTTCTTTAAAACTTCTATCGTCACCTTAGATTTTTCAGATTTTTGCTGATGTGGTTTTGCACTCAGTCCATTTCATTAACTTTTTTTCTGAAGTTTTACGTTGATATTTGCAAGGTCCACATTTGGTTTTGCATTTTGTACTCAAGATTCTGCTTCATCGAAGAATATGATGCCTTGTCGAGTATTTTTACTTTAGAGATTTTTCGGACTTGCTACGTATACCACAATGCTAACAGACTCTGCAGTCAGACTCAAAACGTGTTATCAACCCAAGTGAAAATAGTACCATTTCTGTCTTAATCACTTCTTAATCTTTCCTGATAGAGCTTCTCTAGCACGCAATATTTTTAAAAAAGATTCTGGTGAGTAAATATCCAGTAATGCGTTAACAACGGTTGAATGACTATCTTGACAACCGGTGCCCAGTCTTCTAATAATTAACCAACTGTTTAACACAAGAAAAGTAGCAAAGATCAATCCGCATGTGTGTCAACAGTACTCTAAAATCAATTCGCACTTTTTGCACTTCACATACTTTTGTATTGTATATTAAGTACCTAGCAAGAGTACTTAAAGATTTTAATATTCACAAATCCGCTGGTCCAGATGGTATATCTCCCCTTCTTCTAAAGAGGTGTTCTACTACGCTGGCAAAACCACTGCGGAGCTTTTCCATCAATCCTACTATTTAGGACTTTTTTCGAGCAGATGGAAAACAGCCCTTCAATAAAAAAGGCAAATCTTCTTTTCTGTGCACCTACAGACCCATTGCACTTACGTCCCTTCTTTCCAAGGTCATGGAAACGCTGATAAATCGTCAGCTCATGAAATATCTCGAAACACGAAAACTTCTTTATGACCGGCAGTACTGTTTTCGTAGCAACAGGTCCACTGGTGATTTGATGGTATATCTCATCGAAAAGTGAAATCAAAGTTTGCATCAACCTGGCGAAAGCAAGATAGTTGCACTTCACATTTCTAAGGCATTTGACAGAGTTTGGCATAAGGTTCTTTTGTCGAAAATGCGCGCATTTGGGATCGACGACTCTCTTCTTCAATGGATTAGAAATTACCTTTCGAAGCGTTCAATTCAAGTTGTCTTGGATGGTTTCAAGTCTGATATTTAAAAAATAAATGCTGGTGTGCCCCAGGGCTCTGTTCTGTCTCCAACACTCTTTTTGATTTTTCTCAATGCTCTCTTCTCCAATTTACTCCTTTGCTGACGACAGTACTCTCTGCTTTTCATATTTGTTCCCGAACTCACGTCCCTGCTCTTCGGCTGTAGAACGGGAACGGCAGCGTATGTTAAGCTCATTAAATTCCGATAACCAACCAGCATAACCAATTGGGGAACTAGCAACAGAGTGGAATTTAATGCTTCCAAAACGCAATGCTGTGTGCCGTCGCTTAAGCGAAATTTAAATAACGAGCCATTACCCTTGAATGGCACTTGCATCGTTGAAACCGAAAAACTTTCCATTCTCGGTATGTGTGTCAATGACAACTTACGTTGGAATGACCACATATTCGAAGTCGCCAAAAATGCTGCGAAATGTCTAGGTTTCCTCAAACGATGCAAGAAATATTTCACCCCCTCTGATCTGGCTTCAATATATAAGGCTTTCATCCGTCCAAAATTGGAGTACAATGCTCACATCTGGTCAGGTGCTCCCAAGACTTTTCTGCGCCTACTAGATAGGATTCAAAACCGTGCGATAAAATTGATGGTCATGCCAATACTACACAGTCGATTAACACAGTCCTGTCTCGCCCCGTTCTGTCGCTATTTTCACCACCAGTGCTCCTCAGAAATTGCCAGTAGCATTTCGCCCCTCCAACCGTAATACCCGTCTCGCTATGAATGCTCCTCAGTTACACCCTCAAGCTCACTTTCGGACGTACCCTGAAATATCGTGATTCTTTTCTAAGCCGAACAACTCTCTTATGGAATGCCCTGCCGGGCTGTTTATTTCCTAGCCATTACAATATTTAGACATTTAAGACCAACGTACATCGGTATCTCTCTTTTCTCCCTCCCTAAATTACCTTCGCCCGCGCTATGTGCAAGCACTTTAAAAGTACACGAAATCCTTTGTGCGCGCGCCAATTATAAAAAAAAAAATTAGCGAAAATTTTGGAAATTGCTAAGGCAATTGGTTGAAGTTGCCTGATGACAACCCTAAAGTAAGTTAAAAGTTGTTTGATCGGAGTGATTAAACATTTTCTTGTTACGTCGATATATCGAGGTATTCGCCTAAAAGGTAAAATCGATGAACTTGTGAAAAGTTAACCACCTAATTCCTAAGCACAGAAAATACCATTAGCTATGGGAGCAATTACAGGTGGTCAGAGAGCGCATTTTACATTTGACCTACGTTGGGTCGAAGACAAAGGCATTCGTAAGTCAAGACAAAGTCAGTCATTCCTAGGCATCTGCTTAGTTCGCAGGAAGGATTTATGCAGGTGCTATCTGTACAGAAAGAGGAAGCCACTCTTCATATGCTGTGCGGGTGCCTGATACAAAACACATCCAAGTGATAATCTTGAAGGTCTATCGGAAATAATGGTCAACAGACCCCTCGGTTCTGATAAAAGGGCCAAATAGTTTGAGACCGACGTAAATCACTTGTTTTGAGAATTAGAACAAAACTGGACCCTAATGCGATGGTCGGGAAGTGTTGATGATGGTAAACAGGAGTTGGCCGCATAGCCAATATTGCCTGCATTATTAGGTTAATAGTTCAAATTTCAACGCTCATCCACATGATGTAGCTGCCCTCTCTTTCTAATCGTGCTTTAAGGCGCAGATAATTGGTGCGCCTGAAATGCGCTTTTAGCCAATCGACCTAAAAGCTGGGGTTGTTCTCTTTACGAGGAGAAGTAAGTTGATTTGAAATACTTCACTGCTAAGTTATTTTTGCCAGACTACAAGTCATAGTCTGTCACCGCTGCATAGAAGCTTTCCTTAGCACATCAGGCTCCACTCAAGATGCCCTGATGAATCCCATCGGTTGATATTTATGTTCGAGGCTTTGTTCTCAAAGACATCTTTTGCTTAAGCTTTAAAGAGAAGTGGTTCTTGGTACAACACACTGCTGTTTTTGTGAACTTGCGAGCCGACTGTCTTTTGACTCTGAACTTAATAAAATTAGTCGGTTCTTTACCAAAAGAGAATTGGCACTTGTATTGTTTTGGATGATACTCGTAATAAAGTAAGATTACACCCCTTGTACCAAACTTATGTATGTCTCTCTTTCAGGTCGAGATTGCAATATTGTTGCGAGTAGAGTATATTATGAACAATCGGTCGAGGAGGCAATATATCTGCACCTCTACTGACCGAACTTAAAACCTAATTAAAAGCTCTCACCACTGTCAGTATTATTCTAGAATGCAAATTCCTCTCAATGCATTGAGTCCCACTTCTTAATGAATGAGTTTTTCAGGATACGAACTTCCTTTATGATTTTGTACAAGCATAACTGCAGTTGAAAAGACACTTCATAGTGTCGGCAGACCAAGCGAATGTCATTTTCGTGGACACCACAATCAAATTCCTACTTTGAAAGAGAATAATGGCATGTGCAGGTACGAGTAGCAAAACATAAACGGCACATGGCTGTGTTTTCTTAAGCCACTACTAAGTCTGATTTGTGGGAATATATTCTGAAATGGTCATATGCCCCACGGTTGGGTCTGTTGAATAACATCCAAGAAACAAAGATTTTGACCATTTTTCCAAGCATTTGTCCTCAATAACACGAATATTGTTGGCTTCCAATGAGTCGATTGTTGTTGGTTTGTCAGCGTAGCCGAACGACTCTACGTATTCCCAAATCACAAGATTATTTCATGTGGATTCTATTCACCCAAACAATAGTTCCAATGCCAGTTGGTTTTGGGCCCATTCAACAAAATCTTTTCTTAAAAATTTCTGTCAAGTGGACGGACAAACCCAAGCTGTTGGGAACGACATCGAATCGATAAATTTGGATATTTTTCTCATCAGTACGTACTGTTTTTATGCGTCTCGGGGACACTGCATTCCAAGATGTTGTGCGAAAACGGTTAACTGTACGGCGAATAGCGGTCTCAGATCATCGAATATGCCGGGAATGATATGGTGCAAGTGTTCTATGAGTTTAGAGCATAGAACCATAATTATTAAACCAAATTTCTAAAATTTGGTAAAGTTCTAGAAGCCAGTATGACATCAAAATAAAATTTCAAACATTTCTAAATAAAAACGACGATGACAGTTTACAATCTGACAATTGGTTTGACAGATACTCGTATAACAGAAATGTCTGAAGTTGGTACTGGGTTAAGAAAGCACCCTTTAGATGACGAACCCCTTCTTCTCTACCGCCAGAATCCGTGCAATTTATAGGTAAAGTTCACTATATGTACGAATATGTGGGTATTATGAATGACGTTTTCGAGTAAAATGTGAGGGGATTTAAAATTGTTTACCATTCACACGTATATACAGACAGGTCAACATCTGGAAATTGTTCAATTACTTCATTTACGTACATATAAAGCATTTTTGAGCGGCATTAACCTCATACTAGTGCAGATATACTTGTATATGTATTTTGATGCTACATAGTACTCGTATGTAGTAGATCCGGTACTTTTCGAGACTGTAAAACGGCGATGAAAATAAAAATCCCGCTGTCAGACAGAATTAACCATTCATATTTAAGGCAGCTAGAGATAACCAGTTTGTGAACATCCACCAGCTCATTTGTGAGACCTGATAAGATGAGGGCATATCCTCGAATCGTTTGTCCAATGTACACAGAAGGGGAATCATTTGACTGCGCCAACTTTAGAGGAATACGTCCCCTTAATCACCAATAAAACTTTTCTGCCATACAAAAACATGTAAGAATCTAAAGCAATTTCCTAATAATATGGATCCTAGAAAGGACACGGGAAGATTAGACCGATAGCAGCATTATGTACGTCGACTTCAAAGCCGCATAGGATAGCGTACATAGGGACTAGACTTTTCAGCAGCAGGGCTAGTTTTGACAACCCTTTTAAAATCGTTAGTTTGTGCAAGATAAAGTTTCGCTGCTCCGTTATTATCGCTAACGAATTTACCGAGACCTTCAATGTCAAGATATGTGTTAGATACGGCTACGCACTGTTATGTGACTTAGCAATACCGTGTTACAAAAAATAGTGCAAAACTCACTGGCAATCATAAGATCTTTTTTAAGGTCGTAAAATTATTTGCGTTCTAGTATAACTTTGAAGCGAGGAGTAAACAAAGTGCATGCTATCATCAGAAAAGAACACACATTGCCAACGGCTTAACCAGAACGTTATCCGTCCCATGCCTCGTTTCGGGAGAATAATTCTGCAGGGTGTACAGAGACATGAGTCTAGTTAAGGGCACGGTTCCCACGGCTGATATTAAAGAATCATGTTGACCACGGCCCAAATCCAAAGAGTTTCGGGGACGGCCCAGCAGCGGACGACCCCACTAAAGGTGGCACCTACATAAGGAAGAACTTAATCAACTTGAAGTGCGGTAATGGAGGCAGATTTCGAGAGATCGTGCAAGCAAAGAGAAATTTGTTGGTTGAGACCATGGTTCATCTCGATCTAAAGCGCTACCTTAGCATTCGCTATGGTGCGGTTTTTGTGAACAATAGGGTTTATTGGGTGTTTTTGGGAGTAGATGAAGTGAATGTCAGATTGTTCGAGAACGAATGCTACACAAGGTTTATTTTGAAATTCTTATGTTATTCTCGATGATTTCCAAGTCTTAATATCTCAAAGAAAGGTCTACATCGCTTTAAATAAGTACACAAATGTAGGGTCCTATGTGACTTCCCTGTGGAACTCCAAAGATTATGCTTATTACATCTGATATGAAAGATCCAATGATAAGGATTTACTTCGATTAAAGAGGTTAAGTTATATTCATGAAATATTTATATAAAATAGAAACGTAAAGTACCAGGCTGAAAAAGTTTGCAAAGGTGGATAATTGTTTTTTGGTCTTCAGAAGTTTAACGTTGAGAGAAATCATTACTGTATTTGGGAGATAATCAGCACCATTAGTAAAAGACACAGTGAAAGTTACAGAACAGTCAGATTAAGCTTTGGATGTTATGGCAAGTTGTACTTTTCAAAGTTTATTATGTTTATTCCTGAGTTAGGGCCATTTGTTACTTATCTTCAAGAGGATTTAGAGAGCAATTTTGCTGAAATAAAGCTCAACTGACTTGACTCAAATTGGGGTCTTCGTCGCATAGTTATTGACAGGCTAGGCTTGCATTGCAAAGGAATCTAATCAACACCTGTTAAGACCAAGTGATAGGTATTGGGCCTCAACATGTAGTCTTATTCCCCTAGAAATGCAGAGATATCCTAATTCTAAATCCAAATGGGAGAACTCAGGGTGTTCCAATTGTTTTATCCAGCCAAAGTAAACTATTATTGCCCGACCAATGACTAAAAGTATGCTTAAGAAGGTCTACACTTGACTCAAATGCTCGTATGAAGATTTTGGGAAGTAATTCCACTCTTTTACCCCAACAACACAAGTATGCTTTGTTCAGAAAACAAAAAAATTTATTTCGTTACACCCTCTACGATTTCAAAACGAAATTATTCGAAAATTCAACACAAACACCAACAACAACTCACCTAATATGACCTATAAATAGCGCATCCAACACGTCCCGCACATTTTCCGGTTGACTAGCACACAGGACTTTCTCCACCTCGTTCAATTTGTACGCATTGCTCACATATATCAAAGGCACGAACGAGCTCTTCGTTATCGAAAGAACCCTGTAAAAGGCTTCGGAGGTGGAATACTTCCGAATCATTTCCAACTGACTTCTTAAAAAGTCCACACTTTGGTTATTGGCCAGACCCAATTCAAATGTCACTGTCAAATTGAAGGATGGCGCTGTGTCCAGAATCAGCTGAACTAAATCTTCGGTAAGTTTGGAGCTCAATGTCAATATGAGTACTCCGATTCCAGCGTTTTTGATGTTTTCAAACTGCTTTCGTAGGACACCTGGTGTTGGTTTATATAAACCCAGTGCTGGATAGAAAGCTGTATTCAAGACTTTTGGCGTCTTTTGTGGCGTAACAATTGTGTCGTTCTCATCAATGGTTTCTTTGATCAATTTGTGGGGTTTGCCCTTCTTATACCATGCCACTGGAGCGGTATAGAAGATATGGACATTTGTCGTTATAGTGTCCAGTTTGGTGTGCTCCTCATTGTCATTGTCGTTGTCACGACTCTGGGTTAGGTACTTGATTTTATCCTTAATTAGACGAGTTTTCACTTTGTGATCATTATATTTCTCGGGCACAATGACAGGATGCTCCTGTGCCTCGGGCTTTGTATCAAACGTATCGATGATACCGACATCGATTATTTTCTCGTGTTCATTGCTAGTGTTGAGCAGTACAATTGTGGCGACGATTAGTGCAATGACAGTTGCAAGAAGCAGGATCTTTAATTTTCTACGGTTTTTCACATATTTCTTCAAAAACATTGTTAACACTACCCGAACGCGACGCGAATTCTGAGTTTGACATATCGACTGAATCTGTGTGTTTTTCAGTCACTGCGCATGTCAAGAAAGTGTGTGTGACATGTAAAAAAACAAAAAACAGAAAAAAAAGGTACTTGCGATAGCATTTATAAGCATATCCTTTGGGTTGCATTTGCACAGGAAAAGTGGTGGTGTTGGGTGGATGTTTTTTTTTTTCAGCTTGGGGTGGGCAGGTGACACACTCGAATGTTTGCTTTGACAGGGGTTTGTAGCAAATGATGTGCTCAAACGTTGAATGATGGGAGATGATGAGCATCATAACAATCAATGGCCAGGATGTGTGGAATTCATTTGAATTATTAATCGAATGCTTATTGAAGAGTGAAATACGTACATTTTACGATACCTTGGTTGTGCAGTCCCCTTCTTTTATTTTCAGTGAGTTGCCGCACAAGCAAGGATGGTTATCAGAATTTCTATTTCAGAGTTCTAACATCAAGCCTGCAGTAGATATAGAAATATTTTAGAAGGTAGAGGAAAAAACTCAGTTTCATTTAGAGTGGATAAAACTGTTGTGGATTCTTGTACTTCCGTGCTTATTCTTGTGCGTCATTTTGAAGAAGGCCAGTAGGTTATTACGACTTATCAAAAGGTGATTCATTCGAATTTCCATTGAATAAGGATATGTGTGAGAGTAAATACCAATGCTTTTGTATTTTTACTCTAAGTGGTAACTGTGGTTAAACCATAACATTTTGTGTAAGTTGTAGGAGAACTGGGTCATGAGTACAAAAGTTGGAAAAGAGCCAACCACAAGATTTTTATTTAAAAAAAAGTCCTTGGGAATCAGATTGCGTGGAAACAGTAACAACAATTTTAATGAAAGTATTGTGCTGGAAAAAGTGATATTAAGTCACAGAAAAAAAGAACTATGTTCTGTACATTTTGTGAATGATAAATTCTCTATCCACTTTAAGGCAAAGAAGCGGCTAAAATCATCAATATGGTGACGCAGTTATTTATCGGGTTAAGTCACACTATTTAGAGTGCATGATTGTACCTGAGGTTTAATTTTTAATTTTTTTTTAAGAAAAACTTACTTGCGTTGTAAGCCTTAAATATAACTTTCCAGTTGCCAAACTGTCTTCAAGATGGTTGAGGTCGTCTATAATTTGTGCTAACAACCTAATGAGACGTCTACTCTAACTATCTACTCTAACTCCCTCCCCCACACGTACTTTCTTTACCACGCGAAAGCGTGGAATGCAAGATTTCGCGCGCGAAAGAGTGCACGTGTAATGGCATGAGTTGTGCAACGGAAAGCCCGTGTGCTCAGTACTGTGCTCAGTGAAATGCGCGCGCTCCCCGTTTTGAGTAGTACATTCTTTCCCACGTGATTGAGCGCGCTAGTAAGACGTCCGACATTGGTCCCGCTGGCTCTAAAAAATTCTACCGTACGTTCCAGCGAAAAGTGTTAAACTGTTGTACACTCCAGCACGTTCAAGTTTCATGCAGTATTTTGAGCCCGATTGCCCATTAGACACAAACTCCTGAAGTGTACGCTCCAAGAACGCGTAGTTTCGTGAGTGAAAGACTTTGTTCCAAATTTTGGTACCTCGTTCTTGGCGCGAGGTATTTCACTCGTTCTTTACCACACTCCGGAGCGCACGCTCCAATCATGTAGTTAAAGCGCTTGCGTGTAATAGTCGCTTATAGGTAGAATTGAAACACTCCTTGCCGGCGGAGCATTTAAATACATTGTCTCTACCTGTCCTTATTATCCGAGGCGATTGATGTGAACTTTTCTGACCAGGTCGATGTCACTGTTTAGGTAGAAAAGTTTCTATTCCAATGCTTGCAAATACACCAGTGACAGCTAGCTGTGTTCTGTCGAATCTTAAATCAGTTATCCTAGGTCTAAGTCTTGTTGAAGAAGTCCGCAAACAACCAACTGGATGTGCCTTTAGGAGGAGCCCGGAAGGTTTTTTTTTATTTTTTTTTAAACAATTTAATACATCCCTGTTTTAATCACATGCGTCAAACAGAACTGTCGCCCGAGATAGTGTACGTTTTGTTTACGGTTGGCCATTCTACCAATATAGGTCGTTTAACAATCGCTAAATATGTTAAATTTGTGAAAACCTACTACAAAAATAGTGAATTTGTAGTTGGTAGGTTTCGCGTATTACGAGCAGATTATGGTCGACATGATCCCCCATATGAGCGTGGCACATTATGGCGTATTTTGTATTTGGAGGTGTCGTTGCAAACCTTTATAAATATCAATTCACTCAAGAATTGAAGCCAGCGTAGAACATACGCCGATTGGTTTCAACAAGATGGTGCCACATTTCACACAACACGACCCGTTTTGGCTTTATTGCAAGAAAAATTAGGCCAGTGACTTCGCATTTTGGTAAGTAAACTGGCCACTAAGATTGTGTGATTTGTTGCAGTTGGATTTCATTTTGAGGGGATATGCAAAATATCGTGTTAATGCACACATTCCGCAAACTCTTGACGCCTTGAAAACGAGTAGTCGTTCAGTTACGGCCGAGTTATTGCCCGATATGTGTCGAAAAGTAAATGACTAAAACTACCTAGCTTAAATCAAGTCGTGCAAGATCTACCGCGGAGAACATTTGAATGATGTCATACTGAATAAAATAAAAATTTTACAAAAATCTAAATCATAATGTGTTTTCTTTAACATTTCTTTTAGAAGCACAAAATGAATGACCCTGAGTATTTAAGTCCGTTTATGCTCCACGTTAATTTAAGAGAATTAAAGGGAATGCAGAGGAAGCTGTGACCGCTTGTTCCATAGCGCAGGAAATACGTAAGTAATACCGAAACTTCTTAATGAGTCAGTTAGTAGGCGATCGGTAAGCTAGAAATACACCGAAAATACACCAGAGCAATTCAGTCTGACTTCTTTTGAATTGAAGAGCAAAAGTGCTTTTCATATGGATCCACTATCCAAGATACAACACGGCTACCAGCGCTGTACTCTGGCTACCCCGAGCCTGGGTTTCAAAATCTGTGAGCAGAATTAAGTAAGCACGACAAAAACGAGACTTCGCTACGCATTTTTATCATCAGTGATGGTGCCGTCGACAACGCTAATTTTGGCGGCACATGGAAATACCATATGTTTCGCCGAACCGAGATTGCGAATGCTGACTGTTGCCAATATGTGATAGTGGGGATAAAGAGGGGTCTGGTCTTGTCTCTACAAATATGATAAATTTTGGTCAACTTACTGATGAATCTCTAGACTTTGCTAATGTTAATGCTAAGATATACGCATAACTACTCTTTGTTCTGCAACGCAGTTAGCCCCAGAGGCCAGTACCGTGGGAGATTCTGTAACCTAGGCATCGAGGTTAATAATTAATGCATCTGCGAAAGGGTAACCATTGACCACCTATATAATGGTTGACCCCCGAAATCACCGAACTAATATTAGTATGTTATCGAACAAGGAAAGCTTACCAGCGTTCCCGGATGTGGGTAGCCGAAGACCAGCAAGTGCAGTGCAATCGCAATCGAGAGGTAGTTTTTGCGAAGAACTTAATCACGATGTATGGCTTAGAAGCTTATCAAATTCTATCATTGAGGCTGAAAGACCATACTGAATTGCTCAAAGCATAAAAAAACAAGGAGCGCAACAAAAACACGTCGGCAGTGTATGGCATGGTATGGTATTCCAAATAAAGCCTTCAACATCGCTATTTAAATACGACATAATTTACTTGCTGAGATGCTTAACACGTGTCTTCAAGCAAGTTGTTTTCCTGAACCGCCAAAGGCTACTGCTTTTACAAAAGGAAAAAGGAAACCCAAACAATCATTCGTCTTATTATCCTGTTTGCTTGAAACGATTGAAAACTCCTTGATGTGATCATATCCAATAGACCTCTGCCAAAAGTCGGAAAATAAGAAGGTATATCGGATAACCAAAATGGTATTTGTAAGTCACTGTCAAAAGTGGACGTAAATACCATGGTGGAAAGGAAGTACCAACAAATTCTGCGCCGTTATTACCTTGGACGTGGAGAATTCATTTATTTCGGCATAGTGAGAATGGATTTTGATCCACCATTACCGGATTATTTCGATTAAATAATAAAGAACCACTTCTCGAATAGAATCTCTTCAATGACTAGGATAATGGAATTAAAGCCTACGAAGTTACTTGCGGCATGCCACAATTTTTATTCTTAGGCCCCCTACATATGGTACGCTATGTACGATAAAATTGTATGCCCACAGATACCACAAAAAGTGACGATTATCGCATTTGCTGATGACGCTGCCGTGACGATTGTAAGTTATAAGTTCAATTTTATACTAACGAAACGATTGCACCTGTACGTTGCTAGTGAAATAGCACCGGCGGAGTGCAACTCGCTGATCATAAAGCTGAATATTGAATGAATATTATTTCGTAACGATGAAAAATTTAATTTTCAAGTAATACAGCGGTTCATATACATAGCGATCGTAGAGCTCCAACATAACACAAGTGAACAAGTTGAATTATCGAATCGTATAAAGCAAGTCCGCATGAGGTACGTATCATGAAGTCGTGCTGACGAGGATAAAAAGGTGGCATACATCAGTCTGTTCAGTTGGATGTGGTTATACGAGGGCGGGTCAATAAGTCCGTGACTTTTTGAATTTCTGACCTCTTTACTGAAACAGCAACACTGCTCCTGTCAACAGGCATCTGTCAGTTGACTCCTGTCAAAAATTAAACTTGATGCGTCAGTTAGTTTGTGTTTGACAGCTATTTTTATCAGACTACTCACTAATTTGAGGAGAAAATGGAAAAAAGTGAATTTCGTGTGCTTATTAAGCATTATTTCTTGCGAAAAAAAACCATTACCGAGACCAAGGCTAAGCTTGATAAATACTATGGGGACTCTCCACCATCGATTTCAATGGTAAAAAAGTGGTTTACTGAATTTCGTTGTGGCCGTACAAGCACTGAAGATGCCGAACGTTCTGGACGCCCAGTTGAGGTCTCTACACCCGAAACAATCGAAAAAATTCACGATATGGTGTTGGCCGACCGAAGATTGAAAGTACGAGAGATTGTGGAAGCCGTAGGGATCTCGCATGGCTCAGTGGTTTCAATTTTGAATGATCACTTGGGCATGAGAAAGCTTTCCGCAAGATGGGTGCGGCGTTTGCTCACAGTCGACCACAAACGCAATCGTGTAACAACTTCACAGGAAGGTTTGGCGTTGTTTAATCGCAATATGGAGGAGTTTTTGCGCCGTTTTGTAACCGTGGACGAAACATGGATCCATCACAACACACCAGAGAACAAACAACAGTCAAAACAGTGGGTTTCTAAGGGTGAATCGGCGCCAAAGAAGGCCAAGGTGGGTTTGTCAGCCAATAAAGTTATGGCGACTGTTTTTTGGGATGCACGCGGGATAATCCACATTGACTACCTTCAAAAGGGAAGAACAATCAATGGGGAATATTATGCCAACTTATTGGACCGATTCAATGACGATTAGAAAAAAAACGACCTCATTTGGCCAAGAAAAAAGTTCTTTTCCACCAAGACAATGCAAGGGTGCACACATGTGCAGTTGCCATGGCAAAAATCCATGAATTGGGCTATGAATTGCTCCCTCATCCACCCTATTCTCCAGATTTGGCTCCGAGCGACTACTTCTTGTTCCCAAACCTGAAGAAATGGCTTGGTGGAAAAAGATTTGACTCCAATGATGAAGTCATCTCGCAAACAAAGGCCTATTTTGAGGACCTCGACAAATCATTTTTTTTGGAAGGGATAAAAAAATTGGAGAAGCGTTGGACAAAGTGTATAGAGGTCAAGGGAGACTACGTTGAAAAATAAAATTATTTTTTTATCGAAAAATCTGTGTTTTAATCCAAAAGTCACGGACTTATTGACCCGCCCTCGTAGCAGCTAACAACCTAAGCGTAGGTCTATAGAAATATACTATGCAGAGTAAACCTTTTATTTTGTCAAAATATAACCAAGTTTTAGTCAATAATATACAAATCAATTAATCTTAAATTTTTTTTTTACCTCCTTTAAAATAGGCTCGTTTTGAAGTGGTACATTTTTTCAAACGAGCAATTTTTAAAACAATCAATTTTTTACAAGCATATTCCGAGAATTTGAGTTTCGGAAATAGACGCCATATATGGAGAATATGCTGCTTGTTCGACCTTTTGGTAAAAACTCGCTCTTAAGGATAAATTTCTAAGGTGGTCTATTACCGTGGTGCAAAATCCAAAAGTTTATCTTCCACAATTCCTGTCTTTTTTGGTGGATATCCTCTCTGTTTGACAAGCCGAAAGAAATTCCAATTGAACAACACCTAAAATATCGTGAGTGATTTTGACGGAAGGTTTCCAACAACTTCACAGCCCTCTTTGAATGCTCTATTTTACTCAACTGTTCTTTGCTTTTCCACATATTCTCAAATCGTCCGAATAAGAAATTCTGCACGCAAATAAAAATTTCAACAAACTCGGTAATATCACTTGAGGTTACCGACAACAAACTCTTTAAAGGATGGCGCCCAAGCTCAGCGTCAAAATAGATGACAGTTGTACGAACATAAGCAACATTTAACTTGCGACGTTCATATGACCAGTTCCGGTTATACTTTGACAGAATCTAACAAATGATAGTATGTTCTGTAGTACAATCCTGCAGACGAACTTTCTTATAGTCATCATCCGGTGTTTTCTCTCGTCTAAGAAAAGAATTTATTTTTCTTCCTAAATTTCTTTATTGTATTTATATTAAGCAATCTTAAAAACAGCCCAAAATCGTTTTGGAAGTCTTTTAACATAAGAAGAAATCGTACTGGGTTTCCAACAACAATGTATCTTAATGATTTACAGTCTAGCCACCCTAAGTGTATTGCAGATATGTTTGCTGAATACTTTCAAAGTATTTATAATTCTTCATGCTCAACCTCTATAGATCAATATTATGTCCAGTCTCTTCCATCACTTGTTGATTGTTCCTGTTATTCGTTTGATGATAGTGAAATAAGTACAGCTTTGAGTAATTTAAGACATTTAAAAAAGCCAGACATCCTGGGATTTTTTCTCATCGGTAGATACGAGTATCAGTGTTATTTAACCATTCCCTTTCAGATGAATTTTTTTCTAATGTGGAAGAGTGGAAGATCTCTACGATAGATCCTATCTTTAAATGTGGTTCTAAGCATCTTGTTTCAAAATATAGACCAATTACTAAGCTTTCGGTCATTCCAATTCAATCAACATGTCAGCAAGTACCAACATGGTTTTTGGAAGGGTAGATCTACTGTTTCTAACTTAGTGGAATTAACTAATTTCTATATAAATTCGTTAGAAAACCATAAACAAGTCCATGTGGTCTATACAGACTTTGTAAAGGCATTTAGTAGAGTAAATCTAACAATTATTTTGGAAAAGCTGAAGTCATATGGTTTTTATGGTCCTTTGCTAAGATGGCTTAAAAGTTATTTACATGGCGGAAGACAATTTGTTGTAATCGGAGACTGTTTTTCGAAAAAAAAAAATCACTGTTTCCCCGGGGGTTCCAGAAGGCAGCCATTTTGGTCCTTCTCTATTCTTGATATTAAATTTTTTGCCAAAATACCAACTATAAATGATTGTTAAATGCTTTAAAAAGATTTAAATTGTTTCACTAAGTGGTGCAGCTTAAACGACTTAGTGTCAAATATCGACAAATGCGCTTGCATGAGCTACAATAGGACTCTTCACTATATTTTCCTAAACTATACTTTAATAACTCTCAAATTCTAGTTGTTGCCGATTTTAAAGATCTTGGTGTGATTTTTGATGGAAAATTAACTTTTCATTTACATATAAATAACATTGTTGCCAAAGCAAACTCTCTTTTAGGGTTCATTAAAAGAAACTCCACAGACTTCGCAGATCCCTATACTATTTCATTTACAGGTCAAATCGAAAACGTTCAAAAAAAGGTTTTTAAGATTTGCTTTGCGTCACTTATTTTACAATAATGGCGATCAGGTTCACCATCTTATATCGGGTTTTCCAATAGGGACTTGACAACTTTGAATTCAATTTGTGAATGAACTCTTTCACTAATCATCAAACTGTCACTGTCAATTTATTCAGTAAGCTCAACATTTTCATCATGGTAAAGTACACAAACGAGTAAAGTCTGCAAATTTTAAAAATTTTCTACCGAAGTTCGGAGACGGTCGTAATTCTCGCCCTAGTAGCCACGCAATAACAAGTTTAGTCTACATATTCGTTGTGTAATGTTGCCGTGTCAGTGAGACAACGGGTTGGTCGAAGTGTCGAAAATATCGCTTCTGTTCAGGCGTCCGTAGCAAACGATCCAATTCAGTCAATTCCACGCGTTCTCAAGAATTGGGCATCGCTCAGACCACATTATCGCGTTATCGCGCCATGATCACCGATTATTTTTGGCCCGAATTGGAAGATGTGGACTTGAACGACATGTGATTTCAACAGGATGGTGCCACAAGACACACAGCACACGTTACAATCGATTTATTGAAGAGTAAGTATGGTGAGCGTGTGATTCGTGCGATTAAACGCCGCTTGACTATTTTCTGTGGGGTTACGTTAAGTCATTGGCTTATGCCAACAAGCCGACGACGTTGGAAGAGCTCAGAGCCAACATTGAACGCGAAATAGCGGCCGTTTTAGCCGAAATGTGTGGCCAAGTCGTTGAAAATTGGGTCCGACGAATTGACCGCTGCAAACGTGCCCGCGGTGGCCATATAAACGAAGTCGAGTTCCATTCATAAATGTTTTGATTGTACCTCAAGCCGATAATAAAGCTTTTGAAATATCTCAAATGGTTTGCATTTTATTTAAAAAAAAAGTTACAACGTATTTATTGGAATACCCTTTATTTCCAAATGTCTTCTACTTGGAATGCAGTCACTTGAAACGAGAAGAAAAATGTACAACGTCATGTTAATAAGAGATATTTTATGTGCAACCATCGACAGTGAGAATTTGCTTAGTTGTTTGAATTTATTTGTTAGTTCAAGAGTTCTACGGCCCAGGCCACTTGTTTTTGAACGTACTTATAATACGGTATGGTCAATGTGAACCTACGAGTATATCTTTAAGTTCTAAAGTTTTTCACATTTACACCTCTGATTTATACTGCGTCTCCACAGGCAATATTTCAGGCAATTTAAAATATAGGTGGAGATTTCATTTCTGGCGATATCCAAATATTCCAAATGTCAAATGTAATTCAACAACAAACGTGTGCGTGCCATCCAAGCAATTAAATTATTAAAAGCCTTAGAAATAATTTTTTTGTTTTGCAAAAATGTTATTTTCTTTTTTACATATTCCACGCTTGTTTTACACTTTTCGACATTTTGAAAACATTGAAACGTCAAATTCATTGCCTTTGCGATGGAAATCAATCATTGCCTTTTATCCGGCCGGCGATATTGCCATTGCCATTGCTTGAGCGTCTACACTAGGAAATTGTTAAGCAATGGCAATGCCAATGGCAATTTATTGCCTCGAGTATTGCCTGTGGAGACGCCAAGTTAGATTTTTCTTTGCCAAGAAATATTTTTAAGAATTTGTTAATGTCACTACTTAACCATTGAATTGTATTTTTAAATTATTTGGTATTATTATTTGATTTTTTTTAGCTTTGTTCAGTGAGGTTGTTCCAAGCTGTGCGGAAAAGAAAATCTTGCACCTACTCTCAAAGTATAACACAATTGTGAAAAGTGTCAAAATCAGCTGTGATTTTAAATTGTATTATTTGTTGTCGGTTATTTGCTAAATCAAGTTTTTCACAAATTTGTGCGGTTCTGTACTAGTTTTATCTCACTGAACAAAGCTTTATATTTTCGATATCTGTTGATTGTATGATCGTAGATTAAAATACAAATAAAATAAAAAATCCTTGTTTGATTCGAAAGTTCCACACTATATAAAAACATGGTTTTATAAGTTTGTTATATCATTTTAATTGTATCATTTCAGCATCAACAAAATCAACTTACAGTGTTAAATCGACATCGGCAGAATCCTCCCCAGAGATATCGTATCGTAATGGATCTAGTAGCGGCTCAACTCGGCAAGAAAGCCGCTCGTCTTTTACTAGTTTTCGTAGTAAGAAATCAACTGACAAGAAATCTTCAAAGGATAAGGTTAAATCAACCATCTTATGTGTGGTTTTTATGATAAGAGGTATTACAATTTCTTTTAGAGCAAAAATGGTAAAATACCACCTACTCAGGATGTACGAAATCCCATAATTCACTGTAAAGAATGCCAATATCCAACAGAAGTGCCAATCGGTGGGATACGACAGTTATCACAGAATTTTATAATTTCTCGAAAACTCGAGGAATTCAAATTGAACATTGGAGACAGTGTCATCTCAAAAACCTGCTGCAATTTATGTTATGTGGACACCAATGTGAGTATATGATCATTAACTGCTGAGAAACTTCAAAAACGTTTGCTGATCAAATATTTACTTTTTTACTGTTTTATAATCTACCTTTAGGGAATCTTTCGTTTAGATTCTTAAATTCGAGATTTTCCATCATTTGCTTCAAAGGTTCGTATCGGGCTTCAAATAGGTTTTTGATGGTTCCATCGACAATTTTTTAGGTCTTTCTTGTTCTTTTATGTAAACTTATTTTCAAGATCCTGTCATTAGCTAATTTCCAGGATTTTAGACTCCTGCTTCAAATTTAGCTCATTTTTAACTTTCTATTTTTTTGAACACGGCCTTGCAATCTATTTTATGTCTACAAGTTTCGTGTGCTGAGGTATTCCAAAGTTCTTTTAATTTTCTTTTTCACTTCTTAATCTCGTAGAAGATTTTTGGTGGCCTTGCTACATACCCACTAGAAACTATTTCCGATACGCTTTTTTTCTTTCTTAATCTTGTTACATATCTTAATCTAAATTATTTGCTTTTACCTATAATATCTATGAATTAAACTACATTTGAATTCTAGCCTTAACAAATGTGTTCTTATTTCAAGCCTCCCTTGACCCCCTTTCCACATACATTCAGAGTACAGGTTTGATGTCATGAGTCTTATCCGATCACTTAAATGAAGACCCTGCTTGAAGACTGCCTTCAAGAGCAGATAGCGAATAATAGAAGTTACAGGGCGATGTTCTGGAAAAACCGACTCTGCTACAAAGAAGATGTTCGGACATTTTAGTTAAGTGACGCGCTGAAGTACTCTCGCAAGCGCAATCCGAATGTCCAAATTTCGAACAATTTTTAAGCAGTTTTAGGTAAATCAGTAAGCACTCCCAAATGTTTGACTTCAAATCATTCATCTTCGAGTCATACATTAGTGACTTGAAGATGCTGAATCACACTCGCACTGTGGTAAAATTATGGTGACTCGTCTTGTTCCATAGTCTTCCAATTTAATAATTATAATTTTATAATTCCTTCCTTGTTAACACCTGCTCTGTGAACTATCTGTTACAGCACGATATTGATGAAATGACGTGACGGTGCTGGTTAGTAGTTAGTAAAGTTTTGGAATAGTTCGGAGGAATTGTTTCCAAATTACGCATTGAACAGTGAGTTATCCAGCATCACTCGACGCAGCTGCATCAGTTTTGCTAAGATTTTGGCCTCGCCTGTCGGCGTGTAAAGCTCGATACGGCGAAAGTTGTCATATGCAGTTTTGAAATCTATAAAAAGATGTGAGTCTGGACTTGATCTCGTTGATCTTTTCCAGGGCTTACCTAAGTGTGAAAATTTGGTCGATTGTCTATCTGTCAGACCGAAAGCAACACTGGTATTTACCGGTTAGTGTGTTTCAGAAAGGCTTGAGATATTCTCATAGTACTCGTACATTAGATAGAATCTTATAAGGTACAAGTATATTTAGCGGAGAAATGCCTCAATAGCTTTAACTATACCTAGGATAGTCGTTCTTCAAGATGGGGCATATACTCGTATGTATGTACAGCTGATAGTCCAGTTATCGGGGATTGCTTCATCCACCCATATCCGCTTAATAATTTGGCACATGCTCAGTAGAAAACCATCTTTTTATGCAAGGCTTAGAGCAGACAGCCTTTTGGTCCTTCAGGTTTTTGAAATCTAAGATAAACTCTTCTATAGTGTGGGTAGGGAACTGGCTTCTTCATTGACTGGATGTGGGTTCACTTCTTGTCCTGTAGGTCTCTTTGTCTAATGCCCATTAGGTAGCTGCTTAAACACATTTACTACACTTTGGTGACTGTGTTTCCTTCACTGTTTCAAAGAATCTACATTTTTGCAACTGTCGGTTGCTTCGACCACGTGCCTCTTCGACATCCTTGAACTGTATACTGCGTAAGTAATTTTCTTTTCACACAATAAGACTCTCGTTCGATACTTTTCTCTTGTTGTCCTCATTTTGGTCTGCATCATTTGCAGGTGTGTATTTTCTGTCACCGATGTAAGCGCAGATCATCGTACTAACTACTCCTTTACTTTGGAGACTGGTAGCTCCCGGTGTTTTCAGTTAACATTTTGATTAAGTCACAAAACTGGTTACTCAGATTGTTAGCATTTTTGGCTCTGGTTAGTCCAGTATTGCTAAGGCTTCCAATTTCAAATATGTTTCTTCTTTTTTTTGGATTAGGTGGTAGTCGTTTTCTGTTGTCGAGTAGCACAGAAGGCTGTGCTTTTCACTGTGCTAATCCCCCGAAGATGTTTTTTCTTACTAATTCTGACATGGAAGTCGCCGTGTACAATTTTGCCATCATACACGCTCCGTAGGCCGTTGACATCCGAGGCTGCTATCGTTCTCAGATCTAAAAACTTTTTACCTGATAGGGTTACTTTGACGGTACAAAACCCAACCTCGAACGTCAGTTCCCTAGCAAGAGGGGCCGATTGAATTGGCTCATAAAAAACTTAAACGTCACCTTCTCTTCCCAAGAGCCCGATTTATTCTTGGAAATCTTTATGGGGCGGATCTTCAAACTGTGGATGTTGCCCGGATAAAGTTTGTTTTTATTTTTTTCATTTGAAGCTGTGGCGACACTGTTGACTCCGTCTAGTGAATTTGTCCGCTGTCATGTTAATAGTGCTGCTATTTTTGTCTCTTGTTCAACACTTGCGCTTATAAATTGATGTGTAGTAACACTTACTTCATGGGCTCCAACCGGTAAAAAGGTTCTCCTCGAGGCAACGCAACCTAACATCCTCCCCGATCTTCGCCATGCTTGTCGCAAGAACTATGGTATCCCCAATGGTTTGATCTTCAAAATGAGGGTTCTAAGTCGTCTCGAACTCAGGGGCTGGGAATCGAAAATTATCTTGACTGAAGCATTATTGTCCATCCACTCGATGCGCCGAGAAAAAGTAAACGTAGAGTTCGCGGTTGTATCTTTTCCTCCATTCGCCCTTCTCACACATGGGTCCAAATAACCACCGATGAATTTTTCTCTCAAAAGAGCTCAGTATCTAGTGCCCTTTTCCGCTTATCATCCAGCATTCGACGCTTTCATCCCACTATCATCATGAGTAGAATAGGCAAGTTTCTTTTAAAATATAGAATAACACGAATAACACGCAAGTTAAAGTACTGATAGGCCACAATCTTCTGAGGAAATTTCAACTGCAGAAACTCACTGAACGATAGTGTCTACTTTCCAGGTCATTGTATTCGTCTCCCATGATCTAGCTAAACTACTTTCCGTTTCAAATAGTAACCTTTTAAACTGAATTGATGTAACAGGATGTCTAGGGAACATAAGAGCCAGACCAGGAAATTAACAACAAAAACTCAAAGAGAATTCTCGACCCTATTCGCATCTAGTTGGATAATTCAATTCAATATACGTAAAATCTGTGAAATTGTAAAATCTTGTTTATTTCTTCTGTAGGCTACCTACCACTGCATCACGTGCACCATTAACCTCTGTACATTTTGCAAAGAAGCCCACGAACGACAGAGATCTACTGCCAGTCATAACATCAAGAACATTTTAGATGTACGAAAGACTCGCAACTTCAAGAGAACGGCACTGACTAACTCAAAATATTCCCTAAAATGCACTATGCATCCTGGTTTCGACATGAGGTCCTTTTGCAGTACCTGCCTACAGGTCTTAAAACAACTCTCCATCTTTTCCTCGATTTAATTTTTGTTTGCTTTTTAGGTTGCCTGTTCCGATTGCATAGTTCTACTCCATAAAGGACACAAACACGAATCTATTGGCAAGGCCTTCATAAATTACAACAAAGTTCTTAGAGAAAGCACAAATCAGACAAGACCACTCTGTGACTGTACCCATCATTCCATAGATCGCCTTAATGAAATAGCCAAGCGTATCAATAAAAAATGTGACAACACTCAGGCCGATGTCGAGGCATTCATGATTGCCTATACTGAGGCTGTAGAGAATCATGGACGCACCCTGCTACAACAGATAAATCGCGCTAGAGATTCCAAAATTCAAATGATTATCGAACAGCAGTTAGACATGGGTAAGAAACGCAAAACCATATGTGAGAGCCTTAACTAATATACGAAGTCCTTCTTTTAGAAAAGCGATCAGCGGAAGCCCTTAGTGCTGTAAGATTCAGTGAAGAGCTCATTGAAAATGGAACCGAGGTCGAAATCCTATCATTTGTTAATATTCTCCTGAAGCGGTTCGAGTTTTGTCAAAAGTTTAAGCCTCCAATCGATCCAAGGGTAAGATGGTTCAATTCTATGAGTCACAGTCTTAATAGACTGGAGTATTTGAATAGATCTCCGATACCCTACACTTTCTACCTGAAGTTCGAGCTCCAGCATCGAAGAATCTCAATAAAATTCCGATTTTTGGAATAATCACAACGCAGACAGTGGAGCCTACTCTATGCTCCCTAGAAACAATAAGTGACTTTGTATTCTTCAATATTTCAAACTTGCCAATATGATGTGCCCTTCTCTCCATAGATTACACCCATTTACGAGTCCATCGCAAAGTCGAGATGACAGTCATAACTAGAGATGCTGATGCGATGCCTTTGTGTCATGGGGGTCTTCAAATTGATGCCAAACTAAAATACAAAGAATTCTCCTCAAAAAGCCTTCCGATTGAGGTGAAGACTTGCGTACTAGTCCATCATATCCCTAAAACTCTTTTCTTGTTTCAGGTTAATGATCACCGCGATGGAAGCTATGGAATTGCTTTTGTACCTGATTCTCAGGGAACCGTTGTTTTGACTATTCTGATTAATAGAAAAAATATCAAGGTACACACGTATTAATACCTCCGAAGAACGCTTGTGAATTTACAAATTTTCCAATTTTTAGGGAAGCCCGTACACATTTGCTGCTAGGACGGTACGACCTCATAATGGCATCTACCATTGCTGTACGTTTTGTTCTAGCAAAGGATCTAAACAAGCTACGTGTTCTTGTGACGGACGAATGCCTGGTTATAATGGTTGTGGCCATGGACACAGCGGACATCCTGGAAGAAGACATTGGTCATGCTGTGCAAATGTTTTGGAAAACTCTGAATGCACAGCAGCAAATAGGATGTTAAATCCTTAAGCACTCCGACACTAAATAAAAATTGTAAAAAGGAATGTGGACAATAAAGGAAAATTATAAAAATATTTATGTTGTATGCCATTATCTGGATTCCGGGTCAGCTCAATGCACCGGAGAACATTTTTTTCAGAGGGAAAGCAAGAATCGGGGAAAGAATGACAACTTATCTTTTGTCCAGTCTTTTAAATCTGCGAGTATATTCCCTAGCTGCGCCTTTGAAATTTAATTGAGTTGGCAATGCTTATCTCCAACCATTATTCAGATCAATAGTATGTTTACACCGACCCGAAATTCACCATATCGGACAAATTCAACATTTCAGCCGAAATGTTCCATAAAATTTCCAACATTTGGAAATGTTGAATTTCAACGAAACGCTGCATTTCGTCTCTGCATTTAGAAGGTTGTCAAATCGAACAAACCTCTTTTATTAGGTGTCAGGTGTTCCAATTTTTACAATCACTAACGACTATGTGCCTCAACCAAATGGACCAAAAAAAGTATAAGAAAAAGGAGGAAGTGGGAAGAAATTTCATTTCGAAACGTTGAATTTCAGGTCGGTGTAAACGTACTATAACCTTCAACCTATGTAAGTTCGTTTTCGAGCTCATGTTCGTTAAGTAGCAAATTTAACACTATTCAACAGAAGGTAGACAAAGTAGTTCAGAACTGAATGATGCTTTCTGAATATATTCAAATGTTGATGGGTCCTGTGGTAGCTAACACCGGTGGCACTTATCCAAGTATGTCACAAAACAGTGTAACATGGATTGGCTGCTGGAAAACTCTCAAGAGAAACATCACTGTAAGATTGGCACTGGCAGACCAACCCTCTGACGAACAGTAAAAATAGCTGTTATACCGAAAATCGGAAAAGATGATCACATGCTCGCTTGGGGCTTCTGACTTAGCTTCATGCCCGCAAAACAACTTTGTTAATGCTTATCCAGTCTTGGAAGGTTTTGGTTGACTTTATCTCTTGGGCAGAATTAAATGCCCCCTCGACAAGAAGGAGTACATGCCAAGCCTTTTGGCGAAATTAGGGTGCTTTCGTCAATGTCACTTTTAAGGGCATCTGTAATACGTCGTAGACGAATCATTGGCTCTATGAATGAGAATAACGCTGATGAAATCGTAGTTAATTATTTCAAAACTGTGATTGCGCTCTTCACATGGAGAAGGAGGCTAACTTATCTTCGCTCCAACGATGCTATTTGGTTGTCAGTCTGGACGTCAACAAATGTGACAAAATACTATATGTCACGTTCCGGCAGTGTCAAGCAGCTTTCAGCGAAATATGGGTATTTCGATAGAGGAAGGTCCGTGATTAGATCAATTGTATGCTAAGCACTGGTTATTTTGTAGAACAAGCTTTCAGGAAAATACGTTTAATTTTCTTTTTCTCTGTCGAAATAGGCCAAACAAGGACTAGACCATTGTACTCCTGGTGTTCTTTTTTCTGACATATCTCAATCTTTCGAAGAAAAAGGCCTTCAGTGATAAAGTGCCTATGAAACGATCATCGATCATAACAATGCCGAGTGCCTGCAGCCGCATAAACTCACAGAGGTAGTGTTTCTTGCCGTCACTATTCTCATAACAAGCATCGGAGGATATCTCTAATGTTCAGTACACTTATGTGCTTAGTAAAAGAGTAGTCCACTTGAAGTATTCTGCAGTCTTTTCGACTACGGAACAGTCGCTCACCACTAAGCGAACTTTCAATGAAAGTCCGAACGCAGGATGCAGGTAGTCCTAACGTAAATTCGGGACCTGAAGATCTTTCTTCTGAGCCATGCCTACGAAGGTCACTGGTGAGTTCTTTCCTTTTACATTGTGATCTCGAATGAAAGCGAAACTCAGTGGATCTAGGATACCACGTGCACCCAGTAAAGTCGGGTAAACTAAGTGGAGATTGGCTGTCGCTTCAGATTAAAATGGAAGATGTCAAAAATTGAAACATTTCATATTTTTAGTTTCCGGCGGATTAATCCTAGAAAAGGATTTGTTTGCATACGGTTTCCTAGGAAAGGATTGAGAGTGAGAATGATTTTGTTTATATAGGACAATAAAATAAGGATTTGATGGGAAAGATTTTTATCCTTTTTGGCAGGATAGTAAGAATCTGTTGTCACAGACTTCTGAGTTGGTTCTCAAATCTTGATTTGTGTGTACCAATAGTTGGCGGCCCTGAAGGGAATTTTTTCTTTTTTGCCACAGCTCTAACAAACAATTTGAACCACAAATCGCTGAAATCAATTCAAATTCAACTACATAGACACTTCTTTCAAATCTGTTCTACCCTAAGAGTTCCAATCTGTTTGCAACACACACATTGAACACAGAGCAGAACAGTTTGAAACAGAAATGTTTGTCATTAAAGAGAAAACCTTGAGTTTTCTGTTCTGAACAACTTGGAACAATCCGACTTAATAAAGCTATAACTAACATCAATTACATATATTATGCAATGATAGTTGCAATATTTGGGCTCGTTTCTCATGAGCCAGGGCAGGTGTTTGTTTATTGCAGTTCAATGATTGTTGATGAACACAATTGCATCGCTCTATCTTTAAGCATTTTGTAATTGTAGGTTTGTTGTTTTCATTTCCACACATTTGACCTGGGAAAAGAACCAAATACCGTCAAATAAATTTTCAAAATTTTAACGGCTAAAACTAAATAAAATAAAATACCTATTTTAAATTGTAGCTCAGGAGTAAGAAAACTTTGCGAAATGCTAATCAGCTGTTGAGCAGTGACAGATCAGACGTTTCATTAATGACAATCTGCAGAGAAATTAGTTTGCGTTTATTGTATTTGTCGTAGTTTTTCATCAAAAACATTCAATAAATTATGGTAAATAGAGAAAAAAAATAGTTTTTAGTTTTTTTCAATAATCAGGAACATATTCCCGCAGCATGGCCGATTAAAGGTACGCACCTCAGCGGAAGAGGCAGCACGTAAGAAAAAAGAACAAGAACTCAAAGTAAAGGCATACCGGGCTGGAATGGCGAAAATTCTCGCCAAAAGATCAAACAACGAATTAGATAGTGAAATGATGACTATAAGTGGACAAATTCTAGCTAGAAATCCTGATGTTTACACTTTGTGGAATATCCGAAAAGAGTGTATTCTAAAACTGAGTGAAAATCTGGATGAAGAGTGAGTCATTCAAAGGGCATAGTGTAACCTGAACATTTTGTAATATCAATAATTTTTGTTGTATCTAGTGGCAAGCAGGAGGTTTTCGATAAAGATTTAGGCTTTGCTGAACAATGTTTAATGGCAAATCCCAAGTCGTATGGAGCCTGGCATCATCGTTGCTGGATCTTAGAGAATTGCCCCAAACCGAATATCGATAGAGAAGTTACTTTGTGCAATAAATATTTGAAGTTGGATGAGAGAAATTGTGAGTATGAAATGGAAAATTGCAGGGGGAAACGTTCGTTCTTTAAGATAAAGTCGATTGTGTGCAAATGATAGACAGATAAGAACAGAGGGTGCAAACTGCCGAACGTCTACGCAGTGGGTTTTGTTCCCTTGATGTTATCAGCATCAACCATTCTTAATTATAGCTGTTTTCTACAACTGTTTTACAAGCTTGCGCATTCCGTTTTCACAGAAATTGCGGGGTTTTTGTTCAAAGACGTCGGAACGTAGTTTCCGACAGCTTCAGCGGAACCAAATGTCTTTCCATTTAAACCTTTCTGAAGGGACTAAAACAGTTGAAAGTCTAATGGAAAGTCTGGGGAATACGATGGGTGCAGGAAGGAAAGGATTTCGCATTTAAACTCTTAAGGCTTTTGCAGCTCTTATAGGGCGACATGTGGCCTGGCGTTATATGATGGAAGATGACGCCTTTTCGATGACCCTAAACCTGATATTTATCATTAAGCTTAGAGAATTGCTCACAGTGCTTATTCGTCGTGATTGTTTTGCCAAGTGAAAGAAGCTCAAAATTATACCCCTGGAATCCCACCAAACAGATAACAGCAGGTTTATTAGATGCAAGCCAGATTTTGCAACGGCTGCTACACCTTCACCTGCTCGTTTCCAGTTCTTTTTTTGTTGCACACAGTTATTCCGCCTCGATGTTATGACTCGATCCAAAAAAAGTTCGCTTCAATGACGTCTAACCAGAGATATGGCCATGGCGACTCGTTCCAGCTTATTTTTCCGTCAAACAATGAGGCATCCACGTGTAGAGCTTGGAAGCGTATCTTAATTTATTTAGATATCGAAATGCTGACGAAAGGTCAATATTAAGCCTCTCAGCAATCTTCTCAATGGAAATATTCGAGTTGTTTTTCCCTATCCTCGCACAATGTCGGCATAAATGCCGGAAGGCCGTTCAGATCATGGTTGATCGTCCACGTCCAACGTTGATCACTGTTCTGAAATCTGAAATTCTGAAATTTAAGGATCAAATGCAATTTGGCAGTTCCAACATTAACTCCTTTTCGAAACCCGTACAGCATAACAATGCGAAGGTGTAACTTTTCATTCATCATTTTAGAATTTTTTTCACACACAATTTGACGGGGTCTTGCGATAAAATGATTTTTGATGCCACGACCTATCCAAAGATATTAGTTCAAATTATATCTTCAAATTCAAGGACTGGTCTAACGAAGGAGGAATAATAATATTGCAAAATAAACTTTGAATAAGATGTGGTTAAATGCAATATATAACCTGACACCAAAGTCTGTGAATTCGATAACTTGGGATAGAGCATAGACCCAATCATAAATTGGGTATATATCTTAATTCGTGCGGTTTTTTTTCAAAATTTCAACGCTTATTTAAGAAAAACACATACAATAGTATTATTCAAGGTATTGCCCATCTGAAGCTATGACTTTTTCCGATCTTTCTGGCAATTTGTGGATCCCATCCCAAAAGAACTGCGCCGGTTTGGCAGCCAAGAATGAATCAAGCCAATTTTTGATATTCTGCTCTGATGTGAGGGCGTTCTGCATCGACCGGAACAAATGGTAGTCAGAAAGGGCAAGGTCTGGGCTATAAGGCGGGTGGGGTAAGACTTCCCATCCACTGTTTTCCAAATAGTTCTTAACCGGAATAGCAACCTGGGAGCCGAGCGTTGTCATGATGGAAAATTATTGCCTCGTGTCTGGTCGCATATTCCGGGCGTTTTCCGGCTACTGCTCTCTTCAAACGGATTAATTGTGTTCGGTAGCGTTGTCCATTGTGGGTTTCACCCGGTTTTAGCAGCTCATAATACAGCACACCCATCTGATCCCTCCAAATACAGAGCATTACCTTCGCGCCATGGATATTCGGCTTTGCCGTTGATTTGGCTGGTTGGCCGGGTTTCACATATGATTTGTTTGTGCTTGCGGTTGTCGTAATGGATCCATTTTTCATCACCAGTAACAATCCGATGCAAAAATGAGTTCCTTTTCTGGCGTTCCAGCAGCATTTCGGACATGCAAAACCGCCTTTCGACTTGAGTTCATGTGGAACACAATTTCCTTGCTTTTGAATATATCCAGTTGCTTTTAAACGTTTTAAAATGGCTGCTTGAGGGACACCCAAAGATTCTACGAGCTCTTCTTTTCAGGCACAAAGTTCGACATATTTGACTGAAAAAAAATTATTGTTGTTTACGCTTCAAATGAATGACATAGACTGAAATGACGTACAATGACAATAGCTTTCCAACGCATGTTCCAATGGAATAATACAAGTTACGCCATCTCTTAGCAAACCGCACGAATTAAGTTATAGACTCAATAGCTAAAGTCGTTTATGGTGGAAGACTAAGAAAGTGAAATGAAATTACTTTTTCTTGTATTTACTACTTGAATGATGTCACGAATGAAAATGACGAACAGAAGTGGAGTCGAATAACTCCCTTGTGAAACAGTAGACCTACATTTAAGGTCTTTGGAATTGGAATTACCGATTTCAATCGTTTGTGTCCGGCCGAGGAGAAAGGAGAACAACTATCAAAAAAATTAAGAATGTAATCCAAACGATTCGAGCTGGGGGATCAGTTGGTCATGATAAATCCAAAGCTTTGCTAAAGTCTGTGTTTATGGTATCGACTTGATTCTTAATTTCAATATCCTTCCAAACAAAGGAAGAAAATAGAACCAGGTTTCAAGTGGTTGATAGGCCTGAAACGAAGCCATGTAGCTCATCGGGCAGGTACACTTTGATTAAAAGTTCAATTTTATGTTCAACAATGCTTTCGAATAACTTAGGAATTGCAGTGAGCTTGGAAATTCATCTGTAGTTCTAAACTTTGCTTCTGGATCCAGATTTATGAAAGAGTAATAAATAGAGAGAAGTTTTTCGAAACATCACTAAAATCACTGTCTAAGAGGGAGCAATTGAAAATCAGAAATACGGCGTTGCGAAGTGATATACTACATTTATTGAGTATGATTGTAGGAATACCATCTGTCCCGCTACTTGATGAACATTTTAGCGATTGAAGATCAATATAAACATTATCGAAATCTGATGTCTACACCCTAAGAAAATCTGGTACGAGGGATAGTACTCTAATCGCAAAGTAGTCAAGTGTGGTTTGCATTGTATTTGGAATTTTCGTCGATTTTCTTCTTGAATTAATAAATTGCCAATATATCTTACTATTCGGTCTCCAAAATCAGCGAAACTTTCAGCGTGAATTTTTAAAGCTTTAGTTTTTCTACAAGGTATGTAAACGAAGTGCAAAAACTCTGCTCGGCATTCGAAAAGGCAGGCCCCATATAAAAAGGGAAACGTCGTGGTATAGAAAAGTATTCTTTTGGTACAGCGGAAGTAAACGAAGCTCAGTCATCGCAACACGGAGTGATATTTTTTTTAAAGAGAGAGAGGAACAAACAAACTAAAATTATAAATGACACAGGTCTGAGCTTTTAATCCTATATAACCTCTGCAACCTAAGAGAAAGAGAAGATGCTTTCCATTTCATTGCAAAGTGCCCTACTATTAAACTTGGAGAGTAGTATGTAGTGATTACATTACATCACGGAAGATGCATGATTGATGAAGATTTTTTGGAAAACGCCCAAAAAACTATTTACTCGTATTTCATTTCTACAAAATTCTTTCCTTCTTTCATAAGTACAATAACTGTAAATACCAATCTGGCAAATAGCATTAAGCCAAACTATACCAAATAAAAATGCATTACTTTAAAAAAAAAAACCCTTCTCTGACGTGCACGATGAAACCGCAAATTTAACGAAAGCAATTAGGATGAATCGGATGCGGGTAGTTAAATGGAATCAATAAAATGACAAGAAGCCATCGAATGGCTGATTAGTGGAGAAAGTGCTTTCTTGTTTCACTGCTTTTTATGTTTACTTATGCAGATTTTTGTACCCGAAACGTATATATTCACAAGAATGATGTGCGCTATGTACGATGACAATAAAATGAAACTTAAATGTGTAATGGAGTAACCCAAGAAGTTCAAGTTACGGTTGAAGTACACCAAGAAAATGTAAAAAGTTTGCTATTTTTAACCATCTCGAACGATTTTTTTGAAACAGCGTACAAAGTGGCGCAAAATTAATCATCCAATTTTGTTTTTGAATTACTTTTTTACTAAATAAAAAAAAAAAAACGATTTTGAGTGATAAAAATCTTATTTATTTTCTGTTAAGTGGAAAGATGATAACTGCCAAGTGGCTGCCGCCATTGTTGATACACATCTGTGCCCGTTTTATCGTATTTCCATGACTTTTTGCAAGATTTCCGGTGATAATTGTTCGCATTCCTGTCGAATATTCTTCTTCAGGGTTGCGATTGTCTATGGCTTGTTGGCATAAGCCCGCGACTTCAAGTAGCCCCAAAGAAAGAAGTTTGGAATCGTTAAATCGGGTGATCTTGCTGCCTATGCCAAATCGTCAAAACGGGAGACTATGCGACGCGGAAACGCTTTCTTCAAAATATCCATTATGGCTCGTGCTGTGTGTGCGGTTGCACCGTCCTGTTGAAACAACATGTTTACCAAACCCCGCTCATCCAATTCCGGCAGAACGAAGTTGTTTATCATGGCCCTGTAGCGTTCGTCAGTAACTGTGACCGTATTGCCGATGGCGTACTCAAAAAATTACGGTCCAATTACTCCTTCCGCGTAAACGCCGCACAACACAGTTGCTTTGAGTGAATGCAATGGCACTTCGTGCATCACACGCGGATTTTCAGTGCCCCAGAAACGTCGCTCATAATGATTTTCGACACAAAATCATCCTCTTCGTTGTTGAGATTGGGGATGGCTTGTCAGCGGATTATAGCGCTCCATTGCTTGTCTGTTTGTATAATCTTGTATAAATCAAGATGCATGGAAGATGTTTTAATTATATATAATATGTTCGTTTAAGAAAAGGAGAAAAACAAGACATGGTTTCTTTACCCCTTAGTTAATTCTTTAAGTGGCTTATCCCAAGTATGATGGTTTCTTAAAGAAGTTTTTATTCTCCTTGTTCTCTTTATCTCGTTTCATATATCCATTTCTTTGACATCCACAAATCTATTTTTTTATTTTTGTTTATTTTCAGTTCACACTTGGGATTATCGTCGTTTTGTCGTGGCAAAAGCAAACATAGAACCAGCTAAGGAGTTAGACTTTTGCACAGAAAAAATTCGTAACAACTTCTCCAATTACTCATCATGGCACTATCGTGGCAAACTTCTTCCACTCCTATATCCTCATGAAACTGATCCCATGCGTCCCATTTCCGAGAAGAAATTAAAAGAAGAACTGGAGATGGTACTCACAGCTGCCTTTACCGATCCAAACGACAGCAGTGCATGGTTCTACCAACGGTGGCTTTTAGGTAAATTATCAAACACATATCACCATACATTAAAATATGTTCAATGTGGTATTTTTAGGTTATTCCCGTCCTGAATTGGACATTGCTGCATTTCGCATCAAAAGCAACTTAGCTGTGATCGCTCTAACCAAACCAATCACTGTCAGTGATTTCCTTGTTGAAATTTCACCAGATCTCAATGTGTCTTTTGAATGGAAGTCTGCAAATGGTGCGATATCTGATAGCACTTGGTATGCGGAAGGCAATTTCCCACTAAAAGCTGACTTGGACTTGACTGTCAAATGCAACTTTAGTGGGAAGGAATACCTTTTACCTCTGAAATCGACTGACGATGGTTATTATGCGATAAAATGTCCCAGATTTGAATATGAATTTGGGGCCACAATTATCGAAGAACTAAACAATCAATTAGACTCATGTAATCAGCTATTGGAATTGGAGCCTGATAGCAAGTGTAAGTCAAAGAAAGTTTTTTTTTACATCTGTCAAAACATGTATCCTCTTCTAGGGACTCTACTCACATCGGCACTACTAATGAGAGCAATTGACCGTACAAAGTATCACCAAAAATCCATTGAATATTTGAAGAAACTTCAAAAGATCGACTACCTCCGCAAGGGGTACTACGAAGATCTGGCCTCTAAGTGGAACACTGAAAAGTGCCTTGAAGAGTGGCAAAATTCCACAAAATGCCCACAAGAGATTGATTTGAAGAATTTGAACCTCACATCGATTTGTTACGAACAATATTTAAGCATAGCCGATGCTATTTATTTAACTGGCAATTTACTTTCTACTCGCTGCATTCCAAAATTGGCTGCTTTCCGATTTGCCAAAGTAAGTGTTGGGAATTTGTAATGTAAATATACAACTGAGGACCTCGGTTTTGATTTACAGATGACTACATTGGACCACGATAAATTTTCAACAGTTGAAGCTAGTGCCTCTTTAAAACTGTACGCTGTGAAGGGCAATTCGGAGGAGAATGCTATTGATGCTGTCAACGGGTAAAAATTATCATATACAACAAAAGGGTTCAAAGAATTTTAAGATAGTCGGAGTAGCTATTCATTGGTGATGATTCAAGGTGATCTTGCATTCATGTATAATAACATATATTCATCTTTTAAACGAGTTGTATCCATCATGAGTTTTGTGAATACATTTTAAACGGTACGCACTTTTACAAGAGAACAATTATTAAAATCTATTTGCAAACAAATTTTAATTTCTTTGTTTTTCCTTACAATGATTCGTGAATGCATCGGTTTGTATTTTAATATAAGTTCAGAGGAATCGAGTAGTACAGTTTCGTTCTGTGTATGTACATCATCCACAAATCTTGATTTGATTTCATCACTTAAACTCTGAACAACAAAGGCTTACAGGGGGTACGGTCTTTTGGTAGATGTTCAGTTTCTTGAAGAATTACTTGCACAATGAACCAAATAATTACTTAATTCTTTTGAACATCACATTTTCTAAGCAATTTTATTGCCATCAGGCAATTGCGATTGTTGTTGCAGTACAACATTCTTGTGATTGCCACTAACATTAACTCATCGACAAGACGACGCACGCCTAGAACAACAGCCAGCTCTACTTATTGTACTAGTATAGGACAACAGTTCGGACTTGTTTCGCGGTGAATCTATGGCATTCTGACATGCTACACTCCAACGAAGAATCCTTTGGCTTCATTCGCCTTAGCGTTCTGAATGTCTGTTGCCATGGAACCAGGGTTGATTCGATACTAGAGCAATATGGATAATATAGGTAGAACTACTCGTAATTACAGTACTCGCGATGGGGTTTTGGATACTTATAGGGCGATTTTATTCACTCGAAGTTGAGTTCAACATGAGGGTTTTGTATCTCAACTTATGATTTTGTGAAGAAGAAAATTTGTATGTTGAGAGGCGCGATTACAAGAGGTTTCGACGTGCTGATTTAAAAAAAAAGCGATGACTGCGACTTCATACATTGTTTTCGTATCTCAAAACAGACGACACTGTTGGTGCTCAAAATAATACAGGATTCGTTGCCGTGCGAGAGAAGGTACGGTGCATTGTGGTAAGATAAAAATGAATGAAAGTATTCGATGGATTGTTGTTTTTTTCTCTTGCTTGTGAAAAGATAACGTGAATTAAGGTCAATTACGCAACTACTAATCGTATTACGGTATTATGCGGTCGGATCTTTCCAATTGGCAATTGCAGACTTTATAGGGGTAAGCATTACAACTGTGCATTTTGTGTTGAAACCTGTGTACAGAGCTTTTGCCAATCTTGCTGCATGATTCGTTCGTATGCCGGAAACGCAAAACGAGCAGCTGCAAGTAGCAAGTGACTTTTATGCGATAGCGAAATTCCTTCCTCGAACAATTGGTGCGATAGATTGTTCACATGTTCGCATGCAGTCACCAGGTGAAACTGACGCAGAAAATTTTGGAAATCGCAAGGGATGGTTCTCCCTCAACGTTCAAACGATGTCCACAGCGAATTTGAAAATGAACGATATTGTGGCTCGTTGGCAGGACGCTTTATAAAATAATAAATTTTAAATGGATTTGCATTGTTTTCTTTTAAAAGGGATCTACTCATGATCAAAGAATTTTCAATCTGTTAAGCTTAAAAACCATTGGATGAAGGAGAGTTCCAGCATTTTATCCTTACTGGAGATTCTGGCTACACAAATACGAGCTACCTTGCAACGCCTTTTCTGAACGTCACAAATGCTGTTGAGAATCTGTGCAACGAGTCGCAAATTTGAACTCGCAATTGCGTCGAACGTTCATATGGCATTTGGAAAAGACGGTTTCCAGTGTTGGCCACTGGCTTAATATGTACAGTGGAAACAGTTCAATCAATTATACTCGTTTGTGCCGTCCTCTATGACATAGCTATCGATGAAAATGAATCACAACCACCACCGGAGATGGCAGCCACGGAAAACGTCCGCTCTCGATTAGTACGAACGTATTTTCAGCAAAGGTTTAATCGCTAACGAAATACGTATTGCTGGAATTATATTTTCATAATTAAATTATAATTAAATAAAAAAAATTGATCATTATTGTGATATTTATTTATTTATGTGTTCGAAACCAGGTTGAAGGGTAGCCAAACGAATGCAATGAACCTCTTTATCGTAGGCAAGTTGATTTTCCGCTCGCTGCAATTCCCGATTCAGCTCAGCCCGTTCGCACTCAATTGCGGCTCGTTTGAGATCTAAGGAAGCTCGTACTCGTTCAAACTGATATCGTTCTCTCTCGCCCTTTAATATCTCAATTTCGATTTTATGTTTGCATTCTGCATGCTGTTGCTTCTCTTCTAATGATTTCAGTTTTTGATATGGGATTTTATCCTTTTCCATTCTACTTCGACGGTTGTGCAATAAAGTGTTGGAAGGCTTCCTTGGTTTCGAAGGATTCACCCTCTCTCAAATACGATTGGCAATTGCACCTTTATTGGATAAGAACGACTCTTTGTTGTGGTGTTCCTTCGTATTTAAGTCGTCAATGGGCTGTATTTGTACAGTTGCCACATCGGTTGAACATGGCTTATCGTTTATTTGCACCTCATCGAAAACCGTAAAAGTAACATCGTCGACAATGATATCTTCAAATGAATTTTCCTGCATCTGACCCGCAGACAAAGTAATTTTTTTGGCTAACACACTGCAGTGCCGATTTGTTTGCTACCGAACGATCGCTATCACTGGATACCGCAGCAATACCCAACGTTGAACTTGTCAAAAGTACCGCTAATTGTTGCATTGATTTGCTTAGTCCTGGTAATTCTTTTTTTTTAATTTAATTCACACAGAGATATTAAAGTTCGTTCCTGTGAGACAAAGATACAGAAATAACGATTAAAAAAGAAAAGAGATATGTATATTGCAAGGCTGCTTACTTTGCCAGGCGCGGTGCCACATTGAATCCATACGTAATTTTCTCCCATTCCTTGTCTTTATCCCGATTGATAGCCCCCCGTTCGTCTTTTTATTTTCAATTATTGTGGAACCTAATTCCAACACGTTTTTTACCAACCAATCTTCTTCTTCTTGTGGGTAAATTACTTTTGCACCTTTTTTTTTTGTTTCTTTCGAAATTTCCATATTTTTTTGTTCAATTTTCTTAGGAACTGAAACTCAATTTAAAATAACGAATATTGATGTGTCAATAGCCACAAATATCCCAGGGAAATTTCCAAACCTGCAAGTTGGCCAACTTGTGATTTTTAAATTCTAAACGAGTTGAAATAGTGAACAAAACAAATTTTTATGTTGTCGATTAAACCTCGAGTTGATACCAACTTCGAGGTTGGCCAACTCTAAAGTTTCCTGCAAGTTGAACAATAGTGAACAAAATCACCCATAGAGAATTAAATCATAAAAAATAATTAGGCAAGGCGATGCGTTATCGAGGGGTGCTCTTAGCTGTTTTGAGAAGAAAATTCTTCGGGTGATTTTCAGTCCCTTCTGCAAAGACGGTGAGTGAAGGATAAGACACAACTTAGCTAGAAGAGTAAAGGTCCAAAGTCTGAGATAGCTGGGTCCGCCTCCGAGGGATAGCGCAGGAGAGGAAGACCACGACCGGACCCTTAGTCAACTTATCGTGCGAACCTGGGGGTAGCTGGCGAAGGATCCCTTGTTGACCGAGACCAGGGTCCACCCCGTTTCCTATACTTAACTGTATGTGCTATCAGCTTTCGCAACCTGGCTGGTATAGGGTTAACAGATCATGGGATATGCAAGTACCTTTATGGATATATGTGAATCACATGCCGGTATTAAGAGGTTACGGCCCAATACAAATTTGAAAAACCTGAATTAATTGATGGGACGTTGAAATGCAGACTGTGTTTTCCGATTACCCTCTCAAAGACGACTTCCTTACCACAATCTTGTCAAAGCTTGGGCACTGTGTATATTTTTGATCTAGAATGTCATAGAACTCATCTTTGCTGTTGTTAGGGCATGAACGAAAATCAGGTTTATATTTCCGGCTTGTTATAAGACGTTTACTTAAATGCCAAACGCTTGAACTTGTTTGGCTAAGTTTGCCAAAAATAATAAATCTACGTCCAAATATGCGTCGCTTTTCGTAGTTTTCCACTCTGTTTTTGCACGGCCCACCCAATCGCACTGTATGGATTGCTGTAGTAACTATCTAGGGCGTTCCCTACACCTAAGCTCATACTCATACTGGGCGGGATATATGATCATCTGATACAGACAGAATTAGTCAAAGCTGGATTAGAGACGTACGAAGGGCCTCCTCTCTAGTTAACATCTCATCATATTTTGTCAGAACTTAGCATCTCAGTGGGCTTTTAAACAGATTTTTGCGTAATTGGAAGTCATACCAAGGGACCTGCATTTTCTTTTAACGATATCTGCGGCAACTGTAAAGCTGGAAAAAAGAAAAACCCGCTTTTCGTCTTATTTGCGGCCACAGCGATGTTTTTCCCAGAAAAAAAAGTTATCTGGCTGATTTTTTCTTTGACAATCGTTCTTTTAACCCTAAGAGTTAAGCTCTTTTTAAAATATTCGCATTCTTGGACGTTTCGAGGGTTCCAAAGGGGAACTACATGGGCTATAAATTTCGTGGCATCAAATTTGGAAACAAAAATAATTGCTCATTGGACATTGGCCTAGGCGGCCATAATTTCAATTCGAAAAATTAATGCTGTAGCGGAAAATTATTAAGGTAGGACAGACGAGCATGACAAGCATGTGTGGATGTTAATACAATGTGGCATAAAATTAATGATCCCATCGAAATATGTTATAATTTTTGCAAATAACGTCGTACGTCAATCATATTTGACATTTATGAACTAGACAGCTGCAGTATACAAAGAGACAAGCAATGGAGCGCATACTCCGCTGACAAGCCATCCTCAATCTCAACGACGAAGAGGACGATTTTGTGTCGAAAATTATCATGAGCAACGAGGCGCATTTCCACTTAAGCGGTTACGTCAATAAGCAAAATCTTGGTTCCTGGGGCACTGGTAATCCGCGTATGATGCATGAAGAGCCATTACATCCACTCAAAGTCACTGTGTGGTGCGGCGTGAGTGATTGGGCCGTATTTTTTTGACGCCATCGACAATACGGTCACTGTTACTGGCGGAAGCTACAGGGTCATGATAAATGACTTCTTACTGACGGAATTGGATGAGCGGGGCTTGGTGAAAATGGGGTTTCAACAAGACGGTCCAACCGCACACACAGCACGAGCCACAATGAATATTGCGAAGGAAGGATTTTCTAATCGCTTAATCGCCCGTTTTGGCGATTTGGCATGACTAGCAAGATCGCCCGACTTAAGCATCCCAGACTTCTTTTTTTTGGGACTACTTGAAGTCGCGAACTTACGCCAACAAGCCTCAGACAATCGCAGCACTTAAGGAGAATATTCGTCAGGAATGCGGAAAGTTATCACCGGAAATCTTGCGAAAAGTCATGGAAAATGCGATAAAACGGGCACAAATGTATATTAACACTGGCGGCAGCCACTTGGCGGATATCATCTTTCCCACTTAACAGAATAAATTGTAAGGATCCAAATAACGATTTCCATTACTCAAAATCGTTTTATTTTTTACTAAAGTTGTTCAAAAACAAAATTGGACGATTAATTTTGCGCCATCTTGTACAATAGTTTGTCAATGTCCAAAAGAGGCTGTAACACAGGAAAGACTAGTCTAAGTCTAACTTAATATTGGCTAACCATAAGCATTTCCTTGAACCCATCAACGTGGCTCATCTTAAGTTTTCTAAAAGATGACTTTTCAGCAGGATTAAGACGATGGAACATTTTTTCTACCTATCGAACTCAAAACCAGCAGAATTCTAAAAGAGCACGTAAAGGTAAATTCAAAATCAAAAATCTGAACCCAACAAACTCTAAAGCGAACGCTAAAAATCTTTTCCCTATGTATAAACATATTTACATAATAACAAAGTATTCCTGTAGTGCAATAGGATCACAATTCACAACAAAAGATTTATTTTAAAGGAAACTTACTTGAATATCTTGAGGCACCTCTACATCTACTCTAACATTAGTTAATGCAGCAGTTAGCCTCTGTTCCTGCTCCAGTAAGGAGTTGTACTTTTCTCTTTCGACTCGTACTCCTTCTCAACTAGTCATACTCTGAAGTGTGCTAATCGTTTTGAAATTCATTTGACTTGAAAGCCACTTTTCGTCCTGGAAGAAGTACATGCTCGTCTATTGAGTTTCCGTGTACAACTCCTTCCGAGAAGTGGATGAGTGGGTCGTTCCGTTATTAATCATTTGAATAATGTCATCAAGGAAATTGAATGTGTTAAGTTGCAATCAGCTAAAGAGGCAGGCATATCCGTTGGGGGTGGCTTAAATTAATTTAAGGGAATCCATTTTTGTTTGAATTTAGTTTTGCGTTTAATTTGTAATTTTAATTATTTAGTTTAAACTGTTTGTTTAAAGTTTTTTTCAGTCTTCATTTTGAGGTTTAATTTCTTAAGGACTTTTGAAAATTACTTGCCAAAACTATTTAAAGTTGAGGTGGAAAGTTCTTTCGAAGAACTTGATAAATTCCAAAGAGGAGAAGGAAGTCGATATGAAAGTTCGGAATTTTGCTATATTGGCTGTAATTTTAATTAAAAAAAAAATGAGTAAAAATTAGTAATTTGTGGATGTGGACATTTGAATTTTATACCCAAACTTCAGGGTTTGAGTACAGATTGCCTTAAGCATATATGTGTATTTGAAAACAGGATAAGGGCATTATTCTCAAGAATTCCGCTATATGGAGTGGTTGAAATCTGGAAACCAAAATAATTTTTCAGGTCATGGGAAGGATTTTCTGGGTGATTTCGATAGTTTCAATGTCCAGGCCAATGAATTTATTAACATTTCCTAAGAGGATGTGCGAAAATTTTGGTGGATAATAACAAAAGCAGTTGAATCCGAAGATCATGCAACCAAGAAAATAAGAAATTTGAAATTGTTATCACTTGTAGCATGGATTTAACTTGTGAGGGCTTTGCAAAGATTTTTGAATCAGGGTTGGCCATCTGTTGATTAATTTTGAAATCTGTTGGTTAAATAATGTTTTATTATGAGAGGTAACTTTTCGACTAAAAATATAATTATTCAAATAACTGCTTGGTCTTGCTCGGGAGTAGGCCATTCTGTCTATGCATTTTGTTTAATACATTTTTGATTGTTTCATCACGAATAACTTGACTAAAATTGTTTTTGGGTGCCAGAATCGGCTCTGCATTGTTTTCATAGAATCGATTGCTCTGTGGCGCGCATGCAACATCGCCAAAACGACTGATAACACAACTATTAAACCTAGTGTACAATAATTCGAATGCTGGACAATTTGTGAGACACGTAGCCCCACATTGCTGGAACCACAGCTCGCCCATGCTTTGGGTCATCCCCACGTTTCTTTTATTGTCGTCTTGGAAGAAAAATGGTTCAATAATGCCGTCACTCCAATAACCGCACCAAACAGTCACACGTTCAGAATTCATTGACTTCTCCATAACTATGTCTGGGATTTCTGAGCAATTCTGCTTATTTACGTAGCTGCCGAGATGGAAATGCGCCTCATATAAAAAAACAAAGATGCATTTTTTTTTAGCGAAATCGTCCTCAAGTTCGAGCTGCTTTAATGCTCAAATAGGTAAGTGAGAACAAAGCGGGTGGTCTTTTTGCTTTAATTTCTGATAAATTGGCCCTTGTAACCGAATAACTATGAAATATTTATTTGCATAATTCTTATCAGGCTAGTGTGACTGTTGGTCAGTTGCTGGTATATTTGGCTGGTTGAGGTTCTCGGGTTTAAGTTCATACTTTCGGCAACAGCTGCAATATCCTCCACTAAGAGCACGGAAATACTACCTTGATTCCCGGAATAACCACCGTGGGGGAGCGCCCCATTGTTCTGATTTGAGTTATGTTTTTTTGTTAAGTTGGTACATCTGTTATTGACATTCCTTCTTAATCTTAGCATCATAGCTTGCCATTTGCAAGAGTTACGTAGCCAAGAGTACATCTCTGTGTGTGTTGGCGATCTTTCCATTACTTCCTCTCGGCTACTGAAACGCGTTCCCCGTAGTGGTTTTTTAACTCGATTGAACAGAAAGAAATCGTAATAATGAGAGGGCCATACTGTGGTTATTCCGGAAACTCTTTGATGAGCAAACCAGTGCTATGAACTTTCTTCTTCTTCACTACTTCACTCAAAAAGTATATTTTTGAATCTGTTGAATCAGGGTATCGAGTTGATGTCGTTTTCACTGATTTCAAAAAACCCTTTTGGCACAGCATGTCATAGCATTCTAATAATTTACATTGATATTCGATACTTTGTAATTGGGTCTCGACGCCAACAAAAGACATGAGGGAAAAGTCCCTAGTATGACGTTGGTATGACAGTTGGTTAGACAAAGCCCATCATCCTGCCGGCAGGCAAAATACATCATTTAACATAGTCGATGATATATCTGATCAAAATGAAGTAAGGATAGCAATATCAAAGCTGAAATCAAAATAAAGCAGCTGGATTTAACGGCTTAACGTCATTGAAATCTGCTAGAAATGACATCTGAGATGTTATCCGCCATATTATGTGAACGTCTGAAAGTCTTTGTTTAAAATCTTTATGGAGCTATGCGTATTTTGGCATCACTGCCAAGTTCGTCCGTCGATGATAACTTAACCGTGGCGAACACCGGTGACACAGTCTTCGAAAATGTGTTCAACTACATGCTTAATTAAATATATGCTGTCAACAAGGAGGGACATAGGTACAACATCGACGAATTGGACAGAACGTAGACAGCTATAATTTATTCATGATGTCTATTCATATCGCATATATCCTGATATATTTACCTCAAAAATTTAAATTATATGCTGCAGAAAGGACCCATTTCTTAAGCCACAAGAAGTTGGCGTATCGCTTCTCAGTGTAGATCAAATTTTTTTCCGCAATCGCGGGACTAAGATATACCCGAGGTGGCGGTGGCATACTTACACTTGGCGCCAACCCTTTAGCATCGATAAGTCCTGAGTCTACGAACGTTACAAATACACTTTTGTTAAAGCACAGAAAACAGTAAATGTAAGAGAGGTCAAAGCTAGCGCAGCAGTACAAAAAAAAAAGAATCGGGGGAATCCAGGCGGACCGGATCACATTGTTCAACAAAATGTTGAGAGACTATTGAATGCGTAACCAGTAAGGGGTGAGCTTTCTTGTTCTATGGTACGAGTATAAGAGCAATTTCAACATTTTTTGAAACTTATGTTTACTTATCCCACTTATGGAAGGCTAACCAAGATCTGGGAGGTGCTAAGATCTAAAAATGTACCGAGAAGTACGAGTATGTGTATAAGAATTATACTCGATATGTATGATGAAGTTAAAACGAAAGAATTAAAGGTTAATTCTGGAATACTTAAGGCATTTTAAGAGTCCTATGCTTTTTAAGATGAACGAATATCTATGAAGGAGTACATTAGCGAGTCTGGAACGACTTCTGTTTAGTCTTACTATAATAATAATGCTGCGCATAAAGTCAGTTTAGAGTGGGTTAATTGGTAATGAAGTATATTGTAGCTGAAAAATCCTGCTTCAACTTAAAGGTTTGTTATATTTACAAAGCAGCAGCTCTAGCATATGCACTGCAATGTGGCCTTACTAACGCGGTGATCCAAAAAAGAGTGATATATGGAATGGTTCTAAAATCAGCAAGTTAAGGAAACCCATAAGCGGCGACGTAACACTGTGGCGAGGGCAGCCCAGTATGGGTCATGGCCTAACTTCTTGACACTCATTTGTGTTGCTCATGTTTTCATTTTTGTCACATCTGAATTTATCGCCGAGTTCGAATGGCACTCCTTAGAAGCTTTTTCGTTGGCAATTTTTTACTTTCGGGAGTTTGCCGTTGCCCGACGAAAGGGTGATGGCGATTTTAAAACTCGTTGGTGACCCAGCCAGGAATCGAACCCATACTCTCTGTGTAGTAGTCCAATGAGCTAACTATCACATCATCGCCATCGCGATGCGAATACCAGAGAGAAGTATGTTCGGACTGGTGCCGTCATAATTCGTTTGAGAGCGATGTGTATCGTCCATCAGTGTCTCTCGATTTTGTCGACTTTTTGTTTTCAAATAGTCAGCACCCGAAAGGAATGTAGATCCTTTAAGGTAAATTGATAAGAGGGAAGACGGAAGGGTCATTTATTTTGTGCTTCCGAAAGTAATTTTAAAGCAAACACATTTATAATTTAGATTCGCATCAAATTTCTATTTCAATATACTCATATTGTTTGGATCTTGCTATTATGAATTGGATGTAACATAATAAAAATTTCCTCCACGGGAGGATTCAGATTAGATAGATTTCGATGACTTTTCGACACATATCGGTCAATAAATCGGCCATAACTTGACGAATACTAGTTTTTGAAGTGTTAAGAGTTTGCGGACTCTATGTATAAACACGATCTTTGAAGAGCCCCATAAAAATCCAACTGTGAGAAATCACACCACACACCATCTTGGTGGCCAGTTTACATCAACAAAACGTAAAATAAGTTGTCTAGGAAATGTTTCTTGAAATAAAGGCAAAATAGGTCATCTTATGTGAGACGTGACACCGTCTTATTGAAACCACATGTCTTCCATATTCAGAATTCACGTTGACGGCTACACCTATCTCATTTTCGAAGAAGTATGGACCAATGACACCATCAAACGAAATTGTACATAAGTGACAATTTTGTTTGTTAACGTATCTACCGAGTGAAAAATGAGCCTCATCTCTGAAGAAAATGTTGTGAAAATTGGTTACCCAAACGCTGGTGAATGGTATATGCATGTTTGGCTAAGCTGGTTTCAATTCGAGTGGAACAGATACAAATCCAAGTGAAAATACGCCATAATATGTTGTGAGGCAAGGCCAAATGCTGTGCTTGCCGTGAAATCGATAGATTTGGATCTTCTTCGACACATTCACTAACACTAGCCATATTTTTTGTAGCTCGTGCATTTCGATGATAGACATGCTTTGAGACATATCCAGTCTTGGAAGTTGTTTATAGTTTTGCCTACAGTACGCTCAGATGGACGATTATGTCGACCATAATCTTCCCGTAATGCGCGAAACCTACCTACTACAAAATCACTATTTTTGTAATTAGTTTTCACAATTTTAACACGTTCAGCGATTGTTAAACGATCCATGTTGTATAGTGACAAACCTTTAACTAAACATACGCACGTTTGGATGACAGTTCGGTTTGACGTATGTGATTGAAACAGGGATGTCAAATCCCGATCATGAATTGGTTAGCCCTATATATATTTACAATACATTGTAGGCACTGCTGTCAATTTTGTGATTCTGTTTTTTGTTTTTGTTGAAACAGTGTACTCATATACAATAAAGAAGTAGAATTGTACGGCCTATCGAAGAAACACAAGCAAACACATCAGTGATAAAGTGACCATGGTGCCAGTAAAAACCACACCAGCGTCAAGTACCTGCAGCCTATTGGGAATGCAAGCCAGACATTCAGAGAGGCAGTGCTCCGAAGTGTCGTCATCACTTTTACAGCAAGCGTCGCAGGATGTTGTATCACTTTTGCCCAACAGATTTGTGTGCTTGGCAAAAGTGTATTACATAAAGCAACTTGCAGTCATTCCTACTGATGAATAGGAGGATGGTCGTTGACCCCACAGAGACATTGGAAAGCATTGGTTTGGTCTGCCATTTTGATATAAACCAAGATAAGATTCAGTGAATTTAGCCTTCTGACTTCCGACATCATTGGAGGAAACCATTCCGTTCCCAAAAGGCCCAAAATAAGAACACCCTTAGGACCTTCCGATGCTACATCTCTGAGGTCTTTGTGCGATGTCCTATGGAGCGACGCCGACGGATCTATTTCGATAGACCGGTGGCAGCTGGGCAAGTTGAAGCTTTCGAGCAACTTCTTGGCCATCATGCGGGAAAACCCCGGACCACCTCCCATCAGAAGCGATGCTAGCTGGTAGCAGGGCCACGTCGAGCTGATCGCTTGCACCGACCAGAGATCTTTGGATCTTTATTAAAGCGCCATAGGTGGTCTAGGAGAGGTCTGGCCAGGTGCTAGGCCCGAGGTCGTGGCAAAGGAGGATATCCCTAGCAGACCTAGAACCCTGCTCCACAGAAGACATTCTGGAGATCATTAAGCTTAGTCACCCGACCTTTCCGACTCATGACGGGAAGGTCGCGAAACTAACCATCTAGGGCAGACCAAAGGCATGATTCGGTTTGGTTTCGAGTCTTTCTACCTAAGGGTCTATAAGAAGCACAAGCTGGATGCTGATAAGCAACCGACTCCTCCTTTATCAGAAGGACATTGGAGCAACGATAATCTTTCCTAAGTTGGATAGCGAATACTCCAACCAGTCCGAGGTGACTAACAAGACGTCGGCATCCATCTCTGGTTTTCCGTCGGAAATAGATACCGACGACGAAACAAACAGAGATCCTTTACGATCAGACTTGGAGGATGAGCTTTTGGGCTCGCCTTTAGAATCGGAGGACTCCTACAGCACCGTGGCAGGGGTTTCTTTGAAGGATTGCAGCAATGACGCTACGATTTCTCCAAATTAACCTCCACAACTCAAAAAAGGCTTCGGCCGCCCTCATTCTGCGTCTATCCTAAGGCACAGATGACATCATCCTAATCCAAGAACCATGGATTGCTGAAGGTGTGGTTCGTGGACTAATGACACCTCTTTATGTTCCGCTATATACCAAAGACAAAGGTAAGATCAGAACCTGGATATTAGTGAATTAGCCCAAATTCATTTTTACTTCCTAACCTCAGCGACCTCGACTTAATCGTTGTCATGCTGGAAACGGCCAGAGACAGCTTCTGGATAGCATCAGCTTATCTGGGTCATGACTGGTGAAAACCTGGAAAGGGTGGTAGTGGAAGCAGGAAACTCACCTCATCATATGATGCGTTGCCAACGCGCATCACATGATATGGGGCAGAACCATTGAGGACGGCAAAGCGTGAATCCTGAGGGACTCAGTTCAGTTACTGAACCACGCTGTGGACTGGGAATAAACCCTCTTCTCCAGGAAATACAAAATTCCGACTATAGACCCTCCCTCAACCAATGGTACCTGCTCGGTCTTCTCTGATACAGCGAAATATCTGGGTTTAATTTTCGACAGGAAGCTAAGCTGGAAACCTAACATTCAAGAGAGAGTAAAGAAAGCCTCAAAAGCCATCAGGGACAAATGGGACCTCCAACCTCGCATAACCTGTATATCTCGGTTTTCAGACCAATACTCATTCGGGCTGGTTGTGTAGTGGACGGCCTTAGACAAAGCAATAAACTGCATGAAGCTAAGTAAAGAACAGCTTGTCTGGGCACAAGCGGAGCCCTCTGCACCACTCCCTCCGCTGCTCTGGACACTTTTTTCACCTGACAACCCTCGACATTTATAGCAAACAAGTAGCTGCCAACGCAGCTATTCGCCTTAAAGCGATTTCACAGTGAGCAAATAGACATTTTGGCCACACAAGTAATCTTAAAAAGCTTAACATTAGCCTCTCCTCCCCCTTCTCAACTACTGTAACGTGTTCCAGGCGGAAATTCTGTCAATTAAGTAAGCCCTGTCTTGGCTAAAGAAAAATGTAATATCTGCAATAGATATCCGCATTTTTTCCGATAGTCAGGCCGCTATCAAATCACTAGACTCATGCTCTCTAAATTAAAAAACAGTCATGGACTCTAATGGAGATGGCGGAGCAGTTTAACATTCACCTTTGTTGGGTACCGGGACATAGAGACAGAAATCTCCACCTAAGGGCCTTCTTCCACAACGACTGAAGTGACCTAAAGTGACATTAAAAGTCTCCTACGCTTTATTAAGAGCTCCAAATAATTTCTGGAGTAGGAGGATCACAGGTTCACGTGGCATCACAATGGACCAATAGGCCTAAGTGGATTGGTTTTTCAACAGTCACTTAAACCAAACCTAACCTAGCCGTCCGACTGTGTTTGGAAATGTCTACCATTCTCGAACAAGATTATAAGTGCAAAAACAACTTCGGTACCCTTTTGTCGTAATATCGTTATTGTGACTCCACCTGTTCCAGCTGCCATTAGCGGTGCTCACATTGTACGACAAATCCTTCGACCGGGTCTTTCGACTTCGTCGGATAGACCTAAATGTACTAGGTCGTACAATGTGAACGCTCTTACGAAGGTCGATCCGATCGGTCGTATGGAAGTTCAACTTTTTCAATTTCTTCGCTTGGATATTTTATCTATCGCGCTTCCATGTTCATGCTTTGAAATTACCCTCACGAATGAAGTCTGACGACCGTGTTGTACAGTCTGAACGCAAGGCAGTTTTTGCTCGTCCAATCCCGGTCAAAGGATTTGTCGTATAGTACAATGTGAACGCCGCTATTTATGTCACCAAAGGCGTTACGTCTCTTTTGAGGCTTCTCTTCTTCGATCAACTATTTCTGTGCCCGAACCCATTTTTCCAGTTCCTGAACCTCTAAAATTGACTGATGGACGTATCAAGTTCCTGCAAAGTACAGAGAAGGGTTGGCCCCTAGCCATTACTCTATCATTGTCTAAAGGACATTCTTCGTAATGTTGTGGTTTATCGTGCGGCATCGGATAAAGAATAGTGCCGCAGTGCATCCCAGCTTGTCGTAAGAGGCGACTAAATGGGACACCAATCATATACAGGCAACTATGACACCAAAAATGAGCCTGTGACACTTTAACACCTTAAAACTTTCCCACAAGTTTGTATGCAATCAGTGGGTTCCCACGTCTGGAGACTACCGGTGGGGTAAAAGAACAGTCAATCAATTCGAAATGAGCATACAAGTGTCAAACCACTCAAACTTTCAACTTCATGGAAATGATCGCAATTAATAGCACTACCCCGCTGGGCACCACGGTTGCAACGCACTCGGGTGATCCCAGAGCAAGCAGAAATGCTTGTGTCAGAGCCCGACGGATTCCGGGGGCGGGCAAAATGAAGTTTCCAAAATATTTTCCTAAACTTCGGTTTGCAAGTTGGAACGTCGGATCGATGACCTCAAAAAGTTTAGAACTGGAAGCGATTATGCGTCGCAGAACTCTACAAATCCTGTACGTACAGGAAACGAAGTGGTGTAATACCGGAAATAAAGCACGTTTTCTAGATTTAAAAACTAAGGCATTTAAGATGTTCTACCATGGAACGGTCAATGGACGAAACGGTGTTGGAATCGTTGTTGCAGCGGATCTTCTAAACAACATCGTTGGTATCTTGAAAACAAGCGACCGCTTGATGAGTGTTAAACTTGTCATACACAATGAAACGTGGAACATTGTTAGCGCGTACGCCCCACAAAATGGATGCGACCAATCGGAAAAAGATAAATGTTGGTCAGTGTTCGGTAATTTGCGTAGAAATATACCTATCGATGAGATGCTCTTCGTAGGCGGAGACTTAAATGGCCACGTCGGAGAAACAAATGTTGATTATGAGGACTGCCACGGCGGTATAGGCTTTGGAACCAGAAATTCAGCTGGCGAAGACATCCTTGTAGCGTGTAGGGCTTACGGCTTAACCATCTTAAATACAATGTTTATTAAACATCAACGACATCTTATCACCTATAGCAGCTAAGGCCACGAAACGCAAATAGATTATCACCTCTGGAAAATGTCGACGAGAAACCGTGTTAAGGACTGTAAAGTAATAATTGGAGAATCCCAACACCGTCTGCTCATTACAGAATTTTTCACAGCGGAACCACCGAAAACACGGGCATCGTTTGGAAAGCCAAAAATCCGGTGGTATAATTTATCGAAGGAACGAAGCGTAAGATTTATCGCACTGGCTAAAGAAGTACTTCACAATATAAACGGTATCGCAGACTCACTTAGCCCGCAAGAAATGTGGAACAGCATGCACGAGGAATGCATAACACTCGCAAAGTCCCATCTGGGGACTATATCAAAATACCATCGCATCAGCAAAGAAACATGGTGGTGGAATGACGAAACCAAACGAGCTGTGGCCGACAAGAAGAGTGCATTCCAAGCGTGGACAAAATGCGATCGGAGCGACGATATCGAAAAAGCTCGACTGGCTCTTGAATACGAGCGTCTTAAAAAGATCGCAAAGCAAGTCCTGGCTCGAACTCGAGCGGCAGAAGCGGAAAACTTGTACCAGGAGTTGGAACAAATATCCTCGCGATTGGCGGATAGAAGACAAGCTATCCAAGAAGTTCAAACGTCGTACAACACTAAAATGCCAAATATTTTTAAGCTCGCTGCACAGAGGAGAAAAAATTCAATGGAAATAACCTCGCCGAAATACATCAAAAACGCAGAAGGTCGCTTACTAACAAATGAAAATTAAATTTGTTACCGGTGGCTTGAATACTGCAAGGAGTTGCTTAACAAACAGTTTCCACGTGATATCGTGCCGACAGCTGGTCTATTCCCGGAGGAAGTTTCGGACTTTTCAATCGAAGAAATAAGTATAGCAATTGGAAAAATGAAGCGGGGGAAAGCGGTGGGACCAGACAGCATTCCATCAGAGTTTTGGTCGAAGATGGAGGGGATCGGCAGCGTTTGGTTATCGAAACTTTTAAATAAATTAAAATGTGGACAACCTATGCCGAATCAATGGAGAAGTAGCTTCTTGGTTCCATTATACAAAGGAAAAGGCGACACTCGAGAATGCAACAACTACCGTTCATTCAAGCTTATGTCACACACAATGAAAATCGTCGAAAGAGTCTTAAACGAACGTCTTCGGCAAATAATAAAGCTCGATAATAGCCAGTGTGGATTTGTTGAAGGAAGATCGACGGTGGACGCTATCCAAAGCCTACGAATAATAATGGAAAAGCACCGAGATTTGTCTAAGGATTTACACATGGTATTTATCGACCTCGAGAAAGCATTCGATCGAGTGCCTAGGGATCTCATATGGGCCGCGCTGAGGTCTCAAAACGTACCGGAAACGTATGTTAGAATAATACAAGACATGTTCGGAAACGTGAAAACTGCGGTTAAAAGCTCTGCTGGACTAACGAGAGAATTTCCAGTTAATGTCGGAGTGCATCAAGGAAGCGTACTTAGCCCTTTCCTCTTTAACGTAGTATTCGATTATCTTTTAAAAGACTGCATGCGCGAAGCAAATGTAACGCCAATTCTCTTCGCTGACGACGCAGTTATACTTAGCGATAACGTCGAAGATTTACAGAACGCCTTAGATTCATGGAGAAATGCGCTAGAGAGAAACGGGTTTAAAATAAGTCGTTAAAAGACGGAGCATTTGACGTGCCCATTTGCGCATCCGTTGCGACCTGTTCCGGATATAATGTTAGACGGAATAGTTCTTCCGAAAAGCACTATCTTTAAGTACTTAGGATCAATCGTTAACATGGAAGCGAAATGTGACGACGACGTAAACCACAGAGTGAGTGTGGGATGGATGAAATGGCGGGAAAATTCGGGAATCTTTTGCGACCGAAAATTTCCACTTAAATTAAAGGGGAAACTCTACACCACGGTTGTTGGACCAGCTCTTATATACGGTTCACAGTGCTGGACAATGTACGAAGCGTTTAAAAACAAAATGACGGCAGCGGAAATGAAAATGTTAAGGATGTCTAGTGGAGTCACTAAACGCGATTGCATTAGATCTACGCGTATAAGAGGAAGTCTACATATAAAGAATTCGGTAACCGAACAGCTTGAGGCGAATAGAATAAGTTGGTATTGCCACGTTCAAAGAAGATCTGCGGAAAATCCGGTTAAAAAGGCACTATCAACTACGGTCACTCCAACTGTAAGAAAACGAGGTCGGAAAAAGAATTCCTGGATTTCTCAGATGGCAAATGCGCAACAACGTCTGGGGTTAACCACTGAAGCGATCCAGGACCGAGCTTTATGTAGACGCGTTCTGCGGTCTGCGACATTAGCCAACCCCATAAGCGGAGCAGCAGCGATGCAGTAAAAATGGGAAACTCGTTACGCATAAGATCGTATAACGAGGAAAGGGTTAATAAAAGGAGAAGAAGTTGTGGTTTATCGGACTTTACTTACCTTAAATGCATATAACAACTAGCTGCGGCATGCACAAATCTTTGGTAGCACCTACTTTGTAGTACATGGTCTGTCCTTTTGTAATATGCAGACCAAAGATATGATAGGTACAAGATCCGAGTAACCAGTGGTCTCATTTAAGAAAGGAACTTGCGTGAAAAAAAGTTGACAAACAGCTAACAGCAGTCCGGTTGAGATGTGCCCCACTAAGAAGGTTTTCAAATGTTAATAGTGACTATAAGCTCCATTAAATTAAAAACTCATTTAGCCGACAATTACGAACTGTTGAAAAAACTAAGCATGTTCTATGTGTGTGTGAGTAGACTGAAACGGAGTTAAAGTTTGTCCACACACACTGCTTATTACTATTCAACTTGTAGCACTTCAAAGAGTCCTCCTTTGTTCATTTCAGATAGCTTTGAAGTATCCATCTGAAACAAATGAGATATTGTCCTGGGTTCCACTGACTGACAGAAAGAACAAAATGACATTTTGCATCAGTTGGATGTGCATATCTAAGGGTCTCTTAGGCTACGAAGGAGTTTTACTTCTCTGCCACTTCACTACTAAAGTTTAGAAATTTAAAAGAATTGAACCAATGGACGTTTGTCCTTTGCTACTCACAATGTCTGCATATAAATTAATTTCATTTGTAACGACTGTTCCTTTGTTCATTTAATTTTTACTTCTAATCAAGTTCCCTGTCTCTTGACGTAGGCGCTACTTTCCCATTCTTTTGTATCCAGCTATCCGCCTTGTCTAATCGTTCCTTTTAAAGGTCATCACACGCCGTAATGAATCCAATCAACCCAATTTTTTTGTATCCCATCGCACACTAGAAATACTTATGTCTCTCCTTCGTATAATCATTCTCGTCGTTCAGTGTGGTAGTGCCTATGCCCACTACCCCATAATACTAAATCGTCCTTGAACCAAATACAATAGATGAACCTACTGCTACCGCGCACCGCTCTGCTAGAAGGAACTTAATGTCTGGCAATTTCATTTACCGACGATGATATAGTACATAACTAGCGGCAAGTCACGCTCTCGGAACGTAAACACTCGACCAGAAAACGCCTAAAGGGCTTTTGGACTATTTGTTGCCTGCCACGTCTGTCATCCGGACACCGAGAGTCCAATAAAAATGAATATAAAGTCGCAAGGACAAATGGGGAAAATGGAAAAAATATTTAGTACGAGTATATGCAATGCTCAGGAACCAAAATAACCGAATAAAAACCGCCAAAGGATATTGGACCAGCACGCTAAAAGGAAGAAAAATACATTTCCTCTCATGGAAGAGATTCGTGTTTGTGGTTAACGGACGGTAGCAGGCGTACGGGTGTACCAATATGAGTATGCTGGCTCTGATGTGAAGCATCAACCACAGAAATGAATGGATGCACAGCTGTAATATGATATCCTTAGAGGAAAGATAAGTCGGCCGTACTGGGACAGCTGATTGGCGGTTGAGCTTTTCGGAAAGATTTCTCCGAAATTGAATTCGCCCGATGAATCCGATACTGCAGCGCAGGGTTAAAAATGGATTCCACAGAAAGTTTTGTTGGGGTTTTGTAAAGCTTTCGGAATAGAGGTGGATTTCGAGCAACCTCATTTCAGTACTTTTCCTTAGAAGTCGTTTTCATGCTCTTTCTATGGACTAAGTGTGCTGCTAGAAGGGTTTTGCGTTTTTACGACGGCAATAAGTAGCTTACAGATTTTCCGATAAAGTGTTAGCAGTGAAGTCGCTGGCTTTTTAGAGACGTCGGAAAGCTCAAACTTGGAAAACAGCTAGCCCCAACTTGTTCGCTGACTTCCTAGAGCCGCTACCTCTAAGTGGGCGTCGTCCAAGTATACCAGAATTCTCGTATTATTGCTCTTGCTTGTAAAGGTGGCTCTTCGATTTCCATCACGTGGCGTTTGTATTGTTGGTTTTTAGTTGCTAAGTATCTCTCTGCTCTTCTACACTCGCCGAGGAGGTCTTGAGTACTCCGTATGGAGCGACCAAAGATGCGAGTACCAACTCGGTCCTTAAGTTGCTTCCTAGTATGTCTACCAGGTCCAGTTCGTGTAGTCGGTTGGTCATGCGTATAGCCATCGACCGTATGTCGGCATAGAAGTCGTTTAAAGTCTCTGGGGCAACTGTTTCTTGTCTATTATGGACCTAAGAATTTCATGGTTCCTTCTTCTAGGAATTCCCACTACCATCTTTCAGCAGGGCCTGAAACTAGGAAACGGAATTGGCCTGCTGGCTAGTCAGCGGTAACGCCTTTCTTTCGCTGAAGGGTTTTGAGCTGAAAGACGAAATTGTCTTCCGGCATCGTCTTTGATGTGCTGTCGAACTTTAGTCCCAACTTATGGATCGCTGCCATCGTATGGAGGCAACTCTACGCTCTCTTTTCGATCCCTTGTTTCGTTTAACCATCTGTTGGTCGTCGTCATGTTACCCTTGGAAGAGGAGTCAACTTAAAGCTCGAGACAACTGATGTTTTTATTCATGATGCCCATGCTCTTTTGGAACGTAGCCATCATAGCGTTCATTTTATCGTTGAATTTCGACCAAAACTCGTCCTCGCTTTCTTTTGTCTTCTTTGGGTACGTGTCTTGTCCTCTGTACATGACTTGGTACTAAAGTTGGTCTAAGTTTGGAAAGTAGTGTAACGTCGTGTCATGTATGGTGGAGACTGGTATTTCAGTATCATAACCAGTGTTGAAGTATTACCTACATCTTCCCTCCACACTGGGTATATGGCTGTGCCTTAGGGATAAAGGCCCAAACCCATAGAATCCGTCGCGTACGTTGCGTTTACAGTTCACAAAAATCGTATTTGACGGATTGCAAAGAGGTACTCAATGAATACGTACGTTGCGTCCGACATCGATCTGAAACATATGAAACACAAAAGAGCACCCGAATGAATTTTCATGGAATCATCTGTCAGACGCACAAAAAGTTAAAAGTTGACCATTCCACTGGTGGGCCGCATTTGCTGTCTCTCTTCCTCTCATTAGGGCTTATGAGTTGTCAATTTTTTGACATGACGCAACGGATTCTATCGGTTTGGGCCTTTATCCCAGGCTGGCAAAGAATGTCCAGGTCATACCTCAATACGACTAGAAGTTTGTGATCTTAAGGCCACGACTCATGAAGTCATCCATGGTTAACTTCATCGTATAGCAGTCAGCTAACTGATATCTCCCCTCTCGCCCGCTTTGGAACCCTTTAGACTTTCAGTTACCTCACAAAGTATCATTGTTTCGCGCCTGAAGACTCCGACTCAGAAGAGGACTCAGAAACCAAAAGCATAATCAGAATATAATCTTTAAGATATAAAAAATAGTGTTGCGGCGCTGACCTGCAAATAAAATATAGAACGAAAGAAAGCTTTGCAAATATTCGTGAAACTCACGAAATTCACGCAGTACGTTTGTTGTTTACCTTTTTTTGACAGAAGAGAAAGGTGAGTTATGTTTGACGACCCATTCAGTGCACCGACGAGCTTGTCAGCAATAGGATCAAGCAGAGAAAATGGAGAAAAGAACACCGACAGCTAGAAAGGTTTAACGAAGAAAAATCTGCCGTTTCCTGTGACGTAGAACTTCTCCAAATAAAAGCGGTTTGTTAATTTTCAGTGAATTTCAGCGTTACAACGGCAGTAAAACAAAAGCAGCGGATAATTTAAAAAGTAAAAAAGAATATAAACAGCAAGCGTTGACGACTGGACGGCGCTTAAAAAGGATCAGAAAAATTGGAGCAAGGGAAGTCTTTCACACATTTGAAACCAGGTACTATTTACCAATCTTGGTTTGATCGGTAATACAAGTGATTTACTTATGCCCTGTTGTCTACCCGAAATATCTATCTGCACAAATGTCGATGTAAAGACACGAAGTGCACTCTAACCTATGCATTTTCAAATATAAAAGAAATTAAATCAATTGGTCTGAAACGGTCTGATGGTCGGGCTAGCAGTGAAGGTTTTCTTTGAGTTGCAGCGGTAGGTTGTCATCATTTTGTAACATAAATAGATTTACGAGTATGCCATTAGTGTCAGGGGTCTTGAAGTCATCAAATGACTCTTGCACGGTCAGGTTCAACGAATTTTTTTAAAAGAGTAGGTACATCGTCAGTGCTCGTGAGGTTATATATAAGCACTTCCAGACTTATTACAAAAAAAACATACTTTTCTTCACAGGTCATCGGGACACCGTAGATATAAGTGGCGGTTGCCTGTAGCTCAAGACAAAAGCTGAGAGAAATAAGATGCCGATAAGTCCCCTTTGACACTGTGCAATATGCAATTGGAAAAAAAATAGTTCGTCTGATCTATTCCAAATTTGAACAAGGAGAAGGGCTTTCTTATGAGTTTTTCAATCTAGTGATATAACAGATGGTGCGTAGAGCAGGTGTTAGCATGAATTGCACTATCTTCGATAAACCTGTCCAGCTGCTGGGATACCGATACCGCCTAGGGCGAAACGTGTCACTGTTAACAATAGTAACGTCGAAGTATCGAAGTGGTAAGAAGTTAACCCATCTCGGATAAAACCCCAACCCCACGAACTAGACTCTATGGGGATTTGGCGACGACTTATCCCTGCTTTATTTACTCCAGCAAAAATGATCTTCGAACTACAGGCCCCAAGTTCGAAATGACAAGGTAGACAAACGTCTTCGCTTTAAAAGTCAAACTCTGGTGGATTCCACAGTTGTTCTTCTGAACAACAAAATGGCGAGAACTCTAAATTGGCTTCACTGTTTTCTTTGACAGCCAATTTGACAGTTTTCGCTTGTTTTGAAGTTAGTTTGGTTTGACAATCCGGAACAATCTTTTCAAATTGAAACTCATCGGGCATTACGTGCATTTGATGGTACTCGTTATCATCCATCAGAGCCTTTAATTTGAGAAGCTATGGTTGGTTTTCCCAGTGCGTTTACTTTAAACGATAAAACGCTTCCCGTAAGATATCGTACAGTGCGCATAAAAAAAGTCATTTATGATGTGCAGCGCAGAATTGATGATGATCCAAATGTGTCAATTCGTTATAGTGGTCAGCAATTGAACTTGTGTTCATCTACTTTATGGAAAATTTGCCTAACGATCAACTTGTAGAGGAATTAAAGCCACTCTATTCTTGCTCCCGCCGTCCATTGGATGAATTGGCCGAAGGAATCATTGCTATTGATCCACAATTTCGCTATGAGCGATGATAATCCACAAGCCATTGTCGAAACACTATTACATCCAGAAAACGTTACCATTTGATGCGCTTCTTAGGCCCGAAGTGCAGTGGAATCATTGTTTCATATGTCTTCGAACATGATTATGGTCAGAACTTTACAGTTAACGGTGAGCGGTACAGAGACATGATTACTATCTTTTCGTGACTCAATTGGAAGGCATTAATGTTGCAGACGTGTGGTTTCAACAGAATGGCGCCTCATGCCAGATAGTGCGATACAATTAATTTACTGAGAGAAATATTTGGCGAACGATTGGTTTTAAGAAATGGACCTGTTGCCTGTCCACCTCGTTCGGGGCCTCGCCCTATTATCAAGGTTTCTTCCATCAATGAGGCGGGGATAGAGAGAATGTGGGCTTATCTATAACATCATCAGACCCTTACGCCACTGATAGTTGCTTTGATTTGTCCAGTTACAAGCTGCCGATCATAGGTCTTGTTGTTTAGCAACACCACCGGTAGTCCATAGCAGGACTTAAAACATGGTACCGTGGGAGTAAGAAACCCCCCAGCCCCAGCCCTCGGTTCGGGCCTAACTTATTGAGGTAGACACCTTGTGGAGCATCACGGTGGCTGTAGTTTAAACCTCAGTCTCACCCGATGTAGAATTGCAACAAGTACCCTAGTAGACCCTAAAATCAGCAAGAGGTTTTAGATAGGCCTCAACTCATACCAAGGGTAAAAGTATTCGCGTTGGCACGCGGAACCTTTCCCCCATGCATGTATCCGCTAAATTAAGTCTACATGACAGGTGTTCACGTTAATCACACGACGTTCTAACGAACCTTTCCTTTAGAAATAATGTGCCCAGAATCGATGAAAGTGAAAGGCTGACATGTCTTAGTAAGAACTCTTCCGTTATAAGGATATCAATTTATATAAGCAGAAATGATTTATATTTTACACGAGACATCTGCAGGACGAAATTTTCTCGTTGGGCATTGTCTGATGAAAAATAAGAAACAATATCCATCTTAAGGAAGTAAATACAACGTATTGGTCCACCGATGTGTAATGTGGGAGTTTTAATTGTTAATTTTTCTCAAGTACAACTAATAAGACGCAATGACTATTCCAACTCGTCTATTCTTCCATCAAAATCAACATAACTCATATTTACAATTACCGCAGTTATGACATATGTATGCAGGGAGACCCACCACAAATTTACTAACGGAGATCACAATGTGGGTAAACCTTCTACCTAATCCTTTCCCAGAAGGTGCTTTCCTTCCCCTTTTACATACTTTTCTATCAATGTGCAAATGTACTCATTGCATAGCAAGACAGACCAAACTCATTCAACGATTAAAAAACAAAAGATAAAGCAGAATATGTGTAGTAGAATCCTTAATGAATGAGCTAGAAGTTGGTGAAGTTTGTCTCGTTGGAGGCGGTGAATGTCCTTTTTTTCCTTACTCCTCAGATACTCGCATCGATGGAGACGTGTCTCCTTTGCATGGCATTCGTTGCTCTTTGTTCCGATTATGCATGCATTTCAGGACCTGAACCCAAGTCCCACATAGTCGTCCTTGGTGTTGGGAGTCTCAGTCTGACTCGTGACTATGTTAACGAACGATTTGCATAAATGACTTTTCGAGATTGTTAATTTGTCAATGGCTGACTTGGTAATTAGCCAGAGTACTGAGACAGGGATTATGACAATAGATGAGATGTTGACAAATGACCACTCACTAACGGCAGGAGGTTTTCCTTAATGGACACTCTATAACCGTTTCTAATGTATGAAAGAAATGGATATCGAATGACATGAATATATGAAGAAGGTTCAATTTAAAGTTCATGGTGAACTGTGACTTCATTTATGTCACAGACGCCGATAATTAGCAATTTCATTTGGAACTCAGTCCTTTCTTTTTGTCTAGCAACAAAGAATCCTTGAAGCTAAATAGAGTTCCAGTGTCATATGTCAGTGTCAGATATGTATTCTTAAAGCTCTTCAAAAATTAAATCAATTCTATAAGGCAACATTGGTTGCTCGAAATTATTTGTTGATCGAGCAGCCAATCCAATAGAAAGTGAAAAAGTTGACGTGTCTTTGATCCAGTACGAATAAGCGAGCCAGCTCTGGTCATGATCTTGTTGCAGATCACTTGAAGCACAATTCCAACGGACAGAAGCTGGAAACCGTACAAGAAAACCTAGCAGCAAGAGTGGAGCTGCCGAAATTGCATTACAGCAGCATCAACCATCAACCAGGAGATGAGCCGATGATATCGTCTCAGTGACAACAACTAGTAGAAAATTGCCACAAGCTCCACATACCCGGTAAAAGTAACTACGGTAGAGCAGGCAGAAAGTACACAACCATTCCCTCGAAATGTAATTGTGTGCCTATAGTACAAGCTCCCAGTATCAAGAACCCTTAGGACGTTTAGCGTAGGCTAGGCTTTCAGGAACGAAGTGTCATAAAGCAAGCTCTCGCAGAAGATGGTACCATCCGTAGGCATGCAGTTCCTCAACAAGGCAGTAATTTCAAGTCTAAAGTCTTTCTTGCCGAGGAATGGCAGAGAGCCAACGTCTGGAAGCACTCACCACGCCAAATGAAGCCAAACTGTCAATGAGAGCCCCAACCAAAGGTGCATTTAGTCCTAACACGGGTTGAAATCTCAACATAGGTGATGTTATTTTCCCTGAACCCATTGTGACCGAGAACCCAAGCAAGACCCACTCACTGAATTCAGGACCCCAATTACGTTCAAAGCAACTTTGAATTTTTAAACTATCTTAGAGTTAGTAAGGGTGTTCTGGTAAGCCAAAAAACGAGCTTCATTATCGTAGCATACGCGAACTTTTTCAACTAATCCCTTTTAGGTAATTAGGACCAAAAGATATCCACTCCACTACTGCAGCTTACGTTCGTCAACAGAGCCATATCCTAAACCTGCTCTAGACCCATTTGCATATATCCTATAAAATTGCGTTTCTACCGGGGTGTCAATGTTGTTGCTTCAGATAGCCATCAGATCAGATTCCACTGACAGTCAGAGCAAGATCAACAAAACACCCTACTGTTGTAAATAAACTAACAAGAAGGGGGATTATTAGGGAATCAGGAGAGCCAGGGATACCAGAAAAAGCTTCCGAGTAACTTAATTCGTGCGGTTTTTTTTCAAAATGTTAACGCTTATTTAAGAAAAACACGTACAATAGTATTATTCAAGGTATTGCCCATCTGAAGCTATGACTTTTTCCCATCTTTCTGGCAATTTGTGGATCCCATCCCAAAAGAACTGCGCCGGTTTGGCAGCCAAGAATGAATCAAGCCAATTTTTGATATTCTGCTCTGATGTGAGGGCGTTCTGCATCGACCGGAACAAATCGTAGTCAGAAAGGGCAAGGTCTGGGCTATGAGGCGGGTGGGGTAAGACTTCCCATCCAATGTTTTCCAAATAGTTCTTAACCGGAATAACAACGTGGGGCCGAGCGTTTTCATGATGGAAAATTATTGCCTCGTCCCTGGTCGCATATTCCGGGCGTTTTTCGGCTACTGCTCTCTTCAAACGGATTAATTGTGTTCGGTAGCGCTGTCCACTGATGGTTTCACCCGGTTTTAGCAGCTCATAATACAGCACACCCATCTGATCCGTCCAAATACAGAGATTACCTTCGCGCCATGGATATTCGGCCTTGCCGTTGATTTGGCTGGTTGGCCGGGTTTCACATATGATTTGTTTGTGGTTGCGGTTGTCGTAATGGATCCATTTTTCATCACCAGTAACAATCCGATGCAAAAATGACTTCCTTTTGTGGCGTTCCAGCAGCATTTCGGACATGCAAAACCGCCTTTGGACGTCTCTCGGCTTGAGCTCATGTGGCTGCTTTTAAACGTTTTGAAATGGCTGCTTGAGTGACACCCAAAGATTCTGCGAGCTCTTCTTGTGTTTGGCAACAATCTTGATAGAGTAATGCTTCCAGTTCTTCATCTTCAAACTTTTTTGGCTGCCCGGGGCATTCATCGTCTTCCAAGCCAAAATCACCACTTCTAAATCGTGCAAACTAATTTTGGCACGTTCGCTCAGCTAGCGCATGTTCACCATGAACTTCCACCAAAATACGATGACTTTCGGCAGCTGTTTTCTTGATATTAAAATAATGAGGAAGAACTCCCCGCAAAAACACTTTTTCAGGCACAAAGTTCGACATATTTGAGTGAAAAAAAATTATTGTTGTTTACGTTTCAAATGAATGACTTATACTGAAATGACGTCCAATGACAATAGCTTTCCAACGCATATTCCAATGGAATAATACAAGTTACGCCATCTCTTAGCAAACCGCACGAATTAAGTTATAGACCCAATACTTAACAAGTGGCGCATAGTATAGGATTGGTTGTATGGATCCATTACACTGCCAAAATGTCGAACGAGCATTGATAGTGTTTGACGAAGTTCAATATAGATTCTTACGAGTATCTAGGTTACAATTCAGATACTAAGGGTGTATGAAAGGGTGGTGACACATTTTGTCACAACCTCAGTTTTAAGAGGATCGGCTTAAAGAACATCCCTAGTGCATTAATTGTGTAGATCAGGTCTTCCTGTGCTTTAGGGCAAACACTCAGAGATGATGCAACAGACAATATAGCTTCATAAGCCTCAACAAGACAGTCGAACAACGATCAACAGCTATGGAGACAAGACACCGAAGTCCAAATCAGCTACGGAGACAAGGCACGTGCAATCTCGTCACAACATATTGACAACATGCAGTCCGCATGTTTTGTTAATTATCATCGCTCGAGTCTATTCAAATTATGATCAAAGGTTGCGTCTGCGAAGGCAATGAAATTATCTAACGCTTACCCCCCAAATTAAAGCAAGTACATGCGCAGAAAGTATATATCATCGTGAAGCAAAAATTACAATAGGCTCCGAGGTATTACAAGTGCAAACTAACGAACCACAACCTTCATTAAAAATATCAGAAACGCTTTAGAAATTTCATTTACAGTCCGTTTGATAAGATCGTATACGGCAAAAATTAAAGAAGAACTTATAATAATAAAAAAAATCAATTGTACTGGTTTATCAATTGTTTTGTTTATTTACTTGAATGCTTTTCAGTTAATATGTTGTCCACTCTCCTCCATTATCAATAATTGCTTGGAGTCTTCGAGGCATGGTCTCTACAAATCTTATAGCATAATCGTGAGACAAAGATCTCCAAAAAACTCGTATTTTTCGTGATAATTGTTTGACCGTCGAGATCTTCTTTCCTTGGAGCTTTAGCTTCATGAATGCCCAAACATTTTCAAAAGGATTTGCATCCGGCGACTGTGATGGCCAATCTAAAACATAGACGTCATTTTCTTGTTTCTACGCACTGCACAAACGACTGCGATGTTTCGGGTCATTATCTTCTTGCAGCAACCAATTCTCATTCCTTCTTTTAAACCACCTTTGGGCAAATGGTAATAAAGCCTTCTTAGAAATTTTGACCATGTTGGGTGTGTTTAAGTTATTTGTAAATATGAACAAATTGCCAAATCCTTGTTTTGAGAAGCATCCCCAAACGTGCACCTTTGCCGGGTGTCCGGTCCGATCCGCTGGATTAATTTATTGGATTGTGTACACCAGGTATGAGTGATAGGAGACCATGCCCAAAAAGAAGCTTCATCCGAAAAAATAACGTTATTCCAATTTGTGTCCAAATTCTCCTTGGCCCAACTAAGTCGTTTTTCTACGTGTTTTTGACAGTAGTGGTTTCTTTATTGTGCTTCGAAATTTTACATTATTGGCTAGTAAACGTCTTCGCTTCGTATCACAACACACATTTAGACCCCTTTTACGTAAAATCCCTTGTCCTCCACGTAACGATAGAAGAGGATTTTTTTCAAACAAGCGTAGAATCATTTTGATCTGCTTTTTTCTTGTTTTTGGCGTAGACCCACGATCCGGCAAATCATCTACATTTTTAATTTAGGAATAACGGTGCACCCACCTGCTAACAAATGCTTTTGACTTTTTCATGTATATAGCAGCTGCTCCGTATGACATTTTCGGTCCTTTTGGATGCGTGCACAAGAATACTGCTTCATAACGCGATGCAAACGCGACACGCATTTTAAAATACTCCCGTCTCTGACAAAAATTGAACACTCTTTAAATTTTTTTAAACAAAGTATCTTAGCAGAAGTACTTTTTTATCTGCTAATGCAAATGCCACTTTCAAACCGGTTTTCAGAAACTAGTTTTGGCATATACGATCTTATCAAACGGACTGTAGATAAAGTTTCAGGCAGCGACATCCTCCTTAACCTTCCTAGGGCGGAGAAGCTACACAAGGTTCTGGAAATGTTGGGATGACTACCAATGTCTCTAAAGAAACCAAATTCCAGCTTTATGGAGACCAAAGATAATTAGTCCTATGAACAGTAGATACTTTAAGTATAACGCCAATTCATCGATACACCTGAAGGAGTACTGTATAAGAGTATCAGTCGTCTGTTCCTATGGGATGTTGAGCTAGGATAATGAGTTCCTTTCAGATCTTCAACGCGACTTTAGGTCATACAGACCCACCGGTCTTATGTCTTGTTTTTTTTTAAAAGCAACAGAAATAGATGTGGGCAATTTTTGGCAGCTATTTGAGTGCGAAGTACTGAACGTATCGATCTGTATCATAGTCAGACAGATTGAAATAGGTTGGGAAATAATTCCAACCGCAATGAATGGTAAAGAGCCAGTATCGACTGGATTTTAATTCGCTTTTTGCCCTATTACTGGTTCTAATTGCTGGCCTAAGGGCTCATGTCTTAGGCGCCACAATACAGGAGTTATATGAAGATCAGTGGCGTTGATGGCAAGTAGCCTTCAGAAATGCCACAATTGCTGTGCTGAGCCTCACCGGAGCAAACACACGAGATCACTACTTTAAAGAAGAGTATGGGCAAGCTCATATAGAAAAACACGTAACCTGTGAAGCGAAGCTGAATAGACAGAAGGCGGTTTAATATACAGTTGGTCTCTTTGAACACTTCGCAGGATAAGATAAACCAGCGAGATTTTGAAGTTGTACAGCGACTTCAACCAGGTCACTAATATACGTCCCCTACTCAAAGGGACTTCGTTTCCTACCCGGCCCAGGTCAACCACGTACTGTGATTCCAATGAAGCAAATAAATAAATTTAGAAAGGCTGTACTTGTAAAGCGAACCTTGAAAAACAAGTCATTATCTTTGAACAGCACTTACATCGCCGAAATCATTCTCGGTATTTGATTCAATTATATCCAATTCGTCAATTGAGAACTAGGCACTTAGCTGAAGTGAAAGGGTTATTCTGTTTTAGGCTTCATGTCCAATGCCTGCGCTATTTGATCTTTGTGTGTATGCATCCGTAAAGCTATCTAACCTCCAAAAACAATTCAACTTTTGTGACACATTCAGAAAATTTCAGTTTTCACTCAAAAATCGACTTATTACGAATATTCACTCAGTTAGAGCATTTACCTGTTTATCTTATCTTAACACCAATGTCGTTGAGTTAATGGTTGTGACCTGAGACGTCATGTCACATATTGTACGAGGTAATTGAGTTGTCTTTACTAGATTTAAACAAAGTGTTATAATTATGGCAAATTTGAAAAATATTTTTGAATCCAAAATCAAATGTTTTAAGGTACTCACACAGGAGAGTAGGAGGATTTGATTTGATCAGGATGAAAAGGACAAAGGAAATCTTGTAATTCCAGCAGCTATGGGCGCTGCTGTTGCGATACGTTGACGTTAATTGACCGGATGAATCTAGTTGCTTGTAGTCACTCTTGAAACACCATATCTAATCACCCCACCTCGTGTGACGTTCTGAGTATTGAAAGAACTCCTAAGTACGATTTCTCGTAGTTACATTGTTTCTACAGTTAATCCAGATATGGCTGGTGTTTACTTACCTACAACAGGTGCACAACAGTTCGGGGTAAACCTGGGTTTCAGCAAACAAGCCTCTCTAGTTAGCCTGTTCTTTATATAAACTGCCTGCAGTTGCGCATTCCAAATCGGTTTAAGTACCCTTCTACTCGTACTTGTGCACACCACCTAGGGTGAAGTCTTGGTCTGCTGCGCAGTTCCTTTGAGTTGGATTGGAAGACTCTACTGACCGGGGCTATAGGTGTCCTAGCTATCTCAGGCGGCTGATGCGCAGCTTTGATACCGATACACAGCCCGGATAGTTCGTCGTTAAATCTTTTCAAAGGTCTTTTAGAATAAACAAAATTAACATTCTGGGTTTCACAAGGTGAGTTTTGTAGTAGGACGAAGCAATTACATAGCTCTCCATCCTTTTATATATTTTTTTTCCAAAAAAAAAAACACTGCCGAACCAAATTCTTCTCTTTAAGGGTGGTTTTAGACAATTATTGTGGACTAAATGCCTAGTGAAGTTTTTGGTAAGCACACTAGGACAGGTTTTAAGGTCCTACGCCTGTTCCATATCCCGTTGGATTCAAAATCCGATTCAACAGACAACCAACAGAGGGCAACTTTCACCAAAGAAAAGTTGGCTGACTGTTTACGCTTTTTCGCGGAAGGCAGCTATCAGCACGACGTTGGAAAAGACTTTAACATCAACATTGCGCAATACACATCTTTGCTAGTGCTGTCCAGGTGTTAGAATCTTTAGAAAACATTCTTTGCGCCAAATGGATATCCCTTGAAATGAATTAGGACGAAGAGAGAAAAGCTAAAGCAAACTTTTTCCAAAAGTGTGCTGTTCCGGGTGTAGTAATGGTGGTTGATGGAAGTCATTTGCGCATACAAGCGCCTTCTTCTTCTTATCCTTTTATTAAGCCTTTCCTCGTTATACGAACTTATGCAACGGATGCGTAAATGGGCATGTCAAATGCTCTGTCTTTGAACGACTTACTTCAAACCCGTTTCTCTCTAACCCATTTTTCCATGAATCTAAGGCGTTCTGCAAATCTTCGACGTTATCGCTTAGTATAACTGCGTCGTCAGCGAAGAGAATTGGCACTACATTTGCTTCGCGCATGCAGTCTTTCATAAGATAGTGTGGAGGTGTGTGCCATTGAAGTGTTGGCCGAAACATTAGCCGCGGAATATGCTGTAGATGAAGAGGCCACATATCCGAAGCAGGCGACTTTTGGGTGCTTCAAATTGAGCATCTAACTTACGATCTTTTCTCTGTCGCTTAAGGGGATTTCTTTAAATGGTGCTCCGTCGGTACCCCTTATATACTGCCTATTTTGAGAACTTTTGTTTGTGCCGCTTTTAAAATCGGTACACACCTAGAGTAATGCTGTGGTTAAATAATTTGTTAAACATTTACTCGTATATGAATCAAATGTCTGCTTTTACCTTTTTCCATCCTGCAGCGTCATTTACAGAAGGACCACATCGCACCTCCGCCGAATTCCGTTTTTTTTTTAGCTCGCTTACCATTAAATTCAACTGGGTTTATTGGTTTATTTTTCCCTTTTATTCCTGTAAAAACCTCAATTTTCATTTATAAAAAGCAAGTAAATCACAAATACATTTCGAAAATATTTCCACAGCGAAACTCTCACGGAAAGAAAGTAAACAAAAATATCGAGAATACGGAATCAACAATACAGAGATACGAGTATGTGCGGAAAAATGAGTAGGTGAGGTAGTTTTCCGTGTAGGAAACGACAACGCAAAACTTTTTCCGCACGGACCGAGTGCGGTACGGAATCAACAATACGACCCTATAATTGTAAGGTAAAAACTTTCGAATCGGCTGTCTGTCTCCTTCAAAACAGACTTCAGCACAATTCATACATTTTTTTTAGGCATGTTTCGTAATAAAATTTGATGTTTTAGGGGCAATCAACAAGGTTCTCCAGCCACTTCGATGTTTTGCTAGCTGCCTCCAGTTTGGCACGCTAAGCTGGCTGAGGTCCCTTCCACATACGTTCACCACGTGAGTCTCCGTCTTCCTCTACTACGCTATCCCATGGAGGCGGATTCGAAGACTTTTCTCCTCATCTCAGTCGTTGAATCTTCACTCTTCTAGCTAAGTCCATATCGCTGTACAGTCAATACAGTTCGTCGTTGTAGCTCCTCCTTCACTCACATTCAATGCAGCCGGGACCGAGCAGGGTTGGGACTAGTAAGGTCTTATATAGGGTCATTTTTGTGCCAGATAGAGTTTTGCTAGTTAATTGCCTTCATAGCCCAAATAAGCAGCGACTGGCAAGAGTTATTCTTCATTTGATCCCAACGCTGGTGTCGTTATTTGAATTTGTAGCATCGATCTGAAGCTCATGGGTCTTCTCCAAGATCTGCCGTAGTGTGAATATTTGGTCGATGGTGGACTTTTCTGGGCTAAAGTCAAACTGATATGAACATAACAGGCTGCTAACGAACGGCCTTGGGCGTTCACACAATACGGCGGATAAGATCTTGTTAGCGCTGTTTCTTAATAATGTCTTCTTACACTGCTGCCTCTGTAGTTGGCGCAGTCTAGAGGCTTTCCTTGCTTGAGGATGGGACAAATTAGGCTGAGGTTCCATTCATTGGGCATACTGTCTTCCGACCATATTTTACATATAAATTGTTGTGTGCTTCTTACCAAGTCATCGCCTGCCGTTTTGAAAAGCTCGGCCGTCAGGCCGTCCTTAAGCTTAAATAATGCTATCCTCACTTCACTCAGGTCTTTCCTCGACTATAAACTGTTTTCTTATTTGATTGTCAACAATTGCTACTCTGAGTCAACATTTATTAAAATAGTAAAACAAAAAGTAGTCATCTTAATGCTCGTACCTGTTGGCTGACGTTAAGTACTATCAAAGGCTTTCATAAGCATATTCATCGAATTCGAAATAGAAACCTCGGGCTTTTTAGAAAAAGGTGGAATCTTTGAAAAAACTGTATACATTTGAGAAATGTAAGTTCAATACTACTCCTCCTAAACTCCACAGTCTTTCCTGTTGAAGACCACTTATTTTCCTTCGTTGGACTTCAACTTACTCGTAGGATTGGTCTTGAAAGAAAGAGGAACAGTGAAGCAAAGGACTGTCGTCTCATTGGGAAAAATCCCAAATTGTACTTTTAGCGTATATTCTACCCGAGATCAGTCCTATTTCGTATTCTCGGAGCTACCGAGGATGTGGTATGTCCACAAGAGTGGTGGAGTTATACCAAGACAACTTCTGTTAAAACTGAAAGTGATGAATGCAGCACACCAATGAAAGGAAAATCCTTTAGTTTGTCTAAAATACAGCCAGGCACGTAATGCAAAGTTTTCAACTGACCGCGACAGATTTTAATGAATTCTGATATAAATGCTGGCGGAGGATACTTTAGCAGCAGTAGCAGTCTTGAAATATTAGGGATCAACTTCTGTAAATATCGGGGAATCTTTATCTTGCCCGCATTTAAAAGTAAACAGGAAATTAATCCTTCCATGTTGCTTATAATGACTTGAGCCTTACCTATCTTTAAAAATGCGGACAGAGCCTAGTCTTGGCCACAATGAGAAAACGACTTTCTTTCCTGGATTCTGATTCTTTTTCTAAGTATAGGCTCCTTGGCTCGGTAATAAAGAATCAGAAAATCCAGAAATTTCTTTAGTTGCCCCGGGACTCAGCTTCAATTTACTTCAGTTTTCCTTCAAATTGGGCTTCCAAGGAAAGAACTTTCGGCAGAGAGTTGCATACCCATTTACACATCTGCATTTGCTTCAGGGTTCCAACAGCTGATTAACACAGTTTTTGCACTCTATTTCGTTCAAAGCATTATTATTTTCATAGATTTAGAGAGCCAGCTTCCTTCCACTTAGTTGTCCGCCCTTGTTTTTTTCTAAATTTACTTTCACCCAAACTGCTCCCTTTACTGTAGAATGTCTTGAAGTACCATCTGGAACAAGACCCAAACGACGTCTGATGAATTACAAACTGATCAATGGACGTGGATCTATCTATAAATGTTCCGCAACTAAATCGCTATATAAAAGAACTACGGTCTATCATCATCAACGTAGCATATTACACTCCGCATTCCATAGGAAAACGATTTTTGATTCTATTTTCAAGAATGAGCTCAGCACATGCCCATCTGGCCAAATTCCGTAAAACCTGGTCATCGTTCCGGTCCGGTGCCGGGTAAATAAACTGACAGTTGGTCACCATTCACCATCATCCGACGATAATCCGCTAAACGCCTTTCAGCGCATAACCTCATTAACCCACCGCCACCGTCCATCGGACAAAATGCAGCGCACAATTTTTCTCCCATAGATATTTTCTCGAATAATAATCATTTTCTTCAGCCCCGACCGCCCCAGATGTCTGTTCCCGCCCTCTCTAACTCATTTAGCTTTTAATTGAGGACCACAAATGCATGCATGCACCACCTCCTCCAATCCACCCGTTGTATACAATTGTATAACTATTGCACTACGACTACAGCGACCGAGAGCGACCGACGCGACGTTCATTCACCAGAAGACCCACAAACGATTCATTCAAAAATGTTCGAGTATCTGTTCTCGTATCTACGACACGAAAAAGTGCTCGTGTATACGGCTACTGGGCGCTGCACTTTTACGCAACAAACATTTTTCGTTGTTTACTCGCAATTTGTTTGTGTTGTTGTTGCTGTTGTTGCTACTGTTTGGTGTCAGTTTGGTTGCAATGCAAATTTGCCAGAGTGCAGTGATAGCAAAATACAAAAAAAAAAAGAAGAGAAGAGATCACTTGCCAAAACAGGGATGTGACAAGGCTAAGGGAGGTAGACACTTCCAATACACTCGTAATAGTAACAGCAATAGCAAACGCTTGGCTGAGAGGAACGTTATTCGCTATTAAGATACGCGCATCACTTCAACTGAATCGAGCCGATGCCAGCCGAGGCCAAAGTAGCCCCAGACATCTGGTCCAACAATAAGACAACGACAGATACGAGTATCTCGTACAAATGCAAAATCAAATGAAAAAAAAAAGTAAATAAATAAAAACTAACAACCTAACGGTAGCATGTCCGCCAAAATATTCTGTGGAATGTTTGTGTGTGCATTTTAGAACGCAGCCGAGCGCATATACTGTCGCGACAGTCTAGCGATGCTTTATGTCACCAAAGCCTGTATGCATTGAATGCGCCTATTTGTGGTGTCTCCTAAGAAGGGAATGCAAGGTTCAGCCTGAAGCTGAACACCAGTGCACCGTCTGATTAGGAGAGAATGCTTTGAGAAATGGATTTAGATGGTTTTTTCTTCCTACTTTGCGAAACACCGAACGAAGTATTCCGGATTCTTTGGCAGAAGTTTCTCTAACTGGTGACGGGGAAACGCACACGAGGACCGCACACATCATTTTGATATGCAACCTAATTTAGGATGGTTTTTGAGAAATTAATTAAAATCACGAATATTTCTGCGAATACTTATAAGTACGCATGCAGAAGTACGCGTGGAAAGTGTTTCCGGCTCCTAACAGACACGTTTTACATGACATGGATTCAAAGTGTCAGAAGGTATTTGACATTTGAGTGACATAACAAGTTTACATGGACCGTAAACCTCCCTGGATCGACTCAAAGCTGACATTTATAGCCGAAAATTGCCATGGTTGACTCACCAAACACCTTTTATTAAGTATTTCAGCATTTTTAGGTTATAATTTTCTCATGTAATAAGAGCAAGGAATTCATGGATCTTGTTAGATCCTTGGAAAGGATTCGTTAGTGGGAGAACGCTTAATGATTAAACAGCAAGACTCACGTTCCTAAAGTGTAGTCTTGAAGATCTAAACTTTAAGAAGCTAGCCAAACTCGACCAACCATTCCTAGGCATCCATCGTTTTCCACCGTTTTCAAAGCCACATATTACAGCATCTATAGAAACTAACGATACAGATCTACGAGTATCTTTAGTTGTGGCATCCCTCCGAAGTCCATTCGATTGGGCGGGATATTCGGCAATGCCAAAGTCTTCAATGTCGGTGACTTTTTCATCAGCTTTCTTGAAGAATTGTGCTAATGTCATCATCTGCAGACGCATCATCTTTCAAAAGTCTGTCCAGTAACTCTCATAGGCAGATGACATAAACATGATTAGGAGATTATAGTGCTGCCAACGCAGCATTTACTATTACTAAAGCACAAATGGCATAGATGACAGCTAAGGTCAACGAAAAAACTGTAAAGTGATTCTCTTAGGGGTACTTTTTTCCAGTGGGGATTTCGAGCGAGATCATCATGCGTCGTGTCACAATGATACGGTATTACTATTCAGTACTGTTCCACTTTTTTTATGGAATAAATTAGCCTGACGCAGCGTCTACAAAATATTCAATTTTATAACGAAAATCAGCGTTTGACGAGGAACAAGGAACAAGTCGTGCTTTTGTGTTCGTCGAATTTCAAATTAAGTTGAGTAAAAAGTTTGCCTCATATTTGTGTGTTTAACAAAATATCATGTGCGAAAGCGTTAAAAATGTTAACGCTACTATGCAGGGACTCAACAATGGCGAAAATACTATATAAGCGTGGGAGTGGTACAAACTACAAAGATAATTTGCTTCGTCCCAATTGTCCATCCACCAGTATGACTGACGTAAAAATCGAAAAAGTTAACAAAATCGTTCCCGCAGATCGCATGTAAGCATCAAGGGGATAACAGCTGATCTTGGTATCTCGTTTGGATTGGTACAGACCGTTATGCAGGTTATTTTTGGCAGCTTATGCTGAGAGTATTGAAACAGCATAGCATGGATGTTTCTAAAGAAACCCTTTTTTTGGGCCAAAATGTTATGAATTGTTACCACTTTTCCCGCGAACCATTCTTATTTCACAAGACTGGTTTATTTCGCTGAGAGGGTGATTTCGCTGATAATAGTGCTAGCATGAGAAAAGTAACTTGGTATTCTGAAGCGATGGACAAATTGGGGAGGGTTAATGTCCGCATTTGTGCAGATGTTTTCTGAACACACCGGGGCCGGTAAAAAACAGTGTGATGTAAAAATTCAGTTCTCCAGTTCCTCTTTTCAACCATAATTCTATATTGGGGATAAGTTGACATGTCCATCATCTTCCTTTGGTGGAATTATTCCATCGATTCTGGCATTTCAGTTCTGGTATATTTTGTTCCTCTTTATGGATCTCGCCAATTGAACAGTTAGGTAGACTAGAGCGTATCCTCATATATGAACGTGGTATTTCCTCGGCCACTATATCAATGGGCGCCATACCAGCTAAATCGCCCGCTGCTTCTTCTGAGACGGCCGGAAAAATGCAGATTGTTCTCAGGGCCATAAGTCTATAAATGCACGAAGTCTTCCTCCTAAATTGTTTTATTGCCGTTACGCCTGCCCAAACTGGAAGCGCTTACAGTATGACTGAGCTAGTTACTTTCGAAAGTAATTATCTGCGGCTGCACTTGGGTACTCCGATGTTAGGGAGGATTGAGTACACGATGCTTTTTCTCAACGTAGTGCAGAAGAGCCTTAAAGCTAAGCCTATTATCAATCATAACTTACTTACTTTAGGTGCGCTACAGTCCGGGGTCGACCTGGGCCTCAGTCAACAAGCTTCTCCAGCCAGCTCGATCCCTGTCTAGCTGCCTCCAGTTTCGCACGCTTAGTTGGATAAGGTCCTCTTCCACTTGCGTGCGCCACCTGAGTCTTCGCCTTCCCCTACTGCGCTGTCCCTCGGGGGCGGATTCGAAGACTTTTCGGACCGGAGCATTGGCGTCCATACGCTCTACATGACCCAGGCATCTCAGTGTTTGGATCTCCACTCTTCTGGCTAGGTCCATGTCGCTGTACAGTCCGTACAGTTCAGTTGTATCTTCTCCTCCATTCTCCTTCAATGCAGACGGGCCCGAAGATCGCCCGAAGAATTTTTCTCTCGAAGCAACCAAGAATACCCTCATCCATTTTTGATAATATCCATGCCTCTGCGCCATAGAGCAGGACCGGGATTATTGAGGTCTTATAAAGGGTGACTTTTGTAGTCCGAGAAAGGGCTTTGCTACTCAATTGCTTTCTTAACCCAAAGAAACAGCGTTTGGCAAGAGTTATTCTTCGCTTGATCTCAGCGCTGGTGTCGTTGTCTGTATTTATAGCGGAGCTTAGGTAGACAAAGTCCTTAACTACCTCAAAGTTATATCTGCCGAGGGTGACGTTCTGTCCGAGACGTCGGTGTTGGTTGTCCTTTTTGCTTGACAGCATATACTTGGTCTTGCCCTCATTGACCGCTAAACCCATTTTCGCCGCTTCCGTCTCAATACTCGCGGAAGCGCCACTGACATCACGCTGCTTTCTCCCGATTATGTCAATATCGTCGGCGTATGCGAGTAGTTGGACGGACTTTTGAAAGATAGTGCCTCTTGTGTTTGCTCGTGAGTTTTGCACTATTCTTTAAAGTACGATGTTGATAAAATCGCATGACAGCGCATCGCCTGTCTAAATCCTTTCTGGACATCAAAGGTCTCGGTGAGATCATTACCGACCTTGATGGAGCAACGTGCATTCTCCATCGTCATCCTGCACAGACGGACGAGTTTGGCAGGGATGCCAAAACTAGACATTTCTCTATATACCTCGTCTCTATAGATGCTGTCATACGCGGCCTTAAAATCGATGAATAGGTGGTGGGAATCGATATGAAGCTCATGGGTCTTCTCCAAGATCTGCCGTAGTGTGAATAGTTGGTAAATGGTGGACTTTCCTGGCCTGAAGCCACACTGATATGGACCTATTAGGTTGTTGACGAACGGCTTCAGGCGTTCACACAATACGGAAGATAAGATCTTATATGCGATGTTAAGGAGACTGATGCCTCTGTAGTTGGCGCAGTTCAGAGGGTCTCCTTTCTTGAGAATTGGACAAACAATGCTGAGGTTCCATTCATCGGGCATACTTTCGTCCGACCATATTTTACAATTTTACAGATGAGTTGGTGTATGCTCCTTACCAAGTCATCGCCTGCCGCTTTGAAGAGCTCTGCAGTCAGGCCATCCGTTCCAGCAGCTTTGTTGGACTTCAGCTTCGATATGGATATCTTCACTTCATCCAGGTCGGGTGGACGGAATTGTTGGTCATCATCGTCCAGGTTGAAAGGCTGATTCTGCCTGACAGCGGTATTTGGTCCGCCATCGCCGTTATACAGTCTGCAGAAATGATCTTTCCAAATCCTTAGCATCGACTGCGATTCTACTACGATGTTCCCTTGTTCATCTCTACAGGCTTCGGTTCGGGGTTTGTTTCCGCGGCATGTTATTTTTACCTTTTGGTAAAACTTCCGAACCTCATTCCTGGAGTAGCATCTCTCAATTTCCTCGATCGCGTGCTTCTCATGCTATTTCTTCTTCCTCCTGAGAAGCCGGTGTTCGTCTCTCCTCTTCCGCTCATAGAGCTCATGAGCAGCTCTGGTCTTTCTAAGCAGCGCCGCGTTATATGCATCTTGCTTAGCTGCATGTGCTTGCCGGCATTCATCACCGAACCAGGGGTTTCGTTGTAGTGGACGAGTGAACCCCAGCACATCAGAAGCGGCATCTCTGATGGCGTTTTGGCAGTGTTTCCAATGGTCTTCTATGCTTGATGTTGGCGGCATTGGACCTCTTAACAGATTAAGAGACACTCGATCGGAAAAGGACATGGCGATCTCTTGCGATTGTAGCCGTCTGACGTCGAATTTTCTCACAGCATAAGTTTGTCTTGGCGTAGTTTGGGATATCCGCAACCGTACCTTGGCTACAACAAGGTAATGGTCCGAGTCGATGTTGGCTCCTCGGAACGTACGGACATCCATAATGCTGGAGGAGTGTCTTGCGTCGATCGCAATGTGATCAATCTGGTTGACTGTTGATTGATCAGGAGTTCTCCATGTCCCCTTGTGTATGTCGAGATATGGGAACCGCGTGCTAGCCAATACAATGTTTCGCCCCGCCGCAAAGTCGATTAGCCTGAATCCGTTATCGGAGGTGGTGTTGTGCAGGCTATATTTTTCGATCGTTCCACCAATGATACCCTCTCTTCCTTGCGGCCTAGCATTCCAATCACGGAGGACAATTTTAATGTCATAGATAGGGCATTGCTCGTAGGTCTTGTTAAGGAGCTCATAGAAGGCATCCTTGGTGTCGTCATCGTTCTTCTCTGTGGGGGCATGCGCGCATATAAGGCTTATGTTGGCGAATTTAGCCTTGATGCGGATTGCTACGAGGCGCTCGCTCACATACCGGAAGCTGAAGACTTCTTGTCTTAGTCTGCCTCCGACAACAAATCCGCATCCAAATAAGCGCTGCTTTTGCCGTCGATAGCAATTGCCGTAGTAGATGTCGCAGTTTTTCATCTTCTTTTTGTCCGGCCCATCCCATCGCATTTCTTGGATGGCGGTTATGTCTGCTTTGCAGCAGTCTAGGGCCTCCGCTAGTTGCTCGGCTGCACGTGGTCTATTAAGGGATCTAACATTCCACGTGCATATCCGAAGCTCATTGTCCTTAAATCGTTTGCGTGAGTTGTCAACAGTAGATCCGTCCATATCCGAGGCTTGTTGATGCTTCGTAACTTAATCTTTTTTTAAATGGCCGGGCAGTTACCCCGGCGGCACAACCCCCAACCTGGAGGACCAGTTCCATTTTGAGTGCCCCTAGGACGAGGGGTCGGTTACACCGAAGCCAGTAACCCGTTCCGGGATGTGAGCGCTGCCGTTGGTCCTTATAGGGCTCGTCCGCCACCATCTCTTTTCCAAGACCCTGACTAAGTCCTGGAAATCCTTTCCGGCCTGAGCTCCAAATATGTCGGAGTAGCCCGACACTAATCCTGGTTAATGGCGCAGGAAACTCGCCATTTGCCCCCTTCACTTCGCAACCTCTAGTGAGATTCCCAGATGGCGCCACGGGGAGGCGTGAAGTAGGACTTATTAGCAGAGCTGCAAGATGTTCGGCTGCAGAGGCTCATTCTCGTCATTTAAGGAACCAGCACCTGTCGGAAGATGCTACTTCTACGAGGCCTTATACTAATCGTTGCCACCCATCAATCATAACACCTCTCTATTTTAATGCCGCTTTTGATTTTATTATCTGTTGTCCGACGCGCACATGCATGTATTCAAAGGTCTAATTTGAACTGCTTCTGTTTTATGTTCGGCTAGATTCACTCCAAACTTTGACTAACCGACGTTTTACTCGGGTGATTACTTCGTTTGTTGCCGATTCTACTTCGTGGATGTGCTTGACCACGTTGAGGACACCATCATACATAATATTCCACAGCAAGAGGCCAAGAACGGATCCTTGTGGCACACTTGCCGTAAATTTGGCGATACAACGGCGGAACTCCTGGGAATGTCCCCTCTTTAAGGCAGCTCTTAATTACTTTTGAGACGATTCCATCCAGACCTGGAGTTTTCTGTCCCTAATCTTTTTGCATTCCAGCAACACTTCATCTTCTGTAACGGGTGGTATCTCTTCGTCTGCAGGTTTCATGACTTCGCGTGAATGGTTCGGTAATTGTTCTGGAAAACCTTGTTGAGGAGCTTTATGTCCTTTAACCTTTTTCGTGACGATCCGGTAGGCTATTTCGCAAGGATTTATATCGGCTTCGTAAAGCAGCTTTTTGAAGCTCCTGTTTTTGCTATCCTTAAGGTTCTGTTCTTTTTAAGGATCTCCTCGCTTGCTTAAAGATAGCTAGTTTCCGATTGAAATCCAGGCATCCGCTTGAACGTTGGGTCTTTCTTCTCGTTCTCAGACAGATAGTCCTTAGAGATTTTATTTCACCGTTCCGCCAGTAGGAGGGCAAACCTTATGGGCTTTCTTATTAGCATGGAAGCATCACATGCAGAAATTAGAAAGCCCGACAGTTGGAGCGCTAGATTCTTCGCGGTTGCGGGTATCAGTTAGTAAGTACTTATGACTCCCTCAAACTCTCCCCTATCGAAGGCTGTGTCTCTTCACTTTGAGGAACTCTTAAATCACAACTTGATGGTCACTTTGTGTCCAGACTTCGCTGACCCACCATTTTTTGTTGCGTGCTGGGGAGCCGCTTACAAATGCTTCACATGCCCATATTGCTGATTTAGTTGTCTTATTACTTGCTTATATCGCTTATACATTCATTTAGGGGTTTATATGGTTCGCTGATCAGGACCACATCAACTTGCTTATCTTTGGTCAAAGTGGTTCCTTGCTGCAGTTTTTGGCAATGTGGCAATTCATTTCAAACATTGCTTTGAGTGGTCTAGCATAAGTAGAAGGGGCTCTAAACCGGCTAGTATGCGCAACTGGAGGCAGCTAACAAAAGACCTGTCTAACTGGTCTGGGCCTGTAAGTTGATGTCAGATTCGTCCTGATCTGTAGTAAGTAAGTCGGAGCTTTACCCTCAGCTGTTGGGCTGTTTGTTGGCCGGGCATGGTTCTCTTAATGCCCTTTTGCATAAAAGAGGGTGGCAAGCTGCTCATGTGGAGCTAGCTAAGAGGATTGGCTCCATGTTCTGTGCGAGTGCTCAAACTATACAGATGTTAGAGGCTTGCATTCCATGGGCATCATCTTGAACGGTGAGACCTGCGATGTCAGTGTAGTTTTCACTGACACCGAACGGTTCAAAAGAGCCCGTAGTTTTGCAAAAGAAGTGTAGACAGTTGGCGATTGAAATCCAAAAATCTGTTGAAAAATTGTTCGGTGCCAAAGGCTGCCAGTCCTGGGCTGTAAGGCGCCCTACTGGAAGTGACTGCGCGGTTGCGATGCTCGACCGAAAGCTATATTCTGGTACAACCGAAGGTCAGGGGCTTCTGGAACTTCTGTTTCAGCCTTATCTAGAAGTTGACCCTCTTGAGGGAGTATTGTGGTGACTGTAGTTTATACCCAACGTCGTGGGGATTGATATCTCGTGTAAAGATGCACCATAGGCTTGAGCCTTCACAGCAGGTACATACGTAAAACACACGTGACATCTGTAGTAAACAAGTAAGGCTCCAGAATCAACTCTGAATCATATCTGCTAAAGAGTCAAAATTGACAAAATTTGAAGGACCACAACCCAAACGACGGTTTTGGTGACAACAGAGAAAAGAACAGATCTGCAGAGGTCGAGCCACATTACACCAACTACCATGAACAGGCTAATTACCCATGCTCATCCCTGTTAATTAATTATGATTCACTGAACAATTAGACATTGATTTGCTACAACGACAACTCGCCTGGGGGCATATTCCTTTTCTTCATTCACCCCCAGCATCTAGATGATCACAGATTTCCTCACAATCACTCGTTATTTTTGTTAGCTAGTTGATATTACTTAATTGGAATCTTGTCAACACTTGAATCAGTAAGATATTTTCTGATTGGTAAGCCCCCTGCCGTGATACTTGTCATCCAGATAGTCATGCTACGAAGTACGAGTAATGTAACTAGAATTGAGGCACGCCTCAGTACGTGCTGTGAATATGAGTAACTATACTTTGGACACCACATAATTGAACACTAAGTCAATGAATTAAATGCTGGCATTAAGGTGATACAATCCCAACTCGTTCTACAAATAAGAAAAATGTGGGTAAGGCTCCTGTGGTCATCGACAACGTTGACTACGGGAGACTGTTATTGGAAAGGATGCTGTTCAATTTTCACTTGTATCTCTGGCAGTTAACACTGAGCTTTCCTTCACAATCCCAAGATTTTTGGTACTTCATACAGAGGAGACAGTTCGATGCTAATTTACTGACAAAGCTAGACAAAACAGGACTCATATGCTACTCGTACCAGCAACCTCAAAGGAATGTAAAAAATATTTTCTCTCTGCCATGTTTGTCATGGATATACCTGCTAGTAAGCTCCAGTGCGGATTAAAGGCGTTAAAGTGTAATGAAACGGTCGGCAATCACACCCGTAAGTTCATAAACTACAGAACCAAACGTCATTTCGAAGACTAAAATCACCACCACAATCATTCTTACTTTGTATCTAGTAGATGAAATCATTTTCTTATTTAACTAAAGGTAATGTAACGCCAGATACGAATACAATTCAAATCACAATAGGCTAGTCTTCATAACCAGTTCTCTCTCATGTTAGAAGATGCCGCAATCTTTCTTATTTCGTATAACATCGTTGTAGTGCTCGTATTACTCAGCTTTACGCAGATTCCTGATAAAAAAAAAAGTATAAAACATGACGCGCTCAATAATGTGACGAACAGAATAGATAGACGTCATTGAGTGTCATAATGAAGCCAACAAACTCAAGCCCACTATCCGTGCAGGCGATTACCTACGTTTTACTTTCCTCACCACATGCGATGCTATATTGATGGATCTTAGCAGCTTGGAACAGCAAGTGATACTTTCGTTTTATGATTGTGCAGATACGAATATTCTTGGAAGAATTTTTGTATCAATTTCCATTTAAAGGAGTCTGGAAATAGAACTGTGGAATCGAATGTAATGGTTTTACATACGTAGGACTATTATTAGTTAACGGAGTGAATTGTTCTTTGAAAGTCTTTCAGTTAGACATGTGGGAGGTCTTTGTTTAATCTGTTGATGACGGATAGTCACAAAAGTCACAGTATTATGACATAAGTCATATACTAGATGGTGTTCAATAATGACAGCCTACAGTCAGCTATGACAGTCCTAGCACGACCCTCTACCCACTCTACTGAACCGAAGACGCCTCACACTAAAGATTCTCATTTTGCTGAAATGCCAGCGCATCGTCATCCCTAAATTGTGACATTTTCGTTTGATGAGCAGCAAACTGACATGTAAATTTGCCATCATGTTCCACAGAAATTTGTCTTTGTATCGAGATAAGTCGCCACACCTCGTGTGGCCTTATCAGCCAACCTCCTTATCTGTTCCCTAAAGGTAAACCTTAAGTCGATCCACATTCCAACAAAATAAAACACTAAGCTCGGGCGGAGAACTGCAGCCGCGACGTTCTCACGGAAGTCAAATATCTATTTTTTGGGCCGCCCGCCAGCTCAAACCAGTATCTTTACAGTCAATCCGCCGTATTCTGGCCACGGGCTTGCCACAGTAACTCGCCGTCAGGCCCAACTGAACATTTCAAGGCATAGGAGTTTATCGTTCCAGAAATCGGGGCACAGGGACGTCTCTTCTGACGACAACCGCTTCTCTCTTCCTACCTTCGTTACGTGGTACTAGAGTATTATATCCTAGAGATAGCTATCTTCTTTTGTATCTTTCTAAATTAGTCCGGTATACTTTGTCGTATCAACGCTTCTCATGCTTTGGTCTATCTTGGCAAGTTAAATGCATTTTAGACGTCTAGCATGACATCCCCCGTCTTGTGAGTGGCTTGTCAAACTTTGCCTTATGATCCCTAGAACTTCGAAAACCGCCATACATGTCGGGTGGCCTCCATGAAGCCCATATATCGGGGAGATTGCAGAAATCCCATAACCTCACTCGTAGCATTTTCTCCAAATAAATGAAACGAAATGAAACTTATCCAAAAGAACTAGGCGTAAGAGTTTCCAACGCCCTCTGGTGTCTCGATCAAATTCTAAAATTCCATATCCGTGGTAGGCACCGCCGGGGCATCCACTCAGGCGACCCGGTTCCCCATCACTGTGGCGTCGGCTGACGACTACAGGTGCTTTTTCTTCTAAAAAGCTGCTCTTTACTTCTGCTTCCAACTTTTCCTTTGTCACTATGGTGTCGAAAACTCCAATCGCCCAGGTAATGCACCGGGTCAATTGTGCTTACTCTACTCACACCCAACACTACTTCAGTGACAGCTATGGTGACCTTAACGCGACTGGCCTAAATAGTCCGATGAGCTTCCACCAGCTCTCTGATTTCGTGATGTGGGCGCCCAGACCCTCCACGCCGACCTTCTTTTTAGCCCAAAAGCCTCTAAATATTTTTTTTTCTAAACTGGCACAAAAAGCACTGATTCGAGTTTCAACTTGGTCTGCGGGCGAAAACACCAACCAATTGCTGGAAAATTTCGGGGATATTGGGACCAGCTTGTCTCAAAGTATCATCTCTTCATCTTCATAATCTTCCACTACTCTTCCGTTGGAAGATTGATTCACTTTTTAGACGAGAGGGACAAAGTCGAGATTTGCTCTTTGATGTTCATCGTTGCTCTCCCACTTTTCTTTTTTGATGGCTGCTTCTTCCAATTGGTGGGACTGGGCGATGCACAATTTTGGGGGCCCCTCATGGGACTTGATAAAGTTCTGCATGTTTCTATTTATTTACAAGTTCAAATAGACGTCCTTCAATATCTCTTCATCCATTTCGCTCTACGAAATTGGCTTTAATGTAGGGTTTTCGTCCCAATAACAATTACAACAACTTAAGTGGGCCACTTTGTCGAAGCAGGAGCCAGATATTGTTGGCTTCACGATTGATAGTGCAAATTAGCTCTCCCAAGATCCGGAGTCAGCTCGGAGCACCGGGACTTTCACACACAGATTGAAACCCACCACTTGTTTGTCGACTTTAAAGCCGCACATGACAGAGTGCACATGACCGAAATCTATAATGCCATGTTTAGTTTTACCATTCCTGCCAAACTCATCAGCATGTAGAGGACGACAATGGAGAACACTTGCTACTCCATTAAGGTCGGTAACGAATAAACCAAGAACTGTCAAAAAAGGTTTAAGACAAGGCGACGCCTTAGAGAGAATCCTCAAAATTCACTGGCCAATAGAAGAGGAACGAATCTCAACAAGACTTCCCAATCCCAGTTATCGAAGCGGAAGCAGCTAGAATTAGTCTCAAGGTAAATGAAAAACTAAGTAAAAGGCGTTTTTTGTTTTTAGCTGTATGAGAAGTTTCGTTGGTTGTTGTCTATGGTTTGACAGCTGTCAATGTCAAACTGTGTTGACATTTCTGTTCAGTAAGGTTCGGCAACTCATCATGAATCGGTTAACTTTGAAAAAAATAAATCCGCTCGTGAAATTCATAGAGCACTTCGTCAATTTTACGGTCAATATAATCGGCCTAGTGAGCAAGCAATTCGTGCAGTTATTGATCGTTTTCGCACTAATTTTATTCTTCTCAATTCAAAACCATCAACAAGTCAAATAAATGTGCGTACCGAAGAGAATATTGCTGTTGTAGCGCGAAGTGTTGAAGAGGACGCCGAAATGTCGATTCGTCGCCGTTCTCAACTTGTTGGCCTTTGTCCTTCGACTACGTGGACAATTTTTTGTTTCCAAAAAATAATCAACTAATCATCGACGATATTTGGTTCCAACAAGATGGCGCTACTAGCCATACAGAGCGCTTAACTATCAATTTATTGCAAAATCAATTTGGTGTCAATTTTATTTCCAGAAGTGGTCCTGTTAACTGGCCCCATCGTTCGTGCGACTTAACGCCTCCCGATTACTTTTTATGGAGCTATGTTAAGTCATTGGCTTATGCCAACAAACCAGAAACTTTTGAAGCATTGGAAGGCAATATTCAAGCCACCGTTGACAACATACAGTCAGACTTATCGGAAAAAGTAGTGAAAAATTGGACTGATCGAATCGACCATGTAACTTGTCGCCTCGGCGAGCATATGCCGGAAATCATATTTAAAAAATAAATGCCGTGAAATTATATACCAGATTGTAATAATAAAAAATTCATTTCAATAACACCTCTGTCTTGTATTATTATTTAAATTTCTCAAGCTCTTATAAGTAGCAGCGATAACAGCACGGAGAATAACTTTTGCCAACCGCTGTCTCAGAAGGTATCTGAATAGTAGAGCCGTCTCTCGTAATACCAAACTGGCTTTATACAAGACCTTAATCATCTCCATCTGGCATGGACATTATTGAAAGAGGACGAAGAAGCTCTTGGCTTTTTCGAGAGGAAAATGCTTCGTGTTATTTTTAGTTTCGTCTGTATTGACAGGGAGTCGAGGAAGAGGAGGTTTAAACACGAACTGTACGGGCTATACAGCAACATCGGCTTAGTCAGGCGTCTATGGATTCAACGCCTAAGATAGGTGGGCCATGTAGAGCGAAGGAACACCACAGCTTCGGCGGAATAATCGTCAAACCTGAGCCCGGGGACTACGTAGCAGATGACGACCGAATCTTCGGTGGTGTGAAAAAGTGGCAGGGAACCTCAACCAACTTGGAGTGCAGGCCCAATGGAAGCAGTAGTTTTAATCCGCATTTTGCCCGACCCATCCTATGTAATGCAGCAATTTCTATTTTATGGAAATCTGGTTCAAAACTATGGACACTTACGTTAAGCCCATTCATTCAGGCAGGTCTCAGCCTGAGAGGTTATAAGTGCAGCCGTCAGGCTATTGGTACATGCGCCGTCATCTCTACTCTAGGGTCCCGACATAACAATAAAGCTCTCTTTAAACCTGCGCACTAATTATGTCAAAGTAGCTCAAATTGACTTGGCCAGTTTTTTTTACCTCATATGGCTGGCTGTTTCGGAAGCTTATTCAGAGGTTTCTGGCAACTGAAAAATATTGTCTGACACATTTATACGCCTCAAAAACTCAGATATCTCCCAAAACTTCGTGACAATTCTAAATTGCGACTTTACAAAATCGTCAAACCCACTTCCGCTATCTTAAATGTTGGATTCTTCCTAAATACATTCCTTACGAAATAGATTTGTAACAAATACTTCACATTAAGTAATTATATGCACACAGAACATCGTTGAGCAAGATCCAAAATTTAAGCAACATAAAAACATCGGCAATTATGCAAGGCATGTCCTGATTGCATGCTGCAAATTCCTAATTCGCACCTGCATCCGCATTTTATTACAATTCCATCATCGACCATTAAAACACCACAACACACCGATGACTTTGTTCGTTCGAAAGAAAAGAAGAAAAAAAATTATTTAAATAACTCCTTCAATTGAGGAATTAGCTCAATAGAACGATTGGTATCGCATGCTTCCGTAGCATGATTAGCGAACGCTAATCGCCTTTTGTCATCATCCATTTTCGAACCAGATACCTAGCATAGTTTCGAACCACTTGCCATTGATCATAAGATCGAATGCGCCGGGGGCGGTCTTACATTCAGTGGATCAGTCTAAAATCCAAATGTCAAGAATGTCACCATCATCAACATCGTTTACCACCCACCAAACACTCAAAGGACTCTGTAAAAAAAAAAGAGAGAGAACAAAAAATTAAGCAAATCGCAACTTTGTATCTTCACTGCCCTTAGATGTTGTCTTACGAATGGATGGCTCGTACTAGATTGTTCTGTCAATTTTGCAAAGAGTCTCAATCTCAAATGCAGAATCACCAAAAAAGAAAAAGTGCATTCCACCCAGAAGCATCATATTGAGAACTTAGATTACGAGTATGCAGCTGGCCGATCGAAAACCAAGAATTATCTCAGAACATCCGAGAGCATCGGAAAGTCAGAAAATCGAATCTGAGTTTTTGTTGACATGCGTCCAAAAATTAGCTCTTACGAGTGCAACGCCTTTTTGTCAAACAAGCGATCTGTTGCACACTTCTGGATGCGATATCTAGACATCGGTGGGGCAGAGCGATCGTAATTTGGCGCCGATCATCATGATTATTCTTTTAATCAAGAGCTCATTTGGATGGTTGGGATTGTTGAGGATTGTTGAGGATCGGTGGATCGGTGGATCGTTGGATTGTTGGATCGCCGCCGACGTATTTTTGCATACAAAGATACAACTGCTGATTCAAATACAGACGAAGATATAGATACCTTTACGGCCACTATCTACAGATACTACAAATATCTGTTGGCGATGCTATGCAAGGAATGATAGTGCACTCAAGAGTGATTGCCGAGCTGGTACCGAGTATATGTATGTATATCGTGTCTGCCACAGCTATATACATACATACAAATGTATATACATCTGCATCTTTGTAGATGATGAGCTCGTTCGGGGGCTATCGGATGGCCATCGAATTGAGCATGGCACGGTTTGAGATGGTAGGTACTTGGTAGCATATAGGATTCAGATAGAAGCGTGTTTGTCGTATGCCTGTGTTGTGTATTGTGCCAATGAAATGAAAAGTTTAACCAATGGACTTTGGATGCAGAGTGACTTTGAGTATGCAGTCCTCGCGGATACTCTATCCCCATATGCATATGCATATGTATACCTGCTGGCACTGTACACGTAGCAGCGCAGTGTGATGGTATTTAGCACTCTTGGAGGGAAGAACACAACAAAGTTCGTTCATCGAATTGAATGAGGGGCGCTTGCCAGAGAGAAGATAAATATTTTGTTGTTGGTCTTCTCCTTTGGTCGCCCCTGTGGTTTCGTTTAGTTTTATTGTCGCGTTTGCTTGGTGTCGGCTGTCCAATGTTTCGTGTTCAATTAAATTGTTGGCTTTTCCTCTTTTGAAAATTAGATTGCGAGTCAAAGGGAAGGCATGGTGCTGTCGAATGATTTATGATATCAAGTTGGCTTCTGCTGAATTTGTTTGAAATTTGTCAAATGATGTACTTAAAGGTGGGAGGAGATAGTCGAGAGTTTTCTGTTTCTGTTGTGATAAATGTATCCAATGGCCGGATGTTAGTGGGTGTCATAAAGTTGAAGGAACCAACAAATTGCTTGTGAATTGAAAAATGTTGACGGAACACGACTATTAGAGAAGGAATGTGGTAACAGACCCAGGAGGCGGTGCTCACATGTTAAGAATATCGTTTGTATGGCCTCGACATTGATGAAACAAAACAAGTGATTCTATATTGGATCTTGGGGCTCAAGAGTTCAATATTCATCTCTTCATCACTAGGACACTTATGTGACTTGAAGTTTGCTACACCTCTTGCAGCTCATAGTGAAGACATGAGCTACTGCACACATTCTTCATTCGCTGAATGTCGAATTAAGCGTCAGAAACATTTAGACGTTGTGTTGAATGGTTTAACCGTACACAGCTACCCAACAGAATAAAACTTAAGCCACAGACCGCAAAAGCGCTTATCCATCCGTAGTCTCCCGGATTCTGGTGGCCCCAACCGACATATTAAATAAAATTCTCGGCGACTTAAGCTTTGTTAGATCTCTCGATTCTGATGATTCTTGCGGCCTTATCTATGACATGTTGTGTAAATTGAACTAATGGTATGGAGAGATTATCGCAGTAGATCAACATGTTTGGGCTTAACTTTAATAGGATAGACAGATGGTTGGTGGGCAAAATCGCATCATCACCTACTCGTGGTGCCCCCTGGATAGTTATTTTTAGTTAAATAACGATGAGCGTACGCTTAGTCTGATTGTATGCATGTGTAACCGGATACTCGGACCTGCGCAAGCACAACCGGGTAAACTCCATTGCACTCGAACTACACCGGGCGAAGCTTCTCTTGTTGACCTGATTGGCTGAAACATGCGTCTCAAATGTCTAACTGGAGTACCTCAGAAGAAGAGGCCTTCGACTGATACAAAGCATATTTAACCGGGCGAATCATCCTGGGTGATTTTAATGCCAACATAGGAAAGGAGGTCATATTCGGTAGCACAATCGGGAAACACAGCCTACATGACAAAATGTCTGGAAACGGACTCAGGCTTTGCTGCGGGCCGCCATAAGGGGACTTGGCGGTCACCGGATCAACAGTTCACCAACGAAATTGATCACATTGCGATTCGACACGCGGAACGCCTCCTGTATTCTGGATGTCCGAACCTTACGAGCCGCCAACATTGACTCGGACCATTACTGTATTGTAGCGCAGGTACGAATGCGTATATCCTCATGGCCACAACAATGAAGTACAGTGAGTATGATGTAAGTATGATGTTGAAAAGCTATAGCCGCAAAAGACCGCCAGGATCTTTAAAAGAGCGCGTATCCCGACTTCTCGAGACGAGTTCTACCGCAGCAACAGCTAGTGCAGATGGCCAGTGGTGGCATTGCCAACAAGCTATCACAAAGGCAGCAAATGATGTGTTGAGTTTCAAACGACCACCATTGAGAAACCCCTGGTTTGATGAAGAATGTCGACTAGCGAACGCAGAAAAACAACAAGCGTATAAAGTGGCGCTGCACAAAAGAACGAGATCAGCTCGCGAGCTCTACGAGCGAAAGAGAAGAGGAGGGCGTCAGCTTCTAAGAAAAAGAACAAGAGCATGAGAAGCGCGCGATCGAGGATATCGAGAGATGCTACTCCAGGAACAATGTATGGACGTACAATCTTGTACAGAGACCTGTAGAAATAGTTATGGAAATCTCGTAGTGTTGTAGAATTAGAGTCGGTGCTGAGAATATGCAGACTATATAACGGCGAGGAGGACCAACACCTCGCTATCAGGCAGAATCATCCATTCATCTTAGACGATGATAGCCAACATTTCCGTCCGCCTGACCAAAACGAAGTCTACGTCTACTCCTCCAACAACAGAGGAATCAGTCTCCTTAACATCGCGTACAAAATCCTATCTGCCATTTTGTGTGATCGCCTAAAACCCTTCGTCACCAACCTGATTGGTCCATATCAGAATGATTTTAGGCCAGGAAAGTCCATAATAGTTCAAATTTTCACCCTACGGCAGATCCTGGAAAAAAAAAGGGGTCCAAATCGACACCCATTGTCCGCCTGTGCTGGATTTTGATTGTATCATACACCGATCTTTCGTATAAAACGATGAGTCCATCTTCCTTTAAAGGAAGTTGCATAGTTGTTTTCAGGTTGAGCTACTATGGGTTCTTTCGTATTTTCTATTTCGTCGCTTATTAGGCCATCTTGGACTAGCCCCTTTTTATCCTCATTATTTCGTCACCAAGCATGTCGACAGGAAGCATTAAAAATACACCGGGTATAACGACATCCAAAATAGTTGAAAAGGTATCGTAAACTCACTGTGTAGATTTGATTTAATCTTTGTGGCATTTGACCATATTTCAAGCAACCCGCTGCGCTTAAGATAACTCGGAGCTCCAGCAAGAAGGCTTTATTCATAAGCCTTGTAAATACGCTTACAGTTTTCGATGATTTTCTCTGCTCTTCGTGATGTTTGAAACTAAGACGATTTGATTAGAAATGATTAGAAAAGAATTGCATGCTCTTTACCAATCCAATATTCCTACTTTTGTAGATGCTTTAGTTTTATGATCGTCGAGCTGCAAGATATTGTAAGTTAACCACCGACGTAATAGTTTCATTGGCGAAAGCCAATGTTGAAGATATGCCTGGAAGCGGGTGGTAGATCTTTTAAAGCATAAAACATCACAGTGCTGCTATAAGTATTGACACTAGACACTATCTTATAGGTTAGCATGCAAGAAGGCTTTCCATGCTTACAAGCGACTTCTACAGAAGTTACATGGACGAGGAGGAGGACGTAACAGACCCCCATATTCCAGCAAGTACAATTCCAGATCCCCTCCAAAGAAGAAAACTCCACTTAGAAGCATTCTTCTGCAAAGACTTAGGCGATCTAAAAAATATAGACGTTAAAAGTCTCCTACGCTTCGTCAAGGCTAGAGTAGAAGGAGCACGGATTCACGTGACATTAGAATATGCCAATAGGCCTTAATAAGTTGGTATTTCCCCAAAAGCCGCTCTAACCTAACCTAACTTAAGGCTGGACTCCTTCTTTCATTTTTACTATAATCACCACGGCAATCTCATCTGCAAGCCCGGTATTTGGAATAAAAAGATTAAATTGGATATAGCGTTCCACAGTAGGGGGCCTACGACAGAGCATTGTGGCACACATCCATTTATCTTGTCTTTTTTTAATTCCATTCATAAAGTCAGAGAGGGGGATTCTATTCTACAAATAGTTCGCTATCATTTTACGTAGAAGGTTCGGTATTTCGATTTGAGGCTGCTTATAATCCGATTCCAGTTAGCCGATGTAAACGTGTTCTTCACGTCCAGGGTTACGATGGCGCAATATTACTTGGTGCCTTCTTTTTAGTGCTTGATTGTACGAGTATTGAGGTTTGGACTTTATTTACAAATGTTGATCGAGGAAGAAATACGTTCCAAAAACTCCTTCATGAAATACACACCACACGGTCACTTTTTGTGGACGCTATGGGGTTTCTTGGAACACATTATTGCTGTCCAATAACGTATATTTTTCTCATTGCTGAAGATGATTTGTCGATGAATTTCAGGGTTTTCTTCAAAAACTTGCAAAGCCCAATTGGAGAAGTTTCGGCGCTTCAACTTCTTGGAAGAGTGCAGACCAAAATTTTTACGCAAAATTCGCCTTAAGGTGGACTCACAGATTCCCAGTTCCTCTGAACGACGTGAAAAAGAGTGATTTGGCTCTTTTTAAACTAAAGCAGTTACGGCTGAGATATTTTCGGAACTTCTAGCGGTACAGTTACGTTCAATTCACAGATCATTTAAAAAGTTATTATTTAATTACAAAATTGTCATGTGAGGCAGTGGCACCATTCTGTCTGTAAAAATGTTCTTTCCAGGTTTCCGCCCCTCTGCAACTCTGATTGTCTTGTTAAAGTCCAGCTTTAATCTGGCATATACCCCACAAACCTGGAGAAAGGTAAATGTAGTTTTTATAGTCAAAGCCAGATAAGAAGCCTAGTGAGTTTCTGAAAGTTACCGCCACATCAGCTAAACATCGGGTTTTTAAGGCATTGAAAGATTAATAGATGTAATATCTTTAGAGATTCACATTCATAGGTATCGATGGTGCGATGCGAATCAGCTGTCACCAAAGCACTCATTCACCTCACTTACCTTTACTTACCCTAACAAACAGGTAAGATAAAATGCGCAGTCAAATCGGGCTTTGCAAGTTTCATAGTAGGGATTCCTAACCTTGAAGTGATGATCGCAAAGCAAGAATTGAAGCTTTGACGGAAAGATCCAAAAATCCAAAATGAAGATCAGAGTAGGTAAAGGTATCCTGGGACCAAATACAAGCATTGTTAAGCAATGGTAAAAATATTATAGAGCCTTTCTTGGATCAGAAATAAAAGGCGCCTCCATCCATATACTCACGAACAGCCAAGTACTAATGATACTTGTTTGACTCAAAACCTATGCTACTTATTAAAAGTGGATTTGCAGATTTCCAATACCTATGCCGTATGAGTATAAGTTTAACCCTTAAGCCGTGTGACGAGGTACCCGGGTAACTTCTTGTAAGTTTATAGCATCTAATTCGAAATTTGCTATGTGAATATCCAACCGACGAAAGCGATTTGTATTTGTATTTGTATTTAGATTAAAATTACATAAATACTACAAGATTGGATATCTTTTAAGAGCATAGTTTTCCAGACGTTACAGATTTCGGTGCATCAGATGGAGAAAACAATTTCATTTCAGCTCCAGATAAAGTTGAAGCTTCGGACGATGAATCGGAAAACCACATTGAATATGAACTAGAATTATGTGATTCGGATGACAGCGCAGAAGAAGAAAACTTTTCTGAACTCAGAGGAAAGATGGAACTCGCTGGCAGGCAGATCAATTTCCCGAATGAAAAACATTAGGGCGAAATACTGTCCGTCAACGAAGTGGACCAACAGGCTTTACCAAACATTGTACTGCGAGTGAAGTTTTCAAAGGCATTTTGTCAAATGCTATCCGTGATTTAATACTAAGGGAAACAAACAGAAAAGTTAAGAAAGTAACTGAACTGAAAGTACAACAACAGAAAATAAATTTGACGCATATCTTGGTATTCTTTTCTGTTGTGGTGTGTTCAAATCAAATAGGGAACATTAATCCGAATTATGGAAGCCATATCACTTTCCTTTGATTCGCCCGTCAATGTCGCACGACCATTTTCGAATGTTTCTTCGTTTCATAAGATTTGATAATGATGATACTCGTCAAATACGGCAAGCAACAGACAAAGCTGCTGCTATTCGCGACATTCGGTGTACCAAGTCAAGTCATAAATACTGGTACACAACTGAACTCACTCATTACGAATGCAACACTGAGCGCATCCATTTCGTATTGATTGCGATTTGACAGTTGATATTTATGCTTCATTGTGACGTAAAAAGTTTTTGACATTGAAAATCGTATTGTTGTAGTTGGCCGACTTAAATGCAACATGGAAAAAGGCGATATCTTTAGGACGTTGCGACCGCTTTGAATCACTCACAATTTTGTGTATCGTGCTGTGAAGTCCGTCCGCACACTGTGAGAAATCCGAAAGCGATCAAATCCGGGAAGAAACGAATCGACCGAAAACCGCTGCGAAAACAGAAAATCTTGTCGCGGGAAATGCGAATTTCGCAAAAATCTATGTCTCGCATTATCAAAGAAGATATAGAACTCAGCGCGTACAAGCGACACACTGGACATCTGCTCACGGCCCCATTGAAAGAAAAACGCAAGCGAAGATCGAAAGCGTTACTCAGCCGGTACGCGAAGAACGCTCAAAGACAAGTTCGGTTTACTGACGAGAATATCTTCACCGTAGAAGAATCATTCAGTAAGCAGAACGATCGTGTGTATGCTCGGTCATCCAGAGACGCATCCCAACTCATCCCGAGGGTTCAAAGAGGCCACCATCCCGCGTCTGTTATGGTATGGTGGGAAGTGTGCTAAGATGGCGTTACCAAGCTCCATTTTTGCGAGAAAGGAGTGAAAACATCGGCCAAAGTATATCAATCGACCGTCTTGGAACCCATTGTGAAGTCTATCAAACAATCAATATTCCACAATAAGCCATGGATTTTCCAGCAGGACTCTGCTACAGCTCACAAAGCAAAAACGACTCAATTGTGGCTCAAGAACAACGTTCCGGACTTCTATCAACGGATGATTGGCCAGCTGGTAGCCCAGACCTCAACCCGTTGGATTAAAAGTTTTGGTCCGTATTAGAGGGCATGGCTTGCTCTACTCGACACTCAATTATTGAATCGTTGAAGCGAGCCCTTGTCCGTGCAGTAGACAATTTCTCCATGCATGAAGTGCGTCTCGCAATCGATGAGTGGCAAATGGAAGTCATTTCGAATAAGTTGTTTACCCAATAAAAACAAAAAAAAATTATTTAAATATCGATTCGTTTTTATTTGCCGCTGATTTTTCTGTGTACCAGTATTTATGACTTGACTAGGTATGTTGCTCTCTAATTTGGATAAAAACTATAAGCCCAATGAGTGCATAACAGTCGATGAGCAATTGCTTGGATATCGAGGACGTACTCGCTTTACCCAATACATGCCATCAAAGCCGCAAAAATATGAAGGAAAAATATTTTATCCACTCAACGCACAAATTTATACCGGGAAACCTGTTGGAGGGGAGCGGCAGTCAAATATTGGAGAACGAATTGTGATGGACCTTGATGGCAAATATAAGAACTCTGGAAAAAATGAAACAGCTGACAGTTTCTTTACGTCTATGCAACTAAATCAGAAACTGAATTCTTGGAATGTGTCACAAGTTGGAGGAACAGTGCGAAGAAATAAACGTTTCCTTCTTGCAAATATGCCACCGGTTTTTCAACAAACTTCGCATATCACACAGAAGCAACGATTTGTTTTTACGTGCTATAGAAGGAAAAGACAGTTGTAATGCAAGTTGTTGGGCGAATATACTTGTAAATTCAAAACGAATAGGTGGCTGTTGGGGGTATTTAATAACATGGTTGATATTGCTGATTTGGCTTCGTACATTGCTTATATGGAACGAAACCCCATCTTTACCACCACTGATCGGAGACGAAAGTTTCTAAAGGAACTAAGCCTGCAATTGTGCAAACTAAATGTCGAAGGCAGAGCAAGAAATCAAATTGTGACATCAAAATTTTAATATCCGTTCTGCAGTACAGGATATTCTTAGACGTAATCTACAGCCATCTGAATTTCCTAGAGCTTCAACTTCACAAAAACGTGATAATAGAGGTCCCATTGCACTCATAGGAAGTTGATGGATTTGTAGGGACCAGAAAAAGAAGCAACGCAAACATTCGATTACTCAATCGCAGTATAATGGATGTCTCTAAAATCATGAATCTGTATAAAAAAAATGGTTTGCTCAATAAATGATATTACACAAAATCTTTGGTCTATTTCCTCAATTTTCTAGTCAAACAAATATAAATAGGATCTGCTCACATTCGCTTAACACATTAAGGTACCCCGATACATTGTCACACGATTTCGTGTATTTTAATTAGTAAAACAATGTACGAAATTAAAAGTTAGGAGATGTCACAGTCCCAACTGCATCTAGAAAATCAGTAAAGTATTTTATTTGGTTTTTGAAGATGGAAAGTTACCCGGGTAGCTTGATACTCACATAAGGGTTAACCCGCTTTGCCTACATACAGAATGAGAATGTAGTCCGGACCACTTACGTTTTAGTTTCGAAAAGCTGTGAGTCATAAATAATTGTAATCTCAGTCTTATTCTAGCCAGCTTAGAGCCAGGCGAACAACAAACAAACAACAGTCAACAAACAAAGTCCGAAACTTTCACGGTCACTTTGAACCAATGCCCAATAGTTGCACCAAAGCCACCCAAATAGCTGGCATATGTATCAAATATATTCAATTTCTAAATTGTTGTCCAGTATCTAAAGTTTATAGCTCAACTTAAAAACTGCCAAACATCTAACTTAGGTTCGCTAACTTATGTGACTTACGCGCATTCAACTCACGTTCATGTCTGGAATTATGGTTCGCTTGATACAAATGTTAAACTCTCTGCGCCACATGAATTCATTAATAGATTTCAAAATTCAACGATAGCCACAAAATACCTTCACTTCCCGAAACATATCAAATGAATTCATAACTCCAAAGTCGGTCACTCGTTCCTCCTCCCACTTCCACAAATCACTTCCAAGAACATAACGATATTCGATTTTGTCGATGCCGACAAAAAGCAACAATCTCCATCTGCACATCATATAACGATGTTATCTTTTGTAAACATTGTCGATACAAAAGATCGATTGACAAGATCTCAAATACAGGATGCGCCATCTACAGTGATGGTCGTTTTTGTTTTCTACCGCATCACCATGCTCGTAAGCTATTCTCCAGCGATCGACATTGCAATATCCCATCAAAATTGACGATGCGAGTTACCCCCGAAACTACGAAGATACCCATCCATCGGCGATCGGTGATCGGTGATCGGTGATTGGTGATCGCCGATCGATCATCGATTCTTTCGAATACACGCGATCTGGATCTTGAAACGATCGTCATGCGTGCCATGCCTGCCTGATCCACAGCACAGCGCGCATATGACAACAATAATCGTAACAATAAATATTAATTGTTGGAGCGCGGCTAAACGAGACGAGTATGTGGTTACGTCTGGTCTGCCTCAGTACCATCTAATTCCTTGGAGTTGCCACGACAGGGAGAAGCTCATTTTTCGGGCGCTCCACAGCCCATTTTTGGGGCCAACTATCCGCATATCCGTACAAGTGGTGGGCGCATGTACGATCTGATGTTGAGCACACATAATTTTATTGCAAACACATGTTTATGAATTTCAAGCAGCTCTATCTGTACAAGTATCTGTACATGTGTATCTCCAGTTTCAGCTTCAGCTTCAGTTCCAGCTCCAGAGTTTGATCGATATGCCCGAGGAGTTCGGCAGCGGGAATCCATGATGGAACGGACGCGGCAAGTTATGAAATTTTTGCTGTGTTCCCTGAATTAATCTCGAGTAATGCTTCGCATTCGGATTTCTTTACCTGTCACCCATCATTTAGAGGGTGGCGGTGGAGATGTTGGTGTCAGCGGAGGCCTGACTATGGAAGAATGCGTACTTAAACGAGAAATTTATGCGCGGAAAGTCCAAATGAAATTATGGTCTCTTCTCTCTGCGTAATAACACAGCCATCATTCAAAGATCGTCATAACCATCATCATTGTCGTCATTCTCATCATCATCGTCTTTTCTAAGTTGTCTTCGTTTCTTCGCCATCATTGTAAACGCCATAATCATAGTCGTCGTAGTCGTAGTCGTTGCCGTTGTCACGGCTGATCCCCACCAACAAGAAGAGCATACGATGGAGTTGATTTTGAACAACAGCCAGCCATAGCCCATTAGGGATTTTCGACTTGAAGTCATCACGCGTTCTTGATGGACTTCTAATGAGCTCGTCTTTATGGAATTATTAGCGCCATTTATTTTTTTGCTCTACCCCCATGCTTAAATCCAAGGGGACGTGAAAAATGGTAGCTCTTTGACCAGGGACGAGGGCAAGGTATATTGAATAAATCATAAATTATATTGTTGTCAATCAATTGGTGGTTGATGGAAGACCTTTTTACTGTCCACCCTTTGGAAACGATGTTCTTTCTGGTTTTTATGTTGGCTTTGGGAATGTCGAACTGGACAGAGTGATTGGGAATTTTATGAGGAGAGTATCCTAATGGGACGTGCTAGTGGAATTGTTATACTTATTCCTATGATAGGGCGAATAATTATGCGTGTAATGAGATGGATACTGTCATTTTGGTAGAATAGCAGTCATTCTCAATTTCAGTTATCGAATTGGTTGTCGTATCCTGGGAGCACTATCCTGTCCAAACCCCAGTAACAGTGCAACAAAAATTTTCCATTGGTATCTTACTCGAGGTGTTGCAGACCATGTTTGAGAAGGATCTCACCCACAAAGGCAGAATGAGCTCGTTTGCCAGGGGGTACTGTTTCCCCATAGTTCATAATTCGGCCACAGTAATATTTAATAGGAGATCAGAGTCCACAGTCCACAACCTAAAGACGGTTTCGATACAAAAATTACCGCAGTGTTAACTTAGCGTTTTGTGTATTGTATATTGTATATATATGCTCTCTGTATTGGAGCACATGGTACAATCCGGTGCCTCAGCCAATAAGCCTTTTCAGTTGACACGATCTTCGCCAGCTGTTTCCATCAGTGCTGCAATCCAAGTTAGTTGAAGTCTTCTTTCACTTGTTCGCATCACCGTAGATTCGGTCGTCCTTTGTTATGTAGTCCCCGGGGCTCGGATTTGAAGATTATTGGGGCCGAAGCTGCGGTATACATTCGCTCTAAATGGTCCAGCCATTTTAGCCGTTGAACACGAAGCATTTTCCAAGCTTCTTCATCCTTTTGGCCATGTCTCTGCACCATAGAGCAAGAACGGGGATCTTGTATAAAGTCAGTTTGGTCTTGCGAGAGAGGGCTCTGGAACTCAATTACCTTCTGAGCCAGAAAAAACAGTGATTGGCAATAGTTTAACTGCGCCTTGATTCCGTGCGTATCGCTGCTGCTGGTTACTACAGAGCGAAGGTAGATGAAGTCTTTAACTACCTCGAAGTTATAGCTGCCAAATATTGGGACACTCTGGCCAAGTCGTAAATTTTTGGAGTCCTTTTTTAATGACATTATTTACTTGGTTTTTGCCCCATTAGCTGTGGGACCAATTCTGCGATAGCTGTTAAAGCCTCATTGACGTCTCGTTTTATGGATTGGGCAAACGATGCTGGGGCTCTATTCATCGGGCATGCTTTCTTTTGACCATTACTTGCAAATGAGCTGGTGCATGTTCCTAACCAAGACATCTCCAGCTGCTTTAAAAAGCTCAGATGGAAGCCCGTCTGGGCCAGAGGCTTTGTTCTACTTTAATCTCGATAATGCTATCTCAACTTTGCCTAGGTCAGGTGGACGGAATTCTCTGCTGTCATTAACTGATGGTTCATTCTGTCTGACAGCGGAATTATGGTCGTCGTCGCCGTTATATAATCTGTATCTGTGGTTTTTCCATATTTTCAGCACAGACTGCGATTCTACTACTAGGTTTCCGTTTTTGCCCTTGCAGGCTTCCATTCTGGTTTTGTAGCCCTGACATATTCTTTTTATTATTTGATAGAATTTTCGAACGTCATTCCTTCTGTACCATCTCTTCATTTCCTCGACTCCTTCTTTTTTCTTTTAAGAAGCCTATGTTCTTCCCTTCTTTTCTATTCGTAGAGTTCACGAGCAGCTTTCGTCCTGCGATGCACAGCAACTTTTCATGCCTAATGTTTGGCTGCATGCACCTCCTTACATTCGTCATCGAACCAGAGGTTTCTTGGTGGTGTCGGTTCGAAACCAATTACATCTCTCTTCTGATGACTCGTTGACAGTATCCCCATTGGTACTCGATGGATTGTATAGGAGGTCCAAGATTTTAAGAGAGTTTAAGGAAACGCAGTCGGCAAAGATTAAAGCGGTCTCCTGTGATAGCAGATTTTAAACGTCGAAAATTGGTAGTCTCACTCGACTCTAGTGTGCGCCTGATATCTGCATTCTGGCTGCAACAAGGTAGTTATTCGAGTCCATGTTGGCTCCTCATAAGGTTCGGACATCAACGATGTTGGAGGAGTGTCTGACGTCGATACCAATGCGGTCAATCTGGTTGACGGTTGAATACTCCGAAGACCGCCAAGTCTCTTTGTGGATGTTAAGGTGTAGAAACCACGTTCTGGCTACCTTGAGGTTGCGTCCCGTTACAAAGTCTTAAAAGCTGAGTCCATTTTCGGATGTGGTGTCGTGCAGGCTTTGTTTCCCAATGACGCGATCAAAAACGACTTCCTTGCCCAGCTTAGCATTCAGGTCCCCTTGACCAATATTGGTGTCATGGCTGGGGCATTGGGCATATATTCTGTCTAGGATGTCATAGGACTTGTCCTTGATTTTGTCATCCTTTTCTTCTGTAGGAGTGTGTGCGCAAATAAGGCTGATGTTTCGGAATTTCGCCTTGATGCGGATTGTTACTCGCTCACTCGTTCACATGCCGGAAGCTACAGGCTATTTGCCTTATTGTGGCCCGGATAATAAATCCGCATCCAAATAAGCGCTATCTTCTTCAGTTTTTCATCCATCTTTGGTCTGGCCCATCCCATCGGAGTTCTTGAATTGCGGTAATATTTGCTTTATATCAGTCTAGGGCCTCCGCTAGTTGCTCGGCTGCACTGTAACTTAAGATTGTTAAGGGAATCTGTAGCTTTTGTTCATTTCAGTTCAGATAGCGAATTAAGATAGAATATTTGTTTAAAGATTTCTTTCTTAAAACGACCTTATCCTTGGATCAAAAACAACACGAACAAAAAAAGTTTCAGTGTTACAGATGACCTCGGAAGATGCATTCCAAGTTATTTTGATCGAGAATTGTACTTCACTATTTCAAGATGTCATCAAAACCGTGAGAATTCTTCTCTTTTTCTGCAAATTTGTATCGATTTGCAATGAGAATGAATATAAAACAACAAATCTAATGAATTAATTTTGTTGTTTTAGGAATTATTATGTATTTTATTTATTCATGAAGCATGGTGTATAATATTTGATACAGTAAACTTATACAGAACATAATGTCTATGTCAAGTCATAAATACTGGTACACAACTGAACTCACTCATTATGAATGCAACACTGGGCGCATCCATTTCGTATCGATTGCGATTTGACAGTTGATATTTATGCTTCATTGTGGAGTTAAAAGTTTTTGACATTAATTGCTTACAATCATGGAAAGGGAAGACGTCGAAAATCGTATTGTTGTAGTTGGCCGACTTAAATGCAACATGGAAAAGGCGATATCTTTAGGACGTTACGACCGCTTGGAATCACTCGCAATTTTGTATATTGTGCTGTGAAGTTGTTTGAGGATATCGGTGGAGAACGAGACCGTCAAAGATCCGGCCGTCCGCGCACTATGAGAAGTCCGAAAGCGATCAAAGTCGGGAAGAAACGAATCGACCGAAAACCGCTGCGAAAACAGAAAATCTTGTCGCGGGAAATGCAAATTTCGCAAAAATCCATGTCTCGCATTATCAAAAAAGATTTAGAACTCAGCGCGTACAAGCGACACACTGGACATCTGCTCACGGCCGCATTGAAGGAAAAACGCAAGCAAAGATCGAAACCGTTACTCAGCTGGTACGCGAAGAACGCTCACAGACAAATTCTGTTTGCTGACGAGAAAATCTTCACCGTAGAAGAATCGTTCAATAAGCAGAACGATCATTTGTTTGCTCGGTCATCCAGAGAAGCATCCCAACTCATCCCGAGGGTTCAAAGAGGCCACCATCCCGCGTCTGTAAAATGGTGGGGAGTGTACTACGATGGCGTAATTAAGCTCCATTTTTGCGAGAAAGGAGTGAAAACACCGGCTAAAGTATATCAATCGACCGTCTTGGAACCCATTGTGAAGTCTCTCAACCAATCAATATTCAACAACAAGCCATGGGCTTTCCAGCAAGACTCTGCTCCAGCTCACAAAGCAAAAGCGACTCAATTGTGGCTCAAGAACAACGTTCCGGACTTCTATCAACGGATGATTGGCCATCTGGTATCCCAGACCTCAACCCGTTGGATTAAAAGTTTTGGTCCGTATTAGAGGGCATGGCTCGCTCTACTCGACACTCAAATATTGAGTCGTTGAAGCGAGCCTTTGTCCGTGCAGTGAACAATTTCCCCATGTATTAAGTGCGTCCCGCAATCGATGAGTGGCCACATCGTCTTAAGTCGTGCTGGAAGGCAAATGGAAGTCATTTCGAATAAGTTGTTTACCCAATAAAAACAAAAAAAAATTGTTTAAATATCGATTCGTTTTCATTTGGCGCTGATTTTCCTGTGTATCATATTTAATACAGCAGGCTTATACAGAACATCATGCCTAATATTTTCGTTTTTCAGATCATTTTCGCTAAATGAAATCATTACATTTTTAGAAGACGACGAAATCGATGGGAAAAGTGATATTTATTTACTTCCGCCTGAGAGATGAAGACTCTGGGGATGAGAATTTTGTCGAAATCAACAATCTACCACCAAGTTTGTTGAGAGCGAACGCAGAACTGCATCAAGCGAGACCAGAAGCAGAACAAGAAGATCTTGAAAGTATAGAAAGTCGTAAAACCAGTCGAGTTGACGCAGATCAAGATCCAGCCGCGTGCGAGCCTTTACGTAAAATAGTCAAAAATTATAATTGGCGGAAGAATAACTACACTGAGGTAGAGCCATCATGGAAGCTCTTATCACTCAGCAAATGTCCCCTATCGAGTAGTTTTCGTCATTTTTTCCCGAAGATGTTTATGAGCTGCTTACCTGCGAAACTAACAAATATTTAGGTGGAAAGAACCTTCTTGCTGATATCAAAATAGAGCAATTGAAGTGCACTGTTGGCATTTTTCTAGTCAGTGGCTACTGCCAAGTAAATAGGAGACGAATGTATTGGGAAAATACACCTGATACAAGAAATGAGCTAAAAATCTTCACTGCGCAGATATTTTTCAGTTGGACATGTCCGATAAATTTGCTGAGGCTCGTCCACTTATGAATGAATTAGCTGACAAATTTCTGGAATATTGTCCACTCAATCAAAATCATAGTGTTGATAAGGCGATGATTGTGCCATACTTTGGAAGACATGGGTGCAAACCGATTCATCTGTGGCAAATCGATTAGATACGGCTTCAAGCTATGGTAGGTGGTATCTCAGGAGGCTATTTACACGTAGTATGGTTCGAACAAAACCAAGGTGCGACAACTAATATAAATGCTGCGAGTAGATATGCAGAATTAGGCCTCGGTGCCAATGTAGTTCTTAGTCACACTGATAAACTTTGCCAGCTTGGGTTTGGAGGAAATTACAATTTGTTTATAGATAATTTTTTTCGTGGCTGCCTTTGATTGTTGAACTTACTAAGAGAAAAATACGAGTGGAAAAAAGCCGATCGATATACTCAAAAAGAAAAAAAGGAAAATAACTATTTCTCAACCACATCCGATTCATCAATACAACCAAAATATGGGAGGTGTTGATCTTTCAGACCAAAACATTTCATCTCTTAGGACTAGTATTCGCGGCACCCGAGTCTCACTTTATGGAACAATCTCAAAGAGTATACCAAGGGCGAACTACAAAAGCTTTAAGCGACCCCGATCTAGTTAGATAAACCAGAATCAATCGGAACCTGGTTTACGCAACTGGAGGTAAATAACAAAAGAGCCCGAAAGTGGGCTCTCACAGGGACTCTAAGTCTTTAACTCCAATTTATTTTACATACCTTAAACACTGTCTAAAGTTATCTTACGCTTTTTCATTTTGCCTTTTTTTTCAGTTTGATAGTGGTGGCGATGGCGCTATGGTTAGCCCATTGGACTATTACACAGAGTGTCCATGGTTCAATTCCCGGCACCACTAAAAATTTTTCGAATCGTCATTACACTTTCGGCGGGCAATGGCAAACACCCGAAAGTAAAATTGCCTGAGAAAAAGCTTCTAAGGAGTACCATTCGGACTCGGCGATAAGCCGTAGGCCCCGCTCAGATGTGACAAAAATGACAACAAGAGCATCACAAATGAGTGTCAAGAAGCTAGGCCATGGGCTATACCGGGCTGCCAGCGCCACAGTGTTTGTTTTTTGCTTTCAGTTTGATACTTATGGCCCAGATTCTACCAGTTTAGCTGTAGATCATATCGGTATATTGACTATAGCGCGCTAGAACAGAATTTAAATTGCGTCTGCTAGAATCACATTTACAACACTCCCGAGATCAACTCGGTGTCGGTGTCGCTGTTCAATACTTTAGTTAATCAACTGTATAATAGCTCAGTACCGTGGTACGGTATTCAGATTGAGTTAGGGATCCAAGAGAGGGAACGTGTTTTCAGGAGATATAAGAGAAATCGAACGGAGTTCAATAGAAACCAGTACAAATTCTCCCGTAATCGAGTTACATCTCTGATTCGGTCTTCTTAACGAAGCTTTTTAGCTTATAAGCTCGATCCAAGCCTTAACTCAAAAGAATTATGGAGAAATTTGAAAGAAGTAGGGGTGGTTAGTACTAAATCTCGTAAATGCTCCTTATGTCAAAATGAAATGAGTTCATTGGTAATGGTAATTGGTAATGCTTCGTCTTTCCATCGACGTTAGGACTAGAATAAGGCGCTATTGGACCTGATGAAGTGGCTCCAAAGTTTCTAAAACTTATTCTTCCCTTTATATCTAGTTCCAATAATAATAAATTATTTAATATATAGTTGTCAATGGAAATTATCCAATTACCCAAAACAGCAATCCTTGTAGTTCCTTCCGATTTTAGACCAATAAGCATCCCATCTTTATGTGGAAAAGTGTTTGAGAAGATTCTTTCAAATCAAATTCAGCAACATCTAAATGCTAATAACATGCTTTCCATGTGGCAATAGGCACAACTGTGAATCAGCAGATTTTCGATTAGCCCTAGATAGTAATCAGATTAGTGTCGCTGTTCAGCTTGATTTTACAAAAGCTTTTGATTCCATAGAACCCAGGACTCTGCTTTCTAAATTTAGAAATAGCAATGACTTTTCAAAATCTTCGTAAAAACTCCTACATAAGTACTCGTATCTTCGGAATCGCATCCTAACAATTGTAACTGAGCGAGGAACATCCGAACCACAACTTACGTGTGCCGCAGGGAACGATATTGGGGCCACTGCTTTTTTCTTTGTACATAAATGACCTTCCGGATAAAATTACCAATTGTCATGCCCACATGTATGCTGACGATGTGTTGAAGTATCTCACTCTTCCAATCGGCTTAATGGAAAACTGTGTAGCTAGAATAAATGACGATCTGTCAAACATATATTTATAAGACAGAATGAATAAGCTCTCTATACTCTATACCCATCTCTCGGGATGGTGTGTTCTAGAAGTGCGATTAATCTTCATGATTTCCCTCGCATAATTTTTAATAATAGTGCTATCCCTTATGCTAGTAAGATCAAATATCTAGGGCTCATTCTCAACAGCTCCCTGACATGTTGTGACGCAATTTCCTATACCCTTAGGAGAATTGACTTTGGCTTACGTAGTCTAAGGGCTTCGTCATCTCTAGTGTCTGTGGGCCAGCGCACACTGGACTACTTTTACCCCAGGGTTAAACCGGGGTAACTTTTACTTCAATCGCACACGGGATGAATATTTCGGGGTAAAATTGTGTATACATATGAACCGATTTTGTTTGTGGTGGTATTTCTGATGATTTTCTCACCCTTAAAATTGACGTGTATATGTTTTACTCCGATGTTCAACCGCTTCATCTCTGGTTCAAAATTTTACCCCGTTTTTTCTTCGCACTTCATATCCCTTTTTTATAAAACCAATTTTACCCCGGAGTAACCCTGAGGTAATTAGTCCAGTGTGCGCTGGCCCTATGAGTTTGAAAAACTATTGGTTTTGAGTCTGTTGATGCCATACTTAACATTTAATTGCTCAGTTTTCCCTTCTACAGATTACGAATGCAAACGAAGGCTTAATGTGGCTTTCAATGATTGTGTTCGCTATATATATAATATCTCTAGATCAAGCAGTACCTCGCACTGCAATAGGTCCTTATTAAGAATGGAACTTACTGCATACTGCAACTTTAGAAACATAATAAACCTTCATAGATTATTTATAATATTTGTTCCCGATATTTAAGTGAATTGTCATAACTGATGCTTAATAAAAAGACCTTCTGGTAAGGGCAAGTTCAAAGTTAAAAAAGAAACGATCTACTACAATGTACACTTCCTATTGATCCTCATCCTTTGAACTACATGGACAAATTCGTTTTAAAAAATAAAGTTGTACAACACATTTATCAAGCGTCCATATCACCTTATCAACCTCAAATCAAAGGCAGAAAAAAAAATGATGCCTCAGACTAGGTGAAGAAACATTCAGGACTTTACAAAATGCTATCAGGCCAAGTGAAGGAAAATTCTTAAGGCCAAGACCTGGTGATCTGTCGGATTTTTTTTTAACGATTATTTTATCTCATTGTACAGAAATACTTTATTCGATAGTTATCTACTCATACTTGACCAAAAGCACGTTCATTAGACCATGTCCTGTTCAGATCATTTGTTTGACTCGTGGTCGTGTCTCGAGTTTCACTACAGAAGATGTCAACTTCTCGAAATGATTATGAACTCGGTGCTCATAAATAATAAGGAAACTCAGACAGACAGACGAGAACTTAATAAAAAAAAAAAAAGAAGAAAATTGTTAATAATTCGCGTATCACAACAAAAAGGACATCACATTGTGCATGAAAACATTTGTACGATTCCATGTTGTAGCTGGCTGGCTGTCATAGGCTGCCACCAAATACAAACGTAACGCGGTATCCTTAAAGATACGACTACTTGTGTCTACAACTGAAGGCCGATGTTTTTTTTTTGTTTGTTTTTGTTAGTGACTTGTCCTTTGTACCTCTCCGTGAATACACAATGCAGATGCAATACAATTTTACGATTGCAACACATGTCGACATAAATGTTTTGACCATAATTTCTTGTATTCCTCCGTTGCTCGCTCAGTGGAGGGGAAAGAAGGAATAATAAAAACCGCTCCTAACCACTCGCATAATCGATTATAATTTTTAATATTCGATTTGTAAGCATCCCGACTATGTGCACGATGTTAATGACGTGACCAGAGCTCAAAGATACAGATACAGACTTCTGCTGAATGTTTGTCATGTTTTATATCCCTCTTGGAGGGATGTCATCTCATCAGGCGCAACCAAAGAACGTTCTTCCGACCGATACTTGACAATGATGGAGACATGTTCGTCAACAAGAGAAAATGAATCGAATTGGCAGCGCCTTTCATCGTTTCTGACTCGACAGATGATTTGTGGTTTTGAAAAATTCCAACTCAAAGCATTAAATCGCACCACAAAAACCGCCCAAAAAATCCCAACCAACCAACCAACCAAGCAACCCTCTCCCCCACTATATGGCCCTGATGACATACAGATGCGAAAATAAAAACCTCTGACGCATTCCGCGAGATACTCGTAGAGATTTTTCAATTTCCCATGCAGTTTTCAGATAGTCTCTCGTATCCGTTGGTCCACACGCACAGTGTAGGCCCTACACATTCCATGTGCATTAATTAATTCTTAACCCAAAATTAATTATTATTTTTGCGTATCTTTCGGCATCTCTTTCCCACCTTCACAACCGACACACGAGAATCTTTCGGATGTCAGATGCCGAATGACAATAATTAATAAGGAATCCTCATCATCATTATCCTGTTTAGGGTTTCAGCGCTGGCTCATTCGGTTTCGAGGCTATTTTCAGTAAAGTTTGCGCATGCGTGCAAATGATTGCTGCAGTTGACTTGACAGTCAGTCATGTCAAGTGACAATTTCACTCAGAAATTTTAACATATCAATAACTCGATCCATAATCGAGTGATGGAGACGGTGATGGTAATGGTGCCAGTGATGCTGATGAGAACGGATGACGCTGACTTGAGGTGACTGTCGTAAATCATCGGAAATTCATAATTAATTTGACAAAAATATGAAACCTCTGCAATTAAGATGTTGCCGGCCATACCAAATGACACACTGTGACGGGGCTAAAGAGGTGACAAGTTGGGTAGGCTGGATGGTGGATGCGGTTGGACTACGTGCTATCGAGCTATCATGGGCACTGAAGTATTTAATGATTGCGGCAAAATATTTATCTCGAAAGGTGGTTATTAATTTCATAACTTTTTAAGGCGCACTGGTATCTTTTGGCCGATGGGCATTTGCCGTTTTTTTTTTTTTTTTTTTTTGAGACTGTATTGATTTTTAATTAGCCGCAATGGTAATTAGTGGTTTTTGGTGGTAAAACAAATTGGAATTGTGATGTGAAGTGGCAGGCAAGATGTAGATATCATTTTGGATGGACGTCTCCAATGTGAATGATGTTTCCATTTGAAATACGTTTCCGGATTGTTTAAAGAAAAAAATGCAGAGGAAGGATCGTGACTTTGGAATCAATGCATTGAGTTGTGAACTTTCTATTTAATAAAATCAAAGACCGTATTCGGTGCCTTTAAGGGTCAATTTTTCCTTAGAAGGTACTCTAGCACTCAGTACAAGTAAATTATGATGGCTTCATTGAAATAGTTAAGTGCTTTGTCACAGTGGTGCTTTTGCCATCGTGGCTGCGAGAACTAAAAAGGTTAACCTAGTTCTAGAAAGACTACACTTGCAATTGGGAAAATTGTAAGACATATAAGCGGTATAAAGGGACTGCAGGTGGAGTCGAAGACGCAACTTCTGTCAACTTCCCACTGTGATGTTTAGCAACAGAAATCCATCAATTTTTCGAATATGAACCTTTCTTTTACCACTCTTAGAGTTTGTGGATTTTGCCTCTGCATAGACAAGTGCTTCATTCAGAAGTGGCTGCAATTCCAGTGCATGGATAGTGATCGAATTTGGCGATATGAAACGTTGATTTTACATGCACACGAAGACTGGATCAAACTGGCGCTATGGCAAGGACAACCAGTGAAATTAAGTCCACAGTGACAGGAGTTCACGTTAACCAAAAGAGATGCTCTGTACATATCCAAGTCATTAATTCGGACTATTTTTGCTGAGAGCATATCTTTGTACAGCCCGGAGTGTTTTTGGGTGAATCTCTTCCTTCATTCCCATCTTTTATGGAAACAACCAAGAGCCTAATCAAAATCTTTTGATAAGGTTCATGTCCCAGTTCTCTAAGGTAAAACTGAGGGTATCAGTGACTTAAAGAGCTTACTTACTTACTTCAGGTGGCGCTACAGTCCGGTGTGGACCTGGGCCTCAGTCAACAAGCTTCTCCAGCCAGCTCGATCCCTGGCTAGCTGCCTCCAGTTTCGCACGCTAAGTTGGCTAAGGTCCTCTTCCACATGCGTGCGCCACCTGAGTCTTGGCCTTCCTCTACTGCGCTGTCCCTCGGGGGCGGATTCGAAGACTTTTCGGCCCGGAGCATTGGTGTCCATACGCTCTACATGACCCAGCCATCTCAGCCTTTGGATCTTCACTCTTCTGGCTAGGTCCATGTCGCTGTACAGTCCATACAGTTCGTCGTTGTATCTCCTCCTCCACTCACCGTCAATGCAGACGGGACCGAAGATCGCCCGAAGAATTTTTCTCTCGAAGCAACCAAGAACACCCTCATCCATTTTTGATAATGTCCATGCCTCTGCGCCATAGAGCAGGACCGAGATTATTAAAGTCTTATAAAGGGTGACTTTTGTTGTCCGAGAGAGGGCTTTGCTACTCAATTGCCTTCTTAACCCAAAGAAACAGCGGTTGGCAGGAGTTATTCTTCGCTTGATCTCAGCGCTGGTGTCGTTGTCTATATTTATAGCGGAGCCTAGGTAGACAAAGTCCTTAACTACCTCAAAGTTATATCTGTCGAGGGTGACGTTCTGTCCGAGACGTCGGTGTTGGTTTTCCTTTTTACTTGACAGCATATACTTGGTCTTGCCCTCATTGACCGCTAAACCCATTTTCGCCGCTTCCGTCTCAATACTCGCGAAAGCGCCACTGACATCACGCTGCTTTCTGCCGATTATGTCAATATCCTCGGCGTATGCGAGTTGTTGGACGGACTTTTGAAAGATAGTGCCTCTTTTGTTTGCTCGTGAGTTTTGCACTATTCTTTCAAGTACGATGTTGAAAAAATCGCATGACAGCGCATCGCCTTGTCTTAATCCTTTCTGGACATCAAAGGGCTCGGTGAGATCTTTACCGACCTTGATGGAGCAGCGTGCATTCTCCATCGTCATCCTGCACAGATGGACAAGTTTGGCAGGGATTCTGAAACTAGACATTGTTCTGTATAACTCGTCTCTATAGATGCTGTCATACGCGGCCTTAAAATCGATGAATAGGTGGTGGGTATCGATCTGAAGCTCATGGGTCTTCTCCAAGATCTGCCGTAGTGTGAATATCTGGTCGATGGTGGACTTTCCTGGCCTGAAGCCACACTGATATGGACCGATCAGGTTGTTTACGAACGGCTTCAGGCGTTCACACAATACGGCGGCTAAGATCTTATATGCGATGTTAAGGAGACTGATGCCTCTGTAGTTGGCGCAGTTTAGAGGGTCTCCTTTCTTGAGAATCGGACAAACAATGCTGAGGTTCCATTCATCGGGCATACTTTCGTCCGACCATATTTTACAGATGAGTTGGTGTATGCTCCTTACCAAGTCATCGCCTGCCGCTTTGAAGAGCTCGGCAGTCAGGCCATCCGCTCCAGCAGCTTTGTTGGACTTAAGCTTCGATATAGCTATCTTCACTTCACCCAGGTCGGGTGGACGGAATTGTTGGTCATCATCGTCCAGGTTGAAAGGTTGATTCTCCCTGACAGCGGTATTTGGTCCGTCATCGCCGTTATACAGTCTGTAGAAATGGTTCTTCCAAATCCTCAGCATCAACTGCGATTCTACTACGATGTTCCCTTGTTCATCTCCACAGGCTTCAGTTCGGGGTTTATTTCTGTGAAATTTTTTTTTTACCTTTTAAAAAAAGGTATCGTTCCACCAATGATACTCTCTCTTCCTAGCGGCCTTGCATTCCAATCACGGAGGACAATTTTAATGTCATATATAGGGCATTGCTCGTGGGTCTTGTTAAGGAGCTCATAGAAGGCATCCATGGTGTCGTCATCATTCTGCTCTGTGGGGGCATGCGCGCATATAAGGCTAATGTTGGCGAATTTAGCCTTGATGCGGATTGCTACGAGGCGCTCGCTCACATGCCGGAAGCTGAGGACTTCTTGTCTTAGTCTGCCTCCGACAACAAATCCGCATCCAAATAAGCGCTGCTTTTGCCGTCGATAGCAATTGCCGTAGTAGATGTCGCAGTTTTTCATCTTCTTTTTATCCGGCCCATCCCATCGCATTTCTTGGATGGCGGTTATGTCTGCTTTGTAGCAGTCTAGGGCCTCCGCTAGTTGCTCGGCTGCACGTGGTCTATTAAGGGATCTAACATTCCACGTGCATATCCGAAGCTCATTGTCCTTAAATCGTTTGCGTGGGTTGTCAACAGTAGATCCGTCCATATCCGAGGCTTGTTGATGCTTCGTAACTTAATCTTTTTTTAAATGGCCGGGCAGTTACCCCGGTGGCACAACCCCCAACCTGGAGGACCAGTTACATTTTTGAATGCCCCTAGGACGAGGGGTCGGTTACACCGAAGCCAGTAACCCGTTCCGGGATGTGAGCGCTGCCGTTGGGCAACCCATATAGGGCCACCAAGTTTCAATTTCTTTGACTTCAAAACTCCCATGGTGAAATACAACTTGCCTATTGTGATGAGTTGTTTGAGACGTCGATATTATGCGTCCCATTTTGATGACAGCAGATACGAGTACTTCGTTGTTCGTTCGTCCCTCGTCTAGCACCAGACTTCATCTTTACCGCTTGCGCGTCAACACTAACAAGTACCCAACAAAAACTTCGCTGTGTTCGGTCGATAACACGTATGTCAGCCGCATAGCAACTAGTAGCACAGATCGTTCAAAGATGTATCATCATCTCAGTCGAATTGTAGATCGGCATAATTCTCAATCATCTTCTATATCTTGCAGCTTCCATCTTACTGATCGCCAATATTGATAACTTAGCATATTCTTTAACTTTCTTGTAAAATTTCTGAACGTCTTTCGTGCTGTAATAATATTTTGATTTCGCGTTTCAGATGTCCTTCTTCCATCCTTATGAGAGGCCTATGACTGTCATACTCTTTTGGTCATTGGGTTTGTGATCTGTTCTTGCCCTGCCTTGTGGCGCTGCTTCATATGCTTTCTATTTTGCTACTCGTATATACGGCCAGCTGGGACTCATCGCCAAACCTCAAGTTTCGCAGTGGGAGTCGAGCAAAGTCTTTGTCACATCTCGGAAAGATTCTGCCACCACAACACCATAACCGATGTCAAAATCAAAGACCCTGAGGTCTGAAAGGTCGAGAGTCAGAGTCAATATTGACGACTCAGAACATTCATATATCCAGAATACTGAAGGGGCTCTTACCATTCATTGTTGTCGCATTGTGATCAAGTTAGTTTGATCAGTAGAATATTGGGTCCTTGTCTTTAGAAGATTGACGCCTTGTTTACATTTCGAGACTGAGTGCTTGCTTCGGTGAGATGAGGAATGTAGCAGTTATTTTGCTACATAGGCTGCAATAGCAACAGATCAAAGCAAAAAAGTAGAAAGACAAGGTGACACCTCAAGATTGTCTTAAATCCTAAGGAAAAATGTCTGATGGTAGCTAAACTAAGTCGAAAACGAAATCTATCAGTCCTCACTGAGCCTTCTACAATATTCTGAAGACGTTATGATTAATGTTGCTCTTGTCGTAGCTAGTATTTTTTATCAGATAATTTTTTGATTACATCCTACCACTGGCATATGTATAAAACCCAAACTTCTTCAACAAACAGTGGCTTTCTTTTGGGACTCTAATCGGAATATTACAATCTTGTGAAGCTCCAAAGTCGGATGGCCATATAACCCGGAGAAAAGGCAGGAAGGACATTGACCTCATCGGTGTTCACTGGCAAAATGATCACGATATCACAGAGCAACTTCTCTATGACTGCAACTAGGCACTTATCGATTACTCGTCTTGGTATATAAGATAAATGCTCTGTTCCGACCAAAAATGTCAAAGTCTGGTGGATAGGATCCAGGGTTTCGGAAAGCTAAGAGAACTGTCAAACCATATTCATCAAAGGCGTTCGATCTCGATCCGCCCTGCAAAGAAAAGTAAGAGCTTCAATGGTAAAGTACTTGAAGTAATAGCACAATACAGCAACCACTCTTAGAAGTGCAATTTGCGTCTAGTGCACTTAGTTTCTCAGCATAGTGCCCCGCTTCAATGCTACTTATCAGTCTACTGAGGAACAGGAAAAAAGTTGCTGACCTTCTCGAAACACAAATAATAGCTTGGTCTATCTCCATTCTGGAACGTCACACCATTTGCACAAGAACCCAAAATTCAAGTGTTAACTCTAAGCGAGCTCTGGGCAGTCCTTATACAGGTTCCAATACTAAGAATCTCTCCATCTAGGAAGCTTGTCAGCTATCTTATACCCTTTTATTGTGACCCCGGAGTTCGGCCTTTCGACTGTATTCAAGAAACCTTGCATTCAAACTAGTATGGATTCCGCAAGACCATAGCCGCATATTATGTGTCGCTGGAGACGCAAGTCCTTAGTTCCTTTCACCATATCGTCAGACAATAGTTTATCAACATCAGGATTGCGTATATCTCCAGTTTGAAAGCGCAAGTTTTGCTTACAAGAAATAAACTCCAATGTCCATCATATTTAGGCTTAGATTCCCTTTAAGATAAAACTGTCGCAAGACGCCTTCTAATAAGGTAGTCTGTATAAGCCTAAGAGCCGATCAACATATCTGATGCTCTCTCCATTTTCTAAACTGAAATACTTAATCCATTTACGTCCCCTTTTCTCGGCAAAAAACATCATATACTTCCCCTCCCTGGTATAACAGAAGACTTCGACCTTTGCGAAACAAAAGCAATAAATTATGGCCAATTTTTCTTCGCACCAATTCTTATTATGACTTCTCTAACTATCTTGAAACTTATTTCAAATTCACCAAGCTCTATAACTGCCTCTATTAGCGCTTTCACGACGCTGCTCAGGCCAACCTTATCAACGATCCTCAGACATTTTATCAAGTTGTCAACTACAAAAGAAAATCAGACGGTTATACACCCTTTCTCTCTCGTTCAACAATATATCATCGAATGACCCACATAATATTGCCAACCATTTTGGCAATTTTTTCAAACAATCATTTGCTGACAACTTCTTCGTACCCGACCCCATGTTTTTCAAGTACCTTCCCAATTTTTCCATTGGCCCTCCCCCACTCAATCGTGAAGAAAAGTGACAAAATCTCAATAAAGAATTTTAACCCGGGCCAGACGGGCTCCCAGCAATATTTCTGAAAAAAGTGTGCCTCCAACCTTTTGCTCCCACGTTCCTCCCTATTTCATCTGTCCCTCACACAAGGGGAATTCCCCCAACTTTGGAAGACCTCTTCCATAATCCCAGTTCATAAAAAGGGATCAAAGAATGAAGTGACCAACTACCGTCCCATTGCTAAGCTTCCTCACTTACCTAAACTGTTCACTTATCAGCCAGTCAGCATGGATTTCTGAAAGGTAGATACAGATTTTTCAAATTGTATTCTCTCGGTTTTGACTGGAGAACCGACATTTTAGTGTTCGTCTTAGGTGCCCCACAAGGCAGCCATCTAGGTCCCCTCCTATTCATTTAAACTATTAACGTACCCCAGGTTCAATCCCTTTGCGATATTGGAATACTGTACGATAGAGAGTTTAACTTCCGTTCGCATATTGATAAGATAACACTTACAGCCAACTCATCGGACGGTTTTATCAAACGATTGTCTAAAGAATTTTGCAATCCTTATGTGGCAACATCGCTTTATATTACCCTTGTCCAACCGCTTCTCGAATATACCAGCCAAGTGTGGTCCCCCTTTCAGCGAGTTCATATATCCCAAATCGAGAACATTCAACGTTGTTTTCTCCGATTTACCATTAGTGGACTACCCTGAGATTATCCTTTTATCTTACTTCCCTATCGTGACTGTCCAAAACTTCTTAACCAGAATAATTTCGAAAACGCAGACGCGAAGCTGACTTGGTTCTGTAGATTGCTCTGCCCTTTACAATTCTATTTTCTTCAACACGAACCCCCGTAATTTAAGCTGTCCTCATCTCTTATTTGTAGTCCAACCCACCGCACCTCCTATGGTTCCAACGAACCAATCTCCCGCATGCTCCGGGATGTCGATTCAAATCTCCCTCTTTTTCAGTTTAACCTGTGCACCTCTCGTCTTAAAATTGATCTCCCCCACCATTCCCTTACTTCCTAACTTTTAACTGCTGTTAGTTTTCAAGTCCTTATTTTTTAAGACTGACGTATGGAGTATGTCTGTACGAGTCACACATCACGTCACAAGACTCTCTCTTGTGAAGTTGTCAATTCTGCGTTCTCCTCTGCGTTGGAGGGCATATGGCATCTCGGCTAGAAAATACATTTGCAAGGTAGTCAGTCAGTAAGGCAAATGTACGCTTTTGCCAGGGGTTCAATTTGAATATCAGTGCCAGGCCGACTGTGAAGATTCTCTCCAGGGAACAGAAGGGCTACTGCTCCTTACCTTTTGGTAGCATAACCAGATCAATATTAAACGAGTTGAAGCCAGTTCAAAATATTGAGTGGATGCTGTTCAGTTTCCTAACAGCTTCATCTAACTTATGTTTGCTTGTGAGTTTTGGTGGAATATTGAAGTTGATTTAGTTGATTTTTCCCGAAGCTCATACAGATAGTACACTCTAGCCGAAACCTTAGCGTACCAGTTAGATTGTGTTTTATTTGGAACTTTCTGCCTTGGTTTGCCTTAAACGAAAATTGTTGACAACTAGGTCAGATGCCCGTAGTCTAAAGTTCAAGGGATGATTGCAGTCCGTATTGAATATAATAAATTTTTAAGTCACACTTTTCTTACACACCCATGGTTCCTGTACCATGTAGTTCAAAGTCCCAAAATGAAGATATCATTGACCTCAAAGTCGTTTAATGATCGGGTATTGATGGCCAAATTCCATGGAATTGTGAAAGTGCTGTGTGAGAGGAGCCAAAGCAATCAACGAAACTTTCCTGCCCTCCTTCAAGAAAATCGCAACTACAATGACCAAGAGCATTCGCTAATAAAAGCGAGTTTCTGTGTGAACCTCGACCAAGCAGCTCGATACGAAAACAGAATAAAAATCAATCAACAATTGATTGCCCAAATGATTAAGACAACGACAATAGATGGAAGTGGACACCCTATTTCACGAAATATCAAAATGTATATAAACAGAAACTGTTCAGCGAGACTCACTTATCCAATCTTCCGGCAGAAGAGTAGTCCGCCAAAAAAGTTCTTACAATGAAAGTCTTGAACAAACTCGTTTTCAACATTTGACAGACACATATCTCAACAACTTCAATTATCCGTCATGAATCTGTTAAAGTGCCATCCAACTCTGCACTTCAACTCGTGGGAACTTACAGTGAAAATCCGCATTTTTTATACTCAATTAGCAATTCCATGCCTGCAAAATGCCTTGCTTTTAAGTCAAGTGCATTAAATGGCGCCCTTCTCATTTACAATGTCGCCGTTGATGTCGCATTTCCTGCTGACCAATCTTCACAAAACCAACAACAAAAATTAAAACAAAAATAAAGAAAAAAACCACACCACACTCGGTAAAATACACACAGCTCCAGTGGTGGTAATTGATGCAATGATATGTATCATCCAATCAGTCCATTCCCGCGGACCATAACCAAGAAATTTTCATGTGCGATTTAGCCAAAATCCACCCTTTTTCACTCTCTCTCGGTGCCTGTGTTCATCGCCATCAACTTAATTACGCATTAATTATTGCGAAAAACCCCAAATTTATTGCGCGTCCTCTCTATCGCTGCAGTCAATCTGAGGTCTGTCGTTCCCAAAAAACCGAAAAAGCCCTAAACGAATCGGTGTCCCGAAATCCAGATATCCAAAAATACAAAACAACAAAAAAAGATAAAATAACAAAACAACCAAAACAGAGCAAAAATGTCCATTGCCGATGTTGTCAACCATGCTCTGGTATTCGATCGAATTTGGTCCACTATCGCCGTACCATCGCTACCGCTGCCGTTGGCCACCGATTTTGCCTTTGGCCAGTTCTTCGGGTACCCAACTCGTCATTATCGTCGTTGTCATCACCAGAGCGTCGTGCCATCGTTGTCATGGACGTTGTCAATTTCCACCACACAGCGGCTAACGACATCACTACCACCGCTGACAGCAATAACAACGATGACCGCAACAATTGGTTATCCCAACTCTGCAGCTCCAGCTCCAGCTCCAGCTCTCGAGTTTTAGCTCCCGCTCCTGTTCCTGCTCCAACTCCTATCCAGAAGGAGCTTATTAGAATTTTAAGCGCATTCCCAAAATGCAATCACTTCCAGGGAAGGCTCCGTCAGGCCATCCGCCAACTAAAGTATCGGACAATGCGGCCAACTGTAGGCCGGAGCTATCACCACCACTATCACCGTCAGCGTTAGCTTAACCGTCACCGCACCAAACAGTTTGGTGGGATTGTCTGTAGAATTTTAAAATGCTCTTCCTCACGAGGCCAGAGAGAACAAAATCCCAATCGAAACCCGAAACCATACTCCCACAGTTACGAGTACACATGGACTAAGGCATGATAGAGACGACAACGGGTTCAAGGGTTCTGATGAAGAGTCCTTTTATTGAAATCTCGCTCCAAATTTATTTCGCACATTTACGAGTATCAGCACTGACTATGGTAAAGGTGGTGACCGACTGGTAAAGGTGACGGTATTGGATCAGTAGTGGTCAGGGGGCTTTGCGGTAACAACTGTGGCAGAGCTACAGCAGCCAATACATGAAAAAGGCGCTAAGAGTATTTTCTGCGAAAATGTTGTCCCCGTTGTCTGTTGTCTGTTGTCGTTGTCCACTATGCTGCTGTTGGCATATTTTAAATTGTGTCGGTGAGGTGTGCGCCGGTTTTTTTTCGGCCTCTTCTGGATGGCCTCCTTAAGTGAAGTTTGCTTTTTGTTTTTTTGTTCGTTTAGTGTAACTAAACATAGGCACTCGTCATTCAGTGGGACTATGAGATTGTCGTCCACTTTGGTTAGTTTTGATACACTTAACACCACATCGTCTCACAGTATTGCCAGTCGTGGATTTTTTTTTCATCATGGTTCTCTTGTAAAATATTTGTTTTTAAATCTTCAAACGACGTCGAAGTGTGCTTTTGAAATGCAAGTAGCAATGACGAACAAAAGTTAGATAAACCAGGCTTTAGAAGGTACTCATTCTCAATGTTTCTCGCCCTAAATTTACAAGTTCCATTGGCTTATTCCGCAGTTTTACGGTCAAGACGACTAAAAAAATGATTCCACTCCTCTACTCTGCCTCTTACGATATGCATAGATATCTTACGAAATGCAGTCTTCTCTTTTCACATATCAGAAGCCAGCTTCAATGTTTGTAGCTCGGAATCTATCTTAAAAATTTTAATATTGGCCTACATCCAAAGCAGTTTCATTTCAAGTACACCGGCAACGACACACACAGTTCACATTTGATTCAATTATTCTCTCCGGCACATTTTTTTTTTGTAAATATGACTTTGTGCTGTTACAGTCCGGAGTACACCTATGACTCAACCAACCAACAAACCTCTCCAGCTATCGTGATCTCTTGCCAGCCACCTTCTTCCCGCACTCCAAAATGGTTGAGAGAACCTCTCACGTCATCGTTCTTGACTACACCGTCTTTCGAGGCAAAACTTTGAGCTGATGAGCTGTGACGTCCATTCACTCAACGTGGCACAGTAGTTTCCGATGTTGGATCCGTGGACGCCTACCTATACCGATGTCACATTAAATGTTCAAACGGGACAAAAAAAAACACGCGTAACTAATTTTTCAGCCGATTTCGGCAAGATCCAGGCCTCCGTGCCAAAGAGCAAGACCGGAACGATAAAGTTTTTTAAAAGGCCAACTTGATCTTCGACGGATTGCACTGCTCCTCAATTTCCTCTTGAGCCCGAAGAAACAGCATTTGGCAAGGGTAATTCTGCGTCAGATTGGTGCTTATAAATTGCTGACATTCTGTGCAATCCGTTGGTGCTGCGCTTCCATTTCTAATGACATACTTATATTGGCCGCTTCCCTGCGAAAGCTTCACTGATAGCTCGTGGTGCTCATCTTATCACATCAGTGTCATCTGCGTGCGCAAGTAATTGTGCGGAAGTCGAGTTTCATTTGTTCGCCAACAAAAAATGCCACTGTAAGTCATGGTATTTAAGGTCCGGGTAAATGTATTAGCGACCTTGATGGAGAAGATAGAACTCTATGGCCATCCAGACAAGTCGACGAGTTTAGCAGGGATATCAGCACTAGACATAAGGTAGACTTAGTCCCATCCTATACACGCAGTTACATGCAGCTTTAAAGTCGACAATTAGATGGTGAGTGTCGGTCTGCAATTCTCGCATCTGATGTGAAGTTGATTTTTTACAGATGGTAAACTTTCCTGGCCTAAAACTGCACTAGTGTGAACCAACCAGATTGTTTTCGAACGTTTTAGAAGACTTATTCCTTTATAGTTGGTACAGGTCGGATAAACGATTCTGAGATTTTATACTTCGGGCCCAGGTCATCTCCTTCCAACCTAGGTCATCTCCAGCTGCTTCGAATTGCACAGCATGTAGTTCCTCTGAGCTCAGATGTTGAAAAGACATAGGTGAGAGTTCAACCTTCTTAAAAGCGGTATTTGGCCATCATCGTCATTATACAGATTGCACAAGTAGCCTGTCGTGACCCTTGCATGTTTTTGCCTCTGAATGTCATTCTTCCAGTAACATCCCCTATATCCTTAATTACCCTCCTCTAGTGAGCTTTTTTTGTTTCTGCTCGTAGAGCTCACGTGCAGATCTCCTACTGCATTTACTTGCCTGCCGGCGGCGTTTTGAAGCCAATGAAGCCAAAAAACAGCTTTTCTAATCCCGTTTTTCGTCTTATGTCCGGGAGATAGGATTTTGAGCATATTTGAGGAAAACAGGATCGGAGTAGATTTTAGTGGCCTTTTGCGACTCCACCTTTTCAAGCTCAAATTTTGGTAGTACTACCTGTCGCCGTTGTGTCTGCAATGACCTAATTCATACTCGTACATTGGCTGCAAAAGTTCGGACATGGTTGCGAGTAGAAATTCAAAAAGCATGAACCCATTCTTCCGAAGAACTGCTTAAAGACGGCTGGCTTCCATACCCAGTCTTGCGATAAGATCTTAAAGAAGCGTCGTCTGTGTAGCAGTCGCCGTAAAAGATGTCGATGTCCGCTTTTACTTATTGAATTGCAGCCATACTCACTTCATCCAAGTCCAGGGCCTTCGCGAGTTGTTCGGTAGCCTGTGGTCTGTTAAGGGTCTTTACGTCATCAAAACTTAAAATGTCATCATTTTCTGGGGTCGTCACCATTATATCCAACATAATCCGAGACTCTTGGTTCTGTTTTGCGCTTTGGGAAATTGCCCAACGAGTAACCCCCGTTCTAGAAGGTGAAGTTTCTAACTTAACTGATGGATAAAGGGTCCGGCTTAACAGTACGGTGCCAGTAGGCTCACTAAGATTATGAGAGCCACCTTAAACCTATCCTGGGATGCCACTATGAACCCGTTTATGAGGTTTCTCCACTGCCGCGCCGTTCCAATGAAGAAGTGCCCCATTGCCAGTACTCTTCACAAAAATTATTAGGAGACCTTGAACACCGATCTTAAAGGCGTTATTTCAAATAAGTTTGAAAGTTTGAAAACTCTTCTGTCATTCGTTGATCCTCTGCTAAACTTAATTGAAAAGACGAGGGCAGAATACAGAAGTAAATGGAAAGTCTAGACTTGGCTTTGTTAAATCTGAATAAGATTGAATTGTAACCAAATCTGTGGGCAAAAAAGCGATTATAAAAGTTATTGGCTCAAGATTCAGGTCTTTATAAAAGCCAGTCAGTGCATTAAGTGCAAGTGCAAGTCTAAAAACTTTCAAAATTTATCTGAGGAAAGGGTCCACACAGGATCACTTTCTAATCTACTCTCAATGACAATGAAAAGATGTTTCTGCAGAAGATGGGAGAAGAACTTGCAAAGGATATAAATACCGCGCAGGACCGAATAGTAGAATTACACTTGGCGCTGCCAGGCAGAATAAACCACTCAATATGGATGATGATAACCAGAGCAAAAAGTCGTCGAGAAGGAGAATCTAAACTTAAGTCTCCTAGACCAGATGAAATACCTGGCGAATTTTTTAAATCAGCTGGGATTGACTCGACCAGGATACTGTGCATGTTGTTCCTGCACTTTGTACTTTATTCATCCGGAAGTACCTCTCTAAGGCCTTGGTAGAAGGAGTATGACGAGTATGTTGTGCTCTTCTATTTTGCTTATATAGCTCACGAGAGCCACTTGTTCTTTTTAACAGCGCCACTCAATATATCCACTTTTTTCTAAATTTGCCTATCATAGGGCCGTAATAGCGATGTTGCAAATATGATGTTATTTTATCGTTAGAGGAAACATATTACAAACACGGCTCAGTTACTCGTAATTTTGTGCACCGGAAGTGGTAACATCTGATTAGTTTATTTGTTCACGTAAATTGGTGTTGTTTTTAAAGTGTGGTTTTGAGAGGAATTTATTGTTTGTGATATAATTGTGCAATGGATATTTAAATTGAAGGTATGTACGATATTTTTAAAATAATTATGCTTTCCTTAACTAGCTCCGCCAAAACACACCTTCCACTTTTTTTTGTTTTTAACAATTTTCCATATTCAACTAAGCTTTTACTTATGAAGGCACGAATCGCTATAAATGAGTCATATGCCTATATAATCTCTTATTTACTAGTTTTAATAACCCCAAAGTCTAGGTGCTCTGAGGGTTGTTACAGGTCATTGAGGAGACTAGGTCCAGTACTAGAAATCTTTTTTTTTTAATTTTTTGTGTTTTTCTTTTGCAGGTACAATCATTACGTGTGCTTTTACCCGAATGCTTGTTTTAAATACATGAATAGCTTCAAAAAATAAAGAAAATGAAGCAGAAGCGTTTGGATCCGTTGCGAATTCTTCACTGGATGCTGAAAATATCCAGACTAATTGCTTGAATCTCTGTAAACGGTTTGCCGCATATTGGAAGCAATTTAGGAGATCAAAAGCTAAGCTAGTGGCCAAATACGAAAGCTGGTTAAATGAGATCGAAGTTTGCATACTTAGAGTATCTCATGGAGAAGTATGTGGAAACTACAACGACGAGCAAAAAGAATCTCTTCAATCTACAAGTGGAACGCGATACAGGAAGGAGTTTGGAGACTGTAGCAAGAGGTCCAAACGTTTTTCCGTCCTATCATAAAGTGCTGGAAGCCAAAAAACGTTGCTATCTAACTGATATTCGCGTGACGGAATCTTCTGCTGATATTAATTTGCAATCATTGTTAGGCCATACATCAAGTCGCATTGTTGAATCTCAAAAAGCTGTGTCTTTTTCTTCACGAACCTAAGGATGACTTTGTTTTAATTGGTAAATGGGGTTTTGATGGCAGTACAGGCCATAGTGAATATAAGCAGAAATTTTCAGATTCAAGTTTATTTGTCACATCTTATGTACCTCTTCAACTTGATTATAAATCAAATACCTGTAATGAATCAATCATTTGGGAAAACCCACGCCCTTCCTCTACTAGGTGGTGCAGACCAATTCGTTTTTAATTTACAAAAGAAACAAAGGAAGTCATCTTGCAAGAAGAAGTTTATTTCAAAAGCCAAATTAACCAGTTAGTCCCAACTTCAGTGCTTATTAATGGCCACGAAATTAAAATCACCCATTCCTTGCAATTGACGATGGTAGAAGGTAAAGTTTCTTCTGCATTAGCGACTTATCTACATTTGTGATGCAACACCTAAAGAGCTTTGATTATATGCTTAAAAGAGGTCCCTGATACTAGTAAATTTGAATTTGGCTTACCTTCTCTGCATTCATACATTAGATTTGCCGAGTATTTCATTTTATTTTTATCGAATTAATATTAAAAAGTAGCAAGCGCGTTCTGCAGAAGATAAAGCTAGTCTTGCTCAGAAAAAAAAAGAGCTAGTTCAACGGCAGTTTAGGGAAAAATCAGGTTTAATTGTAGACAAACCTCGAAGTGGAGGAAGTGGCACATCCAATGATGGAAACACAGCACATACATCTTTCCATAACTCTGATATTTCATCCGAAATAACAGGTCTTAGAAAAGATCTTATTGACAGATGTAGTCACCTTGTGCAGAGCCTTTCTTCTAGTTCTTCTTCTTATAATTTTATTAACCCTTTCCTCGTTATACGAACTTATGCGTAACGAGTTTCCCATTTTTACTGCATCGCTGCTGCTCCGCTTATGGGATTGGCTAATGTCGCAGACCGCAGAACGCGCCTACACAATGCTCGGTCCTGGATCGCTTCAGTGGTTAGCCCCAGGCGTTGTTGCGCATTTGCCATCTGAGAAATCCAGGAATTCTTTTTCCGACCTCGTTTTCTTACAGTTGGAGTGACCGTAGTTGATAGTGCCTTTTTAACCGGATTTTCCGCAGATCTTCTTTGAACGTGGCAATACCGGCTTATTCTATTCGCCTAAAGCTGTTCGGTTACCGAATTCTTTATATGTAGACTTCCTCTTATACGCGTAGATCTAATGCAATCGCGTTTAGTGACTCCACTAGACATCCTTAACATTTTCATTTCCGCTGCCGTCATTTTGTTTTTAAACGCTTCGTACATTGTCCAGCACTGTGAACCGTATATAAGAGCTGGTCTAACAACCGTGGTGTAGAGTTTCCCCTTTAATTTAAGTGGAAATTTTCGGTCGCAAAAGATTCCCGAACTTTCCCGCCATTTCATCCACCCCACACTCACTCTGTGGTTTACTTCGTCGCCTCATTTCGCTTCCATGTTAACGATTGATCCTAAGTACTTAAAAATAGTGCTTTTCGGAAGAACTATTCCGTCTAACATTATATCCGGAACAGGTCGCAACGGATGCGTAAATGGGTACGTCAAATGCTCCGTCTTTTAACGACTTATTTTAAACCCGTTTCTCTCTAGCGCATTTCTCCATGAATCTAAGGCGTTCTGTAAATCTTCGACGTTATCGCTAAGTATAACTGCGTCGTCAACGAAGAGAATCGGCGTTACATTTGCTTCGCGCATGCAGTCTTTTAAAAGATAGTCGAATTCTACGTTAAAGAGGAAAGGGCTAAGTACGCTTCCTTGATGCACTCCGACATTAACTGGAAATTCTCTCGTTAGTCCGGCAGAGCTTTTAACCGCAGTTTTCACGTTTCCGTACATGTCTTGTATTATTCTAAGATACGTTTCCGGTACGTTTTGAGACCTCAGCGCGGCCCATATGAGATCCCTAGGCACTCGATCGAATGCTTTCTCGAGGTCGATAAATACCATGTGTAAATCCTTAGACGAATCTCGGTGCTTTTCCATTATTATTCGTAGGCTTTGGATAGCGTCCACCGTCGATCTTCCTTCAACAAATCCACACTGGCTATTATCGAGCTTTATTATTTGCCGAAGACGTTCGTTTAAGACTCTTTCGACGATTTTCATTGTGTGTGACATAAGCTTGATTGAACGGTAGTTGTTGCATTCTCGAGTGTCGCCTTTTCCTTTGTATAATGGAACCAAGAAGCTACTTCTCCATTGATTTGGCATAGGATGTCCACATTTTAATTTATTTAAAAGTTTCGATAGCCAAACGCTGCCGATCCCCTCCATCTTCGACCAAAACTCTGATGGAATGCTGTCTGGTCCCGCCGCTTTCCCCCGCTTCATTTTTCCAATTGCTATACTTATTTCTTCGAAACTTCCTCCTCGAATAGACCAGCTGTCGGCACGATATCACGTGGAAACTGTTTGTTAAGCCACTCCTTGCAGTATTCAAGCCACCGGTCACAAATTTCCTTTTCATTTGTTAGTAAGCGACCGTCTGCGTTTTTGATGTATTTCGGCGAGGTTATTTCCATTGAATTTTTTGCCTCTGTGCAGCGAGCTTAAAAATATTTGGCATATTAGTATTGTACGACGTTTGAACTTCTTGGATAGCTTGTCTTCTATCCGCCGATCGTGAGGATATTTGTTCCAACTCCTGGTACAGGTTTTCCGCTTCTGCCGCTCGAGTTCGAGCCAGGACTTTCTTTGCGATCTTTTTAAGATGCTCGTATTCAAGAGCCAGTCGAGCTTTTTCGATATCGTCGCTCCGATCGCATTTTGTCCACGCTTGGAATGCACTCTTCTTGTCGGCCACAGCTCGTTTGGTTTCGTTATTCCACCACCATGTTTCTTTGCCGACTTGATGGTATTTCGATATAGTCCCCAGATGGGACTTTGCGAGTGTTATGCATTCCTCGCGCATGCTGTTCCACATTTCTTGCGGGCTAAGTGAGTCTGCGATACCGTTTATATTGTGAAGTACTTCTTTAGCCAGTGCGATAAATCTTGCGCTTCGTTCCTTCGATAGATTATACCACCGGATTTTTGGCTTTCCAAACGATGCCCGTGTTTTCGGTGGTTCCGCTGTGAAGAATTCTGTGATGAGCAGACGGTGTTGGCTTACTAGCGATTCTTCAAGTATTACTTTACAGTCCTTAACACGGTTTCTCATCGACATTTTGCAGAGGTGATAATCTATTTGCGTTTCGTGGCCTCCGCTGCTATAGGTGATAAGATGTCGTTGATGTTTAATAAACATTGTATTTAAGATGGTTAAGCCGTAAGCCCTACACGCTACAAGGATGTCTTCGCCAGCTGAATTTCTGTTTCCAAAGCCTTTACCGCCGTGGCAGTCCTCATAATCAACATTTGTTTCTCCGACATGGCCATTTAAATCTCCGCCTACGAAGAGCATCTCATCGATAGGTATATTTCTAAGCACATCACCGAACTCTGACCAAAATGTATCTTTTTCCGATTGGTCGCATCCATTTTGTGGGGCGTACGCGCTAACAATGTTCCACGTTTCATTGTGTATCACGAGTTTCACACTCATCAAGCGGTCGCTTATTTTCGAGATACCAACGATGTTGTTTAGAAGATCCGCTGCAACAACGATTCCAACACCGTTTCGTCCATTGACCGTTCCATGGTAGAACATCCTAAGTGCCTTAGTTTTTAAATCAAGAAAACGCGCTTTATTTTCTGTATTACACCACTTCGTTTCCTGTACGCACAGGATTTGTAGAGTTCTGCGACGCATAATCGCTTCCAGTTCTAAACTTTTTGAGGTCATCGATCCGACATTCCAACTTGCAAACCGAAGTTTAGGAAAATATTTTGGAAACTTCATTTTGCCCGCCCCCGGAATCCGTCGGGCTCTGACACAAGCACTTCTGCTTGCTCTGGGATCACCCGAGTGCGTTGCAATCGTGGTGCCCAGCGGGGTAGTGCTATTACTTGCGATCATTTCCATGAAGTGTATCTAGTTATAAAATAAAAATTTAAAAATGAAACATTTAAGAACTATGATTTTGATACTGCCAAGATGCTTGTGAAGGAATACCCTTGGTATAACTTACCGTCATCAATAATTCATAAAGTATTGATTCACGGAGCAGAAGTGATAGATAGTTTTTTATTATCTATTGGTGAAATATCTGAGGAGGCCGCTGAGTCTTGTAATAAATTAGTCAAACTATTCAGACGCAATAATATTAGGAAACATTCCCGAGATGTTACTAACATGGATCTCTTGCACTTATTTCTAGTTTAAGTTTTTGAGCTTTATTGTAACTTTATTATATTATATTACTTGACATTTTTAATACTTTGTAAATAGCACTTGTTTCATGCAAAATACTACGTTTTGATAAGATAAAGAAAACTAAACAAATTTTTTTGTGAGATTATGTTTTTTATATCTGATGAATATTTTATGCATGAATATATTCTGTTTACAAAGAATAGCTCTTTTGTCTTGTTGTAACCCTCTAGTAATCATAACAACCATTTTTAGGGCCAAAATGATATGATTTCATTGTAAATCTGTTTAAAAAACCTAAAAAACTATGACCGCCTTTGTTTGGAACCTGAACCACTATGCAGTGGTTTCTTTGTTGAAGTTGAAGAGCTGCTCCCGCCGTCACCTTCCTTGGTTTCTGTCTCGTCAGCTATTCGGTAGTAATCGCCACGGACTTCAGTTGGCAAACAAGAATAATTTGCAACATGACGTAGTGATCATGAGTTGGAATTTGTAATTCTATAAGAGTGCGGCAGAAGAGAGCTGGCAGCTTCGTAACAAATTCCACAAGCGTTGAATCCAGAGATTAATTTCTTGGCGTTCCCCACCAGTATCGACTCCAGATAGCTAAATTTGTATGCTGATATCAGATTACGGTTTTCATGTACAGCTGTTTGAAATTGCTCCCAAAGCGGTATGCACTCCTGGTAATTGCCGTAAAGATCCAATCTTGGGAGTTTCACACAGCTACTTGTACTCGTAGCTATGTGTGTGACCATTCGAGGAAGTTTCTGGATTTTGAGGCGAACGAGCTCTTCCTCCAACTCATCCATATCGTCCGCAGTCTCCAGACATTTGCTGTCTAAAAATGCCACCGCATTTTTGACAAACTCAGTCACTTGTCCTATGTAGGCAGCATGCGCAGATAGTTCGACTGTCATGTCCGTTTCCGGAATGTAGGTAGCGAATATTGTGATTTTCGACAGTTTTATTAAGGCTTCCATCCCTACCCAATCTGGGATAAGAAATGACAAAGATGATTTTCACGTTATAGCGTGATAGCGGTTATGCCTGCATTGTCAAGGATCTGCGCTTATTTTTAAGCAGATTTGAAAAACGTTGTTGTTTAAGCATTTGCCTGGGTTGTCAACAATAAATTTATGAATGCGTAAGGCTATAAGCTTATTCGTTCATTGGTTCTTTCGGTGTAGGATTGTGAGGCTTATAACAGCGGCGTAGCTAGGATTGTGCTACTGTCATTGTGAGATAATGCAAGTTATACGCTATGAACGTGGTTGTTGCGCAACTCTCAAAATCCACGTCAAAATACAGTCAGAACTTATCAGATCAGTAGCCGCGCAAATCGGTTTTAAATAATTTACTACAAATCTCTTCTAGGCAAATGGGGCCAAAGTTATTAACAGCACTGCTGTGGTTGTTCAGCGTTATATCTTTTCACAGTATTTCTTCGTCGTTTTGGCGCCTGTAATGGTAGACATACCCTAACTACAACGAAGTAACGAAGTATTAGTACGCACTTAAATTGGCTATGAAACTGAAGCAGTGCCGTTCGACCGGCTGAATTTAGGCTTAATCCGCTTCCAGATATGACGTCTTCTAGCCTATGCTTTCCATCTATTCTATCAAAGAATATGTTCCCATAACGTTTGATGGAATTTAATGAAGCTTAACAGCGATTCAGAGGCACTTTATTGTGTCTTTATCCATTGACAAGAATCCATGTTGTCATGAATATCTGCACTAGTTGACTTTTTGCCTTCATAGATCTGGCAAGAATCCATGCAACTCCACATGAGTCACCTTCAATCGTTCCAAATTCAATCAGATAAACCCACAGAAAAACAAAAATGTCCCAAAGAGATCTTCTAAGAGGCACGTTTGTTCAAATTCGCATCTTGCCGATATCCGAATGTGTCTCAAATTTGAACTACTTCACCGAAACACAGTGAGAAGTGCAGGGAATCATCGTCGATAAACAATCGACGCTGATGGCAGCTGTACTCTTGTTTCCCCTTAACCTTGACGTTTTTTCCTTGTTCTATGGTTGAAAATCTGACAGAAAAAGCGAAAACGGAGCAACGCGCCGCCAATAAATCGCAATACCTACTCACATCTCCAGACAGAGGTATACGTGTCTGGCTTAGTCACAGACTCAATCTAAGAGTTAGGACCAGTCACTGGCATCGGCACTGGCACTCGCACTAGCACCCAATCTTGCCGCACGATCAATCCTCGCTAGCTGTTACAGATTACGTATTTGTGTACGGTGGTGCGTTTTTATTTTCCACCTTATTATCCATATGCTGCATGGCCTATGGCGAATGGCAAATCACCAAATGGTGTACTCGTATGCGGTGTAACCGTATGGCGCGATCGTCCTCGCGATCAGTGGAGCGATCGCTTGGCCGTTTTTCACTCTCGGCTTCTTTGGGTTTGGCTTTGCCCCCAAATTGACTTCTGTGCACTGTGTCCGTCTGTTCACGAGTCGGGTTGTGAATTGTTGTCACAGGCAGTGATTGGACATGTGGCGGGGCTCCACTAAGGTTCTTCTGTTCTTTGGGCTTAGGTTCTTCTGTTCTTTGCTTTTTTATTTATTTATTTATTTATTTTTTTTTTTTTGTGGACTGATCGTGTTTTCTGCTGTTTTTGCCAGAACCGCGTAATTGATCTGGACATACCTCGGACTTCAAAGGAAACTATGGGATTGTTGGTATTTTGTCCGGTGATATATATGGGGCTACCAAGCTGGAACACCTTTGTGGTGGAGGTTACCATTGTATCCTGGGCATATGAATTGAACTGAACAGTGGATTGTGTACTCTGTGGACACTGGTGGAAACGAGTCACATTCCATTGACCATTCACGTATCAAATTCAGGAATATTGATAAGTTGCCATCAGTACATATACTTGTCGTGGATGCTTTTGATTGAAGTCAGTAGCAGTATACAAGTTGGTACACCATATACCTACATATACAATGGGACAAGGGGGTATCTTGACAGAATGGTGCATGTCCTGAAGTGTCGACAAACACGATGATGACGACGGTTTGACAAGACCAGATCTGGAGAAGCTGCATATTGTGATGGCAATTAATTTTGGTGTCGGCTTTTATTTGAGGGCCAAGAAGGCGGCGACATCAGTTTGGTTCGGGCAACTGAAGTGCTGCAAGTTTGGTTTTACATGGATGCAATTACTGCCTACGTGGACTGGGTACGAAAAATGAGTGAATTGGACAGTTTTGCGACAAAGGAATGCCAGGAATTGAAGAAAAGGGATTCTTACATTAGAGTATTGATGGACCATTGAATGATGGAGTAGGCTGCAACATAATTGATTGCCATTCCGCTTGGTTGGCATTGTATTGAATCAGTTCGAATAGAGGAGTTTACATGTAGGTACAGTCTTGAAGCTATTCTTTTTAGTAAATCTTAAAACAGTCAAGTTTTCCGCCTACAATACGTTAAAACATTGAACAACAATTAAGAGTTCCAGATCGCAACCGAGCGACCCTCGACTATGGAAACTTTCGTAAAGAGCTCAACATTACTTTTTGTGTCAGTTTTCAGTGCCTAAAATAAATTAAGTTGTAAATAAGCTGTACAGTGCTCCATAAGTGCCGAGTGCCTGAAGATAGCACCCCACGATGTTGAGTCACTAGCACACTTTGGAGCTCATTAAAAACTTAGTAGCCTGCTGCGACGCCACAGAGCAGTCTGCAGTCTTTCCTGCTGAGCGACGAAGAACTCTTTTGAGCCTTGCTTAACAAGTTCATTATTCATTTCATTTCCCGTTATCTCTAGGACCCAAACAAGATACAGTAAAAGAAGTCTTTTGACATCGTTAAATCAATGTTTTTAGTCTCAAACTGGCTTGCAAAAGAAGCAGATCCTCTGTCCACCTCATTGCCACGAGGATATCTCATATCTTCTCCGAACAAGAAGCGAAATCTAACATTTTGTCTTCTAAAAAAATGCCAGAGGCCGGTCGTGAACACACGACTATATCCCTTTTTCATCACATATTCTTGCCGAGACCATTCCTGAACACGAGGAACGGTTTGTTCATAAGATAAGAGTCAAAAGACAGTGATGTGCGCAAAGTCAACAAAACTCCAGTGCGTCTTTCAGCAGAGTCTACTTGTTTGAACTCAAAATACTCGTAGCTTTGACAGTTCAAGCCACGATATGAATATCAAGGGGATGAAGATCCATCAGTCATGAACAATCATCAACATGACTTTTTTTAATGCACCGGTCACATGCATAGTTACTTGTTCTTTAATGAGCCCAGGTCTTTCCAGCATCCTATGCAGAAATATTCAAGGTGCACCGTCCGTCGATCACGTCCACTGCTTTTTCTTAAGTATGCCCTGATCCACACGGCCGGAGTGCCAGAATCTTTTCCTTTTTGGCCCTTTTATGGGCCAGCAGAATAGGATGCAGTTTCTGTTTTGAAAGCTTGGTCAGTTTCAGATCTTCTCTCTCTGAAAAAGTGGATCTTTCAGCAATAGTTCATTCGATAGTGCTTGCCGACACTCAGCACCGCTCGTTTGCACAAAGTCTTCATCTTGCTTAAACTGCCCCTTAGACGATTGTCTTCAAGAGTATCCTCTTTTAGAGTCTGTTCAAGTTTCGATCTTTTTATGAAAGGCTGATTCTCCCCACTGCTCTGTTTATCAGAAAAAATTGAATTAGAAAGATCTAGCGATTTAGGGTTCAGCGTGAACGTTTTTAAGAAATGTTGATCGGGGCCACCAGAATCAATGCTCTAGGCGGCGAGCTTAAGACCACAGGCAGATTGACGATGTAGCTATACTTTCATATTGTTTAACCATTTAACGTTTAGTTTGAACGTCTTTGGCATTTATGCACCGATCCAAGAGCTGCTGGTTTCCAATGACTCCTGCGGCTCTTTGCTTGAAACCAAAGAGGCTTTGCCTGTTAAGAAAAACTCTATTAGAAAAGACCAGTGGCTGGTCATACTTCTGATTTTGACAGCTTGTCTCGAGAAACCCAAAAGGGCTAGCGGGCTCCAGAGTAGACGCACTCCAAAGAACTACTGTCTAAGGTTCAGATGAAAAGGAAACGAAGTGCTATAAGGTTCACTCTCTCAGAGCGACAATGAAGAGAAATAGCTCAGCGGAAATAACACCCAATTTTTTTGGATTTGAAATTGTCCCCTTTTTTCTGTCCAAGCAGGGCCAAGAGGAAGCCGAAGAATGAAACAAAATACTCTGTACTAATGCACATTTCTTGCCAGAAATGAAATTGTAGATTTCGGGGACATGAGTGGCTGCTCAATAGAGCAATAAATTTGGTTCGGATCTAAGTTTTATCCAGACTATAGGGTTCCATATACTTCCTTCCTAAGTTATAGATTCAAGATGGTTAGCATGTATGTATCTTGTTTTGAATCTTTGAAAGTGTTTTCTTGAATCTGCCTTGTATTCCGTGGTCACCATGATGAGGCAACAGCAATATTTATCTTGTGACTGACCAATCACAGACAAAACGTTCATTTCAGAACGGTCGGTGTCTCAACACGATGTACTTGTTGATCGATTTGCTTTCCGATTTATAAGTTGCTGCCGTGTCAGAGATGAGGACTATTGAAAATTCTGATTCAACTGTGCTCTAACTCAATTCAGATTCCTCAATACAGGTTGTAGCGATTGAGGGAATTTTTACCCGTACTAACTTCAGGCTCATTTATCTGTCAAACCAATTGTCAGGTTGCAAACTGTCAGTGTCAATTTTATTCAAACATATGGTATACCCTTCAACAACGTTAACAAATTTTAGGAATTATTTGCACCATATTACAACTGCCATACGATCTGTTTAGGAGAGCGTTAAAAATCCAAATTTATCTATTCGACGTCGTCCACAACAGCTGTTTTTTCCGACCACTTTATGGACAATTTTACTGAACAATTTTGGTGTGGCCTTCACACAATATCAAGCTTAAAATTTGAATGAAGCCTACTAGGCTGCTCATGGGTGTTATTACAGTGGGGTATGAAACTAATCTAACAATATTCAACAACTGTCGATTGCGTTTAAACTTCGGCGGTCAGGCCGTGCGCTCCAGCAGCTTGTTGGACTTAAGCTTCGATATTGCTATCTTCACTTCGTCCAGGTCGGGTGGACGGAATTGTTGGTCGTCACCGTCCAAGTTGAAAGGTTGATTCTGCCTGACAGCGGTATTTGGTCCGTAATCGCGTTATACAGTCTGCAGAAATGGTCTTTCCAAATCCTCAGCATCGACTGCGATTCTACTACGATGTTCTCTTATTCATCTCTACAGGCTTCGGTTCGGGGTTTGTTTCCGCGGCATGTTATTTTTACCTTTTGGTAAAACTTCCGAACCTCATTCCTGGAGTAGCGTCTCTCAATTTCCTCGACCAGACGCTTCTCATGCTCTTTCTTCTTCCTATTGAGAAGCTGGTTTTTCGTCTCTTCTGTTCTGCTCATAGAGCTCATGACCAGCTCTGGTCTTTCTAAGCAGCGCCGCGTTATATGCATCTTGCTTAGCTGCATGTGCTTGCCGGCATTCATCATCTAACCAGGGGTTTCGTTGTGGTGGACGAGTGAAACTCAGCACATCAGAAGCAGCATCTCTGATGGCGTTTTGGCAGTGTTTCCAATGGTCTTCGATGCTTGATGCTGGCGACATTGGACCTCTTTAGAGATTAAGAGACACTCGATCGGAAAAGGACATGGCGATCTCTTGCGATTGTAGCCGTCTGCCGTTTAATTTTCTCACAGCATTAGTTTGTCTTGGTTTAGTTTGGGATATCTACAACCGTACCTTGGCTACAACAAGGTAATGGTCCGAGTCGATGTTGGCTCCTCGGAACGTACGGACATCCATAATACTGGAGGAGTATCTTGCGTCGATCACAATGTGATCAATCTGGTTGACTGTTGATTGATCAGGCGTGCTAGCTACGACAATGTTTCGCCCCGCCTCAAAGTCGATCAGCCTGAATCCGTTATCGGAGGTGGTGTTGTGAAGGCTATATTTTCCGATTGTTCCACCAAAGATACCCTCTCTTCCTAGCTTTGCATTAAAATCACCGAGGACAATTTTAATGTCATAGCTAGGGCATTGCTCGTAGGTCTTGTTAAGGAGCTCGTAGAAGGCATCCTTGGTGTCGTCATCTTTCTCCTCTATGGGGACGTGTGCGCATATAAGGCTAATGTTGGCTACGAGGCGCTCGTAGGACATCGCAGATGTTAACAAGAGCCATATTGTGTGCACGCCTGAGGTCCATATCAGTGTGGTTTCAGGCCAGGAAAGTTCACCATCGACCAAATATTCACACAACGGCATATCTTGGAAAAAACCCATCCATAAACAAAATCTTTTTATCGGTTTTAAGCCCGCGTATGATATGGGGAAGAGCTATACAGAGCAGTGTCTTGTTTTGGCATCCCTTCCAAACTTGTCCGTCTGTGCAGGATGACGATGGAGCATGCACGCTAGAGTTCTGAGACGGAAGCTGCGAAAATGGGTTTAGCGGTCAACAAGAGCAGGACTAACTATATGCTGTCAAGCAAAAAGAACACTCAATACCGATGTCTCGGACCGAACTTCACCTTCGACAGATATAACTTTGAGATGGTTAAGGACTTTGTCTACCTAGGCTCCGCTCTGAATTCAGACAACGACACCAGCGCTGAGATCAAGCGAAGAATAACTCTTGCCCACCGCTGCCTCTTTGGGCTAAGGGGACTATTGTCTAGCAAAGCCCTCCCTAGAGCAACAAACACAAGGGTGCCTTTGGTTGCTTTGAGAGGAAAGTTTTTCGAGTGATTTTCGGTCCCGTCTGCATTGACCCTCATGATAAAATTCTACTATATAGTAAACTGCGTCTGTGTAGCCCGTCATTCCTACAAAATTCACGAAAAATTTAAACCCTCATCATTTGCGCCATCATTTCAATCGTCAGTTTTCATTTCAAGCTCGAAAACATCATTTTTACATCATTCCAACAGGAATATCTGTTGAAAAATGATAGTGTACAGAATACTTAAGTTTCTATCACAACTAACGTATCAAAACAGAAATCGACAAACCACTCGTCATTGTAATTCAGAAAGAAATCTGTCTTAGTCTTCCCTAAAGTTTGATCGCCAAAATTCAATTTCTTCTATTAACATAGAACCTTTCAGTGCTGTTATCATTTAAGGTCTTATGGATGCTTGTGGATTTAAACAAATTAAGTACCTCCCTGTGCCTTATATTTCTCAATAATCTCCTTCTTAGTTGGACCTTTTCCAAAAACAAAAAGTTAAAGAGGCACACTTGCATGTTAAAAAGTTCAGAGACATTTTTTTTTTTGAGGAAGTGACACCAATTTATCGCTTTCATTTCACACACAAAAGTTTCGAAAATTCCTCCACTGAATAGTTCTCCACTTCTATTGACAGCTGTTGAAATATGACCCAAGAGTGCTACCTAATAAATTAGGTGCGTTCCAATTTTCTTAGCCTTCCCCACACCACTCAATCTAAGACTGTCGACAATAAATCACCAAATCAATTCTCTCGACCTTCTGTTAAACAAACATAAACGATATACCACGACGCGACACGCCCCGAAACCATTAAGGAAACCATTAAAATACAAGTTTGACATTTGTCCACTGCCACACCTGTTCGAAGCGATCTAGAAAACCGATCTGTCAAAGACAAGATCATTGCACCGTGTCACAAGTCATTAATCTGCCGTCTAACATTGTTGCAGCGGCGGTGGCGGCGGCGGCGACGATGATAACACATCAACTTAGATCCCGTGAAATATTATGATAGTCACATCGTAAAGAGGTCTTGAACGCCTTGCGATCGTCCATATGATCACTCGATCACTCGAACAACCCTAACGACAATTTCAAATATCATACAAATCGTTCAATTTCATTTGCGAATGCTGTTTAACTGTTTTCTGACCGCCTGACGCGACTCGACATTCATAATATGGAATACCACCAGAGTGATGTAATTCTAATCACTTGTTGCAGCATAAACTCGTTTCATCTGCGATCGCTTGCATTGGACGTGTGTGGGGGTTCTGTTGTTTTAAAATCTTTTCTCCGCTGATCTTCTAAAAATTGAAACAAAAAAAATTGGCAAATCAACTCCAGCCTGCGATTGCGATTGTGATTGCCTTTGCGGTGCATAAATAACGACAAATGGCCGTGTTTACACGTCAAGCGCTAATTAATTCACAGGAACATTGATCGCCGGTGATCGGTGGTGATCCACAGTTCGTACATACGCAAACACACTTGCGAATCGGTGGCTCAATCGTTTGTGAATCGCAAACGTGTAATTGTAAGCACAAACAATGCAAATGAATCTGTGAGGCATTTGCGTTTTTATGCTTCACAATGAGCGTGGTACGACGAATATCGCCACACACAAAAGGCGGTCAGTCGCGTCCAGGTGGTCGGCTAACCGAGGCAGCCGGTCTATTTTGGGAAAGCTCAAGGCAGACAGTGTCAGTGTTAGCTGGGAGTGATTTGAACAAATCAAGGGCTCATTGGAATTGTAAAACATACCGACTTCATAGGGTTTGCGCACGAGGAGTTCCATATTATTGCGTGCAACCAAAAGGTCATCCAGGACAAACTTACTAAACGAACGCTATTCCGAGACTGCATAGAAGTTACACTAAAGCTGGAGCTACAGCAGTAATCAGCAATGACAACAACACTGTACAGCTTACACAATGAATCCCAGATAATCGGACTAGGCAGTGCCTATCACTCGGGTAATGAATGACCACACACACATGTTTCCACCAAAATGATGATACAGAATGAGCTTAGGGTGCGGATTAGGCCGTCAATTGGCATAAGTTTGCCAATTTTATTGCCAATAAACGACAACGACAACGACAACGACAACGACAGTGACAACAACAACGACGCCGACGACGACGTCTGACTCGGAGTCTGCGCCATTTGGACTCGGACTCGGAGAGTTGATTGTGCAAATGCAAATTAATTGCAAATTGCAATGACTTTTGATTTCATTACATCTGATGTAATTAGTTGGGGTAATTGCGTCTGGCTTTCCAGCTGCTTGCGACCGACGCCTGTAACATATGTATAGCGATACGGTCTACGATGATCATATTGAAACTATTGGAGCCGTTCTCTCTTAGCTGATTTGTAAGCTGTTGTTTTGCTCGACAAAGCGAGAAACGAGAACTGCTTCCGTTTGGAATCTAAGAGCTGGACACAAGGTGAATATAGTTTTAGGCTGCATAATCGTTGACTTATAAACCATATTGCGAGTTAGCGCAGATGCCTTTGCTGATAAATTGGTGGGCGGAAAGAGGAAGAGACAGACTATTTGTAAATGATGGATGCAATCGACCTAAAGTGTCAGGCTAATGAGATAAGTTTTGGAGTCATGAGTCTGTCTGTTGTCTAGACATCTGGTTAGTAGTGTTTAAAAGTTCAGAAGGGTTTATGTGAAATGTATGGAGTTGTGTTGCTAGTGAATATCGCTATTCTTCCTGAACTATTACAGGGATATGAACATGTAAGTTCCTCTTAATGGAATAGAAATTGGGAAGCATTTTTATCTCCCTCCAGCCTAGAGAGTCTTGTCATCTGAAGTAGTTATTGTCATATGAAAACCAATTATCAACTCTCCTATGAGCCTTGACTCGAGAGTTCGTAGGGGATTTTATTTCACGCGATCCTAATATGACCTGGGACTCAGACAAGGCTCATTGGTTTCAGTTTTCCGACTGTATTAAGTTATGTTTTGCATTCCCGAACTAGCTTGGAAGTCTTAAGAGGACTTTTGTGCGCCTCGGCTGTCCTTAGAGATGCAAATGCATCTAACCTTCGCAATATATTTTTTGCCATCGAAAAAAGCAATATCTCCGCTTATAAGGAAGACACAAATTTTGCTGCCGAAGAGAAAAATCGTATCCTTTTTCGTCCTCTTGAAAGACACCAGCATCGCATACTAGATCGGTCTTGTAGCCATCCGTGAAGACCCGACTGCATACCTTTACCGGCTGAGATTCTGGGCGATCTTTTGCAGCAGGAGTTCCAGTGTTACTGCGCCATATGCCATATCCAGAAGACCCTAATGAAAAGACAGGTCATCAAAGCTCGACTGCTTGTTGCACAAAAGATCACTTCCTTAAAAACGAAAGATGTCTTTGAGGAAGCAGCCCATGGCATGGCTATCAAGAGGAGCTTAACTCATCAATGTGTCTAGAGCAGAGCCAGATGTGCTAAGCAAAAGGTCGTATGCAGCCAAGACAGTAGATGATAAAGGCAGCCACGGACATACATACATACAACGGACGCATAGGACATAAATGGCATTATCATAGCCAAAGCTACTTTTTACTGGCAGTAGACCGACACCACCTTAGAGGCTTTCGGCTTAACACATTAAGTCCATGAAAATTTGTTATCCAGAATGACACCCAAATATAAAGCTTTATTAGAAAATTAGATGCTGGTGCCTTTAAGCACAAGATTAGTCAGATCAAACAAATTCCTTCTCATCGATCACGCCTGCGCCTTAGAGCAGACATTCCGCTACATCATCTGCATGTGATGGTGCATAGAACTTTAGACCGCGTTGTTCAACGCTAAGCAATCGGCAAAAAGTAGCATAGCAGTGGCGACCGAAGGCCACAAAGTTAGCATCTGCGCCTTAAATTTTGCTCTCCAAATTTTGTAGCGCACTCTCGCAGGACATTTCTTGTTGGTAAGTATCAGGATGATGGCATGATGCTTTTGCAAAACCATTCTACGCCTCGACCATTCTTTACATGCTTCTGAACTGAAAGAAGTCAGACTTATAAATCTAAAGCTTTTAGCGAACGTGAAGCCCTCTTTTCCGAATTCCGGTTTTTCTCACTGTTTGCCAGAGTTCCAATATTAAACCAGACGTCAGCTGTCGCCACAGCAAATGAGGTATACGAGTACCAGCTATGGAGCACTATGTTAATCAGCTCGCTGGTTGATTCTGATTAGGTAACCTGGAAGTCGGCCTCAAACATGAGACGAAGAGCCTCTACTTTCGACTCAGTGTAGATGCCACCAATTTTCTAAATGATTCCAGCCCTGGACCAGCCTTCTGGTTTCGCAGACAACTTCAATCTTTTCGAAGAAGTCCTTATAAGAGACACTCTTCGAAATCCGAGTAAGCCTTTTACGTTCTTTTTGCTTCGATTTTTTAAGATTCCAGCCTTCCTTAAAAATTAAGCTAAAGTGACCTGTTTAGAAGTTTTCGGGTTTCTTGACGAGGATTGCTTTCTAACTGCACATGCTTGTTCATACCGTGTGTGAAGGTTCTGATAGTTTCTTCAAGCTTTACTCTATCCTGGGTTAAGGGAGAACTTGCTTAGCTCCTCCTTAAATTGTGTCCAGTTGGATTCCTGCAGATGCCTCCTCTTCAATAAGGTCGAGAAACCGAATCCGATTCTGAAATCGATGTAAAGGGTGTTTTTTTAGGGGCGAAGTACTTAAAAGTGATATGTAATTGTATTTAATACAACTAAAATGCTTTTATTCAAGAGAACATTTTATGACATTAATGTTTGATGATTTCGGGTATATGGCCACCGCGGCTGGCGCGTACATGGCGTAATCTGGAAGTACAATCTTCACACATTCTTCGCATTAAATATGTGTGTGTTTCGGGGACAAAGCGTCAAATGTTGCCTTCCAAGTGCTCAATTGTTTCTCGTTCTATTGAAGTGGTCATGCGAACTTACATATCCACAGAGAAAATACTCTTATGGCGTCAAGTCGCACGAAGAGGTGGACAGTTAACAGGTTCATTTCGTAAAATTAATCGTTCGCCAAATGTTTGTTTTAAATTATTGGTGCGCAACTAAGTTCTCGCTGTTTGTCAATAGATGGCTTCAGCAGTACCTAAGTACTGGTCAATTTTGACATATCCAAAACGTCATGAAGCGATCTTAGACATTTGGTAAACAAACCGTTTTGACATATTAGTGATTTTATTTTGACGTCATATACATTTGGTTGTGTGAAAATGTCTGATTTTGTGCCACATAATCTTCATTGATTTACTTTTTTCATTAGAAGAAAACGGCGGCTGAAGCACATCGATAACTCCAAAAAGTTTTAGGTTCCGTAGCTTCAAAAAAGGTGATTTCGATGTTGATGACTGTCTGCATGAAGGAAGGCCAAAATCCTTCGAGGACGCTGAATTGGAGACATTGCTCGATGATGACCCGTGGCAAACGCAAGAAGAGCTTTCTTCAGCACTAGGAGTCACCCGCCAAGTGATTACATGCGTTGGGTATAATTCAAAAACATGGAACTGCGGTTACTTATGATTTCTAGTCAAGGAACTTTGAGCGTCGTTTTTTCGCATGTGAACAACTATTCCAGCGGCAAAAAAGGAAGGGTTTTCTTCATCGCATCGTGACGGGTGATGAAAAATAGATTCATTACAGCAACTTACGGAGAAGAAAGTCATGGGGTCTGCACGGTCATGCATCTACGTCGTCGGCTCGGCCGAATATTCACGCTGCGGAGGTAATGATGTGTATTTGGTGGGACCTCGTGGACCCTAACGAAATTATCGCTGGGGAACGGTATCGATTGGTGCGATTGAGCCGAGCACTGCGCGAAAAACGATTACAATACGAGGAGAGACACGAAAAAGTGATTCTACAGCATGACAACACTCTGCCTCACGTTGCCAAACCCGTTAAAACTTACCAGCAAACGCTCAGATGGGAATTCCTACGCCACCCGCCATATGAAGACATAAAAAATGACTTGATTCGTGGATAGCCTCAGACGATGAACACCTTTACCGTAACGGTATTAGAGCTTGAAAGATGGAAAAAAGATACAGCTTGCCATGGGCAATTCTCAATGATTCATAATAATGAAGTTTCATTTTCATAAAAAAAAAAACTTAGTTGCGCACCGAATAATTGTATCACGCGCTGTCTGGCATGTGTCGCGCAAACCACATGTCTGCAACATAAATGCGTTCCAATTTATGCACGAAAAAGTTAGTTATCATGTCCCTGTACCGCTCACCGTTGACTGTAACGTTCCGACCATAATCATCATGGATTTCTCGTTTCTTCGGCGTGAGTCTATTTATGATGAACTGTCAAACCAAACTTTCGTCAAAACAACCGAGAACTGTCACAGAAAACAGTATTGCCAATTGAAAGTTGTCCGCCTCTAAGAAAAACACCCATTTTTATGATTTAACATAGATCTCCGATGGCGGATGGAAGGTTATAAAAAGCCCTACGGAACAGAGGAATCAAGAACTCCTGGGGAAGTGCTTAAATCTGCGGAGGTTTTATGAAATATGTTAGTTGGAACTCTAGAATCTGTTTCATGATCGCGGTCGAGAATACCACGGGCCGATTGTCACTAGTGCGAACACGATCTGAAGTAAAATCCTGTGAGTTCATCTTCATATTGTTTACCTCTTAAGAGACGAACGTCTTTGGCGCTTAGTGTGAGTTCTTACCATGGTTTCCGTAGAAGCCCATGATTTTTTACTATTCGGGCTTCATGCTTCGAGGAGGTAGACAAATAATGAAAATATTAACTCGCTTGGCAGTTGCATTTTTTCTTGTTAATTTTGTAGTTCCCAATTCAATGCTTCTTCTATTATAATAACGAGTACAGTGCTTGCAATAATTCATAAAATGTCTAAATACTCTTACAATTGCCATATTGTATCAGTGTCGACGGTTTGGGCTTTAAAACGAACAGACCTTTAAAGAGATCTATACGAACTTAAGCTGAATGTGTTCAGTTAAATGTCAAAACGCGCGCGCAAAAGAACCGCGTAAAAAAGAGAAAGAGGGAAGCCTAGTTGATTGAGTCAGCCATTTTCTGGTCATTCCTTTGTTTGAAGCCCAAGCCGATGCCACGATTTCGCCAAAAATAGTAAGTGCCATTCCCTTTATTTTATATATATATTCATAACTTGTAGCATTTATAGAGAATAAAAGAATGAAATTAAATCGAATACAATCGAGTTGAAACGATCAAAAATCATCGTTCTGTTCTTCAATGCGAACTTGGCTTTGGCTTTAAACTCGCCCAAGTTCCCAGGCAGGGGACACGTTGTGCCGCCTGCGCAATAGTGCTGGTGAGCCATTTGTCTTTATTTTGTGAAATCCCGATGTTAAAAAAGCTTCATCCTTAATTGTAGTCACATAATATATTTTCTGCTGTTGCACAATCTGGAGATATTGTCCTATACTCACGATCAACAGGTGATTTTGACATGGCAGTGCCCTGTAAGAAAACCTGTGATCAGTCAGCTTCAGCTTCATTTTTTTATGGAACATGTTTGGCTTAAAGTTTTTGGCTTGCCTGTTTCCTTCGGTTTGCCTCCAGAAATGGATATCATGAATTGAGTTGCGGATCCTTTTCTGATTAATCCTTCTGCTTTTTCATTGCCTTCATAACTGCGTTTTCTTGGCATCCAAATCAGATAGACCTAATTTTCAGTGGCCAGTAGTTGTAGGAGTTTAAGGCAACCCCAGACTAATTTTGATGTTATTTCAAAGGAGAATGTAAATGTTTTTGGTTGTTATCTATCTGCTTAGATTCCCTCGAATGCGAAGCTCTTTTGCATGTATTTCAGTCTGGAATATGGAGCTGCTTGTATCCATACAATCGTGTAGGTATGTTTTAGTGCAAAAACCGTATACTCTGGCCCCAACTCTTTCATTAGTTTTGGATTCGTCTGTGTATTAGACATGTGAATCCTTGGCAAATGTTGGTTTGCTCCCAGTTTAGACGCCCTGGAAATGTCACCTTAAAGTTGTGCCGAAAGTTTCATGTGTCGCGGGAGACATTGCAGTATGGACTAGGTTGGAATTTGGTTTATCTTCTGTGATGTGTATATAAGCATTCACCATTGCTTCTTTCATGAGTTCTAGATGAAGGGGTGCGATGTTTAGAATAACCTCCAGCGCAGCTGTTAGTGATATTTTCATTGCATACGTGATGATGGCTCCACAATGTCATTTTGGGGCTTAGTTCCAAATTTTTCCCAAATATTCTTGTAGTGAAGTCCTTACCTTGTCGATAGTCTTAGAGAGATGAGTGTTCCATGTATTTTATTTGACTTCCGTTGAGAACTCTATTGTTTCACCGAAAAGTGTAGCATTTCTGAGTCTGTATCGCCTTCTTCTCTTAGTGAATGCAACTACATATGGTGCTTTTCTTCGGATTGACTTTGAGGCCAACTTTGGTACACAATTCAGCAACTACAGGCCTCTGGAGGCGATCCGAGATTGTGTTTACGCATTTACCCCCGATTAAGATGGCAATGTCGTCTGCATATCCATGGACATAGAAACCATCATTACCGATAATCATCAGTACCTCATTAACCACGATGCGCCATAGTAGGGGTGAAAGTGCCCCCCTCTCTGGGGGCATCCTTTCGTAGCTATGCTCGTTTTATATCGAAGAAACAACCGGCCGCTACCTCATTCTTCTGAGAGATTTGAATTCATAGACCCAAAGTAACTCAAAGAATTGTGGTTTCTTATGCACATGTGTAATGAAAGTGTTTCTCAAGGAACAATTTCTAGATGGATCTCCCTACTCTACTTCGACTTGTTTAAATTGTTAGCACTTTCGCAGGAACTACCACTTTCAATACATAATCTTACAGCCTAGCAGAGTGCCAAGAATCATTTTAAAAAGGTTTCATCACCAATCAAGTTTTAGTTTTGCTTTAATTGACATTTTGGTGTGCTAAGGACATCATAATCTTCGTAAGCTTTTATATTGACAGCGAATTTTGATTTGTATCTTCTACATCGTCAACAAAACGCCCAAGAAATGTTGATTATCTACAGATTCACTTCAAACTATTCACTGTATGATCGGTTGCCTGCTATGTTGATCGCTACTTGAACTTCATCTACGAGTATCCATATGTTGATTTCCAGGTGATCAGAATCTCAGTTTCTATTAACCGATTGTGCTTTCCTTCCTGATTTTTCAATAAAATCTATCTCGAATGATCTCGAAACTGATCACAGTGTCAGTATTGAAACGATTTTCATGATCACTTGGGGTAACAATTTTGTACTATAGTAAAACCACACCCTAAAGTCTGAAAGAATGTCGCTTTTCATGGCTTATAGTGTGCATTCTATGGAGCGTTCTTATGAAATGCTGACTCGTATTGTCGTCAGCCGATCACCTGGATAGGCGGTGTCGAGGTTAAGAGCATTACTGACGCCGCCGCCATTATAAATACGAATACCCCACATCCAATAGCCGACACTCTAAATGTATCTCATAATTCTGGTAGTAAAAATTCAATTTTATGTTCGCCATGTCGTTATCACTGATTATCCCCGCGAAGGTTGGGTGAACTCGTTTGTTTTTGTTTGTCCAAGTTCAAAGACGTTTATCTTAAACACGGAAGGTCCAAACATCTGCTGTTTTTAGCCTCAGTAAGAGATCAAAATACCCGGACAATGCAATAAAGTTCCGCGTTAACTTCAACTTAATCGCGTCAGTCGTATCATTACTGATCGACTGACGTTTAACTGCATGTCATAATTAGAGTGTTAATCACGGGATGGTACTTACGAAAACTGTCAATGAACTTAACACTCCAAGTTGGCAACAAATTTTGTTGCTATATTCCGCCCGATAACAGGGCATCCACTTCACTTTTCAATGCACCCAATTCCTGACCGATAAGAGATGTTCCATCTTTTTCAGATACTCAGGCAATAAATTTCTTAAAGATGAACGTCGGAAGTACAAGTATCTACATTTTTGGAAAGTCACTTTCAATTAAACGATGATAAGCAAGCTAAAGTCAATTCCATGAGCGCCAAGTTCCAGTGTCCCGTCACTGATACGAGTAAAGTCGACCCTTAACACTCATGTCTTACGCAAAGAAATCAAATTGAGGAGAAGCGATCTTGCAAAACTACTACGATCATGAGTACAAGATACTTTAATACATACTCGTCTCGATCGCATGAACTCTTCTTAGAAGGCCAGAACAAATATTTCATTTTTGACGAACTTTATCTGATCGATGAGTGGCAACTGCCATGCAGATGTTCAATTTCATTCAATTCAGGCGATGGATGAGAATGCCTGACAAACGATGAGTTGTTGGTATAACTTATTACTCAGCGTCTACGCGTCATAGATACTCGTAAACAAAGTGTCTATTGACGTGGCAATTCTACATACTCGTATAGTGTATCTCTTACTCTCTCTTCCCCTCTATCTATCTATTGATTTGAATGAATCAAGAAGTTGGTTGACCCAAAAGTCAAGCTGAAAGGAAGTCTTATCAGACACACTGTTGGACTTCGATGTGAATGTTTGCCCTCTGCCTCTGATGTTTATTTGGATAATTCGCGTTTGCATCCGTCCATATGCAAATTTTCATTGACAGCCGCACGCTTTGTACGAGTACCTCTGTGAACCGACCATATGGTGGGATATTCATTCAAATCCAGGTGCGATAAGAGTCAGAATCTTCCCTTCTCGCGAACTACGAGCAGTAGTTACTCGTATAGGTGTGTGTGGTTCTGTGTTGACAATCTCAAATCTGTTTGGAAAAGATATGTAGTGACACCCAGTTAAATAACACAAGAGGAACAAATAAACAAACAACGGACCAGGAAACTTACAACGGATTTAAGGGCCTTAAGAGCGAAAGAGAGACTTGGTTACGTTGATCATGTCGACGTCGTCGTTGGGCAAACGATCAACCGATCGACCGGCAAATGTAATGCCAATAAATTTTCGGTTCGGTTAATTTGTATGCGAAACGCGTGCGATCCGATATTAAAGATTTACGATGCGTTCACCTTGGGGCAGTAGAAAACACGAAAGGGGAGCCTTCAAGATTTGGGTTGATCGTCGAAGAAGAAGAAGAAGAAAACGGTCTACTGGGACTGGGATTGGAACCTTTGGTCCTTAAAAAATTCCATGGAAAAAAAGTTCGATGGCAAAAACGATTTCAATGGAAAAACGGATACGAAAAGGGAGCAACTAAATCACAAATTGCTATTGTTCCAGAGAATAATTTGATTTCTTATTGAATTCAATTGAATTGATTTAGGTTGTAGCGGCAAGGTTGCTGGTTGCCGGTTGCCGGTTGTCGGTATGAAGCACCTTCCGAACGCTAATCAGACAGGTTTACTGGGCTGATTTAAAATTCATACATACAAGTTGTTATTTTAGAAGATTTAACCTTGTTGAGGATTTTCAATAGCAATCTGTAGTACTACTCGTATTTTCTACATACTACAATAAGCCTCTTTATCATAAGCCAAGTAAGAAGCGACGTAATCAGGAGCTCCTGTATGATCGTCAGCGAATACAAGCAGGGAATTGATTAAAAGCAGACAGTTGATGATAACTGGGGTAAGTTGGAGTAGTTCTCGCCGATGTGCAATTAGATCAGACGTTAGTCTACCATATTGTTATACCACTTTCACAGCGTGCAAGGACTCATCCTGAACCAAAGAGATTTTTTTGATGAATTTGACAAGATCCGTGATCCTTTTGTGCCTAAATAATTGTAATAGGTGCCCTCACTGCAAATGAAGTGCGGTATAGATTGCTTTTCTTCTTCCAATGAAACAGTTTCTAGTGATTATGCCTGTGTGTTATAAGATATATCTCAGGTTGATCAGCTCTCTTGATCATTTAAGATCAAATATGAGCCCTATTAATCTAAATGCATCAAGGCTATGTCTTGCTGGAAACACATTAGAGATAGCTCGAAGATGTGTCGTTTGTTTGGCTCCATGTTGTTTATAGATATTTGAGCATAACCAGTTCATCAGCGACGCAGTCCTTATTTCCCGTAATGTGATTAAGTGTGATCTTGTACAAGGTGGCGCAAAAGTCGTCACCCGATGTCCTTTGGCTTTGGCCAGAACTTCCGGCAATAGGTCCTCGCATTCTTGACAGATATTCTCTCTGACGGCTTCAAGAGGCTTATTAACGTAGACTCGTGACTTTAAAAAACTCCACAGAAAGAAGTCTGGAACAGTTAAATCAGGCGATCTTGCTGGCCAGTGCAAATCGCCAAAATGAGATATTAGGCGACCCAGAAATGTAGCCCCCATAATTTCGGTTGTGGCTCGTACTGTATGCGCCGTTGCTCCAACCTGTTGGAACCACATATTCTCTAGTCCCAATTCCTTCAATTGAGGAAGGGGAAGTTGTTAAGCATTGCCCTGTAGCTCTCGCCGTCCACAAAAGTTGTTTGGCCAGATGACGTCTCCAGCATGAACAACATACCGTGCGGTACACCGTACGCAAATTTTCGATGTCCCAAATGCGATAATTTCGCTTATTCACATATCCACAGATATTGAAATGGGCCTCGTCGCTCATGACGATTTTCGATAAAAAGTTGTCTCCCTCGTGGTCGAGGTCCAAGATGGCTTGAGCGTAGTTTACACGCTCTTGGCGGTCAACAACTAACTAAGGGAACACCTTAGAGTCTTTCACTAAAATTCTCTGTAAATGTCACCGATTCATGCCCGATTGCGTGGCACAACTTCTCGTCGTTACTCCGGGGTCCTCTGCGACATCTTCAACTATAGCTGCGATGTTCTCAGCAAAACGGCTGCTCCGGGGCCGGCCAGCTGGTTAAACGTCGTATTGCTTGCCCAGTTGGTGTCGGACAACCCGTAAATCTGCTCCAAAGTTCACGGTACGCCAACACCATCGACCAATCGTAACAGTTATTCCGGGTTTTTTAGGAGTATAGCGATTCATGTCTTGTTGACGTGTATTTTGTATCTCCTTAATTAACAAATGTCAAAGAAGAACTGACATTTGAGGCCGCTTGCAAAAATTATAGCATCTTTCGATAAGGTGTTGACTTTTGTGCCACCGTATACATATGAGTATATGCCCCAATCTTAGATTCAGATAGCAGCCTTGGGCTTTAAAAATAATGCTGTAGACAAGTTGATAGAAAGATTTGTTGCATGTCCGTCTTTCCAGTGCAGGCCATCAAACGTTTATACGATAAGTAGCAGTTGGTCTCACAGCTATGGTGTGGATCAAGTACTTGACTTTGGGTTGTTGAGCCCCTACAGCCTTCTTTCAAGATTAATAGCCCGCTAAGCACAGTTTGCTGTATAGGATAAGGCCTGGATACCTGGCGTCTTGCGAATCATGCCTTGAGTTTTCTTTACGAAAGGACCAGCTGCATTTCAGCCGGTCTAAGCCGTAGTTACATGACTAAAAAACGCGTATGCTTGGATGTGCTTTCCATATTACTTGTGTGTCAAACATTTTCGTGCTTTTTCTAGTCCTCCTTTTCGTAGAATAAGATTGGGAAGAGGAAATATTTTGAGCGAAAGCGAGTTCTTTGTTGAGCTTGTCAAGCTCTGGTAGGCATCCATCTTGGGATGTGACTAGCCAGCTCTATTTTAGCATGAATGTTTGTATTGTATCTCTCCCTGTTCGCCTTCCAGCAACTGTAATATATGTCAGAGGATGACAATTGCTTTTCGATATGATGATATTCTCCTGATTACACGCAACCTCTCGAAGTTTTATGGATTGATCAGGTTTATGGCTATTATAGGGCAGGTGCCAGCATGAAATGAAAGATATGCCTGGATCATCCTTTGAACCTTGGCTAGCAAGTTTATCTTGAAATCCAGACAAAAACTCAGTAAGTCTAGCTTTTCAACGCTTGACCGTCGCTACAGGCGCACTTACCTTTCGCCTTTACCTGTTTCTCAAGATTTGGCTTGTATAGCGTAATTTAAATAATGTGAAGTTTAAAGTTCTCGCCTTTCACAGAGCCACAAGTGTAACTTTTCTTACAACTCTTGATGCTGTCCGTTAAGACCCGAATACATTTTGTCTCTTAATTACCGGTGGCAGCCCAATTATTTCGATACAATCGACGTACGCTTGTAGTTACAGAGACTTTTGAAAGATTTTACGCTTGTGAGCTGCCCACAATACATGATAGAGCGTCGCCTTTTTTAAGAACATTTTCGGCATTAAAGGTCTTGGTTAAATAGTGACCAACTTTGACAGAGTAGCAAGCGTTCCTTATCGTTATTCTCCACTGACGGCCGGGATTGGCAGGCAGGGCTCTATATAGCTCTTGTGTATCGATTTGAACTTCTTAAGTTTTCTCCAACGTCTGACGGAGTAAAAATATTTGGTCGATAATGGACTTTCCTGGCCTGAGACCGCACTTATTGTCCTATAATGGTTTTAGCGAAGGACTTCTTACGTTTGCACAAAATATCAGATAAGATATTGTATGCGTTGTCGAGAAGACTCCTATGAGTATCTCTATAGTTAGCGCAGTTGAGGTGATCTCCGTTTTTATCCACCGGGCAAACGATACTGACATTTCATTCATTAGGCATAAATTCTCGTGACCAGGTTCGAGAAATGAGTTTGTATAAGCACCAAGAGCCCGCTTCTCGTGCTTCTATACTTGGGGAAGCCGATGTTTCTTCCGCCGCTTCTGCTCTTGGAGTTCAGTGTATAAAACCAGGGTTTTGTTCGAGCGAAAAACAGCACAACAGTTGCGGCTTCTCTGATCGCCCTTGGCAGAGATGTCACTGCTCTTCGGTACTTGAAACAAGGGGTATAGGAGTTCTTGAAAGATTTCGAGATACGCGTTCGCCGAAAATTCCGGCGGTCCCTTTTGATTGCAGCTTTTCTACGTTATATCTTCTTACACTAGCAAAGTCAATAAGTCAAAATCCGTTGGTGTTATGTAGGCTATACTAACCAACTGTCCGACCGAAGACGTCCTACTTTCTTATCCTACTCCGGACGTTGTACGTTGTCATATGTCTTGTCGAAGTGCTCGTGGGAACATTCATTCATGACGTCGTCCTTATTTTCCTCAGAGGCATTAGGTATCAAAATCATAATAACACCTTTTTGCTGCATAGCTGACAATATGGTGGACACAACTGGAGGCTACTAGCGCTAAGTTACAGAAACTGTTTTGTAGTTGCCCATATCTAGTCCGAATGGGAGTTTAAAGTTTATGCATCCTTATATCAGCGAAACCACATTTGGCTTTAAGAAATTTGGATAAAAATGTATTTGCTGTAACTAGAACTTCAAACCTAACCTTACTTCGTCAAAAAAAAACACCAAACCTTCCCCGCAAATAATCTAACTACCATTTTGAAATCACCTTGAAACTCAGGTTCGTGTGCAGAGCGATTTGAATGCTCTGTTGGATATATATATGGAGTTAAACCCATGTCGTGTTTCTCTATAAGCGGATTCTGTTACACTCTGACAGGTTTGAGACTCCAATCAAATACTGTCGCCATTTTCATGAGCGAACTATCAAGTGGTAATTTGATATAAACGTACCCATTAGCGTATTTATGGTTTTGATAAGCTCTAATGAAAGATTCAATCTGTCTAAATGCCAGACGTTAAGCCAAGCGAATTTCCCTACCACATAAGCCCGCTGATTCAGGCTAAAATCAAACACACCAAGGTTGTATGCGAAAACGTCTCAAACGTCTCAAGCGTCTCAAGCGTCTTAAGTAAAGAACGTTCAAATTATCACAACTTGGTGGCAGTACATGTGTCTACTAGGTGGAACTGGAGATATTCTTTACTAAAACCCCGCAGTTCAATCCAAATCCAAGTGTTCTATCTCTTTCTGCAGGAAACATCTGACATTCGAAATCTCTGCTGTCATTTTTAATACTCATTCCAGATTGCCATCATTTAAATCAAAGCATACCAGCATTTCAAGAAATCAGATTATATCAGCTCTGTTTGTTCTGTCAAAATAGTGTGACAGCGACATATCAGAAGACAATGACAGTTCAAAAAAATTAAAGAGATTTCCTAAGTACCTACAATACAAACAATTGTCAGCGCTATCTAGCGCTGTTAACTGCAAGTTTGCAAATTTCTCACGTTATTTAATCCAATTTAATGAATAAATCTTAATAAAGACTTATTTATCAAGTGATCACGACATCGTTTATACGTGCCTTATTGTGATTGTTTTTACACCAAACAGTGTAAACAAGTTACACAAGCTAGTACTACTTCGTTGTTGTATATCTGGATTGAAATTCCTGTAAACATAAAGATCAACTTCGACAGTAATTCTTATGAAAATTATTAATAACTCCAAAATGAAAAAAAAAAAACCCCCAAACGCGTGTCCAGCAAAATAGAAGAACTTCGAAAAGTTCTAGCACATGCCTGTGCTTCGATTTTATTCGATTGCCTGTTGTCACAAGGCAAACATCTCTGTTATTGGCCAACCCTCTAAATGGGAAAATGATTGCAACGAAATGAAGAACAATTAGCACTCAATTCGAGAAACTTTCCACAAGGCTACGACAACTAAAATTAACAACATTTAACCTAAACTGAGCCACAGAACAAAGCTGCCATCAATTAGCAACTATGAGCAGTCCAATCCTATGGTGGATCCAAGTCCAAACCTGGTCACCAGTTATTCTCAAATCAAGTCATTATGACACGATTTAAATGTGGCGTTTAACATCTTCTCTCATATCTTCTTACCATTCTCCACAACGAAAACACAATTAGTCCATCTGACCAACTAGACCCCCCCCCCCCCCCGTTACTGGATGCGCGGCTAGTCGATAACCAATATCTGCCACAAAGCAAATAAAACACAGAAAGCTAAACAACAATAAAACATCACCTGTCAGGAGCTGAAACAGAAGCACAGCTCCCTCAAAGACTTTGTCGGACAGCGGCTGCCGCTAATTAGCTGATCGTCGATCATGTGAATTTGTCGTACGGCACGCTAATAAAACATCACCGAGGAATTCCCTCCCCTCCTACACTCGCAGCGAGAAGGCGACTATGTTAACCCGCGCTGAATAGAAATATTCTCGTTCTTGGGTTTTTTTTTAGATTCTGACATGCCACCCGGTGTAAATTAAATGCTCAATAAATTGAAATGCGAAATAGATCGTTCGCACATAGGAATATTCTGCCAGCCAGCCGGATGGATGGCCGCAGGCAGATAGCCCGCCAAACAGTCAGCTATCCAACCGGCCGTAGGTAGACTACGAATTGAATACAAATAATGCGTGCAGACTAGAGCCTGACGGGCGCTGACAATGTGGCACCCTATGGCTTAGTATAAAAATCAATTCAATTCTTATCTAAAAGGCCATGTGCCTTCAGTTGTGTCAAAAAGGTGGCTTGTTCGATTAAAGAACTCAATTAGACCTTGACCTTAATGAGAATTTCTAAATTAATATTTAACAATCGATGAAGTCAGGCCTTATTCGAACAGCTGATAAAGAATGTGTCAGCGTTGATCGCAACAATTTGACTCTTTTTCACCAACTTTTTGGAGAATTTTGCTGAAGCGATTTACTTACAATGAGACTCCACAAATCAAGCTCTTGAGCAGCTTAAAGCCAAAACTTGTTTTCACTCAACAAATTTGTGAAGAGCAAAACTGACATTTCTGTAGTGGGTCAAAAGCGAAGGGGCTCATCAGAATCAATTATGTATGTCCACAAAGGCAATGTTTGGGGTGCCACTTTGGTGGCATCATTGGCCTCTATTCTTCAAAAATGTTACCAGTCAGTGTAACCAATGACTATTTCCACGAAAATATTTACGTCAGTGAATCGGACTGTATGTGGTCCCAGCAGGATGGGTTGCGTGCCATACTTCCCTTTTGTGCTTCTGTTTTTCTTACGAAACAAAGGGTTCAGCCAAAGAATTAGTTTTTCATATAAAGTGGTGAAATATGATATCTACAGCAAGAGTACGAGCCTCATCAGCGACGAGGAAGTGAGTTGTGATGCAAACATTGACAGTACTCTCACAGAGAAAGTGCTCTACGATATTAATCGTACAGTGTTAAAAAAAAAGTGTCATGCCTCGTTAAGATGCAAACAAGCAGCTTACATTCTGTCCTATTGAGCGACAGAAGGAAAGTCACAGTGACGGAATGATCACGGGGAATCACACTATCGATTCTTATGCTCCCATTCAACTCATATGCCAATGGATGCCGCAGAAGAAGATGCAATGTAAATGCTGGTTTGGGTGCTGAAAACCTCTCCTCTAAGCCTTAGCAAGTTCGTTGGCGATCTCATATCCATTGTGAACTAAAACAAGGCTCGCCGAATTCAGAATTTCTACAGCGTCCAGAGAAAACTTAGCTGGAAATGGCTCTTCAAAGACAAACGCAAGCCTGCCTACTTAGAGGCGAAATGTGATGTTCCCATTCTCAAGAAAGACTAGAACGCCGCAACCATCCGTTAGAACCAGAATACTTTCATTTCCTGTGCCCTGATTTTGATGGGAAAAAGCCATCTTCGTATTTTTGCAGCAATAGGAGTTCTGGTATTATTACATCAGAGAGCAGGCCAAGGTGAAGAAAGCAATCAATGAGGATGGTTATCAAAACTTTAGTTCGTGTCGTACCAAAGATCACTGTTTTCCAAATGGAAGATGGCGTTGAGAATGTGATGAGAATATTGAGCGAAAGAGATTCATCAGTACGTCTTGAGCAGAGCTGTGCAACCGTAAAAGCTCTTTATACCAGAACACCAATACATAGGATATGATTGGTCTTATCGTAGCTGGAAAATTGTTATGGTTATGTGTTTAAGCACTTTATGAGTCTCCTTTCTCCTTTTTGGGAAGAGGACAATCTCAATTTTGAGAGGATTGACTGAGTACGTATTCATAGTTCACAAAGCGACTATAACGACCAGTGCTCCCTGCCCAGCCGTCAAGCATGATCAAACTCACAGCGCAGCTTCATTATGAGTTTATACCTAAGTGTAACGCCAGAACTATTAAGAGCATTAGATAGTCAGTCTACAATCATGTCCTATAGCATCATACATTACATCTGCATCCAAATCCGCAATTAAAGTCCTATCCACCAGTTTATGATTTGGCTTCGCCCTGTCGCCTAGTGCATTGTGCATCTTGGACGGAGGGTGCCTTCTAAAGGCAATTTTGTACACATAAAGCTATATTATTCTGTCCAATAAGATGGAAGTCAAACTGAAAAGCTTGAAGATATTAGAAAGCGTGTCATTTCTTTCAATTGTAAGTATAAAGCCAGGGATTCAGCAAAAATATCGTCAGAGTTGCTATCCTACTTATTTACTTAGATGATGCTACAGTTCGAGGTGAAGCTATGCCTCAACTAAAACGGCTCCTCAGTTAGCCCGGCTCTTTGCTAACTGCCGCCATCTGCGCACAACGAATTGCTCCTGCTTGGACATCTTCTTGATGTCCATATCCTAACTAATTCTGGCGACTTTTCTGACTAAGTCGATGTCGCTGTACAGCTGGTATAGTTAGCTGTTGAATTTTCTCATCTAAAGCCCGTCAATACAAACGGCACAGAATATTCTTCAAAAGATTTTTCCTTCAGAACGACTTCAGTATCATACGTCAGGCATACACGCTTCTGACCCGATCTGGGAAATAAGATGTCATTTCTAACAGCTTTGAATACCTCGACCTGTTCTGAATTACAGGAGGTTGAATTACAGGTTAGGTATTGCTATCCTTTCTTCATTTTGGTCAGGTGGACAAAAGTTATGGCTATCATCCTCTAAGTTGAATTGTCTGTTTTGCCTGGTAAGGGGATTTTGGGCTTCTTCGTCGTTATGCAGTCTGCAGAAAAGGTTTTTTCATATTCTCTGTCTTCTCCGTACAGTGGAGTACAACCTCTCAATATCTCCGTCGCGCGCTTCTCGTATTCTTTTTTCTTCTGAAGAAGAAGCCGATGTTCTTTCCTACTATTTTGCTCATAGAGCTCACGAGCGACCCTCATCGTTCGCTACTGCGCCGCTGTATACATTTCATGTTAAGCTGTGTGTGCTTAGCAGAGCTCTTTATCGAACCAGATATTTCGGGCGTAACCCAAAACATCAGTTGCGGCGTCTCTCGAACGAAGAACTTTTCTTTAAAAGCGCCCGGGACCATTTTCTTCCAATCCCCTCAGTGTTCCAGCTTGTGCGCCGCAAGATAGGGCTGCGATCATCAATGTCTCGTAAAATGTCTGTTTTGTTGCAATAGAGAGGGCTTTTCTATTCAATTAAGCCCAAAGAAGCAGTGATTAGCAAGAGTGATTTTTGCTCTATAGTAGTTGTCAAAGGCGATAGCGCAGCCTTACTACATCAAAGTTGTAGTTGTAGGCGACGATGTTGTGTGTCTCTTACTTTGTTTTAATTTGTAAGCCGCTAAGCTCATATTTGATCCTTCCGCTTTTATAGCCGTAAACGTCTCATTAACCGACTGGAATTAGCTGCCGAGTTTCGCACAATTCTTGTTGAAGGTCTCATTTTTTATAGCCGACGTATCATTGTCATCCTGTAAAGTGGAATGAGCTTGACAAAGGTGCAAACTAGACATGTCTCTGTATCTTTATAGACCCTATAAAATGGGTAAAAAGGTACACCACATCTCGCCGAATGGTTTAGGGGAACTCCCTTCTTTATCGAACATCATTTCGTCGGACAAGATGGGTGTGTCCAGGCATCACCAGCTGCCTTTAATGCCATGCGTTCGGCAGGTTTATTAGACTCAAGCTTAGAAATTGCTGTCCTGACTTCATGTTGGTCGAGTTGACAAAAATGTTGTGTATCCATGTCAGGGTTGAATGGCTCATGGTGGTATTGTTCGTCATCATTGTCTAACAGCCTGAGAAAATAATCTTTCCATGTTCTAGTATGAGCTATTCTTTGCCTTTGTCATGACTCCAAGGAGCTTTTAAATACCTATATGTGTATCTTTTTATGTAGTCTGTATCTTTCCCCTACAGCCAGGCAGATATTTTGTAGTAATGACACCAGATGGCAACGATTAGTATAAGGCCTCGTAGAAGTAGCATCTTCCGACAGGTGCTGGTTCCTTAAATGACGAGAATGAGCCTCTGCAGCCGAACATCTTGCAGCTCTGCTAATAAGTCCTACTTCACGCCTCCCCGCGGCGCCATCTGGGAATCTCACTAGAGGTTGCGAAGTGAAGGGGGCAAATGGCGAGTTTCCTGCGCCATTAACCAGGATTAGTGTCGGAAAAACAAAACAAGGCCTTATCCGGGCTACTCCGACGTATTTGGAGCTCAGGCCGGAAAGGATTTCCAGGACTTAGTCAGGGTCTTGGAAAAGAGATGGTGGCGGACGAGCCCTATAAGAGCCAACGGCAGCGCTCACATCCCGGCACGGGTTACTGGCTTCGGTGTAACCGACCCCTCGTCCTAGGGGCACTCAAAATGGAACTGGTCCTCCAGGTTGGGGGTTGTGCTGCAGGGGTAACTGCCCGGCCAATTAAAAAAAATTAAGTTACGAAGCATCAACAAGCCTCGGATATGGACGGATCTACTGTTGACAACCCACGCAAACGATTTAAGGACAATGAGCTTCGGATATGCACGTGGAATGTTAGATCCCTTAATAGACCACGTGCAGCCGAGCAACTAGCGGAGGCCCTAGACTGCTGCAAAGCAGATAACCGCCATCCAAGAAATGCGATGAGATGGGCCGGACAAAAAGAAGATGAAAAACTGCGACATCTACTACGGTAATTGCTATCGACGGCAAAAGCAGCGCTTATTTGGATGCGGATTTGTTGTCGGAGGCAGACTAAGACGAGAAGTCCTCAGTTTCCGGCATGTGAGCGAGCGCCTCGTAGCAATACGCATCAAGGCTAAATTCGCAAACATTAGCCTTATATGCGCGCATGCCCCCACAGAGGAGAAAGATGACGACACCAAGGATGCCTTCTACGAGCTCCTTAACAAGACCTACGAGCAATGCCCTAGCTATGACATTAAAATTGTCCTCGGTGATTTTAATGCAAAGCTGGGAAGAGAGGGTATCTTTGGTGGAACAATAGGAAAATATAGCCTGCACAACACCACCTCCGATAACGGATTCAGGCTAATCGACTTTGCGGCGGGGCGAAACATTGTCGTGGCTAGCACGCGGTTCCCACATCTCTATATACACAAGGGGACTTGGAGAACTCCTGATCAATCAACAGTCAACCAGATTGATCACATTGCGATCGACGCAAGACACTCCTCCAGCATTATGGATGTCCGTACGTTCCGAGGAGCCAACATCGACTCGGACCATTACCTTGTTGTAGCCAAGGTACGGTTGCGGATATCCCAAACTACGCCAAGACAAACTAATGCTGTGAGAAAATTGGACGTCAGACGGCTACAATCGCAAGAGATCGCCAAGTCCTTTTCCGATCGAGTGTCTCTTAATCTCTTAAGAGGTCTAATGCCGCCAGCATCAAGCATCGAAGACCATTGGAAACACTGCCAAAACGTCATCAGAGATGCTGCTTCTGATGTGCTGAGTTTCACTCGTCCACCACAACGAAACCCCTGGTTCGATGATGAATGCCGGCAAGCACATGCAGCTAAGCAAGATTCATATAACGCGGCGCTGCTTAGAAAGACCAGAGCTGCTCATGAGCTCTATGAGCGGATGAGGAGAGACGAGCACCGGCTTCTCAGGAGGAAGAAGAAAGAGCATGAGAAGCGCGCGATCGAGGAAATTGAGAGATGCTACTCCAGGAATGAAGTTCGGAAGTTTTACCAAAGGGTAAAAATAACATGCCGCGGAAACAAACCCCGAACCGAAGCCTGTAGAGATGAACAAGGGAACATCGTAGTAGAATCGCAGTCGATGCTAAGGAATTGGAAAGATCATTTCTGCAGACTGTATAACGGCGATGACAGACCAAATACCGCTGTCAGGCAGAATCAACCTTTCAACCTGGACGATGATGACCAACAATTCCGTCCACCCGACCTGGATGAAGTGAAGATAGCCATATCGAAGCTTAAGTCCAACAAAGCTGCTGGAGCGGATGGCCTGACTGCAAAGCTCTTCAAAGCGGCAGGCGATGACTTGGTAAGGAGCATACACCAACTCATCTGTAAAATTGTAAAATATGGTCGGACGAAAGTATGCCCGATGAATGGAACCTCAGCATTGTTTGTCCGATTCTCAAGAAAGGAGACCCTCTGAACTGCGCCAACTACAGAGGCATCAGTCTCCTTAACATCGCATATAAGATCTTATCCGGCGTATCAGTGTGGCTTCAGGCCAGGAAAGTCCACCATCGACCAGATATTCACACTACGGCAGATCTTGGAGAAGACCCATGAGCTTCAGATCGATACCCACCACCTATTTATCGATTTTAAAGCCGCGTATGACAGCATCTATAGAGATGAGCTATATAGAGCAATGTCTAGTTTTGGCATCCCTGCCAAACTCGTCCGTCTGTGCAGGATTACGATGGAGAATGCACGCTGCTCCATAAAGGTCGGTAATGATCTCACCGAGACCTTTGATGTCCAGAAAGGATTTAGACAAGGCGATGCGCTGTCATGCGATTTTTTCAACATCGTACTTGAAAGAATAGTGCAAAACTCACGAGCAAACACAAGAGGCACTATCTTTCAAAAGTCCGTCCAACTACTCGTTTACGCCGACGATATTGACATAATCGGGAGAAAGCAGCGTGATGTCAGTGGAGCTTTCGCGAGTATTGAGACGGAAGCGGCGAAAATGGGTTTGACGGTCAATGAGGGCAAGACCAAGTATATGCTGTCAAGCAAAAAGGACAACCAACACCGACGTCTCGGACAGAACGTCACCCTCAACAGATATAACTTTGAGGTAGTTAAGGACTTTGTCTACCTAGGCTCCGCTATTAATACAGACAACGACACCAGCGCTGAGATCAAGCGAAGAATAACTCTTGCAAACCGCTGTTTCTTTGGGTTAAGAAGGCAATTGAGTAGCAAAGCCCTCTCTCGGACAACAAAAGTCACCCTTTATAAGACTTTAATAATCCCGGTCCTGCTCTATGGCGCAGAGGCATGGACATTGTCAAAACTGGATGAGGGTATTATTGGTTGCTTCGAGAGAAAAATTCTTCGGGCGATCTTCGGTCCCGTCTGCATTGACGGTGAATGGAGGAGGAGATACAACGACGAACTGTATGGACTGTACAGCGACATGAACCTAGCCAGAAGAGTGAAGATCCAAAGGCTGAGATGGCTGGGTCATGTAGAGCGCATGGACACCAGTGCTCCGGTCCGAAAAGTTTTCGAATCCGCCCCCGAGGGACAGCGCAGTAGAGGAAGGCCAAAACTCGGGTGGCGCACGCAAGTGGAAGAGGACCTCAGCCAACTTAGCGTGCGAAACTGGAGGCAGCTAGCCAGGGATCGAGCCGGCTGGAGAAGCTTGTTGACTGAGGCCCAGGTCCACCCCGGACTGTAGCGCCACCTAAAGTAAGTAAGTAAGTAAGTAATGACACCAGCGGAAAATGAATAGATTTCTTCTTGCTACAGCCGCTTGGCCAATTTTTCGAATCAAAAAGCAGAAAAGAGCAGTCGTTGATCCTCTGTCAAAGGGAAATTTCCGGCTTCAACTATCTGCTCTTGGTCAGGTCACAAGTTTCCTTTCAAACTACACAGGTGCTCTGCAGCACTGAAATATTGTTTCACATTATAGTACATCCCTCCTACTATACACTAATACTGTGTTCCACAAAAATCCATTCAAATCCGCTCTACCCTATTGAATGTGCTATCAAAATTAGTTTTTGATGGCGTTGGGATATTTTTAGATTTCCGAAATGTAAGCGGACAAACGGTCAGATATTCGGTGTGTGTATCGCACATATTCGAATTGTGTGTGATTTTCTTTTCGCCTTAAAGTCTAATTTAATTGTTAAAAATTAGCACTAGTGGTCTAATTAATTTGGCCACTAGACCGCGCGCTACATTTTAGAGTGGTTTATCAGCTATTCGCTTGCACATCCACATAGAACTGGATTTTGGAGTGATTGTCCGAAATTTTTTCAGTATTCGAGGGGGTTGGGATATGGAAAACATCAAACATCAGTTCGATTGCACAAGAGGCTCTCGCCAACAAAAAAAGAATACAAAATCGAATTTTTTTTTTTGAAGCAGATGATGGAACAATCCACGATGATGGATGAATGCTGACAATTTATTTAATTTTTTTTTTTTTCTATTTTTTGCACTTTTTAATTAGTGTTTGACAGATTGATGTTAATTTTGATTTCGACTTTTGTCATTTAGTGGAATCGTAGCAAATGGCGTTTCAGATTAGGGGACTCTGGGCGGAGTGCATCGGTGTCGTAAGTTGAGGTGTAATTTAGCGAGACAATAAAAACCAGAGCAGGCAAATAGCGTTTATGATGTGTAAATTTTGCATTGCATGTGGAATAAGCAAAGTTCTGATTGTTTTTTAATTTGCTTTCATTATCGTGTATATAAATACCGACTGGTGAGCTGTAAACTTGAGTGCGGAATTTATTGAAGGGAAAATTAAATTACGACATTGCCCTCGAAAGGAGTAGCGCATGTGCCAAGGTGTCATCTTATAAAAAGCGCTTTAAGATAATGATTCTAAATAGAAAACAGGAAACATTTCACCACATTTTTACTTCTCATTTCGGTGAAGGGAATGAGAATGCACAACGGGGATATGTACAAAATAGATCCCAATAGGCTTCATCAATTTAGTGGACATTCACTTAACCACAGACCCATTCAAGTTGCACCTGGCGGAGAAATCTAGTGCAGCCATAAAAGCAGCCGGTCAACAAAAAAGAGCAGTGCTACCGCAGTCTGATGGTCCAAATTACATCATAACCTCCCAGTAGTGCTAATTGAAAGACTACGTCAAGCGCCTTGGATTGCAGCCGACTTGGTATGCACCTCGAATATCTAGAACAGTTACTGTAGTCTTGTTAGAGGTTTTTAAAACTGCTATTCAAAAAAGATGATACAACGAGACAAGAAATAAAACGACCAGGTATCGCAGCATTAACTTCGGAGATTTTTATTGCGAACATAGCGTATTTGTTAAGAAAGGCCCTGAGGGCGGAAATCTTAAAGGAGTAGAAAGACTTTGGTATTAATTAGGGCTTGAATGAACTAGTGGACAGAACATATGAGCAGTGTCACAAGTATAACATTAAACTCGTATTGAAGCGCCTTAATGTTTGCATAATTTCATTTCCAGAAATAGTCACTGATCAAAATACGACAAATTTTCGTGTCGCTTGCTCGGACCACTACCTAGTAGTACCAAAGTACGAACTAACTCTGGGAAGTGATAGGTTAAAATTGCAAGAGATCGCTAGACTCTTTCCTGGTTGCATTTCTCCCACCATTTTTCCTATACCCAAATCTTTAGAATCAAATGAGAAAGACCAGTAGCTTTCCTACAAAATTTTGAAAAGGCAACTCTAACTAAACAGCTTTGATTCGAAAACGAGGGCTGCGCGGCACCTTTAGTCAAACAAGATATGTTCTTGCTGCACTACACTGGATAGCCAGCGATGAGTTGAGACCTGTAGTTGACAAATATCAGCAGAGGAGAAACAGTATCTTCCCGGAATGAAAAAGAGAATCAGAACCCGAACTGAAGCGGATAGAGACAAACGCTGGAACATCATAAATGAGACGCCATCGGTTGGGAAAGTTTAGAAAAATCAATTTTATAGAAAATTAGACGGAGAAGGCGACGAAATAACGCTGGCCATAGTAGGAAGGTCTACGCCATTAAATACAGAGATGCCGGTGAAAATTAACTCAATTATACAATACAAAAATCAGTAGAGCTGACTTCCTACTCGCCGTGCGTGTTAAAGCTGGAGCAAATGAGAAAAAAATGTTGCCCGATGAGTGGAATCTGAACATCGTCTGTCTGGTAGTAAAGTAGAGACAACTCAGAAATGTACCAACTACGTGAGGATAAGGATACTCAATATCGAATACAAGATTTTCCCTGCGGTATAACGCAAACGTCTGAAACCAATCTTCACTTTGAGCTGTTCTACCTCTCCGGCAGATCAACCACCACCTGCTTATCCATTTTTATATTCCTTTCGAAAGCGCCTATGTTGATGGGTTATACAGACCCCTTTCATTATAAGAGAAGAAGAAAATTAACTGGCCTGGCTTTGTGCTTAAGGCAACGAATTACGCTCTTTCCACCGTAGATAAATATTTTTGTGAAATCAGATTGAACATCTCAATTAGGAAACTCTAAAGGCGCTGCCGGATAAGTAGAAATGTAAGATTTTTTCGGAAATATTGGAACAATATCCAAGCTTCTTATATCACTGCTACTTTAACCAAATTTCAAAGAACACTCTGTCCCAGCTGCATGGGGATTTTCCCGGGATCTGCTCCAGATGTAATCAAGCCGCTGCCCTCTTTTTTAATATTTAAAACTTGGATTGCAGTCTTAAAGTCCCTTTTGGTTCAAAAGAAGGTGGTACAGCATGCTCTTGAGTTTTACTCTCGCGATGCCCTATATTTTCAAGATTTTCAGCTGATTGGGTTTTCCCTCGCTCCTGATTAAGTCTTCTTCAATCATACTTGTTAGTCTCTGTAGAAGTAAGTCTCTGAGAAAGTTCTTAAAAAAGATTTGATTACTCAAGTTCTAATTCTTAAATTTAATTTGAATGTAACCCGAGCTCGAGAACAAGACCTGAATTATAGTAAGCTCCAGCAGTACCAGCTACCCAGTAGCTGAAGAAAGTTAGCTCAAAAATCTTTACTCATGCACGCTAAAATAGCAAGAGCATGATTAGGTTGTAGCAATATACTGACCTACCCACAACCTTATACGGAACTTGTTTAAAAGATGTGAAGAATCAACTAGGGGCCTTGAATAAATGTGGATTCACTGTTGACGAGCCTTGTAGAGAGTTAAAGGACAACAACGTTCGGATCTGTAGGTGCAATGTACGGACATTTAGCAGACCATGTAGCGACAAGTGATAGGCAGAGACCCTTGACTGCTGTCATGCAGATATCACCGCCATCCAGAAAATGCGATGGGATATATCGGATGTACAACGGTAATATATATGAAGATATGATGATGCTATTGCACTTATTCGGATGTGGATTTTACACATGAAGCAGACTAAGGCAAAGGTTCCTAAGCTCTTCGACCATACATATGAGTACTGTCCAGGTTAGGTACGGAGGATATTATTGGTAGAACAGTCGGTAAGTATAGGCTACTCGCCACTATGCTTGAAAATATCACAGGACAATGTCACGGTTTCCTCATCTCAATATACACAAGTGTACTCGACGTTCTTCGGATTATGAATTTGATCAAATTGATATCATTACGAAAGACGTAAGGCATGCCTCCAGTATTCTGTACGTTCGAACGTTCCGGAGAGCCAAGATTTATTCAACCACTACCTCGTCGTAGCCAAGATGCAAATGCGAGTTTATCAAACGCCACAACAAAGAACCAATCTCCAGAAACAATCATAATCGTTGGCGAACGCATATTACGTAATCTCTCATCAACTCCTATGCTGCCAAGAATAAGTACCGAAGACCCCTATGTAGCAACACTGCCAACGTGACATCAGAGACGTCGTAATTGATGAGATGCGTTTCACTTGACCACCACCAAGATGTCCCTAGTTTGATGGAAAATCTCGGCAAGCACATGTTCCAAAAAAGCGTACAAATCGTGAACTCTACAAGCAGAAGACAAGCCAAAATCATAGACTTTTTCAGAAGAAAAAGAAAAAGCCTTAGAACAAAGGAAAGCAGGAATAACGTACGGAAATCTCACTACCAGGTAAAAAGAATGTGTCAAGGCAAGAAGACCCGTACAGAAGCCTGCAGCAATGAAAAAGGAAAGCTTGAAGTAGAATCACAGCTCGTACCGAGAACATCGAAAATTTCTGCTGGCTACACACAATAAACTGAACAGGGACAAGCTTAGAACATTAATAGGATTCCTGGAAGAACACTCTCCCCTGCTCATACACGCAAAGAGACTCAAATTGTCAGATACGGACATTTTTAGATTCTGCGGTGATCTGCAAGCGGTTTAGGATATACCACACATACTGTGTCAATGTGAGGAAATATCGCGTAGTCGAAGGAAATTCTTAGGAAAATCCTTTTTTTAAAATTTAGAGGAAATAGATGGCACGGATTTCAAAGGCCTTCTTGGCTTATGCAAGGAAATTGAATATTCTACCACGGAGATTGTTTAGGTTTCTTGTCTTTTGAAGTTAAATTCAACTGGTTTCACAGGAATCGCGATTGTCTAGTGATGTGTTTTACGAGACACCCTGTTTAACCTAACTTAACGTTCACACGACGATGAAGCCTATCATCCCGCCGTCAGTCAGAATACCTCCTCAGTATCCGGAATTTCCCATTCAAACCAACCGCCATTGAGGTATTGTCAAAAAAAATTTTTTAGATCGGTACATCTGTCATCTGGCACTTAAGTATCTGTTTGAGCGCCATTTGTCGGAAGTTTTTGCTTGATAGCTTTGTAAACAAAAAGTGTTTTTTTGGTGTATTCTGCAAATTTCGCAAGTTCAAATTTAGTTGAGCAAATAAATGTCTTAAATGTTGTGTTTCTACCAAAATATCATGTGCAGAAGCGTTGATAATGTTAACGGTAGCCGTACGAGAACTCAACGAAATGTGCCGAATGTCGAAAATACAGGCGTACGAGTGGTACAAGGAGTTCTAAGCGAGCCGTACGTACGAGTGGTTGATGATTTGCCTCGGTTCGTTCATCCATCCTCCAGTATGACCGACGTAAACATCGAAAAAGTAGAGAAATTTGTCCTCGATCTTGCTGTCTCGTTCAGATCAATACAGAGCGTTATGCACGATGTTGAAGGGCGGCTTGCGCCGAAAGTGCTGCATATGTTGCAGAAACAGCATCGCATCGACGTCGCTAAAGAAATGCTTTCTTCTGGCGAAAATGGTATCCATGGCATCGTTACCGGTGACGGGACATGGGTCTATGAATGTGACATCGAAACTTAAAAATAATCGGACTAGCGCTTCTCCCAAAAATCCTATTCCCACAACTCAAATTACGACTTCGCTAAAAGAGTTTTAAGACGATAAGGGCGATAAAGGGGAATTAGCAGAAGAAGCTTAAGGCGATTCCGAAATCGGCCTATTAAAAGCGTTTTGAAGATTGCAGGAAGCATTGGAATATGTGCATTACTTGCAATAGAGATAACTTTGAAGGAAGTGTCGATACATAATTGAATCATTTTCGCTTTATTGGAAATTCCGGACCATTCAACATAGATGATGACAGCTTAAACTTCAGTCTATCTGACCAAAGTGAAATAGGCCTAGTAGTAGCAAAGTAAACTCAAAACGAAGGAACTGGAATTAACTACTTACCTTCATCCAAAACTTCTAGAAATGACTTCATACCGAGCACACACAAGCTCATTTCTCAAATCTCGCCAGAAAAGTACATGTCTGATGAATGGAATCTCAGTATCATTTGTATGATCCACAGAAAGGAGGCCCTCTCTACCGAGGCAACTATAGTGTATTGCTATGTTGTGTGAAAATCTACAACTCTTCTTCAACAACATGATTGACTCGGTGCCTTTTCATTCCAGGGAAATCCGCAAAGGAGAAGTCCAAATCGATAGTCACTATCTCCACGAACTATTGTATAATAAGCCATGTCCAGTTTGACATCAGTGCCAAGCTTGTCCTTCTGTGCAGAATGACGAATGAAAGAGCTAAATGATCCGTCAAAGTTAATAATGACTCAACCGAGACCTTTGACGTCGGAAAAGTTTTTAGACAAGTTGATGCCCTATCGTGTTACAACTTCAACATTATACACAAAGGAATTGTACGGAACTTCAAAGAGAACACCAGAGACACTATCTTTCAATCTCACACACCGGGCTCGCACCGATACGTCACCGCATTGACAAATTTCATACCAGTTTTGAAAAAGAAGTTGTCAAAATAGCTGTAGTCCAACATCAACCAATGGGACAGATCGTCACAATCAACAGGAATAACTTCAAGTTAATTTCGATGAAGTAAGGGACTTTTTCCAACTTGGCTTTATTATAAATTTTGCTAACGCACATCAGCAAAAATAAATCGAAGAATCACTCTTGGCAATCGCTTCTTCTTTAGGCTAATAAGGCAATTGAGTAGTGAGATCCCAACAACCAAGGAGACTCTTAATAAGGCCTTGATTATATCAGTTCTATTTTATGAACCTTGGACGGTTTTAAAAACGGATGAAGATATCCTCAGTCGTTTCGAGAGAAAAGTCTCTCAAAAAATATTCGGAGCTGGTTGACGGGCTTTGGATAAAAACATTTAACAACGAGCTAAACGAGCTGTACAACGACATGAACTTAGTTTGACAAATTCACATCAGTCGCCTAAGATGGCTAAAATATTTTGAGCGAAAAGACACCAGTGCTCCGGCCTGCGGAGTCTTAGAATTCAATGCGGAGCAACAACGCACTAAAGGAAGACCTCACGTTAGGTGGCGTGCATAAATAGAAGGGGAGAGACTTATACAATATGCCTCAGATGCACCTCGAACTGCAGCGCTACCTAGGTGAGAAAGTTTGTCGGTCAAAATTCAAAAATTTGCACAAAACTTAAGATCAGTAGATACTCACCTCGCTTGGCCAAATATCGGCTCGGCCATATTCCAGCAAATTTACGTCGATTTTTGCACTGTTCACAAAGACCGAAAACTTGATTAAGCTCTTAATAAAAAAGTCTAGAGATGTTTAGTCGCACATTGGCTAATCGACAGTGCCAATTCTGGCTACAAGACGATCATCGATCTTAGCCTTCATAACAGTCTATACGCTGTGTTGCAAATGTCACCATAGTACAAAAAAACGAATCTTCAAAATCATTAAGTTACGTATTACCAAAGAAAAATGGTGAAAATAGAGCGATAGCGGCCCCATAGACTATAAGCCACGCGCCGGCATTATCTCTGAAGATACGGCATCTCCAGGATGAATTCCACAAAACAGCCAATGTTTTCATATATAATAGCTGCTGTTGGAACCCTTCTGATGTTGCTTGACCAAATCTAACAATTTTGCTTATAAGCCAAAGCCATTTATCCAAAACGATACCTGAGAATGATTTTTCAATAAAAATCTGGATCTAATTTCATTTTCAATAGAATGGTATCGAAAGCAGAACATCGTCGTGCACAATGGCTCTTTAGCTTTAGTTCTTGATTCTATAGAATCACATTTTGATGTAAAGACACGCCTTTTTGTGAAATACAGTATAAGACGTTCAAGGGAAGCCGAACTCTTGATAATGGCACAAAATTGATTAATTACGGTCCCATCTTACCAACTCACATAGAACCGCAATATTTTTTTTAATCTTAATGCTTTGATATGTCACTGGAACGGCAATACAAGTTAGTAAATAAATTGATCCGAATTTTCTCACAAAACGCTAAATAGCTCTCTTATCGTGACGATAATTATGGCCGAAGATAGGACCTAACGCAAGGAACGTAGTCCAAACTAACCCCAAAAGTTATACATTTCCATGAATAAATGGTAGATAACCAGGAACACAAAATTGGCATCTTTTCAAAAAATATAGTATTTTCAGTGTCCTTTACAAAGATATACAAAGTGCTAACTTCATATGTTCAAACTCACATATCAAGCAAAAACACCAGATACTCAGGTATCAAGAAGTGCTGTTCACAAACCACGGAAAGTACGAAGGGCATTTCGACGTCAACATCAAAACATTTACGACTACGAGAAGTACGAGTACGTGGTTTTACCAGCTTATCACCAGCCAAATCTGATTACTTCCAATCTAGTTATCAGCAAAACCTCTTAACAAATGGGCAAAATTTATAAATAGCCAGACGTTGCCTTTTTTCCATTTTGCCAAGTCATTAGAAAGTCGCTTGAGTAGGCCCAGTTCATGTGTACCCGACCTAATCCGATAATATGATGAACAAGCATTTATTAATGAGGGTTAGTTAGTAGTAGAATGGCCTACTAAGAGTGGATTTCTTTGCCTCAAGACAGATCAAAACGCACTTTTGTGCTGATAGAAAAAAAACACACAAAACAAAACATTCCTCTGGCTAATGACGGGAAAAACAATGAATTACAAGCAAGTCGATAAATTCGATCATCTATCCGATAATCGGAGTTTACTTGTAAGTTGTAGGTAAGCCAATAATAGTTGTCGAATATATAGGTATAGTCGTGTGTAGATTGAAGGTCTCAATGACATTGAAAGTTGCACAGCAAACCGAACCGACCACAGGCAGTCATTGCACTCTAAGCACGAGGAATAATTGCATCTATTTAAATAAGTAATTACGAGTACGAGTACGAGTACGAGTACTACTCATAGATTGAATCAAAAATAGAAGTTCACTTGTAACCTACAATATGTTAGTTGTCGGCAGACTGGTTCCAATCCAACCCAGACCAATTTAATTCAATCCAACAAGGGCTGATGACATAGTCGGGTAAAATTTCATTGATCATTGTTTCGTAATGTTGTCGATGTTACGCATAAACACTTGTAAGCTGTCAATCTATATGTAGGCTATCTTTTGGATAAGACTATCCAGATACTCTGTGAAGCTTTGACCTACGCTATGATAAGTGTGATACTAGTTGTGGTGGTGCTATATGAATAGTTTTCTGTTGATATCAGTTGCCTTTGATATCAGTTGCGTTATCTCTGACTAAATTGGAGGGCAATACAATCGTAGGTACATACCATATTCGTATATTGCTTTATGGCGACAGGTGTTGTATCATAAATTGCTAAAAATAAGCTATTTTTGTGGCAAACCCATTATCCAATTAGACTTTGGAGTTTACACAAATGATAAATTGTTATTTGTGGAGAATTTTAGAGAAAAAGCATCCTTTATGGCTGTTTGAAGTAGATTTTTGAAGAATCATACTAAAAGATACCCGGCTGGACCTTATTCCTAGATTAGTTCTGTCCTATAAGTTCGACATCCTTTCTAACCTTCACAATTTCGAAAGTAGTCTAGTTATTTACTCGTACTTGCAAAAGTTGTACAATAAAAATGGAAACGATTATAGGAAATGAGATGTTGATAAAGGCTTTTTACAATCAAAATGCAAATCAATATCAATATGCAAGATTCCTGAACATTGCATCATTGAATTCCAACAATCAAAACAATCAAAACAATCTTATGGAGCAACGAGGGGAACGCCCAGCATAAATCATTTAATCAGTTAAAAAAAAAGAAGAAAAACAAACACAAAGCGTATTATTGAGGAAATGAAAGTGTCTTTGATGGATTTAGAGAAAGGAGGTCCTTACTGTCCTTGCAGTTTCATCTAATTCCCCTTTTTATTTGGTAAATATTCGTTTATTGGCTTTCTAAACGATGTAGTCTAGTCATGAAATCAAGCAAAATGTAGCAGAGAGAAATTTGAAAACTATAGGTACACCTTTCGAGCTTTTGGGATTTCGGTAACGCAGGGATCCTTTGAGGTAATATAAAACATGTCATTTGCAATTGAAGAGGCAAGTGGAAGGATTCTAAGTTGTTCCACTGATAGTTTTTCGTTTTTGAACCACGGTGAACAACATTTCCCAAACTACAATTACAGGTCCTAAATGGAAGGACAAACTTCTTGATAAGGGTACGTTTGAAGAAATGATTAAATGTTGCGATCTGATCGAAAACAGAACAGCGAGTCAGCTAATATGCATTGTTACTACAGCATACGATGCATCAATCCGCAAAAGAATCGAGCGCCGTGCTTTTGGTGGAATGATGAAATTTTGGCATTCTGGGCAACGTGTCTATATGCTCGTGGGAGCAAGAAAATCTTAACTCTTTTAGACTGGCAAGACGCCATTTAAGAACTGTGATCAAAAAAACGAAGCGACATACTTTAGGTGCCTGTGTGATGAAACTGATTTGAATCCTTGGGGTACTGCATATATGATGGCAATGGCCAAAGTAAAGGGCTATAGGGCTATTGTTTTTCACTTTTTCCCAGAAATACCACCTGTAATGCATTATATCGAGGAAGCGAACAGAGAAGCAGAAATGTCACAGATATCAACGGACGTGTCGATAAATAGGCACCTGTACCCGACGTAATTCCAAATACGGCCATAAAAGCAGCTGTCCAGAAAAGACCAGACATGTTCATAACAACATACCAGAGATGTCTGAAGAAAGGAATTTTTCTTGACCCATGGAAAAACAGCATTTGGTACTCCTGCTAAAGGGAAATAAGCCACCGAGTGAACCATCTTCTTATCGGCCAATACGAATGACTATTGTCAGGAGCTGAGGAAAAAGGAGCTTTATCGAATCGCCAATTCCATTTGAAAAATTGGGGTCTTTCATAGATGCCATAAAAACGATAGTACCCATTGCGACTTAAGCGCTAGAAGGGGAAAGATGGCAATGGGAAACAAAGAAACATTGCACAGTGGTTGCAATTGATTTTAAAAATGTCTTTAAGGCCCTAAGCTGGTTATCAATAACAAGAGGATGTTCTAGAATGGATATGGCACGCTATTTACTTAAGAAAGGAAAAAGCTATCTCAACAATATTCAGCTTCAGTATCAAACAGAAGATGGTATCAAACATTACAGTGTCTCTGAAGGGAACCACAGGGATCAGAACTAGGACCATTATTGTGGAATATTATTTACGACGGAGTACTACAACTGGCGCTGCCACGAGGAGTTTACTCAATAGGTTCCGCTGATGATATTGCTATTGTTGCGGTCGCCAAACACATTCACGAAGTAGAATCTGTTACAAATGCTGCAATTGCGCAGATAAAAGATTGGCTATGATCAGCTAGACTTGAACTTACTGCACCGTGGGATATGCAACCTTCCGGGTTGGAAGTCAAACAATTCAGTCTAATAGTACGTTTACGCCGACCCGAAATTCAGCATTTCGGACAAATTCAACGTTTCAGCCGAAATGCTCCATACAATTTCCAGCATTTCGAAATGTTGAATTTCAGCGAAATGCTGCATTTAGAAGGTTGTCAAATCGAGCAAACCTTTTTAATCATACAGCACGTCATTCAGTGCACTTCATAGCGCTTACAAAAACAACTTTGAAAGAAGTCAGCTGTTCCAATATTTACAATACCTAACGACTATGTGCCCCAACCAAAAAAAGTATAAAAAAAGGCGGAAGTGGGAAGACAGCGGCTGTCATATAAATATTTTGCGTTCAATGTAAACGCTGAAATGAAATTCCGAAATGTTGAATTTCGGGTCGGTGTAAACGTACTATAAAAGAACACTGAAATACATGAGAGCGGCCTTATCACCAATTCTACCAAATACCGGTGGTTTCAACAGAAGGGTGTTCCTTTCAAAAGTGATCAGCTCGGTTTTGGTTTACGCTGCCCCGGTTTGGGACATGGCACTAGTCAAACAGGATGATAACAGACTATGCGCATTAAGGACGATATGTGGCTTTCAAACGATATTGGATGAAACAGCATATGTTATAGCTGGAATGGTACCAAAAGACATACTCTTGGATGAGATGTTTAGGATATACAACAAAATTGTGACAAATCGCCACGTAGAAACACATAAAATAATACGGATTAAGGAGAAGGAAAGAATGATCTCAATAACTAGGTGAAGAAATAGATTGTAAAACACCACAGAAGGCCGTTGGACCTATAAGTTAAGCCTATAAGTTAACTCCGTCGTTAGAAATGTGGGTAAATCGGACACATGGAAACTTCAACTACTACTTTACGCAGTTCCTGTCCGATCACGGGGGTACGATGTCAATAGTGATTGTTCTACTGCAACGATTGCCATTGCTCATTTTGTTTATATCCACTTTACAAAAGGGAGAATTCTCATCTACTTAGGTTGTATACAAGTAACTTCGTAACTCTAACCCATCTAACAGCTTCTCTGCTTGTAACATAACACAATCTACAGCTTTCTTTCTATTGACTGGAATGTGGTATAACATTGTTTACGGGACTACCACGGCTTCCCTTGCAACCGACCATCCAAAGGTCAAAATTATCGATGACTTTCTGAAAAATAAGTGGCTCAATGGCCGTAATTTCAGTTTGGATGTTGTATTTGAGATCCTAAATTGTCGCTGGGTTATTAGCATAGAACTTACTCTTCAAATAACCCCACAGGAAGAAGTCTAAGGTGTCAAGTAGTCAAGTCGTCCAGAACCAATTAATTCAATTTTGAAAACGAAATACCCGGTCAACATGTTGCGGCGGCGTTCTCTATTCACTGTAACTGTCTCCCCAGTCTCATATTCGAAAAAGTACGGGAAAATGATGCCGCCAACTCATAATCCGCACCATTCAGTAACTTTTTTGGGATGCATCCCCAGAAACGACAATTTTGCTCATTTAAGAAACCCCAAATTGCCATAAGTGAGGCAATTCGTCGACGAATTGAGATGCCTAGCTGGTTGATGTTTTGGCTTCTACGTGCTGGCCGAGCATGCTGATATGGAGTTTGACCCGATACCGAACCAGTTTCTTCGAAACGCTTCGCCATTGCACGAATTCCGGACTCACTAGAACGATTATGTTGACCGAAAAATTCACGAATCTTACGAAATGTTACTTTTACAGACGGCTCCATGACTAAAATTGCCAAAAGATTGTATGACATCTGTCAAAAAGATAAGCCACACTGAGTTCAGTAAATGACAATAAATGACAGCCAACATCCACACCATCTGCAGACTCACCCTTCATACAGTGACTCCCATAATTGATCACTTTATTCATACGAGTACTTCTACGTTTTTGTCTCATTTCACCGTTAAGTTCCATTACTTGATCGTTCATATGTTCAGTAATGCCATTTACTCATGAGACAACTTTGTTGTAGTTATCGGAAAATTACTGTGCTGCAGACAAGTTTTGTAAGCGATTTAGTAAGATTTTCGATCTGATCAGTTTTGTGAGTTATCCCATTCTTGTAATTTAAAGGTAAATAACTTATAATTTACCTCAACAGATTACAGTTCTTCCACCTTTTGATAAGAGATCAAGATTAAAAGGAGAAGGGTTACCAGGACGATGACAATACCAATAGAAGTGAAAAAAGACATTGAAACCGACTAAACAAAAGGCTTAAGTCATTGGGAAATAGCCAACAAAAATTAAATGCTCTGTAGGCTTCATTGGCACACTAAGAAAATCACTAAGCTTGGACATTCAAACGAATCCATTGGGAGGAAAGAAAATTCTATCCCAGAATTGTCAACGGGAACTTGTGCGAAGTGTCGTTTCTGGAGAGTGTAGTAATGCTGTTGAAGTTCAACACTCACTATTAACCAATGTCAGTGCTGAAACAGTATGAAGAGAACTTCGAAAGGCTGCCCTGAAGGGTGAAGCAAAACTCAAAAAGCCTGTACTAACAAAAAGGCATATGGCTCTTTGTAAACCATTTTCTAATAAGAAAAAAAACATCACCGAAGGGGACTTGGCCGAGGTTAGTTCAGATGAGACAAAAATAAACCAATTTGGTTTAGACGGCAGCGAGTGGATTTGGAAAAGGAAAGTACAACAGCTATCCCAAAGGCTCGTTTAACAAACAATGAAATCCTGTGGAGGTATCCTTATGCTTTGGGGGTGCATGACCTCTAATAGTGTTAGCATGTGCAAGAGAATCGAAGGGCGCATGACCGCTCAGATGTACGGAATATTTTGACATCTTGCCTAGAACCAAGTCTGCAAAACAAAAACACACGACCCCAGTCAGAAAAGATTGGCTAGAATGTCATGGGTTTGAAGTTCTGGAATGGCCTTATCAGTCTCTAGATTTAAACCCAATAAAACAACTTTAGGGCCACACTTGAACCCTGGACGAATTATGTTCCAGAGTTCAGCTTAAGTGGGATCAAATTCCATCAGAGTTATGCTTGAACTTAGTTAACTCCGTGTCAAGAAGAGTAAAAAGTGTTTTGTCCTCTAAAGGAGGCCACACAAAATATTAATACTGTATGACGTCGTGTAGCCCGTTCTGTGTTTATGTTTTGTCCTTCAAACAACAGTTTTCATGATGCTCATCTGTAATACTCCTGGCATCACAAATAGCGCTCGTATCACTACATAGCTGCCCAAAAAACAATTTGAAATTTGAACTAAAAATTTTGAAGCAAGTACACATCTTCACTAAATATTTTTCAGGCAGCTCCAACTCATCAGAATCCTTCAAGTAAGGCCGGGGTAACTGCGAAAGACCCGAGAGCTGTTATGTCGTCTGTAATGCAATGATTCGGCTGGAAATTTGGAAATATGAACTACCATTGCCTGCTCTTCTTCTTCAGAAATTTGATGGGCCGATTCGAGTGCTGACCTCTTTCATTTTGTTTTGGATGAAACTAACTATCTCTGCCTTTACTTGGAATAAAGCACAAAAAGCAGTCTTGCAGACATCGAAACAAAGTTTGCTGATTGTGATGCTATATTATATTTTTTGCTGAAAGTGGCTCCAGTTCCTGGTCCAAGTCGCTGTCTGAATCTGACGAAATAGGAATCAAAAGTTGCATTTCAGACTTACCTTCAGAAACATTCTACTCGGAGGGCTCTCTAGTTTGGACGTCGTCGAAGCTATTATGGGAAATGCGAACACGTTTAGTAGAGCCGCTGCAGGCTCGATTGTTGATATTACGTTCGTTAGTAGCAGCTTATCTAGACATACGACTTGGCGCGTCAGCAATCACTACACCCACAGTGACCATAACGCAATTATAATCGATCTCCATAGTCTTACACAATCTCGAAATACTCAGTCTCAAACTACGAGTAGCAATACGAAATGGAACGTGAACACCTTAGATGAGGAGCTCTTAGAGTACGCAATCGTTGAAACTTTAGTTTAGGGAGAACAGCGAACGAGATCGTACGTCAAGTAACGCGACAACTGCACGCTGACTGCGATATATCAATGGCTCGAACGGGGACACAAAACCGCCGGCGTCCATCGTATTGGTGGAACGATGACATATAGGAACTTCGATCACCCTGTCTTAAGACACGAAGAAAATACCAACGGTCTAGACGCGATACGGATTGATATTTGATATTGAGGACGGCGTATAAAGAAGCCCGCACCGGACTCAAATCCGCCATTGAGTCTAGCAAACGACAGTGCTTTAAGGATCTTCGTACGCAATTGAACGAAAACGTTTGGTGTAAAGCGTACAAAATTATAATCACGAAGCTCAAAACGCCTCAGAGACCGGCACCAACTTACCCGCTATTACTCAGCAGAATCGTAGAAATTCTGTTTCCCTCTCAACGTGACGGAGTTCTACTAAGTGAGATCGAAAAGGTAGAAGATCGAAAAGCTCCACCACCGGAGGAGCCCTCATCTTATCAGCCTCTCTATAAGTTCGACACTACGGGCAAAATATTAGAGCGAATTATATGCCACAGACTACAGCCTATCCTTGAAGCCAATGATGGACTCGCCGAATATCAGTACGGCTTTAGAAAGGGCTATAGAAGGTAGACGAAGGAAAGGAAGCAGTAAAAAGTACTGCGCCGTTGTTACACTTGTCGTGAAAAAGGCTTTTAACTCGGCGAACTGTTCGCGTACTTTACAATACCTCGAAAGATTAAATGTACCAAAGTACATATTAAGATTGATCAGGAGCTACTCGTACTTTCCCGATAGGTTGCTCCTTTACGACTCCGACGACGGGACGAAATTATATAAAAATTACAGAGGCGTGCCTTAAGGATCAGTGTTAGGTCCCTTACTGTGCGACGTGATTTATGACGACATTCTACGTCTCCCAGTCCCCAGGGAAGCCGCCACTATCGGTTTCGCGGACAATATTGCTGTTGTAGTCGTGGCGAAACGACTTGAAGATATCGAGTTGTATTGCCACTAAGCAATAGCACTGATAAAAAAACTGAGCGATAGGCGCTCTTTCGAGACTCATGTCGAATATCGGAGCCCCTAAGCAAGAGAAACGAATAATGCTTAAGAGAGTTGTAGCCTCCATACACCTGTACGGGGCACAAATATGGTCCGACGTCGTAAACAAAAAGACACACATGAAGGGAGTCAAATCTGTGTACAGATTATGTGCACTCCGAGTTAGCAGTGCATTTTAAAAGGTATCCCACGACGTGATATTGGTACTTTCCTCTATGATACCAATCGATATCCTAGCTTTAGAAGCTAGTCGACTTTATGAAAATCGCGTGCAAATCGGGCCAGCCATAAATCAAGCCATGAAATTCGAAAGAAGCCGCTGAATAGAAGCGTGGCAACAACAATCGAACTAGTCCCAAAAAGGGAGATGGAAAGAGAGAATACCAAGGATTTAAAGTTGGGTAAAACGAAAACACGGCGAACTGAATTACTATCTTACACAGTTCTTGACGGGTCACGATTGTTTTCGGGAATATCTATTCAATCGAAACAGTGATTCGAGTCCGTCCTGTCCTAGCTGCGTAGAGAACGTGGAGCACGTTTTCTTCGAATGTGCTCAGTAAGCAGACGAAAGAGCTATATTGTGTGAAGAATTTGGTGAACGGCCAACTCCAGAAAACATAGGTCAATATACGAGTACAAGCATGTTGTAATCCGAAGATCTTTGTGCTGCTGTGAACCATGCAGCAGTACGAATAATGTGCGATCTAAGGAATTTAGAACAGCAACGGAACGCGATTTCGCTAAGCACCTCGTGACGAAGCAAAAAGCTCATATCCGTCCGTCGCGAAGTAATGCGTAGTGGTAGTTCCGCGGGGGAATAAACGGAAAGTTTCCTCGGGAGGTGGTTTTAGTCAGTAAGAATCTGAGACTACCAATGATCGTCGGACTCGTATTTAAAAATCCAGAGTAAAATAAACAGTCGACAAAACTCCGGGCCTCTCCTTTCGCACTGCCTCTGCTTAAGAGGTTCTGGATGAATTTGTTTTATCACCTTGTGAGCTAGCTGCCCGACTAGATAAATCTTGGTCTTCATCGTCCGGGTTAAAATGTTCGTTCTGTCTGACAGCGGCATTTGGTTCGTCATAGTCGTTATACAGTTTACAGAAATGCTCTTTCCCAATCCTCAGCGTCGACTGCCACAATTATAAACTTAACAAAGATAAATCTCTATGTATCATACAGCCGAGGCCAGGTGAAAGTACTGAAGTAAAGGTCAAGCCAGTGCTTTGTGAGTCTCCAAGCTTTTCACCACTTTTGGATTTCCAAAGTAGTGAAAGCATTGAGATCTTTGAATTTGTTCGACGGACGATTTGAAGATAATTGGAACTTGGAGGACTTCCCAGAACGACTTGGCTTGGAACCAAAAGCATTTGCCTAGACATCTTTGGCCTCTAAAAAGAATCAACTGTCTTACAGTCACATTCAGCATTTCTATGTCTGCGTGTGTGTTTTTAGTTTTTTAGTCATCAATCAAAAAAGCGAAATCCATTGTATTATGAGCCGCCTACGAGACTATGAGCCTATGACTACTCTTGCACTTCACATATCAATTCTAATTCAGTTAGTCATTAACTGGGCACAGTCACAAGAAAGATTAGATAAGATAACTAGTGGCAGGTTAGAAAAAATAACTCGAAAACGTCTCCAACCTGTTACAGAATTTAATTGAATAATTTTTCCTTTTTATTTTCCGCATCGATTGGGTAATAAAAATCTCAACTGACGCACGTTTAAATATTTACAATCGCGCATTCTTAATGTGCGGGGAAATCTAATTAATTGCAATTATAATGTGATAGTTTAAAGCACAGTTTTTTATAGTAGAAGTGGTTAATATACCATAAAATAAGATTAGTTATGCGTCCAGTTTTGGTGTCCAACTGGGTAATAGATGCCAGTATCAAGGCGTTCGACGTCTATAGATTAGAATCTTGTAAATTTTGCCACTTTATGAGTTCTAAATATTTATGTTATGACCTAGTTGTACCAAATAAAATTGCAAAAAAATTGCGTTTTTCGCTGGTTTCCACTGAATACAATAAATCGTCTGACATCGAATCACTAGTGCGACTGAGTCGTAGTAGTGCAAATATGCAGTCATCGGGCTTGATTTATTGAGTCCCCTGTAGATAGTGAATGTGACTTATTGTGCACTTCTTGGAAAGTTCTTTTAAGTGGAATTTCCTAGTCTTTCATAGAAAGATGGATTAACGCTTCACTGATAAAGTGCCATACAGTAAGAGCGCTCACTGTGAAAGTTAGCCGAATATTTGCAGAAGCAGTGCAAGGTGGTGTCGTCATTACTCCCACTGCAAGCGTCACAGGATGTTGTGTTGTTTTAAAATCTATACGCGATCCCATAAAGATGTCGGAAATCACTTGTTTGTTCTGCAGACATCTTGGAGAGCATAACTCACTAGAAACCTAACCAGTGGATAGAAGACCTTCAGGAGGCACTAGAATCGACTTATTTGAGACCAAGTTCGGTGAGCATGTTATCTCCCTGTCAACTGCCATGTAAACTCTTGCGATTCAGTACCTTTAGACTCTTGCCCTTAAGCGTCACGTCCTACATCGGTTTTGCTGCCATCCTGGAGGCATTTCCTTTCTGGCTCAAGAACAGGCAGAAACCGTTTTAGTGTCATTGCACCAGGGGGAGTATGTTATGGATCAGAGCCACAAGACTCAATCTTGTTAGCAGGTTTTGAAGTGCAGTCCCGAAGAATCTACTGCGGTGGTGTGCATGTTGTATTTATCTTGAACAGAGGAAGCTTTTGCAAATCGGCTCCCTGCGCATGACGCTCAAATGCTCACTGTACTCCCTGTCTGAAACTCTTGTTGATTATGTAAGTCATCTTATCCCTGTGTTGGGTATAAAGGCTGGGATTCTATAGCCTTGATAGTATCAGACAAGAAGTGATGTTTTTCTTCAGCGCTGCGACTATTGGATCCAAACGTCATGACGCCAGCTAAACATACAACAATGTGATTAAAGACCTCACGGGCCAACACAACCGATGACACACAACATCTTCACAACATTCACTTGCAGCTTCAGTGCTTGGACGTGGTTTTGAGTAGGTTCTGTCAATTTACCTAGAAAGTGGGTTACAAAGCATGTTACATTCGATTATTTTACTTTGACTCTTCGGACGTGGGGACCTCCGACAGTACTACCCTAAGTTTCGTAAAAATTTTCGACGAAGTACCATTTACTTCACAATTTGCAACAATACTTCGTCCCCAGTGAGAACGGACTCGTATTCCACACTAATGGAGAAACGCTTTAAGAAGATTTTGCATTTGACGCATGCCACTACGAAAAACCGCCCGACCCTTTACCAATCGAATATCCCTCAACATCCTGTCGCAATTTGCATCAAGTACTGAAGATCAGTGTCATTGATTCCAAGATGTCACCAAGAAAGACACAAATAAAGTGCTGGAACTAGCTCAACCGTGCTAACCTCTAGTCTGATGAAAAGTCCGATACTCTTACGAGTATAGCAAGCAAAACTTACCTATGAATCCGAGAGCGGCTCATGTGCCATATGATAAAGTGGATCAAAGTAAAAAATCGGTAAATAGAAAAGTAGAGCCAACTTGTGAAGGGGAGCACACGAGTTGTACAGGAATATACACTTTCTCAGAGACTTGCACATCACTGCCTAGACCGATAGAATGGATTCTTATTCGAAGAGACAACGCAGTAGAGGGAAAAGCCTCGAATGAAATAAGGAATACGTATCAATTCATGTTTTTTTCCTTCCATAACCAGATCACTGAATGTGTTGATGTAAATATAAGAATGTGCTGTTTGGAGTCTCGTTTAAAAATGTATCAGCAAGTTATTCCGGATTCAAAAGCGCCAGCACTTTTTTGAACATTATTCTAATATGGCGCCCTGCGCGCACCCTTCTAGGCTCGCTGGTGGATAATGTCTAAAATGTCAGGTTGACGTTTTATTGTTGTTGAGTCATTTGGGATTGAAAGAAATTAGAGGTACTTTTGCCCATATCGTGATAAAAAAAAATAATTATTTTTTGACTTACACTGTCGCGGCTACCTGTCATTCTGAGAGGCATTTCTCACTCAAATGTTAGGTATCTTGCCTTCTTGATTGAATTTTACGTCAAATATTGTTTTTTTTAGTAAACAGAACCCCACCAGACGGTCATAAAACCCGACTTGAACTCCCGACTAAGTTCAAAACTGCATAGGCTTTAGGTCTGAAAATGATGTTTCGAAATTAATCTAATTTTAACCAATCAAACACGGCGTGCAATCCGTAAAATCTTTCGACATGGCCATTCGACTTAAAATATCTTAAGTCGTTTCATTGTCGGATGGCTTTGTTCGTTACACCGCAAAGAAAAGAAAGGCGCCTGTGTCACACAGGTGCCGCACAGGTGGTACTCCATCCCCAAACCTGTATTGATAAAAATGAAAACAATCTCATATCGAAAAAATGTGAAAATAAATAAAAAAAAAAACAGATTTATTGAATAAAAGAATAAAAATAAGTTAATTACTGCGTTGAAAATGGAACGTAATCAGTCGGCGGTATTGCATCAGGATTATCAATGGGAGAAGCAGCAGTGCCGTCAGGGGCACTATACCCAACTTGATTCTGATTCTCAGAACTGAGAGGTTTCTTTCAGCTGCAACTGTAGACTACTTATAATTCACGTGTACATGTAGATTTGTTTACCAACTTGGACGCATTGTGGATTGTGAAAGCACACCCTAAATGGTGGAAGCAGTCAGTAGTGGAGTGTGTTCGATTGAAGCTATTGCTTACCATATGATCTAAAACTGGTGCTGTAATGTGGAATATCTAATGAGGTACACAGATGTTGGATAGTATACTTGTACACACGGAGGTGTCAGCAATACTTGGTAAGGTCAGCAATGAGTGTCTCAAAGTACAGATACGAGTGTCCGCATATGCGGAGCGATTTCCAGGTGATAGATGTGAACATTGGGGTACAAATGTTCTAATTAATCTTCTGAGAGTTTGTAGGTTTTTTCCACTCGATTGACTTGGAGTTAAATTGAGTCGTATCATTGAACTATCATTTGTGGTCTTGATCTCACGATTGATCTTATGATGTTGTATACCTCGATAGTCTGGTTGTTGGTAGAACAAGAAACGATCATACGATTATAGTGATACTCGTATGAAATTTAAGTCGACAAGATTGTGGTTTGGATTTCCAAATACTTCCATGACCTTGCACGATCCTTTCAATGATGAAGTGCCTACAATACCAGCAAACACCACGTTCGAACCTGAACCCTAATGCATACCAAAGACGCTCCGTGGTGTCATTATCAAACCCGTGTCAAGTGACGAAGGAGCGGCTGTCACTAAGAAGGTTGGCAAAAGTGAACTGCCCTCTTATGAAGATAATACAGTCTATAGTCCATATTGACAAGATTTATATGGGAGATTTTAAGAAGATTTCGAGAAGCATTTCTTTAGAATGCCTTCAAGCTTGAGATGCATGCCACTTACAGTTGTGCTCGGAAGAATCCAAATTGAATGAACGCCCTAACCGAGTGCTTGCAGTGTTCTCTGCAAACCCCAATGCAGGTTTAGGCTTTGAGAGAACTCGTCTGCTGAGTTTCGCCCAGAAAGTTTCTCGGCGATTTTTTGACGAAGATGGTAGCGTTACATCTAGACATGCTATATCGGAACAGATCCGGAAAGATTTCTGAGTTCAGCTGAACGTGAAAAGACCCTCTTTGTATATCTATAGTAAAAAGAGTTCCGGTGTCATGACGATACGAACATAAGATCGGGGTCAATATACAGTCGTGGTGAAAAGTCATCTCCTTACAGGGAAAACGGTTTGAGCGATACAGCTTAGCATCGAAAGAGGTACATTTACAGGCAGACCAATCAGCTTCACTGACTCATAAAAAGAATTACGCAAGGAAAGGAACTGATATCTTCGACTATGTTTTGGAGAGCTTTTGCTTTGAAGTAAACAGTCGCTAGCTATGATCTAATTAATACTACAGCCACATATGGTTGTTCGTAAACGTTAGAACTTTTGAAAGGTGAAAGCTGAAATTCAACCAACATTTTCAAGCAGTGGAATTTAACAAAGTTCATCGTGAAAAAAGTTAACCGTGTTTGTGTAACCATAATGGGTGTCATTGTCCTTTATAAAGCAAGTTCGTAACTTCAGTGCTTTGGCGATACAATCCACACTGAGTATGATGGTACTTATCGAGTGGCTTTGTTCGTTCAATGATATACGTGCATCTTGCTAAAGTATTCTTTAGGATTCAGTCCCAGGGGATTAAGATGTTTTAAACGTTTAGACAGTGGACGGGTGAACATGAGGACGTTAATGTAATCTGTAAAGTGATCAGTTTATTTGCAAGCAACTGGAGGGTCTACCTAAAGATCCAAAAGCGACGTGCTTGCAATCATTTGAGATGACAAAGTCACATCTTTGTACCCTTGGAACTATTTAAAAACCAAGAAAACAATATTTGACTGAGACACAAGGATACTACTCTTCAAAAGCCTGATCCTACCAAGGTGATGTGGGAAAGTTAAAAACACTAAACTGAGATCGTGTTCTTATGAAAGAAACACACGCCATGTGAAAAGAGCGCGAATGATGAAAAAAGAAAACACAATCGCGACTTGACTTAGTGAAGTCAAAGAAAAGAATCAACATTGCCCAGGTTCGATGCCTGGGAGAAGAACGAGTGAATCGAAAATCATTTGTTAGTTTTCACCTTGATAACGCGGTTGTGGATCAATTGATTTTCTTCCCATCTTAAGAACTTTCTGTTAAACTTGGCTTATATGCTATCAAGCTTCTGAATTATATCTTTTCTATTCGACTGCTCATGATGAGAAAAGTTGTCTTGTGCATTCTTATATGAAGGAATACAATGCTGCTAGTAGTCATGTTTGGGACTCCTGCAAAACCAGTAAGTCAGAAGCCAACTTTTGCCGGAACTTCAGATTTTGCCTTGCTAGCTGCCTCCAGTTTCGCACGCTATATTCACTGAGGTGTCCTTCACTTTTATGCGCTGTCACTCGTGAGTGGATTCAAAGAGTTTTCGGAACGGAGCGCTGGTGTTCAACCGCCCTACATCCATCTCACTCATTGAGCCTTCACTCTTCTGCCTAGCTCGATATCGTGGTACAGCTCCTTCAGATCTGCGTTGTTTTTCGCTCCACTCACCATCTATACCGTCTATACGGCGATGGCGATGCCGGGATAGTTCATTGGACTATCACGCAGAGAGTCTGGGTTCGATTCCTGGTTGGGGGTCACCAACCATTTTTCAAATTTTCAAATCGCCATCACCCCTCCGGCGGGCAGTGGCAAACTCCCGGAAGAAAAATTGCTTACGAAAAAGCTTCTAAGGAGTGCCGTTCGGACTCGGCGATAAGCCGTAGGCCCCGCCCAGATTTGACAAAAATGACAACATGAGCAACATAAATGAGTGTCAAGAAGCTAGGCCATGGCCCATACCGGGCTGCCAGCGCCACAGTGTCTTCTTTTTCACCGTCTATACAGACAGGGCCGAAAATCACCTGAAAAATTTTCCTCTCGAGGCAGCTAAAAGCACCGTGCTCCTACACAACAGCACGACTGGAATTATTAAAGTCTTACACAGTCACTTTTGTTGTTCAAAATAGGGCTTTGCTAAACAATTGCCTTCTTAGCCCAAAGAATCAGGGATTACCAAGAGTTTTCCATCGCTTGATCTCAGCGCTGGTATCGTTGTCTGAACTTATAGCGGAGCCTAGGTAGATAAAGTCCAGCATATAAAGGGTTATCCAATAAGGACTTGACAACTTCTTTTTTAAATAAAACCAAACCATTTGAGGTATTTCCAAAACTTTATTATCGGCTTGAAGTACAATCAAAACAGTTATGAATGGAACTCGACTTCGTTCATTTGGCCACTGAACTCTTCCAACGTCGTCGGCTTGTTGGCAAAAACCAATAATTTAACGTAGCCCCACAGAAAATAGTCAAGCGGCGTTTAATCGCACGAACGAGGCCGCCAATCGACTGGCCCATTTCTTGAGATAACACGCTCATCATACTTCCTCTTCAATAAATCGATTGTAACGTGTGCTGTGTGGCTTGTGGCACCATCCTGATGAAACCACATGTCGTCCAAGTCCAGTATGGGTGTAAGCCAAAATCCTTACGAAAAATACGCCATAATGTGGTCTAAACGATGCCCAATTCTTGCGAACGCCGCGGGATTGACTGATTTGGATCGTTTGCTACGGACGCCTGAACGGCAACGATATTTTCGACCAACTCGTTGTCTCACTGACACGGCAAAATCATACAACGGATATGTAGACTCAAATTTTTGCACTAAATTTATTATTGCCTGTCTACTAGGGCGAGAATTACGACCGAAAATTGGAATTAATGCTCATAAAGTTGCAGTCACCGACTCCGAATTTCGGTAGAAAATTTTTATAATTTGCAGACGTTGCTCGTTCGTGTACTTTACCATGATGAAAATGTTGAGTTTACTGAATAAATTGAAGGTGACAGTTTGATGATTAGTGAAAGAGTGCATTCACAAATTAAATTCAAAGTTGTCAAGTCCCTATTGGAAAACTCGATACTTGGTCTTGCGTTGTTGACCGCTAAACTCATTTTCGCCTCTTCTGTCTTAATACTCGCGAAAGCGCCACTGACATCACGCTGCTTTCCTCCGACTATGTCAATATCATCGACGCATGCGATAAATTGGACGGAAATTAATGCCTTTTGTGTAGCCGCGTGAGTTTTGCACTATTCTGTCAAGTATGATGTTGAGGAAATCGCATGACAGTGCATCACCTTGCTAAGTCCTGTTTTGGATTCAGGCGTCCACACAATGCTGCAAATAAGATCTTGTATGCGATGTTAAGAAGACTTATGCCTCTGTAGTTGGCACAAATTCTTGAGGATCGGAGAAATAATGCTGAGGTTCCATTAATCGGGCATACTTTCATCCGACCATATTTTAGAGATGAGTTGGTGTATTCTCCCCATCAAGTCATCGCCTGCCGTTTTAAAGACCTCGGCAGTCAGGCCGCCCGCTCCAGCAGCTCTGTTGAATTTAAGCTTACAAATACTCAAGCCATCTTACTTTAAACGAAATGTTTGCGAATGTACGAAATTTCTGATGATGCGGTAGGTGAGTTTTGGGCGTTGACAAAAACCCAGAGCACCATATTGGTGAAATTCTTCTTGTCCGAGTACTATTTTCCGGCAGAAAATGAAGGACACATCTGCAAAAAGTCGCACAACCTTGGTAGAATAAGAAGTTTAAGCCACTTATCCTCTTAAAGTTTGCTTATTCCCATTTAACTTCTGACATCGCACGATACGTCACCAAAGCGCAAAGTTCAGCTCATTGCAACAAATTTGCGATTAATCTGTCTGCAATGCTTCCAATGTGCCCGTCATAATGCGCACTTATGTACCACGCATAGCAAATCTCCGACTTAAATAAAATTAGTTAATTAGTGCACATCAATTGAGGTCCGCTTATCATCACATTTCATTCATCAGAACAACTACGCAACGTCCAACGTCCATCATTTCGCATCTGAACACAAGTACGAGTAGGTATCTGTGTTTGTAGTTTCCATTCGTCGCAACCAAAAGAGGCGCAATTCTATCTTATCATGCTCTGCGACTTAATCATATCTACGTGACTTTCAATTTCTACATGCGTCTGTCTGCTGTTCATCACTCTGATCTTAAACTGAATAGTGCAAGTAACGTAACACAATCCTTTGATTATACACACATACACATGCACATATAAACACCCGTGACAATCATAATGAGCTAGACATGATTTCTGAAACTAGAATTCTTAATTTAGAATTTCGAATTTGTCCATAACATCTTGGATAAACAAGTCGCATCCCATGCTCGAAAGACTATACATATTTGCTATTGAAGAGCACTGACACCTACATATGTATCTAATCCTCCAAAAATCTTGAATAACAATCATTAAAATAACTAAAAAGTCGCGCAAAAAAGTATCTCACATGATAGCCTTTCTAAATTTAGCATCGAAAGTATCTCAAATACTCTAAAAACAGAATCACAATCTTAACACCGGCTGCACATGATTCTCTAAGTACACCTAAACGACCGACGACGACGTTCCTCATTTCATTATCACTTGAGTAGCGCAAGTCAATAGACCGCTCGTTTATCACAGCAGCAGCAACAACAACAACAACAACAATAGAAAAGAAACTCACAAAGTATAATAAATAATAGCGCGGTGCTACATTCGTACAAACCTCCATATCATCCATCAGTGATAAGTGATAACGCCTATCTAAAACAAGAAAACGACTGAAACAAAAACAAAATAAAATTAGGTACTCGTATCTACGCTCAATAAATTCAAGGCAACCATGGAAGGAAAGTATTAGTAAGTCCAATTATCTATGGTGACATTTGCCGCAACAGGTGTGCCAATTTTCCCAGCAGTACACATGCTCTTAAGCCAGCTCAGGTGAACCATTTCTGATAAGGTGATAAGAGAAAGCTTCATTCCTTATGACGGCGATCGGGGTACCTACCTAACAAATGGTGATTTATCGTGGCTCATTTATTTTATTTTTTTAATTTTTTTTTGTTTTCAAAGTGCCAATCGATTGTGGGGGTAAATGTGTGTCATTGGCCAGAATTTGCGATATTTAGCGATATCGGAGGACACCTGTACCCACAACAGGTGTATGTGTGGAATTGGAGAATAATGAGCTGCTATTAATCGATAAGATACGAGTAGCTACCGCTGCGCTTGACTTACGTAATTTGAGGTTTTTGAACACGCACATTTAGGTGCTTGCACACTTGACAGCTCACTACTCTGGATGTTACTTTCGTATTCCTTCATTCATCTGGGAGTTTTTTTTGAAGATTGCAATCTTAAGTAATCAGCAACTATGGAGACACTTCTGCGGCCGCAAACTCATTCGAAATGCAACAAAGCACCGCTGAAGCAGTAGAATCATTTGGTATTCGTACATGGACAACGATCGGATTCTAGAACGTAAAGACTACCAACAATTCATGCAAATAAGGCCCAAAGGGAGACCTTCAAGGGACTGACGAATTTGGTCGTTATAAGCGATAGGTCGCTGTAACCGATATCAAGGTTTGTTTGGAAATTAGTCTCTTTTCAAGTAGAGATCCTTTTTTTATTTTATTTATTTATTTATTCTTGAGACACATACGAGTATATACTTACAAATATACATTTACTATTTATAAAAAAAAAAGTGAAAATATCTAACTGCTTAGTTTTTGTTTTTATGAACTTTTTTTCAATTATTTTTCCCATTAATATTAGATTTTCGGTAAAATTGTTGCCACCAAGATCATTTAATAAAAAGAATGTTCTTAAAGTGCGTACAGAGTTCAGAGTATCTTTAATTGTTGGCTGAACAAATCCTATTTCTGAAATAAAATTAAAAAAAAATGGTTTTTATGTTTTGATCGGACTCAGATTAGCATTTTGCACGAAATCAACGATTTCTTCATCAGTCAAATAGGCGGTCGTTAAAAGATGCTCGTCAACTTGCAGTTACTCATCAAATGAATACGGGAGTGCATTTTCAACAGAAACAGCATTTTGAATCTATTGATTTAAGGGCCATTCATCCTCTTCCTCAAAATCTTCTCTTGTTTTAGCATTTTTCAATCCCGAATGTATAAAACAGTGTGCAATGGTTGAAATGAGTAAAATCGTCCATTGGTTGAAGCACCGAGGTAGTATTTGGTGGAAGGTATTCAAGTCGTATGGCTTGCAAGCCTTCCACTGCTGGATGTGCACGACAATTATTCGCGAATAATAAGATCTTTTTATTCTCCTTTTTTAGTCGGCGGTCCCAGTTTCGCAGGTATTTTTCAAAAATTTAAGATATCATCCAGGCTTCCGTCTTCTTCTTATCCTTTTATTAACCCTTTCCTCGTTATACGAACTAATGCGTAACGAGTTTCCCATTTTTACTGCATCGCTGCTGCTCCGCTTATGAGGTTGGCTATTGTCGCAGACCGCAGAACGCATCTACATAATGCTCGGTCCTGGATCGCTTTAGTGGTAAGCCCCAGGCGTTGTTGCGCATTTGCCATCTGAGAAATCCAGGAATTCTTTTTCCGACCTCGTTTTCTTACAGTTGGAGTGACCGTAGTTGATAGTGCCTTTTTAACCGGATTTTCCGCAGATCTTCTTTGAACGTGGCAATACCAGCTTATTCTATTCGCCTCAAGCTGTTCGGTTACCGAATTCTTTATATGTAGACTTCCTCTTATACGCGTAGATCTGATGCAATCGCGTTTAGTGACTCCACTAGACATCCTTAACATTTTCATTTCCGCTGCCGTCATTTTGTTTTTAAACGCTTCGTACATTGTCCAGCACTGTGAACCGTATATAAGAGCTGGTCTAACAACCGTGGTGTAGAGTTTCCCCTTTAATTTAAATGGAAATTTTCGGTCGCAAAAGATTCCCGAATTTTCCCGCCATTTCATCCATCCCACACTCACTCTGTGATTTACGTCGTCGTCACATTTCGCTTCCATGTTAACGATTGATCCTAAGTACTTAAAGAAAGTGCTTTTCGGAAGAACTATTCCGTCTAACATTATATCCGGAACAAGTCGCAACGGATGCGCAAATGGGCACGTCAAATGCTCCGTCTTTGAACGACTTATTTTAAACCCGTTTCTCTCTAGCGCATTTCTCCATGAATCTAATGCGTTCTGTAAATCTTCGACGTTATCGCTAAGTATAACTGCGTCGTCAGCGAAGAGAATTGGCGTTACATTTGCTTCGCGCATGCAGTCTTTTAAAAGATAGTCGAATACTACGTTAAAGAGGAAAGGGCTAAGTTCGCTTCCTTGATGCACTCCGACATTAATTGGAAATTAATTCTCTCGTTAGTCCGGCAGAGCTTTTAACCGCAGTTTTCACGTTTCCGTACATGTCTTGTATTATTCTAACATACGTTTCCGGTACGTTTTGAGACCTCAGCGCGGCCCATATGAGATCCCTAGGCACTCGATCGAATGCTTTCTCGAGGTCGATAAATGCCATGTGTAAATCCTTAGACGAATCTCGGTGCTTTTCCATTATTATTCGTAGGCTTTAGATAGCGTCTACTGTCGATCTTCCTTCAACAAATCCACACTGGCTAATATCGAGCTTTATTATTTGCCGAAGACGGTCGCTTAAGACTCTTTCGACGATTTTCATTGTGTGTGACATAAGCTTGATTGAACGGTAGTTGTTGCATTCTCGAGTGTCGCCTATTCCTTTGTATAATGGAACCAAGAAGCTACTTCTCCATTGATTCGGCATCGGTTGTCCACATTTTAATTTATTTAAAAGTTTCGATAGCCAAACGCTGCCAATCCCCTCCATCTTCGACCAAAACTCTGATGGAATGCTGTCTGGTCCCGCCGCTTTCCCCCGCTTCATTTTTCCAATTGCTATACTTATTTCTTCGATTGAAAAGTCCGAAACTTCCTCCTCTAATAGACCAGCTGTCGGCACGATATCACGTGGAAACTGTTTGTTAAGCAACTCCTTGCAGTATTCAAGCCACCGGTCACAAATTTCCTTTTCATTTGTTAGTAACTGACCGTCTGCGTTTTTGATGTATTTCGGCGAGGTTATTTCCATTGAATTTTTTCTCCTCTGTGCAGCGAGCTTAAAAATATTTGGCATTTTAGTGTTGTACGACGTTTGAACTTCTTGGATAGCTTGTCTTCTATCCGCCGATCGTGAGGATATTTGTTCCAACTCCTGGTACAGGTTTTCCGCTTCTGCCGCTCGAGTTCGAGTCAGGACTTTCTTTGCGATCTTTTTAAGATGCTTCTTCTTGTCGGCCCCAGCCCGTTTGGTTTCGTCATTCCACCACCATGTTTCTTTGCCGACGTGATGGTATTCCGATATAGTCCCCAGGTGGGACTTTGCGAGTGTTATGCATTCCTCGTGCATGCTGTTCCACATTTCTTGCGGGCTAAGTGAGTCTGCTATACTATTTATATTTTGAAGTACTTCCTTAGCCAGTGCGATAAATCTTGCGCTTCGTTCCTTCGATAGATTATACCACCGGATTGTTGGCTTTCCAAACGATGCCCGTGTATTCGGTGGTTCAGCTGTGAAGAATTCTGTAATGAGCAGACGGTGCTGGCTTACTAGCGATTCCCCAAGTATTACTTTACAGTCCTTAACACGGTTTCTCATCGACATTTTGCAGAGGTGATAATCTATTTGCGTTGCGTGGCCTCCGCTGCTATAGGTGATAGGATGTCGTTGATGTTTAATAAACATTGTATTTGAGACGGTTAAGCCGTAAGCCCTACACGCTACAAGGATGTCCTCGCCAGCTGAATTTCTGGTTCCAAAGCCTTTACCGCCGTGGCAGTCCTCATAATCAACATTTGTTTTTCCGACGTGGCCATTTAAATCTCCGCCTACGAAGAGCATCTCATCGATAGGTATATTTCTAAGCAAATTACCGAACACTGACCAAAATTTATCTTATTCCGATTGGTCGCATCCATTTTGTGGGGCGGGAAGATCCGCTGCAACAACGATTCCAACACCGTTTCGTCCATTGACCGTTCCATGGTAGAACATCTTAAATTTCTTAGTTTTTAAATCTAGAAAACGCGCTTTATTTCCTGTATTACACCACTTCGTTTCCTGTACGCACAGGATTTGTAGAGTTCTGCGACGCATAATCGCTTCCAGTTCTAAACTTTTTGAGGTCATCGATCCGACGTTCCAACTTGCAAACCGAAGTTTAGGAAAATGTTTTGGAAACTTCATTTTGCCCGCCCCCGGAATCCGTCGGGCTCTGACACAAGCAATTCTGCTTGCTCTGGGATCACCCGAGTGCGTCGCAATCGTGGTGCCCAGCGGGGTAGTGCTATTAATTGCGATCATTTCCATGAAGTGTATCTAAAGTTTGAGTGGTTTGACACTTGTATGCTCATTTCGAATTGATTGACTGTTCTTTTACCCCACCGGTAGTCTCCAGACGTGGGAACCCACTGATTGCATACAAACTTGAGGGAAACTTTTAAGGTGTTAAAGTGTCACAGGCTCATTTTTGGTGTCATAGTTGCCTGTATATGATTGGTGTCCCATTTAGTCGCCTCTTACGACAATCTGGTCACGCACTGCGGCACTATTCTTTATCCGATGCCGCACGGAAATCATCCAGGCTTCCTTATTGCTCTCATGTTCTACTGGAAGCTATTTCACATTCTTAAAGCATTTGCTCCTACCAGTACAGTAATTCGATCCTTAGCCATTTTGTCTCCAATACATTTTTCGCTTTTAAATTTTAGCGTATTGGTTGGTATCATTTTAAAAAAATAGACCGGTTTCATCAATATTAAAGATATTTTCACTTGTATAGTTTGCCTGAAGTTGGGGCCAAACAACCTGCAACCAATTGTCTACTGCACCTTTAGGAATACTTTTGGCCTCTCCTATTATTTTGCCACTAACAATTCAATGACGTTGACGAAAACACTGTATCCATGCTGACGAATACGCGAAGTCGTTCTTCCCCATCTCCGTGCCGAAGTCATTTGCTTTAGCTTGCAAAATGGGTCCACTGATGGGTATACCGGAGCAGCGGAACTTCTCTGTGTCTTAAACCACCAACAGCTGCGTTGATTTTAGTCGTTGCAACCAATATTTTATTTAAAAAAAAAAGAGAAAATACGGTCGTTTTAAGCGATGTCGTTATAAACGATTTGTTGTTCAATGAGATTATAATGGAACTCAGCCCGGACCTAAAAATTTGGTCGTTACAACCGATGTCGTTGTAAGCGATTTTGACTGTATTGTAAAAACGATGCAGTGTCTGAACGTTACAAAAAGCCCTTGACTGAATATGAGAATAACAACGCTTAGTAAATTCTGCCCATAGCCCGACTCGTTTTGGTCATACCATTGTCGTAACATCATTTCCCGGCCATGGAAAAAAGATCAAGCTTACGAAACATTAACAAAAAGTAAGGTCCCTTGACAGTCCACTTGCAACCGAACAACAAACGGAGCCCTTGACTGCTGCAAGGCAGACATTACTATTACTGCCATCCAAGAAATGCGATCGGATGAGTCGGAAAATAAGAGGATGAAAAATTGCGACATCTACGACGGCGATTTATATCGACGGAAAAAAATATTACTGTCGGAAGGTATAGCCTGCACGACATCATCGTTTCTACATCTCGATATTAACAAGGGGACTTGGAGAACTCCTGATCAATCAACCATCAATCAGATTAACCACATTGCGATCAACGCGATACGTTTGCGGATATCCCGAGACAAGCAAATATTGTGAAGAATTTCAACGTCGGACGGCTACAATCGCAAGTGTTCGCCAAATCCTTTTCCGAACGAATCTCTTTTAATCTACCTAGATTTCTACTGCTGCAATGCCGGCAAGCACATGCAGCTAAGCAGGACGCATACAAAGCGGCGCTGCATAGAAGGACGAGAGCTGCTCACGAGCTCTATGAGCAGAAGAGGAGAGACGAACACCAGAGCATGGTAAGCGCGCGGTCGAGGGAATTCAGAGATGCTACTCCAGAAATGAGATTCGGAAGTTTTACCAAAATGTAAAAAGAAACATGCCTCGGACACAAAACCCGAACCGAAGCCTGTAGAAACGAACGAAAGAACATCGTAGTTGAGTCGCAGTCGATGCTAAGAATTTGGAAAGATTATTTCTGTAGACTGTATAACGGAGCCCACGAAACAAATACCGCTTTCTTTTATGAATGAATCTTCCAACCTGGTCGATGAAAACCAACAATTCCGTCCAACCGACCTGGATGAAGTGAAGATGGCCATATCTATACTTGAGTCCAACAAAGCTGCTGGAGTGGCTCAGTGGAGTCAGGCCGACTGCTGAATTCTTCAAAGTGGTAGGCGATGACTTGGTAAGGAGCTAACGAATACCTCATCTATAAAATATGGGTAAAAGACTAAACTGCGCTAAATACAGAAACATCAATCTTCTTAACATCGCATACAAGATCTTATCTGCCGTATCGTGTGAATGCCTTAAGTCATTCCTCAACAACCTGAATGGTTCATATCAGTGTTGCATTAGGCCACACATATTAATCGATTTTAAGGCCATGTATGACAGCATCTACTTGCTGGCAACAGTACGATATGACTCAATCATCTGAGCCCTTTCAAGGGTAGTAGCTTCGGACACAGCACGATCCTAGCGGAGCTACTGCCGGGTAATCCAATTTTAACGGATGAAATTTCTTCCTTGATCGACTTTGACATTCCTATGATATAATATAATATATGCGGAGAGAAAGGACTGGTATCTTCTCAGAAAAACCCAGAACTAAGAGCGTTCATAAGACTACCGGACGCAAACATTGCTTTCAATCAGAGATTTTGGCTGTCCTTAGAGCAGCTGAGCTAATGCAGATGAGATCGGTATCGGGAAGAGATATCGGCATCTACATCGACAGTCAGGCCGCACTTAAGGCAATTAAATCGACCAACATCAATTATGTTATGTTCAGGAGCTGTCGCAGAATGCTCAGGAGCATTATGCATTCAGAACCTGGTGGAACTATGCAGGGTGCCAGGACACTGCGGTATAGAAGGAAAGAAACATGCGGATGAGCTTGCAATAAGAGGAGGTCAACTCGATAATAGTGAGGAATCGAGGAAAAAAACATAAGGTGATGGATTCTTAAAGGCCGTAGGTAAGAGATCTATTAAACAGGCTATCTGCAAGCGGTTGAATACATAACACACTGTGTGAATGTGAGACAATATCGCGTAGTCGAAGGAAATTCTTAGGAAAATACTTTTTTAAAAATCTAGAAGAAATATACGGCACAGACTTCAAAGGCCTTTTTGGCTAAGATTGTTTAGGTTGTTTGTCTTTTGAAGATAAATTCCACTGGTTCCACAAGGGATCGCGATGGGCCCGTTTAGGAGCTTAGTGTTTGTGTGATGACACACCCCTACTTTAGCCTAACATAACCTATGAGAGCCTCCAGTCTGGCACGCTAAGTTGGCTGAGGTCCCCTTCCACTTGCGTGCGCCACCTGAGTCTTGGCCTTCCTCTACTGCGCTGTCCCTCGGGAGCGGATTCGAAGACTTTTCGGACCGGAGCATTGGTGTCTATACATTGAGATGACCCAGCCATCTCAGTCTTTGGATCTTCACTCTTCTGGCTAGGTCCATGTCGCTGTACAGTCCATACAGTTCGTAGTTGTATCTCCTCCTCCACTCACCGTCAATGCAGACGGGACCGAAGATCGCCCGACGAATTTTTCTCTCGAAGCAACCAAGAACACCCTCATCCATTTTTGATAATGTCCATGCCTCTGCGCCATAGAGCACAACAGGGATTATTAAGGTCTTATAAAGAGTGACTTTTGTTGTCCGAAAGAGGGCTTTGCTACTCAATTGCCTTCTTAACCCAAAGAAACAGCTCTTGCCAAGAGTTATTCTTCGCTTGATCTCAGCGCTGGTGTCGTTGTCTGTATTTATAGCGGAGCCTAGCTAGACAAAGTCCTTAACTACCTCAAAGTTATATCTGTCGAGGGTGACGTTCTGTCCGAGACGTCGGTGTTGGTTGTCCTTTTTGCTTGACAGCATATACTTGGTCTTGCCCTCATTGATCGCTAAACCCATTTTCGCCGCTTCCGTCTCAATACTCGCGAAAGCGCCACTGACATCACGCTGCTTTCTGCCGATTATGTCAATATCGTCGGCGTATACGAGTAGTTGGACGGACTTTTGAAAGATAGTGCCTCTTGTTTTTGCTCGTGAGTTTTGCACTATTCTTTCAAGTACGATGTTGAAAAAATCGCATGACAGGGCATCGCCTTGTCTTAATCCTTTCTGGACATCAAAGGTCTCGGTGAGATCTTTACCGACCTTAATGGAGCAGCTCGCAGATATAGCTCGTCTCTATAGATGCTGTCATACGCGGCCTTAAAATCGATGGTGGGTATCGATCTAAAGCTCATGGGCCTTCTCCAAGATCTGCCGTAGTGTGAATATCTGGTCGATGGTGGACTTTCCTGGCCTGAAGCCACACTGATATGGACCTATCAGGTTGTTGACGAATGGCTTCAGGCGTTCACACAATACGGCGGATAAGATCTTATATGCGATGTTACGGAGACTGATGCCTCTGTAGTTGGCGCAGTTCAGAGGGTCTCCTTTCTTGAGAATTGGACAAACAATGCTGAGGTTCCATTCATCGGGCATACTTTCGTCCGACCATATGAGTGTATGCTCCTTACCAAGTCATCGCTTGCCGCTTTGAAGAGCTCTGCAGTCAGGCCATCCGCTCCAGCAACTTTGTTGGACTTAAGCTTCGATATAGCTATCTTCACTTCATCCAGGTCGGGTGGACGGAATTGTTGGTCATCATCGTCCAAGTTGAAAGGTTGATTCTGCCTGACAGCGGTATTTGGTCCGTCATCGCCGTTATACAGTCTGCAGGAATGGCTCTTCCAAATTCTCAGCATCAACTGCGATTCTACTACGATGTTCCCCTGTTCATCTCTACAGGCTTCAGTTCGGGGTTTATTTCTGTGGCATTTTTTTTTTTACCTTTTACATACGGACATCCATAATGCAGGAGGGGTGTCTTGCGTCGATCGCAATGTGATCAATCTGGTTAACTGTTGATTGATCAGGAGTTCTCCAAGTCCCCTTGTGTATGTCGAGATGTGGGAACCGCGTGCCAGCCATAACAATGTTTCGCCCCGCCGCAAAGTCGATTAGCCTGAATCCGTTATCGGAGGTGGTGTTGTGCAGGCTATATTTTCCGATTGTTCCACCAAAGATACCCTCTCTTCCTAGCTTTGCATTAAAATCACCGAGGACAATTTTAATGTCATAGCTAGGGCATTGCTCGTAGGTCTTGTTAAGGAGCTCGTAGAAGGCATCCTTGGTGTCGTCATCTTTTTCCTCTGTGGGGGCATGCGCGCATATGAGGCTTATGTTGGCGAATTTAGCCTTGATGCGTATTGCTAAGAGGCGCTCGTTCACATGCCGGAAGCTGAGAACTTCTTGTCTTAGTCTGCCTCCGACAACAAATCCGCATCCAAATAAGCGCTGCTTTTGCCGTCGATAGTAATTGCCGTAGTAGATGTCGCAGTTTTTCATCTTCTTTTTGTCCGGCCCATCCCATCGCATTTCTTGGATGGCGGCTATGTCTGCTTTGCTGCTGTCTAGGGCCTCCGCTAGTTGCTCGGCTGCACGTGGTCTATTAAGGGATCTAACATTCCACGTGCATATCCGAAGCTCATTGTCTTTGATTTCCTTGACGTGAGCGATTTCTGTCTTCAACACTTTCTCTGTCCTGTTTGAATTGTTTGTTCCACTTGTGACATAGCCCGTACACCGAAGATCTTCTGCAACATTCTCAACGTTTCAGCAGCAGAAATTTCCTTCCGCCAACAAATTAATGGCAAAAAAATCGGACATGGTAAAATTTACTTTTTGTTGTTCATCAAATACGTGTGTAACTATTGAACAAATGCAGATTTTTAAATGAAATTTGACACAGATGACAGTGACAGTATTTCTCAGACTCGGAGGGCCTTACCTTATTTCTTGATCACAGTTGTACATTACAAAAATATTCACCCCTATCGTAGAATACGCCGTATTTGAGATTCACTTCACTTCCTCGATTCACTTTTACTTTCCGTCCAAAAGTGATGGGAATTAATGTAGGAAAACAATTTCACATTCAAGCTATGCAAGTGAATAATGGTGAAATAGAAAGTGGGTAGCTATTTTACTTAAATACATCTAATAATAAGGACGAAATACCCTGCAGTAGAAAAATACGTGCATCTTTAAGAGGCACTGCAGAAGATATTATGGAACTTCCAGATTCGGCGTAAATATTCTAAAACCCAAAGTTTTATTAATTCTTATGAAAGATTTAATTAATTTTTCATTTAATTTATTTAAGTTCATTCCAGAGTTACTTTAGTACCTCTGGTGGTCGTTTGCAATCGTTGCTAGCTATATCTGGGTTTCGCTTCATTACATTTATCAATTCTGTAAATTGATCGCGGTTTGTTGTTTTTTTTTTTTGCTGCAATACGATACATTTACAACAAAATACATATTAAAAATAAAAAAAAATATTATACGCATACACTCACAACATTTTTTTAAAAAAATCGGGTAAAACCAGCACAACCTTACAACAGACACCCAAATACGCAATGAAATAGCTGCGTTTGGGAATGGTCAAAGATTGTAGGGAGAGTTTTAATTCGAACGTTTTCTACGATGGCCTGAATACGCATTCACCTTGCCGACAAGTGAAACATTCACTTCGAACGTATTCAACGATCAAAATTTGTGAATTTGATTGAAACGTTCCCCCCGGCGTATTCTACGATAGGGGTGATTATCACAGATAAAGCCCAAGTATTCGATGATTTTTACAAACGAAACCCAATGTTGAAGAGCGAAGTAGTCCAAGTGCAATAAAAAGGCCAATTTCATTTTCAATTGATTCAATTATTAGCGGTGAAGAATTTCACCGATCTTAATTTTATTCATTTTCTCTTCTTTTTAATTTGAAAGATTTTTCTCCACACTTAAAAATACGGTATTTCTTCTTCCTTTTTTTTTTAAATATAAATTAAGTAATGTATATAGTAAAATCTTATGGCACTTTTTTTCAAGACAAAAAAAAAAATATCATTTACAGTAAAATTTGAGATTTTCATTTTCAAAATGATGCTTACATTTCAAATTTAAATTTAAAATTTTTTATTTACAGCAATTTTTACATATAAGAATTTGTTTTAATTTTTTTTTCAAAAATTCGAACTTTACAATTTTTTGTTTGTATTTTACAAATTTGTGCAATAAATAGTTTATTTTTTATAATTAAATTTTTTATTTAATATTATCTCAGCAATTTTTTTTGTGTTATTGTCATTTATTATTACAGAGTTTGCAAATTTTATTTTTATTTTAATTTTTATTGTCGTTTAGAATTTACTTGAAAAATTTGTAATATGGCAAAGTAATGTTTTTTATTTTTTAATTTTTTTATTTGTTAAATTCTTTGTACTATAAATTGTGATTTCGAAACTGTTTCAAATATTTACTTTTTGAATATACAGAGTTCATTTTGATTAAAAAAAAAAAAACATAGTAGCTAAAATAGTAGTTAAAATCAAAACAAAGAACAAAAAACAACATTATCTTTGCAAAAAACAAAAGAAACAAAATGTAACACTTAAAATTTTACAATTTTATGTCTTAATGGGCGGGTGTACAAATGTAGTCGTGTGACAAGTATTTTGTCAAGAGTCTTACTCGTCCTTCTTCTTACGAATTTTACCTTCTGTCTGTATCGTTGCTGTCACAGATTCAATACAAGATGCAATTGATGGTTCACTTTGATCTTCACTGTAATCATGACCGGCCATTCGACTGAGGGTGAGAATATACGAACAGGCTACCCTTAGAACTGACAATTTTGACAACTTCTGACTGTCTGAATAGGAAGGAACTGCTTTGCGAAGAGTTTCATAGGCCGCTGAGATAGTATGAACCCGAGTTCGTTCTCTGGCATTTGCTTCAATTCGTCTCTCTCGAGTCATATTCTTATAATTACGCTGCTGAGGTCGGCCTTGTTGATGAATACCACTGGTACTAGCTCCACTGATACTTTCACTTGATGATCCAACTGACGGTGTGATGTTATGACAGTTGAGTTGTTTATGTTGGTACATGTCATCCTGAGTATGACAGTCATCTCTTTCATCGACTTGAGGTTTTTTGAGAACTAACGCCAAAGGCTCATCTTGAATGTCATCGGCTTTAATTAGTGGCAGGCGATGTAGCGTCGTTACACCAGGATGTCGGACTAGATCCTCAGCTGGATTTGGCATCAATTCGTGGGGTAGCTGCTGGCTGGAGTCCCATGATGGGCGATTGAGGTGGGTATTTGTCTCATCTGTACCGGTTGAGTAGCGAATTCGCTTCTTTAAAGGTCCAGTTTCTTCACGTTCACATATCACTTTTGATGGTTCTGTACTTTTACGTTTATTACGTATCAACGTTATTGGTGTTACTTTAACTTCCACGGAATCTTCTGACGCATCCGTGGGGCTACTAGGCTCGAGTCTTGAATGATCCATTGACAGATCGTCGCCACCTTCAGAGCTGCCAGAACAGAAACCAGCATCACGATCGTTTGATTGTGGTGATCCTGCAATTAAAAAGAAAAGGGAAAGTTTTAGATTTATGTGACGTAGAGAAATGTATGTACTATATAAGTATCTGAACAAGTTTTATGGATAAAAAACAAATCAAGAAAACATCTTATTTGCTCCTCTTTAACCTTGTAGTATCGTGCATAATTATAATAAATTTTCATTGCATAAAACCCTTGAATAATGAACGACAGAAATTCAAAAAAAAGAAAAAAACAAACCAAAACCGACATAAAGAAGATACGAGATATTCCACTTCGATTCCGCCCACGCAATGCGCAGATATTCGTATTTTGCCACACATAACGATCGTTCCAAGACGGAGAAATGTGTGCCAAAAAAAAGACATAAAAAAAGCCTGAAATATTTGCCAAGCTACCTGTTCGTGCCATGTTGCCGTTACCTTAATGTGACAGTTTCTCGAACTGATGGCGAAGATGACGACGATGAAGACGACCGACGCCAAAGATGATGATGTCTATTATCAGCGATAGTTGAAATCAAACAGCAACACTTTACTCGAGATCAACCAAACACCAATCGATTGGACACATGGATGGGTAATTTATACAGACGCTAACTACAATAATTCGCCAGCACATTTATTCCGATAAGTCGTACCACAGTTTGGGTGTATCTAAGAGGGTTTTTTTTCTGTTTTATTGGTGAAGTGGATGAGATTTATTTTCAAGTAAATCGGTCATTTAATTGTGCTTACGAAATGAACATTTACTTTCGCCAACCAAACCAAAACGAAAAGAGGTGGCACTTCAAGAAAACACAGGTTTGATAGGGTGAAATATTGTTAAGTGACAGCAGGAGTATCTAAGCAAAGATTAAAGTATCTAAAAGTCTGCATGAGTACTTACAATTTTTCAAAACTTAAGCGACTTTCAACAAATGTTTTCCTTTCACCTGTTACTGAGTTTTTTTTTTTTCGTTTTTTAAGAAGATGAAATCATGAAAACATACTCGAACTTACTGTCAAATTTTAACACGACAGACTCAAGCAAATTTCAACTTCTGTCTAAGAAAATAAATCACTCAAATGTCATTTCAAACAAAGCCGTGAGAGTAGACATATGAGCAAATATTCCTTCTGTCAAAATACTAAGCATAGAACAACAAAATTTTGACAGACGTGGATTAAGCGTACGCTTATGTCAGAGTATTACAAAAAAAAAAAATGGCAACTCAGTTTCACTATGAAAACTTGATTAAATAGAGAAATGTTACCAAAGCATGGCCGTTGACAAACTTAACTGACAAAAACTGACGTAAGCTTGTGTCAAAAACACGTAAAGCGTGCAATTTTGGGTGAATTTGTCACCCAGGCGATATACCAAGAAATAGAAGTTTAACAAAAGCAAACGTCATCAAGTCTAATACTGACGTTAATATACGTAACATTTTATCGAAATCGAAATTTGTTCAATTGAATGTGAATGTCAAATTCAGGGCTGCAAAATGAGAATTTGACTGACGTAAACATGCGTAAGCTTTTGACTATAAACAAATATCTACGATCAGTAGAGGTGAATGTTATGTGACAAACGTCCCAACTGACATTTATTGATTGCATCACATCTCATGGTAAATCATTTTACACAATCTCTTCCATTAATGAAGAATAGATAGTTGTCGATTTTTCAGACTTAGAGTATGAAATCTCTAAGCCCTGAGGTTAACATGTTGTTACTGAAAGTGCATGAAGAAATTTAACACCATCCTCAAGGAAAGTTTCTTCTTATAAAAGTATCTAAATCCCTTTCACTCAATTCCAAAATAAATTTATTCATTCCAACTAAAAATTAATGTCGCCAAAAGAACGTCATCTAACGATCTCAATTAATTTGAACGACGAAATCACCTTGCGTTGGTGCTACAGGCGCCACATGTTACAATTCTTTATCCCAACGGTTTTTTGTTTTTTTCTTTATTTTAAATTACCTAAGCGTTTTATTTAATGATCGGGTGCTTTGTATGGAGTGAAAGAAATCAATTTTTGTGTCTTAAGCGCGACTGATTACAGAGATCGTGTTGATCGTGCTGATCGCTCGGTGATCGCACCAAATTCATTTTTAAAAACTCGTCATAGATATGCAAATTTGTCATTTCATTATACAGGCACTCTCTTGTGTCTTGACGAGACAAACTTAGTCACACTCAGTCATCGAGAATATAGAGTTTCCTGTCGTTGACATTGAGTCTTTTGATGTTGGCACTAACCGATCGTCGGGGCCACAGGAAGAGTGTAGGTGGAATTCTTCATCCAATTCAATTAAAACTTTTAAATTAATTACTTTGTTTCATTGTTTTTTTATTATTATTATTTAAAAATTTAATTTAGTTCACCTCCAATGGATAAATGCCCTTAAATGGGCATCAAACGTATCACCTAACTGCGTCGTCTTCAACAGAAGGAAACGAAACCCATTTAATGCGCACATGCGCATAGCAAAAAGATATTTATGTGGCGCCAACTTGATGATCGTTCATATTGTCATTATAACTCAACGATTTAAATTGCTCATGGTGCGACACTAATCAACTGAGCATTTATCAGGTGTAAATGGCGACAATTTGAAGGTGAAAAACTCCCAAGGAAGTGGTCAATCAAAGTGTTTAAAAGGTATGCATGACCAATCGACGACGGGATACCTACTACATATACTTTAACTCTGTCCCGTGTTCTGTTGTAAAGAATCAATCAGAGAATACCGCATATTGATTGAATCGAAGGCGGAAAAATGTTTTCTCAACTGGCCATAGGCGTTCGTTATGCGCATTATTAATGTAATTTTCTCGCTTGGCCTTCGGGCACCTTTAGTTAGCTGCCTGGGGGGGCCTTATGTTTATTCTTTATCAAGACAATAGCCTCGCAAATCAACATGTACGAGTATGATCGGTGATCAATTGTTATTTCGATGAAGTTGGAGTAATTAAAATAAATTCTAAACAACTGACGATATTTTACTATGTGTAAACGTTTAACTTGTTATTACAGCTGAATTGTATGAAAATGCAAGTGCATAGTGTCTGCAAGGTTTTGCCACTACGGCTACGTTTATGAGAAGTGATCTTGTTATGTCAGCTGGTGTTAGAACAAGCGTGTTATAATTCTATTAGAACAATAGATACCACGTACAGATAAGATTGTTTAAAATACGTATGCACATTCTGCGAAATGTTCTTATAAAACTGTTCCAGACCGAACTTCTTTTTGGCCCAGAGAAATGTATCAAGCAAACCACGGTAGCTCTTTCTATTTTCATTAAGTTTAAATGTTAATTTGAGCACAAAATTTTAGTAGAATATGAAGTAAAAGAATAGCGAGTAACGTAAGAATCCAAAGCGAATTTTTATCTCTTCGAAGATAAATTAAAAATATAGAAAAACATTTTTATGGAATTAATATCGTCCTATGCGAAGTGAATTCGCTTAAGTAAGCGAAAGTAAAAACTCTTCTGATTCCGTCCGTTTATTTTTCAAACACACTTTCAATAGTTAGGAATTTAAAAATATGATGTCACACCAATAAAAATTATATCAAAAATATTAACTCATTTGCAAATGTTGGCAATATCAAGAATGACGATGAAAATTCACAACAAAGACCCACAATTAAGTCACAGGTGATAGAGTTAGATATAAACGTCTGCCTCAACCTGCACTTATATTAAATGTCAATAAATTCGCACTCTTAATAACATATGCCATAGCTGAATTCCCTCTCACCAATAATTGTCCACTCAAACCGAGCTATTATCACATTTTCATCGCCCCTTTTATACGTGTGTTACATGCTAACGACGAAATACAACACATCGGAGCTGTCATCGGTTTTCCAATTAACTATCACCGTACACACCAAAACCACCAATTATATGTACCCGTATGAGCAAACATTTAGGCCTGCACAACGACCACACCTATTCATATATTTAGACGATTTAAGATCAAAAGATAAATCTCCAAAGCCTTTCGAAACGATGTCACAAGACAGGTGCTGACTTAAAACTGTCTGGATAGACGAAAATGGTTCGATTCCAAAGTATCAATCGAATACAAATAATCCAACCAAATAAGGTCAGCTGTACTTTGCTAGCAAAACAAATCCTTAAGTCTCAAAGAAGCCCCCTTCGACCGATTCTTTTCATATCTATAAATTGATTAGATTGCGACAAATCGGTGTTATGGAACCGTTTTGTAGTATTGCGAATTAAAATTCGAACAAAGCAGAGAACAAAAAAAAGTCCATTTAGTCGTACCCGTATCTAAGGTAAGAACTCGCTTTTGATTGATTAAGCAATTCCCATGCAAATTGATGTCTCACATTCATGCTTTGGATACTTAATCCTATGCATGTTTAGATACTTAGATACTCTATTACTATAGCACTTGTGTTTTTATGGCACTTTAATTCAATTAATGAGAAAAGTTATTAAGGCAAAAAAATAGTGTATGAGTATCTATAGAGTGATTTCCCTACCAATTAAAACAAACGGCGACGAGACTGAATGCTGCGATGAAAAACCAATGAAAACGAACTTTTTTTTTTTATAATAGACAGCCGGCGCTAAAGGTCGTGTTATGAGGTGGTCAAGTAGCCGTAGTTTTCAACGCCGTCATCATTGCTGTGGTTAGACTTTTTATTTTAAACGGGAAGTACTCGTATTTCAATTCATTTGGCCGATGGGAATGGATGTTATACACTTTAGACGTTATATATTGATTATATGGTGCTACCTATAGTACCAGTCAACATGTGCAGGTGAGATGTTAATTAAATAATTAAATGTAGTGGAGTGTACTGAAGACAGTAGATCAGAGGCGAAGGAAAGGAAGTTAAGTGTGACAGGGTACTTAAGAGAAAGCGCTCTAACTAACGGAAAATTTTATTTTCTTTACATCTAGTTTGATTGTTACATCTAGTTTACAGTGTTATAAAATCTGATGGTGAGATTCAGATCAAAGGACAAAAGAAATCTAATCCCCTGATACGACTATGATTGCCGTCGTATAAGTGTCAATGAATAACGAATTTGCACAGGGTCCATTCTCACTCTCTCAAGAATCCGCGGCACATCTCTCTCTTAAGAAATTGGCATATTCAATAAACAAAAAATCACCCACTTTAGAGGAAATGCGCTGAAAAACTCATACGAATTGCCAGGGAATACCAAGTGAATACCAAGAAAATTTCACTATCTTATCGTTTTATTAGAATTTTATGGACATAACAATATCTTTTATAGCTTACTGTTAAAAAATAAAATATTTTTTGCTTCAAATAATAAATCTAGAAAACATTCTTAACGAGTTCGCTAATAGTTCGCTGACAGTTCGCATGGTTTCGCTTCGATTTTTTTCGAAAATTTTTCTGTCAAATTAACATTGAACCCTTTAGAAACTTTTCTAGAATACCGTTGATCTACTCGTTTACTCTTAAGCAATAAAATATGTGCAAACACATGCTGCACTTTAACAGAAAGTTTACAATTTTAATTTGTTACTTGATCATATAAAGCATCTACACTTAAAGGATTGAATAGGGGTACAAATTCTTTCAATAAAAACATATATGCTATCCAGTGTTAATCATGCTCAATTGACGCTGCCATTTATATCAATAATTAACCCATTAACCCATCGATTTAAAGTGAGTTGTCATGTATCGATAATTTATTGATGCCCTTAATCTTGTTAAGTACTCGTATGTATAGCATTTCCATGCAAGTACGTTACTTAACATATTCAAAGAGATGTATTACGGATCAGATCAATCCATTTGATACTTCATTAAAGACTGCATCAACACTCCATCTGATGGTATGTCAATTTGAAGATTCTCAAAGATACAGAGTTAGTCCAATGTTCTTAAAGCAAGTGGTGTTTTTTTTTTCTTATTCAATTTGTGAAGCATGTAGGTATCAGAATGTATCAAGACATCTTCTCTATCTCAGAAAAAGAAAATTAAACAAAAAAAATCCTGCTAACTATTTGGAAATGTTAAGTATCTACATCCTTTCGTTAGCTCATAATTAGCAACATTTTTCCTATACAAAATAAAAAATCGTTAAACATTTCCTTCTGCGATCCGTAGATAAAAGATACACATGGTCATCTCCGAAAGATGTTATCTTAAAAAAAATAAAAATATTGTTCAAGGCTTATAATATGGTACTATTGGCATGGGTGAAGTGAATGGAGTTGGAGTAGAAAAGAAGTTAACATTCAGAACTCCAAATAAAGCCCACGGCTTGAGTTAGTGAGTTGGTTTTATTTTTTATTTTTTTATTTTTTTAAAAGGAATCAGCCAGTGGAACAAAACTGACTGAATAAAGGTGAATAAGTGGAGGGGAAGGATATGAGAGTGGATGGACCGAAGACAGAACTACTCCTGTTGTGTGTATTGAGATACTCACTATAGCATCACATGTTTTATTTTTTGTTTTTTTTTTATTCCTTCACATTTTTAGACTGGTCAGTAGTCTGAGAAGAGATGCCAAGGAATTCGTTTTTTTGTTGAGAAAATAAAACAACCCAGAGAAACATTTCCAAAAAAAAATGACCTAACTCATTGAATCGGACTCCTTTGATGATCTTCTGTGTGCACACAAGAGAATCAGAAGTACGGTGGCTTCTTGGACTTCTGGCACCGTGTACTAGTATACCTCATACCTTATCCGTATTTTCATATATTCCTTCGCTCTTCCTACTTTTTTTTTTTGTTGATTTTGAACTTCTTCTGATTCGTATAGTTCTCCCTTTAACTTGATTGGTGTGTGTTGGCGGAAAGTATCTCTTTTTTAGATTGTTGCCTGATGGAATCTCTATAGTCTTACGGTCCAAACACATACATGGCTATATTTATGTGGCCTATAAAAGGAAAGTCTACCCAGTGTGGACAGTGATTTTTGTTTTTTTTCTGCTTTTTTTTTATGTGCTGAGCCTTTTTTGGTTTCGGCTTTGTTTCTTTTTTAGGGTACACACACAATCCCAAGGGTTTATCGTCATCATCACCATCATGGTCATCTTCTTTTCTTCATCGCGCGGTTTTTATATTTGGGGGATGCAGGTTTCTTACCTTACCTTGTTGCACCACTTGTTCTGTTTTTATTTATTTTTTTTTTGTATATGTTGGTCCTCGTTTTTATGCAGTAGTTGTACCCACACACTTTGGAACATGACATAAAATCTCTCGATATGTGCTACTATTTTTTCTTTTATTAGTTTTTTTTGTTTTTTTTTACAATAAAAAGGAGAAAAGAATAAATGAACTGACAACCTAACGAGAGACAAATAAAATAAAAAAAAATTCTCATAAGACAGGGAAACAAGAAAAAAAGAAGGAGAACCTGGTCGTGTGATTTGTTCAGTGTCGGCCGATACAAAATACCACGTACATTCATCATACCTTCCGTTTTTCACTCCATCTGAGATTTATAAGTATGCAGCACAGGTGTTATCCAAGGATGGTCGATAGATAGGAATACACCTATCAAAGATGTGCCAAGTGTCAAAGATACACATCGAACATGCAAAGCACATCTTTTTTTTTTTTCCTCTTCTCAAACGCTCACTCTCTTATTAGATAAGCGTCTAAAGGTCCGCGTAACACTTTCTAACGCCAAAACCAAACCGTACCTAGTCAAGGCATTTGTCATTTGCATAGGTAATGACCATCATTGGTTAAAAATGGCATAAGAGGCTGCTCTTGCTGCTACTGCTGCTGTTTCTGGTGGTACTGGAACTCGTGTTGACTGACTGGCTAAAAGGAAGTCGTCTGGCCAGGTGATTGTGTTTATTGGGCCAAATGCGAATGTGAATGCAATTTAGCACGTTCAGATGAGGTGATCGAGGAGGAGGTTAAACTACAAGAAACTGTTAAATAAGTTATTAACTTGCAAGTGGAGTTCGGGTGGGTGACTAACTCAAAGTAACTCGATGTTGGCCGTACATAGTCGTGCAAATTTACGATGCAATAGAGCTGTGCGGTTATGTGGCTTTTGGCTATAGTAGTTATGTTGGGTATGCCTCGAGCTCACGATATTGATGTGCAAGTCGATATTTTTTCCGAATGGATAATTAGCACCTGTCACTTTATGTGATAATTTCCAATTAATCAGATGCAAGTCGGCTAGAGGAGGAAGGCAAGATGGTGTAGAAATGTTGTACGAAGGTATAACTAGCATGATTGGACATAAAAAGAGCCAGTTTGATGTTATAGATTGATCTACGTTTATGGTGGCATATTCTTTTGATATTTTACGCGCTTATCTTAGTCGTCTTGCGAAACATCAGTTTCGTTTTGTTTTACTCAGCCAAAACATCTGACAAAATATTTTCAATTCACAAGCTGAACTAGAGGTACCCCTTAATGTTGGAGTCAGTCTATTGACGTAGGCTTCCCAAAAATTGTATGAGTTGTCACATGACCAAATCCTAGTTCCTCCACTCTCTATGTTTGTTAGTCTTGTCATTTTTTGTGTGATTTACGACTTTTACGTTTCAAAAAGATAGGAATAAGGGACACGGAAATAGTCAAAAACGTTCACATTTGGAAGGGAACTAACATCTGAACTGGAACTGACGTTTTACTTTCCCCGTTTTTGGTTTATGACACGGGATTTGGATCTACGATTTGTGGCGTAAAAATGAATTTCTATAAAATAAAAGTCAATGTATCTATGCTTCTAAAACCACTCCAGAATGACATAATACGATAAATTAATTACGGGAAATACCCAGAACAGTAAATTAAGATTACGTGCTTTCACCTTTCATCAGCGAACCTGTATGAATTCCCGTCACAGATTCACCAACTGAATGAAAGAATACAAATCCAAAACAAATACTGCGCCAAACAAATCAGAAAAAAAAACAATAGACATCGCATATTCGCTGGAAAATTTCAACACCTAATCAATAGATACTCGTACATTCGCGCATTTCATACTCATACTCAACACATTTTCCTGTAATTACATTTCTAAGTAAAATCGATTAACAGATGGTTTTGCCAACTATGTTAGTGTTGCCATATCACCACATAATGTCATCATCATCAAATTTCCAGTTTGTCGTCATTACCAACCAAGCAAGCAGCAACCAAGCCAGCAGACAATAATAATAATATGAAACAAAAAGTGCACACACATCTTAGTCTACCGCATGGTGTATAGTGCAAATTTTTTATAGTAATGTGCGATATAAAGAAATTAATTAATTATTTTAATTGGCCTTCGAGTTAAGACTGTTTGAGGTATCTCTATGGACCGTGACTGTGAATGCGTTCTGTGGCATGCATATATTAATGAATTTTTACGCTTTTTCTCATAATTTATGGAAAATACAAGTTGACTTGTGAAGTTTTAAGTACGTTCGAGTATATGGATACCAATACGAGTACTTCAACTTTACAGTAGACCACCAGATACCAGCTGAGAATTACTTGCTTTATTGTCATCGTAACTCGTATTTGTCTTCTCGGGTTTTTTTTTTTTTTTTTTTTTGGATGCACACCACACGGATAATGATGACAATACTGGGTGGTTGTGGAATAAACGTTGAGATATTTCAGTTCCTCTTTTGGGGGGTTTTTTTTTTTGAGAAAGAATTTTAAAGAGATACTTTACGGTTTGTACATATGCGCACGGATTATGGTTATGGTTTCATTGTGGATTGGGCAATTACGAGTAGGTATGTAATGTTAATTAAATCTTTTACATGAATATGCATGAGAAACTTACCAGAGTTTTAATGGGTAATTTAATGAATATGCAAAAGTTGCAGCCAATTTTGGGGATACAAGTGCAGTTTAAGTGCATAATTTGATCATAATTCGAGTTGAACAGCAGATGCTAGTTGGATGAAATCATTTTAATGGATGTTCAGTTGTTCGTGTTTGTTTTTTCTGTAAACTCTTCTTCAACGGTGGTCCTTAATAGGGTAAACAATTTAAAAAATTAAAGAAATTTCTGTTATCTCAGGGGAGTACTAGTTGGGAAATACTGGCGCCATGTTGGTGTCCCCTCAATAGTCACTTATTCAACCAAGTCTTCCAACAAAGGATATAACCTAGCTACTACCCGAGGAATCTCGGAGAAAAAGAAGAAGAAAACATGACAAAGTTTTTTGGAAAATTTAAGAAAACCTGTTGACTAGGGAGTTTTTTTTGTATTGTCAATTTTTATGGGCCACATTTTTATTAATTTTCAGATTTCGAAATTTCTCGAAATTGACATTTTATCGCGCTAAACCCAATAAAGTGGCATCACTATTGCAATTTTGACAAGGGTAACGAAAAATAAGTGATTTTTGCTAAAGTGGTTTAAGACACTGTTTTGAATGGATTCGAAAATAATTGTAAGATGTTCAGGTTAACTGACATGTAGTCAAATAGTCATATTGTTAGTCGAAGATATCTGTAGATACGAGGGCGGGTCAATAAGTCCGTGACTTTTTGAATTTCTGACCTCTTTACTGAAACAGCAACACTGCTCCTGTCAACAGGCATCTGTCAGTTGACTCCTGTCAAAATTTAAACTTGCTGCGTCAGTTAGTTTGTGTTTGACAGCTATTTTTATCAGACTACTCACTAATTTGAGGAGAAAATGGAAAAAAGTGAATTTCGTGTGCTTATTAAGCATTATTTCTTGCGAAAAAAAACCATTACCGAGACCAAGGCTAAGCTTCATAAATACTATTGGGACTCTGCACCATCGATTTCAATGGTAAAAAAGTGGTTTACTGAATTTCGTTGTGGCCGTACAAGCACTGAAGATGCCGAACGTCCTGGACGCCCAGTTGAGGTCTCTACACCCGAAACAATCGAAAAAATTCACGATATGGTGTTGGCCGACCGAAGATTGAAAGTGCGAGAGATTGTGGAAGCCGTAGGGATCTCGCATGGCTCAGTGGTTTCAATTTTGAATGATCACTTGGGCATGAGAAAGCTTTCCGCAAGATGGGTGCCGCGTTTGCTCACAGTCGACCACAAACGCAATCGTGTAACAACTTCACAGGAAGGTTTGGCGTTGTTTAATCGCAATATGGAGGAGTTTTTGCGCCGTTTTGTAACCGTGGACGAAACATGGATCCATCACAACATACCAGAGAACAAACAACAGTCAAAACAGTGGGTTTCTAAGGGTGAATCGGCGCCAAAGAAGGCCAAGGTGAGTTTGTCAGCCAATAAAGTTATGGCGACTGTTTTTTGGGATGCACGCGGGATAATCCACATTGACTACCTTCAAAAGGGAAGAACAATCAATGGGGAATATTATGCCAACTTATTGGACCGATTCAATGACGATTTGAAAAAAAACGACCTCATTTGGCCAAGAAAAAAGTTCTTTTCCACCAAGACAATGCAAGGGTGCACACATGTGCAGTTGCCATGGCAAAAATCCATGAATTGGGCTATGAATTGCTCCCTCATCCACCCTATTCTCCAGATTTGGCTCCGAGCGACTACTTCTTGTTCCCAAACCTGAAGAAATGGCTTGGTGGAAAAAGATTTGACTCCAATGATGAAGTCATCTCGCAAACAAAGGCCTATTTTGAGGACCTCGACAAATCAATTTTTTTGGAAGGGATAAAAAAATTGGAGAAGCGTTGGACAAAGTGTATAGAGCTCAAGGGAGACTACGTTGAAAAATAAAATTATTTTTTTATCAAAGAATCTGTGTTTTAATCCAAAAGTCACGGACTTATTGACCCGCCCTCGTAATTCGAGTTCGAAACTTTTCTTTTCGATTCCGATTCTATGTGACCGTTTGACACTTTGGTTTGATATTGTAAAAAGTTGTGGTAGATGTCAAATCAAAAGTATCTAAACATTTAAAAAATCTTCAAACTGTCAGTTTTCGGAATACACAAGAGCCAAGACTCATAATTTGCCAGTTTAAGAAAACGAACCATAAATGAACTTACATAGATGGAAAAAGGCGTTCCTGTCATCTGCTTTAGCTGGTTTATGTAACAAATCTGACAAAAAACAAAGGACAACGACCACTTAACTATGGTTCTGACGTTTTTAAAAAAAAATCTTCTCTGACATCTTCCCAAATATTGATACAATTTTCTAATTCAATTAAATTAATTCCACATAACTTGTCAATTAGTGATCAAAACGAACTTCTAATTTTTCATACAAAGCAAAAATGTGAAAAATAAAAAACAAAACAAAACACATCTCCACCCAACTTTGTTTGAGTTGAAGAAACTGTCGCATCACTCTTGGGTTGTCTGTAGTTGTCGGCCAGAAAATCTGTCTCTGTCTGGGATTGTTTTTTTTTTACGTTTTTGTTTAATAACCTCTTTGATTGGATTTAATGAAGACGTCTGACAGAAAATTAGCTCCAGAATTTAGCCTATTGAACAGACTCACATAAAAGATACACCACACACGATCAGTTCAAGCACAGCAGCCAGTCAGTCAGAGTTGCTGGCAAATCATGAGAGACAAAAAAAAAAAAAAAAAAAAAAAAAAAAAAAACAATCGACAAATTGTGATTTCCCTCGAGAGAAAATTTATTCACCAATTCAGTCGCTTAGCTATTTGGAAATGCTGTTGTTCAATTTGGATTTTTCATTTTGTAAATATTCATTATGAATCGTCAAGTCCAATTCCCATTAAACACCTAAGAAGACATTTATTGTCATTTAATAGCCTGCCATAAAAATGACAGCTGCATTCGTTGTCTCTTAAGTTCTGTTCGTTTTGATTTTTGTTTTATGGTTGTTTTTTTTTGTGTACTCTTTATTTAGCCCGTCGTCGATCATTGTCGAGGTGGAACAGAAATTGAACAAGAAACAAAAAATTGCAAGAGGCTTGAAAGTTGTTGAACGGTCTTGGCGCCACTATACATATTATATCGGATGTGACTTTCCATGATGATGGTAGGTACGAGTATGTATATTAGCCCTGCATGCAATTGCAATTGAATAAAATGCCTCATAATTGACGCAAATCAATCAAGCGACAATAAATACACCTCCACGGTATGAGATATATAAAACAGACTAAGTTATGATGACTGACTCTGGTAATATAGCATGCATGCCGAGTCTAATAATGACGACGATGGGTATGACAATGTTGTGGTGGTGATGGAAATGATGATGATGACTGGTGTCACATTCGGAATGCAAAATGCGATCTATGCAACGAAATTCATTTGAAATTTTACCAAAGAAAAATACCTCGGTATTCAAACACTATAGAGGTACTATTAGGTACGCGCGTGTACTGTATTTAGAAACAAATTGGTGTTTAAGAGGTTTTTTTTTTTTTTTTTTGTTAACATTTTGCAAGCAAATCATCCTGTGTGTAATCACGCGTCTTGCCATCAACATGATAGGTATCTTTCCCCTTCACCTGCTTTCTACTACTCGTAAACATTCATCCACTTTACTGTTGAACAGCATTTTGCTTCTTCTTCACCATCATCATCAATCACTTGCTGAAGTGAAGCGACTGAGGAGGCATAAAGTCATACCGTAGTGTAACTTCAACTGCAAAGACTAACCATGATGTAGGTACTCGTACACCTATGCCACCACCATCATCACACACATGACAAGTAAATGAATGTTTTGTGTCTGTTTCAAGCCAGGTTGATTTTCCGCCCGCCTGTTTGCCTGGCTTTTATAATTTTTTTTTTTTTTACTTTTTGAGGTTTGTGCCTGCCTGACTTGATGGGGTTTTGCCTGTTTGGTCTGACTTCATAGCGCCACACATAATTAACGTTTACCAAGTGACGTTTGGTTTGTACTGAAAAGGGGAACGAATCACTCGCACAATTCGCACTCTTTCGAGCAACCGAAATGCCTAAGTATGTACACGTTCGTACTAACTCGTACATCATCAACATCATCATCATCATCATCATCAACATTAACATCATGATTGTATCTATAATCATCGTCTGGCTTGGGCTATGACGACTTAGACTCAGGCTCTGTCTATGGCACAAGTACTCGCTTTACACACTATTGGGTATGCCACATCGCGTGGTGGCGTCAATGTTGTATGTATGTTGGCGCGGCGCATCTATTAAAACAGCGTCAACTTGGATGATCGTCGAACTATCTGTCAATAACAGTGATGATAATTAACAACTTCTACTTGTGCCAATTTGTGCCGCGTTACTTGTTTAGTTTTACGAATAGATGCATATAAATGTGCACCTAACGTACAAATGATATTTGTAGACACTTGTACAAGTTGATGGGAAAGATCAAATTTCACGCGAAGAATTTATGCTCCAATGAGAATTGAGTGGTCGTCACAAATAGCTTGTGGCAATTAACACTCAATTCTTACCATCTGACCTGCTATGGGTCATTGAATTCATAACTTAGCCCAGACTTGTACAATTTTAAGGAAAAGATACGAGTAGGTACTTTGAATACCACAGCTTAGAGGCAGTTAGTAAAAATAAGAAGGGGGGCTGATCAAGACTTGATCATCAAATATTTTGCAAAATACCCACAATGTTAAGGCCGAAAAACAATTTCCAACAGTTCTAGGGAATTTTCGAATCTAAATACAGTTCATCGCATCTTAATTTGGCTATTTCCCTTCGTATACATTCTCAATCATTTGACAGATGACATATTATCCTAGACACCCACCATTTAAACCATTTAAGGTCGAAGATACACACCCAAGCCTATATGAAATGTCATTGGACGCAATTATTGGCTTCTAGTTTCGCACAATCTGTTTATATGTCTGTCAATCATTGTGACAATGGAAAAAAAAAAAAATGTATAACAACAGTCACACAATACCAGCATTTAACGTGTGCCCAGATGTTTTTAAACACACGCGCTCTAAACGTATGTACCTATCTGTTCATAAAAGCATTAAACTATCACATTCTCGGTACACATTTTACAGATGTCATTACTTATTTTTTCGTAAGAAATAATTTTTTGAAAATAGAAACAGACTTTTGAAAAAAAAAAAAAAAACTGAATACCAAATGCAATTGGAGGCCGTCAACATGGTATCCAACATGAGGTTCAATCATGTATCTAAACGTGTGTGTAATGTCTGATTAGAATGTCACGTAAATATTTGTTGTAGCCGCAACACAATAATACAATGATGTGATGGCGTCGCGGCAAATACGTAACGATGGAGACATTATGAAAATATTAAACACCTGTTCAATTGTTTACTACCTGTTGGCGGTTTTTCTTTTTTTTCTCTCTCTCTCTTTCTGTTCCCCTGGGCCACCCTCAATCGTTGACTGTGTTTAAACATCAATTCGCATCGCTAACACGCGCTATATGGTTTTAGATATAATTTTTTTGCAGTTGTTTTCTTTTATTACTTTACATCATCCATTGGTTGGCTTACCGCATTTATACCGTAAATGGGAATGTTATTAGTTTTTTTTTTTTCAGTTGAAGATAGGGGACTAGAGATTAGTTTTAGATGAGTGTACACAAATGCGATTAAAACACCTTCCTCAAGCCCCAAGATACGTTATACAAACTGCAATTGACTTACGAGGTTAATAGGTGGCTGAGTAGTACTTGGTACGAGTACTACTATACTTCTGGTTATGACGTTTTAAATACATTAAATTACACGAAAAATATTGTAATTTGATATCTGAAAACCTGAACATTCGCTTGTCACCAGCGGTTAATCTATTAAGCAGAAGTTGAGGTTTTTGACGTATCTATAGGGATTAAGTCGTGTTTTGGGCATGTTTTGGGTATCTACAGGCAACTGAAAACTAGTTTGTGTATCTAAATTCGCATTTTTTTTAGTTATTTTCACATATTTTGTTTGTTTGTTACACATTCGTAGGAAATCTGCGATGAGTAATTTTCTAAAAATTTGGTTATCAATTAACTTAGTATTTCGCTTGAACATAGGCTAATTTTATTTTGAAATGTATAAAAGGAAAAGTATCTTTTGATCGAAAAATATAAAATTTCAAACCAAATTGATGACGATCATGCATTTATGTAAAAATCCCGAAGGAGCAAAGATCATCGTTCTAATGAAAAAATATTGAAAGACTTCGAGGATATGAGCATGCTTTAAAGACTGACAACACATCCAAGTTGAAAAGAATGCAAGCAAGACATTCTTGTTACGAATAGTAGGCCGTCGATACCGAAACTCAAGAATAAATTCTGAATAGGTATACCGATCGAGTAAGAAACAATATCAGATTCACAAGAAAATTTGATTTCAAAGTCCCTAAACAAAGTTGATCGATGCCAATGGTGTTCGATCACCGCCAATTGTATCTCCTGAAAGTTTATCAATGAAAAACAAAAAAAAAAACAAAAGCAAAACCGACTCGAAGTTCACCATCATTAATTGAATTTCTTCGTTTTTATTTTCCCCACGCAATCAATTAAAATGCCATAAAACTGAACAACATTAGAAGAAATGCCACCCTCCTCTGATGACATTCCACTCATTTGCCACCCATTCATCCCCCTTTGAGAACATATAGTACGACAAACGACAATACGACAAGTGACTCCCCATTCAGAGAATCGAACAAATCCTCTCTATTTGATTTTCTTTCGATTCGACTAAGAACGATGGCGCCTCAATTTAATTTTCTATTTCCGACACAGCACAAACGTAAATTAGAAATATTTGCGACAGAAAACTACCCTCAAACCGCCCTCTGGCACTGTCATCTAAGTGATCACCCCCTATTTAGCAAAACCAACCACCACTTACTCGAATAGTCTTTATTCGTTTTGTCTTGAGTGCAGTTACAGTTTTCATGTCACATTCAAGTCATCTCGGTGAATTGTGGCTTCTGCATCTGCTACCTATTATTATATGAGTATCTGTGAGGTTGTTTCTTTCCTTTTTTGTTTTGTAAATTCTTTTTTTCATGGCGAAATAATAAATAGCATCTAGATTGATGCCAATAAACAAACAAATGGGTCAGCCAACAGGGCTAAGATTGTAATTTAACTGTCAACAGGGGGGAGAAAAATAAACCGACAAACCACCAGAGGCAACTGAGGGTTTTTTTTTTTTTTTCATTTAAGTGGCGTCTTGAGTGGATGGGTTGACACTTTACAGTAAGATACTACACAGAAATACATGCTAAGATACTTGAAGTGAGAAAAAGTTTTCGGAATTTTATCAATTGATAAGTACCTAGAAAGTATGACAAAGTGTTCAATATTTGGATAGTACAGATCCAGATATGAAAACAGGTACAGATACACTAAACACAGGTTTATTATGGAGTCGATGTTTTGCAAAGCTGACATATTTTGTTTGACAGATTCGTGATTAAGGGGCTGATTGAGGGCTGATAATGATTTCATCATCCATAAGTACTTGTAGTGATTATCAGTTTTTTCTTTTTGCTGAATGGGATTTGTATTTCTTTTTTTTTTCATTATTTACAGATAACCTCAGTAGAGTAATGAAAGTGACATCTAGGAAATCGACACTGAGATCAAGGGATCTCCATGAGTATAAGTTCGAAACTTATTTCTCAAATGCTCTTCCTATGTCCATGTCATTTATCCGATAATAGACCATGAGGTACTATATATTCGAAGAATAGACGAGAAAAAAGCAATTCCTAACCTTAAAATCGAATCAGTCAAACATGTCATATGTCAACTGAACTTCTGTCATACTTATCCTGAATGAGTTCCATTGATTTCTTACGAAGTAACACTAAAAGATACGAGTACGAGTATGGACAATCTTGTAAAGCATTCTTCTACGAATGAGCTCATTAAAGTCAATGTTATCACCCCTGTCTGTGTCTGGGACTTTCTGAGAATTGTTTCAGAAATAGGCTTCCGCAAATGATTGTTGGTGGTGAGCACATGATTCAGAAGTGATCAGAGATGTTCAACACTTAAAAAAAAACGAAATTCTGATAAGCTACTTCACATTCATCAATGTATTTACTACATTAGATCTTTTTATTTAAACAAAAATAGCAAAGCTTGTCTGTAGTATTTGGGTTGGTCTCTTCTATCTCAGGTCAAATTTTGTCCAGCTGTTTTTCTAAAATTTTAGTTTTAATCATGGAGGACACTAAAAATGCTACAAAGGTTATTTGGTTGTCATTTGATTATTGAGACAAACTGTCTAATGAATTTTACCCAGAAGATAAAGGCACAGCAAGGTCAAAAAAGGTTCAGAACATCTCACTGACAGGGAATGAAAATGCACGAAAATTACTAAGCGAACAAACCTGTTGACAACTTAACTGAATTAATAAATTAAGAGGTTGGTGTCTGAACTAATATCAATCGCACTTCAAGAAACCATTCAATGCTCTCAACTATGAGCGAACTCGAATAGTTTATCGCTCCGAGATTTTGTTTAAAACCCAGATTTCATCAAATATTCTTCCATATGACACAAAGATACGCATGCTCATACAGTAGATAGGTACACAGTTGTCGAGAGTAAAATTGCCAGATTAACAGTCCAAATTGTTATTTAAATTGTTATATTTACGAAGTATGATAATTAGTTGACTATTACCTCAAATTATATTATACAATCCGCAATTAGACATTGAATAGCATTACATATATGTCCGTACGAGTATGTTTACTCGTATGGCCAGCGTAGGTTAATGTAATTGCTGCGAAAATATAAAAATTGTTTTATTTGTTTGCCACACGCACGGAAGCACAATATTTTTGAGATCTTAATTGCTACATTACTAGCAATCAATTGTTGTACAAATTATGATATCCATAATCAAATCATATAGAATGAATTTGCACGCAATCACGAGTATCTACGAGCCGACCGTGTAATGTGTTAGATTTCTGAAACACCCAAACGCCTTAAAGTGATCTTTTGCTGAATCTTCGACGAATGACAACTTAATTCTACAGACAGATCTGTACTTTGAAACAGAATAATGGAGATCTTCAGTGATTTTCGAATCTGCCATTAGCTGTAGCGCTATCTATAGTGAGACAATTTGGTTCGAATCATGACTGATTTTGACATTCTATATCTGTCACATACAGTGTATCTTTTGGCCTTGAAATTTGAACTCTATCTTATTGTAGATAACAATCGATGAAGATATTGATGATGAACAAAATTTGCACACACTGTCCCCAGTCAATAGAAGGCCCAATGATCCACAGCTTATTCACTCATAGCCTTTGACAACGGGTATTAGCTGAAGCTAATTGGAGTACCTTTCTGTTACTCATGAGTGCAATCTTGCTATCTGAATACATTCGCTTTCCCTGAACCCAAAACAAATGTTGCTTTAATCCTTCTATTTCACAACGAATTGGTAAGATCTATTCTAAAATAAACTGGCGCCTATTCTCGTAATGATATACATGATACGCTGTACTCGAACTTGTTACCGATCGATGGGTACGCATACCTACCTCAATTGAATCTCATATGACAGATAACATTGGACGAATCGACAATAGACAATTCCAATGAATAGTTGACAATTAAATACATCAAACCCTATGCGAGTACACTACATACACAATCGTAACCAAATCACCAACGTCACCATCATCATAATCATCTCTGACGCATCAGATGGTATCTAGTTTACTTGTATGTACTCTATAAATGAAATTGGTATAGACTTGCCTTAAGTTACATAAAAGCGCCACCACTGATCACTATATCAGTGTATGACTTTGTACGTCAAACTTGTAGAGTAAGTAAAATAGATGTACCGGCGGCTAATTTTCCATAACGGGAGAAGGACGGACAGACAAGCCATTACGAGTACGAGAAGATACTTAAAACCAATCCCAACGACAATGCTGGTAGATATACTTTTATAGATACTCGGGCTGTTTAAACAGATGTCAATTAAAGTTGACTACCGTGGGCAAGGTAAAGCTACTCAGATTCTCTGTCATACCAAAATGATGTTGGTGACAAGGATACGGTGTATGCGGGGAAGGACGATAACAACGACAGAGATGGAGATGGTGATGGTGATGGGGATGGCGATGGTGATGGAGACGAACGATTCCTGGCGCAGCGTTGTCATTTTACAGCTCATCAAACCAAGTAGACCGCTGCCACTGCCAATAATGGTAGCTACGTGTATGCCAACGAAAGATAACCAATCATATGAAGTGGCTCTGGCTCTTATTCTGGCTCTGACTGTGCCTGTAGCTGTGGCATGGGAAAGACGCATTAACTTTATAGGATTTCACTGCAAGCTGAGACGTGATGGCGATGCTGGCTGTGATGGTGGTTATTGCTAGTGGAAAGAGAGCAATGAAAAGATATTATCTCCTTAAGCAATACGCGTACATAGGAATACGAATATACGAGTAGTATGTGCGACATCCCCAACTGAGGCAGAGTAAAGCGGCGACGACATATCCATAAAACTTCGGCTAACTGGGTTTCCATCCATATCCCATATATGCGAAATATGTATGTGAAAATGGCGACAACGTCAACGACGAAAAAGGACACCCTTCTATCCGCTTAGTCTTATAAAATAACCGACAGTACCCTTCCTTCTCTTTGGTACGTTTACACCACCACCACCCACTTGGTCTAAACATATTTTTGGTCTACTAACTGGCTCCAGTTGTTCTCGGTACGATGTTAAGATACATGGATTTGCTGTTGCTACTGGCTATGACTGTTGGATGACGAAGACTATGGCAGTGTTCGAGAGGCTGGTATAGACTGAAGGTTGGTGGTTGAAGAAAGAACCTCTGCTTCTGAAGTTATGGATAGCCGATTGCTCTCCAGAGTGGGTAAGCACATAAAAACTGGAAAAAAAAAAAAAAATAAACCGAAAAATCATCTTCTCTGTGGGGAGCACACAGTACCACACAAACATACATATCTGTACAGTGGCTGAGACGGAAAGACGCAGAGTCATCTCTTGTTGATGATGCAGTAGTTTGTATCTGGCTGGTTAGTATGAATATGGGTCCGGGTATCTGTGGCATGGGAGAGCGAAATTTTTGCGTGAATTGGTGTCGTATTGGCATCTGAACTGAACTGAACTGAACTGAGCCACCAGCACCAGCTTCAGATTGAGTATCATCATTTTAGCTCAAGCAGCGCAGCTAAAGTATTGAAGTATGTAGTATAGTAGTACGAGTAGCAGTAGTATTGGCCAGACCAGGCCGAGGCCGAGGCCGGCAGCGGCAACAAGAATGGGTACGAGGCGAGGACAGGCCATGCCAGGGCAGACCAGGCAATTGGGGAGTATAGGTTTGGCGCCATCTGTTCCATATAAAAGTCAATGGATGGAAGTTTTATGTTTATTGCCCGAACACAACGAGGAAAGAGTGAAACGTTTTTCTGTGTCCTTTTTGTTGCTGTTCATCTCTCCTTTTTTTTTCTTTTTTTTTTTTTCTATTCGTTCTCTTGGTGTTCTTTGTGGTCCGACTGTGGAGCTGGTGTATAGTGTACATATCAGAGAATGTTCTCATTGTGTTTTCGGTTTCATCCGAATGGGATTTAGGGAAATAGAGATGTACTCAGGAGATATCGTGCGGCGTGCTAAGAACCACACAGTTGTTCAGATTCAAATTCAGATTCAGCATTCTGGATAGCACTGGACGGCTTGACTTGACTCAACTGTGTGGGATGAAGACGATGGCCATAAGAAAACCAGCTGGGAAGATTGCCATTACCACTTGCTTAAAATGGGATTTACGTAGTCTGCCATCGGCGTAGCAAATACACACGCAGTTGAACACTCTGGTGAAGGAGTGGATTTTTCTTTATCGCCTTTTAGCTTTGGCGGAAAAGAACCAAAACGAAAGGAGCAACACCGAGGAGAGCAGCAAAAAAAAAATCCTTTTGGTCGCCAGTTTTATTGATTTCATTGTGAATTCTTTTTTTTTTTTTTGTCTTCTCTCGATTTTTATTGGTCTTTTATTTTTAATGTGCGGCAAGGAGTATGAGTACGAGTAAATCTGTGCTTGGGCGACTTCACCAGATGGAAAGTGATGGTGTCTACACATAGCAGTTATACAAACATACATACTCGTATGTATGCAAAGACGACATGGTGTGGATAGGGATGCGTTTATCTTTGGTACATATCTCTTCTGGATGCTCGACGTGCTTGACATCAAGAACATATTGGCCCACGATAATGGGTTCATGTGGCCTCTGTTCTTTCTTTACCTTCTCCTTACACTTTTATTCTTTGGCAGTTCGACTCCTCTTTGACAATACCCAATTTCCTACCCTCCTTTGGCATCCCATCCAGGGTCTGTGGTTGGGTTGGGTGTACGTTACTTTTATAAGAAGAAGAGCTAAAATCCTGTTGGGAGAATTTTTATGTTTATTGGCTGAGAAAGTGTATGTAAGGAGCAGTGGTTTTCGCCAGAATTGGTTTGGGTGGGGGTAATTTCGACAATTGTCAATTGTTGACATGTGATACGAATCGGTTGTCGGTTTTTTTTTTCCTCTTCTGTTCTTCCTAAGGGGGAGACCCAGAAGACCAAGTGGGGGATTACTGATAGTTATGGAAGACCATTGCTGAATGGGTTTTGCCAGATTTACGTAAAGTAAAAGTCATTTGTCGTTCTAGATACCGAATTTTGGGGGAGATTTTTGGTTGATTGTCTGACTTACACAGGAACAGGACGAGCTTAATGTGTCGCCAGTTGGTTACGGCGCCGGTTTATTTTACATTGACATCCATTTCCCCTTTGGTGATGTTCTGGTCAAAAGGTCATTTGAGGCTTTAGTTTTTGAAGAGGTTCAGATATACTCCATAGATATGGGATTGTTTTTGAAACCTAAGAAGGAAATTTCATGCCTCACAGATGGTTGCATTCTTGTATATACATCTCTCAGTCAGCTTAAACTAATAGAGAAATACGTATGGACAAATATATGTTTCATTGCGGTTCAACATACTCGTAACAGACAATGGCAGAAGGAAGTCATTATATTATGAAGAACCCTATGTGCGGGCTTGGCATATCTACGAGTTTCTACATAGTGAAGTTTCTTCACTTTATTGTACTCGTCCTTGTAAGCTTGTATGCACTTACATTACGTTACGGACCATCACGTTTGTAAAAATTGGCTTTGGTTGGTAGAGCAAATTGACTCCTTCAGAAGGTCACTTTATGCGGATTATTTATAGCAGACAAGCATTCCAGGGCATGTCTACATTTATTTCTGTAATTTACCTTTACGTTACGGAGCGTCACGCTCACGTACCAGACAAATATTTGTTTGGCATTTAACAACCTCTGTGAAAGTGAGTTTATAAGACAAACATCGTGCTAAGTCCGTCTAAGATATTAAAAAAACAACAATTACGTACCTACGTTACGTTACGCAACTTTTTGGAAAAAAGGGCTAATAAGGACGGTGCAGAAACTTAGTACCTATATATGTACATATTTCCGTATACATGATAAGTGTAAAAGATCAGTGTAAGGATATGCAAGAGGCTATTAAGCGCATGAAGACCCGTACCTATAGGTTACGTTTCAAAAAGGTTTAAATTTGCAAAAATTAATGCTGCTACTCTATTAGAATAGATCAGATGCTCTGTGATGTAATTCGATGCAATTTCAGCTAATAGATACGAAGATACACGTAGTACAGAGCTGAGAACCTTAACCACAATATCCACTGAACGGGTAGACGGTTTCCGAAAGAGTTTATTATTTGGAAAATGATTTACAAATGACTATTTTCAAAAAATGTTTACATTGCGTTGCGTTACGTAACGGATTTACTCAGTTAAGGCCTTTGTGGTGGACAATTTGTATCCAAAACTACTTTGTATAAACCTTATACTAGAACAAATGTTTTCGACGCGATGATTCGCACATTAAGAGCGAATTTGTTTGAAAATCAGCACACGTGACGTGACGTAACGTAAGAAAGTTTTTTATTATCATTTCCACAAATGCAATAAAAAAGAACCAAATTTTGTTCACTCAAACTATTATATGAAAGAGCTTTCGTTTGAGATACGTATGAGTCCATACAGCATAGGTTAGTGTTTTCTTCATTACGTTACGTAGCGGTTTGGATCGCTAAAATATCACGGGGCAAGATGATTTTTGAAAATACACGTCTTTAACGATGATTTTCTAAGGAGCAACAACGGTATGAGACTGTCAAGGCGATATACAAATTAGTTATGCATACATTACGTTGCAGGAGAGAACGTTTAAAAAAGTTTCATGATGACAAAACTTCTACAGGAGGCAATAGAATACAACACTGGAGGTAAATTTTCTGAAATCACTATCACTTAAGCACAGATGTTTAAAACCACATCGCATAAAATAGCTGTCTTTTCAAACACAAGATAAAAGCAAACACCAGTATCTTTCAAAAATATTTCAAGTAGCACCAAACAGAGAGATATGGTATTACTGAAGAAGTTGACAATTTTTCAATGTGGTATTAAGCGTCATATTCCCTGAAAAACAATCAGAAGCTAAGAAGGCATGTTAAAGATACAAAAGATCTCACATCTGGGAACAAAAAAAAAAAAACAAAAAAAAACAATAATCCCAACACCTAACATATGAGTATTATCTTTATCCCAACTTTAACTGACACTTGCTGTTACTTCCATATCTTTCTTAAGTGTATCCAGTGTGTGACGCATTCAATTATATTAAGAAAAGGTTCCGCATCTGGTTGACTTACGAGTATACAAGAGTTTTTCCCCCTTATTCATCGACCAGATGTGAAATCTCTTATCTATTGGCCATAAATATCTTCTTACTCCAATTGTCACCCAATGTCTGAATCCAAAGAGAGAGAAAAGATAAACTTTGCACCCTCTTCGTTCGTTTTAACCGTTGCCAAGATGGAGACCTGCTAGTTGAATGCAATCAAGTGTATCAAATCAAATCTATTTTGGCGCCCAAGAGACTACTTTTACTCCAATGAAAAGAAAACTCTCTATTGACACAATTTTAGATTTTTATCCTAATCAATGTTACCCAGCAACGAAATGGTCACCAAGTGTCGACGGGGATGATAGAAAGAAAAAAAATCTGCTGAAACGAAATAGGAGTATGTACCAACTTTAAGGGATGAATGTGAATATTGAGTAGGATTGTTCGTTAGGCATGTTCGACACGTGTCACCCATGAACTTGCATATTCTCCATGGACCTACAAGTAGATACCTCACTCCAATTCCCATGTGTCCATATGATACGTTGTCAAATGCATAGCGACTATTGTGTTTACGGATTTTCCGCTTTTTTTCCACCAAGATTGGCAATTATACTCGTAAATGGGCTGCAACGAATTTGTTTAGCACGTGATAGTTGTTGTGTGAACAGATAAGGGAAAGGTTTTGAAATTTGTACGTTCATTCGTAAGTTCACGTGATCCTAGTCAATAAAAGCAATTGTACAGCAAAGTATGATGCATAAAATATTGAAAGATACGAGTATGTAGGTATGTTGATATAGTTCCATTAGGGAAAAAGGCAAGCTTACTCAGGAAAATGCTTAAGATACTTCATGTACTTGAAGAGCTGCATTCCTACATAACATATTCGAGTCTTAAAGACAGTTTTAGGCGCATTTATGTATACCTATCTATTGCCAAGAAATTTTTTGTTCGACAATTGTCAAAAAGATTCCTCTATGTTTGACTGTCTTATGAGGTGACTCTAAAGTGGTCTTTAGTGCTCAGATACACTATCAATGGTACTCCGCTATCTAAGTAATAAAAAAAAACGCATTAACCCTTTTCAGAATGATGAAAATCAGACACTAGAATCGTGAAATCGTGGTAGGACCTCAAATGTGTCCTTCACTACAGGTATCCTTCAAAGTCTGTATTAGAGTGCACTTTCTTCGAATGGGAAAATCACTTGCAATACATTATTATCGCCAGCTTATCTTCCAAAAATAAAATCTCACCGTCATACTCTCGCCATTTCGTCTCAGGCGATATTACCTGTTCTAGATACATAAATCCCTCTGCTCAATATGTTTTGTTTGGAATTGAAAAAGAATTTAAAAAATTCGATAGGTATATTGGGTACCGTCTATGACTAATCCGATCCGCGTTTATCCATTTGATTTTTTTTATTACGTGCCAATGGAAATTGCTTTCCAATTTGTTGTTGCTCAATTTTTATTACTTTTTCTCATTTTAGATTTTCTACTTGTGGAAGTTCAATCAAGGTAAGGGAACAGAATGAGCAGAAAATTTACATTATGAGTGTGATTTTCTACGAATTTTACTCCTCCTCGTCATTTTGCAAGAATCAGATAGAAAATAACAAAACTTCAAAGGCCACGGAAAGGGAGGAAGTGAATGTACAAAGTATAGTAATACATGTGTACCATATGTGTGGGAATCAAACTTCAAGGTGGCTGATGGTAATGATATTTTTTCTCTTAGTTCGTTGTCCAAATTCTCAGAGGGTGTAAAAACGCAAACAAACCTCAGCCCAAATGTGTGGATGCACATTTTTGTTTTTCACTGTTTTCACTGTTTTCCCTGTAACTCGCCTCCTCTTTTTCTTGTGTTTATTCGCGCGCACACCCCCTTGTTTAATTCTCAACAAAAAAAAAAATAAGAAGCAAAAAAACGAAAATAATAAAAATTGTTCGATGCTTAAAAGTTGTTTTTTTTTCTTTTTTTTCTATTTTTGATGGATCAGCAGCTGGCAGATGCTGCTCTTTAAGTTGAAATGGTGGGTGGTGTATTTTGTAAACAGGGGAAAAAAACATCACTCACATCATGAGTATAAGTATGCAAAACAACCAAACAACCAACGGAACAGGGATGAAAATTAAAATGAGAGCCAACTACTTACTTACGAATCTTCCCCACGAAATTGTGTAGAAAAGAAAAATGATTTTCTGCGTGAAGTGACATCTGTTACCACGAAAAGTTTTCTTTTTTTTTTCATTTTCAAAAAAAAACAAAAAATAAATAAATAAAAAATACGCTGCTAGAAATGAGAAGAGAGTTTTTAACGTGGCAACGTGTTGTCTATAGTTTTGAGGATACACGAATTCAACAAAGTTTATTCAGTGGGATCTATCAGTTGAGCTGTTTAAATTCTAATACAACTTGGTACCTACATCCCCAATAACACCTTTGAAATCATGTTAAGTTGTTTCATATAAAAAGCGCGGGCCCAAGTTGAGAATCTTCAGGTACTCCATGTTTAAATGCTTTATATTGGCTGAAATTTCAAATTTTCTTTACAAATACATATATCCAACAGATCATATCAAAAGATACCTACATATCCCTAAAAAAATTTCAAGAATTTATTTGCAACTAACAAGTTTGAATTTTACAGTGAGCCTTTCGTAAGATTTTCGCTTAGGGAGTCAACGTTTCAAACATTTCCAACGGCTGCATAGCGCAGACCTCACAACAGCGATCAAATACGAATGGCGAATTCGATTATGGCAATTAGATAATTAGGAGAGTTGCTACTTAAGTTGTGAGATATGGCAACACCAGTGTGAATATGTTAAATCTGACGTTGTCATCGTAAAGTTTGACATTTCTAATGGTAATCATACTCAGAATGTTTTGTCATACGAGTGCTATTTCATCTTGGTTTAAAACTGGTATTTAATCGTAAACATTTTCGTGTCATAACTTTTTATGACGTTCGACGTGAATTAATAAACCAACAATAGTGTACCGATTAACTCGTTTCGACTTTTGGTAATGAAGCGCCATCCCGAACTACCGTGTTTCGCTGGTTTTCCAAATTTAATCGTAGTTGAACTTCGTTACAGGACGAATTTCATGAAGGTCGTACAAAATGAGTTGTTGTGCCGGAACAAATCGATGCTGTGAACTGATGTTGCAAGATCGTCATGTGAAATACCATGAGATTGAGGCCTGAGATTAGTTCCACTCGCAAACATTCAATGTTGCATGAATATTTGACCGTCAAAAATATTTGCTTGCATTGGGTACCGCATAACTTATATCACGGTCCTTCAAAAGGCGTCTATAAAATCGTGATAGATGACGAATCATGGAGCTATGCATATGAACCTGAAACTAAACAACAATCGACTGTTTGGGTCTTCGAAAATGAGTCAATTCCAACAAATCTTCTTCGTCCAACAACCATTTCGAGGCAAATACTCACCTGAGTTTTCGGAATAATTGGACATGTCGCCACCGTGCCATTAGAGCAACAAAAAATGGTCAAATCTGAATAGGACATTATACCCATTAACGTTTAGAAAAATAAGGGAAACCAATCGCAGAAGACTAATCATTCTCCATTACGACACATCGGCTTAAACAACATCGAATTGATCGGTCATCCGCTGTACAGTCCACCCAAAAACCAAAGCGAAATCAACGATTTTCAACGTATGAAGAAGAGTATAAAAGCATCTCTCGAAAGCAGAAAAGTACACCGAATTTCCCACACGGATCCCGAGGATATTCACAAGGAATTTCTCAAAAATTTAATCAGAATACGCTACAGAACCCTATAGCGATAGCCAATCAAACCTATGTCCTTTGTAATTTAAAAAAACAAAAAACAACAATTCCTTCAAAGATAAGTTTTATCTCAAAAAATTGACTGAAACACCTACGCCATCTATTAGAATGTGCTTTACCAACGGTTGAAGAAATCATTTTATCACTGACTGCGATGTATCTTGTAGGATTAGTTGATGATTGTGCCTAAAAATGCATTCAATAAAAATCTTGCATAGAAACCAGTATCTACAAGTGATAAATAAGTAAGGATCAACATGAATCTTGTAGCTATAAAAATTGTCTCTTCCCGTAGTCAATCTCATCTTGCAAAGTATGCTTTTCTCTTGCCAATTCACCTCCCTTGAATGTCTTACCAAATCACCAGCAGTGTATGCTATTGTGCAAGCAATATTCCAGCAGTATTTTCCCAATTAAATTTGATTTCCATTAAAACAGTTTCCGTGGTTGGATTGGAGTTCAAAGTTCAATATTGACCCACAGTAACCCAATAAAAAAGGTTCACATACAGCATTATCCGTATTCCGAGTACTTATACTCTATAACCTAAGACGTAAGCACTTAGTGACAAGTTAACGATTAAATTTCGCTAACCACTGCAATCGATTGTCTCCGAAAAAAAACAATCCATACTTTAATAGCCATCCGATACAAATTGGCAACAACAACATCAACAATGAAAAAAATTGCCTCCCCTTTGCTGTGAAGTTGTTTTTGTTGTTTTAGAGTTCGCCGCAATCGCTTTTTCAGCTTATTAAGTCGTTTCTTTTGGCTTTTTGGGGTCTCTTTAAGGTTGTTGCTGAGCATTGTTGGGTACGACTGGATACGGCTGGATATACATATAATTCTGAGTATAAGTGGAGACCCCCCTCTCGAAGTATTGACCAATTATCAGAAACAACACCTCGTCTTTGCACCCGGCAAACAGTGAACAGTGAACAGTGAACACCGAACTCTGAACACTGACCCATGGAACAGCTCTAGCCTAAAACGTACAGAGGGAGCACTACGAGTATGACTATGAGTACGAGTACGAGTCCGGGTACTTGAGTATAGTGTGAGGCTCACACTTTGGTGTGTGCTTCAAAGTGTACTGTCAGTAACAGGTGTGTCAATAAAACATTGCGAAACGTGATCCTAATTTTAGTGTTCGATTTTTTTTTTTTCATAAATACTGTGTATATTCACCGGGGCAACGATATATAGGTTATGGGTTGGGCTGGGTCGGTCTATAGATATGGGAATCATAAATTTTGCTTCATTGCATTTGTATCGATTAGGTAGTCAATCGGAAGCATACAAAGAGGTGTACAAAAATGAAATAAAAAAATCAATACGAATACGAGCAGAAAGTTGAACCATGAGTGCTTTGCAGTGATTCTCGCTTTACCCAGTTTGGTCTTCAGAGACTCCCTTGAGATCAATGTGCTGCTGAAAAATAGCTTTTCCTTTTTATTAGCACATAACATTCCATATTCCATTTTGACTGTCGAACCACTAGTCCTGATTTAATTGGAATTAGATATAAAAAAAAAAAAATAGTCGAATTTACGAGCTTTTAATGGTTGAGATGAGAAGTGTTAACCATGTGCTAGCCGTAGTAGCGTTGGTAGACTATATTGACTATAAAACGTTAAAGTCTTTAACAGATACCCAACAGTCTGGTGGTAGGAGATTTTTCCTAAGGAATTTGGCCAGCTGCCGCTTCAAAATCTCTTTGAAATATTTATTTTTATTATTCGCACGTTAAAACGTGCAAAATTATTTATAAGATACAATTTAAATTTTCATTTTATTTTTTCTTGTTTCTTGTACAGTCCATGCGAATTATTTGGTTTATTTATTTATTTACGTTTTTTTTTTGTGAGATACTCGTGTACAGAGAGAAATTACACTTCGCGGAGGTAGGCTAGACATGAAGGCTGCGCCATATGGCAGTGATATTTCACAGTTCATGGATTTTGTTTTAGTGTATCGGGGAAGTTTTTTTTTTACAATTTTTCCTTTTTTTTTTTTTGAAAATCTATCTTTTAATTGGGGTAATTTGGAAAGAGTTTTTAACGATAGGCTATTTGTTCATTGATTTTGTTTTTGCGCAACGTTTATGATTACAGCTGTTTGGGGGTGTTGGAGTGATTTTAATAGCTGAAATCGTCTTCATTAAGTTGAATGGATTCGGGAGGTATCTTTTATTAGAAGCTCATAAGATTGGAATTTGTCATAGACACATAGGCTCATCGTCCACAAGGGGTGAGTAATAACTTTCAGTAAAATACCCGTGGGCTGGTTAAATATGCTCCATACGGCCAGGTTATAGGTGTGCACTTATTAGAAATCAAACAGATATTTTTTTACAAATTTCAAAGGATGAGTTTTGAATCCTTAATACTCGTACTAGGCTGTGGCACTTATGTATAACCTACCCAAAGTTTAGTCTCAATTTCTCGAAATCTTTAATATTCTTCATTATCCATTCCAAATAAAAGTGGTAAAAATCGCCGGCATTGCCGAACCCTTCTAAGCTGATGACCCATATCATACCAATGAGTTATGTCAGAAGCATGTTTACTGATCCAGCTTATCTTTCAGTTGGCCTTAAACAACTTGGGAATGATGTATCCTATAATGAACTAACAAGTTAAAAATCGATACGAATGCAAGCCAGTACAAGTTGGTGTTTTACGTTTGGCATAGTTAATCAGCGATCAGCAGTGATCAATACGATCAGTTCCATTTGTAATGATGATTTGTACCAAATGTAAGCGTTGTAGTTACATTCTACTGACTTTGAAATAAAAATCGAAAACAAATTTGAATTAGGAATGATCGGCGGCTGATCTACTGATCAGTTAATGTTTAGTCCTTCCCACTATAATTAAAAGACCACGAATATGGTTTCTTTGGCTATTTGGACCTCTTTTTCCTCAATCGCCTTGAAAACTGCTTTACAAAATCAGGTCAACTTCACGATCTTTGTGATCAATTCACCGGTTTGTCGTTGATAAGAGTCCTCAGGATATCAATGATTTTTCATGGGCAGAATGGCACTAATCCGTTTCCTGCTGAAACCATACTTCACCCAAATCAGTGTCATTCATATTGTCGAAGAAATAAACAAACAAATAACGCAATATGATGATCGATTTCACACTCCTCAAGAGGCCAATCTGAGAACTCTCGAAAGCCATAGTCTGTGGCGTTAGTTCCTGTACTAGCTGGATTTTACTACGGTTGTAGGCAGATCAGACAACCACCAAACTTTTGTGATCGACGACGAATTGACAGATTTATATGTATCTTCTGCCATACATAATATTCTATGCAATTGGCAAGTTGAAGAATGATCTTCAAAAAAGATTTCTATGATATTGAAGTGTTATTCTACTGCAAGAAAATAACGTACAAATTAAAGATAAATAAAATACCGTCGGCAACAGAGGATCGTATGTATTACACTTCATGTGATGTAGGTTTTGATAGTATCCACTGGCTACACCAATCATCAATGAAAACCCAGTGATTGAATCATTTTATAATTGATCTCACTGCTTACGAGATCACTGCAGCTAGATACAACTCTTTTTTTCCGTCGATACATTTAATTTTGAAATGAGTCTACTTAATCTGAATAAGTCACGACTCCCACTGTATGTTTATACGAAGTGATTTTAATTTGAATTATGCAGAAATATCTGTAATTAGTTGAGTGCCAAAATACTATACTCAGCGTAAAGGTGGGTTTTTAAATGCTTCGGTACGAATACACCCATACTTTAAGGTAAAATTTGCATCTTTTGTCGGTGTATACGTTTAATTAAATGCAAAGAGACTATGAACTAGCTTTGAATAAATCACGTGCTGGATTGTTATAAACAATAAATGGGAGAAATGATTCAAATGCAGCTCCAGATCGTCTAGAGTCTGAATGATCCCATACTCCCTTGGTTTGCGATAGATTTTGGTCAATATTTAATAGTTATATGATACCAATTTATTGATTTATTGAATTCGGTATTTAGTAAGTTTAAGTATTTAGAACTATTAATTGCATAGATACTCGTAAACAGTCTTTGGGACTACCTGGCGATCACTTATCTTTCGATCTTTACGAGGCAGATATTAGTGTAGATGAGTATAGACTAATGTACATTATTACAAAAGCTATACATGGAAGTATTGAGTAAGAAGCGAGCCTAGAGCATATATCTATGGACCTCCCCATAGGCATAATCTAACTGATCGAGGCCCGACGATCAGCATCATTTTTTACAGGGAAATTGTAATACATTTCTGAATATGTTAACATCGCTGTTCTTGTGGGGTACGCATTAACTATCTCTAATTGAAATAATCATGCCAATTGGATGTCACACGCGAATTACCAGTAGAAGCAGAGAGTATCACTATAGATATCTCTAAGTCTAAGATATCAGCGTTTTGCGAAAAATTAGTTACAGAAACTATCTTGAGATACGTATGTCAACTTTGTACATATTTCGAGGATTTTCGATATCTGGTAAGGATAATTGCCCAAATGCAATTGTTTCCGCTTACGGATATCTCACTCAAGTCACATGCTTCTAGAAAACTCTTAAGACACAACTTAGCCAATTTAGTCGGCAAATTTAGCATTGCAATTGGATTAAGATTCGTTATTGTCGGCAGTTTGTCGTCAATTCTCTACGACAATAAGCCGTAGATAGATTTAAATTTTTAAGATTCTAATAAAGATGTAGTCCACATGCGAAACCCATAAGATATGACAGAAAAATATCATCTGCAGAGGGAACAAACAAACAAACTCACCTTTCATCATGATCGCTGATAATTCCGACGCATTTAGTTGCATGCAAATTTTATTGGAGTTTGCCATAGTTTCACCTTTGAACTAGTTATCCAATTCTCGCCGTGTTATATCCAAAATAAATTGTTGCGCAACAATAAATTCTCTGATAGTCTCAAGTTTAATCCAAAAATTTCAAATTCGATAGTTATCCGTTTTTTTGTTTTTATTTTTTCAATAGATACTCGTATATTTGTATTATAAAGATGCTTATTGCGGTTTTTAAAACACTGTTTACACTGATATTGAGCACTTCCGTTGTTTGTTATATGTATCCATACACACACACTGGACACTACTAATTTAGATTTTTTATTATGGATTTTCTTTTCATCACCTTGGAAGTGGAAGCGGGGTGGGAAATTGTGTAAACAGATTCACGGTAAAGAATTTCTCTCACTCACAGTTAAAAAAGCGCGAACAATAAATTTCTGAAATATTTTTATGTTTATCTTTTTTATTATTATTTTTTAAATATAAAATAACTTTTATTTTTATTTTTTTCTAGATAGCCGCGATGAGTAAAATGTATCTGTGCATTGGTTTTAAAATCGGCGCGACAAACAGTTGTACATAGTAGATGCGAGAAATATTAGAATTATTATTATTATTTTTTTTTTTGAAGAAAATGTATCTCTGTTACAAGTTTTCTATAAAGATAGATGTTACAAAGGTTTGTTTATTTATTTTTAACAAAACAGTGCGTGGTTTTTTTGCACTGACAAGATATAATTTTTATGTAGTCGGTGTCGCTTTGGCTACGTCTAATGACAAGACACACACGTTACAGTTAAGGTTTGTTATCAAATCGTTTTAGCACTCACGTCCGTCACCTAACAAAGTCGCAATGTGACTGAGTTCGTATGTTTTCGATGCGGTGCGAATGTATCTATACAAAATCGAGTCGAATACGAATTCCATTTCCATCCATCCACCAAAGCGACAAACACCAGCCGCACTCAGAGTCAGAGGCAGAGTAGCAAAAGTAGCAGTTGCCAGACCCGAGCCGAACACAGAACCGACCAGACCAGACCGGAGCAGACAGTCGCGAGTCGAAGCAATTTTCTTTCAGAGCTCTGTTGTGTGGTTTACGATTACGAGTATTAACGAGCCTGAGCGCCAGCCCCTAAAAAATTCAATCGGACTGTGTTGTGTTGGACGATGGGCGATGGGCGATGGGCGATGGGCGATGGGCGATTTAAGTGTCAGATACATATTTCAGATTTTTTTTTGTTTTTGTTTTGATGTTTTCATTGAACCTGTTTGAAGGAAAGAAAGGGGCGCCAACGGCCTTAGTTGTGTTTCAGTTGCATGACAACATGTTGGGTATGATGGGAATGATGAATGGATGAGTTGAGAGTTTTATCGCATGAGAGTTACTATTAATTTAACGTCTGCATGACTAGAAGACATGTAGATGTAGATATGAATTCGAATTGTGTTGTCTGTTGGGTCGATGTTGGGTGTACTGCTGATGTTGTTGTTTTTCGTACAATGTGGTATTTGGATAGTGGCGCTTTGTGACGATGACGATGGCGGTGGCGACGACGACGCCTGCTGCTTCTATTGCATATCGCGGAAAATGTGAGCCGGCGCACTTTGCACTTCTCTGGTGAGATACATGAGAATGCATGATGTTCCTGATGATTAAGATGAGTATGGTGCGTTTTGCGGTGTTGCCAGTTTTTTTTTTAATTTATTTTTTTCTGGAGAAAAACTGATTTGTTTTCCTGATAGAGTTTAGTACAAGTAGGTATGCACATACATACATATGTTGGTACATACATACATAAGAATAAAAAGAACTTTATTTTAGAGTTAATAGCCTGAATCACATCAATCTGTTTGATTGAAGTAATGGGTGTCAGAGTTTGACATTAAGGTGAAGAAAGTATCATATTTAAGGATTTACGAGTGTGTAGGCGGGGAAAACTAAATTTTCCGGGGCAAACTAATAGCTGTGGACATATGTAGATCTGTACGTTGTGAATATGTTGGTCACACAAAGGTTATTGAACATAGACCTGTCGAGGAAGTTTGGAGGAATAAAACTCTTCTTTTTCCAATTAAGTTGAGTTGAACTGAGACAATATGCTTAAAATTGTCTGTGACTATTGCCCAACAACCTATAAGAACATGTGATAGTAATTTGCAAAATGCCACACTCCACGATGGTGCTTCTGAATCATTTGACCTGAAGATACATGCCTCGATTTCTTGACATTGTCTGGGTGTGGGTATATCTTTCTACGCTTTGCAGCGTTGTAATACCTGGATATCGTTAACTGGCACAATTTCTTACTGAAGAATCCGCAACCATTCTTAGCTCCTTCCCGATTTAAAGCCGACCAGAGAGGTTGAGATACTCTATGTCACCTTTTTCTTAACCACTCTTTCGATCTTCTTTCGATAACAACAGATAGTTCCTACAAATTAAGTATGCAACGCGTTTTGTTACATCTATTATGGAGTTGGCTTTATTTATAGGCGTTAGAACAATTCTACATTCGCCTTTTTTTTGTACACCTCGTAAATGAGGCCGATATTCTGCTGATGTCTTTACCATAGCATAAGTGATTCCATTATGCTGATGTCAACCTCTTCATTAAGCTTCGGCTGGCTGTTGGGTCGTATTTACCGATGATCTTCTTTGAGCATGCCAAAACCAGCTAGTTTGCTTGGCCTGAAGTCTGTGCTGGTTCTGTCTCTTATAAGATCACGTTTTCTTACATCCGTTGACATTTTTAAAGGTCAACTTTTAGCAAACGATTTTCGAGTGCAACAAACCTTTATGTTTAAGAAGCATTTTTCTGTCAGAAGGTACAACAGAGTTTTCGCGCCATATATCCCTTTGTAGTCAATTGGGTTGCCTCATCATGACACGCAGTTTTTTTAAATGTTGCTTTAGATATCTGTCATTTAATAGATAGTTGCTAATGAGACGCCCCAGTAGAACATAGTTGTTTGGACTGACGCATCACCCCATTTTCCGTTACTTGTTTATACGGCGATGTCGGGCTGCTCCAACATATTCAAAACTCAGGCCGGTAAAGATTTTCGGAACTATATCAGGTTCTTGAAAAAGAGATGATGACGGATGAATCCTTAATGGACCAGCGGCAGCACTCACACCCCCGAATGGGTTACTAGTTTCGGTCTTACCGACCCCTTCTCCTACAGTTGCTATAATGTAACTGGCCCTTCAGGTTGAGGGTTGTGCTACGGGGATATCTGCCCGACCAGGGAAAGAAGACGAAAGTCACGAAGCAGCAACAAGCCTCGGATACGGACGGATCTACTGCTGACAACCCCCTACAAACGAATAAAGATCAACGAACTTCGGATATACACGTGTAATGTTGTGTCCCAGGCTTCGTGCAGCCGAACAACTAGTAGAAGCCCTGAACTGCTGCGAAGCAGATGGACAGAATGGGCCGGCGACATCTAATACGGCGATTGTTATCGACGTTATTGAAGATAAACTTAGGCAGAAGGCTTGCGGTTCTGGCATGTGAATGAACGCCTTGTAACAATTCGTACTAAGGCTAAGGTTGCCAGAATTATGATGACGAAACCGATGATAGCTTCTATGAGCTCTTGGAGAGGACCACCGAGCTATGCCCTAGCTATGACAATAAAATCAGAGATTTTAATGCAAAGCTAGAGAGAAAGGGTATCTTTGATAGAACGATTGGAAAATATAGCCTGCACGACACCACCTCCGATAACGGATTCAGGCTAACATTGTCGTAGCTAGCACGCGGTTCCCACATCTCGATATACACAAGGGGACCATCAGAGATGCCGCTTCTGATGTGCAACGAAACCCCTGGTTCGATTATGAATGCCGGCAAGCACATGCAGCTAAGCAAGATGCATACAAATCAGAGCTATATAGAAAACCCAGAACTGATCACGACCTGTACAAGCACAAAAAGAAAATCGAACACCGGCTTCTCAGAAGGAGGATCAGAAGCGCGCAGTCGAGGAATTCCAGGAATGAGATTCGGAAGATTTACCATAAGATTGCAATGAATACAAAATCCGAACCAGGGGGTAGTCGTGGTAGGGTCGCGGTCAATGTTGAGGATTTAGAAAAAGCATTTCGCAAGACTGTATAACGGCGATGACGAAACAAATACCGATGTCAGGCGTAATAAACCTTTCAACCAGGACGATGAATGCCAACAACGCCGTCTACCCGAGCTGGATAAAGTGCAGATAGCAACTTCTAAGCTTAAGTCCAACAAAGCTGCTGGAACGGACGGCCTGACTTCCGAGCTCTTCAAAGCGGCGATGACTTGGTCAGGAGCATGCACCAAGTCATCTGTAAAATATGCTCCGTGAATGGTACATCAGCATTGTTTGTCTCATCCTCAAGAAAGGAGACCTTCTGAACTGCGCCAACTGCGGTTCCTCTCTTTCTCGGTCGTACAAATCTTTTCATCGATTTTAAGGCCGCGTTTTACAGCATGTATAGAAAAGAACTATACAGAGCAATGTATAGTTTGGCATTTGGCCAAACGCACGCTGCTCCATCAAGGTCGGAAAAGATCTCACTGAGAACTTTGATGCCAAAAAAGGATTTAAATAAGGTGATGCACTGTCATGCGATTTTCTCAACATTATACATGAAAGAATAGTGCAAAACTCACGCGTCCTCATAAGAAGCATTAATTTCAGTCCAATTTCTCGCATACGTCGATGATATTGACATAGTCGGAGGAAAGCAGCGTGATGTCAGTGGCGCTTTCGCGAGTATTGAGACAGAACAGCCGAAAATGAGTTTAGCGGTCAACGAGGGCAAGATCAAGTAGATGCTGGACTTTGTCTACCTAGGCTCCGCTATAAATTCAGACAACAACACCAGGGCTGAGATCAAACGAAGAATAACTCTTGCCAATCCCTGCTAACAAGGCAAAGGTCTAGCAAAGCCCTCTCTAGAACAACAAAACCCACCCTTCTCTCGTATAAGACCTTAATAATCCCAGTCCTGCTCTATGACACAGAGGCATGGACATTGTCAAATATGGATGAGGCTGCTTGGACCGGAAAATTCTTCGAGTGATTTTGGGTTCCGTCTGCATAGACGGTTAGTGGAGGAGGAGGAAGGAGAGTGAAGGTCCAACAACTGAGGTGGCTGGGTCATGTAAAGCCTCCGAGGGGCAGCCCAGTGGAAGAAGACCGCAACTCTGGTGGCGCTCTCAAGTGGAAGGGGACCTCAGCCAAGTTAGAATGAAGCAGGTGGTAGATAGCTACAGATCGAACTCATTTAAGGCGTTCGTTGATTGCGGCCTGGCTCCAGCCTGGAGTGTAGTGCCATTTTAAGAAATTAAAATATTTCTCTTTTAGTCCAGTTTCATCTGTATTGATTATATTATCTTAAAAGCCTGATAAATAACATTGACCACATATATTAAGATTAATGCTAATGCTATTATAAATTTACAATAAACTGTAAATTAAAAAATTTGTCAAGACTTAAAAGTTTGTGTTGAAAAGAGGTTGATATCATCCAATCTCTGTGAACTGCTCTTTCCTTGATTGATATTTAACTTCACATTAAGACTGTAAATCTTCGGAAGATTATGTGCGTGGGCTTTATATACTCGTAGGTAGATACTCGTTATAGTACTGGATGAGAATACAGGAAAAACCCAGATACACATTTGCTACAAAACTGGATAGTAAGGAATGTTGATCAACATTAAAGAAGTCACCAAGGTCACAACGCTTGTGCTGTACAATAAATTACGAAAAATTACGAATATTATCCATCGATATATGTATGTGTATGTACACATATTCATACATACATATATCATATTTTAATTTAAAAAATTTAACTCGTCTAGTGATGACTTTAAGATGCAAACAATTTCAAGGCAAATCCACATTATCGTGTTCAAGGTTTAGGATTTTTCTTAAAGGTCATTGGTTCATACTATTGAGTTGGATGTTATTTTTTTAAAAAATTATTTTGAATGAAAAACTTGGAGGCGGAACTTGGAATATGAAATGCTGGTTGGTTTTATATTTTTCAATCACTGGACTCAGCATCCTTTCGTAAAACTCGTCCAACGAGTGAAAGCAACACCTGTTTCGAAAGAACTCTTCTGTTGAAGTAGGAAATTAGTTGGAACCGATGGGGCACCGAATAGTATACTTCGACATCGCCCACTAAAAGCGGTGGATTCTTGCACTATTCTGTGCATGGGTAATGCGCATTGGAAGGCATACAGAATCCTTCAATCCAGAGGATCTTCAGGCACCAAATCTCCTTCTAAATATAAGCAAAGTGGTAAAAAGTTGATCAAGTGGTGGACTGGAATTCTCGAATAACCAATTCGGTAACACATCAAGCTACGTACCCGTATGTGTTAAGTACGTAATGAGGGAAATATTCTTGCTGCATCCGCTATGAAGACCGTGATTTGTCCATTCATCGCAGTTCGCAGCAATTGAGATTGTGTTACTCGATTACGTGGAAGATTTTATGAAGGATCTTGGTCTAAAACTTTACAAAATACAGCCGAACGAGGTGCCACAGCGTCGAATCTTCGGTGAGTGGGTCTTAGAAAGGCTGGAGGAAGATTCACTTTTTCTATCGAAAAATAAAACCGATGAGGAACCTCAGCCAATTCAAGAGCTGCTAATGCAGCTGATAATATTCGATTTATGGTCCGGCGGAATCATTGGCCCGTATTTCTTCAAAGAAGATAGTGAGAACAACGTTATCTTCAATGATTTCGAACTTTTTTTTGCCCAAAATGCACGAGCTGAGCCTGGTTGACATGTGGTTCCGGAATTACGGCGCTTCATAGCACACAGCACGCGAATAGATGGACCGATTGAGAAATGAGTTCGGTGAGTAATTGATCTCTCGTTTTGGACCGGCTAGATCGTGCGATTTGATGCCTTAAGACTATTTTTTTTATGGGGGTACGTCAAATTATTCGTCGATGCCAATAAGTCAGCTTTAATTGCAGCCTTGGAACACAACATTACACTTATTAACTTATAACATGCGCGACACCAGCCTATGTGCTCGAGAAAGTGACTCAAAATTGGACTTTCCGAATGGACCACTTGAAACATGATTAAATAATGACCCATTACATAAATCATCTTGCGAGCTTACTTCGGCATACTATAAGCAGAGCAACAGCCACAGATCGACTCTAAGGAATATTAATCTATCTACCTTGCGATTTAGACTTTAACTGCTAAGACTGCAGTGTGAATATCAGTAGTGGAAAAAGACCAACTTTCAGAAGTAAAAAACAAGGAGGCCTTTGTCCATGCACTCTTAGCATAACAAGAATACTCTCGATCTTAGGGCCTAACACGACCAATCCCTTAACTGGGGAAATATACTCAGAGTCAAAAACTTTCGGAATTGGCTACAACAATATCTACAGCCTAACAAATATTTGTAATTTCCTGTCAGAGCCAAGGCTACTATTTTCTTAGCAGTCAACAGTTTTATGGCGCTGATCCGATCTACATACCACATTGATCAAAAAGTTTACTCAGAAAATAAGTGCAACACACTTATGCCAGCGCTTGATCCAATCCTCGAAACATTTTTTATATTCGGTTTTCGGTATGTCCATCAGTGCTTGCTGCAATTTTTCCATTACTTCCTCTCGGCTGCTAAAACGCGTTCCCCGTAGTGGTTTTTTGACTCGATTGAAAAGAAAGAAGTCACAGGAAGCCAAATCACCTGAATTCGGTGGCTGTTGGATGGTATTTGTTGCATTTTTCGTCAAAAAATTACTGTGCGACGGTGCATTATCATGGTGCAAAATCCACGAGTTATCGACCCACAATTATGGTCTCTTTCGGCGAATCGCTTCACGCAAACATCTCATAACGCCCAAATAATACTCTTTGTTTACTGTCTGGGCTTCTGGCAAAAATTCATGATGCACTACACCGTTTTAATTCATGAAAATCGTGAGAATTGCCTTCTTTTTTGAGTGAAAACGACTGTACAGCTTGTGCCACTGGTAAACGACCTTTTTTTTTAGAGAATTGTTGCCAAAACACTTTTCCATCATTTCCAACGTCCGCGCACCAATAAATCCGTTTTTTACGCAAAATTTATTAGAAGTTCGTTGTTGCAAATTTAAATTTATTTCTAAAATTGTAAAAAATCACCAACACACACAGAAATAGATGTACTCTTGGCTACGTAACTTTTGCCAATGTTAAGCTATGACGCTAAAATTTAAAGGAAATGTCAACAACAGATGTACCAACTTAACAAAAAAAAACAGAACACAAATCGGAACAATGGGAGCGCCACACTGTTATTCCGGGAACTGATCAAGGTGGTATGATTGTATTTGCATGTTTCTGAGGTTTAACGTGAGACTAACTTTGTTGGAAAACACATGTTTGTTTGAGAGGGCTTGGCTTAAGCCATATTTCCTCTTGTTTAGAGCACTAGAAACGGAGTACATAAATATTTTCCTCATGAGGTCTTTTACAAATCAAACATTTTTTCATAAAGGCAGGTCTTGGAAAATATCCTTTAATTTCAAATTGACAGCCACCATCGGTGTTAGTGAAATAGCTTAAATTATACAAATCCACGGTTAGTTTAGGCATCGCTGTTAAGCTTGTCCGGATCTGGTTAATGACTATAGAGAAAACTCACTGCAGCATCAGGGTCGGCGATGATCTTACTGAGTCCTATGATGTCCAAAAAAGTTCTGAAAAGACGATTCTCTGTTTTGAAGTTTCTTCAAGATCGTACTTGAGAGTATGGTTTGAAACTGTCAAGCTAAACTAGGGGCACAAACTTTCAAAATTCCGTACAACTACTTGCCTATGCATGTTCTCCATGTTCTTCAAAGTACAGAGATTGTTGTTTGTTGGCTATGTGGAAGTATTAAAACAGAAGTGGCCACAGAACATCGCCCACTCTGACAAAACTTCTCAATAGATAGGTACAAATTCACAGTAGGCTTTGTTTACCTAGGTTTCGGAGAACGATAACACCTTTGAAATAAGTCAAAGAAAACTCCTCAACAAAGCATTGATCCTTTCACTCTTCTATTTTTGAGCAATGATAGACTTTTTTACCCTAGACTAAAAGTGCTTTAAGTTGTCCACTCCCTTGTCCGTATCGGTGATAAGTGGGCGAGAAGACTTACAGCAACATACTCTGAGGTGGAAGAGTCAAAATTCATCAGACTTATAGAGCGTATGGGCACGATCGCTCCAGTTCAAAGGGTAATGGATCATATTATCGGGAGAAAACGCAATTGAAAAGACTCCAGCTCATTAGAAGCAGCTAATAAGCCTAGTTGGAGAATACAAGTAGTGCCCTGCTCGTTAAGATTAATTTTAATAGCGATTCAGTGTCACAATCCTAAGCAGGGGGAACTAGAATAGTTGTGCCGTTGAGAGAATTCAAATGATAACTGATCATTTGTGGATGTGGTGTATTCTTCGAATAACGTGTATTGAGTTTCAAACTCTGCCTCCGAAAGTAAAGAAGGGTGTTCTGGAAAGAAATGTTGTCCATCAGAGGAGGCCTACCAACGCTGAAGTTCCTGTCAGACAACACTTCAAGATCTGGTGGGCAAAATTGAAAATGCTATCGGTCAAAACGAGGACACTCTGGTCATTTTCATCTACATTAAAGGTACTTCAACAACGCAACTTTCGACGACGGCATCTGTAATATGGCGTAGCCGGAATAACTATTGTACCTTTGTGGACAAAACCACCGAGAAGGGTCCTTTGGATGTACATGGCTAGTGTGAGGCCATTTATTTCCTTTGCATCTTTTCGAACAAGCTGTCAGTCTGCTTAGCAGACTCAAAAGAACGGTCTGTCTTCTTCTTCTTATCCTTTTATTAACTTTTTCCTCGTTATACGAACTTATGCAGGCGTAACGATTTTCCCATTTTTACTGCATCGCTGCTGCTCCGCTTATGTGGTCGGCTAATGTCGCGGACCGCAGAACTCGTCACACTCAAAGTGTTCGGTCCTGGATCGCTTCAGTGGTTAGCCCCAGGCGTTATTGCGCATTTGCCATCTGAGAAATCCAGGAATTCTTTTTCCGACCTCGTTTTCTTACAGTTGGAGTGACCGTAGTGCCTTTTTAACCGGATTTTCCGCAGATCTTCTTTGAACGTGGCAATACCAACTTATTCTATTCGCCTCAAGCTGTTCGATTACCGAATTCTTTATATGTAGACTTCCTCTTATACGCGTAGATCTAATGCAATCGCGTTTAGTGACTCCACTAGACATCCTTAACATTTTCATTTCGGCTGCCGTCATTTTGTTTTTAAACGCTTCGTACATTGTCCAACACTGAGAACCGTACATAAGAGCTGGTCTAACAACCGTGGTGTAGAGTTACCCCTTCAATTTTAGTCGAAATTTTCGGTCACAAAAGATTCCTGAATTTTCCCGAACGGTCTGTGTCGTATGCATTTTGTATTCTCCGTCCCACCTTTTTGTTTATATAATGGGTTGGAATCTCAAAGCCATCTTCGAGCTCTGATGAACTTGCGGTCCAACTGTCTTTTGATAACAGAACTTATTGAGTCTGGTGTTGGTCTCAGCTGTGTCACTTATGCGCATAACTCCATATCCAATGCCCCAATGCCTCTTAGAAGTTAGCTTTCCTACTGTCTTTCAAAAGAAACGCAGCAGGCTGCTAATTGGCATCCTGATGTGGCACGATTTGCTTAATCCTGCGGCTTCTTCTGCAAAAGTGATGATGAGCACTGGCTCAATGATGTTGGGCCTACGATCGCACGTACTCGTGTAAAAGGAGCACACAAGGAGTTCTTTGCCTGAGTTCTCCGTCCCGACAGAAAAAAATGGGGAATTAAAAGACAGAAAAATGTAATACTACGAGTACCAAAATACAATGCTGTCTGATGTCGTTAAGATGGAATAACAGCTAGCTGTGTCCTCAGGCCCTCATTGCGCTTGATAGATAGGACTCCAATGTAATGCCAATACCGCACAATCAATTGGAAGCCTTCAATACCGATGGAATGTATCTTTGCTCAACTTGTTCTATCGCTATTTCCACGATCAGTGCTCCATCGATTTTGTCAGTAGAATTTAAACCTTCAACTGACACACGTATTGCCGGGAATGGTCATCAGTTAACTCTCAATCCTACTTTTGGGCGTACTCTGAAATATAGTAATTGCTACCTAGGCCGTAGTCATTTCATTCTGCAAACATTTTAGACCAACGTACCTCGGTATTTCCCTCTCTCTTTTTCCCTAGTATTATTTTTTTTCCCACGCTAAGTGCAAAAAAAAACATCAACAAACAATTGATGAGTCCGTTGTACTACATAGGTAATTTGCATCTTCGGCGAAAGGTATGCATATTTTGAATAAGATATCAATTCTAGTCATATGATTCTTGAGGCTTAATTTTACGTATCTATAAGTATTTTCTGTGATCTTTTCTAGCATTCAGATAGAAGGTTTTAGACTCAGATATTATAAAACGCAAAAGCCCCTACTGTGTATAAATCACAGCAGTTCAAGGGCCCTTTGGCTAAATGATACTCAAGTATTTAAATAGCTGCCGAAAAACATCATAAATTCTGAGTAGTGCCTCTGCTTTAACACTTTCAAACGCCCACAGTCAAATCAACAGCTAGAAAGGTCCCCGATAACCCTTGTGTGCGAATCTATTATGAATAAGACAAATAGTATGCTACCCACGCCAAGAATAACTTTGGAAAAAGGTCAGCATCATGTTGACGTGGTGAAATTTCAAACCAACTCAACTCATTCGTTCACACTTGAAGAACTGGTTCATCTCATTTTGTAGAGCATCTCATGCCGAAAATAAAAACAAAACATTGGCAGATTCACCATTTTGCATTTTTGATTGGGAGAATCGCTTCAATTTTAATCCGATTAGGTATCAGATTCATTCATGTATTATGTTGTATATCCAGTTCCATGGTAGCAAGCTGCTAACGCAGTCAAAACTACCTTGGCGAAGTCATTAACATTCTTACCATGAGCTCATTATTTAACTTCGAAAAATCCGTTAACGTCACAAGATAGGCAACAAAAATTCCATCAAAGACAAATTCTCATAATTTCTCCAGCATCTTTGGTTGAGTATCTCATGATTTAAGTTTGAAATTTGCACACAAAGTGTCACCGCTCAGTCGCTCTCGATTATTTATCAATTCCAATCGAATGATCGAAATCGATATGCAAATCAATTCATATTCCGCCTCCACACACCTGATGAAATGGCTTAAGCAGACTAACCACACGCAGATACTCGTTACCTTGCCCATTCCGAAAGGCTGAAGACGACATCTGGTATTTCCAGTAATTCCATAAATTTCCTGTTCATTCCTTTGCTAACGCCTAGAGAGTCTAGAGCTGGTGTCTCAGACATCGGCTACCAGCCACCAGCCAGCAGCCACTAGCCACTAGTCACCACCTGAGCGTGTAGTTCTCATCTCTCATCTCAACCCGGATGGATGGACGACAGAGACTAAAGACTCGTCTGACAACCCCAGCCCAATCAAAACCTAACTTACACTCACGCTCCATGCTATCAGAGTCGACTTGGTCTGTCGTCGTCTGTCGGTTGTCGGTTGTTGGTCGACCGTCGGCGGTCGATGGTCGTCACGGTCATATATATTAAACCGAACGATAAAAATCTGCAATAAATAAACATTAAAGTTTGCAGCTCGTAGGAGTTTCAGAGCTCACACCTTAAGCATCACTCTGGCAATGGTCAAGCTCATGGACTACGACCGACACGACGGGTACAACGGCAAAGACAGCTACGATGATGGTCATGGGATAGTGACGATGGTGGTGGTAGTAATAGTGATTCTGACAGTGACCACCATGAGGAATGGATGAACCAACAGACAGATCTGGTAGAATTTCTGCTACATCCAATCCACCCACATGCGATAGATACGAGTATATAGATACTGGCTATCGAGGAGTACCAGAAACAACGTTCGTTCTGATCAAACTGGTTTGTCGGTTAATGATGATGAGTCAATGATTTCGTTGACTAGACAAATATCCTAGTGCCAGAGAGCATTTCACATCAATCCTCCGCACATGGCTTCTACAACTACTACTTCTTTGTAGTCATCTTTCCACCTCAGGTTGACTGGGTCTTCTATTAATCCATGAGCTTGAGAGAAGGGCTTGGATCTATGGCACGTAATAAATTATTAGTTCATACGTAGGTTCGAGTGCACATTCCACGTTCCAGGGTGGCTGTTTGGATATGTACGATGCGCCCAGTAAGTGGAGATGCACGGAATAGTTATCTTCTCGTATACCCAGCGGCAAAAGATGATCATCTAGGTGGTGATGGTGGTGGTGGTGGTAAAGGGTATAATCTTTGTACCACCATCACTCCACAGTGGAGTAGATATCCGATAGAAGGGGTATGCTCTAAATTAAATGACAGAATGGGTGCTTTTCGAGTAGATTGTGGAGTGCCGCGATTATTAATTTCCTCGACAACTAGGCAAGCAGGGGGGTTTGGGGCTAGATTTCAGCCAACATGGAGGTGTTTGCTTTACTCTGGTAGACCTCCTAGAAGAGCGCCGATGTTCGGAGTAGGACTGATGCTAACTCCAAAAGCAAGAAGTAATCTCATATCCTGGAAACTGCATAGGGACCGCCTGGATTTAAGTGCAGAGGTTAAAGAAGAACCATCATTCTGTGTTATGCTTCGATCGAGGGCGCAACTGAGAAACATAAGGGCAATTTCTACAGCCATTTAGGCTCCGTGTACAATCAAACACCTTCCGGGGATTCCGTAATAGTAATAGGACATCTCAAAGCCTAGGTGAGAAGCGACAACAACAGTTCATGGTATTGGAGATCGGGCGAGGGCTTTGTGAACTAATCCGACACCAACCGTCTTGTTACTGAAAGTACATTGTTTAAGCACAATACCTGCCATGAATTGAGCTTTTCTCAACTGACAAGCAACGAACATCCAACCAAATCGACTACACTGCAACTTGAAATCAGCTGCCGCTTTAGAAATTGTCTCCTAGATGCGGATCTGACGTCGGGGAGAGCAAGATCACCATCTTGTGGTTGATATACGCCTTCGTACTGCATCCATCAATAGCAACCGGTCAAAGCTGCTTAACATCACCAGGTTCAATACCTACAGGTTCAGAGATTCCCAGGTGCGTCGACATTTCAGAATCATCTTGCCTTAGAAGTAGATGTAATCAGCAACGCAATCCAGGAGAATGCGGATGGTCACTGGAGTCTTGTGAAAAATGCTTTTGTAACTACGGCACATACCTATGTCGGTAAAAAGCCGAAAAGCCGAAAAGCCACCGCATATGTGTATCGGCAGAAACCTGGAAATGGAGAGTGAGTGCAGAAATCAAGTCTCGGATTGCAGCGACCTGAAGCCCAATATCGCGCGGAAAAAAGGAAATGCAGCGTAGTGTGAGATGTGACAAACGTCAATACATTGGTACCTTTGTTTCAAAGACTGAAAAAGCAGCGAGCAGACGCAGAAGCAGTTGGACCGCCTATAACATCACCAAGGAGCTCACTGGTGGTCCGAACCAGCAACATCCTGTGGACTTTAGATGGTAGTATACTTATTTCGGATGAGGGCCAGTTTTCTCGATGGAGAGTGTTAAAGCACTTAAACGATAGCGATTTATTCACGAGTTCGAATGAGGTTTCCGAGGCAACAAATTCCCGAACAAGCGCCTGTCCTCCTAACAAAACTGAGTGAAACTCGAAGTCTCTGACGAAAAACAAAGCGATGGGTATTGATGGCATTCCTGTAGAACTATTTCAAGTGGAGCCAAATACAACGGCAAATTTGCTTTATCTGCTTATACGAAGAGCATGGACACATTTCGCACGAGTAGAAAAGGGGGATTCTCCCTGCCGTAGCTACAATATTGGAATAGGTAGGATATTTCTAGAGGGAATCAAAGGATATTCAGATTGAACTCTCGACGTCGATCAGGCAGGTTTTCGCACCCTAGTAACCGTTATCGAATAATACGTTGAGTACAGACCTCTGCTTTATCTCGACTTCGAGGAGGCTTTCAACAGCTTGAATCGGGATGCTCTCTGGTTGGCCTTCGGCAGGAGGGAAATCCCAGAAAGACGTATCAGGTGCTACACAATGATAAAGTCGTCAGAATTGAATTTGAATTTGAATTTCAAAGTGGAGTACATTAAGGGCGCATACTATCAATATTTATCAACAATGTACTCCGTGCGGCATTGGCAGAATGAAACTATGGAATTCGTTTGACTATGACATGTTTGTCTACTTTCACACAGGAAAGTGGACCTCCACTTGATGGCCTACAATCCAGAAGTTGAGGCGAACAAAATGGAGCTCTGAATAAACGTAGCCAAAATAGAAGCTCTCGGCTCTTCTAATAACCGCGCTCAACTTAACATTGCTGGACAAGGCGTCGAAAAAAATGATAGCTTTCCCTGTATATCTAGGAAATGTGGTCGCGGCTAACCACGGTGGGTCCGAACTGAATGTGTGCAGCAGAATCGGGGGCTAAAGCACTCAATTAGACACATACTACGGTGTGAAGACAACTCCATTGCAAAATAAGCCATGTAGAAAGTAGCATCCGCTCACACTGTCAGTCAGAAAACCGAGACGCCCTAGGCAAACGTGGCGCAGAATAGTCAAGGAGGAATCGAGCTCTTTAAGAATAATAAGCCAATAGGTGATATAGCATATTCCCCTTGATTGGTTAAAGGACTAAAATAAGTAAGTAAGTAAGTAAGAGAAGTTTTAGCTCAGCTTGAGTATTTAGAAATACACAAAGGTTGTAAGCTGAAAATGTTTGCGTTCAAGACAAAGTTGGCCATCTCTGATGCAAAAGAGACCGAAATATCATACTTGGGGTACACGCTTAGTTTGCATTGTACCACTGAGATCCACGGTAAGGAAGTCTTACAAAGATAAAAATCTAGCAAGCTCCTAGAACTCTGCAATCGTATTATATTGGTATGGAACTTTTTTTTTTTGTCAAAACTATGGAAAGATCTATTAATGCCCATATTAAGAGTACAGCTTGGCAGATATTTTATGTCAAGGGTAGGCCATCTGGCAGCGGATCTTCTAAGCAACATCGTTGGTATCTTGAAAATAAGCGACTGCTTGATGAATGACAAACTCGTCATACACAATGAAACGTGGAACATTGTTAGCGCGTACGCCCCACAAAATGGATGCGACCAATCGGAAAAAGATACATTTTGGTCAGAGTTCGGTAATTTGCTTAGAAATATACCTATCGATGAGATGCTCTTCGTAGGCGGAGATTTAAATGGCCATGTCGGAGAAACAAATGTTGATTATGAGGACTGCCACGGCGGTAAAGGCTTTGGAAACAAAAATTCAGCTGGCGAAGACATCCTTGTAGCGTGTAGGGCTTACGGCTTAACCATCTTAAATACAATGTTTATTAAACATCAACGACATCTTATCACCTATAGCAGCGGAGGCCACGAAAGGCAAATAGATTATCACCTCTGCAAAATGTCTATGAGAAATCGTGTTAAGGACTGTAAAGTAATACTTGGAGAATCGCTAGTAAGCCAACACCGTCTGCTCATTACAGAATTTTTTACAGCGGAACCACCGAAAACACGGGCATCGTTTGGAAAGCCAAAAATCCGGTGGTATAATCTATCGAAGGAAAGAAGTGCAAGATTTATCGCACTGGCTAAGGAAGTACTTCAAAATATAAATAGTATAGCAGACTCACTTAGCCCGCAAGAAATGTGGAACAGCATGCACGAGGAATGCATAACACTCGCAAAGTCCCATATGGGGACTATATCGAAATACTCGTACCATCAGGTCGGCAAAGAAACATGGTGGTGGAATGACGAAACCAAACGAGCTGTGGCTGACAAGAAGAGTGCATTCCAAGCGTGGACAAAATGCGATCGGAGCGACGATATCGAAAAAGCTCGACTGGCTCTTGAATACGAGCGTCTTAAAAAGATCGCAAAGAAAGTCCTGGCTCGATCGGCGGATAGAAGACAAGCTATCCAAGAAGTTCAAACGTCGTACAGCACTAAAATGGCAAATATTTTTAAGCTCACTGCAGAGGAGAAAAAATTCAATGGAAATAACATTAAAAGTGCAGACGGTCGCTTACTAAAAAATGAAAAGGAAATTTGTGACTGGTGGCTTGAATACTGCAAAGAGTGGCTTAACAAACAGTTTCCACGTGATATCGTTTCGACAGCTGGTCTATTCGAGGAGGAAGTTTCGGACTTTTCAATCGAAGAAGTATAGCAATTGGAAAAATGAAGCGGGGGAAAGCGGTGGGACCAGACAGCATTCCATCAGAGTTTTGGTCGAAGATGGAGGGGATCGGCAGAGAATTTCCAGTTAATGTCGGAGTGCATCAAGGAAGCGAACTTAGCCCTTTCCTCTTTAACGTAGTATTTGACTATCTTTTAAAAGACTGCATGCGCGAAGCAAATGTAACGCCAATTCTCTTCGCTGACGACGCAGTTATACTTAGCGATAACGTCGAAGATTTACAGAACGCCTTAGATTCATGGAGAAATGCGCTAGAGAGAAACGGGTTTAAAATAAGTCGTTCAAAGACGGAGCATTTGACGTGCCCATTTGCGCATCCGTTGCGACTTGTTCCGGATATAATGTTCGACGGAATAGTTCTTCCGAAAAGCACTATCTTTAAGTACTTAGGATCAATCGTTAACATGGAAGCGAAATGTGACGACGACGCAAACCACAGAGTGAGTGTGGGATGGATGAAATGGCGGGAAAATTCGGGAATCTTTTGCGACCGAAAATTTCCACTTAAATTAAAGGGGAAACTCTACACCACGGTTGTGAGACCAACTAAACGCGACTGCAATAGGTCTACGCGTATAAGAGGAAGTCTACACATAAAGAATTCGGTAACCGAACAGCTTGAGGCGAATAGAATAAGCTGGTATTGCCACGTTCAAAGAAGATCTGCGGAAAATCCGGTTAAAAAGGCACCATCAACTACGGTCACTCCAACTGTAAGAAAACGAGGTCGGAAAAAGAATTCCTGGATTTCTCAGATGGCAAATGCGCAACAACGCCTGGGGCTTACCACTGAAGCGATCCAGGACCGAGCATTATGTAGACGCGTTCTGCCGTCTGCGACATTAGCCAACCCCATAAGCGGAGCAGCAGCGATGCAGCAGCATACAAGAATATCTTCGGTTATCAATCAGCAAAGAAGTCCAACGAACTTTCTTCAAAATGTTGCGTACACCAGCTGCAGTTGGCGCATTATTTCGATCGAAATTTTTTTTCAAAACTTGTACTGTTTCTGTAACATGTCAGACACTTTGGGACCAACTTTGGAATATGTACCAAAGTTATTCGAGCAAAAGCCAATTTATTTTGTATCACGAAAAATATAAAAATAACTTATACAAAAATGCCTGCAACTTCAAAGATAGTACTCCATTAATATAAAAAAAAAAAATTGACAATAATGCTGACGACCTACTGATGCTGCATGGGTAGTGCAGCTGATGACCATTAGGAATATTGATTGCCGTACTTACAGCTGTAGCCAACTAATTAGAAACACTACTCTGAAGTCCAAATGAAGCTGTTGATGATGACAACTTCTTTGTGATCGAAGATGCCCAAGAGAAGGTAGAGGCTATAGGAGCGACTTTCCAGGAAGTGTACAAGACAAATGACATCATTGGTCCCAACCACGACCTGGAAAATCGAGTCCTTGTCCACAATATCTATCTTCGAAATGAAATAGTGAATTGGCGAATCGAGAACGCGGGTTTCACCCAGTTCAGTGACGAGAACATGCCAAATAATGTCATCGCCAATGAAAGGGAACAACCCCCGTTCATTTCGAAGGAAGACCTTCACACGATCTTCGACACAATTAGAAGAAAGAAATCAGTGGGAACCGATGGAATACCGAACATTGTGCTTCGACATCTCCCACTAGAAGCGGTGGACATTTATACCACCCTGTTTAACAATGCAATGAATTATGCACATTATCCAGCGCATTGGAAAACGGCGGTGGTTCAACCTATCCCCAAAAAGAGAAAGGATATATCCAATCCGGCGAATCTCCGGTCGATAAGTCTCCTTCCGAATATCAGTAAGGTTTTCGAAAAAGTCATCAATAGAGTCCTGACTAAATGGGTTGAGGACAGAAATATAGTTCCGGATAATCAATTCGGTTTCAAGGCGGGGCATGATGTTATTCATGCCGCGTCTAAACTGGTTTCTGATATCCAATGGAACAAAGCCAAGAAACAGTGCACTGGTGCCTGTCTGATTGACTTGGAAAAGGCCTTCGATACCGTATGGTTAGAGGGACTCTTCTACAAGTTGAACAGACTGGGCATTAGTAAACCACTACTGTACATTCTTTTCAATATGCTCACTAATAGACAGTTCATCGTGAAGAAGGGCGATGTGACTTCTACTGGTATATTCAACATTAAAAACGGTCTGCAACAAGGTGCGGTCAATTCGCCAATCCTTTTTAACATTTACACAAGTGATCTGATAGGTTCACTTCACCATGCCATAGCGTACGCAGACGACTTAATCGCGTACAGATCAGGTCCAAAGATCGAGGTTATAAACATTCTTTTGCAACGTGACTTCGATAAAATTAAACAATATTGCGACGACTGGAAGTTGAAGATCAAATATCAGAAGTCGGAAACCATTCTTTTTAGGACGCCTTTGTCTGGGGCCTCTGCGGATACCAGAAAGAATTGGCGAAAGTTTCAGATCGTGGGACAACACGGGCAGCCACTTGTTTGTCGAAATGTAGTCAGATACCTTGGGATCTGGCTAGATCAATATCTATATTTTAACAAACATATAGATGTTGCCCTGGCCAGAGCCAAAGGTGCTTTTGCCCTTACAAACAGACTGTTTTATAGCAGGCAACTCGATGCGAGGGTAAAGGTGATCTGCTACATGACCCTTATTAGGCCTATGTTTACATTTGGTTGTCCAGTGTGGTTCAACGTGAGAGCAAGTCTTTTGGAAAAGATTCGGGTGTTTGAGAGGGCTTGCCTTAGGGCTTGTTTTCGCTTATACAGAACACCAGAGTCGGAGTACATAAAATTCTATCCTAATGAGGTCTTGTACAATAGGGCGAACCTAATACGAGTGGACAATTTTGTTATTAAGTTGATTCGAGGGCACATTGCAAGAGCAATTACCTCGTCGAACAACCTGATCTCGGGGGCTTACTACCCCAATTATATGTATCACGAGAGAGTTCGCTTTGACGGCTTTATTCCTCCAGAAGCGTTCCTCTACCTTGACAAAAAAGGTCTGATCCAGGATAGATTAGCGGTGCCTTTAATCTTCCACGTCGCTCGAACAGCTGCGGACAGGCAGTGCGGAGCGTCTCCGGTTTAGTAGGGCGGTAGGGAGTCGCGACATGAGGGATGTTGCTCGGCAGCACCAACAATTCTAAAAAAAAAGTAGTAGTCCATACCACACCAAAAAGAAATAATACTTATACAATTATACAATAAGATAGTTTAAGTAGGTTAAGTAGATAAAGGTTTATTTTAGATAGTTTTTTAGGTTTTTGTCTTAAGTCTTATCTTATAACAAAAAAAATGTAAATTCACAAAGTTTTTTTTTTAAATTAAAAAATATGTTTTCTTAGTTTTAATTATATCCAATGTAAAAATAAAAAATAAAGATCTGAACGATAAGTCGAAAGACAAAATTGAATTGTTAGGTTTAACTTAGAGTGTCCGCATGGGGCCAGTAAGTTAGAATAAGATAATTTTAAGTTAATTAAGCTAATTTTTCAGCGTTTTTTTGTATAGCTTGTAAGAGTTTCTGAATTTCAAAAATAAAAATGCATTTAAAATGAAGTGAATGACTACTCTGAAGTTTTTATAAATAAGTTTATTTTCTATTTTCGCTGTTTTTCATAAGATCTAGTTTTTATAGATCAGCTTAAGTAAAAAATTTAAATAAAATAAAATAAATAAAATTAAAATTAAATTATTTAAAAAAAAATATTTGTAATTAAAATTGAGTGTCAACATCCACTTGGACCACTAGTTAGAAACAAGAAAGAAATGGGAAATAATTTTTGTCTTAAGTGGCTAGGGGTTCTTCTGGGCTAGTACCTTGTAGCAAAACCTTTTCGGCTAATCACTTCTTGGCATCTACGTTGCATCGATTAAACGAGCAGCCTGCAGCGCTCTACTGTCATAGCACTCCATGCGGCTTCGATGTTGCCATACAGAATGTCTAAGTTTGTGGATTTCTTAAGGCAATAGCATTTTGGACATCACCCCACTAATGCTCTCTCGGATTGAGATCTGCGCTTGATGTCGCTCACTCAACACTCAACACTTACGGTATTGTTATTTACAAACTTTTTGTGACTTTCGCTGTATCTTTGAGGTCGTTCTCCTGATGGAATTTCCAAATAACAGGCATATTTTCGTCAGCCCAAGGTATCAGCTTGTTTTCTAATATCTCGACGTGTTTTTCTGGATATGGACAGATGGAAATTTAAAATCTGAAAAACAACCCCATCCGTCGACTAATCCACCGCTATGTTTGATGACTGGAAGAACGTAAAAAGGATTTAAAGCTGCTCCTTCTGGCCACGTATGTATCGAAAACCATCTTGCCCCAACTGATTAACTTTCGTTTCATCGCTCCACACTATGTGTTTCCACTGGTCTACTATATTGTCCATTTCAGGTGGCACTTCGCAATTAAATTCTCTCTTTTCTTTGTTTCGGTATTCCAAGCCGTTTGTTGCGTGCAACTTGTCCATTCAATCCAGATTCTACCAGGCGTCTTCTTAAGTTGCGTGTAGATATCGGAGTAACGGTTTCTTCCAAAATTTCGCTTTGAATTTCTCTTGGACCTATTTTGAGATCGCCTTTCACAAGCCGGTAAATTCTTCCATCAGTTTATACAGATGTTTTGCGTGCCCGGTTTCGCGTGGGTATATAACGAATTTTAGGTCGAGAATCACCGTCTTCAGAGTCGCATACGATAGTATTAATCGTCAGGAGCTGTATATGGCTATGGCCGAATTCGGCATCTCGGCAAAACTGATCCAGACGTGTCGCGTGATGCTGGAAAACATCCTCTGCAATGTACAATTCGGAAATAGCTGCTCCGAACTATTTCAAACGTGCGCCGTATTTCGGCAAGGAGATGCGCTATCATGCCATCATCTCGTTCTGGAGCGGATATTGCGTAGGGCAGGTGTCAAAAGAAAAGGCACTTTCTTCAACAGGTCCTTTCAGCTACTAGAATATGCGGACGATATTGACATCATCCGTCGTTCCCAGCATGTCGTGATAGAGGCTTGAGGACAGGACTTAGTGTGTATATGGTATCAACAAACAAACCACCATGTATCCACTGCCTAGGACAAAACGTCACTACTGACAGCAACAATTTCGAGTTAGTTAAGGATTTCACTTACCTCGGAGTAAACGTGAACTCCACTAATGTGTCATGAGATCCGACGAAGAATTACCCGAGGAAACTGTTGCTACTTCGGTCTGACAAAACAATTGGGTCCAAAACTCCTAACTCGAAGGACGAAAAGTATGCTTTACAAAACCCTTATCCTGCCAGTTCTGCTCCAAATCGACTTGTGCTAGACGATGAGCAGGAAGGGAGAACTGATACTAAGCTCCTTTGAAACAAAAATCCTTCGGCGGATTTTGGTCGTGTGTGCGAGGAGGGCGAATCGGGAAGAAGATAAAATCGAGAACTTTATAAGCTGGATAAAGATGTGGATATAGTCAAAAAAGTGAAAATACGTCTACTACATTGGGTCGGCCACAACGAGCAAACGGACTTGGACAAAGACAAAGCCAAGCAGCGTGCCCAGGGTCACAGAGAATGGAAGACTGCAGAGTCTTAGGCAATCACGGGTCGGGAGCCCGTTAAGTAAGAAAAGTAAGTATTGGTTTGTAAGTTATGCTTAAAACTTTCCAGCACAATGTGCTCCAAGTTGCTTTCAATCTTCATCCATCGGTCGCAATGGATGCCTCAATAATAATCTAAGTCTGGTGATGCTTTGGGTCCCCTCAAGATTCGGATGCCGTCACAATATCTCACAGATAAGTTGATGTAATACAGCACATGCTCAACTTCTGCTTTGAACTCTCCCAACGTATAGTCATCATCTCTGGTGCAGGAGAATTGCTTCCAAATTTTCTGTATCGCATCTGAGGCTTGTTTGTTGTTTAGGTGGCGCTACGTACAGGGGTGGACCTGGGCCTCAGTCAACAAGCTTCTCCATCCAGCTCGATCCCTGGCTAGCTGCCTCCAGTTTTGCACGCTAAGTTGGCTGAGGTCCTCTTCCACTTGCGTGCGCCACCTGAGTCTTGGCTTTCCTCTACTGCGCTGTCTCTCGGGAGCGGATTCGAAGACTGTTTGGACCGGAGCATTGGTGGCTATGCGCTTTACATAACCCAGCCATCTCAGTCTTTGGATCTTCACTATTCTGGCCAGGTCCATGTCGCTGTACAGTCCATACAGTTCGTCGTTGTATCTTCTCCTCCACTCACCGTCAATGCAGACAGGACTGAAGATCGCCCGAAGAATTTTTCTCTCGAAGCAACCAAGAACACCCTCATCCATTTTTGATAATGTCCATGCCTCTGCGCCATAGAGCAGGACCGGGATTATTAAAGTCTTATAAAGGGTGACTTTTGTTGTCCGAGAGAGGGCTTTGCTACTCAATTGCTTTCTTAACACAAAGAAACTGCGGTTGGCAAGAGTTATTCTTCACTTGATCTCAGCGCTGGGCTGGTGTCGTTGTCTGTATTTATAGCGGAGCCTAGGTAGACAAGGTCCTTAACTACCTCAAAGTTATATCTGTTGAGGGTGACGTTCTGTCCGAGACTTCGGTGTTGGTTGTCCTTTTTTCTTGACAGCATATACTTGGTCTTGCCCTCATTGACCGCTAAACCCATTTTTGCCGCTTCCGTCTCAATACTCGCGAAAGCGCCACTGACATCACGCTGCTTTCTCCCGATTATGTCAAAATCGTCGGCGTATGCGAGTAGTTGGACAGACTTTTGAAAGATAGTGCCTCTTGTGTTTGCTCGTGAGTTTTGCACTATTCTTTCAAGTACGATGTTGAAAAAATCGCATGACAGCGCATCGCCTTGTCATGTCCTTTCTGGACATCAAAGGTCTTGGTGAGATCTTTACAGACCTTAATGGAGCAGCGTGCATTCTCCATCGTCATCCTGCACAGATGGACTTCTTGTTTTAGTCTGCCTCCGACAACAAATCTGCATCCAAATAAGCGCTGCTTTTGCCGTCGATAGCAAATGTCGTAGTAGAAATCGCAGTTTTTCATCTTCTTTTTGTTCGGCCCATCCCATCGCATTTCTTGAATGACGGTTATGTCTGCTTTGCAGCAGTCTAGGGCCTCCGCTAGTTGCTCGGCTGCGCGTGGTCTATTAAGGGATCTAACATTCCACTTGCATATCCGAAACTCATTGTCCTTAAATGGTTTGCGTGGGTTGTCAACAGTAGATCCGTCCATATCCGAGGCTTGTTGATGCTTCGTAACTTATGTTTGTTTTAAATGGCTGGGCAGTTTCCCCGGCGGCACAACCCCCAACCTGGAGGACCAGTTCCACTTTTAATGCCCCTAGGACGAGGGGTCATAAGCCAGTAACCCGTTCCGGGATGTGAGCGCTGCCATTGGCCCATATAGGGCTCGTCCGCCACCATCTCTTTTCCAAGACCCTGACTGAGTCCTGGAAATCCTTTCCGGCCTGAGCTCCAAATATGTCGGAGTAGCCCGGATAAGGTCTTGTTTTGTTTTTCCGACACTAATCCTGGTTAATGGCGCAGGAAACTCGCCATTTGCCCCCCTCACTTCGCCAGCTCTAGTGAGATTCCCAGATGGCGCCACGGGGGACGTGAAGTAGGACTTATTAGCAGAGCTGCAAGATGTTCGGCTGCAGAGGCTCATTCTCGTCATTTAAAGAACCAGCACCTGTCGGAAGATGCTACTTCTACGAGGCCTTATACTAATCGTTGGCATCTGAGGTTTATATTAGATAAATTTGGCACTATTGGGTGGTTTCGTTACTTTGACTTTGTATCACTTGAAAATTGTTTCCGTAAACCAGCGTCCTCGCGTTCTCGGATGTACGCTATCATAGTTCTTAATTTTTCTTCGGGAAAAGCAGGTATTGTATTTATCCCCTCTTTTCGGTTTGAAGAGCACCTTAGCTGATTCTAATCTCTCATCCCATGAATTTGAGGGCTTTTTCCCCAAATTTGAACGCCTGAATTCATCTTCATTTGGCTAGTGGTATAGTTGTGGGCACCTTGTGCGCTATTTCTGATGGCCTCTTGGCAGTGATTTTATTGCCGCTGATCTTACATATAAATATCTGTTTCGACGGTATCTTAAGCCTAAAAGGCTTTATTATTTCCGATCCGGATCAGCAAAATTCCTTGTCATCTTGATATCTTGATAATAGTTGTCCGTCGTCCATTTAGTGACTTATGTGGTACTCAGGTCCCTACCTGGTGTACAAATCGGCAGGAGCTTGAATTTGTTCTTTATAGCTGACCTTGCGTCATTCGGAACATGTTCTAGGAGTTTCTTGTTGGTTATCGGAGTTACTAAACGCACCTCTGTGAATATCCGCATTTATTGCCGTAGGGTTCATTAAAAATTTCTCATAAACTTCAAAATTCTTGAAAAACAATCAGCAGAACTGTAGCAATCGAGCGTAGGGAGTAGTGTAATTGGATTTTGATAAACGTCTCCAACGCCGAAAAAGAAGAAAACTCGCCCCTTTCGGCAAAGTTTGATCCAGCTTTTTCTTGTTTTTCAATATCTATTCGGGAATTAACTGATAATAGTGGTTCCTTAGAACCACCAAGTTGTTGATTGATTTAATCCAAGTCTATAATGTAGTCATTTTGCTTTCTAAGCTGTTTGATCTTTAGATTGGTGTTGCAATGAAAAGGATGACTTTTTACCGATGATTAACCGAAAGGTTCCATTCTTTGTACGCAACTCTTCACTACTTTTTTTTTTTGCTTTTGGAGTGGTGCGACCAAAGGGCCTTTTCGATTAAGCCAGGAACCAGAACCTCATGAAGTTTTTTTTTTCACTTTTAACAACGAAATAAATCCTACATTTGTGGTGTGGTCATACACTTTCCGGTCCCACTGTTTTCTAAAGAGACTCCTTAGTCTGTCTTTAGCACAGCACAGCATATTAGCACATCAGCTCCATCAGCAGCATCCATCTGTCTGTCGTATCAAATGATTCGCCGGCAAACTCATAGGATTTACTAAAATGTATGTATCTCAAGTGGCTGGATGGTAGATTTCGACTGCCTAGAGACCATCTGCATGTAGGTTTGGATTTTCAGCGGCTGATTTTGTTTGGCAGACTGACAGAATCCACCTCCGCACTACAACGGCATCGTTGTTGTTCTTACTATATTTTCTGGTGTTGATGTTGTTGTTGCTATTTTGGCTGTTGTTGTTGTTGTTTTCAGATAATCTAAGTCCCTTCCAATTGAATTTAGCAAATGAGAGGGACTTAACAACCTAGAGCATGCACATGAACACTTGGTCATGCGATTGCACATAGTCGCAGCAGCCGCATTCGTAGTCGTTGCCGTTGTCGTATTTATGCCAACATCGTAGCAGGAAAAGACCTAGGCTAACACAGCAGCGCCGACAGCATCAGCAGATTAACTCCTTGGACCTCCATGGCATCGTCCATTCTCACAGCTGTGCAATAGTTTTCTGCTACGTACGAGTACATACGAGTACGAGTAAACTTGTCTCATCCCATGGATGATGGAGATGGTGCGTGTTCTGTCCAACCGATGAATACCCAGCTGGGATGGGAGTAAAATCTGGCCCATTCGCGGTATCTGAACATCAGTGGGTGCGCAATGGGTGGATGTGCCATGGTTGTGGGTAAATATGACACAACTGGCGCCTGTTGTCGACGTTGCCGTCGTCATGCTCATCCTACGTAAAATGGTAGATGCGTCTAATATTGGCTGGATGCCCTCGAGTGTCACAGCCGCATACCATGAGCATGAGCATATTATAGATATGTAGATAGATAGAGTGGGGTCCATGGTCCATCGCCTCATCCTTTGTCTGGATGCTTGGGTGTGTTTGGATACTGGGATCTATGTGTGCCAGATGTAAGTGCAATGTTAGTGGTGGTATGGAGTGATGCTTTGGTGTTGGCGGTTGAACACGAATTGAGCGAAGGACGATGATGGCGACGGATTTTTTCTTTTTTAACTTTTGTTGCTTCTGTTGTTGTTGCCTGTGGATTCGTTGGTTGCCAATTGGCACACACAGAGTGACTGTAGCTCATAGGAGAGATTGTGTGGGGCGATAGTGAATGCCTGCGGAGTACATCTGTCAGATGTCGATGTGTATGAGAGCTGTATATGTGCGGCATACGTCTGTGTATGGGGATCGGGGAGCCAAATTAGCATAGATTCTTGGAAGGATGACTGAGTCATCGTTTATGCCTTTTGTGAGTTCTGGTTCTGGACTGTTTGTTTTCAAAGTGGGTGATGTGAGACTGAGTAGAAACTAATCTGGGGGAATTTTATGCGTCCCAACAAAAGCGGAATGTCTGAGTTAAGCTTATACGAGTACAATCAGCATGATTAGTTTATATGTCATACAGCTCGCAGAGTTTCTTCATTTTAGTCACTGATGAGCCATAAGGTCTAAAAGATATTTGATTAGTTATTTTTCGTCTTCATTAAGCTTAGATCAGGGTTCGAATACCAAATTATCTCTGTCCATCGGACAGCTTCCATATACTATATAGTTCAGGGCTAACCTTGCTTTTAGCTCGGACTTCAATAAATTGCCTCTAGTTAGTTTGGGTCCTTAACCTTTAATAAGAAGTTGTGTCACTCATCCCGAATAGACTAACCCGCTTAGCAAAAGCATATACCTAGCTCCGCCACAACACAATAAAATAGTCTGCAGTCTTTCCTACTATAGGGCGGCAGGAAGGTCTTGTTTGGGTTTTGAAAAACTCTCCTTTGAGCCTTGCATAGCAAACGTTTTTCGGCGATATTATTTCCCGTGATCCAAACAAGAATCAGTGACATCAGCCGTTCGATTGAGTCTTCGACTCTTGAAAGTCGTGGGAAGGTTCAGTAACGTATTATGGGCAGCTAAGATGCCGTTCCTAATCAGCCTGCTTCTGTCGCCTTCTCAATGTTTTCATAGGCTATTGCGATTTTACTATTAAATTACCTTGCTCCTTTCTACTGGCCTTTATTGCAGCTTGTGGATAAGACAAGTTTTTTTCAATTTCTTGTAACTTGCAGTTCCTCGATTGCCAGTTTCTCATGTTTTTTAAAGTTTTGTAGTCTGTAGTCATCATTTAGTCAAGAATTCTTGATAGTGGTCTGGTGACACATCAGTTGCGGCATCGATGCCACAGATTTTTAGTACATGATGCGGGTGGCGTACAATCAATCAAGAGTTAAAAGCAATAGGAATAAAGCAAATGTTCTTGCGACGTGTTACGGTTGCAACAGCTGCTTTGATGATGACTATTGTGATACGTTCGTTCAGGTGCCAAAAGATTGAGACTTCCTGGTTTAGTCTACCGATTACGCTGCTTCTGTTCTCTTTATCAGTTTATCACAATTTGTTATCCTTATTTTTTATAGTATATCCGATCTCACTTTCTATATGGCAGGAATACCCGGTTTGCAATAGTCTGAGCCCTCTCTAGACGTTCGCCTGCATTTGGCAGTTCAAGATTTGAATATTCCATGTACAGATCCAAAAGCCGTTGGTTTTTAATCATTTTGTAGGATCATAAACAGTGAATCTGTTCTTTTTCGAGGCTATAGGTTGATCATAACAGTAGAGGTCTTACGTGACCACATTGTTAACCTCACGTACAACCATTAAAGCAGCAGAGCCAAGCGTTTCTTCGGACTCATTTAGCGAAAGATACGTGGTATTTCGGAGCAAGTAACCGCCGCTGCCACTGACTTTTTAAGGAGTTGAAGCCCATGACTGTTGAGACCACTGTTGATTGAGTGGTGTGAATTTACTCATCACTCTCGCCCGCCCCTCAATTTAGACTTATTTAACCACGACAAGGTATTTGCTCTAGCTGTGTTCTTTTGACTTAACACTCGCGTTTGTCGATTTTGACAACTCAAAATGGATGGGATCAGTAACTGAGAGGTACTACGAGGATGCATACTCATAGTTCAAGCACCGGACGTTACTTTCTGAACATCACTCAGTGCCTAGCAGGCATACATTTCTTGACATAATCCAACAATATGACGAAATTGGAAATAGAACATATTTTGGGTGGCCTAACAGTCCGCGGTGAACCTAGGCCTCAACCAACAAGCGTCTCCGGTCAGGTTAATCATTCGCAAGTTTCCTCCAGTTTCGCCCCCTAAGTAGGGTGTCCTTTCACTTGCGTGCGCCACCTGAGTCTGAGGACCAGCTATCTCAGTCGTTGAACCTTCACTCTTCTGGCTAAGTCGATGCCACAGCACAGTTCGTCTCTCCTCTTCTCCTCATAGAGCTCGTAGGCAGTTCTAATCCTTCTTTACAGCGCCACTCTGTATGCATCATGGTTAGCTCCATGTACTTGCCGGCATTCGTCATCAAACCAGGGGTTTCGTTGTGATGGTCGAGCGAAACCCAGCCCATCAGTAGCGGCATCTCTAATAGCTTTTTGGCAGTGTTGCTACTGGTCTTCGATGCTTGATGCTGGCGGCAGTGGAAATCTTGTGAGATTAAGATAGACTCAATCGGAAAAGGACTTGGCGATATCTTGCAGTCCGACGTCGAAATCCCTCACAGCATTAGCTTGTCCTTGCGCTGTTCGGGATATCCGAAACCCTTACTTGGCTACAACTAAGTAGTGGTTCGAGTCAATGTTGACTCCTCGGAACGTTCAAACATCCATAATACTGAAGGAGTGCTCAATCTGTGGAAACCGTGCAATGTATTGCCCCGCAGCAAAACATTATATGTACCTACTTTACTTTCCGACAGTAGTTCCAAAGATGCCCTCTCTTCCTAGCTTTGCATCAATTCTAATGTCATAGTTAGAGCATGATGGTGGCGATGGCGCGATGGTAAGCTCATTGGACTATCAGGCAGAGGGTCCGTGGTTCGATCCCCGGCATCGCCAACAATTTTTCGAATTGTCGTCACCCTTTCGGCGGGCAATGGCAAACTCCCGAAAGTAAAATTGTCTACGAAAAAGCTTCTAAGGAGTGCGCTCAGATGTGACTAAAATGACAACATGAGCAACACAAATAAGTGTCAAGAAGCTAGGCCTATACCGGGCTGCCAGCGCCACAGTGTTTTTGTTTTTTTTTTTAGCTAGAGCATTCCTCGTAGATATTGTCTAAGAGGTTTTAGAAGCTATCTTTGGTGTCATCATATCTCATCTCTGTGAGGGCATTCGCACAGGTAAGGCTTATGTTAGGACATGGATTGCTCCGTCGCCCTCTCTTACATGCTGAAAACTCAAGCCTCCAACAACGAGTCCGCATCCAAATAGGCGCTGTTTTTCGCCGTAGAAGATATCGCAGTTCCTTATTCTCTTTTTATCCGACTCATCCCATGGTATTTGTTGGATGGCGGAAATGTCTGCTTTACAGCAGACTAGGGCCTTCGTTAGTTGTTCCTTCTAAGGGACCTAGCATTCCACGTGTATATCCGAAGTTTGTTGTCCCTACCTCGTTTGTAGGTGTTGTTAGCAGAAGATCGGCCCAAATCCAAGGTTTGCTTGTTTCTGCTTCGTGCCCGGCGGCACAACCACCAACCTTGAGGGCCAATTCCGTTTTTGATACCACAAGGAGGAGGTGTCGGTTAGACCGAAGGCAGTAACCCGTTTGGAAATAGAGCTCATACGCCATCATCTTTTTTCCTAGACCCTGTCCTAGAAATCCTTACCGCCCTGAGCTCCAAATAATGTCGGAATAGCCCGAATAAGAATTGATTAGCTCTTTCCCGAGATTTTACCCAACATGCCTTTGATAAAAGGAAGATTCGTTTGTATATGCAAAATTCTTTCAAAAACGTTGTTTTCCAAAACAAAGCAGCAAAAGGTCATTGCTGTTCTATAGCAACAAGATTCCATGGTTCCTGGGTAGAGGAGTTCTTTCCCTTGAGCCGCTTAGGGGAAACTAAATCTTCTCTATCATCTTCGATTAGCCCCATGTGAAAGTGAGAAAATCTGATCCCTAATTCCAGCTATTTCCACGAAACTCAAAAGAAATTTATTTGAGTTTCAGACCACCTTGAAAAGACCGTCTCTTATTGTTGGAACAAACTGATCGCAACTATGAATGTCGTCTCGATCACCTGTGCAAAACGAAATTCAATTCGTAATCCCTTCTCGTCGCTATAAATTCTTAATCGAAACACAATAAAACTCACCACTGTGTCCGTTCCCACAGTTGACGCAATAAATTCTTCCCACCATAACAACATCCCCCTTGTCCAAGTTATTCTTACACTCGTACTACAAGAGACTCAGGCTCCCTATCGCATGAGTATCTCGTACTCGTATGTAACACACACAATTCATCCCCCTTCTGTCTAATAAATTTCCACAATCATTACCTGAGACTCATCGGCTCCGTCCATCGATCAGAGAAACATCTGTCTATTGGCGTTTTTATCCAAATTGTTGCACCTGAATTTCATGCAACAGATACTCATATTCTCGTACACAGATACTCGTACGAATTCGAATACAAGTCGACGAGTTACTTTACAACTGTGATGGCAAGGTTATCCATACTTTCGACATAAAACAGGTGCTTCCATGTCGCTCTCTCACCGATCCCAGAATAAGAACCAACCATTCAAACTTGTCTGGGGTTTTACGAATACGAATACGAATACGAATACGAATACCTCACCTTGCCACGATCTTGGGAATTGGGAAATCCAACGAATTCTTGAATTGGCTATCAATTTTCGACAGTCTGCTGTTTTAGGGCCGCGAATCAGAAACGAATCACCTTGCTACACAGCACCAGGCGCAGATTAGAAAAATATGTCAGGTAGAGATGATGGGATATTATTTGAATGACCTGTTCCCATATTGATATGTGGAACAGGTACTTAGATTGTCGGTGTTCAAAAAAAAGCTACAAATCCTATAGCTGGTTACATCTAATGACAGCGGTGGATAGAAATTGATTAAGCCATTTGGTTCAGATCTAGATTCAGGTATACGTAATCCGTATCTACGATTACACAGCCCAGAAATTTAATCGATCTACAAGATCAGCTACATCTGAAGATCTGGGTGGATGAAAACCGATGGCTTCGCAGTCTGGTTTCGACAGTTTAACATGAGATTTAGTAGAACAAATGGTTTTAAGGGTTAGTGCGTGCAGGCGTTGTTTTTAGGTTTCCAGATCGACCATGGCATAAACATCCTGTGTTTATGGGGCAACAGGATGTCTGTGTCTGTCTGTCTCTGCTTTTGGGAACCTTAATTTACTTCCCGGGAATCGAGTGGAGTTTTTTTTTCCTTCAATTTCTGTTTTTGTATCTTTTTCCGGAAAAATGTTTACAATTCGGGTGTTTTGTAGTACGAGTATTTTTGAAATGTTTAATTGATGTAGGGAGGGTACAGGTGCGTGGAATAAGTTAATGTGGATCGAGTTGGGGTTAGGTTATGGGTTGTTTTATGTAGGTCGGTCATAGGCTTCTAATTTTATGACATTCATACCAAAAAGGGTACTGTAAATGTGTTAATGAAGGAAAGAGAATATCTAATCTTTATGAAGTAGGTGACTTTATATGGAGCATTGACAGATTAACAGTTTAAGGTAGTTGCAGTCGATTGATTGATTTTGAATGGAAAGAGTCAAAGGTTATCTCTGCAATATATGCCAGTTTGTAGCGACTGAGCTTGGAGAAAAAGATTCAGATGAGTTGCACGAGGTATGGTTCGATAAGTGGGTTGATATGGTACCTGGACCCAAAGGCAACTCATATCTCTCTCTGCTTAGGGTCATTGTTATGCCCAATCGGGTTAATAGGGAGCTGAAGGGAATTTTATTGCAGTTCGTTTGTTTAGTTTCCGCATTCCGTCTCGGATTTGTTGTTGTTGGGTCTTTGAGCGGGTTTAAGCCATTTTTTTGCACCCGCGAATGTACACATTCGAGTTATTGTAAACGGAGCAGATAGATAGAGGTCGTGGAAGTAGTAGCTTCCTAAAGACCTTTGTCTCAAATTACTGAAGATTGGCTAGTGATACAGAAAATGTAGGGATTCTCCCTATGAGCCCAAGGTTAACCTCACTACAGCCTTTGCAGAATTGGCGACGGTAAGGCCCACCCTTACTGCGTATGCCCCTAGAAGAGTAAAGTCCGTGATTAATCCAATAAGCGTATATAGTTTAGCTCTGCTTTGCAAGAGAATCTTACTTGTTTTGAGTTTGTTGAGTTCAGTTTGATGCCTTTCTGCTTAGCATACTACATATGCTACCGCAGGTTAATAATGTGTAGTCTGATAGCTGTGTGTATCCAAAGTGCAGTCTTGGGGTTAGGAATTTATCTTATCTCAAACATATGACTGCAGGTGTAAAAAGCGGTCGTTGCTTTCTGTACACGTTCTTCAACTTTGAGCTCCCAACTCAGTTTAATATCCAAAACGATGTGAACGTATTTAGCATATGGATAGAAGAAACAAGATCTGTTTTTTGTGGGTTGATTCTTAGCTTACAAAGCTGGGCCCATTCTCCGAAAATTCTAGAGTTTTGAAATTTATTAGGCTTGGTGAAAAACATCCGCGTACGAAGTGGGTTCTCTTTTTGAGATTCAGAAGTATTTTTATATCAAATAGGTTCCACAGCAGAAGAGCTGATATAATTTCTTGAGGGCAAGTGTCCCTCAATTCTAGGCCGTTTTAATACCTTTACCTTTTATGTAGGCATAGTGATTTGAAGCTAAGTCGTATGGGTACAGATTACTTCGAATATAGATTTAAATTAGTTTACCGAAGACTTATGGATCTACATTCCGCTAGTATTCTGACACATTTCCAAGTTTAGTACGGCGTTAAAGTAGAGAGCTATGGACACAAACATCCAGGATCGGTAAGTTTTTGTATCCACGCAGTAGGGACGATGTTACAGAGAAAATATTTACATTAGCTGGATAATACGATTAGAAAACAATATTGCCCAAGTTGTATTGCAGAACTATTACTGACCAGAGAAACCCCAGGCATACATCGGACTACAGTGCATTCAAAACGAAAGTTAAGTAAAAGAGTAGGATTAATATAAAGATTAGATTTAAATTTTCCCGTCGAGGCAACTTTGACATATTATGGCAGGGTCAAAAGATTTCTTTGAAACCGTGGCAATTTGTGATATTCAGTCAGGAATATGATAATTTAGCATTTGTCTATGATAATCTTGAAGCAAGTTTATCTCTTACGCGAATGGGGGCTGATGGTAACACATATTATGTTTGTTCCAAAGAGCAATCTAACTGTCGCAATGTATCCACTCCTGGTCAGCCATGGCTTTTCTCACATGTCACATCGCGTACAATGTGTTAAAGCAGAAAAAGTCGATCAAAGGGCGGGTGGTGCTTGATGATCAACATAGGTAAAACATGTTTCCCTACATAGTCTCTGTCTAACCACTCTTCAAAACGGTTATAATTTTTTTTGGAACCGGGCTAGGGCAGCAGCGAATGGCAACGATTAGTATAAGGCCTCGTAGAAGTAGCATCTTCCGACAGGTGCTGGCTCTTTAAATGACGAGAATGAGCCTCTGCAGCCGAACATCTTGCAACTCTGCTAATAAGTCCTACTTCACGCCTCCCCGTGGCGCCATCTGGGAATCTCAGTAGAGATTGTGAAGTGAGGGGGGTAAATGGCGAGTTTCCTGCGCCATTAACCAGGATTTGTGTCGGAAAAATAAAACAAGACCTTCTTCGGGCTACTCCGACATATTTGGAGCTCAGGCCGGAAAGGATTTCCAGGACTTAGTCAGGGTCTTGGAAAAGAGATGGTGGCGGACGAACCCTATATGGGCTGCCCAACGGCAGCGCTCACATCCCGGAACGGGTTACTGGCTTCGGTGTAACCGACCCCTCGTCCTAGGGGCACTCAAAATGGAACTGGTCCTCCAGGTTGGGGGTTGTGCCGCCGGGGTAACTGCCCGGCCATTTAAAACAAACATAAGTTACGAAGCATCAACAAGCCTCGGATATGGACGAATCTACTGTTGACAACCCACGCAAACGATTTAAGGACAATGAGCTTCGGATATGCATGTGGAATGTTAGATCCCTTAATAGACCACGTGCAGCCGAGCAACTAGCGGAGGCCCTAGACTGCTACAAAGCAGACATAACCGCCATCCAAGAAATGCGATGGGATGGGCCGGACAAAAAGAAGATGAAAAACTGCGACATCTACTACGGCAATTGCTATCGACGGCAAAAGCAGCGCTTATTTGGATGCGGATTTGTTGTCGGAGGCAGACTAAGACGAGAAGTCCTCAGCTTCCGGCATGTGAGCGAGCGCCTCGTAGCAACCCGCATCAAGGCTAAATTCGCCAACATAAGCCTCATATGCGCGCGTGCCCCCACAGAGGAGAAAGATGACGACACCAAGGATGCCTTCTACGAGCTCCTCAACAAGACCTACGAGCAATGCCCTAGCTATGACATTAAAATTGTCCTCGGTGATTTTAATGCAAAGCTAGGAAGAGAGGGTATCTTTGGTGGAACAATCGGAAAATATAGCCTTCACAACACCACCTCCGATAACGGATTCAGGCTAATCGACTTTGAGGCGGGGCGAAACATTGTCGTAGCTAGCACGCGGTTCCCACATCTCGACATACACAAGGGGACTTGGAGAACTCCTGATCAACAGTCAACCAGATTGATCACATTGCGATCGACGCAAGACACTCCTCCAGCATTATGGATGTCCGTACGTTCCGAGGAGCCAACATCGACTCGGACCATTACCTTGTTGTAGCCAAGGTACGGTTGCGGATATCCCAAACTACGCCAAGACAAACTAATGCTGTGAGAAAATTCGACGTCAGACGGCTACAATCGCAAGAGATCGCCAAGTCCTTTTCCGATCGAGTGTCTCTTAATCTCTTAAGAGGTCAAATGCCGCCAGCATCAAGCATCGAAGACCATTGGAAACACTGCCAAAACGCCATCAGAGATGCTGCTTCTGATGTGCTGGGTTTCACTCGTCCACCACAACGAACCCCCTGGTTCGATGATGAATGCCGGCAAGCACATGCAGCTTAGCAAGATGCATATAACGCGGCGCTGCTTAGAAAGACTTCTCAGGAGGAAGAAGAAAGAGTATGAGAAGCGCGCGATCGAGGAAATTGAGAGATGCTACTCCAGGAATGAGGTTCGGAAGTTTTACCAAAAGCTAAAAATAACATGCCACGGAAACAAACCCCGAACCGAAGCCTGTAGAGATAAACAAGGAAACATTGTAGTAGAATCGCAGTCGATGCTGAGGATTTGGAAGAACCATTTCTGCAGACTGTATAATGGCGATGGCGGACCAAATACCGCTGTCAGGCAGAATCAAACTTTCAACTTGGACGATGATGACCAACAATTCCGTCCACCCGACCTGGATGAAGTGAAGATAGGCATATCGAAGCTTAAGTCCAACAAAGCTGCTGGAGCGGATGGCCTGACTGCCGAGCTCTTCAAAGCGGCAGGTAATGACTTGGTAAGGAGCATACACCAACTCATCTGCAAAATATGATCGGAAGAAAGTGTACCCTATGAATGGAACCTCAGCATTGTTTGTCTAATTCTCAAGAAAGGAGACCCTCTGAACTGCGCCAACTACAGAGGCATCAGTCGCCTTAACATCGCATATAAGATCTTATCCGCCGTATTGTGTGAACGCCTGAAGCCGTTCGTCAACAACCTGATAGGTCCATATCAGTGTGGCTTCAGGCCAAGAAAGTCCACCATTTACCAACTATTCACACTACGGCAGATCTTGGAGAAGACCCATGAGCTTCAGATCGATACCCACCACCTATTCATCGATTTTAAGGCCGCGTATGACAGCATCTAAAGAGACGAGCTATATAGAGCAATGTCTAGTTTTGGCATCCCTGCCAAACTCGTCCATCTGTGCAGGATGACGATGGAGAATGCACGCTGCTCCATCAAGGTCTGTAAAGATCTCACCGAGACCTTTGATGTCCAGAAAGGATTTAGACAAGGCGATGCGCTGTCATGCGATTTTTTCAACATCGTACTTGAAAGAATAGTGCAAAACTCACGAGCAAACACAAGAGGCACTATCTTTCAAATGTCCGTCCAACTACTCGCATACGCCGACGATATTGACATTATCGGGAGAAAGCAGCGTGATGTCAGTGGAGCTTTCGCAAGTATTGAGACGGAAACGGCGAAAATGGGTTTAGCGGTCAATGAGGGCAAGACCAAGTATATGCTGTCAAGCAAAAAGGACAACCAACACCAACGTCTCAGACAGAACGTCACCCTCAACAGATATAACTTTGAGGTAGTTAAGGATCTTGTCTACCTAGGCTCCGCTAAAAATACAGACAATGACACCAGCGCTGAGATCAAGCGAAAAATAACTCTTGCCAACCGCTGTTTCTTTGGGTTAAGAAGGCAATTGAGTAGCAAAGCCCTCTCTCGGACAACAAAAGTCACCCTTTATAAGACTTTAATAATCCCGGTCCTGCTCTATGGCGCAGAGGCATGGATATTATCAAAAATGGATGAGGGTGTTCTTGGTTGCTTCGAGAGAAAAATTCTTCGGGCGATCTTCGGTCCCGTCTGCATTGACGGTGAGTGGAGGAGGAGATACAACGACGAACTGTATGGACTGTACAGCGACATGGACCTAGCCAGAAGAGTGAAGATCCAAAGACTGAGATGGCTGGGTCATGTAGAGCGCATGGACACCAATGCTCCGGTCCGAAAAGTCTTTGAATCCGCCCCCGAGGGACAGCGCAGTAGAGGAAGGCCAAGACTAAGGTGGTGCACGCAAGTGGAAGAGGACCTCAGCCAACTTAGTGTGCGAGACTGGAGGCAGCTAGCCAGGGATCGAGCTGGCTGGAGAAGCTTGTTGACTGAGGCCCAAGTAGGGCAGCGAAGAATCTTTTAGAATACCAATTATTGTAGCAGCAAGACCAAAGGAGATACAGTATAATCTCGTTGATTCCGACACTTGCTAATCCGGACAACGCGGTAATCCGGACACTCAATTTTTTCTATTGTTGACTCTATAATCCGGACAGTAGGCTTATAATTTCCCTCATGAATCCGGACAGCTATTTTTTGTTTCTCTTTTTTGTCTGCTAGAAATAACGGGGATTTCCCGGTTTCATACATTAACAGCGGTTTCCTATGGAAAACAAAGGCCTTGGTAAGCGCAAAACTATGCGATCTGTTGAATATCAACTCATGAAAGAACGCCTGCACAATGCCTAACAATCCCTTTGCTGGGCAACCTTTCAATGAAAAGCTAGGAACAGAAATTGCAGAAATGGGCATTACACATTCCCAAGTCTATAAAACGTTAGCTTTGCGCATCGAGAAATTCGCAACAGGGCGTAAAATCGGAAAGGAAAGAGTAACCCTTTAAGTTTACTACAATGCAAGAGGAGGGCATAAACTTAAATTATTGATGATCGGAAAAGCCAAGAATCAAAAGACGTTTAAAAAGTAAAGCTACTGTTAGAATATGCGAATACAAAAAATGCTTAAATAACAGAGCAACTGTTTAAAAATTGGTTTAAAAAGTCCTTTGCCAATGAATGGGATTCAGATGATGACTTACCTCTTGCAATGTTACGTTCCAGTAGCTCAACGAATATAGCTGACTTATTAATCGAAATAGCCCCGGATATCTATTATGATAACGAAATAACGAATGACGTCTCGGATGATGCATAAATCCATATAGTTTATATCAATATCCACGGACTAGTAAAAATATGAAAAAAAGGATTCGCATTTAATAGAAAAGGTACTTTAGACACCGAAACGTGACAGAAACCAGCCATTCTAAAGAAATAAATGGAAAGAAAGTCTCCCTCTTCTACTATTGCTTATTTTCTTCATCAAGGCACCAAAAGATTCTGGTCAAAATGAGAGTCCTTTATTGAAAGTGCTATTCTAAGCCCAGGGCTATTTACATTTCATCAACTTTTCCGACATTGAAACCTTGCCTTGTCTGAGATTAAATAACTTACCTCCAACGGAACATTTGGGACCGTGCAATATTTTTTTTCATTTAATTTTGTTTAATCCCTCACCTCCGACGATATGGATTTCAGCTGAACCTACAGTACGAGCACTTAATCATAACCGGTCATTGTTCATTCATTAAGGAGTAGCGAAAATTTGGCGCCAAAATCTGGCGATACAATCTGAGAAACACCTGCAGAAACCCTTCATGGAAAACCTGTTCCCAATGATGGAGCACGTTTCCAAAATCATCATAATCTCCATAACGACCAAATTTGAAAGGAACCAACAACAAAAAAACACCGTTCGTAGTTCACTCCTTCACACTGATTAACCCATTAAGCCGCAACAAGATCTAAACTATACGGGCAACCTTCCAAGTATCGATTACTACACCATCATCCATCCAACTAGTAGCGCGACATTGGAAACAGAAGCCAATTCCATTAGTGCCATAGTCCATCTACATACCTACAACTTCTACTCATGTTACGTCATCGCACATTTTCTGGCAACTTACTCTGAATAACTGCTTATAAACGTGGGTATTCCCACTTGTAGTATGTATCCTGTAGCAGGTCCTAAAAGTAATCACCTTAACGCAACCCATAGAACATCTTGGTATCATGCAATTCTATTTGTGATATTCAAGTGCCGTCGAGAGTTACAAGGGCACATCCTACGAATACCTCTTCCCTAACAAGCCATACAACAGGTCCAGGTTTATTTATATTCTCAAGAAAGGACTTTGAGAAAAAATTCCCAAGTGTATGACGGTAAACAAGGATTAGAATTCATAATAACGACGACAGTAGAGTGAGTATAGGAGAAGGGACGAAGACGGGAAACCTTTAGGTTGTGAATACGATACGAATATCGGCATCACTTCAACTCAAATTGGAAGGCCAGTGCGTCACTAAATCGGGACAAATATTTTGTTTACACGAAACTAAATGTGTGGTCAAATTGGGCGGTGTCCACTTCAGATGAAGCATAACAACCGTCGGAGGGTTTTTGTTAAACAACGCCAGAGATTTAACAGAGATTTGATTCGGAAAAGTTTCTTCATTTCCGTCGCTTGGCTGTCGTAAAATACTGAGATGTGGAATCCATTCAATCCGACTCTATATGCGACATCGGTATCATAAGTTCTTCTGGTACGACAACTTCTTCTGAGTGGCTGTCAGGCATTGACTTTGTAGGTCCAAAGCAAACAGCAAGTCTTTAAGTGACTTATTAGTAGCGCATCATTTGCAGAAGTGCAGACACGTCATTGCCAAAAATATCACTTTCATCAAAGACGAGAAAAGCAGTCGCTCGGGACTCAGCGATTTCCTGCTTCAATAGAAGATCTTAAAAGAAACAAAAAGCAGAGGACTTTATACTCTACCTTGGGGTACTCCATCTTCTACTCTGAAATTTCGCCTTATTGCCGCTGCGCACTTTTGAGTAACCACAGGGTTTCCCATTAAGAACTAAACACGTTTGGTGTTAAGGAGTTTTCAAAATATTGAGACCGTAAGTGCCTCTATTGATAACAACCCAATCCAATGCGTTCAAAACCTTTGGAGGGGATTGCGAATTTTGCGAAATGATGTCCGTTTGCACCTAATCAAGATTAGATTGACTTGAGAACCAACGACAGAAGACTACTTGAAGTGTCAAACATTCTCAAATCAGTCTCTGGAAATGGTTAGAAGTGATTTGAAACTTCATCGCAAAATCATTTCCAGCGTTATTTTCGGCTACACTTGCGTGCACTCAACATGGGTGATGGTTTCAACGGACCGAAGGTCCACTTGTCATATAGCAAGCCAAACAATCGAGCTAACGGTGAGCGTGTTATCTCAAGAAATAAGCCAGTTAATTAGAGTTTGACATGATTTGCGCGGTAAGCCCTGAATGGTATTTCTGTATCTTCAGAAGCGGATGTGTATTTATTGTATTTGCAGGTTTCGACCTTTGCAGCTTTGTAACCTTTATAAGTTCTCTGTACTTTTTGGTAACGTTCTCGAACTTTTCTTCGAAAGCATCCCACTTTTTTCTAGGAAAGCACTTTGTACGACCTTTCTTTATGATCTTTTACTTTTATACTAGAATTGCTCGTAAGAAGGTGTAGTGTTGCAACGTTTTATATGCTTCGTGCCAACTGCCAAGAAACCTAGCACAACATAAGCGGCTTTTTTTTGTAGTGCTACTACTGGTGTTCGAAACTCGATGATGGTGAAATAGAAGTTCTTAAGAGATCTGGCAAATGTATACATCCGAGATCAAGTCAATGTTCGCCTCTTGAATCGTTCGACCATCCATCAAGTTGAAATAGTGCCTTGTGACATTCGCATCAATCTAGTATATTGTCTTCTGATCAGGCAACTGCCAGATCCTTTTAGATTAGATCCTTAGTGTGAAGAGGCCTCCTGGTCTAATATGGTATTAAAATCACCAAAGCCGCCTTCAAACTAGTACTTAAAATATTGCTTATATGATCGGTCGAGAGGTTAGCAGAAGCAATCTATGGAGAAATGGTTTTTCTCTCCTTGGTCATAACTTTCAGACTGACGCCTGACGACATCAGAAAATAGCATGTCCCCATCAAAGTAGTATCAAAAATGAAGATAATACAAATTTGCATTCTTATTTTTCCCGGCCTATTCTACCGCACTTTTTGGATGGCAGAGGTATTCGCTTTGTAGTAGTCTCGGACCTCCACTTTTTACTCGACTCTAGTCTGTTATGGGCCTGAAGAATCCACTTTTTTTTATAATTAGCGCGCGCGATATAACAGGGTGAGACAGGAGACATTTCGTCGGTGGTCGATGGTGTGAATCGACTGTGTAATATAAGCATCACCTTTTAGTTTTATCGCACGGTTTTGAATCCTATCTAGTAGGCGCAAAGAAGTCTTGGGAGCACCTGACCAGATGTGAGCATTGTACTCTAATTTTGGGCGGATGAAAGCCTTGCATATTGAAGCTAGATCAGAGGGGGTGAAATATATCTTACATCGCTAAAGGAAACCTAGACATTTCGCAGAATTTTAGGCAACTCCGAATATGTGGTCATTCCAACGTATGTTGCTTTGACACACATACTGAGAATGGAAAGTTTTTCGGTTTCAACGATGCAAGCGCCATTCATGGATAATGGCTGGGTATTTGAATTTCGTATAAGCGACAGCACACGGCATTGTGTTTTGGAAGCATTAAATTCCACTCCGTTGGTAGTTCCCAAATTGGTTATGCTGTTTATATCGGAATTCTACATCCGAAGAGCAGGGACGCGAGCCCGGAAACGAATATGAAAAGCAATGAGTACTGTCGTCAGCAAAGGAGTAAATTGGATTAGAAGTAGCACACAAGAGATCATTGATGTAAATTAAAAAGAGTGTCGAAGATAGAAAAGATCCCTGGGGCACACCAGCATTTATTTTGTGAACATCAGACTTGAAACCATCCAAGACAACTTGAATTGAACGTTCCGAAAGGTGATTTCTAATCCATTGAAGAAGAGAGTCGTCGATCCCAAAAGCACGCATTTTCGACAAAAGGGCCTGATGCCAAACTCTGTCAAGTGCCTTAGAAATATCAAGTGCAACTATCTTGCTTTCGCCAGATTGATGTAGACTTTGGTTCCACTTTTCGGTGAGACATGCCATCAAATCCACAGTGGACCTGTTGCTACGAAAACAGTATTGCCGGTCATAAAGAAGTTTTCGTGTTTCGAGATATTTCATCAGCTGACGATTTATCAGCGTTTCCGTGACGTTGTAAAGAAGGGACTTAAGTGCAATGGGTCTGTAAGAGGAGAGAGAAGAAGATTCGCCTTATTAAGAGACGGGTTGGACAAATACTGTTTTTTTTTTTGCTCGGAAAGAGCCCTAAAGAGTAGGATTGATGGAAAAGCTTACGCAGTGGATTTGCCAGAGTAGAAGAACACCTCTTCAGAAGAAGGAGAGATATACCATCTGGACCAGCAGATTTGTGAATGTTAAGATCTCTAAGTACACTTGCTACTACACGGGTGCGAAAGTGGATTCTTCCCATTGAAGATTCGACGCACTCAAATGTAGGCGGGGACAAAGTACAATCTGGAAGCGTTGAGCTGACTTCAAAATCGATGTCATGAGTTTGCCAATATTCGACTGTTTGTTGCTTTCCAACATACGCGTATAGTGTTTTACCGACGCAGACGGTACAACATCGAGCCTGAAAGGACTATACCATTCAAAGGATAAGCGCTGGGGCTCAATAAAGGTTATCGGTAGATCAGCCTCTGACGACGCAGTTGACTAGACCTAGAAAATCCCTCCCCAAAGGGTACGTTTCATGTTTCGTCTGAATCAACCATTTTATCCACTGAACCTCACCCAGTTCTAATCAGAAGGGTTTGAATGTACACTGTAAGGTGGCAGCATCATTTATCATCCATTCTCAATCTGACCAGGAACGGGGTGCTGGAGAAAAATAGTACAAGGACTTTCTAGGGTCTAGTGTCTTGCCCAAATAGTTATCTAACGAAAGTTATTGGGCATTAATTTTGCTGCAGAATTCCTCTCTAACTTTGACTCAACGGTCTTGTTCGCCTGAGTCTCGCATCTTAGCTAGTTAAAGTCTATGCGGTGAGAATAAAGACGATTCAATGATTCATGTGGAATATTCAATGGAAAATTCATTGTTGCCAAACTTCCAAATGGTACATCCTGGCATCCAACAGAAAACACTGCAGCTACTCGTATTGGTAAACACACAAAGAATTATAAGTGCCCCAAATTGTTGCTTAATTCCTGTTGTCTGTAAACAAACAGAATGACAGTGGAAAAAACTCCTCCAAATGTCACGTCCAGCATAATCCTTTTCTCTATAGAAAAGTACGCACCCCAATCTATCTGATTCATGTACGAGTATGTGGACGGACACTTTTATTCATCTCTTGATGAAAGGTCCCACATGCTGGGCACCAAGTGTTCATATGAATATTCCCTCAATCCAATTACTCGTTCCACTGACAGTCAAAAAAACAACTCCAAACCGCCATTGTCCCGCCCATATCCCTGTCCATCCTTAACATCGCTATTGTCCTTTAGCGCTTCCTATTATTCATTTTGATTGCAAAAAAGTAAAATTAACGCACTCGCAAACCCCTTGTATCTGTATCTTCTTTCGACAGGAATGAAAAAATACAGAGCTGACGACAATTTCGATTTGCGACACTTTGAAATTTTAACAGATTTTGCGGTTGGTTAGTGCAACCCAGCTACCCACCTAAACTCAATCGACAGAGGATGTGTTTGAGTAATCCACGACGAGACATACCGGGGATTTTGGCATTTTGTTTGTTATTCTAGCGCATGACACTAATTACTTTTGGTCTGGTTGTGGACTAATTACCCAGCACTTGGCGGGGTCTCAGTCGGGCCGGTATTCTTCGAATTTGCATTTCGATTGAGAATTTTCGGGGATTTTCCCAGGTAGGCAGTCAAAGGATCTGCCGTTCCAAGAATTTTCATTTCATATTTTCATTGGCGTGGAATCTCTATTGTTAACATTATGCTGCACACCTGAATCGATCGTAAACTAGGAGTCGGACCAAGTGCGCTTTGTTAGTTTTAACGCCAACGTGAAAATGCGTTCGGTAGGGACTGTCAGGTATCCGTAGATACAAAGGTGTATAATCAACTTTATATCGGTTGCAGTGTTTAACTCCGTGACATCTATTTACACAGGGGTGTTATTACTGTTAACTATTGTAAAAGAAAGCATTACAGGTAGATAGGAAACGAATCGATGGCTAGAAACAACTCGAATATTTGCAGATACTCGAACATAACATATGTACATTAGTCGGATACTTGTATAATGTGGAATGATTTTCTCCCCTGGCTCTTAAGTACATAAGACTGAATCCGTAGCTGTGTTATTGTATGTTTACAGTCAATTGGCATTCCGGAACGTAGACAAGACACATCGCTAGCGATGAGCTCTGAAGGGGCAACCAGCTGAAACAACAAAATGAGTCGACATACGAGTAGACTCCCCAGTTGGTCTTCAAAGATGCACTCTAGGGATAAATATAGAAGAAGCCCACGGGCGTAGAGTACATTCTCGAAGAGTCAGTCGAGCAAGGGGGGGCTGGTTCAATTGGGGAAGAGTCAGGCAGTTGTCAATATATCCACGAATTTTATTGCGTGTCGCGCTTAAGTGAACGTGAACTCACACATATGGCAGTGAAGTACGCAAGTAATTTGATGGCTGTACGAGTATATTGTCGGCGTACTTCATCAAAATTGTTATAGTGTGCGAAGCACAGCGAGAGGAACTATATAATAAACAAATTGCGTGGGGGGTGCGTACAATGATACACGCACTGTAGTTCGTAGTTTAGCTTGGCGGCGTCTGATAATTGAACAGCAGCGGATTTGTGTTTATTGCGTTAATGGTTGCTTTGATTTGGCAGCCCATATGGTGCCAAGCGCGGTTATCGGCTTAGGCAGCCAGTCTAAATGTGTTGTCGTACTAATGCGGGGGCTGATACTGACATACGCACAAAGCACCGATTTTATTATAGAAATGTCACGCGACTGAGCTTCCTAATTGAGACGTTGACTTGTGTATGTCTAATGTCTCATTTTGTATTCAAGTCGAGAGGTATGTAGGTGCATACATGTATTCGCTTAATCTAACTGTTGAAGACAGGCAATAACAAGGAAGTAATTGAATGTTCCGGCAAAGGGAATGCCGTTGTAGAAAATTGATCACTAAATGCCGAAGCATAGAAGGGTCTTGCGCTCAGGTAAGCTTACGGCTGACGCTTGTAAGTTCTTCTCTTAAAAAAGAGGAGCAAACTAAACTAAACACAGCAGATCTCAATCGAAGGGCCTGATATAAGTATTCCCTAACACAAGGATTCTCAACTGTTGCCCTTACTCGTCAACAAGTCTACTAATGGCAAGCATCAACATACATATGTTGTATGGACTATGGAGTTTGGAACGAAATATTTTAACAATGATGTCAAGTCTATGACATGGCAGCGTGGTAACCTCCTCAAATTCGGTTTTGGCATAAAAAACCTAAAAGTGGTACTATCGACCCTCATGCAGCAGCAATCGTACTCAACGTAAGAGTTCACAGATGGACGTATTTGATGCCAACAGTAAACATTTGGACAGCCTAACTCGTTGTTGAATGCAGGCCCAACAATTTATGAATTCTTAAAGGACCTAAGGACACCTGTTCTGAATTTGTCTTCGTCTCGCCTTCGTCACGACAAAAATTTATTTTTTTGAACTTGTACAGATCTGGGTGTCTAGTCACATCTGCGCTCTCAAACTTGAGATAAGGGCAATACGTTGTCCTTTCCCAACGAGGATAGGGACACCATTTTGACAGCTTGTATTTTCAAAATTGGTTTTGTATTTCTAATATTAACTATTTAAAACATAAGATTGTGGCTTTCTTGTATCAGTATCTGTTTCTTGAAACCATAGAGGGAACTCTCCAATTCTCTTTTTATGTTCGGCAAAAAGCATGGTGGTATCTCAGCTTTATTTTTCCTCAGCGAACCTAAGTACGTCAGTCCCCTTTTCAGCAATATTTTAATTAGTGGAGTTGAACTGAACCAATTGTCAGCTGTAATTCACAAGTCTCGAAACAGATTGTGTTGGTATTGCCATTTTTCTTTCTTGTTCAGTCAGGCCTATGGCATCTGAATTTTTGCCGTGGTAGAAGCAGGCATTGTAATAGTGTAGTACGAGTATGTGCGTGAATCTACTAATAACTGTAGTTTGATACCATACTTTTCTGGTTTCTGGGGCATATAAATAATAAATTTTGCAACATTTCATCGATGCAAAGGTATGGTCCAGGGGTATATTGAGACTGGCTATTTGAGATGAACTTGTTAAACATGCCTGATATTGGGGCAAGTCGATCTTCTTTCAGACGTTCCTCTCTGGTAGTGGAATCATCAAAACGGAGGCAGTTAACCAAACAAGAAAACGCCATTTGGACATTACACTGCGCAATATTTCGTGACCAGTTCCATCGGTGGAAAATATTATACGAAGATCAGCGTCACTACACTTAAGTACTGACGAGTAGTACATTAGACCTATAAATGCTTTCATTTCGCTGACATTTGTGCCCATAAGTTCTATCTTCGTGCTATTTTTGAACTAAGCTCGGTATTTATTGAGTTTCTGATTGGTAAATGTCACCAAAGATTCCAGCATTGAATGATCAAAAATGTTGGACCAAAGTTCGAAATAGTCTTCAAAATTAGGAGTTTGCAAACGGCCAGGTAATCTTATTATGTTACGGGCCGCAGTTTGTGATGTTCTGGAACACTCTTGTTTATTCCAAATAAATCCTTTTTTACCTTTGTATTATTCAGATGGCTCTCTTAAGGTTTCTTGAGGCAAATTTTCAGTGGTGGGTACTTGTGGCACTTCTCCATGTGGTTCTTGATTCTCTTCCTCACCTGAAATTTCGTCGGCTTTCAAGATTTCAGTTTCTGGCTGAAAATTCGGGTCCACATCTTCATCGTCAAAATCACTGAACTCGTGCTCGCTTTCTTCGTCCAACCACTATTCTATCAGCTGGTCGTGACTTACAAAGGTTCCAGTCGCCGTTCTTTAAGACCTACAAGGCCCTTGGTTGTTATTTGAATGAGCCATCTAAGAAACAAACAACAAATGGAATTAACAAAAAAAAAAAATTACTGACTTGTTGCTTAGGAGACACTGTGCACGTATAATTATCAGACACATAACACTGACGTGGTTGACTTTTGGACTGGACACCCTCCTTCACACAAAAATGCACGCACACGCCACGACCGATCGCGTTACACTAATTCACGATCGAGCACACGACAGAAAGGTACTGAGAACGAGAGAGTCAATATTTAAAAAATAACGACGCAATAAATTTTTTTTCATTTTGTGGTGTCTGTCATACTACCACGTCAGTCGCAGAGAGATATATCCCTACATTCCGCTTTCACCATCATTATTACGGCGACTCACAAATAAGACCTAACACCGAAGTTGACTGATTATGCTCGAAAGTAATAAGCTTTTATACGCCGTTGGCTTCACTGTTGGCTCGAAGTCGCCTTCACTGTTGCCCTGACAATGGCATATATAACGAACCTCTGGCCAACAGAAAGAGTGGCCTTAATATAGAAAATCGGAAAAGATGATTACACGTTCGCCAAGAGCTCCAGATACATCAGTCTGACGAACTTCATGTAGAAAAGCGTAGGAATAATGGTCGAGCGAAATGTCAGCTGAAATCCGACTCAAAAAAAGAATGTGGTCGCGTCTTGCCGGATGACCGGTCAGGGATGAGGCGCTGGTGCACTTCTGGAGGACGACAATTTAAATTTTTAGATTTGAATCTATGTGATGAAAAAAACCTGCATCTTCCTTCTAAACAGAGATATATGGTTACTTTGTCTTCTTCAAGAAATGCACCAGTATATCCAGAACTTTTCATTTATTGGGATAACTCAGTGGGTGGAGGGGCAAAGAATCCTTTGTTGCGCTATTTCCAAGCTAGATCGCAATTGTCAGCCCTCTCTGAACGGAGTCATAAGTCTGAATTGGCTGATTTTTGTTTCGGTTACAGGCCACAATGGGATCACGAGAAATGAAATCGCCGAATAGGTTACTAGGCACGGCTCAGAGGAGAGATTGTCAGAATCCAAACCTGTATAAGGATTGACTGCGTGCACTTTTAGGTCTTCCATGACATAGCATGTAGCTGGTAGACTAAACAAAAGCTTTGCGACGCTTGTTGTTAGACTGATGATAATATTCGTGAGTGGGCGGGTTACGCTCGAATAAGTCTCCAGGTATATGTCGCTGATGTGATGGGGGCTAGTACTGTTTGCACTTTATCAACGAAGCGTTGAGAGCTTTTGGAGCTCGGATCATTTAGATTTTTCTGAACTTTTCAGACTTACTTACTTTCTTAAGGTGGCGCTACAGGCCACCTTGGCCTCAATCAACAAGCGTCTCCAGCCGGCTCGACCTTTTGCTAAGTGCCTCAAGGTTCGCACGCTAAGTTGGCTGAGGTCCCATATCATAGTGCTCGTGGGCAGCTCTACCTATGGTTCTTCTTAGCAGGGCCACATTGCGTGCGTCTTGCTTAGCTGCATGAGTTTGCCGGCTTTCGTCATCAAATCAGGGGTTTCGTTGTGGTGGTCGAGTGAAACCCAGCACATCAGTAGCGGCATCTCTGCTGGCTTTTTGGCAGTATTGACACTATTCTTCGATGCTGGGACCTCTTAAGAGATGATTAGAGACTCGATCGGAAAAGGATTTGGTGATCCGTCTGACGTCGAAATTTCTCACAATATTAGCTTGTCTTGGCGTTGTTCGGGATATCCGCAACCGTACCTTGACTACAACAAGGTGATGGTCCATGTCAATGTTGGCTACAAGAAACGTTCGGACATTTGAAATACTGGGGACTGCCTTGCGTCGATCGCAATGTGGTCAATCTGGTTGCAGGAGTTCTCCATTTCCCCTTGTGAATATCGAGATGTGGGAACCGCGTGCTAGTTACGACAATGTTTCGCTCCGCCGCCGTAAAGTCGATTAGTCTGAATGCGTTATCGGAGATATGCCCTCTCTTCCTAGCTTTGCATCAAAACCGCCGAGGATAATTTTCATTTCTTAGGAGGTACTCGTATTATAAGCACAATTTCAGACTGCTGATGTAGGTATGAATGGTAGAGAATGAGCCCTTAATTGACACATGATTCCAGAAAGTGTGTGTACAGTTTAAAACACCAACGAGTCTCAGATGAGGTCGGATTAACTGTTGAGGATCCTACAAAATGAAAAAAGTATCAAGACGTTTAGATCACCACATGACAAGTACATGAACGTTGAGCAGATGGACACACTTAGGTTAGGTTTAGACTACTTAACAGATATAAAGCAAAAACCAGCCCCTGATGTCCTGATAACAAAATGAATCTGCTTATAGGGGTCTCTATCAGTTCTTCTTGCAGTGCCGCCTTACACGTTTCTTGTTATTCTGCAGGAAACATACATATATGTTTCTGGCAATGTTGCCACCAGTCTATTGCGATTGTCAACGATAACTTCATCCATACTCAAGACTGTTTGTTGCTCCACAACTTATAACTTTCATTTCGTCGGCCAGTTTAAATCGAGCGCACAATTCTTAACCCGCAAAGCTCGACTATAACCTTGGCTACGAGTATGGCGAAATAGATTTAATGAGTAGATCTGCCTTTTATGCCTCAATACGTATTGAGCCTTCCATTAATTTTGCACAGTCACGACTAGTGATTGTGGTTACCATTAGGGACACTTCTCCTTCTTTTTCGACTAAGGCTTGGAACCGACCGCTGCCGAATGCATATGGTTTAAGTGTATCGACTGACAACATCTCAATGTCATCATCGGCTATCCTCAAAATTCAGTCTTCAATACAAGTTGTTGGGAGCCCTTAATCGCAGTGCGACTTGAGTGCATATTAAACCCAATGAATGGCTATCTTATGAGATATTCTCGAACTACAATATATTAGAAGCAGTTGCAGAGCTCAGTTACCCCCTTAGGTATTCAGCTTGCCTGTTACTTTGTTCCCATCTAATCTCCTTGAACACCAGCTACTGAAAGTCAATTTCAAGTTGATTAACCAATAGACAGATACTAGGCGAGGAAGCATAAAATTTGAGGTGGGCGTTTGACTGTCAAATACCACAGGAGTGAAAATTTAACGACATCTTGTGTATAAACGGCGATCACTTCTGATTCGAACGTTGTTCCTCATAGCTAGTAATCTTAGTTGGACCAAAGTTTCGTCGTTTCTGTTTCAACAGAAGCTCTGAGCCGGCTGTTAACACACAACCCAACAAATGTCTAGCCTTACCTGTGTTTTTTTTTAAGGCATCTACTTCTACGAGATCTTAAGAAGCTTAGGCCATACATACTTGCAGATGTGCACTGTAGCCAATCGGATAGGTGGGTCTACAATTCCAATTTCTTTACCGCTTTTAAGTTCTGCTACAATGAGGTTCTTAACGACCAATTATCGTAACTTTCTATCACCTCAGTGTCATTAAAGCAAAAAAGCGCTCTATTCCGTTGGAAACATATGCACTTCCTTTGAAGTAAGTACCTAATGAAGCTTCAATGCATCCAATTAGAAATGAGATACAACCAAACGATATTGAAAATTCCCCAAAACTCTGGGGAGTATGAGGAGTCCCCCTTTGGGCGCAACTTCAATCTGAAGTGAATCAAAGGCGCTTCACAAATAAATAAACAATTACTCCTATTTAATAATCGACCGCACAAAACACTTTGCAGGGAGAAGCGTTAAAATGCACGCGCACTCATTAACTCTCAGATCGGTTAAAAGAGAAATATGTAGGGGTGCTCCATGACAGCATGCATCTGCAGCAGTACAAACATCGTTGCCCCACAATCCTTAACTGCATCGTTAATGCAGTCAGCCTGGCGAAGATCTTCATGATGATTACCCCATGACTGATTGAAATACTCCATTCAATTTGTCGTTGTGTGAGGGTGTGTGTTTAGAAGTGGATATGAGTACTCCATAGTGGAATCACCCTCCTCTGGGCAGCCAGCCAGAGTAACAAAATTTCACCATCCAGCTCGTCGCACTCTTCTTCAGACGGAACATCAATTTCCGGATTAATTGCACTCCGCACACATCGCACCAAATGGACTGACTCGAACCACTACTGTGTCTACGCGTCGAAATCGAATCGAGAGATGGTAGAAGAAAGATGCAGTAGCTTTGGTTTGGGTTTGTCCAAAGCAGAATATAAATGCTTCTGTGCGCCATGCGGTGCACCATAGGAACAGATGTTTTGCCAACCATTTGACGGATGAGACAATATCGAGGACGGAGATGAGTTGAATACTTTCACTGCACTTCTGCACTTACACATGCACACTCTGATGATGGCCCCCGATTCTTGTCCGAGAGCCAACTCTCAGGAATTCTTTGTTAGTATTCACGTGATCTGTCTAGAGAGCACCGCCCGCACAGACCGAGAACGACATGCCAAACAGATGTTGTAGAAAGATCTTTGAGTTATAGATTACACAGTCCAACACGAAGCCATCATAACAAGATCGAGAGTTCGGAGCAGAGAAAAATTACGAACGTTGGTTCGTCATCATCATAATCAGCATCATCATCATCGTCGCCAATGTTGTTGGTTCGGTGCACTATATAAAATCAACTGTCTGCATTTGATGGATGTGAGATGAAGATGGAATGTGAGTCTTCACAACTTCTTATGGTCTTCTGCTCTTCCTCCCACGGGGGATAGGGCTTAATTCGAGGGGGTGGTTTGTAATTTGTGTTTGGTTGGTTGGTTTCTCATACTTTCCGGCTGACGATGACGGTGGATGATTTAATTTATTTCCTTGCAGAGTATCCGTAGAATGATACTATATACCCATTTGGCTCAAGTCTCCCTTTGCAAATGACGCACTTAATCCGGCAAATAACCCCTCAGTTTCATTCGTTCAATTCTGGAAACAGATGTTCGACGCTGTCGTTTATCTTTCCGTAATACCCACTGAGATTTCAGCCAGTTGCTTGCGTGATTGTCGTTGATTGTGTAGCAAAGAAGCACTTACCGTGGGCTGATTACATTGTCATAGATACAAAGATACAAAACATTCAGAAATACAGTGATATACACACGCGGCACACTCGCCGCACACGTGACACTGCGCAAGGTGTGCTGCCGCGCTTTCGATATGGAATTACCGCAACAACGAAGGAAACAGCAGGAGGAACAGCAATAGCAGAGTTCCAGCATCATCTTCGGTTCGAGGTTCGTTGGTGTAAGCTTTACGTGGAAAACTACGGATACAACCTAACCATGGTTGAGTGGTAGCAAATGTGGTTCAATCAGTGGAATGACAAATTTTCTTCTTCACCCTTCTGATACTGGCTACAGATGACAAATCCTCGTGGGTAGATGTAAGTCGGTTGGGATGTAGATTTGGGGTGGTTGTGCCATGTTACAAGCTGTTGTGAGTTGTACATGGAAAGAAAACCATGAAACGGGCGGAAATGAAAATTTTTGCTTTGGCTCAATGTTTCTGATTAAATTTTTTGCTTGGACCAGTAGATTCTCTGTTGGCAATATCAAACAATTAGTCAGTCTACTTAGTTCAAATGTTTCAAGCCTACTCTTAGGTAAACCTACGTGAAGAGAAGCTTTACTAAGGAGTTCAAAACCAGCAAATACGAGGGCTAATTGGCTGCTAGGCGACCAATCTACCATTCACGATTTCAAAGTGGTAAAAGACGATGAGAACCATTGCTATTGCAAGCATAAAACTCTACAAAACTAAGCCCAGACACTGACTGACAAAGGGTGACTTTTGTTGTCCGAGAGAGGGCTTTGCTACTCAATTGCCTTCTTAACCCAAAGAAACAGCGGTTGGCGTTGTCTGTATTTATAGCGGAGCCTAGGTAGACAAAGTCCTTAACTACCTCAAAGTTATATCTGTTGAGGGTGACGTTCTGCCCGAGACGTCGATGTTGGTTGTCCTTTTTGCTTGACAGCATATACTTGGTCTTGCCCTCATTGACCGCTAAACCCATTTTCACCGCTTCCGTCTCAATATCGTCGGCGTATGCGAGTAGTTGGAGGGACTTTTGAAAGATAGTGCCTCTTGTGTTTGCTCGTGAGTTTTGCACTATTCTTTCAAGTACGATGTTGACAAAATCTCATGACAGCGCATCGCCTTGTCTAAATCCTTTCTGGACATCAAAGGTCTCGGTGAGATCTTTACCGACCTTGATGGAGCAGCGTGCATTCTCCATCGTCATCCTGCACAGACGGACGAGTTTGGCAGGGATGCCGAAACTAGACATTGCTCTATATAGCGCGTCTCTATAGATGCTGCATTACGCGGCCTTAAAATCGATGAATAGGTGGTGGGTATCGATGTGAAGCTCATGGGTCTTCTCCAAGATCTGCCGTAGTGTGAATATCTGGTCGATGGTGGACTTTCCTGGCCTGAAGCCACACTGATATGGACCTATTAGGTTGTTGACGAACGGCTTCAGGCGTTCACACAATACGGAAGATAAGATCTTATATGCGATGTTAAGGAGACTGATGCCTCTGTAGTTGGCGCAGTTCAGAGGGTCTCCTTTCTTGAGAATCGGACAAACAATGCTGAGGTTCCATTCATCGGGCATACTTTCGTCCGACCATATTTTACACATGAGTTGGTGTATGCTCCTTACCAAGTCATCGCCTGCCGCTTTGAAGAGCTCGGCAGTAAGGCCGTCCGCTCCAGCAGATTTGTTGGACTTAAGCTTAGATATAGCTATCTTCACTTCATCCAGGTCGGGTGGACGGAATTGTTGGTCATCATCATCCAAGTTGAAAGGCTGATTCTGCCTGACAGCGGTATTTGGTCCGTCATCGCCGTTATACAGTCTGCAGAACTGGTCTTTCCAAATCCTCAGCATCGACTGCGATTCTACTACGATGTTCCCTTGTTCATCTGTACAGGCTTCGGTTCGGGGCTTGATTTCCCTGGCATATTATTTTCCTTCTTGGAGAAGCATCTCTCAATGTCATCGACCACGCGCTTCTCATACACTTTCTTCTTCCTCCTGAGAAGCCGGTGTTTGTCTCTCCTTTTCCGCTCATAGAGCTCATGAGCAGTTCTGGTCTTTCTAAGCAGCGCCGCGTTATACGCATCTTGCTTAGCTGCATGTGCTTGCCGGCATTCATCATCGAACCAGGGGTTTCGTTGTAGTGGACGAGTGAAACTCAGCACATCAGAAGCGGCATCTCTGATGGCGTTTTGGCAGTGTTTCCAATGGTCTTCGATGCTTGATCCTGGCGGTATTGGACCTCTTAAGAGATTAAGAGACACTCGATCGGAAAAGGACTTGGCTATCTCTTGCGATTGTAGCCGTCTGACGTCGAATTTTCTCACAGCATTAGTTTGTCTTGGCGTAGTCATAGCTAGGGCATTGGTCGTAGGTCCTGTGTAGGAGCTCATAGAAGGCATCCTTTGTGTCGGCAATTTTCTCCTCTGTGGGGCATGCGCGCATATAAGGCTAATGTTGGCGAATTTAGCCTTGATGCGGATTGCTACGAGGCGCTCGTTCACATGCCGGAAGCTGAGGACTTCTTGTCTTAGTCTGCCACCGACATCAAATCCGCATCCAAATAAGCGCTGCTTTTGCCGTCGATAGCAATTGCCGTAGTAGATATCGCAGTTTTTCATCTTCTTTTTGTCCAGCCCATCCCATAGCATTTCTTGAATCCGCTTTGTCCGCTTTGCAGCAATCTAGGGCATCCGCTAGTTGCTCGGCTGCACGTGGTCTACTAAGGATCTAACATTCCACGTGCATATCCGAAGCTCATTGTCCTTAAATCGTTTGCGTGGGTTGTCAACAGTCCATATCCGAGGCTTGTTGATGCTTCGTAACTTATGTTTTTTTAAATGGCCGGGCAGTTACCCCCAGTTAAATCACAGCCAGTTTTGTTGTTATTGATGGGTTAAGTGATGATTGGACTTCCATCCACTAGAACTACAGCCTTAATTGGCTTCAGCACTGGTTTTATTCGGGCATTACACGCTGGAGAATCCATCGACAGTGGAAATGCTAGAAACTTTCATCCTCTTAGCTATGTTGGGAGCGAAAAATGGCGATACAGCTTCAGTTCCTAGATTCTGATCGGATTCGGTAGGCGTGTGTTCCTTTCGCCGGTCTGTGCCTCTTCTCTGTCACCTTTTTCTTCTCTTCAATTGACCCTCATATGGTAGTCTTTAGGAATGTGCCTCATCTAGAGTCCTTTCGATCTTCCCGGTTTCCTGAGACAAATCTGTTAAAAATAGCACTCAACCAACCAATTGTTATATCTGATGGTAGCAGACCAAATTTTTCTGGTACTTTCTCCATTGTTCCAGCCCCTACTACTGATCGTATCGTAGAAAGGGGCACAGCTGTCATCGAAGCCGAAAGTTCTGGCGACTCCTAGTGCAACGCCTAAATCGGCAGAAGATTGCTTTAGGATATTGAAGTAATGTAGGGTCACTTCCATACTGTTTTACCATTAATCGTCTATAGTAGTTCCGACGTTTTTGGCGCTAAGTTCGACGTCTCACCTGAGTAGTTTCTAGAGTTTAGGATCCTAGCCTCTTGTGTATTGCTGGCAGGACAAGGCAGTCAAAGAAAAATAGGGGCTTCAATGACAAATTTTCAGCCTAATAAGTGTCGCTTTTATTGTCAGCTGAAATTGCTTTTGGTGATTAACTTCTAACACGGTCCGTTAAGATGAGATGGTCAGTAACATCTCATCAAACTTTTCACTACAAAGACGTCATATGCTAACAAGTTTCGTTGAGGATATAATTGGCGTTGCTCGAAAGAAGTTACATCTCCAAGTTCTGACCAAAGTTTCCGCCCAACCGACACAAACAACTCGATTCGAATGTAAGATACATCTGTGTGTCGGACGTCGATGGCTAGGACATGTAGAACACATGACTTTTTGTCTGAGTATTAACCCAGAAGGTTATAGCACACATAGCAAGAGGCTTCAACTAACTTGGAGTGATCAACTGGAGTTAGATATTCGAATGCATTCGATGGCCACCTATATTGTCAAATACTCTTTAAAAGGTTCAAGGTAGCAAGAAAGGAAAAGTTCAAAGCCGAATATATTACTTTCAAAACAGATCTCATCATTCACAAGGAAGAGCAAGGACCTCAAGCATCGCAAATCGAGGTATCTGAAAAGTTGAAGTAGATACTTTAGACTTATCGAAATGAGGATTTTTTATATTGAGAGTTCGGGTAGTCCCGCTGTTAATTCCTTTTTCTCAGTGTAGTCACCCTTTCATTGATCTAGTTACTCACCAGAAGAGACGCTCAACCAACACCAAATACTATGCCGTGCACCATTTGGATTAGGACTTACAACACACCAATACAACAATTCACCAGAAATATTATACTCTTCGTCGTCGGTAGGTTGAAAACCACATTCACCCTCTGCTTCATATGCCATGGTCCACCCACTCAAACGGCACAGCATCCAAAAGCACTCCATTCGGTTGCGAAATGATGAAATTATCATTTCCAACACGTGACACATGTGACTGTAATCCGGTTAATGACGTCACATCTACTTCGTCGTCGACTTGAGCCATGTGCCACTAGCCGCTCCTCAGCAAATGCATGTGGATATGTAGGTACGAGTATATGCCTTCGTCCTCTGTACCAGCAGGACGATTCCATTGTATTTATAGGGATTTCCATTATTTTTGTTGCTGCTTTCGTTATTTTTTTGTTGTTGTTCGCTTATTCTGACAATCCTACGTGTTCTGGGCAAACCGGGTGGTTGGTTGGTTACTTTTGTTTGCACAACTAAAGGGGTTGACGGATGGCAAAAGGCGATTGCCTAAGGATGACTGCCATCGGATGAACGAATCTGGCTGCAGATGCTTATGCAGGCAATTGATTTCGTGAAAAAGTTATCGATAGAGTAGAGACCACCAGCGCCTTACGAGATGAGTAGTCACATTACTAGCAGTAGGATGAAACTTGGGATACCTCTGAAGTATTGGGGGTGGAAAATGAGACAGGACTTAGAGAGCAGGCGTCGCCTTAATAAGTCATTCTTAAGGAAATTTAATTCTTTTTTGATTTTCAGTCGTATACGACTAACTCTGTGTCATCATTTTGTCATTTAGCAGTGTCCTTCTATGTTGACGACTACGCAAATGTATCAAGCTCGAAACACGGCCAAGAGGGTTCAATTTGGGCAAACCTTTTCGAATTTTTCAATTAGACAATTGGTGAGTTAGTCAAAGGATATTTAGTCATTTAGATCTAAGAGACCCTCACCTTTGCCCCTAAACAATTATTCTGATTGTCTAGGGCTGACCACCAAATTACCACACCATACAACCGAAGTGTAGAACACATAAGAGATTTTTTTTTTTATTTAGTTTTCCGCTTACAGGAATCGAAGTATTTTGTTGGCGACATTAAGGTAGGAATATCGAGGCTTATCAGTCTGGACGCTCCTATCAGCGCAGTTTCAGGCCAAAAAATTCACGTCACGGCAGATCCTAAAAAAAACCGAGAAGTTCAGTTCAGATCAATACTTGCTTTATATTTGTCGACCTTAAAGTCGCATATAGAGACAAATTGTATATGTATACTATAACCCTGCCAATCGCTATTTATTTCGAGCTCAGGATGCAAATCAGTAACAGTGTCTTCTAGACTTAACTGAATTTGTAAAGTGCTGTTGTCATTCCAGTCGTGATCTATGGCACAAACGCTGAGAAAGTCTCGAAAACCGATTTAAAAAAAAAAACACTTTACCTGGGCGTTCTGATAGAAACATACTGTGCGTGGTTTTCCGTCCTGTCTACATAGAAGGGGAATGGATAAGGATATTTAAACACAGACCTTATGGGCTATACTCGTAGAGCAACATCGATCGAATAAAGCGTCCACATATGAAACGTCTGAAACGAGTGAATGGTCATCACAAAGAATCTCTCTTAATCGACTTGGATTGCGGTACTGAAAGCAGCTGGCGAACCTTGTTGTTCGAGGCCAACAATTCATCGGACTAAGAAAGAAGAAGTTCCGGTCATAATTTTGGGGATCTCCCTAAAGAACAGTCGAAGGCTTATTGGCGTATCTGTGTAGCTTCAAGATTGCAACTTTAGCTTGCGCTAGAGTGCGGGGTGTAACTGATTCTCAGTCAACAAGCGTCTTTAGTTAGTTCCAACTTTCGCCAACTGCCACTGGTTTCGCTAAGGTTCCTTAAGGGCGTGGATTCGAAGGCTTTTGGGAACGAAGCGTCGTTGTTCAGCCGCTTAACATAATCCAGCCTAAAGTCGATGGCTAGATTGATGTCACTGTATAGTCCGTACAGTTCGTCGTTGTTGTAGTCGCCTCCTTCACTCACACTCATACAGCCGGGACCGAAAATCGCCCGAATAATTTTCCTTTAGAAGTCGCCAAAAATGCTGCGAAATGTCTAGGTTTCCTTAAGCGATACCAGATCTAGTATAGTATATTTCCGTCTAGTACTAGCGAAAACGCGACTGAGTTCCCGCTGCTTCCTCCCGATTATGTTAACATCGTTGGCGTATGCGAGTAATTGGACGGACTTTTGAAAGATTGTACCTCTTGTGTTGGCGCGCGAGTTTTGCACTGTTCTTTCAAGTACGATGTTAAAAAAATCGCATGACATCCCATCGTCTTGTCTAAATCCTTTCTGGACATCAAAGGTCTCGGTGAGATCTTTACCGACCTTGATGGAGCAGCGTGCATTCTCCATCGTCCTCCTGCACAGACGGACGAGTTTGGCAGGGATTCCAAAACTAGACATTGCTCTGTGTAGCTCGCCTTTATAGATGCTGTCATACGCGGCCTTAGAATCGTTAAATAGGTGTTGTGTATCGAACTGAAGCTGAAGGGCTTTCTCCAAGATCTACCGTAGTCGATGGTGAATTTTTCTGGCCTGAAGGCACACTAATATGGACTTATATCTAAGGTTATTGAAAAACAGATCTTGTAAGCGATGTTAAGAAGAATGAAGAATTGGGCTCCTTTCTTTAGGGTCCGACAAACAATTCTGAGGTTCCATTCATAGGGTACACTTTCTTCCGATCATATTTTGCAGATGAGTTGGTATATGGTATATCCTTCACCAAGTCATCGCCTGCCGCAACTTCTTTTTCCTCTGAAGAAGCCGGTGTTCTCTGTTTCTTTTTCTACTCGTAAAGCTCATAAACACCTCTAACCCTTCTATACAGCGCTGCCTTGTATACATTTTGCTTAGCTGCATGTGCCGGCAATCATTGTCAAACCAGGTGTTTCGTTGTGGTGGATTTTGGAGATGTCGCCACTGGTCTTCGATACTTGATGCTGGAGGCAGAGGTCCTTTTAAGAGATTTAGTCAGACTCGATTGGAAAAGGATTTGGCGATTGTAGACGTCCGACTTCAAACTTCCTTACAGGATTGGCTTGCCTTTGCGCTGTTCGGGATATCAGCAACCGTACCTTGACTATTACAAGGTGCTGGTCTGAGTTGATGTTGGCTCCTCAGAACGCTCGAACATCCATAATACTGGAGGAGTGTCCTGCGTCGATCGCAATGTGGTCAATCTTATTGACCGTTGATTGATCAGAAGTTCTCCAAGTCCCCTTACGAATATTGAATTGTGGAAACCGCCTGATAGCTACGAAAATGTTTTGTCCTGCCGCAAATTCGATTAGCCTGAATCCGTTATAGTAGATGGTGTCGTGCAGGCTAGATCGCTGAGCACAAATTTAACGACATAGCTAGGATATTACTTGTGGGTCTTGTCAAAGATCTTGTAGAAGCTATCATCGGTGTTGTCATCATCATTTTGGCAAGTTTAGCCCTGATGCGAATTGATACAAGACACTCGTACATATGCAAGAACCTCAAGGCTTCTTGAGAATCATGTCTGCCTCCAACAACAAACCCGCATCCAAATAGGCACTGCTTTTGACGTCCTTAATTATTTCAATTAAGTAGATAGGTGCCGCAGGTTTTCAACATCTTTCTGTCCGGCTCATCTCATTATATGTCTTCGAAGTCGGTAACCTCTGCTTTTCAGCAATCTATGGCCACCGCCAGTTGTTTGGCCCCACTTGTTAAGGAACCTAACATTCTACGTGCATATCCCAAGTTCCTTGTCCTGAATTCGTTTGCAGGGGCTTGTCAGCACTCGATGCGTTCGTCTCCGAGGCTCGTCCTTTTTCCATGGCCGGGCAGTTCAAAAACAAAAAAACACTGTGGCGCTGGTAGCTCGGTATGGGCCATGGCCTAGCTTCTTGACACTGTTGTCATGTTGTTGTCATTTTTGCCACATCTGAGCGGGGCCTACGGCTTATCGCCGAATCCGAACGGCAGTCCTTAGAAGCTTTTTCGTAGGCAATTTTACTTTCGGGAGTTTGCCATTGCCCGCCGAAATGGTGATGACGATTCGAAAAGTTCATGACAATGCCGGGGATCGAACCACGGACCCACTGCGTGGTAGTCCAGTGAGATTGCCATCGCGCCATCGTCACCTGCCATCGCCGGGCAGTTATAGTACTTAAATCAGTTAAGTGCGATTGACTTGTAGCTCAGTCATGTCATAGTTCATCCAGAAAGAGCCAGGTTTTGGAGCCATTCTTTGATTCTAATGGGAGTCTATTCTTAATGTAAAATGAGAAAGAAATAGTAAGTTAAAGTGGTTGTAATGGTGTACTATGTGTATGATTTCGTGTTCCAACGTTGGTCCTATTTCACGGCTTCGCTGTGCGTAAAGTGATAGAACATCCAGAAACTGTCCTTCTCTATAGAGACAGAAATTATAAGACAGTTGCTCACATTGTTTCTAGGCATCTACAATACATAATCCATTCGAGAAGCATCCGAGAACCTTGACGTACTGCAAATGTTAACTTCTAAATTGCCTTAACGTAGGGTTCATATTTTTTGCTTGAAAAGGTTCCTCCTTTGAAACGTCAATAAATAAGGAATGTTTTTTTACCTGCCTTTGACGTATCTTGTTCCCTTCATCTTTCGCCCTCTTGTTATGAAACCCGAATTCCCCTTTTATTACAGATAGATCTCATTTATGCCCATCTGGTAATGAGCTGAGACATTTTTCTCAATTCATTTTCGATGTTCGACTGTATCCCCCAAACAGCTTTAACCATTATCAAACCATTTATGAGCAGACCCCCAGGAGCCGTTGCATTTGTCACTGTAATTTCAACTATTTATCTATTCTCCCATCGAGTGACATCAAAGTCGGCTCTGTTCAAACAATCAACTCTTATGGGACCCCCTTTTGATTGATTGAACTTTTTCAATTAGAAAACCCTCACACTGAGGAGTGGGTAGAACTATTCATGTTCTTACTGTGCCCACAAAAACCCAATACAACCCATAACCAGACCTCAGATACAATAAAACTGTCAACCGATTCAAATGTAATAAACGCCGACAATCCAATTCAATTTGCATCTGAATGTACTACAAAGACATCAAGACATCGCACCATATACCCGAACCAAATCCCGAACATTTCCAGCCTCCCAATGGGCGTCAAAGTATTCCTCTCATAATTCGTAATTAATTTTGACTATCACCGGGGCGACTGTACGTATTGGCTATGGGGTACCGGCCTTGGTACTCTATGGCTGGGAACAGGTTCCTTTGAGAACAACTGTGCTGCCTGATTAATGCAGTCCAACACCTTATTGTCACCCCAGTGTGTGAGCTGTTAGCTGTTTGCTGTGATCGTTCCGTCATGGTATCCATATGACTGTCAGTTCTGTCCTTAGTCGGTTCAAATGCAGTGCAACTCAACAAGAAACAAATAGTCACACCTTATCCCACTTGTAGATGGGGGGGGTCGTTCACAGCCGCCAACGGGTATAAGACTTCCACTTAATGGTGTTAAATGGCTAAGTGCCGGCGTGTAGAGGATAAGGCGTTCTCAACTGGCGCCAGCTACCAACGGGGGGTTACGCTTGCACAAAGGCCACAAAAAGCAAAAGAGAAATGGAAATTCAAAAAAGGCTCGTATCTGGGATTGATGCATGGTAACACGACCGGTGTAGTGGAAGTGAACCTTTTGCCTGTTGTTTGGTGTGTTACTGTAGCAACAGGCAGTCAACCAGCTTTCGTGATCATTTTAAACCATAGAGACCGTGTGCGCACAAATCAGCATGAATGCGTATCTACAGCAGGTATCTCTCTTATGTTGCAGATACAATTTTCATACCTGGTTCAAACGACGAAGTGATGGTGGTGATGGTGGTGATGGTGGTGATGGTGGTGATGGTGGTGATGGTGGTTTGCTATTGCAAATAACATCCATGGGTGTTCCGTCTTCCACGCCCAAAGCAGGGTTCCCATTTTAATAACTATTTTTTCTCAATATCAGCTTAATATGGTCAAAATTTTGTCGTTAAATACAAGTTTTATAATATTGTGTGCCAAAAGGTTGCGCTGTTTTACCTACACTCTTTCTTGATTTTTCATTTATGATATATTTTCTGCCATGTCCTACCTAATTGTTTTCTTTCATGATGGGGACTCCCAGTTAGTCGATGGTTCAACGTCTTGGGAAGCTTCAATTACGTAGGCTTCTAAGGGGTGAAGAAGAGTACCTAACATTTCCGCGAGGCTGTCGGACATGCAACATAGAAAAACAATACAATGATGCTTAAATCTGTATACACAAGTAGAGAGCTCGAAGCCGACTAAAGTTCTAGACTGCTATAAAATAAGTATCGTCGCTATGCAGAAGAGAGTGTAGGCTAGAAAAGGGAAGATGAAAAACTGCAACACATATTTGGTTACTCCGGTAGCTGCTATAGATGACGGAAGCAGCCTATTTTTTTTTTTTGGATTATAGCTAAAGCAAAAGGGAGGAGTTCTCAAGCTTTCTGGACGTGAAGGGTTAGTGTGCCAACATCAGCCTTGTATAAATTCACGCCACCACAGAAGGTATTATGTTTCCATGAGCTCGTCGAAAAAAACTACTATCAATCTCAATCTCAACTGAAGCCATTAGAAATGAGCCGGAAAATTCAGTATTAGAATCACGTTCCTTGGTGAGGATAGTGAGAAACCACTTTTGCAGATTGTTATGCAGTGGGGACGGCCCAAAGTCAGTCAAAACGAACCATATTACTCGGGCGATTAGAGCAAAGATTTCCACTCAATAGTACAAAATAATAAGCATAGTAAAACCTCCGGGTAGAGCTGCCTAGCCACCGAAGTATTTAAGGCAATCGGAGACGATCTAGAAGAAAGCTCAAATCAAATTACTTCCAAGATTTGGTTGCAGGAAAGTATGCCTGATGAATGGAACTTCGGCCTAATCTGTCTCAGGTAGAAGTTGCTGCAACATTGCGAGTAAAATCTAGCCGCCATTTGTTTGCGATCTAATTGGCTTACACTCTTGCACCTAGTTAGCCCACCATTAATCATACAGGGTCATTCATTTCGTTGTTTCAAGTTGGTAACGCTGACATTTGACACCTGCCAAACTAAGCTGTCATTTGAAGTATCATAATGTTAGTTGAATGTTTAGCATTTACAATAATGGAACGCTTACAAATCGAACAACGCGTTCAAATTATTAAAACTTACTACAAAAATGGTGATTCGAACGTAGCCACTTTTCGCACATTACGCGATGATTATGGTCGTCATAGCCGACCGACTACGCAAGCAATAGGTAAAATTGTGAAGATATTTGAAGAGAGTGGAAGCGTTACTGATGTCGTAAGGCCTGTGCATCATCGTAGTGCACGCTCAGTCGAAAATATTGCTGCTGTAAGTGCAAGTGTTGCTGATGATCCGAAAGTATGGATTTCCCGGCGTTCGCAGCAATTGAACGTGTCGTACACCTCACTATGGCGTATTTTGCATTTGGATTTGCATCTCCATCATTATTAAATTCAACTTACGCAATAATTGAAGCCTGCTGACCATTCACAACGCCACAGATAGGCTTCTTGGATGTTGGAACAACCGATAATAAGCAACGATTTTTCGAACAACATTTTTTTGAGTGATGAGGCACATTTCTCACTCGGTGTGTATGCAAACAAGCAAAATTGTCGCATATTGGGTTCAGTAAACGCACAAGTGATCGAAGAGGTGCCGTTGCATCCAGACAAAGTGACTGTTTGGTGTGCTCTATGGTCGGAAGGTGACATTGGTCCGTATTTCTTCGAAGATGCCAATAGGCGGCCTGTTACAGATATTTCGGAGCGAAATGGTCGAATGATAACCGATTTTTTCTGGCCGGCGATTGAAGATCATGACTTGGACGATATGTGGTTCCAACAAGACGGGGCAACAAGCCACACAACATGACCAATTATAGCTTTATTGAGTGAAAGTTTCCTGGGTGCGTTATTTAACGTTTTGGCTACGCCAATTGTCCACCAAGATAATGCGATGTGACACCATAAGATTTTTTTCTATGGGGCTACGCAAAAGACCGAGTTTACGCGAATAATCCCCGAACTCTAGACGCATTAAAAACCAAAATTACTCAAGTTATAACCGAGATACCGCCCGAAATGTACGTAAAAGTGGTTAAAAATTACCTCAAAAGAATCACATGCTGCGAATCTTCTCGAGGTAGCCATTTGAATGATATTGTTTTTCACGATTAATGGCAAAGTCCAAACTTTATAATGAATTAAAATGTTCATTAAAAATGTTTGCTGTGTGTTTTTTATTTAGCTTTAGTTTCGAAATGGCGATGGCGGTGGCGCGATACTTAGCTCATTGGACTATCACGCAGAGAGTCTGGGTTGGATTCCTGGCTGGGTCACCAATAATTTTCACCCTTTCGGCGGCGGACAATGGCAATGTGACAAAAATGACAACATGAGCAGCACAAATGAGTGAAAAGAAGCTAGGCCATGGCCCATACCGAAATCGGATAATGAATGGCGCTTTATAAATCCTCTATATTAGATCTTCAAAACGTAAGCAGAATACTCTCCACCTTCTTGCCGATTTCAAAGTACATGAAAGCATCTATAGAGACATGTCTAACTTTGATACTTCTTCCCAACTCAGAAGAATAAAATTAGGAGTGAGCCAACAGATGATGTGGATGTTGGCTGTCAATAACTGTCATTTACTGAAATCAATATGGTTGATCTTTCTGACAGATGTCATACATTCTTTGGCATCATCTCGTTTACCACGCAACAGCACGTTTTTGTTATTCAAATTCGTGAATTTTTCTGCCAACATAATCACCCTACTGAGTCCGGAATTCGTGTATTGGTGAAGTGATTTGAAGAAACTGGTTAGGTATCGGATCAAACTCCATATCAGCATGCTCGGCCAGCACGTAGACGCCAAAACATCATCACTGTAAGCGAAAATGTTCAAAAGCAACCAAGCACCTCAATTCATCCGATTCGGCCTCACTAATGGCACTACGGCAAATTTTAAAAGTTGATGTTCATTTGCCTCCCTTTAAAATCTGAATTGAAGCCATTGGACAATCTACGACGTCGCCGATTTGTTACCTGGATGTTGGATCGCCAGGACTATTTGTCATCGAATTTGATCTTTTCCATTGAAGCCCAGTTTTGGATGGATGGATGGACAAAATTGTTGTTTCTGGGGACCAGAAAACCTATAAGAGATTCACGAGAAACCAATGCATCCCAAAAAAAGTCACTGTAATGTATAAGATTGTAAATAACAAACGACACTTCTGCTCCCTGGCGGCCAGAAAATGCTCTTACACTTGCGACGTTTTTTCACAATTTTTTGACAGCCATTAGGACCATTTGTGACCCCATAATCAAAAAGTGCCGAATTTTGAGTTGTGACAGTTTTCTATCAATGCAGCGAAATGTGAATAATGTTGTCAAGGAGAAGCGGAGTTATACTGGGTAATTTTTTTCCTGTTTGGTTTCTGAGTTTTATGTTATTGAAAGTTCACGTGTGATTTGTGACATGTGTCAAAGTCAAACATGCTTAGTCGGGATTGTCATTTCATCAGGAAAAGACTTACAACGAACAATGCTTACAAATTTTTGAATTGTATTATCGACGTTCGTGCTCTGTGAAAAATGTTTTTCACGCACCATTGACCTTCTGAGCAAGCAATTTAAGGCTTAAATAGCGTCGAATCTTCGGTGATTGGGCTGCAGGTAGATTCCCTTTTTTATCGAAAAATTGTCTTCAGCGACGAAGCTCAATTCTGAATGAATGGGTATGTTAACGAATGAAGCTGATGAGAAACCTCAGGCAATTTAAGAGGGATGCCAATGCACCTGAAAAAATGCGGTTTATGGTCCGCCGAAAACATTTTTCAAAGAAGATCGTGAGAACAATGTTACCTTCAAGAGGGCCCGCTATCGTCCAATGATTTCGAACTTTTTTTTGCCCAAAATGCATGAGCTGAGCCTGGTCGATATGTGGTTCCAGCAAGACCGCGCTACGTGTCACGTAGCACCCGAATCGATGGACCATGGAGAAATGACTTCGGTGACCAATTTACCTTTCTATTCTATAAAGCTTTTAGACTTTTGTGTATGGGGATACGTCAAATTATTCGTCGATTCCGATAAGCCGATACTTAAGAAATCAGCCGTTATTTACGAATTACTTCCTTGGCTTCACGTTGCTTTCGAAGGCGAACGAAGATCTCATTTTTTGTTATAAACAAAACATTATTTGAGTGATAACTGGCTCCTTTTGCAGCTTTGGTGCAAAAGATAGAACTGGTCAGAAAAGAACGAATCAGTTCTCAGCCATGAGATGACAAGGAAAAGTAGAGAATGATTACTTCCCGATGAATGTTGTATTGCAATGTCAAGGGACAATGCACAAACGGAAGTCTCAACTTTTAAATAAGATCTTCAAACCTCGTCGTACCAGAGATTACGTCTTTATAAATAAGTGCTAAGCGTGTGCAATGCTACCCTTGATATAAATATCAAGGATAGGTATATTCATCACTGCGTCTATATCAAAATTTAGCTCTACCTATTTAAGCATCCAAAATAGGTTGCTCCCTGTAGTCCCCAAATGTAAGTCACGTTTTTTTTTGAGGTAAACACATATTTCCCCAAGTAAAACAGAATTTATAATACTAAATCCAACATCTATATGGGTGAACAGGTACGAGGCTTATCTTGGCAAAAACTTTTTTATGTTTTCAGGGACATGGAGCCCTTTGACTAGACACGTTTGGTCCAAGAAATGTTTTTTTTTTCCAGGATAACATCCAAATTGTTAATCTGATAACGGACTGCTTAATCACCATAGATAAACCGCCACATGTTATCGTAACAGAGTAATGGAAGGACATCTAAGTTAGCTATACGTAAACGAGCTGCAACTGGATGAAATATTGTCAGGCTCGTAACAACTTTATTCCTATTACCAGGAGTGCCAAATGAAAATATTTTATATCAAAACTGAGCCCTGAGCATAGGTACCTCAGAGAAACTATGGAGCAATCTACGCTCAATGAGTGTTGTAAGGTGAAAAGTTCTCGGCCTGACAATGAAAGATTGCGATTTTCAATTAAAAAATGATTTTATTTTTCTACCTACATTTTCTCCCTTGACTTCAACATACTCGGTCCAGCTTTTCTCTAACATCAGTATTCCTTCCCGGAACTTAGAGTCAGGAAATTCTTCATTGGATCCGCTTCCCAGAAACAGATTTCTTCAAATTTGGGAACAGATGGAAGTCCGAGGGTGTCAAATGAGGAATAGAGGATGGAGGAGGATGGCCGAAAAAATCGTATCCCAAATCTTGCCCACGACCTTTCCGGCGATCGACTTCGCTTTCCTTGGCCCATTTGTTATTGATCGACATTCAGCAAATGCGACACCCAGAGCTTTCGCATCCCTAAGTTTTTGTGCGGGATGTTTCGCATCCTTTTTTCCGATGTCCCCACAGCCTCCACTATTACACTCACTTTCACTCGCCTATTATTTAACACGATATCATGCACTTTCGGACGTTGTTGCGGTTTTTGGCCGTCCTTCATCTTCGTCATCTTTGAGGGACGTGCGACCACGTTCAAATCCAGCTGCCTAGTTTTAACGGTTGACATGGAAGTAAGGGTGAACTTCTCTTGGGGTTAATCTATCCAACACGAAGAATTTTATGACCGCGCGTTATTCAGGTCGATCCATTTTAACGAAAAATACGTAAGGCGTCTACTACGAGTTCTGGTGTCCCACAAGGCAACTATTTAGGTCCCCTTTCCTTTTTTTTTCCTTCGTTTCCTTCGGGGACTATCCTGGGATGACTAAGCTGAGATTCGGTTCACTCATCGACTGCTCTCTGGTTCACTGGATTGCACATCCAACTTACTTACCTTACTATTTACACTAACCTTCGTTATTAACGATGTCCTCGTATCTTCTATGTATATTCCAACGTTGCCAACGAACCAAACTACCGTATGCTCTGAAAGGTTATCTCGGTAGGTAAGTCTTCAGCTCCAGCTGCTTTCTTTGATTTCAGCGTATTGCTATTCTCACTTCATCTTGATCACATAAACAGAAGTTTTGGCTATCATCGTCTAAATCGAATGGCCTATTCTGACGGAGGGATTTTGAGCTTCCCCTCCGGAATACAATCTCTACAGGCTTTTGTACGGGTCTTCTTGCTTTGACACCTCCGTAAGTTATTCCAGGAGTACTAGATCGTGCTATTTTTTCTTCTTATAGAGGATGCAATTGCTTCTTGTTTAGCTGCATGTGTCTGCCTGCATTCTTCATGAAACCATGAATTTCTCGGTGGTGATTGGTTGAAACCCCGCCTATTGCGGCGTCTCTGATGCGGACAGCGTTGCCAATGATCTACGGTACTCGGTGCTGGCTGCGTAGCAGCTGTTGAGAGATTTCGCGATATGCGTTCCGCGAAGTTTCTGGCGGCCTCTTGCGATAGCAGCTTTTCTATGTTATAGCTTCTCACAATATTTCTTCTTGTAGCGCTTGGGAAAGGTGCAGCCGAACATAGTTTACCTTCTTCGAATAGCATAGGAAGTGATCCTATGACATACCGCCAACTTAATGGCTCTGCCCGTTTTTAGCACTTCTTGTGCATTCGTTCGTTTTTATCCGCACGTCCAGCCATACAATTTTGGACTGGGGCTTCGGCTGATGCGAAGAGAAGAACTTTCAAACGAATCGATCCCTTCTATGACCATTTTGAGGCTTCTTGGGCTGAAGAGATTGATAGTCTGTAAGCATTGCCGTTGAAGAAGTGCCGTTGACTACATCTGCAGTTGTTTTGACTTCTCCCTGAGTTCGTTCGAATTCAGCGATTTTTCGAATCAAGCCACCAGTACCACCAACTTTTTCCCTATTTGAATGAATTCAAAACCTATAAAGCTTCTTCTATCATCATGTACCAATAATTCCGACTCAAACTACGAAACGCGTCGCTCGGTCAAGAAAGTTTTTCAATGGCGTAGACTCAGTCGTTTTCAGAAAAGTGGCAACCCTGATTTTATATTGCAAATTGCATCCATGGGAGTTCTTCTTCGACGCCCGGTGTCGTCGTCGTTTTTGGTTACCTTGCCTTTGGTATCCGTACATGCTATTAAAAGCGCCACAGGATAAGAAATGGTTTCTGAACATTCCTCAAATGTGTTCGGAACGTACTCGTACTCGTACTCGCATCTCGTACATACGTTCGTACATAGATTGCCCTGATGGTACGAGCTGGAATTGTAGTCTGGTTCGCATGCACGTTCCTTGTCATGATTGCTGCCCCAAAAGGAGGACTTGTTGAAACTCCTTAGCATAGATCGAAATCAGTACGCGAGATGATATTCCACAACGGTGAGGAGATTTTTTTGTTTTTTTTTCAATTTCATTTGCAACTTTCTGCCTCCCAAATGTGATGGTGGGAATGTGTGTGGAGAACGTTTTGCGAATTGAAAAAGGTGCGCCCGACGAGGACGACGATGACGACGACGATGCCGCCACCATAGCTGTCGCTTGTTGTCCCGATAAGGTTGCTCTTTCCAACAAAAAATTTAAATACGTGCGACTTTTTGGAGAAGGTGTAGTGGGGACAATGGAGTCTTGTTTCGATTTTAGTTCGGTTTTTTTTTTTTTTTTTTTTTTCCGAGTAGGCTGGAGGCTAAGTAAGGCAGCCAGGCAGTGTTCAAAAGTCGTGGGGTTGATTCTATGGTGCGATAAGATGTGTCTCGAATGTGACACTTTGCGCAAAAAAATCCACCAAGAGTATGTATGTATGTATATACATAGATACTCGATACGATTGTGAATGTGGGCGTGCTGTGGTGCAGATGAAACGCGATAAAGCTGTAATGTGCATGATAATGCTGCCATGCGGCAGGTGTGAAATGTCATTATGGGTGTAAATGGATTTCGATGGCTTTGCCAACGTCACACTTACGAAATGTTAAGACTGAGGGTGTAACTGGAACTGAAAACTCATTACGGACACTTAAACGTATTTAATGAGACGAGAATACACATGCGTTGACTAAATGGTTTTGAGTAGATAATAGGACTTGTCATTATAACATTGAGCAGAGGTCTCCTTTTTCTTGCCACAAGATGGGAGTTTGTGTTGCGCTTAATCCTTTTTACTGAAGTTGTCGATTCAGTTGACTATGAAATGATCAGAACGTGATGCAGAAAAGTCATACCTTTCACCTGTCCTTCATAATGTGATATTAAGATGCCGCAGACCCCGTGCCTGGGGTAACAGGCGAGGATGATTCCGTGGTTGAATTCTGTCCTTAAAAGTATGTAAAAGCAGGAGTTTTGCTACCTTGCATAAGGTAAGGCAACAAGCCCATTCGAAGGAAGAAAACGATTTTCCTTGGCACATCTAGTCCAAGCCGATCCAGGGTAATCCAATGTAGTTTATACAATCTGTGGTAAGTACCTAAAACAACAGCTAAAATTGAAGATCAGTCTTGGCAACATACAAAGCGCTGCGCCCTTCATTTTACTCTTCGCCAGAAAGAAATACAAATCATCATTGAGATACCTACATCAAACGAAAATAACGAAGTGCATTTCTTGAGCGGAGCGTTGGGCAAGTTAATTGAAGAGATCCTTAAAAGTGTTTTCATCACTACCCTGTAATCTGCATAGCAAGGATCAGAGGAGGTTTCTCAAGCTCCTTTAATAGTTCTTTTCTGGCCATGTCTCGTCAATCTGAAGAGGGTAGGTCGTTCCTGGAACTCTGAAATATGCATCCTGCTTTGCTATTAGCTTTTCATATTCCTCTTTTACTTCTGGGAATTCTTACATCGCACGATCTGAACGTGACAAGCTGATGCGCAAAGGCTTTCGCAGATCTGATGGTGCTGGTATGTTAAATTCCCTTGAAAGACCCAGTCGGGCTGGTGGTCGCTGTGCATATATTGTTTTACCCGTGTTGTCAATGTGTGACCCTTGATTAATTTCTGAGACGTTTCTGATGTGCCGTTGCAAGCCAAGCTTATATCTAATAACCACTGGGAGATTCAACCGCGCGTCAGCCTTAGGAAGTTCAATTAAAGACGAGCTGTGCATATCGATTAAAGAAATGCACAGTTTTCATCCCAGTGAATACGAAACGGTCGGCCCGGTGACCGACTGTCTGCTACCGATGCTAGGGTTTGTGGAAGCTGTATGCATATTGAATAATTTCGTTGGTGCCATTCACATTCACGGAAGTCATTACATCGATGGGTTAGAGAGCTGCGCATGCCTTCTAGTTTTAATTCAAGCTACCAGCGCCAGCAATCACGCCATTGCACCACCTATGGTTTTACTTGCTGCATAGACTTAGCATTTTATCAGCACATACTCTCCGTTCTGTGGTTTAGGGATAGTAGGGAATCACTTTCCCCAAAACCTCGTATTTTACCAACTGTTACTACTCTGATAGACAAGGTGACGAGCTAATACCTCGTTAGTTGTGTCGTATCCTGACATAGTGGAATACAAGTGATCTCTAATAGTTGCCGGTGTGAATATCGGGTCAATGGTGGACGTTCCAAGTCATGACTCACACTGACGATATGTAGAAAATATACTCGATCACGTTTCTCTTCAAAAGCAGCGAACCCAATGTTGTTACATTACTTATTTGGGCGGGCCTGGACCTTAGCCATCAAATGTCCTCAGTCAGCTCGATCCTTTTCCAGCTGCCTCTATTTTTGCACGATATGTTGGCTGAGGTCCTCTTTCACTTGCGAGTGCCACCTGAGTCTCGGTCTTCCTCTACTGCGCCATCCCTCGGGGGCGAATTCGAAGACTTTTCGGACCGGAGCATTGGTGTTCATCCACTCTACATGACCTAGCCATCTTAGTCGTTGGTCCTTCACTCTTTTGGCTAGGTCGATGTCGCTTTACAGTCCATACAGTTCGTCGTTGTATGTCCTCCTCCATTCACTCGAAGAATTTCCCTTTCAAAGCAGCCAATAGCACACACATCCATTTTTGATAAAGCCCATGCCTCTGCGCCATAGAGCAGGACTGGGATAATTAAGGTCTTTTACGAGAGAAAGGTTGCTTTTTTGGTTTATGAAGGGCTTTGCTAGACAATTGCCTGCTCGGCCCAAAGAAGTAGTGATAAGCAAGAGTTATTCGCCGTTCGATCTCAGCCCTGGTGTCATTATCCGAATTTATAGCAAAGTCTAGGGGAACAAAGCCCTCAATTATCTCAAAATCCTACCTACCTGTCGAAGGTAACGTTTTCTCTGAGACATCGGTGTTGAGTATCCTTTGTGCTTGACAGCAAATACTTGGTCTTGCCGTCGTTGACCGCTTAGCCTTTTTGACATCAAACCGAGATTATCGACCTTGCTGGAGCAGCATCCATTCTCCAACGTCATCCTGCATAGGCAGACGAGTTTGGCAGGAATGCCAAAACTAGATTAAACTGAGAAGCCGCTGTTCGTCTCTCCTCTTCTGCTCATAGATCCCGTGAGCAGCTCTCGTCCTTTTATGCAGCGAGGCTTTGTATACGTCCTGCTAAGATGCATGTGCTTGCCGGGATTTGGCATCAAACCCGGGGCTTCGTTGTGGTAGTCGAATGAGCACAGCCATTTCTGATGGTCTTTTGGTAGTGCTGCCAGCGGTCTTCGATGCTTAATACTGTCGGCAGTGGACCTCTATAGAGATAGGGGGGGGGAGATCTGATCGAAAAAGGATTTGGCGATCTCTTGCGATTGCAGTCACTACAAGGTACTGGTCCGACTGCAATGTGGTCAGTTGGGTTGACGGTTGATTGATCAAGAGTTCTCCAAGTCCCATTGTGAAAATCGAGATAGCGGAACCGCGTGCTAGCTACGATAAAGTTTCATCCCGCCGCAAGGCGATTAGCCTGAATAGGAGGTGGTGTCGTGCAGGCTATATCTTCCGACAGTACTACCAATGATGCCCTCTCTTCTTAGTTTTGCATTGAAATCGCTGGGGTCAGTTTTAATGTCAGCTTGGGCACTGCTCGTAGTTCTTGTTCAAGAGCTCGTAAAAGCTATTTATGGTGTCGTCAAATTTTTCCTCTGTTGAAGCATGCGCGCATATTAAGAGGCACTCGTTCACATGCCGGAAACTCAAGTCTTCTTATTCAGGAGTCTTAGTCTGCCTCCAACATCAATATAAATAGGAGCTGCTTTGTCGGCTAAAAAAATCGCCGTATATATCACAGTTTCTCATCCTTTTTTTTGTCCAGCCCACCCCATTCCGCATTTCTTGGATGACGGTTTTGTCCGCTTTGCATTAATCTGAGGGATCCACTAGTTGATCGGCTGAACGTGGCCTTATAAGGGACCTAACATCCTACGTGCATATCTGAAGCTCGTTGTTCTTAATTCGTTTGCATGGGTTGGCAACGGCAGATCCGTTTGTATCCGAGGCTTTTTTGTGTTTCTTAACTTTCGTCATTTATTCATGGCCGGAGAGTTACAACAAAAGTACAACCCCTAACCTGGAGGGCCAGTTCTATTACCGACAAGGGTCGGTTAGACTGAAGTCAGTTACCCACATGGGGATGAAGGGTTCATCCAACACCATCTCTTTCCCAAGGTTTTGGCTTAGAGTCGGAAATCCTTACCTGCCTGAGCTCCAAATACATATCTCGGAGTTGCGCGGATAAGATCTTATTTGGATCATCTGGGGTTTTACTTCACTGGATCATCCGCTGTCCCATCCTGAACAAGGATGTAAGAGTGACTCTGCAAATATGTATGTAACCCAAATACACCACCACACCTCGCGTTTAACTATTAGCTATCTACTCTAATAATTGCAAAGATATTACATCTTGTTGCCTAAACCAATAACCTTCCTGTATCAGGCGGTGAAGATTTGTAGGCTACTTTCGTTACAATGTAGGAATATTGAAAAAAAAAAAAACAAATGAATCATCACCACTTGACCAACTGCCAAATTTGTAATTCAAATATTTTCTTTTACAAATCTCCTTCCTCATCCTTGAAATACGAAAACCCACACAAACAATCGCATTTATCGATCCATTTATCTCATTATTTGCCTAAAAGCCGATTGTCGATCCTATCCATTATTAAAGAGGACATTGTGCCTCCATTGGCAGTCTCTCTGTCGAGGTATCCTAACCTGTACGATACGGTCGTCTTTTTTCGGTTTCTTTTTTTTTAAAAGAGAAGAAAGAAAAAAAACTCTCGCACAAATCCCCATCACTGATGCGTAACATGATCCTTTTTCACTTTCCTTCCAGATGATCGGCATCCCTGTTGGGTTATCCCTATAGTCGAAGTGTTCAAATCACCCGAATCGCATTTCTCTTACACATCACCGCTTTAATATTCCAAAGACCGATAAAGTGTACACTTGATGTGGTCTTCTTTGAGGGATCAGACAAACAGACAACAGACTACAGAGGGACAACAATGCAACAATGTTGGAGCACTGTTTGTCTTGTCCTCTTCGTCGTCCTATTGTCATTTTGTTGGTTCTTTTCGATCAAAGTCTGATTTTGAACGTGCGATCCTCCAGCAACAGGGCAGGCAGGGAGTGCAATGTAAGATGTGTCAGAAGTGTACAAAGTCCAACTGAGTAAAGTATCCCTATACAGTTGGTAAATTTAATTCCGCTACCATGACCCAATCAAATCCGATAGAATCCAATCCACAAGCCTCGGGTGCATTATGCAGGTGTCTTGTGCTACAGGCAAAGTGCCTGCGAGACCTGGAATGCATCACACTCATAGCCTGCGTAAGTCAAGTGTCGGAAAACAATGTATCGCTGCTTAATCTGAGAATCTTGACATCCAGCAACACAAAAGGCGCAACGAAATTGAGTGTGTGTTTTTGAGGTACTCATACTTAGAAAAAAAAGGAGCAGATCAGGGACGGATTCTGGACATTGTTACCAATCTGTTTTTTCCTGTTGTTTTGTGATGAGAAATTCCAGTCCTTTGTTGCACTTTTATATAGTTTTTATCGCTCTAGGACCCGATCAACAATCGATAATTGCTGGCTTATTACGCAACATTCGGTCGAGGGGTTCTCATTCTTTTCTGACTCGGATTCAGATCCTTTTGTCCTAGGAACACTTATTGTTGTTGATAGGTGAAGTGGATTGTAATGGGATTTTGAAGTAATACAATTGCCTGACTACTTGATGAAGTGTTGCTCTCTAAGGTGTTGGATAATGCTCATGCTAAAGATTTGTCCGTTTTTAACTTCATCCATCAATCCTAAGCACTTCCATGCAAGTGGTCAATTACGAAGACCTTGACTTGTAGTTCATACACCGGTCCTCGGGGCATTTAATTCCAACAATCTGCATACCTTAGCACCAGGCCAGGATACAGGATAGTCCAAATGAAAACATTCACTTATTATGTGCATGCGATATCGTCAATTTACCGCCCACGAGTCATTATGAAGTCGCAGTTTGAATCGCAGTTCGAACCGCAGTTAAAGGGCAGCTTTAACGCACCGGACCAGAGCACGGTATTTGTGAGATCTCATATGCGGGAGCACCACGAAGACATCCAATCACCTTCTCATGGTCACGCAGTGGAGTCATTTAGTTTTGATCCTACCTACCCAAGAGGTCTTTGGGTTTTTTTTTTGTTTTTTTGGTTTCGTTCGCCCTGAATCCATTCATCATTGATCCTGAGAACTCCTGTAGGCGAGACGGGCTTACCTATCAAACGGTGGTGCTCCCTCTGTCGTTGTTGTATGTTGTGGCTCTGATTTAAGGGCAATTATAGCCGGCATCTTGTAGTCGTGGGCTGAAAATTGATTGGGAATTTTACTCAAATTACAGGTTCTTGCGATGGCTATGCAGCTATTGATTGTTCAGTGTGTAGGTGAAGACTTAAATGTTAAACAGCAGAAAAGATAGTTTTGTGCCTCATTAGGACGAAATGAAGTGAAACGATTTTCAAAAAGTAACGGGATGCATTTAACTAAATCAGAAATCGTGGAAGAATTTTGTAGAAATAACGAATAAAACATTTAGAGACCGGGATTCGTGGAAAAGGATTCTGTGCATGGACCTCTGATATACGAGTAGAAAGAGATCATTAGAGATGGACAGCAGAGGGTAAAACTGTTTTTTTGCTTCCAGGTGGGGTCTCTGAAGTGTAATTGTTTAATTTTTTCAAATACTTAGACTTGTTCAGCCCATGCTAATGATTGACGAGCATATTGTGAAGAAAATTTCTGCATTTGGATTGCGGCTAGGTACATCTAACAAAATATGTATGCAGGACCGGGTATAGAAGTGCAGAACTTGTCGTTTTGTCCCAAATTCACTCTCATCATCTGAACTAGGGCAATTTTGTAAGCAAGATTCAATTGCTGAAGACGAAACGAATGAACGGAGTATTGCATGCATTCGTAGCTGTGTCAGCTCATTTTTCTTATGATTCGCTTCTACCGCCAACGCCAAAGGCACTACCCGAATTCATTGTACACTATGATTCCAGAAATATAAGACTTATCATATATATGACGCTTATGAAAGAACTATCAGAGGTTTCCATGTCAGATCGTAGGAACATCGATTTAAGAGTTCAGTACGACCTTGTTTGTAACGCTCCGCTCAAAACATAAACAAAATGTAGAAGCTTCTCAGAGCCTAAAAGGAGGACTCACCGCCCTTTCGACAGTAGAACTCAGATTACCAGTGACTATGTAAGGAAACTAGAAAACTTCTTAACACATCACATGAGACTAACTTGGTGGATTGTAGATTGAATTCTTAAAAGATCAAAGCACTCGATGTTTGTGAAAAGATTGAAACATTCAACTAAACTATCATGCTGGTGAAAGTCTCTAAAAGAGAGAAATTTTTAAGACTGGAATCACTCCGAAAACCTACTCTGAATGTACAGACTCTCTGTCTCATTGTTCATCACTTCCAACGCAACCTACTCAGCCCCTTCCGATCTGTCATCAGTTGTGGTGACAGATGAGACCATCAAACACTTTGTTCCATCCTTTAATTGTTCAAGTAACCTGGCACTGGTGGCATACATACATCGTATAACATAATGAAAGGTATAAAGTAGCTGCTGGCATTTTTGAAGATATCTCCGCTGATGGCCTGGCATTGGCATACATACCGAAACCCTGCCGTGCAGTAACGTTAGCTTTTATACTGAAATTCGCCCGCCGAGAACTTCAGACTTATCAATCTCTTATGTATCTTGAGGATAATGGGCGAAATACTTTGTCTTAGACGCAACACCTATTTCAAAGCGATAGATCTTCTTCTTCTTCTTCTTATCCTTTTATTAACCCTTTCCTCGTTATACGAACTTATGCGTAACGAGTTTCCCATTTTTACTGCATCGCTGCTGCTCCGCTTATGGGGTTGGCTAATGTCGCAGACCGCAGAACGCGTCTACATAATGCTCGGTCCTGGATCGCTTCAGTAGTAAGCCCCAGGCGTTGTTGCGCATTTGCCATCTGAGAAATCCAGGAATTCTTTTTCCGACCTCGTTTTCTTACAGTTGGAGTGACCGTAGTTGATAGTGCCTTTTTAACCGGATTTTCCGCAGATCTTCTTTGAACGTGGCAATACCAGCTTATTCTATTCGCCTCAAGCTGTTCGGTTACCGAATTCTTTGTATGTAGACTTCCTCTTATACGCGTAGATCTAATACAATCGCGTTTAGTGACTCTTCTAGACATCCTTAACATTTTCATTTCCGCTGCCGTCATTTTGTTTTTAAACGCTTCGTACATTGTCCAGCACTGTGAACCGTATATAAGAGCTAGTCTAACAACCGTGGTGTAGAGTTTCCCCTTTAATTTAAGTGGAAATTTTCGGTCGCAAAAGATTCCCGAATTTTCCCGCCATTTCATCCATTCCACACTCACTCTGTGGTTTACGTCGTCGTCACATTTCGCTTCCATGTTAACGATTGATCCTAAGTACTTAAAGAAAGTGCTTTTCGGAAGAACTACTCCGTCTAACATTATATCCGGAACAGGTCGCAACGGATGCGCAAATGGGCACATCAAATGCTCCGTCTTTGAACGACTTATTTTAAACCCGTTTCTCTCTAGCGCATTTCTCCATGAATCTAATGCGTTCTGTAAATCTTCGACGTTATCGCTAAGTATATATGCGTCGTCAACGAAGAGAATCGGCGTTACATTTTTTACAGTCTTTTAAAAGATAGTCGAATACTACGTTAAAGAGGAAAGGACTAAGTACGCTTCCTTGATGCACTCCGACATTAACTGGAAATTCTCTCGTTAGTCCAGCAGAGCTTTTAACCGCAGTTTTCACGTTTCCGTACATGTCTTGTATTATTCTAACATACGTTTCCGGTACGTTTTGAGACCTCAGCGTGGCCCATATAAGATCCCTAGGCACTCGATCGAATGCTTTCTCGAGGTCGATAAATACCATGTGTAAGTCCTTAGACGAATCTCGGTGCTTTTCCATTATTATTCGTAGGCTTTGGATAGCGTCCACCGTCGATCTTCCTTCAACATTGAATTTTTTCTCCTCTGTGCAGCGAGCTTAAAAATATTTGGCATTTTAGTGTTGTACGACGTTTGAACTTCTTGGATAGCTTGTCTTCTATCCGCCGATCGTGAGGATATTTGTTCCAACTCCTGGTACAGGTTTTCCGCTTCTGCCGCTCGAGTTCGAGTCAGGACTTTCTTTGCGATCTTTTTAAGACGCTCGTATTCAAGAGCCAGTCGAGCTTTTTCGATATCGTCGCTCCGATCGCATTTTGTCCACGCTTGGAATGCCCTCTTCTTGTCGGCCACAGCTCGTTTGGTTTCGTCATTCCACCACCATGTTTCATTGCCGACGTGATGGTATTTCGATATAGTCCCCAGAGGGGACTTTGCGAGTGTTATGCATTCCTCGTGCATGCTGTTCCACATTTCTTGCGGGCTAAGTGAGTCTGCGATACCGTTTATATTGTGAAGTACTTCTTTAGCCAGTGCGATAAATCTTGCGCTTCGTTCCTTCGATAGATTATACCACCGGATTTTTGGCTTTCCAAACGATGCCCGTGTTTTCGGTGGTTCCGCTGTAAAAAATTCTGTAATGAGCAGACGGTGTTGGCTTACTAGCGATTCTCCAAGTATTACTTTACAGTCCTTAACACGGTTTCTCATCGACATTTTGCAGAGGTGATAATCTATTTGCGTTTCGTGGCCTCCGCTGCTATAGGTGATAAGATATCGTTGATGTTTAATAAACATTGTATTTAAGATGGTTAAGCCGTAAGCCCTACACGCTACAAGGATGTCTTCGCCAGCTGAATTTCTGGTTCCAAAGCCTTTACCGCCGTGGCAGTCCTCATAATCAACATTTGTTTTTCCGACATGGCCATTTAAATCTCCGCCTACGAAGAGCATCTCATCGATAGGTATATTTCTAAGCAAAATACCGAACTCTGACCAAAATTTATCTTTTTCCGATTGGTCGCATCCATTTTGTGGGGCGTACGCGCTAACAATGTTCCACGTTTCATTGTGTATGACGAGTTTAACACTCATCAAGCGGTCGCTTTTTTTCAAGATACAAACGATGTTTTTTAGAAGATCCGCTGCAACAACGATTCCAACACCGTTTCGTCCATTGACCGTTCCATGGTAGAACATCCTAAGTGCCTTAGTTTTTAAATCAAGAAAACGCGCTTTATTTTCTGTATTACACCACTTCGTTTCCTGTACGCACAGGATTTGTAGAGTTCTGCGACGCATAATCGCTTCCAGTTCTAAACTTTTTGAGGTCATCGATCCGACGTTCCAACTTGCAAACCGAAGTTTATGAAAATATTTTGGAAACTTCATTTTGCCCGCCCCCGGAATCCGTCGGGCTCTGACACAAGCACTTCTGCTTGCTCTGGGATCACCCGAGTGCGTTGCAATCGTGGTGCCCAGCGGGGTAGTGCTATTAATTGCGATCATTTCCATGAAGTGTATCAAAGCGATAGATCTTGCCTCAAAATCTGGTGGCCAGAGTTGAAGGTGCACTCGACTAGTAGGAATAGATGGTAGGGATTTTCATCGACAACGCAACTTTTACCGGCATGTGGAACAACTCGGGCAAGCAAAGCAACGAAGACATATCGCTTGCTTTGTGGATAGTTCTAAAGCGCAGGAAACACTAGACTTGATCGACGATCACCAATCCTAGTTTTCTATATACATACGATATGCAAGACACTTATCCAGTATTTGTCTAGTCCGCAAAGGCATATTATCTGTTTCTCAAGTATCTGTTGCTTAGCATCGTCAGTGTTTGTGTTTGTTTGTTGTTATTACTCGGGAATTTAGAGTGGATGTAGCCAATATAAGAGGGCTAAGAAGTATTAATTTTTAGCGTACATCCACGTCTGCAAATACAGGCCAGCTGTTTTGGCACTTAGTGAAACACAGGTAGATCGCCGGCCACCCTGATAAGTACACTGTTGATGTGCTCTCACCTCTAAGCTCGTCGGACCATTGTGTCATATCAGCTAAATTCTCGTACATTGACCACACATTTAGAGAAAAAATACCTAAAAGAACAGTATGTCAATACGAGAAAGCCAATTGGAGCGGACTTAACACCTTCTTTAGGAATTATAACTGGTCGTTATGTTTCCTCAAAAACGACGTAGCTGCCGCTGCTGATATGATCACAGACAGTATTCTCCTTTGAATGAGATCTTTTATCCCTCACCGGGTAAAGAGTATCATACCAAAGGAAAAGGCTTGGTACGACTCAAGCTGTAAGGAGGCTGTCAGGTTGAGAGAAATGTTTTTCCGGTCCTATAAAACCAACCCCACAGAGGAAAACCGGAAAAAATTCAAACGAGCCAGGAATGACTGCAACGTCTTTCTTAAGCGTGTGAAATTTCTATTCAACCAATTCTACTACAAAAAATACTAGAATGTCCCAAAGGTAGTAACAATTTTTGGTCGTTCGTCAAAAACTTTAAAAATTCTGCCTCATCCTCCATCCTAACGCTCATTTACAATGACATATCAGCTGTCAGCTCTTTGGACAAGGCCAATCTGCTTGCTGCACACTTTGCAGCCAGCTCAATGCTTCAAGATCGTACCTTGTCTCCACCTATACTTGAGTGCGTCGAATCTTCAATGGGACGAATCCACTTTTGCATTCGTGCAGTATCCTAACATTCACAAATCTACTGCGTAGCTTTTCCATTAATCCTACTCCTTAGGACGAATCTTCTTCTCTCTCCTCTTTCGGACCCATTGCGCTTACGTCCCTTCTTTCCAGCGTATGTTAAGTTCATTAAATTCCGATATAAACAGCATAACCAATTGGGGAACTACCAACGGAGTGGAATTTAATGCTTCCAAAAACAATGTTGTCTGATGTCGCTTAAGCGAAATTCAAATACACAGCCATTATCCATGAATGGCACTTGCATCGTTGAAACCGAAAAACTTTCACTCTCGGTATGTGAGTCAATGCGACTTACGTTGGAATGACCACATATTTGGAGTCGCCAAAAAGGTGCTCCCAAAACTTCTTTGCGCCTACTGGATAGGATTCAAAAGCGTGCGATAAAACTAGTAGGTGATGCTTATATTACCCAGTCGATTGACACCCTCGACCATAGGCGTAATGTCTCCTGTCCCACCCTGTTCTATCGCTATTTTCACCACTAGTGCTCCTCAGAAATTGCGAGTAGCATTCTGCCCCTTCAAACCTTCAACCGTGACGCCAGTCTCGCTATGAATGTATCATCAGTACACCCGCAAGCCCACTTCCGGACATACCCTGAAATATCGTGATTCTTTCCTAAGCCGAACAACTCGCTCATGGAATGCCACGCCGAGCTCTTTATTTCCTAGTCACTATCCCCTCAAAACATTCAAGACCAACGTACATCGGTACCTTTCTTTCTTTCCTCCCTAAGTTTCCATCGCCCGCGCTGTGTGCAATTAATTTAGGGGAACTAACAACCCCTTGAGCGCGCGCTAATTATAAAAAAAAAGTGTTTAGTTGTCATTCTGCATAACAAACTTACTTGGGTTTAACCGTTAATCACCTCCAAATAGCATTCGGCCCGCTATTTTGAGCTTGTCAACAAGGGTTGTCCTCTTGATCTACTGATCTTAGCTGCTGCAAAAATACGAATTTGACTTTCTTTGTGCCCGGGACTTGTTTCAGCCAGGATTCTGAGCGAAGAAGGGAATGTAGTCCGCTCCTTAGGATGTATCCAAACTCGATTTAGGACGCGGCTTGGTATCTTTCAACAGCCCGACAAGGCTTTATTTATTGACAACAAAATGCTTTGTTGAAATCCATGAACAGCACTAGTCCAAGGTGCTTGTGGTTGAGTGCAACGCTGTCTCCAATCTTGAAACACTTTTCAGAGGCTGATTTTGGGCTCGCCTTCAGCTCCTTCTGCGGATTCTTCTTTATCACACGAAATCATGTCAGGGAAATTCGGAGCTACGTTGTTTTTGATCAAAGAGTCGCATACAAGATGAGATGAGTGAGCCAGTGCGTTGTCGTGGTGAAGAAACCACGAGTTTTTTTCTCCATGCTGGTCTGGCGAGAAAAATTTGGAGTGGACCACACTACAGAGGACAGATGCCAGATCTACCAACTTAAAAAAAAGCTTTTGACATTATCTCAAGCGCGGTTTGTTTCAATGGCTACTTTCTGATTAGAAGGCTGCGGTCGGTGCCGTAAAATAACGCCAAGTGAAACAAGGCTAACTTCTGAAAGTTGGCCGTATTACGTTTTTCAAAAGTGTAATAAAGCCAACTTCAGCAGTTGGTCTTATTTCACTTCGGCACAGTGCAAAAACGCCAGGTTACTGTTGCCCATCAAAAAGAAATGCGCAAAGGATTTTCGCGAAACAGCAGATCAACCAGTGGGTGAAAGCCGATGGTTCAGCGACAAAGAAAGCGAAGTCGATCGCATCTGCCAGAAAAGTGATGGCAAGCGTGTTTTACTCCAACCTTCTTTACCAAGCTGAATGTCAAAGTTCGGGGGAAAGGCCTGGCTTGAAAAGAAAAAAATCATCTTTCATTAGGGCAGTGCCCTTGTACACAAGAATGCATTGGCGATGGGACAACTGCGGGATTTGGTGTACGATTTGTTCGGCCATCCCCCTATTCTCCTGATTTGGCAACCTCAGACTTCCCTTTGTGCCCAAACTTGAAGAAGACTGTTTCTGGGAAGCGCTTCGGATCCAATGAAGAAGTTGAAAGGGACGTAGACGAATATTTTCGCAGCCTTCCAGACTCTCACTTCCGGGAAGGAATACTGATATTAGACAAACGCTGGACCAAGTGTGTTGAAGTCAAGGGAGATAATGTAGAAAAATTAAATTCATTTTTTAACTGAAAATCGCAGTCTTTCATTGTCAAGCTGAGAACTTTTCACCTTACCCTCATATATTCTTGGTCGTCTTGAATGCAATACATTCCCTTCGACTGACTTTTTATTCCGTATGACAAGGTATGTAGATGCTCCATCTTACAGCTTTGCCCTGTTTCGGAAAGTGTGGAAAGTGTGTACTAGATGACTAAGACATATAGAGCAATCTAAGTTTGTTGTTCCAAATCTTAAGTCATTGATTTACACTCAGAAGAATAACGCAATAGGGAAGGTGGACCCTCGCCTCAGTTGGCCAAACGTCGCTGACTGGAGAGTCTTATAGAGAGTCTAATTATTTTCCCACTGTTGAGCCAACGCAATGTTAGGTTAAACAGGATGTGTCATACGACACATCTCTAGACACCAAAATGGGCTCATCGCGATCCCTGTGGGACTAGTTGAATTGAACTTCAAGTGGCAAAAACCTAACTCCCTCGTAAAGCACCCAATTTCTTTACAGAAGTCAAGAAGCCCTTTGAAATCCGTGCCATCTATTTTCCTCTAAGTTTTCGAAAACAAAATGTTCCTAAGAATTTCTTTCAGCTACGCGACGTTGTCTCACATTCACACAGTATGGGTGTTATGTCCTCAACCGCTTATAGATCACCACAGAATCTACAAATGTCTGTATTTGTCGATTTGGGTCTCGTGTTTCAGCAGGAGACAGTGCCCTGTCAGGATTCTTATTAACGTCCTAAAAACAGGGATTCAGCTTGATAAGCTTACTAGATCTATTACCGTCGAGAAGTGGCCATAGAGCCTTGGATACTCTATGTCCTTTCAGATTCGACCACCTTATGTTAGCAGCCTTTATGGTTTTATCCTCTATAGTGCCCCTTACTGTGGTGATTTGATGTTAACTACCTCACTATTGTTGAGTAGCCGTTCTCCCCCTGCAGGCTCGTCTGCTTGTTCATTTCTATCTATAACACAGTACCCTGCCACCCAGCACAATCTCACCCTGTTCTGAATGCATAATGCTCCTGAGCATTGTGCGACAGCTCCTGAATATAACAGAATTGATGTTGGTTGACTCCATTGCCTTCAGAGCGGCCTGGCTGTCGATGTAGGTAGTGATATCTCTATCGAATACCGATCTCATCTCCATCAGCTCAGCCGCCCTGAGGACAGCCAGAACCTCTGATTGGGAGACACTTATAGTATCCGGTAGCCCTTTTGACACTCATAGTCCTGGGTCTTCGAGAAGATACCGGAACTTGGTCCTTCCTCTGTTTCGAGCCATCGGTGAAAACTGCAATTTCGTTTGGCCTGATTATTGCATTTTCTTGCCAGTCCTTCCTCTTCGGATATATTATATCATACGGAATGTCGAAATCTATTAAGGAAGGGATTTCATCCGTTAAAATAGGATTGCCTGGGAGTAGCTCCGCTGTGATCGTGCCGTGTCCGAAGCTACTGCTTTTGAAATGACACAGATTAGTGAGTCGAATCGCACTGTTGCCAGCAAGTTTTTTTTATCTGTAAGTCAAGCGGTGTTAGGTGCAGAAAGATGTCCAATGTTGCCGTAGGGGTGGTACGGAGCGCACCTGTAATGGCTATGGAACCCGTTCTCTGAACCGCCGCTAATTTTCCGTAGATCGTTTTCTTATTTATTGCTTTCCACCATGCTAGTGCGCCATATGTCAGTATGGGTTTCACTACCACCGTTTATAGCCAATACACCATAGCAGGTTTTAGGCCTCAAATTGTTCCTACAGTTCAATGTTGAGCCAAAGACGCTCTATCTTACGGCTGTGAAATCAAAGTCCGTTAGCATAATCCTGCTTTGATATCTTAGACACTCATCTTAAGCAAGGCCTCTCTAAGATCACGTAAAATAAGTCTTTGGGTGGCTATAAGACTCCAACACTTCTAGAATCCCTGTCCTTTAGAGAATATAATTGCAATGCTTGAGCAGATAAATTACTTTGCGGGATGAAAGCTAGAAACAAAACAATAGAGAAGCTAGCAAGAGGTTAGACCACTATGCACCAGCGTTGTGATGACAGGCCACTGCCAGAGAAGACCCAGTCCCCATGTCATTGGATATTCACCAGAGTCCGCGCTAACTAATAACTACTCGGGATACAGGAGCATTTATTGCCTCTAATTTGACATCTCCTTAACTATCTTGTATTCTGGAACTTCATTCGTGAAAACATCCATGAAATTGACCCATTATATACCTTCTCTTCAAATGTGCATGCTATTTGTATCTCAAATTCATTTAACAAAAAAATAAAGGAACCCAAAACCAAAAGGACACACCATTTCTGTCCTCAATATGTCCGACATCCTTTAACTCTGTCGGCTCTGTAAAAACACAAACTAAAACGATAAACAACCTAAAGTGATAAATAAGAAATTTGGAAGGATTACTCAGAGCTGAAGTATCCTACCCAACTCAGCCGCATCTTCCTGTGTGATCCCAATTAGTTCACACCAACAACATGCATATGGTATGACACAAAAAGACACCGCACCGATAAAACATTCAGAACACCACCATACGACTAAGCAACAACCAAAAGGACGACAACAATGCGACAATAGGCGTGACTATTGCATTTGCAATTTCTGGAAAAAATTAAACCAAGCCAAGTGGATGCACTAAGTCACATATGGCGAACAGATTGCTGTTTATCCAAAAATGCAATTCTCTAGCTTTTGTTGGCTAGCGAACGGGAACTGGGTGTATTCGTTCGATGACCTTGACATGGTGAACATTTTTCCTGCTTCAAAAGAAAACGAATACGAGTATGAGTATGATGTATCTGGAGAAACAAATATAGTGGCGGTATCGCAGTAAGTATATCGCATGTGCAATGTGTATATGAGGCAACCAGATGTGGTGCTGAAGCCACCAGGACACCAGATGATGAAATGAATTTCTATTCTAATGAAATCGGAAGTAGACCATAGGGGTTATATTGGTTATGCGTGAGAACAACAACATGCCACCGGACTCGTAGTTCGGGTTTTCGATTCCTAGAACATAGGAAACAAACAATTTTATGTAAAACAATTGGTGAAGGCATGCAAACGAAGCCTCCATGTGTATGGATTCTAGTGCGTGCATGTTGCCCATATGACACCTCCTTGTATTGAGAACTATCGTCCGATATTGTAGCATCAAAGCTGAACTCAAACCAAGAATATGGGCACAAGAGGACAGCCAGTGGAAGAACATTGTTTGAGTAATAATGATTAATGCCATTAGGTAAGCAGACTCATGATTCATTCACTTAATGAGTCGTGTGGAAACTACCGCAGATGAAGGTGCACAGATCACCATTTCCTGACATTGGGATTATCCTGCATAATCGGTGGAAAAGAAAAGATAGCTCCACATCCCTTAATTAACAGTATTGGTTCGAGCTACTTTACTTACAGACTTCACTCCTAATAAGAGTCCAAATTGGATAAAGAAGTGTTACCTTTAGCTAAAGACACAACATGGCACTGGCCTATTTTTCCTGGCTCCTTTTGATAAAAAAATTCGTCTAGGGATACTCTTGTCCCACTACGAGGAATTGACGTGGTGCTACTATCCTCGGTGGACTGTGCTTTGACTTCACCCAACAGGCCTTCCGATCCTGGTAAATAGTGAGATATCTACCTCTAGATACGCACGCCGAATTTGTTAAAGTTCAGTTGCGCCTCCGTGCATTAGATGAGATGATCTCTTTCTCTAAAACGATACTTAATTCCACTCATCTGGCAAGCTTTCGTCCAACTGCATTTTAGTAATAATTCAGTCAGTGCTTGCTCTTGACCTAGTCAGCTAAAGGCAGTTTTTTGAGTATCGGCTTCCTAGTTTGAACTTAAATTTGAATATAGCTATTCTTATTGTATCGAGGTCTGGTTTTTCCATCCTAAGCACAGTCTACCAATCTCTCACTAGATTCCATTTTTCGTCTTTGCAGGCTTCCATTTGAACTTTGTTTCTGAGCTCTACCGTCTGGTAGAATATTGGATTGCCTTCCCTGCTATAACATCTCTAAGCTCGCTCGGTCTTGATCTTTCGAAACACTTTTTGCTGTATTTCAAGAATTCGGAGCTTGTCCTAATTTTTTTGTTGCCTCTTTTGCTTATGGCTCGGCTAGCATAGTCATAGCCCTGATTTTGCAGTGGTAGTCAGAAAAAACCTTGTCTTTCAGAGGTGGCAACCTTGATGGCCCGCAACGCAGCTTGGCAAAATGCGTCGAGAGGTCTTAAGGGCAAAGTCTTCTCCGATTCGACCTTCCAAGTCATGCTTTTTCATACTATTTATTCTTCTTAGCAACCTTATGGACGAATGCAGATACATACCTCGACTTAAATAAGGTCTTAGCGAGATACTCGTTCCAGCTCCCAGAATAATGACATCCCTGTCGTCATCTCTTGCTCTAAAGAAGGCTGCATGCATATTGGACTAATGTTGGCGAATTTATCCTTGATGAGAGTTTAGGCAACGAAGCATTCTTTCACATGTTTGACAGTTAAAACTTTTTGCCCAAATCTGCCTCTGATACGGATCTGCTTCCAAATAGCTGCTGCATCTGCTTCTATGCCAATAGCCATACTAGATGTCGCAATTTCCCATACTACTATTGCAATAAAGAAAAGTAAGAATGTTGGAAAGAAGGGACTAAACCTTCAGAGGATAGTGGCCATAATAGGGGCTTTAGCGCCGCAGTTGGGTCGCTTGAAATTTCTCCGTCGCCATCTCTTTTCGACGACTCGGCTTGACACAGAAAAAACATCATATAAGTTGAGTTTTGAATGTGTTGAAGAACTTCAAATCATTTTGCAGCTGACGAAGCCGTTAAAGGCATTTTAGGATTCCACTGTCTAAACCTTCGTGATATGCCCTGTCCGATAAATGCTTATGCCCTCAAGTTTATCCACTTGTGCTTGTGTTCAGTAAAATATTGGTGTTGGACATCCTTATGGCTTCCCATCCACCAATCCCAGACTATGGCAAATTCCTTCTGCATCTTCATATTTCCTACTATACTTTGCCAGATCGTAACATATCTATACTCAGAAGCTTCATACTCTGTTTGCCTGCTCTTAGATAGCCGTATCTCATTTCTGGCTGTAACTTCTGCTTTGGCAAGTTTGACAGCTTCATAATCGTCCAAACAACAAAATGTTTGTGCCATCCACTGAAAATCAATACTTAAGGCAGTGGTCTACAATTCTTTTAAACATTTTCATTTAATGAGACTCATATTGGCTGGAGACGATTGTAGGCTGAGCCCTAAGTCCACCTCAGACTGTAGCGATGCCTTAAATAAGCAAAGATGTTCATATATAGTATTTCATACTTTTCGGCATCGTTTCCTTGATCATTGTCGTTTCAAAGACGCTTTTAACCAGTACACCCCTATCTATTTTATATAGATCTTCCCGGTCATCATAGTTATGACCCTCTTTATAAATATTAACTTCTCTCTGCTAGGATGTTGTGATTTTTTCATCAACTGACTTTCTGTTCTACACATTCGAAATCTCCATCATTGCCATAGCTGTCTGAGTGGTTCGTCCGTTTTGCTGAAAACAACAATGCTCAAAACCAAATCAGCAAATTTCAAAAAAAAAAAAAAAAAACTCGTTTAACATCTGTTCTTAGCGCTCGTCAATAACGGTCACGGTAGTGCTGTCGGCATCCTCAAAGGATTAAGGGCAAATGTAGCACCAAACAGTCACTTAGAGGGGATTCAATGGCACTGCTGACATTTCATGTGGATTATCCGTTCTCGTAACCACTTTAGTGGGAATAGGCTCCGTCGCTTATTATGATTTTGGATACGAAATCATCCTCTTATTTCACCAGGTTTAACAGAGAATGGGAGTAAGTTAACCCCACTTGACGGTCAGCAGCCAGCAATTGGTGAACGGTTTGCACTTTATAATGGAACATCTTCAGGTCTTTTAGTAAAATTCGGCGTTGGTACCTTCTGCTGCTGCCAAATTGTGTCCATCGTTGTCTCGTCGATGTAATCGCGGCTAGGACATCTCTAGTGGACCCACTATTCGCGCACGTGGTGCATAACTATGGAGAAAATGACGAAAAAGTTCACATTGCAATAAAATAACAAAGCGGATATTGGTCGGATAAGCAGTAAAAATAATTCCGCATTCTTCAGGCGTGTATCGCACTTTTACTTTCTGTCTCAATTGATTCTCTATCTGTCTACAACATAAATGTCAAAGCACAATGACATTTGAAGCCGCTTGCAAAAATTATGGCACATTCACAGTATGACATCCATCTTGTAAGAACTTTTTCAATTCCAAAGTTCAGAGCTCACCTTACTTTAGAGAAATGTCTATCAACAATGTGGGAACAACAGACATCAATAGAGCTCTACAAATTCTTACAAGACTCTGTGGTAAATGGTTTTAAAACTCACTCACTTTGAAATACTCGTATCTTGTTTGTAATCCACCAAATTTTAGATACACCGACCATGCACCAAATAAAATGCCGTTGCCCTACGTTATTGCAATGATATCACGAGCTGTAAATTTGGACATGTAAAGACCCTCAAGGTATCGGCCTCCAATTGCACTCTCTAACTTGATTGAGAGAAGTCCACAAAGTCCACCCAAGTTTAAGTCTTCCTATACTGCGTTATCCCTCAGCAGGGTCGTACTCTTCGACCTTGAGGGTCGGTGTAAAATTGTCATTACAATCTTAAGCGACTTTCTGACCAGGTCTTTGCCACTGTACTGCTCGTAGAGTTTGCCGTTAAATCTCCTGTATCAAAGCGTCAGCTTTCACTCAAAGAATTTTGCATCCGAAAACGTTGTGTGTGTCTTAACAAAGCCCGATTTCTCGTTTGTTGTTTTAGGCCGAAGAATCGGAGATTGGCAAGAGTAACTATTCGTTCCAGTTCAGTTCAGATGTAATATTGGAGCCGAGACGTATCTTCATATGATGTGAAGTGCTGCATGTGCCATTGATTGGAATTAGTGCGAATCCAAAGGGGAAGACATCCCAGTTGAGTATTTGTAAGTAAATTTTGATCGGCGGCGCGGCTGCGCAATAACATGTGGAGGGCATTTTCTCCATTGTCGTATCTGGAGTAGTAGTGGGCGCGCGTTCTTAAGGTCTCTGCTCAACCTCAACAATCGGTAGAAAGCCCTAGTAATGGTTTCATTCGGTTTGATAGAAGTTGAAGCAAATGACGCTTATTTGGCTCAAAACATTTTCGTACGAAAAAAAAATTTGTGATGCTGATACAAAATAGCTTATACGTTTCATACTTCGGAGTTATGGTGTTGACAGATGCCTAACCTTACGATATTACGTCTTCTTCTTCTTCTTATCCTTTTATTAACCCTTTCCTCGTTATACGAACTTATGCGTAACGAGTTTCCCATTTTTACTGCATCGCTGCTGCTCCGCTTATGGGGTTGGCTAATGTCGCAGACCGCAGAACGCGTCTACATAATGCTCGGTCCTGGATCGCTTCAGTGGTTAGCCCCAGGCGTTGTTGCGCATTTGCCATCTGAGAAATCCAGGAATTCCTTTTCGGACCTCGTTTTCTTACAGTTGGAGTGACCGTAGTTGATAGTGCCTTTTTAACCGGATTTTACGCAGATCTTCTTTGAACATGGCAATACCAGCTTATTCTATTCGCCGAGAGCTGTTCAGTTACCGAATTCTTTATATGTGGACTTCCTCTTATACGCGTAGATCTAATGCAATCGCGTTTAGTGACTTCACTAGACATCCTTAACATTTTCATTTCCGGTGCCGTCATTTTGTTTTTAAACGCTTCGTACATTGTCCAGCACTGTGAACCGTATATAAGAGCTAGTCTAACAACCGTGGTGTAGAGTTTCCCCTTTAATTTAAGTGGAAATTTTCGGTCGCAAAAGATTCCCGAATTTTCCCGCCATTTCATCCATTCCACACTCACTCTGTGGTTTACGTCGTCGTCACATTTCGCTTCCATGTTAACGATTGATCCCAAGTACTTAAAGATAGTGCTTTTCGGAAGAACTACTCCGTCTAACATTATATCCGGAACAGGTCGCAACGGATGCGCAAATGGGCACATCAAATGCTCCGTCTTTGAACGACTTATTTTAAATCCGTTCCTCTCTAGCGCATTTCTCTATGAATCTAAGGCGTTCTGTAAAACTTCGACGTTATCGCTAAGTATAACTGCGTCGTCAGCGAAGAGAATTGGCGTTACATTTGCCTCGCGCATGCAGTCTTTTAAAAGATGGTCGAATACTACGATAAAGAGGAAAGGGCTAAGTACGCTTCCTTGATGCACTCCGATATTAACTGGAAATTCTCTCGTTATGACGATATGACGTCTTATATCTGAAAATTTCAACTTTGTTGGTGGGGCCATCTTTTGTCAAACGGCGGAAACTTATTTGTGCTGCGTTAGATTTCTTGTGACTGTTTGGACGAGAAAGGCCGTAATAATCCGGAGCCAGTCACATGTTTCGGGCGGTGTTGATCTACAAGGTGGCGCAAAATTAATCAGCCAATTTTGTTTTATTTGGACCTCTACAATTTTTTCTGTTGAGTGGAAAAGATGATATCCGCCAAGTGGCTGCCGCCAGTGTTGAATATTCTCCTTAAGGGCTACGACTGTCTAAGGCTTGTTGGCATAAACCCGCGATCTCGAGTAGCCCCAAAGAAAGAAGTCTGGAATGGTTAAATCGAGCGATCTTGCTGGCCATGCCAAATCGACAAAAAGGGAGATTATATAATATATATAATATCTATTGTGGCTCGTGCTATGTGTGTGGTTGCACCCTTTTGTTGAGTGTACATGTTCACCAAGCCCCGCTCATCCAATTCCGGCAGTAAGAAGTCGTTTAACATGGCCCTGCAGCGTTCGCCAATAACAGTGACCGTATTGCCGATGGCGTCCTCAAAAAAATACGGCCCAATCACTCCTCCCGCGTGAACGCCGCACCACACAGTGGCTTTGAGTGGATCTTATGGCTCTTCGTGCATCACACGCGGATTTTCAGTGCCTCAGAAGCAAAGAGGCGTAACCGCTTAAGTGGAAATGCGCCTCGTCGCTCATGATAATTTTCAACATAATATTGTCCTCTTCGTTGTTGAGATTGAGGATGGCTTGACAGTAATTCACACGCGACTGACCGTCATGTCAGCACTTCCTACGGGAACATGTGTAAATCTTTCACTAAAATTTGCTGTAGGGTCCGTCTGATGATGCCTAATTGTGTGCCCCGTCGTCTGGTTGATGTTTCTTTGTTCTGATTGACATCAGCAACCACAGCCGAGAAATTCTCCGGTGACGGCCACGTCCTGCATGGTCTCATGTGGTTCCAGTCTGTTCGAGTCGAGTAGCTAAGTGCCGGAATGTTTGCCCAGTTGGCGCGACACGATTAGGAAATCGACTTCGAAATTCACGCTGCGCTAACACCACCGACCGATTATTGGTCAAAAAAATCGACACAATTATTCTATTGCTTGTCGGTTTGTATACTGCAGCTGTCTAGATCACAAATGTCAAATATGATTGACGTATGACGCCATTTGCAAGAATTATAACATCTGCCGATAGGATTGAATTAATTCGTGACCATTTCTATTGCTGCTACCTAACTAGTCACTAAAATGCCTACTAACTTCAGATCTGATAAGATATCTGCTAACTGGCTATTGAGGCAAGGAGCTCTGCAAAACGTCGTCAAATATGACTGGTAAGGTGACTGTTTTTATCTCTCTATTATTTAACCCCCTGTTTCGAATTGCCAATCAAAGTGTCATTACATTTGTCACAACAAAAAGCTGTCAAACGAAGTTATTACTCAACACTCCTTTCAAGTCTGGCCGGCATGTACTCAACTTCAAATCTTGATGGCACTTCATGTCGGCGCAGTCACAATAAAATTCCTCTCCAACTCTTTGACTTCAAAAAAAAATTTTTTTAAATTCTCACAACACTCTGTTCGCACCGGAAAATTTTTCCGATTCTCAGAATTGCTCTGGGTGGCTTTAAGAAATAAAAAATACACCGCCGCACGTTTTGAAAAGTCTAAACTGCATGCAAGCCAAATTGCAATCTGGTCAACAGATTTCTTAAATATGACACTGTGGCACTGTGGCACTGTACGAATTTCTCTAAAGGAAACAGATGTCTGTCCGCGCGTCTCCTTGTCTTCGAAAAAATTCAAAACACAAAACCAACTTCGCACAGAACAGTGAGTGCTGATGTGCCAAATTGCCAAAGTGCAGAAGTGAACTCTCAACGGCTGATAACCAGATGTCATCCGCAGTAAAAATTTTCCCAATTATCCGGTCGGTTGCTGTTGACGAATTTATTTTCCATCATCGAGATTACCATCGCGGGACCATGTGCGGTTGTACGAGTATCTCATCATAAAGATATAATTTATGGGCCTAACAACCGCTACCCGCTTCGATGTGATTAATTTGTACTTCAACCCCTGTGTTCTTCATTCCCCGGATACGTTAAAAAATTACAAAAATTATCGAACAATAAACGATTTGCCTCCGGTTAAGCCCGCAGCAATATATGTACCCATACTCCCTCTCTCTGTCTGTTTGATCATCATCTGCGCATTCATTCTGGTCAAATAAAGCTGCCAGAGCTCTTCTCAAGTCAAAAATTTAACAAACTTCATTCAGAAAATTAGTGGACAGAGGACACCCTTCCTTATCCAAAGGGGGTTGGCCGACACATACAAACCAGAAAAGAGGGAAACAAAAAAGTTGAAACAAAGGCCGGCCCTAAAAGCCACCTGAAAGACGTAACCGCAAAGTATTGAGCAATTTTCTCAACAATTGACAGCCTGTCTCGGGCGCTACTCCTACCACAATCGAATCTGACCCAACCGTCGCATCATCGGCCAAAAAATTCCAGAAGTAAGCGCTGCTAAAAGGTTTTGATCCCTCCTGGGGCCGACCGTAAAAAGAATGTCATGTGCCTGGTGTCCAAAATTCAAAAGTAAAAAAAAAAAATGTAAACAACAACACCCGACCGATAACAAAGAACAAGACCACAGAAATTTGCATGACCTGTGGGGACATGTGCATCTATCGATGGTATCATCACAATCTGGCAAATTCTGCTGCTGTTGCTGTCCTGTCTTGTCCTGTATCGAGACGAACTAACCAGGTCGTCTCTGAAGGACTGAATGGATCAAGTTAAAACCGGCACCACCATCACTCGAAACCATCACATGCGCTCATTGAGCTTAATGTGAACGCAATGCATTTTAATTTTTGTCCCGAGAGTGCGAACCGAACCGAACCAAGCGAGGAGCACTTAATTATACGAAAACCGAAGCCCAATTCCGTTTCTTAATGGCCGTGTAATTTTGAAGCACCTCCACATCAGTAACCATACGAGGAACCGCACCAGCAACCAACACGTCAATACGAGTACCAGCAGTTCAACCCAACCGAAGAGACATACTGGCAAACTCATCAACTTGGAGCGGTGGGCAAATTTTTAGAAGGCACCTGTCGTTGTCATCATCATCAGATGATGTTCAACTCCATAGTCATGGTACTCGTATGTCCGACATACCGCAGACGTAATTCGAAAAACAAGAAAAAAAAAAGAAAATTGAAAAAAAGGTGTCGGTCAGCGTTTAGTAAGTCGTCAATAATCCAAATTAATGAGGAAATGAGCTGAGTGCTTGATGGGTATGCCGTCTTAAGTACGGCCGAATTTAGTCGGACCTATTTTGGGTCATAACCATAAAATATTCCTTGGTGCAGGTTGGCGCATACACACTCTCATTGATGGGAGGTACTCGTAAAAGCATTTTTCAATAAATTCATTCAAATTTGGATTGGATCTGCCGCGCCGTACCCATGGTCGGTGGAGCGATTACAATTTTTTTTTAATTTTTCTTCTCCTTTTTCGGAAACTGGCGCATGACTAATAATTGAGATGAAGGGAGAATTTGTCAATTTATGAGCGCTCATACGTTGCGTAATTTGTGCAATTTGCATTGAAAGCAGCAGGAAGTTGCATTCATGGCGAGGGGAAATCATTTGAGTACATGAATCTCAAAATAAGGCTCTGAAGCAGTTGTGTTTGCAAATTGAAATTAAGTTCAATTCAAGGAAAATTGGAGGATTTGACAATACCAATGTCATAGTATTGCTCATAGTATTCTTCTTTTTTTTTTGGGGGGGGGGGGGGTATGGGGGGGAAAATCCTATGGCCCCATGGCTTTACGAGTAATCCACCCCGGAACCGTACTGGCATTACCCCGGGGTAGAGCCAGCGTTCGAACTCTTAAAAGCCCGCGACAGCAACGAGGAAAGTCGCCTCTCAGTCTGAAATATGGCCACAGTAAGCATCCCAAGTTGTACCGTAACTTCTCATCGAAAGGCCTCTATTCATTCGTTTCGAAGTTCTTCTGGCAACCTGGAGGAGTCTGAGATATGCATGGGGGAGGCACATGCCTTCCACCTCCGGTTCCTCCTTTTTCTTCGGTTATAACTGATTGGGCCCAGTTACCCACTGTCCTCCGTGTAATTTCCCAGCTTAACATCGTGTAAACGAAATCTTCGGGTTTGATATACAGGCCCAGTTGGTTCTCTAACACCTGTCGCTGTTGATGCCACCTTACACAGGGAAATAGTCGCATCTGGGGGTTGCTTTTATTACCATGCGATGCAGATATGCATTTAACTACCCATCTCCAGAGAGAGCTGAGTAAGACAGCAGTTCACCTCACTATGAGCGATCCAGCCACAGGCTCAGCACCGTTAGGAGTTGGTGTTGACCTGCCCACTACTTCGCCATGCCAATGATCTTCTCCTGTCTTTATTTTGTTCAGATTTCGGGAAGAAAAAATTATCTCTACGTTCCCGGATAAGAAGCGCGATGGGTATGATTCTTTTGATCACCATAACGGCGTCTGCGAAGACGGTGCGGTAAGCGCACGCGATTCTAACTGATTGTACCGAGGTAAGTGGACTTCGGAGAACCCATCCCGACAGGGTATCTGTCCACATATACAGTAATATAGAGTAAGCGACCGACGCGAATACCCTTCATTTAACCTCTCTTGGACTGCCAACATTGGACATCACCCTAAACAGTGATGTTGCTATTTTTATGGCTGTATCAGCCGCCCCCACATGTGGTAAGTGCTGCATCGAACCACATTGCTAGAAATCAAAGTGTCAGGCTCGCGCGGACTTCAGCCCCAACGACGCTTACTCGAATCTCCGCCGAATCATCGCTGCCTAATGAGGACATCTTCGTTTTTTCCCTGCCAGCTCAAACCCGTGGCACCGCAGCCAGTTTGCCACTTTAGTGAACGCCCACCGTATTCGCGCATGGCTCCCTCACAGGATATCGCCGTCACGACCATTGTGATATCCGAAAAAACCAGTCAACCTGGCTCCCCGAAAGATTTTTAGGCGGGTCCACTCCCAACTTCAATGGCTTCGCTCTTCTTCCCTCTTTCTAAGGTAGTTGTAGTAGTTTACCGCCACAAGATATGTCGGATATTTGTCCATTTTACCGAACTAAATCCGTTCTTTACGTGCATTATGACGGAACTCTTCGTGATGTGGGGAACTTCCAATAAACGTCGAGCGGCCCTCTTGGAACCCATACTAATTTATCGGAAAGATTGCAGCACTCTTTTATCATTGCTCGTAGCATCCATCTTCTCCAAGACTTTCCCAAAATATTGGTCGGAATGATGACAGGGTCATGAGCTGTGATTTGCACTTGCCTAATAGAACTTCGTGTTGGAGCATCAAGCCCCTACTGAATAGATCGTCACTTAAAAACGCATTGAACACGGCCAAGAACTCGTGTGGTTTCTCCGCAGCCAGGACGGTGAGGATTTCGCTTGGTACCTGGCCAGAAGCTTTACGCCTTGGTACACCCGTTGTTACCCTCCTCAGTTCTTCGGGTGGGATTGCGTCTGGTCTTCTCTTTTCTGGGTGATCCGGAAACAGGGTGGAGACCACTTCTTCCATAAAGGGCGGTTCCTTTGTACCGACCGGGCTGGAGCCTCAGAACAGCCAATCGATATCCCTGGCTTACTCGTTTTGATCGCCCTCACAAAGATCAGCTTTGCTTCACGTCGCCATTGCCAACTCCGAGTCAAAGGTCTTGACATCCTCTGCGGGGGTGTTGTTGCGTAAAGTTAAGGCAAATAAACTAAGGAAATCCATATATAGATATGATAGCTGGGTCAAATTAGGATGAAAAAAAAATTCCACAAAATTTTTTTAAGAAAACATCTTGAGGAACACATAGCTTAAGGTTCCTTTCCAAATGCTATTATTCTAGATCAGCAGCTAAGATGTGATTAGGACATTTGGCAAACGGTGAGAGACTTCTGGGGCATTTTCTGACTAGGTCTTTTAACATTTCGAGATTTTCTATGCTGCAAGCCATAAGAGAAAACGCATTTTATTATCAAGGTTATATCAACGACCTCTAGTTGGGCACACGTAATTGGCTGACTTTCTCTTGGATTCGAAAATGAGCTACCCATCCAAACGGGGTTATCTGAGCTTTTCTGAAGAGGTCGGCATTGCTGTTTGCTGTTGAAACGTCTTCTCTATTCTCCATCAGCGCAAACGGGACCAACAATTACCCGAAGAACTTTTACTCTCGAAACACCAGCTTTATCCGTTTCGGTCAGCGTCCACAATTCTGCGCTGCAGCACTATGCTAATCAGTTTCCTGATTTTACTACTCAATTGGCTTATAAGCGCAAAGAAACAGGGATTAGCTAAGTGATTTCTAGCATGACATCCGCCCTGGTGTCGTTGTTGGCGTTTGAAGCTCAAAGCGGAGTTAAAAGTCCCTTACTATCTCAAAGGTGTATACTCTGTTTTTCTTCTCATCTTTGCCGCTTCTGCAGGGGCGCCACAATTGGACATGGCTCTGTATTTTTAATCATCTTTGTAGATATTGTCATTTGCGGCTTTGAAATCGATTAAGAGGTGGCGGGTATAAATTTGAAATTCCTGGTTTCTTTCCAACCACACTGACAAGGGCCGGTCGGGCTGTATACCAAGCGTCTTAGAGCTTCACATAAAACGGCAGACAGGATTTTATATGGGATGAGATGAAGGGAATTATTCTTTTGAAGTTGGTGCTGTTCAGGTGTTCCACCTTTTCTTAGGATCGGATGAACAATGCTCAGGTTTAATTCGTCGAACATACTTTCGTTAACAGAGATGGAAATGAATTGATGTATGCTCCGTACCTAATCATCACCATGCTACTCTAAACATCCGATGGGTTACCTCTTGCCCTGACCTTATCTTGGTCTTTCTATCTATTGAATACGAGATGTTGCTCTTCATCACAGTTTAACACTCTGCAAAAGTAAACTTCCTAGATTCTCGGCAATGCTCTACTTCTACTATGGTATTTCCTTCTCCATCCTTTAAGCTTTCTGTTCGAATTTTACAAATTTGGCCCGTTCCTTATTTTTTGTTAAATTTCCAAAACTTAGTCTACTGGCAGCAGTTCTCTCAAGCCCCAATCGAATGTTTCCGTGCTGTTCCTTTTTTCTTCAGGGAAGCCTGTGGTAATCGCGAGCGCCTGTTGTTCTTTTTTGAAGGGCCGCTCTATACATCCGCTGTCTTTTTAGATCTGCTTGTCAGCAATCGTAATCGATCCAGGGATTTTCTTTGCTGGGGCGGTTTGAAGCCCGATTTATCAGAAGCGAACTTTCCGATTGCTCTTTGATAGCGATGTCACTGATCTTCACGTTGAATGCTGATTGCATCGGGCATCTCGCGGTCTTTACAATGGTTCTCTAGCTTTGGGCTGTCACGGTTGTACGCATCCGTATTTTAGCTTAGTCCATTTTTTCTATAAGCTCTATGGACAAGGCAAATCTGCTTGCTGTACACTTCTAAATAGGTGTTCTTCCACGCCGCCAAACCCACAACGATAAAAGTGGAAATTGTTTCCTCTCCTTCTACAGAACCATTGCACTTTCGTCCACTATTACGAAGATAATGGAAACACTGATAGACTGTGCGTCGGCTAACAAAATTTCTCGGAACATGAAAATTAGTCCGTGGCCAGGTGTACGGCTTTCGTAGTAATAGCTCCACTGGTAGAACTCACCGACAAGTGGAACCCAAGCCAGTTGCATTTCATATTTCAAACGCATTTGACAGAGTTTGGAATAACATTCTTTCTGTCGAAAATGCTTGCATTTGGAATCGATGAATCTCTCCTCCATTGGATTAGAAAATACCTTTCGAAACTTTCACGTTTTGGACGGTACAGTGCGCACCGAATTCAACGCTTAGACTTAGGTGACCATCTGCCACTTTCGCAGAGACTCCTGTCCCTTCCTTCATCCAGATTTATTGATTGTCCGCTCTGACAAGCATAAAAGCAGAAAGACAGAGCTTAAGAACTAACCAATTCTTCCCGCTAATATGCTTCCCCAATAAGACAACGGACATAAAATGAAGAGATAGGGCAAAACAACGGATCAGGCAGGAGAGATATAAGTGGAGCGGAGATGCCTTCTAAGACTAGGAGACTACCCGATGTGAGAGACACTCTCTTGTGAATCAATACGCTGGACTCCAGTCACGCGCCTTCCTTATAACATCTTCCGCAAAGGAACGTCCGTCCTACCTGCGGTGGTTGATCCTTCAGGATACAGGGAGGGTGCACCAATGACTGCACCCACCACCCTTTCAGGATTTTGAAGAACCATACGGAAAAGTTGTACAAAACGTCCGAATGAATCAATTTGCTATCGTGCACAGCAATTGATTTAATGTCCATTGACTTAATGGCGGATTTTGCGGTAAGATTTTGGTTTACAAGCTTAGAGGATCTAGCACAACAACTGAAAGCGCACAACCACCGTGTGGGTCCTACATTCCGCGAATGAATAGAAAACTATTAATGAAATCTGCTCTTTTCATTCTACAACTAAATGGAATCAAGGCAGAAGAGTTTTGGTTCCAAAAAGACAGTGCAACTTGCCACAAAGGACGACCAATAATAAATTTATTAATAAAAACGCTCAACAGATTCACAGTATCGCGTATGAATTCACTTTTCTGAAGGGAGTGACCAGGCTAAGCCTATTCAACTTGGCGAACAATTCGCCACTTTTCGGGATATACGATCAGCACCTCGGAGAGGTGGTTTTAATTGGACATTCAAATTGCAGTGTCTTTGAGTGTCTAATTGAACGATGGATATGGGTATGTTCATGCAGCTTAAAGGGAAGCATATACTCGTATTTCTGGACTGTATCGAAGGACGAAAGCTGATCGTAGCTGTAGGAGCAGGCAAGAAATAAACAGCACAGGCTTCTCACAAATAAAACGAAAGAGCTCGAGAATTACTCGGATTGGAGAGATGTTACTAAAGGAATATCGTTTCGAAGTTTTTAAAAGAATAAAACCGACATGCTAGGACTTAAAAGCCCGAATGAAAACTCGCAAAGGTGAACATGGTCAACTAGTAGTAGAAAAGCTGAGAATACGAAAATTGGACTTTTCAATTTTCCAGTTGAAAGCAGCTCGAAATGAACTGTTAGTAACCAGCACCAGCTCACTATGTTAACTGCCCCAATAGTAAGGGAATAAGTATCCTTAACATCGCCTATTAGACCTTTTATGGCGTGTTATGTGAGCGTCTGTAACCTTTAATTAACAGCTTAAATCAATATGATTTAAGGCAACGAACCTTTGGCCGATCTAGGAAAATGCCCGTAAATTTCAAATCGACGCATAGGTACTCGTACTATGTTTTTGTATCGATGCCTACAGAATTAAATCAAATATCTTAAATGTTCTTACCAATGGGCTCCACGGCTGATCGAAGATCTTTGAAAAATTTCACGAACTGTGAATCGACACCCACCACCTTTTTTTTTTTTATTCTAAGGTCGCATATGACTACTTTTAAAAAGATGAACTATATAGACACATTTCAGGTATTGGCATCCCTATCCTAGAGAGTCATTGTTCCGTAGAGTTCATTGTTGTATCTCCTCCTCCATTCACCTTCAATGCAGACGGGACCGAAGATCGCCCGAAGAATTTTTCTCTCGAAGCAACCAAGAACACCCTCATCCATTTTTGACAATGTTCATGCCTCTGCGCAATAGAGCAGGACCTTATGGCGCAGGTCTTATAAAGGGTGACTTTTGTTGTCCGAGAGAGTGCTCTGTTACTCAATTGCCTTCTTAACCCAAAGAAACAGCGGTTGGCAAGAGTTATTCTTCGCTTGATCTCAGCGCTGGTGTCGTTGTCCGTATTTATAGCGGAGCCTAGGTAGACAAAGTCCTTAACTACCTCAAAGTTATATCTGTCGAGGGTGACGTTCTGTCCGAGACGTCGGTGTTGGTTGTCCTTTTTGCTTGACAGCATATACTTGGTCTTGCCCTCATTGACCGCTAAACCCATTTTCGCCGTTTCCGTCTCAATACTCGCGAAAGCTCCACTGACATCACGCTGCTTTCTCCCGATAATGTCAATATCGTCGGCGTATGCGAGTAGTTGGACGGACTTTTGAAAGATAGTGCCTCTTGTGTTTGCTCGTGAGTTTTGCACTATTCTTTCAAGTACGATGTTGAAAAAATCGCATGACAGCGCATCGCCTTGTCTAAATCTTTTCTGGAAATCAATCGGAGAATCGGACAAACAATGCTGAGGTTCCATTCATCGGGCATACTTTCGTCCGACCATATTTTACAGATGATTTGGTGTATGTACCTTACCAAGTCATCGCCTGCCGCTTTGAAGAGCTCGGCAGTCAGGCCATCCGCTCCAACAGCTTTGTTGGACTTAAGCTTCGATATAGCTATCCTCACTTCATCCAGGTCGGGTGGACGGAATTGTTGGTCATCATCGTCCAGGTTGAAAGGTTGATTCTGCTTGAAAGCGGTATTTGGTTCGTCATCGCCGTTATACAGTCTGCAGAAATGGTCTTTCCAAATCCTCAGCATCGACTGCGATTCTACTACGATGTTCCCTTGTTCATCTATACAGGCTTCGGTTCGGGGTTTGTTTCTATGGCATGTTATTTTTACCTTTTGGTAAAACTTCCGAATCTCATTCCTGGAGTAGCATCTCTCAATTTTCTCGACCGCGAGCTTGTCATGCTCTTTCTTCTTCATCCTGAGAAGCGGGAGTTCGTCTCTCCTCTTCCGCTCTGGTCCTTCTAAGCAGCGCCTCTTTATATGCATCTTGCTTAGCTGTACGTGCTTGCCGGCATTCATCGTCGAACCAGGGGTTTCGTTGTGGTGGTCGATTGAAACCCAGCACATCAGAAGCGGCATCTCTGATGGCGTTTTGGCAGTGTTTCCAATGGTCTTCTATGCTTCATGCTGGCGGTATTTAACCTATTAAGAGATTAAGAGACACTCGATCGAAAAAGGACTTGGCGATCTCTTGCGATTGTAGCCGTCTGACGTCGAATTTCCTCACAGCATTAGCTTGTATTGGAGTAGTTTGGGATATCCGCAACCGTACCTTGGCTACAACAAGGAAATGGTCTGAGTCGATGTTGGCTCCTCGGAACGTAGGGATATCCATAATACTGGAGGAGTGTCTTGCGTCGATCGCAATGTGATCAATCTGGTTGACTGTTGATTGATCAGGAGTTCTCCAAGTCCCCTTGTGTATATCGAGATGTGGGAACCGCGTGCTAGCTACGACAATGTTTCGCCCCGCCGCAAAGTCGATTAGCCTGAATTCGTCATCGGAGGTGGTGTTGTGTAGACTATATTTTCCGATTGTTCCACCAAAGATACCCTCTCTTCCTAGCTTTGCATTAAAATCACCGAGGACAATTTTAATGTCATAGCTAGGGCATTACTCGTAGGTCTTGTTGAGGAGCTCGTAGAAGGCATCCTTGGTGTCGTCATCTTTCTGCTCTGTGGGGGCATGCGCGCATATAAGGCTAATGTTGGCGAATTTAGCCTTGATACGGATTGCTACGAGGCGCTCGCTCACATGCCGGAAGCTGAGGACTTCTCGTCTAAGTCTGCCTCCGACAACAAATTCGCATCCAAATAAGCGCTGCTTTTGCCGTAGTAGATGTCGCAATTTTTCATCCTCTTTTTGTCCGGCCCATCCCATCGCATCAGGAACCTTTAATTGGATTGCTATGAGCCCTAGAAACAAAAACAGAGGCGGCGAAGAAAGTTAAGTCATGTTTCAGACAAGAAGAATACTCCCTTTGTTCACTTGTGACGTACATAAGTGTCAGTATCTACTCATCGTATCACACCATCACAATGACAGAAATTTAAGCATCACCATCTTCGATCACTTTGATTTTAAGTGACAGCCCTTCGGATTATGATAATTTAGATTCCAGTGATGAGATCCCCCCAAAAGACGACCATCTGAATGACTTTATTTTTGGCCAACGACCACCAGATACTCACACACATGCTCACACCCCAAATGTAACATTTTTGAAAGGATTAGTGCCAGAATCAGGTCTGAAGCCCATTACTTCCCGAGAAAATCATCAACCAAAAATAATCTCGATCAAACTCTAAACTGATCCTCATCCACCGTGTGTCAATGTGCATTGAGCACCACCATCAGCCATGTCGATCGTTAACCCCTTTGTCTAAGAAAAAATGCTGTAAAACAACAACACGAAATGCCTCCAAAAGAAGGGATACAAAAAATACGAATATACGAGTATATACTCGTATATAAAGTATCTAAAACATTCCCGCCACAGATCGCACTTAACAATTTCTTAGCTAGCGGCATACAGGAGCCTATAATAGCCTACCATATTGCGTCGATTGCCGCTGTTGCACAAACACCAAAACATCCCATCCATCGACTGACAAATGCACAGAAGCATGAAGTGTTCCACTGATCTCTGGGGTTTCAGTTTCCCTTATTAAACAGATATGGATGGCATAGCAAAGTTGGATGGTGGGATCCAATAGCTGGGTTGGGCGTTGAACAAGATTCTACCCCCAGGGTGGGTAACGAAATATCCAGGCGTGGGAAATCGCTCCTGGAATGCGCACACGAAGTAACCAAATGATCGATCGCGTGCTAAACCTATTTGTAGTCCACCGATCGACAAAGGATGACTATATACTCGTACTCCTAGTTGGATTGGCCAAAGGACGAGTATTTTACGAGTAGATTTCGCATTCTCCTTTTATTAATTTTGAGGGTCAATTGCGATTGGCATCAATAAGATACGGCCTATCTAATTCTGTTAAATTTCGACAGATTACTCGATAGCCGATCGACGCGACGATCAATGCCAGAGTGAAAAATCTCCAGCAGTCCGGTTTAAAGTGCAATCCTGCAGGCTGTCACGATGACGTTGATGATGATTATGCTGTTTCTGTTGCTTTGGTTGCTGCTATTTTGCAAGATCAATGCGGGGGTTTGCGATCGATTGCCCAAAAATTAAAGTGAATTAGTTTGATGTATCTTTGGTGCTTTTGGTGCAGACAAAGATATGGATATTCGTTTACCTCACGTTGCTACCGTGTTGTGAGGATCTAAGTGGAGAAGCTCTTTTCTTTGGCAAATTGACTGCGACCCAAGATGGCAATTAAGTCAAAGTTGTTGTTTGTCGAATGACCAAGAACCAGAGTTTTGCTATCACGTTCAGGCAGATCGCAGCTATGCATTTTAAAGTGAGTGTTTGCCTCCGCATCCATCATGGGGTGCTTGAGACATTCTACGCCTACGGGGACGTTTTCTTGTAAAATGCAGTGGCGGCTGCCAGATTGATTGCTAAAGCCAGACTTGCAGCCATCAATTGATTGTGGGAACGTTCTTTTATTTTTATTTATTTTTTAGTTTTTGTTAGTTTTCGACATAAATTTTTAGTGTGTAGACAATGAAATGAATTTTTCGAGGTCTACCTGGTGGAAGCAATTATTTCGTTTGTTTATGCAAAGTGAGAGGTCCAACAAATTTGAATATGTCTATTCTGAGACAGATTCTGTTTGCCAATAAGGAGGTACGTTGAGCTATTCCAAATATCGACTTGGGCCGGAGTCTAATCAATTTTTAGAAGTTAAATTGCACGAAAAAATAAATCAAGGCTTAGAAGTAATAAATTGGGCATAATTTAAGGCTTTCTGGAGGCGTAATCGTTGGGGTGTGCTTTCAAAACTGACAGCTGTCTTGTTTAATTGAGGCATGAAATTGCTTTTGTAATTGAATGAAGGTTAGCCCTACTCGTATTTCGTTGCAATCTGTTGTTGCCCCACATTCAGTTAAACTTTTTTAACAAAGTTTATACATTCAACCTCTAGTAGTATGTAGTTTGGTTGACGATCAACATGAAAACATCCCGACGTGTGTACTCAAGACCAAGAATATTTATAAATCGACCTCGTAGATTGATGCCCCTGTGTAGACGTCCCACAGATATTTCCGCCTGTTAACTGCTCAACAATTGTACGCTGAAGAGGGATCTTAAAAGCAACCCATAGGCTCTCGAGGTTTCCGAAAGAAGGGATTACCTACATAGGTTGATGACTTTTAAACCAGGACCACCAAGGCCTTCAAGTGGAGGGATTACGTCCTCTGAAGTACCAAAATGAATTGTATTAAAATCTATAAAGACTCTAAGGATTAAGAACTAAGAATACTAATTAGAAATTCAAGTTAGTTCGAAGCTTAGCTTGGAATTTTGGAAAGCCAAATGGTAAAGTCGTATTATAGTTTCAGCACCGATAATTCTTCTCCTATTTGCCATTGCCACACTGTCCCTCAGTTTTCTCTAAGATTAAGCTGTTACAGAACTGAGGTAAGTTATAAACTTGAGTGAGGGACAAGGTTTAAAATCGGTGTTTTTGGGAATCTGGCCGCATCACCGTCCAAATAAATAAGAATTACTTACTCAAAGCAGAAGACAACTTTGTCCCACCACGAGTTTAAGTTAAAATAGAGTAAGCAACTCCAATATCTCCTGAATGGTTTCGTGCTTCAATTGCTCCTGAAGAGCTTATTGTTTTCTCACCAAAATCCTGCTCGTTCAACGCCCAAATTCGCCGTTACAAGCAGCTAAACCAATGTCTTTCACTTTTTAAGGTAGGACTCTTGGTTAAATCATGAGCTCACAAGGAAATTCACTTCTTAACCAAACATATTATACATTGACGAACGTGCAGCTCTTCAACGTGTACCTGAGAAGAAGCTTTAGGAAAGGCTTAGCTTCGGGATCCCTAAACTGAAATGGACTGAACCATAATAGACTAAATGTGCTAATTATTTCTGGGAGAATTGGCCATCATCTTCTTCGAGCAGCGAAGATGAAGAAGACAGAGAAAATTTGTCTGTTGAAAGATGGTAATACAAGATGCTTCCACATTTTGAATTGAACAAATGGGACAACAGCGACTTTATCTATCGTTTTCGCCCCTCAAAACTGACGACAATTATGGTTCTTGAATCAATAACGGATTCTCTTCGCCATACGACACGAGACGGTAGTGTACATTGCGAATTGGATCGAATTAATTAGTGTTAAAAAGATTCTTGTTGTTTACTTGGGGCTGGGATTTCCTCCGCAATTTGGCAGGATTTACTCCCTCCCAAGTACGGTCAACAACTGTACCTTCGTTCAACAACATTGATTCTGTGTTTTGATGTTTCGTGCTTATGAATTCGACCATTGTCAGTGCCGCACTACTTGAACACGGGTGATCACTTACATTTGCCAGCACATTCTCATGCGCCTCCTCGACAAATGTGGCATTCACGTCTTCATCTTCTAAACAGAATGCCATATCCCCATCATTGACGAGGATGTCTTCGACAGAAATTATTGTACTTGCATCTACTCAGAAGATGAAGCCATTTCCCGGCTAGCGCATTGCAGTGCTGATTGGTTGGCTGTTAAAAGGTCGCTATCCCCAGATATTGCAGCAAGACCCAATGTAGAAGGCATCAAAAGCACCGCCAATTGCTGCATTGGTTCGCTCAATGCAGGTAGTTCCTTTTTGGGCGGACCACCACCGGCCTTTTTGGCGTCTCTTACAAAGTAAAACGCACAATCCTTCAATGTCTGCTTAATTTTTTGAATATTTTTCGCGCAGAGACTTCAAAGCTCTTCCCTACAGAAAGAAAAAAAAAGGACAAATTCATAGCAACTACCTGCCAAGACGGCGCAACATTGAATGCAGTTGCAATTTTCTCCCACACATTGTCTGTGTCGCGATTCGTCGCACTGTCCGTCTTTTTATTCTTAATTATGGAACTGTACTCCAAAACATTCCTTCCTCCTCTGCTGTGTACACTATTTTTGATATTCTTTTTTCGAAAACGTTACAGCTTTTGAATAATAGTCCGCAATTATAAATTTCAAATCCAAAGTTGAGACTGACATATTTGTGTTATCTGTCACAAATATCCTAGGGAATTTTTCGGAACAGCAAGTACGCCAACTTGCGAATTTTAACTTCCAAACCCAGAGTTGAAATAGTGAAAGAAAACATTTATCAACTTGCGGTTCAACTCTCGAGTTGAAATCAACTTCGAAGTTAACCAACTCTAGAGTTTCCTGCAAGTTGAACAATAGTGTACAAAATCACCCTAAATCCTGTCACCCCTTCAGGAGCAACTGGTTCAAAAACACCAACGCGCTGTTAATGTTTTCATTTCTGCAGTGCGTTCAACTCACTCTAATTCTTTCCTAGTAGTCTCGATTCATCTTCGACTGTCCTTCACCATGATTGCATAGGTCGCCCCACACTTCTGTCAGACTACGTCAGTCATTTCCCCTGCAAGGCAAATTTTGAAATATGACCGCTTTCACACCGACAAGTGTGTACAATCCATTGCCACTTCTTTCTTAGGATAGTGATGTCTAAAGGCTTCTGACGCGTTCCCCAATAACGTTATTCGTTGGAGATGCGATTCGGTCAGGAAATCCTTAGACTCTTAGGTAGACCGCTTTTTATAAAGGTTCGCATCCTTTGAGTAATAATGTTGGTAACCTTCCTAGTTCTACACCCGTTTAGTAGTACTGTTTCTTCTTTGGATGTGAACAGTCTTAAACGCTTTGATTTTCCTGATCTGTTGTCCAGCAATGTAAAGTTAAGTTTTGGAGTTTGCTCAGGACCTCGGCTGGCATATTTTTCTCCATTTAGTGGAAACCCATTATTTTACGTGCAAGTCAGCGTGGTCCAGGTGTTTGAGGTAAGATATCATTGTCCACCTCAATAATTGATTTCTTTTAGTAAGCGCTACTCACAGGATATCGCTGATGGGTACTAGGAACAACCACGACGAAAATGTACAGACCTGTTGAACTCTATCATGGACTTTAAAACCATCTGACATCCTGCCATGTGCAGATCGTGACATTTACCACCCTCGTAAGTAGCCGTAATAATAAGCAAACGTTTTTGTGTAGTGCCTCTCCCGCGTTAGGCTATCCGGGTAACAACTCTGTTCAAACTGCCAAATGCCTTTTCAAAGTCAATGAACAATAGATGTAGTGGAGGCCCGAACTCGACGCATTGTTCAATGATAATAAGGACAGGGTTGATGTGATCTACTCAAGACTTTCCACCCCGAATTCTCGCCTGTTCGACACCAGGCGTTGAGTCTAGAAGCTGTCTTATCCGCTCTGGAATTAACTTGGCTATTATGGTGGGAACGGCTGGGAGAACGCATATTTCTCTCTAGTTCCCACATTTCATCAAATTGCCTTTCATTGGAAGCTTGATGACTATCTTTATTTTCCACTCCTCCGAGAACCACTCATTATCCCATGCTCTAAAAATGAGCGGTGTAACTCTTCCCATGTAGTTGGCGTCGCTTGAAAAAGCTGGGCAGTAATGGATCCGATAGGGGCTGCTATCTCTATGCTGCCGGAGGTCCAGTTCAAGTTCTCGAATTTGTTCCTGCGGCTTAATCGCTGGCATTTGGAGCCATGACGCTGCCGCCACAATTATTTAGAACTACGAGTACATACCAAGAAATGCTTTCTCCATCTGTTGAGCTGATTCTCATCCTAAATCTGCAGACTACAAACTTTTCACTGGATGTTGCTTAGAACTCCTACCACCATTAAGTTCTCTTGTGATGCTGTAGACGATCTCCTTTGTCAAGCCTGACTCTATCATGGACTTCTTCTTCTTCCACAAGATATAAGGCACGCTGTACTTTCTTCCTGCTCCACGCGATATTGGACTTTTATTTCGGGTTTTCCTACTACTGATGCCGCTGCAATCCGAGCCTTAAGTGGAATGCACTCATTGATCCGTCTCCACATGCTGTGACTTAACACACCAACATGGAATTCATTATTGGATGCGATGTCTCGATCTTGTTGAAGGAGAGGAATGCAGCAGAAACCCACTGGACACACTTTATAGAGTCTAGTCAGTTAATGTTAATAAGCTTAGAACAAAACATAAAGTAGAACTTGAACTGTGGCCTCACCAAAACCCACAGGCAAATTAGTCAGACTGGAAACACTAAAAGGATTGGACGGTACCTATACTGAATCAAAAGCAAACTCTCCGCCTCAGTTTTGGGACTATCTACCAGATAGCCCAGATCCTGTTGATGGCTTAACCATCAAATAACATTTCGATTCCAACTGCCGAAGGCTTTCTCAAAATCTTTGATCTCACCTGTTGCAAAGATCCGAACTCGACAAATTGTGTAATAATGATCTACAATAGAAGGTTGAATAAAAATATTCTTTAACTTTTACGAGTACAAGGATTATTCTTCGGCACCTGTTGGAAGCTTGCATATTCAGTCAGTTTTCGAAGGCAGCGTGACCATTACTCGCTTTTTATTTTCCTTTTTCCAAAATTTTCCAGACTGATGTCGTCAAAGTGGTGATGTTTTCAGCTTGACCAAGTGGGAAGTGTCAATTCGAGTATTTTTGCTGAAAAACACTTGGCTGATTACGAGGCCAGAACTATGTTGCCCAAATATTTAAGGCTTCAACGAGTTAATCCCTACTAAATATGGAGTTCCGGGTTGAAAAATGCATCTTGATGCTATATATCATATACATAAATAGTTCTACTCTCTCACCTATTATATATAATGCCTTACTACCACCCTTTGTGGTAAGCGCGTCGATGTAAATGCTCTTTTCACGTTTTACACTGTACTGTACGCGGGAGTGTGTCATTTACGCGGGGTTGTTTACATCGTAGTTCCAAATCGTCAAGAATCTATGCGCTGCGACAAACCAGGTGACTGAAATTCAAATCTTTCTTCTTTTCCGAGGCCGAGTGATCCCATTTAATTCATAAGCTCATAAGTTGGACGTTCACTTTTCTTGCTAAATCAATGTCACTATACAGCCCATACAGTTCATCCTTGTATCTTCTCCTCCACTCACAGTCTATGCAGGCGGAAACGAAAATCACCCGGACAATTTTCTTTCCAAAGCAGCCAAGAGCACTCTCATCTACTTTGGATAAAGTCCATGCCTCTGTGCCTTAGAACAGGACTGGGATCATAAGGACCCTATACAGGGTGAATTTTCTAGTCCGAGGAAGGGCTTTGCTGGTCAGCTAGTTTTCGTTTAATTTCAGCGCTGCTGTCGTTATCTGCATTTATAGTGGAGCCAAGTAGACAAAGTCCTTAACTACCTCAAAGTTATATCTGTCGAAGGTAACGTTCTGCCCGAGACTTCGGTGTTGGGTGTCCTTTCTGGATCACAGCATATACTTGGTTTTGCCCTCGTTGACCGCTAAGCCAATTCTCCCCGGTTTTGTCTATATTTCTTCCGATTATATCAATTTCATCGGCGTGAAATATAAGGTCTCAGTGAGATGTTTACTGACCTGGATGGAGCAGCGTGCATTCTGCATCGTCATCCTGCACAGGCTGACGAGTTTGGCGTTAATGCTAAACCTAGACAATTGCTTTGTATAGGTCTTTCGCTCCAGCAGCTTTGTTTATAGTAAGTTTAATATGTCCTATGTCCTATGTCCTCACTTCTCTCAGGTTGAGTGGGCGGAATTGTAAGTCTACATCGTCCAGGTTGAAAGGTTCATTTTGTCTGACAGCGGTATTAGTTTAGCATCTCTCAATTTCCTTGAACGCGCGCTTCTTAAGCTCCTTCTTTTCCTTCAGAGTAGCCGGTGTTCGTATTTCGTAGGGTTCGTGAGCAGGTCTGAGCTTTAAAGCAGGGCCACTGTATGTGGATCTTGCTTAACAGCATGTACTTTCCAGTGATCACCACTGGTCTTCGATACTTGATGCAACCGGCAGAGAACCTTCTGAAAGATTAAAAGAAACTAGATCGGAAAAGGGTTTGGCGATCTCTTATGATTTTAACCATTTGACGTCCAACTACCTCACAGTATTCCGATGCTCGGGAAATCCCCAACCGTACCTTTTCAACAACAGGCTAGAGGTTGGCTCTTCGGGCACTCATAATACTGGAGGAATGTCTTGCGTCGAACTCAATGAAGTCAATCTGGTTGACGGTTGAGTAATCGGGAATTCTCCAAGGATTAGCCTGAATCCGTTAACAGAGATGGTGTCGTGCGGGCTACATTTCCCGACATTTCTACCAAAGGTTCCCTCTTTTCCTATTTTTTCATTCAAATCGCGAAAGCAATTTCAATACCATGCTAAGGCGCTGCCCGTTGGACTTGTCAAGAGCTCTCTTAAACTATCATTGGTTTCGTCATCTCTCTCCTCTATGGGAGTGCGCGTCCATATGGATGGCTAATGTTGGCAAAATTACGGCACGGATTGCTGCGAGGCGCTCGTTAACATGTCGGAAACTCAAGACTTCTTGCCGAAGTCGCCGTTGTAGTTGTTTCTGTTTTTCTCCCGCCCATCCCACCACATTTTTTGGAATTTTTTTTTTGACATCTTATGAAAAGATACAACACTGATTTTTTATCATTTATTTATTGCTATTTTAAGAATATGTAAAACAAATTTCAATTAAAAATCTTCATTAGAACGTAGGTTGTACCACTCCGAAGGCACCAGCTTGAAAAAAGGACACTCAAAAAGAAGCGACAAAAATAGAAAAATACTCTGAACTTTAGGATGCTTCTAGGTCACTCTGTGCGTCTACATGTGTTGAATCTACTCTTAAAATTTCAAGGGAATCGATCAAACGGCTCTCGAGTATGATGAAAGATAGTTTGAAAAACGCAGTTTTGAGAGAAACTCGTTTAAAGTTTCAAGTACTCAACTCAGCGCTTCGAACATTTGCTTCTTCTAGCTGCTGTCAATTTATGCAAAGGGCTTAAGGGCTCATTCACCATCTTGTCTTTTTCGAGACCCTAATCTGGTATCGCCAATTTGACACTAGTCAGCGCCTACCTACCTAGTCAGCGACTTGGCTAAAGACTCAATATCACAGATGTCTTCTACTTAGTCTAACTATTCGTCTTCAATACAATCCGTTGCTGACCTCAATATACAATACAACTTTTGTGGACTCCTGCTTTCTTTGAATCTTTTAAAAGCAGATTGAAACCTTCCTTTTGCAACGTCGCGATTCATGTGAAAATAAAAATTTCCAACTAACAGTTTTAGTATTATACAAGGAGCTTCTCCAAAGCCGAGTTATAAAAAAATCCTTTCAAGCAAGAAAACTACGCATATCAAGTGCGAATGTTGGCGGTTTTTACTTTGAGGTTTCGTGTGATCACCGTATCAGTCACTTGTCCAAGTACAAGTCCATGCCCATTGTCGACTTCAGGGATATGAGGTGACTAACGCCTCCAATCAATCAAAAATAAGACATTTCTGCCTGCTAAAACAGATTTTTAAATTTTTCAAAAAACCATCCTGGCGCTAACAACTCAATCACTATGTGCCGATGTCCTTTTTCTTTAAAAAAAAAAAAAAACAAAACAAAAACCGAACATAACAAATGCCCTAGTCACAATTGTCTTCCAAGTCCGCCCACTATAACCACAATCCACAAGACCATTTACTTGATCTTTTCAGTCTGCATAACTTATCCTTCAAAGGATACTCGTATCTTTAATAAACTCATGCACAAATGTGATTTCAAAATCTCACAGCAATAATCCTGATTTCTGACTTTCTCAAGGCAAACAAAACTTAAGAAAATATCGTCGCACAATTTTGATTTATTACTCCTTCAGAGTTATTGGTTGTTTCGTCCTTTCTTGAAACCTTGTCCTTCCTTCCTACAATACCTACTCGTCGGATTTCTCTGCCTTTTGTTTTCTTGCAATTACTTTAGCTCTTGTTCAGTTGTTTTCTATTTTGTAACATCTCTTCTTCCACTCCTAACACTCGTCGTCGTACAGCACAATTACAAAGAAACTTTCCAAAAACTGTATTGCTATGCTATCGAGGACAAGTACCACCTACTGTTAGTGTGGCGCCAGGAAGTTTCATCGACTTTCCCGGCCAGACATTTGACTCATACACAAAACCCAAAGTACACTTGCTCAATTTGCAATTGCATTTGTCGTCCTTTGTTTGATTTTTTTTTTTTCCTTTACGCTCAATGGATTTAGTTGCACCAGGTAATGTACCCACTATTCACAATCACATCAGAGGACATGTGTTTAATGGTGACGGTGGTATGTTTGGGTAAACTATGTGTGCCGTACCTGGCAGGCAGGGTGACCATCCTAACATTTTCTTTCATTCCCAAAAAAAAGTCGTTTGCTGGAATTGTACTCGTATATAGAAATTCGTCGGTTAGAAGTGCAGAGATTTCTATCATTTCCAAGTGTTTTAGATAGCGTTAGATAGCGTCGATCTACAGCCTCAACCTTGAGTGGTAGTGTTACTGTTTTTAATATCAAATCGACATTACAACTTTCAACTTGTGGTGTGTGTATAACTTGTGGAGTACCACAAGGTAGCCATCTCTGTCCAGTTTTGCTTATTCTGACAATGAACAATATTGATTACTTTTATTATTGAAAATCTGTCTGTGCAACTGATATGACAATTTTTGAAATGTTTGCCACTGCAGAAAGACTTGGACAAATTTTTTACTTAACACTAAAAGAACTAGTTGGAGCTCAATGTAGGTAAGTGTCTAACAAGCGTTTTACAGTTTCACCTGACAATTTTTGATCTTCTATCAACTTGTTCGTTATTAAACTCGATTCTGTCGTTTAAGTGCTGTCATTGATAGTGACGGATGATGCCATGTAAGGTGTACACCAGACGTTGTTAATTTTGAAAAATTCACTGCTCACCTGACACTAGCATACAAACGGTAGCTCTGGCGAGCAATAAGAGTAACTTCAATCGAAATTTAGAAAGATGACTACACGCTGGCCAAGAGTTTCAAACCAATTGGTCTGATTTCCTTCGTCGTAATGAGAATGGTCTGGCCTCATGTCCGGAAGCCTGATTTACATGTCTATGATGCAGCATTTATACCAACGCAGTTTCTCCTGCTAGATTGCGCTTCAAAATCTACGCAGAACTCTTAGAACTCTTATTGCAAGTACTTCATAGTGGTAAGCCGCAAGGCTGTGTTTAATCTTCACTTCAAGAGCGCATGACGGTCGTACTTCTAAATGACCGGCAGTACGGTTTTCGTAGCTACAGGTCCACTGGTGATTTGATGGCATGTCTCACCGAAAAGTGGAACCAAAGTCTTGATATTTCTAAGGCATTTGACTTTTGTCGAAAATACGTGCTTTTGGGATCAACGACTTTCTTCTTCAAAGGATTAGAAATAACCTTTCGGAACGTTCAGTTCAGGTTGTCTTGGATATTAACAAAATAAATGCTGGTGTGCTCCAGGGCTTCGTTCTATCTCCGACACTCTTTTTAATTTTCATCAATGATCTCTTGTCTGCTACTTCTAATCTAATTTACTCCTTTGCTGACGACAGTACTCTCTGCTTTTCATATTCGTTCCCGGACTCACGTCCCTGCTCTTCGGATGTAGAACGGGAATGGCAGCGTATGTTAAGCTCATTAAATTCCGATAACCAACCAGCATATCCAATTGGGGAACTAGCAACAGAGTGGAATTTAATGCTTCCAAAACGCAATGCTGTGTACTGTCGCTTAAGCGAAATTGAAATACCCGGCCATTATCCATGAATGGCGCTTGCATCGTTGAAACCGAAAAACTTTCCGTTCTCGGTATGTGTGTCAATGACATCTTACGTTGGAATGACCACATATTCGGAGTCGCCAAAAATGCTGCGAAATGTCTAAGTTTCCTCAAGCGATGTAAGAAATATTTCACTCCCTCTGATCTGGCTCCAATATGCAAGGCTTTCATCCGCCCAAAATTAGAGTACAATGCTCACATCTGGTCAGGTTCTCCGAAGACTTTTTTGCACTTGCTAGATAGGATTCAATACCGAGCGATACAACTTATGGGTGATGCCAATATTACACAGTCGATTGACATCCTCGACCACAGGCGTAATGTCTCCTGTCTTACCCTGTTCTATCGCTATTTTCACCACCAGTGCTCCTCAGAAATTTCCAGTAGCATTCCGTCCCTTCAAATCTCCAACCGTAACACCCATCTTGCCACTAGTGCTCATTAGTACACCCTCAAGCCCACTTTCGGACGTACATTAAAATATCGTGATTCTTTCTTAAGTCGAAGAACTCGCTCATGGAATGCCCTGCCGAGCTCTGTATTTTCTAGTCATTATAACCTCCAAACATTCAAGACCAACGTACATAGGTACCTCTCTTTCTTTCCTCCCTAGCTTTTCATCGCCCGTGCTGTATGCAATCATTTTAGGGGTTCTAATAACCCCTCGAGCGCGCGCTAATTATAAAAATAAAAATAAAAACTTAATGCCTATCGCTTTCAATGTGGCTAACGTCTACGCTCAGTTATATTAAGACGATATAGTTGTAAAGTCTTTTGGATAATGTCTGGCGACTGTTTACCTTAAAGCGCAAGTACCCCTGTACATGATCGACGACTGCTATACCAATAATTGGCTTTCACTCCATCCTCAGTCGTCAGGACAAATCTGACTGATCTGACTTATAATGACTTATTTAGAGCTAAGAACTTAAGTGTTATCATGGATAGGGTGGCTGCCGGCTTTCTGGTAGCCTTCGAGAGGAGTCCTTTCGATCTACGAGTATACGGCTAAGATAAGATCAATAAAATCCTGAGCTTCAGTTGTGTAGTGGAACAAGTTTTCATAACGTTGTTTCCTAGCACCAGTGAATCTTCGTTTCCTTAATATTTATATCATGGGGTGAACTCTCGAAGCTTTTCGTTTAAAAAAAATTGTTGGTACGTACACGAACTTGAGTTTTTTTGATCCTGCCCAACGACTGTCTTTAAAGCCTGACTCTTGTGGAGCTGATGTGTTTTTGAGAATCGACAACGTTGGATTGCGCTCATCGTTAGAAATCTTATGGCTGTCTGCCAAGTAAAATTTTGATGGCAATCAACTATTCCTTTATCGTAAAAGTAAGGTGGGCAAAGTACATATGTATATGCATTTGTAGCACAGCCATGCTTAAGGACTTGTTGAACGTTCATACCAATTTCGAAAGATTGTTTGAGTTGGAGTTGTTTTCACCGCCCTCAGCCCGAATGAATCATGTCTGCCGTGTTTAAGAGGTAATTTTCGGTCGATTTTATCCAGTTTCGTGGTTTAACGACCATAGATTATGTTGGCCTAGAGACAGCGCGTTGCAGATAAGCTATCCAAGGTAATATCCAAACTTTCTAGCAACTTAAAATCTACCTATTTGGTATAGCAAAAGAAAAAAAGGAAAGTTCTGCATTCGACAAAGGACAATTCTGGCAATGATACCTTATCGTATCTAGATCATGGTTAGGAGCGGGAAATCACTGCGATCGCGAATACCAAAAAGTTTTGTGTCTTAAGCTGAGAACAGCGACTCCAGATCTGAGAATATTAGAAGGCTACAGTATCTTAAAGATACCAGCAGAGCACCGGTGACTTCATGTTTACCCTGTTTCAGTCGTTAGTACTTAACTCCTTGAAAAGTTCCACCAAATGCCTCATCGAGAAACACAAGTACATACTTGATAGAAAAAATTGTAGACCTTTCGTAAGATCCTTTTTTGTACTGGAACTTGTAGTGAAAACACCAGGGAGGTCTATTAAAGCGTGACCATTAAAAAGAGAAAAAATAATGGCCCAACACTACTCTCTTGTGGTCACTGGTCGGCTGATGGCTAAGTGATAAATTATTTGTACCGAAATAAAGGCCCAAACACCTTAATGCATAAGTCTACGAACTTAACCACTGGTAGAATCACAAATGGCTCTGAAGAAAGTAGTTACAGCTATGGACCAGCTTTCGCTCTCGCACTGCTTACGCCCCCCATTTTAAAGGATGCAGGACGTACGAATTGGGCCGCACTTGGCAACAGAAAAGCCACTAAAAGTTGTTACATTTCGCAGAAAATTAACGATTTCAAAAAAGTCGTCGAAAGTAGATGGTATTCTAATCGTCGTGTTAAGACACCTATCCTTGGAAGCAGCTAAAATTTTTATAACGCTTTTTGACAATGCGCTGAGTAATGCATATTATCCGACATATTGGAAAATAGCAGTGGTACATCTTATCCCGAAAGAGATAAAGTTAGAACCATCGCTGCTAATCTTCGGCCAATTAGTTTACTTCAGAGTATTAGCAAGTATTCGAAAAAGTTGTCAACAGAACCCAGTTAAAGTGGGTTGAAGCAAGTAATATAGTTCCGGTAAATCAGTTTGGTTTAAGGGCGAGGCATGGCACTGATCTTCGACACATTTGTACAAAGTAATAAATGGGCATACCGCAACTTCTACTATAGCCGATTTACAACATATGTAGGGAAAAAGTTCGTTTATGACATCAAAAACGGCTTACAACAGCGGGCAGTGCTTTCTCCGATACTGTTTAGCATTTAACAAAAGTGATCTAGTAGGTTCCCTCAATCACGCTATAGCGTACGCAGACGCTTTGGGTGATTACAAATCAAGTCGAAAAGGCAAAGTCATCAATACCCCTCTGCAGGGTGATTTTAAAGCGTATTGCGGCACTTGATAATTTAGGACCATTTTCCAAAAGCCGAAAACAATGGGCTGCAATTAGCCGTGAGAAGCGTAGGACTTTTAAAAACATATAGATGCCTGTCTCACAGCGGGCAAGTAGGCCTTGGCCTTGACAAGAAGGGTTTTTTACAGCAGTCAACCTGCCTCTAAATTAGAGCTTATACGAAATGTGGCCCTTATCAAGAAAGTCATCGCCTACGGTTGCCGCTTGTGATTTAATGTATCACCATATCAGAAGGAAAGGATTTGGGTGTTTAAAAGGCAGTGTCTTAGGTCCTACATGGGCTTGTATAGAACACGAGAATCAAAGTACAAAAAATATAATACTATCACAATTCCAAAAACGCTATACTTCGATGGGGTTCGTCTGAATAGGATTGACAGTTTCCTGATTAAGGTGATTGGAAGACAGATGTGTCTTGTGTTTAGCGTGAACGCCTGTCGTGTAGACTTAAGTTCACGGGATGCCCATACATACATGGGAGCAAGGATACGCCTTGCCATCGCTTATTTGCTACTTTACAATGTAATACCAATGCGGAACTTTGTTGAGGACACAGCTGCACCCTTGGTATGAGTCGGGGCCTACCTTAGACCTCTTACTGGTCTTAGGGTGGCAGTACCGAGCATTTTCAGCAACTCCACTGCGGTTATCGAGCCCTAGCAGGGCCAGCCTCCCTGCGATTAAGATTTAAACCACAGCCACCGAGACGCTCCCACAAGCTAGGCCCAGACCGAAGTCCGAGGGGCTCCTTACTCCCACGGTACCTTGTTTTAAGTCCTGGTGGTCTTGCCACTCTACAAGACCTATGACCGGCAGCTTGCAACTGGAAAAGTCATAGCAACCATCAGTGGCGAAAAGTCAGATGATGTTTATGATAAGTCCAGTTTTACTCTACCCCCGCTTTTTATTAAACAACGTCATTGATGGACGAAGCCTTGAAAACAGGCTTCTTGACAACAAGAGGTCACTTCTATTGAGGCTCATCCCTTTAGAGGAGGCAATACCACCGCCACCGCGGGAACTGGCGGCTCATCATTAACGAGGGTAGAAACGCCCTGCTAGGTCGGTACGTTACTGAGGATAGTTAGTGGGATCTCGTGTAGAGGCTCGTTGGCATAGGGCAAGCCTCTAAGGAGGATCAGTGCTTCATGACATTAGATCTCAGAGATGATTGCGCACGATGTTGAGGAATGCCAGACCACCCCGATTATAGTTAAGTAAAGCTTAGAGGCTCAAAAGTAAACATAAACAATGAGCGATCTCACAAATGTGTTCAACTGATATATTTGTTCACAACTTAGACAAGAAATAAGCCTTTGGCCAAACGTCTGACGACTGTTGCTCAACAATAAACAGGGATTGCCTCCTTCACTTCTAAAAAAAACTAGTTTTTAGACACACTTAGCTAAACCCTATTTCGAAATAGACCTTGAGCACTTCCAATTCCTACTCCGGTCAACACGATGATGCCATTATTAGGTATACCGTCATCTGCTCAGCCAGTTACGTTCACGTCTATTGAAAACAGAGAATAGCAAACCTGGTCACTCTACTGCCATAACATGTACTCATTACTCACTAAAGGAAATCCTCGTTGTAATTTTCCTTTCTTTGCTGTCAAAAAGGATTCATTGTTTCCAAAAAGCATAAGCGAATACGTATGTACTAATAGGGCGCTTCGTAGATTGACTCACTCCACCTGTCAACTGCGGAGGAAAACAATTGAAACAAAGTATACAGGCACTAGCAGCGGAACAGGGTAAAGAAAGGACACTTTACTCGAGAGGAATTTCAGGCTATCATCGGTCGGTCGTCTGGCGAATGTGTCCTTCTTCATGACATTTTTTTTTTTTTGCTGTCATCCTTCGTCCTTGTTGTAAATCTTCAAATCGATTTCCATTCTTAATCTCATTTCCTTTTCTGAAGTTAAAGGAAACAATGCGAAATATTTTTGCGGCTGTACGAGAACGAAGTATCCTTGACCCAGGAAACATGTCTCATTATTGGCGACACTGTTACAAATAAGGACACAGTTCTGTGTGTTAATGTGATAGGGTATATGTTTTGAACATACCATACATACCCATATGTACATACGAGTATGTACAATGTTGTGCTGGAGGAGAGCGATGATATCATTTGCACATTGGCACAATCAAATGAAATGGACACGGACGTACTCTGGACTCTGGACTCTAAACACTAAATTCTAGAGTAAGCACAAAAAACAATTAACAATGAACCAGATGACAGATTAAGATTGGTGCCAGGGACAGAAACAGAATAGAGGAAATGAAAGGAAGTATGGAAGTATGGAAGATAGTAGGGAGGCAGCACAACATGTGTGGCTTTGGCTCATCGTTCGATTGTCCTTTAGAAGGTGTATGTGGTTGGCATGACAAATGACTTAAGCACTTGACTGCAACAGAAGTGTCCTTCGAAGTTGATGTGCTAAAAATGTCGACCATTTCATGTGGTATTAACGTACGACCCCCCTGAATGCGCCATGCACAACGAAGAAGACTCTCTCAAGATATTTCTTCGTACAGAAACCCTGTCGCTTGTTGTATCTGTAATTCTGTTGCCATTGCCCAGTTGAGCAGATCGTAAATTATGAAGCTGTGACATTGTGAAGTTTAATGCTACTAAATTGGAAAGTAATTACCAAAATGAAAGGAGACATTTGCACATGTTTTCCTTTCTGTAGCACGCCACCGAGCAGATGTTGATTCAACAATTCAAAAGTTATGCATTGAAACGACTCTCTCACAACGGCAACTTTAAGGGAACTTGGATTGGATTTATAAATTGCAATCCTTAGATATGTTCAAACTAAAGACCTGGAAGAACTCTTTAGGCACAACTACCTCAATCTTAGAAAAACGATTAGCGGAAAAGCTCTTCGAAGTAACTCTTCGTTTAAACAAGCATTGAACATTGAACCGACGGGTCGCATTACTACTTCTCGACGATTAAGGAGTAGCCTGTTGGCCCTCGAATTCAATTCAAGGAACGGCAATGTCAGAATGACCAAGATCTTACATTAGCTAAAAAATACTTACCCGAGTCCAAACCCGACAAATTTTGGAAACATGTAACACTCTCAGCTTAAGAACTCCAATAATGAGCACATTTGAGCGGACAACTGTGAACGATCACATCACGAGATGCTATCAATAGATCCACTGATTCGAATCAAGAAGCGCATTTCACTCATAGTTCAGCAGCCACGCAGGGAAGTGACCTGAGCTTAAAGCTCAGTCTCGTGTGAAAAGAGAGATCTAGTGTATAGGTACAACGAGGAAAGTGTGTTCAGATGGACGGTCTTTCTGTACAGGCTGAAGGTGAGGCACGCCAATTGAGCCGTCACCAAGTCTGTTACCACAAACCCAGTAAATGAGTTCTTGCAGACATTGGACCAGGAAGTATAAAACCATTTCGAAGGAAGCCTGACGGTCCCGATATTGAAAAATTGTTTTAAAGTAAAATTTTTTTTTGAAAAATTAACGGGTATCGTAGAAAATCCGGTAGTCACATATCTAGGCATTACTCGGGATGAAGAACTTACGTGGAGCACTCACCTTTCTACGGCTATCGACAAGGCCAGGACACCACTAAAGACCAGCAAAAGTCTACTCGGTAAAAATTGGGGACTTAACCCCAAAATGAGACTGTGAATTTACTTTACTTACTTACTTTAAGTGGCGTAACAGTCTGGGGTGAAGCTGGGCCTCAGTCAACAAGCTTCTCCAGCCAGCTCGATCCCTGGCTAGCTGCCTCCAGTTCCGCACGCTAAGTTGGCTGAGGTCCCCTTCCACTTGCGTGCAACACCCGAGTCTTTGGATCGTCCCTCTTCTGGTTAGGTCGATGTCGCTGTACAGTCCGCTGAGTTCATTGTTGTATCTCTTCCTCCACTCACCGTCAATGCAGACACCGAAGATAACTCAAGGAATACTTCAACCAACCAAGAGTACCCTCATCTATTTTTGATAATGTCCATGCCTCTGGGCCATAGAGCAGGACCGGGATTATTAAGGTCTTATAAAGGGTGACTTTTGTTGTCCGAGAGAGGGCTTTGCTACTCAATTGCCTTCCTAACCCAAAGAAACAGCTCTTGCCAAGAGTTATTCTTCGCTTGATCTCAGCGCTGGTGTCGTTGTCTGTATTTATAGCGGAGCCTAGGTAGACAAAGTGCTTAACTACTTCAAAGTTATATCTGTCGAGGGTGACGTTCTGCCCGAGACGTCGGTGTTGGTTGTCCTTTTTGCTTGACAGCATATACTTGGTCTTGCCCTCATTGACCGTCAAACCCATTCTCGCCGCTTCCGTCTCAATACTCGCGAAAGCTCCACTGACATCACGCTGCTTTCTCCCGATTATGTCAATATCGTCGGCGTATACGAGTAGTTGGACGGACTTTTGAAAGATAGTGCCTCTTGTGTTTGCTCGTGAGTTATGCACTATTCTTTCAAGTACGATGTTGAAAAAATCGCATGACAGCGCATCGCCTTATCTAAATTCTTTCTGGACATCAAAGGTCTCGGTGAGATCTTTACCGACCTTGATGGAGCAGCGTGCATTCTCCATCGTCATCCTGCACAGACGAACGAGTTTGGCAGGGATCCCGAAACTAGACATTGTTTTGTCTAGCTCGTCTCTATAGATGCTGTCATACGAGGCCTTGAAATCGATGGACAGGTGTAGTGTATCGATCTGAGGCTCACGGGTGTTCTCCAAGATCTGCCGTAGTGTGAATATCTGGACGATGGTGGACTTTCCTGGCCTGAAGCCACACCGATATGGACCTATCAGGTTATTGACGAACGGCTTCAGGCGTTCACACAATACGGCGGATAAGATCTTATATGCGATGTTAAGGAGACTTAAGGTCTCTGTAGTTGGCGCAGTTCAGAGGGTTTCCTTTCTTGAGAATCGGACAAACAATGCTGAGGTTCCATTCATCGGGCATACTTTAGTCCGACCATATTTTACAGATGAGGTGGTGTATACTCCTAACGAAGTCATCGCCTGCCGCTTTGAAGAGCTCGGCAGTCAGGCCATCCGCTCCAGCAGCTCTGTTGGACTTAAGCTTCGATATAGCTATCTTCACTTCATCCAGGTCGGATGGACGGAATTGTTGGTCATCATCGTCCAAGTTGAAAACTTGATTCTGCCTGACAGCGTTATTTGGTCCGCCATCGCCGTTATACAGTATGCAGAAATGGTTCTTCCAAATCCTCAGCATCGACTGCGATACTACGAGTACTACGATGTTCCCTTGTTCATTTCTATAGGCTTCGGCTCGGGGCTTATTTTCCGCGGCATGTAATTTTCCTTCTTGGAGAAGCATCTCTCAATGTCATCGACCACGCGCTTCTCGTGCACTTTCTTCTTCCTCCTGAGAAGCCGGCGTTCGTCTCTCCTCTTCCGCTCATAGACCTCATGAGCAGCTCTGGTCCTTCTATGCAGCAACGCTTTATATGCATCTTGCATAGCTGCATGTACTTGCCGGCATTCATCACCAAACCAAGGGTTTCGTTGTGATGGTCGAGTGAAACCCAGCCCATCAGAAGTGGCATCTTGACTTGGCGATCTCTTGCGATTGTAGCCCTCTGACGTCGAATTTCCTCACAGCATTAGCTTGTCTTGGAGTAGTTTGGGACATCTGCAACCGTACCTTGGCTACAACAAGGTAATGGTTCGAGTTGATGTTGGCTCCTCGGAACGTACGAACATCCATAATACTGGAGGAGTGTCTTGCGTCGATCGCAATGTGATCAATTTGGTTGACTGTTGATTGATCAGGAGTTCTCCAAGTCCCCTTATGTATGTCGAAATGTGGGAACCACGTGCTAGCTACGACAATGTTTCGCCCGGCCGCAAAGTCGATTAGCCTGAATCTGTTATCGGAGGTGGTGTCGTGCAGGCTACATTTTCCGATCGTTCCACCAAAGATACCCTCTCTTCCTAGCTTTGCATTTAAATCACCGAGGACAATTTTAATGCCATAGCTAGGGCATTGCTCGTAGGTAGGTGTCGTCATCTTTCTCCTCTGTGGGGGCATGCGCGCATATAAGGCTGATGTTGGCGAATTCATCCAGAATTTATAGTTTAAGTTCTATAACTTGGTTCAAGGAGAGAGCTATTTTGTCACCTACTAACGATCAAGTAGGTAAAGTGAACGACTTGATTATCCCTAAAATTAATACACAGGCACAAACATACTACTCTGTAGACACCGTGATAAACCAGGAAGAGGCTTTATCTTCCGAACAGAATTTCTCAATTGTTTGCAGCTTTCTGGATTGCCCCCACATTAATTGGTCTTAAAAGAAGGGTGTCCTGTTGTTTTATTGAGAAACCTTAATCCACGTCTCCAGGTTGAACGTCTAAAAATTTTCACTATAGAGTGCAAAATTCTGACCAAAGGTGGAACTGGAGAAACTGCGTTGATTCTCCGAATTCCATTAATACCAACGGATCTTCCATTCCAATTCAAAAGATAAAATTGTCATTTTCAATTACTATTAACAAATCACAAGGTGAGATATTCAGCTTTGCAGGCTTAGACCTAAGCGTTGAGTGCTTTTCCCATGGACAGCACGTCAATTCCAAACAAAATTTGTTCGTATTGCGTAACCAAAAGTCAGCTACAAACATTGTTTATGAAGAAAATCTATAATCAAAGGCAGTACTCCACATTCTTCACGTATTTTACTTTTTAAATTACACTTATGCAAAGCCGGAGCGGGTCTCTATTTGAATATATTCTACCTATGCTGTATATGCCGAGTAAAAGATATCAAAACAAGCAGGATTCTTTCCTAGATAAATACTAAACACATCCAAAGCCAGACTAGCAGAATGTTTTCCTCTCATTGACAAAGGCCGAGTATAGCGCCCCAAAAATATGGATCACGTTCGGTTGTGTTCTTTTCAGCTTCAGCCCACGGCACTCTTACGCGGAATTCTTTGAAATGGACATCAGATCAAAATAAAACGAGGAGTCAAAATATTTTTTATAATTTCCTCAGCAGGAATGCGAATTTTTCTGCCAAATGCAAATTTTGAAAATTCTCAAAAAAACCAACTACAATATTCTAATATGTATGACGACAATAGCAAAACCACAACATCAACATTTTTTTAAAACAAATGTTCAGTTCCGTCACAAATATTACGCCTTCTCCAATGCAGATCAAAGAATTCCTTGAAAATCTCATTTGAACAGTTTCTGAAGCTAATCGTTCTCGAATTCCTTTGTCTTTGAAATTTATGAAAATATGCGCACCAATTCGAGCAGCTTTATTCTCTTTGAAAATCACCCCAGTTAGTGTCATCTAATGGGTGAAGTTCTACCATAATTCAACACGTAATTCCTCAATTAATGGTTCTATGGAATTTTTTTCTCAAATACCTACAAGATATTTTTAACCACCGAATAGAGGTCTCTCTAAACAAATATTCACGTTCAAAAAAAAAAAATCTTTTAATGAGATGATAATCCAATGTGATCTCCAATCAACCCCTTGTCTACTTTATCGTACATAAAAAATGTTCGAGCCATAATTTAGCGCACATTTACTCGTAGCTATCATTATTTAAAAATAAATTTACTATAAATCTGCCATAAATTTTGCTATAAATAAGTCCAGCCCATCTGACTATGTAGAGTCTCTCTTCCTTTCTTCCCGACTACCAATCTACAAAATATTTTTTTGATTTTTTTGACATAACCAATCGTATTTGCAATGTGGAGGTGCAAATGTATCTTTCAAAAAACAAAACAAATCTAAGAAATTTTCGAAAACATAAATAAACATTATGTTTGCGGCGGAGTGAATCAAACAAAACGGCCCGGCCCTGTTGTTTGGGATCGATTAATTTTTCGATTAAATCGCTTTTTGTTTTTGAATAGAATTTTTCAAATTTAGCGTGAAGCAATAAATTTGTGAGTTTTCCCTCGGATATCTCAAAAATGTTCACCACAATTAAAATAGAATTAATCGCTGGGGGGAGCACGGGGAGAACCAGTGTCGGAAATATTCGAAATCCCCCGAATTTGATGCCCGAACAGCTGGTGTGGAAGAATCGTGCCCAGACATAGAGCTATGGGGCCATGAGGTTAAGCTCCGAACAGCTCGATTTTCACCTCTCCAATTAAATCGTACAGATATCTGTGCAAGAGAACTGATACGAGTGTGTCGCATGTTAAGTTCCTAATAGTTCCATGTCGACGGATTTGGGAAAACAAAACGACGACGGGGAAATTGGGCTACATAACTTGTCCGGCATGGTTGCTTGTCGGATGAACGAACCGACGACGCTTGAAGATTGTTTTGACAAATCTACAGCCTCTAAGTAAGAGATAGGTACTATAGGTATACATTTTTTTTTCGCCCGTTTCCGACCGAGATGTAGTAAGAGAATTTCCGTGAAAATTCGAATTCGGCGTGCAGATAGATTTATGGAGCAACTTTCATCAGGACTGTTGACAGGAAACTTTATTCCCCAGACTTTTGGTGTCATTTTCTGTTTCTCTATTCCATTTGCCTTTTTGTGCAGCTTTTGGGGCTCTAAAATATGTGGTGTGCCAGTGATAGTGACGGGTAGAAAATGTCACCCTTGCGTGAAATATAGAATCCCCAAGGTTGATCTGTACTATTAATTTTTCGGTTGAGTGGAATTAATTTATTTAGCACATAATTACGTTTCGAATCGGAATGGTATTCGTATTCGTATTTATATTCGTTAGGTGAACGGTGAACGAGAAGATGGATTTACCTATGTAGCGAAGAAGCTGCAGCATCCATTTGTCTACAATAAATTTATCTTTTTCGGTTGTTGTTTTTTTTTTTGTTAAAACGGATGTGTGGCTTTCTGTATTTGGATATTGTTTCGTTCCTTCGACTTTGGAATTTTTTTCTATTTCTGAAAGAAGCAGGGCGATTTAGAAGGAATTTTTTGTTCGAATTATGGTTTCCACTCCCGATTTTTGGAGCTGACATAAGGGTATTCTGAAATGAACTCCGCATCACCTAAGAAGAGCTCTTCCTCTACCGCGTCGTCCACCCGAGTTGGATTCGATGTCCATTGGCTCTACACGTCAAAGCCACTCGTATAAGTTATCGTTGAATCTTCTCCTCCGTCAAAGCAAACGGGACCGAATGTTTTTCGAAGGATTTTTCACTTCAAATGACTGAGGATATCTTCATCCGCTTTCGATAGAGTCCATGCTTCAGCGCCATAAGGTAAGACTGGGATGTTCAAGGCCTTATGTAGGGTCTCCTTAGTTTTTCAAGATACGGCCTTACTGCTCAATCGCTTTCTTAGCAAAATGAATCTGCGATTGGCAATAGTGATTCTTCGTTTAATTTCTGTTGAGGTGTTGTTAGCAGAGGTAGAGAATGTTCAATATTACCTCGAAATAGCTATCGGCTTTGATCTTCTGTTCACCTTCTGTGCACCAGTGGCAGCCCGCTAGTTCTTCCCGTTATGTCAATAAAATCGGCGGCACAACCCCCAACCAGTTCCACTTTTTAATGCCCCTAGGACGAGGGGTCGGCTACACCGAAGCCAGTAACCCGTTCCGGGATGTGAGCGCTGCCGTGTCCATATAGGGCTCGTCCGCCACCATCTCATATCCAAGACTAAGTCCTGTAAATCTGTACCGGCGTGAGCTCCAAATACTCGTATGTCGGAGTAGCCCGGATAAGGTCTTGTTTTGTTTTTTCCGACATTAATCCTAATTTATGGCGAAACTAGGGGCAGCTAGCCAGGGATCGAGCTGTCTAGAGACGCTTGTTGACTGAGGCCCAGGTCCACCCCGGACTGTAGCTCCACTTAAAGTAAGTAAGTAAGTAATCTAGTAGTTGCACAAGGCTTTTGAAACTCGATTGTGACTTCCGCACAATTCTTTCAAGTATGATGTATAGGAAGTCACATGACAACACCTCACTTTATTTAAACTTCATTTTGACATAAAAGGTCTCGGTTAAGTCGTTAGGGACTATGACGGAGCAGCGATCGAAATCAATCGTTATTCTGCTTAGAGGGACGAGCTGCCCTCGTCTGCCATACTCTGCCATAACTCTTTATAGATTGTTTAGATGATGGGTATCGATTTGAACTTTTTGATTTTCTCCAATATTTTCCGGAATGTGAAGATTTGGTACGAGTAGATTGTGGATACCGCCAATCAGGACGTTAACGAAACGTTTTAGAAGTTCGCACAATAATGCAGATAATAACTTATATGCGATGATGAGGAGACCTATGCCTCTATAATAGGCACAGTCGAGGATGTCTCTTTTTTTGTAGACTGATGAGACGGCGATGGCGATGGCGCGATAGTTAGCTCATTGGGTTATCACGCAGACAGTCTGGGTTCGATTCCTAGCTGGGTCACCAACAGTTTTTCAAATCGCCATCACCCTTTCGGCGAGCAATGGCAAACTCCCGAAAGTAAAATTGCCTACGAAAAAGCTTCTAAGGAGTGCCGTTCGGACTCGGCGATAAACCGTAGGCCCCACTCAGATGTGACTAAAATGACAACATGAGCAACACAAATGAGTGTCAAGAAGCTAGGCCATGGCCCATACCGGGCTGTCAGCGCCACAGTGTTTTTTTTTTGTGTTGATGAGATGGCCTTCACCAGCATACACTGTTTTGAGCAGATCTTAATACTGACTTGGTTAATGCTCTCGACAAAGTCATTTCCAGCATTTTTGAGTAATTCGTCCTGTAGCCGGTAGGTAAGGTCTTGTTTGTACAGTCCGCAGAAAAAGCTTTTCCTTATTGTCAGCAACCACTGCTACTATTCTTGGTTCTTCCACTCTACAGGCTTTTGTATGAGTCTTTTGGCTTTGAAACATTCCTTTTGTCTATTGGTGAAACTTCCGTATATTATTTCTAGAGAACAATCTCTCAATATCTTCGATAGTGCGTCTCTCATGATATTTTTTCTTCTTCTGGATGAGCCGATGTTCTAATTTCTCTTATGCTCTTTGAGATGACGAGCTGTTCCCGGGCTTTCTCTGCACTTCCACTTTGTAGACGGATTTCTTGATGATGGTCGGGCGAAACCCAGCACATAAGTTTCGGCGTCTTTGGTAGCACGTTGACAGCAATGCCACTTATTTTCAGTATTTGATGATGGCGGCATCGAACTTCATGAAATATTTCGTGATATGCATTTGGCGAAGATCCTAGCGATCTTCTGCTGTGGCGTCTGGGAAATCCGAACTCGCACCTTGGGTGCAACAAGATGGTAATCCGAATCAATTTTAGGTGCCCGGAACATTCGGACGTCTAGAGTACTTACTGAAAGCGTGCCCAAGCTATACTTAACAAAAGACCTACGAAAAATACCTTAATTTTCATTGAAATCATCTAGTACGATTTAAACGTCATACTTCTTTGATGACATCGTCATTTTGTTTCGTAGGGCCATGGGCGAATATTAGGCTTATGTTAGCGAATTCAGCTATGATGGCAATTGTCATAAGATTTTCGCTGTACCTATATGCCACATATCCACCTTGTGTCCGGCCCATCCCATGCGATGATATCTGCGCGAAAGCAGCCAAAAGACTCTGCTTAATGCTCAGTCGTTTGTGGCTTTATGAGGGTCCGAACATTTCCTATGCAGATCCGAATTTTATTATCCTTTCAACAGTATGAAGAAGGTGTAAGCCATTAATATGCTCCTGGCCGAGCAATCCCTTATTATTTCTGCATGAGTGAATAGGGTTTAGTTTAATCATGCAGTTCCCGTGAATCGTGAGAGGCAAAGCAAATACTGCACAATGAACTTGGTTGATGTGAGAGTCCGTTAACAGTAGGTATAGATCCAGGACAACCTGTCAATAATGAATTTACTTCATAATCGGAGATCCGCAACAAGAGGCCATAAGTGCAGCCTTATAGGTAGTGTACCAGCCGAATGATGTCATTAGCTGGTTAAATGATTCAGAATTCACCAAGTTCAACGAGAAAGATATAGCAAGTAGAAAGTGAGCTACTCCCGGCCATGAATATTTGCGATTGTTGAGTTGCCACAAATTTAGAAATTAGTGAGTTCAAACGGCATTTCAAAAATTGTGCTTCGACGTCTCCAACTAGAACTAGAAGGGGTGATTATTGTCTGCCTTACTTGGAGTAGATCTCTAACACAGTATGGCTAAAGGGACTATTTTACAGGGGAAACGATACAGTCATACGTACACCACAGCACCAGTGGATAGTATTCATAAAGAATGGGGAATGCCGACCACCTAAGTGTCGAGAACCTTGAAATCTAGCCTGACGAATATTCACATTTTACAAACTTGTAGATGCTGCTCTGGCCAAAGCAAAAGGTGCTTTTTCCTTAAATAATTAAACTGTTTTAGAGCAGCTTATTGATGCGATGGCGCGAGTTGTATGTATCTGTTACATGACCTTCATACGCCCAATGTTTGCCCCCGTATTTGCATGTCTCGTGAGAGCAAGTTGACTGGAAAAGATTCGAGTATTTGAGGGAGCTGCCCTTTGCTTGTACAGAATATCAAAATTCGGCTATATTAAATCTCTTAAGAGGTCTTCTAAAATATGGCCAAATTAAAGGCACATTGCGAGAGCAATGACGTCCATGAACAACCTAATGTTCAGCCGAGTACCCTAACTATCTATCCGAGTTCATATACACCACCTCTTCATTGATTTCAAATGCGCATATGGACAGACGTACTATACAGAACTAAGTCTGCCAAGCTCATTTGGCTGGAGGATGCTCTCTACTCCGTCACGTTGGGTGATGACAGGGCCGAGACCTTTAATGTTCGTAAAAAGAATTCAAACAAGGCGATGTGCTGTCATATGACTTCTTCAACAACGTGCGAAACTTGTTGGCCAACTCCAGGGGCACCACCATTCAAAAGTTTCTTCACTTACACGCGTTCGCAGATTGACATTATATCTAGTAAAGCAGAAGTGGCAAAGATGGATTAAGCGGTCAACAAAGAAATAAAAGCCAAATGCTGTTAACGCAGAGGAACACACAACATCGACTTTACCTACTTAGGCACCGCTAGTAACTTCGACAACGACACTTAGGCGGAATTTATGCGAAGAATTAGCCATTCTTCCCCCTGCTTCTTTGGGCCTAAGGGCAATTGAGAAGTCAGGGTAATCAAAAAACCTTTTTACCAGACCCTGATCATTCCGGACTTTCTTCATGATTTCAGGCGTTTCACTTTGAAGACCTTGTATGAAAAGCTCAGATCAGATGGCTTAGATGGCGTGACACATGGACACCATCGCACTAGCCCGGAATTTGTTGGACTTTAACCCAGGGGAACAACTCATTTTATGTAGCGAACACAAGTGGAAAGAGGCCTGCGTCAATGTCGTGTCTCGACGAGGCTACGTGTCAGAATTCCACCAGGCTGCGACCCAAGGCCACCCTGTACTGTAGTGCTATCTAAGTGTGTACATAAGATTTTGAGCCAGAAAACACCATCAAACACGATCAAATATTCACAAGATGACATAAACACGTACCCCACCTTTTCAATAGCCATCTATGACTATATCTATGGAGATGAACGAGTTAGGAATTGGCATCCCTTCCAACCTCGTCGCTTGTCTATGATGACGTTTGGGATTGAATCAATCGAAATGGGATGAACATTTGAGAGAAAATTTCTCAATTAGAGGAGGAAGAGATTCAACGACTCACTGTGGGAGCTATGGATTTGAAGGAATAAAGGTCAACAAGAGTATTCGATCCCAACCCAAAGTAAAAATAACTAAAGGGTCATTCATTTCGATTTCGAAAGTAAAGCTAAATAAAACACACACAGCGATACATTTTTGATGAAAATTTTAATTTCTTATAAAGTTTGGACTTTGCCATTAATTGTGGAAAACAATATCATTCAAATGGCCGCCTCGGGAAGATTCGAAGCAGTCGATTCTTTTGAGGTAATTTTTAACCACTTTTTCGCACATTTCGGGCGGTATCTCGGCTATAACTTGAGTAATTTTGGTTTTTAATGCGTCTAGAGTTCTGGGATTATTCACGTAAACTCGGTCTTTTGCGTAGCCACATAGAAAAAAATCTTATGATGTCAGATCGCATGATCTTGGTGGACAATTGGCGTCGCCAAAACGTGGAATAACGCACCCAGGAAACTTTCACTCAATAAAGCTATAATTGGTCGTGTTGTGTGGCTTGTTGCCCCGTCTTGTTAGAACCACATATCGTCCAAGTCATGATCTTCAATCGCCAGCCAGAAAAAATCGGTTATCATTCGACCATTTCGCTCCGAAATATCTGTACCCGTCCGCCTATTGGCATCTTCGAAGAAATACGGACCAATGTAACCTTCCGACCATAGAGCACACCAAACAGTCACTTTGTCTGGATGCAACGGCACCTCTTCGATCACTTGTGGGTTTTCTGAACCCCATATGCGGCAATTTTGTTTTTTTGCATACACACCGGGTGAGAAATGTGCCTCATCACTCAAGAAAATGTTGTTCGAAAAATCGTTGCTTATTGTCGGTTGTTCCAACACCGAAGAAGCGTATCTACGGCGTTGTGAATGGTCAGCAGGCTTCAATTATTGCGTTAGTTGAACTTTATAAGGACGGAGATGCAAATCCAAATGCAAAATATGCCATTGTGAGGTGTACGACACGTTCAATTGCTGCGAACGCCGGGAAATCGTTAAATTCTGATCAACAGCAACACTTGCACTTACAGCAGCAATATTTTCAACTGAGCGTGCATTACGGTGATGCACAGGCCTTACGACATCAGTAATGCTTCTATTCTCTTCAAATTTCTTTACAATTTTACCGATTGCTTGCGTACTCGGTCGATTATGACGACCATAATCATCGCGTAATGCGCGAAAAGTTGCTACGCTTGAATCACCACTTTCGTAGTAAGTTTTAATAATTTTAACGCGTTGTTCGTTGTAAGCGATCTATTATTGTATATGGCAAACATTCAACTAATATTATGACACTTCAAATGACAGCTGAGCTTGGCTGGTGTCAAATGCCAGCGTTACCAACTTGAAACTGCGAAATGAATGACCCTGTATGTTGCTACCTCGAAAATCCTTTGGATTAAGGTTTAGAGTAGGTTTATTAAGCAAAGAGGTTAATGCAAAATTCATTCTCAAAATTTGACCACTGGATGTTTTTCTATTAAAGTGTTAAGCACTGCAATACATATGTACTCGTATATATTTATATTCGTATTCATCACCTGTTCATAGTTGACTTAATATTAAATTAAAATTCCAAAAAATGTGCACCCAATCTTCCTAATTAGCAGTTGGAGTCCTGCGGCTAATGGTTATCGTTTATCAACAAATCACTTTCGCTGAAGAATTTTTTAAGCAAATAATATCCATTAGTATGGTATCGCGTGAATTTCAAAATTGTAGGTCCCTAAACCCCTTGTAAGCACCTACCAGCTGATCGCTTTCAATATTGACGTATGCCCTGTAATTTAGTAAAATAACTCATCGACCAATGGTCAGGTGTCAAAAGCATAATCAATCAAAATCTTCTCTTCTGCCACGTTGCTGTAATTATTGTCCAAAGACACAAAAAAAACCAAATACAACCCAAAAGTGACGATAAAATGGCTTTCTGCAGAAGAGCTGCCCTAATAGTTATACCCTTATGCCATGCAACCATCACGAATGTAAATTAATTGGAATTACACACCGGGAAAAGACCTTTAATTGATTTGAAGAAGCGCGCGCGGAACCTGTAACCAGCAACCAGCAACCAGGAACAATCCGTTGTAAGCTGAGCTACGGATACCTCCTAAAGAGCTCGTACTTAATGACAGTTACTTATTTTTATGACAATTGGAAATACTGCACTGCTGCACGGACACGAATACAAGTACGTTTTCCTGGTGCGCTGTCAGATGCAAGTCCATGCATACTGCATGCTGCACGAGGTTAGTTGCATTGTCCGGCATCACATCACCATCCCCAAGTGCTGTTTCACGTAAATATTTTATCGCCACCAAACTCATTGCTACACATGGTACACGTGTCGCATTGAAGTGAAAATGGCGGCAAGGTGTTTGCCATGCAAAAATTCGTGGAATTCCCAACAAACGGAAAGAGGAGACACGAAAGTACGAGTGCATGGAGAAGAGGAAAATAAAATTAAAAAAAAAAAAACAGGATCAAAGCGTAAGCAACCGACCACGGAATTATACTTTTTTCGGAAGGTTGGACACAGCAGCAGCATGAAGATTAGTGAACCTGTCGGGGGACATTAATTGCTACCCGAATTAGTTTGAGTTGGCAACACAGCATGCAAAACGAACGCGGATACTGTTATCGCTGATTGATCGATTGTGAGTGCTAAAAGTGTGGCAGAATGCATTTGCGGTGGTGTGTTTTTAGCTACCCCAAGGGATGACTACGGGCTGCAATCAAGAGCCACTTGGAATGCATTGCAAAAATTAAAAAAGAAAAAAAAAACAATAATTGTCACATTTAACCTGTCACTTGCCGAGTAAATGTTCGTTTCATTATTTTTCGGCAGAAAAAAAAAACAGTCGAATTGGCAGGCAAATGCGAAACAGTGCAGGCCGTACATTTGGACAGGTCAAAAAGGATTATGCGCGAGCGTATCTACGGTGTCTGCACATTTTACAAGGCTTCCCATGTTCGGTTGCCTTGTCGTTGCAGGAAGACTTAAGAGTCAAAGTTCCCACGATCCTAAATAGAACCAAGCTGAGACGCCCGACTAAGCGTCAAAGACGCCAATTGTTTAACAGCATGGTGGTGACCCGGCCGGAGGATACATTTTTGAGGCGACTCCTGCTGCTCTTTTTACGACACTTTCATTAGATTGGACGGGAGCCATGAAGAGAGGTCTAGAGATGTTCAGCGTCTTATGGATAAACCCCTTCAGAATAGGCAAGTGAATGACTAGGATGCTGTTCTTGTAAGTAAGTTGATGCGGTCAAAACCACCCTGAGAAACAACTCTGACGGCGGTTTCCCCAATGCCGATCGAAACAGATGTTGCAACAATTTGAAAACTCACTTTTGAGAAAAGCCAGAAATGCCGAAGGGGATGAGACAAGCATACCTAAATTGATGAAGTTATCATCATCTCTGATGCTTCAAATTGGAAAAGCTCGCAGAAAACAATCCGACCAGCCCTTAGTGCAAACACTGTGTTGATCTACTGTGGGAGCTAGCTAAAGCAGATAAAGTTTCGAGCACGGGACTGGAAAGAGTGAAGTGTTCCACGCATCGTAAATGGTTTGGTAAGTCTATAAGTAAGATGATTAGAAGAGCCTTTTTCGTTTAGTCATTTTCGTCATTTTACTCAATGTGGACTATTCAGTATGCACTTCCTATCAATATTCTTAAATATTGAAGCCAGCCCATAATGCTAGATTTTAGCTTGAAATATGGGAGAATTGTGAATGGAAGAACATATCTGTTGGTGTTTTTTTGCCCAACACTAAGAGATTATCGGCATTTGCTTAGACCACCACGTTATTTGGCAGCAGTCCCTTGGGAAAGTAGATTCCATAGAAAAGGTCAATGCACCCTCCTAAGGGTGTTCGTCTGTGGACTCTTCTCCAGTTCAGTTAAGTCTACTTATACGTGTACTTTTCCAGCAACAACTGGGCCGACAATATTCCAATTAAGTACTGCCTGGGCATCCTCGGAATAGAAACTATGCCTTCGAAAACTTGACAAGTCATCTGTCGTTTCAAATTCACTATTCCATGGAAATACGAATGGCTTTTCCGTAATCTATCCTCAGAGCTCTTCAACTTGATGGAATGGTATACAGATTTTTTAAGACAAGCAGACCAAGCCCAAAGGGATCCTTAAGTCTAATGCTAAGTCTACTAATACCTCTAAGTTTCTCAACCGACTCAAACAAAACAAAGTCCTACTATCGAGACCCTAATTGAAGTTTCAACGAAATCGCTCCCACCCAAACGTGTCTCTTTCAATATTACACCCAATTTCTCTGCTACACAAATCCAAACCTCACATTCTAAACATTCCTCAATTTCCGCGCCTTATTCGAATTTCATCCGCTCCCACACATACTTAGTCTCTCTTCGACCACGTTGGCTGTTGACAAGAATTCCTCTCATACTCTTGAAATCCCATCATCCTCAAAGTTTGATCCGTTGCCTTGATTCGGCGTTTCCAATTTGAGAGACCGCAAGCTATATCAAAAAGTGCAACTTTACCTTGCTTACTCCCATAACAAGCCCGATTCTGTCGGCATCGACGGTACAACTCGTATAATTCCCATGGTTGTAATCCAACAGGAACGACTGCGGTCTATTTTTGTCGATTTTCACAGCAATTTTGCGAGTAATACCTCCTCTACGGACGTTGGTAACGTCATGTCTCTTCTAAACGTCTCTCGCATCTCAAAAACAACGCTCTAATTTTAAAAACTACAACCATTCCTAACAAGCCCATAATTCAGCAAGCAGTTGTTTATCACTGTAATACCAAAACGTTGAGGGGCTGCGTACAAAAACATCGTCTATGTACCTCAAATCTCAAAAGCTTCAATATGATATTTTTCGTTTAACTGATATCAAAGATTCGGAAGTGTTCACACCTGAATTCCGCGACGATGGACGTGAAAACAATGATGAGTCTATAGGATGAGGTGTCCTCCTGGCAACCAAAGTTCGTTTGGAACCTGAGCTCGTAATCGATTTCCAATTCATCTGTGTTGAAGTTGCTCCCTCCAAATACAAATTTTCTATTCTCTGTTACTATATTCGACCTTCCCAACTAATACATGGCTGTCAGGTTCCTGCTAATGTGGTTGATTCTCTCTTTGAAATGATGGATCCCTGTGATGAAATCATTGTTCTCCATCTCCAATGGCCTCACTCGAGTGAAGAATCATATCCTGTTGCCCCAGGAAAAATTTATTTTAAAAAAAACAAAATCCACTTTACAGATTATCTCACAAACCCTGGTCTCTGGCTATTGAGTGCGAACTTCTTCTTTCGAAATCAGACCGTTGCCTCGTTATTTATTCATTCGTTTGGATCCTCGGAAACTTCCTTCCACGATTTCAAACGACGGTCTAAAGAATTCTCTGATCCCTCTGTCACCAAATTCCTATGCATATCCTTTGTATGTCCACTTCTGGAGTATGCCAGCGAGATATGGTACCCTTACTACGAGTTACATATTGTTCGATAGAGATTCTGAATGTCAATCAATCTATTAAATCTGGCGCTATCTGATGGAGTGTCTCCGAAATTTCTAAAACTTATTCTTCCCTCTATAGTTCCAGTAATCCTGCATATCAAAAATTATTTAATATAGGTATTGTTGTCACTGGAAATTATCCAATTACCCAAAACAGCAATCCCTGTAGTTCCTTCAGATCTTGGACCCATAAGCATCCCACCTTTATGTTAAAAAGTGTTTGAGAAGATTCTTTCAAATCAAATTCAGCAACAGTTACTCGTAAATGCTAATAATATGCTTTCCATGTGGCAATCTGGATTTCGGAATAGGCACAACCGCAGATTTGCGATAAGCCCTAGATAGTGATCAGATCGGCGTAGCTGTTCAGCTTGATTTTTCAAAAGCTTTGATCCCGTAGACCACAGAACTCTGCTTTCTAAATTAAGTAACAACTATGACTGTTCAAAACCCTCGTTAAAACCCCTACATCAGTATCTTCGGAATCGCATCCTAACAATTGTAACTGAGCGAGTAACATCTGAACCACTTGTTACAAACTCGGGTAGGGATCGATATTAGGGCCACTTCTTTTTTCTATCTATATAAATGACCTTCCGGTTAAAATTACCAATTGTCATGTCCACATGTATGATGACGATGTGTTGATATTTCTCACCCATCCATCGGCTTAATGGAAAACTGTGTAGCTAGAATAAATGAAGATCTGTCAAACATACCATCTTGATCAAAAAGTTCCCGGAATAACCACCGTGTGGCGCTCCTATTGTTCCGATTTGAGTTCTGTTTTTTTTTTTGTTAAGTTGGTACATCTGTTGTTGATATTACCTCTATATCTTAGCCTCATTGCAAAAGTTATGTAGCCAAGAGTACGTCTATCCCTTTGTGTGTTAGCGATTTTTTACAATTTTAGAAATGAATTTGAATTTGCAACAACGAACTTGTATTAAATTTTGCGTAAAAAACGGATTTAATGATGCGCGAACGTTGGATATGTTGGAAAAGTGTTTCGGCAACGATTCTCTACAGAAAACGGTCGTTTATCAGTGGCACGAGCGGTTCAAAAGTGGTCGTGAGTCAATCGAAAATCGACGAAAACATTGATGAAGTAGAAGAAATGTTGGTCAATAACTGCAAATTAACCATCAGAGAGATAGCGGAGGACTTGAACATTGCCTATGGATCCATCCAAGACATTTTGATTAATGATTTGGGTTTTCGTCGCGTAGCAACAAAGTTGGTGCCAAAAGACCTCAATTTCATGCAAAAAAGAGACCGCGTTGACGTCGCAAAAGAGATGATTTGCGAGGCTAAGTCCGATCCCACATTCATCAAAAGGATCATTACTGAAGACGAGACGTGGGTTTATGAGTACGGCACACAATCCAGACATCAGGCAAGTGAATAGCGTTCACCAAATGAGCCGAGACCGAAAAAACCACGTCGTTTTCAGTCAAAAAAGAAGACAATGCTCACGGTTTTCATGGATTACTCGTACAACGGTGTAGTGCATCATGAATTTTTGCCAGAAGGCCATACAGTAAACAAAGAGTATTATTTGGGCGTTATGAGACGTTTGCGTGAAGCAATTTGCCGAAAGAGACCAGAATTGTGGGCAGAAAACTCGTAGATTTTGCATTATGACAACGCACCGTCGCACAGTGCCATCATTATTCGTAATTTTTTGACGAAAAATGCAACAAATACCCTCCAACAGCCACCGAATTCACCTAATTTGGCTTCCTGTGACTTCTTTCTGTTCAATCGAGTTAAAAAACCACTACGGGGAACGCGTTTCAGCAGCCGAGAGGGAGTAATGGAAAAATCGCAGGAAGTACTGATGGACATACCGAAAACCGAATATAAAAAATGTTTCGAGAATTGGATCAAGCGCTGGCATAAGTGCGTTGCAGTCGATGGGGGAATGTTTTGATCCTTGTGGTATACCATATTTATGGGCCAGAATGAATAAGCTCTCCACAAACCCTCTAAAATATCTCAGGATGGTGTGTTCTAGAAGTGTAAGTAATCTTCATGATTTCCCTGGCATAATTTTTAATAATAGTGCTAACCCTTATGCTAGTAAGATCGAGTATCTAGGATTCATTCTCAACAGCTCCCTGACATGTTGTGATGCAATTTCTGATACCCTTAGGAGAATTTACTTTGGTTTACGTAGTCTAAGGGCTTCGTCATCTCTAGTGTCTGTGAGTTGGAAAAAACGTTTGGTTATAAGTCTGTTGATGCCATAGTTTACATTTACTAGGTGGGGTGAAAAGTAACCTCCTTAGGAATGAAAAAAAACATTTTTTTAAATGTTTTTTTTATTTTATTCAATATAGTCCCATTTAAGCTTGATACACTTATTCCAGCGATTTTCCAACTTCTTGATCCCGTCCGAAAAGTAATTTTCCGGAAGGTCTGCAAAATACTCCTCCCTGGCGTCGATAATTTCCTCGCGTGAGCTGAATTTTTTATTGATGAGCCATCTTTTGAGGTTTGGGAAGGGAGGGAGCCAAATCGGGCGAATACGGTGGATGCGACAGCAATTGGAGCCGTAAGTCATTAATTTTAGCCGTGGTGGCAATGCTCTTATGCGCCGGTGCATTGTCTTGCAAAAAAAACATTTTTTTTCGCTTCATATGAGGCCGTTTCGCAGCGATTTCGGCTTTCAATCGCTCCAATAATGCACAGTAATACTCGCTGTTGAGGGTTTTTCCTTTTTCGAGGTAGTCCACGAAGAGTATGCCATGACAATCCCAGAAAACCGACGCCATTACCTTTCCGACACATTGAGCCTCCCTCGGCCGTCTCGGAGCACTCGTGCCGGCTTCAGTCCATTGGCCGGGCACTCATTCTATTCTCTGGTGTGTAATAGTGGATCCAGGTTTCATCAACAGTTACCAATCGACGCCCGATCCGCATCAGCAAGTCCAAACACTCTTTCGAAGTGCTCTCGCGTTCATGTTTTTGGTCAGGAGTGAACATGCGCGGCACTCAGCGGCAGGATAACTTTTTCATATGCAGAATATTGCCCAAAATATGGCGCGTGCGCTCAGTACTAATCTTTGTGGTATCTGCTAGGTTGCACACCTTCAATTTCCGGTCAGCCAACACCATTTCATGTATTTTTTTGACATTGTCCTCTGTAACCGCATCGGAGGGCCTGCCGCTGCGAACTTGATCGGTAGTGGAGTTGCGGCCATGATTGTATTCGCTATATATACAATATCCCCAGATCTAGCAGTACCTCGCACTGCAATAGGTCTTTGTTAAGAATGGACCTTAGTACATACTGTAATCTTAGAATTATAATAAACCTTTATAAGATTATTTATAATATTTGAGTGAATTCCTTAGTTTTTCGCGCTCTCGAAGGGGTCTTTCACTAAACTCGCCCAGAGTTACACACACTATTGATGAGCGCGATGATGCTTAATAATATGAAATATTATCTTGGAGTATCTTGTAAATTATACAAATACAAAACTTCGAAAGATGCTGAATTTTGACCTCAGTTCGACATTGGATTAACCTTAGCTCTCTGGTTTCCGAGTAACTGTAGCAAATTTCAGTAGACACGTCTATTGACTAGGATTTCTAAGACATTTTTCATATCTGTATGGAAGACGATAAAGAATAATCAGGCGTTCGCGTACTAATTAGCTGCCTAGAAATTGGATTCTATGAAAAGATTCTCCTGTATCGAACTTTAAGATATTTTTTGAAAAGAGCAGGAAAAGCCATACACGGCCTTAAATAGTGTCACTGGAAGCAAGTAAAATCAATTCATCACAGAACTATGGATGAAAAATATGGTGAATAGCCACTGCAGTCAGTCAGCTCTTTTCAGCACTTTTCGACGCCGCCGCCGCTGTCGTGCTTTGCCAACAGTGACATTACTAAATTGATGTTCGCCAGGACAATTACTGTACCAAACAATGTCGTGTATCCGAAACTTCTCCATATGACAATTTCATTTTCCTTTTTACAAATTTGTCCATTTTATATTTCCATCACTGTTCATACAAGAACATATATCCAAAAACTATGTACGAGTATAAGCGAAAAGAACAAGAGAAAAAGAACAAATTTATCATCTGGACCTTTCTGTTTTGTGTTACTTGGCAAAAATGCAGATGTGCTGTCAGAAAATATGTTCCGTGACCGCAAATCAACCAGCAGCTTAGTCATCGACATTGCCAAAGAGACCCAAAAAAAAAAAAACCAAAAAACTCGAGTTAATTACTTTGGTTGCCCGGTGGCCGTTTTTACGCTGCCTTACTATGGCAGAATTTATTTTACCAACTTTTGTTGTTGTACATATCCTGAACAGCCAATTATGCATTCCCTAAAGTACCACATATCTACATATAAATATTTAATAATTGATTAGTTATAGTCTCCAGATTGCTCATACAATATGTAGATACATATACTCATGTGCATTGGACCATAAGTAAATGAGCAACCTGATGCTTGGGGAAGTTTCAAGTTGTCCAGACCCGCCAATAACGTGTTGTGATGCGTGAGGGCGCAACAAAACAGTTAAAGGTGCTTCGAAAGGATGAAATACTTTTCGAAGTATGTGCTAAATATTAAAAGTAATTAAGACCTTTTTTTCCCCTGCTGCTGAGAGATGATTACGACAGGAGATTTATACGATACGCAGCTACGTGAAGTAAGCTGTAATTACTTTCTTCATTGAGATGCAGTAACATAAATGAACGTTTAATTTATCGGTAGAAAATCAGAGCGGTTTTTAAAACGAAAAACAGTGGGAAATCATTGCTAAGGTAATAGGTTTTGACACGGATCCGTCTGACTAATCAAGGTTAGCTCTAAAATCAACAGAATGTTGGGATATACCAAAAGTAGATACAGTGATTTTGTACTATTTGTGTTACACATATGGGGAAGAAAACCGGGCTCATCTGAAAGAATATTACTCCTGCTGGGAGGTGCAAAACTCTCTATTGAAATCACACCCATCACAAGGTTTGGGGATCCTTAATATGGGCACATTCACATACTTGAAATAGATTAGCACTTTGGGAATGTAAAATTGGCCAAACTATCGGTATAATATTACTAATACTAGCCGAGTATCGAACCAGAAACAAAAGAATTAGCATCTGCATATCTTGCCAGAGTGAATGTAGATCGATGCAATCAGGAATTTCAATTGTCTGCCCAGGATCACATTGATCATGCAGATATCGCCTACAGTCGAATGCTCAATGCTAATGCTGACCTGGCACATCTATGCACGTTTTGACTGTCGGTCACAGATTCGGCATTTATGTATATAGATACCAACGACACTAGCGGATCGCTTGCCACCACTCGAAGCCAAAAATCTGCACAGCTTTGCATTTATCATCCATCCAGACCTCCGAGAGTGTGTAATAGCCCGAATGGCGCATTATTTGATCCGTATCCTAATCTGCCGAATGAGCGACTTCACACTGACAGTTCTGAGCGGCCACAATTATACAGGTACGTACACGTGCGTTACTCACCTCACAATTGTTGCTCAGTGATGTACCGAGAAATTTTGTCGGTTATTGTTTTCAGACGATGTCGATCTAAATGAGTATATTCTTGTCGAATTTCGCGAGACATTTGTCTTCCGCCCTCCTTTAAGCCATAATAGAACCGATGATCACCACGCTTGTTCCGTTAGTATTACCCTTCTTCTGAGGTAACATGACCCAGCGCTACGTACACTAGTTATGTGCTTGCTTTGAATCGTACTCTACCACTAATTGATCAAATGTCGCGCCTTGAGATTATGAATAGTGAGAGAACAGGGTGGAGAAACTGAAAACTGCGTTCGCCTAGACTTTGGTTTGGCCGGCCCAATAGTTATACTTGCGGTTCGTTTTTCTATGGGAGTCAAGCAAAGTTGTAGCACATCAAGCCTAGGTTGCACGTACGGTTTCATTTTTATCGAATTTGAACCAGAGTCGACCTATTCCTTGCTATGCAGCAATTTCGTCTCTCTGAACACTGGTGCCCTCATTTAAGTCCTGTTCTATGCACCGAAGATGAAGCTGTTTACTAGTCCATCCTCAACGTTTACATTGATGGTAATGATGAAGGGATGACCAACGCGCAATCGCAGCACGTACGCTTGCCGTCGTGTTATCTTGTGCAAAGCGGGGCGTGCGTTACACAATTCCCTGGTATTGCTGTACCACCTGAACACATCCACAGTCGCACTCTCGATATTCGTCTGTGTAACAAAAAAAAAACACTGTGGCGCTGGCAGCCCGGTATGGGCCATGGCCTAGCTTCTTTTCACTCATTTGTGTTGCTCATGTTGTCATTTTTGTCAGATCTGAGCGGGGCCTACGGTTTATCGCCGAATCCGAACGGCACTCCTTAGAAGCTCTCTCGTAGGCAACTTTACTTTCGGGAGTTTGCCATTGCCCGCCGAAAGGGTGATGGCGATTTGAAAAATTGTTGGTGACCCAGCCAGGAATCGAACCCAGCCTCTTTGCGTGATAGGCCAATGAGCCAACTATCGCGCCATCGCCATTCGTCTGTATAGCCTGACTATTAAACGCGTCTATAGACGAATTTCCGCGGAACAGCCTTACGACGCCCGTTAAGTTGGCATCGCACCACTCGGACGTTCGGAATCGAACCTCAATAACGGCCCTTTCTTCAGTAGTTAGATACATTTCATCGCCGATATTTGTGAGTATTCCGGAAAACAGTATATCCGCCTGCCGTATAGCTAAATCAAGGCCGAAGAACTCAAGCGACTGCCAAAAACAGGGTCCACCTATCGTTTTGTTGCGAAATCAGGTTTAGAATCTGAAATGAAAAGAAACAAAAAAAGCATCGAAAGAAATAAAACTAAAAAAAAAGAAAGAAAACAACTAACCTACCTACAATCACTTCAAGTTTTATTTACAGATTTTGACAGCTTGATGAGATGTTCGGTTTGTCAAAGACTCTTTTACATTTAGCTTCGTTAAGATGGCAACAGATCAAGTTGTCAGCTATAGGGAGTAGTAGAGGAAGGGAGATCACCACATAAAGAGGAGGAAGAAAAGTGTACAAAGTCAACGACGAAATAAGTTGCCGCTTCCTGTGACGTAGCATTTCCCTAACCATTATAGCTCTAAAAACGAGCGGTGGATTCGAAGACGTTACAATAGATGAGACATTCAAGAAAAAATCGAAATTTAACGCAAAGAAATAAAATAAAAGAAATTAAAAAAAAAAAAAGTTTAACCTCTCGGGAACCAGAATTTTCGCAGTTTTATTTTTTTTTTTGTGACTTAATCCTTCTTGTTATCCTTCGGCTTTTTGGGATTGGACGATTTGGTTATAGTATTACGGTTGGATTTGAAGACAGGTATTGCACTCACGGACAGTAGCTGACGCAGATCATAGCATTATATCGAGCCCACCAAAACTCATGTCACGTATGCCCGTATTTTTTAGAGTCTTCTGAGAAGCTTTTCGAGGTTCCAGCTTGTAAATGCAGTTCATTTGAAAAGCTAAGAAAGTTTCCATCAATGAGAGAAGTTTCTTGTTGGATCAAAGAAATGACAGCATAATGGTGCTGATAAGAAAGAAACGGCTGGATTAGTGAATCAACAGCAGAGACAAGTTGTGGAGTCAAAAAGGGCAGCAATTCTCGTATTCTACTCAAAGAACCAAATCTGTCTCAGCAAATTGTGATTAATATTCGCTACGTGAATCTTTCCCAGAAACGCATCTGACAATATAGGCATCGCAAACAAACACGCCTTAACTGATACACCATGAACTTCAAAGGCGAATCGGAACACATTCCCATTGCCAAAAGTTGCTAAGGTCTCTGATAGATACGGCTAATCGACACGATCTGCTGCTGCTGTTGCTTTTGCGGTTTTGGTAGACATCAGCTTGATTTCACCAAAGATTTAACTCTGGTTATTGGTAAAAACAAGATCTACTGACTCGTATCTAAAGCCGCGACAGAAGCTTAAAAAGATATTGAAGGCATTGCTACAAAAAGAACTTATTTTGATGGACGAAAAGTCAAGACTCTAATAAATGAGAAAATAGGGGATCGCAAAGAAGTTTCAGAGGATATCTCAATTTTAACAGAACATAGATAAATTTTTTTTGGCAGATTTTAACTTCTATCACAACCTTATTAGAGGGTCAAAGTTGGAATTTAGATGGCGTGATTTGCGTTGGATGTAACGCAACTACAACAAACTCTGGTTGGAAGAGTGTCGAGATTATATATTTAGAGGAGTATTTGGAGAGACTGTTACAATGGTGTGTTTGTCAATGAGTTACCCCTTCGTCATTTATTCTTGAAATGGTTGCATTTCGGGTACATATTTGAGAATATTCCGGACTTGTTGGAGAACAATTAGCTGGTTCCGAAAATAAAAGCACGGTGTCATTTTGTGCGGTGGTTGGTAATTTGTCTGAGTTGCCGAAATATGTGATCGATAAACTAAGTACGGATAAAAAATATCTTTATGAGATATGTCAAGCTGTATCAACTTGTTCCTGTACTCCGGAGCTGGCAAACCGTCAACCTGGAAAAATGGTACAGTCGATATGGCTCACTTCTTCTAATCGTATACCCAAACTTTATGTTAGTACTCTTAATCCATCAGAAAATTTGCATTTGCTTTTCAGGGTTGCAGCATATTACACCGAACATAATCGACAATCTGAGATCGCTTTTCACCATGTTGTTGGCTGTTCTCGCACAAAACTTTGTTTAGAAATACAACGGCACAGAGACGCATAGCAAGAGTGCATTCTGATATGAATATTGCATCCATTCATGACTGAGTTGAAGAAGATCCAAATTTTACAGTTCGGCGTTGTTCACAGCAGCTTGATCTTTGTCCGTCCACTTTATACGAAATTTTACTCAAAAATCTTGGTATAAAGGCCTACAATTTCCAGCTCATACGGAAATTGAAAACGAATAGACTTATCGCTTGGTTCGAAATTAAGGGCCACGGGCCCAAAATCAACTGCCATTGGATCCGTTGTTTATCGAAAAATTGAGTTCAACGATGAGGCTTACTAGATATGTTATTAGGCAAAATTTTCCCATTTGGAGCGAAGATAATCCCCATGAGACTATCGAAAAGTCGTTACATCCCGAAAATGCACAATTTGGTGCAATCTGTGCGCTGGTGGAGTCATAGGACCAAATTTCTTAAGAAATAAAGCCAATCAGCGTGCCTCAGTCAAGAGCACAAAGAGCTACCACATCTAACATATTATGAAAAAGCGTCATAAGCCACCGATATATTTTGCGCTTACAAGTAAAGATACGGATCATTTAGTCAACAGTATTAACTCCTCCTTTTGTAGCATTATATTCGATGATAATCTGGTGAGTTCTTAGTTCTTTCAGTAATGACTTCGTCAGCGTGGGCTGTTAATAAGAGCGTGACGCTTTTCTTTGTGTACTACACACACTGAATCTGAGAAGCAAAAAATTGGAGAACAGGGCTCTCTTCATTTCACTCACTAGGATTCGTGAATTGATTGGCCAAATCGGGTTTATTGGATGAAACCTTGCCTATTAGAGTAGTCTTCCTCGAACACGATTCTTTTGCTAATGGGGCGCTGGTAAAAAAGTTATCCATTGTTATATTGTAGCCGCTATCAGGTAGACCCTCTGAACTACGTCAACTTCAGGTCAGGAAAGTCCATCATCGACCAAATATTCACTCTACAGCAGATCTTGGAGAAAACTGATGAGCTTCAGATAGACACCATCTATTTATCGATTTTAAGGCCGCGTATGACAGCATCTACTAGGTGGGGTGAAAAGTAATCTCCTTGACCGCCAGAATGCGCTGCTACTACAAAACTGGTTATGGTGCCTTGAAATCCATTCATATTTAGGCAGACATGCCAAATTTAAGTGCGATACTGTCTTTAGTTTTGTTTTTTTGTTTCGTGGTGGCCGCAACTCCATTGCCGATCAACCACAAAGATTAGTACTGAGCGCACACGCCATATTTTGGGCAATATTCTGCATATGAAAAAGTTATCCTGCAGCTGGGTGCTGCGCATGCTCAGTCCTGACCAAAAACACGAACGCGAGAGCACTTCGAAAGAGTGTTTGGACTTGCTGATGCGGAATCGGGCGGACTTTTGGCGTCGTTTGGTAATTGTTGATGAAACCTGGATCCACTATTACACACCAGAGAACAGAATGAGCGCCTGCAATGGACTGAAGCCGGCACGAGTGCTCCGAAGCGGCCGAGGGAGGCTCAATGTGTCTGAAAGGTTATGGCGTCGGTTTTCTGGGATTGTCATGGCATACTCTTCGTGGACTACCTCGAAAAAGTAAAAACCATCAACAGCGAGTATTACTGTGCATTATTGGAGCGATTGAAAGCCGAAATCGCTGCAAAACGGCCTCACATGAAGCGAAAAAAAATTTTGTTTTTGCAAGATAATGCGCCGGCGCATAAGAGCATCACAACCACGGCTAAAATCAATGACTTACGGCTCAAATTGCTGTCGCATCCACCGTATTCGCCCAATTTGGCTCCCTCCCTTCTCAAACCTCAAAAGATGGCTCATCAATAAAAAATTCAGCTCACGTGCATTTGCAAGTATTGAGACGGTCAATGAAGGCAAGACTAAGTATATGCTGTCAAGCAAAAAGGGCACTTAACACCGACGCCTCGGACAGAACCTCACCCTTGACAGATATAACTTTGAGGTAGTTAAGGACTATCTACCTAGGCTCCGCTATAAATTGAGACAACGACTAGCAAAGAGGCTAAGAAGGCAATTGACTAGCAAAGCCCTCTGTCGAACAACAAAAGTTACCCTTTATAAAACCTATCCCAGTCCTGCTCTCTTAAAGTAAGTAAGTAAGTTGTTATCCTGGCTGCGTACCCAAATATATTTCTCCAATCAGAGGATAATTCGTCACTGAATCAAGCGAAAATATTTTAAAACCATATTTTCGAGGTTTACTGGGTATATACTGGCAAAAGCTGCATTTTCCACGTGTTGTAACCAACTCTTCGTCAATTGCCAATTCTTAAGATGTTCGGAAGAATAGAGTAAGATTGCCAGTTTATCTTCCTGCTGCCGACTATAGCGTAAATCATCAAATATTATGAACCTGGTTATTTGCTCAAATCTTTCTAGAAAAATTACAGACTTTAAGAAGGCAAGTGAGATTCATGAAAAAGGTCATTAGCCTCCATCAAAGGCGGTTTTCCTTCTCCAACGTAAAGAAGAATTGCAATGTAAGTATATTTCTCATCTTCATTTGTGCCAACATCGCCTTCTGACCAAATCGTTTTGCCGATTCTGTGGATTTGCTCTGTTAGCCTCCTTATTTGTCTCCAGAGTAATAGTTTCAACAACAGAGCGCGATATGAGACGTTTGAATGCATATGCTTTTTTTGCAAAAGTATCTAGCGGTTCGTTGTTGTTCCCTTTCGTTATATCATTTCGAATTCCCTAGGCTTTGACCACCAGATTTGATTGAATTTTTTATTTCGAGGTACATAGCTGGGACGTCCTCTTCACTGGTCCCTTGTTATTCGTGTTCCAAGTATTCTTTTTGATCCTCTGCATGAATTTAACCCGCGATCTGTGCAATTCGTGGGTCGGTCAATTGTTTCAGGTTTATAATAAGGGTCGTCAATGTCTGAAGAGTCTTTTTCATACTCATCTACAATGCCTTCGTTTTCGTCATGTTCTCGAACACCGACTAGATGAACATTACTTTATATTTCAGCAACAACAGGGAAGTCAGCACCTCCAATATTTCCACGATTTTCTTCATCACTATCTCCTATCAAAAAAGTTCTCAAAATCATTCTTATTGCGTCAATTCAAAGTTCATAGTTTAGGTCCCAACAAATAAATAAGCGAATCCATAAAATATTGTGTGACGAAAATTCAATAAAGAAATAATTGAGAAGAAACAAATCAACATCAAAGTTCCGGCAGAAACACCACCGCACCTACCAAACACTTAATTGTATGTAAATCAATTCCCTCATTTGGCCTTCGATCCCCCCAGGAAGCCATTAAACCCGCCGAACATAGTCTCAACACCATAAAAACTACCCCAAATCCCCTCTTTCATCGCTCAGACATCAGACATATAGTAGAACGTTGATTTGCCCTCCTCCTCAATACGAGTAGGATAAAACAAAAAAGAGAATCTTAACCTCATCCCGTTTCGAACACGACATAAACTGCGATTCTGACAGAAGAAAACAAACCCAACAACAACAAGACAAACGAAAATAGCGAACATTTTGACAGTCGCAGCAGATGTCTTATTAGCCCATTAGCCTATAATCTGAGCCGTGATGCTTTCAACACACGAAACGGAAGGCACCCCGCTTCTTGTCTTCTTTTTTCTCCCCCGGGACCGACACGAATCCGAAAAAAAACGAAACACTATGGAGAAGAGGACAACGACAGGAACCAAATTCAACAGCAATCCGACCACCAAAATGTACCAAAAACCGACAAAAAGACAAACGTGAACTTTTGGAACATGACAAACGCTAACGCGCGCTTTTTTTTCCTCTCATTTTGTCGTCGTCGTCGTCGTCAACGTGGCGCGGTAATTCTGATGCTGAATGCGCGCCTCCTCCATCCAGAAAAGTGACAAATTTCCAACTGATGTCGTGTACGGGACGCAAATGCCATATTCCGAAGATAGATATCCATTATCGTCGCCACCGACGCGCCATGCTCACCACAAATGCTCGGACCGATGAATGCGACAAATGCGGCGAAAACAAAAAACTGCGCCCAGTTTGTGGTGTCATTTTTGTGCCCGTACTGTATGACTGTGACTGTGACGGTGCTCTGTGCCTAATGTCAAAAATAGCAAAGTGCACTCTTTGACAGGCGCGTATGTAGCCGTATATCGAAATTAGTCGAACGGTAATTGAGGACCAGAAGAGGAACGTAAACAAGGCGTCCCACACTCGTGTGCCATCAGGAGCGATCTAACAACACAGAGGAAATGGTTTCTTATTTTTGGACTTGAACATTTGAATTTTTGGTCGGGCGCTTCGGGCTACCGCATAGAAATGCCCGACACTTTGTTCTTCGGGTGGCGTACATGCATGTTGTCGGTGTCAAACGGATTTTAGTAGTTTTTTCCTTCTTTTTTTCGGGATAGGAGGGATAGATTTATTGCTGAATCATTCCTCCTCATGCCGGATGTTTCGGGTGGTTAGAGTGTGCTGTAGAGGAGCAAGAGTTTTTTTTTTATGGCCACAATGGGGGAAATGTCATCCTGGGGTTGGTGTGTGGTTCCGTTTAATTGAAAACGAACAAAATGGCTCGATTGATTGGATGAGGCATGGAATTTGGACTAATGAGCTGATTAAGTTTTCATTTTACGATGTAATTGCTTTATTTTTAGAATCCACTGATGGCACGAGTGTGCTGGTGATGATTTGTTAAATTAGTAGAAAGGTAGTTAGTGGCATTTCTCTGTATTGAAAACGGGAAAGACTGGTATTGAAGTGAGCCTTTAAGACTTTTTTTTCGGCTGGAAACACAAATGACAAATGCAGCTGTTGCCGATGACGGAGGCGGAATAAGCTTTGATAGCTCTTTTACGATTTATACGAGGATTGTGTTATCCGTGCCTAGAAATCAATTAAATCCGGTTCAGACTTTTCCTATTTTGTCAGTTCTCAAAATTACCTCAAACTTGGAGAATTGTCTTCGGTATCTGTCCTAGGTTTAACTTAAACTGCATACATGAAAGATCAAATTGGACTATGCCCTCAATTTGCCAATTTGATTTTATATATTTCAGCTGGACTTGGGAAATTGCGCGGTTATTTACGTTATTTTTGTATTAATCGAAAGTAAGCCGAATATGCCTTAAGGTGTTTGCAAAAAGAATGACAGGTGGAGTGGTGGACTGGATTTTGATCAAACGCTTCCATGAATTTGTTATTTACGTTATGGTGGAATATTGGTTGGTTGATATCGAGAAAGAACTTCTCCAACCAAGAATGTTGCAGTTTTTTTTGGTTAACACAATTTTCCGCTCCTCGTAGCAGCTATGGTATGCCAACTTGGGGGAACAAACACCGTCTTCATCCATTTTAGAAAACCGTCGTCGACATAAAATGACACATACTTACATAATGCGGCGTTATAGTGATGGACCTGCGCCTCAACCATCATCTGTAGACAGCTCAATTCCTAGCAAGCTACCTTCAGTTTCCTACGCTAAGTTGGTTGAGGTCCGGAGCATTGGTGTCCATTCGGACAACAGACCGTTGCCTCGAATCAAAAATAACTTTGGAACCAACTGTTCCAATACTGGGTTCGTCCGACCTCCAGGTAGCGCTTTAAGAGGCAGCTAAACCTAAAGAAAAGAAACACCACGTTATAAAGCTCCGTTGGAGCCCGACGATTTATTGTGATTGAAATTAACGGAACACTCATCGACGGAGTGACCCGCTATTTCACAGTCCCGAACGCACAAAACAAAATCTTAGGGGTCGCGTGTCTCTTTTTCTCTTTTCTCGAGATGCAAACGCACGCGCGACCTACCGGAGTTTCAATTTTTCAATAGAAAGAGCGGTTTTCTTTTTTTTCCTGCACTACACTGCACTATTTAAATACACAATACTTAGCTTGAGTTCCTGGCGGTTCCCGTGCCCTTTCCTGGCACCGTTTTTCTCGTCCCAACACTCCTGGATAATCCCTTTACTCTCCTTTCTTTCTCCTACTTCTCTTTCCCCTTACCACCAGAAGCCAAAAAAAACTCAGACACTGAGTTCTCTCCCGCTTCCAGTGATAACTGGGAACTCCACTGAGCGAGTTTATGAGAGCTTGTGGATCCTAGATATGCCTAGCTATTTCCCTAGACACTGGAATTGCATCGAAAATTGCGAGAAGCAATGTTTCTCTCATTGCTGATCCCCGGTTAATTTCCCCCTATCGAACTAAACAAAATTGCAAAACAACAACAAACGCGAAGGAGAAAGAAAGTATGATCGAAGGTCAATGGAGTGTTGGGACGAAGGAGGAAGGTTGTGTGGGTATAATCCCAATCTGATTATACCCCGGTTTAGCCATTCTCTAAACCGCCGGTCCAAACAAAGCTAAGTATATGTGTCTCTATGATATATTACCCCGGGTCCCTACTTACTCCGGTGGATCGGCGCTCAGATTTGGGGGGAATGGGGGGACTGACCAATAGCGGGTCATTCCTTACAATTATGTATTTTTGGTTTTATTTTTATTTCGTTTGATGGTTATGCTGCGGGCCTTGCTGCCCGCCTGGTGTGTTTTTATGCATTTTGTTTTACTATGTTAATATTATTGTTTATATTGTTGTTTATTGTTATTGTTATTATTATTATTTGTTGTCGCTGGTTGTTATTGTTTGTGGTTACTGTTGTTGTTCTTGTTTATGTTTGTACATTCCCTCATCGGAGGCTGCCTAGTAACTTGGCCGTCCGCCTACAGCCTCTGCTGCTCCCTTGGTGCTCCATCGGTGGGGTGCTGGCTTGAAAGGGGTCGTCGTCCCTTCACCCATCGAACCTGACTTTTAAAGTTGATGCGGCGTTGGGATGTGTCTGATTATGCTGGCTGTCACACTGTTGCTCCTCCGTAGCTCCCTAGTTGGGGGTGTAGCTATAAATGAGATCGTCATCTCTTCCCCCTTACACATTTTCTGCATCCACATCGATTTCGAGATGTGATGCTCGTAATCTTAAAGCCTTTGTTTTCATGGCTTTCGTTGGGGTGTATGCTCCGGGGATCGTCCTCCCCCACCCGTCATCTTCGTGTTGGGGTGTCTGGCTAGAAAGGACCGTCCGTCCCCACCCGTCGGTGACTTTCAGACGTCCTTTCTGATGCTGCCCGTTGCGAGTCTCCCGTCTAGCCTACGGGCTCCGACAACGGTGATCTTGGTGGACCTCCTGTCGCACCCTGGGATCCTGGTTCGTCGTGAGTCTCCCTACCGTCCTTAGGGCTTCACCGACCGAATCACCTCGTCCTCCTCTGAGGATAACCGCCCGTAAACCTATGTGGGTCCTTTCCGAGGTCTGTGGTCGGTGGGCCAATGGCTGATGGGACCATGGCTGCCCTCCACCTCCGCCAGAGCTCGGTCTTCCCACTCAACAAAAAGAGGGAACGAAGGGACAAGAACAGGGAAGAGGGTAAACCTTGTTGCGGGAAAATTTTCCGCAACAAACCCCACCCTCACCTCCTAGGAAATGGGCTTGCCTTCTTCAGAAGCGCAAACCATTTCCTGAGGCCAAAGGTTAGTTGGAAAGACATTTCCATCTTGGCCAATACTGCCAGTCCTATAAAACTTAAATCAAAATTCTGACCCAAACGGTCCCTTATCCTACTCTACTCTTACTGGGACTTAGGACTCTTCTGGCTCATCGCTATAGGACTTAAGGTCCTTAGCGTGCCAGGTACCCTTGTTTTGACCATTCGAATCCACCAAACTGTATGTCCACGCTGACACACGTTTGTGGATCCTGAATGGTCCCACGAATTTCGGCGCTAGCTTGGCCGCGTAGAAATTAGCTGCGTCAGACAACACGAAGTTTCGTCGCCATACTAACTCGTTCGGGAGGTATTGGACATCTCGCCGTCGGATTTTGTAGGCTTTCGCAGACTTCTTTGCTGCCGCCGCCAATTTGCTACGTATATCCTTCCTCAAAATCTCAAACCTCCTACCTAACTCCGGTATATCTAATTCTCTAACGACCCTATCGTTTTCTCTACTTTCGATACTTAAGTCCCTACCTATAGTACCTGTGGTTTCTCTACCTGGTACTATGTCCCTACTACCTATCCTATCCTCGCTACCTATCCTACTCTGGAGACCATCCCTCGAGGCATCAAACTCCATGCCGCGAGTCACCATCTCCCTCCCAAAATTAACGTAAAATGGGGATACCCCTAGCACCTCGTGTTGGGCTGTGCGAATCGCGCACCCTACCTTCGCCAACTGCGAATCCCAAGCACGGTGGTTCTCAGAGACATACGCTCTGAACGTTGTCTTGATCACCTGGTTGATCATTTCCGCGGGATTCGCCTGCGGATGATAATGCGCCGTGAATCGAATTTTTGACTCGTGCGAGTCAAAGAGCACCTTGAGTTCTTTCCCCCTAAACTGGGGACCGTTGTCACAGACGACAACCTTGGGTACGCCGAATTACGGAAAGACGTTTTCCTCTAGTTCTCTACAAACTGCTTTCGCAGTTGCCGAACGTAGAGGAAACAACAAAGGGAATTTAGAAAAGCAGTCGACGACAGTTAAAATATACGTGTAACCCCGAGCGGACTTGGGAAATGGGCCTACCAGATCTACACAAACCATTTCCCAACACCTTGACACACCTACCCTCTCGACCATCAGACCAGCGGGTCGCTCATTCACCGGCTTAACTTGTTGGCAAACTCTACAATTCTTTTCATATTTTGTTACTTCTGACCGCATCTTCGGCCAGTAGTACCTAGCTCCTACCCTCGCAAACGTTTCGCGGATGCCCATGTGACCCGCTAATGGGTTATCATGGCACGCTTGTAAAATCCCTAATGTACCTTGCTTTCCTACTACTTGTTTCCACTCGTTACTGTTATAATTGAAAATTACTAAATGCCTAGCTTTTACAAACTTAAAGAGTTTGCCCCCCTCTACTCTCCACAAGGGGTAGGCTAACGGGTTAGCTTCTATTGCCGCAATCATCTTCCTAATCCAGGGGTCCTGATCCGCTTCTGAGATCCCAGCCAACTCCGGGACTCCTCGCGAAAGCATGTCGGGAACTACATGCTCTTTGCCCTTTCGGTGGATTATCTGAAAATCAAACTACTGCAACCTTACTGCCCATCGACCTAATCTCCCTTGCGGTTTCTTAAGCGAATAATGATCAGTTACGACCGTAAACCGAACCCCTTCGATGTATGGTCGTAACTTCTCAATCGCCCACAGGACAGCCAAGCATTCCTTCTCTGTGGTAGAGTAGTTCCTTTCACTTCTCTGCAGAGACCTACTGAGATAACAAATAACCTTCTCTCCGTCTTCAAACTCCTGAGATAATACGGCCCCTACTCCATAATTCGAGGCGTCCGTCTGAACTACGAACGGCCTATCGAAGTCTGGACACGTCAAAATGGGCGCCGTAACTAGACATTCCTTCGCCTTCCTAAAACTTTCCTCACACTCTTCCGTCTATATGAATTTCCTATTTTTCTTTAACAAGTCTGTTAAAGGCCTAACTAAAGCGGCGAAGTTTGGTACGAAACGTCTGTACCACGAGACTGTCCCTATAAAGCTCCTAATTTCCTTCGCACTTTTGGGTGCGGGAATCCTAACCATGCTATCTACTTTCTCTGGATCGACGTGAAGTCCGTTCCTATCTACTACATAACCTAAATATTTTTAAGACGGCCTACAAAAGTTGCATTTTTCCCGACTAACTTTTAACCCTGCCTCACACAATCGTTTAAAGACCTCCTCCAGTATCTTAAGGTGTTGGTCGAATGTATTTGTGACGATAATAATATCGTCCAGGTACACAAATACGTGTGGCTCTAGATCAGCACCTAAGATGCTGTCTATAAATCTCTGCCACGTAGCAGGCGCATTGTGTAGCCCAAAAGGCATTCTCTTAAACTGGAAAAGGCCTCTATTCGGAACCGTGAAGGCTGTGAGTGGGCGCGATCTCTCCTCCATGGGGATCTGCTAGTAGGCCGACTTTATATCTAATGACGTCAAATACTTGGCGTCCCTAAGCTTATCCAATGTCGTTGATATAAATGGCAATGGATAAGCATCCCTATCTGTAACCCTATTCAATTTCCTAAAGTCGACGCAGAACCTAAATGACCCATCTTTCTTCTTGATGAGGACTATTGGAGATGCCCACGGACTGTTCGATTTCTCGACAACACCCACCTCCAGCATCTTGTTCAGCTCCTTATCAATATGTCTCTGCATCGCAGGCGACACCGGGTAATACTCGTATCGTTGTTCGATAGGTTCTGCCGACGTCCTTATCTTGTGTTCTACCAAATGAGTACACCCCAATCCCTCGGGCATTGACTTAAATACACCGTCGACCAAAGCTTCCAACTGCCCAGCTTCGGCGACATCCAGCTCTGAGATCTGGCGAATAGCGGTAATCGAGGCAACCGACTGTTGGCTCGAGAAGCTCCACACTCGTGATCTTAAATCCGGGACGATTCCCGATAGTGCCCAAAAATCTGCACCAAGGATCACGGTGTGTGGTATCGCTGGGATGACGAGACATTCTGTAAACACGGACCGACTTTGTACCTCAATTGGTAGAGACACAACCCCCACGACATCTATACTTTTTCCGTCAGCTAAAGCGACGGACCTAACTTCATTTTTTCCTAACCTAATCCCTAAATCCTTAATAATTTTCCATCCATCACCCCCTATTATGGTGCGAGAAGCGCCACTATCTAAAAGACCTAACATTCCTACACGGTAGATGCTAACTCCTACATATAGACGCCTATCCCTACCGTTTGCCTCCAAGCTAAAACCTAAATGAACTATCGAGCTTCCCAACCGATCTCCAGCAGGCGACCTACTCCCTACTTGCGCCTGCGCTCCCGTCCTGCTGACCCGGAAGTCCGTTGCGCGTTTCCCGACGATCCACTGCAACGTCGGCATTGCCGCCGTGTCACTCCTTGCGCTCCACACCCGTAGCAGCGCCTAGGAGCTGAACACGTCGTAGCAAAATGACCTTCCCCATTACAGTTAAAGCACCGGATGGGTGCACGCGATTGGTTGTCCTCCCTGACAACTGAAACTGTGGTTGACGTAAACCAAATGTGGCTCCATCAACCCACGCGACCCCGGATTCGGTGGCGGAGCAAACGTTTCCACGTTGGCCCGCACCGTCTCCAACCTTCGACCCAATCTCACCAAATCTGCAACACACTTCGGGTCCCCAACAAACTTAGCGTGGAAAAAGTTAAACATCTTGCAAACAACATGAGCGCCCGGAAGGACAAATTAGTTTACGCCCAGGTGCACTCCGGACTGTCGTGCCACCTTACTTCTGGTCTTATTCTAGTTCTCAATTTCTAAGTGGGAAACGTATACAAGTTAAAGGAATCAAATACAAGCTGGGCCATAATGTATAACCCCATCGGAAGGAGCCATACATTTTATAAATTGCGTCAAATGTCAATTCAATTTTGTCATTTGTGAAGCAAATAGAATTGGAATTCGTGTGAAGAAAAAAATGGATCGGTATACTCCTGAAAAAGTGAAATAATCGTCACGATGTTTTGATGAACAAGTTGTCAGTAATTTGGCGCAACACGCATTTCGTTCCGGTTTTCCAGGACCCTGGCTCGCACTGTTCGTTCAATGCGGGTCTCATATCTCCCACTCGGTCTAGAATATCGCTGTCGGGACTAAAGATGTTGTAGGGGCTCCGTCGACATAGACCAGAAAACGTGTCACTCAATTGGCTATTCCACTAACGTCTTGCGGCGCATTTTGGTGAAAAACTTAAAGATGTTTTCTATCGAAGTGCAGATGGTCAACAGCCACCGGCTGATGAATCGCGTTCAACCTAAGCTAAGCTAAGAAATAATCGTGAGTGACGAGTCCCATTTCCACCAATGACCAAGCAAAATCCGCAAGAAATGCACAAAGAGCCAATAATTCCACTCAAAGTCACTGCATAGTGTTTTTTTACGCTAGAAGAGTCATTGGATAATTTTTTTTATTGAGAACAACAGGGGCCCATTGGTCACTGTGGATGCACTGGCTTGCAATATCAGTGGATTTGACCGCACTAAGCTTGTTTTATCGGGCAAGGGGCTCATATGAACAAGCCAAAAGTTCTGGCCGCCCTCAAGGAGAACAACGGTCAAGAAGTGGGCAACCTATCACCTGGGGTTCTGAAGAATGCCTTGAAAAATGTCATAAAAAGAGAACCAAAACCGACGGCAACCACTTGAGCTATATCTTTTCTAAAACATGCATAGCTACTCGTATTTCCTTTTTGAATTCTAATAAGAGGAATTTCCTCTCTGTATGCAGTTTCCAAAATGTCGCGCAAAATATACTTGTAGATACAATCACTTAAAAATATTTCCTCAAAAATTAGTTCTTACGACAAAGGATTTTCGAAAATCTTAAACAAATCGGTTCCAAATGGGGGTCGATCTCCTTACAACCATCTGCACCCAGAGCACTCGTACTTCACAGTTCAAAATGCACATAAACAGTATTCAGCTGTCGTCGGAAGCTTTTTCTCTCAAAAACGAAAATTCTTCTCGATCGCTTGCACTCATAACTTGTCGGGGCGTCATATTTTTACAAAATTATTTTATAGCCCAACATTTTATTGTGAAAACAATTGTGGCGAAATTATTCTGTCAACTGGAATAACGTTGCCCCATTAGGTGGATCCAATTATAGTTGTCCCATAGTAGATACTTATTCGTACTGGATCAGCGCCAAGGGACTTAAAACAATTCATGACCGTTTTAATCAGCAATTTCGCCTGGGTTGTGGCATTTAAAATGAAATACGTTTCCACCAGAATACCAGAGGACAACCACAGGCATTGCAGACATCATAGATCGAACAGACTTTTGTTGTTCACATGGTCTGCTTCCCGTACACCGTTTAGCTAGTACTGAGCGCAGAAGAATTATTTGTGAGTGGATCATAATTTTAACAAGGGAACCCCCGCAGAGCAGTACAAGTATCCGTGCGCCATTTGGTCGGTAAAATGATTGCGGATCACCGCCACCGTTGTCGTTGTTTAGTGATCGCGAACGATGATGGTGATGATGAGGCGTTGATGGGACATTGTGGCTTTTGAATGGCATCGTGGACATCTATCATGACTTGGTTGTCACTAAATGAACAAAGGAATCGTCTCGCACTTGAGGTACACATTGCCTTCTGATTGTTTCGTTTTGCTTATTTTTGGATCATGGTATTTTTGGAATCACTCCCAGTGACTCGGAGTCGGAAGAGGAATGCTTTCTGGGGCATGGGTTAATTCCATGTAATTCCATGTGACACAATTAATTAGTTTTATTATAGGTAGCTACCGATTCTGAGTGGCATGTGACTGGTGTGTCATATATGGAACACAATAGGCTTCGATTGGTGACTACTATCATTCGTTGATCTGAAATTTGTTAAAAGTTCATACAAACGGAGCCATCAATCTACGAGTATAGTACTAGTGAGCTCCAAAATTTAATCCAACTACGTTTGCCTTTGAGAAATATTTGCAAAGTTGCGAAAGTGCTTGATTGAAATCGCATCGAAAGAAATCGACGGTCTGGATTGAACATCAAAGTTACGTGAGGCAATTGGAAAACACCAGAACAAGTAAGATTGGACGTTACACTATCAAACAGAAAGAACATCATTATCAAAAATTATTGGCAAAAAGTGAAATCATCCGTTTTAGAGCGGACTGAATGGTCACTTAGCTTATTGCATTCATTCGAGTCATGGGGAATGTGTGTTTACATAAGTATTTCAAGAGATATTTAGAGACGCAGGAAATGGGCTAGTGAAAGCATCAATTTTTCTCGAATTATTCTATCATAATCAAAATCCCCTGTGATCGCCCTGTTTTAACCGACAAGAATCGGGACACAAAGGACTCTGCTGCGGAAAAAGCATTTCGTAAATGAAATGTCTCACACGACGGATGGCTTTTTGACAAGCTCTCAAGAAATGGTGCCGGGCACAGCAGTATCCTATACTAAGATACTAAGCACATAATAAGGCTGATGGACACAATATCAGTATAAGCTTCGGTTAAGTTAGGTTAGAGTGACTGTTTGAGAAAAACCAATTCACTTCAACCTACTGGCCCGCTGTGCTACCTCATGGATCTTTGATCGTTCTAGTCCAGAAACCATTTTAAGTTTTTGACGAAGCGTAGGGGACTTTTAACGTCTATATTGTTTAGATCGCTAAGATTAGATTAGATTTATTTAAAGTTCATCTATCATGCCCCAATTTGTGAGAAAGACTGCTAAGTCTTTAGGAGAGCTGGGAGCCATGTCCGTCGCTTTAAGGCAGAATTAACCTAAGACCATTGCAGTTACATAGTATGTATTTTATTGCTTCCACGTCCTCGTTGCACAGTCATGTTTACCAAGTGTTTTTGCACATGGCAATACCTTGTGAGAAAGCCTGTGATCAGTCGAATCTGACTCCTACTTAATTGTAGTAGTTGTTTCGTTTATTTGTGGCCGCTGTTTGGCATAAGGTTCTTGCCTTGTCTGTTTCGTTCGGTTTCCTTCCAGGAATGTAGCTTCTTTTCCTTCAGTCAGGTTTTAATACTTCCTTTTATGGTGTATATCTACCTATATAGCCCACAGAATGGTCTTGGCATCATGAATTGGGATGCGCATCCTTTTCTGGCTAGATGGACCAGACTATTTCTGATATTACGTTACGGCGTTAATTGCAATTAGGGGTGTCCTGCTGTCGGAGAGAATCCATAAATGTTTTTGCTTGTTATGGATCTGTTTAGATTCTCTCGAATGCAAAGCCCCTTTGAAGGGTTGAAAAGAGCTGATTGCCCAACTTATTTAGTCTTCATGAAAAATTTATTTTGACCTGATCCCTGGGCGGTCTTGTTTTCCTTCTCTGGGGAGGGATTTCTTGGACTTCTGGAATGATAATGGATTCTGGGAAGTGAGTTTCGGCTAAGAGCTGGAGCGTCTGTAGCCCGTTTTCGGCATCGGCATCTGGTTTTTTCATTGAACTAACAGGATTAGTGTGCTGTTTAGAGAGAATTTTATGAATGCGGGCACAACTTCTGGTGTCATCGATTGTATGACAGAAGTTTCTCCACGATCCTATCTTGGCCCTTTAATTTCTTAGTTGTAAAGGTACATGGTGAGCGTTTTTCTGTATTATAGGAAAAAGCTTGTAAGTAGAGTTATTTTCTTTGGAAGAGAGTTGGACATGTACAAACAAGGTGGGAGATTGTCTATACAGCTACTGTAAAAATGCCAACCTTCCTTAGATTCCTCCCGGAGGGATCTAGAATGCTTAAGTGGAAGTTGTTATCAAACCAGTTGTTGGGTATGGTGCAGTCGAAGTTCTCTGGTAGGATTCCTAAAGTGTTAAGAATATTTGCCAAAAAGTTTATTTGTATACTGCGAAGCGCTTTAAGCCGAAAAGCTGCGTTAGCAACTACTTGACTGCTGAAAATATCGAGTCAGATGTCAAGTGAAACAGAACATTCAGTGCAGCAGCGGGACTTGTACGTAAGGTTCCAATATATTGGAACTTTTCTTAGTTTCATGATTGTTAGTTTGTTGATTGTTTTATCCACCAAACAGTCACTCCGAAGATGAGCATCAGCCTTATAACCGAGACGTATAGTCAATGGGTGATGTGAGGTTGGAGGCCCCATTTGTTGCCAATGGCTTTTTCGCAAGCGAATAAAGCTACTTGAGCTTTTCTTACACTTTCTTGGATATTAGTTTTCCGGCTTAGTTTCGTGTCAGAGAAGATCAAGCTGGTACCGTTGATTAAGGGAAGGTCCATGATCGGAATTTTATATTTCCTCGAAAAGAAGACAAGACCAGTTTTATTGTGGTTTGTTTCACAGCGATGATGCTTTTCTGATACGGCTAAGCAACGTTATCCGCATAGACAGCCACCCTGCTATCAGTTCTAGGGAAGAGGTAATAGGACACCGACTTGCAGCATACTTCTCCTGACACATATTTCAGCAGAAGCTCCACCGATTTTAAGATCGATTACCCTACTTTTTGTCACAAAACTGATCAACTCCCAAAGTGAGTCCCACAATCCCGTCGCTCTTTTGGATGTTTTGACGTTTTTAAAGATCCCTTCTATGTGTATTGTCTGTATTTAAGGGATCGTTTCATGATGCTAGGCAGTGAATGTAGAGCCGTTTCCACAGACTTTCTTTAACTTCAGGTATGTTTAGTAATGCACAAAAGCCCACCAGATTGTATGGTTTGTCTCTTATGATCAGACCTTCAATTCTTGTCTCCGCTGCAATAGTCCTGATAAGGTTGTTACCGGCCGTAAATGGGGAGCTGCTTGGAAAGTGTGTATTCAGTAGTTAATTAAGTGATTTATCACTTGAGGTCGTACATGAGCCGCCACGTTTTCCCAAACAGCTTGGCATAGAGAATTTGTGGAGAGGATTTTTATTAGCCTGTAGCCACTATGACTCAGAGGTTTCAGTTATATTGCCACAGAATGACCTTCAGGATTGAAACTTTTCTATCTTCAGTTCTTTTTTATATATATTGATGGATTACTTATATAAGTCCCAATCTGTCGCTTTTCTTGTGCTTTTTGCTTCGTTGAAAAGTTTCCTGCAGTGTGGCTTTTTCCTTCGTGTTCACAAAATAGGTACTTAAAAAGCAACCTTTTGTAAAACTTCATTTTGGGTAGAGTGTTTAACAGAGTTGGGCAAAAATTAGTTCCAATTAATTCGGGAATTCAAATATTGCTACAGCAACTAAGGCCTGTATCTTAAAGTTGCAGCATTTTTTAAATAAATAAATACATCACAGTCAGAAGCTTTCAAATCAATAAATATAAACTTACTTACTAACTTACCGTGGTGACGCTACAGTTTGGCATAAACCTGGGCATCAGCTAACAAGCCTTTCCAGCGAGCTCGATTTTTAGCTAGCTGCCTCCAGTTGTGCACTAAAAGTTAATTTAGGTCCCTTCTACTTAAGCGCGCCACCTTACGGGAGATCTTCCTCTGCTGTGTTGTCCCTTTGGGTTAGATTCGAAGACTCTGCAGGCAGGAGCATTGCTATCCTTTGCCTTTACATGTCCAAGTATTCTCAGACAATGGATGTGCAGTTTTCTGACTAGGTCAATGTCGCTGCACAACTCATATATTTCAAAATAGCTGCTGTGGATTTGAGGTATCGGTTTTGACTTTTTGAGTTTTTTCCATTGTGAACTTTCCTGATCTAAAGTGGCAGTAACAGAGGCCAGTAAGGTTGATGACGAAGGTTTCTAAAGTTGACACAATCAGGCAGATAAGTTCTTGTATGCGATGTTGATGAAACTTGTGCCTCTGTAGTTAGAGCAAATGAGAGAATCTCCTTTCTTGTGGACCGACCAAATGATACTGAGTATCTATACATCAAACCATACTACCATTTGACGAGATCTGCTCTCCAAAAAGTAATTTCCAGCGGCCAATAAGTCGTTAATTCCAGCTTCATTTTGGTCAGGTAGACGGAAGTTTTAGCTTTGATAGTCTATGTTGAATGGAATTTGATGGCAGGATGTTGAGCTATCGATTGCAATTCCATTGCAAAGTGTCCTCCTTCTTCTCTGAAGGCCTTTTGGAACGGCTTCCTTATTTGTCCTCATGGAAAACTCAATGTTCTACCCGTCTCTCCTGCTCGTACAGCTTACGAATGGCTCCCGTCCTTCAGTGCAGCGCCGCTTTATAAGCGATTTGTTTAGCTGCATGTTCTTACGGGGATTTTTCATCAAACCATGGATTATGTTCCGCCGCAAAGTCAATAAGCCAAAGTCCGTTGCGAAACGGACTATTTCTACTCTGAAAATTATTCATATATCTTTTTGCTCGTCTAGAGTAGCGTCGTCCCAATAAACGCTGTTTCTATAGTTTTTAATCTTTTTGTTTGAGTCATCCTATAACGCACTTCCTTTATGCCGGTAATATCTGCATAATATCAATCAGCTGTCTGTTCAGCTGCGCATGATCTGTTAAGGCCGGATTATTCTACGTGCAGATCCGAAGGTCGTTACCCTTTAAACAAGGGTTAACAACTGTTAGATCTGAGGTTATTAGTTAGTTCGTTACATCTATGTCTTCGATATAGAGTTCTAAGCTCTTAAAGGCACAGGCCAGTATACCTTCTGATCAAAAAGTACCGGAGCTTGAAATTTTGTCGACGTCATTTGTCAACTGAAGTTACAACTTCGCGGAAAGCGTTTAAAGGCGTTTTTATGAAAAGTGTTTTTAAGATTGGGGAAAGAGTTGAAATATGTGTATTGCTTGCAATGACGTTAAAGGCAATAAAATGAATATTGATGGATAATTAAACCGTTTTCTTTTATTGAAGAATTACGGGTACTTATTGCTACTAGCCGAGCGCGCCCTTGCCATTTTAGCTTGTCCAAGTAACTGCTTACTTTTGCAGGTACCAACCTGATTGTTGCACTACTGACCCAAGTCACTGGGCAGTCGACTGTTTTTTGATCAATCGATGCACAGGTCCCTTAGCTACAGAAACAACTAACTGCAGGGAATGAACAGTGGCTTACTTCCCTCTTTCAAAGGGCTTGCTTTCCGGCTTCAAAGCCAGTTGTTAGCCTTAGATGATTTGCCCAAGAGCTAGATTGGACCGAAGACAACAAGTTATGCTGAGTAACATAACTAGAGGTCTGGCCCTCAAGAATTTTTTTCTCAAATTTTTGATAGACCTGTTTACGTTCTAATATGGCAAAAATCGGGAATCGAAAGTGGATTTGGTCATTCCTCTAGCTAGCTTCCAGGTATCGGGAAAAGTCGATGATGTAATGCAATCAGATGACTGTATGCGGTTTAGGAGGTGAAGTTAGACAGAATCATTTTTTTCAATGAGATTGGCATTCCATACTCGTCAACAACGTCTGACAAAAGTGTCTTGTATGGCGTTTATTATTTTTATCTTTGGTACTCGAATCGAATCCACTAGGTGGTCAAAACTGCTGATTATTTGGAACGAACCCCGGAACACTAAGCATTATTGAATTTGTTCACATCTAGCGTATTTTAATCCAACCTGAAGGAACAACGTAATAGAGAAGGACTTCACCTTAGGTAGCTCGCACGAATCGAATGGTGGACGCAGCTGTAAGAATCGAAGTAATCAGAGAGGGTTGTTAATTGAGCCCCAGGGTTATCCCTAAGAATGACGCAACCTTAGTAAGTAAGCAAGTCCCTTTTTATCCCTATTAACCTCCAATTAACTCGAACTATTAGCTTCGAAATAAGCTCAAACTCGCCCAAACCACTCTACCAGTATTTTATTTCATCAATTTAACTATTTTTTCTTTTTCTTATTTCCTTAAATGACAACATGTCACAAAACTTGTATAATATGCAGAATTATTGAGTTATGGTGTTTTCGATTCACCATACGAGTAGACATTATTCAATCCATGAATCCTCTTTCAACATTTCGTTATGTCACTATGACTGCACGTGTTTGCATTTGTGTGCGCATCAACGCATGACAAACGATTTTTGTAAGGCACGTGCCTTGAACACTTGAGTTCGCTCTCTGGGGATATTCGAATGTCTCGCAGCATTCACAATAGATACAATTTTTTTTAATAATTTTCAAATGTAACTTATCCTCAGCTAGAGGGAAATTTTGACAATTAATAAAGTTTTATTGCTCTTGTCATTGTTTTCATGTTCATGTTTATGCATACTTTCAAATTGATATTCTTCGTTTTAGGGCTGCAGATATACATTCCAGTAATGGTTTCATATAAAATTAATATTTAAAAATTATTAGGAGTGAGATGCATGTGTCTTGAACTCTTACATCCAAATCAAAACAAACTAGGGTTGGGCAATTGCAACGGAAAGGTACTTATAGCTTACACATCAGGCAGAGAAGTGCAGAAGGAATAGAATCAGTTCTAAAAAGCTGAGTAAAAAAGGGGCGCCCTGCTCTGAGGACAACCCAGATAAGCATTTAAACTTTGAAGTTATATTTTGGTCTAGATCCCTGTCCGAACTACAACTTAACACTTCCACAAATGCTAAAGAAACCAAACAAATTTTAAGGAGAGACTTTCTGCTTTTTTTTCTAAAGCATCCTTTGATAGAAAATGATGCACTTTTAAACGCTCTGTAAGGCCGGCAATATATGCCCTCAACTGGGAGACATGCAGACTAATATGACCCATATGGTTATATGCATTGTATACCTCCTCGAACTTAGATTTGTGTAAGCCCCATGATTGCTAATTTTGGTTTCCGCTTTTCGTCGTTGGTTCGTTGAGCGTCTCTAAGCCATCTAGTTGAGTCTGAAAAGAAATGTAAATGTAGCAGCTGATAATTCGGAGGGGGGATGAAAGTAGTAGCTTCATAAAGTTCTTTGTCTTACAGAGGCTTAGTCAGTAGTATAGAAAGTGGAATGTGTACTCCCGCAAACATACGTCCTGCAGACTTTGCAGAGGTCGTCGTCATTAAGGCGCATCTTAGTTGTTTGCAAATTGTGGCCTGCTAGTTATCTTAAAACCGTAAATAGTTTGCCCCGCAAGAGAATCGTACTTGTTCTACAATACGAGTAGATTTGCTGAGTTCCAGCAACGATTGCCCTCAAGCATCACTTTTCACTTTTGATTGCCTTTGATTTAAATCGTTTGCTTCGCTTTTATTCTTAGAGTACAGAGTGAAGGTTTGGTCACGGTAAGAACCCTAAACTCTTGAAAACAGCGCTTCACAAATATTGATTAAATCAGCATTATAGCAAAGGTTTCGACGCCAGCATGGCTGTCAGTGAATACGGTACTATCCTAGCAGGATAGTGTCATAATTGCCGTAAGTCTGGCCACTTCTACTTCAGCCAATATCTGAGGCAGAAAGATAATGCTGCAGTCTTAGATCCATCGGCGAACATGGATATCGAGCCTTCTACCATTTGGTTCCTGTCCCATGCCTCTCCGTCTGGGAAATACAGCCAAATGGTGTTTCATTTTCGTGATTGGGTACTATGTAGTTAGTATTGGAGCGTAAATCCAGTTTGAGAACAGACAGAATTGTGCAATTTCTCACATATACATACTTTATGCTACAGCTGAAGGGTCTTTTCACGGTATCACAGTCTGCTGCGGTTTTTGAAGCTTGATTGGTATGACTTGTAGCCCAAAGCATTTCATCATCTTCCGGTATCCCTGTGGGTTTTCTCTTCTTGTTGTGCGTTACTATCTATTACTGGTGCTGCGGTTACACTCCGCAGCGCTGAGTTCCCTTAATCCGACACGCACACCCTCTTGGGTTTTCAATATTGGAGCAGAACGTTCTCCATGGTTTTTAGCGCTACAGATTGCCCTCCTACATTCTCTAGATGGATTTGCATTTGCTCCAGTAAAGTCAAAAATAAGAGCTTTTGGCTGCATTGAAAAGTTTCCTCATCACATAATTAGTCTTTTGACTATCGCATTCTTAATTCACCGATGAGTTAAAGTAAATCCAGGCTTAACCTTACTTGAAAACATTGGTACCCTCACGAAGACCACATCGATTAAAAATGTGTCTATTTACCTATTACTAATAAATGTTTTAGTACAAAAAATTAACACATTTATTCTTAAGAACCACTGAACGCATCCACTCCAAGTTGACGGCTCTTTGACGAGTGACATTTATGCAAAATTCCCGCGTAAACAGTTGTTGGCGTAAGCTGTTTGCAATCATGGAATGAAGTTCGCTGGAAAATCAGTTTGTCGTAATAGGCCAGCAAAATCATTTTGGATGTAACAACCATTGAAAATCACACGAAACTTTGTGTATCGTACCGTGAAGTGATTTTGAATAGTTAATCGTGCAAAATCCAATCGTCCAAGCACTGTGTGAACGCCCAAGATTCATTAAAGCCGCGTTAAATCGAATTTGTCGAATTCTGCTGTACAAACAAAATATCATGTTTCAGGAGATGGAGAGCTAACAGCATGTCGCACATCGTCGAATGTACAAGAGAGATACTGTGATTAGGTAACTATGGTTTTCTACTTAGTTCAGTGGTGTTCAGGGCAAAATAGCGGTCGCCCCCGGGTGGACTCGAACCACCAACCTTTCGGTTAACAGCCGAACGCGCTAACCGATTGCGCCACGGAGGCTACATGAAAATAGGGTTACTTACATTTCTAATTGTATGAATACTGATTTTTTTAAATTTCTAACTTAGGTACCAATTGCGACCCTAGTTCAGTAGGGTCGAGTTGTTCCCCCAAGAAAGTATTCCGTCTGATTGTCTTGAGGGCTGGACAAATAAAAGGTGGTCAGCTGTTTCATCTTAATCAAGACAGAGTCGGCACTTCGGAGAGTCGGTAAATCCTATTTCGCTGAGGTGGTATCTTAAACCGTGATGTCCCGTAAGGTACCTTACTAGGTTTCTGATATCGTGCCGACTTAGATTTAGACATTTATTGGCATTTTTATTGGCTTGTCTTAGACCTGGAGTATCCTCCCAATATGAGATGCACTTCGAGTGCTGCATTTCATATTTGGCCTTATTTCACGTCACTTCTTTATCATCTGATCTTTGCAGAACTCTCCCCGTTCTTTGAGTTGTTTGTTTTGACCATCAAGAATTGCCAGTATTCTCTCGATATCTATCCCGGTACTATGTGGAAAGAACCCTCGGAAGGCCTTCCTCACCAGCAAGCATCACCTCTAAAACATTTCTCTTTGAGCTTAGCGAAGTTGCTCTTCATCCACTCTGCAATGGAAGCATCCGCGCAGACAATCAAAAGCCAGCCGGATGTGAAAGTTACTCCGCGGAAGGCTGGCTTTGTCTCCTCATTACGTAGTTTGATCGTGTCCATAATTCTCTCTTGTATCTGAACCATTTGTTCATTTGTGAGAGGACTGCGATCGAGATCGACCGTTACAATTCCCAGTCTGACAGAGCTCGCTATATTGTTATACTAGGCCTTGTCGACGGTAGTGTTCCCTGTGCGAACTCGTTTCACTTTGGATTGGGAACGGGTGTTGTTCTCAGATCGCATAATCTTCATCTTGGGACCCTTTTCTGCCAATTGTTTTTTCGCGTAAATTCGGGCTTGCTCGTAGTTGCAGCTGTTCTTTACCCCACACTTGAACCTTCGTTGTTCTTTTGGCGTGAAGCTGACGAACTCAGACCTAGTCTTCGCCACTTTGCTAGAGGTCCCCGATACGTCTATCTTATCGGGCTGCATTTCATCCGATAAGGGACTGTTTCACAATGTGAAAGTTTCTGAGATGGACTCGCTTAATAGAGACAAGTTCTCTTCCAGGTCCTCCATCTCTGTGTCAGAGCTTAATGACTCCATCCGATTGTCATCGTTAGGGTGTTCTACAATATCCCTACTTGATTATGGGATTCTCTATAGTTTTCTGGGTGTATTTCTCAATTGTAATCCCACGAGTAGATGGGATGATCTGTCGCCCGTTGTCTACCAGTATAACCACAAGAGAATATTCACCGTTGAAGAGAACCTCAACAAATAAAACGAAAGAGTGTAGAGCATACCACCACAAAATGCATCTGAAATCATTCCGAGAGTTCACTCAGATTCTGGGATGGTTTTGTAGGGAGTTCATGATGCAGTCACGTGAAAGGTGTCAAAACCTCGGCGAAAGTGTATTAAACGGACGTTTTAGAGAACATTGCGGAAGCCCTCAACAAACCACTTTCGCAGATATACCGTGGACATTTCAGCCAGACTCTGCGCAAGCTCTTAAACCAAAAACGACTCAAGCATGCCTCATAATAAACTCGCATTTGCTGAGGAGCAGTTAGCAACCATCCTAAAAATGTTTGCTTCTCAAGCAATTAATGGTTTGCTTCTGTTCTTCGGTGTCATATTCGTGAACGATTTTAAAGTGAGTTTTAACCATTTAAAATTGAGCAGAATGGACAGTTTAAATTCCAGGTATTATTGCTTCGTAAAATTAGCTCACGAAAGGTGTTATTTAAGAAGTAATCACCACTTTCGATGAAATGAAAGTAAATACCATTCGAATGTATCACCTTACGTTTAAATGGCACTTTTACAGAAAGTATGCACAACAATGTTGCTTCAACCACACGCCACTTTAGACCACAATTGCCACCGCAATGTGACTCAATTCAATAATTTAAGAAAAATAATTAATAGTCTTTCGTTCTGAGTCACCCGATGCAAGTCCAACCCATCCCAGGATACTCACACTGCAGCTACGAGCATTTATCCAAAACATCGCCACCTTTATTTTATTTTATTGTTGCTGCTGCTACGAGCATTTGGCAGCGCCTTTCTTAATTTTGTACACACTTGCGACAAAACAGCTGTGCAGCTGACTTATTCGTACATGCATAGCAGCAGGACCTTTGGAATGGTAAATGGTTAATATCGCTGTTAGGTCCTTGCAGGCCATAAAATATTTTGCCAGCTTCTTGTGATGATCGTGATGACCACAATGAATTGTGCTGCTGGTCCTGGTGCTGTTCGTTCTGGTGCTGGTGCTGGTGGTGGTGGTGGTGCTGCTGCTGCTGCAATGCCACCTGATCCAGAATTGGGTAAGGATCTTCTGGTTCTATGCTGGCCTTAACACGGATGAATGTTAATGATAGCGGCTGAATGGCTGGCTGGCTGGCCTGATGACGGCGATTGTGGCGGTGACCGCACACACAAAATTATTACAAGAATGTGGCTATTATCTGCAGTATGCCTGCACCTGATAAGTGGAACTCTGCATTGTCTACCTCTGGTAAGGGCTATTATGGCATCTGAGTTGAGTCTGGGTGTTTTTTTCTTCCCTTTTTGTAGCATATATGTATGTTCGTGTGTATGTCATTATTCCAGTCGGCAACGACGACATGTCGTCTTCGTTTGTCGTCCTTTTTTCGTATCCTTTTTTCTAGGTCTGCATCTGACTCTTATTCCATTTGTAACAGGTGAAACATTGTTTCTGCTTCTTGTTTCATTTTTTTTTTTTTCTGGTACCAGCATGTTCTTGTCTAATAGAGAGATACTCTTGTGTATTTTATGCGTGGCAGTACATGCTTTAGAACACGTGAAATAAAGGAAGGTCACAGGACCTGCTGCTGTAAGGTGCCTGCATTTGGTTCAGTGTGCCAGAGTGTGCAGCTGAACGTATTATGCTTGCATAACTCTCTGCCGCCGCCGGATGTAGACAACTATGCATCAGTTCGATTTATCAGATGGAATAGAAGAAAAGGATTAGATGATGACGCCAACGTGAGGGTAAGATGGGCGTTTTCACTCGTAAGAGGATTTTTATTTTTTGTTACAAATTCTTACGAATGAGTGTTCAATATTTGGAGTTGTACAGAAAGTTGGCTTGAGAAATATGTATCTATTAGTCAATTAAGGATTTATTCAAACTAGCAATTGTGTGTCGTTCTTTCCTACTGTTACATGTGATAATCCTTGCACATAACAATAGGACCAGAACGAATTTATAATACGTTGTTCAAACCTTGATGTTTATTGTTATAATATGGCGAAGATGACACCCTAATACTTACTTACATACTATATGTGTGCTGTTTGGGTAGAACATATTGTGGTGAAGAAAGTGCAAAGTTCTTAATTTATAATAAAGGGTTTTCCAATAAGGACTTGACAATTATTTTTTTTTTAAATAAAACGCAAACCATTTGAGATATTTCAAAAACTTTAATATCGGCTTGAAGTACAATCAAAACATTTATAAATCGAACTCGACGTTCATATGGCCACCGCGGGCACGTTTGCAGCGGTCGATTCGTTTGACCCAGTTTTCAACGACTCGGCCACACCTATTGGCCGAAACGGCCGCTATTTCGCGTTCAATGTTGGCTCTATGTCGACTTGTTGGCATAAACCAATGACTTAACGTAGCCCCACCGAAAATAGTCAAGCGGCGTTAAATCGCACGAACGAGGCGGCCAATCGACTGGCCCATTTCTTGAGATAACACGATACGCTATAATGTGGTCTGAGCGATGCCCAATTCTTGAGAACGCCGTGGAATTGACTGATTTGAATCGTTTGCCACGGACGCCTGAACGGCAGCGATATTTTCGACACTTCGACCAACCCGTTGTCTCACTGACACGGCAACATCACACAACGAATATGTAGACTCAAATTTTTCTACTAAACTTGTTATTGCGTGTCTACTAGGGCGAAAATTACGACCGAAAATTGGAATAAACGCTCTTAAAGTTGCAGTCACCGACTCCGAATTTCGGTAAAAAATTTTTATAATTTGCTGACGTTGCTCGTTCGTGTTCTTTACCATGATGAAAACGTTGAGTTTACTGAATAAACTGACAGTGACAGTTTGATGATTGGTGAAAGAGTGCGTTCACGAATTAAATTCAAAGTTGTCAAGTCCCTATTGGAAAACCCGATATAAAAATTATATTGCATTTGACAGATATTTTTATTTAAGAAAAACATGGTGGTGAATAAGTGGTGGAAGTCCGCAAAGATAGAAGCTCTAAGTACAGCAAATCATCGGAGGTAAGAGCTTCCTCACTGACGACAGCCGCGGATGCGTTCTTAATGGGCCAATGGCAGTTCTTACATCCTCGAGTGGTCTAATGTCTAATCGATTCCTCGTCCTTTGTGTATCTTTAATAGAGGGTCATCCAGGGTGGGAGTTGTGCTGCCGAGGTACGAGGGCGGGTCAATAAGTCCGTGACTTTTTGAATTTCTGACCTCTTTACTGAAACAGCAACACTGCTCCTGTCAACAGGCATCTGTCAGTTGACTCCTGTCAAAATTTAAACTTGCTGCGTCAGTTAGTTTGTGTTTGACAGCTATTTTTATCAGACTACTCACTAATTTGAGGAGAAAATGGAAAAAAGTGAATTTCGTGTGCTTATTAAGCATTATTTCTTGCGAAAAAAAACCATTACCGAGACCAAGGCTAAGCTTGGTAAATACTATGGGGACTCTGCACCATCGATTTCAATGGTAAAAAAGTGGTTTACTGAATTTCGTTGTGGCCGTACAAGCACTGAAGATGCCGAACGTCCTGGACGCCAGTTGAGGTCTCTACACCCGAAACAATCGAAAAAATTCACGATATGGTGTTGGCCGACCGAAGATTGAAAGTGCGAGAGATTGTGGAAGCCGTAGGGATCTCGCATGGCTCAGTGGTTTCAATTTTGAATGATCACTTGGGAATGAGAAAGCTTTCCGCAAGATGGATGCCGCGTTTGCTCACAGTCGACCACAAACGCAATCGTGTTTGCCATGGCAAAAATCCATGAATTGGGCTATGAATTGCTCCCTCATCCACCCTGTTCTCCAGATTTGGCTCCGAGCGACTACTTCTTGTTCCCAAACCTGAAGAAAAGGCTTGGTGGAAAAAGATTTGATTCCAATGATGAAGTCATCTCGCAAACAAAGGCCTATTTTAAGGACCTCGACAAATCATTTTTTTTGGAAGGGATAAAAAAATTGGAGAAGCGTTGGACAAAGTGTATAGAGCTCAAGGGAGACTACGTTGAAAAATAAAATTATTTTTTTATCAAAAAATCTGTGTTTTAATCCAAAAGTCACGGACTTATTGACCCGCCCTCGTAGCTCCCCGACCATGGAAAAAAGAGGCAAATTACGAAGCAGTAACAAGCCTCGGATACGAACTTTTTTTTTGACAATCTTTTCAAACGAATCAATCAAAACGAACTTCGGGTTTTCACACGGAATGTTAGGTCACCACGTGCAGCCGAACAATTAGGCGGTGGAGAGCTTGGATAGTAGGTGTTACCGCCACCCAATACTTTGGGCAATAAGAGGATGAAGAACTGCGACATGTACTACGATTGTCATCGCCGCAAAAGCAGCACCTAGTAGGATGCGTATCAAGGTATGTAAGCGAATGCCTCGTAATAATTCGTTAGGCTATATTTGGTAATGAAAAGACCTATGAGCGATTGCCCTAGCTTTGATATTAACCCTCCGATCAGCGACAGCTTCGATAGCGTTATATTAGCATCAAAGTCCATAGGGACCTACTAGGATTTGTATTACGCAGGCGGCGCACTGTGTCCTCTTGTTGGGAACTTGGACGAGATTAAGGCCAAAGCAAAGTTCGCATTGAAGAACAGAACGATGATCTTTGATCGTTTCAACTCGATTGTATTCGATTTAACTTCATTCCTTTATTCTCTATAAATGGCACAAGTTATAAATATATATATAAAATAAAATGGCACTTACTATTTTTTTAGCGAACTCGTGGCGTCAGCTTGGGCTTCAAACAAAGGAATGACTAGAAAATGGCCGAATCAATCAACTAGGCTGCCCTCTTTCTCTTTTTTACGCGGTTGTTTTGCGCGCGCGTTTTGACGTTAAACTGAACTCATTCAGCTTAAGTGTTTTCTGTTCGTTTAGATCTCTTTGAAGGTATGTTCCTTTGTTTGAAGCCCAAACCGTCGACACTGATACAATATGGCAACTGTAAGAGTATTTAAACATTTTATAATTTATTACAATTTGTGTAGAATTTTTCAAGAAATTTACGGTATTATCATTATGCAGTTGTGCCTGATTATTTTTTTTTTTATTAACTTGTCGTTGTTTTCAGTCCGAAAATGTATATTGTAGAGAGAAAATAAACAAGAAATTTATAGGTATGGTAATTTATATATTACTTAATTATTTGGCTGTGTAGCTAGTACAGCAGTGCAGGTTTGGCATGGATATAAAAGTGCTGAGTGTTCAGCATAAACCGCATTATTGCAGCAACAGCAATACGCTCGAGTTTTCGGCTGGCTTTTGTACTCCGCTGACATAAGTGGCATGATGGCCAATTTAAACGCGGTTCAAACGAAGGAACAGGTCCTGGTGTTGGTGCTGCTACTTAATTTTTTTTACGTGGCTTTCAGTTCAACTTACCACAACATCAAATGTGTTTGCACAGCATTTCGAATTTTGGGATAGTACATTATTCATAGATTGGTGGCTCGTTCTTCAATGTTTGAAATTGCCAATTGTCACGTCAACAATTTCAAAAATAATAGCCGTTTGTTGGATTTTTGGCCAATGGAGCAATAACGATCATATTGTAGAACATTTCAAGCGAAATACGATATTTTGGCCTTGATTGATCTCGCGCTCCTGTTCCGGCATATTTAAACAATGAATCATATCCTTCAAATCACACAACCACCATACTTTTATTCCGTACTTGGCTGGCTTAGATGGAATGTATATAATGGATCATCGAATCGTGCGGATTGTAAATTGCTGCCAAATTAGCCTGCAACATAAGCCACAAATCATCAATAGCTGCAGTTTTACTAATGAGTAATCTCTCCGGCCTTGTTATCGCATTATCAAAGCGAATAAATTATGTGATAGATATGAAACGCTTATATGATAAAGCGGCTTCATATATTGGACCATGTGTTGTTCCTTAGCAGGCTCGCTGTTTGATTTACACATTCCAGTATACAAAATGATAACCAAAAACGGTTTAAACGCTTTTAGAGTCAACACTTTATTTTTTTTTTTCTGCTTAGTTAGATTTACTTTATTCCATATACATAGCTGTTATCTGCTTGGCTTTGCGATTCGTTTCTCGAATGATGATGTGAGCCATATCTTCGGAGATTAGAGATCGAAAGATGGTAAATGGATCATGAACCAAGGTTTTCAATGGCCCTGGCTTGCTTTTAGTGTTATCGACAATGTAATGAGGACGAATGCGACTACTCTTTGGTGGATCTTTGTACCATTTTGTGCCATTTCTTTAAATATGGCAGCCTGATGATGGGCAGCAGTGGCAGTACGACAAAGCAGTGTCATCGGCAAAAGCTGTGATTTTACACATTAAAGGTTGACTGAAAAGAGAATTTACAAAAATCAAAAAGAGAATAGGATCCAAAACAGAGCCTTGTGGAACTACAATGCTAATGAGAATCTTTGAACTCCGATTAGTTAAATAAGAAGGAAACCAGTCATGGATAAAGCCTCTTAAACCATCGCTATATAGTTTTTGAAGCAATATATTATGGTCCACCATATCAAAGGCTTTAGTGATGTCAATCAATATCAGAAATAATAAGCCTGCTATATATAATCGCAACGGCAAGCTGTTACTATGGGAAACTTTGACATCGAACGGCTACAATGGGAAGAGATCGTCAATTTCTTTCCGATCGAGTCTTCCTCAAACTCTTATGAGGTCCTCTACCATCAGCATCAAGTTTCGCGGACCAGTGGCAGCACTGCTAGAAGCCATTGGAGATGCCGCTTCTGATGTGCTGAGTTCCACTTGACTACCACATCGAAACCCCTGGTTTGACCAGCAAGCACATGCAGCTAAGCAAGATGCATACAAAGCGACGCTAAATAGAACCAGACACCCTAACGAGCTCTACGAGCAGAAGAGGAGAGACGAACATCGGCTTCTCAGAAGGAATAAGAAAGAGCATGAGAAACGCGCGGTCGAGGAAATTGAGAGATGCTAATCCAGGAATGAGATTCGGGCATTTTACCAACAGGTAAATACAACATGCCTGTAGAAAAGATCAAGGTCGTTGTAGTGTCGCTTAGGATTTAGAAAGATCATTTTTGTGATGACGAAACAAATACAGCTGTCATGCAGAAAGAGCCTTTCAACCAGGACGATGTACACTTACAACTCCGTCCACCCGAGCTAGACAAAGGTTCTGGAGCGGACGGCCTGACTGCCGAGTTCTTCAAAGCGGCAGCTGATGACTTGGTAAGGTCGGTAAACATCTCACCGAGACCTTTGATGTCAAAAAAGGATTAAGACAAGCTGATGCACTGTCAAGAGATTTCTTCAACATCATACTTGAAATAATAGTGCAAAGCTCACGCGCACACAAAAGAGGCACAATCTGTCAAAAGTCCGTCCAATTACTCGCATGCGTCAATGGTATTGACATAATTGGAATTATAAGTATTGAGACGGAAGCGGCGAAAATGGGTTTAGCGGTCAATGAGGGCAAGACAAAGTATATGCTGTCATGCAAAACGGACACTGAACACCGACGTCTTGGACAGAACATTGTCTACCTAGGCTCCGCTATGAATTCAGACAACGACGCCAGCACTGATATCAAACGAAGAATAACCATTGCCAATCGCTGCTTCTTTGCGCTAAGATGGCAATTGACTGGCAAAGCCCTCTGTCGAACAAGAAAAGTTTCCCTTTATAAGACCTTAATAATCCCAGTCCCGCTCTATGGCGCAGAGGCATGAACATTATCAAAAATGGATGAGGGTGCTCTTGGCTGTTTCGAGAGAAAAGTTCTTCGGGCGATCTTCGGTCCCGTCTGCATTGACGGTGAGTGGAGGAGGAGATACAACGACGAACTGTATGGACTGTACAGCGACATGGACCTAGCCAGAAGAGTCAAGATCCAAGGACTGAGATGGCTGGGTCATGTAGAGCGCATGGACATCAATGCTCCGGTCCGAAAAGTCTTCGAATTCATCTTCTAAGGACGACTCAGTAGAGGAAGCCGGCAACTCAGGTATAGCACGCATATAGAAAGGGGCCTTAACCAAGTAAGAGTGCGAAATTTGAGACAGCTGGCTGTAGACTCTTATATGTTGACGCCGAGATTCACTTCGAGCTGTAGCCCCATGGCAGGCATAGTTAGGATGGGAATCTGCGTAGTAGACCCGTTATGGTCCAACATAAACGCACGCCCGGCTCCAACATAGATCGTTGCTACATCTGTATAAATGTTACGCTGGAAACCACCACAACCGGGTATTTCTCCAAGGGCGGCTGACACCTCATGCAAACCTTTAGCATTTGATGACTGATGTGTAGCAGACCAGGAGTAGAATGTCCTTTAATCTTCATTCATCTTTTACTTCAGGGAGACAAGTTTGGATCTTTTTATCGAGGTAAATGCTTGAGTTACTAAGTTGATATTGGATATCAAGAGAATCTTCTGCCAAAATTAACGGTCCTCTTCCGATCTCTTTATACAGGTGTGCCCAAATAACACCACTGAACTTGCAAACATCTGACCGACAGTTTTAGAGCAGCTTACTTCAAAAAACTGAATCCAAACTTAATAGTGCCGCATTTCAAACGAAGTTGCACATTTTCAGTGAACTTGAGCCAAGATGAGCAGAAGTCCTATGGCACCAGACACTGTTAAGTAAGTTAGTCGTATAAAAGGGCGAATTGCACTTTAGATGGCTTCGACACCTTTTTTCCACCTTGCCTTGCCAGCCCTTTATCTTCAACCAACCGATCTTAACTCAATTCGTAGATGACATTGAAATAACCTTATATCACCAGATTAAATGAGCTTGGGGCTTGTGTCATCTCAATCGTTTTTTTTTGTTTGTTTTTTTCAATTAAATTCAAGTTGAACCGCTCAAACATATCTAGATCCCATGAAACAGTTCCATTAGTCCGTTTATCACTCCAATATCGGCGAAGAATATAAAATAACGAATTGTTAGCTAAGCATGTGCAGCCGTTTGCCTGGTTCATAAACACCACTACTGAGTCCAATTTTCTTTCCACAGCGCATTAAATATTTTTATCACTCTTCAAGGAAAAACTAAGATCCCAGCCTTCCAAACAATCCGACACATTGTCCCAATCAACTCCCTCCTGATTAATTTACTTTTAATCCTTTTCAAATGAGAACAATATGCTGCCACAAATAACCCATTAATGTTTACAAATTTTTTAACATAAACAGAACCAGCATTCCAATTCTTTTTCCATTTCTATCAACTGTAAGTGGATCTGTACCAAATAATCCCACTCATCTGCATGCCACAAGTGATGCATCCATTCCACCGCCGGCAACAATCTTCTTAATAAAATGAGTCTCACTGTCAAAAACCAAACGACGAATCGAATTCCATGTCTGGATCGTTATAGTCGAGTTGGCGGCAGGTGTAACCCATTTTTCTATCATCCCAAATGTGACACTTCATAAATGCACCAGCAGTTGTAGCCGTCTGTGATTCCGCTGCTGCCAACCGCCAAGAAAACCATTAAAACTGACAGCAGTGCATTACGGGAACTAATGAGTTGATTGAAGTTTGAATTCCGGTTTGTTATAGTGACACTAAAAGTGGAAGTGGAAGTGGATGTGGCAACCCCTTTTTGAAAAATGTATAGTTACGAGTATCTACTCAAATCTTAAACTACTCGTAAATCAGTGCTCCTTGGGTTTGTTCCTAAATTTCCCACTGACACCACAAAGGACCACATTTTAGAAGGAAAAATCCCCCACTTTCGATAACACACCAGCACGCAGATGGTTCTGACAAGATTTTGAGTACCCTTAAAATATTTGCTCAGAGCGTGGGCGAGGGAAAATTAGGAAAGAAAACAGAGAGGTACCGAAGTACGTTAGTCTTAAATGTTTGATTAGGAAACAAAGAACACAGCAGAGTATTCCATAAGTGAGTTGGACTGCTATGGAAAGAATAATGATATTTTGGATTACGTTTGAAAGGGGTCTTGAAACTGTGGTGATGAACATCCATAGCGGGACGGGTGTAACGGTTTAAGCTTTGAAGGGACGGAATGCTACTGCCGTGCTTGCGATAGAACAAGGTTAAGCTGGGAAAATTGTACTCCAATTTTGGGGCACATAAACGCCTTATATATTTAGGCCAGATCAGAGGGGCTAGAGTTGGGGTATACCAGCATTTATTATGTTAATATCAGACTTAAAAGCATCCAAGGCAACTTGAATTGAACTTTTCGCAAGTTAATTTCTAATGCATTGAAAAAGTCATCGACCCCAAATGCACACATCTTCAGGAAATGAGCCCGATGCCAAATGCCTTAGAAATATCAAGTGCAACTATCTTGCTTTCGCCAAATTGATCTTTGAACTTTGGTTCCACTTTTCAGTGAGACATGCCATCAAATCACTATTGGACCAGTTGCTTCGAAAACTGTTCTGCCGATCATGAACAAGTTTTCGTGCTTCGAGATATTTCATGAGGTAAGACTGGAAAGAAGGGACATTAGTGTCATGGATCTATAAAAAAGAGGCAAGGAAAGATTCGATTTCGAATACTAAATACCCGGAATGAGTCTCAAATACCTGAATCAATAGAAAACCTTGCAAAATTGTTTTTTGCCAACGTGTAAGAACACCTCTTCAGAAGAAGAGGAGCAATACCGTCTGAACCAGCGGACTTGTGTTCATCTTTAAGTAAAACACGAGTGGGAAAATGGATTTGTCTCATTGAAGATTCGACTTACTTGAGTGTAGGTGAAGACAAAGTGCAATCTGAAAGAGCTGAGCTGGCCGCAAAGTGTGTAATCTGCAGCAAGCAGATTGGCCTTGTTTAAGTACCAATACAGCTGGAATATCAGTGTAAATGAGCGTTGGGATGGAGGATGAGGCAGAATTTATAATATTTTTAACGAATGACCTAAAGTTCTTACTACCACCTTTGGGACATATTTATATTTTGCCACAGTTTTTGGTCGTATTAAAATTGTACACCCTGAAGAAAGACGTGTGGTGTCATTCCTGATTCATTTGAACTTTTTCGGTTTTCCTCTTCAAGTTCGGTAAGACCATCATAATGTAAATTTTCTATATTATGACGAAGAATCACTGCAGTTCCAGCTTCCACTCCCTACAGCTTGGGGTGTACGATGCCTGCTGAGCACTCATAAATTTTGTGAAGAACTAATGCTGCCACCAGGAGGACATATGAACACATACGCATTTGCTATAGTCAGAGTAGGATAGAAAAAATCACTATCTTCGTCGGCCTTCCAAAAACCTTAATAGAAAACAATTTCTTCGGACAATAAAATACTGACTTAAGTGTTATGCCTGCTATAGATATCAAGATCTTGAAAGATCATTTCATTGGTACAATAGGCATACAATCACCAGAACGCTACGTCGACTCTGCAACTAAAATTAGCCTCAAAGGCTTTTTAAACTGCAAGGTTGTCGTCCGGTATAACCGCGAAATTATCATAACAGAGCACATCTTTCTACTACATCTGCCAACAGAGGCCGCTCAAAAAAGGTTCAAACCAGCTAGATATAACTCCAATAACCATCCAAAAAAACCTGGAAAAAAACCTTGCTGCTTATATTAGAAAAATAATCAATCAGACACTCAGTATATAAAAACTAAAAATGCATGTGAATGTCTATTGTAGTTACGTATCTACATACGGTTTCCGATCATATGAGGTTCATTCTCTGAGTAAGAACCTACCTTCTTCCATTATTTTCTTCGATGAAACCGTTTAGCACCAGCGATAGGCACATTTTTGAACTGGAGGTTCGGTCAAAAGCGCCCTTAACCCTTGATTTCGATAACTTTTTGGTTTTTTGATTTTTTGTTTCTTCGCTCAACTGAAAGATTTTTGTTTTGTAAAACAAGATGCTCGTTTCTCGAGAACAGGGCTTAACCGAAGCCGCTTTAACAGTAATCAATGACCCCAAGGATTATTCTAGATTAAGTTGGATGCAACTACAGTGACAAAGTATATCCATATTCTCTACAGTTTCTTCGTTCTCGTTGCACGTGCGAGTGCTGTTGTCTCGTGCTATTCCCATAGTCATGGTTTGTTCTGTCGGAATAAAATTTTCAAACGAAGAATCGTTCTTCCTTTTATTAAAATCTCTCAATCGATTGTAGAAAGAAAAACTTATGAGTTTCAATGATAAAGTACAATCCCCGTGAATACCAGCAACGAGTGCCTGTAACTTGTAGGCCGGTAACTCATAAGTGCTTAGGGATAGCTCAAAACTCTTACGCAAGTTGTTGTGTCATTAAAGCTATCGGCATGAAAACCAACTGTAAATCCAATTCAAATGAAGACAATCAGTCATAACATGTCCCGAGAAACACCTGTTGCGTAGCAAGTTTGTCCACTTTTTTTTTTCTTGTGATTATTTGGTGTAATGGGTCCCAAATATGGCTTAGCAAATTTTACCTTCCGAATCTGTTCAGAAAAGAAAGGTCCAGCAAGGCCTTGAATGTACTAAATAACAAATTGGGCTCATCTTGGCTCTTAAGATCCAAAAGACTCTTCTGAATGACAAGATATCTTTCCAAATGTTTGTGACTTGTATAATCCAAAAAGTTTGTTTTCCAGGATGACGCGCATATAGCTAGCTTTGTTGTGGGAATAGATGGTGACACATTAGATGCGTAAGACCAATCAGCTTTCTCTGGTTTTTAAAGAGAAGAATCATATTTCCTAGAGGATTAACTCAAAGCCCATTTTTAGTGCACCTTACATTGATCACGTTTCCTGCGCTTCAAAGCAAGGTTCCACAGCGAGTTAAGTTACATCATCTACATATTCCTTAGCATAGATGTTAGAATCGCTAGCAGTGAGCCGAACTCTATGGCATATCAGTGTAGGGAGTATGTCGGCGAGCGCACAACCCCACTTTATCGCTGTAATAATATACAAAATAGCTGCAGTCAGCATCTGGGTCCTATTCACCACCGTTACTCCTGTTCACAAAACTAGTAATTCATCTAAGCTATGTTGTCTTGACGTGCTACATAAGCTGGTAAGAAGCGTTGCCAAAAGCACCCTCAATATCAATAAAAATGGCCAGCGCGGACTCTTTCTTTTTGATATTAGTTCTGTCCACCCGATTCCAAAGAACAATCTCGCACGACCTTTCGTATTCGTAGGCATTTGGCATCCGGGACAGAAGATGCATTCCCGTAGCAGTTTTTGGTGCATGAAGCCCGTTTATTCTTTTCATGCCCTTTGACGTTGTTAAAATCAACTTCACGAGTTTTATATCTCTTTGACAACAGGTGGAAAAGCAGATATTCCATCGCAATTCTTTCAGCCAACAGAAAACTCGGGACAAGTTGACTGGATCTCTTCGTACATTCTAAATAAAGATGCACTCATGCAAACAAATTTTAACAAAAACCAATTCATAAAGGGAAATTTATTTCTCACAGTGAACACTGATTCCCATTTGGACCAATGATTACATCTTTCAACTTCTCAAGTGTTGACAGCCAATGTTCATCCCTTTGATATCCGTATCTTTCTACAGATAGAACAGGAGCCGGAGCAGGAAGCTGTGTAGTAACGCTCTAGGAGCTGGGTTATAGGTAGACATTAGACAGATAGGTAGATTCGACGCAGTTGTTTATCCACAAATAGATGCAGTTACGGCTCCCTAATACAATTGCCATGCCACGTGCTAACCAACAAGACACATAAACGACAAAACGAAACTACGAGTATGCAGCAGAGAATCACGAGTATGATTACGATTACGAGTACGAGTACGAGTATGAATACCTCTGGGAAAGTAAAATTTGTATCTGGATCGGAATCCCTGTGATGTTTATAAAAAGCAACCGGTACTCGTTGCAGTTGGCGTTTAAAGGGGTCGCTGGAATTTAGTCATACTGTGTATTTCCGGCACAAATTCAGACACACAAACTCGTAAAAGTTGTTTCTCCTGTTTTGTTCTTTCATTTCTTTTTGTGGCAACCGGAAGATAGCAAACACCAACGGTTTAGTTCGGAATCCCAAGTCGCACACTTGTTCATTTCTAGTAAACAGAACGCTTGAAAGGAACTGCGAGTTAGCTGCCCATCTGGTATTTGAATTTCTTCTTTTGTAAAAGGGTAAACGATTTTAAAAAATCTGAATTTGATAGGGGTGATGAACCAGTAAATATTTGAAAAAAAAAAAGACACGCAGAATCGGTGAATGAAAAGAGAACATCGGTATTGTTATTCTGTGAAATAATGTCTGCTCTCTTGAATGCGAAACTCCTTACCTCAACCAGACAAAAGGGCGTTAAGGGTGAGTACCAACAGCAAAAGGGTTAAAAAAAATAATTTAGCAGGGTACCCATGTCGCGTCGGTTCGGTATGTCCAACTCTGAAAGGTTTGCTTAAAGCCGAGATTCTGAATCCAGAATCGGAAAGCTATTACCCCCTGCTGCAAGCAACAAATTTTTATTTATTTTTTAAGTTTCCACGTGTGGAAATTTACTTACTCTTAGGCGTACTCAACTCGTAGAAATATTTTAAAATCTTCACAAAAAATGAGCTCCTAAGAATATGTTCTCTAAAATGATCAGTAGTGTGTTCCTGTGGCAATTGAATTTGACATTTTGAAAGGAATACTTCTAGGCTGATCAGTTCGATAACAGGGTGAATAACGAAATAAAAATTTAAATTTTCAATTTGTTCATTTTTTGTGTGACTTACTCCTGAACTAATGAAGCATTGGGAAAATTGTGTCAGAGGTTTACAGCAATAAAAGAATTTATTTCTTCTTAAACAAATATATTTACATCTTTGCTTATGGAATAGTGAATTTTAATAAAAATTTCAACTTTGATGGCGAGAAAAGTGCTGCTTTCTTATGTGCAAAGTGCAGAATGGCTCCACTTAAGGTAGACGGAATGAAAGAACTTTCGTTTCCGTAGCTAGTTTTAACAGCAGCGTTGCTGACAGCACAGATATGCTCATACTTAAACCAATCACTTGAGGTTCGTGTGCAGCAATTCTTTCATTGGACGGATTCAGGAACTACGCTTGCGTGGATCCAGCGGGAGGCTCATCGTTGGAAACCGGACGTGCAGTGCAGCAGATCTCCTCCCCAGAGGTGTCACCGCCAATATCTTACAAAATTCGTTGATATGGGCTTATGGAGCTACTTGGACCAAGAGCGATGCATTTTTTGATGATGGTGGAAATGATACTGTTTCAAAACGGATAGCACAGGTGTCCTTATTTGCGCAAGCTTCTGTTCCTGACTGAGCAAACCCTGAACCTGTGTTGGCATACACAGAATTTTATTCTTGTTATCGTTTGCTGTGACGCACAGCCTATTTATTGCGCTTCATAAAACTGTGTAGAAAAAGTATGAAATATGAGTTTGCTCAACCCATTACTGGCAGCTAAAACCCACTGGATCAGGTACATTCAAACTAATGCATTTTCTAACGAAATACTGTACCCACAACTTATAGGATAGCTCAACTGTGTCCCTTTCTAGACAGATATCGCTGGCCCTCTTCATTACTTGAGGTTCTTAACTGCTTTTCTATTCGATCCATGCATCTAGAAACTGAAGCGTTTTATAGCACGACGTGGTGCTCCAAACACAATTTATTTAGATAACGCCAAAACTTTCCGAAGAGCAGTTCTAGAGCTTAATGAAGCCAATCAAGCACCAGATGACGAGGTCGTACAAGCATTTGTATCCAACAAGCGTATACGTTGGAAGTTCATAGTCAAGCGAGCCACATGGCGATCAGGGTTCTGGGAGCGCCTAATAAGAACGATCAAAAATGTCTTGAAGGTAGTTATTGGAAGGTGTCTTCGGAGCTATCCCAAAAGAATATGAACGGGACCTTCCTCGCAACCTTCACTAAAAAATGTGAAGAGGGCAATAAGTCGACGTTAGGATTGAGGGAGGTAAACTCGATATAAGACAGTTTCTGTCGTTGCGCCCAACCTTACTCCTGTTGTTGAAGATTAAAAGCAAAGTGGAGTTTTTCCAAGTCGAGTAAGTTGCGATGCAAGTGGAAATTTAGAAAGTTCTTGGAATTGGATTTTTCGGTGAGAAAAGTTGTGTAGTTGGACTTGAGATTCTTGGGAAGTTGATGACAAACGTTTGTTTTTCTTATCAAAAAATCGTCGACATAAAATGAAGTCAGAATTGTGTCTCGCGCAGCTACTGCTTGAGTCTTGTCTACCACTTTGCCAACACTAGTTCGCGCGGAAGCATTGAAAACAACGCGGAACTTGGTCGTAACTGCATGATGTAGAATATAAAAACAGTTTTTGTGATCGCCAGGTTGATCCACGGTTTCCATGTGACCAAGTGCGATGTATTCACGCATAAACGCTACGTACCTTTCTTGTAGCACTTTGTCGCCAGCTAATCGTCGTTGCAGGCAATGAAATTATCGCAATGCTTGCGTGTATGATTCTCCTATATCTGGAGCACCACGACGAAACGGTATGTGCACCATATATCTTCCATCCTTCGTCCGAGAGTGCGTCGTTGAGAATATGCGACTGCACTCGTCATCTCCAACATCAGTCTCGGGCACTTCTTCCAACTTCCAAAAGTTCTGAATAAGTTTGTCTAAAGTCATATCCAATTCAGACACCTGAGCGTGAAAAGAATGCAGAATTCGCAATGACGATGGCTCCGGAGCAGCAGGGCCAAAGACAACCCAGCCTAACTGAGTTCGCTGAGCGTGTGGCTCATACAGCTTCCCATGGATGACGTCGCTTTGTACGATAAGACCCCACACGTCTGCTCCAATGAGGCCATCAATTGTGCCAGGAGTTCCAAAATGGGCGTCTACAAGTTCAAGGCCAGCCAAGTGTGTCCATTGGTTTACGTCGATCGGCAAAGTTGGGATGATCGAAGTGATTGACGCTATAACTAGCACTTCGACCGTTAGAGTGAAGTTAGAATGTATAGAACAGATTTTGAGCGTAGCGCTGCCTTTCGTCCTGGTATGGGCAAAGCCCCCAATTACCATACCATACGACCATCAACAACCATAGCTAAAGAACCCTACAGACCTGGACCAGTTGCTTGCAGCTCAAAAACGACGCAACATCCCCAAAAACAAATGTAGATGCCAAATGGCGGAATAAATAACGTATCCAAGGGCAGTGGAAGCTTCCGGGTTGCAATTATTTAGTTTGGTAATCCAGAATGGAAGTCTTCTGACGATATAGTAAAAACAGAAAATAGTCAAGCGGCGTTAAATCGCACGAACGAGGCGGCCAATCGACAGGCCCATTTCTTGAGATAGCACGCTCACCATCTTGGCGCATCTTCTTCAAATTGGAATTAACGCTCTTAACGCTCCGAATTTCGGTAGAAAAGTTTTAGAATTTGCAGACGTTGCTCGTTCGTTTACTTTACCATGATGAAAATGTTGAGTTTACTGAATAAATTGTCAGTGACAGTTTGATGATTAGTGAAAGAGTGTGTTCACAAATTAAATTCAAAGTTGTCAAGTCCCTATTGGAAAACCCGACATATAGTAGAAACTCAGGAGAAGGGGGAATATGATATGCAACAAGAACAACATTGCAACAGTACGTAACATCGAATTGAAGCCCACTACCTCAGAGGACACCTCTCAAAAAGAGGTGATATCACCTTTTCTGTAGACCCTAGTTACTAACGAAACACTTCTAAATCTAAAAAGAGGAAGAATTAAAGCCATTGCATACGCTGGTGATATGGATTTTATCTTCACGGGCAAGGTTTCCCTCCAGAATTAGTGAAACTCGAAACTATTCACTTAGAATTCTTGAACAATGAGCCAAGTTCAATTCTCACAGAATACAGAGCAAAGAAGTGGCGGTAATTCACAAACAGATGAAATGAGGAACTAGTAGATCAAAGCATTAGGCTTCTACTATGCACTATGAGAATACAAGTGGAGCATGCGATATAAATCAAAATCAGTGAAAGGTGGAAAAACCTTCCAATCTGTGAAACCTTATGACGCAAAGAAGCTGCGCCTTACAGATCAGTTGCTGGTAACTTTGAAGAGAATCCTCACTGCTGAATTGGCACTGGTATACATACCGAAATCCTGGCGAACAGTGGCCTTTATACCGAAAACTGGAATAGAGGACTGCAGGCTCTCCAAGAGTTTTAGACCTACGAGGGCGGGTCAATAAGTCCGTGACTTTTTGAATTTCTGACCTCTTTACTGAAACAGCAACACTGCTCCTGTCAACAGGCATCTGTCAGTTGACTCCTGTCAAAATTTAAACTTGCTGCGTCAGTTAGTTTGTGTTTGACAGCTATTTTTATCAGACTACTCACTAATTTGAGGAGAATATGGAAAAAAGTGAATTTCGTGTGCTTATTAAGCATTATTTCTTGCGAAAAAAAACCATTACCGAGACCAAGGCTAAGCTTGATAAATACTATGGGGACTCTGCACCATCGATTTCAATGGTAAAAAAGTGGTTTACTGAATTTCGTTGTTGCCGTACAAGCACTGAAGATGCCGAACGTCCTGGACGCCCAGTTGAGGTCTCTACACCCGAAACAATCGAAAAAATTCACGATATGGTGTTGGCCGACCGAAGATTGAAAGTGCGAGAGTTTGTGGAAGCCGTAGGGATCTCGCATGGCTCAGTGGTTTCAATTTTGAATGATCACTTGGGCATGAGAAAGCTTTCCGCAAGATGGGTGCCGCGTTTGCTCACAGTCGACCACAAACACATGTGCAGTTGCCATGGCAAAAATCCATGAATTGGGCTATGAATTGCTCCCTCATCCACCCTATTCTCCAGATTTGGCTCCGAGCGACTACTTCTTGTTCCCAAACCTGAAGAAATGGCTTGGTGGAAAAAGATTTGACTCCAATGATGAAGTCATCTCGCAAACAAAGGCCTATTTTGAGGACCTCGACAAATCATTTTTTTTGGAAGGGATAAAAAAATTGGAGAAGCGTTGGACAAAGTGTATAGAGCTCAAGGGAGACTACGTTGAAAAATAAAATTATTTTTTTATCAAAAAATCTGTGTTTTAATCCAAAAGTCACGGACTTATTGACCCGGCCTTGTATAAGTCTGACCTCCATCATCTTGAAGAGCATGGAGAAAATGGTCAAGATCTATGTTCGTAAAACTGTCTTAAAAATCCATCCTTTGTCTAAGATACAATACGAATACCAAAGCAGAAGATCTTGTGAGATTGCATTGCAAAATCTGGTAGGCTGAACTGAAGACGAACTCGACAAGAGGGAATGCGCCATTTTCATTGCCATTGAGGATGCTTTCGACAACACATCTTTTGACGACATATGCAATTCAGCCAGATAATACTCAGTATATAAATCATTAGTTTTGTAGATAATAGCAATGCTGGTGAACAGGACACTGATGGTGGATTCTGATTCCGTCCATTATGCGATGGTAGTTTAACGCTCTCAATAGTGCTGACGTCTATATCTCATGGACATATTGTTTGATACAAGGCACGTTTCCTGTGTCCGGGAATGGTGGTTGTTAGAATCTGAACCTGGAAAGGCAGGTTCAATGACTGCCAAACCTCATTAGGATGCGGCATTTGTGTCTTTTTGACTAACGGCAACATTAGGTTTCACTCTTCATTAGTAAATCTCGGTGTTCGCTTTCAAGTGCAGGTACTTGTTCACGCAATCGGAATCGCATATAACTATTTAATGGAGAATCGATGAATGCATCTTCATTTGAAGGAACATCTAATCTCTATCTCATAGAACAATATTTTTTTTTTGAGTGCTCTGTTCCATAGGAAAGAAAAACTACTAAATCGTTGTTGCTACCAATCGTTGACAAACGCAAGCTGTTAAACAGCTCAATTCTCATAATCTCCGAGACCCAGAGCCAGAGGAATATACCACTTCAGACTTGCCAAAAGCTGAGTTATTTTAAATATAAAAATCTATTTTATTTTCATAGGAAATTTAGTTTTTGATTTTCTCGTGATATTCTGTTTCTTCAAACAAATTCTTCTTTTATTGTCAGCTCCGTCTCGGCTTGAATTACATCAGAAGTTTATAGGTGCTTGCAATAAATTTGCTTAATCCACAGCGGTTACTCCAGGACTCAAATCAAAACAAAGTTCCAAACTTGCTTAACAATTGGAATTTCTTTAATTTTTTTTTAAATAAAAATGTATGGACTATATTAGTTCTTGGAATATCCGTGGTTAGGGCTGTCCTGGTCGTAAAAACGTCTGCTATTATGTTCCTGTAAAAATGAAAGTAAAAACAAACCAGTATGATTACTCATGGTCCTCTCAATACTGTATAAGAATATCAAAAATTTATCCTTAAAAATGAATAACAAATATAACTTGGTAATACACTTGTGCGTTACTGATAATAACATTTGCTTTACAACTTTATGAGGCTAGACAGAATCAAGAGTCGTGCGAATGGCCGTCGCAATATTCGAAGCAGAAAAGCAACACAAGTACCAGCGGATGCACGAGCGGAGAACGCGGCAAGTCCTTCCAATAAATATGCATCCGGAAGGCAGCTCCCACTTCATCGGCTACAAATGTCGGGTTTCATCCTGTTACCTTACCTCAGCGTATAAGTGGATCCTCAAATCTCCTTAACACATTAAACAAAAGGAAAATTAATATCACGCACTTCCGTTTTCAGTCATCCGACATCTCCGTCATACTGAATATCACATACAGTGACTCAACTTTTTGATCACGTGTTCAGAGCAAGGTATAATTTTTAGTTGTAACTCTTCAAGTTTAACAGTTAGAGCAACTAAATTTTCACTCAAAAAAATTGGAGTGATTATCAATCAGCACAGCAAAAGCCAAGAAAAATGCTCTGGTATTTGGTCAGAATTTGCAAAAGTTATTAGGCAACGAATATGATCAATTTGTTGACACTGTTGCAGTTGCATATTGTGAGTAAAAAGTTTGGCCAAGTGTGGAGTTTTCTCTGTATTTTTTGTCAAAAATAAAAATATTTAAAGTATTGAAAAAAGGATCCTACCTAAGGTAAGTTTAAATTTCAGTATAAACAGGCATTTATATTGTTTTGAATTTGATGGTAGACGAAAGACACTTGGTATCTCCAAAATTAAGGAAGTAGAAGGGCTAATTGTTTCCAAGACAACTCATAGAGAAATTTCTCGAAAACTTGGAGTTTCAGTGGGAGTTGTATCCAAAATACGCAAAAATTTGAAGTGTGACGCCGAAAAGAATCAGTCTGGAAGGAAACCAATTAAATATGGAGTATTTGAAAATGCGGTCAAGATTAATAAGGCATTATACCAAAAAGATGCGAATAATGTAACAACTGGGGCTGTACGAAAAATTTTGCGCAGAAACGGTTTTCATGGACGCGCTAAAATTAAAAAGCCCATATTAACTGACCGCCATAAGAAATTAAGGCTACAATCTGCTCAAAAATATAACGATTATTGTGTTAATGACTGGGCAAAGGTAATAAAATAAATCGTCTTGGGTCCGATGGTCGCCAATGGATCTAGAAAAAGCCTGGTAAGGCAATCAGCGATCGCCATATCAAACCAACCTTAAATTTTGAAGTAGAAAATCTTATGAATTGGGGATGCATGTGCATGGAAGGGGTTGGTGAATGCATTTGAGTTGTGGGTCGCATGAATGCCACTCAATACATCAATACATCACCATCCTGGAAGACGGACTCCTTCCAAGTTTGGAAAAGTGGCATAAAGATGTGTCGGAAATTGTCTTCCAGCAAGATAATGATCCGAAACACACAGGGAAAATTCTGAAAGCGTGGCTACAAAGCCAGCAATTTCAAATTTTGCAAATTCTCACCAAATTACAGTGTATTTTCAATTTCAAACTTGATCGGCCATCACAATCTCCAGACCTCAATCCTATTGAACATCTTTGGATTGAGGCTAAACGTGCTATTTCAGGTTGGCATGGAGATTCTCCAAGCTTGCATGAATTGTGGTACCGCACTCAAACTGCTTGGCAAAATATCACCGCAAATCAATGTAAAAAATTAATAGAATCCATGCCAAGAAGAATAAAAGCGGTCCTCAAAGGACAAGGGGGCTATACGAAGTACTAAGTAGGAACAGTTTTGCAAAGTCAACAAATTGATCAAATGCCCTATTCTTACTTTTGTTGTTTAAATTATGTTATTAAAAGATGAATTTGGTTCTAATTATTTTTCGTACTGAATTATAATATGTATTTGTTTTTTTTCTTTAAAAATTTCGTTGAATTATAAGCACAGATAAAAAAGTTATGAACAAGTCTTTTATTCTGCTAATCATGTGATCAAAAGTTGAGTCAATGTATGTACACAAGCACCACAAATACCCCAGTCATAAACACATGTTTATGCCAAAATATCCACAATTTTTTGCGATCAATTTACACAGAGCAAAGAATATTTGATAATCAAAAACGACAATCAAAAAAGCGACAGTCAATTATCGCGTTAGCCGATTTTCACCCCAGATTCTCAAACAAAAAAATAATAAATTAGTCGCCCTGTCAACCATGTACCACAGAATAGCGAAAATAAGAAAGACAATGTAGTTTCATGCATAATAATTTACAGTTAAATGGTTCTTATGCATCTTCACCAAATAGAGATTATTTTACTTCAGTACCAAACAATACGCACTCGGCAACACTAGTCAATTGACAATCACACTTTCAACAATGGCAACAGTTTGTACAACAAATTATAATCCACAAATTATATTTCTCTCTCTAACCTATGCAATCGGCTCTCACCCGTCTCGCTCTTCGATGAATGTGCCAGCGCAAAGCACCAGAACAAAACTGAAAATCCACAGAAGTGTTTTTTGTGAGGCGTTTGCCTACTATTTTGCCTGCTACCCTGGCATTTGACGCGCGCCCTGGTACAACACCGCAACCATGTTGCCGCATTCTACGTCAAAACACAGCCAGCTGAGTTGAAAAAAAAAAGAAACTCTTGAATGGCGGCAAACTATCGATGCTTGTGTGTATGTGTACGATTCGATCACTGTTGGAAAGGGGAACAGCAAGGGGTACGTGTACTCCGCTGTTGCCCTTGGGCAACTGCTATTTCATGCAAATAACCAACTCCTTCTGGTGGGGTGGGTGAGTTTCGCGGCTCCAACTCTGCCGAATCAGCTGGAAATTTACAAAAATGTTTTCAACAAATCAGAGGTGAACGTCGGTTTCTTGTTTTTTTTTTCGAGAAACTGTTTTGGAAATTAAGAAACTGATAAATGTCGTCCATGGTGGACAACGCGGGAACGGTCTGCAGCGCGGGGTCACGTTTATTTTCGTAAATTAATTTCACTTGGGAAATTCCTCACACGGTTACGAGTGCCGGGCATTAATTACTCCATCCGATTGACGGGTGTTGTAGCGGCTGTAAATGAAGAAAAATCAATTAAGCAGTGTCGAATGGATCTGTAGATAAATGGAAATTGAGAAACTGAAAACCTTATCACGTTTTAGGTGTTCTAGAACTTTGATTTCCGTTTACATGACACTCCGTGGCTGTTGAATGGCACTTGGCGTCATTTTTTCTCATCTTTTTTTCGTATTTCGGTCGAGTGCTGCCACTTTCGATGTTGAATTCGAATTTGGTTTTGGCGCGCTTTGATGATTTGTAGAATTCAGTTGACGAATTGATTTGATTACAGTTTCGTTTAACTTGTCGCAATTGCAATATTTTGTTGAATTTGAATTGTTTTTTACTGGTAAATTGGTAGGGAAGTAGGGTGACAAATAAAATACCTACAGTTTCGGAAAGTTTTTCGAACACAAATTGGCTTTAAGGTGGCGATTAGATGATGATATTGGTATGCAGTAGGGGGAAGAGTTCACTGCATTTAGACATATGGGTTGTGTTACATTTGATTTAACGAGAAAACAATTTGACACAAGGCTAATGTTAGATACATAGGTACATTTATATTTCTGCTATTCACGATGTCAGCTCGTTGATTTAAAGTTTATTGTAAAACTTTTAAAACTGTAACGGGTAGATAAGTTAAATGACAATGTTTTGAAAGGAGTGTCAAAGTAAATAATCAAAGTGACACTTAAAAAATCTTCAAGTATGGTATGGCCTTTGTCAGTGTTTCAATCAGCATTTCTATCAAAAAGTAAGAGTACTGCAAGGTATACATATGCACATATGTATGTATTATGTGCTGTTGCTGACGCTAATCAGATGCATATTTTGTAGCTGCGGGCTAATCATTTTTATGTCAGCGACATTTTGTTTTTTTATTTGACTCTGACATGCCCAACAACTGAATAAAATAAACATAAGGGTGGGCCATCCGTGGGTATGTTCTTAAACCAAATGTAATTTTGACATTGACAGGTCGTATGCACTTAAAAAATTTCCATAGCTTTCGTATTATATTATCGTGGTACCAAATGGATCGATAACCATTTGGAAATATTAATAAGCTACCTCCGAAATAGATGCTGTGACGCCAAGCCAAAAGATTTAGAATTTTGAAAAAAAAAAAATCGGTCGAAATAATGCACCAACTGCAGCCGGAGTATTGTAAATAAGTTAGTGAGACTGGTTTGGTGATTGTTAGCCGAACATACTCCCGTACGCTCAACGGGTAATATTGTAGATGTTGCCGAAAGTGTGCGCCCAAACCCAAGAACCCCAATGCGTCAACGATCTCAGAAACTGAACATCAGTCGCACTAGCCTAGTGCGCACTAGATAACCCCGTTCGTTATCGCTTCTCTGTTTAGGCTTTAAGCCAGGCATACGTTACGATATATACTTGCGCAACTCAAAACGTGCGCAAATAGACGGTATTGGGAAATGCATACAGATGGCTGAAGTACGCTCGAGCAAAACCATTTCTGTAGTGGTGAGCGATGGATGACGCGTTGGCAGTAGTTGGATCAATATTTGATTTTTTATTTGCCAAACACAAGTTTCTTTTCGGTATATATTTAAAAATTCCTCCAAAATCTCTCGAACGTCATTTTAACGTGAATCCGATTGCAGGACGTGCGCACATGAAAGCAGCTAGCATACGAGTACCACTAAACGAACGCAATTCTGCCAGAGACGTTCAAATAAACTTGCGCAAATTTTACAATTGAAATTTGGATCTTTTTTAAAACTTGCACAAGTCTATAAATCAGCGCAATAATTTTCCAACACACGTTACTGAATACTTGTACAAGTCTTTAGAGATGCTCGAAATTTTGTTACGTAAACAGTGTGGTTGTTGGAGTGGCGATAAACGATTTTGTATTTCTGAAAATCGTGAATTTTAAGTTGGGTGGGCTATGGTCCCAGCAAGACGGAGGTACGAGCCACACAATCCATCCAATAACTGAGTTATTGCACGCTTAAGTATATCTTTCGACGTACGAATAATTCAACTATCCGTTGTTAGAGACATCGAAGATAAACAATACTGCTATTTCGTTCTCGATCTGTTGAATTTATACGTTTAGCTCTTGCTCCAAACAATAAACGACCTCAGCGGCTATTTGGGGATCAGAAAACCTGCACGTGATTAACGAGAAACCAATGCATTTGCAGAGAGTGACAGATTCTTTGGCGAAGTCTGTTGGTCGCCTCGGAGCTTCGATTTGATGCCGTTAGCCTTTTCTTTGTGAGTTGACCTAAAAGATCGATGTTATACGGACAATTCAGAAATGGTTCAAGCCCTTAAGGAGACAGTCAACCAGGTCTTAAAAAACTAGGTTGATAAGATGGGCTACAGCGAAGCCATTAACAAAATCATATTTCATGTCTAATGGACATTTTTGCTCTTGCTAAAAAAAACTATAATATACCAAAAATAATTGTTTTTTTGTTCACTTTATTTTATTTTAAAAAGAAGCATGTAGTTGGGACACCCTATGTAATAGAAATTAAACTGCCATTTTGTTTTCTATGCTCACCAGAAGGCGGAAGAAGAATCGTTGTTGTGAATCGACTGCGTCACTGGTGTTTGCAATTGAAAATATTTTATTTAAAGCATCGACCAAATAAAATAAGGCGTTTTGTTGCAGAATAGGCGGAATGGAAAAGAAAAAATTGTCAACCCATCGCAATGGATAAAATGGAAATTTCAAATGCTAGTAAATTTGATGGTATCGGAGAGTTATGAGTTCGTTTATACTAAGTGCGCCGAAGACTACTGATGTAACCAGCTTGCCACGTGGACTAAAGAACAGAAAGTCGTAGTGAACTTAGGTGGATCCAAGGTCCTCATTTATTTGTGTAATTGTGCTCAACGTCAAAAGATGTTGTGGGACAAGCTGCAATCAGTTCTAGCAAATTAAAGACTCCGGCAAGTATCTCTTGGAAGAGCATACTAGAAAACTCCAGCTAGAGGTGTGATGTCACATGATCTAGGCGGTCAGTTTACCAGTCCAAAGAGTGAAATTAATTGTTCACCGAATCGTTCTCGCAATAAAGTCACGATTTCGCGGGCTGTATGGCCTCATTTTTGAAGAAATATGGACCGATTATTCCACCAGCCACATCAAACTGTTGTTGTCAGCTTGCTTCGCACCCCAAATACGTCTATTTTCCTTATTGATGTAGCCATTAAGCTGGAAATATACCTCATAGTTGAAAAAAATGGTCCGATTTCTTGAAGCCTTTCAAGAGCCCTACGACTGACAGGAGACGATTCGGGAAGACGGCCAGTTTCAGTTCAGTTGAATTTTGTATGCTTTTAAACCGAGATCCTCACGTTAAATATGCCAACTGGTTGCATACGGCAAAACAAGCTGTTGAGAAAATCGCCGAATTGTTCCATCAAGGTCATTGTGTGCACTTCCTGCTGTCGCCGCCTTATTTTCGTCAGTATGTGCTACATCTGGTATATTTGGTCACATAATCCCCAATAATGAAAATTGGGTTTTAAATACAGCTAAATTATTTGCAGACGCTGAGCAGGGCTAGTTCTCTCCATTTCAAACAAAAATACCGTATTGAGTGATCTCTCATGAAATCCCCACTTATAAAAGTATCTCTAAAAGAATGACCCTTTATAATTGCATAAGAAAGCCGTTGGCAATGGCAAAGAATTTAGTTTGAATAGAGTTGAATGGATTCAATTAGATATGTAGCCATCCTACCCTTACCTTGTTAAAGGTTAACTCGATTCCTCTTTCAACTACAAGTATTCAGTTCAACTCAATTATTCAGTAAGGTCCGTCCAAATACACCAGTTTGAATCAATTTTTTTACCATCGCATGTACTTGTATACAAGCTTATTCAATGGATAACACAGTATTCAGTAGACGTCAAGAAGGCCGCGCCCGAGGCGGTTGGTTTGTAGACATTGTGACACATGTACACTTTTTACGAATTTTAAAATCCGATGTAACTAATAAAATATACTATATTAAATACTTGTTAGGTCGGCGTATTACTACCCAAAATGGTCTGGGTTTAAAACTTAGCCATCAATTACCTGTCGTTCCCCTAAATTCGGCGTCGGAAAAAAGTCGTCGGTGCCCTATTTTGTGCATTAAATAAAATAAGTGCGGGAAACTGTAGGCCCAAGACCAAGATTTGGCGACAAAAAACCGAGATACGCACATTCTGTTCTTTTGGTTGAGTAGTCAGGGGTTTCCCTCGGAGTTCTACAATGAACTCTCTCCAACTGTTTCCATCCCTGGGCGAGCTGATTTTGTAAATGTTTTCCATTGTATGAGAGGCCTCGCCTGCTGAACTCTTAGAGACATCGAAAGGTATTCGTCTGGTATGCCGGCAACTTGGAGAGTCATGCCATCTTCAGAAAGGCACATATGAAACCCAACTGTGAAATGAAGCCCTCACAGAGGATGTAAGCAGACCTGGGTCGTGATCCCATTGTGATGCAGTAACAGACTTGGAGTTTTGACGGTTGATCTGAGTACACAAATGTATGGATGGATGGGCAGTGAGACGTTGTTCTTTTCTACATTTATGTCCAAAGAAAGCGTTAATCAATCCTTCCAAGGTGTAAAAAGGACGTGAGTCATACCTAGACTTAATAGTCTTGACAAAAGTTCTGCCTAAGCCCACAACAAGGAAAGAGCTGTTCTTGTTTTTCCTCTCGTTGTGAGAGTAGATTTTTAGCTTTTGAATGTCGAGTTCACTGCTATGGCTATGAAGATGCAGCAACAGAGCTCCTGTTTCCCTAAGTTTGAGGAGAGCATAGAAAATGGCGCGCTTCAATTTTGGTTGCTAGTAACCCTCGAAACTCCTAGTTTCCTAGGGTTTGATTCCAAGCTTAGGCTTGTTCAATTATTCCAAAATTTGCTGTATATTAATATTCTCTGCTTTAACTAGCTACCACAGTTGATAGACACAGTGTTTGCACTCAGCGTCGTTCGTTGATATTGCCAGCCTTCCCAATTCGAAGTGCCAGAGGTGGAAGCGGCATCGTTATAGTTGCGCCGGTTTCACCCCTTAAGCATTTCAGGGTTTTTCTGGAGATTAGTTTTCCATCGACATTCAATTTCTGTCCACGAGAACTGCAACTCCTGCTGGTTACAGCACTGGTTTCAGTAGGATTATGTGTAGGTACTGGAAAAGCCATCATCAGAGTTGTTTTTCTTTTGGCGATTTTACTACATTAGCCAACATCTGTCGACCAGAACTACGACACTTGCTGATTGAAGCACCGGCCTTATCCAGACATGGTGTGAGTAAAACTACCGCTGATTTTGCTTTTGCCAATGGGCTAAACCAATTTATGTGATTTCCATCCACTGGAACTGTAATCTTTGTTAGTTGCAGCTCTGGTTTCATATGAGCATCGCACGCAAAAAGATCCATCGACAGGGAGAATGTCGGAAAATGTCTTTCTCTTGGCCCTGTTCGGGGCAGAAAAAGAGGACATCGTTTCACACCTGAGAGGTTGAGCAGTATCAGTGGGTGTTTCTTCTCTTCTCTGCGACCATAAGGGAACATAAACGTATAGCACTCGCGCGTAATATAACCCTTCTAAGTCTGGGACAACATACCGATCTTATCATTTACTTTTCCGATTCTATAGGTACTGCCTAAGTTTAAGTGTGGTACCACCATTGGGTAAGATCAAACTCCCTAGAAAAATGTAGTTGTCAACATTCTAGATCGTATGTTCAATGTTTTGTTGAATCTTTTCAATTTAAGATGCTCAGTCTTGGGCAGATTTTCCTTCAGTTCTACTCTGATTGCTTCGTATACCAATTTGTAAGCCATTTGGTATGGTCCAAGATTACGTAGGTTTGCATACAATATCATCACCTCAAATGATTCAGATATGATGTACTTTTCTATCGAATTTTTAGGATTCTCTCTGTCCTATCTTACACCGCTTCTGACATCATTTCCATCAACACATTCCCGTTTATATAATGCCACACGTTGCGCCCATAGACAACCAATCCAGTACTAATTAACAAAGTATCCTGATAGGCTACTAGAAGCTCAGACGTGTATTCACTTATTTGAGTGTGAGAGCACTGAATTATCGTCCATATGGTTGAACACCATCACGAAATGGTCATTCATTTCTATGAGATGATTCTAATCTGAAGTTTAAATAAAGGCAGCAACGAGCACCTGTTAGCGCCCCATTTATGTTATTTATGGCCCTGCTGTCTTTAACTTGTGCTTGTAATCCATTGAAGTGGTTTCACAAAGCTGAACTCTTGCATTTTAACAGAATTTTGGGATTCAATTTGGGTTCGCTTTCCTACTGAGACCAGGGTTGCATATTAAGTAATTCAGGTTTGGCAATATCGATAGCTTTAAAAAGAATTTACCACCAAACAAATCGTTTAAATTGTTTGCAAAAGCACAATGGAAACTCAACAGAGAATTTATTTTTTTTTAATTTGTAGATGCAATCTCAACAGTCGAGCCTAAGTAAAATACTGTATCTTGTGAATTCACCCAGTGTACGAACAAAGTTTTGATTTAACTAACAATGGATTTAGCATTAACCTATAGTACTAATGTTCTATTGGATACGTGTTATTAGACAAAGTAACATGAAGAAAAGGTTAGTGTAAGTGCACCTTAAGAATAAGATTTTTGACAGCTTCCATGTTGAGTACGTTCAATATATTTAGAAATCACAGCAGCTAAAGTCTTAGTTTTGGGCATAAAACAAATTTAAAATGGGAAGTGCAACTAATATAGATTTGTGTTCATGTCACTGTAAAACAATATATTCCTTATGAATATTCTTTATGAAAACTTAATGTTTTTTTTTTTAATTTATTTGGGCATTAAAGCCACTGTCACAACATTTTGGCTGTTCTTCATACGATTTCGATGGAGCAGCGATGTTTTCGACCGACGGGGTGGTACAAGCCTTACAGGGCTAGCTCGGCCCCGTGCTGTTCCAGTTCTTAAGAGTTATGCAGCTAAACGCCGCATTAAACGAACAGTGCGAGCTGGGCGGCCAGGAAAGTCATCACGTTGTGTCAAAATTACTGACATCGTGACAATTATTCCACTTTCTATAGGAGAATAGGGTTTCATTTGCAAGTTCCACGCAAGTTCCAATTCTATTTGCTTCACAAATGTTAAATCCGAATTGATATTCGCCACCATTTGTAAAAACGAAGTCAATTTCTGAAAGGGTCATACAATACGGCCCATCTTGTACATAATTTGAACCGATAACAAATACCAAAGCATACGGACTCTGTTGTGTTGCATTATCTTTTTAAAAATTCACTTTATACGCCTTGTTGTGGAGATATTATTAAAGTTCACATTATTCACCCGTTAGGTGGCAATCCAATCAATAAGTTCGAGAATATTGACTCAACACAAATATTCTTTGAGACAATTGAAGTTTTATGCTTGTCCTTGGAACTCAATCAAACCAATAGTGGTCCTAATTTGTTCCTTACTTATTTACATTGCATTCCTTTACGTCACAACATACAGTCAAACCTGGATGAGCGAGCGTTCAAGAGACGGAATTTCTTTCCCCCGTGCAGGAGTGGTTTTTCTCAATTATAGAGGTATTCGTGGACTACAATGGTGAATGTGTTAGCTTCAACACGTGAATGGGGGAACTACCAGCGGATCTAATTTATCCATCCAAGGCTATGAGCCAAATCCAAAAGAATGCATGTATTTTATCTAGCTTATAGTTAGAAACGATAGTTGGGTTCACTTAGAAAGCGTCACAAAGAGCAGATAATAAATACACTCGACCCTAGCTTAAAGAGGCTTGCGGCCTGTTGCAGTTTTAATTTAATTTTGATAGGGGTGAAGGCTCCTATTTATTCGGCTGAATACAAGCTATACTAACTTAAATCAAACTTAAATTCAAACTTAGAACTAAGGTTGGTTGGAGTGGTGAAGGAGATCGGATTTGATGCAGGGAGTGGTGCGATCAAATTCAAAGACGGCTAGGTTTAGGAGGTGTGTTGGATTGGTAAGCAGAAGATGCAAGGGGTACGTAGATTACAAGGGTAGGTGTTGAGGGAGATAGAGTTGTGAAGGGAAGCAAAATCAACGTGACCTGAAAGGAGTTGATCAATAAAGAGAATGTCGGCTGCATCTCTGCGTTCCTCAAGGGAGTTTCAGTGAATAAGGTTAATACGGTTTGATAGGGGGACAGAATAAAAGGATCTTTTCAGGGCATACCGCGAAGAGCAAATAGGAGAAAACGGCGCTGGATGTTTTCGATTCACGAGATATGAACACGACGATATGTGTACCATACTTGACTGACATACTCTAGGAAAGGGCGAACAAAGGTAATATGGGATGGTGAATTCTCTGGACCACCGTTTTACAAAACCTTGAACCGAGTTGGCTTTAAAGATTATCCCACCCATATGTAAGCGGAAGTTGAGCTCCCTTTCACACAAAATGACGAGGTCTCAAGGGGATTGGACGGATGATATTGGTTGGTTGTTGAGAAGGTAGATTCGGAGAGGAGATTGGTGCTGCTTATGTGAAAAGGTACTGGATTGGGATTTGGCGATATTAAGTTCTAAACAAAGTTTGAGGCACCAAATCGAAAAGCTATCAAGGTCTTGTTGAACGAGGAAGGAGTCATGTTATGAGATAATGGTTTTGAAAATGTTAGTATTGTCGGCGTAGGATGAGATAGATGAGTGTTTGATGGTTGCAATTACATCGACTTCATTATCATTCTCTAGGGGTAACAGGACGAATTCAATGAGATTGTGGTGGTTGACCTGTTGGCTAGGGGAAATATGTGATTTACATCGAAAGCTAAGAGCTTCATACAAAATACTTTCGAATAGTTTGGGTATATAGGAGAGTTTAGCGATGAGACGATAGCCGGTCATTTCATTCGTTGATCCTTTTTTGGGGATCGGGGTTATGAATGAGGTTTTCTAAATCTGGTGATATACTCCTTGTGAAAGGCATAGACGAAAGAGATAAGAAAGGGGAAGGGAAAGAGAGGTGGAACATTTTTCTAAAGAAATATGGGCTGGGTGTGAATTTGTTATTAAGTTGGTGTAACTTATATTCGAAAAGAGCCGTGTCTTAGGTGTGTGAGAGAAATGGGCCTTTGGAAAAGTTCAGTAGGTAGTTAAAATAGGATGGATCTGGTACAAAGGAGTCGTTAGTGAAGGATTGGTTGAAAAGCGTTGCAAGGAGGTTCGCAATGGGGAGTGGATCGGTTGATCACTTGTTGAAAGAGAGGGAACGAGGGTAACCATCGGATTTTTTTTTTGTTGTTGCGACAAAGTCGACTTTAGAATAATAAGAAATGGTAATGGGAGAAGAGTCAATATTATTGTGGTTGGCTAGTGGGACACCTCGACAGGGGGAATCATCATTCTTCGCGGGTAGAATCGTTGTCGCGAAACACATTAAAAGTAGGGAAAATAATTTCTAGTTCTAAATATCAGGAATCAGGTTGGTTTCAGTCAGGGAATAAATATTTATAATTACATTCTGGTAGTAAAAAGTAAGAGCGATGTTGTGGGATGGAGGAGTGAAGCGGAATGGCTTAAGTGCTGGCAAGAAAGGCCAGTTAAAACCCTGTGGCGCTGGCAGCCCGGTATGGGCCATGGCCTAGCTTCTTGACACTCATTTGTGTTGCTCATGTTGTCATTTTTGTCATATCTGAGCGGGGCTTACGGTTTATCGCCGAGTCCGAACGGCACTCCTTAGAAGCTTTTTCGTAGGCAATTTTACTTTCGGGAGTTTGCCATTGCCCGCCGAAAGGGTGATGGCGATTTGAAAAATTGTTGGTGACCCAGCCAGGAATCGAACCCAGACTGTCTGCGTGATAGTCCGATGAGCTAACTATCGTGCCAACGCCATCGCCAGAAAGGCCAGTTATGGACGAAAAAATTTATCATGGTTGGCTCAGCTCCGTTGTAGGTTGGAGACTCGCTTAGAGTAAACGTAGTGGCCGAATGCAGCAAGATCGTGCGCTATTTTCTGAGAGGACATTCTAAAAATCTTGTGGCACTTGACATAAAGGTTCCTGAAACTGATAGTGTAGGGAGGCCTTCCTGTTGGTTGGAAACAAAAGACCTGGTTGCGACCTTTCCTTCGTAATAAACCGACACCAATTTTTTCATATATCCTTCTTTTCCTAAGCCTAGAGAGTGCATAACGACTTTTTGTAGTGTTTGCTGTATTAGCAAAGCTCCTTCCTTAGAGAAGTAGGTATAAGAGGATTAAGAATAGGGCAGTGGAGGAGGAGGATGGAGATATGGAGGTGAACGAGGAATGAGATGTGGGGCTTAGGTTATGGGAGTTGATAAAATTAGTGTACCTAGCGCCAGAAATTAGGAAATGAGTTGCTAGCAGAAATTGGTGACGTACGGCGTTAAGAAGGCACGATATGGGTGATTGGGCCTAAGTTGAAAGGATTGTGTTGGCGCTGGTCTTGGGTGGAGCGGAGGAATTAGAGGATTGCTGCGTACGGGGTTTGGGTCGGCTAAGTAAGGAGGGAGGACTGAAATTGGCTAAGATATTTGTTTTGAACCTTAAGTTAGGGTCGGGATGTTAAATGTTAAATGTGTTAAAATGTTTCTTTATTACCTTAGGAAGGGAGTAAACAACGCTTATTTTTAGAGTGAGGCTAATGAAGCCTTGCTTACAAGACAAGTGCCGGCATAAGTTCTGGATTTGTCAAGACATAGACAAATGTAGTTTGCCAACCAAATTAGAAGTGAGCGAACTGAAGCTGTGAGTATCACATTTTCAGGGTGTTGTCCATGGTTGGAAAGGGGGTTATCGTTATTGCTTTAAATAAATCAAGAAGAGTGCTGAGCATAGTTTTATCACTGTTCGGAAGGCTTTCAGTATCTCAATTTAAGAAAAAGAAATCCGAAGACGAAAATGAAGTTATATTCAAAGGGCCAAGACCTTATGAATCTGTTTGTGACGTGGAGGTCGAAAACATAACATCGTCAACATTTTTCGTTCATCACCTTAGACATTTTAGTGTATAGGTACTTTGATTACATAATTTTTTCTTCAGCGTTCGTTTACAAAAATTATTAACAGGCTAGTGTCCTTACAATACTGCAATCAACCTCAAGATTTTCATGCCTCTGTTTGTGTTAATTCTCACTGTCAGTTGAGGTTATCGAAATAGTGGCATTCATCGGAAAAATTGGCCTCTAGGAAGGCTTATTAGCCAACAAACAAGTTAAATTGCTTCCAAAAGGGAAAAACAACCAACGGCGAATATATGCCAACTTATTGAACTTATTCAACAAGAAGATTGTCATCAATATACGAGGTTGATCATTTAGTATCTGAACTTTTAAACAGATTGCATTGCCACCTCAAATCCAATATTGTGCAACAAGCATCGTTTAAAATAACGCACCCAAACATTCAGACAGATCTGTCAAATAGTTTTGTTCTGACAGCCATTTAAAACAGACATCTACGAGGAAGTTCGTAAATATGGAAAAGAAATTATTTCGTGTGCTTCTACTTCCACTTTTAGTCCTCTGGGACCAAACATGAAATGGATCGGTGGTAAGAGGTTTGGCTCGAATTAAGACGTCTGTTTTGAGGACTTTGCGAAATCGTATTATCGTACACTAAGATGCAAGGCAAAAGCCGCACTCAAAACTCCAAGGGGAATCGCTGAAGACTAGGAACTGATAAAGCTTGAACAGAATGGATATTTGGTTCAAGATGAAATGGATCAGAAGCGAGATACCGCCCTGCACAATATCGCGATAACGTTTGAAGTAACGTTTCGATAAGACCCATAAAAGATCAATAACTTATGAGGTAGAAATATTGATAGACTGTTAGCCTACATCAGCATGTGAGTCCCAAAATTCCTGAGAGATATTCCAGGACAACTGCGGACTCAAAAGAAATTCTACTCGATACAAAGTTCAAGATGAAGAGCAATCCTGTTGAGGATAATAGTCAATCCGAAGGCGCAACAGATAAACAGATAATCCGAAATCTTCGATGTAGAGTTTTCAGATCCAGCGGTTACCGACGGTCTTAAGGGTGAGTCTTTAGTCAGCCATAATTTTTCCACCAACATCCATAATTTATCATCAAACACGTCTTCACCTTACGCGCCTTTTGTATTAGAGGCCCCCTATGACATTGCTCTTCAGATGTAAACGCAGCAAATGTAGTGTATGACTACCTATACCAATGAATGGATAGTTTATCGTCTTATCGGGAGATCGAAAATGCGCTTATATACATGCATATATGACATTAGCATGTGGCAGTCAACAGATAATCCACAGAGTGAATACATTAATCGAATCGGAACATTGTTCTTTATTTTCGCTTCACATGTTAAGTGACCGCATCACATTTTCTGAGCTAGAACACCATTTTTTAAAAAAACCTTCTTTTTGTCGATTCGTTGAATCCTTGAATTTCTGCCATCCAAATACTTTTATGTTAACCCTCCGCTAGTCGCGGCTATAAAACGTGTAATTTGGGCGCGGCGATCTGACAGATCCCTTTCATGATACGATTTCGCGGCGACCTGTCAGAACGAATTGGTCACAATAACATCATAAACTGACTCTACCAAGGTCGGAAAGGCACTAAATTCTTCCGTGTGATCCATCAGACAGTTATTAAGAAAAGGAGCGCATTGTTGCCAACCCTTATTGAGAGGGAACAAACAATTTTCCCGAGTGATCTGTCAGATCGCCCGCCACTAACGGAGGTTAAAAGCAAGGGTTTGATACTTTTTAAATTTTGTTAGCTGCCTACTGCTCATCCCTCGCTTTTCAGTTCACAGTGTGGAAACAAAAATAAAATATCGGAAAGACTTCGAAAACAAGAAAACCTTGGACTAATATATCTATTTTAGATTCCTACTTAGATTCCTTGTAATGAAAGCGTTTTAAGTGTTCAATAAAATAAGGGAAACACACCAGGTCGGAGTAATAACTCTAAAAGCAACCCGTCACAGAAAATACTGTACTTCTGCCCGATGTCCATACGTTTACATAGATTGTCAAATGATTTATCATGAAAAAATGAAACCAACACAAATGGGTAATTTTCGAAAGACAAAGTGTCAGCACTGATTCGATACAATAAACCACTACCTACCCGCCTAAACAGTTTCTGTCAGATGAATACCATCCAAATTGAATTTCAACATGGACTCCATTACACAATTTTTACAAAAATTACACAAAACAGCCAGCAACAATTACGTGTCGATGGCTACGAAACCAAATTTGTGGCGCGCTTCGTTTCATTCATACATTTTCGTTGCCTCTGTGTTAAATGTTAACGACTAACTATACTAACGATTCTGTTTGGGCGCTCAAATAACACGCAAACAATAACAAAAACAATAACAAAAACAAAACAATGAAATATGGAATTAGAGCCAACGCCAGACAACTGAGCCCCTGATACCAGAATTGTGGCATTCGACCAACACGAAACTGTCCCAAAACGAGCACACCACACCGGAGTGGAGCCAGCCATCTAGTCCCAGTCGCAATCAACTGCCGTGTCAGTTGCCTTCGTTCAGCTGTGGAAAAGTTACTCGCCGAAACCACCGCCAAAAGAAGTTTCGATTACGTTTGGCTACACGTACATACTGTCTGTTTGCCTGTGGTCAATTCTGCGCACCTATTGCAAGTATCGGTAACGCTGTGCAGCAACGCTAGCACGTAAGCGTTCTCTTACCGTAACCGCCATCTCGGCTGTTATATTGCGGAATAATTGCGCTGCTGCAGAAACAGCAGTACAGTACTGCGGAACGTCTCGCAGTGGTTACGTGTACGATGTACGCCACACCGTTTTGGATGTTGTTATCATTGAAATGAAACAAACGACCAACGAACGTTATAAGAAGGTTGCTGGCTGTCGTTGTCTTGTCAGGTATCGCTACGGATGGCCGTGACCACGAAAACAAAACTTGACAAAAACAACAACAAAACATAAGCGCCATTCCCCATCTGCGTTGCTTCTGAGACTGAGACTGAGACTGCGACTGATACAACCACAGCCACGGCCACCTGCTGCGATACTTTCAGCGCCTGGTAGCTCTGTCAGAAATTTGTTTCACTTTTCTTGGGCTACACTACTTTTCGGATCTCGCTATCTCGCTCTAACCAATGGCCGCGGGACGATTCTTACCAATTCGATGTCGTCGTCTCGCCATAACAGTACCGAATTCGAAATGTTTCGGAACAGCAGCGAGTATGCGTTACGGAAACGAATGGTAGTGGCGCTTTTTCACTTTTCGGTAAAATCAAGGTTCATTGCTCTTTCGCTCTCTTTCCAACCCCTTTAGATTACAAATTTAAATTTTGCTTCCCGCCAAAATGCAGTCAGACAAAGGGAGAAAAAACACTATGATACCGATATCTCATACACAAATTGACAGTACACTCGGCTTCATACTCACTCAGCTGATGACAAAAGTGAGTGACAAGTGTTTGAATGAGAATAGCACTAGAAGAAAAGAGATAGACTCAATTTCTTGGGCATGACACTCAAATTAAGTTGCAGCCAAACTGGGTACATGCCTGCTACACTCTCTGAGCGCTTGGTAGATATAAACTCGGCAACATTGCACTAGGTAAGTGCTACAGAACCGGTAAAAAAGCACCGTCGACGTACAGGCGAACACTTCGAGCAGAATTGATTACGACGAACACTGGGTTGCTGCTGTTTGTGTGGAATTGGGTTTTCTGTCTCATTTCTGTGAGAATTGCTTTTTGAATACGACGGAGGGTTTTTGGCGGCAATTTCATGCGAACGTTGGAATGAACTCGATACATTCGTAGGAATTGGCGGGCACTTTTGTGTGCGAGTCTCTTGACAGCGGTTGCCAACTGAATCGGCTGCTTGCCTGGCAGGAAAAAAAGTTATTTGTCTCGAATCAAGTACGACTTTTGTTGTCTTTCTCGTTCGAGTCTAGAGACATCGAAGTACAGGAGAGAAATATTTATTAAAACGTTTGGGAGTCAATGGTTTGTGCATTTGCTATGTTGACAGTGACGGTTGCATTTCAAATTTATTTTTGTAACGATTTTTTTAAACTTAATGCAACAAATTTAGTGTTTCGAAAATGTTCAAAGTCCTCTAAACGAATGAATTCTGTTGTATGCTTCGATTGCCTCATGCCAGAGTTTAAAAATTGGGTGTTCATCTTATGGTTTTTGAATTCATGACTTCACAATGTTCTCCAATCTCAATAATTAAACTCAACAATCATTTTGAAGTCAATTCATGACTTCAGTGAATTGAAGTCATTCATTAAAATCATCTTGAAGTCACCTTCGAATTTGCATAAAGTTATACAGGTTTATCCATGTTATTGTTCCGAAAGTAACTTTAAATAAAATACATTTATGATTAAGATTTCGATCAAATTGTTATTTCAATTCATTGCTTGGATCTTGCCATTATTAATGGATTGTAAATCATTCAAATGTCCTCGAGGGGAGATCTTGTAGCACTTCTGACGAGGTTATTTTCGATGACTTTTTGACAGCTTCAAAAGTTTGCGGATTGTGTGCCTAAACACGACCTTTTGCATTTCCCCACAAAAGAAAATCATACGATCTTGGTGGCCAGTTCAAATTACCAAAACGCAAAGTAACTCGTCGAAGAGATACGCTGTCGCAGCAGATTTAGCGAGAAAAATATAGGAGTACAAATATTCTTCCGCCGTTTTACCCCACTAGTAAGTCGTGGTTGAAATTTGCTGATATCGTAAGGTTGGACATCTGTCAACACCATAACCTTAAAATACTAACGAGTTTGTATCAGAATTTTTTTTTCGTACCAAAAACGTCGAATTTTGAGTCTCGAGTGTCATTTAAGGGAGCGTTTGATTTACTTAATTTGAAGTAATCTTCAGTTGATGCGAATAAATTGCTTGTAGAAGCATATGGTAAGGTTGTTTTATGTGAGAGAAGTTGTGAGTGGTTTCAAACGATTAAAAACGGTCAGTTCGACATCGAACACAAAGAGCGTATCGGAAGGCCGAAAGTGTATGAACACGAGGAATTGGAAGCATTATTGGAGGAAGATTCGAGTCAAACCCATTAGGAGTAATCCAGCAAGCAATTTCATATCGTTTAAAATGTTTGGGAATATTTCAAAAGCTTTGAAATTGAGTTCCATATGAACTGAAGTTGTAAAGGTAGATTTTGCAGATCACCTGTTCTTCACATCATATGAAAATATCAAAAAAATTTTCGATTCGTGGAAAGCCTCAAAGAATGAAGGGTTCTTCCGATGCGGTATCCGTATGCTGTTAGATGGATGGAAAAAGTAGTGTCTAGTGATAGACAACAAAATTTGGCAATTCACCAAGAATAGGTCTACGCGGGAGCAACGTTTGCAAATTAGTCAAAATTAAAATTTTGAAAACCATGATTGATATCAAAAAACTCATTAGGCTCAACCTGCATTTTATGGTGCTCTGACAAAGCCATCAAATGAAGAAACTATGGATCCGTTTCGCAAATCATTTAGTAGTTTAGTAGTAAATGAATAAACGCATTCCGTAAGACGTCGTCGTATGCAGAATATTGCCCAAAATATGGCGTGTGCGGTCAGTACTGATCTTTGTGGTATCTGCTAGCTCGCGCACCTTCCCTTTCCGGTCAGGCAACACCATTTGACGTATTTTTTTTGACATTGTCCTCTGTAACCGCATCGGAGGGCCTGCCGCTGCGGACTTGATCGGTAGTGGAGTTGCGGCCACCACGGAACTACCGAAACCAATATTTGACGGTGGAATCTGACGAAGCATTAGCCCCATAATATTTATCCAACTTTTGTTTTGTTTCCTTCGCCGTTTTGCCTCTCAAAAAATGATGTTTTATGAGAGAACGAAAATCGTGTTTGTCCATACTCAACATGATGCCAAACACGTCAACAACAATCAGCTGTCAAAACAAAACTAAAGACAGTATCGCACTGAAATTTGGCATGTCTACTTTAACATGAACGGACTTCAAGGCATCATAGTCGTTTTTGCAGTAGCAGCGCATTTTGGCGGTCAAGGAGGTTACTTTTCACCCCACCTAGTAGTGCGCACACAACAAGCGATTGATACGAGTATATATATATATATATTTATATATCGTAGTATGCTATGAAGTATTGATAATGATCCAGATGTATCAATTCGTCATCGAAGCCAACCTTTAAGATTATGTCCATCCACTTTATGGAACATTTTTCCTAAAGATCTTGGTCTTAGTGCTTACAAAATTCAACTTGTACAGGAATTGACGATAGGCGACATTGCTGTTGATCCACAATTTTATTTTAAAATTTTGTTAATTGATAAAGTAAACTTTTGGATAAATGGCTATGTCAATAAATACAAATGCCACATTTAGAGCGATGATAATCCACAAGCCATTGTCGGATCTTCATTATATCCAATAAAAGGTCACTGTTTGGTGGGTTTTATGGGCCGATGGAATCATTGGTCCACTGGTTATCAACCATTAGATTATTTTCTCTGAGTATATGTCTGCGCCGATAGACCAAAAACAATTGAGCACTTGGAAGCTGTCGATTTTCGGCCTGCCAACATTTTTTTTTAGGTGAAAATCGTTGAAAGACATCGCTTGCGAGCTTTGCGATAGTGTGGGACTTGAATCACCCACTAGGGATGGCATGATGTTATAGTCCTTCCAGTAATCGCAGGTTCGTGTATAGGAGGAACAGTACGGGTCCCAACACAGAACCTTGCGGAACTCCAGCTTTGATGAGTTTCAATGCGGAGTACTCATCTTCTTGCTTAATTCTAAATAATCGTTTCTTTATATACGACTCTAGTATTTCATAGTACTGTTTTCGAAGATTTTTTTGTAGCTTACGGACTAGTCCTTTGTGCTAGACTTTATCAAAGGCCTGTGTTACATCAAGAAAGATGGTAGAGCATATTTGTTTCTCTTCTAAAGCTTTTTCTTTAATAACTTCTGCGATGTTCCACATATGTGAAACATACCTTAGTCTGAACGCTGCATTTGTTATCTGTGCTTTTATTTTATACCTTTTTTAGGTAGGTTTTTCAGAAATTCACCCGTTATTAGATCAAATTCCGGGGCTTTTTTTGGGTTGATCTTTTTTTTATTTCTTTTGTTATTTTCCTACAGGTTACTGCTGGAATCGATCTCTCGCCTTCGCACATTTCTTCCGTTTGTTGGGAATTATCATTATCGTCGTATGGCTTAAAGATATTTTCAAGATGATCCGCAAATAGATCCGCCTTTTGTTTGTTTGTTTTAGCCCAGTTACCACTGCTGTTTTTCACTGGCGGAATGTATGCCGTTGGTCTTTTCAATTTTTTGTTGTAGCCTTCCACAGTGAGTATTCTGTACTAGCATCGTATGTCAGATTTGTAAGGTATCTTTCCACCGATGCATTTTTTAATTCTGCTATCATTTTTCTAAGCTTATTGTTTAAGCTATTAAGTCTATTTTTGTTACTTGGAGCTCTTGACAGTTGCCATCGTTTGAGAGCTCGTCTCTTTTCAGATATAATATCGCAAACATCTTTGGGATACAAGTTTCTTTTTGCTTTGCTATTTAATTCAGGCGATGCAGCCCATGCAGCCTTTTGTATAGCTAGGGTGAAGGACCGTACTTCAATTTCTAATTCCTCTATTGTATTAATTGTTGTGGATTGTTCGATGCGTTCATCTATTAAATATCTGAAATATATCCAGTCAGTTAGTTTTTTACGAGGTGTATGTTGTGTTCCCTCATTATAATTTTATCACCAAGTGTAAGTAGCACAAATGAGTGATCTGAGTCAAGATCTGGTCCTTCCTTAACTTGGTTAGTATTTGAGGAGATATTCTTAGTTAAGCAGAAGTCGAAAACATACGGGATGTATCTTCGAGTTATAACTTCAGAAAATTTGAAAAATGTTGTTGGGGGAAAAACGCGTTTAAATTTTAAGTTACTGATTACATGTGACTGACAGCCATGCACACGATGCCTTCCATCTATTAACCTATAGGTACATATGTACATTTCTCAATACCTCAAGGTCAGCAATAGAAAGCAGAATCCCTTGAAGTCACTTGCAAATACTTGAATTTTTTGTGACTTAAAAAAACTTCTGTTAAATTGCTAAAAGTTATACAGGATCATCAATTTGCCTATCCCGAAAGTAAAAGAAAAAGAAATCCAACGGCCACAAATCACACGATCTTGGTGGCTATTCACATCACCAAAACACCAAATAATTCGTGTAACTTGCAAGAAAGCCAAAACGTGAGATGCTGCCCGTGCTGAAACCACTTGTCTTCCATATCATACCAAAAAAATCGGCTACGATTGGCTGTAGGGATAAGAATTGACTGTGATGATTACACCTTTCTCATTTTCAAAGAATTATGGACCAATGACACCACCACTTAAAATTTCACACCATACCGTGACTTTTTTTTTGATGCAATGGTCATTTCACTTCCCCGTATTTGACAATTTTGTATGTAAACGTATCCACCGATTGAAAAATGAGCCCATCGTTGAAGAAAATGTTGGTTGGAAATTGGTTATCCAAAAGCACCTAATCACTTACCGTTCCACGCATTCCGTGGTCAGATGGACACAATTCTTGAGTGAGTTGACGTGCCTTAAGACTAGCCCAAATACTGTACTCGCCTCGAAATCGATAAATTTGTATCTTCTTCAACACGTTTACTTAAGGCAGCTATATTGTATCTTATGTAGAGCGTTCATTTCGATGATGAATTGGCCTTAAGACTTCTGTAATAGAGCTAGTCTCTTCGCATTACTTTTTACAATTTTGCCTGTAGTACGCTCAGATGGACAGATGTCGATCATAAACTGCTCTTAATTTTCACAATTTGTACACTTTTAGCGATTGTTAAGCGATTCGTGATGTAAAATGGCAAACCTTAAACTAAACACATGCGCCCACGAATAACAGCTCTGTTTGACACATGTGATTTAAGCAGGGATGTCAAATACCGATCAAGAATTTAATGATTACAAATATACTAACGGTTGACAACACTCAGTCGCATCGTACGTCATGCTTCTAGGGTTCAGTTATTTATGACAGAGTAATATATTGTAATAGGTGTGTTTTTTAGGGACGGAGAACTTCAAATTCTGTGACAGTTGATTTGACAGTTCTTGATCGTTTTGAGGTTAGTTCTGTTTGACAATTCACTCATTCACGTGCATTTCATGGTTCTCATAATCGTCTATCAGAGGGAATTATTCGTTTACTCTAAGCGATAAAACGCCGTACAGTGCGCACAAAACAAGCGATTGATGGTGAGCTACGTTGTGTTGATGATGATCCAGATATGTTGATTCATCATCATGGTCAATACTCGTAGATCAACTTGTGTCCATCCACTTTATGAAAAATTTGCATCTTGGCTCACTTTTGTAAGCAAGATTCAACTTATACAGGAATTAAGGCCACATGATCATCGCTCGCGCCGTACATTCGGTGAAATGTTCGAAGGGGACATTGCTATTGATCCACAATTTCATTCGAAAATTTTGTGCAGTGATGAAGCACGGTTTTGTTAAATGGCTATTAACAGAAATGCCGCATTTCGAGCGACGATAATTGATATGCTATTGTCGAATCACAATTACATCCCGAAAAAGGCACCGTTTGGTGGGTTTAACGGGCCGATGGAATCATTGGTTCATATGTCTTCAAAAATGATTGTGGTCAGAACGTTACAGTCAACAGTGAGCGGTAAAGTGACCTGATTAATAATTTGTTCGTGTCTTAATTGAAAGGCATTAATGGTGCAGACATGTGGTTTCAGCGCCATACAACTAATTTGCTGAAAGAAACATTTGAAGAATCATTAATTTCACGACATGGGCCTGTTAACTTGCCATTTGAAGCCATTTGATTAATTTCTCTGAGGATATGTCTGCGTCGATAAGCCAGCAACAATTGAGCACTGGAAAGCGAATATTCGACGGGTCATTAACGAAATAGAGCTCGATTCGATTTACTGCGAAGTGTTTGTGAAAATTGGGCCTCAAGATTACGCAATATATGAGCTAGCCGCGGCAGTCACTTGGCCAAAATCATATTAAAGCATAAATGCCATAAAATTATCTGTTAAATAAATTCAATTTTATTTGTATCAAAATCTCCTTGTTTTTGTATTTTATTTCAATTTAAAGTTGTCCACCTTTGAAAAAAAGCTGTCTGTCTGTCTGTCTCAATACTCGCACTCGTCAAGTGCAAGGGACAATGCCAGTACTTGAGAGTTACTACGAGTATGTGAACTAAGCGGAAATGAGCCATGATTATCGATTAAATTTTCTTCCAATATGTGCTTAACAAAATCGTTCAATGTTTCGTCTAAAACACAGACTGAAAGTTAAATATACCAAAACACTGAAGCCTTAATTTGTATCATCATTTTATTCCTCATTAATAAATCACCTAACTAATGCCTTAGCTGGTCTTAACATCTAATATCTTTTGACTCATTAATTTTCTTTTTTATTTTCTGTTTATGAGCTAAGCATTTGTATAATCTTAAGGTATAAAGGATGCCTCTAAAAGAAACATCACATCTTTAGTAGTGCATTTAAAAAGAACTATAAAACTCAACATCTTACCCTCTGTCGCTCGATAAACAAATTCAACTTACTCAATTGTGTCACAATCGTTTCGTGTTCTATTAAATGCCTACAAAGGAATCAAAAAAAAAAAAAAAACATCAACTTATACAATTAAGAAAACAAAAAAAACATTTAAAAAAAATTCTGTCTTTTTATAAAAATAGAATTCCAAATTTTTTGTCACCTATCAAATCCAACTCAAATAAGAGTGCCACTTATTGAGATTGCGCAATTTGAGCCATCTTAGCTATTTTTAAATTTCAATGCAACAATTTATCTTTATACTTTGAGATTTATAGAAAAAAAAAGAAGCGAAATGGTGTTTTTTCTTTTTCAAATACACAGTCTTCGTGTTTTTCTTTGACTGAAAAACATGACTGATGTTTTCTCTTCTACAAATGAATATAATAGCAAAAATCACTTCCTAGTTAAGTAGAAAAATCACATAATTATTGCAGGGCCGGTTTCTATCAGGAAACCGATATTTTCGAAAACTATTCGAAAATCTATTCGGAAACATGCTTTTTAAAAACTCAACATTTCCTCAACTACTATATCACATCGTAATGCTAGTGACAGGCCACTTGAACTTAAGTGTTACATGCTACCTGATGATTTTATTGAGAGCGAGGATTACTCGTAGTTGTTTGCTGATTTTAGCGATTTTTTTCTTTTTTAGAATTTTACATCACACACAGCTCACTTTGGTTGGTACTTGGTACCCAAAAACAAGGGAAGCGAAGAACGAATGTTTTCGAACACACTTTTGGGAAAATATAAATAAACTTAAGAGTGACGTCTGAGTAAATCAGATTACGTAGCAATCAAGGGGAAGTAAGAAGAGCGACTTCTTGGTTGGGAACCGTTATGTGCCCTGAGGATTTAATGACTCGTTTTTATGAAGTGGGTGTGACATTGCGAACTTTCTATTTATAAGGAAAATATTTTTAAGATTTATTAAAACACGATCATTTGTGTATGACTTGGATTGGATTTGATTTCATCACTTAAGGACAAAAGAAATTACATTAAATTGGCTATTCTTCATTCAAATAACTGCTTAGGTTGGTTTGGCAGTAGGCCATCCTGTCAACCCATTTTCTGACTACATTTTAGATGGTTTCGGCTCCTTTCACGAATAGCTCGCCCAAGTTCAAATCCTTGATTTCTGGCAATAAAAAATCGGTTATCATGCCGGTCTCTATTGACTGTAACGTTTCGTCAATTGTCGTCTTAGAAGAAAAATGGGCCAATAATGCCGACACTCTAAAAACCTCACCAAACAGTCATACATTAAGGATGTCTTGGCTTGTTTATGACTACGTGCGCATTTTCTGAGTCCTAAATATGGTACTTTCCAAGAAAGGAGACCCTCTAAACTGCGTCAACTACGACATCAACATCGCATACAAGATCTTATCCGCCGTATTGTGTGAACGCCTGAAGCCCTTTCGTCAACAACCGGACAGGTCCATATCAGTGTGGCTTCAGGGCAGGACCAAATATTTACAGTACGGCAGATCTTGGAGAAAACCCATGAGCTTCGGACCGATATATACCACCTATTGATCGATTTTAAGGCCGCGTATGACAGCATTTATAGAAATGAGCTATACATAGCAATGTCTAGTTTTGACATCCCTGCGAAACTCATTCATCTGTGCAGGATTACGATGGAGAATGCAGGCTGCTCCATTAAGGTCGGTAAAGATCTCACCGCGATCTTTGATGGCTTAGATAAGGCTATTCGCTGTCATGAAAGAATAGTGCAAAATTCAGGCGCAAATACAAGAGTCCGTCCAATTACTCGCATAGGCCGATGATATAGACAAAATCGGTGGTGGTCAGTGGTGCTTTCGCGAGTATTGAGACCAAAGCCGCGAAAATGGGTTTAACTATCGACGAGGGCAAGACCAACTATATGCTGTCAAGCAAAAAGAACAACCAACACCGACGTCTCAGGTAGAACGTCACCCTCGACAGATGTAACTTTGAGGTAGTGAAGGACTTTGTCTACCAAGGTTCTGCTATAAATACAGACAAGGACACCAGCGCTGAGATCAAGCGAAGAATAACTCTTGCCAATAGCTGCTTCTTTGGGCTAAGACGGCAACTGACTAGTAGAGCCCTCCCTCGAACAACTGAAGTTAGCCTATGTAATACCTTAATATTCCCAGTCCTGTTGTATGGCGCAGAGGCATAGACATTATCAAAACTGGATGAGAGTGCTATGGGCTGCTTCGAGAAGAAAATTCTTCGAGTGATTTTCGGTCCCGTCTGCTTTGACGGTTAGTGGAAGAGTAGATACGACGACGAACTGTATTGACTGTACAGCGACCTGGACCTAGCCAGAAGAGTGAAGACCTCCAACGACTGAGATGGCTGGGACATGTAGAGCGGATGGACACCAAATCTCCGGTCTAAAACGTTTTCGATTTCGCCCCCAAGGGACAGCGCACTAGAAAAAGACCGAGACCCAGGTTGCGCACACAAGTGGAAGGGGACCTCAGCCAGCTAAGCGTGCGAAACCGAAGGTAGCTAGCAAAAGATCGGGCTGACTCGAGACGCCCGTGACTTAGGCTCTGGTCCACCCCAGACTGTAGCGCCACCTTAGTTAAGCAAGTATTTATGCCAAATTCGCCTTATTACGTAGCCGCCGAGATGGAAATCCGCCTCATCTCAAAAGATGATTTTTTAAGCAAAATTGTAGTGAATTTTGAGCCGCTTTAAAGCTAAGACAGAGAACAGATAACGAAGCTGGTGGAAATTTTGCTTCAATTTCGTAGTCAATTGGACCTTGTAAGCGAATAATCCGAAACTTAACCGATGTGCAGATGCAGAGATCTTTTGTGCTTTGAGTTGCAATATTCTCCGTTGAGCGCAGAGGACGAACATGGGAATTTGTTAGGTTAACAATAAGCAAACCAGTCTCACCAACTTTCTTGGCAAACCTGCGTACACTAGCTGCAGTTCGTGCATTATTTGAAGTGAAATTTCTTTTCAAAATTAGCACTTTTTCGGCAACACAGCATCCGCTTTGAAAGTAGCTTTGCAATACTTTTCAAACGTTGTTCAATCGTAAATTGATCCATTTCGTATGGCAGAAAAACACATATAATACTGAGTCCCTGTAAATTTTTTGATCGCATAAGAGTTATCAGTCTCAAAATGATTCAAAAATATATTGTATTTACTATCAGATGGCCCACCTTTAATGTTCAAGAGTACACGATCGATGTTGCTATACTTATCAGAAGTTAACTGAAATCGAAAGCAGTCAAAATGGTTCTATCGGTAAATGACTGTCAAGCAAACAAAGTATGTCAAATGCTGTCATCAGAAAAAGACGCACAAGCTCTTAACTCAGACGCCAAAATACTCTTACCAAGCTCTGTTTTTTTGGGCCCAGGAGGCAACTGAGTAAGAAAGGTTTCGTTCGGAAAACCATACTGGCTTATCATCCCGGTCATTCTCTATGAAGCAGATCCTTTGACTTTGTCGAAAGCCGAAAATTCAATTGGCCGTTTCGAAAGAAAATATACGCGTGACATTCGGTCCTAATTGCATTCATGGATAATGGAGACAATTTAACAACCAACTGTATGGGTACAGCGACTTCGGTCTAGTCAAACGTTTACAGATGCAGCGTCTGAGACGGCTGTCTGTTCAGTAGTGTTTTCGATTTTAACCCCGAGAGACTCCGTGGCATTGGAGTACTACATTTTAGCTGGGGCACGCAAGTGCCAACTAACATTGAGCACGCCATTGGAGTTAGATGTAAAGAAAACGTGGTAGCAGAGAGGCTTATTGAGCTTTTAGTCGCGTGCCGAAAACCTAATCAAAAAAATCCAAATAAATTTCTAGGTGCAAGCTATGCGTGCTGTAGTGGATAATTAGACAGACCCACATGTGCTTGAACAAACTTCATTGCATCAACAAAAGTGACCGTGTGGTGAGTGAGAATACACCGTATTTTTTCGATGATAAAAATGATATTTAACATACGAGTATGTTACGGTCAATGAAGTTCACTATCGTGTCATGTTGAAAAACTATTTCAACAAAATTGTGCCGTCAGGTTGCCCAGACGCTCTTACCAGACTTTTCGTCAACAGAGCAGAACAACTGACTAGAAGTCAGACACACTCGGTAAAGAAATATCCAACAGGTCGATGTTAAGTCAAAAAACATCTATGACAACTGTTTCCTTAAGCTAAACATCGTCAAAGACACCACTTTTCATCGTGCACTGATCTTTGTAATTAAGATGATCCGGGCGCCGATGTCACAGCAATAAGTAATCGTCAGATTCAACAACAAACATACCGCTCAGACATTGAATGTTAATCTTATAATCGCCAGCTTCCGGTCTCAAACTGACGAGAAGTTCGCTGTTTTGATTGAATACTAAACAACCTTTGTTAGCGAATACAACCGAATTCCCATTATCAACTATTTGTGCAACTGATTACAAATTTGTCGACAAATTTGGCACGTGCAAAATATTTTGTATGGAAATGTTAGGAATGTTTACTTTTAAGCGCGTTGTGCCTAAACCAACATTCGACTAGTGTCGCTGTGATTATTTTTCCAATTAAAGAATCTCTTACTTCTGATCAACAGCCGACAACGGTTGGTGTCATATGACGAGATGCACCTCTATCGATAAGCTTAGTATTCCGTTCTTTGTTCTTTTCACTTGACGATACGACGCCAAATGCATTTTACAAATACAAATACAAACACGACATGAATAGGATTCATTTGAAGTTTTTGTAATATACTTGCGTTTAAGGGGTTATTAGTACTATTAAACTGTTTGCATACAGGGCCGGACAACGGATACTTAGGGAGGAAGAAAACAGAGATACCGATTTACCTTGGTCTTAAATGTTTGAAGGTGGATTATTACATATTATTATTGATTTATAGAGTAAACAGATTGGGGTTATACATAGAAAAGCACATCGGATAAATGGCCACCATGGATTTGCTGGCAAGTACATACTCTTTTGTTGAAATTTTCTATGACCGTTTCGCATAAATGTGGCTGAATTTCATTAATATGCCTCCCAATTTTACCTTTCAGGGCGTTAGTGGTCGTGGGCTTGCTTGCATAGACCTTTGACTTCAAAAAAACCCAAAAGAAAAAATAGCGTTAAATCGCCAGATCTGGATGGCCAATTCTGATCACAAAAACAGCCTATTACACGATTAGTAAATGACCCATGCAGTGATAGAATTGTTTCCACATACCATGGCACTGTCTTGTTGAAAACATATCCATATCTTGTAATTTAGGTACTAAAAACTGGGTTATCATGTCACAATAACGAACACCATTAATGGTTACTGCCTGACAAGCGGCATTTTCGGAGAAGAATGGTCCGATAATGCCTCCAGCCCAAAATCCACACCCAAGGGTCACGAGTTGTTGATGCATTTGTTTCACAGCAATTACCCGTGGGTTTTCTGAACCCTAAATGCGACAATTTTGACGATTAACGAAGGTTTTAAATCACTATGACTGTAGCTGACAAACCTTCATTATTTTAAAAATATTGCGCAACAATGAAAATGTGTTGTTCTTTCGTATAGTGCTCCATTTTTACTAACCCCGAAATGTCAGCTGTCACGTTGTTATCTCTTTTTTCCGTTGTCATCAGTGTAGATACTATTAGATGGCGCAAAATTTTGGCTAAAGATAGAATTCATATAAATCAAAAAGAGAGTGGGACCAAGTACCGAACCTTGCGAAACACCGATTTGAATGGCTAAGTCTTGGCTAAATGTATAAACTATTTTAAAAACTTGCCTCCGGTTACTGAGGTACGAAGCAAGTCAGCTAAGTATAAAATCTTTAAAACCCGGTTTTTCTAACTTGCTTAGTAATAGGGCATGATCCACGGTATCAAACGCCTTTGTGATGTCAATGAATGAATGAGCAGTAATTTTTCCTTATTCAAGTTTTCACAATTATTGCTGCAAGACTTTAAAAGCGTATCTTCCGTTGATTTTCCCCTTCTAAAACCACATTGATTTGCATTAAAAAAAAAAACATTTTCCTGAAAAAGCTAATATTCTGAATTTCACTAATTTTTCGGAAAATTTTGAAAACACAGAAAGAAGAGAGATTGACCTGTAATTGTTTAAGTTTCTGCTATCTCCTTTTTTCAACATAGGTGTGACCTCTGCAGTTTTTAAAGCATCAGGAAATATGCCGCAATATATAGAACGTCAACAATATTTAGTGCAATTTTTGAATAAGATTATTGAACCAACTGTTTTTTGTCGAGGACTTACAATTATTGTTCCTTAAATGGCGTGATTGAGTCATAAAAAAAAAACTGTAAACTTGTTTCTTTTCACTATTGAAGCAGTCCTCCACACAATGATTAGTAGCAGTATTGTTGAAACCCGCATTAAAAAGCGCATCAGAGGCAACACTTATAAAATATTCATTAATTTTGGATGATTCTATCTTTGTAATTTATACAATTTGGAGTATGCAAAGACACACTTTTATTAGGTAGTTCATATACAATTGCTCATTTTTTTTTTTATATTTCATTTTGCTAATTGAAATTTTCTAACAAATGTTAACACGTTCTCAATTGCAAACTTAATGGCCAAGGAATTCCAATGTAGCCAACTAGAACTGAGTGCATTATGCATTTGATGCAATTCTGCGTAAAAGATTCGATCTTGCTGAGCATATTTGGGAACCAATAAGGTAGTTTCATTTGCTCATGACATTTATTTACACCTTGATGCCCAATCTTCTCATATACCATTCTTAAAATATTAATTTCCATCTCCTTCGGAACATAGAAAGCCAATTTCCCATTGCGGCAGAGTTGGATGTGCCCGCGGAAACGTGGAAGATGGCAGCATTATGGGCGGATTGGGACGGTCTTGAATTTGTAGCTTGCGTGTTGACTATAGGTGTTGTTTCGCCAGTTGTTTCACAAGTTGATACGTTGATCGATGGCTGCCTCAGTGGTTGCTCATTAATGCGGCGAAATTCTTCGTTGTAGAGTGATCTTAACTGCGGCAATGTGGCGGCAGGTCATTCTCCAATGGCAGCAAACAACGCGAGATGGGTAAGTTCGTTAATGTCACCACAACTCGGGTGTGTTCACCAACGCTCACTACCCAAAATAATTTTCTTTATAAATAGGAAGATCTCGAAAATGGACGCTATTTGCATTTAATACATAGTGTATTCTTTTTTTGAATCTTTTTTAACAAGGTTTTGGACATCTATGGCTTATCCTGTTCTGCACTGAACAGTCTCACTTTTTGTAGCTGGGTATAAGGTTTCAGCTCTAGTGTCACGCTGCATCGTTTGGTGAAATTGACTTGTTTATTGATTTCGGCAGTTTTTTTTTGAAGATTAATTTATTTATAATATTGTTGATGTTTGTTGGAACCGAATTACTCGTGTAAAATCTATATGACAGCTGTTCTTTATATGTATCCCTTGGATATTTTATTTGAGCATAAGACTTAAATGTTTTTTAGCTGCTACTAGTAGATCCTATTCGTTTCACAGTCAAGCTTTGAGTGGACACAGTAATCATACGTTTTCACCATTCGTTTAAGCGCAAGTTAAAATTAAATATTTCGTCTAATCTCTATAAATTGGTTTATTTGAATAAAGTAATTAAAAGATTTTTGAATATTTATTTCGTTTGAATTTATTTTGTTGGATTTTGTCAACAACATACCGAACAAAATAAAATATATTTATAAACATAGATCAGCTACTGTCACCCCCCCCCCCCCCCCCCCGTGCCAAATCAGCATATTACATCCTCCAACCAACATGGAAACACCCTCCAAATTTTTATTGAAGGCTCTGTTTATTTATTCGCCTCTGAATTATCTGAACTGAAATACAATCTGAACAAATTTTATCTAAAAAAAAAAATCAAAATCAGAATGAGATACTATCAAAATAAATTCATTTGCACTCTCCACTATGACGAAAACATCATGCGATGTACGCGGCAATATGTCTCGGCATACTATGCATATACTCGTATATATATTATGTTATGTATCCTCTCTTCTCAAAAGACTTTTCCGAATTTTTCATTTTTCAACTCTCAACACGTTGTCGTGTTGAGTTAAGAAACATCGTTTTTCTCATTTCATTTTAAATTAGTTTTCTGAATCGAAAAGTCGAATTGGTTCCGGACGGGTGTGATATTTTATCGATTTAAAAAAAAAACGAAAAAAAAAAAACAGTCAAAGTCTAAAATTCCATTTTGAAGGTTATACGGTTTTTGAGTTCAATACAGTCTTTTACAAAAAAACTGATCGTGAGCAGTCCAAAAACGAAGTTTTCTAAATTGAGTTACACAAAAACGACCAAAGTGATCCCAAGGACAGGAGCGTGCATTGTGTAAAAAGTTCAAGGTGCAATGAGATACCCATCTGAGCGTTTGCTTTTGTTTTTTTTTTTAAATGAAAAAATAAAAATATTTTCAAAAATCAAAGAGGCGAAAAATTGCGTAATTCGATTGACAAGAAAACATGACAACAAGACTTTTCTGTTGTTCCATTTGTACTCGTAAAACACGTATTGTGTCCTTTTGGTCATCACTTCTTTACGTCTTCAATTTTAATCTTTCAAGATACCTTATACGCTTGTGTGATTGAGATTACCATGAGAGTGCTTAGTTAAAAGGGGGCATGCGCGCTCCCACTCTCTGTCCCAATTTATTTTATTTTTATTTGAATGATTCTTAGCTGGGTGGTGTCCAAACATGAAAACATTTTTGTCATGTTTTTCAAACATGAAAATTTAGAATTTAAGAAATTCAGAGATTTCCTCACGCGACACCTACACGGGGCTACAATAATACTCGTAAATGACGTTGATTTTAAGTATCTGTAAAGGCATTTAGATGTGTGCTCTTCCAGAATTAGAATCTTTCGAAAGATAAAGTTAAATTCTTAAAATTTTAATTAATTACATTTAAATCTAAAAATAATTAAAAAATAATTCAGATATTAAAAAAAAAACAAAAAAAAAATTAGCGTTCTACTTGTTTATGAGCAGTGGATAATTTTTCGGCGATGGATATGTGGTTGGATTAAAGTTCGAATATGATACTCCTTAAAAAAAAAATGATTAAAAATCCTTTCAATGACCTTGAACTGAAATTTAAAGAAAAATGTGAACAATAACTTCTTGAAAATGTTTGTTATGAAAATTCAAAGTAGAGTGCGGTACATACAAATCGGGAGTTTTTTTTGTAACATTATTGAGACAAGGTTATTTCTAACTATCGAAACAGATAACGCACTTTCACTGAGTTCACTGTACTCAGTTTAGTGATTAAATGCCCACAGTACCATTCCCAACTACATCAGTGTCAAGCACCTGCAACCTCATAAAATTATCGTTCGAAAACTCAAAGCGGAGCTTCGTAGTATCTTAAGTATCTTAAGTCAGAACTCTTAAGAGTTTAACAAAAGCATAGTACCTCGTTCCGGTGCAAGTAAGAAGTCTGTAGCTCTTCCTACTGCATGACGGCGGGAACGTTAATGACCTCTTAGAGGCAGAAGCACTCGGTGGGCAATCCTACCCTCTACACCAGTGGAAGTTTTAGTCAAGAATGCAGGCAGTCCGAAAGCAAGTTTTCTCAATAAAACTAACCACTCACTCATCAAAACCTTGTCTGGATTCTTATAGTAGCTTTGACTTGATAAGAGGATTGAATGAGATCTAAAGCGCATCCTAGCTATTTCTGTATACTAAGATATTTCACCATTGCCATCAGCATTGCGTTTATCTCGGTTAGGAAGACAGATTCGAACTATCCTAAAGAGGAGTTACAAATAAGTTGTCGTCCTCTAAAAAGACCCTTAACTCTGGTTTTAGTCGAAATCACTTTAAGGGAAAACCAACATTCGCAGTAAATGGAATTGTGGTGTCAATACATGAAGTGGCATGTCTATAAGATCGGAGTAAAAACAGTCAGCTCTTAAGATAATTAAAATCCCAAAGCATACTGATCCACAAACATCTTGGTTTTAATGGAAGATGGCTTTAAGAGTGCGAGCCATGATATGAAAATTATCCAGATTTATCAGTGAGTTTAAGGCAGAGGCAGGCGTGCTGGAAAAATGCCCAGTTAGCCAAGTAAGTCTGATTTTTGAACTCTGGATAAAAGTCACGGAGTTAGGCTACTGATGCGCAAAATGGAATCCATGAAACCTTTTCGTCGGCAAGTATTGCTAAAGCTCCTTTATGTTACGTGAAACTGTATAGCGCTTTTGAGGCTTTCAATGCAGAATGTTTGGCCAATCTTTTTTAACCAGTATGTCAACCTTCTTAGTTTTATTGCGCAGATGAAGGGTATTGCCTTTAGCACGAGCTTATTTTTTTTATATAACTGCCTGAATGTCTAGTTCTACATATGTCAAACGATCTTTTTGTATTATCTATGAGTGCAACACTTCTGAATATAGTTTTTATATAAAGTAAACACAAGCACTTTTCTATTTCCTGGTTGTGTAACACTAGTTGCAATATCTGATATAAAATCGGCTCTCAGCCGTACTACATAAAGGGATGACAGTTGCTATGCCAAAGAGCCTGCAACAACTCATGATGATGTAGGGAAAGCCTCAAGAGCTTTCAATTTTCTTAATATCATGCATAAAATACTATCTGTAGCACTTTTGGACTGAAGGCGTATTTGAGCTCTTGAGCCATTGAGTGACAAGTCCTTATCAGTTTGGGGTTAGGCCTGAAATCGACAAAATATGGGAAATACGGTGACTTGAAAGCTAAATTGAGAACATACGAGTACCTACTATAATATCGATAGTCATTACTTTTCATTAATTTACAACGCGCAACATCACTTAAAGTTAATCCAGTTTTGCAACATATGTCTGCGTTGGCATAGTTGTTTGCTCGTAAAGGTCGGTTTTGACACCATCATGACTTCTCTGGACAAAAAAAAAACTGAAACCAAAAAGTAGATCTCTTTCCCGAATGACTTAGAGGATATTAGACTCTGTTACGGGAGGTTTTCGAGTCCATTCGGGAGGAAAAAGGCGGTAAATGAAGATTCTGCCTGTAGTGTTACATTCAAGTGTAAAGCGAAGTTGCGAAAGGTTGTGTGGGCAGCTAGATGCAACATTGGAATCGAGTATGGAGAAGCACTGCGCGTTCTTCGATTTTAAGTTATAATAAGTTGAATGGCCCCCTTAAAACCAGATTCCACTAAAGTAGCCTCATTGAGAAGTTATATGTGAGGGTCTGCTTCCAGTTGTACAGTTAATAGTCGTTCTTTAACGCTGGCAAAGCTAGTTTGCTTCATTTTTTTTTCTACTACTACTACACTTAAGGATTTTTATCAAAAAAATACGAAACAACCGTCCAGACCGTCCCTTAAAAAAGGAACCTTTATTCCTCCTAAACACCTTTTCTTGTCAAAGTCATAGAGACGCTGATAAACAAAATCTTTTAAGTTTGTAGTAAAATTTTGGTAGGAACATGTGAACTTGTGACTTGAAGGCATTTTTCAGCGAAAAGTGGAATCCTAATCAATGCTTATCTGCCGAAAGCGAGGTGGTTGCACTTAAAATTTCAAATGCGGATGGCTTCTTCAATTAATTAGAAATTACCTTACAGAATGCTATTTTCAAGCAGTTTCTTGTCCCTTTTATGTCGAATGTCCGAAAAATAAATGCTGGTGTGTTCAAGGGCTTCGTTCTTTGACGATCTCACGCCTGCCACTTCTTATCCTTTGCTGATACAGTACTCCCTGTTTCTCATTTTTAGTCTCGGGTCGCGTCCCTGCCTTTGGATATATGAATAGAACCAAAACGGCAGTAGTTGTTGAGTTCATTAAATTTCGATAATAATAGCATGACTAATTGGAGAATAACTTACTGGCTTAGGGGGCGTTATAGTCTCGAGTGAACCTAGGCATTAAATAGCACCATTTAAGCTGATCGTGATCCCATTACACATGCATCGTTTTTGCCAGCGCTGTCACTCGGGATTAGACTCGAGAGCCCTTTAAGCTGGGGCTATTTATTCGCTTAACATGGTTCAGCCAATTCGGATATTAGACCGGTAAGCCGTACAGTTTGAGGCAGAATTTACTCCTCTATTCTGCGTCAACACTAAGGGCGAAACGTTTCTTTCCTTTCGTCCAATTTATTACTGATCTTGCTTGAGTAGCAAGAATTCAACATAGTCATCGGTCACAGTTTTAATAGGGACTTCAATTAGACATAGCTCGTTCCTATGCACGTCGTCATATGAAGCTTAAAAATCGGGAAAAAACGACGAGGCTCAATCTGAAACTCTCGTGTTTTTCCCAAGATCTGGCTTTATGTGACCGAAACCGTCCAAACTGCTGATGACGGATTTCAGGCGCTCACATAATACGACATATGTAAATGCTATTTTGGGCGATACATAGTTGGCAATTCCAAAGCGCTCTTTTTTCTGTGAATCGGACAAAGCAGAAAAAACTCTGACCATATCTTACAGATAAGCAAGGCATGTTCCAAACCAAATCATCTCTGGCTGCCTTAGTTTAGTTAGCAGGTCCGTCTCGGTCAGTTCGGTTTTAGCTCGCTACTGCTAAATTACGTTGCTCTATGCAAGAGGGATGGACTTTCGTCCTCTTATAGAACTTCATTTTTCCAGCCATTTTACAATCTGTAGAAGTAATTGCGCACCCAAGCTCTTTTGATGAAAGTGTTCATAAGATTGAGCAGATTTGCAGTACTCATTCTGGCTTTAAGTGATTGCATTCTCCATGGAGCGTTGACGGAAGCCTTCCCTTTCACATTGAGTCAATGAAAGAATTCAAATCATATGATTCTAGAGACCAATTTTCCCTATTTAAGAAATAATTCGACCAAGAGACTGTTTTCAAAAAAAGCAGATGCCTAGATTGCGTCCGATAATGGATGTACCATCAAGTCTCGACCGTAAGAATATTTTGTTCATGGCAGAGTAATCCATTTCTGTCACAAACATGCCATACGGTAACACGTCATAAAGGCTTCTCCATACAAGTTTTTAGATTTACAAGGCCAAAAATGCGGCAATTCTGCTTACTTACAAAGCCTTTAAGATGGAATAGTACCTCATCATTTTAAATGAGGTAAAATTCTTTATAAATTTGATCACTTGGCAGTCTTAAGTTTTGATTCTATTGAACGTAATAGGATCTTTGCAAAATTGGTGAAGCCCGATTGCGAGATCATTTTTTGGCCGCTCTTAAAGCTACAGAAGCAATATTTTCAGTTGATCTTTCACAACAAACATTTCACGATCTTGCCTTAAAAACAAGAATTTCTAAAGCGATTTGCTGGGCGAAAATTTGCTTTACGTCCACCAATTTACTTTAACTTTTACAACTGTTTCCTCCATATTTATCATCTGTCGAAAAATGGCAGCATATTGTTTGATAGGTTACAAAAGAGGGAACTATTCCGCCCATTGTGAAATACCTCACTGCAACGTGATTGCCGTGGGTCAAGACTTAGTCAAAAGAATGCCGTTCATACGCATTCTAGAATGTAGAAAACTTCTCATAGTGGGAAGACATAAAGATAAGTGTGCCTTACATCTTAATACCACTCTTTAGGATAACTTTGTAATGAGTTTGGTCACAGGAAAATTACAAAAGTGTACACAATTTCATCTATGAGATGAAAAATGGATGCTTGCCAATTACTTTTTGAAGATTATTTCATGTAAATCTTGGCCACGACTACGTTTTATTTCTCAATAAGTCCATCGATTCACGTGCTATGTTGTTTGTAGCGCCGTGCATATTGAGCAAAAAAATTTCGAAATCATTGAACAATAGCGGGCGCCATTGACGGTACATTGACATTGTTCTAACGTTCATCTTTGAAAAATATGCGCCAACCATTAACCGCACCAAACAGTGCATTTTCCGGGTGCATTGGCTCTGGTATTGCGTGAGGTTGCTCATCGGACCAAACACGGCAGTTTTATTTATTAGCAGACCCATTCCACCAGAAATGAGCTTCGTCGCTGACGCATACTCACCGACAATTTGACGCTCTGGTAGATCGTTAGGCTTCGGTTCTTGCACGAGCTGCATTTTGTCTAGATCAAGATCAAGATCTTTGTTAAAAATCTTCCGCTTAGTGGAGTAACACAATCCCAATTGCTGCGGACAGCGACAAATGGACAATTTACGGTTTTCATTAACACTGGGGGATGCAGCAGCAATATTTTCCTCTGTACGCACACGAGTAGGTGGCTTGGCACTCAATAGCGTGAAATTTGGTCACCAGCCTAAGTGCTTGCTCAGTAGGTCGATTATGACGACCGTAAAATGGTCGAAGAGCAAGAAAAACATTTTTCGCAGAGCACTAGATTTGATAATAGAATTTAATAATTTGTAAACGTTGTTCTGGTGAAAGTCTTTCCATAATGAAATGACAGTACTAACTAAGCATGTTTGACATTGATACATGTTACGAATCACGCGTGAGCTGTCAAAAATAGAAGACTGAACATACAACCTCATTAGGCCATACTATTTCTTGAATCCTTCTTTCGTATTGAACACGCATTTAACCAATACATTCAATTTATTTCATTTCAGATACTTTAATGGAGAGAACGACTTCTGAAAAGCCATCCCGACCGGTGCGTAACCGCCGCCACAGTAGGTTCGTCATGGAATATTGTGTGGCCAGATTTTATTATCAAAACTTATCCAAAAATGCAAACATTTTACTTGTTTGGTAATAAACAACTCATACATTAATTTTAGACTTAAGCACTAAACCATTTCGCCAATTGATTTTTTTTTTTTTTCAATAACAAGCATGTCTTTAATTTTTTCAACAATTTCTTTTAACCCTCTTTCAAATATAACTCAAGTCCAAAGACTCACTAGTTTGCCTTGATTTTTCAGAAGAGCATGGCCACCAGATGAAATGCATCGTCCAGTAAAGAGACTTTTCACCCCCGACATTAAACGAATGCTTAAGGACTGGCTGATAAGACGAAGAGACAATCCATATCCAAGTCGTGATGAAAAAAGATCCCTTGCCATGGAAACTGGTTTGACATATACCCAAATCTGTAATTGGTTCGCAAATTGGCGACGAAAACTGAAGAATTCCAAACGGGAACAATCGAAAAAATCCTGGGGACACTTGATCAAGAATTACAATACCAATGCGAAGGGAAATGTGGAACAGTTTAGCATATCCTCAGCTGACAGTATATGGGAGGATGAGGGACATGCGACTGATAACTCGATGCCGTTTACATCGAGCGATGAAGACAGAAACTCTCAGGAGCTTCAACCATCTGGCCAAAATCTAAAACATAACAATTCGTACAATTTAAATAAGAATATAACATATGTTCCTAGTGGGTTTTATGTAGAGGCCCCGTTTACACCGCAGTGCTTCCAAGTCAGTTCAACAACGACTGAAGAAACTCAAAAGTCTAACAGGATTCCTACAAATCAAGCATTTTCACCAAGCACCAAGTACAAACAGCAAATGATGGAAAAGTATCTTAGAGATACCTCATCATCTGATAAAATGAATTCTTCGGCAAACTGCAGTCCAGAGTTGTCAAAATGGCTTGAAAGTGCTGCCAAATTCACACCAAATAAGAATAACTACTTTATCGAGTGGAATAACAAGAGGTGAGTCGAATTTTCTTATCTTATTCGAATGTTCTTTAGATATTTGTTATTCCATTAACGTAGGAGTAAACCTGACAAAAATCATCAACGGAAACATAAGACACTCCATGTGTATGACACTATCCATCAGAAGGATGAAATCGATGCTGCAGAAGCGTTAGCAAATTTAGCTTTCAATTGCCGACAAAGGATGTTAGAAACAAGTCAGCAAGTTGTACCGAATTGCTGATACGTACGCGTATACCATAGTACACTAAAAATATTATTTAGCAAATCCTTAATAAAAAAATATCATTCCAAGCCGAAACTTAAAACTATGCTCGGCTTTGAAACGGGTATGGAAGTGTGGTGCTAAGCTTTTGTGTTTTTGATTATCTTTTCTCTTACAACAGACAATAAAGATTAATTGTGCAATACAATATAGAAATGGGGAGAGTATTTTGATCCTTTAAAATTCCTCTTCTGTGAGGATAACACTTATCTTCTGAACGGAACTTCTATCAGTCGGAGTGATTTGACATACACAATTCTTGGTTTTATCTGTACATTAAAAAAACGATATTGTCGCAGATATCAAGCTAAGGATCAACTGAAAAATAGGTTTCTTTAGCGAACAATGAAAAAAAGCACAATATACGAGTAATGCCTTTATCGCCCCAGTTCTTATACATATATTCCGCTCCAAAGTATGGACTTTATCTAAAGTAAACGAAAAGTCTGTTGGTAGCGTCAAAAGAAAGGTCTGCATTAAAGGAATTTGAATAAAGTATTAGTAGTACTCGTAGTTGTTATATAGGTGCAATAGAACTATTGTGCACATTTTTCCTTCAAATGTTGACCCTAACTGGGGCTAACGTGGTTCATTCGGAACTTGTAATTTTCGATGACGAGTTCGATCATTGTTAGTGGTGTTTGACTAATGTTGGCTTCCAATTCCACAATCGTAGCCAGTTTAAACATGTAGACTTTGGACTTTACGTAGACACAAATGAAAAAGTCTAGAGGTATGATGTTTCATGATCTAGGTGGCCAATTCACTGGTCCAAAGTGTGGTCTTGCTTTATAACCAAATGTCGTCGAGACCACGGGCGTCGATTTCAGACAGCAAATAGTTCGAAATCATGGCGCGACAAAGCGTACCATCCACATTTACATTCCGGCCGGCCTCAATCTTTAAAAAATATGGACCAACGATTCCATCAGCCTATAAGCCACAGCAAGCTGTTGTTTTGTGTGGATGTAATGGCATCTTCTCAACCCTTTCGGTTTGCTGAGCATTTGACATTAAGTGAGAAATGGGCCTTATTGCTGAACAAAATTTTGGTCGAAAGGAGTGGATCTACTTAATGATTTTCAACAGCCTAACGACTGAAAGGAGACGATACCAAGAAACGGTCGGATTCAGTTCTTGCACAAGTAAAATACACCAAAGTTGTTGCATATGACAGGCCAAAAGGTTAAGAACTACGCCGAATCGATACATGAGGTACACTCTCCGCTACAGCCGCTGTATTTACTTCACTGCATGCTTGATGTGGTCTGTTTTATAGCGCAGCGAGATTAAGTGGACCATAAGTTGTTCTAAGCGCTTGAAAGGAACGCTGATTTTCGTAACACAGCTGAATGCATTGTTCAATAGATGCTGTCCCGAGCTGTTCCATGAGGAAATGTCAAAGAATCCCAATTAAAAACAGAGTGACATTGCGCATGCGTCATTTCTTCTTCGCTGCACAGCGACATACATCGACATTGACTTGATTAAATGGGTTGGAATTAATCGTCTCCAATAAGAAATGCTGAGAGAATGAACTTAAACGATCAGGGCCAGAATTTAGTTAAATTCGTCAGGACATGGAAGAATTATTGGTTGAGAAAAATGTCAACCTAAGCTGTAGCGCGCTTTCACTTTACTTTAGGTGGCGTTATAGTCATGTTTTCAGTTTCGCATGCTAAGTTAGCTGAGGTCCCCTTCCACTTGCGTGCGCCACATGAGTCTCGGTATTCATCTACTGCGCTGTCTCTTAGGGGCGGATTTGAAGACTTTTCGGACTGAAGCGTTGCCGTCCATCCGCTCTACATGACCCAGCCATCTCAGTTGTTGGATCTTCATTCTTCTAGCTAAGTCGATGTCGCTGGTCCATACATTTCGTCGTTGTATCTCCTCCTCTACTCACTGTCTATGCAGACGGAACCGAAAATCACTCGAAGAATTTTCCTCTATAAGCATCCATTTGTATATGTGTCTGCGCCATAGAGCAGGCGCAGAGGCATGGTAGCACGACATAAAATAAAAAAAACAACCAACAAGATTTTAGTTACCAGTTCAAAGAGTTGCTACAACATCAAATACATCCAGTGATTGCCTTTGTCATTTGATAACATCATAAAACAGGGGCAACGCCATGTAAGTTTCTAAGTTTCATTTGAGTATTAAGTTCCAAACGATGCAACCGTTAAGTTTGTATTTATGTCCTTTATCTGGTCTTAATAAGGACTAAAGATTTAATTGGCATTCAAGTTAATTTAAATAAAACACATTTATGATTTAAGTTTCGATCAAACAATTATTTCGTTATATTGTTTGAATAGTGCCATTATGAGTGAAATATAACATCGTTCAAGTGTCATCCACTGGAATTCTTGTACGACTTGATTCTGACAAGGTAATTTTCTATTGCTTTCGACACATATCGGACAATAGCGCGGTCATCACTTGACGAAAATTCATTTTCAAGGCGTCAAGAGTTTCTGTGTTCTTTGCATAAACACGATCTTTTGCGTAGCCCCACAAAAATTAATCGAACGGCGACGAATCACACAATCTTGGTAATCAGTTCACATCATCACAACACGAAATAACTCGTAAAGAAAATTTTTCTTGCGAAAAAGCCAAAAATGGGTCGTATTGCGTAGGATGCGGCACCGTCTTGCTGAAACCACTTGTCTTCGATATTAGGCCAAAAAAAAAAACATCTAACAATTGGGCGTATGGATAAGAATTGACGGTGATGGTTACACCGTTCCCATTTTCAATGAAGTATGGACTAATCACCATACCAATCCACCGAGCGAAAAATTGATCATCTAAATTTTCATGTTTAAGCACCTAATCTGCGTATTTTCTTCGCATTTCGTCGTCATCTGGCTTCAATTCTCGAGCGAGTTGAACTTCATAAGGGTGTCGATTTAATCCAAATGCAAAATATGCCTTATTTTACGGCACAAACATCGATAAATGCTGAGTTCATAAAAGCAAACAAGTTTGCAGTAAATATGCCGCAACAGTTTTGCTAAACTTTTATGAACGCGAAACTTACTGCATTGTTGCAGCAACCATGCAGTGGTGACATCGTCGTTCATAAATGCATGCAATGCATTTGAAAGAGAAGTGACATGAGGTTAGAATGGTTAAAATGTTTCTGATTTCCAAACAATTGAACGACAATGGCTAGAAACCGGATGATTTTAAGGGGCATCAAATACGGACTTACGTGCATTTTCCACAACAAGAATTGCTAAAATGTGACAAAAGAGAAGAATACTGCTAGCAATTAGTAATTGGAAAAAGATAAGATGTAAAGAAGTATTCCGAAAAGTATTAATTTTCTTCATACTATTAACGAATACCCTCACCATATTTTTAGGAGTCAATTTCGCATGAAAAAGTCGATTTTTCACGTAGGCAACTATCTGCAACAAATTAATGAAACTTGCAAAACAATGATTGCGACTGTCAACTGATTTTTAGAACGCAACTGGTGCCAAACTTTTGCGTAGGTAGTACAGGTTTTATGCAATTATGAACGCAACGTATGCAAAGTTGCAAGTTTTTTGAATGCTATAAATGAACTCAGCCAGAATTGCATATTCTTCAACACTTTCACTAACAACGCCCATATTTTCTCTAGAGCGTTCATTGCGATCTGTTCGTTACATTACATCAGTAACGAAGCCAGGGGTGCCAGCACGTAACTTAATACAATCGAGTTTAGTCGATACAATCGAGCATGGGCAGCACCTAATTTGGTTCAATCGTCTATCCTCGATTGTATCGTCTTAGATGGCAGCACGCAAGCTTGAAAATGACGTTTGAACCAAAACTTTCTACTCGATAGCAAAAACTTATCGCTGACAGTGATTTTTGTGGAAAAAAAATGGAAAATAAGCAAAAAATTGGCAGTGGACAAAAAACAAATAGCTATATTGACGGATTTCATGAGTGATGACCACGATTTAGCTAGAGGAATTTTAAAAACAGCGCAAGGTAGACAAGATATGAGTTTTCTACGGGAACGGCTATCTAACTCCAACATTAATTTATTAACTCCCACTGGCTAAGAGACTCAATGTTGCATAAAGCTGCAAAGCTGGTGGTCCTGATGTGCTTCTTATTTTTTCTGGAAGTTTTGAAGAGTTAAGAATCATAAGGAAACATTCTTTATTAACTCTTAACTGTCCCACAAAATTAAAAAAAAAAACGGCATAAAGTTTTTCAATGTCATCAAAGTAGTTCATTTATTTCTGAATTCTGACGCATCTTCACTTAACTCCAATTGATTACTATTATCTCTTAAAGCTCTTCTATTGATTTCGAAATTCGAGGCTTCCTCATCTTCGCTTTCCGAATCAAAAAATATCATCATTTATATTTACTTTTCAAATTAAAGAATATCTATTTGAGATTTGACATTTTTTAAGCAGAAGTCACAATGAAACTCGTTTCAAGTTACGTGTTATCGAAATTTATTTGTTTCGAATTGATCAGCACTCCTCGATCGTATCAAATTACTTGCTGGCACCCCAGTCTCTTCGGATTTTTTGTTTACAGTTTTGCCTGAAGTACGCTCAGATGGTTAAATGTCGACCATAATCTGCTCGTAATGCGCGAAACGTACGAGTACTTACTACAGAATCACTATTTTTGAAGTAAGTTTTCACAATTTTAACACGTTCAGCGATGTAAAATGGAAAACCTTAAACTAAACACACACTCTAGGATGTCAGTTCGGTTTGACATATGTGATTTGAACAGGGATCTCAAATGTCGATCACGAATTTGATGACTCTATACAACACCACCGTTTTCTCTCTGTCTGCTCTGACTTCGAAATTGATTTTTTTATATTTCAATTGCAGAAGGTTTTGACAAAGTGCTTTCATTTAGAAATTGGGAGTTCATTCAATATATTCAATGCTAAATTATTATTATTAAATAAAAACCACAAAAGATTAATAAAATCGAATTCTTTTTATTTTTTTATATTTATTATAAATAACTCTTTTGATAAATACATTATATTAATAATTAAGTTGTCATAATAATTTGTTTTCAATAAATATTTTACTATAAATGGTTTTAGTTGGTTTTCATTATTTTAATTTAATTTTCATTTATTTTATTTACTAATAACAAAATATTTTATTTCTTTATAATTTGTATAAATCTTAAATTTGTTAGTTTTTTTATTTTTAAAAAAAATCTGTGGGATTATGTTCTCTCATGCTCGTATATTTTTCATAGTTCTGGTGTATCAGTTTCAAATTTGTTGAATCATTACATTAAGTTATATAAATTTTGTTTTAACGTTTTAATTTATTTTAAGCTTACAATATAGAAAGCAGTCAATACACAATTGTTTAAATCATCTTGTGGATTAAAACTTAGTTCAATTTAGGTCCTTGTGTCAAATGGTCCCCTTCATTTTTAGGGAGATGCCATAAAATCAAATCAAGAAGACATTTAAAATAATTGCATCTTAGTTTAGTTAAATTGTTTTTGTATTTTGTTTTATAAATAAGTATTTAATATTAATTTAATACTTGTAAAGGTTAAGGTACAATGGACATTTATTTTTATAATATAAATAACTAATTGTTTGTTTATTATGTTAAGATTGACATTTTACAAAAGCACGGATGTATGCATTTAGTTTTTGATTTTAGAAAGTTTTTTTATTTTTGATATAAAGAATTGAGTTTGAATTCCTTATGTAAGGGAATAACTTTAAAAAGCTCCATAAAGGTAACGACACGAACTTGTATCTCATTTTTAATTTACGACTTGGTCCAAGGGAGTTTTGCAAAAAGAGATTTAGAATTAAGGTTGGCAATGCTCGCTGATAAGACATCTAGGAACTCACATTAGGTTGCAAACAAACAGTGAAGAAGGAAAGAAATGTGAACAAAATTTGTTGGCCTTAAATTCGGTCACAATTGTCGCTCAATGCGGTGTTGTCGGCATGTTTAATATATAAATATATAAAATTTCTTTCACAAATCTGGCCATTTCTGACGGTGTAACTGTGCATCATTCTTCGGTGGATTTTCGGTACATCTACACAGACGGTGAGTAAAGAAGGGGAAACAAATACGAACTGTACGTGCTGTACAGTGATATCGAATTAGCCAGAAGAGTATAAGTATAACTGAGAGTGGATGGACTCAAACGCTTCGGTTCGAAAAGTCTTCGAATTTGCATCCGAGGGACAGCGCGGTAAATAAAGATCGCGACCCAGGTGGCACACGCCAACTTAGCTTGCGAAACTGGAGGGAGTAAGCGAAAAGTTAAAAAAGAATTAATGCTGGAGACGCTTGTTGACTCAGGTACAGGTCCACCAGGGACTGTAGTGCCACCTTTGGTAAGTAAGAATCATCGACGAAATGACTGTATATAAAATTTTAGATTGATTCGATGCCATGGAAATAGAAATCCATAATTTTAGATGGAAAAAAAGCGAAGTTAGATATTGTCTATGAAGACCCTGCACTGTCTACAACAACTGTGAGTTTTAAAAGTTGTCGTACATCTGTTTTTTGAGGAGCACGCCGTGCCGATCACAGAATGGTAAAGGTGCCGTGGTTGCTCACAGTGCTCACAACAAACGGATACGACTATTAACTTGAATCAGTGTGTTTGGCTCTTTAAGGGAAATCCATAGAAGTTTTTGTGTCGAATTGTTACCGATGATGAGACCTGGATCGTTTACTGCACACCAATTACTTGGCGACATAGATTTTTACAGGCTTATGTGCTCCGAAGAAGACAAAGATAGACACATTGACTGAAATGGTTATTATGACGGTTTTTTGGGATACGAAACGAAAAAACTTTATGGCTTTTTGAAGAAAGAAAGCACCATCACAGAAATACAGTAAATTTTTCAACCAATTTGATAAGAAATTTACAGAAATATGGCTCCATTTAACATCGTATAAAGTTAGGCTTTACCATGACAATGCACAAACTCACTCATTCACTCAGCGCGCCATTTTCACCATTCTTAAGACATTGTTATGATTCAGTTACATTGTCACATCACGCAACAATAACACTTAAAAAGTCAACAGGACAGTTATCGTTTAACTTCTCATGCCCTAAGTACGTAGAAAACTCAATACTACATTTGTCGTATCGTCATTGAGCCAAAAAAACATAATTATAACAAATTGTTGATGCTGTCATTAGAGACGCGGTAATCAAAAGGTAAGAAAACGGCCTTCCTCTTTTCATGTTGACCTTCGGTAAGATCGAGATCGAACATCTTGGAGCAATTTATAAAACAAAAACGATTGCCAAAATTGAGTTTTTTCGCAAGGACCCGCGATGCTATTGCTGAAACACGACGCATTGTGTAAAATGCGCACAATTCACCTCTACATAGACTGTAGAGGAAAGTCAACCTCTGCAACGTGTATTGATAGTACATAAATACCCAGCTTATTTCCCATACTAAAAAGTAGCGAAAAACCACTAAATGGCGAGGTAAATTCCTTAAACCACCAAAATGGACACTCAAAGACGGCAGGGAAGGAAATGTCTAACCCTAAGAAAAGTGTCGGTAGAAAAACCATCAGGAATTAGAAGACAAATTTCATCCGTGCTCACACAAACGCGAACAGTTTTCTCAGTTTTTCTCATGTTTTCTATATATGTATATATGTAAGTTTGTATCCGAAAGGTTAGTAAAGATCCAAAATAATTGCAGTAATATGAGAACTTTATTTAGAGCAGGAATATCAAATGAATGAATTGCTTAAATAGGAGTAGTAGAATTTGTTATCAGCACAGCGCGTTCTCTAACCTTTTTGTCAGAGTGGTTGACAGTGGTTGATCGAGACCATCGGTTTAGGTTATAGGAAATAAATGGAGAAGAAACCAGGAAAGAAAGACCATGATATGACACTATCCGTCATATCGACAAATCTCAAGATCAAATTATTGAGAGAAAACTGTTGAAAGTTAATGTACAGAAATTCATAATATATCTGGGTTAGAAGCACCAGATGTGGACTTGGATATCGCATATTAACATTATCAACAGTGGCTGACATACCAACCATACATTCAACTTATGGGAGCTATAGATATGAGATATGACGAGATGGACAACTCCAGGTCGTACGCGATGTATTTTATGGATTTGGGACTGTCTGAAAGATTTTCTATTCCGCTACGCTAAATAAGGATTTCCATATGTTTTATCATATTACGCATTTTATGAACAACGCAATGATTATTAGTTATGTTTTAAGAAAATTGGTCTTGAGCGGTCTATGAATGCGACATGGGTTGGCAACCCCGAAATAAACAATTTCATCAACAATGGAGTAGTTATTCATTATGTTCCTGGAACATTCTCAACATTTGGACAACAATTCAATGATGCTGGTCTTCAAGACAATCTAGAAGAACTAATTGAGGGCCTAATTGATGCCGATGAATTCACTTTGGATAAAAACCCGGCTAGCTGGTTTTGTTTTATATATAACCAAGGAGGGAAAATTCCTAGAGTTATCCAATTAAAGGTAATGAAGGAATGGGTCCAATGTGTTAACCAACGGCCCGGTAAAAATAAAGAAACATAAAGGCAACGAAGTAGACTCATTGTTTGGAGTACCACAAGGACCGAAACTTGGACTAATTTTATTCATATTGTTTACCAATGAACTACTTCGTATCTTTATAAAAAGCCAGCCTTTCGTTTTTGCTGACGATACGGGGATAGTTGTCAGACATAGAGGATTTGACGAAGCTAGGCATAATAGCAATTGCGGAATCTAAATTGACATGTGGGGTACTTGCTTGGTGAGGCGCATCGGTAACTCATTAAAACTTCAATCAAGCATCCTAAATGGAAATCACAATAGCTTTAGTCACCACTGAGGAAAGTCAACGTATTTAGAGTTCAGTAAATCTACAAGATGATTTTAGTACTGGAGTACTTCGATTTTTTAAGGAAACCAATAGATCACCATCACAACATGGCAAGCAAGAGATCTGCTCTGCAACAACTACGGAAGAAGGAAGCTATTGTAATTGAAAATAAAATTCTTCAGTCCTATCTCAATATTAGAAACTCTAATATCAGAAAAAAACGTCTAAAAATTGTTCTTATTTTTAAACTAGAAAACATCGAACTAAGCGTATTACTAATTATAACCTCGAAGTCTAAGTTGATTACATTGAAAAATAAAGCAAATGGTTGTCCTAATTATTCGCCGAAAATAGAGGGAATGGAAAAAAGAAAAGTTTGTGACAATTGGCTACAAACATCTGCTCTACAACATATACTTGAATCAACTATGTAACTTGATTTAACAGAACTGTAGGAACTTTGCGAAGTACTTACCTCGAAAGTTTGAGAGCGGAAAAAATCGAATTTTTCGCTTTGGAAAGGAGTTAGAAGCGCTAAAAGACTTAAAGCTTCTGCGATAATAATCAATGGATGCTTTCTTAGACCAAGAATATTAGAAATAAAGTCCCTCTTATGAACAAAACAATTTTCTATAAGACTTGGGGAATAATTGACCGATCTTAATTAGGATAAAGTTTCTCCTAGTGCTCTCAAGAAAAAAGATTTTTTTTTAATAATATTCACTGCTCTCAGGAAATCCAAATTTATCGGACAAAAAAGCGGGTTATCCCATATGGAAGTACAAAACAACCCAGTATTCCTAAGGGAAGAATACGCCTGGAAACAATTGCATTCAATGACATACTATCTCCATCTTTAAAATATAAAAAAACAGTTCAAGTACAGATATTGCTTCGTTATTTGCTTAACGCTTTTAACATTTCGCTACAGCATGGTTCAACTAACTGAAGCTAGCATTTATTACTTGTAAAAGGCGAAGCAAGTCTGGGATCCATGGTTGATTTCAAGTGAAGCATTCATGTCGCAAAGAAAAGCCTGAAATAGATATTGCTAAATTGACATCAAGTTGCAGTGGTGGCAGAATTAAAAGCCCTACAAAAGAAGCGAAAAAATTGGCAGAAATTCCATACTGTCCGAATATAAAAAGGCGAAAAAGGAGCTACTGCAAAATCTACTAACTAATTTGCAAAAGATAGAGAGACATTAGGGAATAACGATTGTTCTGAGAGACTAAAGGGTGTCAAATGAAACGATTCTTTAAGTCGAAATTGCCTTCAAGGCAGATGTTGAACTCAAACATAAATATATTACTATTGGCATCCTTAGATACCAAAAATCAGTAAAGTTATCCTTACATCTATGCATACGTTGAATAACAAAAAAAATGTGTGGAATGCTGCAAAAATTTCTTAGAGTTGTGTGGCGATAACCCAGTAGAAGTTGTAGTATGAGCTTACGCTATCCTGAATGGAGATCTAGGCAACTAGTTGTTCGGAATGAAATATGTCTCAAGTGTGATTTGAGGGACTCTCAGATAGATTAATAGAAATGGATCATCTAGAAGAAGGCACTCGTAAAAAAGCGTTTGGAGGATGTGACTCTTCGCCACCTAATTGTGTGTAAACATTTTGCATTGGCAAGCGAAACAATTTATATGTTGAGACGTTAACCAAATAAAAGGATACCATCCACTTGATAAAACCAAGTGAGATCAATCGGCAAAAGAAACCCTCTTGGACCATAAATTCATCAAATTGCAGCAATATATATTTTTGTTTAAACTCTAGTAGCATGTTAGTTAAAAATTTGTTTCCTAAAAGCTTCATCAGTTTCCAAAATGTTGTCTATTGAAACCCTATTCTTAGTTAGAAACCGAAAGGAATCAGCCTTTCCTTCTAGTACCTGATATTTCATTACATATACATATCTCTACAACAACAGTATCATATTTATATATATTGTGTTTTTTGGAAGATAACAATTTTTGGAGTTTTATAAAACTCCCTGTGGAACAATACAATGATCATTATGATGAAGAGCTGGCAAAGGAATAAGCAAAGCTCTTACAAACACTGACGTTTTTTTTTCCAAGAAAAAAATTGCCAGTTGTAATTTTAAAAGCCTTTAGCCTGTCCTTGAGAGGAAGTGTTATTTGACTTAACACTGACTTCTTGCAAAGGTACCCATTGTGCGGTGGCACTTTTCGAACGGAACATTTCGTCAAAGAACATTTTTTCTTCTAGCCGAACTTCTGCAGAGTTTCCAATTACCGCACGTCCAAGAATTTCACTTGATGCTAAAATAAACAAAAGAAAAAGTAAATGCTCGTCTTAAAGGAGGATTCAGACACATGACCTACCCAACAACCCATCGTGAACAATGGTAAATTCTAGAATTGAGTTTTTCAAAACCTCCTTGTGAACATCAAATGTGAGGGCTTCATTGAAGACTGGATTAACTGTATTCCGAATGACACCTGTTTTGCGTTTCTTTATCTTTTTGCCACCGTTGATTAGGGTCACTTTCACATACGGATCGGAAGAGTTGCGTGTATCATCGACAACACGAAGGTTGCGAGCTTTAATCATGACAACTGTAAGACGTTCAGCCGATGGCAGATAGGCAAATGATAGCATAAGGTCGCCCAAGTCGATCTTGGAGTCCTAAAAATGAAAGATGAAAGAAGTTGCCATTTGAATCAAAGCCACAGTTTTTGATGTTATTTTCTTACCTGTTCAGCACAGGAGCCCAATTGAGTCCAGATTTGAACTTTATCTGATAGATCCATGCTCGCAAGTGGCAATTGAGCACCTCCAATGCAGACATGTCTGGAATATGCGTCAAAGTCGTAGAGAAGGATTTCAATAGTTCTCTTCTCAATAACAGCTGGGTGTTCCTCGAAAACAAAGTCCTCATCAAAAACTGTAAGCAAACAAATTTATTATTAAAAGTGTTCATGGTTAGTGTTGCAAAAACAACTTTAGCAGCAATTACTCGTAGTTAGGGATCTATTATGTACAAGATGGCGCATCATTAGCGTTACGGTTTAAGTATTGAATTAAGTTTTTGTAAGTGGATTTTTTTTCAACCCTACCTATGACATTAAAATTGTCCTCGCTGATTTTAATGCCCGAAACACATGTGCAGAAAATCTACTTGCAGTACTGCTGGCAGCTCTGCCCGTGAAACAGATGTGCAGATATTTTTTGAAGTCAATCGCATCGGTTGCTGCCATTTTACAGCTACTGTCACTTATGTGTGACACTGTCGATTATAGCGAAGTTAGAAATATAGATGTGTTGCAGAACAGCGCTGCGTGCAGCATTTATAATTAGCTTCCCGAATTAAAACATGTGTATTCTAATTTTACTGTACACAAAATTCTGCTCATGTGTTTTGGGCATAATGCATTCCTATGAAGGGGGGGAACCTTTGGTAGTACTGTCGGAAGATATAGCCTGCGCGACACCACAAAGAGACTTGGAGAACTCCTGATCAATCAACCGTTAACTAGATTGATCACATTGCGATCGACGCAAGACACTCCTCCTGTATTATGGAACGAGGAGCCAATATCGACTGGACCATTACCTTGTTGTAGCCAAAGTACAGTTGCGGATATCTCGAATAACGTCAAGACAAGCTAATATTGTGAGGAATTTCGGTGTCAGACGGCTACAAGCGAAAGAGATTACAAAATCCTTTTCCTATCGAGTCTCTCTTCATCTCTTAAGAGGTCCCTTGCCGCCAGCATCAAGTATCGCAAGCACATGCAATTAAACCAATTCCATACAAAGCGGTGCTGCATAGAAGGACCAGAGCTGCTCATGAGCTCTACGATCAGAAGAAGACAGACCAACACCGGCTTCTCAGGATGAAAAAGAAACAGCGTGAGAAGCGCGCTCGAGGACATAAGAAGCCGGTAGAGATGAACAAGAAGGGAACGTCGTAGTAGAATCGCAGACGATGCTGAGGATATGGAAAGAGTATTTCGGTAGACCGTATAACAGGCGTCATAAACCTTTCAACTTGGACGATGAATACAAACAACTCTTTCCACCTGAGCTGGATAAAATGAAGATAGCCATATCTAAGCTAAAATCCAACCAAGCCGCTGCTGAAGCGGGTGGCCTGCCTGCTGAACTCCTTAAAGCGCTAGATAATGAATTGGTAAAGGCCATACACTAACAAATTTGTAAAGTATGGTCAGACAAAACTATCATCGATGAATGGAGTCTATAAACTGCGTCAAAGGCATCAGTTTTCTTAACACCGCCTATAAGATCTTATCAGCCGTATTGTGTGAACGCCTGGAACTGCACGTCGACAACGTGATTGGTCCATATCAGTGTGGTTTTATGACAGGAAAGTCCATCATCGGCCAAATATTCACACTACGCAGATAAATACACAACACCTTTTCATAAATTTTAAGGCAGTGTATTTTGGCATCTATACAGACGAGCTATACAGAGCAATATCTTATACCAAGTTTATGCTGTCAGGCAAAACGGACACCTAACAGCGACATCTAGGAAAGAACGCCACCCTCGACAGATATAAACTTTAAGGTAGTTAAGGACTTTGTCTAACTAGACTCCGCTATCAATTCAGCCAACGAATCTAGCTGCTACTTTGGGCTAAGAAAGCAAGCTTACAGCAATGCCAGCTTTAATTGAGGACTTAACTGAAAGTATTACCCATATGATATTGTTTGCCTCCGGCGCATGGTAGTGCCGAGTACAAGTTTCTTCAAGTAGGCATCAGCAAATAGATCTCTTAGGGGATTGGCTGGACCTGATACATCGGTCCTGTGACGTGTTGAGATGTGAAGACGCATGAAAATCTGTGGGTGAATACGCCCATTCGGTAATAAAATAATAGATGAGAAAGAAGCAGTCGTAGGGCGGACCCTTCTACTCGCTCTTAGGTACAGATTGGTACGGAGCCAAACTGCACTTGGGTTGCATATTCCAGCTGCACTGAATCCCTAATCCTTCATTGTTGCTATGGGAATCGCATAAAAGTTTTCTAAGTACTTGCGGTAAGTGAGATACTCAGTTTAGGAATGACATAACACCAGAAAACACTACAACAATACTATCCTAGTAACCTGATATGTGACATCAGCTGTGACGTCAAACTGGTCACATTCTTATCGAACTCACACAACTTATTTATTATTCATTAAATAAGGAATTACTTGTAAAGAATGCCGATTTCCAGGAAACCATTGAAAGAGATTTTGCTCACCTTTTCAGTGTGAGCTCCTACTCCGTAATACCAAGTATTTTTCACAAACTTTTGTTTTAGTTCTCCCATACATATCCACCGTAAATTCTTATAAAACTTCAACCTCTCTTATCAACAGGCACACATGACCCACTTCAAATACGAGTCAAGTTCCTTTTCTTACTAAGGAAACCTTACAACCTCTCGCTGAGAGTTTTTCAATAAAATTTCAACACCGTTTGCTCTTGTCTTTAGAAAAAAGTTTTCCTTAAAATACTCGTTAAGTTGGAAAAAACTTTTATCATCACTTCCAACTATCCATAGAACCAATAGCAGCATCACAGTTGACGCAATGCATTTCGCAACGTAAATTGTTAAACAAAAATTTATGAAAAAAGTTTTCCCATGCAAACCCGACTAAGATATCCGGTTTTGAAATAAAAAAATAAATACAACGGATACGAGTAAACGTAAAGGATAAATGCAATTATGTGGACGAAAATGAGTTATGAGAGATGATGGTCGTAAATTACCAGGATTTAAAGTCTTCTTGTGGATTCTTGTTTGCCATACGTTCTTCTTGTCGGGCAGAAGTCGAACTTTGGCATACGGATCTGCGGTACCACTAAAGTCTCGCGGCTGAAGATTTTGTGCCTGAAATTGAAAAAAAAAACAAAACAATAATTTGATACCTGTACTCATGTGGGCATATTTGTAACTTACTTCCAACAGTCTCACAGATAAAATTCCAGCAATCGGGTCATACAAAATGTTTAGATGAATTGTGCCCCGTGATTCCTCGTTCGATGGTGTGGATGCGGATTTTTGGAGAGAGTTCTGAAAAGACAATTTTCTTAAGGAGCTGCCGAGGATTTTTGAATAAATCAAGACATACGCTCTTGTATAGAGACATGTCAATCTTAGTATGATCCAGTTTAGAATTCATGGAAGAAACTTTTGGCCGTGCTGGAGTCATTCCCAGCACAACATGTTTATCAGAACGAGCTATTGGCACTGAGCCGGAGCCAATTGATAGTGAAACCGATTTGTTGCTACCGGTTGGTGAGGCTGGTGTCGCTGGAGGAGATTCTTCTGCAAAAACAACAAAATAATGGATCTATTTTTGTTTAATTTCATTCGTTCATTAGTGGCATACCTGCTGATGAAAGGACTAAATTCGCTTTAGAGGGTGGCACCCAGAAAGTCGGGTCGTCATTAATTGAAGTCGGGCTGATGTTTCCCTTGCGAGAGCATTCGCTTATTGTGTCCACGTTATATCCAGATGCTCCATTTACTAAAGCCTCGCGACTGTAATGGAATGAGATTTTTAAATAGATTCACCTGGTGTAGTTTGGATTTATCGACGAACCTATCGTTCACCTCTTCGTTTTCATTGGCAGATTCGAGAAGAGTCTTCTCAAACCAGTTGAGGCGATACTTCTTTGAACATGTTATGTAGGCAATCGCTCCCAAGAGCGATACTATCATAAATGAAATCGAAGCATACAAGGCTACTTGAGATAGTGAGATGTCTTCCTGTCGGATAATTATGTCCATTGTCATTAGAAAGCGGTTGCGTTTGTCACAAAACGAAAAACGATTCTGGAAAAGGGATTTAAATTGGTTAACACGGAATATCGTCAATAAGCATTAGATAATAGAGGTGTAAAGAGGAATACACAATTGTTTGTTCATTTATATTCTACTTTGAATATAGTCGAATGCTGCAGCCTTAGGCAAGAAGTTTTGAGCTTCCCACTTCCATTCGCTAACATTATTCTATAATGAGCCCATGCCCCTAAGAAAGGCAAGCACGATTCGACAGGATATATGATGGTAAGTATGAAGTTAAAATCATTCTAGGCGACTGTAATGCCAGGAAATGAAAGGATAATATCGTTGTTAGGATAATATGTAAGCGTAGCCTGCCTATACGACAAAAGGTCTGCTAATCGATTATGACTTACTGTCTTCATCAAACATACGGTCCACTCATCTTAATAAACGCAAGGGACATGTTGCCCTCTGAATCATGCAGGAAACGCTAAATAAAATTGATTATATTGCGATCGATGTAAGAGATGCTTCGAATTTTTGGGACGTCCGAACCTTCCGGGTAGCCAATATTGACTCCGATCACCACCTTGTCGTCGGCAAGGTACGCACGTGGATTTTCTTGAAAACAAGATATAATATCGAAAAGGTGCAATAGCAAGAGACCGGCAGAATTTTCACCGAACGCGAATTGCAAAATTTCTTAATAACTCCGATGCAGCAAGCATTTAGTATCGAAGACCATTGGCAACGCTGTTAACGCGCCATCAGAAACGTCGCAACTGATGTGCTGGGTTTCAATTCCGGAAAGCGCATGCAACTCGCCAAGATATATACAAAGCGTAGCTGCAACAAAAGACCATAGCCGCTCGTGTGCTCTGCGAGCAGAAGAGACGGAAAGAACATCGGCAACCGTGCGAAGGTTTTACCAATATGTAAAAAGAACACGTCAAGACAAGAGTCGATCAGACGACTGTAGAGATGCAGAAGGTTAACTTCAAGTTGAAGCACAGTCGGTGCTGCGAATACGGAACAACTTTTTTTGCAAACTGTAGAATGGCTCAAGAAGTCCAAAATCCCATCTTCAGACAGAATAGACTATTCAACCTCAACGATGATAGACATAACTTCCGCCCTTGATCAACACAAAGTAAGGACAGCAATATTTATGTTAAAATCTAACAAAGCAGCTGGACCTGAGGTATATAAAGCTGCTGGAAATGACTTAGCATGGAGCATACACCAACTCATTTCCCAGATCTGGTCAGAAGATTGTATGATTGATGAATGGAGTCTTAGTATCATTTGCCCGATCCTTAAAAACGGAGACCCCTTTAACTGCGCCAACAACAGAGGTATAAGTCTCCTCAACATCGCATACAAGATACTATCTAGTTTATTGTGTGATCGCCTGAAACTCATCGTCACAGAGTCTTCGAATCTAAACTGGGAGTAGAGGGACTGCCAGTGGCACGCACAAGTAGAAAAAGGCCTCAACTAACTGGAGACAGACAACAAAAACCGGGGAAACAAGAGAGGCTTGTTAAATGAGGCCCAAGTTCACTCCGAACTGTAGCGCCACCTAAGTAATTTCCTCAATGGCTGGGTGTGGATAGTGGTTGATGTCCACAGGGAATTGCATTACTGAACTTATAAGGGTCGACCAATAGAAAAGAAAAGTGGTCCTCTTCGCACGTCATCGAAGGAACTTCCTCTTTGAAGTTCACGGTGACGGCAAAACTTTTACAATAGATTCAAGGTCTTATCTAGGCTACTGTGGCATATTCGGAGCAAAGGCCGATGGGGACTTCCAGGACCTAGACAATTTCTTGGACAAGTCTTACGGCATCCTGAATAAAATTGTTGACAAAGGTTTCAACAGAACCCAACATCCTAGTAGTTTTCCTTAATGATCTTCGAGTTGTGAGATTTTAAAGGGTGGCTAATTTTCCAACCATGTGCGATACATTATGAGAGAAACACTAGCCCCGCCCCTGGCACAAATGCACCCCTTTGACAACGTTTATTACTTACAAGTATGCAGTGGACCTGGAAACCAGTATATCAGAGGTGGCAACAGCGCTCTTTTTAAGGAAGACTCAATCGAAAAAGCCTCTGGCGGCTTTCGGAATTGCAGCCGTTCGACAATGATCTTCCTACCAATGGTTCGATTGCTCTGGGATTGTAGAGATATTCAAATCCGTACTTTCGTTACAAAAAGATAATGATCTTTTTAGATGTAAGATGCTTGAAACATTCTAGCATCCAAAACACTGGAGAAGTGCCTTGCGTCGGTCGCAATATGATCAATTCAGTTGTCGGTCAACTAGGTGTCACCTAGGTCCATTTTCGGAAGGTTTAGAAACCAAGTGATGGCCATAGTTACGAGTACATTACGGCCCACGCTAAAATCAATAAGCCTGTATCCGGAATACTTTCCGACTGTTTTATCAAAGATGCCATTCATTTTTAAGCGTTATGATTTAAATTATGATTTAAACCTAATTTTTATGGCATTGCTCGTAGGTTTTAGAAAGTAACTGGCTGAACGTAATATTCTCCATAGCTAAATTTGTCATCCTTGTTTGATTTTTGTTGACAGATTCTTACCACTTCCACCTGAACAAATCAATAGCTCTGTTACATGGTACCACTGTATGGCATGGGATTGCGGAGGTCGGCTTTAAGATTAAGCTTACTCCCTACAATTCAATATAAAACGGCCTGTTTGCGCTGCTACATTACTAACAAGGGTCTAGTCTTCCCCGTTTTAATGCATATCTGCAACGATATCATAGGGATTGGGCCCTTCTCCAAGGTGTTTCCTTGTCTTCTCCGTTTCGTACCATACACGTGTTCCGAGTTTTTCGAAGATCCGGTAAATTTCATTGCCCTTATTATGTTGTCTGCTTTGTAGTCGAATATTTTCGTTACTCGGTTGCAGGCGGTCTATTAAATATCGGAACATTCGTAAAGAAGTTTTAAAGATCGTTGTCACTTAATTGTTTGCCAGGACCGTCAAAAATTAATCCGTATTTGTTGTGAGCCCTATGACGGAGAGCACGCATATGCACTATGCTACGAACTCAGTAGTTGTGCTGCTGCTAAATTCAAGTTATAGGCCAGTCACCACTTTTCTGGCCAGTCGCCATTGAGATCCCCGAGGCTCGATTACAGTGGCAAAAGTGACTGTTTGGTGCGCTACTCACGCTGACATCATCATTTCCTGTGTTTTCGAAATGAAGTAGGGGTTCTGGTTACAGATAATGGCTAAGGTTACAAGACAATGATCAGCCATTATGGTATTTCTTCGAAAATACGGAAGATATGTTTCCAATATGATGCCCCTACGCATCATACTGCTGCTGAAATCATTAGCTTACTGAGGACTCTATTAAAGTGTGGGCCATCTGTTGGTTTCTCTTTGAATCATATGTAATTTTGACACTGACAGCTCTTTTGCGCTCAAAAAATTGACAGAAACTCAGTATAATTTTTTTTGAGGTACGAAATGGATTGATTTACGCTTAATTACGTTGGGAAATATTACAAAGTGGATTCTGTGTTGTGGGTCGAAATAATCCACCAACTGCAGCCGATGTACGCAAGTTTGTAAAGAAAGTTCGTTGGACTGGTTTGGTGATTGATAACCAAACATATTTCCGTGTTCGTCCTGTGTGCTCAACAGATAATCTTACAGCTGTTGCCGGCAGTGCACGCCCACACCCGAGAACCTCAAAACGCCAAAGATCTCAGCAGCTGAACATCAGTTGCATTAGGCTCGCTTACATGGTCCAATTGACTCAGGAATTTGAAGCTAAATTACCAACTGCTTCGCCATTGCTACTTTTTTTGGGCTTTAGAGCAGCTCGAATTTGACGACAATTTTGCTTAAACAATTATAAGGTTTCAGCAAGATGGGACAACGTGCCACGCAACAATCGGTTCATTGAATACTTAGTTCAATATTCGTGTAATGAGTTGTTTTATAGATGTCGCTTGGCTACCACGAAACTGTGATTTGTCGCTGTTGGACTTTTATTCTGCGGTGCCTATAAAGATCGAACAATCCAAAGCGATTCAGACACTCAAGAAGAATATTGGTCAAGTTATTAATGAAATAGAAGCCGAAACCATTCTATAATTAATCGAAAGGCTTACTTACTTTGATAGAGCAACAATCGTTGAAAATGTTGAGGATTTTTTTTATAATCTTTTTAAAAAGATACCAGCAGATGGCCACCATTTACAACATTAATTGCGAAATCGACCAGTGTCATTTTGGCCACCGAAATCATGCTATTTGATGTCAATTGTTGTAGTGCTATGTTAAGTCTTTGGTGAACAGAAAACTATTCGCAAAGCCAACGTTCAGCTTGTTTTTGGTGAGAAAGAACCAAAAGAGTGGTCCGAAATTAAATTAAATAAAATCCACTTCTTCAAAAATAGTCGAGAAGTTTTGTTCAACACCAGCTCTTTTCCACGTCATCTTTTACTAAACTGTAGGTAGATAGACACAGATACTCGATATGTTGTAACCTATGTACGTAATACGAGGAGGCCAAATGAAGAAACACAGCAATTTGCAAGAAATGAATTCCTCACGAATTTTGTCCCGATTTGAACGTTTTCCAATTTAAACGTATGTCAGGGAAAACAATCGCAACATCTATTTCTAGTGTTTTAGGGGAACAATTTACACCATTAAAGTTCTCTTCTTAAATCGTGGAAAAAGATTACATCAGAAAATTAAGACTGAATAGGCGATAGATGCTCTAAGTACTAAGCATTCAACTGTAAAACTAAAAAAAACAGAATCGTAAAATGTCAATCGGTGAAAATTTACATATTTACCAGCAATAACAACAATACTCGTAACAGCCTCCTGGAAACATGATAATTTATTCAGATTTCTGAGAGATAGGGTGTGAGTAACACGGTACCATGAGTTCTTCAGATAAATTATGCCGATCTAATGAATACGAGTATGTCTCAGATTTTTTAAGTTATCAGATTTTGCACTAGTTTCAGATACAGATACAAAATCTCATACCAACACAACAAACATCTAGCACTCTGTTGTGAGCTGTAGGGGATAAATATTAAACATGGAGCAGAGAGGAATTCAACTTTATGGATCAACCTGTTGACTCGAGCGTACGTGACACAATCCCTTGGCAATCCTTTTGGGCCAAGTCTTTGACAGTCTTCGTATTAACAAAGGGACATGAATTCTCTGAGACGGAAAATGATTTTTTCAACTTAAAAAGGGGGAAAAGGATTCAAAAAGAGGGAAAATGTGTCATATCTGTTGTGAAACATGATTCTTGTAAAAAAGTATCTAAATGAAGTTGCATATAGTTATAAGTAGGCAAAGTATGTATAAAATGCAATTCAAGGAGTAATGAATGTCAGAACTTTTAACTCTGGCTCTTAAGGTCATGTTATTTGGTGAGAATCATATTTAAATTTGTAAAGGTACTCCTTCGCATCAGCAGAATGTACACAGGGTGATTTTTGACTCAACATTGTTGTACAATATCTAATTTTAAACTGAGGGGTCATCATGTGCATATCACTCGTATGTCCATGACACGGAATGTGGCAAGGTTTATAAAATTATTGGCAAAATTATGCGGGTAGTATTGAAAATATGTTTACAGGAAATATTTTCTGACGATACCATTTCAGATACAGATAAAAGATGAGTTACAGTCGTAATACAATACACATCGAGCACGTGAAGCACGTGCATGGAGTGTCCATCTATAAAAGTTATCGCTTCACAATGCTTAGCGACTGGGATGAAATGACGACTTCGACAACCATACATGGACATATGATAGCTCGAGAGTTTTTTAACACATGACATGCACATTAACGTATAAGAGATTTCAATATACCCACGCCATGTTAAACCCTCGGCGGTGAATGATTTAAATGGTTGTATGAGGAGCAAGTTCCAGAAAGTTTTGAAGTCAATATTTTATGTCTTTGGCCTCTTGAGGCACATCGGGTTTTGAAAGTACCTAATAATATTTCTTTTGAAAGTGTCCACCATACATCACATCCAGGATGAAAAGAGTCTTGAATAACCCCAATTTGGTTTTACAAGAAAAATGCTCTGTTACTTGATTGCCTGCTGATTTCTGCGATGATGTCGATGCTGTTTGTATTATAGGTATACCATCAGAGTTGTTTTGCCTACTTGTGCACCGATACTTATAACAGCTTCATTGACGTGTACATACTGCTTGACGGCTGTTGCGTATTATAAGATTTTGCCGCTTCGAAGCTAACTAAAACTATCAAGCCACCCAGTTAGTGTCATCCAAGACTGTAAATGTTTAGTTTAAAGTTTTTCATTTTACAATATCTTTTAACAATCGCTAAACGGGTTAAAATTGTGCAAACTTACTACAGAAATTGTGATTCTGTTGTAAGTTCGTCTCGCGGAATAAAAGCAGATTATGGTTGACATAATCGGCTGTTACTGGCTGTGTTACAGATATCTAAAGCCCTATCAATCATCGAAATGCATCCTCTTCAGAACAAATTAGATTCAAATTTATCGATTTAATGGCGAGCACAGCATTTGGGCTTGTCTTACGCTACATTATGGTGTATTTTGCATTTGCATTTATAAAGTTCAATCAACCCACTCAAGTATTGCAACCAGCTGACCACGGAATGCGTAGATTAGGTACTTGAGCATAAGCGTTTGGATGACCAATTTTCACACAACATTTTCTTCAGCGATGAGGCTCATTTTGCACTAGGTGTACGAGTATACAAACAAATTGTCTCATATGGAGAAGTGAAAATACACGTGTAACTGTCGAGAGACCATTGTGACAAAAAGTCACTGTATGGTGTGCAATTTGGTCTGATGGTATCATTGGTCCATACTTCTTCGAAAATGGGAACGGTGTAATCGTCACCGCCAATTCTTATCCCTACAGCCAATTGTCAAATGTTTGTTTTTTTGCCGGGGAGTGATCTTTCTTGTTATTTCTAGCCAGAAGAATGAAGATCCAATGACTGAGATGGCTGGGTCATGTAGAGTGGATGGAGAACAACGCTCCGGTCCGAAAAATCTTCCAATCCGCCCCGAGGGACAGCGCAGTAAAGGAAGACTGAGACACAGGTGGCGCACCCAAGTGGAAGGGGACCTCAGCCAACTCAGCTTGCGTAACTGGAAATTTGACTGTAGCGCCACCTAAGGTAAAGTTAAACCGCGCTACAGCTCAGGTGGGCTTATTTCTCAATCAACAATGCTTTCAAGTCCTGACGAATTTAGCTAGATTCTGGCCTTCTTCTTATCCTTTTATTAACCCTTTCCTCGTTATATGAACTTATGCGTAACGTGTTCCCCATTTTTACAGGATCGCTGCTGCTCCGCTTATGAGGTTGGCTAGTGTCGCAGAACGCGTCTACAAAGTTCTCGGTACTGGATCGCTTCAGTAGTTAGTCTCAGGCGTTGTTGCGCATTTGCCATCTGAGAAATCTAGGAATTTTTTTCCGACCTCGTTTGCTTACAGTCGGAGTGACCGTAGTTGATAGTGCCTTTTTAACCGGATTTTCCGCAGATCTTTTTTGAACGTGGCAATACCAGCTTATTCTATTCACCTCAAGCTGTTCAGTTACCGATTTCTTTATATGTAGACTTCCTCTTATACGCGTAGACCTAATGCAATCGCGTTTAGTGACTTATCTAGACATCCTTAACATTTTCATTTCCGCTGCCGTCATTTTGTTTTCAAACGCTTCGTACATTATCCAGCACTGTGAACCGTACATAAGAGCTGGTCTAACAATCGTGGTATAGAGTTTCGCCTTCAATGGAAGTGGAAATTTTCGGTCGATAAAATATTCTCGAATTTTCCCGCCCCCCTTTTCTCACTCTGTGGTTTACGTCGTCGTCACATGTTAACGATTGATTCTAGGTACTTAAAGATAGTGCTTTTCGGAAGAACTATTCGGTCCAATATTATATCCGGAACAGTTCGCAACGGATGCGCAAGTGGGCACGTCAAATGTTCCATCTTTGAACAACTTATTTTAAACCCGTTTCTCTCTAGCGCATTTTTCCATGAATCTACGGCGTTCTGCAAATCTTCGACGTTATCGCTTGCCTTGATCGTTTAAATTCATTCGCTCAGCATTTCTTATTGGAGACTATTAATTCCAACCCATCTAATCAAGTCACATTTCATCATGGTGATGTTAGTGAGCTAACAGCGAAAATGAGCTCTTACAACTTATGGTCCACATATCATTGAAAAATTTGAAACCGAATTTTCGTTATTGGGCAGTACGCTTTAAGACATATCACATCTAGCATGCAATGAAGTAAATACAGCGGCTGTAGCGGAGGCTGTTCCTGTTGAATCGATTCGGCGCCGTTCTCAACATATTTCAAGTTTCAAAGGCTGCCATTACATCCAGAAAAAAAAAAACGGTTTGGTGTGGTTTGTTGGCCGGTGAAATACCGTTTTCCATTTCTTCAAAACTGAGGCTGACCGGAACATAACTATGAATTAATGGTGCCCGTTTTCGCCATGATAACTTGAAATTTCTTTTATGCAGACGCAATCAACGGACTTTTCGTTTGCTTTAGATAAAGTTCATACTTGGGAGTAATATAGGACTGGGACGGTAAAGGTATTATATTGTGCTTTCTTCATTGTTCGCGAAAGAGACCTTTTTCTCAGTTGCATTTTAAGCTCAAAGAAAAAGCGATTTGAAAGAGGTGATCCTTAGCTTGACATCTGCGACGATGTCGTAGATATGATGATTACGATGAATGTGTAGATAAGACAAAGAATCGTGTATGTTAGATGTCATTTCTTTACCCACATTTAACGCTAAACAAAGTTTTACTGGTTTTGGCTATTAACTTTCTAGTGACTGATAACTAATTTCGTTCTGAAATGTTGTTGTTGTAAGTTTATTGGGCTTTAAATGAGATTTCGCTTCCAAACCTCTTTTTTGCAGGATTTTTATGACAACTGTCTAAGTTGGGTGGTTTATTTTGCTTAGTAGCAGAATGTTGTTCGTCTTAGTTAAACGGTCTACAAAAATACTAGTAATCTTTACAAATTTTTAGCACTGTGATTCTACCATTGCTGTTCTCTCTCTCATATCTCAGCATGCTTCGGTCCTGTATTTGTGTTGTTGTATTCTTTTCATATTTTTGCAAAATTTCCAAATATCATTTCTGAAGAAGCACTTCTCCATGGTCTCCATCTACCGCTTCCCTGATTTCTGAGAATCGGTCGCCTTTGCTCGAATACAGGTGTTCTTAAGCAGCTCCTCAAAAAAGACTTTGTGTCAACGTTTAGGGAATCTTGGTGTTATTCACAAAATATTAGTATTAACAGCGTTCCACATTCTAGGCAAGAGTAAGTCAAACGATTCTAATTGGTTGGGAGCCCAAAAATTGCTTGCAAATCTAGGTGACATTTTGTGAGGTAGTGGCAAAATCGGCTGATTTAGGGGTTAGGATTTAAGAGGAAGTTGTGCTACATAATCAATTCGGTGTTTTATTTTCATGCAAACAAAAATGTTGTTTAACATAAATTTTAAGAGAATAAATTATGAATTGGATGAACCGGAGGTATTCATTTTCAAAAAATATTTCGGTTCATTCATTTACTTTTTCTGTCTTAAAAGTTAATCAACAAAAAAAAAGGAAAAAAAAAGACAATTTTCTTTCAAATTAAAATGAGGAAAGCAAACAATTTTTCTGATTTCAGATTTATTTTCAGTAGAGGGCGGGTCAATAAGTCCGTGACTTTTGGATTAAAACACAGATTTTTTGATAAAAAAATAATTTTATTTTTCAACGTAGTCTCCCTTGAGCTCTATACACTTTGTCCAACGCTTCTCCAATTTTTTTATCCCTTCCAAAAAAAATGATTTGTCGAGGTCCTCAAAATAGGCCTTTGTTTGCGAGATGACTTCATCATTGGAGTCAAATCTTTTTCCACCAAGCCATTTCTTCAGGTTTGGGAACAAGAAGTAGTCGCTCGGAGCCAAATCTGGAGAATAGGGTGGATGAGGGAGCAATTCATAGCCCAATTCATGAATTTTTGCCATGGCAACTGCACATGTGTGCACCCTTGCATTGTCTTGGTGGAAAATAACTTTTTTCTTGGCCAAATGAGGTCGTTTTTTTTTCAAATCGTCATTGAATCGGTCCAATAAGTTGGCACAATATTCCCCATTGATTGTTCTTCCCTTTTGAAGGTAGTCAATGTGGATTATCCCGCGTGCATCCCAAAAAACAGTCGTCATAAATTTATTGGCTGACAAACCCACCTTGGCCTTCTTTGGCGCCGATTCACCCTTAGAAACCCACTGTTTTGACTGTTGTTTGTTCTCTGGTGTGTTGTGATGGATCCATGTTTCGTCCACGGTTACAAAACGGCGCAAAAACTCCTCCATATTGCGATTAAACAACGCCAAACCTTCCTGTGAAGTTGTTACACGATTGCGTTTGTGGTCGACTGTGAGCAAACGCGGCACCCATCTTGCGGAAAGCTTTCTCATGCCCAAGTGATCATTCAAAATTGAAACCACTGAGCCATGCGAGATCCCTACGGCTTCCACAATCTCTCGCACTTTCAATCTTCGGTCGGCCAACACCATATCGTGAATTTTTTCGATTGTTTCGGGTGTAGAGAACTCAACTGGGCGTCCAGGACGTTCGGCATCTTCAGTGCTTGTACAGCCACAACGAAATTCAGTAAACCACTTTTTTACCATTGAAATCGATGGTGCAGAGTCCCCATAGTATTTACCAAGCTTAGCCTTGGTCTCGGTAATGGTTTTTTTTCGCAAGAAATAATGCTTAATAAGCACACGAAATTCACTTTTTTCCATTTTCTCCTCAAATTAGTGAGTAGTCTGATAAAAATAGCTGTCAAACACAAACTAACTGACGCAGCAAGTTTAAATTTTGACAGGAGTCAACTGACAGATGCCTGTTGACAGGAGCAGTGTTGCTGTTTCAGTAAAGAGGTCAGAAATTCAAAAAGTCACGGACTTATTGACCCGCCCTCTTATTCAAAGAATTAATCTATAGGATGAGCCAACAGATGGTGTGGATGTTGGTGGTAAATTACTGTTATTTGCCGAATTCAATGTGGTCGATCTTTTTGACAGCTATCATACAATCTTTGGCAATTTTAGTCATTGAGTCATTTATCACGCAACAATACACTTTTCTTATTCAATCTGACTACGAAAATTCACGATTTGTAGAAGTAGCATTTCATAAAATTCGTGAATTTTCCGGTCAACTTAATCGCCCTAGTGAGCCCGGAATTCGTGCAATGGTGAAGCGTTTTGAAGAAACTTGTAAAGTTTCGGGTCAAACTACATATCAGCATGCTTAGCTAGAACGTATCACCAGACAGGCACCTCAATTCGTCGCCGAAGTCAAGAGTATCCGCCGAAAAAAACGGAATTGTAGCAGATTGGCTCTTGAATTTTGCAACACGATATTGCGCCATCTCATCTTGAACTGGATCACATGGCGAATATATTTGCTTTGAAATGTTGCTCGTTTATTTGCTAGACTCGGACAGTTGGTGAGAACCTGGATATGGGTCCAAACGTTTTTTTTTTTTTTTTTTGTGATATTAGTTAGTAAAGGTGAGGTCACCAAGTATACGAGAATTTCTAGTTAAAGCTAAACTTCTTCCTTCAAGTGCAGCAACGATCCATCTATAAACATGTCGGAGAAATCTACATCACCGTTCCTTGTGAAGGAAATAATTATTGTTTTGCTGGAACTAACTGACTCCAGTTTAAGGTAGGTGTTAGGGCATCTTGCCTGAGAAGACGATCGTAATCGCATGGTTGGCTCTAATGAAAAAGTGCCTCGTCCTCTGGGTTTGAGGTAACATTTCAGGTAAGAAGCGTTCCATGTAGAAACAAAGATGCTAGGTCTCAGGATGCAAATCAAGAAAGGCTGTTTTTTAAGTCAATAGACACTAACTTTGGCGATGGCGATGGCGCGATAGTTAGCTCATTGGACTATCACGCAGTGAGTCTGGGTTCGATTCCTGGCTGGGTCACCAACAATTTTTCAAATCGGCATCACCCTTTCGGCGGGCAATGGCAAACTCCCGAAAGTAAAAATTGCCTACGAAAAAGCTTCTAAGGAGTGCCGTTCGGACTCGGCGATAAGCCGTACTCCCCGCTCAGATGTGACAAAAATGATAACATGAGCAATACAAATGAGTGTCAAGAAGCTAGGCTGGGCTGCCAGCGCCACAGTGTTTTTTTTTATTTTTTAGACACTAACTTTGATTTTGAACAAAACGCATGAATTTTCATTAAATTGCCATTTATTTGTCTTCAATTAAGATAATACATTCGGCATTTGATTTTTGAATACAATTTCGGAGACATTTCCACCCTCTACTGAATGTCATCCGAGAGATAAAGTCTTCGACCACTTTTGAAGCATTTGTGGCCGTATGTCCTCTATAATATGTATAATGTTGGCTTTTTGAACGTCGATTGTTGTTGATTTATCAACGTAGACTTGCGAATTTGGGTTTCCTCAAGGAAAATAATCAAGGTCCATTACGCGAACATATACGTTCATCGAATGTTTCTTGCAATAAGACGATAGTTTCGTTTACTATATGACACATAGCGCTATCCTGTTGGAACCACATTTTGTACACATTAATGCCATTCAATTGGGGAACGATAAAGTCATTTATCATGACTGTTAGCCCGCTTATTAGCTTCATTTTTGAAAAAATATGGTCCGATCCACCAGCTCAGACAAAATTCTTCATTTTCTACGTTTCAAATGCTGCAATTTCGCCTATTGACATACCCGTTGAACCAAAAATGAACCTCATCGCTAAACACAATTTTTCAATAAAACAGCGTACCATAAGCCAGTTGATTTTGGGCCCATTCACCCAAATTTCAAAGCAAACGATAGTCATTTGGCTTCAGTTCCTGCACGAGCTTGATCTTGTATCGATCTTGTAAGCCTTCAAACCAAAATCTGTGACAAAAATTGTCCATAAAGTGGACAGATTAAGACTAAGCTGCTGCGCACAACTTCGAATCGTGAAATTTGGATCTGCACCAAATGCTTTGAAGCATGCACCCATTGCATCTGCACTATATCTACCAAAGAAAATGTTTTGCGAAAGCAGTCAACAATACAGCGAATAGTAGTGTCAGATGATGGATTATGTCGGGTGTAATATGACGATAGCCCTTTAAAGATTGAACGCCCAGAGCTATAAATTTGGAACGAAATTTCTAAAATTTGGTAATGTTGTTGAAGCGTCTATGTCGTTACCATAAAATTGCAAAGATTACTCAATCAAAATGACCCGTTAAAAAAGACACCCTTTATTAAGAATATAGCTAATTGGATTGAAATGTACGCACACGTATTAGTCCAAGTGCTATCCAAAAGGGTACTTTTGTTTAGTTGACACATTGTACAAGTGCCATGATTCTTCACTGAGCATCTGCACAGTGTGGCAAATAATATCCCGGACACGAGCCATATCTCAGAATCCAAAAGTGCCATCTATATTTTAAAAGTTTTAAAGCTTGAATCTTTATCTTCCATCTGTCAAAATGTTATGGCATTTGGTTGATATATACCAATTATAAAAATTTGTTTCCAGAACACCTTTTCATTTGATGTTGAGATTTTAACATGGAACAAAGAGCAGTCATTGAATTTCATGGAAAACTTGGTAAAAATGCATTAGAATTATTCCGATTGATGCAACAAGTGTCCTGTAATGATTGTTTGAGTAGAACAGTTGTTTTCGAGTGGCATTAACCTTTTTTGGGAGGCAGAGAAACGCTGGAGGACGATAAACACACAGGAAGGCCAATTTCAGTTCGGACGCCTGAAATGATCCAAAAAGTACGTGATTTTGTTGCAGAAGACTGCAATGCATCAATAATAATGGAAGAGACCTTAAACATCAATAAAGAGACTATTCGCACCATTCTTCACGAGAATTTGGGCATAACCAAACTTGGTCTCTGTTGCACGATAATGCACCGAGTCGCACAGCACTCAATGTTCGTCAACTTTTGACTCAAAATCAAGTTCAAAATCCGCCGTATTGATCTGATTTGGGAACGTGCGACTCCCGAAATTGAAATCGAAAGGAGTCTTTTTTGACAACATTCCAACCATTCAACAAAACAATTCAACCAACAATTCAACAAAATGAGAAGGAGAAGCTTTTAAATCGCTATTGAATCGGGGTAAAAAGTGTATTGAATCGGGAGGAGAATAATCCGAATAAAGGCACCAAACAATAAACAGTAATCGTGTTTTAATAATGTTTTCTAGAGCCAGTCCGGGATATTATTTGCCACACTGTGTACGAGTATATCTAACTTTCCTCGGAATTGGGTTTTTTCTTTGAACTGCTCATTGACTCAATAACCTCAAAAGCTTTAACTGCTGTAGACGACCGCAGAAGTCCGTGCACGTAACCAACTAATGATTTCTTTACATATGGCTTTCGTTTTTCTAGAATAGCATCGTTTTATACGAGTACCATCGTAGTTCTGTGCTATACCATCTCTATACAAAAAAAGGGGTAAAAGCAAAAGGTTATGGATTTTCCAGAATTCTGCTTCTGTTCAACAAGATGCGATAAAGAAAAAATTTACAATCGTAGTTAGCAAACACAGAAAGTGTACTGATTAATTTAGTTATGTTTGCATTTACATTGGAAAATCCCTCTCTACTCTGTAGATGCTTCTTTGCACTGTCAGCTAGTCCCTGAAAAGGTTATTTAAATTCACAGCCACAACTCTTTTAAGCTTATGGAGGGTGAATCATGTATTGATGTTGTTCTAGGAACTTTCTATTCGTAGGAGAAATATTTTATTATTTCAACCCGAATTTCTAAAATAAACTTTTGGTGGACCGAACCATAATTCCCTCGAAACCGGGATGACTAAATTATTTCATTCTTTCCAAGTGGCTGTTGAAAGTATCTCTGTTGTTTGAACAAGGTTCATTTCAATATTTCGCGACTGTTTGCATGGGTTGTCATAATTTCTATCTATTCGTGAAATTGTTACCATCGAAGTGGAAAGGTCAACCAATTATTAGCGAGTCAACGTGGCAGTAACAAGGATTTTATGTGCACCTCGCCTATTTTATTCAATTGAGTGGAACAAATTACCTTAAGTTGTTTTTGTTAAGTAATTTGGCTCAGAAATGTATTGTAATTGTGTCATTAACAGTTATTTATGTTTAAACATAACTTGTTTTAAATTTGTAGGGTTGAGGGGAAATGAGAATAGAGTGTCAACAATCTAATAGCCCTCAAGATACACGAACGAGCTTCTGATTTCAGACGGCTTCGTGTGTCAGATTCCCTTTTTTCGTAGACATTCAAGAAGGAGCTGCGTTGTAATTAAATGTCACATTTTATGACGTAGAAAGTTTCGAAACCATGTTTGCTGTTGCCTTCACAAGGATGTTATTAAATTTGTAAGCAATGTTCTGGGGATACAGTGGCGTGCGTTGTAGAACGACTACAGTAAATCCTGGCCTTTTTTTCATTTATTTATTCTCCTTTGCCCGGTAGTTTTCATGTGTACCTATACTGAGTTATACTTCTAAGAAGAACACATGAAAGGGTACATATTTATGTACATATTTACATTTATGAATAATTGAAATTTTTGCATATGCATTTACCTTCTTTTTATTTTTGCTATTTGCCTTATTATTACTTTGTCCTATACGGGTATGTTTTGCTATTTGGCTTTGGTATTACTTTTAGGTAGTTACACAGTGAAAAGTGATGTTGGACTCTTTTTAGAATTTCTTGGTAAATTGGTTTTTCACAATTTTGGCACCAAACTTTGATGACGCTTAATTGAATACATGAAAATAAAAATGAATTATTTTCAGGAGATGGCAGCAGCAGCCTTATATGCGCGAATGCCCCTACAGAGGAGAAAAATGACGACACCAATGACGCCTACTATGAGCTCCTTAACAAGACCTACGAGCAATGCCCTAGCTATGACATTAAAATTGTCCTCGGTGATTTTAATGCAAAGCTAGGAAGAGAGGGTATCTTTGGTGGAACAATCGGAAAATATAGCCTGCAAGACCCCACCTCCGATAACGGATTGAGGCTAATCGACTTTTCGGCGGAGGGGCGAAACATTGTCGTAGCTAGCACGCGGTTCCCACATCTCGACATACACAAGGGGACTTGGAGAACTCCTGATCAATCAACGGACAACCAGATTGATCAAATTGTGATCGACGCAAGACACTACTCCAGTATTATGGATTTCCGTACGTTCCGAGGAGCCAACATCGACTCGGACCATTACCTTGTTGTAGCCAAGGTACGGTTGTGGATATCCCAAACTACGCCAAGACAAACTAATGCTGTGAGGAAATTCGAAGTCCTTTTCCGATCGAGGGTCTCTTAATCTCTTAAGAGGTCCAATGCCGTCAGCATCAAGCATCGAAGACCATTGGAAACACGGCCAAAACGCCATCAGAGCTGCCGCTTCTGATGTGCTGGGTTTTACTCGTTCACCACAACGAAACCCCTGGTTCGATGATGAATGCCGGCAAGCACATGCAGCTAAGCAAGATGCATATAACGCGGCGCTGCTTAGAAGGACCAGAGCTGCTCATGAGATTTATGAGCGGAAGAGGAGAGACGAGCACCGGCTTCTCAGGAGGAAGAAGAAAGAGCATGAGAAGCGCGCGGTCGAGGAAATTGAGAGATGCTACTCCAGGAATGAGGTTCGGAAGTTTTACCAAAAGGTAAAAATAACATGCCATGGAAACAAACCCTGAACCGAAGTTTGTAGAGATGAACAAGGGAACATCGTAGTAGAATCGCAGTCGATGCAGAGGATTTGGAAAGACCATTTCTGCAGACTGTATAACGGCGATGACAAACCAAATACCGCTGTCAGGCAGAATCAACCTTTCAATTTGGACGATTCCGTCCACCTGACCTGGATGAAGTTGAAGATAGCTATATCGAAGCTTAAGTCCAACAAAGCTGCTGGAGTGGATGGCCTGACTGCAGAGCTCTTTAAAGCGGCAGGCGATGACTTGGTAAGGAGCATACACCAACTCATCTGTAAAATATGGTCGGACGAAAGTATGCCCGAGGAATGGAACCTCAGCATTGTTTGTCCGATTCTCAAGAAAGGAGACCCTCTGAACTGCGCCAACTACAGAGGCATCAGTCTCCTTAACATCGCATATAAGATCTTATCTGCCTTATTGTGTGAACGCCTGAAGCCGTTCGTCAACCTGATAGGTCTATATCAGTGTTGCTTCAGGCCAGGAAATTCCACCATCGACAAATCGATGCGCTGTCATGCGATTTTTTCAACTCGTACATGGATGAAGGTGTTCTTGATTGCTTCGAGAGAAAAATTCTTCGGGTGATCTTCGGTCCCGTCTGCATTGAAGGTGAATGGAAGAGAAGATACAACAATGAACTCTTCGGACTGTACAGCGACATCGACCTAACCAGAAGGCTGAGATGGCTGGATCATGTAGAACCTATGGGCACCAATGCTCCGGTCCGAAAAGCCTTCGAATCCGCGCCCGAGGGACGGCGCAGTAGAGGAAGCCCAAGACTCAGGTGGCGCACGCAGGTGGAAGGGGACCTCAGCCAACTTAGCGTGCGAAACTGGAAGCAGCTAGCCAAATGGTGTTGGGGATAAGAAACACAGGTTCGGCGACATTTGCTTTGGGCGACGACGACATTTCAGAGAGCTTCTTCTGTAAAATGATAAAGTTCGCATCAGTTTAAAGAATTGATATAAATACGCCCATAATTGGTATATATTGTAGATATAAGTCCAAGGTCGAAAACGTTTGCAAATTCTTTCTGGTACCCATAGAGGCGCAGAGAAAGGCGTCTTAAAATTGGTTACCGACGTATGCTATAGAAAATATAATAGAGGCGCGTTCAAGGGACCCTTAAAATGTTTGCACACAGTGCGGCGAAGGAACATTTCGGAGGAAGGAAAAATGGTAAAAAAATGAGAGCTCGGCAGGGTATTCCGTGAGCTAGTTGAACACCTTATAAGAAATCCCGAAATTTCAGAGTATGTTTTTGAAGGGGCTAAACGCTACTGTCAATATATTAAATCAAATCAAATCAAACCATTTAGCAGGATTTTGACGATATCTAGTAAGCAGTCATTCTAACGAAGGTTTTCATTGACACACGTATTGAGAGTGCACTTGACTAGATGCTCAAATTTAATTTTGACAACATCATGCAGCATTGTGTTTGAGTAGCAATAAACTCCACTTTGCTAGTAGTTCTCCAATAAGTTTTACTGATTATATTAATGAGCTGCCGTTCCTGTTCCATAGTACCTATTAGGGCAGATACGTGAGTTCGTCGCGAGTATGAAATGCAGGGAGTACTGTCGCCAGCAGAAGAATATACTAGTTTGGGGGTGGCAGACAAGAGATAAATCATTAAAAAAGATTCTCGGTGACAGAACGTATCCCTGGGCACACTATCAATTGTTTTATAAGTAACAGACTTGAAACCATCGAAGGCAAATTGAATTGAATGTTCCGAAAGATTATTTTTAATCCGGTGACCAGGAGACTCATTGATGCGAAATGTATAAATTTTTTGACAGAAAAGCCTGATGCCAAACTTTACAATAACAATCAGGTAACTAACCTGCATCGCCAGAATGCTGTTGAGTGCAGACTATGAATCCTTTTTTCGGTGAGACATGCCATGCTACAGGTAATAGACAAGTTTTCGTCACAAGCGATAGTTTATGGGCCGACGGTTCATCCCTCTTCGGATGAAGGGTAGCTACACCATCTGGATCAGCGAATTTATGAACATCAAGATCTTTAGGTGCTCTTGCTATTAAAAGAGTACAAAACGAGATTGATGCCTTCCAAGATTCGATACTTCAAATGCAAGCGAAAATATGAGATAATCTGAGCTCACTGCAAAGTGCTCAGCACTGCTTTGTCCAAAGAGTACTTCACTTCCAAAGTACTTCACTACTACTTTTCCGCGATCAGGTTGATCTTTTAATGCCGAAAGACGTCCCTGAGAAACCTCTTTACAACGCGACTCTTACCATATAAAACCAAAGATGTGGTAAGAGTCAATCCGATGAAGGAAAACGAATTTCCTCCAAAAGAATTTTGTACATATTAGCAGCGGCATCCATGCCCTTGTCAAGAAATTTTAGGGACCAGTTGAGTAATCTCACAAGATCAAATGTATAGATATCGAATAGAAATTAGCTTTACCTTGGTCACTTTAAGTGCAGTAGCTTCGGACACGGCACAATCCTACCGGAACTACTGCGAGGCAATCCAATTTTAACGAATGAAATTCCTTCCCTGATCAACCTCGATATTTCGTATGATATAATTTATCCGGAGGATTGGCAAGAAAATGCAATAACCAGGCCAAAAAAAATTGGAATTTTCACGGATATTTCGAAAACAGAGGAATGAATATGACCGGGTGAGACTGTGCTTGGTGCTAGGACACTGCGGTATAGAGAGAAATGAACAAGCGGATGAGCTTGCAAGAAGAGGAGGGCTACTCGATAATAGTGAGGTTACCAATATCAAAGCACCCTTCCGCAAAATAAGGGGCACTATCGAGGAAAAACCCATAACGGCTGCTTACATAAAGTGGTCAAATCTTGAAGGACATAGGATATCAAAGGATCTATGGCCATTTCCTGACGGTAAAAGATCTAGGGAATTAATAGATCTAAACAGGGATAAGGTAAGGACAATAATAGGAATCCTGACAGGAATCAAATCAATTAAAGAAAATTGCTAGAAAAATATTTTTTTTTTAACTTAGAGGAATCGACGGCAAGAGACAAACACATGCCTCGGATACGGACGGATACAATGTTGACGACCCCAGCAAATTGAACCTGGAATGTAAGGTCCCTTTACAGACTGCGTGAAGTCGAACAATTCGCGGAAGCCCTAGATTGCTATAAAGCAGATATTACCGCAATCCAAGAATTGCGATGGGATGGGACCGAAAAAAGACGGATGAAAAAATATGACATTTACTACAGTGACTGCTACAAAGAGAGAAGATAGCGCTTATTTGGATACGGATTTGTTATCAGAAGCAGACTTAGCCCAAGACTCCTAAGCCAGGGCCAGGGCTTCAAAGCCACGACGGAAGCCTGCAAGGATGAAAATGGAAACCTGGTAGTGGAATCACAGTCGGTGCTGAAAATATGAAAATACCACTTCTGCCGTTATACACGGCGACGACGACCATAATTCCGCTGTCAGGTAGAATGAACCATCAACACTGAACGATGATAGCAGAGGATTCCGTCCGCTTGACCTAGACGAAGTAAGGATAGCGATGTCGAGGCTATCAGGCTTCGTGTAAAATTCACTGGTATCAAAAAAGGACTTCAAACATCGACAACTTGGTGAGAGTGTCACAATTGGCAGCTATAACTTCGAGGTAGTTAAAGACTTCATCTATCTTGGATCCATTGTTACAAGTAGCAACGATAACAGCACGGAAATAAGACGTAGAGTTACTCTTGCCAACGGCTGTTTTTTTTTGGGCTCAGGAGGCAATCAAGTTGCAGAGCCCTCCCTTGCAAGACCAAACTGGCTTTGTGCAAGACTTTGAACATCCCCGTCTTGCTCTACGCTGCAGAGAGGAAAGTACTACGTGTTATTTTTGGTCCCATTTGTATTGACGGGGAATGGAGAACGACATTTAACCCCGAACTGTACGGGCTGTACGAGTACAGCGATATCAGCTTGGTGAGGCGTCTACGTGTTCTACGTCTAAAATGACTGGGCCATGTAGAGTGAATGGACACCACAGCTCCGGCCCGAATAATCTTCAAATCCGAGCCCCGGGGACTTCCAACTTGGAGTGCATCACTGATGGAAGGAGCTGTCGAAATACCGTGTCAGCTGGAGAGGCTTGTTGGTTGAGGCCCAGGTTCACCCCGGACTGTAGCGCCACTTAAGGAGAAGAAGACGACGGCACGAATTCTAAATGCCTTCTTGGCTTCTGTAAACAAATTGGGTGTTTTACCAATGAGATTGTTTAGGTTTTTGCCCTTTGAAGTTTAATTTAACCAGCCCCACAGGGATCGCGATGGGCCGTTTTGGTGCCTCGTGCTTTGTGATAACACACTTCTGTTTAATCTAACCTAACCTAGCTTTACCTTTTTGTAGACTGCATTTATTTCAAAAATTCAAGAAAAACTTACAACACAAACCTTTATGACAAACTGTCACCCGGTGTGCAAATTAAAAACAATGAACAGCAGTGGTTTGCTTATGGGTAGCCTCTATACAACAAGACCATATTTTGTAGATGAGTAAGTGTACAAGTATGCTATTTGTCAAGTACAATTTGTAGTAGCAGTAGCGATTTAATTGCGTAGACGAGTTGGGATGTTTTTGTCGTTGTTGAATCAGTTTTGCTTCCAGTATTTTTATTTTTTAAATAATTACTAAAACATTACATCAATCCGAATCTATGCAGCTAAATTGAAGGGGAGGCAAGAAAATTGGCAGCGTTTCGCACAAGAAAGCAAAGTTTTCATTTACATCAATAGGTTCGCCGTCCACTGTTGCCATTAAAGCACTCAAAAGGGCCGACTAATTAAAAATGCGCCAAAATTAAATGTTATTAAAATTCCCCTCGGGAAACATTATTTTAAGTGCCATCCGAATCCTTAGTTTGGTTTGTTAAACATAATGTTAATCCTGTCTACTGGTAGCGCCTTTAATCTATAACTTCTTACTTGTACTCATGATTCATATCACGTGCCCCGATTAAATAATGTCGGCATATGTACGTGTAGGCTTTGCCATAGTGTAATTTGATTGTGTCCTTTTTCATCGTAGTCGGCAAAGGAGAATTTCAGTTTAAGTTATGTTTGCCATTTAACTTTTACCAGCACGTTTGAGGTTTATATTATGGCAATTAACTTTGTCTCCGGTGGTTGATCACTGGTGATTCCAACTGATTAAAGTGGAATGGTTAATCTAAGGAATTGGAGCAATTTTACTCAGCTGAGTGAGTCGAAAAAGTTTTCATTGAGTTTCAAAAAGTTACTCGTAACTTCTTGCTTGGGCTGGGCAATGAATATCAAGTTATTATTTTATCTAGACTCAACCATGACTCTTTGTTTCTTATTTTCTTTTAACTTTCAATCGAGCAGTTCGAATTGATGGGAAATAAAAGTTACCCACTCACGGAAAGGGGAAGATCATAGAAGTTTTCAAAAGTTGGATATACTGCTGTAGGCACTTTACTACTACGAGTACCTGATGGCGGACTCTGCACAAGACATGGAACCTTATACTGATTCCATATTGTCACTCAATACCGTCTGTGTTTGGGAGTCTTTTACGAGTACATAACTATAACATAACTTGTGCTGTTGAATATGACAAGGATATCTAAAATCGGTTTCAATGCCATGGGGATACTTTATTCGTAACTTTTACACATCCTTTCAGTGGTTCAGTTAAGGTATCCATACACAAAAATTGCAGAGGTAGGCAGAGGTACTCGTACTCTCAGAGAAAACTGAATCCAGGGAAGTTCTGTTTTTATTTAAAAAAAACAAGACGACGAATTATGAATGAGGAATTTATTAAGGTTTCCTAGAAAAGGATTCAAAAACCAGTGAAATGAATTTTCTCTCTTTTTAGAAAGTTTACACAATTTAGGTATTTTAAATGAAATAACCCAATTTGACCGACTTCATTTACGTAGGGCTGTTCATAGCTGTCTAGGTTATTGAAAGAATTTTCATGTAAAATAGTAAAATAAATGTAAATAACTTTTTAAGGAACGAAGCACGGCATTTTGTGAAAGAATTCTAGATTGCCACGGCTACAGGAACGACGTGAGTCCTCCGTTAAAAAAAACTCTTTGTTTGCTGTTTAGAGCTAAGGGTAAAATTTCCTTAAATACTCGTAATAATTTACGAGTATTTGTGTTCAATTTTTTAGATATGATTTCGGGCATATGCCCACCATGACTACATCTGACAAGTTTTCGACTACTTTTCATTTGTGGCCGTATGTCTTCAACAACACGAATAATGTTGACTTTCAATGCTTGGATTGTTATTGGTTTGTCAGCGTAGACTAGCGTATACCCAACGAAAATCATCAAGTCGCGTCATTTCACAAGATCTTGGAGGCCAATTTACAGATTTAGTAAACGAAATTATGCAATTATCGAATGTTCCCTTCAGTAATTTGAGCGTTTCGTTTGATGTCTGGCACGTTGCACCATCCTACTGTTGCAACAGCTCTTCCACATTCATGTCATTTTATCGGGGAACATAAAAGTCACAAATTGTCAATCGCTATAATAAGACTGAGCGTAACACGCTATTTACACTGTTGTGCAAAACATAACGGACTTTTCTCCGACATTTATTTGTCAATTAAGGACAACTTAAATGGAACCTTTTTGTCAGTGCTTAGCAGTATGTAACGACTTTTTCCCTGGTCGAAAAGAACACGAAGCAGCTTCTGCTCTTAAATCTGCTAATACAAGTACTTAATTTTTAACTAGATCCCTGCACTTTTTTTTGCAATTGTAATTCTTGAAACACTTGACCATTCTTACTTTGCTTTGTCAAGCACTTAATTCAAATGATAACAATATCCATTGTGGCCTACCGTCGCATGTAACGACGGTAACAAATAGATCTAACTGTGCCCAAGAAGTAGTCTGAATTTGTCGATTTAAATTACGCGGGTAAATATTTTCGCTCAATATATTTTTTTTAAATTGGTACAGCTGTTACTGATTTCCATGCCAAATTATATGTCAAAATATTCATTAGGGTTTGAGTTACGCTTGTTTTTGGGCGACACAAAAAGTGAATTTGGTGATTTTCACAATGTTAGAAATTATTCAACAAAGAAGTGCGATCAAATTTTGTTTTCTGAATGGAATTAATGCTGCTGAAATGTTGAAAATGTTGAAGAAGGCTTTCGGGGACCGAGTTCTACCAAAATCAACAACATATGATTGGTATAAATTGTTCAAAGAAGATAGAAAAGACCGCGTCAAAGTCGCTCAAAAATCAAGGTGATGTTGAGTGTTTTCTTTGATTTTCGTGGTGTAGTGCATTATGAATTCCTTCCACCCGGTCAAACTGTCAACAAAGAATACTATTTGAGTGTTATGCGTCGTTTACGTGAAGCTATTCATAAAAAGAGGCCGTATTTATGGAAAGATAACTCTTGGTTTTTACAACACGATAATGCGCCACTGCACTGATTTTTCGTGACTTTTTCGCCTAAAATGCAACCAATATTGTTCCGCAACCACCTTATTCACCTGATTTGGCTCCGTGTGACTTCTGGCTATTTCCAAAACTCAAAAGACCACTCCGAGGAAACCGTTTTGAGTCGATTGAAGACATTCAACGTAAATCGGTGCGCGCTCTGAAGGCTATACCGGAAGAAGACTTTTTGGCATGCTTCAAGGACTGCAAAAAGCGGTGGCATAAGTGTATTATATCGGGAGGGGACACAAAGAGCTAGATCTTTGCGACCACCTGGAATTAAGGATCTTGCTTTCGGAAATACCAGAACTTGACATGAACTGCGCGGTGACAGACCACCTTCAAAAAATATTATGCTTCAACAAAGGATTCTTCACTGGGATTCTCAGCATATAGCATGGGTCAGCAATAACCCACCAAACAGCCAAAACGGCATAAAATGGTATACGGGTGGTTCTAAAATGGAAACCGGAGTGGGAGCTGGTATACACGAACCAAACACAAAAATATCAACTGCCATGCGAAAGAGTACTAGTATGTTCCAGGCTGAATTATACGTCACTCAAGAATGCGCTAACCTTAACTATAACTCTGGGGCAAACATCCATATATTTACAGATAGTCAAGCATGTATAAATGCTTTTAGCTCGCACATTTTTGACTCCAAATCAGTCATGAACTGCTTCAAAACCCTCTAAGAGCTCAGATGAAGGAATAAGACCAAACTAGGCATGAGGGTATTGATGGTAATGAAAAGGCCGACGAACTGGTCATAAAGGGCTCAGATACTCCCTTTAAAAGGCCTGAACCCTTTTGCTGCGTCCCCAAAAGTGCAGTCAACCTAGCTATAAATAGCAGGAAGCACTCGAAGTGCATCTCATATTGGGAAGATACTCCTGGTCTAAGACAGGCCAAACGAGTGGCCCGGCCCTTCAATAAAAATGCCAATAGATGCCTAAATCTAAGTCGGCACGATATCAGAAATCTAGTGGGTAACCTAACAAAATATCACAGTTTAAAAGATCATCTAAACAAAATAGGACTAGTCTTCTTTCCGAAGTGCCGATTTTGTCTTGAAGAATACGAAACAGTTAAACACATTCTTTGTGACTGTCAAGCCAGGAATCAGAAGGAATAGCTTCTTCAGGGAACAATTTGACACCGCTGAACTAAAAGATTCCCTTGCTGGAAGAGTTACTAACTTCATTTGGAAGGTAGAAAACCTACTAGCCTAATCACAGTTCTGACAAATTGGTCAAAAGATCTTTCAGGTCGGCGTGCCGTATCTGCCACTCTAACCCTTTTTCTTTGTGAAATCATGCAATATGTTGTCTTAAATTGACACACAAGTAAGTATACCTCATATTACCCAGTTTCCTAAATTTGATCAAAGAAAAATGTTGAAGAAAAGTCCGGTATGTTTTGCACAACACTGTAGCTTCATTTTTGGAAAAATATGGTCCGATGACTCCAACAGTCTACAGATCTGATCATACTGATGTATTTTTCAGCATGTAACGGCGTTTCTATAATTCTGATGTCGATTATCTTGCGACAATTTTGCCTATTGACATACCCATTAAGCCAAAAATTAGTCTCACCGCAGAACACGATTTTTAGGCGCAAGAAGTGGTCATTCGACTTCAATTCATACACGAGCTGAGTCAAATAAGCCTTTAAACAAAGATCTTTGGTTAAATTTTCCACAAATTGGATGGACAAAGACCAAACTATTGTGAAGGCGAAGTCAAATCCATAAATTTGGATCTTCTTCAACACTCTCCTAAACGGATGCAATATTCCCTTCAGTACGCACTCTTTTATGTGTCTCGGTGCCACTACATTATCCAAATCTTGTGTGGAAATGGTCAACAATATGGTTAAAAGCGGTTTCCAATGGTTAGGTTTGATATAGTGCACGGAATCATAATATTAAACCAAAATTGTACCACAAAAACTTTCTTGAGCTCTAAATTTAAGAATTTTGAGTTTTCATACTTCATAATCACACTCTTTGAAGTAACCACTAAGGAATAGTATCAGCCGTAATGTGTTAGCTAAATACCTATAACCTATATACTCGTATATAAAAGGTGTTTTTTTTTAGCTGCATGAGAAGTTTCGATGCTTGTTGTCTACGGTTTGACAGCTGTCAATGTCAAACTGTGTTGACATTTCTGTTCAGTAAGGTTTAACAATTGATCATGAATCGTTTAACGCTAGAACAACGCTTCCAAATTGTGCGTAAGTTCATAGAGCACTTCTTCAATTTAACGGTCAACATAATCGGCCTACTGCGCAAGCAATTCATGCAGTTATTGATCGCACTAATTTTACTCTTCTCGATTCAAAACCATTAATAAGACGAAGAAATGTGCGTACCGAAGAGAATATATTGTTGCGGTAGCGCGAAGTGTTGAAGAAGACGCCGAAATGTCGATTCTTCGCCGTTCTTAACTCGTTGGCCTTTGTCCTTCGACAAAAAATAATCAGCTAAACATCAAATTTTTTTTCCAGACGTGGTCCTGTTAACTGGCCCCCTTGTTCGTGTGACTTAACGCAAGTTAAGGGAGGTATAAACATGATCGTTAACGTTGATGTTTTAGTTTGCCTTGTTGAATGGCAAACTAATGAATCTCCCATCTTGAGAAAAATTTCCAACGAAGACCCTGAAACTTTCATCGCCCAAAAAAGAGAAAACCGTAGCTGGTTGCTGCTTAATATCTGATTTATGGCAATTCCAGTGTAGATACGTCATATCTGACAGCAGCATCGTCAAGTTTGACGTTTTAAATTGTACACGGACGTTTTGTTATACTTCTCTACTATACATTCAGCCAAAAAATGGAATGAAATCGTTCACATTTTCGTGCGATAATTTACTGATTTTCGACGTAGATAAACAACAATAGTGTGCCGGTCAATTCGCTTCGACGTTTGGTAATAAAGCACGGATGGTGCTTCTAAGGATGTTACCTACCGTGTTTCGATTGTTATCATCGTACGCTCCAGGAATAACTTCGTAAAGTCCAACACTGTTAATTTCTCTCAATCGCCGTGCTTCAAAAGACTTACAGATGTCTCCGTGATAGAAGATGAATTACAGTACTATGCATATAATAGCAGTCGACCGTATGGGTCATTCCAGACGAACCAAGCCCCAAGAAGCGGTTGATACGCTTAAATCGCATGTTTTGGAATTGCCCAGTACGGAGTGAAAAAAGTGCTTCAAAAATTAGTTAGAAACGCATGCAAAAGTGTATTGATCTTCATGCAGAGTATTTTGAAAAACAACAAAAGCATTTGTGATGATACAAATTTTTTATTTCATTTTCTTATAACTTAAGTAGCGATCTTCGTACAAAGCCATTTTATGTCAAAAGAGTGAACCACGCTTACAAATGCCGATAAGAACAGATTATTCTCCATTGAGTTCGATTCTTTTTACAATTAAGATAACTCTGCAAAGGCCTTGGGATGTAACTCAAAATTACTTTGGCATCATTTTTTTATTTCTTTTATTTTTATTATTATTATTGCTTTATTTTAACTGTAACATAACATTCGATTTATTGTTTCATTATTAAAATATTAATTTATCAGCATTTTGTTAGATTACGAGGGCGGGTCAATAAGTCCGTGACTTTTGGATTAAAACACAGATTTTTTGATAAAAAAATAATTTTATTTTTCAACGTAGTCTCCCTTGAGCTCTATACACTTTGTCCAACGCTTCTCCAATTTTTTTATCCCTTCCAAAAAAAATGATTTGTCGAGGTCCTCAAAATAGGCCTTTGTTTGCGAGATGACTTCATCATTGGAGTCAAATCTTTTTCCACCAAGCCATTTCTTCAGGTTTGGGAACAAGAAGTAGTCGCTCGGAGCCAAATCTGGAGAATAGGGTGGATGAGGGAGCAATTCATAGCTCAATTCATGGATTTTTGCCATGGCAACTGCACATGTGTGCACCCTTGCATTGTCTTGGTGGAAAAGAACTTTTTTCTTGACCAAATGAGGTCGTTTTTTTTCAAATCGTCATTGAATCGGTCCAATAAGTTGGCACAATATTCCCCATTGATTGTTCTTCCCTTTTGAAGGTAGTCAATGTGGATTATCCCGCGTGCATCCCAAAAAACAGTCGTCATAAATTTATTGGCTGACACACCCACCTTGGCCTTCTTTGGCGCCGATTCACCTTAGAAACCCACTGTTTTGACTGTTGTTTGTTCTCTGGTGTGTTGTGATGGATCCATGTTTCGTCCACGGTTACAAAACGGCGCAAAAACTCCTCCATATTGCGATTAAACAACGCCAAACCTTCCTGTGAAGTTGTTACACGATTGCGTTTGTGGTCGACTGTGAGCAAACGCGGCACCCATCTTGCGGAAAGCTTTCTCATGCCCAAGTGATCATTCAAAATTGAAAACACTGAGCCATGCGAGATCCCTACGGCTTCCACAATCTCTCGCACTTTCAATCTTCGGTCGGCCAACACCATATCGTGAATTTTTTCGATTGTTTCGGGTGTAGAGACCTCAACAACGAAATTCAGTAAACCACTTTTTTATCATTGAAATCGATGGTGCAGAGTCCCCATAGTATTTACCAAGCTTAGCCTTGGTCTCGGTAATGGAAATAATGCTTAATAAGCACACGAAATTCACTTTTTTCCATTTTCTCCTCAAATTAGTGAGTAGTCTGATAAAAATAGCTGTCAAACACAAACTAACTGACGCAGCAAGTTTAAATTTTGACAGGAGTCAACTGACAGATGCCTGTTGACAGGAGCAGTGTTGCTGTTTCAGTAAAGAGGTCAGAAATTCAAAAAGTCACGGACTTATTGACCCGCCCTCGTATATAATATTTCCATATCTCAGTACTATAAAAGACAAAGTCTTATCTGTTCAATTTGTATTATCCAATAAATTGAATTGAATTGATTGATTGATTGAAAAAGTCAATTTTAGAAATTCCTAATAGATGGTTATGTATATTTACTATATGCATCTGACTTCAATAAAACTCTCAGGAAAGTAAACAGATTTTATTACAATATACAAAGATCGTGAGCATTATGATAAGAAAGTTTACGACGACCCCGAAGGCAAGCAAACACATTTGCATCCGACTCTTACTGGACTAAATGCAGCAGGTTATTAAATTGTTTGTCTAAATTATTGTTTTGCAATCGTTTAATTGTATATCAGACGGAGATTTATTGCAAATGGCACACTCATCTGCGCAATACGGATATGGTCGCAGGTGCAAGTAAATCTGCGCCCACTAGAAAACAAAATCAGGCGTAAAAGACTTTATCTACCGTACTATTCGAACGCTGAGACCCTACATCAACAATCCGATAGATTCTTATCAGGGTTGTTTTAGCTCTGGTAAATCCATCTTAAGACAGGACTTGAAAAAATCGATAAATTTAAACCGATACCCACCACATTTTTTTGACCGCAAATAACACCATTTGTGGAGAAGAGTTGTGTAGATCCTTTGGATAATAATGATAAAGAGGGGTCTAAGCTGTCGGTAAGACCAACCAACAACTACGACACCACGCCTTAACAGTAACAGTAAGTAAACCTACTTTTACTCTGCTGTTAACTCAAACATCAGCACAACCGCAAAGATCGAGAAAGGAAACTACAAAATAGCCCCTTTAATGAAAAACGGAACAGAGCACTCAAACAAGGAACTTGTCTTATCCATCCTCTAAATAATCCCATTTAGTGGAATTTCTTAGACTTTTGAGGAAGGATGAGTAAGCGCCTTAGAAGTCACAATAAAAGGGCTACAGCACCAGAATCCACCACATTGCCTGCACGATGACGTGCACGTAGGCCAGGCACCCGAAAAATACAACAAAAAAATCATTACTATCACAGAAGGCGTCACAGAATGTTGTGTGACTTGTCTCTAGCACACTAAAGTGTTTTGAACAAGCGTAGTACCTCATTGCGACGTCAGTGAGCAGTCTAAAGTATTTGCTACTGAGGGTAGCTGACCTCTTAGAGACCTCGGCAAGAATTATGTCATCTGCAGCAATGCTTATATGAAATCGAACTGTCAAAGGAAGTTCTAACCACTTAAACTTTTCAAATTCTCCTGGCACCCGAACAAGGCTCCCTGAATTCCAGCTTCCAACCGCGTGCAGAGTCATGCATTTTCGGAAATCCTGGAAAGCTATAACAAGGCTTTGAGCGCAGCTTAACTTTGATTACATATGTATTCAGTTGAACTCACCACCGACTCTTCGTTACAAACCCATAATTCATTGTCATTAGGATTGCATATATTTCCACTTGGAAAACGGACGCAATTGAAATTGTCTTCCGGAAATACACTCTCGCCGCTAATCAATTCCTTTTCTTACTCAGATGCTGGCCGAACCCATTTTTGAACGATTTCCAGCTCTTTAGAGCTATTGTCTCGTTAACCAACAGGCCAGCGTCAAAGGCAGCAGATGGGAAGGTCATTAAACAAATTCCTTTCAAAAGAAAGGAAGAGAGAATTTTAAGTAGAGTACCGGTAGAGTAAATCTAGCGAAGAATACTAACATCCCGCCGGCAAGCAGAATATACTGTTCAGTTTAGACGATGATACCCAAAACTTTCGTCCACCTGAGAGTATCGTTTGCTCGATCCAAAAAAAAGTCCCAACGTCGCTTACTTAAGAGGTAATAAGTCTTCTCAAAATCGGATTCTTAATCTTATTTGTCATATTGTGTGAAAATCGGAGGCTTATTGTCCCCTATCAATGCGGTTTCAAACTAAACAAGTTCTATGCATTTTGGCAGATCCTGAAATAAGCTTTAGAAGTTCAAATCAATACGAACCATCCCTGCCAAGCTCGTCCGTCGGTGCAGAATAAAGACTTAACTGAGACCTTGAATGTCAAAAAAGGTTTTAGACAAGGTTCGAACACCGGATGCCCAATCATTCAAGATTTTGTGCAAATCTAAGGTACGCTGAAGAAGGGACAACCAACATAGACGATTTGGACAGAACGGCACGGTCAGCAGCTATAGCTTTGAGAAAGTAATGATCTTTGTCAACCTTGATTCTGTTATGAATTCTGACAACAAAATCTCGGCAGGCGCTGAAGCATCGAAAGTGGATAAATATATTCCTTAGTCTTTTCAAAAGAAAAATCCTTTGCAAAATTACCGGTCCCGTTTGTATTGACGTATTGACGGCGAACTATATGAAGTACACAGCGACATCGACCTACTAGAAATCTACGCATCAGACGCCTGAGATGGCTAAGAGATGTAAAACGAGTGGACACGAATGCTTTCGTCTGTAGAGCTAACTAGTTGAAGCCTTGGCTCATCCCGAACTGCAGTGCTGCCTAAGCAATTAAGTAAAGTTCGCAGAATACATACTCGTTTCAGCAATAGAGCTTCATCACTGTTTCCAGAGTAAAGGCAGGTGTGCTAGGAAATGACCTCATGCAGCCGAGACTGGCCGTTCTTAGAAGTCTGGTACAAGCAGCAGTGAAAGGCTATTGCACCATACATGTAAAATGTAAGATGTTCTAATCACAGTCCTGAAAATCGAGAGGATTGTACTCGGTGACAAGCCCCATGTCCTGCCGAAAGTTCATTTACACTGCCCGACAGCGCCATGGAAGTTTTTCACGGGGAGAAACGATGGTGATGGCTTTAAATCCCCTAGTCTGACGAGATAATTTCCTCCTTGTGACGAAGAAAGTTTTGAAGGGATTGACTAAAAGCCCATTTCTAGTGCACCAGTCAGAGATCACATCTATGGTTTCCTGCGCTTAAGACCAGGACACACGACTCTAGTGCTATGTAGTCATGTAAAGACCACGCAAATGCCTTTTTGGTTCGAGAAAGAAGTTTTTTCGAGTGATTTGTGGCTCCATCTGCATATACTTTCAAGATGGCTAGAGTTTATCGGCTTGGAAGAGTAGATAATGGACCTACTACTCCGGCACGAAATGTCTTTAAAATAATATCGAAAGAGCAATGTGATAAAAGAAGACCTAGCCTTGTAGGCACTTTTCAAAAGGGACTCCAGCTAACCTGGTGTGTGGTACATGTAGAGAACTTTTATTTGTGGCCTAAAGTCACCAATGAAAAATTATCCGAACGCAAGAATCACGTAGCCAAAGGACAAACTTCTAATCATCACTCTAAATTTTATATGCCAACATCATGTACGTACTTATGCGTAACACACTCATACATACGAATAAATCAATAAAAAAAAAACCCAAAGACAAGCATTAAAATCGAGCAAATAAATTAAGGGACCATGAGCACGACCACGAGTTCATCCACAAGTCTGCAAGGCTCGAACCCAAACCCAATCGTCAACCAGACCGGATCTACCAGCTTAAGAGATTTGTTTTGTTTGCTTTTACGTATTTTGTTGGTGTCCCTCTTCAAGGACATTATTGATTACTAACATCGAATTCAACAAGTAAGAGCTTCTGATATACGGATTTCGACCGAATGAAGACAATTGTTATCATTGAAGCACTAAACATGTCAACTTACTGGACACAATGCCAATGTAATTTGTGCTCCTTTAACAACACGACCAGGCTATGACATTATCGTCATCATCTAGTAAGCGCTGTCGAACCATCATCGCGTCAATATCATTTATTTTCATTCAACCGAGGATAAAACCTCCACCACCACCATCCACTCCATCTATTTGTACTGAATCCCGTCATTAGACTGAATCAATAGAGGTTACACAAAGGTCAGAGGTGGTGCTCCTGTACTGTTCTGGGAGTGGCAGTGCTGATGGCCACTTGCCAATAGCCTAATAAATTGCGTTTCAATGTTCCTTCGCTATTGTTTTTGAGTCCTTTCTTGTATTGAACTTTTAACAAGAAAAATTGTTTGTTCAGTTTGAGATTAATTTTATTTTGTTTTCTCTGTTTTTCTGTTTTTGTTTTTGTTTCATAAAGGACTGGTGGTTATTTGTTGGAGTAATAATCAATAAACAATGCACGTGGTAGCTGAAGAGGACCTGTAGTATATTGTGCACATGGACAAGAATCGTTTATTGAAATATAAATTGAAAGTAGAGTAAGCAGAGGCACGAGAATGTAAATTACAAGTCATAATAACGTCCAGGTGAGGAGTGCCGTTCCATTTTAAATAATCCTGGAATTGAAAACTGATGATGTTTTAACGTTCTTAGGAAACGTGAGGAGAATCTCCATCAGTTTATTAAAATTAATCCCTTCAATCGGATCAGGCTTCTTGGAATATTTTCCTATCACAGATGATGAATTCGTATGCTGGCGGAATGTGTTATGTAAATGTACAGATACATATGCAAATGATGAAGTTATTTGGAATTTACGATTCAAATTTAAAGCAGGTGAAGAGCAACAAGAAGGAGGGAATGATTCCATAAACTTTAGGAGATAAAGGGAGCGACAATTGCTTGAAAAATCGCCAAAATTGGCAACTTTGGGACGTAAAGTTGACATCAACCTTACTACCTAATCGCACCTATTGTCAGTTGTATAACGAATTTCATGGTTTTTGTTTTAAAAATCTCACTCCGACTGTTAACTGGTATAATGAGCCACTTCATGCTGAGTGATAAGATCTCAAGTTATAATTTTTGCAAATGGCATCGTACGTCAATCATATTTGACATTTGTGAACTAGACAGCTGCAGTTTACAAACAGACAAGCAATGGAGCGCTATACTCCGCAAGAGCGTGGAATAATTGTGTCGATTTTTGTGACCAATAATCGTCGCGGATTTCGACATAGATTTCGTGTCGCGCCAACTGGGTAACCAATTCGGCGCTAAGCTACTCGACTCGAACAGACTGGAACCACAGGAGATCATGCAGAGCGTGACCGCCACCGGACTGGTCGTTTAGCCGAGAATATCGTGGCTGTGGCTGCCGATGTCACTGAGAACGAAGAAACATCAACCATACGACGGGCCACGCACTTGGGCATCACCAGACGGACCCTACAACGAATTTTAGTGAAAGACTTACTCGTACAAAGTGCAAAAAGTGCATCAAGTGACCGTCGTCAGTCGCGTCTCTGCAAATATCTGTAGAATTCAACGGCACACTGATGAATTATGGGCATTTGGTGCAAATTTAGTCAAATGGGCTATTCCAGAGGGGAGATTCGATTCGAAAGATTTCTAGGTGGCGATTGCTGCCATGCCAAAGTGCAATAATAAAAATAGAATTAGACTTAGACTTGGCGTGTTTTACTTGGACAAGTGAACTGGTGTGTGCAGCGGCTGGTGGTAGCTTTTTTTACTTTTCAATTCATTTTTATTATTTCTTTCATTATTACTTATATTCTAGACAAAAATGCTTAAAACTAATTTGACAATGACAATTACTTATTCTAGCTTACTGGCTCTTACCGAGCGCTCTAAACTTAACAATATCAATCAACTTTGCCTTTCGACCTTAAAACTGTCTCATAATCAATACGATCTTTCATTTATGCAATTTTTGACGTTTCTAAGAAAATAGTTTTAGAAAAAAAACTTAGATAACATATAATTTTTTATTTTTATTTTTGTGTAAAACTTAAAACTATGTCCCTACTCTACTTAACCTACCTAAACTACTTAGCCTAACTTAACTGTAATCAGGATGGTAAGCACTCGTGGCCTCTCGCAACGGGTGGTCACCATCCCAATTGCGATTTCGGGCGCCCATAGCTCGTCAACATTGTGCACAAACACCACTGAGACTTGATCAATGCTATGAAGCAGAGTTCACTTCTCAGTGGCGCCGCCCCATGCAAACGAACGCGGCCTTTCCGCAAAATCCCCCTAACTAGTCTAAATCTAACTTAAAACTAGGAGGAGTATGCCACCTTGGTAGCGTACCGATCTAGGAGAGCATGTCAACCCCTTCCCCTTCCTTTAACCACCAGAATTCGGTGTACTGTCTTTCGGCATCGACCCGATCCCTTTCCGCAATCGCGGTACTAAAACGGAGGAGCTCCTGAGCATTGGCGACGTACCCGTCGTAGATGAGCCGCTTGTCCCTCGCACCGCGGTGGCGGTGGTATATTACCGGGATACCATCCCTGCTTTGCATTAAACCTTTAGCATCAATATGGGGAAAAGCCTCTGGTGGAATAAAGCCCGATAGAAGTAAGCTCTCATGGTACATTTCATTGGGGTAATAAGCCCCAAAGATCAGGCTGTTGTCGCTGGTCATTGCCCTTGCAACGTGCCTTCGAATCACCTTAATCAGGAAATTGTCAATCCTATTCAGATGAGCCCCATCGTAAAGGGCTTTGTTGGGATAGTATTTCTTGTACTCTGATTCTGGTGTTCTATACAAACCGAGACAAGTCCTAAGACACTGCCTTTCAAACACCCGAATCTTTTCCATCTGAGACGGCGCTACATTAAACCACACAGGACAACCATACGCGATGACTGGTCTGATTAGGGCCACATAGCATATGACCTTCACCCTGGAAACAAGTTGACTGCTGTGAAACAGTCTTCTTGTCAGGGCTAAGGCCTTCTTGGCTCCAGCGAGACAAACATCTATATGTTTGTCAAAATACAGATATTTATCGAGCCAGATACCAAGGTATCTAACTACGCTTCTCACCGCTAATGGCATCCCGTGTTGTCCAATGATGGCCAAATTTCGCCAGTTATGTCTGGTATCCCTAGAAGCCCATCGCAATGGAGTCCTAAACAAGATTGTTTCTGACTTTTGGAAATTGATTTTTAATTTCCAATCATCGCAATACTCCTTAATATGATCGAAATCACGCTGCAGAAGAGCATTGATGACTTCGATTTTTGGGCCTGATCTGTACGCCACTAAATCGTCTGCATACGCTATAGAGTGATTGAGGGAACCTACTAAATCACTTGTGTAAATGTTAAACAGGATCGGAGAAATCACCGCCCCCTGTTGTAAGCCGTTTTTAATATCAAAGACTTTGCTCGAAGTGACGTTGCCACATTTGACAACGAACTTCTTTCCCATAAGCATGTTATAAATCATATATAGCAGAGGTTTCGGCATACCCCTCCTAGTTAACTTATAGAAAAGCCCCTCTAGCCATACGGTGTCGAAAGCCTTTTCAAAGTCAACCAAGCAGGCACCCGTACACTGGTTCTTACACTTATTCCATTGTATGTCGGAGATCAGCTTTGACGCAGCATGAATAGTGTCATGCTTCGCCCTAAAACCAAACTGATTTTCCGGAATTATATTATTTTCCTCAACCCACCTTAACAGCGCTCTATTAACCACTTTCTCAAATACCTTGCTTATATTCGGAAGTAAACTGATTGACCGAAGATTAGCAGGGTTGGTTCTAACTTTATCCCTTTTCGGGACCGGATGTACCACTGCTATTTTCCAATGCGTCGGATAATATGCATTATTCAACGCATTGTTAAATAGCGTAGTAAAAATATCCACTGCTTCCAAGGGTAGGTGTCTTAATACGACGTTTGGAATACCGTCTACTCCCGACGACTTTTTGTTTTTCAGAGACTCGAAGATGCACAGGAGTTCATCTTTTCGCACGAACAAATTCGAGGAAGCTCGCTCATTGGCGACGATGACATTTGCAGCGTTTTCTTCACTGAATACGGTAAAACCGTGATTCTCAGATCGCCAATTTTGGAGTTCGTTGCGTAAATAATAGTGACTTACGTATGCCCTGTTATCAATGTCGTGATTACGGTGAACCGGATTGTTCACCGTATACACGGCTTCGAAAAAAGCGCCCAGCAAATCCACTTTCTCCTGTGGGTCTTCGACCACGAAAAAACCATCGCCTGAGTCCGCTCTTTCTGGACTTATACCAACCGTTAGTAGTGTCTGTCTGTTCTCTGTCGTCTGTGGAATTCGAACACATTGAATGTTGTTGTGATCTTTCCGCCTGAACAATTTATTTATCTGCGGGAACATATTCGGACCACTGGATTTTATAGCCCGGATCTTATTGCCCCAGTACAGACTTACAGCTTTCCTGTAATTTTGTTTTATTAATTGTTTAAGGTTTTTGATCACTGACTTCAATGTTCTTATTTCCGGGTTTTGTCTGTCAGTAAACTGTCTGTAGAGTTCCTTAAGTCTCGTGAGTAGTCTACTTTTGTATGCGTACAATGCGTTTATTGTTGGAGTTCTGTACTTTTTGGTCTGGTCTTCGTCGGAGCATTCTACCCGAGGAATAGTCTGTCTAGTCTAGTCCATTCAAATGTATATTCCGCTTTAGCATTCTGGAGAAGCGCGACCACCGTACCCTACGATAGTCGTACGAGTACACCTGATCGTACTGCTCCAGCAGCGTTTGGTCATTTGGGATCCGTATTGTGGCTGCGAGTCCGTAGTGATCACTATCGTACTCGAACGCTCGCAAACAGTTCCGGGTGTTTAGATCCACGTCTGTGAGTTCTAGTCTATTGTCTATAAGAGCCAAGTCCAGAAATGAACCAGCTGATGGGAAGGATGGGCTATTCGTCGCGTACAACTCAAGTTTGTACTCAATCATATATTGACTCCACCAGTAATATAACTGATTACCCCTAGTGTTCGGCGGATTGTTTCCCCATACCGCATGTCTAGCGTTAAGATCTCCGGCCAGAAAGTAATAATTTTCTTCCGATTCAAGCTGAAGACAACGAAAAAGTATTTCGAGCTCAATTATAAATTGGATGGGATTGAGTGCTTCAGGTGCGTAAAGTGACACCACATACACTCGTCTCCTACTATGAAGAGGAATGCATATGATACAGGCTTGCAACACCCGGAACCTACTCAATTCTCCGCTATACACAACCCTATGGCGTAAGCCTTTGCGTAATAAGATGCCAACTCCACCCCCTCGTAAGGAGTGAGGTCGGTCCCTTCTATATACATTGTAGCCACTGTAGCCAATTTTGTGATTCTGGTTCAGCTTAGTTTCGCTGACCAAAAGCACATCTGGCCGTTCGCTTAACAACAGGTCTTGCAGGTTGGCTCTTCTTTCGATCCTGATAAGTGAGTTAACGTTTAGCGCAAGGATCTTTAAGTTAACCTCATTCAACGTAGCAGACATTATATCGGCGTGCCAGACTTGTCGAACAGAGTCGAGTAGATAACGTCAATTCGAGCCGCTTGTTCATTTAATTGTTTCTGGAAGTGATCAATTTTTCCGTGCAGGGACAGAAGAATCGCTTTCAGATCCAGATCCGCTTCCGGTGCTTTTTCAGTTACCTTTCGCGTATTTTTTACTGTCATTGTGGGCTTGCCCGATCCAGATACCATTTGGGCAAAGGATACACTGGGTGCCACAAAATTAGAGAAAGCACGACTCTTTTGACGCTTCTCTTCTTCGATAAACTGTTTTCGAGCCTGGACTTTCTTTTTCAACTCTTGGAACCTAGGACAACCTCTGAAATTGGCAGGATGCCCTGGGTTCCTGCAGAGTACACAAAAGAGTTGGTTCCTATCTACTACTCTATCATTACCTAAAGGACATTCCCCATGTTTGTGGTCCTTGTCGCACTTAACGCACCTAAATTGCATATTGCAATTAGCTGCGGCGTGTCCGAACCTCTGGCAGCGCATACATTGCAGTACGCGATCTGCCCTCTTTAATTTTTCCCAACTTACAGCATGATAGTACAGGAATTTGATTTTTCGCAGACTATCAATTTTGCTATTGGGGGTTAATTGCACTAAGAAGAATGGTAATTTGCGGTTACCATCCCTTGCCGCGGCCGTGGTAAACGGCTTGACCCCCACGAACTTAAGGTCGTCGCTCTCTAACCCTTTGAGCTCTTCTTCGAGCTCCTCCGTTTTTATTGCTGGATCGATGCCTTTTAACAGCACCGTCTGGAGTTTTTCACCCTTAGGGGTATATGTATAAAACTCAGTGTCTGCTTTTCCTAGAGCGGTACGCACTTTCCTATACTCCTCCATATTGCTACACATAATAATGTGTTTATTTACGCTTAACCTCTTGATATAAAAATTCTTAGTAACTAACTTACAAAGCCTAATGGTATCATTGATTTCTAGATTACTTACGTTAATGGGAGGCACCCTTTCCCTCCCTTTGTTATCTGACTGCTTTTTTTGTTGCTGATGTTGTTGTTGACGCTGCTGTTGTTGTTGCTGCTGCTGCTGTTGTTGTTGTTGTTGTTGTTGCTGCTGCTGCTGCTGTTGTTGTTGCTGCTGCGCTAGCTGTTGTTGTATTTCTGATTTCTGATGTTTTAGCTGTTGTTGTTGTTGTTTTTGGGGTTTCTTCTGCTGTTTCATTCTATGTTCCTGTTGTTGTTTTTCGTTTAAAAGTTGCTTCTGCTTTTGCTGAGGCGGCAACTCTTTCATACCTTGTCTCTGCTGCTGTTGTTGTTTTTGTTGCTGCTTTTCCTGTCGCAACTTCTCTCTCTTTTCTAGAAGCTCTTCAATAAGTTTGTCGAGCTGAGCCTCATCATCTTCTTCCTCTTCTTCTGAGGAATCGGTTCCTGATAACTCTCTAAAAGAGTTCCCCTCTCCAATGTAGCGGCACTCACCCCCCTCAGATTCATAAGAGTACTCCTTTCCGGCCGTGATTTTTTCGTCGTCTTCTTTGAGTTTTTTTTTTGTGCATATTTTCGATGCCGTTTTGGTTTTTCTCCTCCTCTTTTCTACTTTCATGTTATCATCATCTGACTTTTGCATTGCTGCTGCTGCCTTAGATGTTGTTGCTTGCTGCTGCTGCGTTTCACATGCCCTCGTTGTCATTCGATTTGAAACCGGTTCCACCTGCGGGACCTCCGGCTGACCGGTGTCCATTGTTTATTGAAACACTACCACTATCACTTATCTTGATTTTATATTTAGAAATTAAAAAAAAAGAACCCGCAAATTTCTGCTGTGACTCGAACCCAGATGTCCAGAGTCCCGAGTCAACTACTGATTCGCTGAACCACACTACTACTTGTAAACTCGTCGTTTATTTTTTGATTTAATTGTCTTTCACTTTTCTGTGCACTGCTAAAAAGTCGACCGTTCTCAATGCGAGATGCGAAACGACTCGCGGCTGGTGGTAGCCTTCAATGGTCCGTCCACATGGCAGGTGTTTTGCAATGAAAATTAAGTCTTACGATTTCAATTTATTTATTGAAATTGGAAATTAATTTTTTCGGTTATTGATATTGGCTGAGATAAGATTTAACTGAAGCTAGGTTATGGTGTGAGAAATCACCAGGCCAGAGTGGTAAGCAGCTTTGGTGCTATTTCTTATTTACCTTAAGTGGTCAAGTGAATGTTGAAACCCGGTGGAGGTGGTCTTGAACCACTTATGAGCACCTTTTTAAAATCTTTTATTTCTTAGTATTTATTAATTCGTATTTGGGAATGTGATTTTCGATAATAAGCACATAAGACGGGTGCAGAAGTACTTGATATACAGTTTGAGGATATTCCAATGCTTTGAGTACTACACAAACTAACTTTTCCCTACAAAGATACCAGACATTGTCTTGCGTTGTATTATAGCCTAACAGGTCGACCATATCGCTACCACACATCCGATCGTTTACTCACTATTGCAAATTCATATCTAATTACAAGGATAAAATGTCTTCCAGAAGCCATTCCCTAGCGCTCCGCCTGTGGGGTATTTGAAATGTGACAAATTACCTGAGGGTTCAGGGTTTTACTACATCAGAGGTTCTGCTTTCAGAAGCTAACACTATCAGGCTGCTAGGTGAGCCGGAAAACAAAGGAAAGTCATGGCGGAGACAGTCCTTTTAAGTGTTTGATTAGTCTCAGGATCACGCTGGGGTAAAGAACTGGAGTACACATCCTGGCCAAGGCAAAACAAAAACGTCATACGAATGGTGAATCTCACTAATGCGTCGCAATGAGTTCTTGCGTTAGCTTGGCTCTAAAGGACATTGTCTCATTGCTCAAATTGCTGATCAACAACTACTAAGGCCATCTTATTTCCCGTGGGTGCATTGAAGCGACGCCTATGGCTTGATGATTACTTATTACTTTGTAAGATACGTGAAGGAACGTCTAAAACATTCATAGACATTAAACGTATGTAGCATTCCCTGTAGTTGTCTGACTAAGCCAGTCTTCACATAGGGATAGTTATTCTTATTACACTTCAATTGTACTTCTCTTTAAAAGTAGACATAAAACTGTCTTTTATAGTACTATCTACTTAGCATCGAATGAAGTCATTTAAATGATACTATTTTGTTAACGATTACCGTTCATGAAATGCTTATGTTCGGGATGTACGAGGGCGGGTCAATAAGTCCGTGACTTTTTGAATTTCTGACCTCTTTACTGAAACAGCAACACTGCTCCTGTCAACAGGCATCTGTCAGTTGACTCCTGTCAAAATTTAAACTTGCTGCGTCAGTTAGTTTGTGTTTGACAGCTATTTTTATCAGACTACTCACTAATTTGAGGAGAAAATGGAAAAAAGTGAATTTCGTGTGCTTATTAAGCATTATTTCTTGCGAAAAAAAACCATTACCGAGACCAAGGCTAAGCTTGATAAATACTATGGAGACTCTGCACCATCGATTTCAATGCTAAAAAAGTGGTTTACTGAATTTCGTTGTGGCCGTACAAGCACTGAAGATGCCGAACGTCCTGGACGCCCAGTTGAGGTCTCTACACCCGAAACAATCGAAAAAATTCACGTTGGCCGACCGAAGATTGAAAGTGCGAGAGATTGTGGAAGCCGTAAGGATCTCGCATGGCTCAGTGGTTTCAATTTTGAATGATCACTTGGGCATGAGAAAGCTTTCCGCAAGATGGGTGCCGCGTTTGCTCACAGTCGACCACAAACGCAATCGTGTAACAACTTCACAGGAAGGTTTGGCGTTGTTTAATCACAATATGGAGGAGTTTTTGCGCCGTTTTGTAACCGTGGACGAAACATGGATCCATCACAACACACCAGAGAACAAACAACAGTCAAAACAGTGGGTTTCTAAGGGTGAATCGGCGCCAAAGAAGGCCAAGGTGGGTTTGTCAGCCAATAAATTTATGGCGACTGTTTTTTGGGATGCACGCGGGATAATCCACATTGACTACCTTCAAAAGGGAAGAACAATCAATGGGGAATATTATGCCAACTTATTGGACCGATTCAATGACGATTTGAAAAAAAACGACCTCATTTGGCCAAGAAAAAAGTTCTTTTCCACCAAGACAATGCAAGGGTGCACACATGTGCAGTTGCCATGGCAAAAATCCATGAATTGGGCTATGAATTGCTCCCTCATCCACCCTATTCTCCAGATTTGGCTCCGAGCGACTACTTCTTGTTCCCAAACCTGAAGAAATGGCTTGGTGGAAAAAGATTTGACTCCAATGATGAAGTCATCTCGCAAACAAAGGCCTATTTTGAGGACCTCGACAAATCATTTTTTTTTGGAAGGGATAAAAAAGTTGGAGAAGCGTTGGACAAAGTGTATAGAACTCAAGGGAGACTACGTTGAAAAATAAAATTATTTTTTTATCAAAAAATCTGTGTTTTAATCCAAAAGTCACGGACTTATTGACCCGCCCTCATATATTCGTTATCAAGCCTGTAGAGAGGCAAGGCTATCTGTTCATAAGGCGGAAACTGCACTTTACCAACCCTATTGCACATGCAGGGTGCCTCCAATAATCTGTATCGATATAATATGCCATGCCAGAGTGAGCCTTAATCTTTCAAAAACTTCGTTTCCCTACTACTCGTTTCCAGGATTATTTTGTTCATATCGAGATTTTGATGGTCTATGTACATATCTCAGGTGCAGCTCACTGGTACCAAGGTACAGCTTTTCTATTCACCTAAGGGTGAACTTGCCTTAAACATCGATATCAGCTTAGAAGATTGCTTTTTCGAATAGCGATTTCTTAGTTCGAAGAAGCAGGGCGACCAGGTGAAAGGTGAGCCAACAAATGGTGTGGATGTTGGCTTTCAATTACTAACATTTACTGAATTCAATGTGGTTGATCTTTTTGACAATTGTCATACAAGGTGGCACAAAACTAATCACCCTATCGGAATATGTCATAATTTTTGCAAATGACGTCGCACGTCAATCATATTTGAGATTTGTGAACTAAACAGACAAGCAATAGAGCGCTATACTCCGTTGTCAAGCCATCCTCAATCTACAATCTTCTACAACGAAGAGGGCGATTTTGTGTCGAAAATCATCATGAGCGATTAGGCGCATTTCCACTTAAGCGGTTACGTCAATAAGCAAAATCTTCGTTTCCGTGGCACTGAAAATCCGCGTGTTATCCACAAAGAGCCATTACATCCACTCAAAGTGTGGTGCGGCGTTCACGCGGGAGGAGTGATTGGGCCATGTTTTTTTGAGGTCACTGTTACTGGCGATGGCGATGGCGCAATAGTTAGCTCATTGGACTATCACGCAGAGAGTCTGGGTTCAATTACTGGCTGGGTCACCAACAATTTTTCAAATCGCCATCACCTTTTCGGCGGGCAATGGCAAACTCCCGAAAGTAAAATTGCCTACGAAAAAGCTTCTAAGGAGTGCCGTTCGGACTCGGCGATAAACCGTAGGCCCCGCTCAGATGTGACAAAAATGACAACATGAGCAACACAAATGGGTGTCAAGAAGCTAGGCCATGGCCCATACCGGGCTGCCAGCGCCACAGTGTTTTTTTGTTTTTTTTGTTACTGGCGAATACTACAGGGTAGGGTGCACCATATTTGATCCAACAAATTTTGTTGTTGAATTTTGACCGTCCCAACCCGCCATTTTGTTTTTTCCTATGAAAAAAAAAGAATCTCTGAAAAATTTTATAAAAATCGGATAATATTTAGGGGTCGCTACCGCCAACAATTACAGCTAAAAATTGGTTTATAAATTAGATTTTATTTATTGAAAAAACATAAATACAAGTAATAAATTAATGGATAAATATAAATTAAGATTATTACTTCACTTTAGGAATGTTGATCTCTTCGTGTCAGGATACTTCTTTCTATAGTCTTTAACTGCAAATAATAGAAGCTGCTTCTGTTGTTTGTTATTAGTGTGTAGCTTGTTGTACTCATCCATAAGCTTAACTCCTCGCTCAGCTATGTAATTGACTACTCTCATGTTGCGTACACCATGTTTCACTTCATTGTATACCTTGTCTTTGGGCCACTCATCCAAATCCTTACTCAAGAATTCGACGAAAATCCTGTGATATTGAAGAACCCGCGGCTATTTGAACTCACGAAATCCTCCAAAACGTTTGATTCAATATTGGCGATGTCCACAGTTATTCGCTTTAAGGGGTTCTCTACTCTCTCAATTTTGAGAGCGCAGAAGCCACAAGTTCTTCCGACAAGTACCAGAGGTTTTGGATCAGCTCAAGATCATTTCGTGGAGCTGACGTAGAATCGAGGGCAGTTATCTAGACCCTGACGTACAGTCTAACAACAAAGAGGCATATGTAAAGTATTCCACGTTCTTCTCTCTTTGTTAGCTTGAACTGACTACGGAACATCCATAACTTAAGAGAGTCGATAGTTTTGGACATCCATCTAGCACGGTGTAGTCCAGCCGGAGTTTTAAATGATAGTCCTTTCAGAGGAACTCCTCCTAAGAATATTATTGTTAGTTCCAGAAGTTCTTTGTACTAATCTCGAGGTTGGAACTCTTGCAGCTGAGATTTTGAAAAGGCAATCATTTCTTCCGAGACTTTAATAAAAATAAAAATATCTGGACCTGTTGATGGCCGTAGTTCTGTCATATCTAGTGCTTCCAACATGATCTCGTCTATGTGGTGGCATGGCATGGTTTCCACCTTTTTGTTTCAAAAGAATACACACCCTATTTCTACTTCCCTTGATTCACTGATGTAGTGTCAAATCCTAGACACTTTACTTTATCGCAGATTCACCATTCTGCTGCTGTCTCATAGACTGCTGTTGCTACAGCCTCACCTGTGCCAGAACTTGTCTTGCGACTCCTAAAAGTTGATCTATTCCCACTTACTAAAATAGGAAAGCGATCAACAATGTCACTTCCAACTATATCCTTCATAAGTTTACCGTCCCAGTGAATTGTCAATAGAACTTCTGGGGTAAATTCAACTTTTGAATTCTCAGCAATCTGTAAACGGTGCTTCGCACGTTCTCAACGAATTGAGTTTGGATTCACATTGTATTCTACGAGATCATGTCCGTGAAGTTAAAGCACAGGACTTGGAGCCAATGCTATATTTCGACCACTTACCTTACCAACGTCAAGACTAGCCGCCAAGTTTTCATCTAATATTTTGTTTCGACCTCTTTTTGAAGGTGGCACTCCGGATGGAGAGTGAACTGGTTGATCAATTACACGACGATATTGAGGATCTACTTCCATCTCTGAATCAGATGATGAAGCAAAAATTATCCTCTCTTGGCGAGACTTTATGTCTTTCTCTTCCAGTTTCAAAAGTTTCAAAATAAGGCGCACCCTACTAAAGGGCCATGATAGACGACTTCTTACCGCCGGAAATGCATGAGCGAGGCTTGGTGAACATGTGGTTTCATCAAAACGGTACAATCGCACACACAGCATGAGCCACAATAGATATTTTGAAGGAACCATTTCCTGGTGACTTTATCTCCCGTTTTGGCGATTTAGCATGGCCAGCAAGATCGCCCGATTTAACCATCCCACACTTATTTCTATGGGGCTACTTGAAGTCACGGGTTTATTCCAACAAGGCTCAGACAATCGCAGCCCATAAGGAGAATATTCGACAGGAATGCGAACAGTTATCACCGTAAATCTTGCAGAAAGTCATGGAAAATGCAATAAAACGGGCACAAATTTGTATCAAGACTGGCGGCAGTCACTTGGCGGACATCACCATCACTCAAAATCATTATTTTTAGTATACTCGTAAAAGTAATTCAAAAACAAAATTGGATGATTAATTTTGCGCCACTATGTTTAAGCCATGGACCTCTGACTTCTTTATATGGATTGCCATCACAACTGTAGGGTAGGACTTGGGATTCGTTTTATTCCAACTTAGATAGAAACAAATCTCTGAGTATGCGAAAAAAGTTCCCAATCCAGAAGCCGTGAGAAGCCCTCATAATTGACCAACTGACCATACCTTATTGTAAATAAATTTCGCAAAACCAACAACATAGTGTGCGTTTAGAAGAAACTGTAACTGTTTTGAGTGAGAATGTGGCGGAAGGTCCAAAATTGTCAATTCAGGGTGCGTCGTCCCAACAGATTGGCCTTTGTTCGTTCACTATGTAGAAAATTTTGCGAAAACATCTTAGCCTACAATCGTAACACATCCAGCTGCTGCAGGAGTTAAAGCCATGAGACAAGGACCTTCAGCAGTCCCTTATTGTCGAACCTTATTAACATACCACTTTGATCAAAAAGTTATTCAAAAAATTAAAAAAAAAAATTTATTCATCTAAATCTACATTGCCTCCTTCAAAGTAATCCCCATCGACTGCAACACACTTACGCCAGCGCTTGATCCAATCCTCGAAACATTTTTTATATTCGGTTTTCGGTATGTCCATCAGTACTTCCTGCGATTTTTCCATTACTTCCTCTCGGCTGCTGAAACGCAACGAAACGAAAGTGGTTCTTTAACTCGATTGAACTGAAAGAAGTCACAGGGAGCCAAATCAGGTGAATTCGGTGGCTGTTGGAAGGTATTTGTTGCATTTTTCGTCAAAAAATTACGAATAATGATGGCATTGTGCGACGGTGCGTTATCATGGTGCAAAATCCACGAGTTTTCTGGTCTCTTTCGGCGAATTTCTTCACGAAAACGTCTCATTACGCCCAAATAATACTCTTTGTTTACTGCCTGGCCTTCTGGCAAAAATTCATGATGCACTACAAGTGCCTTTCATCGTTTCATCATCTTCGATTCACTCACGACCATTTTTGAACCACTCGTGCCACTGGCAAAAGACCATTTTCTTTAGAGAATCGCTGCCGAAACACTTTTCCAACATTTCCAACGTTCGCGCACCATTAAATCAATTTTTTACGCAAATTTTAATACAAGTTCGTTGTTGCAAATTTAATTTCATTTCTAAAATTGTAAAAAATCGCCAAAAAACACAGAGATAGATGTACTCTTGGCTACGTAACTTTTGCAAATGTCAAGCTATGATGCTTGGATTTAGGGGGAATATCAACAGATGCACCAACTTAACAAAAAAAAACAGAACTAAAATCGGAACAATGGGAGCGTCACACGGGAAGATTTTGATCAAGGTGGTGTTAAAGAAAAGTTTAGGAAAGGGCTCACATTTGCGAATAAGTAAAGTTGTTCTAGTGAGATAAATGTAGAAGTCATTTAATAACGGACACAAAAATGCTCAGACTAGTGTGGCCATGGATAATAGTTGTTTCAAACATAATGCCAAAGATTGTGTAACTACCCATGGCCTACGATATTAGTGATTATTTCTTTAGATATTCGGACGATATGTGGTTTCAGCAGGATGTCACTACTTGTTCATAGGAGCACAAACTTACTGAGAATTCAATTCATCACCACACAGGAGTTGGAAGCCAGTATTAGGCAAGTTATTGCTAAGATAGAGCCCCAAATACTCAGCGTTGACATGCATTTAAATTTGGACAGGGTTGAGAGACTTATGCCTGTAAATGCAGTTATGTCATGAACCCTTCTTTATTTTTATTAAAAAAAATAAAGGAGCAGACGGGAAGTACTTCGCCTTTCCTAAAAGATGAAAAAAAAAAACATAAGAAGTGCGCGACAGTAGATATTGAGAGATTGTATTCCAGAAAGTTTTACCAATAGTTTAAAAGAAAATGTCAGGGCAAGAAGGCCCGTACAAAATCCTGTAGAAATGAAGGAGAAAGCCTTCATAGTCGATGCTAAGGGTTCTGATCAAAAAGTACCCGAATTGTCCCATTCAAACAAACGGCGCTTGAGATATTGCCAAAGGCTTTTTTTTTCTGTCATCTGGCGCTCAGAGGTTTTGCTTGATTCTTGTGTTCTGCGCATTTCGCAATGTCAAATATAATTGAGCATAGAATTTGACAGAAATTTTGTGTCTAACAAAATGTCATAAGCGGAGAGTTAAAAATGTTAATGGTTGCTTTCGGGGACTCGACAATGTCGAAAACACAAGCGTACGGGTGGTACAAAAAGTTTGAAGCGGGCCGTACTGTAGTTTACATTTGCGTTGTTCCGATCGTCCATCCACCATCTAAAAAGTTAAGAAAATTTTTCGCACAGATACTCGTATCAGTTGATCTTGGTGTCTCATTCGGATCAATACAGAGCGTTATGAACGATGTTTTCAGCAGGAGACGAATTGAATGATGAAATTGTTGCGGAAATAACATCGGATTGATATGACTTAATAAATGGGCCAAAATGTTATCGATTGCATCATTACCGGTGGCGAGACATGGGTCTATGAATGTGACATCGAAACTAACCAACAATCATCGGAATGGCGCTTTTCACACGAGCCAAAACCAAAATAACCACGACAGAGTCGATCCAAAAAAATCAAGAGTTTGTTTTCTTTAATCGCCGTGGTGTGGTCTACTCCGAAATTCTTCTGCCAGGCCAGACAGGAATTTTACGTGAGTGTGGCGCCAACAAATATCGTAAAAATGTTTAATCGGACAAATCTAAAGAAACTATTGCAGTCCTTGTCAAACCGCTGCTCGTGTCTTTTTCGAGCGATTTCTTTGCCGCCAAAAATTCCTTTGTTCTTAAACTGAAAGTGACATCTTACTTTGGATCATTTGGGAATAAGTTTTGTCACGTAGTACACGCGGAAAGAGATACAAACTGCGGTTTGTATTTTAGTATAGCTAATGTAATAATTAAATTATCAAATTATAACCTTTCCCAGAAATAAAACCACATCATAATGAGCGCTTTTGCCTCAATCGCTGCATGACAACAACATCTTTAACAGAGTGTATTAAACTGCTGGTGGTTGTTTCGCAGCGGCTCACACATCTCAATTTGTACGCGACTATTTGATCAAAACCAACGTTCATACCGTTCCTCAAGCTCCGTATTCACTTCACATGGCTCCTTGTGACTGTTTCCTATTCTCACGACTCCAGTAACCAGTTCGCGGAAAGTGTTTTGAGACGATTGAGGCGAGAATTCACAGAAGGAGCTGGAGGCGATTCCAAAATCGGTCAATAAAAAGTGTTTTGAAGATTGGAGGAAGCGTTCGAATATGTGTATTGCTTGCAATGGAGATTACTTTGAAGGGAATAAAGTGAATATCGCCGAATAATTGAATATTTTTCGATTCATAGAAGAATTCCGTGTACTTTTTGATCAGAAGGTACGTACTGCTGCAGAGTGTATAACAGCGATGAAGTCGTCTTGTAGAACACACACCATTCAACTAAGGTTATAATAGCCACAATTTACGTTTACCTGACCAAAACGGTGAAAGGATATCTAAGCTAAAATCCAACAAAGCAGTTGAACCTTACGGCATACCGGGGGAGGTATTTAAACTTAAAGAAAGTGATTTTGTGGAGAGCCTACATCAACGAATTTCTTAGATCTTAGAGCTTGTCTTACGGGACATTACTCGTATAATTACCTTAACTAGGTTTAACTTATTCGAGAATTGAAGCCAGCTGACAACGGAATGCGTAGAACATACGCCGATTGGGTGCTTCTTCAGCGATGAGGCTCATTTTAAACTTGGTGGATACGTTACCAAACAAAATGTCACATATCAGGAAGTGAAAATACCATTGTATCCACAAAAAATCACTGTATGGTGTGCGATTTGGTCTGTTGATGTCATTGGTCCACACTTTGAAAATAAGGAGGATATAACCCTTATCTTATTATTTCTTATTGCTATAGACAAATGCATAATCTCTAAAACTCTATATTTACTAGTTATATTACAAAAAAGGGAATGTAGCTTGTAGGCAACAATGAGCTATAATGAAAATGAAATGAAAAATGAAGGTCAGTTAATTCAGGTGAAACAATTTTTGTCTTTTGTAGATATAGCACAAAGCTATGCCACATTTTTAACAGACCGTATGCGTGAATCCAATGCACTTTGGAAACTTGGATCTTATTTTTTTGTCTGCCCATTGAGGCCAGTTTCCGATTTGATTTTGGCGAACTGCTTGGGGAGGTACATGTTGAGCAGGTCCTTTATGCTTTTTTGTCAAGAGTTCCGGTTCAAAAGACCAGCATTTTGTCAAACTAATTTGTGTCCCTATCTTGCATAGGGTTTCCGCAAATTCCAAGCGAAAATCTGCCGATGCCATGATGGTTTTCTCAGGAAGCTTTATATATTTGCTTACTCTCTTGTAGAGCAGCCATGCGTTAGCCATTGTAAGGTGCAAGTAGTGGTAAAACATGCGCATCTGCCAGCGTTTGTCCCTCAGTCGTATCTTATATATACCCATTATGCTATCAATAAGATCATGTGGAGCATATTTCCTCGTGTACACAAAGCTGTGTTTCTAAAGGAACTTTTGCGTATGCTTCGTTCAAGGCATCAACAACTGGACGGATTTTGAAGATCCTATCAGCCTCAGGATCTGTTCTTGGAAGACATTTGGAGTAGTCATTGAAATGAAGGTACTGTCGTATCTTTTCAAATTTATTAGAAGACACTCCAGTGGTTAGTTACTTTGGGAAGCTGAACCAGTGACATAACGTAAGTCAAACCTATAAACTAACGGATATCGGTGTCATTTAAACGAATAGTATTGTTTGGAGGTTTGTTTCTAAAGAAATCTTGTTATTAAGGTCTGGTGAGAAAAGGTAAAAAAATAACTGTATGGAGTTTTAAGATCCAATATTTCAGCACTCAGTGATTCGTTTCCAGTAAAAGCTAACTGCTGTGCATTAAGTTCTAGGTTTTTCTTTTTCCACTGCAATATAAGCTCTTCAAATTTTGATCGTTTTGTGATAGGACCTGAATTGTCAATAATATTTGAACAAGATGTGTCTAATGATCCGTCCATATCAAAGTCGACTTCCATTAAAGACTCTTCAGTAAAATCTTCTAAGTCCGGGTCAAAATTGGGGTCTGTGTTGACTACAGTCTACAATCCCTAAAAACAGAAAATAATAAACACACTCGAAATTTATGAGGGTAAATGGTATTATGCCTGCAGTATACCTATACAATAGGCTATAGAGGGTTAACCAAAGTTTTTTGGCTCAAAGTCGAAGATATGAACGTGGAAGACAAGTAGTTTCAACAAGACGTTGCCAAATCTCAGACAAGACGGCCTGTTTTGTGGCTTTATTACCTAGTCAAGTCATAAATACTGGTACACAACTGAACTCACTCATTACGAATGCAACACTGGGCGCATCCATTTCGTATTGATTGCGATTTGACAGTTGATAATAATGCTTTATTGTGACGTAAAAAGTTTTTGACATTAATTGAACCGAAAACCGCTGCGAAAACAGAAAATCTTGTAGCAGGAAACGCAAATTTCGCAAAAATCCATGTCCTCGCATTATCAAAGAAGATTTAGGACTCAGCGCGTAAAAGTGACATACTGGACACCTGCTCACAGCCACATTGAAGGAAAAACGCAATCAGCCGGTACGCGAAGAACGCTCACAGACAAATTCTGTTTGCTGACGAGAAAATCTTCACCGTAGAAGAATCGTTCAATAAGCAGAAAGATCGTTCGTTTGCTCGGTCATCCAGAGAAGCATCCTAACTCATTCCGAGGGTTCAAAGAGGGCACCATCCCGCGTCTGTAATGGTATGGTGGGGAGTGTGCTACGATGGCGTTACCAAGCTCCATTTTTGCGAGAAAGGAGTGAAAACATCGGCCAAAGTATATCAATCAACCGTCTTGGAACCCATTGTGAAGTCTCTCAACCAATCAATATTCAACAACAAGCCATGGACTTTCCAGCAAGACTCTACTCCAGCTCACAAAGCAAAAACGACTCAACTGCGGCTCAAAAACAACGATCCGGACTAACCATATCAACGGATAATTGGTTAGCTGGTAGTCCAGACCTCAACCCGTTGGATTACAAGTTTTGGTCCGTATTAGAGGGCATGGCTCGCTCTACTCGACACTCAAATATTGAGTCGTTGAAGCGAGCCCTTGTCCGTGCAGTGGGCAATTTCCCCATGCATGAAGTGCGTCTCGCAATCGATGAGTGGCCACATCGCCTTAAGTCGTGCTGGAAGGCAAATGGAAGTCATTCCGAATAAGTTGTTCTATGATTTATAGCCATTGAATAACCCAATAAAAAAAAAAAAAAATGTTTAAATATTAATTCGTTTTCCAGTATTTATGATTTGACTAGGTACAAAAAAAATTCCTGGACGAATTGTTTATGTGATTTGTTGCTGTAAGATTTTTTTTGTGGGGCTATCCAAAAGATCGTGTTTATGCACATAATCCGCAAATTCTTGACGCTTCGTAAAGATATGTCTGAGTTATTGCCCTTGTCTAAAATAACTTTGCCAGAATGAAGTTCTGTAAGAAGCCCCGACAAGAACATTTGAATGATGTTGTATTCGACTCATAATGGCAAGATCCAAACAATATATTGAAATGCATCTTTGATTGAAACTTGACTCATAAATGTGTTGTATCTGAATTTACTTTCGGGACAACAAAATGGATGACCCTGTACCTTCAGTCAGTCAGTAACTGATTTATCTCTAATTTTTGTTTGAACCCTAAGAGCAGGCCTTCTGGTGCCTGAATATTCATGCACCAGCATGAAACGCGTGTTCTAGTTCAATATTATCATCGAGCAATCTGTTCTTCAGTCAAAGATGTTGGACTTATTTTTTTACCGTCCAAAACACGGTTAACATCAAACAAAGTAATGACATCTGGGATCTTTCCCACTCGATAAGGAGTAACCAAAAATTTTCTCAGAAAAAAAAACTCTACACCCGGAACGAGGACTGTGGAATTTGTTTTTTTCTTTTCAACAAAGTGATGTAAAAACTTTCGCTCACCACTGTTAGTACATGAATTGTTAAAGCTGATTTAATATCAACAAACAATGGGGCAGTTCCTTTATCATTAGCTTTTTGTTTTGTTTTGTTTTGTTATACCAAGGTTTACACAAACAAACAAAAAACAAAAAAAAAAAAACAAAAAAAAACGAAGAAAAATTGATAACCTCCCCTGTGGCCTTACACAAGGTGCCATGTGTTAGGTTGTTTGTGCTGTGGCACGAGTCGTACTCAACTTCCACACCCCCAAACTAGGGAAATCGCCATCGCCACCCTTAAATTTCACGCACCAGTATTATAGGTACTTGCAAAAGAATTTCTGCTCCAATTTGTTGGTTTAATTAAATATTTATTGAGACAATCGAAAGCGAAGACCCTCGGAGAATCAAAAATGCCCTTTTTGTAGGTTATGTGCGATTTTGGAAATTAATTAGCAACCGCTATGTGGTTGTTAATTCTGTCGGGATGAGGGATATGGAGCAACTGTGAAACTTTCTATCAAAAAGAAAGTCTATTCAAGTACATGGATAATCGGATCAAGTTATTGGATGTATTGTGGACGGAGATGGATGTGGAAGTAGGAACAGGAGGATTACCTATTGTCGGCTACTGATAAGAATTTAATTTCACGTTCCTTAGAGCTCTCTAATTTCTTTTTCTTGGAAGCCTTAACAACACTGACAAGGCCTATGGTGGAAAATAGACAGCGGAAGAGGTCGTTTTCGAGGAGTGGTGGAGGATGAGAGTCTTTTGTTAAACCTATCGATCCCATTTCACTTTCATGATGAAGTCATTATGGACCCGATACCGATGTTGTAGTGGGCGTCGTCGCAAGGCCAAATTACAGTCGGGTTTCCTCTTTTTTTTTTTTTTTAGTTAATGCTGACGCCTCTTTGATCGGCTTCCTTGTAATTAACTTGACTTTGGGATTTTCGTAAATCTGGATTAAATTTGGTACGTGCAATGTAGTACAATAGGAACGTGTAAAGGACGTGACAATTGCCGGGTGTAAGGATAGCAATTTTTATAGCTCGTTTGAGGAAAGAACTTCTCTTTGCTATTTTGAGGGGAGGGATTGGGTAATTTAATGAATTTTCTGTGGAAGCATTCTTTAAAAATAGAAGAGATGTCAGAAACGAAGAAACTTAAGTTGAAGAACAGATCTTAAACAGATCGTCAGCTCGTGTGGATAATTTAGAGCAATTGTTCGCTCAAATTACTTCAGTGTTTCAAGGGCTAAGTGAGTACGTCCGAAAGTAGGCTTGAGAAGCTCCAGATGAGCATTGTTTGTATGTTATGTGCAAGACCATAGCACAAGATAGGTGTTACGATTGAATTTGAAGGGGAAATGCTACTGTTGGTAGAAATAGCTGTAGAACGAGGTGAGACAGGAGAAATTATGTCGACGTTTGAGGATGTCAATTGACTGTTTGATATTGACGTTACCTATAAGTTTTATCGCCTATAAGTGGTTTTAGGGGCATCTTTCTGGGCTCGGCGATGTACATAAGTCCAATCCATGCCTTGATGCGTTGGCAGCATTGTGATTTGATTTGAAAGCATGCTTGGGTGCAAAAATATGGTAGGCGCTAACAGGTGTAAGCCACTGTTTCTACACATCAATTGTGCTTATTTGTAAAAATCAGGTACTGGTCGATGCGCGTCTGAGATCGGCTTGCCAAACTCATAAGCACAAGTGCTGACCAGCAGACAATAACAGCAGCACTTCAACCAGAATAGCGTATGAATTCCGTAGATGAACTCAACGGTGAAGTAAATTCCCGGAACAAATGAGACCTTATTCGGACTACTCCCGCATGTTTTGAGTTCAGGCCGATAAGAACTTTTCAGGACTAAGTTAAGGTCTTGAAACAGAGATGGTGGATGTGAATGTACCAACGACAGTGCTATCATCCCCAAACGAGTTACTGACTTTGGTCTAACCGACCCCTCGTCCAAGGGGTATTACAAGTGGAACTGTCTCTGCGAGTTGTGACGCCGGGCTACGGAAAAAATACAAAGGATCCGAAACATAAACAAACCTTGTATACCAATGGATCCACTGCTGACAACACATGCAAACAATTTCAGGACAATGAACGTCGGATATGCACGTGGAATTTTAGGTCCCTTAACAAGCCACGTGCAGCTGAACAACTAGCGAAGACACTAGACTGCTGCAAAGCAGACATTACCGCTATCCAAAAAAATGGGATAGGATAGGCTGGACAAAAAGAGTATAAAAACTGCGACATCTACCGCGGCGATTGATATCGACGGCAAAAGTGCGAAAGATTTGTTGTTGATGACAGACTTAGACAAAAGGTCTTGAATTTGCGGCATGGGAACGAGCAACTCCCAACAATTCGTCCAAAGCTAATTTTGTCAAAATTATGATGACGATACCAATCATAGCATCTACGAGCTCTTACACAAGACTTATGAGCAATGCCTTAGCTTTGTCATTCAAATTGTCCTCAGCGATTATGATGCAAAGCTAGGAAGAAATGGCATCGAAAAGAATAGCCTGCACAACCTTACAATAATAGAAACCGACTTTTCGGTTGGGAAAAACATTGACGTAGTACAATAAACAATCTCGATATTCATAAGGAAACTTGGCGAACTCCTGATCAATTAACCGTCAACCATTATTATTGATGTCCGAACGTACTTAGGACCCAACATCGACTCGGACGACTACTTTGTTGTAGCCAATTTGGCGGTTGCGGAAGATCCGGACGTTGTAAAGACAAGCTAATAATACGAAGAAGTTAGAAGTCGAAAGGCTACAATCGCAAGAGCTCACCAAATCCATTTCCAATCGAGTCTTCCTTAATCTCTTACGAGGTCCTCTGCCGTCAGCATCTATGTATAGGTAGTATCGAAGACCAGTGGCAACACTATCTGCTGCCTCTGATGCGCTGGGTTTAGTTCGACAACCACAGCGAAAATTCTTGTTTGACGGCAAGTGCCGGCAAGTACAAGAGTAGAACAAAATGCGTACAGTGCGGCGCTACAACGAAGGACCGGAGTTGCTTACGAGCTCTACAAGCAGAAGAGAACAGACGAACACCGGCTTCCGAAGATGAGAGGAAAAGCGCATAAGAAGCGCGCGGTCGAACAAATTCGGAGATGCTACTTCAGAAATGAGATTCGAATGTTTTACCAAAAGTTAAAAAGAACATGCCATGGACGCAGAATGAACCTTTGAACCTTTCAACACAGACGATGTAGACCAACGAATCCGTCCACCCAACCTGGATGAAGTGAAGATAGCCATATCTAAGCTAAAACCCAACAAAGCTGCTCAAGTGGATGGTCTTGATGACTTGGTAAGGAGTATACTGTACACCAACTCATCTGTAAAATATGGTCGGACGAAAGTATGTCCGATGAATGGAACCTCAGCATTGTTTGTCCAATCCTCAAGAAAGGATACCCTTTGAACTGCGCCAATTACAGTCTACAGGTATCAGTCTTCTTAACATCGCATATAAGATCTTATCTGCAGTGGTGTTCGCCGTTCGTCAACAACCTGATAGGTCCATACCAGTGTAGCTTCAGGCCAGGAAAGTCCACAATCGACCAAATATTCACACTACGGCAGATCTTGGAGAAGACCCATGAGCTTCAAATACACACCACCTATTCATCGATTTCAATGCCGCGTAAGACAGCATCTATAGAGGTGAGTTATATAGAGCAATGTCTAGTTTTGGCATCCCTGTCAAACTCGTTCGTCTGTGCAGGATAACGATGGAGAATCAGGCTACTCCATCAAGGTCGGTAAGTATCTCACCGAGACCTTTGATGTCAACAAAGGATTTAGACAAAGCGATGCGCTGTCATGCGATTTCTTCAACAATCATACTTGAAAGAATAGTGCAAAACTCACTCGCAAACACAAGAGAAGCTTTCAAAAGTCCGTCCAACTACTCGCATACGCCGACGATATTGACATAATCGGGAGAAAGCAGCGTGATGTCAGTGGCGCTTTCGCGAGTATTGAGACAGAAGCGGCGAAAATGGGTTAAGCGGTCAATGAGGGCAAGACCAAGTATATGCTGTCAAGCAAAAAGGACATTCAACAACGACGTCTCGGACAGAACGTCACCTTTGACAGATATAACTTTGAGGTAGTTAAGGACTTTGTCTACCTAGGCTCCGCTAAAAATTCAGACAACGACACCAGCGCTGAAATCAAACAAAGAATAAGTCTTGCCAATTTCTGCTCCTTTGGACTAAGAAGGTTTTTGACTGCAAAGATCTGTCTCGCAGGGTATATAAGACCTAAAACACGACAGTCTTGCTCTATGTCAAAATCCTTTGGGAGATTTTTGGTTCAAAGTCTTTGAATCTACCCCCGAGGGACAGCACAGTAGAAGAAGACTGCGACTTAGGTAGCGAACTCAAGTGGAAGAGAACCTCAGCCAACTAAGCGTACGAAACTGGAGTCAGCTAACATAAGATCCACCTGCCTGGAGGTGCCTGTTGGTTGTGCCTCGACATAAAAATGCATATGTCCCAGGCCACATATCCGATACACAATTGTACTATATACTTTATGAGTCAATAAAAAAAAATGGCAATTATTAAATAGCATCGTCTGTTTACTATCAAAATTACATCTTGCGGGAATTTTTCGACACTCGTTAGAAGCTAGTTCGTCACGAAAAGGTCATTATTTAGTACTAAGCTAACAATGACAACAACATATTTATTAGTGATGCAGAGAGTAGGCAAGCTTCTGCAGAAAAAAACATCCCTTTAACTTTCTTCCCGAAATTCTTTGGAGCTTATCGGGTTTAGTTCATAAATTCCAACCAGCAAGATGATGCTAATGCTTAGATTTGGATGTGTAAATCATCTATCACGTCAGATGTGATTAATGATCAAATTAACCATAATGTCAGAGTTGGCAAAGATATTTATGTGTAAAAGAAGACGCAATATATGAAAAAATCGCCTTTCTAAACTTCTAAATCATTTCGTTCTTCAAAAAAATCCATTGTTAACCCTCAAACACACAAAATGTATATTTCCGAGTCTTTACGAATATTTACAAACAAATAAGGATATAAGGACAGTTCACAATGAATTTCTAAGAAGTTTTTTTGCGACCAAAGATCTGAAGAGATTTCTGTGAACAGCAACAAGGGTATTCAATTACAATACAAAACAAAAAGTCAAACAGGACCACAAACTTGTACTCGTTATATGTATACGTATCTGTATCTTTACCCCACACAAGTAAGTACGAGTATTTGAATAAATGGAAAAACGCTTCTTCATTATTTAATGGAAGATTCCGAGGGAGGTAAAGGTTATGTGGTTGTGTACGGAGAAAAATAAAAAAACAGAAAGCACCAGTAATTGTTGACTAAGGCAAATGGAATGAGGGGTCATGGTAAATGAAATTTGCATTAAATTACAAAGGAAATTTGATTTATGTCCCTGAAATACGGAAATAAGCACATAAAGCGTACTTTACACATGAATGTCTGAAAAAAGCGAGCACTTTAAGTATTTTCAGGATATTTATGGCCGCACACACTCTTCCGAATCCAATTTTACTGGGAAATTGGAATCAAAAACAAGGTTTAGCAACTTTTGTATCTTTTGATTGTATTTTGATGAATTAAACAGATGAACCTAGGTAGTTCTACTGGTTCTCTTCTCTTCTCCGGTCTAGTTCCAAATATCGCTGAATTTACCGTCCAACAAAATTAGAAAATTACGGGTAAAACTAACAATGAGCTACAAAGCCTGAGAAAGCGTGTACTTTAGTACGTATGTTTCGTAGGAGCCGATTTTTATGTTGACTTTGGAAGAAATGTACCGAGTAATGGAGATAAAGGAGTTAAAAACATGGTCTCTGATGATGAAGACATCAAATTGAAGGATGCTATCCGTGGTAAAGCAAGAGAGCGTTTGTACTCGTAGGATAAGGGTTATGTTCGGGGGTTGTCTGAAAAGTTTCCGACCTAACAATGATATATATTTTTTTTTTTTTCTACATAGTCTCCTTGTAACTCTACACACTTCTCCCAGCGATGCTCCCATCTCTCTAACCAGTCCAAATAGTACGAGTATTTTGCGTTTTTCTCTGCAAAATAATTGTTCACGAAGGTCGTTGCCTCCTCATTTGACGAAATTCTCTGTCCTCCGAGCGCAGTTTTGATATGAGGGAACAAAAAGAAGTCGCTTGGGGCTAGATCTGGTGAATAAGGCAGATGGTCAAGCAGTTCAAACCGTAATTCATGGATTTTCGCCATGGCAACCGCTGAGGTGTGAGACGGCGCGTTGTATTGGTGAAACAGGATTTTCTTTTTCTACAAATGTGGCCGCAATTTCTGCCTTCAGCTTGGCAAGTAATGATACGAAGTATGCCCCTGTAATGGTTTTTCCTTTTTGAAGATATTCGATTAAGATAACTCCTTTACTATCCCAAAAAACAGTCGCCATCACTTTCCCAGCCGAAAAAAAACTGTTTTTGCTTTTTTTTTGGAGCCGGCTCGCCCTTTGCAGTCCATTGTTCTGACTGAATTTTTTTCCGGCCGTATAATGGTGTATCCAAGTTTCATCTACAGTAATTAGTCGGCGCCAAAACTCGGATTTATTGCGCCTAAACTGCGCCAACAGAGCGTTGGAAATGTTCATTCGAACACGTTTTTGGTATAACGTAAGCAAACGCGGCACCCAAGGCGCGGACAGCTTTCTCATGCCTAAATCTTGATTTAATATGTAACAAACACGTTCTTTGGACATTTTCATAACATCTACTATCTCTCTCACTTTAATTCGGCGGTCGTATAACACCATTTGGTGAACTTTAACAATGTTATCGTAAGTGGTTGCAGTTTTTGGACGTCCCGAACGTTTATCATCTCCCAAGCTCTTACCGTCACGTTTAAGTTCAGCTGCCCAAAATTTCACTGTGGCAAATGATGGTGCAGAGTCCCCATATAAAACTGCGCATCCAAAATAACTGAAACTTCGCTTAGTAACTGTCAAAAGATGCACAACTAACATTCACTAGCTTTAATTGACGAGTGCCGCTATCTTTACGTTGCGGTCGGAAACTTTTCAGGCAACCCTCGTATTGTACTTTGTTTGGTGCTTGTGTTTCCTTCGTCTTTGGTAAGAGCCTCTGATTCTTTTTGGGTCGGCGCCGTTCCTTAAACAAAGTAAAATCAGTTCAATACCTGTGTTCTTCTTATTAGACCAAGATTTGTCACGGATTTGGTGTTCGCAACATTGGCATATCTGCCACTTTGTACACCAATATTTCCAACATAGCATTGTCCTTGGTGGTATAAAACAGAGCCTGAGAATTTAAATTTATCGGAAGTCGGTACAGTGAGCCTTTCTAAATATTAATATTACTATCTGATATGTGTACTCGTATGTCGTGATTTGAATCTGCCGGTTCGGAAGACCCATATTGAGTTGATATTTGGCCTTAAGAAGAGTGATCGTTTGCCCCATATGCTATAACCCAGCATTTTTAGCCAATTATAGGGAGCTGACATATCGTTGCTTACGATAAAGCTATCGTCGATTTCATTCCGGACTAGTTAATGTGCTTCAATTGAAAACCAGCTTTGGTGTAACTTCTTGTTTGTCCTTCATCTCCGCTGTGTATTTAACTTTCATTTTTGTCATCATACATGTCGTGTATCATTTTTATATGCCCTACATCTCGGCTACATCTTGAGATCTTTGTGCTATGCGGATCTTTTTAATTATCGCGACGGTTCACTATAATTATGCGTAGACTTGCGGACTATGCCACTCACAAATCTACCCGGTGACGGCCTAATAATAATATTGTGTCACTGTGCAGATATGGCAACGATTAGTATAAGGCCTCGTAGAAGTAGCATCTTTCAACAGGTGATGGTTCCTTAAATGACGAGAATGAGCCTCTGCAGCCGAACATCTTGCAGCTCTGCTAATAAGTCCTACTTCACGCCTCCCTGTGGCGCCATCTGGGAATCTCACTAGAGGTTGCGTGAAGTGAAGAGGGCAAATGGCGAGTTTCCTGCGCCATTAACCAGGATTAGTGTCGGAAAAACAAAACAATACCTTATCCGGGCTACTCCGACATATTTGGAGCTCAGGCCAGAAAGGATTTCCAGGACTTAGCCAGGGTCTTGGAAAAGAGATGGTGGCGGACGAGCCCTATAAGGGCCAACGGCAGCGCTCACATCCCGGAACGGGTTACTGGCTTCGGTGTAACCGACCCCTCGTCCTAGGGGCACTCAAAATGGAACTGGTCCTCCAGGTTGGGGGTTGTGCCGCCGGGGTAACTGCCCGGCCATTTAAAAAAAAATTAAGTTACGAAGCATCAACAAGCCTCGGATATGGACGGATCTACTGTTGACAACACACGCAAACGATTTAAGGACAATGAGCTTCGGATATGCACGTGGAATGTTAGATCATTAACAGACCACGTGCAGCCGAGCAACTAGCGGAGGCCCTAGACTGCTGCAAAGCAGACATAACCGCCATTTAAGAAATGCGATGGGATGGGCCGGACAAAAAGAAGATGAAAAACTGCGACATCTACTACGGCAATTGCTATCGACGGCAAAAGCAGCGCTTATTTGGATGCGGATTTGTTGTCGGAGGCAGACTAAGACAAGAAGTCCTCAGCTTCCGGCATGTGAGCGAGCGCCTCGTAGCAATCCGCATCAAGGCTAAATTCGCCAACATAAGCCTCATATGCGCGCATGCCCCCACAGAGGAGAAAGATGACGACACCAAGGATGCCTTCTACGAGCTCCTTAACAAGACCTACGAACATTGCCCTAGCTATGACATTAAAATTGTCCTCGGTGATTTTAATGCAAAGCTAGGAAGAGAGGGTATCTTTGGTGGAACAATCGGAAAATATAGCCTGCACAACACCACCTCCGATAACGGATTCAGGCTAATCGACTTTGCTGCGGGGCGAAACATTGTCATGGCTAGCACGCGGTTCCCACATCTCGACATACACAAGGGGACTTGGAGAACTCCTGATCAATCAACAGTCAACCAGATTGATCACATTGCGATCGACGCAAGACACTCCTCCAGCATTATGGATGTCCGTACGTTCCGAGGAGCCAACATCGACTCGGACCATTACCTTATTGTAGCCAAGGTACGGTTGCGGATATCCCAAACTACGCCAAGACAAACTAATGCTGTGAGAAAATTCGACGTCAGACGGCTACAATCGCAAGAGATCGCCAAGTCCTTTTCCGATCGAGTGTCTCTTAATCTCTTAAGAGGTCCAATGCCGCCAGCATCAAGCATCGAAGACCATTGGAAACACTGCCAAAATGCCATCAGAGATGCCGCTTCTGATTTGCTGGGTTTCACTCGTCCACCGCAACGAAACCCCTGGTTCGATGATGAATGCCGGCAAGCACATGCAACTAAGCAAGATGCATCTAACGCGGTGCTGCTTAGAAAGACCAGAGCTGCTCATGAGCTCTCTGAGCGGAAGAGGAGAGACGAGCACCGGCTTCTCAGGAGGAAGAAGAAATGGCATGAGAAGCGCGCGGTCGAGGAAATTTAGAGGTGCTACTCCAGGAATGAGGTTCGGAAGTTTTACCAAAAGGGAAAGGAGGATTTGGAAAGATCATTTCTGCAGACTGTATAACGGCGATGACGGACCAAATACCGCTGTCAGGCAGAATCAACCTTTCAACCTGGACGACGATGACCAACAATTCCGTCCACCCGACCTGGATGAAGTGAAGATAGTCATATCGAAGCTTAAGTCCAACAGAGCTGCTGGAGCGGATGGCCTGACTGCCGAGCTCTTCAAAGCGGCAGGCGATGACTTGGTAAGGAGCATACACCAACTCATCTGTAAAATATGGTCGGGCGAAAGTATGCCCGATGAATGGAACCTCAGCATTGTTTGTCCAATTCTCAAGAAAGGAGACCCTCTGAACTGCGCCAACTACAGAGGCATCAGTCTCCTTAACATCGCATAAAAGATCTTATCCGCCGTATTGTGTGAACGCCTGAAGCCGTTCGTCAACAACCTGATAGGTCCATATCAGTGTGGCTTCAGGCCAGGAAAGTCCACCATCGACCAGATATTCACACTACGGCAGATATTGGAGAAGACCCATGAGCTTCAGATCGATACCCACCACCTATTCATCGATTTTAAGTCCGCGTATGACAGCATCTATAGAGACGAGCTATATAGAGCAATGTCTAGTTTTGGCATCCCTGCCAAACTCGTCCGTCTGTGCAGGATGACGATGGAGAATGCACGCTGCTCCATCAAGGTCGGTAAAGACCTCACCGAGACCTTTGATGTCCAGAAAGGATTTAGACAAGGCGATGCGCTGTCATGCGATTTTTTCAACATCGTACTTGAAAGAATAGTGCAAAACTCACGAGCAAACACAAGAGGCACTATCTTTCAAAAGTCCGTCCAACTACTCGCATATGCCCACGATATTGACATAATCGGGAGAAAGCAGCGTGATGTCAGTGGTGCTTTCGCGAGTATTGAGACAGAAGCGGCGAAAATGGGTTAAGCGGTCAATGAGGGCAAGACCAAGTATATGCTGTCAAGCAAAAAGGACAACCAACACCGACGTCTCGGACAGAACGTCACCCTCGACAGATATAACTTTGAGGTAGTTAAGGACTTTGTCTACCTAGGCTCCGCTATAAATACAGACAACGACACCAGCGCTGAGATCAAGCGAAGAATAACTCTTGTCAACCTCTGTTTCTTTGGGTTAAGAACGCAATTGAGTAGCAAAGCCCTCTCCCGGACAACAAAAGTCACCCTTTATAAGACCTTAATAATCCCGGTCCTGCTCTATGGCACAGAGGCATGGACATTATCGAAAATGGATGAGGGTGTTCTTGGTTGCTTCGAGAGAAAAATTCTTCGGGCGATCTTCAGTCCCGTCTGCATTGACGGTGAGTGGAGGAGAAGATACAACGACGAACTGTACGGACTGTACAGCGACATGGACCTAGCCAGAAGAGTGAAGATCCAAAGACTGAGATGGCTTGGTCATGTAGAGCGCATGGACACCAATGCTCCGGTCGGAAAAGTCTTCGAATCCGCCCCCGAGGGACAGCGCAGTAGAGGAAGGCCAAGACTCAGGTGGCGCACGCAAGTGGAAGAGGACCTCAGCCAACTTAGCGTGCGAAACTGGAGGCAGCTAGCCAGGGATCGAGCTGGCTGGAGAAGCTTGTTGACTGAGGCCCAGGTCCACCCCGGACTGTAGCGCCACCTAAAGTAAGTAAGCAAGATTTAACGACACGTTCAAGTGTGGCTTCAGCCTTGATTGATAGGCAGAAAAACGAACTAAACGAAAGAAAAGATTTCCGAGGGTAGGTGCTATCTTCTTATAGAATGGCCGAATTGGTAGTACTGAAAAAGCTTTAAAAAAAAACTGTGTCGTATAGTTCGGGAAATACGCAATGCTATTTTTGATTTGCGCGGAGGGTCTGTTGGTCCAAACACATCTACTTCTATTTTCGAACTAGAAGATAGTAGAGGTGTTCATAAATCCGAAAACATTTGCATTTTGGAGTTTGAATCAAAAAGATTGCAATCATTCACCATCTGGCAAGGACTTTTGTTTGAATTGTCTGCTAAACCCTCAAACGACAGTTTTAAGATAGCCAAAAATCTCTCATAAATAAGAGGACCTCCTATGTCTCTGATCCTTATCTACCCACAATTTCATTCAAAGCTCATTTTGAAACAGCTTTCATTGGTAATCCACGAAATCCATGAATAACTCTTGTGCTTCATAAACTATATTTTATTGCTGACAGACAGCATTTCATTAGTCTCAAAGGATTAACTTGAAATATTGTGGCTTTTGAAAGTGTCGTCCTTGATATTACAAATTGTCATACCATTTTTTTGTTGCTACTCTTTCTCATGCTCAACATCGAGCATCGATGAGGAGAGTTTAACAAAATAATCGGGACGGATTTTACAGATGGTAGTCAACAGAGTAAAACGAATTAAACTGAATTACTTCGAAGGACAACCTGACACAGACATCGAAATGTGCCATTAGCAGAAATTATTGTTTCAATATGACATGCCTTGTTATTTTAGGGGCGAAAAGGATCCAAAATGTCATTGGTCTGGATAGTTGCTTTGTAAGGAATAGTGTCGGGATTTTAGATTCAAGGAATTTTTCAATTTCAACAAGGATTCCTTCTTATTATCATAAGACGTCAAGAGAGGGCAAAGTTGAAATAAAATGTCACACCTAATGGTGTTAGGACTCGGAAACGTCTTCTTGATTTCAGTTTCCTTTTTTGCTCTGGAAAGGCCTTACTATATTTAAAATTCAGTTGCCCTCAAGGGAGGATAATATAGCATACGAGTACGAGTATGTCGGATCAACATTTTTTCCGTCTGAGTGACCGTATATAATATGCTTACTAAACCTTCCTTTGGGTGGAAATATAAATACGTACCCAAGTGGGTACCCGTCTTTCTATGCACAGAAATTCATAGAAAAATACGAGTAACTCACTCGTACGTGTATACGTACACTACAAGAGTAGGGATATAAATTAACGTATGTACATGTGGAAATACGGATTATTCAGTTTCGTGCAATACGTATTTGTTCGCCGCTCTGGTACAAGGTTTTCTCCAGCTCTGTTGAGTCAAATCCAGATAAACTGATGGAAAAAAAGTGTAAATAATTAATGCAGGGTGAGCCAAATTAAAGAAGAATTGCGTTCGTGTACGAAAATAAGCTTCTTATTCCTACCGTCGGTCGCTTCCTCATGCAATAAGATTAAGGGGGGCTTCATTGGGGTAAAATTATGAGTACTATAAAGCTTCCTAATCTTATGTATGATTACACGTAGCTTCAAGAACAATTTGGCTATTGAAGTGTAGTCCCAACATCATTAAAGTCACTCAAGCCTTAGTGTATCTTTTGCACGACTTACTAAACTTGCTTTCGATATTATTACCAAAAAGTAAAAGTTTTTGGAGATAGCATAAATAAAACAATCATAACATGAAAACTGCATAATTTCGCCAAGTAGCTTTCAGTTTTTAACTTACAAAACCGTGAAGACTTCAACTCTTAGGATCTTATGAAGTCTCAAAAGCAATGACACTGAAAACATTTGTACCTTCAACTTGCCGAGACTGAGAATTTGAATATTATATAGCACAATATTCCCTAAACTTGAACTAGAGATGTATTCTGCTTATTCTGTGTTTGAAATCTTCGTTATGACCTAGGGGCTATTGTGAGAACGTTGAGATCCTCTACTACTTGGTGGGGTCTTTTCTCTTCGGTATTCTGTCTAGGTAGAAATCGAAGACTACTACTAGCATGTACCTCTTTAATCTAGTCGGTGACGATGTTTTATCTCCTACAAAGCCCGTCAACACAAAAGGCACCAAAAATCACTCAATAAATTTCACATTTTGAATAAGCAAAGATATCTTCAATCACGCCATAGAATGGGACTAAGAAGAGGATTGGTAGTGCGAAGGCCTTATTGCCCAGTTTTCATTTTTAGACAAGGGAACAGCGATTTCCAAGTGTCACCCTTCATTTGGTTTCTAATGAAATGTCGTTGTCAGAGTTGAAAGCGAAGACCAAATAGATATTCCTGATCACTTTAAAAGCTGTGACCCTCTTGTTAACAGCATGCATTTGGCTTTGCCATAACTCGAAAGCGCAATATGTTGATTAAAAAATCACACGATAGCGCGTCATCCTTTCTAAACCTTTTTGACGTCAAAATTCTTGACCTGATTGCCTTCGACCAAGGAAATGGGTTGATTTCAAATTTCGGAAATTACTCAAACTGAGCTCAGGAAAATTTATTTGGCATAAAGAAGAAACCTTCGTGTTCCTTGTCGGTCGTAAGGTTCTAAAATGAACATCTGTGTTGAATGTTGAATTAAACGTCAGACGTACAATTTACGAGTACATGTTGAACGCTTAAAAGGGTTAAGGTGGCTTTAAAGGATTGTACATCAGCTGGTACTCGTAGTAGCGACAATTCACCCGGGTCTTTCCGACTACGGCCCTGGCACGGATCCTGGAACCTCTAAACAAAATACTTAAGAAACTTCAACTAAAACCGACGAACCTCTCGAAATTAGGTACGATTCTCAGATGAAACTGGGTGCGACACCCAATAAAAGCTGAAGTTCCACTGGGCGGAAAATGCATAAAGCCAGAGCTACAATCAGCAAAGGTTGTAGTTCTGGTCGACGGGAGTCGGCTAAGATCTAGCTGAGAAGAAACCCTGGTCCTAGCTTCCCAGCAGTGTTGCACAAGTCGCATCGTAGCTATGGAACTTGGATGCCGCTGCAAAACCAACCTCAAAGAAAACTCCCAAACCCCAAACGGGTCCGGTCTCGACACTCATAGTTCCTATTATTAAGACTTTTACGAAAAGATCGAAATTGTCGGTGAAACCAGTTGGCTGGTCAAAGTCTTCAAAAGGGGAAGATCAACCACGCTGGAATCATTCAGAAAATCGGATGATACCTAAACTAGAGTCGAAAGTGAAGACTCTTCTTTTGTGGATGCTGACTGTGACCAATAAAGAATGACGGAGGAAAACAGGGGTCACTGTAGCGCTTACATATCTTTCTTCTAAAGACTGGAATGTTTTATTTAAAGGTACTTACAAGGAGAACGATGGGCTAATTCTTTGTTTGAATACTCTGTTTCAAAAAAATCAAATATCTGTAAGGTCATATAGCAGCGGAAAACGACCATAGGTAGATGAGATATGTCTTTAAGTTAAAGCTCAGCTCAGACGTTTCTTTTGGGTATATTGTATGCAAATATTTTGTAAGCTGCGGACTTAGTAAGCCTAAGACCGCCTTGATAAGTACCAAACAGATTTTAGGCATTTACATAATAAGACCTCTTAATCGATGTTAAGGAGACGGATGCCTCTTGGTTGGAGGAGTCTTCCTTTGCCTTGTTCAAAAGCAAAATCCCGTACAGCTCTGGGGTGAGGTACTTGATTTGGAGTCGGTTGATCGTCCATAACCTTTATCTAAAGCGAACTTGTTTTCCTTATATAAGTACACAATTATCTCGCATTACGATTTCTTTAACATATGGTGAAAGATGGGAATTCAAAGTGCCGGCTAAACCCGTCTCAAACATTGGGAAACACGATTAATCTACAGCTACACTTGATTAAATTATTGCAACTCAATATTACCACAGTACCATTGCAATAACTCAGTTTCATCTCTATCAACTTCACAGGCTCTTAAAAACTAAATCAGATGCTAAAAAATTGGTAGTTAGTTCCAGTAAAATATTACGGATTACCGTAGGTTTTCGTGACAATTAAATGTATTTAATAACCACAAGATCGATTGATTGGTGGTTATGCACTGGTTGGGGTCAACCTATCAATGATCGGTCCAGCAACTATGTCAACACACCTATTATGGTTATTTTAACAACTAGTGGTAACCACCGACAGCGGAAAACTGAATGCGATTGAATTGATAGTGTTGAAAACAGATTCAATAACCGAGTCACCTCAATGTATCTGATGATGAGATTAGAAAGATTTTTTCGACAAATTTGCAAGCGGTTCAAGCAAGCTGCTACATTACTGCCGTTTAGGATGCCATGGACCCCGTGGTATTCATTACCTATATAATAGCAGTCTCGCTTATAACAGCATCTATAGAGATGGACCAAGTATGGTTTTAGCCGTACTGATAAATTCATCAGTCTCTGCAGAATGACGATCACGAACGCTCGCTATTCTCTAAAGAAATCTCTCCGATACATTTGATGTTTAAAAAGCGTTTAGACAATGTGATGTGCTTCATAGTAATGACATCGAAGAATCGGACAGAACATCACAATAGATACATAGCTAAAAGCTGTATGTAGTTGAGGGCAGAAGTCAAACGAAGGATTTAAACTTGGCAGAATCTTTGTTGGCGTAAAAATACAATCGAGTTATAAGGCCTTGTCAAATAAAAACTCTATAAAATGCTTGTTCAATTTTGTGATGGCAAATCATAAATGTCAGCAAAGGCGGAGGATGAAGATATCCTTGACTCTTTTGAGTTCAAGATTTTTAGGGCTTTATTTGGATTTTAAAGAACAAATAATAGGTGTGTGATGAAAATAATGTCGATTTGACTACTACATATGGTTTGTGTCAATGATAACAAATATGATCGGAGGGTAAGCATCTGTCAGTAAAATCCAGTATGTCTTAGGTTGTGATTGTACAAACAACTTATTTTTTTGTCGCCTTGAAATTGTCGAATTTTGTTCCAGACAAGGTCCATTTGCGGGCAGTATCACTACATTTTTTTTCCAAAGAAAACAGCTGCTGAAAGTCATCGATTGTTACTGGATATGGTGAACGTGCTCCAACTCAAAGGACTTGTGAACGTACATAGGTTCGTTCGTTTCAAAAGTATTGAATTTGGCATCGACAACAAGACCACAGAAAAAATTCGAAGATACAGAATTGCAAGAATTATTAGATGAAAACTCGGCTCACACACAAAAACAGCTTGGAGGAGCATTGACAGTCAATCATGTAGCGTTTAAAAGCTCTGGGAATATATCCAGCAAGAAGGAAAATGGGTTTATTGATTGAAAATTTATTTTTACGGGCGAAAAAGAAAAGGGTTTTGGCATCGAATTGTTACAGACGATGGAAAGTGAATCCATTTCTACACTTTCAAGTGCAAAGAATCATGCGTAGACCCAGTTCGACCATCAACCTCGCAACAAGTACGTAATATCGACGGAACGGTTATATTGGGTATTTAGTGGGCCAAAAGGGAATGGTGTACCTGTTGAAACGCCACAATCAACAATTGATAAAATTGAATCAAGTAAGGCTGAAAACACACAGGAGCGGACATAACGTCTTTTCTTTGTCCGACAAAAGGACGATTTTTATTTCAATACACACCAAACAGGACAAATGTAACAAAACTAATCATTTCACATTTCTGTCTCGTTTGGTGTGTGTTAAAAAAAAACAGAACGCCACACATTCTCCACCTGAACTCTTAAATTAATAAACGCCACTTCAAAAAAAACAACAACAAAATTTTGTCCGTGAAAAACAACATTCCAGGTATCGGCAACAACTGTCTTTCTGTTCTGTACTATCATTTAATTTTGCCGTTTGTGTGTTGCGCCATAAGCAAGTGTGCAATAATCGACAACAACACTGGTTCGCAGCATGTTTGTTGCATGCGGTGTGTTTTGGTGGTGTATTTTCGACAACCAGTCATGGAACTCATCGACATAAAAATATGTCCTTTGTCCCGTCGGCTTTGGTATGTGTTGACTCATAAGAAAGAACCAATGGATTGTTGTTCGATACGACAATAAAAGACGGTTTGTCTGCTACGGTCTTTTTCCAGCCTAATGAAGCAAGAACGGACATAATATGCAAAGACCAAGATATTTTTGATCTTGACAATGATAGTCCACATCTTGCAAGCCGAGTAAAGAACAATGATTGAGAAATTTTGCTTCATCTGCCGTATTCATCAGACTTGGCCACTTCTGATTTATGCAGCACGGGCTTTCAGAACAGCACTTTTATTCTTACGAAGAAGTGGAAAATTGGCTTGATGAATGGTTGGCCTCAAAAAACGAAGAATGATAATAGCTCTGGATCTACCGATTGCGGGAAATATGGCAAAAAACCATAACTAACGACGGTGGATGGTCTTTTATAATATAAGACACTATTTTGTCTAATTACTTGCGTACACCGATGCCATTTATGTGAAGGAATGAATACACTGAGCCGCCAATGAAGCTTTGAACGAGGGAAAAGCAAGGTACAGGGTCATCCATTTTGTTGCCCCGAAAGTAAATTTAAGCAAAACACATTTATGATCTGGATTTCGATTAAATTTTCATTTAAATATATTATTTGGATCTTTCCATTGCTCGTATGAATGGAAAATAAGATCTTTCAAATGTCCCTCAAGGGATTTCTTGCAGGTGTTTGTTCTGATAAGGTTATCTTCGATGACTTTTCGACACATAACGGGCCATAACTCAGCCATAACTTGATGAATATTCATTTTCAAAGCGCCAAGAGTTGTCGGATTGTTTGCATAAGCACGATATTTTGCATAGCTTACAAAAAGAAATTCAATGGCGAGCCAATCACATGATTACGGTGGTCAGTTTACATCACCACAACGCGAAATAACTAGCACAGGAAATTTTTTATCCAAAACGGGTTGTGTTATGTGGGATTTGGCACCGTCTTGTTTATGCCACTTGTATTATATGAGGCCAAAAAATCGGTTAACATTTGGCTCTTGGGATAAGAATTGGGAACGCATTCCGTGGCCAATTAGATTCAATTCTTGAGTGAGTTGACGTGTCTTAAGACAAGTCCGAATGCTGTACTCGCCGTGAAATCGCTAAATTCCTATCTTCTTCAACACTTTCACTAAAGGCACCCATATTTTCTGTAGAGCGAGCATGTATGGATTGGCCTTGAGACACTTGAAGTACAGCCAATCTGTTTAATTTCAACACAATTATACATGTAGGGATGGACGATTGTGTCGACCAGAATCAGCTCGTAATGCGGAAAACGTACCTACTACAGAATCACTATTTTTGTAGTAAGTTTTCACAATTTTAACACGTTCAGCAATTGTTAATCGATCCATATTGTAAAATGGCAAACCTTAAACTAAACATTAAGTCTCGGATGACAGTTCGGTTTGACATATGTATGTGGTAGAAACAGGGATGTCATATGCCAGAGGATAAGCTGTCATTCGAAAATGATGCACACCTTCGTCGCGACGGTTCAATACCATTCCCAATCGACATGTTTTTGGGCGCAGGAGGCACTTGAAGGAGCACGGAAGTCTTTGTCATAAGACTAAACGGGCTTTATACAAGACCTCATCATCCTGGTTATATTCTGTGGCGGCTGAAGATCGTCCCAAAAGTTATTAAGTCTATCCCAGGAGGATGGCTCAGTAGACGCTTATTGCATCTATGATAGTGACACAAGTAGAAGGGGACCTCTACCGATTTGATCCTGCCGAGATATCGTGTTAGCTGGAGAGGCTTGTTGAGTCTCAAATTCACCAAGGACTGTAGCGACATCTAAGTAAGTAAAAAATTTGAATTAGAAGTTTGCAAAACTATCTTACTATTTTCTAAAACAAGTTACCAGTTCGAAATATTCGAAAAAAAATTGGGGGCTGAGCCAAAAATTGTTTTCTGAGTAGGAAAAGATATGTTAGTCATCAATTAATCAAATCCTTATGAACACTTAGAACAGTGTGTCGGTGACAGACGGTTCTGTTGATAAGGAAATGTAAACGACGAATGAATTTCCGGACGAGAACGGTGTTTTTCTACGGAAAATGCCAGGTATGACTAGGTACTATTCGTCGTATCTATTGGGAGCGGTTAGTAGTATATTTCCATCCAGCAAACGTAATTGTAGAACGCTTGCCATATCCTTCAACTCTCACTCAAAAGATTCCTTACATCAGCCGTAAAACAGCTACCAGGATTCGTGCAGATTACTTAGGAAATCTAAAGAGTTTAAATTCATGAGCTTTCAATGACTGTGATCATCCGCAGTTAATATACATCGTCCACAAAACGATTACTCTTCAAATAAAATACCTACATATCTTCTTAAAATTCTCGTCTCTAGTCTTTGACACTTAAACCACTTTCAAAGATAAGAAAGTGGCCCTTCGTGCAGTCATAAAGACCATCATCTTCAATTACACAGAATTACGACTTGTAGATATGGATACCATTACCCACCACAAAGGGGAGCCATGTATTATATGATAGCCTGCAAAAGCAGAATTTCCCTTGAGTCAATCCCATCAAAGAAGCCTTCCCATCGGGAAATTATACATAAAAGCGAAAAGTGCACAGCCCGTACTTGGCGGTAGAAGTACGAGTATGTTTTCATATACACAAACTCTACGCAGGCATGATTCTTTATGATATTTCCCAATACTGGATTTAATTGAAGAATGCCCCAGAGATCTGGTCTTCAATTTTTATCTGCTCTTCGAATGTCATCCATATTCTAGCACCGCACGATGGGCTTCTCTGTCATTTGGGGGTAGAATATAAAAATAAAAAATAAACCTCAAAACATGGATTTTAAGAAACCTCACAAAATGCGCCCAAATATCAGGAATTCTAAAAATACCAGTAGCTTTCCAACAAAGGACAATAACATATTCAATTAGGTACATTTAAATACATACTCTTACATACGAGTATGTTCCACAATAACCACATTCTTAGCATCGCGAACATCGCCTTCTGAAACATGATCCCACACCGAGTGCGTAAACACGCAAAACGACCGACACGACCAGAGGGAAGTTAATGTATTCGTATCCGTATAATAATAATATTCCTGTTTCCACACAACGTGACATAGAATTTCTCGGAGCCACGACGACAGCCTCGTGATCAAATAAATATAAACCGCCTCCTGCCCTATTGTTACCCTATATCCATTCCATCCTTAGTAAGCGTTCGAAGACTGTCGTCTATTCTCCTCTTTTCTACCAGCAAATTGCATTTCGCAATTATTTATGGATACAAGTATAATGTGGGTATGTTGGCCGCCTTTCTTCCTACTAGAGGTGGTTTTCGAGCGGTGTCGAGAGTCAAAACACGGTAGGTAGGGTTTAGATTAACGAGAGATGAACAATAGACGGTCGTCAACTGTGACAAACATTGTCGAGTCAATGTGGCAATAAAATCCGCATTAATGAGTCTAATAAGGTGCGACAACCTACATGTACACAGATGGATACTACTCCACACATCAAACCATCTTGAATAGGGGAAAAGCTTTAATGATAGCCTCTACTCTCGGCAAAAAAAAATCTACAAAATACGTCGCAAAAATCGCATATGCCATCGAAACCAAACCACTGGAACGAACCGAATCACCGGAGCCAACGGTGCCAAAAAAGAAAATGGGGGACAAACTTAGGGGGGTCTACGAACGAAAATCTCAGCTGGCTAACCTAAAGGTAGATAGCATTTTCAAGGATAACGAGATGTCGTTAGGGTTGTGCTCTTTGTACACCATTACCGTGTGCTATACTGGTGACTTAAAGGGAAATTCGTTATTTATATTAGATACGAAGACCAGTACTCACCCTTTTTTTGGTAGTGTATTGTCTCGATTAATTGCCGCCCAGGTGGCACAATATGTTAATCATTTGCTGCAATCACCGAGCCCAGAGGGTTGAAAGACTTACGACAGCTTATGCGATGAACCTTGTACAAACACTGGGTGTCACTTATTAACGATTAGTCGGGTAAATCAATTAGCGATAAGGTATTCGATAAAATGTGAAACTCGGAGCTTGTAGAGCTCTGTGGAGCCGTATAGCTCTGTCGCCGCCACTTGCAAATGTGTGCTGCACAGACCAGACGATGACGATAGCTTACGATATGGGTTGGTTTTTTTTTTTTTTTATCGGTGAATTAAATTACACTACACAAGCATTTATGATGTGGGGGTTGCCTTTTAGAGGAGGAAATTTTCTATACACTTTGACTGCGGCTCTACACACCCTTGTATGTAAAAGATATGCACAACTACTGCCAACGATATTGAAAACTGAAATTCCTATGTAACAAAAACGGAACGTACTACCTTTACCGAGGTATAACTTTGACTGAGAAATGAGAATATTTTGAGATGCGAAAAGGACTCGCCTTGCTGGAGTGTGTTACTGAAAAAAGCATTCAACAGCTGTCTTCGGGGTAGTGTGTACAGTGAGTTGGTGTAAGAAAGCTTCCGACGAAGTGGAGGATGCGCTTTTTAATGGCAAAAAGCTGTTGTAATTGTTTGTTTATTGTTAACGTGAGAAAAGTGTTGCCAGGATAATGTGAAAAATTATATCGACAAACATACATATGTAGGCCGTATATCATTTCGCTTACTTCAAATGTATTTCTACGTAGCTTCGATATTTCGGTTTCGAAAAAAAATCTTAAACGATATCAAAAGGAGCAGCAGGTAGGAAATCAAACAGTTCTTCAGTCTATGGTTAAGATTTGTGGCCTTTGCCGTAATTTTCTGCCAGTAATCCGATTATGAAACTATTAAAGAGTGGGCCATCTGTTGGTTTCTTTTCGAATCAGCTCTTAAGCGCTTAATAAATTGACAGATTCGCAGTATTATAAAAGTTTCGATGGTTGTTGTCTATGGTTTGACAGCTGTCAAACTGTGTTGACGTTTCTATTCAGTAAGGTTTGGCAATTCATCATGAATTGTTTAACGCCAGAACAACGCTTTCAAATTCTGGAAATTCGTCAATTTTACGGTAACATAATCTGCCTAGTGAGCAAGCAATTCGTGCAGTTATTGATCGTTTACGCACTAATTTTACTCTTCTCGATTTAAAACCATCAACAAGACAAGAAAACGTGCATACCGAAGAGAATATTGCTGCTGTAGCGTGAGGTGCTAAAGAAGACTCCGAAATGTCAATTAGTCGCCGTTCTCAACTTATTGGCCTTTGTCCTTCGACAGAAATTAATCAGCTAAATATCGATGATATTTGGTTTCAACAAGATGGTGCACCTTGCCATACAGCGCGCTTAACCATCAATTTATTGCAAAATCAATTTGGTGTCAATTTTTATTTCCAGAAGTGGTTTTGCTAACTGGCCCCCTTATTCGTGCGACTCGATTACTTACTTTTTATGGGGCTATGTTAAGTCATTGGCTTATAACGACAAACCTGCTGAAGCATTGGAAGCCAATATTCAAGCCACCATTGAAGACATACGGCCAGATTTATTGGAAAAATTGGACTGATCGAATTGACCATGTAACTCGTAGCCACAGTGGGCATATGCCGGAAATCATACTTAAAAAATAAATGCCATGAAATTATCTACTAGATTATAATTATAAAAAATTCATTCCGATAATATAGCTGTCTTGTATTATTATTTAAAATTTTCAAGCTCTTTAAAAAAACCCTCTTTATATTCGCGTTACGTAACGATTTACGTTTGAACAAGGTTGGAAAATATTGCAGTTACTTCGAAAGTGGATGTTGTAGTGCGAATTTTGAAAATAAATTTCGGTCGAAATCGTGCACCAACTGCAGCTAGTGTACGCAAGTTGGTTTGATGATAAATAGCCGAATATATGTCCTTATTCGTCCTGTGCGCTCAACAGAGAAAATTGCAGCTGTTGCCGACAGTTTGCGCGAGGACCTCAACACGTAACGATCATAACGAGCTCGGATTACTCGATGACTAAGGATTTGAATCAAAACTTGCTTCCTTATCGCTTCTTTGTTTGGGGTTAGAGCAGATCGAAATTGAAAATCAACACGTAGCTATAGGAAAACAAATCCATCCTGAACGTGTGACTGCTTGGTATAGGTGTTGGAGTGGCGGCATTGTTCGCTCATTTTTCTTCCAGGACGGTAATGGAGAGTCGATTTTGAATGAGCAGAAACCGGGGATTTGGACTTGAGTGAGATATGATTCCAGCAAGTTCCACACAAGCCGTCCAACAATAATCATGTAATCAGTCGTTTTAGTGATGTTAATTGGCTAACACGGAGCATCGATTGGAAGCCGTTGGACTTTTTTTGTAGGGTCCGTTTAAAGATCGATGCTATGCTAATAATCCAGACATAATTCAGTCACTCAAGAACAATATTAGTCAACCTATATGTGAATTAGGGGCCGAAACCATTAAAAATGTAATGAAAAATTAGATCGACGGGATGGTCTACTGCCAAGCCAGTCAAGGTAGTTATTTGGATGCAGTAATATTCCATAATTAGTTAAAAGGTATATTCCTCTCAACAAAGTAACAATCATTGAAAACTATTGAATAATTTTATTTTTCATAGCATTTTTAAAAAGATATCAACATATGGCCCTTCTTCTTATCCTTTTATTAACCCTTTCCTCGTTATACGAACTTATGCGTAACGAGTTTCCCATTTTTACTGCATCGCTGCTGCTCCGCTTATGGGGTTGGCTAATGTCGCAGACCGCAGAACGCGTCTACATAATGCTCGGTCCTCGATCGCTTCAGTGGTTAACCCCAGACGTTGTTGCGCATTTGCCATCTGAGAAATCCAGGAATTCTTTTTCCGATCTCGTTTTCTTACAGTTGGAGTGACCGTAGTTGATAGTGCCTTTTTAACCGGATTTTCCGCAGATCTTCTTTGAACGTGGCAATACCAACTTATTCTATTCGCTCAATGGTTACCGAATTCTTTATATGTAGACTTCCTCTTATACGCGTAGATCTAATGCAATCGCGTTTAGTGACTCCACTAGACATCCTTAACTCTTTCATTTCCGCTGCCGTCATTTTGTTTTCAAACGCTTCGTACATTGTCCAGCACTGTGAACCGTATATAAGAGCTGGTCTAACAACCGTGGTGTAGAGTTTCCCCTTTAATTTAAGTGGAAATTTTAGGTCGCAAAAGATTTCCGAATTTTCCAGCCATTTCATCCATCCCACACTCACTCTGTGGTTTACGTCGTCCTCACATTTCGCTTCCATGTTAACGATTAATCCTAAGTACTTAAAGATAGTGCTTTTCGGAAGAACTATTCCGTCTAACATTATATCCGGAACAGGTCGCAACGGATGCGCAAATGGGCACGTCAAATGCTCCGTCTTTGAACGACTTATTTTAAACCCGTTTCTCTCTAGCGCATTTCTCCATGAATCTAAGGCGCTCTGTAAATCTTCGACATTATCGCTAAGTATAACTGCGTCGTCAGCGAAGAGAATTGGCGTTACATTTGCTTCGCGCATGCAGTCTTTTAAAAGATAGTCGAATACTACGTTAAAGAGGAAAGGGCTAAGTACGCTTCCTTGATGCACTCCGACATTAACTGGAAATTCTCTCGTTAGTCCAGCAGAGCTTTTAACCGCAGTTTTCACGTTTCCGTACAGGTCTTGTATTATTCTAACATACGTTTCCGGTACGTTTTAAGACTTCAGAGCAGCCTATATGAGGTCTCTAGGCACTCGATCGAATGCTTTCTCGAGGTCGATAAATACCATGTGTAAGTCCTTAGACGAATCTCGGTGCTTTTCCATTATTATTCGTAGGCTTTGGATAGCATCCACAGTCGATCTTCCTTCAACTGGCTATTATCGAGCTTTATTATTTGCCAAAGACGGTCGTTTAGGACTCTTACGACGATTTTCATCGTTTGTGACATCAGCTTGATTGAACGGTAGTTGTTGCATTCTCGAGTGTCGCCTTTTCCTTTGTATAATGGAACCAAAAAGCTACTTCTCCATTGATTCGGCATAGTATGTTCACATTTTAATTTATTTAAAAGTTTCTATAGCCATTCGCTGTCAATTCCCTCCATCTTCAACCAAAACTCTTACGATTGCTATACTTACTTCTTCGATTGAAAAGTCCGAATGTTCCTCTTCGAATAGATCAGCTGTCGTCACGATATCACGTGGAAACTCTTTGTTAGGCAACTTCTTGCAGTATTCAAGCCACCGGTCACAAATTTCCTTTTCATTTTGATGTATTTCGGCGAGGTTATTTCCATCGAATTTTTTCTCCTCTGTGCAGCGAGCTTAAAAATATTTGGCATTTTAGTGTTGTACGACGTTTGAACTTCTTGGATAGCTTGTCTTCTATCCGCCGATCGTGAGGATATTTGTTCCAACTCCTGGTACAGGTTTTCCGCTTCTGCCGCTCGAGTTCGAGCCAGGACTTTCTTTGCGATCTTTTTAAGACGCTCGTATTCAAGAGCCAGTCGAGCTTTTTCGATATCGTCGCTCCGATCGCATTTTGTCCACGCTTGGAATGCACTCTTCTTGTCGGCCACAGCTCGTTTGGTTTCGTCATTCCACCACCATGTTTCTTCGCCGACGTAATGGTATTTCGATATAGTCCCCAGATGGGACTTTGCGAGTGTTATGCATTCCTCGTGCATGCTGTTCCACATTTCTTGCGGGCTAAGTGAGTACTAAGTACTTCTTTAGCCAGTGCGATAAATCTTGCGCTTCGTTCCTTCGATAAATTATACCACCGGATTTTTGGCTTTCCAAACGATGCTCGTGTTTTCGGTGGTTCCGCTGTGGAAAATTCTGTAATGAGCAGACGGGGTTGGCTTACTAGCGATTCTCCAAGTATTACTTTACAGCTCATCGATATTTTGCAAAGGTGATAATCTATTTGCATTTCGTGGCCGTAAGCCGTAAGCCATACACGCTACAAGGATGTCTTCGCCAGCTGAATTTCTGGTTCCAAAGCCTTTACCGCCGTGGCAGTCCTCATAATCAACATTTGTTTCTCCGACGTGGCCATTTAAATCTCCACCTACGAAGAGCATCTCATCGATAGGTATATTTCTAAGCAAATTACCGAACTCTGACCAAAGTGTATCTTTTTCCGATTGGTCGCATCCATTTTGTGGGGCGTACGCGCTAACAATGTTCCACGTTTCATTGTGTATGACGAGTTTAACACTCATCAAGCGCTCGCTTATTTTCAAGATACCAACGATGTTGTTTAGAAGATCCGCTGCAACAACGATTCCGACACCGTTTCGTCCATTGACCGTTCCATGGTAGAACATCTTAGATGCCTTAATTTTTAAATCTAGAAAACGCGCTTTATTTCCTGTATTACACCACTTCGTTTCCTGTACGCACAGGATTTGTAGAGTTCTGCGACGCATAATCGCTTCCAGTTCTAAACTTTTTGAGGTCATCGATCCGACGTTCCAACTTGCAAACCGAAGTTTATGAAAATATTTTGGAAACTTCATTTTGCCCGCCCCCGGAATCCGTCGGGCTCTGACACAAGCACTTCTGCTTGCTCTGGGATCACCCGAGTGCGTTGCAACCGTGGTGCCCAGCGGGGTAGTGCTATTAATTGCGATCATTTCCATGAAGTTTAAAGTTTGAGTGGTTTGACACTTGTATGCTCATTTCGAATTGATTGACTGTTCTTTTACCCCACCGGTAGTCTCCAGACGTGGGAACCCACTGATTGCATACAAACTTGTGGGAAAGTTTTAGGGTGTTAAAGTGTCACAGGCTCAGTTTTGGTGTCATAGTTGCCGGTATATGATTGGTGTCCCATTTAGTCGCCTCTTACGACAAGCTGGGACGCACTGCGGCACTATTCTTTATCCGATGCCGCACGGATGAGTGTCTGCGTCGATCGCAATGTGGTTAGTCTGGCTGACGGTTGATTAATAATGTGAATTCGTTATCAGAAGTTGTGTCGTGAAGGATTTTTCTTCCGTGAAGTAGTGCTTATTGGCAGAGCTGCAAGATGTTAGGTTCCAAAGGCTCATTTTCGTTATTTAATGAACCAGCACCTGTCGGAAGATGCTACTTCAACGAGGCCTTATACCAATCGTTGCCATCCCTATATAAGACCTTAGTAATCCCGGTTCTGCTCTATGGCGCAGAGATGTGGACATTATTAGAAACCGGTGAGGGTGCTCTTGGTTGATTTGAGAGAAAAATTCTACGAGTGATCTTCGGTCGCGTCTGCATTGATGGCTTTGCTATGTACCTATAGAGCAGCTGGACACTAACGCTCCGGTCCATAAAGTCTTCGAATCCGCCGCCAAAGGGCGGCTCAGGTGGCGCACGCAAGTGGAAGCCCAGGTACACCCTGGACTGTAACGCCACCTGAAGTGAGTAAGTAAGAAGCATGGGCTATATCGAAAGCTGATGGGGATATTTTCAGTCGTTTCGAGAGAAAGAAAGAAAAATATTCGGTCCTGCCTGGGTTAAAAGTTGACTAAGTAGATTTTTAAAACTAGTTTTATTAACTAAACCACGAATAATAAAATAAAATAAACCTTTTTTCGAATTGAACTTGACACTAATATCTTTTGCAAATGATATAGCAAAATATTTAACATAAAAGATTGTAAAGTTGTTTTATTTGATTTCGAAAAAGTATCTTTGTATGTTTATCTGAAACTTGCAAACAATAAAGAACAAAAATGCCGAAAAAGTATTTATGGTCGCGTCATTGTGTGTGATTAACTGGAAAAAGCCTCATGTCACTGGTTTCAAGAAATCAATATCTAGCAATAGGCCACTCGGGTTAAGATGATTTTGCAAATCCAAAATATATTATATAAAGAATTACTTCATTTCTATTCCCAAATAAATCTTGTGTTTACCAAAAGAATTAAATTTGCCCTCATGGAGCTTTAAAAGAGAAGAAAACGTGCGAAATAAAATTCATTCTTAATTTTAGAATGAATATTGCTTATCTTAGTCTCAAACTCACTGTTTTGGTTCAAAGTTTCTTCCGCCGATAATGTGTGGCGATAGTGGCCAGTGTTCTTTACCTACTAGCCCCATAAACTTGTATCATCAATCTGAATTGAATTGAATTCGAGGTATGCATTAGATAGGCGCTTGGCTAAGCTGGACTACGTGTTAACCTATTGTTGTGACCCTTCTATTCTATTAAATGGCGTAGTCCGACAATGTATGTTACAAATAACTTTACAAAAAATGATGTTGAAAAATTAGTCATAATGGGTGGAATTTACATCAGCAAATCTGAGACTTCTAAATGTCTCAGTGTTCTTTAGCAGATATCATAAGTTCATGTGTACCCATAAGTTGTTTCATCCTTATCTTAAAGAATATGAAGTAATGCGCATTAGGCACTTTCATATGGCGTGATTTATTTTTATTTTTGAATTTTTTTCATAAAAATCAATTTTTTCCAAACAGTCTTGTTTGTCAAAGTACCTCTGAACGGTGGGACCTTAATGCGCTACAATTCCCATTTGCGTCATTATTCGGCGTCATCAGCGTAAAAGTGTTTTCCACGCCGCAATCAAACTTTACCACTAAATAAAAACTTAAAAAACAAAACGACACAGATCTTTCGAAAAACTCTAAAAAAAAACACCAGGGGGTCTGTCAATGACATTCGTCATACTATAACAACTTTCAACAATATTTAGTAATTCGAAAAAGAGAAAACATTCCGATAACCTTTCATCTCAATAAATCAACAATTTTTGAATTACAAATATTAAAAAAAAAAAAAAAAAAAAAAAACGAAAACACGAAATTGATAAAATTGAATGCCAAGGCAAAGTTGTATTCTGCACACTGATACTCGAACTCGTACAGATTCGCATTTGCAAATTATGCGTAGTCTAGACCGACAGATATGTATCAAGACAAATCTGTTCTCCGGATTTTCTCGGAAAATCAATTGTTATATTATTTTGGAGTTCCATTCAGACCGTCAATTTTCCCAGCACTTAATAGCAAGACCACTGAGAAGTGCTCATCGCGAAATAAATTGATTGTATGTATATGTATATTAAGTTCACATAAAACTGATTAATTAAAATCGCTACATAATTTGTTGTCGATAACGGCATGAATTATTGACCTATCGACTGAAATGTTGAGCAATTAGCTTCTGGTAGAAATTAAAAATTTACGATTAAGATTACTGCAGCAGATAAGGCCGGCGCAACAAGACAAAATAGACAAGCACATACTAGCATCCAGTGCATGGATCAGATTGCAATCAGCTGATTTCAATTCAATTCAACAAATGGAAATAGTAGCACACTTCGAAACTGTACCAAATGAAATAGCTTGACCATGGCACATATAGTCATGAATCTCAATATGCTGGATTGCCGCCACAATGACGAGAAAAATTTCGAAATTTAAAAAACGAACATTCAAGATACCAAGATGTTGAAATGTCGGAAACAAAACTCAATACTTAAGTTTAGAAATGAAGCGGAACAAAATGTAATACATGTTGCGGAACAGCACAAAGTATGTACATACATACATCTTGAAGGTTAAACTCTCAGATAAGATCGAAGGCGCTTATCAAAAACTACCGACTGATGGCAAAAAAAGCTGGAAATTTAGAATATTGCTAGCGGCGGCGCACGCCAAACTGACAGAGAGTAATAAAAAATGATCTAAGAAATTTTTTGTACCACAAAATCAGTAACAAGAAGTCAAGAGAGACTCGATTTTTCTGGTGAGATTAGGAATCTTTCTGGCGAAGATTTTGAGGCTTTCCTCAGGGATTACAATTTTTCAAAAATAATTTCTTAAGGCACTTACTAGGTGGGGTGAAAAGTAGCCTCCTTGGGAATGAAAAACAATTTTTTTTTTAATGTTTTTTTTATTTTATTCAATATAGTCCCTTTTTAGCTTGATACATTTATTCCAGCGATTTTCTAACTTCTTGATCCCGTCCGAAAAGTAATTTTCCGGAAGGTCTGCAAAATTTTCCTCCGTGGCGTCGATGATTTCCTCGTGTGAGCTGAATTTTTTTTTATTGATGAGCCATCTTTTGAGGTTTGGGAAGAGATAATAGTCCGAGGGAGCCAAATCGGGCGAATACGGAGGATGCGGCAGCAATTGGAAATTGATTTTAGCCGTGGTTGCGATGCTCTTATGCGCCGGCGCATTGTCTTGCAAAAACAAAAATTCTTCGCTTCATGTGAGGCCGTTTTGCAGCGATTTCGGCCTTCAATCGCTCCAATAATGCACAGTAATACTCGCTGTTAATGATTTTTCCTTTTTCGAGGTAGTCCACGAAGAGTATGCCATGACAATCCCAGAAAACCGACGCAATAACCTTTCCGACCCATTGAGCCTCCCTCGGCCTCTTCGGAGCACTCGTGCTGACTTCAGTCCATTCCGGGCACTCATTCTGTTCTCTGGTGTGTAACAGTGGATCCAGGTTTCATCAACAGTAACCAATCGACGCCAAAAGTTCGCCCGATTCCGCATACTTGCTAATGCTCTTTCGAATTGCTCTCGCGTTCGTGTTTTTGGTCAGGAGTGAGCATGCGCGGCACCCGGCGGCAGGATAACTTTATTGTATGCAGAATATTGCCCAAAATATGGCGTGTGCGCTCAGTACTAATCTTTGTGGTATTTGCTAGCTCGCGCACCTTCACTTTCCAGTCAGCCAATACCATTTCATGCATTTTTTTGACATTGTCCTCTGTAACCGCGTCGGAGGGCATGCCGCTGCGGACTTGATCGGTAGTGGAGTTGCGGCTACCACGAAATTACCGAAACCAGTATTTGACGGTGTAATCTGACAGGGCATTAGCCCCATAATATTTATCCAACTTTTCTTTTGTTTCCTTCACCGTTTTGCCTCTCAAAAAATAATGTTTTATGATGCCAAACACATCAACAACAATCAGCTGTCAAAACAAAACTAAAGACAGTATCGCACTGAAATTTGGTATGTCTGCCTTAATATGAACGGACTTCAAGGCACCATAACCTTTTTTGCAGTAGCAGCGCGTTCTGGCGGTCACCTAGTAAAGTCGAGCCTTCGCTTAAAATGTGTTCTACTGTTTTGTCGTTTTCCAAGCGAAGATGGGTTCTTTTAATTTGATTCTTTATAGACCGGCTTAGTGCCGATGAAAGAATCAGCAGAACCGTTTTTAGCCAGTTCCTCGGTTTTTTCATTTTCGTCAGTAGTTTTTTGTAGACCAGGCATAGAGCAAAGCCTAAATTTGTTCAATCAGGGCTGACTTAGGGTCAATATGCCAAGGGCCTAGTGTTTAAATGGCTACTTGACAGTCCGTTAATATTTAGATGCGGGCACCCTTCATTCGCTTGTCAAGATTGGCGCTCAGCTGAATTGTATAGAATGTATTTCCGCTCGTGAAACAGTGGAACTTTTTCTCATGTTTTCACGGTTTTCTGGGGTTTGAACCAAATAAACCAGCAGCCACCTTCGTGTCCATCTTTGATCCATACGTATACAATTTAATTCCTGTAAGGTTTGAGGTGTGATTTAAGTTGATAAATGCTTGGGATCACAATGTTTATTGAACTTTCTTTCGAAACACAGAGTCTTAGGTAGGCGGTTTTTTATTGCATATGTCATGTCAAGCTCATGGATTTCAGAAGAAAGATTCAGTTGATTCATGAGAGGTGTTAACCTGGCGATGCAAATTTTTGCAACTGTTTCTGCATATCAATTCTGCTTATTTCATCTCAAAGTTGTAACCATCAGGTACTGCTCGATGTCCATCCCGACTCAACTTGTCAAACTTATACGCGAGTGCTGACCAGCAGACAAAAATAACAGCACTATAAACGGGACAGCGGATGAATTCCGTGAAATAAAATCGCGAAATAAAGCAAACAAGACCTAAGACAGCGGAATAAAGCAAGCAAACTTAGGGAATGAAGGCATCTTTTATCTTTTGCAATACTGTCAGAAGGTACAGTCTACACGACACCACCTCCGATAACAAATTCAGGCTAATTGAATTTGCGGGGGGGCGAAATATTGTCGTAGCTAGAACGGGGTTGCCACATTTCGATATTTACAAGGGGGCTTTGAGAACTACTGAATTAATCAACCGTCAGCCAGATTAACCATTGCGATCGACGCAAGACCCTCCTCCAGTATGATGGATGTCCGATCGTTCCAAGAAGCCAAGATCCCATTACCTTTTTGTAGCCAAAGTACGGTAGCGAATATCTCGAACAACGCCAAGACAAGCTTATATTTTGAGGAATTTCGACATCAGGCGGCTACCATAACAAGAGATTCCCAAATCCATTTTCTGATTGAGTTTCAGACGCCAGCATCAAACAACGAAGACCAGTGGCAACACTGCCAAAAAGCCATTAGAGATGCCGATTCTGATGTCTTGGGTTTCACTCCACCACAACAATGGAATCCCTGGTTTCTTAATGGATCGGGAAGGACATGCAGCTTAGGAAGATGCACTCAAAGCAGCGCTGCATAGAAGAACTGTCGAGCAAATTGAGAGATGCTACTTCAGGAATGAGATTTGGAAATTTTACCAAAAGGTAAATATACATGCCACGCCACATGCGCTCTCATGCGATTTCTTCATCATCATTCTTGAAAGAATATGGAATCCTTTTGCTGCACCCCAAAAACAGCAGTCGATCTTGCCATCCATAGCTGGGAGCACTCGAAATGCATTTCATATTTTGAGAGTAGTCCAAGTGTAAGACAGGCCAAACGAGCCACAAAAATTCCAATAGATGTCTAAGCCTAACTCGGCACGACATTAGAAACCTAGTGGGTTAGCCTTACAGCACATCACGGCTAAGACATCATCTTCACAAAATAGGACTCTCTGGAGTGCCGACTTTGTCCTGAAGAAGACGAAACAGTTAAACACATTCTGTGTGACTCTCCATCCGTTAACGGAATGTACAGCCTCCGTGGCGCAATCGGTTAGCGCGTTCGGCTGTTAACCGAAAGGTTGGTGGTTCGAGTCCACCCGGGGGCGGCCTTCATTTTGAAGTGTATAATATTTTTTTTTTAAACTTAGACCGATGTGTTTGACGTACTCACTACTACATACAAATACAATTGAACACCACCTCTCAAAGGCATAAAATTCCCCTCTCGACTTATTATGCACTGTGTACAATATGGCACCCTTTTATTCGAAAAAGAAATCAACCGACAGCCATTGAGTGCAACTGTTTGACCTTCATGTTCCTGAAGCACTTCGGGGTTCCTTTCACCACAAATGCCATATATCCAGCTATGAATTAACAGAAAGGTTCGGTGCAAGGAATCCTGTGATTAATGCTGTGCACAAGTATTGAAAATATTATCTCGTTTGTCAGTGCTGTGCTTCGGCGTTTCACTTCTTCGAATATTTGTCGTTTACTAGGTTGTGAGGGTACATTTTGTAATTCATAATACAATGCCTCTGCTACTATAGAACGTTCTATGGCTACCGCTTTTTTTAGCCTCTTTTTGCTACGTTCATATTCGTAGGACCCACTTCCGCTGTAAGAAGTTCTGGCTCGCCTTTTGTTCTTAACAACCATTTTCGTTTCATCGTTGCAGCACCACATCTCTTTACTAAGGCAGAGCCGTGCTTCTGAAACAAGAGTGCACTATTCACACATTTTCTTCCGAATATGTTTCAAATACATAGTTTGTGGCATTTTGAAGGTATTTCCGCAAATTTAGTCCCCAGAACTGGGCTAATTTCTTATTTAAATCGTGCCAGTTCATTTTTTGACTGATATGTGGTGCTTCCGTCACATACTCGCGAAAGCGCCACTGACATCACGCTGCTTTCAATATCGTCTGCGTATGCGAGTAGTTGGACGGACTTTTGAAAGATAGTGCCTCTTGTGTTTGCTCGTGAGTTCTGCACTATTCTTTCAAGTACGATGTTAAAAAAATTGCTTGGCAGCGCATCGCTTGTCTAAATCCTTTCTGGACATCAAAGGTCTCGGTGAGATCTTTACCGACCTTGATGGAGCAGCGTGCATTCTCCATCGTCATCCTGCACAGACGGACGAGTTTGGCAGGGATGCCAAAACTAGACATTGCTCTATATAGCTCGTCTCTATAGATGCTGTCATACGCGGCCTTAAAATCGATGAATAGGTGGTGTGTATCGATCTAAAGCTCTTGGGTCTTCTCCAAGATCTGCCGTAGTGTAAATATTTGGTCGATGGTGGACTTTCCCGGCCTGAAGCCACACTGATATGGATCTATCAGATTGTTGACGAAGGGCTTCAGGTTTCAGGCGCATATGGGAGATAAGATCATACTTTCGTCCGACCATATTTTACAGATAAGTTCGTGTATGTTCCTTACCAAGTCATCGCCTGCCGCTTTGAAGAGCTCGGCAGTCAGGCCATACGCTCCAGCAGCTTTGTTGGACTTAAGCTTCGATATAGCTATCTTCACTTCATCCAGGTCGGGTGGACGGAATTGTTGGTCATCATCGTCCAAATTGAATCTGCCTGACGGTGGTATTTAGTCCGTTATCGCCGTTATGCGGTCTGCAGAAATGATCTTTCCAAGTCCTCAGCATCGAATGCGATTCTACTACGATGTTCCCTTGTTCATCTCTACAGGCTTCGGTTCGGGGTTTGTTTCCGCGGCATGTTAAAAACTACCGAACCTCATCCCTGGAGTAGCATCTCTCAATTTCTCGACCGCACGCCCCTCATGCTCTTTCTTCTTCCTTCTGAGAAGCCGGTGTTCGTCTCTCCTCTTCCGCTCATAGAGCTCATGAGCAGCTCTGGTCTTTCTAAGCAGCGCCGCGTTATATGCATCTTACTTAGCTGTATGTTCTTGCCGGTATTCATGATCGAACCAGGGGTGTCGTTGTGGTGGGGAGGTGAAACCCAGCACATCAGAAGCGGCATCTCTGATGGCGTTTTGGCAGTGTTTCCAATGGTTTTGATGCTTGATGCTGGCGGTATTGGACTTCTTAAGAGATTAAGAGATACTCGATCGGAAAAGGACTTGGCGATCTCTTGCGATTGTAGTCGTCTGACGTCGAATTTCCTCACAGCATTAGCTTGTCTTGGCTTAGTTTGGGATATCTGCAACCGTACCTTGGCTACAACAAGGTAATGGTCCGAGTCGATGTTGGCTCCTCGGAATGTACGGACATCCATAATGCTGGAGGAGTGTCTTGCGTCGATCGCAATGTGATCAATCTGGTTGACTGTTGATTGATCAGGAGTTCTCCAAGTCCCCTTGAGTATATCGAGATGTGGGGAGCCGCATGCTAGCCCCGACAATGTTTCACCGCGCCGCAAAGTCGATTAGCCTGAATCCATTATCGGAGGTGGTGTCGTGCAGGCTATATTTTCGGATCGTTCCACCAAAGATACCTTCACTTCCTAGCATTACATCAAAAGCACCAAGGAGAAATTTAATTTATAGCTAGGGCATTGCTCGTAGGTCTTGTTAAGGAGCTCATAGAAGGCATCCTTGGTGTCGTCATCTTTCTTCTCTATGGAGGCATGCGTGCATATAAGGATAATGTTTGTGAATTTAGCCTTGATGCGAGGCGCTCGTTCACGTGCTCAGGACTTCTTGTCTTAGTCTGCCTCCAACAACAAATCATCCAATTAAGCGCTGCTTTTGTCGTCGATAGCAATTGCCGTAGTAGATGTCGCAGTTTTTCATCCTCCTTTTGTCCGGCCCATCCCATCGCATTTCTTGGATGGCGGTTATATCTGCTTTGTTGCAGCAGTCTAGGGCCTCCGCTAGCTCGTTGTCCTTAAATCGTCTATATCCGAGGCTTGTTGATGCTTCGTAACTTCATTTTTTTTTTTAAATGGCCGTGCACTTACCCCGGCGGCACAACCCCCAACCTGGAGGGCTGACATTAAAATAGTTATGAAAAAACGGGACGAGGCGTACGACCGTTGGAAGCGCTTTAGATTAGAGGAGCATATTAGAGAATATCGAACTCTTTGTAATAACGTTGTTTGCAAAATTCGGGCAGTCAAGACACAGGTTTATTCTAAACGTCTGGTAAACAGTTGTGGAAGAGCCTCAAGGAGATTGGCGTGGCTAAGCAAAATAGTAGCCCTCCTGACAATGTCGATGGTAACGTAGTCAACAAAAACTTTGTGTCGTATTCCTCTCCGATTGTTTATCCTCCTCCTTATGGTCTCAATCTCAACATCAGCACCAGTACTACGCTTTTCGAAACCTTCGAGTTTTCAACTATAGAGCAGGCGGATGTGGTGCAGAGTCTACTTTCCATTAAATCTAACTCAGTCGTAGTAGATGAAATGCACACCAAGTTTATAAAGGTTATTGTTCCCATAATATCATATTACCGTACGTTACCCATATCTTTAATCATATATTAAGTTCGGGTGTGTTCCCTTCAGCATGGAAGAAATCCAAAATTTTACCTATTCCTAAGAACCCTATAGGCAATAACTTTCGGCCAATTGCGATTCTTTCAATCCTATCTAAAGTCCGTTTCTAGTCCTCCTTTATTTCTCAAAGGCGTTCGATAACGTTCGAACGATGAGACTTTTGGCTTCATATCTCGTAAGTCGTCACCAAGCAGTATTTGTGAATGGTGGAATGTCCGACTTTGTTCCCAATTCCTGTGCAGTGCAACAGGGATCTATATTGGGACCCTTCCTGTTCGCATTATATGTTAACCATCTACCCTCCATTATCACAAGTTCCTCCGTTGAAATGTATGCCGACGACATACATGCTGTCGTAAACTTGCTGTTCACTTGACTCGATCGACCACTGCGTTCGCCAGTTAAACTCTGACTTGGAAATTTTTTTTAACTGGTTGCAACAGAATCTGCTGATGATGAACCCCAGAAAGTCAAAGAGCATTGTCATATCGAGAAAAGCTTCAAACACCTCCCGATTCCCACTGCTCCATCTCAATCACGATCCCATTGAATATGTGGATACCGCTAAAAATCTAGATATGACTTTTAACAAAACAAAACCTTAACATAGACCGATCACATCAATAAATCTGCGGGGAAAGTTCATGGTATCCTCCGCTCCCTGTGGACAACTCAAGCCTTCACTCCGAAAAAAAACAAGAATCCTTCTCACTAAAACACTCATCACTCCAATACTCACTTATGGTTGCAACGTCTTTGGAAAGTGCGACTCTATCAACAGGCCGAAACCTAATGTCGCAAAAATTTTAAAACCGACTTACAGACTGGCTAAAAACAAGCCGAGAAGGCCAAATTGTAGCTAATATTTTTCTCTTTTCAAAAATTAAATAAAATCATTTTTGGCTTATGTCGACTTAAGCCACTTTACTTTGTTTGTAAAGAATTATTGGTTGAATGAAATAATTTTTTAATTCGATTAAATTTAGTATCCTTCATTTACAAGAATTGTTTAGAGGTCAATGCATTGTCGTAGGCTACTTGCTTTGTTTTGTTGTCCGATGCGTAATCAAACAAAGTTGAAGGCTTTCCAACACGCGAACATGCCATGCGAGGAGCATGGGATTTCGAGATTGATCTCACGCACTTCGAAAGATTGGCTAATTGATTGGATTATTGATTGTTATGGCGAATGCAAGGCGAAACGGAAATTTAATGCGTTTGAACTTTTTTAATAAATCGGTTGGAATCAGTGGAATTCAAAGAATCAGCATTTCTTCGTCCTTGAGTTTGCTTTGCAACACATCATGTTCCATTGCACTTTCGATTGATTGAAGTTCCTGGGCATGATGATAACAGCTCCAATCTTTAACGGACGATTAATTAATCAGGAACTCCGTTGGATAATTGGTCCCTTCACCCGGATTAGTTACACAAACAATTGATTTGAACCAATGTAAATGTCTAGTAATTGTATTTCGAATTGCGCTTGTGCACTCCACCAAATGTGGGTAATGTAATTTTGGACGATGTTTGGGACCACATTCGTAATGGGTTCCTCTTTCTTCATAGTAAAATGGCAGCAATTCGGAGGGAGCGAAAAGAATCCGATGGAAACGTCGATTGATACTTCTCAAATGCCAGATCGGCAGACGGTCCGTTTTGCAACGCAACTCGCATGTTCGTCGTCAACCGCAGCTTCTTCACATACCGCTACAAATATGAAAGACTTAGGCTGGCGTTGATTGTTGAATGACAGGAAATTTTTGCCGAAAATCGCTTGCCAGTAGAATCATTGCGCCTCCAAAAATACACGTGTTACTGCGCAGATCTATCAAAGTCCGATCGAGTGCCTCCAATGCTCGTTTGTGTGCCACTGTACACTCGTCCCAGGTGATAATCTTAAAACTCTGCAACACTTTCGCCAATGCGGAATTATTCGAAATGTTGCATGTTGGTTCGTCACTCAATTAGGGACTTAACGGCCGTTTTACCCCCTTCCAACAATGCAGCTGTAACCCCAGAAGAGGTAACCACTAACGCAATTTCTGATCTCGAACGAACCGAAAGCAACTGTAATGAAATAGGGAACGCTTTGTCAGTTCCGATAGGCGGATCCAACAAAGTGTCGAAGCGTCCTTTTGCTGGGAAGTCAATCATGGAACATTTGTTCGAACTGCCTGGCTCAGAACGTCTCCCAATGTCGTCAGCCATGTCGTCCTTGATCTTTGTTCCATAATTCGACTGCATTTTCATGGAAGTAACAATGGCATCGGCGAGCGTTGAATCGTGATGAGTGTCGTTTTCAAGCAATTGCAACCGCTGACAGGCCTCTCGATATGCCACACATGACACCATCTACACTCTGAAGTGACTCAAATGAAGTTGGATCACGAACTTTGACCAAAATCTAACGAAGATCGTTTTAAGGATGCACAGTATAAATTCGTTCAAGTGCATCAGTAGAAAAACAATCGACGAACTCGGCAACTGCTTCCGCTTGTTTTCGCCGCTGGATTTTTTTCGACGACGCATTTCAGTTATACTAGTGTGGCATATTTCGAAGTATAAAAACGTTCTGGCGAATGGATTGTTCTGGCAGATGGTGAAGAAACTTGGCGAATAGGGAATAATCCCTATTCAAGTGAACGTAATAAATAAGTCTGGATAGCCGTAATTCCTCACGTAGGTTACGGCGTCTTAGGCATTTTCATTTAATGGTCGTTAGTAGGCATATCTCCCAATGCCGTCTTGAATAATAATAAGCAAAGCGTTGTGTTCGTGAAGAAGTTCTTACAATTCTCCAATGATATGACGTTTCATAGCACGGTCAATCGCATAGCGCAAATCAATTTCGGTATCAGAATTGCTGACGAAATAAATTTGAACAAATTGGTGTTCTTCATTCACCGAACTATTTAGTTCGATGGTGAATTTGCCCTTAAATCTGTGTAGTTGGTGGCAAGTTCAAAATGGGTGAGTATCTTTGATCCACAATCCACGTTCTTCAACGTATCTTCGCTTAATGAGTGACGTTATTTCAAAGGAACCCTTGTATTTGTGGGCATTCGTCAAGAAATGTCTTCATTCTAGTAAGTCGATGTAAAGTAAAGGGCGCAATGTTTCTGGTGGTAATTTGACTTTGCCGCCTGCACTACACAATCTTGGTATCTCCGAATGAAACTTTAGCGCATTACAATATTGGCAAAATCGCATCATAACCCCCTGGAATTTTTCTTGGGACCTGACTTCTAAGCTGAGAAAAGAAGTCGTTTTTGAGCGCGTAATAGGGAAACAAAGCCTGTACGACACCGCATCAGAACCTCATAGTAGCCAGCACGCGGTTTCCACAAAGGGCCTTGGCGGTCTCAGGAACAATCAACCATCAGCCACATTGACCATGTTGCGATCGACGCCAGACTCTCCTCCAACATCCTTGGTATCCGAACATTTCGAGGAGCCAACATAGGCTCGGATCACTACCTTGTTGCGGCCAGAGTACAGATCCGAATATGAAGAGCACAACACAGTCGAGTCAAACCACCCATTGTCGGGACCCCCTACACAATCACTAGAACACCAATAGGAATGCTGTTAACAAGCCATCAGAGAAGCAGCATCTGACATAATTGGTTCGATGATGAGGCGTGTGCAGCCAAACAGGAGGCATACAAAGCTGCTCTGCATAGCAGGATGAGAGCTGCTCGTGAGCTCTACGAATAGAAAAGAAAGGGAAAACATACACTTCTTAGGAGAAAAAAAGATAGAGCACGAGGAGCACGCGGTCGAGGAAATGAAGAGATGGTACGGCAGGAATGACATCCGAAAGAATTAAGAGATCAAAGCCAGAACGGAAGCCTGCACTTCAGCAGACTAAGTAACGGCGACGACGACCAGAACTCCGCAGTCGAGCAGAATGAATCATCAACACTGGAATCATCGTCCAAATCTGGAGCATGCACCAGCTCATTTTCCAGATGGTCCGAATAAAGCATGCCCAATGAATGGAACTACTCGTACAACATCTTTTGCCCAATCCATAAGAAAGGATATCCCGTCGCCTGCGCAAACTGTAAGGCAATAAGTCTTCTGAACATCGTCTACAAAATCTTCTCTGTCGTTTTGTGTAATCGCTTGAAACCGATCATGAGTAGTCTGATAGGTCCATATCAGGGCGGTTTCAGGCCAGGGAAGTCTACCATCGATCAAATATTCACACTATGGCAGATCGACGATTTCCAGATTGACACCCACCATCTGTTCTTCGACTTTAAAGCCGCATATGACAGCGTGTACAGGGACGAGCTGTAAAATGACATGTTTAGTTTTGGCATTCCTGCCAACCTCGTCAGGTTGTGCAGGATGACAATGGAGAATACTCCGAATTAACCGAGACCTTCAATGTCAAAAAGGATTTAAGACAAGGCGACACGGTGTCTCGTGATTTTTTCAACATCGCTTTAGAGAGAATAATGCAAAATTCACTGGCCGGTAAAAGGGGAATCATTCTCTAAAAGTCTTCCCAATTGCTTTGGTGCTCAGATGACATCGACATTATTGGCCGAAGACAGCGAAACGTTTTCGCAGCTCTCGGAGCGAAAGCGGCTAAAATTGGTCTCACGGTAAATGAGGCAAGAACTAAGTGTATGCTGTCAACAAAAAAGCACTCCCAACATCGATACCTCGGTCAGAGTGCCGATAACTCGGTCATTTGTCATCTATTTTTTCGAGGTAGTAAAAGATTACAATACAAGTAGCAACGATACCAGCACGGAGATAAGACGTAGAATTACTCTTGCGAACCGCTGTTTCTTCGAGCTCAGAAGGCAATTGGGTAGCAGAACACTCTCTCGCAATGCCAAACTGGCTTTATACAAGACCTTGATCATCTCCGTCTTTCTCTATTGCGCAGAGACTATTAATGAAGCCCTTGGCCGGTCGAGAGGAAATACTATGAACCGTACGGGATGTGCAGCTACATCGGCTGGGTCAGGCTTCTACAGATTCAATGCACAAAATGGCTAGGCCAAGTTTAACGAATGGATACTACCACCTCGGCCCGAATAATCTTCAAATCCGGGAATTACGTAGCAGAGAGCGAGAGAGAGAACCTACGGTGGTGCGAACAAGGAGCTGGCGAAAGACCGTGCCAGCTGGAGAGGCTTGTTAGTTTAGGCCCGGGTTCAACTCGGACTTAAGCGCCACTCAAGAAGAATAAGAATATTGGCAAATTACATCCATGAGCCCAATCGTAATAAGCGGCAGTTCATTGTAGTCGTGCAGTCATATTGGAAAGCGGGGCGCTGTCATTGGATATTCGCGGTACTTTTTCTCACTCGAAGATTGGCGCTTGATTCAACTTGGCGATGCAGACCGCAGTTGCGATGCTGCCTCAGTCGATCAAAAGCTGCGTGTGCTTCTCGTTTCTTCTAAGTTCGTCCTGCACGAATTCGCAACGCATGTGCTTGACGCTGTTCATTTGCTTTGGCTCGTTGCACAGGGGCTTAAATTGCACGGTGAATCGCCGAAATAAACGTATGCCAATTACTATTCATAGAGCATAACTTATATTTAATGCACATTCAGTTATCGGATAAATCCCTAAAACCTAATTAAACACTTCTCACCATCAGTATTACACAACGATTTCCCCATCTGAACATTGATTCAATTTTAATCCAGGTTGCATAAATTGTCACGATATTAAATAATAGTAATCGTCACTGATTTTTTTTGCATAATCACTTCAAAATGAAATCCGATCCGCAGACAACTTTGGATTCGCCAGGCCAAATCTACATCTACGCCAGTTGCACTACATTTTGAGCTCACTAAGTTTTGCATGAATAATTCTACAAACTGTTGCCATTCTAGCAACAAGTTCGTTTACACCTCCCATAGCCTTGTCTCAGATATTCTAAAACCACAAAAGTGCGATACTCAATCACCAATATCGGATTGAACTGGTCTGCTGAGTTATCTGAGGCGGCCTTATGAATAGGAAAATCAAGAGCAAAACAAATTCAGATTATTTGCACTTCTGTGGTCTTGCATCAGTGAGTATTTTCGAAAGAAAACAAACGTCTCGGAAACTCTTTATTATTGTTTTTTGTCAGTCAATTTCAATAATATCAACAAGGTAATCAATTCAAGTCTTATCTGGGGCTCAAAAATGGCACATGGGTGGAGGTAGGTTAAAGCAGCGCCCTAGATGTTGCAAGTTCGATATTTTTACTTGAATTGTGTTTCCTTGTTTCGATTCATTATTGCAATTTTTGGGATAGGAAACCTGCTTGACTGACATGTTTCTATGACTTGCCAATAGAATCGAAGAAACATTGTTTTTTAGTGCCGTCGATAACTACCAAACTATGCTGCTTTATTATTTTAGAATGCTGCAATATTTAACTCGAGATCTTTCCGTATCTATTGAATTTCTAACACAAATTCTTAGCTTTATTTTGCCTCCTACTATTTCACTGATTCCATACCATTGGTGTCTTTTTCTTCAATGAGCTCTTAATGGGCTAACGTAAGCGCTTAGGGGTTACTGGTTTCGGTCCAACTGAGCTGTCGTTCTAGCAGTATCAAATATGGTACTGGCGCCTTAAGTTTGAAATTGTGACTATGTGGTAATTTCCCGGTCACGGAAAAAAAGCGAAAGTTTCAAAACACGAACAAGCCTCGGATACGGACGTATCTACTGTTGACAACCGATGTAAGCGAACTAAGGACTTCGAGCTTCGGATATGGTTAATAGACCAACTGCAGCCGCACAACCAGAGGAGGCCCTAGACTGCTGCAAAGCAGATATCACCGTCATCTAAGATATTCGATAGGAGGGTCCAGACAAAAAGAGGATGAAAAACTGTGACATTCACTACGGCGATTGTTAGCGCGCCTTGTTGTGGAGGCAGACTTTGGCAAGAATTCTTGAGTGCCCGGCATGTGAACGAACATTAGTCTTATATGCGCGCACGCCCACACAGAGGAGAAAGATGAAGACGCCAAATATGCCTTCTATGAGCTCCTGAACAAGATCTACGAGCAACACCTTATCTATGACATTAAAATTGTCCTCAGCAGTTTCAATGCAAAGTAAGATGGAGAGGGCAGAATGTACATCCTCCAATAATGGATTTAGGCTAACCGCCTTTGTAAAGGGGTGAAACATTGTCGTAGCTTGCATATCTCGATATTTACAAGGGGACTTGGAGAACTATTTTTCAATCAACCCTCATCCATTGCGATCGACGCAAGACACTCCTCCAGCATTATGGATGTTCAAACATTCCAAGGTACAACATCGACTCGGACCATTCGCGTGTTGTAGTCAAGGTATACTCGTAGTTGCGGATATCTCGAACATCGCAAAGCCGAGCTAACATTGTGAGGCAGTTTGATGTCGGACGGCTATAATCTCAAGAGATCCTCAAATCCATTTTCTGATCGAATCTCTCTTAATCGTTCACTGGCGGGGTTTTCTTTCACCTTTTCACGGCCGCCAGCATCAAGTACCAAAGGCCAGTGGCAATTTAGTGCCGAGTTTCACTTGACCACCATAACGAAACCCCTGATTTGACTTAGCCAGAAGAGGCAGAATCCAACGACTGACATAGCTGTGTTATTGGTCCGAAAAGTCTTCAAATCCATCCCCGAGGGAGAGCGTAGTTAAGAAAATCGCAGGTGGAAGGGGGTCTTTGGCATCTTATCGTGCGAAACTAGAGGCATCTAGTGAAGAATTGAGCCTAGGTTCACTCCGGATTGTAGCGCCACCTAATGTAAGTAAGTGGTTTTGGGTTTGTGCTTAGGGTTAGGGTTAACAACTTCGGAGGGATCTACTGTGGAGGAAAAAGGTACAATGACATTCAGACCTACACAGTTAGCGATTTTCGAAATGGATCAAAGAATTTCACAAAGTATGTGAAACGTTAAGAAAGGCCTATGGTGAGTCTGCTTTGAGGAAAACAAGAGTTTACGAGTGGCATAAGGGTTTCCGAGTTTAGTTCCCGGACGCCCTAGCACATCAATAACCGATGAAAACGTGCAAAAAGTGGAAGAAATGGTTATGAACGATCGCCTAATCACAATCAGAGAAGTCGCTGATGATGTTGGCATATCGATTGGCTCATGCCATGAATTTTTTTTCGAACGATTCGGGTATGAAATGCGTGACAGCAAAATTTGTTTTAAAATTGTTAAACTTTGAACAAAAACAGCGGCCAAAACCAATACTGTAACGATGACACAGGCTCGATATTCGCCAGACATGGCTCCGTGTGACTTTTTTCTATTTCTCAAAATAAAGAGAACCTTAAAGGGCCGTTGTTTTACAAACAAGAGCCCGGTATGGGCCATGGCCTAGCTTTCTTGACACTCATTTGTGTTGCTCATGTTGTCATTTTTATCACATATGAGCGGGGCGCCTATGGTTTATCACCGAGTCCGAATGGCACTCCTTAGAATAGAAGCTTTTTCGTAGGCAAATTTACTTCCGGGAGTTTGCAATAGCCCGCCGAAAGGGTGATGGCGATTTGAAAAATTTTTGGTGACCCAGCCAGTAATTGAACCCAGACTCTTTGCGTAATAGTCCAATGAGCTAACTACCGCGCCATAGCCATAGCATAGATGACATTAAAAGCGCATCGCTAAAAGAGCTAAAGGCTATCCCAAATCAAGAGTTTGAGAAGTGTTTCGAGGATTGGAGGAAACGCTGGCACAAGTGCATAATATCTAATGGGGACTATTTTCAAGGCGAATAAATAAATATTTTTTTCAAAACACTAAAATTCCCGATATTTTCTGAATACACCTTGTATGAGGATAAAACTATTTAAACCGCAGAACCTAGCACGACACTACGTCTGGAAGCGGACTGTGGCCTATTGACTTTTCTGCAGAGCGAAACATCATTATAGCTAGCCAAAATCCTTGTACTAGGTGGTGTGAAAAGTAACCTTCTTGACCGCCAGAATGCGCTGCTACTGCAAAAAAGGTTATGCTGCCTTGAAGTCCGTTCATATCTAGGCAGACATGCCAAATTTCAGTGCGATACTGTCTTTAGTTTTGTTTTGACAGCTGATTGTTGTTGCTGATTGACGTTTTTGGCATCATGTTGAGTATGGACAAACACGATTTTCGTTCTCTCATAAAACATCATTTTTTGAGAGGCAAAACGGCGAAGGAAACAAAAGAAAAGTTGGATAAATATTATGGGGCTGATGCTCCGTCAGATTACACCGTCAAATATTGGTTTTTAGAGTTTCGTGGTGGCCGCAACTCCTCTACTGATCAAGTCCGCAGCGGCAGGCCCTACGATGCGGCTACAGAGGACAATGTCAAAAAAATACATGAAATGGTGTTGGCTGACCGGAAAGTGAAAGTGCGCCAGCTAGCAGATACCACAAAGATTAGTAATGACCGCACACGCCATATTTTGGGCAATATTCTGCATATGATAAGTTATCCTGCAGCTGAGTGCCGCGCATGCTCACTCCTGACCAAAAACACGAACGCGAGAGCACTTCGAAAGAGTGTTTGGACTTGCTGATGCGGAATCGGGCTAACTTTTGGCGTCGATTGGTAACTGTTGATGAGACCTGGATCCATTATTACACACCAGAGAACAGAATGAGTGTCCGGCAATGGACTCAATGGGTCGGAAAGGTTATGGCGTCGGTTTTCTGGCATTGTCATGGCATACTCTTCGTGGACTACCTCGAAAGAGGAAAAACCCTCAACAGTGAGTATTACTGTGCATTATTGGAGCGATTGAAGGCCGAAATCGCTGCAAAACGGCCTCACATGAAGCGAAAAAAAATTTTGTTTTTGGAAGACAATGCGCCGCCGGCGCATAAGAGCATCGCAACCACGGCTAAAATCAATTTCCAATTGCTGTCACATCCACCGTATTCGCCCGATTTGGCTCCCTCGGACTATTATCTCTTCCCAAACCTCAAAAAATGGCTCATCAATAAAAGGAGGTTTCTTTTCACCCCATCTAGTAAATCACGTGGTTTTCTGATCCCTCGGCATAGATTAAGTGACGCAACGCAACTGATATGCGGAGTTTCACCCGGGTACTTTCACGAAACCCATGGTTTGATAAAGAATGCAGTCAATTACTCGTAGGAAATCAAACTACGAGTATCCATTTACTTAACACTTTATCTTATTACTTAATCTGTTTGATCTTGTATAACACATGTTTATTATAATTTATTAAATATGTTTCCAACTGTCCGTTGTGCGCCCTTTTTCGGATTGCGCCTAATTGTTTGTGGGAGATAACAAACCCGCCACTGCCTCTGTAATTGGTTTGAGTTTAGTTAGGTACTCGTACTTAAAAAGTGCTCAACTGTCATCTCAGATAGGAGCTCGCACTATAAATACGCATTAAACCAGATAATCCGATTCATTCAGAAAACTCGCTCTAATCGAAACAGTCCTATATAAAGTATCATTCGACGGGTAACGGCAGCAGAAAAAAATATTTTGTCTAGTTAAAGTATCTGTCACGTTTTCTCCACGCTTTGTTTATTTATTTACGTTGCACTATCACAACTCAATATGACGTCGCTTAATAATATGTTGATGGCACTACGGATATACCCAAATACTCCGACAATAACAACTGCTCAAAAGGATCCTCTTGACGTTGATCAATTGCCCGAAATCACCTTAAATGAAGTTGCTGACCACGATGATTACTGCGACTGTTGGATTGTGCTATACGATCGCGTCTACGATGTCACAAAATTCCTTAATACGGTAAAGTGAAAATCCCATTTCAAAGTGAATTTATTTGAAGAATTATTTTTGAATTTAGCATCCTGGTGGAGCTGATTTGATAATCGATCATGCAGGTCGTGATGCCACCTTGGCATTTCACGGAACTGGACATTCCAAGGATGCCATCAATATGCTGCGTGATTATTTAATCGGCGAACTGCCAATAAATCAACGGATATTCCGGAAAGAGAATAAAAACAGTGCTGTCTTGCTGTCAGGGATACCAGATTGATGGATTTGCTGATGCAACTTGAAAATGTCTCCAAAAACGTGGAGACATTGCTACAAGTACTAAGTGTAGTTTTTTTTTTTTTTAAGTGAGGCTTGAATGATAGTGCAAAAGTGAAAAAAAAAGAAGAAAAATAATAAGAGCACACTACTTGTTTAGTGATCATAATCTAAGTTTGCTCTCTTCGCTAGCGGTTCTGAGATGTGTGTGCTTATAGTACAGATACAGAGAAAGAAAACCTATTTAAAATAAACCGCAAACTATTGCATAATTATTGTGAGATACTGTGGTTGTATAAACATACAGAGACTAAACAAACTATATATTGATGGAATACATGAGTGAAATGACGATTAAGAGAGCGCATCCTAAAAGTGGGACACTTCTGAGCTTATCGGTACTTAATTTTCCAAATTGAATTAAATTTGAATCCGCGGGTCTTTCGATAGATACTTATATATCTGTGTGTAGCTATATTGTGATTACTATTTAACTGAAGCCAAAAAATAATTACTATCGAAAAGATAACAATAAAAAAAAAGAAAAATAATTTTAAATTATTAATAGAGAAGATTTGTTGTTTGTTTTGGTTTATTTGGATGAGTGTGAGTGAATAGGTTGCAGCTGATATTGGTCCTAGGTTTCAGAAAACTTGCATACACAACGAATATTTTCGGTCTGTGACTGTGACTTGCTTTATGGATAGTGCCGGATTCAAAATACTTAATACAGCCTTTCGAAAGTTTTGACTTACATACCTGGTATTCGGTACAAATTAGGCACAAGGGTTGACACAAAATGGATGGTGTTTCGAGTTGGAGTTCCAGATGTCAACAGAGACAAAGCCATGTTTCATATAATGTTTACTTTTATTGAGATACGGAGATACTATGTAAGGAAATCGCATTCCGTTAATACCCGTGTGATCGCTTGTTGTGCCTTAGTCTACGAGTACCTTAACTATATAAAGTAGCCATGACTTACAAAAAAAGAATACGGCTATCCCGAATTAAAAAAAAATACCGCAAAAGCCTCCTCTGCCTTACAAAGCCACTAAACTTTGGGGTGCTAACTAGCCACATTCCTTACACTTCGAATCCCTACAGCTTAATTAAATCGGAGACGTTTCGCCGATTCGATTGTGATGTATCTGCCGTTGTTGATTTGCCTGTCCGCAGTTGTTCAAAGGAGTGAACTCTGACTAGCAGTGGAAGAAGGCATTTAATCAAAATCGAACTCGCCAAGAGCTATAAGTCTGACTTACTTCATGATAAAAAGTATGCAAAGAATGGTCGAGTTACATGTGTGCAAACTATTTTGCGAGTTCATCCCCTGTCTGCGCTACAGCAGGCTCACTATTGCGGAAAATTTTTTAAATTGCGCTTCAATCTGATAGACAGAACTGAAGACGCACTCATCAAAAGGAGTACGCGCTGGTCATACTGCATCTTTTGATGGCATGTGTTACTATAATAATTTTGTGGGTGAAAGCAATCCTGGTAAATAGAACTCTGATTGCGGGTGCTGACTGTCGCCAATATGTGAACGCGGGTGTAAACAGTGGTCGCTCTCAAGTCGACGTTCTGCCTTAAACACTGTGACGCATCTTGGTCAACTTAGCGCTCCCAATACTTCTGACAACTATGCACAAACATACGCGGATGATGCAGTTGTATTATCTATTGGATTGTGTCTAACAACTGCCTGCTCTAAAACGCAGTCGGCCTTAGGTGTGATTTATGATTGCTGCACAAAAAATTGGCTTTCAGTCGATTCTCTCAAAACTGAGGTTGCTCCAAAGATACTAAGAATTTTGGTTTTATGCTGGATAGCAAATTTCTTTGGACTAAACATGTTACGTCGACAGTTTCTAAGATGCTACCGGCCTTTTCGCAGACCAAGGGAACTGACAACAAAACATTGACCCTGCCGCAGAGAAGGGTCTTTTGCATCTACATAGATCCGATAAGGCCAATTACATTCAATTCGTTGGTTGTCTGATGGAAGAAGCTTCCACGAAAGTACGTCATTCCTGTTTTATCAGACTCTAAATACCGATAATATGATCTCGACCGCATGAGAACTTTTCCTTGCCTAAACAACAGTGCGAATCTTCTTTCCCTTGATATGCACATCAAAAGAAGTTGTTTTTGGTGGAACACACGCATCAAAGCTTTTTTACCTTTTGACTCTAGTCTTTTGAACATGCCGTCTAATGTTATGACACCAGAAATTTAGGATACGGCGCTTGTGTTTTTTTTTTTTGGAGGCTACAAGTAGTATAAAGGAAGTTCAACCAAAAGGTAAAAGAAACACGCCACGGATACAAAGTTCGAACCACAGCCTGTCTGATGCCTGTCTCCTGTCTAGCATACGGGCTCCGACAACGGTGATCCTGGTGGACCTCCTGTCGCACCCTGGGCTCCTGGTTCGTCGTGAGTCCGTAGCCTATATGGGTTCCTTCCCGAGGTCTGTGGTCGGTGGGCTACTGGCTGATGGTTTAATGGCTGCCCTCCACCTTCGCCAGAGCTCGGTTTTCCCACTCAATGAAAAGAAGCAACGAAGGGATATGAACAAGGAAGAGGGTAAACCTTGTTGCGGGAAAATTTATCGCAACAAATGGAACATCGTCGATGCTGTGGACTTGAAAAAGCTTTTTCTGTAGAATATACAAATACCGGCGATGATAAACCAAATACCGCTGTCACATAGAATATACATTTAAACCTGGACGATGTAGACAAACAATTCCAGCTAGCTAGCTAGCCAAACCTGAGTTAAAATCTAACAAAGATGCTGCAGAGGACGGTTGAATCCGAGCTCGTGAAAGAGGCAGGTGATGACTTAGTAAGAAGCATACACCAACTTATCTGCAAAATATGGTCCGACGAAAGTATGCCCGATGAATTTAAGCTCAGCATTGTTTGTCCGATTCTCAAGAAAGGAGACCCTCTGAACTGCGCCAACCACAGTGGTATCAGCCTTCTTAGCATCGCGCACAAGATCTTATCTGCTGTGTTGTGTGAACATCTGAAGACGTTCGTAAACAACCTGATTGGGCGAAAATCCACCATCCACCATCGACCAACTATCAACACTACGGCAGATCTTGTAGAAAATCCATGAGCTTTAGATCGATACACACCACCACTCGCTTTACCGAAAATTGGTACGGAAGCGGTGAAAATGGGTTTTGCGGTCAACGAAGGCAATACCAAGTTCATGCTGTCAACCAAAAAAGACATCCATCACCGAAGTCTCGGACAGAACGTCATCCTCGACAGATATAACTTTGAGGTAATCAAGGACTACCTAGTCTCCGCAATAAATTCAGACAACAACAGCAGGACCGCGATCACACGAAAAATAACTCGTGCCAATTGCGGCACGGAAGCATGGACTTTATCAAAAATGGATAAGGATGCTTTAAGAGAAATATTCTTTACATGATTTTCAGTCCCGTCTGTACAGAAGGTGAGTGAAGGAGGAGATATAACAGCGAACTGTGCAGGATGTACAGCGACATCGACCTACCCGTAAGACTGAAAGTCCAACGACTAAGATGGCTGGGTCATACAGAGCGGATGAACAACAACACCGAAAAGTTTCCGAGTCCACTACAGGTGCGCGGTCAAAGAAAACCGCACACAAGTGAAAGCGGACCTCAACCGACTTAGCGTGAAACTGAAGGCAGCATTTGCATTGTTTTATTCTACAGCTATTGTAAATGGGTTGAAAAGAGGTAAACTACACATTTCTGGTACACCTGAAATATGACAAAATCTGTTAGGCAAAGGAAAGTCATATCAAAGTACTTAACAGCATAAAAGGACTTCGGCAACTGCCATCTAAGCCGGAAACGGTTTTGTATAGATATTCATACAAAAAAGAAAAAAAAACAAAAAAACACTTTGATAATCATTTAATTAGTCAGTGGCACATGATTACATGATCTTCAGACACCAGGCGCGCCAAGAGATCATCATCACTTCAAAAAAAAAAAAAAATAATAATAATAATAACAACGACCAGAGTGGACTGATAAAAGCAAGCGTTGACCTTAAGGGCCTGTCGCGTGCAGTCTGGTTTCAATCCAGTTCCAAGGCAATATCACAGTGTAGGCTTAGCCACCCGTAATATCGTCGACGTATGCATCACTTCCATTTGTTTCAGTCATCTTGAGATATTTTAACGCAACGTAGTATCTGTTATATAGTTTAAAAACAATTTTATTATTTGCGCCATTTAATTTCTTAATGAATTTCGTTGTCGCCTAAAGTGGTGTTAAAGGTTTTTGAAGTCATAATCAAGATGCCACTCTTACGGAGTTCCCGACAACATTGAAATTCAGCTATTGCGTTTAACTTGAATTCCAAGTGTTATCTTGTTGACCTGACTCTATATAAACCTTTCTATAAATTTCTCACTTCAGATATGTCCAAGTATATAATGAATTGAACACTGTATATGTCTTATTGTATAGATTTACGTAAAATCTAAAATGTCATGGTCATTTTTTCCATCAATTCTAATCTTTTGATTTTATTTTTTTTACTAACAGAAGCAAGATCACGTTCAGGGTTGGGTAATGTCCATGGTGAATTCGGTTAAATATTTTTAAAATAATTATTATTAATAAGAAAAACATATTTGAAACTTGAAATTTTTTTAAAGTTGGCCATGTAGCACCCTATTTGAGGTTTTAAAATCGGATAATTCGAATGTTTCTTGTTTTAAGAACTTCCAAGGATACTCGGGTAAACAAAGTCTTTTGCTAAAATATTCGTCGAAGCTATTTTTATTTCGGAAACATTGGTGTGTTGTGGAATCCGTGCAACAATAGAATATTGAGGAGGGTTTGCTCTCCTTCTTGTTATAAAAATAAACGACTAAATAGGCAAGAACCATATTCAAGCACTTCAACACCGAAAAATGAAATTGTTGTCATCTCAAGAGCTGATCTCCTAGAGGAACAGAGCACTCTGATAGAGAACGAGACCATTGAACTTCTTTTAGGTTCCTCTAAACCTCGACCCGTGTACTGTAAAATTTTAAACTATCGTGTACCCTGGGCACTCATTTCATTTTTCATATGAGATCAAAGTAAAAAAAAATTTGTTTATTTAAATCTAAATTATATACAAAACAAAAAAAAAAAAACAAACACTGTGGCGCTGGAAGCCCGGTATGCGCCATGGCCTAGCTTCTTGACACTCATTTGTGTTGCTCATGTTATCATTTTTGTCACATTTGAGCGGGGCCTACGGTTTATCGCTGAGTCCGACGGCACTCCTTAGAAGCTTTTTCGTAGGCGATTTTCACTTTCGGGAGTGAAAGTGCCCGCCGAAAGGGTGATGACGTTTCGAAAAATTATTGGTGATGCCGGGGATCGAACCATGGATAGTCCAATGAGCTAACTATCGCGCCACCGTCATCGTCAAATTATATACCTTCTTCTTCTTTAGGTGGCGCTACAGTCCGGGGTGGACCTGGGCCTCAGTCAACAAGCTTCTCCAGTCAGCTCGATCCCTGGCTAGCTGCCTCCAGTTTCGCACGCTTAGTTGGCTGAGGTTCTCATTCACTTGCGTACGCCACCTGAGTCTTGGCCTTCCTCTACTGCGCTGTCCCTCAGGAGCGGATTCGAAGATTTTTCGGACCGGAGCATTGGTGTCCATGCGCTCTACATGACCCAGTCATCTCAGTATTTGGACCTTCACTCTTCTGGCTAGGTCCATGTCGCTGTACAGTCCGTTCAGTTCGTCGTTGTATCTTCTCCTTCACTCACCGTCAATGCAGAGGGGACCGAAGTTCGCCCGAAGAATTTTTCTCTCGAATCACCCAAGAACACCCTCATCCATTTTTGATAATGTGCATGCCTCTGCGCCATAGACCAGGACCGGGATCATTAAGGTCTTATAAAGGGTAACTATTGTTGTCCGAGAGAGGGCTTTGCTACTCAATTGCCTTCTTAACCCAAAGAAACAGCGGTTGGCAAGAGTTATTCTTCGTTTGATCTCAGCGCTGGTGTCGTTGTCTGTATTTATAGCGGAGCCTAGGTAGACAAAGTCCTTAACTACCTCAAAGTTATATCTGTCGAGGATGACGTTCTGTCCGAGACTTCGGTGTTGGATGTCTTTTTTGCTTGACAGCATATACTTGGTATTGCCTTCGTTGACCGCAAAACCCATTTTCACCGCTTCCGTCCCAATTTTCGGTAAAGCGAGTGGTGGTGTGTATCGATCTAAAGCTCATGGATTTTCTACAAGATCTGCCGTAGTGTTGATAGTTGGTCGATGGTGGATGGTGGATTTTCGCCCAATCAGGTTGTTGACGAACGGCTTCAGGCGTTCACACAATACGGCGGATAAGATCTTATATGCGATGTTAAGGAGACTGATGCCTCTGTAGTTGGCGCAGTTCAGAGGGTCTCCTTTCTTGAGAATTGGACAAACAATGCTGAGGTTCCATTCATCGGGCATACTTTCGTCCGACCATATTTTACAGATGAGTTGGTGTATGCTCCTTACCAAGTCATCGCCTGCCGCTTTGAAGAGCTCGGCAGTCAGGCCGTCCGCTCCAGCAGCTTTGTTGAACTCAAGCTTAGATATAGCTATCTTCTTCTCTTTCGCTCATAGAGCTCATGAGCAGCTCTGGTCTTTCTAAGCAGCGCCGCGTTATATGCATCTTGCTTAGCTGCATGTGCTTGCCGGCATTCATCATCGAACCAGGGGTTTCGTTGTGTTGGACGAGTGAAACCCAGCACATCAGAAGCGGCATCTCTGATGGCGTTTTGGCAGTGTTTCCAATGGTCTACGATGCTTGATGCTGGCGGCATTGGACCTCTTAAGAGATTAAGAGACACTCGATCAGAAAAGGACTTGGCGATTTCTTGCGATTGTAGCCGTCTGACGTCGAATTTTCTCACAGAATTAGTTTGTCTTGGCGTAGTTTGGGATATCCGCAACCGTACCTTAGCTACAACAAGGTAATGGTCCGAGTCGATGTTGGCTCCTCGGAACGTACGGACATCCATAATGCTGGAGGAGTGTCTTGCGTCGATCGCAATCTGGTTGACTGTTTGATCAGGAGTTCTCCAAGTCCCCTTGAGTATGTCGAGATGTGGGAACCGCGTGCTAGCCATGACAATGTTTCGCCCCGCCGCAAAGTCGATTAGCCTGAATCCGTTATCGGAGGTGGTGTTGTGCAGGCTATATTTTCCGATTGTTCCACCAAAGATACCCTCTCTTCCTAGCTTTGCATTAAAATCACCGAGGACAATTTTAATGTCATAGCTAGGGCATTGCTCGTAGGTCTTGTTAAGGAGCTCGTAGAAGGCATCCTTGGTGTCGTCATCTTTCCCCTCTGTGGGGGCATGCGCGCATATGAGGCTTATGTTGAAGAATTTAGCCCTGATGCGGATTGCTACGAGGCCCTCGCTCACATGCTGGAAGTTGAGGACTTCTTGTCTTAGTCTGCATCCGACAACAAATCCGCATCCAAATAAGCGCTGCTTTTGCCGTCGATAGCAATTGCCGTAGTAGATGTCGCAGTTTTTCATCTTCTTTTTGTCCGGCCCATCCCATCGCATTTCTTGAATGGCGGTTATGTCTGCTTTGCAGCAGTCTAGGGCCTCCGCTAGTTGCTCGGCTGCACGTGGTCTATTAAGGGATCTAACATTCCACGTGCATATCCGAAGCTCATTGTCCTTAAATCGTTTGCGTGAGTTGTCAACAGTAGATCCGTCCATATCCGAGGCTTGTTGATGCTTTTTTTTAAATGGCCGGGCAGTTACCCCGGCGGCACAACCCCCAACCTGGAGGACCAGTTCCATTTTGAGTGCCCCTAGGACGAGGGGTCGGTTACACCGAAGCCAGTAACCCGTTCTGGGATGTGAGCGCTGCCGTTGGCCCTTATAGGGCTCGTCCGCCACCATCTCTTTTCCAAGACCCTGACTAAGTCCTGGAAATCCTTTCCGGCCTGAGCTCCAAATATGTCGGAGTAGCCCGGATAAAATCTTGTTTTGTTTTTCCGACACTAATCCTGGTTAATGGCGCAGGAAACTCGCCATTTGCCCTCTTCACTTCGCAACCTCAAGTGAGATTCCCAGATGGAGCCACGGGGAGGCGTGAAGTAGGACTTATTAGCAGAGCTGCAAGATGTTCGGCTGCAGAGGCTCATTCTCGTCATTTAATGAACCAGCACCTGTCGGAAGATGCTACTTCTACGAGGCCTTATACTAATCGTTGCCATCCAAAATTATATACCTATGTACTAAATAAACATACTTTGTAAAGTTGAATGTTTAGGTCGGTGATTGATTTCTGCTGCGCTTTGGTTTTGATGTAGAAACGAGTGTTTCATCAACATCATCCCGATTAGGAACGTCGATAGCCTCAGCAGGTGGTTCATCTGTTATATAACATCGTTCGCAAATTCTTATGCAGTGCTTTGTGCAGGTGGGAACATTACACAAATCGCAAACTACTGTTGTTTTGTTATCCTTCTTTTGTGTTATCCCGATTTCTTTTGAATTCCCTGTCAGTTTTTGTAAACTCCATTGGTAATCGTTGTTTTTTGCCTCTTATTGTGCCCACTAGTGTAGTCTTTCTACTTGCTAGCTCTAAAGCCAATGGCACAGATGAAAAAAAAAGTTCGGTGGTAACCTTCTTAAAGATGCAAGGCCGTGTGCTATGCCATCTGAAAGTTCTTTACCAGTTTGCTGACCTAAATAAATTTTTCCACGCAGAGGATAATTGGTTTGGCATCTACAACCCAAAATATTTCCGAACCATATCTGCCAGGTTTTGCCGAAAAGCTGTCGAACCGAACGAAACGGGATATTTGCTCAAATCTTTCTAAAGACATGGTAGCTCTACAAAAGACATATTGTGTTGATCAAATAGGTCCTTAGCTTCTTCTTTTGACGATTTTTCGGCACATGCATACAGTAATACTGCAATACTGCAATATACTATATGCATACATCTCATCCGCATCCGTATAATACCATCGACGAAGTATCTTTGGTGTTGCTGACAAATGATTGTCTTTCCTGTTTGTGTCAAGAACCATAGTACCAATGATTTCTGGGCTTATCAAACATCTAAAAGCATCTACCTCAGTCGTTCATTTTGATCATTTATTGCCCTGGACTTCTGAAACTAATCTGGCATACACCACAAAATATCAGAATGACGGACGTTTCTAGCTGTGTAGCGCATTCCTCTGTTTGGTCCAACAGGTTCATCCTTCTGAAAATCTTCATAACCCCGCTCACCAGATTCATACTGCATATGTATTTCCTTTTCTTGTAGCAAGTACTTGCCAATTGTTCAACGCGCAAATCAGGAAGAGGCACGACTTCTGAAAGCTCTCCATCATCAATATCCTCCGAATAAGCACTTTACTGATCAAGTGGAAGTAGATTGTTACCTAAAAACTCTTTACAACAACATTATTCAATGTTGAACGAGAAGTTTTGTTCAATAGATATGCGACACTAGAACGTGTGGCATATACCTATACATTGGTCAAATTCTCATCAAGCATGTAAGAGTGTATTAGGAAATTATGTTTGACGTTTCATATACACACATCAAGCATGAGTCTTCATTCATTCATTTTCATTTCATCATGAGGTGAAAGGACGTGCAGTTTCTAGTGCGATTTCAATGTGGATGAAAAAATGGCTGAAAAAACGAAACGATTTTTCACACGGAAATCTCCTGAATGAACTGAAATCAAGTTCACCCACCGATTTTATAAATTGCCACCGCATGGACGAGGAGGCAGCATATGAGCAACTTCTTCTTCAAATGATAACACCCAAAATTATACAAATTTATCGTTTAAATCGTTTTGCTTTTACGTTCCACAATGCAGGTAGAAAACGATAAACTTCTACAAATTCCAAAATAAAATCTTTCCCACTGAGAGGCAGGAGGAAAACCTCTGACCCGTCGGAAACGTCGGAAAGCATTCGCTTTTTGTAAATCATCTTATAGATTTAACCGAGGGCGCAAGCAGCAATAACGTAGGTTCGAGACCTAAAAAACTCTCCTCTGAGCCTTCCCTAGCAAGTTCATCGGCGATTTTGTTTCCCGTCATCTCATTGTGACCTTGCATACAGACATCCCGCTGCGTTCAATGAAGTTTTTGAACGCAGGATTTGGAAAACAGGCGAATTAATGTTGTACTTACTCGCTTTCGGTGACACTACAGACCAGGGTGGACTGTCCTTCGCTAGCTGCCTCCAGTTTCACACGCTAAGTTGGCTGTGTTCCCTTCCATTTGCCTGCGCCACCTTAGACTCGGTCTTTGGATCTTCACTCTTTTGGTTAGGTCGATGTTGCTATATAACCCGTACAGTTCGCCGTTGCATCTCCTACTCCTCTCACCATAAATGCAGACGGGACTGAAAATCATCTTAAGAATTTTTCTCTCAATGCCACCAAGAGCACAATCATCCATTTTTTTATAAAGTCCATGCCTCTGCGCCGCGATTGGAAGGAGTAAACTAGCTCAAAGTTATAGCGGTCGAGGCTGACGGACAGAAAGCGTGATTTCGGCATTGGGTGTCATTTCTGCTTGACAGCATATATGTTACTTGGTCCACCCTTGTTGAGTATAAAACCTATTTTCGCCACTTCCGTCTTAAAACTCGCAAAAACCCCGCTGATATCACGCTGCTTTCTTCCATTAAAGGTCCAACGTCATTCTGCACAGATAGATGAGTTGGCAGGCAGTGGCATTTGGTTCATCCTTGCCGTTGCGCAGTCTGTAGAAATGCTTTTTATAAGTCCCCATCTTCGACTGAGATTCTACTTTTAATGTTTCCTTGTTTGTCTTCACAGGCTGTGGTTCGAACTTTGTATCCGTGGCATGTTTCTTTAACTTTTTGCTGAAAGGCCTTTATACTACTTCTAGCCCTTCAAATAAACTCAAGCGCCATATCTTCAACTGATTTTGGGACCATCTTTGAAGATGGGGGAGTGGAGAAAGAAAGTCAATTAGAATTTTCTCCTCAGGACGAGCACTACTTTTATTACATAAGACGGCATGTCCATAAGACAAGAATCGAAAACCGTCACGCAAAGTTAATGAAGCTCTTGCAATGCAATGAAAAGCCACATGCAGTCGATATCGTATCGTTCCTTGGAGTCTGATGAAAACAATGCATTGCCAGAAGGCCGGCAGTACTTAAGAAGCTTTCGACGTAACATGTTTAGTCCATAGAAATTTGCTATCCAGTATAGCTGCATCAGCTGCGTATGTTTGTGCATAGACATCAAAAATAATGAGCGAGTTGATCAATGAATCGACCAACATCCACCATAGCACGGGAGACAGAACGCCACCTTACGGGGAGACCCTGTTTACTCCCACCATCACATATTAACCACAGCCAGCATCCGCAATCAATATCCTATTCACCAGCATTGATTTTATCCATAAAATTGGTGATGCACCTACGCCGTGCTGCCTAGCTGACTTTCACATGCCGTCAAAAGTTGCGTTGTCGACAAAAAACCTCAATGTCCATGCTAAAATCCTTCTTGCCGAAGGCATCTTTATTTCTGCCGACCAGACTTGAAGGGCGCCCTCGCAACATCTTTCGCGTTGGAAGGCGGGTTAGTTGCAAGTATTTTTGCGCACATAAATCTCGACTGTACGGCAGGGTGTCGGTATCTATGCCAATGCTAGGTGAAGAGTTTCTTGAGAGAGCATGTTTAATAGCCTTATCCCGCACCACAACCGATAAGATAAACCAACTACGGGATGATGTGTTCATTAGCCTACGAGCAGCTTCATTAATAGGAGATTGTTGTGAGCTGCTTCTAACTAGGTTAACTGGGAAATGACCTTCAGGCATGAGACGGAGAATCAGTACAGGTACCATCAGATTTTCTGTGTGGTTCCAACCTACTTGATCTCACCCCTTTGAGGACTTTGACCAGCCTACTGCTTTTAAGCACAGTGTAGGTCTAACAACCATATATTAAAATGCTTAAAGCCAGTGTTGAGAAAATCACGGCCTTAAAGCTACCTACTGAGCTCAAACTAGTAAAACTGCGCGAAATGTTGTTTACCATCTGGTTTGTGTCTTTGAAGAACAGAGAACAGTGAATGCATTCACCTACCTACTACCTACTACCTAATGAAATTCAATATTGCGTAGACGCACTGAATACTACTGGTTAACTTGCTAATGTTTTGATATCGGTGGATGAACTTCAAGATACAAAATTGTTGTTTACAGTCGATAGGCGTGAGAACTGCTCGGGATTTTATATTTTTCTTTCCTTCCAATGCATATTTATTTTTCGTTATACATAATTCCTAAGGCTAGATGACTACAAACTATTTGAACGTATGTAAATTGTAATATTCTAATCCATTGGCTATCTTCGGATTAACTGGCATTCCGACTCTAGGTCATACTAGCCTACTTTGAACTGCAAAGAAACGATTAACGAGTTTCCTATCCAAGCAAGCCACAAAATTGTTTGTTGCCGCCGAGCAACATATCTCATGTTGCGACTTTAATTCGTCCAACTATGCCAAACGTTAATGTGAAGGTCTCTATCAAAGTTGATCCTTCATTGGCAGTGGTTCGGGCAACGTCAAAGATTAGGGATTCTGCTCAATATTTGGTAGGCCATCTCATTTGTCACGGAGTAACCAGCAGCGTGGCTTTGGCAGGCAATGGAATAATTGAGAATAAAGGAGTTTGCGTTCTTAAAATAGGAAACACGATCACTAATGGTCGTACGGCTTATAACACCACCATAACTAACTCATTCATTACAAATGACAAGCTCAACAATTGCATCATAACAAGGAATATATCAAGCCAAAGATAAAGGGTATTGATCAAAATGTATTTGATAAACTTAGGAAACGGATTGACGATCTCATGTCCCAGTCAGAACTTTCAAGCCCCCCAGGCAATACTAAGGAGCTTAGTTTGCACTATCTCGGGCTCTCAATAAGGAACCGGCAGCCTCCTGTCCTCTTATTCAACCTAGTGGCAGGAAAAAACCATACTGGTAGACACTTACACTTGGGCCGCTTAGACTCACTTACAGAAAACTTTTTAAGCCTTTTTGCTGGCACAAGAAAGGTGTCGGATTGAGAACTGAGGATAACAAAGCGTCAGTTCTGGAGGTCATTCTCTGACAAAATAACTGAAACCTCTAAGGCATCGCGCCTAAGAAAAATCCTATCCACAAGTCCCTCAATTCCTAGCAGTTGGAAAAAAGGGACGGCTCTTGGACGAGCTTAAGTGATGAATCACTCAACCTGCTACTGGATGGTAACTCCCCGTTCACGGCCAGCAACACCCTCAACAGGACTACTGCAGCCGCGACGAAATTAATGGTCTTTGCATAAGAGGCAGACTGCTTTGGGCACTGCATAGCCTCAAACCTGCTACAAGGTCCTCTTATAAAGCCCTGCCATCGCTTGAAAATACCATGACGTACTGCCGAGAACTAACTCACAAACTAACTTTGTCATGGAGAGCAGTAAATGTAGTCTTTATCCCCAAACCCGGAAAATGTTTGCATTTCACCTCTATGGACCTCAGATCTTTTAGTCTATCATCTTTCCTTTTGAAAACTCTAGAACGATAGATTCGATCATAGACCATCTTGTAATCAATGGTACCAGTTTGGTCTTCTCCGACGCAATATTCAAAAAATAAAGTGAGGAAAGCCTCAGTACCTTTATTCTCTTGCAAAAAAGCCATCTAAAACAAATGGGGCCATACGCCTCGGCTTTAAACCGATGCTCAAATTTGGGGTGGTTGTGTGGTGGACGCCCTTAGACAAAGGAGTAAACTGTTTGCACATAAGCAAAGTCCAAACAACAACATGTCTGTGCATAAGCGGAGTCCTACGCACAACAACTTCCGCTACTCTGGATGTTCTGTTTTACTTGACACTCCTCGACATATTCAAGTAGCTGGTAACACAGCTATTCACCTTAAAGAAACTTAGCAGTGGACAAATAATCTTTCTAGCCACGCAAATATTCTTTACACACTTGCAATCCTACCGGAGAACATCGACTACACCATACCCAAACATTGGTTTGACCCTTCTGCCATTTCCCTGCCTTCTTGGACTATTAATCAATCCGCTTCTATACTGGCGGTTGAATGACCGATAGTGAGGTTTGTGGCGGTGTCTTCGCAGAAAAGCTTAACCTATGCCTCTCATTCCGCCTTCCCAATCACTGTAGCGTGTTCCAGACGGAAATTCTGCCAATTAAGGAAGCCCTGTCCTATATCTGCAGTGGATATCCGCTTTTTTCAGACATTCATGCCGCTATCAAATCCCTGGACTCATTTTCCTTCGACTCAAAGACAGTTATAGTCTGCCAATCATGTCTCATGGAGATGGCAGAGCAGTTCAACATTCACCTTTGCTCGGTGCCGGGACATAGAGATATTTCATTTGGCATTGTAGGTCCGACGAACTTGCCAAAATTGCTACCACTGTACCCAGTCTGCCTGAAAAAGGTAAAGATCTAAAGCTGGATGCTAATAGCCAGCCACACCCAAGGTGGACGGCTGGGTCAACATGTCTAGCGACTAACGAAATCTGCCCAAAAATTGGATCTGAGTCGCTCTAAGGATTTGATCTTTCAAACCTGGACACTGTTTTCTAGGTAAACATACAAGAAGACTTGGAATGCTTATAACCGACGAGGAGGAGAAGGAAACAAACCTTCTTTGTACATGTCCAGCTCTCTCCTCAAACAGAAGGAGCTTTCTTCTACAATGACTTCAGTGATTTAAGCCACACAGACGTCAAACGTCCCTTACTCTTTGTCAAAAGCTCAAAATTGTTTCTTGAGTAGGAGGATCACAGATCCACGAGGCATCATTTGGCCATTTTCCAACAGCCACTCTTACCTAATTTACAGCATAAGTGCTGCCAAATTGTGATTTCCTTCTTTGGACGTCTTCGAGATCTACCTCAGCCATGCCAGTGCCTTTTAATTTTCAAATTCATCGGGCAGTTATTCAACTGCGAAAAAAATCACTTGATGTCACCTATGTCTCAACTTTTGAACTAATAGCTACAACTTATCAACTCCATAAACCTTCGCAACAAACATTCACTCGAAAATCAACTGCGCGAAATTGGTTCGTGTCCAAAATAGGTTCACATCACCGATAATTCAGAGAACCGGAAAAGGAAACAATTCCTATGTTGGCTTCCGCGTCTACTTTTAGAAAAAAAAAAATACTGTGCACACGATTTATCATGCGGACCATTGATGGCGCTGCCTGTGACGTACTACAAAAAATGTTTTATTCAACAAAATCAGTTAAATAAAAACACCCACCAGTCTCCGTCGCCCTCCGTAGACCCCCAAAGATCCTTTTGGTCCATCGAATTTGTAATGTGGCTGTAAAATTCTGCATAATTCCAATACCAACCGAAGACAAACAAACAGCCTAGGGGCCTCGAAAAATTGCGTAAATTTCGCAAATCGAAACGAAAACAACATCAAGCAGTCGATGAACTGTTTCAAGGACTCTATAGTTTACCAGTCGTATTTTGGCATACGGAAAAGTCTTTGGTCATTCCATTCGGAATACGTTAGAAATTCAAATACGACAATTCAACAGAATAATGCGTAAGCCACTGCTCATTTAAACTATAGAACTTGGCAAGCTTTTGTACGAAATAGGTTGTGAGGGATGAAAATGAATTCAGGCGTTCATAGACCCTCTAGTTTTGCGCACTCCAACCAAAAAAAAGATGTCAATAAACTATAAAAATAAATCAACGTGGTTTTGTTTTTGGATTCGATTGGTACTCGTACGTTAAATAAATCAACGGAATTTTTGTTTGAGAATTGAATTTGAAAATTAAACGACGCATTGACGGTATGTAGCGGTAATTGAGTGTATTTTGGCACGTGTTGTTGTCGAAATTGTAAGGGTTACGGACCTGTTGAAGGTTGTTCGCCTGGAATAAGACTAATGAATTTCAATTGAAGTTCAAATTTAACATTAAATTGGTTCTTCGTAATTTTCTAGAATAATCGTAAAAGGGCTGTTTGGTAGTATTTTGATTTTTGTCGGATCACTTTGATTCGGTTCTTTCTGAGACCCAAGACGTCAGCAGGATTGTCTGCAAATAGATTATTTGTGATCTTTATCATAAACCTGTATGTACCAGCAAATAATTCACTGAATTGTATCTTTTCCCTGGGATACCATGGATACCAGGTCATACAATTAAATGCCGAAACGAACACCAAAAAGAATTTGCCAAGTTACGAGATGTGCAATTGCAGGACCAGGTCTTTTAAATGACACTTCTTTGGCAATGACATTGTAGTTGGATGTCAGAATAGATACCGAGCGGCACCAATATGGTGATTTTTAGTGCAACAACTATAGTAGCCATTGGTCTCGTTCGTCCTTTACTACTTTTTCTGCTTTTTATCCCTTTATCAACCCTTTCCTCGTTATACGAACTTATGCGTAACGAGTTTCCCATTTTTACTGCATCGCTGCTGCTTCGCTTATGGGGTTGGCTAATGTCGCAGACCGCGTGTACATACTGCTTGGTCCTGAATCCCTTCAGTGGTTAGCTCCAGGGGTTGTTGCGCATTTGCCATCTGAGAAATCCAGGGATTCTTTTTCCGACCTCGTTTTCTTACGGATGGAGTGACCGTAGTTAATAGTGCCTTTTTAACCGGATTTTCCGCAAATCTCGTTTGTACGTGGCAATACCAGCTTATTCTATTCGCCTCAAGCTTCCTTCCTCTTAAACGTGTACATCTAATGCAATCGCGTTTAGTGACTCCACTAGACATCCTTAACTCTTTCATTTCCGTTGCCGTCATTTTGTTTTCAAACGCTTCGTACATTGTCCAGCACTGTGAACCGTGTATAAGAGCTGGTCTAACAACCGTGGTGTAGAGTTTCCTCTTTAATTTCCAAATTTCCAAATTTTCCCGCCATTTCATTTACCCCACACTCACTCTGTGGTTTACGTCGTCGTCTCATTTCCTTCCTAAGTACTTAAAGATAGTGCTTTTCGGAAGAACTATTAGGTGGCGTGAAAAGTAACCTCCTTGACCGCCAGAATGCGCTGCTACTGCAAAAAAGGTTGTGGTGCCTTGAAGTCCGTTCATATTTAGGCAGACATGCCAAATTTCAGTGCGATACTGTCTTTAGTTTTCTTTTGACAGCTGATTGTTGTTGCTGATTGACGTGTTTGGCATCATATTGAGTATGGACAAAAACGATTTTCGTTCTCTCATAAAACATTATTTTTTGAGAGGCAAAACGGCAAAGTAAACAAAAGAAAAGTTGGATAAATATTATTGGGCTGATGCTCCGTCAGATTACACCGTCAAATATTGGTTTCGAGAGTTTCGTGGTGGCCACAACTCCACTACTGATCAAGTCCGCAGCGGCAGGCCCTCTGATGCGGTTACAGAGGACAATGTCAAAAAAATACATGAAATGGTGTTGGCTGACCGGAAAGTGAAGGTGCCCGAGCTAGCAGATACCACAAGGATTAGTACTGAGTGCACATGCCATATTTTGGGCAATATTCTGCACATGAAAAAGTTATACTGCAGCTGGGTGCCGCGCATGCTCACTCCTGACCAAAAACACAAACGCAAGAGCACTTCGAAAGAGTGTTTGGACTTGCTGATGCGGAATCGGGCGGACTTTTGGCGTCGATTGGTAACTCTTGATGAAACCTGGATCCACTATTACACACCAGGGGACAGAATGAGTGCCCGGCAATGGACTTTAGCCGGCACGAGTGCTCCGAAGCGGCCGAGGGAGGCTCAATGGGTCGGAAAGGTTATGGCGTCGGTTTTCTGGGATTGCCATGGCATACTCTTCGTGGACTACCTCGAAAAAGGAAAAACCCTCAACAGCGAGTATTACTGTGCATTATTGGAGCGATTGAAGGCCGAAATCGCTGCAAAACGGCCTCACATGAAGCGAAAAAAATTTTTTTTTTTGCGAAACAATGCGCCGGCGCATAAGAGCATTGCAACCACGGCTAAAATCAATGACTTACGGCTCCAATTGCTGTCGCATCCACCGTATTCGCCCGATTTGGCTCCCTTGGACTATTATCTCTTCCCAAAACTCAAAAGATGGCTCATCAATAAAAAATTCAGCTCACGCGAGGAAATCATCGACGCCACGGAGGAGTATTTTGCAGACCTTCCGGAAAATCACTTTTGGTACGGGATCAAGAAGTTGGAAAATCGCTGGAATAAGTGTATCAACCTAAAAGGGGACTATATTGAATTTTTTTTCATTCCCAAGGAGGTTACTTTTCACCCCACCTAGTATTCCGTCTAACATTTTTCCATAATTCTAAGGCGTTCTGCAAATCTTCGACGTTATCGCTTAGTATAACTGCGTCGTCAGCGAAGAGAATTGGCATTACATTTGCATCGCGCATGTAGTCTTTTAAAAGATAGTCGAACACTACGTTAAAGAGGAAAGGGTCTAAGGACGCTTCCTTGGTGCACTCCGACATTAACTAGAAATTCTCTCTTTAGACCAGCAGAGCTTCTAACCGCAGTTTTCACGTTTCCGTACATGTCTTGTATTTTTCTAATATACGTTTCCGGTACCTTTACTTGCTTATATTTAAAGTGAATTTGTTAAGCAAAAAGAAAATAGCAACACTTAATGTTAACTCTCTGTCGGAGATGACTGATTCTCGGGAAAAAGGCAACCAACGATGGCGTGGAAATTATGGTAGGTTCCTTGCATGAGCTTCTTTGTATTTGCGCGTGAGTTCAAAAAGGAATAGAGATCTAGTCAAGGTGATGAATTAAAGACCGATGATGAATTCTTAATGAAAGGGGGCTCTGGTTTCAAACGTATTTTACCACTTTTTCCAAAACTTTTACTCTATAGAGGGTGAAAAGTTAGGCAAAAGACAAGCCATTATGAAAGAGCACGAACATCACAAGAATCATGCTAACACAGAATAGAAGACAAGTGATCCAATTTTTGTTGTTTGTTTAAGTGGCGCTACAGTCCGGGGTGGACCTGGGCCTCAGTCAACACGCGTCGCCAGTGACCCAATTACTCGAAAGAAAAAATTCATCACAATATATGCCGAAGCAATACTACCATTTCTCCAGAGCAGCAAGAAGATGAATTGAAACAAACTCCAGAGGACATCCTCATTTAAATCTTTAATATGCATAAATCCGTTTCCAATCTTGACAGAAGAGTAGAACAAATTGGGAGCAACGCTGGAAAAGTTGCCCCAAAACTTAAAGCAACTTAATAATTAACTCACTAAGAACAATGGTGGTGGCGATGGCACGATGGTTAGCTCACTGGACTATCACGCAGAGGGTCCGTGGTTCGATCCCCGACATCGTCATCACCCTTTCGGCGGGTGATGGCAATCTCCCGAAAGTAAAATTGCTTATGAAAAAAGCTTCTAAGGAGTGCCGTTCGGATTCGGCTATAAACCGTAGGCCCCGCTCAGATGTGACAAATATGAGCAACAAATGAGTGTCAACGCCACAGCATCAAAAAGAGTTACAGGCAGTCCTGTTCCTTACTTCACCAAAAAATCATTTATTAAATTCAGAGGGTGTAAGGTCTATCATGGCATCATTATCATGATATCATCTGCTACATAGTCCCCGGGGCTCGGATTTGAAAATTATTCGGGCCGAAGATGTGGTGTCCATTCGCTCTACATAGCCCAGCCTTTTAGGCATTGAATCCGTAGGGGCCTGACCAAGGCGATGTCGCTATATTCAACCCTCCTCCTTCTCGAAGCAGCCAGTTGGCACTGCGAGAGAGTGCTGAAACAGCGGTTGGCAAGAGTTATTCTACGTCTTATTCGTGTGCTAGTATTGTTGCTACTTGTATTGTAGACGAAGTCTTTAACTACCTCGAAGTAAGTAATAGATGCCAAATGACCGAGTTATCGCCACTCTGACCGAGATATCGATGTTGGGAGTCATTTTTTGATGACAGCATACACTTAGTTCTTGCCGCATTTACCGTGATACGAATTTTAGCCGCTTCCGCTTCGAAAGCTGCGAATGCCTGATTGACGTTTCGCTGTCTTCGTTCAATAACGTCGATGTCATCTGCGTACCGAAGCAATTGGGAAAACTTTTAGAAAATCGTTCTCCTTTTATTGGCCAGTGAATTTTTTTTTGTTTCTAAAGCGATATTGAAAAAGTCACATGACAGCACGTCTCCTTGTCGAAAACCTTTTTTGACATTCAAGGTCTCGGTTAATTCGTTACTGGCTTTAATGGACCAGCGAGTATTCTCCATTGTCATCCTGCACAACCTGGAGAGTTTGGCAGGAATTCCAGAACTAAATATGCCATTATTCGGCTCGTCCCTGTGCCCGCTGTCTTATGCGGCTTTAAAGTCGACAAACTGGTGGGTGGGTGTCGGTGTGGAATTCCAGGATCTTTTCCAAGATCTGCCATAGTGTGAATATTTGATCGATGGTAGACTTTCCTGGCCTGAAACTACACTGATATGGACCTATCAGACTGCTCATGACCACTTTCAAGCGATTACACAAAGCGGTAGAGAAGATTTTGATTGCCTTTTATTCTAGTTGGGGAAGTCGAAGGGATCTTCTATCTTGTAGATTGGGCAAACGATGCTGAGCATGCTTTCTTCTGAGCATATCTTCTAGATGAGCTGGTGCATGTTCCTAACCAGGTCATCTCCAGGTGCTTTAAATAGCTCAGCTGGAAGCCCGCTTTGTTCGACTTTAGCCTCGATATCGCTATCTCAACTTCGTCTAGGTCAGGCGGACGGAATTCTCTGCTATCATCGTCCAGTGTTGATGGTTCATTCGGCCTAACAGCGGAATTACGGTTGTTCTCGCCATTATACAGTCAGCAGAAGTGGTCTTCCAATATTTTCAGCACCGACTGCGATTTTATTACTAGGTTTCCACTTTCGCCCTTGCAGGCTTCAGTTCTCGATTTGTAGCCCTGGCATGTTCTTTTAATTCTTTGATAGAATTTTCAAAGGTTATTCCTGCCGTACCATCACTCCATTTCCTCGACCGCGTGCTTCGCGTGCATGGGAGTCCATGTTCTCAACTTCTTTTCTGTTTTTCTGTTTTTAGAGCTCACGAACAGCTCTCATTTTGCGAGGCAGAGCAGCTTTGTATGCCTCTTGTTCGGCTGCATGTCCTTTTGTGAATTTTGAGATGTAGAACCGCGTTCTGGCTACTATGAAGTTGCGTTTCGTTACTAAGTCTGAAAACCTGAGTCCGTTTTCTGATGCGGTGTGGTGCGTCTTTGTTTCTTAATTACGCACCCAAAAATGACTTCTTTTCCCAGCTTAGCGTCCAGGTCTCCTAGAAGAACTTTTGCGTAATAGCTGGGGCATTGAGCATATGTTCTGTCTAGGAGGTTATAGAACTCGTCTTTGTAGGGACGTGTATACAAATAAGGCTGATATTCCCGAATTTGGTCTTTATGAGAATTGTTACGAGGGGTTCGCTCACGTGCCGGAAGCTAAAGACTCCTTGCCTAAGTCTGCCTCTGATAGCAAATCCGCATCAAAATTAGCGCTTCTCTTCGCTCTTTGTAGAAGTAACCTTAGTAAATATCACAGTCTTTCGTCTTTCTTGTGTCTGGGATGGGCCAGGCAGTTTTTGGATTGGGGTAATATCTACTTTATGGCAGTCTAGGGCCCCCGTGAGTTGTTCAGCTGCAAGTGGTCTGTAAAGGGACCTTACATTATAGGTGCAGAGCCGAAATTCGTCGTCCATTTTGAGTTTGCTGGGGTCGTTACTATTATATCCGTGCGTATCTGAGGCGTGTGGTTGTCTTTGAACCATTTTTTATTTTCCGCGGTTGAGCTCATCCGCCGCCATCACCTTTCCAAAGCCCTGACTAGTCCTGGAAATCCTTATGGGCCTAGGCTGTAAATATGTTGAAATGGCACGCATAAGATTTCACCGTCTAATTTTTGACGCCACCGTTGGCTCCATCTCGGGGGCATCCTCCGCCGCACATCCTCCTTCTGAGGGATTCTGCTCCAATTCTGAGATGAATATGTCAGCCATCAGGGCAGAAGAATCAGAACAAGGCTGTGCTTTCGCAGGTCCGAGTGTACATGTTACACATGCACAATCAGACTCAGCACGCTCATCGTTAGTTCACTTTAACTTTCACTTTCTAGGGGGCACCAAGAGGAGGTGATGATGCGATTTACAGGCATTGGTCGGGTGTAGTAAAAACTTGGCTTTCACCTCCCAAGTTGTTCTTAAATTCTACTTGACCAGGCTGTTCTGAGCTTAAAAAGGATTTTGAAGAATCTAGTAAGCTCCTTATACGTTTCGAGAAAGTCTCAGGAGCTGAACTGGGTCCCCCGTAAGAGTTTTTATTGACGTTGACGTCGTCAATGTAGTTCGGTTTTGAATTCAATTCAAACACTTTTGATTAGTTTTTCTTGCTTTTTAACGTTACTGTGGTTCTACAGCGATTCAACTTAACTTTTCTAGTATCTATCTATAGATCGGAACACAAGTCGAATGCATTTGCATAGTGATATTGGTTCTCAGTTTCTCAAAGGCGAATCTGCTATCTCGAGTCGTTGTTTTGATCTTCATTATGCATTGCGGAACACAAAACCTTGAGTGTCACCTCCATTGTCGTACGTCGTATGTCTCCAGAGTAGAGTTTATCTCGCATCGAGAAACCAGCGAAAACTCTGTTAAAACACTTGTTGACATGGTAACCTGTCAATTTGAACGTTCCCTCTATTTCGAACAATGGGTGTGCCCAACAACACCTGAGAGCTCCATAATCAACAATCTTCGAGTGATGGTGGTTTTTTCTCTATCTGCAGCATAACTAGCAAAGTCTTCTTGTCCAGACACAAGAATAGATTGCTCTCGGGGTCAGAACAATTAAGGTCTCCGTTAAACTCCTCCACAAGATTTAGATGTATAGATGCTGGGTATGAGGGTACCATGTCAATACGAATAACTGGCGCCAAGTGCACATTCATCGCTGTTGTTGACGACAACATCGACATCGACATCGACGACGACTCCATCTTAGCCAAGCAAATTGATTTCTACCGTTTGCTCGGGGCAGGTTCCCTTGCAAAAATCAATTGAGTCGCGCGCGAATTGCCCAAACAAACTCTGAGTCATACCCCAGGCAGCAGCAATGTAAGCTAGAATTCATAGTTTCACCGCAACCCCGGCCACCTACATGTTGTGTTGATTTTTTCTTATTTTTGGAAAGGGGGCGCCCATATGCTTCTCGAATTCGATCTGCACAAGACTAATTTATGAATTCAAGATCTATGCTCATGGTAATTATTCATTTGTCAGGGCAGGGAGGCAGGCAGGCAGGCAGGAACCCCACTTTAAAGTCCGAAACTGCTACCTTGGTTAGAATGAGCAGTGGGCGTAGTCGTAGTGCGCCTTACTACCGTCAAAACTACTCGTAGAGCTATTAATTTATGGAACATTACCGCAGTTGTTAGGTGCCACAGCAGTGTTGTTGTGACATTCAAAGTGCTCGATAAATTAATTCGATTTCCCGATCGAACGGTACGAGTACTTGTAATCGTATTGTAACATGGTTGCCGCCACAATAAGTTCGGCTGTCAGTCGTGGCAAAAGGGTTTCAGTGAGCGCTTCTCCCAATAACTGCCACATAATCAGAATCGCATTGGCCGACATTATAGTGGAGATCTGCAGAAAGATCACGCTACACCAAGGTATGGACACCGTTGCGCGCGCCCTCTAACGTGATAATAAAGTGCAAATAATACACTTAGCGGGGAGATATGGACAAGATATGGCCGTCATTATCTCTTGATGCCGTGTCGGTAGAGTGTTTGGCGGTTGCAGAGGCTTCGGTGGTGCAACGGAAATGCACCTGACTCTGGAGGTATTTGCACGATTTGCTGGAATTCGCTGCGATTGCTTAGGTTTTTGCGGGATCGGAGCTGTGGTGGTAATTTTCTCGTTTGGCAGTGATTTGCACCAACAACAGATTTAAACAGCTAGCGACGCGACGGTAGGAACGTTGGCCAATTACTTGAACCAATTTCAACCTTTAGCCTGAAGTTCAATACTAAAAGTACGAGTATCTTTGAGATATTTTTTTTCTTACGTTTTTCCCTTTTTTTTTTGTACAATTGTTTGGTTGCAAGTTTCAATGTTTCTTTTCCTTTTCCTTGTTTCCTTGTTGTTGTTGATGGTGGTGGAGGAGGTGGATTGTGGTTTAAGGTTTAACCGACATCAGGGGTATGATACTAAGGTAAATTGTGAGTGCGATTGCGCACTGCGACCCGATGATGGAAACGGAATCCATGTGAACTTTTACGTTCTTTTGCTTGCATGTGCCAAGTGTTAGTGTGCTGTCAGTTGGATTGGTGTCTTGTCTGATTGCGGCTGCAAGGTGTTGATGTGAACTTTGTGGCGGTGGTAGGTAGGGCCATGAAGTTCATGATTGTGGGGCACATTTGCGTAAGGTGTTGAGTAATTGGACCTTAAGGTGGTATATGGTTAAGGTGTTTTACATTTCGCTTGATTATGTGGCCCACTTCGATAGTAAAGGTGACGGTGGGAAAATTTCAAAAATGATTCATTGCTTGGTATTTCGTAATAAGAGCCTGCGGAAATGGTGCCTTTTTTTTTGATTTTAGAGAACGAAACTAAGTGGTTATTGATTGCTTATTCGATTAGGAGTTAATTTGTTGCAAATCCTAAAAACAACACCAAATCGAGTTGAGATAGTGTAGGTGAGTACTTGTCCTATAAATTAAAGTGAATTTTTACTGCCAAGGTAGCGTGGTTCTAGTAGAAGTGCGCCGCATAGTCCCTTTCTCTTCATTTCAGTAGCCTCTACAGAAAACATTGTTCAGAATACTGTGTGTTAGTTTGATGATATCCCTTTCTGTTAAATTGATTTACACTCTGGATCGCTTGTTACCAAGTATTGCTCACTTAAGTCTAAATGTCTTGTAGTTCCCTAAATGAGTGCACCTAATACGATAGATCATAGAGGCCACTTGAAAGTGCTCCATTTGCCTGTCCTAAAACGTAAATGGCCTGTTGCTACAAAGCTTCCTACTATTGGTTTCAAGGAATCTAACCCTTGCGAGACAGTTTACTGCATCGCTCAACTATCCCGAAGGACTTGTGTGTGCAGAAGTCGTCAGTATGACTTTATTTTGTGCTTGGACACTGTAGAGATTGAAATATACTTGTTGTAAGCAGCTGCGTTTACACATTACCTTCTCGCGGTGCTCCCTGGACAGCTATTTATAGTGAACTAACGACAAGCGTGCTAAGTCTGATTGTACATGTTCGGATCTGCGAAAACACAGCTCTGCAAACTACAGCGCGCTTGGACTGTATGCGTCTCAGAATCGCTCAGAATTCTAATGTGGCAGAAGAGCTCTATCATGAGGCAACAACATCTTGCATACCTCCGAAGTGGGAAACTGACACCCCTTTGTTCTTGGGGGTTACCTATGGAACTGGCCCCGAATTTCCCAACCGTGGAAAACATAAATGGTTCAGAGACAACCGCGCTCCTCGGACACGGACGGGTATAATGGTAACGACCCCAGTAAACTCAAAACGAACAACGAATGTCGGCTCTGCACCTGGAATGTAAGGTCCCTAATAAGAACTGCGATGGGATCTGCCAGGCGAAAAGAGGATGAAAAACTACGACATTTACTACTGCGATTGTTATCGACGGGAAAAGCAGCGCCTATTTGAATGCGGATTTGTTGTTGGAGGCAGACTAAGGCAAGAAGGCTTGAGTTTCCGGCATGTGAACAAGCACCTCGTAGCGATCCGCATCAAGGCCAAATTCGGGAACATCATTATTTGCGTACACGCTCTCCGAAATTGTTCTAGGAGGCCTGAATGCTAAGCAGGGCAAAGAAGTCGTTTTTGATCGCGTCATTGGGAAACAAAGCCTGTACAACACCATATCCGAAAACGGCCTCAGGTTTTTAGACTCAGTAACGAAACGCAACCTCAAAGTAGCCAGAATGCAGTTTCCACATCTCAAAATTTACAAAGGGACTTGACGGTCTTCAGACCAATAAACCATCAACCAGATTGATCACATTGCGATCAACGCCAGACACCCCTCCAACATCCTTGATGTCCGAATCTTTGGAGCCAGGGTATGGATGCGGATATCACAAGCACAACAGAATCGAATCAAACCATTTCAGACCCATTTTCGCCGTTGAAAAGCTGAACTGTCTCAAAATCTGGGACCCCCTTACACAATCACTAGAACACCATTAGGAATGCTATCAACGAGCCATCAGAGACGAAGCATTCGACGTAATTGGTCTCAAACCGCCACCACAAAGAAACCTCTGGTTCGATGACGAATATAGAGAGGCATATGCAGCCAAGAGGCATACAAAGTTGCTTTGTATCGCAGGACGAGAGCTGCTCGTGAACACTGTACAGCGACATTGGCTTGGTCAGACATCTACGTATTCAATGTCTAAAATGGCTGGGCCATGTAGAGTGAATGGAGACCACAGCTTCGGCCTGAATGATCTTCAAATCCGAGCCCCTGGGACTACGTAGCAGAGGACGGCCGATTCTACGGTGGTGCGAACAAGTACAAAGTGACCGCAACCAACTTGAAGGGCATCACCGATGTAAGCAGCTGAGGAAAGATCGTGTCAGCTGGAGAAGCTTATTGGTTGAGTCTTAGGTTCGCTCCGGAGTGTAACACCACCTAGGAAGAAGAAGAAACGGCAGCGTTATCTCTACTCCAGTTCACCGAATCGCTATGCCATAACTAAAAATTGATCACATGACTGTGTTGCAGACCCAGACATTGTGTGACTTTCGATTGCATATCAGGCTATAGCCTGAGTAGAGCGCGACTGCAGTTTTTATACTACGATGAAGCTAAGATACCTTGCATTCCTCAAGAAATCAGAGAGGTGCTATTTGGATTCGGAGTGGTATGCAGAGAATCGTAGGCCCAGCTCTGTTTAGGCCAGGTTTATGCGATGGCGCAGTGACGTCTAAGTGGAGAGTATAATTAAGGCATACTGCACAATGTAAGAGAGTATTTGTGGTTGTATGCCGAGACATAAATAGTGAAGTCGTCTAGGCAAGCTACCCAGGTAAGCAGCCCATTGGGGATCAGGTTCCATAGGAGGAGAGTGCTCCCGCATTTACTTTTAACCTTTTTTTGTAGATTAATAAACAACAATTGCTTTAAAAACCGTTATGTTGACGATGCATCAAGATGCAGACAGAGCCGATGTTCGTATTAATTGAGACATTATCGAGGTCAGGAAGAGCCAAAGGGTGAGATAAAATCTAAAAGCCGCAAAATGAGCACACAACATTGGCAAGTAGGGAAAAGCCCACCCCCAGTAAGTTAAAAAGCCAGCATGTTCCAGTTCAAAAAAAAAATAAGAAAGAGAACATTATGTTGGAAAAAAAATTTAACCTTAGACAACGGTTAACAGGGAGACTAACATATGCCCAAGCCGCAAAATTACATAACAAAAGAACCAGAAACTCGGCGGGAACTGCTTCATAAGTTTTCTCAATTATACGCAGAGGTAAGGTCATGATGTGAATGCGCCATAATTTTTGCAAATGGCGTCAAATGTCATTGTGCTTTGACGTTCTGGACAGAAAGAGAATTAATTGAGAACAAGCTATGGGGCGACACACACGTGTAGAACCTGGAATTATTGTTGCTGCTTATTTGACTAATTTTCGGTCTGCTATTTTAACGTACCGCGAATTTCGTTGTCGTTTTTCTCCTGGTCCTGCACGATGTGCGTGAACAATTAGGCTTTTGGCTGAACATCTCGTTAAAAATGGTTCCAAAAGCGGAGAGTCTCTCATTCATGGGCTCTCTGTCGATTCTGACTGCTCCAGCCGTGCTCAGACGTCTAACATTGAGATCCTTCTTCTAAGCGATTCGCAGGTTCTTCTCCTTAGACATCCGAACTCTGAATTAAGCCGCAACAAGAAAATGGTCAGAGTCGACGATTGACCCTTGGAATGTTTGCACATTTTGAATGCTTGATGCCTACCTCGCATCGACAAGCACATGATCGATTTGGTAATCGTTTCGACCATCTGGAAAGCGACAGGTTGCTTTGTAGATCCTCAGCTTTGGAAACCTATTCGATTAGTCGACAGCCGTTGTTTGGTGTAGTGTCGTTTGGTTGTGCTTACCAATCAATCTCAACAGGCTCCGTAGGCTTCGTCCAGGATGTTATAAAACCGCTCCTTTATTGGGTTTTCTGCTTGGTTGGTAGACGCATGTGCAAATATTCGGCTCATGTTGTAGAATGTGCCTCGTGGTGCCAGTAATCCACTTTGGGAAAGTAAGCGCTACCGTTGGCCCACTAAAAGTTATCTTTTCCACCACCCACGCTCAGTGTTCTAGATCCGTAAGGACGTGTGTTTCGAACATGTCGAAGAAGCACAGACTTTTCCTCTGTTTTGTTTGAATGAAACTGTAAGCCCCACCGTTGACTCCATCTGGGGAATTTGTCCGCTGCCGCCTGGAACAAGAGAAAGTGCCTTAGTAAGAAAACGTTTCCACCCCTCTTTCTGTTCAGCTGCCATGCATAAATTTCCGCAGGGATTGGTTACCCCATCTCTAGTTGAGGTGCTACACGCCCAGCAGTCACCAGCGTGAGGGTGAAAGTAGGAGTTGGTAGGCTAAGGTGAGGACGCTTTTGTTCTCATATATTTGCATCACTAGCCTTCAACGACCACTATTGTAAGCTAACCAAGCCAAAATTGTACTTACATGGTACGGAGATAAGACTCCACAGAGGTATGTCCTTGTAATTGCCGCACGTTGCCGATTGCTTTATCGGGGACATGCACATCCACAAAATGTTGCTGTATATTTTCGAAGCAACAGTAACTATTCTCCATTTCCTCAATCATTTCTGTGAATTCAAACTAAACAAAGACATTTCGATAGAAGCAAAAAGTTTCCAAGTTCATCTAAGAGCATCTCAACTTACTACCATCCATCAAAGGGTATCAATCTCGGCTTCATATCCATATTTAAATTTTCCAGAAGCAATTCGAACCCTTTTTGTCGTTCGGCTGCAATAGAGATATCGTTTGTGTTGCCACTCCTATGCTGGCACTCAATTATAATTGCAACAGGCAGTTTCGCCCTCCAACCTATTGCCAAATTAACTAACTTAATGTCAAAATCATCTCGCAAACTAGTTCCAACAGTCTCTTATCTCTTGCTTCTACCAACAGCCGACAAACTAAGACACACTGTGGCACCAAATTCCGTAACTCCAACAGTGCAACAACAACGAGCCCAACACTCTAAGTCAATGCCTCTAGAAGCAACAACATCGGGTGGAGGATAAAAATAAAAATTTGAAAATTAGGGTTAAAATGTCTTTGCCGCTTGTTGACATTTCAGCATTCAACTTCTTCGAGTTGATATAGCGCGATATTTTGGTGAGGAAATCTCCACTTCACTTCCACTTTAGACAGGCGACACTATACTACCCGACAACCAACAGACGCGACGTGACGTATGAAATAAACAAAAATAGTCAAACACTTCATTTAGGGAGATGAATGTAATTGCGGTGCAATGGAGGAGCCTATCCCAGAAAATCGCGGGCGCTTGCGAGTGACACAATCAGTGTACAGTGCCGCCACTGTATCCACACTTATCAACTCGACTAAATCGTAAATTGGGTAAAAAATCTCAGCTTCCAGACAGAGACAGGTCTTGTGCGGTAGTGTTTAGCAAGCTGGAGTTCATGAACAGGTTAAAACTGTTGACAGTCACAAGTCAGTTTTAAAAGTTTTTTTTCTAAACAAAACTGGTACAAATGTACGAGTAGTTACCTTGTTACGTACATAGATAGATCCAACTAGATAACAAAGTCACTTTTTGGAGAGGAGGTCTTAATTTAGGCCTTGAAAGTGCTGATTTACAAATAAATTGTGAGAAAAATTTGCAACTTTGTACGAGTATTAATTGTAGTAAGTGATTCGTTTGAAAATCTATCTGTGTGCGGCCTTTTTCAAGCAAATCCGACTGTATATCAGGAATTTGGGTTGGACTTTGAGATTTAGCTCATTAGACATAAACATTTAGTAGAAAAATCTGTCGTAGATTTGAGAAATCGGGCAGAACTTGTCTCTTTTGTGAAAGCGACTGTATTGGGCATCCTTAGAGTTGGGTTCTTTGGTCTAAGGATCCTCTTCATCAGTAAGGATGAAGGAACCTTTTAGTCCTTCGAATAAATATGAATAAACACTCCAGTGATGAAATGCGTACTGTACCAGCACCCACCACGCCAACGCCGAGTACCTGAAGCCTTATTCGAGCATAAGCTAGATATTCACAGAAGAAGTGCTCCTCATTGTTGTCATTACTTTTACAGCAAGCGGCGTTGCAGCACATTCAAGTGTAAAACAAAAATGTAGGTGACCGGTCATGACTCCAGTAAGCAGCCTATTGAGGAACAGGAGGATGTGAGCTGACCCTCTTAGAGACGCCGCGGCGGGTGGTATTCGTCTTGCCTGGCGGCGACCTAGAGAGATATGCCGTCTGGAGTTGTGATTATATGAAACCCAGCTGTCAATAGGAGAACTGACTGAAGACGCAGTCAAACTGTACGTAGGTTTGGGTCTTGAAAAACTCTTCTCTGAGTTCATTTGCGAATTTATTTCACATGATCCCATTGTGACCCGGGACCCAGACAAACTTAATGAATTTATATTTCCGACTTCGTTCAGTAAAGTCTTAGGTTCTCAAACTAGCTTGGAATTGGCAAGCACATGCTTCTCCTCCTGCTTCTCAGAAAAAAGGTTAAAGTTTTCCTAACGAGGAGGGAAACCGATCGTTGTTGTCCTTCAAAAAGACACCAGGGATATGCGACTGTTCATTACTATCAAAATGTGTGCTCTGCGAAAAATGTTTTTCGTGTACTTCAACTATTTTACGGTCATAGTGACAAAATTTCGCACCAATTTCACGCTATTGGATATCAAGCCAGTCCAAGCAGGTGTTACTCGACTACGTGGAAGATTTTACTAAGGATCTTGGTTGAAGACCTTACAAAATACACCTCGTGTAAGAACTAAAGCCGAACGACCTGTCACAGCGTCGAATTTTCGCTGAAAAGGGCTTAGAAAAGCTGGAGGAAAATCCGGTCGAAAAATTGTCTTTAGCGACAAAGCTCACTTCTGGTTGAATGGGTATGTTACTAAGTAAAACTGACGCGTTTGATTCGATGAAGAACCTCAGGCTATAAAAGATCTGCCAATGCATCACGAAAAATGCACTGTTTGGTCCATATTTTTCAAAGATGGACGTGAGAACAATGTTACCGTCAATGTCAGCCAGCTATCGTTCAATGATTTCGACCTTTTTTTTGCCCAAAATGCCCGTGCTGACCTGTCTGACATATGGCTCCATGCCACACATCACGCAAATCGATAGAGCATTTGAGGAACGACTGGACCGGTGAATTGGCCTTCTAGGTTGTGCGATTTGACGCCTTTAGATTATTTTTATGGAAATGCGTCAAATCACTCGTATATGCCTATAAGCCAGCTCAATTCCAGGTGCTCGAAAAAGGGAGTCAAAATTAGAGTCTCCAAGTGGGCCCCTTAGAACGAAATCGTAGTCGACATTTACATGAAATAGTCTTAAAAAGTAAATGCCCTGGAGGCCAATCTTCGGTTATACGAGTATTTAGGGCTGTTTGCGCTTAAAAGCAGACAGTCGCTAGACACCATCCAACGGAGAGTACACTAAAACATCAGTGTCTGAAGTTTTTGAAAACAGTAATCTATAAACCTGATTTTGACTTGCATCCAACTTCGAAAATGACAACAGCGTGCAAAGAATCTCTTGGGCTAAGATGGAGGTTGAGTAGTAAAGCCTTCTCTCGATCAACCTAAAAAGCTTTATACTAATTGTCCCAGTCCTAGTTGACGACATTGATGAAAATGCGCAAATTTCTTTCTGGAAGAACTTCGAAAAAGAAAATTTTGGGGGCATCAATGGAGAAAGGAGATGTTTCAACAGCTAATATTATCAGAAGAGCTAGGAAAGATAGCACGATTACATTGGAAAATTGGATACCAGCACCTCAGTGTGGTAAAAACCCAATAGCTAGAATGTAAGCTGAGGAAGGGGCCCGCCCTAGACTGACGCGCCATAAATAAGTCAGTATGACCATCGATTTCTCCGAAGATACTAAGTAGTTGGATGACCTCCTCGATTCAAAAACTTCGGGCTGAACATTTCTCGTCAGAAACCTACTGCCCAATAAACTTTATGTTATGATAGCAACGAGGAATGAGTTTGACCGCCATCTATTTTAGCCATTGCTGTGTGGCTGAGTGTAATGAAAAGAATTCCAATTTATGGAAAAAATTCATTAGCATCGGCTTACAACCTTTCAGCTTTAAAAGGATGTTTTAGAGTGTGAATTTCAAATAATGGTGGTGCTACTTTATACACTTCCATTTGGTAAGAAGGTGTCACATTTACTGCAACCAAAACCTCAGTTAGAAATTTTTTTTTTTACCTCTGCGGATTATTAAACATATTGTACTTGTCTTTGCCGGGTCCAGCTGTTATAGAGGTCGCCTTAAAATAGATAGGTTCTACAATAGATGGCGCAAAAGTCATCACCCTAGCGGAATATGCTATAATTTTTGCAAATGCGGGAAATTACAATTCTACTTTGACATTTGTGAAGTAAACAGTTACAAAATAAATTTTTTTTCATTTAATATGCATTTTTACTCAACTCAATTCAATAACTCTTACATGCTATACAAAAAAACGCTGAAAAATTAGCTTAATTAACTTAAAATTATCTTATTCTAACTTACTGGCCCCATGCGGACACTCTACGTTAAACCTAACAATTAAATTTTAAATTTTTTGTAATTTTTTTAAATTATTTGTATTAATCCTAATTAAAACTAAGAAAATAATTTTATGACAAAAACTTAGTAAATTAACTTATTTTTTTTCCCCCTTTAAAACTATCCTAATCCTACCTAAATCTATGTAAGTCGGCCACGGCTAAAAAATTAGGCTGCCGACCCTGCTCCTTAACGAAGCTAACTAGTGCTAGAGGAATTCGACGACGTAGATTCCGCTCCTTCAACAAGCCACCAAAATGTTGGTGCTGCCGAGCAACATCCCTCATGTCGCGTTTCCCTACCGCCGAACAGGAGACGCTCGGCACTGCCGTGTGCGACGTCTCTATCGTAGTTAAGTCGCCTCTCCGCAGCTGTTCGAGCAACATGGAAGATTAACGGCACCGCTAATCTATCCTGGATCAGACCTTTCTTGTCGAGGTAGAGGAAAGCTTCTGGAGGAATAAAGCCGTCAAAGCGAACTCTCTCGTGATACATATGATTGGGGTCGTAAGCCCCAGAGATCAGGTTATTCGACGAGGTCATTGCTCTTGCAATGTGCCTTCGAGTCTATTTAATTACAAAATTGTCCACTCGTATTAGGTTCGCCCTATTGTACAAGACCTCATTAGGATAGAATTTTATGTACTCCGACTCTGGTGTTCTGTATAAGCGAAGACAAGCCCTAAGGCAAGCCCTCTCAAACACCCGAATCTTTTCCAAAAGACTTGCTCTCACGTTGAACCACACGGGACAACCAAATGTAAGCATAGGCCGAATAAGGGCCATGTAGCAGATCACCTTTACCCTCGCATCGAGTTGCCTGTTATAAAACAGTCTCTTTGTAAGGGCAAAATAACCTTTGGCTCTGGCCAGAGCAACATCTATATGTTTGTTAAAATATAGATATTGATCTAGCCAGATCCCAAGGTATCTGACTACATTTCGACAAGCAAGTGGTTGTCCGTGTTGTCCAACGATCTGAAACTTTCGCCAATTCTTTCTGGTATCCGCAGAGGCCCCAGACAAAGGCGTCCTAAAAAGAATGGTTTCCGACTTCTGAAAGTTGATCTTCAAATTCCAGTCGTCGCAATATTGCTTAATTTTATCGAAGTCACGTTGCAAAAGAATGTTTATAACCTCAATCTTTGGACCTGATCTGTACGCGATTAAGTCGTCTGCGTACGCTATGGCATGGTGAAGTGAACCTATCAGATCACTTGTGTAAATGTTGAAAAGGATTGGCGAATTGACCGCATCTTGTTGCAGACCGTTTTTAATGTTGAATGTACCAGTAGAAGTCACATCGCCATTTTTCACGATGAACTGTCTATCTGTGAGCATATTGAAAAGAATATACAGCAGTGGTTTACTAATACCCAGTCTGTTCAACTTGTAGAAGAGTCCCTCTAACCATACGGTATCGAAGGCCTTTTCCAAGTCAATCAGGCAGGCACCAGTGCATTATTTCTTGGCTTTGTTCCATTGGATATCAGAAACCAGCTTAGACGCGGCATGAATGACATCATGCCCCGCCTTGAAACCGAATTGATTATCCGGAACTATATTTCTGTCCTCAACCCACTTAGTCAGGACTCTATTGATGACTTTTTCGAAAACCTTACTGATATTTGGAAGGAGACTGATCGACCGGAGATTCGCCGGATTGGAGGTGTCTTTATCACTTTTGGGGATGGGATGTACCACCGCAGTTTTCCAATGCGCTGGATAATGTGCATTATTCATTGCATTGTTAAACAAGGTGGTATAAATGTCCACCGCTTCTAGTGGGAGATGTCGAAGCACAATGTTCGGTATTCCATCGTTTCCCACAGATTTTTTACTTCTAATTGTGTCGAAGATCGTGTGAAGGTCTTCCTTCGAAATGAACGGGGGTTGTTCCCTTTCATTGGCGATGACATTATTTGCCATGTTCTCGTCACTGTACTGGGTGAAACCCGCGTTCTCGATTCGCCAATTCACTAGACAAGGACTCGATTTTCCAGGTCGTGGTTGCGACCAATGATGTCATTTGTCTTGTACACTGCCTGGAAAGTCGCTCCTATAGCTTCGACCTTCTCCTGCGGATCTTCGATCACAAAGAAGTTGTCATCATCAATAGCCTCATTTGGATCTATGCCTGCTGTTGAAAGTATGCGTTCATTGTCAGTCGTTCGGGCGATTTTAAGACATGAAAAGTCGTCTTGATCTTTCCTTCGAAAAATTTTATTTATTTGCGGGAACATATTCGGGTTATTGGTGTTTACAGCCCGAATTTTATTGTTCCAATACAAACTTACAGAAGACCTGTAATTTTCTTTTATTAATGTTTGGAGGTTTTTGATCGACGACTTCAATGTCATAATCTCCGGGCTATGTCTGTCTGTAAACTGTCTGTACAAGGTCTTCAGTCTGGACAGTAGTCTACTTTTATGTCGATGCAGTGCATCTATAGTTGAATTGCGGAACAAGTCTTCGTTGTCAGTGTATTGATACCGAGGTATTGTTTTGTCCATTGTTCGTTTAATTGTCTCGTCCATTAGTTTTAGATACCTGTTAATCTCCTCGTTTGACAGATTTCTGTTGGACGGTAGATAGAGCGAATTCGCACTCTTCTATAATTGTAGGAATGCCTTTGAACATACTCATCCAATTCCGCATTTTCGTTCGGAACGGTTATTTCGGTACTAAGACCGCAATGGTCACTGTCATACACAAAAGTGCGAAGACAGTTTACAGTTTGTTGGTTCGTACCTGTCACTTGTATTCGTGTGTCAAACAACAGGAGATCCAAATAGGAGCCATGTCTAGGAAACGACGGACTATCCGTCGCCTTAGTTACAAAATACACGTCAACAAGACATGGATCGCTGTACTCCTAAAAAACCCGGAACAATTGTTACAATTTTTTTGTTTAATAATTTGTCGGTTGTGTTGGTTGCAACATGAATTTCGGCGCAGATTTCCCGATCTTCTGGCACTAACTGGGTAAAAACTAAGAAGCTTAGCCGCTCGCCTAGTGGAGTATAGGACAACACGAGATGCTGCCAGATGTGGCCGGCTCCGGAGAGGATTATTGACCAGAAGACATGCCACGTAATCGGGCATCAGTCGGCGATCTTTACAGAGAATTTTGGAGAAAGACTATAAGATTTTGCCTTACAAAGTGCAAATAGTGCATCAGTTGTTACCTGTTGATCGCCAAGAGCGTGTAACCTACGGTCAAGGCATCATGAATCTCGTCCACGAGGGAGACAACTTTTTAGCGAAAGTCATCATGAGCGACGAGACTCATTTCCATCGCTGTGGATATGTGAATAAGCAAAATTATGGCTTCTGGGGGCTCAACGCTCAACGACTCTCTCCTTCCTCAATTGGAGGAATTGTGACTGAAGAACATGTGGTTTCAACAGGATGGAGCAACGGGGCATACTACACCAGCCACAACCGAAATTTTGAGGGCTGCATTTACGGGTTGCACTGACCGTCAAGATGGCCTGAATTAACCATTCCTTCTTTTTGAGGGCTTTTTTAAAGTCATGAATCTCTGTCAACGAGCCTTAGACTCTTAAAGCCCTCAAGAATGCGAGGACCTATCGCCGGAAGTTCTGACCGAATGGTCATCAATTCTGGCAGCGGCTACTTAGCCGATATTATTTTCTCGACTTAATGGAAAAAAAAACGCCACCGGCATGCAAACCGCACCAAAAAATTATTTTTTGTGGATGAAGTGGTGATTCATGAAGCACATGTGGATTTTCACCCGACCAATAACATATTTTGCTTATTGACGAACCCATTGAGCCAAAAATGAGTTTCGTCACTGGAGATGGTTTGGCGATGAAATTCACCATCTTGGTGCATCTTCTCCAGAACCCAATCGTAGAACGTACGTCGCTTCAAATGGTCCACCGGCTTCAATTCTTGAGTCAGCTTGATCTTGTATGGGTGTAAACCAAGATCCTTACGCAAAATACGCCATAATGTTTTTGAGAACGCCATGGAATTGACTGATTTGGATCGTTTTCTACGAACGCCTGAACGGCAGCGATATTTTCGACACTTCGACCAACCCGTTGTCTCACTGAAATGGCAACATCACGCAACGAATATGTATTTTTGCACTAAACTTGTTATTCCCTGTCTACTAGGGAGAGAATTACGATCGAAAATTGGAATTAACGCTCTTAAAGTTGCAGTCACCGACTTCGAATTTCGGTAGAAAATTTTTATAATTTGCAGACATTGCTCGTTCGTGTACTTTACCATGATGAAAATGTTGAGTTTACTGAATTGACAGTGACAGTTTGATGATAAGTGAAAGAGTGCGTTCACAAATTGAATTCAAAGTTGTCAAGTCCCTATTGGAAAAGCCGTTATAACCGATTCATAGGCTTCATCTAGGAAAAAGAACGAGGATTGATTTTTTCATTGTGTATGGCTGCCATTGAAAGATTTGCTCGATGTTTGCTGTTCATTATACATGCGCGCATTTGGATTATTACACGTAGCAAGGCCATTGGTTCATCACTGAGGATGATTTTTCGCTGAAAATTCTATTCTTCTTCCGTCTTCGGTATCCAATAAGCGAATGTTCCATATGGATTATGGTTATTCGGCTAAAGCCTTGGCTCATTTAGATTTCAAACGGATGCTTAGCCATGTTTCTTGGAAAAATATGCTATATGTACATTCAAGAGATACCCAGTTCTTAAAGAAAGACTTGGAATCTACTAACTGTAGACCTAACTTACGGACTCGCCTGCAGTCGCAAGATCATCCTCAGTTGACTCATTCGCTCTATAATACGAGTATCACTAAGTCGATAAGAAATGGACAATTGTTGGCTTATCAGGGAGATTAGAACTTCTAATCAAAGTTCTTTATTATGAATTTAAGATTTCGATGACGTTGCTTGACCTTGAAATCAAAACGTACTCGTAATAGAAGCGAAAACATACTTCCTTTGTTTATATTGTACTCGTACAGACGTACAGACATGTGCAGTATATAGGTTAAAGTTAAGACTTGCTTTTGATACACAATTTGATTGTACTGCAAACTGGGTCACTTTTTATGCCATGTGCCCAAGTGGAATCCTTCCATCGAAACCAACTTTACTTCCTGAATACCGGGTGTTCTCTTGATAAGACGTCAGCACAATTCTGCAAGCTCTGCATGGGGGATGGTGCGTAGAATAAAATATAAGGAAGAGTCATAGAATACATACTATGTACTCGTACTCGTACATTTCTCCTTTCAAAAGCTCGTTTTGCCTGAAATTCCAGACTTTATCACAACCAGCAAGCTGTTCCTTAAAAAGGAGCGACTCTTTTGTAAAATCTTTTGTAAAATAGGCACCAAAGATACGAGTACTTGCTTCCTGGTATATCTTGATTTCTAGGAGGGTAAACAGGAGCTATTTCTCTCAGTGAGTTTCCTATTTCCTGAAGTGCGCACCACTCATTTACTCGTACCGTACATACAATTTCTTATGATTCCCTCATAGCTAATTTTTTTTTAACATCGGGGATGTGCTATGTCTTAGCAATTTCTAAATTTGTCCGTGTGATTGGGGAAGTAGACTTGAAGTGTGTAATTGTACTCGTTAACCGCGTTCTGGGTCTGCACAAAATTAGGAATTTCATTTGATGGCAAACTCATTTGTTTCAAATGTAAAAACAGACAACTTAAGGATTTGCCGGGATCTTAAAGTACTCGTACTTGAATGGATGTAATTTGTATCAAAACAAACTATAGCTTGATTTTGTAAATAATAACCAATTCATTGCAGAAAGTATGACTAGAAAGTAAGTTGAGGAGTACAGTCTCTTCTGTACCTAGTAGCCGAAAATATATTATTTAAAATACATTGCAACGCCCGTAGGCCGATAACGGTGAACACTGCTCAGTGAGCTTAGTTCGGTATCTTATTTAGTTATATGATTTCAAAATGTTTTTTCCTAATGTCTATTGCATAAATTTTGCGATGAACATGTGAAGGACTTTAAGGAGGCCAGTAAAAAGTACAAAAACAGGATCTAGGGCGGATTTGAAGACTTTTCTGACTGGAGCGTTGGTGTCCATCCGCTTAACATGACCCAGATATCTCAATCAATGCGGACGGAAAATCATTTGGAGAATTTTTCTCTTCAGGCAACCTGGAGCACTCTCGTGCATTTTTGAAAAAGTCCACGCATTCGCGCCATGGACCAGGACAAGGATTATTAAGGTCTTATATAGGATAACTGCTATTGTTCATGAGAGTGTTTTGGTAGTCAATTGCCTTCTCAGCCAAATGAAACAGCTATTGGCAAAAGTTATTCATCGTTTGATCACAGCGATGGTGTAGTTGTCCGAATTTATAGCGGAACCTAGGTAGACGAAGTCCTTAACTACGTCGAAGTTTTACCTGTCGGTCGAAGGTGATGTTCTGTCCGAGACGTCGGTGTTGAGCGACCTTTTTCCTTGGGAGCACATACTTGGCCTTGCCCTCATTGACCGATAAACCCATTTTCGCCGCCTTTGTATCAATACTCGCGAAAGCGCCACTGACATCACGCTGCTCTCCCCGATTATGTCAATATCGTCGGCGTATGCGAGTAATTGGACGAACTTTTGAAGACTGCGTCTCTTGTGTTTGCTCGTGTTGAAAAATTCGCATGACATCGCCTCGCCTTGTCTAAATCCTTTTCTGACATCAAAGGTCTTGGCGAGTTCTTGGAGCAGCGTGCATTATCCATCGTCATCCTCTACAGAAGGATGAGTTTGGCAGGGATGACAAAATTAGACATTGCTTTGTAACGCTTGTCTCTATAGATGCTGTCATACGAACCTCATGAGTTTTCTCCAAGGTCTGCCGTAGCGTGAATATTTGATCGACGGTGGACTTTCCTGGTCTGAGGCCACACTGGTGTGGACCACCCAGATAATTGACAAATCATATTTTAGAGATGAGTCGGTTTATACTCAGCTTTGCTGGACTTAGGCTTAGATATTGCTATCTTCCTTCATCCAGGTTGGGTGGACAGAGTTGTTGGTTTACATCATCAAGGTTGAAAGGTTCATTTCACCTCAGCATCGACTGCGACTCTACTACAATGTTCCCTTGTTCGTCTCTACTTCTACTCTGCTTCGCTTCGGAGTTTGTGTCCGTGACATGTTCTTTTTAACTTTTGGCAGAACACCACAATCTCATGCCTGGAGTATTATCACTCAATTTCCTCGACCGTGCTATTTTCATGCTCCTGAAAAGCCGGTGTTCGTCGCTCCTCTTCTGCTCATGGAGCTCGTGAGCAGATCAAGTCCTTCTATGCAGCGCCGCTATATATGCATCTTGCTTAGCTGCATGTGCTGCCGTGAAACTCAGCACATCAGAATTGGCATCTCTAACGATTTTTTGCCTGTGTTACCACTGGACTTCGACGCCTGATGCTGGCGGCAGAGGACCTCTTAAGGGATTAAGAGAAACTCGATCGGATCGTAGCCGTCTGACGTCAAAATTTCTCATAATATTGGCTTGGATTGGCGTTGTTCGAAATATCCGCTACCGTACCTTGGCTACAACAAGGTAATGGTCCGAGTCGATGTTGGCTCCTTGGAACGTTCGGAAATCCATAATACTGGAGGAGTGTCTTGCGTTGATCGCAATATGATCAATCTGATTGACTGTTGATTGATCAGGAGTTTTCCAAGTCCCTTTGTGTATATCGAGATGTGGGAACCGCGTGCTAGCTACGAGAATGTTTAGCCTGAATCCGTTATCGGAGGTGGTGTCGTGCAGGCTATATTTTCCGATCGTTGCACCAAAGATACACTCCTTTCCTAGCTCTGCAGTAAAAATCCCCGGAACAATTTTAATGTCATAGTTAGGGCATTGCTCGTAGGTCTTGTTCAAGAGCTCCTAGAAACTATCTTTGGTATCTTCATCTGTTTCCTCTTTGGAGGCGCTTTGATATGAGGTGTTCGTGCACATGTCAGAAACTTAAGACTATATGTCTAAGAATGCCTCCAAATAGGCACCGTTTTTGCCGTCGATAACGATCGCCATAGTAAATGTCGTATCTTTTCATCTTTCTCGTTCAACTAAGATTAAGAGTTTTCATTTCGTTTTGGTTTGGATTTGGCTATTTGCATTTCATCTGCTATCATAGAGTTCTAGCTGGAATTACTAACGTAGGTGACGCTGAAATTTGGAGTTGATCTGAGCCCAAATAATAAATATTCGTCTCAAAGCATCGGTATTGTTTTTGGTAAAAAGTTGGCAGGGGTCGCCATATACATATTGTAGTTCACAGCCCCGGCTTAGGCCAATGAATTGAATTTCAACCACGAGAAGCCTTTTGTTTATAGAAGAACTCAGCTGCAAAATATGCTGAAAACTTGAGGAAGCACATTTGACAGATGCATTTCTACTGTTCTCGATAGGGTGGTGCTGGATTCATAATTTCAGCTCTCACTCATAGTAGATGCCTATAAATAAGATTAAATAAATTCCACAAAAGTAAACTGCCGCTGGTTTTTCTATAAACCAACCCTTAATCGATTTTACCACTCCCCTTTGACCTTCCTAAATGGGAAAATCGTGGCTGCGGATTTTCAAGGATGCGACAAAAAATTTGACCTCGATTCAACATTGCCACCAGGAGCTCAGCCGCTAAGTACGCATCCGAAGCCTAAACTTCACAATTTCCAAATAAAACAAAACAACAAACCAAATTATCGTCATAACCACATTTACTTTGTAAAGTTCAACTTAGAGGACAAGGTCATTGATGTCAGGGAATTGAAATTTCTCCACCTGTAGATGATACTCCCAAGGAAACTAGGAACCGGCAAGCAGTATTTCAAACACAAAACACTACAATTTCAATACGGAATCTGTGTGACAGTAAAAAGAGTCCTTGAATTCCGCATACCACATCCAAGCAAATCCAGCGGTGTCAATCAATCATCAGCAAAGTCCCTGAAATCAAAAAGAAAAAGCATTCTCCTGGCCCGGCGCGCAGGATTTCGTATAAGTAGCTCAACACTCACATATTGTAGGCCACATTCCTGACGTGCACATGGTTGCCGTTTACCGTTTTACAGATACCTTTCAAATTCTACCACCTTCCTGCATTCGTATCGAAGAGGAATGTGTTCTCGTATCTAATGGCAAACAGGATATCTCATTCTTTGTCCGCAGGATACTCTGAAAACCATTTTTCTGTTGGTTGTTTGCTTATTTTTTTCCACCCCTGGGTTCTTGTCCTGCATTTGTGTGTGTGTGTATCAGTATCCCATGTGTATTACAGGCCATGGAAAAAGTGCTCCGAATCGTTTGCCTTCCACTGCGCATAACACATTCGAATTCTCCACACAGGACATTATGTTTGCCAGTCGACAAGTGCTTGCTACCTTCGATGTGAGCCTGGTAGCTGAAGGCGCCAAAATTCACAAATTTTTACTCAAACGATAAACGTCGTTGATATCATGGATTTTTTTTTCCCGATCCCATATTTAGGTCGCGCCATCGTGAGGATTCTGAACTTCTAGTTGGAAGGAATCACCATCTAATTGACTCGCATGACTGAGTGAGTGAGTGAGTGAGTATAGTGAGTAGTCCTCATTAATATGATAAGGCACTCCAACTCCAGTTATCTGTTTCTATTAGATTGGGAAGGGATAATCCAGTTAGGTTACTACCATTTGGCGGATGTCCTTAGAGCATCATTAAAAACCCATTTAGAGAGATTTTTATTTTGAATTGCACCAGGACATCAGAGATACACAGCAAGGATGCTGATGTGTATTAGAAGTAAGAAGAAAATGGGCTGCACAGATGCTGAGATTGAATGGGTGAGTTGAACATACTCGTATGAATGGATCCTGGATGCTGCTGCGCAGTAAACCAATATAGTTTGGGTAGTGTGTAGGATGGAAAACAGGAGTATGATTGGGCTCCTGTTGCTTTTCCAGGAATCACTGGTTACATAGCGGAGAAGTCCGCAACAGCTAGTAGAAGACCAGGAATTCGTTAGCTGTTATCATTGGAGTGACCCGGTTTTCAGAAAGAACTGCGTAGAGATTTTTTTAAAATTGTTCCGTGGTTGTGGTTGATAAAAAAGTTGGAAGACCTGATAACGTGGAGCTTTTTTTTATCACTACGAAAGGGGTTTGGCTGTTCATCATCTGTAAATTCTCATAGTCATCCATCCTAGATGTAGAGAGAGGAGTTCGCACAAGTCTACTGACATCTTATCAGTAGGTCACCCGGCATTCAGGAAACGTAGTTGGCTTCATTATTTATTCTGGGGGGACACTGGAGAATTGTGTCGGTAGGGAATCCATGGTTTGACCCACTTTAGAGGAGGAAAGCTGCTATCTCGGAGGAGGTTTTTACTTTCAATTTTTCTGTTTCCTCTTCTATTTTTCTACTGTTTTTTTCGAATTTAAACTTCATTCATAGGACGTTAGTCTGTGTGGAATTGGAACGTTTTGAAATCCGTGTATGAAATACATGGTAGTGAATAAAATTGAGGCAAGGCACGAGTACATCATAGGAGAGCTTTTCTGGAAGCAGAGTTTTAAGTAGGTCTTTATTCTCTGTATATTATATAAACGATAAGGGATGTTTCTTAAGGACGGATTTACAGGGTCGTCCGTTCATTAAATCAAAACAATTTCTGGTCGCAATGCGGAACCTCATTTGGAAGTGCGATTAGGGTAGATATTGTCCAGCAGTTAGTTGCTAGTTATGGGATACTGCTATCGTTTAAGTGAACTTAAAAGCACGAGCGCTGAGTAAGAGAAAAATACAAGACGGGGCAAAAGTGATGTCATAAAGAGAATGTGCCATAATTTTTGCAAACGGCAGGCGTTTAATGTCATTGTGCTCTGGCATTTACGTTGTAGACAGATAGAGAGACCAATTTATTGTCTGTTGTCTATTGTCTGTTGTTTTAATGCAGCGTGAATTTTGTCGCCGTTTACCTCATTGTTTTGCACCATGGCGACAATTAAGCGCTTGACTCAGCGTCTCGTCGTGGAAACTGGCTCCACTAGAGATGTCACAGAAAGTGGCTGGCCCCGTATTGCTGGTTCGACCGAGTACATCACTGCATTGACGTTCGTTCTATCGAATTCTCGTGGAAGACCTGAAGATATTCCCTTATAAGGTGTGAACCGTTTGATAATTTGCTGGCTGCTAATTGTCAGTAATGAGGTCTAGTAACAACAATGCTCTGTTAACCCTGGCGCAAGAAGAGCATGATTTCGTAAACAAATTCGTAATGAGCGACGAAGCCCATTTCCACTTAAGTGGTTGTGTAGATAACCAAGATTTGTGTTTCTACCGCACAGAGAATCCATCCATATGAAATGCACGAAGAGCCATTGCATCCCCTCAAAGGGACTGTTTGGGGCGGCATTTGCAGTAAAAATGTGGTTGACAGACAGATGTACAACGAGTTTTTATTTCAGCAACTTGCTGAATTTTGTCTTGAGCATTGTTGGTTGCAGCAGGATGGAGCAATCCTTCACACAGCTCGGGCAGCAATGGAAGTTTTAAATCGTCGATTTCCAGGGATCTCCCATTTTGGCGGTTTAAGCTGGGCAGACCTCTGGCGTTTGCCGCAACAGTCCACAAACCTTACATTGAAGAAGAAATCATAAATTATTTTGTGCCGCATTTCCTTCGCAGCTCTAGGCAGTTGCCATCTGATTTATGAAGCACTGAGGGTAGGGATTAACCTGAACTCCAGTTTCGCACACAAAGTCGGTTATAGTCCCCTTTCCTTTTGTGTGTGCCACCTAAAGTGAGGTTTTCTTTTACTGCGTTCTCCCAGTGGTTTCTGCGAGCCGGCGAATTGGTGTCCATTCACTCGACATGACCTGGCCATCACAGGCGACTAGTGCACCTGACCATCGTTCAATTTTCCCCTCCAAAGCCCGTCAATACAAACCGGGCCAAATATTTTTCGAAGGATATTTCTCTCGAAACGACCGAGGATATCTTTATCCGCTTGCGATAGGGTCCATGCTTCAGCGCCATAAAGCAATACTGGGATAATCAAGGTCTTATATAGAGTCTCCGTAATTCTTCTTAGCTCTAAGAAACAATGACAATCTCTCTTACTACCTCGAAATTTTAAGCTTGGTGAGTATGGACTTGAGCTTCAGTTTCTGTGTTTCAGAATCTGCCAATGTACAAGGTACGAGGATTTAGTCATTTGTGGATTTTCCTGTCCTGAAACTGCACTGATAGGGGTTAATCAGGTTATTAAAGGAGGAGAGAGGAGAAGTTCGCACAAAATTGGCAGATACGGGCTTGTATGCAATGTCGAGCGGACTTATACGTTTATAGTTGGTGCAGTGGATCTGATCTGATTGAGAATTGGGTTCGTCTAAGCTCTCCACAAAGTAGAAGCCTTGAATACCTAGACAGGTAAGCCGTCAGGACAGCTGCATTGTTGGAATTAAGCTTAGATATTGCTATCCTAATTTTTTTTTGGTCAGATGCATAGAAGGTAGGGCTATCATCGCCTAAGGTGAATGGTCTGTTCTGCCTGATGGTGGCGTGTTGGGTTTCTTCGCCGTTGTAGAGTCTGCAGAAGACGTTTTTTCCAGATTCTCAGCATCGTTTGTAAGGGATCTTCGTCCCTTGACGCATTATTTTCACCTGTTGGTACGTTTAGTGTTATTCCTGGAGTATATCCTTTCGATACCTCCTACCGTGTACTTCTCGCACACTTTTTTCTTCTTTTGGAAAAGCCGATGTTCTTTTCGCCCCTTCTGCTTGTATAAATTAGAACTTTTTTGATTAAAGTGACCCAACTGGAATTTTGTCTCCTACATCCCCTAAATACGAGTATTACTACTCAATGTTTCATACATGGCGATGCCAGTGAAGATACGTCAAATCTGAGATTAGCATCCTAAAGTTTGATGTTTTATTGGTGAGTTCTGAGCACCCTTTGTTATACGACCGCTATTGTCGTTTTTTGAAGAGATTTGAAGAATTGAGAGTTAATCTCATCTATGATCTTCGAATTAGATTAACTCAACAACAGTGTGCCGATCAACTCGCTTCGACTTTCTGTGTTGAAGCACTATCTAGCTGATTGTTTGCTAATTTTCTGAATTTAATTGTGTTCAATACAGTAGCTGAGTTGAATGCATTCTTTACATCGGGGGTTACTACAGCACAATATTTTTGCCTACGCCTTTTCATCGATTACCCTCTATGCCAGTATGGGCTTTGTCTGTCACCACTGTGATTACTTGCACGGTGGATCGAGCCTAAGGGAAGCCATACTGCTGTTCTGCAAGTCCACCAGTGGCTTCGATGGCGGCCTGGAGTCAATTGCGCATAACCCTTCGAGAATTATACCCATTGTGTCCAGTGGTCGATACGATGAAGGTTCATCTGGTGGCTTACTTCCTGCAAGTAGTAGCACCAATCGTTGGCAACTAAATTTATTTAAGAAATCTCGTTCCAGGAGGTATGGGTTGTACATGCCCGGTTCGGTATACCACGGCACCTGGGGCCTTCCGGTCTTTTAAATAAGCGCACGCTTCAAACAGCTTTTCGTATGACAGAGTTTGCATTGGTTGGTATTGGCTTCTTGTAGAGCTAAGTAGAGCACTGTTTTCTGAAAAGGGAAACAAAGTCTCTACTATTCTCCGAAGTAGTTGGGGCCTTGTGGGTGATGACCTCTGAGGGCCCTTTAGTTTAGCCGTTACTATTCTATAAGCTTTACCCCATACGTCTCCGTTTAGTTGGCTACACAGTTCGCTGAAGCATATCTTTTTGTCTGGCCTTAATGGCCAATTTAAGTTTAGCCCGTGCCTTTTTATAAGCTGTACGTGGAAGGTTTTAGTTCAAAAAGTTCCCGAAAACGTTCTACTGATAACAATCTCTGAGCTCTGTGGCGTAATGATCGAAGTTCAGCGATCTCATGTTAATTAATGTCGACAACAGACCCAGTGCTCCACATCGAAGTCATGTGCTAGGACGGTCGGTCGGAAATATACATATTTTTGACAGGTGACCAAATTGAGGGATCAAAAACACTTCCTAGGCAAAATCTTTTCGCGTGTCCGACAATAAACCCAACCGATGCGTACCCTTTTGGACGCTAGCAATTTATTAGCGATTCCCACGATGGTGTGTAGCAGTCTGCGTCACACCAAAGCCTTTTCTGATGTTTTTGATAGCAGACGTTTTAACTTCGTATTTGGGGTTAAGTTGCTTGGTATCTAATAGCAACGCACAATACGTCCTTCGTTGTAACTTCGTCTATGTAAAAGGTCATTCATTTTTCGATTTCGAAAGTAATACACAACGATACATTTTTGATGAAAATTTTAATTCATAATAAAGTTTGGACTTTGGCATTAAGTGTGAAGCACGGTCTTTTGCGTAGCCCCACATATCGTCCAAGTCATGATCTTCAATCGCAGCCAAAAAAAATCGGTTATCATTCGACCATATCGCTCCGAATTGACTGTAACCGTCCGCCCATTGGTATCTTCGAAGAAATACGGACCAATGATACCTTTCGACCATAGAGCACACCAAACAGTCAATTTGTCTGGATGCAACGGCACCTCTTCGATCACTTGTGGGTTTTCTGAACCCCATATGCGGCAATTTTGTTTGTTTACTGTACATACCCACTGAGTGAGAGATGTGCCTCATCATTCAAGAAAATGTTGTTCGAAAAATCGGTGTTTATTGTCTGTTGTTCCAACACCCAAGAAGCGTATCTACGGCGTTGTGAATGGTCACCAGGCTTCAATTGTTGCGTAAGTTGAACTTTATAAAGATGAAGATGTAAAACCAAATGCAAAATGCGCCATAGTTAGGTGTACCACACGTTCAATTACTGCGAACGCCTGGAAATCGATAAATTCGTATTATCAGCAATACTTGCATTTAAAGCAGCAATATTTTCCACTGAGCGTATATTACGATGATGCACAGGAATAACGACATCAGTAATGCTTCCCCTCTCTTCAAATTTCTTTACAATTTCACCGATTGCATGCGTAGTCGGTCGATTATGACATCCATAATCATCGCGTAATGCGCGAAAAGTGAATACGCTTGAATCACCACTTTTATAGTAAGTTTTAATAATTTCAACGCGTTGTTCGATTTGTAAGCGATCCATTATTGTAAATGGCAAACACTCAACTAATATTTTGACACTTCAAATGACAGGTGAGATTGGCAGGTGTCAAATGCCAGCGTTACCAACTTGAAACTACGAAATGAATGCATTCGAGGAATATCTCGTCCATAATGAATCGTTCGAATGCATTTTCGCTAAGCAATTCTTCTATTTTGTCCTTCAGGGCTGCTCCGGAAACATCAGTGAATGTCTTTAGTGAGAGTAAGAGATCTCTGCCTGCTGTCTTATGTACGGGTCTGTCAATACGCCTGAAGAAGCGGTTGATGTGGGTTAAATCCATATTTTGCTGGATCATCGTTCGGAGTAGAAAAGTGCTTCGAAAATTGGTTCAAATCCACGCAAAACTATTGTAACAGAAAGAACAGGAAGCAACCTATGTATGAACATCCAAGACAGAAACCTTTTAGTTTCTATAGTTCACAAGAGATGGCGACTTGCGATCTTATTAGAACTGAACGAATTACGGAACAATTCATTAAATATTTCAATCTCAAAACTTTCCTATAAGGACGGGCTACATTCATTGCAGTTTTTATATTTATTCACCTCTGGGGACTGACTAGAAAGTGTCACATAGATCCGTGTAAAAAGAAATCATTGCTCAAACGAGCAAAATTTCATGCAAATTCGCATTAAGTTTCGAAAAACGAATGTTCCTCATCAATTCCGCGTAAAAAGCAGCAACTCGTTCGGCATGATCAATTAAGAAAGAAATCAAAGTTCCACTTAATGACTCACCTGATACCCGAGAGATACTCGTACAATAGAGATGATTTGAGAGATTTCCCAACGTCCAGTGGATACAAAAATGATTGTGAAATTCACCGATTAATGATTTCATTGTTAAGCGAAACATAACCATGACCCCGTTCCTAAATGGTAAACAAAACAAAAACTGAAAAATCGAAGAAAAAAAATAAACTCATAAATAAATAAAAATCAAAGAGTCCAACCTCATCAAAATGTGGAGAAATCTAATTCGGACCATTTGGTCCTGCTATCAGTCAGTCGCAATCAGTAAACAGACTTTTATTGTCTAACCGCTGGCGCTGCGCTTGGCCAAAGCGATACTGGTGGAGAGACTGTACTGTATTGCCAATGAACGTAACCCAGTTTCAGCAATTTATCGAAATTATTGTACAAGTACGAGTATGCCTAATACTCGTATATCCGCATCTCTGATAAATGCGACGGACTCGCGCAATAGCGCACTTTGCGTTGCAATACGAAATACGACTATTTTTGGTTTACGTTTTATTTTATTGTTCCTTAACGCGCGGGAGGATGATTGCCAATCTGACAGTTTCACTCGACTCGAAAGCCTAGTAACTGAGTCCAATTTCGAATTCGTATCTGTAAACGGATCGAAACAAATTTCACAAATTTCGCCTCCAATATTGTTGGTGCAAACAACCCGAAAACATGACACAGAGCAAGAAGACAAAAAAAAAGCTAAAGATGATGATGACGACTACAATGACAACAACAGCGATGCCGCTGAGGAGCACGTTGATGGAGTCTCAGGTCCAACTAATCGTAGCAGCACTAGCTGTGGAGCACTATCTCAATCTTTCAATCATTGCGTGCACTTTGTCAGCTTCTTGCAATCTCTCATCATAATCATCATCATTATAGTCATCGTCATCGTCATCATCTTCTGGACGAGCTAACTAACTTGGATTTCGGATTTCGAATTGAACATGACTCCGAACCGGTGAAGAGGGGATCTCATCGATTCTAATTCAAATGTACCTGCGCGCTAGTCTCAGTATCCAGGTCCCAGTGTAGTGCAGTCGAAATGATAGTGGTTTATTCCGTGGAATATCGCTGCTGTTGGCCAAAACCAAGAGGGCTTCCTAAATGGCTTTCATAATGCCCATTTGCATGGCATTGCAGAAGTGAGTTTGTTGATGTTCATTGTTAGCGCTAGATACGAATACGATTGTTGCTGCTGGTGATGTGATGCTCTTGATGTTGCAGTTGCTTGTGCTAGTAAAACTAGTTTCCTTGCTGGCTAACTGACATCCGTGTCTTTCTAACATCGTCAGTGAAATGCGATACAAATTGTGTTGTGTACGCTAGGTGTATACAAACCAAGGACCGATGTATCGTATGTATCTATATTGGTTACCCACTGCTCGATGGAGCTACGGGGGTAGATCTTTAAATTTGGATTAAACTCGTGAGAAAAAGTTCCAAACTACACCTCGGAATCGTGACGAACCATCAAAAGATTGTCATTATCTTTCCACAATAATTTGTGTTTCGGTTTTTATCTGTGATTATGCGCATGGTTTGAATGGAAGATTCAAGTTGGAGCAGCCTTATCCGTGTCCCATCGACTCACTGACTGACTAACTGACTAACTGACTGACTGAATGAATGAATGAATGGTTTCTAGATTAATGGTGGCTTAACTGAGACGGTATACTCCAACTCCATTGAAGATGTTGAGGTATTTAGCCATACAGATTGAGCTATTTGAATGTGATTCTAGAGTTCATGAAGACTGGTTGAGTATAGGTTGTCCCGGAGACGAATGATGTTGCCAACTACTGCTTAAGTGACAACAGTTGTACTCGTACAGCAGGTAATTTCTAACTTGCAAAGGTGTTTTTGGATAAAGTTCACTTGTCAGAGGCTGTTCTTGTTTGTTGACATGTTATCTAGAGGTTGAAGTGTTGGTATTTTTGTAAGGGGCTGAGAATTGGATCTATAGTGCAATCAAGGTCAACTGCACTATTGTGTGTTAAGTGATCAATTGTTTTGATCAAGTTTTTGTAGTATAGTAGATATGGAGATCTCTGGCTCTATTAACTGATTAGAGTCGGCTCTTGAATGATCATTTGGGATGTTATCTGTGGACATTTGCAGCTCGTTAGGGGATTCCGGTTCGGCCCAGCAGACATGTATGGTTTGGAGGAAAGCAACGCCCATAGCCCTGATAATAAGACAGAAAAGTATGACTTTTCCTTGCCTCTAGATTGAACATAAATGTAGGAAGCGGTCATTGCTTGATTGAGAGTCTTGGCTTTCATGTCAAGCTAACTCGTGTTACATGAAGAGAGTTCAGAGGAGACATGATTTACAAGTGTTTTGCATTTTGTATTTGGTCAATCAGTTTCATAGTCATTCCGAAGTGCTAATTGGCATCATTCAGAGTCAATTGGATGTATCTGGGGTTCCATCAAGTTGGTTATAATTTGAGTGTTGTTGTCGGATACAAAAGTCTTTCTTGTCGGTTTTTAGTCATAAAGATGGGCTCATGAGCGTCTTTTAATCGATACGAAATGAATGCAGCTGAGTGAATGTAAATCTGGAGAAACCGTAGCATCATTACTACAACCTTATAGGGAGGCCTTCACGAAGGGGTCATTTAAGTTCTTTGATTATGAGAATGTGCCCAAGAGCACTTTTTCGTCCTCTGATCGTAAAGGAACTCGTTTTGATTCATCGTCGGTTTTTATTTCAGACAAATGTCAGAGGTGCATCTAGGAAGGACTGGAGTCGTCAGGAAACGAAATCGATGCTCCCAGATCTGAGGATGTATTTACTAAGTTACTTCCGTTTCGCAACTCTTCAGTCATGGGTCGGAATTTGGGTTGCCCAGCCTAATGCTGTCTTCCTTAGAGGAGAGTTCAGCTGAGATCCAAGTGTGAGTTCTAGATCTATTAGGCGTAGTCTCCTTCAATCCCAATCTCGAACTTTGCGTCAGCACAACCGATAAGCTTGGCGTTTCCTTGGTGCCAGCTGGCATCGCTTGTGATGGGAAGTGGTCCGAGGTTTTCCAGCAGGATGACCATCAATGTCGCTTTTATCGATCACCGGGAGTATAGTGGTTTTATTTAAGTCTTCGCTAACCTATTTCTGAAAATTGGCGTTGGAAAGTTCTGTGGGGGTTTTGGCGTTCTTAAATTTAATCTTTTGAGGAATCTTTCAGCATCCTAGGAACAGTAGCTTACCCATTTCTGTAGACTGTATAACGACGATGATAAACCCAATATGGCTGTCAGGCGGAATGAACCTCTCGACCTAAACGATGTAAGCCAACAATTCCGTCTACTCGGCCTGCATGAAGTGAAGATAGCAACATCTAAGCTGAAGTCCAACAAAGTTGTTGGAGCAGATGGCCTGACTGCCAAGCTATTCAAAGCGGCAGGCGTTGACTTCGTAAGGAGTATACACAAACTCGTCTGTAAAATACTTCGTAAGATCGGAAGGTATGTTCGATGAATGGAACCTCAGCATTGTGTGTCCGTTCCTCAAGATCCTCTGACCTACGCCAACTACAGAGATATTAGTCTTCTTAACATCGCGTACAAGATCTTATCTGCTGTATTGTGCGAACGCCTGAAGCCGTTCGTCAACAACCTGTTAAATCCATAGTAGTGTGGCTTCAAGCCAGGAAAGTCCACCATCGACCAAATATTCACCTATGGCACATCTTGGAGAAGAACCATGAGCTTCAGATCGATGCACACCACCTGTTTATCGACTTTAAGGCCCCGTATGACAGCATCTATAGAGACGACATAATCGGGGGAAGGCAGCGTGGTGTCAGTAGCGCTTTTGCAAGCGGAAGCGGCGAAAATGGGTTTAGCGGTCAACGAGTGCAAGACCAAGTATATGCTGTCAAGCAAAAAGGACACTAAACCCCGACGTCTCGAACATAATGTCACCGTCGACAGATATAACTTTTAGATAGTTGAGGGCTTTGTCTATCTAGGCTTTGCTATAGGTATAAACTCAAACAACGACAAGAGCACTGAGATCAAACGAAGAATAACTCTTACCAATCGCTGCTTCTTTGGGCTTAGAAGCCAATTGACTAGCAAAACCCTCTCTCAAACAACAAAAGTTACATTTTTCGGGTGATTTTCAGTCCCGTCTGCATTGACTGTGAGTAGAGGAAGAGGTACAGCAATGAGCTGTACGGATTGTACAGTCACATCGACCTAGCCAGGAGGGTGGAGATCAAATGAATGATCAAACTGAGATCCGTTAGAGGGACGGATGTGGGTGCTCAAACGGTGAGGTGGCGGTTAGTGGAGAGTGGCCTGAGAGCAAGAAGACCTGCTCGTGTACCGAGACTCACGGTACAGCACAACCGACGCGGGACGGAATTTTCTCGCCTTCACAAAAATTGAACCGAGGCCGAATGGACTAGAGTTCTTTTCACTGAAGAGTCCAGGTTTTGCCTGCGTTCACCAGATGGACGTAGCAGGGTTTGGAGCCGTTGAGGTGAGAGGCACTCTTCGGCGACAGTTGCCCAGAGGGAACATTTCTGGGGGGGTTCCGTCATGGTGTGGTTGGGAATTTCCATGCACAGAAAAACCGAGCTGTGCATCATGAAAGGATCGGTGAACCCCACATATTATATTACCAACATTCTGGAGTAATATGTGGTTCAATTCGCACTATTTACTGGAGAAAACTTCGTTTTGATGCATGACAATGCTAGACCACACGTTGCCAGGTGCGTTACCGAATATTTGCAAGAAGTAGAAATCGATGTGATGGCTTGGCCTGCGATGAGCCCGGATATGTATCCCATCGAATACGTTTGGGACCTTTTGGGAAGAACGATTAGGAAGCGACCTGCCCTTCCAGAGATACTCAGTGGACTGAAATCTGCTCTGCTCGAAAAATGGGAGAATTTGGACGACAACATTGTAAGTGACCTCATCCGAGGTATGTCCAGGCGGAATAAAACTTTAGTAGCTGGCAAAAAAACCTTTTGTGTTGATTTGTGATTTGAGCTCTGATTGCCCTAGACTTTCTTATGAAGGAAGGCGTTGTCGTTGGTACACAATAACAACGGGTGCTGTTTTGAAATATGTTAGCTTAACCTATGGAAGATACAAACAGTGTTCACATCTTACAGTCTCCCATTTTTATTGCATCGCTACTGCTCAGCTTATGGGGTTGGCTAATGTCGCAGACCGCAGAACGCGTCTACATACAGCTCGCTCCTGGATCGCTTCAGTGTATAGCCCCAGGCGTTGTTGCGCATTTGCCATCTGGGAAATCCAGGAATTCTTTTTCCGACCTCATTTTCTTACAGATGGAGTGACCGTAGTTGATAGTGCCTTTTTAACCGGATTTTCTGCAAATCTTCTTTGAACGTGGCAATACCAACTTATTCTATTCGCCTCAAGCTGTTCGGTTACCGAATTCTTTATATGTAGACTTCCTGTTATACGCGTAGATCTAATACAATCGCGTTTAGTGACTCCACTAGACATCCTTAACTCTTTTATTTCCGTTGCCGTCATTTTGTTTTCAAACGCTTCGTACATTGTCCAGCACTGTGAACCGTAGATAAGAGCTGGTCTAACAACCGTGGTGTAGAGTTTCCCCTTTAATTTAAGTGGAAATTTTCGGGCGCAAAAGATTCCCGAATTTTCCCGCCATTTCATCCATCCCACACTCACTCTGTGGTTTACGTCGTCGTCACATTTCGCTTCCATGTTAACGATTGATCCTAAGTACTTAAAGATAGTGCTCTTCGGAACAACTATTCCGTCTAACATTATATCCGGAACAGGTCGCAACGGATGCGCAAATGGGCACGTCAAATGCTCCGTCTTTGAACGACTTATTTTAAACCCGTTTCTCTCTAGAGCATTTCTCCATGAATCTAAGGCGTTCTGTAAATCTTCGACGTTATCGCTAAGTATAACTGCGTCGTCAGCGAAGAGAACTGGCGTTACATTTGCTTCGCGCATGCAGTCTTTTAAAAGATAGTCGAATACTACGTTAAAGAGGAAAGGGCTAAGTACGCTTCCTTGATGCACTCCGACATTAACTGGAAATTCTCTCGTTAGTCCAGCAGAGCTTTTAACCGCAGTTTTCACGTTTCCGTACATGTCTTGTATTATTCTAATAAACGTTTCCGGTACCTTTCGAGACCTCAGCGCGGCCCATATGAGATCCCTAGGCACTCGATCGAATGCTTTCTCGAGGTCGATAAATACCATGTATAAATCCTTAGACGAATCTCGGTGCTTTTCCATTATTATTCGTAGGCTTTGGATAGCGTCCACCGTCGATCCTTCCTTCAACAAATCCACACTGGCTATTATCGAGCTTTATTATTTGCCGAAGACGTTCGTTTAAGACTCTTTCGACGATTTTCATTGTGTGTGACATAAGCTTGATTGAACGGTAGTTGTTGCATTCTCGAGTGTCGCCTTTTCCTTTGTATAATGGAAGCAAGAAGCTACTTCTCCATTGATTCGGCAAAGGTTGTCCACATTTTAATTTATTTAAAAGTTTCGATAGCCACACGCTACCGATCCCCTCCATCTTCGACCAAAACTCTGATGGAATGCTGTCTGGTCCCGCCGCTTTCCCCCGCTTCATTTCTCCAATTGCTAAACTTATTTCTTCGATTGAAAAGTCCAAAACTTCCTCCTCGAATAGACCAGCTGTCGGCACGATATCACGTGGAAACTGTTTGTTAAGCAACTCCTTGCAGTATTCAAGCCACCGGTCATAAATTTCCTTTTCATTTGTTGGTAAGTGACTGTCTGCATTTTTTATATATTTCGGCGAGGTTATTTCCATCGAATTTTTTCGTCTTAAAAATATTTGGCACTTTAGTATTGTACGACGTTTGAACTTCTTGAATAGCTTGTCTTCTATCTGCCGATCATGAGGATATTTGTTCCAACTCTGGGTACAAGTTTTCCGCTGCTGCCGCTCGAGTTCGAGCCAAGGACTTTCTTTGCGACCTTTTCAAGACGCTCGTATTCAAGAGACAGTCGAGCTTTTTTGATATCGTCGCTCCGATCACATTTTGTCAACGCTTGAAACGCATTCTTCTTGTCGGCCGCAGCTGGTTTGGTTTCGTCATGCCACCACCATGTTTCTTTGCCGACATGATGGTATCTCGATATAGTCCCCAGAGGGGACTTTGCGGATGTAATGCATTCCTCGCGCATGCTGTTCCACATTGCTTGCGGGCTAAGTGAGTCCGCGATACCGTTTATATTTCGAAGTGCTTCTTCAGCCAATGCAATAAATCTTGAGCCTCGTTCCTTCGATAGATTATACCACCAGATTTTTGGCTTTCCAAACTGTGCCCGTGTTTTCGGTGGTTCCGCCGTGAAAAATTCTGTAATGAGCAGACGGTGTTGGCTTACTAGCGATTCTCCAAGTATTACTTTACTGTCCTTAACACGAATTCTCATCGACATTTTGCAGAGGTGATAATCTATTTGCGTTTCGAGACCTCCGCTACTATAGGTGATAAGATGTCGTTGATGTTTAATAAACATTGTATTTAAGACGGTTAAGCCGTAAGCCCTACACGCTACAAGGATGTCTTCGCCAGCTGAATTTCTGGTTCCAAAGCCTTTACCGCCGTGGCAGTCCTCATAATCAACATTTGTTTCTCCGACGTGGCCGTTTAAATCTCCGCTTATGAAGAGCATCTCATCGATGGGTATATTTCTAAGCGAATTACCGAACTCTGACCAAAACTTATCTTTTTCCAATTGATCACATCCGTTTTGTGGAGCGTACGCGCTAACAATGTTCCACGTTTCATTGTGTATCACGAGTTTCACACTCATTAAGCGGTCGATTATTTTCAAAATACCAACCATATTGCTAAGAAGATCCGCTGCAACAACGTTGGCAACACCGTTTCGTCCATTGACCGTTCCATGGTAGAACATCTTAAATGCCTTAGTTTTTAAATCAAGAAAACGCGCTTTATTTCCGGTATTACACAACTTCGTTTCCTGTACGCACAGGATTTGTAGAGTTTTGCGACGCATATTCGCTTGCAATTCTAAACTTTTTGAGGTCTTCGATCCGACGTTCCAACTTGCAAACCGAAGCTTAGGAAAATATTTTGGAAACTTCACTTTGCCCGCCCCGGAATCCGTCGGGCTCTGACACAAGCACTTCTACTTGCTCTGGGATCACCCGAGTGCGTTGCAAGCGTGGTGTCCAGCGGGGTAGATGATGTCATTTATTAACAAGCAGCTAAATAACGCTTTCGAGTAATTTTTAAATGTATTTTGCCAAGAGGATGTATGCAAATTACATTTTTTCTATTTTATTTAAATAAAAAAAATATATTATTTATTAATCTTTTGAGCAAGTTCGTTCATTACACTGATACTGAACTTCAACTAACTCTTCAATTTATTTTACTGATCTATTTATACATTTTATGATTGATCAAGTTGGGTGGGCTTGAGTCATACAAATCAATTATTCTACCAAATGAAACCTAACACTTATGGGATGCGATATTGTTCTATGATTTGGTCTGGGCGTTGGATTGTGTCGTTGCTGTTGCAGTTTCTGCTATCTAAGCACTTTCTGCCTAAGTGTTGTGTCTGCGTCGTGTCGGTTGCTGCTGTAATTTCTGCTATCTAAGCACTTCCTGCGTAAGTGTTGTGTGATTGCGCCATGCGTTAACTCCCCTCTTTCTTAAGAGAAACGTCCCGTTTCTTCAAACTTTTCGGATAGGTTTTTAATTTTGGTGTTCAGCTCGCTGAAAACGATTTCTTCAATTTCCTTTGTATTGCTTATATTTCTTGAAATTTGTATGGGGAACTTTTTCCTTATACCGTATATGGTAAAACTGATGACTATGATTATTAACATGAATGTTGTTGTGGATGAAATCGGATGATTTGTAATTTCTTTTTTCATGGAATGAATTATATTAATATTCTGGAATCTTAATTCTCTATCTTCGGATTCTATATATTCAATTGTATCGTAATTGTTTAAATGGCTTGTTTTTAGGTAATTCCAAATTGCTGACGTCGGGTTTTGATATGTCGTATTGTCGATTATTGTTGTATTGTCAAATGTAACTAAATAGACGCCTTCCACTGGATGTCCATCGATTGTGTGTTTGCCGGAAACTAATATCGCTCCATCTTTTATAATTTCAATGTCTTTATTTTTTTCTTTAATTTTTAAGCATTGCCCTTTATTATTATTTAATATATCTGTTAAACATGATTCTACTAAATTTAAAATACAAAATATGTTTCTCAACTCGATCTTACACTTTTTAACATTTAAAAACTTATCATTACATTTTACAATTTCATTATTTATTATAAGTTTTCCGTCTTCATGGCTTATGGCCCTTGCTTCAAATAAAATACAATTTATTTTAGTTATTGGATATTTAATATGAATAACTATGACATCTTTATTTTGTATAATTTTAAATTTAGAAACATCCATTAAGTCCGTTAAAGTAACGCTTTCATGTTCGTGATTTGAAATTTCTTTAATTTCTTGAAGGTTTAAAATAGCTGGGTTTAATATACCAATTTTAGCGAAAGTTAATGTTTGAATTGTATTTTGCAATTCTGTAATTATCAGTTTATTTCTTTCCCTAGTTATTCTTATTTTCGACTGTATTTCTAAGTCTTTGATTGAATTAGATAATTTATTGATTGAATTAAATATTTCGGAATTTGTAATGAATTGTTTGTTATTATTGCCTGTAAGTTCTGAAATTTTATTTGTTATAAGTACTAAGTCGTCATGGTCTGGTGTTCCTGCTATCCATTTCCAAATGGATCCTAATTCATTGATTCCTCTCTTGCTTCTGTGTCTTGTCATTCGTAACTGTCCTAATAATGATTTAATTAAACTTATTTCTACATCGTTATTATAATTATTGTCGTATAAATAGTTATCTTCGTCGGTAATAACTTCGTATTTTGTATAATTATTGTATTTATAAAAATGAGTTTGCGTTTCTTCTACTAGTTCGTTTATATAAGTTAAATTGATAATATGGAAAATGTCACCGTAATCTTCGTAGATTGCCGTATTGCCTTGTTCTATAAGTACGTAATTTTCTCGAGTATAGTCAGTTATTTCTGTGGACGCTATGTCTATTAGTATTAACGAAATTATCCAGATCATTTTCCTGGAAAGATATTTAAAATTCTAAGTCTTAATATTGTCTTTATGTACTATTCTATTTCTTTGATGGATTCTAACTTTATTTCCTAGATCTTCCTTGACTTTTTGTTTTTTATATTTTGCCAAAAGTTTGTTTCTATTTCCTACAATTTTTTCATAAATAACTTTATTGGGAGCATAAGTTTTAGTATTTCTATTTTTATTATCTCTTTCTAACATTTTCCTCTGAGCTTCTATTAGCTTTGATTCTATATCTATATGTATTACTTTATTAAAGAGAACTTCATAAGGTTTTTGGTTAGTAACTGAATGAATTGTTTTATTGTATTGTTGTGCGGCTCTAAAGATTGATTCTACATCACTTATTAGATAAAATTCCTGTTTTAAGCATCTTGCAATTTCAATTAAAGTGGAATGTGCCCTTTCTACCTGGCCATTTGATGTACTATGTTTAGGATCGCAAAAATATATCTCAATGCCTAATCTTTTCATTAAAGTTTTAAATTGTTCTGATGAAAAACCTGGTTCGTTATCCATTGTTATTCTTTTAGCTTCTGGAAAACTTTGTAGTAATTCTAAAACCTTCTCGTCTAATTTTGTTTTATCTTCAATTAATTTTACAACTAAGAATTTCGAAAACGCGTCAATACAAGTTAAAAATTTTAATTGTTGAGCGAAAAATATATCTAGGTGTACCTGCTCCCCCTCTTTCTTAGGAATTGGAGCCTCTCCAATGGGTATCTTTGTTGGATGTCTATCGTATTTGCTTTTGTTGCAAATTTCACAATTTCTAACGAATTCCTTGAATTGTTTACTCATTTCGGGCCAATAATATGATTTATAAATTTGTTTGAGGTTTTCTCTGTAACTCCTATGTGCCCGTGTGTGTGTTTGCTCTATTATCACATGTTGATCCTCACTATTTGTAATATCTATTGGAAAATTTTTTGCATACAAAAATTTATTATTAAAAGTTTCTTTCAATTTTCCTTTAATTTCATACAGATCCTCCGGCGTACAATGTATTGCGATTATCCCTGGTTGGATATATTCTTTTAAAATTGTTATAAGGTTAACTACGGTATCATATTCTATAATGTGCCTGGTTTTTCCAAAATTTCTGACCTGTTCATGAATCGTAAAATTAGCTTTGCTCAGCAATATTTGCTGTTTAAATTGATTAAGAGGTTTTGAAGTTTCCTTAATTTCCGAATTATCGCTGCTTTCAGCGGAATGTTGTGTTCCTGTTATTGAAGATCCGTCTGATAAGTTATTTAAAATTTGCCTAGAAAGTGCATCTGCGACTATGTTTGTCGTACCTGGCTTGTATATTATTTTGGGAGCATATTCTTCAAAGCGTGCCATCTTTTCATTTTGGCATTAGGATTGCGGGTTGATACCGCGAAGGTTAATGGTTGGTGATCCGTATGGATCTCTAAATCTGAAACTCCATAAAGGTAGTTTCTCAAGGTTTTCAAAGCCCAAACAATGGCATAAAGTTCTTTCTCATTTGTCGCATAATTTTGTTCCGTTGAATCTAGAGTTTTGGAAATAAAAGTTATTGGTCTACCTTCCTGTGTGAGTACACCACCTATTGCATTATTTGAAGCATCTGTTGTAAGAATAAATTTGTTATTGAAATTTGGCTGTACGAGTTCTACTTCATTTATTAATGAATCTTTCAATTTTTGACAGGCTGAAATTCCCTCTTGGTCTAATGTGACTACTGTTTTCTTAGATAAATGTTGGGAGACTTTCCCATTTTGTCCTAATAAATGTTTTGTTAGGGGTTTAGCTACAGTGGCATAGTTCTTTATGAACTTCCTGTAGTATCCTGTCATACCTAAAAAGCTTCTTAACTGTCTTAAGGTTGTAGGTATTGGGAAATTCGATATTGCTTCAATTTTCTTGGGATCTGTCTTAATAATATTATGGCTTACAATATATCCTAAATATTCTACTTCTGATTTAAAAAACTTCGATTTTTCCAAAGATATTTTCATGTTTGCTTTTTTCAACGTTTCGATTATTTTTCTTAAGTGCTTCCCGTGGTCTTCTAAAGTTTCCGAAAATACAATTATATCATCGATATATACGTGACAGATTTTTCCTATGTGTTCACGCAGTATGTTATCCATCGCTCTTTGGAATATGCTTGGAGCATTTTTCAACCCAAATGGCATTCTCAAAAATTCATACTTCCCATTATTTACTGCGAAGGAAGTCTTCTCAATATCATTTTTGTTCATCTTTATTTGATGGAAACCTGATTCTAGGTCAATGGTAGAGAAATATTTCGATCCACCCAAATTTGACAATATAACATTTGTGTCGGGTATCGGATATTTATCAGATACAGTTTTTTCATTTAGTTTTTTATAGTCAATTACCATTCTAAGCTTGGGTGTTCCATCCTCATTAATGCCTTTTTTCGGCACTACCCATATAGGCGAGTTATATGGACTTTTGCTTGGTTGAATAATTCCTTCATTCAACAACTTTTTAATTTCGTTATTCACAAACGAGTTAACAGATAGAGGGTAAGGATACTGTTTGCTCCATATAGGAGTTTCAACAGTTGTGCGTATTGTTGCCTCTACATCTGTTCTAAACAACAAATTCGTATTTATATTGGAATGCATTGTTTTTACTTGATTTACAATTTCGTTCCTCATTTCGTCAATATTTAGTGTATTGACCTTATTTACGTTGTTATTAGTTCCTTCAACTAATATTTCTTTTTCCTTGCTATTAGTTTTTCCAACTAATATCTTAGAGGTTTCTGATGAATCATCTTTATTTTGATTCTGAATTTGATTTATTTCTTCTTTTATTGTTTCGGAACCGTCTTCCGAAGTAAACATATCTTCACTATTTCCACCTTGAGTTAGTGTCCCTTTTTTAAAATCTAATATTATTCCGCTTTCGTTTATAACGTTAAAACCTATCAATAAATCTGCTTCCAGATTTGCTAATTCATAAAATCTTATCTTTTTATTAAATATATTACCTTCATAAAAATGTGTGATAATAGAGTACCCATTAATGGTTTTAACTCTCTTCTTAATCGCTAATTCCTGTCTAAACGATAAGATATTAGGTCTACAGTAAGAACTTGTAGCACCTGTATCTATGAGAATTTTTATTCTCTTTCCGGTTCTATTGTTTTGTCTGAATATATAGGGCAGTCGAGGCGATCTTCTAAAAAAGCGTCCTCATTTATGTTATTTACCCTTTGATTTTTATTTTGAGGCTGTGAACTACTGTGAACACTTTCGTGTGGCCTCTTCTCAACCTGTTGGTTAAATCTTTGTTGATAATGGTTATTAGGATTATGGGGGTTGTTATTAGGGAATGTGTTACCCTGCCTGAAATTATTATTATTATAATTTGGTTTATTCGTGGTTTGTTTTGATCTATCTACATCCATTGGTTCCGGTTTTGGGGGATTATTTCTCTTGTTACTATTGTTATTACTTTGGTTATTATTCGGATTGTTATTTTGTGGGAACCTAAGGTTATTTCTATAATTATTATTCCTGTTATTATTATTATTATTATTAGTGTTGGATGTGGATTGGTTACGGCCGAATTGCATAGCAAAATTGGCTCTTAAATTATTTGATTCCAATTCTTGTGCTTTCGCTAAAGCACTAGGCAAATCCTCGGGGGATAGAGAGAATATAATGTTTGATAAAGGAGCGTTAAGCCCTGTTATAAATACGCGAAGAGCATTACGTCTGTTGATGTTATAAAGTTCTTTCGTGAGTGTCGTGTCCATACCGTGCGTCATAATGGTCTTATTTATTAATAAGGTCAACTTCTTGTTGACTAAATTATAGTAGTCGATTATTGGCAAGTTTCCTTGTCGTAATACGCTGAGTTCCTGCTCGATTATATGAGCTGGTCTCTTGTCTGCGTATGCAAAATCTAAGCGTGCAAAAATTGCATCGAAGTTGAGTACCGTTCCGTGATTGGTTAGAGTATCATTCGCGTTAAGCGTGACTTTGTTCCTTAATATAGTAAGGGCAGCAAAGTATTTGCGGCTACCTTTCCTATAAAGGCTCATTGAATTGTTAGCAGCTTCTCGCCAGCTAACATAGGTGTTTGAGTTACCAGAGAATTCTGGTAAAGATTTAATCACATCTAGTGATTCGTTGCAGACAATGTCGTCATCAATTGTCTGTGGAGAATAGTCTGTGACTACATTCAAACCTGTCACTAAGGACAATTGAGTCTTTAAGCTGTCGATTTCAGCTTTGAGGGAGGCTGTATTGGCTACGATAAGCCGAGCTATTAAGTCTTCATTATTTACCGCCATTTTTAAATTTATTCACAAATTTTATACTTGTATTTTATTTTTAATCTTTCTTTCAAAAACTAAATTGTATTTTATTTTTAATCTTTCTTTTAAAAACTCACTTTCAAATATTTTAATTAAATCAATTTTACATACATTAAGTTCTTAATTATAAAAAGATTTTTTTTTTTTTTTAAATATTTTTCTTCAAATTATTTTTTATATAATATATTATATAACCTTTTTTAGATTCTACCTTAAAATTCTACTGGATACTTTTTCTTTCTTCTTGTGGTTTTTCTTCTTGTGGTTTTTCTTCTTGTGGTTTTTCTTCTTGTACACTTTATTTGGTTCACTTTCTTATTCTTTTTCTCCCTTTTGGGATACTTATTTTTTCTTCACTTAAGGGTTTTGTTTTTTTACTTTTCTCCCTTTTGGGATACTTGTTTTTTTTTCACTTGTGGGTTTTGTTTCACTTTTCTTTTCACACCATACTTTTTATTTTCTGGTTTTTTTTTTTTTTTACTTGCCTACCGTTGGGCGCCAATTACATTTTTTCTATTTTATTTAAATAAAAAAAATATATTATTTATTAATCTTTTGAGCAAGTTCGTTCATTACACTGATACTGAACTTCAACTAACTCTTCAATTTATTTTACTGATCTATTTATACATTTTATGATTGATCAAGTTGGGTGGGCTTGAGTCATACAAATCAATTATTCTACCAAATGAAACCTAACACTTATGGGATGCGATATTGTTCTATGATTTGGTCTGGGCGTTGGATTGTGTCGTTGCTGTTGCAGTTTCTGCTATCTAAGCACTTTCTGCCTAAGTGTTGTGTCTGCGTCGTGTCGGTTGCTGCTGTAATTTCTGCTATCTAAGCACTTCCTGCGTAAGTGTTGTGTGATTGCGCCATGCGTTAACTTGCATACATATCATGGAGCGAATTGTACACTCTTATTGCATATAACTTAAACCTTTCTCTCAGCTTTAAACGTATGAAGCAGGGAATATGGAATCTCCCTTCAGGTCACTTAGATTTTACTTACTTACATCAGGTACAGATGGATCACTCAATCGATACATGGACGTGGGTTCAGTTTGATGCCATGTACTTAGTCAAACAAGAACGCGCACCCTGTAATCAGAAGAAAATCTAAAGCGCCAACGCATTATTTAAACATTTCTCTTGAAGGTAATCTTGTCACTTTTTTCAATTCAACAACCTCTAATCGGGTAATCTCTTCAGGACATTCATGTGCTTAGCACGTGTGTCCTTAAACCGAATTCATCATCTACCGGCAAACCTTTTTCACCCATATCCGTACGTGACTTCAAACAAAAGTACACAATTTCCAACAGTTTGCTATGCTGGCGTGAATACCAAGAGAAACAATCCTTCCAACACCCTTGCTCTCGTCCCATATCAGTTATTTTAGCGCCAGATTTATTCAAGTATTCAATTTTGAAATTTATTGTTCTGTGTTGTTTTTGTGCAAGTTTATTTGCATAGGTAGGTACCTAAGCAATCGTTTTCTAACAAAAATATTAACCTATCCTTCGTGACTAGCCTTCACCTTGGCATGTGTCAAGCATCCTTTGCCAAGAGGCCAACAATCGGCTGTCAGAAGAATACCGCGCACCGCGCAGCTTCATTAAATCAAAACACAACGAAAGCGGCACAGAGCGACGTGGCGTGGTGTGGTGTGGCGTGCATTTACCACAGAATTTAGATCGAATTTTTAACCGAATTTATATCTATGTAAATGCATTCGAGATATTATTCGTGGGCTAAATTCCAAATAACAAATTCAAATACGAGTATGCGACACTTCATATTTGAGATGGTGCATTGATGCATTAATTTGCATCCTCTTTACTACTCGTACATTAGATGATATCGGTTCAAGAACCACACCATGGCCTGATTTAACAATTCAGATTTTAGGGGACCTCATCGATGGTTACTATGAATTTAGTTTTTATTCTAATACCGAATGAAGTCAGTAAGAAGGTGCTCCGAATCACGTACGTATGTTTTTGAATTTTCGAATTTTTGAATTTTTGAATTTTTGAATTTGCAATGCACGCTAAACTTGGCGCCTGAATTCTATCATCGCCACTTACGAGTACTAGATTGGATAGGGTGAATCCTTGACTTTGACTCAAAATTTATTAGAGCAAACGAAGTGTGTAGTGTTTTCAAAAGACAAGGCTCGATGAGGTCATACCCAACAACGACGTCAACAACGGGCTAATTCTTCAATTTAAAGACGACGATTACGAATCAGTGCCATGTGTTGTTAGAAAAACATTATGAAGGGTAAAAACAGCCAAGAAGCCCATTTGGCCCCGACTTGGCCCTAGGTAACAACAAATGGGCTTGTTGCTTCCAATAACAAACGAAGTAGCCAAAAGGATCTTTCACACTATCAAAATAAATCCAAGGATCTGTCGGATAATTCAATTTACCAATTTACCCATCGTAAATATTTAGTTGATGCAAACAATCCTTGCAAGCGCCTCGCGTCATTCTGTCTGCATTTCCCACAACTACGGGATGCCATGTGTTGGACATACATACTCGTATTCCTCTGCTTGTGTTATATGTATACAATACCATATTCGTGAGTGGAAATTCTTAAGATACATCGCACTATGGCAACATCATGTGTTGTAATTCTTGTGGATAACGCGGGAATTTACTGAATGTGTTCCTGCGAATTGTTTTACCTTCACAAAAAATCCATTATGACGGTGAATTAGTGTCACAAGGAAGTCCCCGAATTTTATTAGAAATGAAATGGGCATTGCAGGGAAGCTGGGAAACACGAAATTGTTTTCGGTTTTACATCGATCAGAGAGATTTCTGTATTTAAATTGAGTGCGCGCTAATATAAGTGAACGAGTATATGAAGTTCGCGTTTTGACCTATGAGTTATTTATTTTCCGAATTATTACATTCTCTGGTCCATGCTGATCATTGGATATTTGGTTCAGCAACTCCCCGCATCTGGAGAACGCAGAATAAGTCAAGTAAAATTCACTCCTATCATGAAACTTTAGGACTATCAGAGACTTAGCCACTCAAGGCAATAAAGCTGATGCCATCGGTATCGGTAGATATGAGACATCACAAAAGAATCTCTTTGCCGGATAAAATAATCGTGTTTTCAAGTTCATATGGTAGTGTCTGTAGTAGCGAGTTGCATTCTCGATTTCATCTACTCAGATGCTGGCAAATGTCACCAGTGTTATACGTAGGCACCTGGCGTGAAAGCTCAAACTTACGGTACGTCTTCATACGAGATAGCAAAACAATGCATTGATCAGCGCCATTCGGGTAGTACCAACCAGCAATAGTACCAAATTCGAAGTCGTGTGTTAGGCACGAACTTCCCTTTTGGTGACGAGTCAAATCCTATCTAATACTTCAGCCATTCTATGGGTCATGACATCCGATTGCAGTGCAATTCCACATCGAGAAGTTGCATAGTCATTATACGGCTGAATACAAGCCGTAGCATGCTACAACATATCCTAAATCATGGGTTGTCCGAGCTCTAGTCAGTTTACTCTCCCTGCGGTTTTGGGTGAAACCTACACCAAATTCTTGGTCAGCCTAGAACAGAAGTTCCAGCGGCCCCTGACCTCCCGCGTTACCAGAATATAGTTTCCGGTTGAGTTTCGAATATTTCGGTTACTTTCATGCAGGCACCTTACAGCCCGGGACTAGCGGCCTTTCAAAGTTGATGTCTAATGCCTGAAAGTCTCTCATGTGGAAACAAGTGGGAAGCTCGTGCAAAACAGGCAGCCAATCTTCAGGGGTAGCTCCACATGAGCAGCTCGCCTATATAATAAGCCCTTTCTTATGCAAAAACGTTTAGATGAAAAGAAGGGGACCTAGATGGCTACATTGTGGAACACCAGAAGTGGCGAGAGGAAAGCTTAGAACGTCATATAAAATACTTTCATATATTTTAGCAATTGGACGGTAATTAGTTACTTCAAAATTTCACTTGTGTTAGAGATAGATGAAATCGGAAACAAAGTGGGAAAGAATGATTAGAGGGGAGCCGGTCAGCGCCGGATAAAAATTCATCAAAAAGGTTTTGCAACTAAATTTCGATTAGAGTAGGAATTAAAGTTTGAGAGAGAGAGGGGCCAATCCAGACACCCGCATTTGAAGGGAATCCTTTCACAGTCTTGAAAGCAATTTCATGATGCATTTCGTCCAGATCAAGAAGTGGCACTCTCAATAACATTTGCATTGCCTCTCTGAAGATTTGGTTCAACCAACAAAAAGGCTATCGTATATCATACGAACAGCACGCCAGTTAAGCCCCTCACATACCGATAGAATGTCACATGTGTTCATACGTGGATACCTGTCGTGGAGACATAATTTCATAGGATACTCGTACATCCATACGTCTTGCCATAGCTCTCCTTCAATTCTTTTGATACCAATTAGGGGCAAAGGTTTTACCGTTGGTATGAGTCGAGGCCCATATAAAACCTCTTTTTGATCTTAGGGTCTCAGCAACCTTTACTTATTGCAACTCTACATCGGGGTGAGACCATTAGGTGCACAGTCCCTGCGTTTTAGGTTTTACCCAAAGCCACAGTGACGCTCCCACAAGGGGACCTACCCCAACAAGTCAGGTCTGGATCGTATTTCAGGGGCAACTGACTCCCTTGGTACCGTATTTTAAGTCCTGAAATGGACTTGGAAAGGGTGGTCTTGCCACTCAAAAAGAACTATTACTGGCAGCTTGTTGCTGGACAAAATATAGCAACGAGTTTTTCTCTTCCCCGCTTTTTACCAAACAACGTCATTAATGAGCGAAGCCTTTATATTGGACGAGGGCCGGGCCCCCTCACAAGCCGACAGTGACAAATATCAATATAGAAATTTTGTTTTGTTTTTTTTAGGGATGAAGAACTATCAAGAGTGTGGGGAGCGAAAGCGAACACTTCATCCGCCGACACATTTGTCTATTGGCAAAACCAAAGCCTCATATAATGATGGATCTATTGCAGACTAAACCAAGAACAATCTTCGGTTCTTCATGCTAGCACCCGGAGAATTGGAGAAAGCCTAAGACTGCTACAACGCAGCCTTAACTACTATTTAAGAAGTGCTACAGTAAGTCTTGAACTCGCAACCAGCGCCTCATACCTCCAACAACCACAAAAGATAGCTTCTAGAAACTCCGGCATCCAACAGATGGGGATAGAGCGTCTTTGTTGGTACTGCTGGAAAGTAAGAAATAGTAAAAATCGGCTTTAGTATTCACCAGAGAAGATTTCCGTATTCAACCAGATTCCCATTTCGATCAGCACCACAATCTTAAGGTATGATGGGTGCTAATATGTTCAATGCGAAAATTAAATCGAGCCATTATGCTTTTAGTGGAATCTTCGTTAATCGTCTCCAGTTACGCACTCAAATAAGATGAAATCCCTCACCGTATACCATAAGCGCGTCACCTTAGGCAAATTCTTCTTCTAAAGTGTTGTTCCAGCAGGAGCGGTGTTATTGTTTCGCTCAATATGATCTAGTTATTGGATCTAATAAATTCTAGACCTTCTGACTTGGTCAATTTTGCTGTATAGCCCATACCGTTCGTTACTGTTTAGTTTCCTTCAAATTCTGTTTATTCGGAGGGGGGTTCGTTTTCGTCCTTAGGTCAGAAATAAAGGCTAATACAGGATGTCGAAGGATATTCTGTCATTTAGATGCGAAGCAAATGCATTGTCTCATAATGAAAATTTGCTGGCCTTTCAGAGACGTTGACACACCAGAAAGTCAGGTTATCAGCAGTTATGCTCATATGAAACTAAATTGTCAACGAGATAACGAACCGATAATGCTAGTTGAAATAAAGGGTAGCTTAGGGTCCTTCTCTGACTTTGTCTAACAGGTTAATCGGCGACGTAATTTACTGTGATCTCGCTGTGACCTGGAACCAAATTTAAACTCAGAATACAGCCTTCCGACGAATACGAGTGACGCCTCCAGAAAGACACCGAAGCAGCATAAAGGTAAGTCTTAGAGTTATCCGTGAAGACACTATGGTATGCGATTCCGGCTCAAATTGCGGCCGAACTATTCCTGGGCAAAGGAGAAATCATTAAGTAGTTCCCTAGGAAGGAATGTCTACAAGACCAAAGTCAAAGGGCGGTCTGCACGCAAGCTAAACACAACCCCATTGTATAGGTAATGTACAGAAATGTCTTAAATAAAACGGCAGTGGCAGAACTTGATTAGCCGTGATGTTGATTTTTTAACTGAAGGCACTTATTGCTCCGGTAGGCCTTCCGAAATTGACGACGATAAAATAAAGTCACTGATGCGGGCAACTAAGCATTGAAAGCGTTCAGGGCCATTGAAAGCGTTCATGGCCCCGTGAAGAAACTCTATATGTATTTGGATGCCACATGGGATGTTCGTCAATTCATCTGACGAAACGCATAAATGTCGGAATAACATTGCACCAAACGCATAAGGAAAGTTCCATTCTTGAATCAAGGGATTGACAGCCAAAAAGAAAAAATTTTGGACAGGCGTGATGAAGCATCGGAAAGGTAAGCAACGGCGAACTTTAACCAATAGAAGGTGCTGCTGCGAATCTAGTGGGATAGGAAGGTACCGCAATCTATACAATTGCTTTCATAAAATAAAACGATTAATATCTATGGCTATTGTGTGCAGATACAAAAATTAAATGACGTCCAAAGGGTGCTGTGTTTCACTACGACTATTGGTCATTTGGGAAAAATTGTTGCTACATCCATTGTATAGCCTCGACTTTGCTTTATTAGACTTTTACTCATTTTGGTCTTTACATTTGGCTTCTGAAGACCTCAACAAACAGCACCTTAACAAGTCTTTGGCAGAGAAAGTAAGGAAGTTTAATGAATGTAGAGATGGCAGAATGTCATTGAAAAAGAACGTCCAATTCATTATTCGTTAACGCATCTGAAAATCCAATGAAAGAGACTCAATGACTTTTTTAACAACCCAACCAATCCAGGAGATGTCAGAAAGCCGACAGCCCTCTGGTTGTTTTGAGAGTTACATGTTTAGCCTGATTCAAATCGTTATAAACAATGGCACCCGAATACTATGCTACATTGTATAAGCGGACGCTAAAGTGAGTCCCACCAGTCAGCGTTTGTACAGAGAACGACTTAAGTTTTAACAATTTTGTCTGAGATTCCATTTTCAGTTCACCAATCATCGACTAAATCTAGGGCTGTCTGCTATCCATTAGGCAGTGCATCCACATCATCTGCATCTTTCTGATGATCGTAGACTTTTAAATTATTGAGAGTATTATGCTGTGTAAAGACAGAATGCCACTGCCTTGATTAGACCTTGAAATTGCCCTGCCGTCACATTTTCGCAATCCTATTCTCCAGCATTAATCAAAAATTGTGTTGCCGAAAGTATCTTTGATGTCGGTCCAAATGACCGGCGTGTGCTCCTTTTTGTTGCGTGCATCTCTTAGTCTGCCCACTAGTTTCAGTTCCGCTGGATGTTGTTTCCTGGGCAGAGGATGCATTTGTTAATCAGTTTTATACATGTGAAGGACGATCAATCCCTCCATTCTATTTAACATGAACGAAGGCATACAGATAGGTCTGAAGCTCTTGGCGGGCATGTACCTATCTTTTCCTCGTTCGGTTTACATATATGCCAGTGGTAGCGGAGTAGCGAATATTCTCTTCCGAGCTGTCAGTAACTGGTAGGATTTTCGGCCGTCAAAGAAGGCAAGAAGATGGGCGGGATGTCGGAAAAAAATCTCGAAGACGACAAAAAAGTTTGTCATAAATATGATCCACATTGATATTGTGGATCTTTTGCAATTGTTTCCAAATGTCATCACGTAGATAGTCTAACTTCTTGCCCTAAAGTCTCATTAACAGGGGCAAATGAGGTGGCTTACGAAGGTCATTAGAAGTATACTTAGTGTACTGTATGAACCTTGGAGATCATGATGTCCATTAACGTAAAGTTGATACAGTTCATGGTGAGTTTAATGCCAATTGGGCGTTGAAGTTCAATTTATCGGGCTGTTTCCAGATTTTTTTATTGGTTTTCATTTGTTTATTTGCATACGAATTCATTAGAATACGCATGAGCTCGAGCCATAGCTTAAGCTGTCGCCTCCATTCGGCAGTCGACTGAAAGAAACATTTTTCCTGATTTTCTTCACACTGACTCTATTTTTAACTTCTATTCAAGACTTGATATTCACTCTTTACTTTGTATTAGAACTTTCAAATATTGCCTTCAAGTACAATACACAACAATGCTGCCAATGGTGGCACTTTTCGCTTGTTTTGTTCTGGATTTTGTGAGGGTATCCGTGCTTTTTGCTTGAATATTTCTTCGTCCTTTGGCTAATAAGTTGTGTGTTACCTGCTTGGTTTAATCCACTAGACAAGCATTTTTTATCCAGTTGCTTTCAGAGGCGTAGAAGCGCAGAAACTTCTCAATAAATTGCATAGTTTGGAAGCAGATATTGGTGGTATTTTGATGATATTCCTGCGCACAGTTTTGAAAATCTTTCATTAAACGACTTCAGGATTAAGAATTTGTGGGTGACTCTTATACAGTGCTATGCTTCGCAGCAATATCTTATCTCTGTGTCAACCTCTATATGCTGCACCTAATACACGTAGCATAGCTGAACGGTTTTGATTTGATTTTAAATCGTCCTTGGCTCTCTATCATCGTTCATTGATCGGATGAATTTGAATATCTCCTGCAATGCAAATCACCAAAAAAAAATTCATCATGCTCCAAATGGAATCTGTGTAATCAAGCAACCACACAACGATTTAACCTCTTTAATCAATCCAAGTCGAAGATTCAGTGTCTGCAATTGATTATCACTGGGCAAAAATTCACTCAATCTTCATACACAACTGTCACCGCTAAATTTCCATTTGGAAGGTAAAACCCAAAGACACCACATATGAGAGTCTCATTCAACCGATAAACTGATTCAATTGACCTGACGACACAGCCTCGATAGTAGGTACTCGTACATAATCTCCAAATATCGATCACGAACTTCCAGTATGTGGGCATCAATCTTTTATTCAACGAAACGAATCTTTCGATTGTGGTAATTTGATTTTACTTAAACTTTCCCCTGCATCTATAGGATTTCACCCGAATTCCTGATCAGATACTGATACAAGTATCTCATCCACTACTATACATTGTTGCATCTTTGAGGTATAATTACGCCAAATCAAGAAAAACAAAAAAATAAATTGTTGGGGTTCTTTCTGGTTAAATTGGTTCACTCATGGTTACACCGATTTACAAACAACGAAACACGGATTCTCTTGATAGGTGTGATCGAATTTGGTGATCTGACAATCAGTCATAGGTCGGGCCTAGCATTAATGCAGGAAATTCGTCAGAAACTCGCTGAGGTATAATAAATTGAATCGAGTCTTGGAGTCTTGAGATATTCGATGAAAAGTAGATCATCGATTTAAATAACGAATTTGGATGACATGATGATGATCATGATTGTGAAAGATCGTCTCAGGGATGAAAGATCTTCTTCTTGTTCGGTTTATCAGTATCTTTTGTTGGAGCATTTTTATTACAAATATCTGGGTTAAGAGATGTTGATCAGTTTCTGTAGAAATTTACAAATATACGAATCCAAAAACACGAATACGTGTACTGGGACCAAAATTTTGGATCACTTGCATGGTACCTATGTACGAGTTACTCGTATTTAGGATTGATGTTGTAGATTGGTGGTAAATGTACAATTCATTTTGAATTAATTTGTGTTGTCATTGTAAACATCTGCGGATGCGCAAAGGGTTTTCGATTACAAAATTCTGGAGTTCCCTGAAATATTTTAAAATACCAGATGAGGGAATTCCAAGAATTTCGTAATGGGAATCACTGAATTTGTAACAAGATGAAGTTCATCATCGTGTATCGTGTATCGTGTAATCGCGAGCGGCCGCGGCGACGTTTTCAAGAAGACCCCATACTGCCACTTTGGTTGGACCTCGAATATTAAAATTTGTTGTATCTAGCGCGGGAATTGCTGATATTTTCTTTGTTGTCTTGAGAGGTACGGTGGAAGATACTATAGAACACTGCTAAATGGGTATGCTTTGTAGGATTGGCTGAATGTACAACTGTAAGTGAGCTGTGGCAATAATTTCTCAGGTTGGCGGTTTTAGTCGTTTATAGGGATATGCCTTCTGTGTGTCAATATTATGTTTTGAAAACTGTTTTCAAATTCGCGAAGAAATCCCTGCAACATAAGTCAATTTCTACTGTCAGCAAAGATGTTTCTTTTTCTCTCGACGTTTAGATTGAGGCTACTGTGGGGAAGGACATGGTACATAGTCATATAGGTTGTACTTGGAGCGTGTGCCTTGGACTAGTAATGCTGTGGAAAGGGTTTGAAAACCTTGTTCTTATCCTTTCATTAACCCTTTCCTCGTTATACGAACTTATGCGTAACGAGTTTCCCATTTTTACTGAATCGCTGCTGCTCCGCTTATGGGATTGGCTAATGTCGCAGATCGCGTATACATACTGCTTGGTCCTGAATCGCTTCAGTGGTTAGCTCCAGGGGTTGTTGCGCATTTGCCATCTGAGAAATCCAGGAATTCTTTTTCCGACCTCGTTTTCCTACAGTTGGAGTGACCGTAGTTGATAGTGCCTTTTTAACCGGATTTTCCGCAAATCTTCTTTGAACGTGGCAATACCAACTTATTCTATTCGCCTCAAGCTTCCTTCCTCTTATACGTGTACATCTAATGCAATCGCGTTTAGTGACTCCATTAGACATCCTTAACATTTTCATTTCCGCTGCCGTCATTTTGTTTTTAAACGCTTCGTACATTGTCCAGCACTGTGAACCGTATATAAGAGCTGGTCTAACAACCGTGGTGTAGAGTTTCCCCTTTAATTTAAGTGGAAATTTTAGGTCGCAAAAGATTCCCGAATGTTCCCGCCATTTCATCCATCCCACACTCACTCTGTGGTTTACGTCGTCGTCACATTTCGCTTCCATGTTAACGATTGATCCTAAGTACTTAAAGATGGTGCTTTTCGGAAGAACTATTCCGTCTAACATTATATCCGGAACAGGTCGCAACGGATGCGCAAATGGGCACGTCAAATTTGAACGACTTATCTCCGTCTTTGAACGACTTATTTTAAACCCGTTTCTCTCTAGCGCATTTCTCCATGAATCTAAGGCGTTCTGTAAATCTTCGACATTATCGCTAAGTATAACTGCATCGTCAGCGAAGAGCATTGGCGTTACATTTGGTTCGCGCATGCAGTCATTTAAAAGATAGTCGAATACTACGTTAAAGAGGAAAGGGCTAAGTACGCTTCCTTGATGCACTCCGACATTAACTGGAAATTCTCTCGTTAGTCCAGCAGAGCTTTTAACCGCAGTTTTCACGTTTCCATACATGTCTTCTATTATTCTAACATATGTTTCCGGTACGTTTTGAGACCTCAGCGCGGCCCATGTGAGATCCCGAGGCACTCGATCAAATGCTTTCTCAAGGTCGATAAGTACCATGTGTAAATCCTTAGATGAATCTCGGTGCTTTTCCATTATTATTTGTAGGCTTTGGATAGCATCCACCGTCGATCTTCCTTCAACAAATCCACACTGGCTATTATCGAGCTTTATTATTTGCCGAAGACGTTCGTTTAAGACTCTTTTGACGATTTTCATTGTGTGTGACATAAGCTTGATTGAACGGTAGTTGTTGCATTCTCGAGTGTCGCCTTTTCCTTTGTATAATGGAACCAAGAAGCTACTTCTCCATTGATTCGGCAAAGGTTGTCCACATTTTAATTTATTTAAAAGTTTCGATAGCCAAACGCTACCGATCCCCTCCATCTTTGACCAAAACTCTGATGGAATGCTGTCTGGTCCCGCCGCTTTCCCCCGCTTCATTTTTCCGATTTCTATAACTACTTCTTCGATTGAAAAGTCCGAAATTTCCTCCTCGAATAGACCAGCTGTCCGCACGATATCACGTGGAAACTGTTTGTTAAGCAACTCCTTGCAGTATTCAAGCCACCGGTCACAAATTTCCTTTTCATTTGTTAGTAAGCGACCGTCTGCGTTTTTGATGTATTTCGGCGAGGTTATTTCCATTGAATTTTTTCGTCTCTGTGCAGTGGGCTTAAAAATATTTGGCATTTTAGTGTTGAACGACGTTTGAACTTCTTGGATAGCTTGTCTTCTATCTGCCGATCGTGAGGATATTTGTTCCAACTCCTGGTACAGATTTTCCGCTGCTGCCGCTCGAGTTCAAGCCAGCCAGGACTTTCTTTGCGATCTCTTTAAGACGCTCGTATTCAAGATCCAATCGAGCTTTTTCGATATCGTCGCTCCGATCGCATTTTGTCCACGCAGGTTTGAAAACCTAATGCCATCATTTTTCCATTTCGTTTTCACTGATAAGTCATGGAATTGAACAAAACTCATACCTACTCGAGTAGGCAATGAAAGTTTTGCATATCTACACACCATCTTGGTAGTGACATCTCTAATTAGAATAGCTTCGGACCTTCTACAGAACTTCCTTCAGCTGTTGTAAGTAGTCCAACTATTTTCACATGGACATAGTCCAATCGCTGGTCAGGTTTAAGAAAGGATCCAAGTAGTTGACGTGTAGTTCGGCTCTGGAGAGTTGGCAGGCTATGCAGTTTCGCGTCCACTAAATTATGTATTTGTTCATAAAAAGCCAGATGTACCACTGGCATATGATTTTGCATGTCGACTTGCCTTTTGGAAGAGCGAGGTTATAAAGAACGACATTGCTGGAAACTGGATGCACTCCCAGAACGGTCTTGGCCTTTTCTTGTGTGAAGGCTTGAAAGCGGTTTATGTTCGTTGCACCGGCCATCTCATTTTAAATGTGTGTATCCTTGAACAGTTCGCGGAGCATATGAGTCTTCAGTTGGGAGCTGGTAAACCAAGTATCATATGTACTCGACGCTGTTTGCCCCAAATTTGGATTTCTTTTTGGTTGATGGTGAGGTCGGTTGCGGACGATATCGACAGTGAATATGGCTTTGTGGTGAGGGAACGTATTCCTTTGATGAGTGGCTCTGCAATGTATTTGTATTTGCTCTTCTCTCCTGAATAAAGTTTGGCATCAATGTTGCTACAAAAAGTTCAACTTTAGACGAGAAGATTTGTCAAGGTGTGTATCATATTTAGCTATAGGTCCACGAGAAAACGTTGCCTGGTTAAGCGATCGTTGAAGTTTGAGCGACGTGATGTCTCTTTACTACCAGTTGCTGTCGCTTGAGTCAATGAAAAATTCAACTTTGGAGTTTTGCTGTCGCTGAGCTGCAGGTCAGGATTATTTCGTCGAAACTTTTGCTTTGAAGATGATTTTGACCGAAGTATGGGCTGGATATAAATTGTAGTCTACTTTTCATGGACGCAATACGGCAATGTAAATCTTTCAAATTTATGGACCAAAACGTCACATCACTTAAGCTACTTCTACTTCTACTTTCAAGATAATCCATACAATGGTAAGAGGAGCTCTCCGTTAAATGCCTCTGAATGGAACCCAGATAGAAGAAATCCATGCAGCGTGCTCAAGGAAAAAAGCTATGCGCAACTAGAAGCGGTAAGGACAAGTTTTCGCTTATTTTTGTATACGCCTATGCACAATCCGAGCTGAAGCACTTTCAAAGCACTGCGGTAGTAATGCCACCTTATTTATGCTACGTTATAACCATCTCAAAAATATACGGCCTCATTTGGCCTGAAACGTACTGCGAGCATAAGTTCTGCGCTGTCGTTGTCACTCCTACAGCAGGCGTTGCATAAGATGTTGTCAGTATGACTAACATCTTTAGGTATTTAGCATAAATTAAGTGCAGCGTTAAGACTAAAATGAGTAAACTACGAGTACAGCGGCAATCTTTAATGCTGAAGTAAAGAAGAAATGCAGTTGGCTTTTCCTGGCATGTTCAGGAGGAACTTAAAACTGCAGGAAAGAGTTCTGAGGCGTAACCAATTGTTTATATTAGTCTTTCAACAGCATTGAAAAGAGTAGCTTTCACTTCTTGTTAAACTACATAGTTAGGGCATCTGATGAGGCATAGTGTTATGATGGAACATTCTTAAATCAATTTTTTGGGGAAACACATATACAGATAGTCTCCAGGAAACTTGAAAATGTACCTCAAGTCTTGTCGCATAATTGGTTTTATGATAGTGCGAGGCCAAGCTCTCAGATCATTTTTAATGCGGCTTTAACCATATGCTGCCTACTTGTCCTTTAAACTGTTGGCATTTCTATGTTTGGGAAGTCTATCAGTGACTTCTGCTAAAGTGACATTTCCTTGTTAAACTCAATTTTATGAGCAATTGACGCACTCATTCGAAAAGATATTACAGTGTCTTGCCAATTGATTTGCTGTTGCAGTGATTTAAGATATTTAAAAACGAGGGAACCTCAGTTTAATAGCACACTCATTTGGGTTGCTTTGGAACTCATGGACATCTAATTGGTCGGATTCGGCAGCTTGACAATATCTTACGTCATAAAATCGACACATTCCTGAGATCTTTTCAGCGCTAATCAAAGGGAGACAACTCTGACGGGCTTCAATTTCAGGCAACAAATAGTCGAATATTATGGTTTGAATAACGTGTGCCGTTCATAGATATGTTCCGGCCAGCCTCAGTTTTGAAGAAATATTGACCGATGATTCCACCAGTCTATAGGCCGTTGTTTTGTCTGGATGTAACAGCAGTTCTTCAACCTCTTCCCCTGCCCAATAATGCAAGTTACGGCTATTTCCTTTGTTGATGTAGCCATCGCTAAATAACATCTTGGTCGCAAACGGTGGATCTTCTTGGAGCTTTTCAGGAGCCCAACGACTGAAATGGAAATGATTCGGAAGGTCGGCCGGCTACAGTTCTCGCGCGAGTTGAATTTTGCATGATTCTTAGCCAAGGTCCTCACGTAAAATATGCCAAGTTGTTGCAAATGACAAGCCAAGTTGTAAAAAACGGCGCCTAATCGATTCATCACGATCATCGACTACATTCTCTGCTACACCCGCTATGCACATATTATCTGCACTACGTGGCAGATATAATCCTTTTGATCGGGTGTTATGCATTAACAAAATCTTTGTTTCAAACTTGTGAGTTAGGTGGGCCGACTACATCGACCATACGTTGTTCAAAGTGTATGAATCACATTCCTCGTAGAACGTTAATTTTCAGACAGCTGAATAATTTGTAGGTGCTATGCCAGACTGGCGATGGCGCGACAGTTAGCTCATTGGACTATCACGCAGAGAGTCTGGGTTCGATTCCTGGCTGGGTCACCAACAATTTTTCAAATCGCTATCACCCTTTCGGCGGGCAATGGCAAACTCCCGAAAGTAAAATTGCCTTCGAAAGAGCTTCTTAGGAGTGCCGTTCGGACTCGGCAATAAACCGTAGGCCCCGCTGAGATGTGACAAAAATGACAACATGAGCAACACAAATGAGTGTCAAGAAGCTAGGCTATGGCCCATACCGGGCTGCCAGTGCCACAGTGACCATGTGACACCACGCATGAGTGATCAGTCTTAAAACCTCCACTGGAAAAAGTACATCTGAAAGAATAACACTTTATGACCCATTCTCGATTCCAGAGGATCCTAAATGATCGAGAGAGCCAACCAACCTTATTTATCGGATACGATACTATTGGAAGAAAGGTGCAATGATTCGGATTTCCTGAAAACGAGATCTGGAGGAAGTGCAGAGATGAAAAGAAAGAAGGATCTGTGGCGCATTTCCTTCGCAACTGCCTAGAGTTACCATCTGGTTTATGGAGCTCATCGATCTACATATGTCTTCAAGAAATAAATCTATTTGGTTCCAGATCTAGGGTAGTGTGTTATGCTTCCGTTACGTGACGTTAGTACCTTTTAACCGTACCTTACCTTAGTCTCATAAAGGTGGCGCTACAATTTGGTATGAATCTAGGCTTTGACTTGTAAGGATCTCCAGTGTGGTCGCCCTTAAGCTAAAAGTTGCGCACTCCAACTCGGTTTAGGTCCATTCTGCTAATGCCAGCTGCAATAAGTGAGGTTGTCCCTCTGGGTTAGCATTGAAGACTCTGCGGGCCGGATCACTTATGTATGTCCATTTGCAATAAATGTCCTAGTCATCTCAGACCACTGATGCGTAGTTTGTTGATTGTATCGAAATCGCTGTACCGCTCGTAAAGTTCGTCGTTGAATCTTATTCGCCAAAACCCTTAAACGCAAACGGTACAGAATATTTTCCAAACGAATTTTCGTTCATGCTTCAGCGCCATAAATCAGGACTGGGATAACCAGAGTCTTACTTAGAGTCTCCTTAGTTTTACGGGAAAAGGCCTTACTACTCAATTGCCTTCTTAGCCCAAAAAACAGCAATTGGCAGAAGTGAGACTGCTGAGGTGTTATCGACAGAATTTATAGCAAAGCCAAGATAGACAAACTCCCTTACTACCCATAAACTAATCAACCTCAATTAAGTCTTTAACTACATTAAACGATTGAGCATTCTTAATCGTCATTCTAGACAGACAGTCGAGCTCGGAAGCGACACCACTAGACATGGGTCCGTACTGAAACTGCTTTGATAGGGGCCAAGGGTTTCAGACGTTCACATAATATGGCAGATTAGATCTTTTTTGCGGTGTTATGGAGGATTATACCTTAATAATTGGTGCAGCTGAGGGGATTCTCCTCTTCAACACAGCATATCAAGTCCAAACAAATTCAGAACGACACGTGCAGATACTTAACCTCGTAGAAAGAGCGAATGGTGATGAGTGGGGTTTCAAGCAAGGACCGAACTGGAAGCAATCGTAGCTAGAGGCATGAGAGCATGAAAATTTTTTTTTTTCAAATTCAGAAGACTTGCTCAGTGGATAGCTCTTTCGAATGACCTTTGGGTCGATTGATACATTTGAGTCCAGAACAAGTCTTTCGAGTTACACATTGCTCAGTAGACGTTGGTCCTTCTTCGACTTCAATTTGTTGATGACACATGAAATTATGGACTTGGCTAACTATTCCATATGCCACATGGTCACTTACTGAATTCCTTTCCGAGCAGCTTACTTCTGATGACTAGCTCAATGCCATTTTAGTCAGATCATGTGATTCTATAAAACTGAGTATTTTTTCGGTCAAAGAAAGCCTTAGAGGACATGTGGTAAGTTCTTGCTTCTAAGCCAAAGCAATCGATAGAAACCTAACGTTGTCGGTCTCATTGCAGATCCTTTCGAACTTCAACAAGAATAAGTTAAATTAATTTTCTACAAATCCCCAAATAAAATCTGATAGAACTGTAATTCTTTGACGAAATATTCACAAAGGATCGTCTAAAGCCTATTCTCCACTAAGACCTGGCAGCAATGATGGACACTCAATTAAGTTAGTATTTTGATAAAATCATTGCAAAGTATTAAATTTTCTACAAGTCACGTCTGAACTGTGGCACAAATGAAAGATCCAGAAAAATCGATGCCAATTTGACAGTCTATAGTACTTATTATTTACAACCTCCAACATACGTTCTACATATGATTTTCCAAATGCTCTACAAATACCACCAAACATTTCCAAGTCCAGCAGTCAGAAAATCACAATGAAATTGCCTTTTTTCGAGGAACACAAAAGGACCTCTTCCGTCAAACAAGTAATCACAACTCAAAACATTCGGTTACTTTTCCAAATTAACTACCATAACAAACGGAAAGAACACATTCCAATACGGATACCTTGAAACTTCCCCTTTAATTCCCTTAGTTTCGAAGGTCCTATGAAATTTAGCGAAATTCACACGGATTTCACGAAGGCGCTGTCGGTTGCTCTCATGGGATAATACGCTTGTCCGCACTGCAGCTTATCCCTACCTCTCTCAATGAAGCAAAACAAGCGAAGGTAAACAGAATTTGTGCTTCTTAGAGAATACCTAGCGCCATGGTGTCTACCCAGAACCAATTACAAGGACACATACCATAGCCGAAGCCAAAGTATTCCCTGCCATCCATGTGTGGCGTTAAGCCCAACACATGGGCTACTAAGGTACTAAAACATGAGACAGTCTTGGGAAATTATCATTTCTTTATTTTTCAGTCGTAATTTGCTGATGGAAAAACACCGCATATGTCAAAAATACGCAACACATACCATCTTTTGTGGCAGGTAAGACTTTGTCGACTCCTTAGTTAAGGTCAAGGTATGCATCTCTTCAAAATGCGAAGTGTAGTAAATTCCCCATGTCAAATGTGTTGGATTTTTTGCTACCATCCTAGAATACTCGTTCAATCCTTCTAGTGCAATAAAAAGTTAACATCTCAGCCTAGTGACTAGGTAGTTCCATTCCAATTTCGACAACACATTCATTACGATGATAATTACCAGCATCAACTAGGCAGCCACTTGACTGGATTAGTTGTGGGATAAGTGTCGGCAAAGAGACTGGGAAACCCGCAAAAACACTTGAGCACCCACCGTGAGCATCTCGAGCTCACAGGTAGCATCCTTGTTTTAACATAATCACCACCTGACTACTAGAGATAGCGCAGGTAACAAAGGGATGAGTGGCGGTGTATGAGCATGAGTAGTTGCAATAATCCTTAGAAACGCGTGTCAGGTTCAGCGCCATCAGGTGCAGAATTACTACCTGTTTACCAGAGATTTGAAATGGTAGCATTGTTTCGGATAAGGATATTCTCAATGCAACAACAGGAAGTGGTTTGTTATGTACACATAACCGATGCTAATTATGGAACCTGTTTGTTATTTGTAAACTGAGATAATTATTCAGCTATATCTCCTAATCGGGAGATCTTTGGCGCCCCTCATTAGATGTTCAATTGAATATGGTTGTTGAGACTTAGAGATACTCATATCCTGGTTGCAAATGGCGAGACATATCGTTAGCAAAGTCGCCCAAAAAAGTTTGGCTGTTTAAAATGTAGGTGGACCTCTACTTCCCTTTTCTCCGATGAAATACATACTTGTGATGGACAAAAAGATATGGAAAGCGGATTACATTAGATGAGATGCCTTGCTTACAACTTGATAGATCAATTGACAGTACAACGTTTCTAAACGGGGTCCCACTAAGGCCGCCTATTTTGAATTCACCATCCTTCTCAGGAATTGGGTCGCCCAGGGAGCAGTTTGAATAAAAGCTTACATTTGCATGCTTGCAAGGTTCAGCTGAAACAACACTTGAAGCCAGAAGACCATGCACAACTCTGAACGCTTGCAGAATAGATCTTATAGCAACAGCAAATGAATGGTGATTTTTTGAAGAAGGTATTCTCCGGTGAAGCGCATTTCAAACTTGTTGGCTATGTCAACAAATAACAACTTCTTCTGGCCTCAAATAGCTTTAATCGATATGTTGTTTCAATAGTATGCCACAGAGTGGGTGAAGTTAGAATGGCTTTTGGAAAAGGTCAGCTCACTTAGCCCTATTGGCCTGTTATGATGTCAAGTGGATATTGAAACCATTTCGAGCTTCCGATGAAGCGTAGAGGAGTGTTTGTGTCTAAATTGTTCAGATCGCTTAAGTCATTATAAAAGGAGACTCCTAAACGGAGTTTTCTTCATTGCAAGAAAAAAAGTTAAATATCTACAAAGAAGGCCTCCTTCTCCTTGTCGTCCATTCTGCAGAAGTCATTTGTAAGCTTTCTTTCATGTTAACATACATATGAAACAGTGTCCATTGACGACACCTATGATAGCGGGCCATTCAGATCCGGCTTTGGGCAAATGTGTTTGGTCCCTAGATATGTTGTGGACTTCTTTTAGCATCTAGCTTTAGAATTTGTTTGATCAGATAAGATTAGATTGGTATGGGAGGTGGTATAATATATCCCAGATCACTGCGGCGACAGATGGGCCTATTGTGATGCCTCCATTTAAAGCTCGTCTATGATGCCCTATTTTGTTAAAAAAAAGCGGCTAAGTCTTTAGGTGAGCTGGCAGCAATGTCTGCCGCTTCGAGGTATAATTTAACTAGGCAACTCTGACGTGTTTTGATTAAACCATTGCAGTCAAATAATATGTGTTCTGCTATTTCCACGTCCTCATTACACAATCTGCATGTATTCTCTATCGGGCCTACGGTTCTCTGGAATATCTCAATATCCCGGCACCCAACAAAGGAAAATGCTGAACTAATTTTCCACGTCCATAGAGGATGATCCGCAGTCTAGGATGGTTTTAGGGTTTAGCGAGGATGAGTTTAGGGATCACGTTTATCTTAAGCCAGGACAGGGTTTCCTTAATTGTCAAAGTATTCGCCAGGAAAACGCTACAGGGATCCAATGGTGGTCTAGTTCTCTGGGTATTGTCATATGTTCAAAGCTAAGGTTTAAACGATCTTTACAACCAGATGTCAAGGTCTCAGTCGGGGCTACTAATTCGGTATAGCCGGAATAGTTCACACTATCCTGCGCCTTAAAAGCAATTATCTGTATTGCTCACGGAATATTTGGTTCCTTAGCAGACTAAGATTAGCCGAACAACTTGAGGAGATATTTAACTGCAATAAAGTGATGAAATGGATCGGGGTATGACGGATGAAAAACATATACTACTGCAATTGCTACAGTAAAGACAAGCAGTGGCTACTTAGAAGCGGATTTGTTATAAGAAGCAGACCTTTCCAACATCAGTACGAGCACATCGCAACGGAGGAAAAGAACTTTGGCACCAAGGACTATTTCAATGTGCTCTTAACCAAATAAATGCTGCAACAACAAGCTAATGTCGTTCCAAGTAGTCAACATTGAACTACTATCTTGTGAAAGCCACAGTGTGAATCAGAATACTTCCAAGAAGAGAAACTAGTATGATGAAGCTCGACGTCGGAGAGGGTACAATCGTAAGAAACCGCCAGGGCTTTTGCCGATCCTATGTCACTTACACTTCCCTGGTGTCCTTGTCTCTAAGCCCAGTCACAAAGCTGAGACCAAGCCATCATAGATGCCATCTGTTATATATCCTCTAACCACCCGTGAGCTAACAATGAATTTCTGCTGGTGCACCGACATGCATGAGACACAGACAGCCTAGTCAATTAAAATTGAGCGGCTACTGAACTCAGTGAATAGCAATAAAAATGGACGGCACCGCAAAATGGAAGAAAAAGGAGCACGAGAAGCTCGTGATCGAGAAAATTTAGACAGTAAAGACATTAAAGAAAACTTTCTGCAATTAAACAGAAGAATGAACCAGGCAAGCTAGTGGAGATTCGGAGTCACTCCTGAAGATATGAAAAACCATTTCTGTAAACTGTTGAACTACCATGATCATCAAGACTTAGCTGTTAGAGATAAGGAAGCGCTGATGGGCAACTATTCTGCTCCGCAGACATCGGTGAAGTTAGGCAAGATATATTAAAAATAAAGTGCAACTTGTGATACCATGTGGAACCATCGGACACAAATCGATATCCATTCGGACTCGACTTGCCAAACTTATAAGCGCGAGTGTTGACTGGCAGACAAAAATAGCAGCACTACAAACGGGACCACCTATGAACTTTAAATCGATGCACGCGTAAGACAGCATCTATTGATGTGAATAATACATAGCAATATCTAGTTTTGGCATATCTGTCAAACTCGTTTGTCTGTTTAGGATGACCATGGAGAATCAGGTTACTCCATCAAGGTCGGTAAGTATCTCACCCAGACCTTTGATGTCAAGAAAGGATTTAGACAAGCCTATGCGCTGTCATGCAATTTCTTCAACATCATACTTAAGAAATAGTGCAAAACTCACTCGCAAACATAAGAGGCACAACCTTTCCAAAGTCCGTTCAATTACTCGCATAAGCCGATGATGTTGACATAATGGGAAGAAAGCAGCGACATCACGCACTTTCGCGAGTATTGAGACAAAATCGGCGAAAATGGGTTAAGCGGTCAACGGTTAGGGCAAGGCCAACTATATACAGTGGAGCAAAAAGGTTATTCAACACTAAGGTTTCGGACAGAACGTCACCTTCAACAGATATAACTCTGAGATTGTAAATGACTATGTCTACCTGGGACTCGCTATTAATTCAAACGATGACATCAATGCTAAGATCACACGAAGAATTCCTCTTGCCAGTCGCTGCTTCTTTAGGGTAAGGCGTCAATTGACTAGCAAAGTCCGCTCTGGAAAGTGAATTTATATAAAACCTTAGAACTCGTAATCCCAGTCCTACTCTACGTCGCTGAGGCATGGACTTTAATTGGATGAGGCTGGACTGGTCTGCCTTGCGAGGAAAATTCTTCGAGTGATTTTTGGTCCCGTTGGCATAAGCGGTGAGTGGAATAGAAAATAATGCGACATCCACTTAGTCAGAACAGTGATGGTCTAATAACTGAGATGGCTGGGTCCGAAAAGTCTTTGAACCCGCCCCCGAGGGACAGTGCAGTATAGCAAGACCAGGACTCAAGTAGCGCACGCTATTCGAAAAAGTCCGCAACTAGCTAAGCATGCAAAGCCGGAGGCATCTAGAAAAAAATCAAAGCTCCGAACTAGAGCACTATTTTATGTTAGGAAGTAAGGAAACATGCAGACGAACGAATCCTTGTCCCAGTCACTATTGACGCATCAGTCTACTTAATATCACATTTAAGACATTTTCTGTTATACTAATCATAGGTTACGCCAAAGCCTTTTGGGCCCCAAACGGATGTCAAGTCCACTATCAGTTAAGACGGATGATGCTTGAAAATCAACAACATTTTCACAGATCGAAATCGATCGAATTTAAGACCGCATATACCAAAATTTATAGGTTCAAGCTACATACATACATATATATGGGATGATTCAGTCGTTTCGAGAGAAAAATCCTTCGAAGATTTTTTTCCGCGTTTTAATGAACGGGGTAGGAGATTAAGCGACGAACTATATGTACGAGCTGTTCGGTGACATCGATCTAGTCTGAAAACTGTACGTCAGTCGCCTGCTGAGCAATACGAACGAGTCGTCGAAAGCATATTTCTTGATGCTAAGGATCATACGCCAACTATTATAGCCGATGATTTTAATGCATGGGCAGTAGAATGAAGAAGCGTGCTAACGAATAAAAGGAGAACCATTCGACTCGAAGTGCTCTCTAGTTTGGACGTCGTCGTAGCTAATATGGGAAATGCGAACACGTTTAGTAGAGGGGGTACAGGCTCGATTGTTGATATTACGTTCGTCAGTAGTAGCTTATCTAGGCATACGACTTGGGGCGTCAGCAATCACTACACCCACAGTGATCATAACGCAATTATAATCGATCTTCATAGTCTTACACGTCCTCGAAACACTCAGTCTCAAACTAGTAAGGCGAAATGGAACGTAAACTTTAGTTGAAGGGAGTACAGCGAACGAAATCGTACGTCAAGTAACGCGACAACTGCATGCTGCCTGCGATATATAAATGGCTCGAGCGGGGACAAAAAACCGTCGGCGTCCAACGTATTGATTGAACGACTACATTAAGGAACTTCGATCAGGCTGTCTTAAGGCACGGAGAAAATCCCAACGGTCTAGACGCGATTCGGAAAGACATTTGATATTGAGGACAGCGTATAAAGAAGCACGCGCCACACTCAAATCAGCCATTTAGTCTAGCAAACGACAGTGTTTTAAGGAGCTTTGTTCGCAATTGAACGAAAGTGTATGGGATAAAGCGTACAAAATCATAACCGCGTAGCTCAAAACGCCTCAGAGACCAGCATCAACTTGCCCGCTATTACTCAGCAGAATCGTAGAAACTAGGTTCCCCTCTCAACATGAGGGACTTCTACTAAGCAAGATCGGAGAACTACGCGAGCACATTCCTGCCTTAACAACCGATGAACTCACCGCTGCAATCGATAGGGTAGAAGATCGAAAAGCCCCTGTTCCAGGCGGCATACCAAATAGGGTTTAAAAAATAGCGATGAAGGCCCGCCTAGACGTTTTCGTTGACATGTATAATGTATGCTTAAGGGAGGGAAACAATGGAAAAATTACCAAAAGAAAATAAACCACCGGAGGAGCCCTCATCTTATTGGCCGCTCTGTATGCTCGACACTATGTCGAAGCGATTAAAGTCGTAATACATAAAGCCCAATCGGCCATAAAAGGTTGACGATGGAAAGGAGGCATCAAAAAGTACTACGCCGTGGTTACACTTGACGTGAAAAATGCGGAAGTACAATTTAAGATTGATCAGGAGCTACTTTACCGATAGGTTGCTCCTCTACGACTCCGACGACGGGACAAAATTATATAAAATTACACGGGGCGTCCCCCAAGGATCAGTGCTAGGTCACTTACTGTAGAACGTGATGTATGACGACATCCTAAGACTCCCAGTCCCCAGAGAAGCCGCCATTATAGGTTTCGCAGAAAATATTGCTGCTGTAGTCGTGGCGAAACGACTTGAAGGAATCGAGTTGTATTGCAACGAAGCAATAGCACTGATATAAAATTGGCTACGCGATATGAGTTTAGACCTCGCGGAACATAAAACTGAATCTGTTCTCATTATGACTAGAAGGGTGCTAGAGACGATAACGATAAAAGTCGGAGGCCACACAATTATTTCCAGCCAATTTATAAAATGATGATTGATGCTCGGCCTAATTTCAAGCACTACCTCGCATACGTTTGCAAGAAATCGTCGAAAGCGATAGGCGCTCTTTCGAGACTCATGTCGAATATCGGCGGCCCGAAACAAGGCAAACGATTAATACTTGCGAAAGTTGTAGCCTCCATACAGCTGTACGGGGCACAAGACACACATGAAGGGATTCAAATCTGTGTACAGATTGTGTGCACTGCGAGTGAGCAGGGCATTTCGAACGGTATCGATATTGGTACTATCCTCTATGGTACCAATCGATATCCTAGCTTTAGAAGCTAGACGACTTTATGAAAATCGCGTGCAAATCGGGCCATCCATAAAGCGAAGAAATTCGAAAGAAGCCGCGGCATAGAAGAGTGGCAACAACAATGGTACGAGTCCCAAAAAGGGAGATGGACGTACCGACTAATCCCAAGGATTGAAAGTTGGGTAAAACGAAAACACGGCGAACTGAATTACTATCTTACACAGTTCTTGATGGGTCACGGTTGTTTCCAGGAATATCTATTCAAGCGAAACCGTGATTCGAGTCTGTCCTGTCAGTAAAAATCTGACAATACCAATGGATGCCGGGCCATTGGTGCCTAAGCAAGGTTTCCACCTTCCCACGCAAAAAAAAAAAAACAATTAGAGCGAATGGACATAATTCATCCGGACTGCAGAGCCTTAAAATCTTACCTGGAAAGACTATCTAGTTGAGGATAACCTCGTACTAGGTTACGCAAAAGTGCCAACTGGACGTAGTTTGAAATTGAAAGGTTATAGCTCGGCTTAATTTGCTTACGTACAACATTTTATTTTTCGACTGTAGCGATGGCCAAGATGCACTTAAACTCTTGTTGAACCACTCAAGCCACTTTTCAGATGGTTTTCTGGTTCTCAGTTTACAACAGTATCGCAGTAAATGAAATCAATGAACTTGCTACATAAGACTTAATGAAAGTTCTCTTGGAACCTAGATGTAGCACCTAAATGAGCTCGGTATTTGACACGCTACTTCTAGGATTCCTACCTAGAATATGATTAGACAATGGAGCACTTCCTATTTATATGATCGCTAAGGCTTCAGACCGATACCTGCGACCATGGCATGGCCATGGGTTATTGTCGGGCCAGCGCACACTGGACTAACTTTACCCCGGGGTTAAACCGGGGTATCTTTTACTTCAATCGCACACGGAATGAACATTTCGGGGTAGAACTGTTTATACATATTAATAGATTTTGTTAGTAGTAGTATTCCTGATAATTTTCTTACACTTAAAATTGACAACTTATGTGTGTATTGGTTTTACCCCGATGTTCAACCGCTTCATCGCTGGATGAAAATTTTACCCCGTTTTCTCTGCACACTTCATCTCCCTCTTCTATGAAACCAGTTTTACACCGGGGTAATCCCGGGGTAATTATTCCAGTGTGCGCTGGCCCATTGTGAGTGGAAAGATCTGATGTCGATAGCAGCAAGCACATTTGGTAACAAACTTTTAAGTCCATATCTTAACATCATCGATCAGGGAGGACGAAAAAAACGAACGAAGAAGGGTCGAATATGAAGTATATATTCCCAGATCGTCTAACAATGTGGCATAAAACTTAACATGAGTGGCTCATGACCTTTTCAAGTTCATTATTTCAAAGGAAGTGACATATGCCGTACTTGCTAATGGTTGTTGGTTGAAACATCAGCATCAGCATCATTGTAACCCCTCCCTAATGCTCCCATTCGATGTTGTGCCCATTTAGAGGTTTTAAAATGTTGGAAACACAGGGTGTGTGGAGCTATTTATGTTCCTTACACACTACTAGTGCCAGTAATGCATTCTCACAAGTAGATACATCGCATGTTAACTAGAATTCCTAATTTGTCCTTGTAGCATAAGAACACCAGAACCTATAGAAAATGCATTCAATTCCATTCACCTAAGGTCTCGTGCTCAGTCTATCGCTCTTTCGCGAATTAATCCACTTAATCACGAGGCAAACAATTTAATTGTTATTTAATCCACGAACCCCATTACCATTTCACATGTGAGTGCACATCCACAACAGCGAAACCTCTCTTAAATTCCTTATATAACCCTCCCCTCACCCTCAACAACTCCGGAGGAACAACATTAAATAAAATCTAGAATCTCCATAACCCCAATGACCCGATGAAACAACATCCGACCAAACTTCAAGCTATCAAATAAAACAGCCCAGAGTAGGTACTCGTATTCGTATGACTATGTACGAGTACCTTTTGCCAGGATCAAAACATGATAGAAGCGATCGCGATGCGAGACTCTACCACCACGACGATCGACGAGTGATCAAAACCGGCCCTGAAGAGCGGCTGCTTCTGCTGCAGTGGTAATAAAATCGATTATTGAAACATTAACCCAAAATGGAATCACTTTCGTTTCGTTTACACCTTTTAACGATCATTTCAGCATCACGATCAGTGCAGCTCCGATCGAGCACCCTACTCCAGAGGGTGCTCATGAGCCGAAGATCACTGTATCCAGTGCAGTTTATTGTATAAGTTTTTTTTGTTGTTGCTTTGCTTTTTGGCCAGTACCGCCTTACTCTGCGCCGCCTTGGCTGGGATTTTATCGTTGGGATAATTGAAATTTTATGTTAAATCGTCTTGTGATGATCCTAGGCTCGGCCAATATCCTGCCTTCTGACAGAGAGACAAACAGCCAACCACCAGACAGACACATGCCAATGATCAGGGGTCCATTTGTTAAGGCAGCCACTGAGCTGCACATTCAAGATGCCACCACTGCATTGCCAGCAACACCGCTCACTAAAACAGTTCGCGCCTAATAGCCGTATTGCACTTTGGGTGCTGAAGGTGTTTATGTTACCCGATCGCGGAATTAATTCAGCAGGCTTTTGAGATCAGGAATTAGAGCTGCGCGGTATACGAGTACTCATAGCTGTGCGGGCTTAAGCAGTCGTTACACTTGTACTATTAAGCAAATCAACATAAATATCGTGTCTTCACGATGTGTGTGCGTTTGTGTCGATTTGCTAAACGCGTTGTAACTTCTTGGCAGTAGAGTTGCGGCCAAAAGACAGAGTCTTGAAGATATATACTCGTATAAGGTGCGTCAGAAGGTGGCTTACATCGGTCGGTCGGACGGGTGCTAAAAAAAAACAGTAGGGGGAGCCTTAAACTCCCCATCACACGAGGCGTGAATTACATCGAAAAACTGTGTTAACTTGCGCAGTCAAAACAGTTCATTTGGTGTTTGCGCATTTGGATATGACTGCTGGCAGGGATACAGGGTGGTAGAGTGTGGTGTGGCTGGTAGGACTAAGGATCATTTATCAAAATCTCACATTACCCGTTTGTAGTTGTTGTTAAGTGGATTTTCTGAAACACCTGGACGCGACGCGGCGATGACTACATATTATGAATACAACATCGGCGAGTGTTACCGCTGCTGTGGTTATTATTAAGGTTGCTGCTGTTTTGAATCGTTCGTATTGCTACACTTCTGAAAACACTTATATTGTTGTTTTGGGTGCTATTGCCTAAATGAACACGAAGCACACAATGTCTTACTGTAGAAGATTGCTGAAGAAAAGCAGGAGGACATTTTGGCTTAGTCAGCGTGCGTAAGTGTGAATGGAAATGGATTAAGTAAGGAATGACGGGTTTCACTTTTCACACGTCCGAGGTGCATGTATGGCTCGTTTATTTCAATCTGGTTACTCTGGTCATTTGGCTGACACTTCGAATGGATAATTTGAAGTTTTTTCCATTTCCATTGACTTATTTTGACACAAAAAGTGCGGGTGTGAGAGTAGGAATGCGATTTCCTGCTATCGGATTGATTTGTTTAGAAGAGAACCGAACCGAATGAGGTTTGTGAAAGTTGTCCCATAAATTCCGTGGGCCTGGTGATAAGATACAAGTATGAATTTGAAGTTGGTGGATAATTAAGTGAAATTGTTTGTATTTAAAGGGTTTGTCCAACGTAAGCCCTGTGTAGTGATGAAATGGCAGATTTTGGCAAAACTAGAACCTTGGTCTTGCCGGAAACTATCAGACAAACTATCATACCACAGAAGTTCACAAAAAGTAAAGCTCTAGGTGATTTGAAGAGTGCTAAAAAGGTGCAGATAGCTCTTCAAGTACGTAACTACGATGGTGTATTTTTGAATGAACTCTAGATCATTTGGAATACAAACAATTCTAACTGCCTCATATTGCGCTTCATATTTGGTTGCTGTTCACAAATCGCAAGTGTAATAGGAACCAACCAGTCGAAGACCGCAACGGCGTGCTACTAGCGAACACAGATGTCCAAACTGAAAGATGGAGGGAAACAAGATGAAACAAACAGCCACACAAACAAGAACTTAAGAAAATCGTGTGAAGCACCCAGTGTCAATGAGATATAGGAGGCTATAATGAAAATGAAATATAACAAAGCAGCGGGCGGGGATGGTATCACAGCCGAATTGCTACGCGCTGACAGCAGAACATCAGCAGAACTTCTATACCCTCACATCAGAAAGCCATGGGAAGAAGGAAAACTACACTCATCTTGGAAGAAAGGTATAATCGTGAAGTTACCAAATAGGTGACCTAAAAGAATGCAGCAACTGGAGAGGAATAACTCTACTTAACTCCATATACAAGATACTTGCAACAATCATTCAAGGGAGACTTCAAAACAAAATCGATGGAAATCTACGAGATGAACAGGCTGACTTCCGCCCAACATAGAAGCTGCGTAGACCAAGCAAACACTCTGCGCATAATAGTTGAGCAGTCTATAAAATGGCGTATACCTCTATACCTGCTGTTCATCGATTTCCAGAAGGTCTTTGACATCATCAAAAGAGTTGCAATATGGAGAGCACTAAGTAAGAGAGGAGTACCCAAAAAAAACAAATTAACTTCATCAGAGCAATGTACGAAGATTCGGATCTCGCGGTACTGAATAATGGAATCATCAGTGACTTTGGATGCCCACTTTCACCTCAACTGTTCACAATTGTCCTGGATGAAATTATGAGAGAAGTCTGCGCGCAGAGACGTGGAATAACTTGGAGTCTCACATGACAACTCGAGGACTTAGACTATGCGAACGATATTTGCCTTCTATTACATAAGATCAGTGACAACGAAGCTAAATTAGAACACCTCGCGAGAAGAGCACGATGCGCCGGATTGGAGATACTCAGAAGTCGAAGGCCCATGAGGATCAACATCTGCAACAGAGGAAACATTACCATCGAAGGAAACCCCATCGAATATGTAGATAGCTTCTGCTATCTAGGTAGTATAATAACAACAGACTTCGAAAAGCAAGAGCAGCATTCGGCCATTTACGAGCTATATGGAGGAGTTCCTAGATTTCCAGAAACACGAAGCTCAGAATTTTCAACTCATATGTCACGTCAGTACTGATATATGGTAGCGAAACCTGGTTGATTTCCAACAACATCATACAGAAACTTCAGGTTTCAACAAATGTCTTCGTACCATATGTCGGATATTCTGTCCAAACATCATCAGGAACGTGGGTATGTTGGAAATGACGAGAAAGGAACCAATTGCGACACAGATCAAGAGACGCAAATGGAAATGGATTGGACATACCATCAGGAAAAAAGCCGACAGCATTACCAGAATGGCGTTAGAGTGGAACCCTCAAGGCAAAAGATCCAGAGGCCGTCCCAAGAACACCTTGAGACGATTGATACTCCTGGAACTAGAAAAACTCAACCTCACTTGGAACAGTGTAAAGATAACTGCAACCAACCGAGTGAGATGGAGATGCCAAGTGGAAGCCCCTATGCTCCCAAGTCGAGTGATAAAAAGGAAAAAAAAAAATATATATATATATGGAATATATTTTAACGAGACCATATTGCTGTTATTTTTTGTGTTTCTTAGGCCAGAGAATCAGAAAGTGGCCAGCTGAAATTTTTTTTCGATTTTTGATAAGGTGTCCTTGTAGCCTCACATTTTCACGACCACCACCATGCCTATATACTTCTTAAATGTTGATAAGATCCTTACTGTTTGATGGACCACTGTTCGTTGTCCACCGTCATCTGCGAATCTTCTACGCTGAACCCCTATTTCTCAATTTCGCTGCATATGTTTGCCGACTTTCTACGTCGATGTTGTTGTAATGGCCGAGAGTAAGCCAATAAATCAGAGCTGACATTTCTGCTGACTTTTTTGAAGTACTGCCATTAGTCTTCGTTATTTCATTATTTCATGTTCGCGTTATATAAGGCTCTGCAGATCCTTTAAAATTGCAACCGTCTAACGTGATGTGTTCTCACAGTATTTTTTTTGTCTTCCTGTCCAACCTTCGAAATTCACAGCCAACTACCTAAGAGCCTGGCGAAGTCCGTCGCAATTTTTTCATATCTGCTAAATCGAGAGTCTCTCAAGTCCCATAGTGAACACTAGTATGAAGCAAAGTACGAGTACCTAGGACACTTAATTCTCACTTTGCGCCGTTTGACGGGACCAGACCGAACCCGCGCAAAAAGAATCCGCGTTAATTGAAATCCTCCGACGCTGTAACAACGCTGATTTCAGTGCCATTTTCCATTTTATTTAAAATGTTATGGAAAGAGTGTTTGATGTAGTATGACTTGCATATGGAAATTATACCTTGATCGAGAGGTTCTATGACCGAAGTTGTATTTGGCGGAAGAAACATAATCTTCACATTGGGATGCTCAATGTTTGGATGAATCGGAGCATTGTCAACCAGTAATAAAACCTTGAAGCTTTTTCAAATGCAGGTACTCACGAACATCTGGAACAAAACATTTTTCAACCCATTCTTGAAACAGAGCAGCAGTAACCTAAGCTTTTTTGTTGGCCATCCAATAAACACAAGTCCACACCCCTAAAAATACATAAAATAATAATATTTTAGTCATGAAATGGTTTTTGCAATGGCTTTACATACCTTTTAAAGCTCGAGGTTTTAAACTCTTGTTGACAAGTAAAGGTTTTAGCTGCTTATTACCCGACGCGTTGCTGCAGAGTAGAACCGTAACACGTTCTTTAGCTGCCTTAAAACCCTTTACTGACTCCCTTTGCTTTGCAAGGTAAAGTAAAAAAAAGGAACTTAACACTCAAGAGAGTATGGATACTTTTAAAATGCCGGAGCACGTGTTAAATTTTTTGGAAAATGTTATAGAGAGAGAGAGAGACAGAAAGATCTTTGGGCTCAGTGGTTATTTCGCTCCATGGGTGGCATCCAACATTTAATGGGGAGACTAATTATTAGTGTAAATTGGCTTCTTTTTGTTGTACTATATTTTAGACAACCATTGATTTCAGAAGATTTTGGTTGCCTGAAAAAAAGGATGTCTTTCGATCGCGGTTGGGATTGAACACTACCACGTGTGTCACGGCTGCCCACCGGGCCTTTTTCCCAGAATAGTCCGGTTTCGTCAGCATTATACTCGTATACTTGGTCCGGCACGAAGCCTCCTGAAGAAATTGTTTGGAACAAAATGTTTGGAAATTCTCGTGTGGCGTCTTCATTCGCCGATGCTCCTCCACCCCTTAGTTTTACGCTATGGAGTGATTTCTTTTGAGAAACTTCTGCAGCCATCCATTACTCGCATGGAAGTCAGACTGCTTACTTTAGTTTGGCGGCTCATCTGCTTTTATTCTTTCGTAGAACTCCTTTGCCTTGTGTCCTATAGCCCTTCCATCAATTGGCATATTTTTTTTTTAAATTGGTCTTCCACCCACCAAGCAAGCAGCGTCTCTTGCACAAGAAGATTGCGAAAAACTTTCGGCACTGCTGGAAGCTGCCGTTTGCCGAAGTTAATCGCCTTTCTTTTTAATCCCACGTATATTCGACTCATTTAATTTGAATTTTTTTGCAACCGATATTATTTCGCACCTGCAGCAGTTTTTAGGAAGAATATATTTTCAGAGGTTATGTATCACAGGGCTTACATTCCATCAATTACACCGAATAGGACTTTCCAGGCTTTAGGTTAAAATTGAACTGTAGAATTTATTCGTAGTACCAATGTAGGACTATGCTCGTAGGATTTATTTACGAGATCATAGAGTCTATCTTTGGAATCGACGCCTTTCTCTTTTTATGGGAGAAGCTTGCGTATTAATTTACATTGACCAATTTAGCTTTGATACAATTAAGTGTGGGGCACATCCGCGTGTTTAAAATTCAGGAGCTTTTCCCAAGTATACTCCTATGATATGCGGAAATGTTTTCAGAATTGTGTTTTAGTTTAAAGTGCTTTCAGTGCTAGTACCATCATATCACCATGCAGATGCTCTTCATCAAAACAAAACGAAAAATGCATACCACGCTTTGGCATTTATCAGAGGTATAGTGCTCCAACACGACGCTATTAAGTAGTCTATAAAGTTTCCTAACAAGAGATAGCACAAAAGTCTTTGACCTTTTAGAGATTTCTGGAAGAAGTCGTTTGACTTGCGGCGCCTAGGTAAGTAGGGACCATACTCATACAAAAATAGCAGCTCAATGAAGTCTTAACCGAGTAAGCAGGCTGTCCTAATGCGGGTTTGGTTCCAAAGAAAACCTTGTCTGAACCTCACCTAGTAAGTTACTTAGTGAATCCAACCCATTATATTCACAGAGGTTCTGTACACTCGTCTTAACTTTAGAAGGCCTAATAAAAAAATAAGGCACTTTGACCAAAAAAATCGTTTGTACTGATTTATCAGAACTGCGATTAGGCTAGTAGGATTTTTACCTTCCAAATGAAATTAGTAATTCTGCTAGTAGGGGAATCTCTTAGTTTAGTGATGTTTCTACGAGCCAAAATAGAGGTCGCCCCCGGGTGGACTCGAACCACCAACCTTTCGGTTAACAGCCGAACGCGCTAACCGATTGCGCCACGGAGGCTATATGAAAATACGGTCACTAACATTTATAATTGCGAATTGCGAATCCTAGAATCCCCGAAGAAAGCATTCATTCTGATTTCGTTGAGGGGTGGACAGTCACATAAAATATGTTCAGCTGGACTTTTGTCAGGATGTGATGCATTTCGAGTGCTCCCAGATATTGATGGCCAGATTGACTGCTGTTTTAGAGGGGCAGCAAAAGGGTTCAGGTCCGTTAAAGGGTGTGTCTGAGCCCTTCTTGGCCAGTTTGTCGGCCATTTTATTACCATCAATACCGAAGTGCGTAGGAACTAACCATAAGTTGGTTTTGTTCTTTGAGGGTTTTGAAGCAGTACATGACTGATTTGGAGTCAAAGCTATGCGGGTTGAGGGCGTCTACAGCTGCTGGACTATCCGAGAAAATATGGATAATTGCGGCTATGATACTGGAGATATAAACAAGATCAGCGCATTCTGGGATGGCGTGTAGATCAGCTTGAAATACACTAGGACTCTTTCGCATAGCAATTGCAATGCTTGTATTAGGTCCGTGTATACCAGCTTTCATTCCCGATTCCATTTTAGAACCACAAATTTGTTTATAAATAAGTAAAAGTGGGTCAGGTCCAAAGGGCTCCGGAAATGTTCAGATATGCAAGACGCTGTACTCTTTGAGCTTTGAAATTTTGTTCTGTTGCGTGGTTTTTATCCAATATGCTACAGAATCATTGTATAGATTCAGCGAGTGATCTTTGGAGAGATCCAGTGAGTCATCTTCGGAGAGATCCCTCATGTACTTCCATACATGCGACGGCAGGCCCATAAAGCGTTTGTTGCTTTAGTTATTTTATTGTTTAATTGAGAGTTTCAATTAAGACTATTATCAAGGATTACTCCCAGATATTTGAACTCATCAGAATACCCAACGATTGTGTCATCAAGTGAAATTAAACTGACGTTTAAGTTTCTTCTTCTAGTGAAGAGAATTATGATA